>CM069525.1:9218333-12020000 GCA_035773235.1 Eospalax fontanierii | reverse complement strand
CATTTTATGAAATGGCAATGGTACTTTTTATACCAGTGTGGGCTATGGAAGTAGTATAGGAAAGAATCTACTTGAGGAAATGAAGTGGAGCTAAAGAGAGAAAATAGAGGATGGAGAGCAATTCTAAGGTGATATTACAAGGGTCAGAGTGGACTCTGCTGGGATGTGAGCAAGGTCCGAAAGCCGGGGAAGGCTCCCTTTTCATCAAACCTTTAAACTCTAACATTCTCACTGTATTGGATCCAAGAAAGAATACCTTTGCATGTTCTAAAGAGGCAGGAACCCTAATTCTTGTAATTACCAGTAAGGCCCTAGAGCAGTTAATCTAGATTCTTTGAATACAGAGACTATCGTCTATACTAGTTTTATTTTTCTCCTATAGCAATGTTATATCCTTTGCCAAAAGCTGTGCTTATGGATGTCAATTCATGTACATGAGGAGAAAATCCAGAAAGGAGGAAGGAGACTGCAAGCCTAGAACTAAAGTTTTTAATTTTTAAACTTCAGCCACTTTTTCCCTTTATCGGCTAGCCCTACCTATGTTTCAATGATGAACAGGTCTTCCCTTGGGAAGACTGGAATCTAACAGAGAGAGAAATGTCAATAAATTGTATAAATATTGAAACACTGTATATAGTGAATATACAATGGTGCTGGGCATGGAGACACTTAAGTTCATACCTTCTTGGGATGAAGGATGCCCTCTCTGAGTCAATGATCAGTTGAACGTCAATGGGAAGGGGTAAGTGGGGCATTGTTGGAATGGAGGCATTTTCAGGTAGAGAAATGGGCCTAAGTCATAAAGAAGGAGACTTGGGGACTAGGGAAAAGGGCTGGTAAGACAGGCCAGGGCATGATTATTCGGGGACTTAGAGGGAAAGTTAGGAAATTAACCATGGAGTAAAGACCACGAGAGCCATTTGATGTTTTTAGTGTGTATGTGTGTGTGTACAAGTGTATGACGAATATATTTCATAGCAGGCACACATCTGCATTGCTCTGTGGAAATCAAAAGAAAACTTTGGGGAGTTGGTTCTTTCCACCATGGGTTCTAGGGATCAAACTCAGGTCATCAGATTTACCATGACAAACACCCACAGAGCTGTATAAGTGGCCCCATTTGAGAGTTGTAATCAAATCTTATCAGAGGTACAGTTTCATTGTATTCTGGGTATTCCCGAATCAGTATGCTAATGACAAGATCCCTTGAGATTATTGCAAGTGTCCAGGTGAGAAATATGTAGGAGTGGCAGGGAAGGACAGAGAAAGGAGAGAGAGAAAGAAAGGAGAGAGAGAGAGAGAGAAAGAGAGGAGAGAGAGAGAGAGAGAGAGAGAGAGAGAGAGAGAGAGAGAGAGAAAGGTGGTATAAATGGTGGTATAAATGAAGGACAGTACAATCCACTGCCATGGAGACTGAAAGGCAAGGTTAGGTGGCATGATCAAAAAATTGGTTTCCTCACTTTGTGAGGGACCCCTAAAATTGCTAAGTTGATAGTAGATAAATGTGTGTAGACTTCCAAGAGCGGGTCTGACTAGAAATAAACAAGGAGTAATTTCTTATCAACGGTATTTGCTGTCACGGCTAAGGAGAAGTTCACCTAAGGGGAGAGAAGAGAATCCGGTTCTAACTTCAGCACCTTAAAGATTTCATGGAGGAAAATAAAGGGTATCAATGGCACAAAGGAAAGGAGGGATTTGTTATGCCAGAAATCTAGTGGTTTATCTAGCCAAGTATGGTGGCAAGAACTCACCTTGAGTTTGAATTAAAGCAGGTGCATTTGATGATGCAACAAGGTCTTTGATAAGTACTGTTTGGCTAGAATGGTTGGACTAGATTCTAGAATGGAGTGTAACAGGGACAGGGATGTTCTAATGACCCTTTTTTGAGGCCTAAAGGAAGATCAGTTGTCAGTTTAACTTTGACCCTAAATATGGAGCAGTAACACACAGAATGAAGAAAGTTGTGATGTTGGTTGTAATTTTTAACTTGATACAACCTAGAGTCACAATGGGAATGGAGTCACAATGAGAGAAATTGTCTAGATTAGGTCGACCTGGGGCGATGCCTGTGAGGGTTTTTCATAACTGGGTTCATTGGGATGGGAAGCCCCACCATGAATGCTGCTGGCATTGCTCATAGGCTGGGTCCCAATCTGAGAAGAAGAAAAACTGAACAGTATCACACAGAAATATATATTTCTCTCTTATTTTGACTGTGGATGTAATGTGAGCAGTTCTCTCTAGCCCCTGCTGCAGTGACTTCTCTATAATGATGGATTGGATCCTGGAACTGTGAGCTGAAATAAACCCTTCCTCAACTCTGTTGGTTTCAGCAGGGTATTTTATCACAGCAACAAATTAAATGAAGATAAATGTTGAGTCCATTTTATCAGTAGGATGATAAATATATAAGTTTTCATTTATTCTTAAATCTCTTGTGCCTCTCAAAGCAGGAAAATATTTTTTCATTATTTATTTATTATTTTTATGTGTGAGTGTATTGCCTGCATCCATGTAAGTGCATCTGTTCATGGAATGTTCGCAGAGGTCAAAAGAGGGTATTGAATTTCTAAGGAACTGCACTTACAGATGATTTTTAGCTACCATGTGTGTGCTGGGAATAGAACCAGGGTCTTCTGCAAGAACAGCCAATGCTCTTAACTCTTGAGCCATCTCTCCAGCCCCAAAGCTGGAGAATCTTGATGATATGTAGTTTTAAAGACACGCTACTAGGCTGTGGGTGTACTTCAAGTGTAGAGCACATGCATAGTATGAATGAGGCCTTGGGTTTGAAAATCAGCACTAAGTAAACAGCATATAATAAAGAGATATGTATATTTATTGTGCTATATGACCACCTCTTGTCAGTAAAACAATAATAAAACCAAGACTTTATCTGGTACTACAATGAAGCTTTACACTCACCAAGTTAGGAATTTCTATACCCACCTCTATTAAAACCATTTCCTTAGAATTATTCCAGGAGAATTGATTATAATAAATTCTGTCCTAAACATCGACTTTATGATATTACTTGTCTGTAAGTGGTACCTCTGCCTTTAATGACTAACATAAGAAATGTTAGACATTAGTCTTTTTATTCAAACCCTATAAAACCTGAAACTATGACAAAGAGTTCAATTTTTTTTTTTTGGCCTTTTTGAGACAGTATCTCCCCGTAGCTCCAGCTGGCCTGGAACTCAGGATGTAGATCAGGCTAGCCTTGAACTCACAGAGATCTCCCTGCCTCTGCCTGCAGAGTGCTGGGACTAAAGGCGTGCGCCACCACACCCAGCTGGAGTTCTAATCTTTTAATCCCACCACATACTGTAAGAGTTTTGTATCAGGCTGGATACATTTCTGAGTCTGATGGCCTGGGGTAGGGGAGCTCTTCTCCCTTTGAGATAATTCTTTTAAAGTAGTCATTTGGGAAAGACTGTGAAGTCGGACCAAAGCCGATGGGGGAAAACCACAGTTCTCTTGCAATAGGGATAAAAGCCCACCAAGCTTCCAAGTTCTGCCTGACCACAAAAGACACCCTTTGGCAAAACTAAAATCTGCCTTCCCGAGTTACTTTCACTTTGTCCATGTGTTCCATGTACAGTACTGATGAAGCCCATGGACCTTGGATTTTATTTCTAATGCTAAGATCATAAGTGTTTTCAGAAATCTCAGACTGCTAAGTATTCGATTTGTAAGGAAGCCTCGCTTTTTAAATCAATCTCCTTTTAACTTTCCCTTTTAATTATTTATCTGTTCAGTCACATTAAAAAGTTAAATTTTCTAGACTGTGTCATAGTATTTTATTGTCTCCTAATAATAACCTGCTGTATTTCTCACCACCAGTAAAAGGAAATTGTTGGAGTCATACAATATTAGACTGTTGAAGTACCCAAACCATGTTTGTTTTGGCATTTAATTTACAACTAAGAAAAGGTCTTTGGCATCTGACTTAAGTTGCTAAATCACATTTACATGCTCATGGATGAGAGTAGTTCAGTGCAAATGTCACTGCAATCAGCAAGTTTTACTCTATGAATCTGTGTGGTGGTACTGGAAAGCTTGGTGCAGAAAAGTGACAAACGATGTTTCATTGAGAAAGACAAAAGTTCTAGTTCTTAGTCTGTTCTATAGCTTCAGATGCATTAAAAAGAGGGAGAAGACACATTATCAGGACTTTCAGAAATTGCTCAGAGTCAGGAATTTATTAAGAACACATAAATACATATACAACTTCCCAAAATGAATTAGGAAATCAGTGAGGTTTTTCTGTCACACGTGTAGATATACAGTCCTGAAAATGTGCGGAGGGCTTTCTGAAATAAGCGACTTTAAGGCATTGGAATTTGGACCATAACAAATCGGACAGCATATATGTTAGAAATTGGATGCAGGTCATGGCAAAGAGGACATACATCCTCCTTTTGTCTTCCTTTCTTTCTTTGTAGTTGTAACATTTCCATTTGATTATTTCCACAGAGAACACTTATGCCTAGGAAAATGAATGTAAATAAACCCATTGAAGCATTGAAGTGAATGAATTCTTCTAAAAGGAAAGTGAAATTGTTTTTTTTTAAGACTGGGTCTCCTGGCTGTAGGCTTCACCAGCCTCAAGCCCCCAAGGCTGGTGCACCCCCCTCCACTTTTTAAAGTGAATTGTTTTCACTATAGTTTCACTTGTGACAATGTACAATTACTGGAAGTACCCTTTGTTCTAGCAAATTAACTCACTGTCAGAATCTTTCTAGAGTGCATTTCTGATGGAATAAATGTTCAAAACAGGGGCCACACCTTTTCCCTTAAGAATTATTTATAACTTGGTGTGGTGGCACAAGCCTTTAATCCCAACACCTGGGAGGCAAAATAGAGGCCAGCCTGGTCTACATAGCAAGTTCCAGGACAGCTAGGGTGATAGGTAGACTCCGACTCCAAAAAACCAAAAAGAAAAAAAACCATGAAAATAAACAAATAGAAAATAAGTGAAATAAAATTTAAATACCTGTATGAACTCAAATGAGCAGCCCACACAAAATCAACTGTTCTAGTTGATTTCCTTTCAACTAGGGGACTTTTGTGGCTTCAAAGCCATCCATCAGAGTAGGCAAGGCAAGGTTGAGCTCTGGCCCTGTTTTCAAGAACAAATTGGATAAACTTTCAGGTCCCAAGAAAGTTGGATGTCTTCCTCAACCATTTGTCCACCTTAGTTTTTTAAGATAGTGTCTCTCAATGAACCCAGACCTCACTGACTCCTGTAGACTGCTTGGGCAGTGAGCTCCAAAGATGTGTCTATTTGGCCTCCTTACCAACAGGGTTAGGATTGTAGGCTACCTTGTCTTTTTACATGAGTGCTGGGGATCCAAACTCAGGCCTTTATGGTTGAGCCACAAGCACTTTACCTACTGGGCCATCTCCGAAGCCCTCTACCAACAAGCTTAAGGCACTGCCAAATGAACTGTTATCCATTTGTGCTCCCAGGGAGGATCTAGTCAATGGACACCTTGATTTCAGACTTGAGGGTTCCTGACCAGAAACCCAGCTATGCATTGTTGGACTAAACCCACAGAAACTGGTGTCAGTAACTTTATATTGTTAGAAATTTGCTTATGGAAATTGGTTGTACATAAATAGAAAATAACATATGTCCTGATTTTTTTTTTTTAACGAGTGACTTGTTCAGGCCACTAGACGATAATTTCTGAGACAATGAGTGAGTTAATGAATAGCTTTCTTTGAAGGTTGATTCTAGTGTTACTCCATCAAAGGAAATAACACATCAACTTTTGTGTTCAAAACAGATATAAAAGAAGTTAGCTATGAGGTAACCGATGGACTAACAGCTAGGATCCTTGTTTTTCCTTACCTGTAAAAACAAGATTTTATGGTGTATTGAGGATCTTGAGGGCAAAAGATCATGAAACAAAAGAAAAAAAAAACTGTGTTTCAAAGACCAAATTCTCCCTCTAGAATGTGCATATACTTTGTGCAATGGAGATATTTTGCTATATTCTGTCCAGTTTAATCAATTACCTTCAAATTTTGATGTGTATATACCAGTGTGAGCATTTGTATGGAGGCCAGAGAACAATCTCAGGTGTCATTTCTGAGGCAGTATCCACCTTTTGGAGACAGGATCTCTTAGTAAACCTGACGCTCACTGAGCATGTTAGACAGGCTGTCCACGGAGCCCTGAGAGTCTATTTCTGCCTCCCTTGTGTTGGAATTTCAAGGATGTGTCACTATGCCTGCAGTTTTTTTTAATGCAGGGTCTCAGGATCAAATTCAGGTCCTCCTATTTAAAAGGCAAGCATTTTTACTGACTCAGCTGACCCTCCAGACCCCAGATACCTTTAAATATTTTAATACCTACAAAATGTTATGACAGGAGTCGGGCAGGGAAGGTATGTGCCCCTAGATATCAAAAGCCAATACTATTTATACAACATAAGGAAGCCATCAGTATGCAGATGTAAATGGTATTGGCTTTTGATATCTAGGTGGTTTTGTTGAATAAGGTGCTGGGCAGGGGTGGGAATACCAAGCAGGAAGTTTGGGAGACTGACATTTAGCTCAGCGAGGGTACAACGTTCAGGAAGTTCAAGTGTGAGGATTTCTGGGAAGCTAGCATGGAAGGTAGAGGGCGGCTAGCCTCAGTGGATAGGTTAGATGTATTATTTCCTCTCACTCTCCACCCATCCTGTGTAGTACTATCAAACAGTAAGAAAACACACCCAGGCCCTTTCATCGGGCATTTAGTGGTAGAGAGGTGACTAGGACAGGGGCAGTCTAACCACTGTCTTGATTAGAATAAATGGGAAGAATTCTAGTCAGTCCCTTCCATCCAGGAAGGGAGGTCCTGTCAGTCGGCAGGTGGAGGGGATGACCCATGCTATCTGTGATGTCAGGAAATTCAGTGGGTGGTAAAAATTATGGAGAGAAAGAGCAGATTTCTGTCATGAATACTTTTCTAACTGGAGATTTCCACCAGAGAATCTCGTTTCCTAGAAAACCTCCCTTGAGGAAAGATCCCGCTCAGTTCCATGTTGGCAAGCTACGTATATTTTGCAGGTTAATGTTCTGGTTTTGCAGGTCTCTTTTTCTATTATTGCATGTATTAGATTCTTCCCCATTGTGTATCTCTTTCCCTGTAGGAGGACCTGAATTCTCATGATTTTTATGGAGAAGTAACCTGCATTTTAGGACAGCTGTGTCTTCTAACAGTCAGGGATCAATGTGAACAACTTCAAGGGCCTGCCTCTTCTCTCACCAGATTGGTGGCAGAGACGTACAGGAGCGGCCCAATCATCCTGGAGTTGCGCTTGATTTTGGAAACAATCAGTGCTGCACTATCATCTTCCAAGTGCCTGGATGCCCAGGATGCTCGATCCCATTGGGTACAAAAGTGTACAGACACAATGATTGGGGCAATTCCAACTCATGTGGCTCCAGGGAAGGCTTCATTAATGAGCTCCAAGCCAAGACAGTGGGTCGAATGCCAAGACCTACACTGAAGAGTGGTCCAACTGGACACAGGGATGAGGAGGGATGAGACTCACTGACTGAGAGGTTCAGCTGACATGCATTCGGAAGCCTAAAGTGCTGTCCTTATAAAAATGCAAAGCAGATCCAAACAGAATTACTGTGATCTCTAAAAGGGCAGAGTTGGTCTGAATATTGATTTTTCAAGCATGCTTTATCAATTAGAGACAAGGTTTTCCTGATGATATTTATTTCATAAATGCAATTATTTTCTAAAACATATTAAAATAGAAAACATGTTCTTTTGATCAATTTATACAAATAAAATACCAATATAGTAATAAAAATACTTAAAATATATGAAAAGCACCAGAACATTAGAGAAATTACACTGGCAACAATTCTAGGAATATATTTTTTATAATTATACAATAAAGTGCTATTAAATCCAGTTGAAATTAGTGGCAAGATATAAAAACAGTTATGATATTATGAAATTTGAGACTAGGTTTTCCAGCAATTGCATTTTAGGCTACTTGCAGATCAAGCTAATGATCTTTCATTAATGTTTTCATGGAAAATGTATTAATTTCTATTCCCAAGTGAAAACAAAAACCTTAATGAAAATCCTTAGTAATTTTATCATGAACAAGAAACAACACGATTAAAAGTAAAATGACTGATCAGAATACCAATACTAATCATGCAAATGTGATTGAAGAAAATCAAATGAGGACAAAACAAAATCAAATGTAAAGATGTATGGTTAATCAAGACAAGTAGAAAGCTTACTTTTGATAGTATGGTTAATTTTCAGCAATTCTGTTTAGTCACATTTATCAAACACAAATGTTCACAAGATGTGTTACTAAATTCAACTGACCAGATAATCAAGCATTTTAGTGAGTCAACATAATTTTCTTAGGAAACATTAAAGGGACACTGTTAAGACAATACATTCTTCATCTTGGCTAAATAATTCCTCATTTATCTGCTGAGGAATGAAAAACAGATAATTATTCTGGGATGATATTATAATAAGGCCCCAAATCTACCATTTGGGAAATCACTGTGAATACACAGGGAGATACTGTGTACAGTACTTAGGGTGGACTGCAGTCTGTCTCACATCTGGAGATGGCAAACCGAAATAGAAAAACCCAAATTAAGACAATATATTACAGTAGTGTCCTTTTAAGGTTTTTTTTTCCTAAGGCATTTGTTAAGGAGCACTATACTATTCACTCTTCATAAGTCAGTTGTGGAACTAGCTTCTTCAAGATGAGAACACACAGCACCAGTCTGAGAATAAATCCCAAACATGGCTCAACTGAAACTGAATTTACAGGCAGACTTTTTTTTTCCTTTGGAAATTTGAGACAGGATCCTTGTATGTAGTCCTGGCTGGCCTGGAACTCTCTATGTAGAGCAGGATGGCTTTGAACTCACAGAACTCCACTTGTCTCTGCCTCCCAAATGCTAGGTTACAGGCGTGCATCACCAAGCCAGGCCTAGGTAGATTTTTCTTTCATATTAAGTAGATATACATGTGAGCAAAAAGGGACTGTAAACTCATCATGTTAATGACAACACAAACTAATTTCAGTAGCCTCTGCTTCTGCAAGATGTATCTTTGTAGGGATTTAGGAGCCATACCAAGAGGTTATTAATGTACCAAAGGTGAATATCAAGTGGACCAAAGAGCCCTGGTGTGAAGAAGGATTATTGTTCGTCAGGAATGAGGTTTTCCATTCTCTAAGCACAGAGTTGACACCTGAGCTACGTTTTCTTTTTCTATTTCACACACAGATACTCCAGTCTTTTCTAAGTTTTCTTCTGGCAGATGATTTTAACAAGGACAATTTTTGGAGCCTCATTATACTAATTATAATCTAAAACAACTAGAATTTTTTAACAGTTACCTAATGTCTTTCATTTAAAAATGAGAGTGAAGATGGCACAATTTCTGGTCCACAGACAGACTCCTTCCCTCGAGAATGAAAGTGAAGGAAGAGCAATAGAGGAGGTCTTTATAATAAATGAGGCAAAAGGGTCAGTGTCCAGACAGTGGACAACATGAAGCTGCATAGAATTGACTAGAAAGAGGGACTGTTCTGGAGACTCCTTCTGGAGATCGTTAACAGAATTCAAAGAAAATCATGCTTAGCTTTCCATATTCTACTGAAACGAGAGCATTCCATGAAAAAGCCCATGGTTAGTGCTGGCTTCGGCAGTACATACACTAGCTAACACCAACTAAAAAGATTCAGAAACTTCTTATTGCAAACCAGAGATGTTGCGTGGAATTCTAGAGGCATGAAGAAACTTAAGTGGAAAAGCAAAATGAAATCGCAAATTAAAACACAGTGCCTTCAACAAGATTATGATGTACCATCCAGAGAATAACAGGACAGTAAGAATTCTCATGCAGCATCAGGGGACGTACAACTAATCACAGAAAATTCAAGAGCTAGAAACCTTCCTATGAGAAGCTAGAGAAAAGTGCTATACACAAGGAAGGCAAAAATTGGAAAGATACAGAAAGAACTAGAAATGGCTGAGGATGGAAGAGCAAGACCTCAGACCAAGTTAGTGAATCAAGCAAGTGCCTTGAAGAAACAGTCCTGTTGCTTTAGGAGCTTTGCCCTATAAAGAAGAAACAGAGGATCTCTCAAAGTGAGGCTGGTGCAAACAGATCTAGAGAAGCAGCCAAGTGCCAAGGAATTTGAAAAGGAAATTGTTTCTACAAAAACCACTACAGAACATCAAAAAGAAGTGATAAGGCTACTAAGAAAATCTTAGAAGATATCAACAGGCCCAGGATACCTCAATGACATCACAACATGATTCTTGGCCTTTAAATAAAGACTTAATCCATGGAGGGGCAGTGGTACTGTACAAAGCACCAGAGCTCTTACTTGGAAAAGTCAATATATAAGGCTGAAAGAGGAAATTTCTAAGTTAAAGCAACAAAATGAAGACTCAAGAAAGCCAAACAATGAACTAAGTGACAAATGTCACCTTTCTAAAGAGGGGAAAACTTGGAAAGAAAAACCTCGGAAAGAGAAGCTTGTAAAGCAGCAGCTAGTGAGATTCTCTAGTCTCCTGAAGTGACTGGGGCCCATGCCACACAGGCACAGGACACATCTCAGGGACCAGAACAGCATTTACAGGATCCTGGGCCAAAGGATTCACCAAAGTCTTTTCCCTTCGCTTTTTTGGTGTCCCAAGATCCCTGTTCAGAGTGGTTTTCTTCATGTGTGTACCCTGACAATAATGTCACAGCCACCTTGATTTCAGGTTACTCTTAACTTTGACATTAGAATTAGAAGATGAAGGAACAAGAAATTTATTCCAAGATCTAAATGGCAACACCTTCTTGCATGTGTAACGCTGCTAAAAGTTCATTATTGTCATACATCCTAAAAAATAAAGTTATTGATGAAAAAACAGCCTGGGATTAATAAAAGGCAGGCTGTTCAGGAACACTGAGAAACAAAGGCTAAGGTGGTTTGGCATTTAAATAGGTTTACATTCCAAAAGAATATTGACTATCATCTGGAAGTAGTTCTTAAAAGTTACAAAGTCATGATTACATAAATTACTGTTTAAGTATGTTTTCTTTTTTCAACATACATTTTTAAATATATACACAGTATAGAAAAGCTAGTTAGTCAGCTCAGCTAGTAATTCTGTCTTTAAGAAAAAGCAGATTACATTGTTTTTGGCTGCAACAAGGCATGTTACTTATATATGTTTCAGTTCAGCTAGTGTATTTACATGATAAAACTGCTTTAAAAGTATTCAAATCAAAAGGAATAAATTATATTTAAAACATTAATTTACACAATGCAGATGCCTTTACTTATTTTCCTAACTAGTATAATCTCTAATGATTAATGTCTTAAGCATTTGTTTATTCAACAATTTATTTTCAAGACAGGCACCCTTCATGTGCTTCGTATTTCCTTTTAGGAAACACGGATGTGCAATATTACTGGTAGCTGGGTTGAGAAGTTTCAGATCTGCAATTTTCTCCAAATAATGTGTGAAGGAGCTATGTCTGTAAGCAGGCACCACCTCCTTAACTGTATAGTGAATAAAAGAAAGAGACAACAAAGGCAAGCAAGACCATTGTTAAGGCAAGCAACAGCTGCTGGAACCAGATAGAGCGCTGGAGTTGGTCTTCGAGTTTTCTATTGCTTTCTAGTACACGATTGAGCTGAAGGGAAAAAAAGGAATGAAAGATTTACATCAATAAGACAATCTTTAATGATGGGAACAACACCCTGGAATATTAGAGCTCCAAACACTGAAGGCATGGGGCCCATCTCCTCTGAATGTTTGGGATCTAGAAATGCAAGGAGGCTTCCAATGGGTTTGGTACACACGTCTCCCTGTAATGATATTCTGAAGGGTCCAGTTTTCTAGGTTACACAGAGCAATCACTTCCTGGTGGTCCAGAAATCCTTCAGCTAATTATTCCCTTTGTTTTCTCTTTTGTTTTAGTGGTGCTGAGCATTAAGCTCTGGGCATTGCCATGCTAGGCATGTTCCGTCACTGAGCTACATGCACCCAGCCCCTTGCTTTCTTTCCAATTGAAACATACTACTTGGTACTCTTTCTACAAGATGTAATTCTTTTGTTCTCATCAAAGCACCTCATGCTTTCCTATTTGTTCCTTATTTCAAATTAAAAAGGCCAGAGGCTTCAAAAGATTAGCAGATCTCCAAGAGCAATCTATCACTTACGATTTCTGAATTAGCCTCTCTTCATCTGAAGAGAGCACTTCATATGAAGTGGTGGTGCCTCATGCCTGTAAGCCTAGCACTTGGGAGGCTGAGCCAGGAGGGATACAATGTGTTCTTGGTCAGCCTGGGCTGCAGGGTGAATCCCTGTCTCCAAAAACAAGACAATAACAACAACAAAAACATCCCAAACAAAAACAGAGGGTGGGGCAAAGAAGAAGGGAGAGAGGGAGAGAAGGGGGAGAGAGGACAGATGGAGAGGGGAGAGATGGAAAAAAGGCAGCTTTTGTTGCATCTATGCCAAAAGTTGTCCCTTTGTGGAAGAAAGATGGATTTCTAGTGCTGCTTAGCACTGGTGACTTGTTTCTGTTACTAAGAAAGCATACTCACTTGCAGATATAGATCTTCACTGGTTTTGTCTGACACGTTAGAAGCACTGTCTTTCAGCATAAGGGTGTTTGGTTTACTGCTCTCAACAGTATGGCATCTTAACCTATGAAATTCAAAAGAAACAACTTCTCAAAAGCTTTAGTAAGTCTTCTTGTGAAAGCAAAATATAAAATGCACCTTCAATACAAGGGGCTATGTAACTAACAGATGAAAGGTTCAATTCCTCTCCCCAAGTTCAACTAAAAAGCAGCTCAGTACTCACTATTTATCTTATAGTTTTTTTTTCCTCCAGTGAAAATGGAAACCCAGAGCTCTGCAGTGCTCATCAACCACTGAGCTACCCACTCAGGCCTCTCCTAGGTATCTACCTAATGCATATGCAGAGAACAGGAGACCAGCCACTGCCGCTGCCCTAGGGCATTCAATCAGAAGGCTTTTTTTTTAATACGGTATTCAGGAAAATTTATCCAAACCATCTTTTGATTTGAAGACAGCCACCCTTTCTAGGAAAGAAGATGGTACTTGACTTCAGGTTTTACTAGAAAACCACCAGGATCCCTCCCAGTTTCTAGGACAGAACAGTGATTCCCTCTTGATAGTTACAGAAAACTCACTCATTAGGAACTGGTAAAACCCAAAGCAAAGTAAATGAAGCAATCTATACTTAACCAAACCAACCAAGACCTCTCATTCTGGAGTATTTCAAAAGTACTTGGACTTAATCTTTAATACTTTTTAAAATCAGTCGTTCTCAACATTAAACTATTTTTTCCATGATTTTAACCTGAAACAACTAAAAAAAAAACCCAAAACCAAAACTAAAAATGATGGACAGCACAAGAGGACCTCCAGTCACAGGTCAGCCTTGGAGTACATGGCAAAACCTGGTCTTATAAATCAAACTAAAATCAGAACCAAGCAAACCTAACAGAATGAAATTTTTGTTATAGACTTCAAACATTTAAATATGCAATTATTTCATGTAAAACCCAGGTAGAACCTCTGCTTGGAGTCTGACCTCTACCTCTTTCGTCCCTGCCCTCTCTGGGACAATCCTAGTCCTGACCCCCATGAACCTTCTTGGGCACTGCTGTCTTGCATCAACCCCTCCAATGATCATCTAAACCATTTTTTAAAGCAAAAAAACAAACACGAAGCAACAACAACAACGCGGTCTCCCTGCGTACTTCGCGCCCTCGACCTTCCTGCTTGAAGCGCTCCTGCTGGGATCTCAGCTGTGCAGCGGCATGCCTCTCGTTCTTTGTTTGGCAGTGCTGGAAACGGTACCCAGGGTTATGCACAGTGGAGGAGCAATACTGTAGCACTGAGTTATTCCCCCAGCCTGTTTTTTTTGTTGTTGTTGTTAAACAATGCTCAAATTTCTCATATTAAAAAACCTCAAGGCAGGCCAGGCATAGTAGAGAGCATTTGTAAATATGAGCCAGGAGGACTGCCACAAGTCTGAGGCAAACCTCGGCCATAGAGAGACCCTGACCCAAAACAGAACAAAAATGAAAAAACCAACATTCCCTAAACCCAAAACAAGAAAAAGCCAACACAGAGAACCCCTTCATCAACTTTACATCCCTTCTTCCAAATACCACAGCAGTCTTTCTCAAACCCACCACACCCTAGCCTAACTCAGATGCCTGCCTCTATTTTTTTAGCACAGACTCTGACATACGCAGTTCCTGCCCCTGAAAGTGCACTTGAAGGCAGCCACATGAGTAGCAATGGGCACTGCCCATGCCGCACCCTTCTTTATCTGCACAGCAGTATGCAGCACCACTGCTCAACTTCGAATTACTGACACACTTTCTTCCCTGGGCTTTACGATCTGACAGAGCTGGCCTATCCTATTCCATTGGATCAGAAAGTACTCCTTTAGGCTGGGTCTAACTTTTCCTCTCAAACCCAGTCCTCCTTAGCAGAAATCTAGTGCCCTGATAGCTGTCCCTATGTTTTGGCTAGAGTCTTGCCTCCAGAGTCTATCAAGGGACACTGACCTCCTTGTTATTTCTTACACAGACCCAGCATATTTCTTTTTCTTTTATTTGTTCTTCCCTCTCCAACAAAGCTCTTTGTCCAGTGACAATTAGTTACCTTATGACTTCTTCATTTATTTCTTCAGTTCCCAGTCAAAGTTCACCACAGTTATCATCCTCAACTACCCTAGAGACCAGGCTTTTACTGCAGTTCTAATGGTTTGGGAGACTCATGATGTTTAGGGAATAGAAGGCATCATATAAACTGTTGGAGATTTAACAGCATCTGCCAGATACCCAGAGCACCCCACCCAGGGTTGTGAGGAACACAGATCTCTGGAGGTTAGCAAATGTCCTCTGAGGGGCAAGACTAATACTGCACCAAGAAATTATAATCCCAACTAAAATAAGGAGCAGGGGAAAACAAAGCTAGATAAACAGGCATCTCTCTTTTCCTTTCCTTTCCCTTATGTTTTCAAGACATTCGTCACAACTGACATATACATGCACACACACACAACTATATATATGTATATATATACACACACACACATATACATATATATGCACACATACATGCACACACACTCCCTTTTAAATAGGATAATGTACACATGTTTTTGTGATTACTTTCTTTTCTAATATATATTCTATGTATCGTCAAGTCAGAACACTCATTGGACTTTGGCTGCAGAGGACTGTTCCATATAGAAACATCCAAATCTATCTCCTTAGGCTTTCCTAGTCACCATTTAAGTTCTGTTTTTCCTTTTTTTTTTTTTTTACTGTAACAAGCAAAAATGTCACAGTTAGTAAGCAAGGTAAGCACTCCTAAAAGGGAAATGTAAAGGTTAGTGATGCGTACATGTCATCTGGAAGATTCAGATCTGTGTGGGCCTGCTACCAAGTTTCTGGACTAGTGAGTCCTTGAGCAGCACTAGGTCCCTCATCTAGGCATCCCCACAGACTGTAGAATGCAAGGATGTGAGGAAGGACACTGTCTCATCCATCAGTTGTGCTTCTCTGTTGATTCTTCCACATCTGAGAGCAAACTGCTTACCTATGTTCCATGACTTTGTTTCTTGGAACTTCTTTCCAGAACTGAGTCAATTCTGCTGGGCCTGTGCCAGGTGAGTGCTCCATTTCGGCAGCCATTATCAGAAACCGGTCTTGGGCAGACACTGTTAGGCCTGCATTCCAAAAGAAGAATTTAACATTTAATCAAGAACCTTTACAAGGGGATAGAAATGTGGCTTAAGGCGCTCATCTAGAATACATTAAGGAAAAATAGGAAAAACAAATTAAAAATGGAACCATCTATAAACATGAGAATCTTGCTGCTATTTAAATTACATTTCAACTGCCGTAAGTTTAATTTTACTCATTTTAAAATAATGACATTTGACTGTGAGAAAAGGCTTTGGACCCTTTGGACCATCTCATTTCACATATGAGAAAACAGATACTTTTAAAGTGAAGTTTAGTGACTTGCCTGACTTTCTTGCTAATTTCTATACTGTAGCCCCAAAGTTCCTCAGAAGCAGTGATCAGACCCAGGTCCCCTCCTGTCAGACCTGCTGTGGTCTTCACATGACAACTCACCTCCATGTGGAGACACAACTATATCAACTGATGTCCCAGGATCACAGCTGCTGTTGCTTGGCTTGACTCTGTATTTTTCTGGAGCAGTTGTTCTCACCTGTTTAGAAACACAGTTACGACGTGACCTATGTAGTAACAACCTGTGTGCTGCTTCTTTGGAGACATGGCTTAAGAATGATTTTAAAAAGACAACAGTTAATAACCAATGAAGAAAGTCCACAAAACAACCTTGGTTGTTATGTACAGAATATTCTTTGTCCTTAACAGAATAAAATCATCGTGATTGATCTAAAAACACTGTTAAGTCCTACTGTCACTCAGCCTTCCTTTCTTTGTGTGTATGTGTGCATAACCTTCATGCATCATTCCTCAGGCAGTATCCACATTTTGAGATAGGATCTCAATGATCCTGGAATTCCCCAAGTAGGCTAGGTTAGTTAGCTAGCAAGCCCCAGGGATCTACACATCTCTGTCTTCCCATTGCTGGAATTATAAACATGTGCCAGTACATCTGGCTTCTTTTATGTGAGCTCTGGGGATTTAACTCAGGTCCTTTACTGACTGTACTATCTCCCTAGCTCCTAGTCTTCCTCTTAAGTAACCATCTATTAAATATTTATCTTGCCCACTTATAGCTTGAATTTAATTATGTAAATCTATAAAACAGTATACATTAGGTCTGGTTTTATAACAGTGTTCAGAAATTAAGAACAGTGGATAATCAAGGCACATCCACAACTCCCTAATGATCACATCTCTATTAAATGGGAGATTTAAGGAATGAATGTCTAAAGTAGTGCTGATGGTTAACTCAGTCTTAGTATGCTTACTATTTACTAGCACATCAGTATGCAATAGAACCTCCACTCTGGCTTATACCACATGTGAGGAAAAACGCACTTTTGAATTTTCTATTGTTCTACCTTTCAAAACTGTGATACATTACTCATATAATGAAGAATGCCTTTCCTCAGTCTTTCATTTACATTAAGTGTTAAACCTCAGAACTGATATGCACAGTAATTTGTGTGCATTAAAGAGTGGGGCATGGATCCCAGGGAAAGCTTTAGACAAGCTCTGCAACTTGGTTACTACAGCGTGGTACAACAGGGCTAAAATCACCATAAACATGGTACAGGTTCAGTCTCCACAGAAGACTGCTCACTGTTTTTGATAATGCTTTCAATCCAAGTACGTCTCAAATTACTTCCCATATCACAGTCACAGTTTATTACATCTTTTAAGTTTTTTTTTTTACCTTAAATGCCACTATATTTTTAGTTACATTTGTCAAAACTATTAGAGTTTTCTTCTCTCCAGATTCCATACTTCCAAAGTACAGTTCTTCTGCTGGACTAGAAAGTAACAAAAACAAGGCATTTGAATTAATCTGACTAAATAATACAATCATTAGTTTGAAAAATATGTTTAGCTAATATTTTATCCTCATTTATATAAGGAGATTTCCTTAGAATAGAAAGATTACAAAACCAATAACCTACTACAATTCTGTATTTTAATCTTAACATCTGATGCATCCTGTTTCAGAAGCCATATGGTTTTCCTAGGGTTAGAAGTCAAATAGGAAAGAATGAATGGAAGATTAGGAAGATTCTGAATTAATCCTACAATCAACACAGTCTACGGTGGATTTAAACTCTTTGGAAGGTTATGGGTTATAATCAAAGCACTGTAGGCATTGCTGCTTCAATTTTCCCTAATTACAAATTAGAGCTGGGCATCGTTTTTATACCATCAGGGAAGAGCATAATTTCACAGAAAGATTATGGATATATGTAAGTAAACTTCTTCTTATAATACAATGGCTTTTCTAAGTAATAGAGGGGAAAAACAAACACATAAATTTGGAGAAGGAACTGAAGGATGAACTTAAAATAGTAAAATCACTGAGACTCAAACTTCAAATTTTACTATTACTGTAACACCCACAACCTAAAATGAAAATTCACACTCAGACCTGGAGCTAAATTTGGTTAATCATATTAATCAAACTGCATCAGATGACTCAAAAAACTTGAACTGCTATTGTGGGTGGCATTTTTGTTTCAGAATAAAAAGCAAGTAACTTAAGTTTTCACAGAGTCCTAGGTTATGGGGTTTTCAGCTTTAAGCTTTAAGACTTGCTAGGTACCCAGGCCAGCTTCAGTGATCCTCCTGCCTCTTAAGAGCCCTGGAGGCAGGGCTCTATTAATAGTGGCTTGCACTATTAATGGCAGGTAGGGATATATTTTGTATCTCTTCTCATTATATAAGGAATATTCATTCATTTAAAAACCATGTTTTAAACCATGGTTTTAAAACCATGTACCTTTGGATGAGATGGTAAAAGTGTATGGTTATTCAATTCCTTTTCATTTGTATAATTTTTACTGAATTTTTGTATATTTTTAAATTGAATGTTGTGCATTTTATAGAGAACCTGTTAATCACCTTTATACCCTCTTCCCCATTAGCCCCCTCCCATGGTGGCCCATCTGGCTTTCAGGCATTCTGTTATTTATGTTAAGTCCTATCAAGTCAAGTTAGTGTCCTCAGATGTTCCTCAGTGCAAGTTCATCCATTGCAGTCTAGTCAGTTTATCTACAGTCAATTCCTTAAGCCCAAAGAAGAGCATGAAAGATCAGCAACGTTATATATGTCAGAGTAGGTCTCAGGGACAGTACAAAAAGTGCTAGCAGCTTGAGGAAACAGCACTGGCAGGGTCTCTGTGCATGTGCAGCTCTGTGATTCTGATGGGGGCACAGGTATTGAAGTCAGGTTCAAAGGGCAACCCTGGAAGTTACCCTACTCTAGCCTGGCTTTCTCTCCAGCTGTTCTCACTGTCAAACCTCAACAATAGCAGGCTAGGATCTACATTTTGACAGGCCTCCCATGAAACATGAAATGCTTGACTTCCAAAGTAGTAGAGGGGGAAAGTATTTGTTTAAAACTCCAAACATGGAAAATAGCAAAGGAAAACCACGGGAACAAAATTTATGTTGTGTGCTCCCCGCTTACATACATACAGACAGGGAAAGAAATCCAACTTCGACAAGAATCAAAACATGCAAGCAAACTTATTTTGTGGAGAAAATTTCAGATTACATTTTTTTTAGAAAACTGGGTCTTTTGTTGATGGAAGATAAACCAAAAACACAGATAGGAGGGTTTCAAGCAACAAGGACAGAAAATGTCACAATTAGATCAACACCAACTAGGGTTGGTAAAACAATGTAACTATAATGTGTGAACCAACCAAAACCATCACTGAGGAACAGATGTTGATATAATATGGGAAATAACTCTGAATCTTTGTTTTCCCCAGTACTAGGGATCAACCTCAGGGCTTCATGCAAGCAGCTGCTCTCCCAACCCCAAAATTTTTGGATCAAATAACCTGGAACAGAAATAGGCATGTGTTGAAATTAGGGTTTACTAAGTGACCTCTCTTCCTTGTGCAACTTCCTAGTGTGCTCTTGACTTTCTAACGCTCAACAAATGCACCTTCTTACTTGTGCAAGTATCAGTAATCTGCAAAAACATGTCATTAAGATTTAGTAACATGAATGTTTAATAATACTATTTGATGTGTGATGAAGGCTCTTCACACACACTCAAGGGAAGAGGTAATGTAGGTATAAATGCCCACTATGATTCAAATGCAAGGCAAGCCTTCAGCTAACCCTCAGTTTTTCTACTCACTTTGAAACACAGAAGTTTTCCTAATTTTGTAGCTCCCTCAAGATAATCAAAATATATTACAACAACGTAATTAATAAAATTTGCATTACCTGATGTGTAATAAGGGGCCTTTAAACACACTCAGTGGCTTTTTGAAAGCTTTTATTTTCGAATCAACTTTTTCATTTTCATCTGTTTTGGAAGCAGACTCAGGTGGGCTATTCTAAAGAGTAAACAAAAACAAGAAAGATAAAGACAGTTTTAGTTGGACAGGTGATCTGGTGAACAGAGAGACATTCTAATTCAACCCAAATTATACTTTAACATGTATTATGTCTAAATGATATATTTAATATTAGCATGATCATAAAAAGTATACATTTTATATGAGTATTATAAACAGGACATTCTTGAAAATATAGTTATTCCATTCACTTAAGAGTTTAAATTTGTAAAGTATGACAACCAAGAGGTATTTAAAAATGAGATAAAGAAGAATTAGATGAATGTACAGTTTTAAGTTAATCACTTTTATTTTTCTTAAGATACATAAAATATTTTTTGACAAAAAGTCCTTCCAGATGTACTTTGCCAACTTTCATATGAAGCATGGACTCAGCTTTTCTCATAAGAAAAAGATGTTAGGTCGATTTATGCCATCTTTACTTTTCTACAATTACAAATAAAAGACATGGAAGGATGCCAGGTTAGCTGATTTATCTAAAGTCATATAGGCAGGTAATGGTAGAAATGGGGATGCACTGCTGGGGCCAGAACCTTGGGGCTTCATGCATGCTAGGTGAGTTCTCTACATACCTTGGCATTCTATCCTGAGCTCTGGATGACAGTTTGTGATTTAAGTTTACTCATAAAATTACCTTTTTTGGCAGAGCTGGTTGTTCTTCATTAGAAATTGTTTCCAGAGTTTCTTTCCCATCACTTTCTATATCTTCTTTACTTGAGTTTTCATCCTCACTGGTAACTGGCCCATTTTCACATAGCGGTGTCTGGAAGTCATCATCCACCAGTGGTGGATAGCTGTATTTGAAAGGATCCTAAAGAAAAGAGCACTGGGTATCAGCCTGCTACTGATGCGGAGAAAAAGAGTTCTCTTGTACTCGATTTACAATTTGTTACTTTGGCAAAGAAAGTAAGTTGAATTAGGTAGTGAAACTTAAAAAAAATACAGGATTCATTTCAAACTAGAAAGGGAAAGAGATGTAAATAGAGACAATTATGAGTTATTTATCTAAGGAAAAAAAACTCATGTTAGATCTTTAGCTCACACCACACCAAAAAGTTCACATGGTTAAAAACCTTAAATGTAGTGTGTCTATCTTGGTGTACTTTTAAAACCATAAAAGCACCGCAATAAAACAGAAGAGGGTTCAAACCAAAACACCCTTTAAAAAGCTGAAGTAGGGAAGACGTTTCTATACATAACACAAAACATTGGTGGCATAAGCATACGGTAATAGGTTACTGACATGGCCCAGTGCTAGAGTGCTTGCCTAGTATACATGAGAACTTGGATTAGTACAGCCAAATAACAGAAAGCATAATCACTTAAAATCAATTAAATAACTAAGACAACCACACCAAAAGTCTTCCCCCCCAAAAAAAACAAGTCATAAAGGGGCTGCGAGATGACTACTGGGCAAAGTGCTTTCTGTGCAAGCATGAAGACTTCAGTTTAGTTCCCCAATGCCCATGTAAAAAGCCAGGTGTGGCAATTCTAGCCTGTAATTACAGCACTGAGAGCCAGAGACAGGGGGATCCTAGGGGCTCAGTGGCTAGCCAATCTAACTAATTGGTAAGCTCCAGGTTCAAAGACAGATTCTGTCTAAAAAAATAAGGTGGAGAGTGATAGGAAGACACCCTATCTGACCCTTCAAACAAACATGCATGGGTATGCACATGTGCACACATATTCATGTACCACACACATACAAAAAAAACATGTATGTGCATATTTGCATACCCAACCAGACAGAAACAATACATGGGCTGGAGAAGTGATTCAATAGTAAAGAAAGCTTTTTGCTCTATTAGGTCACCAGAGTTTGGATCCCAGAACCCACATGAGGCAGTTCAGAAGACCATGTTTATAATCATCTCCAAAGGATCGAATTCTTCCATTTGACCTCCATGGGTACCTAGATGTATATATGTACACACACACACACACACACACACACACACACACCTTAAACACAAATCAACAAAAACAAACAACCATGCATGGTGGTACATGACTGTAATTTCAGTACTTTGGTGGCTAGGTGAGGAAGACTAGGAGTTTAGGGCAAGCCTGGGGTACATGAGATTCTGCTTCAAAAAACACACTCTACCCCCAAACAAAACCCAAAACTCAAGCCAAAAAGAAAAATCAAAATTGATACTACAGTTTTACTTCAGTTGCAAATTAAGTGTAGCACCTGAAATGAACAATGTTTTTCTAGGTTAAAATATAAACTATAAAGCCTCAAAATTTTGGTTCAAGTCTTTCCTATTAAAAAACAGACACATTGGCATTTTCATATTGCTAGCCTATGGTTCTCTTTGAACATAATTTTGTCAGGCCAGAAAATATAGCTACAATTGTTTATATATGTTTTATAGTTTAGGAAAAATCATTTTCACAATAACTTTCATTGCTAGGCAAATACTCAAACTTCCTTTTTGAGATAGGGAATCACCATGCAGTCAAACCGGTCTAGAATTTGGAATCCTTCTGCTTTAGCTTTCTGAGTGCTGGGATTATGGTATATACTACCACTCCTAGCCAAAACATTAAAAACCCAGTTGTTCCTGATCTCTTATTTGCAAATAGTAAAATCTAAAATCAGTTCAGAAAAATCTTGAGTGCTGGGCAAAAGTGCTTGTCTAGAATGAATGAGGTCCTTGGTCTTGATTTAATCCTCAGTGCATGCATACATTTACACACACACGATCACATAGAAAAATAACCCCGCTGTGGAGGTCTGATTGCCAAATGCCACCCATGGGCTCAGGCACTTAGTCAGTTGGTAGCCTAGTTTGGCAAAGGTCACAGAATCCTTAGGAAGTGTGGTTTTGCTGAAGGAAGCATGTTACTGGGGGTGGGTTTGAGTTCATAACCTTTCCTGACTTTGAGTTTGCTCTCTGTGCTTCCTGTGTGTATTTAAAAATGTGAGTGTTTAGCTTTCTACTCTGGCTACCTCCTGCCAGGATGGACTCTTAACCCTCTGGAAACATAAGCCAAAATAAACCCTTCCTTCTATAAACTGCCTTGGACATGGTGTCTTATCAACAGAAAAGCAACTACTTTCTCCAAATCTTGACAACATATTCTGAACAATGCACTTTAAATTGAAAAGACTGCTGGATAGCAAAACAAAGGATGAAAATCAAGGACACATCAAAAGGAATTCAGTTTGGTTCATGTTTAGATACTGAAACATTCTGCAGCCACATTCAAATGGAAGCTTGTCACATACTGATTTGGAACGACTTCTAAGGAAAAACTGAGATGTATACTGCTGTACAAATACACTACCTACTTAAAAGGATGGGCAGGAGGAAGGCATGCATATATCTATATGTATATCCTTAGAACTTAATGTAAGAAATCCAAGTGTGATGTTGAAAGGGTGGTTGGGACAAGAGTAGGAGATATTTTACCAAAGACTTGTTTCTGAACACTTTTCTAAGTATGGAATATGTTTCATTTTACAATCATACAAATATATTACCTCTTCAAAAAGAAATTCAGTGTACTTTGAAACATGAAAGAAAACTATCTACACCATCGTTTCCTATTTTGGGATATCTGTGACCTTTCTTTGGGTATTAGGATATTGTTTTTCCTTTCTCCTTGAAGAAAGCACAGAGTGTAATACGCCTCTATCTATTGTTACTCCATAACAGGTTTCAAGGACTATACTTACAGTCCCACCCATGTGGGGAGGCAGGTATTCGACATTGACATAGTCTTGTATTTCATGTTTACTTGTAAACTTCAACAAGCTCACTGCTTCAGGACCAAGCCAGCTTTTCACGATTTTGAAAGCAGCTGAGGAAGAAAAAAATCACTTCATTAAGCTTCCTTTCATGTGCTTTATCAAGTTTTTTGTATGTGCTATCTTGCTTCTTTTGAAATCAGTTTCAACTATGATCTTTTAATGTTTTCTTTATAAAACATGACAATAATTCTTTAATTTTCTTATGGTGTGCATGTCCCTTACAGATTTCAAATGTTCCATGAAGATCCAGGAAGACTAAACACTGATATTCACTGAGAAGCACATCAGGGTTTTGATCTCTGACCCATCTATCAGTGATGTAAACTACTAAGATTTCTAGACACTGAACCACACTGCATGTGACCCAGGATACAAGTGCACAATAATGTGAAGAGTCTTTACCTCGTGGTTCTGATAAACCCTCAACGTGAAAACCCTTCCCAAAGGAGGAGGCAAGAGCAGGGGAAAGAGGCCTTGCTTATTAAACAGGTGAGTCAGGTCCAGATTTCCTTGCTGACAAAAAGACCTCTGCCATTTCCCCGGGCTTTGAAGTTTATATAACCAGGAAGAACTCAGAATCTACAAGGATAAACTTACCAAGCACAGCTACTTGGTAATTACAATTCTGTCCTGTGTCATGCCATTTATTTACATTAAATTTTTACAATCTTATTTCCAATGTGACATTTTATGCACATTTTGAAAAAACACTAAAAGTTGAATGCTGCAGTAAATATGCAGAAGTGTCAATGGAAAAATTACGAACAGCAAAAACAAAGAGTTCAGAAAATCCTAGCTTTTACTTTGGCTCATTATGATTTAAGCTTTTGTTCACATAATATTTAAATTTTAATTAATTTCCATTTTAGAAAGCCTGTGTCTTGACAGGAGTGAAGCCAGGCTATTGGAATTAAATGAAGTGTTAAATCTAATTTTTTTTTCTTGGCAGTGTTACTGAAATAATATACAAATGATGCTAGCTGTAGGTTATCAGAGATGCCCTTAACAGGCCAAGAATGCTGTTATGCGCAGTTAAAAATTAGCCATATGCAAAGAAAGGTCTGGCTTTTGCTCTCAGCTTATGGGAGGTAGCTTGCATGTCTGGTGGGTCTGTCTGGTTGCCAGGGGGCCTTGGATAACGTGGGAACAAAGATGTGGAGTGGGATCTGGTCATGGCAGAAAGACTAACGTAAGATGTTGGGTGGGAGCACTGAGTCACAGAGTAGTAGACATCTGGAGAGTCTAGACATTGGGATTAACCACAAGGAAAAATAATCATGTCTATGTAATGGAGCCCGGAGGAAATGTCTGAATACCAAGGTTTGAATGAATTTCCCTAATTAGCAATACTCCCTGTGTGCTACCCACACAGTGACAAGCTCTACATTTGGTACCTGCCTTGGCCAATTTTAATCTGAATCCTTTTTCTGCAATAAGTCACAACTGTGGGCAAAATGGCTTTCAGTGAGTTTTAGCAGTCCTCATGAATGATCAAACAGGAGAGAGAGTTGAGGAAGCCCATGAATTTGTAGAAGGAAGGATGGTTATGTGATGGCTAGGGTCCTTTAAGTGTTGGTTCAACACTTAGCACTGTCTGTTCCTAATTCAAGTGTTTTTATTATAAGAGGATATCAGGTTTCTGTGATGATTTTCCGTCTACTGAGAGGATTCAGTGTTTTCTTTCTTGAGTCTATCACTGTGGTATTGCATATTACATTGATTTTTGTACTCAGCAACTTTGTATTCATGGTTTATAATGCATTCGTGGTTTATAATGCTTTTTGGTGTGCATGTACATATGTGTGTGCAAGCATGTGGAGGACAGATCATTTCAGGGTATCATTCCTCAGAGTTATCTACCCTATTTTTCTGAGACAGGCTCTCAAGTTGCCTGGAGCTTGCTAATTAGGCTAGGGTAACTGGCTGGAGAGCCCTAGGGATCTGCTTGTTTCTACTTTCCCAGTGCTCGGATTATAAGGACATCCTAGTGGATTTTTTACAGAAGTTCTGGGAATTTAACTCAGTTCGTAAATACTTGATTGACGGAGCCATCTCTACTGCCCATGACATTTTTTATATTCCTTTGGATCTTGTTTGCTAGTTTTATGTTTCCTTCCTGCAGTGTAAGGGCTGGAACCCATGGAGTCATACATACCAGGCAAGCACTCTACCACTGAGCCATACTCTAGCTCTACTGCTTTCTGATTGGCACATCTATGGTATAGTTGTAAGAGGTTATAGTCTGTAGTTTTCTTTTCCTCTGATGTTTTAGTATTAGAGCTATATTTGTTCATCTATGAGTTGGGAAATAATCCCTTCTGGCCTATTTCTTTTAAAATATTTTATTTCTTATTTTTATTTTTTATTTGTATATTGTCTGCATGCATGTAAGTGCACCCGTGTCATGCAATGCCAATGGAGGTCAAAAGATGGCATTTGTTCCTCAGGAACTGGAATTACGGACAGTTGTTAGCTGCCATGTGGGTGCTGGGAATAGAGTCTGGGTCCTCTGCAAGACCAGTCAGTGCTCTTAATCACTGAGACATCTCTCCAGCCTCATTTCTCAGAATGGTTTACAAAGAATTAAGATTAATTCTTCTTCAATTATTATTTACCAGGGGAGCCATCATGGCCTTAACGTTTTCTTTGTGGGGAATTTTTTGGTTACTAGTTCAATTTTTTATTCTTCTGATTCTTCTTGAGTCAGTTTCAGTACTATATAGTTTCAGGAGGTTTATTGCTCAAAGTATCCTCTAAAATCTATTTCCAATAACTCTGCAGTGATATGTTTTTCAATTCCATGTTTTAATGGTTTAAAGTCTTTACTCTTTTTATTGAATTTCTGTGTATTTCATATACATCTTAATCACCTTTATATACCCATCCCCATTAGGCACCCCTCAGAGCCCCTCCCCCACTGGATTTCACACATTTTGCCATTTATGTAAAGGCCTATCGAGTCAAGTTAGTGTCTCCTAATGTCCCTCAGAAGCTCTCTCATGCAAGAGAGGGCAATGAATTCAGGGCTTAGGGACCACTATGGAAGAGGGCTAGGAAAGATAGCAAGAGCCACGGGAGGAGGTGCATGACCACATGGAAACAGTCTTACGGGCTCCTGAGACCCTGCTCATATTAACTTACAGCAATGGAGACAGCATGCACAAGACCCATGCAGATTCAAGCAGACAAAAACCCAGCATAGAACTATGGAAATGGGCAGTAGACCCCAACCTTAGTCGAAGAACTACTGGGCAGCTGATTACTCCTGGGTGAGGAACAGCTGATCTTCTTTAAGGGAAAGACTCTAGAAAAGTCCTTACTCTTTATCAGATTAGGAAAGGTTTTGACAATGAAGAACTGTTCAAAGAAATGAATTCAGTTTGCAGATTTTTCTCTATTGCTTTCTACGCAACAACTGACTTGTGTAAGCACAGATGAAAATAGACATTTGGGGAAAAGCTTTATATTTAAAATCACTTGGTAAAATGTTTTCAATAGCCAATTAAAATACATATCAAAAAATACAACTGTCAAAAGAACCATATGACTACAGTGATTTGGGGTGCCTTTCAGATCTCCCACCTTATTCAACAGTTGTAACCCAAGAGAAAACCTAGCTAAGGCAAACGTTTTGTAATCAGCCCTATCTGTGCGTGACAGAATGAGGCTTCTTATAATTGTTTTACCTGAATGGCTGCATGTTTTGAGGCTTTTCTGAGAAAAGACTAGTGGGAACTCTCAGTATCTCGAGATAGAGATAGAATGTCAGCCCTATTTGCTTACCAAACAACCTTTGGGTATTCTGGCTCCAGCCTCCTTAAGAGTACACAAGCATAATATAAATGTTTTCATAAAAAGCTGTAGAAACATGGCTAAACTGCTTAAGTAAAACAAAAGAAAATCAGAGGGTTTTTTTGTGTCTTTTTGAGACAGGGTCTCCCTAGAGTACCAGCTGACCTAGAATTCGCTATGTAGAGCAGGCTGGCCTCAATCTCACAGAGACCCGCCTGTCTCTGCCTCCCAGAATGCTAGATTAAAGTCGTACACCACCATATCCAGCCGAAAATCGGAATGTTTCAGGAAGGCATAAATAATATACTTACCATTCATTATCCAAGGCATATCAAAAATCACTATTTTTGCTGAAAGATGAAAAAAAATCATTGAATGTGACTTAGTACTTCTGCAGTAATATATTACTATTATCTGACCTAGAAAAACTTAAACATATAAAAATTGAGCTAGATGGCAAAGTTTTAATTTATGGAGCAGTGCTAGGGTTGGACCAATGTCTGGGGGTCCCAATACTGCACTGTTGCTGTCCTTTGGCAAACGGCCCGTTCCTTTGTTCATCTGATGCTTTTGCTCCTTGCACAAAGACAGAAAACAGTGCAGAGGGCAAGCAGAGTTTGGATGTGGCATGTCATTTCGGTGCTGAAAGCAACTGCACTTTTGATACATTTCCACATCAAATTTATGGCTTCGATGGTAATTGTGATTACACTGTTAAACTTGTTACAGAGCTGTCCCCTCCCCTGGTTAATACATCATTTGATTTTAAGAAACAGAAACTATCTTTTCTTAAATGTAATGAGCTCCAGGAGGCCAATACTTCCAAAGTATACAGAAACGTTATTTACATACTGAGCTGAAGCTATTAAACAGCCCTATCAACAACTGTGAGAAAGAACCAGAAACTACAAAGTGGATTTTTGATATCTAATTCATGCTTCTATTCCAGATGAATCAATATGTAATTTCATTCTTTTCTAAGCAGAGAAACTCCCAGAGTGGTGTATTAAATGATGACAAGCAAAGCACACATAAAACATGGTATCAGTAAGAGGTGCACTGGCACTTAATATTCCTCTTAAGTAATGGTCATATTTCATGACAGATTTGGAGGAACAATCAATTTTAAATTCCATAAAATTGAATGTCTACAAAACCAAATCACTGGCAGAACATAGTGATTATCTGTAGTTAACTGAAATGAATAATATTACAATTCACATTTATATGTATCCATGAATTTCATTAACAGTTCTTTCTGAATAACCCTGGACATGTATGATAAATAATGAAAGTTACAGGATTTCTAAGTGGCTCATTCACAAACTCCATTTGATACTTTTACAAACAAATATTTTAGTTTTGTTTTATCCATAAAAGAAACATCTTACTATCATGAAGTAGTAATTCTGTGTTGTCCACTGACTAGCACTGCTGAAAGACTCAATCAAGGTATGTGCCAGATACATGTGCTTGAACAGTAGACGTTTCGAGTTTCCCAACCTTGACACTGTCTTTCTCTTTATGGAAGAACATTCACAAACTCTCTGACAAGATCAGAGTACAAGGCTATAGGTGGCACTGACTTTCCATGTCCATTATGATTTCTGTTACCAGAACAATGAAAACATGGCAAAGTGTGGCGACTTAATAGATTTCTGTGCCTTACTACCACCTTAGTCTTAAATCCCAAGAGATCCCAATTGTGGTATTTGTCAGGAAGATGTACAGACAGCTCTGCATTTCCATATTTGAAGGCTGAGGTTGCCTCTTTAGCCTTTTCATTTTTAACACACTGCAGGTAAGTATTTTGGACTGTTTACATGGATTGGCAGCATTTTTTTTTTACCCATTTTATAAATTCAACAAACAAAAAATAATAAAGGGCTTAGGAGTTGAACATTCAGACAATTAATGGGAGAGTTATAATTAAAAACAAAAGAGGACTGGGGACGCTAGCACAGAGGCAGAACACTTGCCTGGCATGCACAAGGCTCTGGGTTTAATCTTCGGTACACAAGACAAAAATCAGTACAATCCAAACTCCTCTAAACACCAGATTCAAATGTAGCACATTCTGATTGCACATTTCTTAGCGACAATTTTAAAACAGAGATTAGTAGTGCTTCATATATCAACAGTGCTTATCATACAATGTCCTTTATCTGTATTGCTCATCTGCTCTTGCATGCAAGAAGCTCCATATAATTATTTTAAATGAATTTCTAAACTGAACAATGAGTATGAATGGGCTAATTTTGTAAATAAATGTATATTTGCATGTACCCGTGCTTCATGTTGCAGGATGCTATCTATATATTTTTGAACTTAAACTTGTAAAAACTGTGGAGTCCAATTCTAAAAATTTTCTGTGTACCTATCATGACATGGACACATTTGTCTATAAACATACTTAAAGCTCTTCATCAGGAAGCAATGCTTCAGATACAAAACCATAATATAAAGCTCTATAATTTTCAGACATTACCTACAATTTCAATATATTTTATTTTTATAAAGGAGTAAGTTACTTACAGAGGTATTTAGGGTAATAAACCTTAAAGCAGCTGATGATAAAGCGTACAAAGTCCATGTCCTAAAATAAAGATTAAATCTTTAAGACTGTCCACAATTGAGAACTCTAAATTGCACATTTCTAAAGCTGATAAATCATTAAATACAAGTGAGACACTATTAAATTGTTAAAAGATAAGCTACTATATAAATATCTACATTCCCAAGGATTAAGGTTTTAGGTCATTAAGCTAAGAATCAGTCCTAAAATTGAGCTGAAGAAGTCATATGCCTAGTGGTATTTAAGAAATTCGTCATGGTGCCTCAAAGCAGTTATACGCTTCAGGCTACAAAGGATGTGGGGTTTATAATGGATATAAAAGCAATTCCAAGAGAAATTCTAAAAATCTATTGAACTAAAGAATTATTTTAAAAGTTATATAGGTAATAACCTGACTACTTGAAATTTTATATGTACATACACCTGCATTTTGGCATATATATTACCGTACAGCACTTGCTTTCTAAGTCTAATTTTTATCTTACAAGAGTTTTAGTAAAATACATTGTGTATTTATTAAAATATTAACCATTAAATACACAGTGGTTAATCTGATCCCACTGATGTGCTCAACTGACTTCATTTCTGGCCTTTTATCTTTTATTTAGTGGTCTGAGATTAGTTTTTTAGTTTTTGTTCAAGTGCTCTTCATTCATTCCAATTTTTAGGAGACTTTACTGTCTGGTTAGTTCTACTGCTTCTAGCATAACAGGAACAATTGGGCCATTAAGGATATTATTCACATTCCACTCCATATTACTGCATGGTCACAGGCTGTGTTATGAAGTCCTGATCGGCCACCTTATAAAAACCCAGCTAAGGGAAAGATCTAACCAGGCAAGCTGAAATGCATCACAATGACTGAACGGCTGGATATTCTAGACATGAGCCTTTAAAGTCATTCCTATCATGTGAACTACATCTTTAACTGCACTAAACTGAAAGCATCCCTAACTATTGGAATTATTAAGGGATAAGTTCTAGTACACAAAAAGTTCTTTATGAATAATTATTCTGGTCACTGTACATAGTCTCATAGTCCATAGTAAGAGTCAAAATGCCTTTTTTAAGTTTTTTAAAACTAGTTTATAATCTAGAACTATTTCCTAACATTTTTATTAGTCTTCATGTAATAGTCTTGTTACCATTGTTTATTTATTCAATTGAATGTCCTTCTTCACAAAGCCTGAGTTACTGCTAAATGGGGTGGATTTGATAGGATGTCACTGGTGTGTGTCTACAATAGCTACTACATAGCACAATTCCAAGAAACCAGTTGCTGTGCAATCTGTAAGGGTGCTTTTCAGGGTGTTATTCATCATTATGGAAAATGTCCATCCTCTGAGTAAAAGATTCACTGTAGCTCAGCTATGGAGAATGGAGATACTTCTAAAATGTACACTTTTAAAGTATAGCTCTTGTATAATTTTAAGATTCTATTTTTTGAACAAGGAAGAAGCTAAAAAGTTACATTCAACCTGGTAGTCCAACTCTAACAAAATTACCTATTTCTTTATATACATCTTTATAAGATGACTTCAATCCCTTGTGAATCAGGAGATCATCATATAAACAAGTTACCCAATCAAGATTCAAATATTTTATAGCAATATATTAAGTAGTGCCAATAGACTTTATTTACAAATTAAAAGTGGTATCATACAAATGGCATTAAAAAAACCAGATCACTGTCTTCAATTTCCTGCCCCTATATTAGGTAACAAAATATTAACATTCATTTTCATGTTTATGAGTTAATACATAATTATAATTCAATGATAACAGAATCATGATCTGTATACAATGTTGACTTATCTAAACAAGTCGATTTTAATTTGGCATACAAAAAAAGTTTTACTGTTTAAGATTCATACATATGGGAACAATACTGAATAATACAAGGCATTACATTTTTTTAGAGAACTAGAAATGTGAAAAAAATTCTGTGGTCTCCGTCCCCCAGACATGTAGTTATTAGCTCTCTCTAACCTGTTTTCTGTTGTTGTTTAAACTGAAGTCTTCATCTTCTGGAGGCTATACATCACCATATTGTAGTTAAATAGTTCCTTTCATTAAAAGAGGCATTCTCTAATATTACAAATTCTTCAGAAACACATGGTTACATATACTCTATCAACTAGGTACACCAGAATTTACTGTTTTGCAATATTGGCATTTATACTTTTTCTAATTTTATAATTATTTTTGAAACAGGGTCTCACTATGCCACCCAGCCATCAGTGAACTCTTGAGCTCAAACAATCTTTCTACATCAGCTTTCCAAGTAGTGGAGACTGCAGGTGTGTGCCATTGCAACCAGATGTTTATGTTCTAAGGCTGGCAAAAATCACCTGAAGAAAACTGATTTCCCAAGATTGACAAATCAAACAGAAAGCAGAGCACTCAAGACCAGCACAAAGTCCTGCATGTGTAAAACCCACATGAACATCTTGCACCTTCAGAGCAAGACAAGTCTAGTGTCACAGAGATCATGCATGTGTTGGTTCCAGGTTTACTGACAGTGCTTCTCTGTGCCAGACACAGGGATTGGTACTGTAGGGTATTAGCTGTGGTACAAAAGGTCACTCTGATTACAGTGACTCATGCCCTGCCAGTCTCGCTGTCTTATCACTCCAGCTCCATCTTACACATCAGACAGGGAAAAATTCTAGCAAATCTAGTGTCAGGGTCAAAATTGAAGCAAGTTTAATTCTCTGCAAAACATGTTCCTTGTCTGACCTCACAGAGCAAGGGGAAAAGTTGTTAATTCTGTTAGCTCCGTTTTACAACAATATTTGCTTGGCAAGAAAGACAGGAAAGGAGGAGGAAGCCAGTATAGACACCGAGTTAGGATTGATAAGGAATGCTTACTATGCTGTTCAGCCCAGTTTCTGACAGGTCAAACATCACTGTTATAGGTTTCCCATTTTCTCTCTTGGCATAACGTTCCAACCAGAATGCTATGAGCTTCTTTTTGTCCATTATGGTTTTCTGATCTTTTATATGATACTTCACCCTGATCCAGACTTTAAGCAGAACAAAAGATAAAAGTAAGCAGAAGATGCAGTGCATTTTCATATTACGTTTATATAAGGCTGTCTCTTACTATGTTCATTTATAATTCAACTTGTTCCACAAAATAACATCTCTCCCTTCTTTAAAAGGAGAAGCAGGTACACTTTAAATTAAAGAGTAGCAGAGAGGCAAACAATCTTCTTCCTTTAGGAAATGAACTTCACTTTCAAGTACAGTGAAAAGAATATGCAGGTGGACAAACACTGTTTGCTAATAACCTATAAATGCACTTCACTGTGTGCTTAATAGAAAAGCCCATGGTTTGATCAAACACTAGAAAACATGTTCCATGCAGAGCAGAAATACTAACAGGCACGAGGGGAAGCCTGGGAGGGTGCTGTGCAGGGAAGTGGAACATGCAAACCCTTCAGAAGGTGGCAGGTAAGACAAAAAGCTGAGTGGTGAGAGGGAAGCTGAACGGAGAGAGGGCCTGAGCTAAAGGACGCTGAAGTGCTCCTGTATTTTGGTTTTCCTATTTCAAAACAGAGTTAGGGCAGTGTAATAGAGGGTAGAGTGGAATACACAAGGAAGGAAACCCATCAGGCCAAGGACTGGGAGGGACTGAGAACAAGGGAACAGCGGTAGACAGCGACTGCGAAAGCGGCTGGTGAAGATGGAGAAGGGGCCAAAACGAAGCGAAATTAGAGGGAGCGGCAACAAATGGAGCAGGGCTGGGCAACAGAGGAAGAAGGCAAGTGGCAGGGCACGAATGTTCATTGTAGGTTGTTGTGGAAGGCGGTTGACAGTCAAGTGGTGCCAGCTGATGGGCTGCTGGATACAGGCACGTAGCCCAGGGATTGCAGGGGATCTCCACCGTGAATTGGGAGGTGGTGTTTGAGATGACCCTATAGTACCCTATCAGCTGCAAAGGACAAGGGGACAAGGAAAGAATGTGGGCTGATAAATGAGTTTCAGAGGCAAATCACAGCAGAGGTATGAGAAAAGATTGCAAACAAAGGAGGCAGAGATGAGGAAATGCAGTGTATTGTCAAAATACAGCAGACACTGCAAGCTAAAGAAAAAGCAAGCAAGATGTGCATAGCTCTCCTGCCCTTAGCACAAACACAAGCTGAATGTGGGCAAGTGGGAGGGAGGACAGGGAAGTCACCTGCACAGCAGATTTCGGCTACTATTCTCCCCACTACTTCACACATTTCTGACAAAGCTAAAAGGAGACCATCAGAGACTTAAAAGTTCATTTAGCAATATTTAGCAACTGCCCAGACGATTCTCTGTAAAAATACTAGGTGGAGTGCTAGCAACAAATCAAAAAGAAGATGACTGACTGAAATAACTTTGGCTGTCTTACAGGATACAGCATTTGTACTTAAATTAGGCTATAATTTATAAAAATGCAAACTATGCCCAACTACTAAGCAGGGGTCAAGATGGCCACACATCACTAACTGCACCAAACTTGCTGTGTGTACATATTGACAAAGTTCTGTTCATTATTAATTGAACTCAGACACAGACCTACATTTCAAAGTCATGAAAAGTCACTACATGAATTAAATATACTTACATAGTTTGTTACCTTCTTTGTCATAACCATGAAGATAAATACAACCAATCTCTAATAACCATCTGGGAATCGAAGATTCACTAAGATCTAAAAAGTGATAAACTTTGATCAGTAATTAAAATTTCTGAACTTAAAAATAAAACTCATAATGATGAGGTAATGTTATACAGTGTTCTGACATCACCGATTCAAAGCTGAAGATATGACTTACTTAAATCTTGAAGAAAATACAGCTTATTTAAAAAATCTAGAAATTCTTCGGTAATACAAAATGTTATTTACTACTGAGCAAACAAATTATAAAAGATTCACAGACGACAGAAAGACATGGAAAAAAATCTTCATTTTCTTTGATGCACTAGCTATTATTTATATGAATACCTTTTTTCATTCTGGTTGGGTTTCCATAAGGACTTGATAGGCAATTTCAATACAGCATTGTGGGGGGTCTGGGTATAGTCCAGTAGTAGGGTACATGCTTAGGACACATGAGGTCCTGGATTCAATCCCCAGTTCCCACCCATGACATATGAAAGTCACATTAGTAAGCAGTCATACCACATCAGAATTTGTTGGGGAAAAAAAAAAAACTTAACAAGTTGGTCTCTCTCTTTCTCTCTCTGTGTTTGTGTGTGTGTGTGTGCATGTGTGTGTGTTTGTGTGTGTGTGTTCAGGGGTTGACAACAGGTATCTTCCTCTGTCACCTTATTTTTTGAGACAATATCTCACTGAACCTAGAGCTTGCCAATTTGGCTTCACTGGCTAGCCAGCAAGCCCCAGGGAGCCTCTTGTTCCCACCTCCCCAGCGACTGGATTACAGGTGCATGGTGCAGTGTGTGAATTTTACACAGGTCCTGGAGATCCAAACTCAGGTCCTCATGCTTGCATAGCAAGCACTTTAGCCACTGAGTTATCTCTTCAGTCCCAAGGTGGTATTTTACTACAAAGTTTAATATTCAGTAGTCTCTAATATATTGAGAGCTGGTAGAAAAAACACAAAGAAAACACTAAGATTCTTCAGTAGGAGGAACAAACAACAGGCCCAATCAATCTTCCTGAAGGCTGAGGACCAATACGGCAAGGCAGCACATGCCAAGGCTTTCGTTTCATTCCCCAGCTGTTCCCAGAGAAGTTTCAAAAACTTGCCCTCCCACTGTCTTCCCCATAGCTTGGCTGTTTGTCACCTGAAACTAGCAAACTACGTAAGAATAGAAATATTGTGGAGTTTTAAGTTCATTTTGAAAAACAGTTTATTCTGTATATGATTTAGAAGTTACAGATTTGTATTATCTTGCTCAATTAGTAGGTGCTTCGCTGCCTAAATTACACACAGTTTTTACATTTGCAATCACTTTATTTCTTTAGATCTTAGGTATTCCCTTCTTGTGAATTCCATCTACAAGTACAAAGACAGGGGGCAATAGCAGCTCTAGATCCACTGGCTCTTTTGCATTAAGTCATCAGACTCAGTCACTGCAGAATTTATAATCTATGGTAGGCAATCCTTTAGATTGAAATCAGCAGTTATGTCAAATTATTCTTCTTAATTTTTTTAGGAGGAGATAGACAGCAGGTCTCCTTTCCTGTGTGGAGTTCTTTATATAACTGAAGACCGCTACAAATTCCCTTTAAGATTTAAAATTCTCATTTGGGTGACAAATTTCAATCGAGTAGTGACTTTAAAATTAAGAAGAGAAAAGAAGGCTGCCATAGCTTTCCTTGAGGATGAGTTTGCCTTGCTGGGCTCCCCATTCAGTTATGGAACACCCCTGAGCAAAAGGAAGGCTGGGGATATGGCAAGACTCGGGCAACAACTGAGAAAAACAGGAGAACAGTACTTCCTCATTTCCAGGAGTTACTGAAGATGCCATCTTGTTGTTTAATGGAATCAAAGCAAACACATGGTAGACAGTGTAGTGAACACGGCCATTCTCCTACGGTGATCCGATTTTCTTATGAGTGGTCCCAGCATAAAAAGACTTCTCACAAGCTCTACCATTGAGAGTATGACTGGGCCTCTGAAACAGTCTAGCGTTTATGATGGCTGCTAAGAATATGTCAAACACAGTAACATAAATGGAAAACAGTAACATTTATGCAGGTATTACCCTGTCAAAGTTAAAAAAAAATCTTACCATTGACAGAAAATTCTTTCCTCCATTGAAAACTCTCATCAAGCATCTTCAGTGTTTCCTCTACAACATTATGCCTCCAGCATAAGTAACTTTCAACCCAGTTATCATCTTGTTGCAGTCTTTCAATATCACGTGGATCATATTTATCTGGCTTTTCTAGGAAAAAAAAACAGTAGTAAACATCTAAATCAGGTTAATTCTGTAGTGAAAAATAACTGATGGCAAAAAAGATAAAAACCCAGAGGACAAAACCACTGTTTTTCTGGACAGATATTATGGGTGTTTTTCAAGTGAAAATGCAATCTAAAGAACTGATGGAATTAAAAAAAATTAAATTGAATCATTGTGTATTTCATACAGAACACCTTAATCAATCTTAGTCATTTTTATGTCCCCTTCCCCACTGGCACCCCTCCCCCGCAGCCCTCTAACAGGAATCCAAGTGAGAGCAAAATAAAGTTATCTAAAGATTCCAGATTTTTCTTTGAGATGCTGTCTCATTCAGCTGTCCAGAGTCACTTTGAACTCTTGTGGGTAAGGTGATCCTCCTGCCCCAGTCCTCACTGGAGCTCGTACTACAGCTGTGTGCCATGGTGCCTGGTTGAATTAGCATTTATACAAACAAACATCAAATGGTAAATGGGCCATCTCTACAGAATTTGCTAGTGTTTTATTCCTGTGAGAAAACCAACTAAGGGAGGAATGGTTTTGTGTGTATGATGGAGTGCTCTCTAACTCTCCGTCCTTCTGCCTCAGTCTCCCAAGTACTGGGACTGCAGATGTACACCACCAGGACTGGCTGAGGAAGGATTGTTTTAGTTGCAGGCTTTTAGAGCTTGCAGCCCATGCCAGCTGGCTCTATTACTTCTGGGCCTGTGATGAGGTCGTACATCACAGAATGGTACGAGAGAAGATACTTTCCCTTGCATGCTGTTCTCACTATCGTATTTTAAGTGAATTCTTGTCTCCATGCAACCATCTCTACACATTCAAATCTACTATTTGCAACACTCCTTTCAGATATTTCCTTTTTCTCAAAAACTTACCTATGACTAAAAGTAATTCTTCTGTGACAGCAATAGAACTTCATCTAAGTTTTCCTTAAGGCACTCACCAATTTTCACCTGGAATTTTATAGTTAACTAGTATGCATGCCATGTTTCCAAAATAGACAGTAAAGGCCCAGAGTTTGTATATCCCCCAAATTCTCCGATATACAGGACATCAGTGCCTATGAAAAAGCTCCAGTAAATATTTGTTGGCAAGACTCTATTCTGTTTCAGTTTCCATTCTTCAACTATCTATACCATCCTAGGAGCTGAAGCAGAAAGTTCTGGAAATTTCCCTGACTGCTTCATTTCCTTCTCTTACACATGATTTTAAGTGCTTAGTCACACAGTATCTACCTGCTCTCGGTTTGCACTGCCTTGATTTCAGGGCCTCTGAGATAAAAGCTGAAAGAGCAGGAAAATATAAATTGCATTCAGCCAAATATCCTCTTAAGAGTCTCCATTTCTTGATTTTTAAGCTGTTTTATGTATTCTCTGAGGGCTACACATGGATCAGATGAAAAAGAATATCAAAGAGGTTGGAAATTTAAAACACTATAAAATAGGAGACCATAAATCACATACTCGTTGAATGTCATCTTGGGTACAGTTTAATATACTGGCTATAATCTAGAAAACGAATGCTTCTATACTATTTAAACTTAGAAGATTATTTTAGTTATGTTATTTGAAAATTCAACAGCATTCCAGTATTTTCAATTATAAATGACATGTGTAAGCATAAGCTGGATGTAACAGAGTTCACATACCTTTCTGTCATCTAAAGAGGGATCATTTAGCTGATGAGTGTACCAACTAATTATTTTCCTTGAAATTACAAATGAAGTTCATCCATTTTCAAGAAAAATTTCTGCCAAATACCAAAGTTTGCATAGCCATAAAAGAAAGGTGGCTGATGAGAAAGGTGATTAATCTGACCTGTTGTTCAACATACTTAGCATGTAGAAATAGAAGTTCTATGGGTACTTTTTAATTTTCTCACACAGTACTAGAAAGTGGCATGTCTTCAAAGGTCAAGGTTTAATGAACTGTACTGTACCATTAGGGACTTTCTAAAATTCTAAAATATCCCCGGCTGGCTTTTCTTTCCTTTTCATTGACAATGAAGACCACAATGACACCTTGCCTCAGGTTATAGTCGGCACTTTTCCCTACCATAGACACAGATGTCAACACAATGAAATAGGCAAGTAATATCTTTCAATTATTATGAATTTCTTTGACCTGGCAGACTTCTGGAAGAGTCCTGGCTGTCCCTTATGGTCCCAGACTACAGTGGAAAGTATTTTCTCAGAATAATATCTGGCAAATGGTACAAACTCAGTAAAAATTAGCCATAAGAAATATAAAGCACTATTGTTACCATTATTACCACTATAATGATAGTAATATCACTAGGAATAACAAGGCAGTGCCCATTCCTAAGAAATTCAAAGCCCTCTGCCCTTTGGTAGCTTTCAAGAATGCAGATTTCTGAATCAGACATCATCACTTAAGATAATTATTTTTAAGAGACATATATTTACACAGGGGATATTTTTAACTATTTATGCCTAAATAAGTAGAAATAAGATCAAACAAGGGGAAAAAAACCGAGACAGTACTAACTGGAGATGGGGCAGTGTGGGCTTGGGAGAGGAAGAAGGTGCTTAAAAAACAAGAGGATAGAGAGGAAGGAGTAAAAGGAAGCGAGAAGGAGAGCACACCAGACAGTAAGACTAGAGAGAAAGAAGAAAAAGGTAAAGGCAGAGGAAGTAGAAAGAACGAAGAGTAGAGGGAACAGTCAGTATTCAGCGCCTTAGGACCACAAGCCGAAGGCACCATTATTAAATGTACTTAGGACAACATAATCTCATGGTTTAAAAATGAATGAATGAATGTACTGTGTGGAGGGTGGCCAGAGGACAACTTTTGGGGTCAGTTCTCTCTTTCCACCATTTGTGCCCCAGAGATTGCATTCAGTTTTTCAGGTTCAGCAGCAGACATCCTCATCAACTGAACTATCCCTTTGCTCCCAAATTTGCTATTTTCACATATAGGCTTCAGAAAACTGAGCCCTTAAGGGGATTGGAGTCTTTCAGAAAAATCAGTTTTTAGAAAGTCCAGATGTGCTGTGGTTTGTATAGGTTCCTCCCAAAATTTAATGTGATAGTATTAAGAGGTGGGCTTTTAAGAAGTGATTTGGCCTTAAGGGCTTGTCTCATTAATGGGAATAAGGCTCTTCGAAGAGGCTTCATGCAATTATGCAATTAGCTAGTTTGCTCTTCTGCTGTCTGCCATGTGAGGAAGGAGCACAAAAGCCCTCATCAGATACAATGCTAGAGGCTTGATCTTTGATTTTCTATCATCTAGAATTGAGAGAAGACAAGTTTCTGTTCTTTATACATTATCCACACTTGGGTACTTCGTTATAGTAACACAAAATATACTAAGATGCTATAGGAAGTTAAAGATGTACATTTAAAAGATATATGAGGAGCTGGAGAGATGATTCAGTGGTTAAGAACACTTTGCTTTTCTTCCAGAGGATCCTGCAGCTAACAACCATCCATAACTCCAATCCTAGGGGATCTCACACTCTCTCCTGGCCTCTGCAGCATACTGCATGCACGTGGTGCATTTACATACATACAGGCAAAAACACTCATACACATAAAATAAAACTGCATAAAATATTTAAAAAGATATATGAACACTTAAAAACACATACACACCTAAAACATTTTAAAAGGTGTTACCTATTAATCCGTTTTTACTTTCATATCACTTTGGACCAGTGAAAATTCCATCACAAACCAATATTCATCCGTGCAGCTTCTAAGCCTCATATCTAATTTCTTTACAACAGCCTGTTTCAGCAGCTCTTTTGTTAGGGAACTTTCTTAATGAATCAACACACCTGTCTTTCCTTGGCCATTTCAACTATTTCTTATATGAACTGTCTCTATAAACTGCTCTTAACATTTATATGTGTTTCACTATTAAATAAATTGCAAAGCCTATAATTTGGTAGAGACAGAACTGAAGACTGCAATGCCAAGTCACCTCTCAGAACTCCATATTAAGTGTTCCAGGATAAAAAATGACTTCTCCCACACCTTTTAAATTTCTCTTCTCGGGGCTGGAGAGATGGCTCAGTGGTTAAGAGCACTGGCCATTTTTCAGACGTTCCAGGTTGGTTGCCAGCACCCACATGTCAGATAACAATCATCCATAACTCCAATTAGAGGATCTGATACCCTTTCTGACCTCTGTGGGCACTGCACAACACAGGTGCATTTATATGCATGCAGGAAATACACTCATACACACAAAAATAAAAAAAATATTAAATCTTTCTTCTCTCTATATATAACGTGTTCAAAAAATTCTTAGTAATGAAAGGTAAAGAGACTACAGTCTTAGGTATAAAACAGAGGGATGTTCCCAACAGTGACATTGGAATCTGGGTTTTAAGGTTAAATGTGAACATTTCCTGGTTATATGCAAGATGAGGTAGAATGATGCAATCAGAAAATCTATGCTGGAATGCACAAAGACACAGGCAGTTACTCTGTGCCTTATTTTCTTTTCTGGAAAATGATGAAAAGAATGCACTACCCATAGTTTCTGGAAGATCAAGAACAATGGAAAATTTAAGTCTTATACAAAGGAATTTCAATTAATATAAAGGACAAAATAAACTACTAGTTGAGTAATCTTGAAAGTACACTGTGGTTGTTATAAACATGTCTAGACTTCAGAAAAGGTAGAAGCATAAAAGTACTGCAATATTAACAATTAGGGAATAGTTATTACCCGAGTATCATAATGTTAAAAGCAGCAACCATATACTTATAATAGTTTAAAACATAATATGATTATATTCCTCCAGGAATCCTGAGTACAGATCAGCGAAAAGAACCGACAGGGTCTTTAAAGAGAAGGCCGGAATATATATGTATCTGGAATTCAAGTGATCAGGCCAAAATAATAAAATATTCCTTCAAGAGCATCCTCCGCTAGTTGGCCATAACCCACCCTGAATCTCCCCTTAACTGTGAAGCTATCAGTAAGATAAAGTGACAAGTGATCTTTTATGACAGAATTAAGCCACTGGCTGATAACACTTTTTCTCACATTTCAGTCCATATCAGAATCATCTAGGGCTTGTTAAAATAGAAATTTTGGGGTTCTTTCTAAAAATACAAACTAAAAAACATTCTCAGTTTGACAGGTGTATAAAAACGGAACTCTGCTGATCTCTGGTTGATTATAAGCAGGGAAGAACTTTGTTTCAGTTTTTATTTTTCAAAAGAAAGGCTAAAAGTTCATCGATGACCAGTTAAAGATCTAAACAAATGTAATGGATTTTGGCAATTCCTGCATATTCCAGATTGTCTCAAGGTCTTGGGTGTGGACTTATTTATTATCTACAATCTTGTGTTTGTTCTTTTTAGGCAAAGGAGACTATGTGAGACTCACTTCATTAAAAACCCAGGTCTACTAACATAAGCTTAAAGTTCCAGCTACTTGGGAGGCTAATGCAGGAGGATCAAAAGTCCAAGGCCTGCCTGGGAAACAAAACAAATTCAAGGCTAGCCTGGGCAACTTAACAAGACCCGTGTTCTAGTTAGGTTTCCCTGGTTTATTTTATCTTACACTTCTTAGAGACAATCCACATTGAAGGGAAGTCAGGAAGGAACAGAGGGTAAGAACTTGGAGGCAGCAGCTGGGGAACAGACCACAGAGGAACACTGCTTGCTGGCTTGCTCCTCTGGCCTGAACTCAGCCTGCTTTTCTTAGACAACCCAGGACCACTTGCCAAGGGGTGACCCAGCTCCTCCCACATCACTCAACAATCAAGAAAATGCCTCAAAGACATGCCCATAGCCAATTCGATAAAGGAGATAATCCTCCAGTTGAGGTTCCTTCTTCCCAGGTGTGTCAAGTTGACAACCAATGCCACCCATGATATTCTACCTCTTGTCAACCTTGACACACAAACATCACTTTAAAGCATAACCTTTGTCCCTAAGATCTCATATTAATGCCACAGTATAAAATACAGTACAACTTTACAAATCCCATTGTCTTAAATTCTGTAACTTGAAAGTTCAATGTCTCTTTAAAATAATCCAAAGTCTCTCAACTGTGGGCTCTTGTAAAATCAAAGATACGTTACATACTTTCTTATTTCAAAAGGAAATAGGCAGGCACATTTAAGCAAAACCAAAGCCCAGCAATGTAGCTCAATATCTAACATCTGGGATTCACTCACAATCTTTTGGACTCCAAAAGGCCTGGGAAGTTCTGCTTCTCTGTATCTGCCTTTCACAACACACACAGAGCTTATGTCATAGGCTCAGGCCAGCTCCATTCCACACCTGCCACTGTCCTTGGTGGTGATCCCACAGTCCTGGCATCTCCAATATGCTGGAGTTTCCACTACAACTAAACCAATGGCCTCTCCTGGCTTCACGTGATGCCAAGCTTCAGATTCTCTCCATTACCCCTCCAATTCTGCAGTTTTCATGCCATCAAAACCAGTACCACGTGGGAGACTCCTACACATTACCAAGTCTGGCTTCTAGCTTGAGATGCAACCATGGTCTCTCCTCTGGATCACAACCTTTGTGTGCTGACCCTGAGGAAACACATCCTAGAAGGTTTCACCTCAATGATGTGATCTCTTGTTAATCACAGCTCATTTTTCAGACCTAGCTAGCTAGCATCAACTGTTCAGTAAAACAAAAGTTTTACTTCCACAGATTCTTTTTTTAATGTACTATTTTTATTAATTCTTTGAGAATTTCATAAATGCATATGATGTTTTTTTTAATATATTCATTCTTTACCTGCCCCCAACTTTCCCAATTCCTTGTCTTTTTTTTTCAATCTCTACAAGTTCAGTTAGGTGCTTTGCTTTTCCTGTAGGGCACAGGTGAAGGTACACCGGGGTCATAGAAGAGTAACAGAAAATGATGGAAAACCTCTTGGTGCCTGGGAGGGGGAAAGGTCAAATGTCAGGGCCTGGGTTCCCAGGACCACATGTAGAGGCAAGACCTTAACTGGCCTTCAAGGGAGGTGAAAAGCCCATTTCTGAGCATCAGTCCTACCAAGAATAGAACTGAAAATGACAGAAACCTCTGCTGTCCCCAGCATAAGTCTTAACACAGAGGCAAAACCACTGCCAAGTACAACTAGGGACCTTGAGGGGAGGGGGTTGTGAGGGATGCAGCCACTCAGAGAAGGCTGAAAGTGCTGCCTAGATCCTCCAATATTCTCCACCATCAGCCCAACACCAGAGGAATGTGGAACCATGGCTCACAGTTGGGGACCACAGGGCCAGGCTCAAGAGCTCAGCTCCAGCTCACAGGAGGGTGCCATAACTCAGGCCATGGGAAGGGACCACAGCTCCAGGTTCACAAAAGGGGACCACAATTCTAGTTCATGGGAGAGGACTACAGCTCAAGCTCAGAGAAGTGGATTACAACTCTGGCTCATAGACAGCCCTTCCACATTCTCTTAATCTAAAATATAATCACACAAATGTCCCAGAAAGAGTCTTTGAGGGACTCCCAAACTTCCTGAGCCAGAAAGAGTCTTTGAGGGTCTCCCAAACTTCCCCCCAAAACTTCCTGAGCCAGGCCTCTATCATCTGCTTTTCTTCATGCTCCCACAGAACAGTTCCAAGCACTCAAAAGCTTTTCCAGCCCAAGGTTCCAAATACTTCTCATTTTCACAGCCCTTCCCCCCAAATCCCAACATGGTCAGGTATACCACAGAAATATCCCACAGCAGTAGTACCAATTTCTGTCCTAGTTTGTTCTCTACTTCTGGGATAAACATTGACCAACACCAACTGGAGGAGAAAAGGACTATATTGCACCTCATGCTTCCAAGTGACAGTCCGTCTAAGAGGGGAGACAGGCAGGAACTTAAGCAAGGCAGGAACCTGGAGACAGGAACTACAGCATGGACCAGAGAGGAACACTACTAATTGACTTGCTTGCTCCTCTGGTCTGTATTCAGCCTGCTTTCTTACATAACCTAGGACCACCTGCCCAGGGGTGGCAACACCCACAGTGTACTGGGCACTCCCACATTGCTAAACAATCAAGAAAATATTTCATAGACATGCCCAAAGGCCAATCTACCACAGGAAATTCCACAACTAAGGGTTCCTCTTCCCAAGTGTGTCAGTTGACAACTGAAACTATTCAGAAAGGCAACTTAAGAGATTTTTTTGTTGCTATTCTGTGTATGATATAGTTAGCAAATCATAAACTGTATTTTCCTTGTCATTTGATTAATAAGTTATCCCATACAACAAGTTATAGAAATATTAGTAACGATCATTGTCTTTTGGATGATTTTATGGGAATTTAGATTCTAAAACTTCAAAACTAAACATGACAAGTACAGGTTTTTATATGATATACTTTCTCTTAATTTTTTATTGTAATAGCCATTGTGATATTATGATGCCCTTTTTAAACAATGGGTTATTAAGCAGAATTAAGAATTACACACCTGGCTGGGAAGTTGTTAATTCATGGGCTATTTTGAGGTATGTTGTTTGGATTCCTAAAACTGAACCTGTTTTTAAACACCTGTTTACTGTGAATGCAACCATAGTTGCCAAGTGTTTTGAGAACCTGGCCTTTATGACTGAGCTTCTTTTAGAATTTTCTGAGACTTCTTTTATGACTTTAAAAAAATTTTTTTTAAATATTTTATTATTTTTATTTTATGGGTATGAATGTATTGCCTGTACATATGTAAGATACACCTGTGTCATACACTACTCAGAGGTAAGAGCAGAGTTTTGGATTCCCCTTGAACTGGAGTTATATATAGTTGTTAACTTCCATGTGGGTGTTGGGAATCGAACCCAGGTCCTCTGCAAGAAAAGTCAGCACTTTTATCCTCTGAGCCATCTCTCCAACCACTTCCCCTTATTTTATGACTTAATATATGATGTTCTCAAAAACTCCAAAAGCAGAAATATGTGTTTTTAAAGTACCTATTCTCTATTTATTGGGTAGGAAAATCTAATCTACACACACACACACACACACACGCACACACACACACACACACACACACACACAAACTTAAATACATATGTCTATTATCGAGTTTATTCGTTGTACTGTTAAAATTTAAAACCTTAAAGGCATTTGCACCTGCTCTGCTCTATTTCTGAACAAAGTTTGAGGCAGTCAACTCCTTCACAACTTTATATATTTCTTGAGTTTCTTTTAGAATTTTAAGAACTTTTGCCTGATGTATTTTAAGTCCATCATTGAGTAGTTTTTGAGTTGCTACTTTTTAATTGTTGTGCCATTTTAGGGTTTATTGAATGATGGTACCATCTGGTTTTGTATATAGTAATTTCACTCTAAATATGTTGTCTCATGAAAGTACCACCAACGAAACTTTTGGTTCCCATTTCCTTTGTACACCTGTTGCCACCTTGCTTTGCTTCTTTCTTTCCTTCATTTGGATGTGTTGTGGATAAGACCTCATGCATTAAGCTCTCTCTCACTGAGCTACATATGCCCCCAGCCTCTTTACTTCTTATTTTTAACTTTTCTATGCTAACCTTAGTTACAGTCTTACAGGCTATATGCCACTAAGTTGAAAAAAAAATAGAATCTTACATTTAATTTGCATCAGCTTATATTTGTAGGAACTATTGATGAAATTGAGATTATTTCCCCTGTCTTACTCTATGGATTTCCTAGTATGGGTTTTACCATATGTGGCTTGTTCTCCTCTCCTTTCTTCATGGAGAGATTTTTAAAAATCAGTCATTTGTCCATTGTTCTGCAATTTAAAATTTTATTTGTATTCCTTAGAGGTCAGCCTTAAATAATCACACAATGTTACTATTTCTATTGTCATTCTGAGCAATTTAAGCCCTTGTAATATTTTACTTCCAATTTCCCCTACTTCTATTATTTTAAAAATTACTTTGCTGCATATTTTCTCTGCTTTTCATTGCTTCTAGAATCTCTATTCCCTTTTGCATTGTACTTGCTAATCAAGTAGTCTAGTAGTTTATCAGCAATAATTTGTCAATCTTAGCAAGCCTGGAATATTTTACCTTGGCTTTTTAATAAATATTCTAAGTAAGCAGTTATTTCCCTCAGTACTTCCAGAAAATCCCTTCTTATTTTCTCAGAGTCCTTTTTACTGTAAGAAATCATATCAGTCTGAATGTGTTCCTTTAGAGAAGTGGTTTCTCATTGCTTGTTAGATTTTTTGCTTTGTTTGGTGCTTTCAATTTCACTCTGATATGCATTGAGATAAATCTGTTTCTTTAATATAAGATTCAATGTCTTTAAATCAGTTAAGAACCTTTTCTAACAGCACGGTATGTATATTTTTTTTCAGAATCTCTACTAAGTGTATACATGTTTTCTCATTTCTGTTACACTCTTTCATCCCTTTTTCTCTTATGATCTAGAAACAAAGTAATGTATAAAAATTTAAGACTTGTCTATTAATGTCCTATATTAGCTAGGAATACACAGCAATATAATGGAAAAACAATCATGGCCAACCAAAAACAGTAATATAAAAATGTTCTGTACATAAATGACATAATAAACACAAACTTAGAGATATTTGATAGAAATGCTATAAATTTTCTATCTTCTCATTCCCTGTAAAATTTTGACTGAAGGGGAAAATCCTTTTAAAATTTCTGTTAACTCCACGCAGGTTTTCTGGAGGTCTTTTGGTGGTGTTTTTTCACTTTTGCTTTTTGAGGCGTTCCATGTAGCCCATGCTGGCCTCAAAGTCTCTAGGGCACTGAGGCTAGCCTTCAACACCTGATCTTGTTGGCTCTACCTCACAGGTGCTGGATCAGGGTCTGAATTATCGTAGTCTATTCTCCAGATAGCTTATTGAGATGGGTAGTTTTAGTTGCCAACTTGACAACCTAGAAACACTTGGGGAGAATCTCAGTGAGGGAGTGTCTACATGGGGTTTGGTCTGTGGGCATGTCTTAATCAAGTTAATTGAAATGGAAAAACCCAGCCCACTGTGGGCCGGCACCATTCCTAATCTGTCAGAAAGAAGAAAATGCACAGAAGCAAGCAAGCAAGCAGAGGAGTCTGTATGTACTCATTTCTCTCAGCTCTCACCTGTGCACGGGACGGGATGGGATGGGATGGGATGCGACGTGAACTATTTAAAGTTGCTGTCTTGACTCCCCCACAATTTTGGACTTCAACTTGTAACTGTGTGCCAAATAAACCCCTTCCTCCCCTCAAGTTGCCTTTGGGTCAGGGTGTTTTAACACAGCAACAGAAATGCAACCAGAACATTCATAAAACCAAAATTACTGTTAGGGATCAAATTTTCGATAATGATAACTCCTTCATGTACTCTATTATCAAGAGCACACATAAGAGTTGGAGAAGAAGCTGGCTGGTAAGTGCTTGCCTAAGCCAAGTAAGGTTCCAGGTTCCTGAGCACACAAAAAACAAGAACAATGCACTGTAAATTTGGTAAACAGACTGCTCTCTTCTTGTCCAAGCTTTTAAATGACTAGTCCTAAACAGAAATTGCCACCCTCCAAATGACAGCATTTCATTAACAGGTGGTTTAAAATCACAACTCGCACTAAATGCTGAAAATGAGGATAAATGAATACGGATAAATGAATTAAAGATATGAGCTTTAAAAAAATTCACACCCAAGAACGTTGTGGAAAAGAAGTTAGACTAGACAGGCCTTTAAAGAACACAATACATGAAGTGGGGGTGGTCAAATGAGAGTGCAGATCGGGGAGGGAGTCTGAATATAATAAAATACATTGTATGAAATTCTTCAAGACTCAAAAAAATTTCTTAAAAACTAAAAAAGATAACCACATAAAAGATAAAAGAATATTCGCTGGGCATGGAAAAGAGCCATTATTGACAATAAAGATTAAAAAATAAGCAGCTTTACCAATTATTTATTTCCAGTTACGTATACTACTTGAGTCCTTGTAGAAAGCCATAACATTATGTCCTCTAAGGCAGGAGCCTGGTAGTTTTAGATATGTCATAAGGAAAAAAACTGAACCTCTTTAAAAACTAAGATTTGGTTTGGCAAATACATATATATGAACTATGTAGGATCTTCTGATACATACACTGTAGAACAGATAAATCAAGCGAACGAAAATATATTCCTCCATATACATAATTTTGGTGTGAAAATACTTAAAATTTGTTTTAGCAATTTATAAGTATATAATACTGTTATCAACTATAGTCACAAAGTTGGACAAGGATGTCTTGAACTTATTTCTCCAATTCCTCCTGCCTGACTGAAATTTTCTAACCTTTGGCCAATATCTCCTATGTGTGCATATAGAAAACAATCACAGCAGCCCTATAGATAATACAAAGCCTAGAAATAACTGAAATTCACTAGTTGGTTAATCTAGTCTATGAACTAGTACACAGTCCAAAAAGGAGTTATATTTCCCCTTCTACACACACAAACAGACACACAGACACATCCCAAACAAGCAAATCATCGCAAATGATTTGCCTTTATATGAAGACTATCAGAAAGTGACAAAAATCTAACAAAGTAGTGGTAAAGAATACTTCACAAATGATAAAACTAATGAAAATCAAGAGAATGATTAACACCAAATGCAGACAAAGTAATTGTTTCTGAAATGTCAGGGTACAAGGGAAGCGTCCAAGGTACTGGGCGGATTTAGACTTTTGGCTCAAGAGGAAGTAAATGGTTGATTATTCTTGCATGCTTGAAGCATTATTCACTTTAAAACTTCAAAACTGAACCAAAACAAAATCAAAATTAAAGGAGCAGAAAAGTCAGTGGGTGAGAGGAGTCTATTTAAGAAGGAACTGAAGAAACCACATAAAACAAGGGTAGTACTGAATACATTTTTAAAACTGACAGAAAGTAAAAGTGACCTAACCCCCCAAAAAAACTATAAATGAAAACAACAATATGAAAAATTTAGCCTTACTAACAAACAAAACGCAAACGAAAGAACTCTCAGGTAAGACATGAGGACGGGGACCATGGGAAAAGGTGTGGTGAAATGGAACATTATCTCACAGGGCTGGCAGAAATGAACCAGTGCAACCTGAATGCAAAAAGTTTACCATATATAATCAAATGTGTGTCAAGTACTCACTTGTGAAAACAGTAACTTGATTTCAAAGCATGAATATAAAGGATGTAATCTGAACTACTGCATAAAACTTGTATTAATACAATCCTGGAAATAATGCCCAAAAGAGATAAAGCTGGGAGTTGTGGCATACACCTTTAATCCCAGCACTTGGAGGCAGAGGTAGGCAGATCTCTGTGAGATCAAGGCCAGCCTGGTCTCCAAAGTGAGTTCTAGGCCAGCTGGGGCTACAGGGAGACTCTGTCTCAAAAAAGAAATAAAAAGGTTACAGAACTATCTTTTACAGACCAAAATATTAAACAGTAATAAACAATGTTGCCTACTTTGTAAAAACTGGAAAATAAAATCATGTAAATAAAAATACAACAAACAGACCACAATAAGGATGGTCTTTAAATTCTGCTTTCCTAAGTATATACACAAAAGACTAGAAAAGTTTTATCCTCTGTTAGTAGAGCTATCTCTAGATGCTATAGAGGCTTCTGACTTTTCTAGTATCAGCTAAATTCATTTAACTGAAGTTATATACTTGTACTCTCAGACAACAAACTTATTAACATAGCAAATCCCACATACCTTGAGCTCTCCACAAGCACTGATGGAAAACACAGCACCTAGGTGTACAAGGTTCTCTACACATACCATTTCCATACCTTTCCACCTCAGTGCCTTTGCTCAGACTCTAGGACACACCTAGATAACTCACACCTAGATAACTCTCACTCCCTCTACCTAGTCAAGTTCCATTATGCTCCCAAGTACACAAGAAATACCATCTGGGTTAGTCAGCTTTCTGTCACCACTACAAATATCTATGATCAACAGCTTATAAAAAGAAAAGGTTTTGTCTTAGTTTGCTTTCTTGTTGCTGTAATAAAACACTGACCAAAACCAACCTGGGAAGGCAAGAGTTTATCTCATCTTACAGTACAGCCCTTCATGGAGGGAAGCTAAGGCAGGAACTCAAGGGAGGAACCTAGAGGCAGGAACTGAAGTGGAGATGTCAGAGGAATGTTGCTTACTGGCTTGCTTTCCCCTGGATTGCTTAGCTAACACATGACAGGTCTTTCAACAGCAAACATCCCACTCTCTGATACCAATTTCTGTTCTAGTTAGCTTTCTGTTGCTGTGATAAAACAACCAAAAAGCAACTTGGGGAGGAAAGAGCTTATTTCACCTTCAGTCTCCTAGGTCACCGTCCATCAGGAACTCAAGGCACTAACCTAGAAGGAACTGAAGCAGAGACCATAGAGTAACGCCGCTTACTGGCTTGCTCGGCTACGTTTCTTATACAGCCCAGGCCCAGCTGATGAGGGATGGCCTAGATGGCAAGGCCCTCCTACATCAGCCAGCAATCAAAAAAATGCCCCATAAGACATGTCCACAGGCCAATATGATGGACGAAATTTCTCAGTTGAAGTTCCCTGTTCCCAGGTGTCTAATCTGTGTCAAGTTGGCCAAAACTAACCAGCACAGATTTATTTTGGTTAGAAATTTTAGAGATTCAGTCCATTAGTTGGCCTAGATGCTTTTGGGCCTGTGGTGAGGCAGGACATCAGGCAGGAGAATCTGGCAAGACCCAAACAGCTAACACCATAACCATGGAGTAAGAGGAAGAGGAAGGAAGCTGCGTTCCAAAATCACCTTTAAGGGCATCATCTCCAATGACCTAAGACCTCCTTACTAGATCCTTACCTCTTCAAAATTCTACAATCTGGAAACAATACCCTGTTTCGGAACAACCTTCTCTAAGGTTTGGGAGCTGTCAGACTTATCCATGAAGTTTCTTCTAACTCTGTACTGAATCACTAGCAGCGACTCCATCTTCCTTATCTTAGCCCTCACAACATTTTTTTGTTTGAGACAGGGTCTCATATGGCTCAAGTTGGCTTGCAATTGCTGTATAGCCAAGGGTAACCTTTTTGAACTAATCTTCCTGCCTCTACCTCCCACTTGCTCCAATTATAGGTATATGCCACCCTGCCAGGGACTCTTTTGATTCTTATTATTTGTAATTCCATTCGCCTCCAATTTAGTAGTTATCTCTGTTTAAATCTCTTATCTAAACTGTACAAGTTAGTCAAGGGCTCCATGTTCAGTTCTTTCTTTGACACTGACACACTGCTTACAGAATGAAGAAGCTAATGAGTACTTGAGAACCGAATAAATTATTGTCACAAAGAGAAGGGAGAACGAACAGGAAATGTTTCTCATGAGACTCAGCATGGAATTTCTCACAGTAATATTGAGGGGAAAAAGTACCATAATTATGGACTTATATTTTGTTCTTTTTGTAAAATTTATCCATATTTGGTAATATTTTCCTACAGGCACAAAATGGTGCTTCAATTCCCAAGAACCTATCTTCAAAGAATGTATGATGTGAGATACTGGCAGGTAATAAATACTTTTCGGAAGGAAAAACATTTTTGCTTAGGTCTTCCTTAAGCTTTTTATGAAATAAAATAAAATAAAATATTGTTAATGATAACTGAGGGCATGAAAGCTGAAAGTTTATGTTCTAAATATGAAAGTTATTTTATTTATATAGGTCTATTTTATTTATATTGATCTATCTGAGATAGCATCTGGCCTCAATCTCATAGAATGCTGGGATTAAAGTCCCTCTTATTTGTATTTGTTTAAAACAGGATTTCAATTTGTACAGCAGGCTGGCTTAAACTCACTATCCTTCTGCTTCACCTTCCTGAGTCTAGGATTATAGGCATGTACTAATACACCTGATTCTAACAAAGTTAATTTCTAAAAATCAAACTTAAGAGACTATGGATAAATTAAAAGGCTTCTTACTACATTCTATTTTCACCTTTATTAGATATATTTCAAGGTACAAATGCAACTTTCAGGTGAGAAAGTCTTTCATGCCTCTACTTCCCTTTCCACACAAATCTTTAATGTTTGCAGTTCCAGTGAAGATAACACTGGACTTGACATATACAAAGTGTATATCTTTAAGGGTAAATCGATCCCAATACTTAATGTCACATGTCTTCCTCTGAAAAAAAAAATGCTTGTCTTCTGAGATGCACTGTGAATGTTATTCTTTGCCAGACTTTGGGTAGGAAAGAACAGTTGGGACAGTTCTTAATTTGGAATCTGACTACTCTTCCAATGTATATACTTAAGCAGTGATATATTCGTTGAGTGAGTACTTACTGAACACTGTGCTGGGTACTGGCAAAGAAGAGTAAGATATAGAAAGCTTCTGCCTTGAACTTCTATAGACTGCTACCAAACCTATACATCTACTAGAGGAAATGAACAGTAAACAAACAAGACAGATTACAGTTTATGGTATAAGCTGTAAAGAAGGGCCAGTAAACAGGATAAGAAGCCACTTAATAATCAATAAAAGCTTCTCAGATGCATTTAAACCCCAAAAGGACAAAAAAGGACCTAGCCATACACATTAATAGGGGAAGAGACTCCCAGGCAGAGAGAAGTGGAAATTTCCTGGGATGCAAACAGACTCATTCTGTTTGAAGAACACAAATGGGACAGTGTAGTCATATTTTTCAAACTGCCGGTCATGTTTTGGTCTGTGATATCAATTTTGTGGGTCACTGCATTTTAAAAAAGAAAGTGAAAGAGAAAACATAAGAATCACACGTTTTTAGACTATACTTCAATGAGTTTTTGTTTTAGGTATGTGAGTAGGTACATGCGTATACTGGGTTGCAATGTGTGTTTCTTAATGTAGGGAGTGGTCAAGTCTGTACTAAGCAAGGAGAATAATAATAGTTGAGGATGGACAGGTGGCCAGGAACCAGACCATATATGGCCTGCACTGAGGCCAACGAGATAAATTGGAACTTTATTCTAAATACAGTGGGAAGACACTGAAGAGTTTCAAGCTGGGGAGTGACATGATCTAATTTGACATCATGATGTTGCTGAAAGATTATTACAGTGAAATCCAAAAGGCCTGATTAGGCCAGGCCAAGTACCTAACACCAGGGATTCTGCACGAATTGCTTAATCTCATGGCACCTCACTTCCCTCATTTTAAAAATGAGAAGGTTGAAGCAAGATGACCTATAAGACTTTGTCGATTGCTTCATTTCTATTTGCTGCTTGCTCCTTTGAGCGCAAGTAAATGGCTATTGGAGAGTCACAAATTTATTAGTTATGAGTTACATCTTCAAATACTATAAACCATATAGCTACGAGTATTTCTCTAGAAAGAAATTTTAGAATTAGCTCATTATTGGAACATTTAGCCCAGACATGAGAACTCTGGGCTAAAAGTGCACTGAGTGCTTTTGCAACTCTCTGGTACAAAGTTCGGTGCGTGAAAAAAATTGGCAAGGGGGCATGAAAAAGATTTACTGACCAGGTTATTTGGAATAGATTTCCGTATTTGTTCTAGGTCATCAACGGATATATAATATAGAACAGTTTAAAGTTGTAGGAATCTTCTGCTGAGCACTAAAGTCAAAATAAGGAAGTTTAATTCCTTTCAAAGTAACCAAAACAAGTGAGGCAAAATTTTTATTGACAACATACTATATTTTTAGTCCCACACCAGACAATTTGATAGATGTTTCTTCATTTAATCCTCCTAAATTTATTAGCATTTCATAGATATGGAAACAGGGTATCATAATACATAAGCCACAAGGTCAGAGTTAGCATTAATCAAGGCAGACAACAAATTGAGCCTTTTAAAACCAAGATTTATAATTTATTCTTCAAGTTTTAAAAGAATTATGGCACAAGCATTAGGTCATCAGATTAAGTATCTGAGAACTCAAGTATCTGTGACATCAAGACAAAATGTTCAACTAAGAAATGAATTATGCACTCACAGAAACTTTACGGAATGATGAAAAAAAAAGGTAATTTCTTCTAGAACTGGAGGGCCTATACCATGAGCAGATTTTGGTTATAAGAAGCAGAATTAAGAAAAAAAAAAAAAAGGAACTGATTACCAAATAAAGTACGTATCCAAAGTACTATGGAAGTTTCCCGATTCATTTTCGTGAGGTTTGCTGGTGAAAGACCAGCATCGAAAAGCATGAACTGTACAGTGTCACCTTTGTCAATGGGCCAAACAACCCTCCAATTCCATAACCACAAGGAGATGCTTTGCGAAACTCCTCTATCTAACTTGCACGAACCTTTTAAAGGAAGTATCGGCCAGGCGCACCATCTGCCTACTTGAGGCAGCAAACACAATATGTCAAAACCTTTGAAACGGGCACGGCTTCTTTGCCCAACATCTGCCGGCAGAAACACCCACAAACACCGTAGCAAAGTTGGAGATGCTCAGTGCACACCTGCTCGAACCCCCAGAACGCAAGGCTCACCTGTCATATACTCAGCTTCGAATCTCCGCCTGGTCTCAGAGATGAGTTTGGCTTTATTCTGAGCGTTATTCTGGATGGGAGACACAACAGAATCTTAAGAGACAGTCTTAACTCGGTTCACCCTCAGCCCAGCCCACCTGCACAGGGGCGCACCAGCCCCCCGGCCTCCAAGGCGACTTCCGGGTCCGGGGGCCCACTGCCCCGCGCGCCGCTCCTCACCTCGGCCATGGTCGCAGTCGTGGACTTGATAGGAGTTGTCGCCTTGGCCCCTAGCGCTGCCGACAGTCAAGAATCTCATCACCAGACAGCCCAGCCCAAAGGTAGACAAGAAAGGAGGGAGGGGAAGGTGGTCGCGTGACACCGGAAGGCAGAAGGAAGTGCCTCCAAACCGCCCAATCCCGTACGGTTTTCCGGGCGTGGAGGCGGGACCAAGCACTTCACTGGGCACCCACTCGCTTCTCTGAGGAGAAGCCTCGCCCACGTGTCACTCCCAACTGCCGTCCCGCTTCCAGCCGCCCCCAGCTGTCAGTCACTTCCCCTGGAGCTCCGCCCTCGAGGGCTTGACCTGTCTTTTTGTTGGATCACACTCGGAGGCCCCGCCTCCTCCAGTCTCCCTGGCATCAGTCTTGGGTCGGGCTCTCCCAGCGTGCCACGCGCGAGCGGGAGGTTTGGAATCCTGGAGAGTTACATTAGAACTTTGGGAACAGGAAGGCTTGTCTGAGATAGAGCATCAGGCTTTAATTTGTTCTTTGGAATGCTTCCTGAGCAGGTGGTGGGCCTCGATTTCACGCCTTGCTGGAAAGGCGGAAGAACGTGGCGTGACTGTGGTCGTCCGAGCCCTAATTTGAATTGTGAGTGTTTGCTACATTCTGTCTCTTAAAACTTTCTTCTTCCAACGCCATTCCGTTTGGCTTATGAAGTGTGCTGTTTGTGACAGTCTGCTGCTCTTTGTAGCCCTGGCAGGCCTAAAACTCGGTATGTAACCCAGGCTGGCCTCAAACGAGCTAACTCATACGCATGCTCTTGACTCTGTGTCCCAAGAGGACTTAGAGGTGTGAGCCACCATGCCTGGCTATGGAATATGAGATGCTTGAGAGGCAAATGTTCTTGAACAAACTCGAGTGCATGCCGAAAGTTATAAACGAAAGGCATCTTTAGGTTATATAAAAATAGTTTATTCTTAATGAGCTGGGCACTTGGTTCTACCACTTTTCATTTGAAGGTTTCTGGGGACATTTGGGGGTTATTACAGCTCATAGACGGGGGTGCACTGGGTTTCTAATGGATAGAATCCAGATTCGCTGCCAAACTTACTGTGATGCACAGGACCGAGGGAAAAATGTCAACACTGCCAAAACTAATAAAGCTGTAGGTTTCTAAAGTACTTCAACAAAGTTTTACTTTATTGGTTACAGAATATTTAACAAGAAATCGTTGAATAGACATAATACTACCTTTCCTAAAAGTGGAAAGATACTGAAAATTACAAAGATGTTGTAAAAAGACTGTTCCCCAGGGGCTGGAGAGATACCCTAGCATTGGAGGCTCGAGTTCAACTCCCAGCAGCCCCTCCCCTCCACCAAAAGAGAAAAGCCCTAACTGCTACCCCACATATCCTTCATTTTGTGGCTAGTTCACCATAATATGGCATTCAACCCCTTACCCACCCTACCTCCAGCCAGTGTTTTCTGTGTTTCCATCCTTTTTCAATTTCTTTTTTTAAAATATATTTTTATTTAAGTTTTTATGTATTTCATATACAACATCTTAGTCCTCTTTATACCCCCTTTCATATTGACCCCCTCCCAAGCGCCCCCCCACCAGGTTTCATGCATTCTGTCATTTGTGTTAAGGCCTATGGAGTCAAGTTAGTGTCCACTGACATCCCTCAGTGAAAGTTCATTCCCTGGGGTCTAGTCAGCCTCTCTAGAGTCACTTCCTTAAAGATCAGCTCTTCCTCACTGGGCAGTAGTCAGCTGCCCATTAGTTCTTTTTCTAAGGTTGGGGTCTGCTGCCCATTTCCACAGTTCTATGTTGGATTTTTGTCTGCTTGTGTTTCCATGGGTTTTGTGCATGCTGTCACTATTGCTGTAAGTTCATATGAGCAAGGTCACAGGAGCCTGTAAAGCTATTTCCATATGGTCATGCACCTCCTCCCTTGGCTCTTACAAGCCAAGGAGGACTTCTGCAATAGTCCTGAGTCCTGGGTTCATTGCTCTCTGTTGCATGAGGAAGTTTCTTTGATGATTGTTGAGAGATGCATTAGTATTCTCTGTACCCCTTGTTCCACTATGTTCTATGAACCTTAGGTGTAGGGGTTCCATTGTAGATATGTCACCTAGGGTTGGACATTTGACAGACACTTAATCTGTGTGCATGACCAATTGTGGAACTTGTAATAGTCTGCATCTGTTGCAAAAGAAGCTTCTTTGATGAATGGTGACTGGTGTACTTGTCTGTAAATATAAAGATTCATATTAGCACATAATAAGAAATTACATTAGCCTAGGGATGTGATAGCCTTGGAGTTTTCTCCAAGATCTATGACTTCTTCAGCTGTGTGTTTTTGGCTATGCTTACAGTACCACACATGAGCTCCCTCCCTTGAGTGGGCTTAAGGTCCAATTAGGTAGCTATGGATTACCCCCAAGATAAAAGTGCCACTACTGCCCCAATGTAGTTTGCTGCGCCAATCATTGTTGTGACTATTAGGTCTTAAAGCTGGGGTTGAACCTTTGATTGATGTTTTCCCTTAGCAGCTTTCATATTGTTCTCCAAAACTATGAGAGCTAGTCTTCAGGGAGGTGGCTTCTAGTTCTATGTCAGTTCCAGCTCCATTGTTCCAAGTCCTGTGTCCAAAGAATGTCTTGTCTTCAGCAATAGGGTCTTACCTTTAAGTTTTTGGAGTCTGTCAAGGGCTGAGGCAATAGCCTGTGTAATTTGTGGAGTCTCTTAGACTACTTGACCAATAATTTGAAGGGAGGTTTCTCCTGTCTGACACTGTTTCTTGTTATATAGCCTTCAGCTATGCACATGGACTCATGCAGAGATACTATATGTATAATTTTTCGGTGGGTTTTTGGACTAATATGATTCCCTCTGTTTTTTTATACCAGCTAGGCATTATTTATCTCTAGTCTGGCTGGCTGACTGTCTGTCTGTCTCTCTATCTGTCTCTCTCTCTCTGTCTCCCTAACACTCCCTCCTCCTTCCCCTTTTAAAATACCCCCATTTTCCCATTTCTCCCTCGATAATGCCTGTCTCTATGGTCCCCCTCTCTTGAGCTCCTTCCCTTTTACCTTCATAGTTCCTTGTATAACCCTCCCCCTCCCTTTGTGTTTACATTTTTATGGGAAGCAGGGCATGGTGATGCAGGCAAACTTCAGTTCCAGTACTCTGGAAGCAGAGGCAGGCAGATCTCTGGGAGATTGAGGCCAGCCTTGTCTACATAGTGAGTTCCAGGACAGCTGGGGCTACAGAGAGACCCCGTCTCAAACAAACAAACATATTTATGGGAAAATAAAGAACACATTGTTTGAAACTTGCTTGAAAATATCCACAACAAATATTTGAATGGTAACTAAAATTTTCCTCTAGCTTCTTTCCCCTACTCTGATGTTTGATATCAATTCCGTTGTTCAGAATCAGTAGCCATTCAGAATTGGTCATAAAATATTCATAGTTTTGCTCTTTTATTTTGGTTCACTTTACCCTGGTTTGAAACTTGGTTTTGGCATATCTTATAGGCCTTTGATAAAATCATGAAACTTGGTGTCTCAATTTCTCCGTTTGTAAATGGTATATTAATAATGACTGTCACATACCAGTGTCATAAGGAATAACTAATTAATCCAAAATCCCAACACCAGTACCTCTGACACTATTCTCTGATGAGAGAAAAAAAAGAACCCCTGAGGCACTATCTGCCGAGAAAGTAGACAGGGAATGAAGCCATGTAAGTAAGCAGAAAATGGATAACGCTGTTTCCAGTGTTTGGATCTGTGTAAATTAAATACTGCAGTATTATTTTGTCAGCTATTTAAATTTTGCATTCACTTAAATGTTGAAATTTTACCATCATGATATGCATGATCTAATATAATCTTTTTTAATTATAGTATGATATTCCATCTCTATTTATTGGTGTATTGGTGATTATTTAAGTTTTTAATTTTTATATTGCAAAGAACAGTGCAATGATTAATCTGTAGTAGTGTCCTTGAGCATATGTGAGTCTGTCTCTCTGGTTCAGGTCTGGAAATGAAATTGCTGAATATATGCATTTCAATTTACCTTCCACAGTCATCTCTCGCTTTCTTAAAGTACCCTTAAAGATCCTCTAATTGATAACTTTGCTTCTTATTCACATATGCTAGTATTGTCGTTCAGATGCAGCAGCACAATTTTGTGATTTCTGTTTTTGAGACTGTTCCATAGATTGTCATTGCATAGAGGAGTGACTCAGTCTGTATAGCCTCTGAAAAAAAGTGAGAACAACATCTTTATATGTAATGTTCAATTTGGAGGATGCTACTTTGACATGATTCATTTTACTAATTCTCTTAAACTCCCTTTCATATCACTACTCTGTTCATAATAAAGAAATGCATACCATGAAAATGTTGTTAAAACTGTAGACCCGGGAGGCAGACTGCATTTTTTCTAAATCTAACATCATTCCTGATTAGTATTATAAGCATGCATTAGAACTACAAACTTAGGACATTTTCTAACCTTCGTTAAAATAAGACTTTCCCATTTCAATAATGGAATAATAATACTTATTTTTAGAGAATACTTGTAAACAGTATATAATAAGTAGTGCAGGTATTATACCAAACAGATAATAAGCACACATGATGGGCTATAATAATTTAATTCTTCTGCTCATTATAAAAGTCCTGTTCACCCTGTTTTTCCTTATTTTGAACAAGAACAACTTTTGTCAGGTCATAAAAATGCATGGTTTTAAAGTAAGTCTTATTTCTATAGAGTTTTTGTTGTTGTTTTATTTTGTTTGAGATAGGGTCTCCCTGTAGTCTCACCTAGCCGGGAACTTGCTATATAGACCAGGCTGACCTTGATCTCATTAGAGATCCTCCTGTCTCTGCCTCCCTTTAGAGATTTTTAAGCCTCATTTTACCATCTCCCATTTCCTGTGCCTGAGAAGACACTGAAGTATCTGGATAAACTGAAATGGGGAGAGGGGAGGACCCATTAAACTTGAGAAGGAAGAGGAGAAGGAAAAGGAGGAGGAGGGAAGAGGAAGGAGGAGGAAGAAGTGTCGGATTTATGGGACTTATAGGAGAACATAGAAAAGAGAAATGAGGATGGGTCCATTGTCATGGGGCCATTGCCTTTGCTGCCTCCAGCCTCAGAAGCCAGGGACCTTAGTACCCTGTGATATCTCTCTTGAAAAGTAGGAAGTTCATGGTAGGTCACTACCTGTCACTAAGCAATGGCTCAATGTCCTGGGGAGTAGTTGAGTACAAGCTATGCCCTAGCCAGGGCAGCAGAAGCCCCTGCACCCAGAAGAAGAGTCATGGGTACCCATCAGGCCAGGCCCTCCTTAGCAGGGTGCAGGCTGGCTGTTGGCATAGGCCCGATCTGGAAAAGAAGCCTGGGCTCTGCAGATCTGAGTACGCACTGAGACATAGAGCTCGACTCAGGGCCTGGGGTCTAGGGCTTGGACTTCGAGTCCAGCACCATCTCGGACTACTGGATGTGCATCCCAGAGCTGAGGATCCGACCTTAAGGAGGTCGTAGCTTCCAGCTAATGTAGTACATCACCTCCTCTGCAGCCCTGGCAGGGAATCCAGAAGATGGATCCTGCTGATCTAGCCTTGACTATTGAAACAGCTGTCTTATCTGTAAATAGTGCAGGGGTTCCATACAAAGGGACTCCTTCCACAGGCCCTCCAGAGTGTCCCTGAGCTTGCTGGTTCCTGCTCTTGCCATTGGTCAGCCGGGACAAGAGTGCGGCCAGTGAAATGAGAAGCAGCAGAGTCACAACCCCTAAGAGGGCCCACAGTCCCCAATTGGGTTACGGTTGGGATTCCCAGAGCCAGTAGATGATCTGTGCAGTTGGCACCTCTGCTCATGACTTGATGTGAGAGTGTGGCCCATAAGCATACTCCCTGAGCTGAGGGCTGGTCACACTCATGGTCTGACAGCTGTCATAACCACCATGACTCCCATGCCTCCTTGAACCTGGCCTCAACAGCTCAGCTTCTCCAATACAGGTGACAGCAAAGTTGCTTGTTTCCAGAGAAAGCCCAAAAGTACTTTTAAAGAGCATCTAAGTCTTTACATACTGATAACACATCCAAGTATCATTTCTGACTTATTCACTTATTTAGAATCTTTTAAAAATAAGTGTGGTATTGTTACTAGCATATCAGAAGCACAATTGTGAAGTTAAGGCCAGTAAGGACATATATAGCAATACCTTACCTCAACAAAAGAAAGTATGTTGTCATAACTACAGAAGAAGCTTTAATATGGTTGCCTAACATGAAATTTATGGTTACTTGTGTGATAATTTTCTAACAAAATATTTTCTACTTTTTCTGTTTCATTTGGTCTTGTTTTCTTTGCAGGATTAGAAGCATCAGCTGGAATCCACTAGTCTATGAAAACTGGACCCACACAAGGACTTACTGAAGTGCAATGGCTAGCAACCAGGCAGTGTATTTTAGTGAACAAGATATGCTCTTGTGTTACAGTGGAGAAGTCCTTGTTTTTCAGTTATCTAACAGCAATTTTTCAGATGTTAAGGTTCCTACAAGTAAAACTGTATTACATGTCAAAAGAATGACATTTAACAGAGAGACAAATACTTTTGTTCTGAAATCCACTGGATATTTTAGCTTTAAGGAGAAAAGATCTGATTTAAAAATTCTGTGTTGTAACTGTGTTTCAGATTTCAGAACTAGAATTAATCTCCCTTGCATTTTGATACAATGTAAAAACTATTCTAAAGTTTTCACATATCATATACTATTTCTTCACAGTACCAACAAATTTGAAAAGCGTTTGAGTTTTGAACTAGGCCATGAGTTGAATGAGAGCTTAAACATGTTTGATGGCCCTCTAATTTTTTGGAAACATCTTAATGCATTCTTCTATATCTCTTGCCAAATTGGGAAAGTTACTCATTTGTCAATTAAACTTTCTTCTATTAAATGGGTAGGTGAGATTGAAAATCTTGGTATTGTTTTATTGGGACCAACAGAGCCATTTGAGACAGAATGCACTCTAAAGCTTTCAGAATCTGATTATGAATTTTCTAATTCCAATTTTTGTGCATATGCTCTTGAAAGTCAAGAAATATTAAGCCATGATTACATTATCCCCTTTGTGTACAGTAGTGTAATAACTCATGTGCATGTCTGTGCCGCTGAGCTTATAGACAACCAGCTAAGAATGACTCTGATTGCTCTTACTCTAAGAAATCAGTTGATTTGGTTCCAAAATGGCATTCCTAAACGAGTATGCCACCTTCCATTTCAAGATCCTTGTGCTGTTCAAATTCTAGATTCAGGAAAAGAAAACCTGTTTTTCATTATATCATTTAGATCCAGTGATGCTTGTGCAGTTTCGAAAAAGAAATTTAAGGTATGATGCTTATTCTTATAATAATCCAGTTGGTCTTAGACATTTTTTTTGGATACAGAGTTGGGTCTTGATATGCAGCTCAAACTGACTTGAAACTTAGTGTTGTGCTGTCATAGCTTCCTACATGTTAGGATTACGCCTTGTGCCCCTATGCCTAATTACTTTTGAACCTTTTAAGCATTCCTGTTTTATGGAGTTCACCGTACAGTTTTATTATTTTAGTTTTTAGCTCTGCACTTCATGTATATTACATTGTTGTTGGTTTTATTTTTATTTTTTTTGGAGTTATCTGAATTCTACCTGATAATAGTTTTTGGCTTGTCTGTTTGGAGCCATAAAGCTTTTGAGATTGAAAACATAAATATGTAACTATAATTATATCTGTCATTTAATACAACTATTTTTAATGCTTATAATGTAACCATATGAAAGCCTAGGTTAAGGACAGCATAGGATTACATTTGAGCATTATACTTAGCAATTAAGAACAAGCAATAAATATGGTGAGTTTTATACTGGAATGGAACATTTTTAACATTGAATTCTAAATGTTTGCTCTTTATGGTCTTATGTAAGAGATTTTGGGTTAATAGAATGAATATTAAAGAGTAAAATTATGTTTTAAATGACAGTTTTGTCCCAAAATAGAAAGTAACAAGTAATCTTGTGTTGATTAATAGAATGAATATTACGGAGTAAAATTATGTTTTAAATGGCAGTTTTGTCCCGAAATAGAAAGTAACAAGTAATCTTGTATTGGTTATGAGTTCTAGATCAGTACGTCCTCCCTCATTCAAGGAAGAATGAAGACAGCTTACAAAGATAGGTGAACTACAGGCATGTATAAATTAGAGTACATAAGAAGAATCCAAGTCAGTGGACTCTCAAACTTGTTATAAGAGCCTCAGAGGTGTTTAATTCTGTGATTGGACTTGAAACAGAAATAAAGGATTGCCTTTTCTCTTAGGCTTTCTCTCAAGTACAAATGATTTCTACAGGTTTTCACAAGAATCTGTGCAGTGAACATTTCAAAATTGAGGGCATTGTTAGATATATCTGAGGCATAGTTATCAATGTTTTTTTACTAGAAGAGATTCATATGTTGTATAGCTGTACCATCTAATATAGCCACTAGCCATATGCAGTTATTCAGAAGGTGAAATGTGACTTGTCTGAGATTAAATGTGTTAAAAATGTCAAACCCACCCAAGATTTCAGAGAATTAGGTACATTGTAATCCCAACACAGGGGAGGCCAAGGCAGAACTAGTAGGACCCTGCCTTAGAAAGATTTGGTAAAAACTCAGTAAAATATTTTGATTCTTATTTGATGATATTGAATTGAAATGGTAATGTTATGAACATAGTAGGTTAAATATAGTCAACCCTTTGTATCTAAATGTTTTGTACGTGTTGATTCTGCCAACTGCAGATTAAAAATACCTGACAAAAATGAGGGCTATACTCAACATATATAGACTCTGTGCTTGTCTCTGCTCCCTAACCAGTACAATGTAAGTACTGTAGTGTTGCATTTACATTGTATTTGGCTTACTAAGTAATCTAGAGATGATTTAAGGTATATGGAAGGACATGGATAAATTATATACACATACTATATCAATAAGAATCCACAGGTTTTGGAGTCTCCAGAGGGTCCAGAAGCCAGTCTACATTTACTCTGAGAGATTACTTTATATTAAAATTGATTTCACCTTTTTCCTGAAAATTTAAAATCATATGTGTGCTTTGCACATATAAATTATAAAAGTATATGTGGCTCACCTGTATTTGTACTAAAGGACACTGTTCTTAACATACTCATTACAAATGCATGTGTATGTCATGCATAACTCTGTGATGTTTACAGGCCAAACACATTTTTATCACGTGTCCCTTCCTGTAGTTCATGGTGTTCCATAATTGTGGGAGAATATGTGTCTTTTCAAATAAGCTGTTTCCCTGCACAAGTGAAGAATCATAGCTTTTGAAATTAGGCCAATAGGGGCAGGATTGACATTTTGTAAATTGAAGCACCTTACATGCTTCCCTAGTACAAGCCACCTTCCTGTACTATCTAGATAATGTACCTGTGCTCCTGGAATTCTGGGTGGGAATTTTAGCTTTTCTACCTCGGGGAGAAGGTTGATGTGCTACTTATTATGTTAGAAACTTTTAGTTTTATGGACCCTTAGGAAATCTGTTTTAAACTTGGTGCCCACTATTTCGCTGTAAACTTAACAAATCATTCTAAGAAGGAAGCTTCTAGGTGTCACAGTGTTGAAAATCCCTTGCTTTTTCTGTCCCTGGTAGTGGCTATGCCTCAACCACCACTACTCGGATTAAGCTGTTAAATTCAACTTGAGGTTATTCTGCTTTGAGAAGTCTTAAGACGTGTACTGGTACCTTCTGGTTACCCAATGCAACTGAATTCCTTGGGTAATTCTTTTGATTATAAACAACATATTTACTAAGACTTACGGGAATTACGATCATCCTTAAATTAGTTCATGTTAGAGACAGAATCTTTACTAGAGTTTTTCTAATGTTTAATGTTAGGCTTCCTAAAGTTTTCATTATGATAAGTGTTAGAATATATATTTGGATTATGATAAGGTTTTAATGTAGAAATCAGGAATATGATACCCTCTACATAAGCATTAGTAAAGCGTGAAGCAGGAGTTTTGCTATTTATAAAGTTGTCATAATGCCATACGTTTTCTGATCCTGTGGTGGCTTTATGTTACTTCAGTTTCAGCATACTATTTTCATTAGTCATTTGTAAGAATGAAGTTAACAGGTCACAACTGCATGGAACAAAAGACTTACCAATGTGATTCACATGTTTTGTTTCATTTTGTTTTCTTCCTCTCTTCTTCCTTTAATGCTGTCTGTCCCCCAGGTTGTTGCTAAGTGGGAAAAAGTTCACTTGGGACTGATAGATGACTTTATCGGAGTGGGAACTGAACAAATATTGTTCCTTTTTGAGAATTCCCTGGACTCAGATGGGCTGACTCCATTTAAACTAACAGATCTTACTAAAATAAAGTATTCAGTAAGTTCTATTACTTTAAGAGCTACTTTAGAAAATTTAAGTACATAGAAGCTTGACCCACCATTTAAATATTTATGATTTCATACTTAAAGTTTAAAAGTTTAAAAATGCAAATTGAATCTTTTAAATGCACATTCACTCTTTCAACAAATATTATACAAATTGACTTTACTTTTAATAGAAACTGGTATTATGGTATATGATCATGGTATATGATTCAAATAACAGTAATGATATAAGTGACCTTTATTGTTGCTTCTGAAAATTCATATTTTATACCAATAAATAATAGTGCATTACTTAAGGAATAAAATGCAGTGAAACTATTTTTATTCATTTATTTTTTGTTTGTTTGTTTTTTTGAGACAGGGTCTCCTTATATAGCCCTGGCTAGCCAGGAACTTGCAATGTAGACTAGGCTGGTCTTGTACTTACAGAGATCTGCCCACCTCTATCTCCTGCATGCTAGGATAAAGGTGTGCAGCACTATATCCAGAAAAAATACTTTTTAAAAGATCAAACAGAGGCCCTTGTAAGGGCCCTTGACACCAAGCCTAATGACCAGAGTTCTAATCCCCGAACCTAAGTGATAGAAGGGGAGAACCAGCTCCACAGGTTTTGATCTCCCCATACATACCCAAGATACACACTGTGGCAGACCTATGTGATATGGATGTAAAAAAAAATTAAAAATATAGAAAAACACAGTTTGCTACATCTTGAAATCTTTACCATAAGGGAAATTATTTTCCTGAATTTTCAGATCTATGCAGAATCAGAATTGCTCCAGATTTTTGTTACTAGAATGGAGCTAATTATTCTTTCTTTAGGGGATTTTTAGGACTGTATAGAAAGCTAATGAATGAACTGATGCTTTGTAACACAGTCTACAAATTTTAGCTAGTAATAGCATGACCCATAGTGATTATTTTTCTGGTTACTAGATGTGGAAAATACATAATTTACCTTTCATGAGAAACTGTTCTTTGGATAAATAGTAATTGTATTTTGTTAATTTTGTGCATTTTCAATTTATTAAAAAAAATCAATTTTTATTGTTTTTGTCATTAGAGTGAATCACTAGATTGTAATGAAGATGTTTTACCTGAAGGGGAACATGAAAATTATTACCTGGTACTCCCATCTCTGGAAGCACAAGTAAAAGTTGGTGTCTCAGTTCGCCTTTTCCTTTTGCTTTTAGCTTAATGATAGCAGTGTGGTTACAGTGTTAAGCAACTCAGTATTTAAAAACAGTGTGTTAAGGATCTTTATCTTTTGGATACTTCTGTGAAGCTATTAATATGATGGTCAGTGGTGTATTAGACCTGTGATTCTAGCACCTGAGGGGCTGAGGCACGGTGACTGTGAGTTTGAGGCTAGCTTGGGCTATACATAGTGAGTTCTAGGCCAGCGTAAACAACATAGCAAGATCTTTCTCAAAAAAAAAAAAAAAGCAGGCAAGAAAAGAAAAATACACACAAAAAACAAACAACCCCAAACTATTGTGCTGTCAAGTATAAATATATCATCTAAAAGTAATAATTTTTATAGTAGGATTTAGTAGATTTATTAAGACATGAGCAAAATTAGAAGACAGTCACTTTTGAAAGCATTCTGTTCTATAGGATCATTATGCCTCAGTGTGTCTTTTAGAGGGGCAAAAATTGTGAGAGCTCAAACATGTCCCAAACATGTAACTGTACTCTCACATTGTGTAATCAAATTTTCCACAAAAGCCAGGTGTGATGGCCCATGCCCAGAACTTCAGGGCCTGAGAGGCTTATTCAGGGATCCAGACTTTAAGTCTAGTCCATAGCAAGTTTCAAGCCAGCCTAGATGAGTCAAATAAGGAAGCAAAATAGCTGTTAAAAAAAAAACTGTTGTTTTTAGTTGAAAGTCACAGGTGTATTGCACTGTATTACCTTTCATCACTGAAAGAATTCCTAACATAAGCAGCCTAAGGTAAGGATTTCTTTTGGCTCACAGTTTCAGAGCTAGCACTCCATGGTTGGCCACCTGCAATTGCTTGGAGCCTGAGGAAAGGCAGAGCATACCGTGGCAGCGAGAATAAGATGGGGCAAAGCTACTCATCTCATGGGAGCCAGAACAGAGAGTGCACCTCTTGTTAGTAGGCTGCTTTTCCCTTTTTGCTTCTAGACCCTTAGCCTGTGGGATGTTGCTTCCTCACATCCAGAGTGGGTCTTGTCCCCTTAGTGAGTTATCTTAGAAATGCCCTTACAGACATAACCCTAGCTGTGTTTTACTAATCTAGGTGTTTTCTAAGTTCCGTCTGGTGGACAGTCAGGATTACCTACTTATTATCCCATATACGTTTTATCCCATATACGTATTATCCCATATACGTTTCTTATAGAGTACTGGCACTACACAAAGAACCAGTTTTAGCATGTGTATGTTCTTGTTCTTTAGGAATTATACATGGAAGTATGGTTATGTATGATTTTGTCACCTGCTTTATTGTTTAAACAAGTTAAAAATACAGAAAAGTTAAAAACAGTCATCTGTCTATGATTATTCCCGTGTAGGTTATTGTTACATTAGCTTTCTCTTTTTTGAGATGAGGCCTTGTTATGTTGCGCATGCCAGCCTCAAACTCTTAGCCTCAAGTGATCCTCTTGTCTCAGCCTCCTGAATATATGGGACTACAGGCTTGTTTTCATGTAACCAACTTTACTTTTACTTTTTTTTTTCTTCTGAGATAGGGTCTTCTTATGTAGACTAGGTTACCCTGAAACTTATGATTCTCCCACTTCAGACTCCAGAGTGCTGTTATTACAGGCCTTTGCCACCATGTCTTGCTTTTACTGTTATTTTTTAAAATTATATTTGTCTCTTCTCTGTTTTTACATATTTTCAGAAAGTTTTGAAAATTGTAAATATTAAAATACTTTATGCCCATGGATTTTTAGTAGGAATCTGAGAACAAGGCACATTTCTTATGTAACTACAGTAGCACTGTAGTTTAGAAAATTCATAATTATCCCATAATCATTTTTATGTAGTCAATATTAAAATGTAGTAAGATGTTACAAAAAGTTACAAAAAGCTTTTGTGTGTGTGTGTGTGTGTGTGTGTGAACTGCTCAGTATGAACTGCTCAGCATCCTATCGCTTTGTATTTGTGTGCGTCTAAATTGTGGTGTTTTTGTATGCATCTGAATTGTGGTGTATTTGTGTGCGTCTGAAGTTTGTTGTATTTGTATGCATCTGAATTGTGGTGTATTTGTGTGCGTCTGAAGTTTGTTGTATTTGTGTGTGTCTGAATTGTGTTGTATTTGTGTGTGTGAATTGTTCAGGATCCTATCGCTGTGTATTTGCCTTTGCTTATCATGTCTCTTGTTTCCATTTCATATACACTGATATCTCCTCTTCCTTTTTTTAAATGGTACCAGTGAGGACAAAGCAGGTATTATTTCTTTGAGAAACAGACATTTCCCTTTTCTGTGTCATTTAGCTTTTTCCTTTATCCACTAGGCTTGGTAATTTTTTGTCTTCCAAAAATTCTGGATAGAATTTTTTTTAATTTTGTAGGCTCTTTTAAAATCATTTTGCAGCACTTCAATTATTAAATTTCTGAAATGCTTATTCAATGCACATTAGGTATGAATATGAACAGTACATAAATAAAATATTATTATAGATGTAAAACCATAAAGAGATAGTTTAAACCTTATACCCTGAGCAAATTAAGAAAGGAAAATTATAGGAAAACAAATTATAATATGTAGCATAAGATTGTATTCCCTAATATAAATGTATATTCTTCCTTTTTTTAATGGGGGGAGGGTTTGAGACAGGGTCTCCCTGTAGCCCCAGTTGGCCTGGAACTTTCTATGTAGACCAGGCTGTCCTCCATCTCATGAAGATCTGACTGCCCCTCACCTTTGAGTACTGTGATTAAAGGATGCCCCACAATACCTGGCTTAAATGTACATTCCTTTTTAAAAAACTATTTTATTTTTTTCATTCTATTGTATGAGTGTATTGCTTGCATGTAGGTAGGTGTACCCCTATTGTGCAGTGCCTACAGGTGTCAGAAGAGAGCGTCAGATCCCCTGGAACTGTAGTTATAAATGGTAGTTAGCTGTCATGTGGCTGCTGGGAATTGAACCCTGGTCCTCTGTAAAAGCAGCTAGGGCTTTTAACTGCTGAGCCATCTCTCCAGCCCCCTAAGTGTACATTTTTATAGTATTGCTGAGAATGTAGTCTTTTTAAGGGAAAACTTTTTACAACTTCTGAAATATGATCTGCATGGCTTTTTACTTGCACAATTTCACTTTTATGATGTTAAAAGGATGTTAAAAGGATTAAGAAAAAATTTTTTGGTACTGAATGTGTGACCTGTGCATGCATTTTACCACTGAGCTACACCTTAAGATCCAAGATGATTGTATAAGAAGATGATATTTTGGGGTTAGAATGATTGCCCAGGTTAACAGTGTTTACTGTTCTTGCAGAAGACCGGGTTTGGTTTTTCAGCACCCACATGGTGGGTCATAACCACCTGAAATCCAGTTCCAGAAGATCCACACCCACTTCTGACTTCTGCAGGCTTCTGCATGTATGTGATACACACACATACACTCAGGCAAAAACATATAAAAATAAATAAATACATAAATATAAAGAATGTGAAGTATTTATAAATAAAAATGTTGATCGAAGTTTTAAATATCCATAATTGTGGAAATCGTAAATAAATTATAATATACTAGAACACAAGATAGTTAGAAAGAGATAAATAGAAAGGATAGATATATTGAAGAAAGGTTTGGTTTTTTTTAAAGCAGGAACATCCTGATTAAAAGCAACTTGAAATGATAGATCATTTTTTTTAATTGTTAAAATCTTCAAAAAGTCTGGCAATATAAGTCTAACTCATGAAGTGAAACTTTCCACGCTGGAGACTAAATAGATAAAAAAGAATATTGGTGCCACTTTTGTTCTCAGATCAGATTACTGAACCTACAGTACTGATAATCAGGCCCCTTGTAGAAATAAACATAAAATCTTCGGGGAATACACATTTATATACTAGGCCTCAGAGAAATCTCAAAAGTGATTTTTTTTCTCCAAAGGAAATGAACCACCCACAGAATAAACAGACATGTAAAAAAAAAAAAGACATCATGAGTAATTGTTTCTATAAAATAAATAAGCAGCTTTTATATCAAAATACGTTAAAGTAAAACTCAGCAGGAGGTTTGAGTAGTTAAAAGAGATAGAGCAAATTAGCGATCAGAAAATACTAGAAAAGTTAGCTAGAAGGTAGGACAGAAACAGTAGAAAGTTATGCAGGGTTTCCATGTCTGCGAGAAGGGAGAGGCAAATGGACGTCTAGGAGACAGTTGCGTGTTCATTTTCCTTCATGTAGACAGTGAAGTTCTGCGTATTGGAAGAAGGCCTTTTAGAGCACATTGCCACCACTCACATTTTACATCTGACAGCATGGAGACACAGAAAGATTTGAGTGCCGTAGAGCTAAAACTAGAGTCCTTTGTGTTCTTTTTGCTCATGAAATTTGTTTTCAAGTCAGTTGTTGGCAAGGAAAGTGGGGGACCCAGACCTTGAAGAAACTCGTGAATACGTAGTGAAATGTTGATATCGTTGTTTGTAATGCTCCACAACTAGGTCTAATGCAAAAGCAGAGAGATGAATTGTAGTCTCTGTGTCGAATACTATAAAGCACTGAAAGGAAAGCTCTACAGTTGTTTGGAAACATAGGAGTAACTCCAAATCCTGATGTACACAGAACTATTTGATTTATAAAATGTGTAGAAACGAAACTCAAGTAAATAAAATACTCCTTGGGAATGCAGAGAAAAGTGCTAAAATTAGAGAGAGAAGCAAAGAAGTTGCCTTTAGAAATCCAGAGTACTGTTGCTTCCAGTATAGAAAGCTTCTGATTGTTGTGGCTCCCCTCGCAGCTCGCTCCTCCCCTCGCAGCTCGCTCCTCCCCTCGCAGCTCGCTCCTCCCCTCGCAGCTCGCTCCTCCCCTCGCAGCTCGCTCCTCCCCTCGCAGCTCGCTCCTCCCCTCGCAGCTCGCTCCTCCCCTCGCAGCTCCTATTGGGCTTTGATGCCATTTTGTGGTTGCTGACCTTATTTTTAGTCTATGGAGCCTTCAGCATGTAGAGCTCACAATAAGGAATATTAAAGCAAGGTTCAGCGTGCTGCAATGCTGCAATGCAGTTTGTTCCTGTATTGGATTTTTTGTGGAGTTTCTGGTTGTAAGGAAATAAAAGAAAACAGTCCTTAACATACATCAAAAAATTCTGGAAAGGTTAGCCAACTATTGGCTGTGTGAGATTGTGCATGCAGGAAAAGTAAATGAGGGTTACATTAACATTGATGAATTTTTTCTTACAGAGTGCTTAGTTTAGCTTTGTAGTTCCATAACCAAACTTCAGAAAATTGTTTATTTAACTAGTGACTTGTCATTGTGCCCTGGAACAGGGAACATGATGAGGGAAAGAACAGTTGAGGGAACCGTGCTAACTCCAGAGGGTTCATTGTCAGTCTGTCCTCCTTGGGTGGGTATATATCCTCCTACCCAAGTTAAATGTTTCTGAGGGGATGAATGCTACAAAGCTAGAAGAACCAGGTCAACATGAGAACTTTCAAAATATTAGCTAGACACTTCCCATACCCTGTGCAATGAGGTGAGATAGAGATAAATTGAACCTTCCCTATCAAACTTCTAGTCATTGATAGAAGCAACATTTGCCTGCCTTAAAATTTAATTCAAAAGAAAGGAACCCCAAAAGGGAATACATTTCATGTTTTAAATGTAGAAATATATGTTTTATTAAAACTTACATTAATACTTAAACAGACTCAGATATCATCTAAAATGAAACAACTTCTATCAGTTCAGTGACGTGACCATTTAAATTTTCAGTAGCAAAATATATTCCGTGACTTATTTCATCTTTAGAGCTGAAATGCATTTCTCTTGTACAGTAAAAGAAACGTATTGTCCTATGCCCTATTCTAAGCTACAACAATTATATTTTTTAAGGAGATTTTTGTAAGTAAAGTTTACTAGCAAAAATAAACTTCTAACATATTGAGGACTGTTCCATGTTATCTTTGAATTTTTGCTATAAAGGTTATATGAACATAGAATTTCAAAGTGATCGTTTCTGTTCTTGATTTTTTTTGCTTATGCGAATGCTTTGTTTTTGAAGCAGAAATTATTTCAACAATAGATACAGGGGTTTTTGGTGAACGTAAAACTGTTGAGCAGCCTTAATCTCAGAGATCCTCCTGCCTCTGCCTCCTGACTGCTGGGATCAAAGGTATGCACCATGGCATCTGACCTAATTCTTATATATTTAAATCAAGTGTTGAAATGAATGCTAATGCACCATTATTCTCAATTTAATATATAAACTCTAGAGCCATTGTTTCCTTTATCTTACTTTGAAAGAGAAAGTACTTTTTTGTTGTAGATACTTAAAATCTGTGAATACAATATTTTTCTCTGACTTTCTATACTAAAAGGAATTACAAAGCTTATTTGGAGAAAGTTTTTCTGAATTAATATGTACAGTTTCATCTGAAATTATTTCTTTGGTAACTAATTTTCTTTCTACTTTACAGACTAATTTGACTTATATTCAACGAGTACAGAAGCATATCTGCCTTAAGAATGAAATTATCCTAAAATCTTGGGCCGTGCTTATGAATTCGGTGCAAGGGACAGATGATAGTAGTGTGTCCAGTCAAGGAGAGGTACTGCTCATCATGTGGCTGTTATCATTTGATGAACTGAAAATGTGGAAACTTGAAGGGTGATTTAGATTAGACTATGAGAATGCAGTAGAAAATAGCGCTTAGGGGATTGAGAAGAAAAGTGACGGGTTGTGATATGGTAGACTTTGAGGATATTGAAAGAGAATACATTAAAGGAGCCAATATTTTACCAGTTTGCATATCATTCTGTAGCATACTATATCTCAGGAGTCTTGAAAAGTCCTTTTGTTTACAAAAAGTTAAATAAATATTTAGTTGCACGATTTGGGTGGAAATTACTCCTAAGAAAATTATGCGTCATACTGAACATTGTATAACCTTATATTGATGATGGTGCAGTTTTATCACTAATGTGATTGCTCTTTTTCTCAGCCACATTGTTTATTTCTAAGACTATCCCTCTAGTAAATATCCTGAATGAATGCATTTTGTTTTCTTTTATTCTTCATTTTATAATTTTACTCCTTCTCCTATTACTGACTTGCTTCAAGTATGTTGCCACTGTTCACCTAGTGTAACAGTGTAAGACTTAGCAACTTAAAATCATGCTTATGGACTTCAAACAAAGAACAGCATAGCAGAATGGCAAGTAACTCAAGGAAAGCCAAATATGGAGAAAATTAAACTTGCATTTAATTGTCAGGTACTTTAGGCCTAGCTCTGACTTCCTTTAAATAAGCTGTTCTTGTTTGTCAAGCCTTATGTTTGAAACTCAGTCTTAGGAAGATGAGAGACTTGCTTCAATATAGGATCTTGTGAAGGTAAAAACCCATCATGTTGCATTTTTATATTGCTGTTATCTCACAATGTCCATTAATAAGATTATGTCTCCCCATTCCTTTTTCTGCCTTCCCTCAGTTATTTATATTTTAGTTATTTTTTATGTATATGAGTATTCTGCATACATGTATGTATGTGTACCCATGTCATGCAATACCTGCGGAAGCTAGAAGTAGGCATCAGATCCCTGGAGCTGGAATTATGGACAGTTGTTAGCTACCATGTGGGCACTGGAAACCAAACCTGGGTCCTCTTCAAGAGCAGCCAGTGTTCTTAACCACTGAGCTGTCTATCCAGCCACCCTCCCAACTCAGCTATATGCTAGTATTAGACAGCCCCAAAATATTTATAAAGTCATATATTGAAGTCATTGTTCATGGCCCCATTTTTGGCCTTTTACATTGATTTTAAAACAAGCTTGACAGGTAGTAACAGTTCCCTCAGGTTTCAAATGAGTGGCCTGTCCTCAGATGTCACAGCAGAATCTTGAGATTCCTAGTGACAAGCTAGTCTACTATTACATAACTACCCCTCTCTTTTTTCAGTAATCACCACATAGAGAAGCAGTATAGAATAATGGTTAAATTAGGGCATGGGTTCTAGAACAAGTCTGTCAGTCCAAATGTAGACCTGGGACTTGGTAGCTGTGTGACTTCAGAGATTTTTTTAAAACTCTGTGGCTCATTTTTCTTGCTTGTAAAATGTAGAGATTAATACACTTGACACAGGATGCTTTGGTTATTGTGAAGGGTATATGAATTGATTTATGAATGGTATATAGAACAATAACTGACATAAAAGCATTCAAAAAGTAATACTGTTACTTCCCTAATTCTATGATATTGTTCACTACAAATCTTTGCAGAAATGACTATGAATATGACTTTAGTATTAACAATAACATTTTAGAAAAGTTTTATAAATAACAAATAAACAGATAATTTAATCTGTTGTATTAATACAGAAGTTTAGTTTGCAGTTCAGTGTAAGTCACAGATTGGCTTGTTTTTACTAGACTTGGGATATATGTTGTCAGGCTTTATCAAAATGGACTCCACTTTTACTGCCTGCAGGCTCTATATTGGATAATTCATCTTCCAGTCAGGTCCTGAGTCCTGATCTGAATAGATAATTATGTTTTTTGAATTTTATTTTAGTAAGTTATGCATAACTTAAGATATAGCATATTATAATGTATTTTAAACTTTACAGTGGTATCTAACCTTTTGACATTGCAACATGATATTGTCATCTGCAAATGTGTTGGGCTGCACTCATAGTGTCCATGCATGGTGGTTCATGGACCTCAGGTTGGGCATGCATGGTGAGGCCATAAAGCCTGACCCAAAGCTTATCTACTTAATTTTTTTGGCTACATTCAATGCATTTTTCATAGTTTGTTATTTTAACACATTTTTCTTTAAGGAAGGTCTTGTTCTTTTTTGTGGTGAAGAAGAAAACAGTGTCCATACCTCTGATGAGAACTTGCCAGAGAGTTTTCAGGAGCCAAGACATGTTATAGAGCAGACATGGTGTTATGTACTAGATGATCACTTAGTTGTTGGAGTGAAAGTCAAAGTTTTGAAATGGTAAGTAAATTTTAATATGCTAATACTGCATTGAATCTGTAGACCATCACAAATTATTGCAAGTGATGTGTACTTTAAAATGTTCTAATGTTAAAAAATTAAACAGAAGCAATTGAAATTAATTTTAATATTTTGTTGAATAACTTCAATCTAAAGTATCATTTCAACATAAAATCAATGTAAGAATTATTGAACTATTTAATTTTCTCCTACTGAGCTTTTGAAAGTTGACCTGTATTCTCTCTGACACATTGTAGTTCACACTTACTATCAGATTAATAACTCTGTGTGTCTTGGCCAGCACTACTGTACTATTATCCCTTTTATACAGATGCATTGAGTTTATAGAAAGAGTGACATTTAAGAAATTAAGATGCTGTTCTCAGGGTGGAGATAATTAAACATCACAGGGAGCTTTTTATCAAACATTGAGAGGACTTAAGAACATTCAGAGACTGTTAACTAACATGGATTGGAGGATGTTTACTTAGGTAAGAAAGTCTCTCTTTAACAGGGAATTTTTCCCCCTTTGAGCTATTGTAATCATGGATAGGGGAGTAATATCTATGCTATCTGCAGTTTAGCAAAACCTTTTTCAATAGAAGTGTTTAAGTAGAGGGATTACATTTGAACCACAGTTGTGGAAGCAGAGAGACACTGTTAATATATTTGAGTATCTTACAGCATGGTGTCCAAACAGCTTACCTGGTGATTTTGAAATATCCATTTGTTCTTTTGCTTCAGGGAGTTTCTTTTTGTTTTCTGAGATGGAATCTTACTCTGTGGCCTAGATTCGTCTAGATCTCTCTGTTTAGCCCAGCCTGGCTTCAAACCCTCAGCTATCCCAATTCCAGGAAGACAAGTATACATTGCCCAATTTGTTTATATCATTTTGGTTCACTGATGGTAGATTTTGTTTGCTAATGTTTGGTCAGGGATATATGCAGTTGTGTTTATGAGTGAATAGGCTTGCAGCTGTCTTAAACAATATTTTCTTGGTTTTAGTACCAAGGCTGTAGCAGTTTATTCATTTATTCATATTGAGTGTTATTGTGTTAGTGTGGGGGCTGGCCTAGAATTCCTGGCCTCAAGTCACCCTCTCACCTCAGCCTTGCAAGTAGCTGATACTATGTTACTTTCCTATTCCCTGAATGATTGTATAAAAATCAGATTTATCTGTGCTCTGATTTTTGGTTGTAGTGATCTAGAAAATAGTGGATACCCAACATTTGCTTATGAGATGATTTTAACTGTTGAGTCAATTGCTCTAAGACTATGGATAATTCAGAATTTATTCTTAAATACCTTTTGCTCATATTTTTTCTAGTATTTTATTTTATAACATTGGTAGTTTTTAAATCTTATTTTTAATTATTTTTATGTGTATGAGTGTATTGCCTGCATTTGTGTAAGTGCACCTGTGTTGTGCAATGCCCGTAGAGGCCAGAAGAGAGCATTGGATCCCCTGGGACTGGAGTTAAAGGTAATTGTTAGCCACATGCGGGTGCTGGAAACTGAACCTAGGTTCTCTATAAGAGCAGTCAATGCTCTTAACTACTGAGCCATCTCTTGGACCCAGTTTTATAGTAGTTTAATGCAAGGATACTTATAGATAGTTATGAACTGTCCTATCAGTTGTTTTTCATTCTAAACCTTGTGTCTCTATAGTTCTTGAAAAGTTTTGCCAGAATTTTGGTCATTAGTGTTTTCAAGAAATTTTAAAGATTTTTGGATTTTCCTATTTTATTAATTTCTAGTCCTTTATTTTCTTATTTCTTTCAGCTTATACTGTTATTCTAATTCCTAACTATTTCATCATAATGTGGTCAGATAGGGATTTCTTTATATTCTCCATTAGGTTGTTGAACTTCCTGATTCTGAGAATTGACTTTTTAAAACAAATCTTTATTTTTTCGTTTTATGTGTATGAGTGTTTTGCCTGCAGGTATATAAGTGAACCTGTGGCATGCAGTGCCCACAAAGGCCAGACAAGGGCACTGAATCTCCTGGAACTGGAATTAAAAATGGTTGTTAGCCACCATTTGGGTGCTTGGAACATAACCCAGGTCCTCTGTAAGAGCAACCAGTGCTCTTAATGTTTGAGCCATCTCTCCATCCGCTGGATGGTTTTTAATACTTCAGGGAAGTGTTCGAAATGCTGTGAGGTCTGTTTCCTCTATTTTCTGTGTTTCTTAGTCTCCCTTTCATCACTTCTGTTCATGCCTTTGACTTCTAGTTCATTACTTCTGTTCACTAATTTTATTTTTAATTTTCTGTTCAACTATTTAATCCGGTTTCTGCATTTAAAATTTTTGTTATTTACATTTGTCTCAAGTTCTATTTACCCCTTTACAGGTCTGCCTGGTCATTTATTATTGTCTAATATTTTCTACATTTTGTTTCCTTAAAATGTTAAAAAATTACTTACTGTTTTAATTGCCATCTTCAAAAGCTAATGCATCTTTCAGTACCCATCAGCGAAGATTCCTCATGCAACAGAGGGTGATGAACACAAAAGGCCACAACTGACCAATGTATGAAGAAGACTGTGGAGTATGGGTCCTTGGACAGGACTGCTATATTAAACTTCACCCACCCAGGGCTCAGGGAACCTTATGGAAGAGGGAGCAGAAAAAATGTAGGAGCCAGGCGAGGAGGTGCATGACCATAAGGAAAGAGAGTCTTGTAGGCTCCTAGGACCTTGCTCATATTATAGCAATGGTGACGGCATGCACAAGACCCATGCAAACTCAGTTAGACAAAAACCAGCATAGAACTGGGGAAATGGGCAGGAGGCCACAACTTTGTTGAGGAACTGTTTGCAGCTGATCACTGCTGGGTGAGGGAGGGTAGATCTTCTTTAAGGGAGTGACTCTAGATAGGCTGAACAGGCTCCAGTGGGTGAACATCTGGGTACACAGACTTGAGTAGATAGGCCTAAACATATATGACAAAATGCATACAATCTTGTGAGTGGGGTATGAGGAGGGGTAGATAAGGGAGGGGCCTAAATACAGTTAAGATGAATTGTATGAAATCCACAAAAATTCACTGAAAACTCTTTTTGAAAGGTAATAATTCCTCTGTTAAATGTTCACATTTCCTGTTGGTCTCAAATTCAAAATAACTCTTAGAATCATGGGCCAAATAACATCTGTAAATTGGCCTTGACTGTATATATCTCCATAATTTGTACTCAACTCTTAATTGCGTATATGTATTTTCCATTGTAATGTGTATTTTGAAGAACCCAAGCTTTTTGCTCTATCAGTTTCCATGGGCTAGATTTTGCTTATTTCCTCCTGTACTATTTAGCATGTTTCACCGTCTCCTGTAATTCTTTGTAGATCTGATCTGTGAGGCTGGCTCAGAGTGATGCTTTCAGTTGTTAAGAGAATACTTACTAAATAATGCTTTCAAAATGAAGCATGTAAACATGCTGTTTTATTTATTAAATAGAATACCTTAGAAAGAGAATCCGCATCAGTTATTTACTTACACCCTTATGTAATGTAGTTTGTGATTTTGAAACCAAAGCTTGGACATTAAAAGGTATTGTTTGCACCTGAGTGGGTTATTGTTTCTAGGTATTTCTGATGTGCAGAGATAAGAGATACCTGTTTGGTTGGTTGTGGAGATTTCTGCTTGGGGGTAATTCCCGGCATATATGCATGCTGATACTTCCAGTTCAGACTAAAGACTATCACCACCAGCTTTGTATCTCATTCTCTCCTCCCTTGCTGAAAATCCCAATTCTCAGTTGTACTAACAAAATTACTCACTTAATTTGTTCCAGTCTCTATTTGATGTTTTCAGAATAAAAATATCAGCAGTATGATTACTACAAGTGACTTCTTAGAGCTTTTCTTCACAATTCTTAGTGCACCTTATTAGGTAGTAAAATTCCTCTCTCTGGGTCTTATCACCGTTCTTACTGTTTTACTTGATAATCTTGATACAGTTGAAATATGCTAAAAGAAATGTGTTCATAAGTTGTTAGAAATGTAAATCAGGGAAGAAGTTCTAAAAGGTCAGCAATATTCTTTATTTAAAAGAGATTTTAAGTAATTTAGGGGCGTATAAGGTACAATTTTGACTTTAGAAGTATTTGTGTTCTAAATTATTACTGAAGCTTACAATGAGTAATATCTTTCTTTTTATAGAAGGAAAAGCTAACTCTAAAACAAGATGCAGTTATTATTTTACCATTCTTTTACCTTTTCTAAAATAATTTTCTAAAAGTTCAGCCTATTTCCAGTGCTACTTCAGGACCTTTAGAACTTTGTTTGACTTTGACTCTTAACTCTTGTTAACTGTGGTATATTTTACATTGAAAAGACCTTTCCATTGAAATGATGTTTGCAAGGAAAGGAGAGAACAGCTTGTTCTTTGTATAAGCATTTAATTCTTTGATTTTTTTTCAAATGAGCATGTAGAGTAAACCAAATTCTTTTTTCACAGCTTTCCAAATGATATGACTATATCCCTGATACTGGATCAAAGCAGCAACTCTAGCTTTCAGCCTATTAAGTGTCAAACTCAAATGATTTGGTTGAGTATGGATTCTTTCGCAAAAGCATATTTGATGCCAAGTGAAGCAGGACCAGAAATAAAGAAGATCAAGTTGACCTCAGATAGGAAGGAGGAGGAAGGCTGTTTTCGTGGCCAGTCATCTAAGAGAGAATTGACATACATAATTACTGCTGTAACATCTCTTTTACCATTTTTAGCACTCAATAAATTGTGTTGCACTGTGGTCCTACACAGTAGTGCCACAGATAATGATAAATATGAGTGCATTTCATGCGGGAGACTTGTTTATACTGTGGAACATCTTTTTAGTAAGAACTGTCTACTGAAATCCCTGAAGAAGAAATCAATAGGTAATTTGGGGTATTTTTTCTTATGAATTTAATTGAATCAGAAGGTTTTGAAAATTGTCTGATAATGGACATAATTGGATGCTACAAATTTTGTGTTTTCTCTTTTAGAACATGTGGAAGATCTTTTTTCACTTCTTGCAATACTGCACAAATCCTGTTTTCACGTCACAGCACCTCCCCATACCCCAAACTTAATGAAGTTGTGGCTCTTAAGGTACATGAATTGTGAAGTAATTAAAGAATTTCCAGAACTACACTTTTATAAAAAGCCACGAAATGGTGGGACACTCTTCTACTGGAAACAGAGAAAAGCACTCCTCTACTGGGAACAGAGAACAGCATTTGAAGGAATTTTAACAGTATATTGCAGGTAATGTGCTTCCAATTCAGATCAGTCCAGAGAAGGCAATGTGTACAATTGGTATGTTTGTGGTCCAACAACAACATATACCTCATGTAGAGGTATATGGGATAAGGTATATCAAAGCCATGGCCTGGGATAGCTTCATTGGAGAGAAATTTAATGTCTCTGGTTTAATTTTTTGTTTTGGGTCTTTTGGAGTCTAGTAATTATTTTAAAATAATTACCCCCTCTCTATAGTGAAATTTAAGAAAATGTACTGCTCTTATTACTGAACAAAAATATATGTTTAGGACAATAGAATGACTGATACTAAGTTAATTGGTGTAGAATACATTTATTTGGTTGCTAGTGTCAGAATTTTATCAATGAAAACACACTTTTATCAATCATTGTTTTTCATAAGTATTAATTGATTACTACAGTATTTTGATGTGACTGTTTTGTGCTGTCTCAGTTCCATCATATTTTATGTTTGTTTAATTTCAGAAATCAAAGAGTTTTGTTTGAGTGCCTTCAGAATCTTATCACAGATTTGCGTATAAACTGTTTCTTCAAGTATCTGAAATTGGGAAATGAGTATTTCCTAATTGACCATTTCGTATTTCTTTTGGAGAAAGAACTAGTCACCTTTGGCTCTGTTTTTACTTCTGCCTTGGATAAAGGGAGAAGTAGATTTGTGCATGAGTGTGAAACAAACGAGGAAAACACAAGTGCCACAGCTGCCTCTTCAGAGAGAGAGGATAAAATCCAGCTGCACAAAAGAGAAGTCGAGAGAGAACGGGTAATGATGGGCATGAACCTTAGAATGAGCGCCAGTACTTACACAGAGATGACTTTGGCATTAGCTGAGATTCAGCTCAAATCAGACCTCATTGCAAACTACCTGGCCTATTTGTAATTCCACTTTTTAAAAATTTTGTTTTAAAATGTTTCCACTGCCATAATGTGCTGATTTCACTTTTTATATGCCTGCTTTGTTAATATAAAGAGTAAAGCTTATGATCTATTAGAATCTTTTAATATAAAAATTAAAACTTATAATGAGTTACAATGTCTACGGTCTTGATTTTTTTTTTTTCTTTCACACAGTGTATTCCAAGCTGGTCTTGAACTCATTATGGAGTCCAGGCTTGCCTCAGCCTTCCTGCTGCACCCTCCTGAGGGCAGGGGTAGTGGGTGTGTGCCACCACACCCAGCTGAATCTTTAATTTTGATGATACACAAAGTGTTTCAAGTAGAGCCACAGTTCTTACGTGGGGTCCTTTGGACTCTCTCTGCTTCCACCTCCTAATGCAGGGGGTGTCTGATGGTTTCTGGAGACGTTTTGGGTTGTCAGTATTGGTGTGGCAGTGTGTTATTTGTATATAATTAAAAATTCAAAACTAATAATTACATTACTGACACTTTGTGCTAGATGGTTGACTGTTATGGGGATGTCCTATGCATCCTTATCTACCCACTAGGTGCTCGCAGTACTGTCCATCTACTCCCTCCATGGTAGTTGAGGCCAGGATGCCGTAAAACTTCATGCTATGCCCTAGACAGGCCCTCATAAATAAGAATTAAATGCCAGCTCAAGATGTCAGTAATTCAGAAGTTGAGAAATCATTAGATTTATCATTTAACACAGAAGTGATACAATAGTATTTTGCTCTAATTTTTAAAAACACTTGATCCTTTTCTTCTATTATGTTTGATAAAACATAGCATGTCAAAAAACAGGTTCAAATGGATGAATCCAATAAGCTAGCCAGAATCTACAAGTTTCTGTACCTATTTAGCTCTTCTGGAAAATTCAATGCAGTATCTGAGTAAGACCAGTTAACTTGTGTGAGATAGCTGCTCTGAAGTTGACTTAGTGTGTACGAATGTGAAAATCAAAGCCTAAGTGTTCCTCACTAGCTACTGTAGTATTTAAACTAAAGTTGAGAGTCTGGGAGGTAACTCAGTGGGTAACAGTGCTTGTCCTGAAAGCATGAGTGCCTGAGTTTGGATTTGGAGATCCTGCATGAAGCTGGAGACGGGAGAAGCCCTGGAAGTGGGGTTAGCTAGCCTAGGGTGTGCAGCAGCAAGCAGTACGAGACGCTCTTCAAGGTGGAAGCTGAGGCACCACAGCTGAAATTGTCCTCTGATCTCCTCGGGTGTGCTGTGGAACACATGTGCCCACACACACACAACATGCACGCACAAAAGATACAGTTGAAAATGCATTTTAAGCCACTTGCAGTCCTACCTAGGCAATACTAAAGCATATGGTTCTCCTTAGAGACTGAGAAATTTAAAAAGTGAAAGTTCATTAAAGAAATGATGTATAAGAGATAGAGTAACATATTTAAAAAAGAAGAAATTTAAACTAGTCTCTCCTGAAAAATAATTTAAAAATTTTAGATTGCATTGATGTGTGTGTGTGTGTGTGTGTGTGTGTGTCGGCATGGAAGTGTGATGATACACAGGTGAATTCAGAGAACGTTCAAAGGTCAATTCCTTCCATCAAGTGGGACTGGGGGATCAAACTCGAATCATCAGTACTGGCAGCAAGTACCTTTACCTGTGGAGCCATCTCCCAACCCTGGACAAATAATTCTCTCTCTCTCTCTCTCTCTCTCTCTCTCTCTCTCTCTCTCTCTCTCTCTTTTTCTGAGACTTGGGTCACCTTGTAGCTCTAGCTGGCTTGGAACTCTAAACTCCATACTAGACCAGGCTGGCCTCCATCTCACAGAGATCCACCTGCCTCTGTCTCCTGAGTGTTAGGATTAAAGTCATGTGCACCATACCTAGCACATGGAAAAAGAATTCTATTTTAATATTTTATTATTTTTATTTTACGTGTATGAGTGTATTGACAACATGTGTGTAAGTGCACGGTGTTGTGCAGTGTCCACGGAGGTTAGAAGAAGGGGTTAGATTCCCCTGGAACTTGGAGTTGTGGATGGTTGTTAGCTGCCATGTAGGTGCTGGGAATCGAACCTGTATCCTCTGTAAGAGCAGTCAATGCTCTTAACTGCTGAGCCATCTCTCCAGCCCGCAGAAAAAGAATTCTTACTAATAAGAGTGTCAGAAGAAGCAGAGAGGAAAAAGGATATATACATACATATATACACACACACACACACACACACACACACACACACACACACAAAGAAATCTTGCTGATCTTTTCTGCTTTGAAATCCTTAAAGTGGAGATCGCCTTCTCAGTTGAAAGAAAGATGATTATAGAAAGTGAATTCTCATGTTTTCGGGCATGAAGAATCAGTTTCCTCCATGCTTTAGAAATCTGTACTTAATTATCTGGCCAATTCAAATGGGTTTTAAAGAATAGATGTTATTAATTTCTTGACTTGTATTTTAAAATAATATTTTTCTTCTTTGAGAATTTCAGCTCACCTCCCTCCTGGCCTCTCCCCAGCCCCGGGTCTGGGTCTCCTTTTTCTTAAGTGTATCGACTCCTATTTATGTTCCTTTCCTTTCCCTTCGCCTGCTGAGGCCGCAGCACAACCTTGAGACAGCTGAGTAGCCTCAGCTGTGAGGCACGCTGTGGAGAAGTGTCCCTCAGGACACTCGCAGACCACTTCTTCCCTGTGGCCTCACCAAAATGCACTGTGTACCGAGCTCCCTGCGGCCCAAGTGTGTCTCTCCATCATGTACTGACCTTGGCAAAACTGCCAGATATTTCCAACAAAGAATTTGCCTTTGCATTGGTGATGTGGACTTCTCAGCATCTGGTTCATCTACTATAGACACTGGTAAAATTACATATAGTTAATTCTTTACATAAATCCATGAAGTTTAATTTTATTATCCATTTGCAAAAAAAAGTTTACCAAATTAGAGGGATGCATGAAAACACCTCTATCTTACACCATTGTTGCAAGCATATTAATCCAATAATGCAGGTACTTAAAAAACTCCAGTATCTAATAAAATCTCCGTGTACCATTTTTAATTGGCTATTTTTCCCCAGTCTCAGAAGGGAAAAGATGTAGTTGACTTTGATGTCCATCTGCTCTCTCCCCCACAACAACACAACAAAAAAACCCTAAAATTGATCCATCTTAATCAGAAAGCTAGGTAAAGCTTTCTTCCTTCCTCTCTCCCACCCTTTCCCCTTTCCTTCTGTATAATACTAGACATTGAGAAGAATCCTTTTTTCTCTGTGTTCTCACATTTTAATTTGCAAATATATTACTTCCCATTTTCGGAATTTGTGAATGAAAACTTTTCTCCAGTAACTCTATTTGAGGCACTTGAGACTCTTCTGAAAACCATAAGGTGCATTCATTAAAACTGCTGACACACAAACTATTTCTTCCAAGGGAAGAATGCTGCTGTATGTACTGTATACTTAGTCACTTCTTTCAAGGGTTTGTTCTGTTTTCCATTTATATATCTGTTACTTGAGTTGCTTACTGCCTTGAGAAAAAAAGCTTGATTTGCCTTTGGTCAGTATTCTTGGAATGCTAATAATAGTCATGTTCCTTAAGTACCTTCAAGTTTACTGGTACATTAAATAAAAGGCCTTCATTTATAATCCATATGTGTTTTACTGTTTCTATGCTAATAATATAATACCAGTGAAATAAAAATCTTCTGACTTTGGCCCTTCATCTGGTTTCTTTTTAGGACCTTATTTCAGTCATCTGTCTTGCCTGTTTTATTCAGTAGGATACCAGGTCCTGTTCAGTTAGCAGTCTTTGATAAGGGCAGTAAGTCAAACACCCACAGTGCTCTCACTGTTTGAATTTTTGCTGTATACACTTAAGAGCAGCTGTGCCAGACAGAAGGGCTTGTGTCTACAACTAGGTCAACATCATGGCCCTGGTTGTAGGTAGGAAATTCCTTACCCTCTTTAATCTCATCTTAAATTATCTATTTCCCCACTTCAGCAGCCATTTAATGCCAAAGTCTAAGACATGTTATGGCCAGTAAGCCATGACATTTATAAATAAAACATTTAGCATTATGCTTATAACAGAGCATATATGCTCTGTTGATTGCCCCCTTTCTTGCACATGCATTTCCTCCTTTTTCTGTACCAGAACTCATTATGTTTAGGAAGCTCTTTTCTCCCTCAGCTCTTGTGATTATGGAGGTAGCTTCCATCCCTGTTTCTAGAGGTTAATCCTGACCATCGTATGCTGGCTGCTAAATGCAAGATCTTTCCTTGGCAGCAATTAGTGGTTAGGAGCTGGTACAGTACTACCCAATTTGACCTAATCAGACCGAGAGAGAGAACTTAATTCTTCACGGGGGGGAAAAGATTCTCTGTAGGTCGCGCTGGAGGAAGCTGGTACTATTTAAAAATCAGAATTATCACCACAGGAAGTTAGGCCTTAGAATGCATTTAAAAGCAGACCACAACATTTTATTTGTTACTCTTCTAAATCAAACTAAATACTGTTTCACTAGACTGCCAATTCCTTGTGACAAAAATTAAAGTTTCTGGTACAGCTGGAATTACTTCTTGCTGCTTGTTTTGGTAGCAGTACATACCTGAAATCAATACATTTCCTGGTTTAGAATATAGAATGATGAATGTAAGGGCAAAGTCTGTCTAATATGTTTCTGTCTACTGTGTTTCTTAGATATCTGAAGAATTCAGAATTTCAATTCTAATTTCTTCGGACAACTTCCTCCTCTTGTTAGCTATAGACTATTATAGGAAGAGGAAGAAACTATTATCTATTTTTATTGTTCTATGAGTCTTTCTGTTAGAGTAAAACTTATTTGATGTTATAGGACTGTTTGGGAAATAAAATGATAGTGTTTTTATATTGAGAGAGGCAGAGCATTATTAATTTTGAGCTTAGTGTTTTCAAAGGTGAGGTATACAGCAGGGCATGAAGCATTAACCATTTCTAACCTCTTATAAACCTTGTCATAAAACAAAGTACATTTTTGTGTGATGTTTGAGAATCTGATGAGATATTTTAAGATTTAGAATCATTGAGTAATTTGTTTATGTCAACTGCAAAAAGAAAGTCCTCTTCTTATAAGTTATCCAAACTGAATACTAATATACTATAGATTTATATTGAAAGGATTCTGATTAAAGTAGTTAAAACATGAAGGTGTAAATAGAATCTAAAAGGATTCAGGGTCAACTTGTTGCAAGTTGACAAATCTCCAAAATATACTGTGTGTAGTACATGCATTGGTCCAAAAGGAAGGTGGCATTTGGCATGCAGACTAGTCTGTTGTTTACTGAAACAGGTGTCACATAGAATGGGAAAAATTGGTCAGGAAATACGAATATCAGGAAAAAATTATCTTTAAAATTTAAGTTAAAAAAGATTAAAAACAGTAACCTAAACTTGCATGTCACTTCTCTATTATGTGACTTGCCGGCTAATATGTATAACATTCATTGAAAGGAATCCTATGTTCTTTCTAAAACTTCCTTCCTGGGGAGTAGCCACCAGTCATGTGTTGTTATGAGATTCACATTTAAATTAGTTAAAATAGAATCAAAATTTTACTTATAGTTCCTGACTTGCTTTAACAAGTTTTTTTTTCTCTATCAAATGTGGTTTTTATTTAACTGAGAAAGCAGTTTTCTACAGCTGCACTTGTAGAGCATCATATGGTAAAAATGAGAGTTTTTTTTCCCTCTAGACATTTTTTTCCTTATTTAAATCTTATTAAAAATGAGATGGGGGGGCGAGGCTGGAAAGATGGCTGAGTGGTTAAGAGCACTGGCTGCTCTTGCAGAGTATCTAGGCAGTACCCACATGGCAGCTAACAACCATACTTAATTCCAGTTCCAGGGGATCCAATGCCCTCTTCTGACCTCCAGGGACATTGTATGACAGGGGTGTACTTACATCCATGTGGGCAATACCTCATATACATAAATAAAAAAAATATTTTAAAAAATCATTTAAAATGAGATTGGTCCTAAAAATATAGACATGAACAAATTCACAAAGGCTGTATATTATGAAAAAAACACTGAAGTACCACATTTGGTTACATAAAATGCCAGTCTGTTTTGTTATAAAAGCAACATGGAAACTTGGTGTTGATGCTATGGTTTCTTCTAGCAAGTTTTTATTAGCACCATGTGGCTGGCTAGTGGCTAGAATTTGATCAATGCAGAGTAGACTCTTTGCATAGCCACAAAATGTTCTATTGCATAGTGCTACTCTAAGATGTGTACTGTTAACTAATACTGGTTTACAGAAAAGAAATAGACACCAAGACAGGTGAAATAATATACCCAAGTTCACATAGCTAGTAAGGAACAGTACCAAACACTTAAAACCTCCAGTATCCGTAACCTTTGCGCTATTGCTACTGTGTTTTTATACTTAAAGTCAGTTTATAATAAAACACTATCATGACATGGCAGTTTTATGTTAACAACTTATGTATATATTATTTCTAAAACATCAAGTTATAAATAAACACACAATTCCTAAAACTATAAATCTGTTAATGTAATGAAATATGAGGAAAAAGGTACCCTGTAGTGCTTAAATTCTCAAAGTTGAATGGTGGACTCAGCTGAGTTTTTCTCTTCACTACTTTCCTCCAACAGTTCCCTGTTTCCTTTCAGATGAGTGTAGGTTCCTTAATGCTTAAGTAGCTACATTCTGAGAACCATGTAAGTCTTGCGGTCACTAAACTATTTCTTATTGTCCCAGCCATCAAGAGAATAGAGAACTTGGAATTTCAGGAGAAGTTCTGAGTTGTCTAGGTTGAAAACCCTACGTCTTTATTTTATGAGTACTACATCATTTGAGAAGGAAAGGAAGTGGAATTCTGTTTTCTCTTTACCACCTTTGCTGTAAGCCTTCCAAAAAATATGCTTATTGAAAACACTTCACTCTTTTGAAAAAACTGGTGGTTTACACAGTGGAAGGTGGTATGGAGATCTATCCTTTCCATTCAGTCATGTGTTTTCCTGAGACCTCATTGAAATCTTGGTGCTGAAGATACAAAAATAATTTTCTTAGTTTTGAAAAGATTGTGCTCTTAATGGAGAGACAATGGCACAGAGTTGTGTGCTGGATAGCTTTAGTATGACTTGACACACCTGGGTTGACGAAGCCACAACTGGGGAATTGCCTCCATTGGATGGGCCTGTGGCCATGTCTGTTGGATATTTTCTTGATGAGTGATGTGGGTGGGCCCAGCCCTCTTTGGGCAGTGCCACTCCTGGGTAGGTTGTTCTATATTATATAAGAAAGCAGTTTGAGCATGGGCCAGGAGAGCAAACCAGTAGAAGTGTTCCTCCATGACCGGTGCTTCAGCTCCTACCACCAGGTTCCTGCCCTGAGTTCCTCCTACCTCGGGCTCCCTCAGGGATTAACTGTGTGACCCAGGAGATATAAGCCAGATAAACTCTTTTCTCCCCACGTTTGTATTGGTCAGACGCTTTGTCACAGCAATTGAAGGGAAACTAGGACAAGCTGTATTTTAGATTAAGGTAATTAAGAAATACTGGGATTCCATGGGAACTATACTTTAAAGGGCTATATCCAGTAGAAACATGATCTGAGAAAATAGTCTTAATTTTGAGTGTGTATTTTTGGGTAATCTGATAAAAACTAGGAATGTTCATGTTGGAAGTTGTTATAAGACTGAATAAGTATTATAGTGGTAATTCACATCATGATTCATGGAAAGACCCAGGAAAAATGTCTACACATACAAGGAACTAAACACCAAAACACTGAATATCATAAAGCAATTTAACATAATAAATCATGCTTCTGAGATATTCAGGGTTTTGTGGTGCTTAATATAGAACTCAGGGCATCATACATTCCAGGCAAGCCGACACTTTCCCACTGATCTTCATTCTCAACCCCTGTTTATTAATAGAAAATTTGGTTTTATTATATCGGTTGATTTCTGACTTACACAGTATAATTGTGATGGTCACTGTGATGATCAGTGGAGGGAGAAGGAATAGACAAGGACAACTGTACTTTCTATTTTGTATTAAGGAAATACAGAATTTTGGAAGAAAGGTATGTTGAACTCTGGTGAGTCCATCTGATTTTGTGAAAGTTTTTCATTAAATGGTCTAAAAAGGAAAACAATATTATTTTCTCTACCCTCAAAGAGTACTCCTGGCCCATCCTTGTAGCTTATGTGGTGCTTGTTTTGTTCTAAAGAGCAATCTCATTTTTAAATATTGAAAAGCTCAATTCAGTCTATTGTCTTCAAAATGAGACTATACAAGAGAGCAAATATTGAGACCAGAGAGATGTTTCAGCAGTTAAGAACACTTGCTGCTCTAACAGGGGACCGGCATTTGCGTCTCAAAACCCATATCCAGCAACTGACGACCACCTTCAACTCCTATTCCAGGGTATCAGAAGCCCTCTTCTGGCCTTTGCCAGGTACCCATATGGTACACGTACATACATTCAGGCATCCACTGCACACATGCACTCATGCACACGCACACATACATACACACACATAAAATAAAAATTTTAAATAAAAGAAAGCAGCTGGAATTGGAGAGATGACTCAACATTTAAGAGCACTGACTCTTCTTGCAGAGGACCCAGATTCCATTACCACACCCACATGGTGGCTAACAGCTGTCCCTAACTCCAGTTCCAGGGGATGTGACACACTCCTTTGGCCTTTGCAGATATTGCATGCTGGGTGAACGCATATATATGCAGGCAAAAACAATCATATACATAAAAATAAATAAAAGATTTAAAAAAGAAAGCACATAGGTGTGGCAATGCATGCCTTAAATCCCAGCACTCAGGTGTCAGAGGTGGGTGATTTTAGGAAATGCATATAGCATCTAGGAGAGAAAGAGATTATATGTCTATCAGAAGGATTAATAATAAAATTAAAAAAAAATAGAAAAGTGAGAGTTGTTCGCCAAGTGACTTGATTGTTGCCAGCTCTTGGTTTTCTTTGGGGACAGATTGTATATCAGCCTTGGTGCAGACAAAGGACTTCTGCTTTGAGAAGAGCAATCAGCAGCCTTTTAACAATTGCATGGTGCTTTAATGACAAGTTGAAATTTTAAGGGACCGACATTCAGACAGTTTTCACCTGTAATATTTTCATAGTTCTGTCACCCTAGAAAAAAATGTGAAATCCAGCTTCAAAATTTCTAAAGGGCAGATTAAAATCTCAATTGTACAGTACTTCCAGGAACGAGCTCTCCTTGAAACACATGGCTGGTTTCTCCTTCAAGACATTTGCCAGGTTTTGAAACTGAGTAAAGAAGGGTAAAGAGCTAAGCTGAAAACTCAAAGTCAAAACTGTCTTACCTTGCAAAGGTCATATATACCTGCCAGGATCTAGGAATAGTAACATACCAGATGTTGACTGAGTCTTACTAATGTTACACTATATTCCAGAGCAGACAGAGTTTCTGACTGGAATCTGTTGATTAGCCACTCGTCCTTATTGCCTCATGAAACAAATGGAAAATCATCTCTGGTGAATGATAAAATCACCTACAACATCTATGGTTCTTCTATACAAACTACTTGGCCCAGAAGATTATTTCTAGCTATTCAATAAGAAAGGAAGGACTAAAAGTCACAAGAAAAATAAATGCAGTTCCAGAGGTGACTGACATTGAGGGTAGCAGGTAATTTTAAAAACAATGTATTAAATAATATATCCAAAGTAGAGGAAAAGAACAAGAGGGGATTGGATTCATAAATGGTAATCAAGTAGAATGTTCAGACCTGAAAATTGCAATGTCCTAAATGAAGGCTCACTGAATGTACTTAGCAGTAGACATAGCAAAGAGCAGGATGAAGTTAGTGAACTAAGATATGGGTCAAAAAAAAAAAAAAAAAGAAGAAGCAGAAAAGGGAAAAGTCAAAGATTGGCGTCTGATAGACCAGATGCATACCGTACTCAATGGGTTAACAACATCTATACATTTGAAATCACAGAGAAAAAAAGAGACTGAGGTGAAAGCAGTGTTTGAAGTAATAATACCTGAGAACTTGTTCAAAACTGATGAAATACAGTAACCCAGAGGTTTACATTTTCTAAATTCCACCTTGGAAAAAAAAGTAGGAAACCATATTTAAGCACATTGTGGATAAATAACTGCCTTAAACAAAGATAAAGTCATTGGTAATAGCATAAAAGTGGTTAGAGAAAACAGTACTTTCAGCAGAGCAACAATATAACTGACAACTGATATTTCTTTCAAAAATAATTGACACTAGAAAGCAGCAGGTATATGTCTATTTAATTTGGATTTTTAAATTTTATTTTATGTGTATGAGTATTTGCCTGCATGTATGTAAGTTTACTCATGTGTGCAATGCCTACAGAGGTCAGAAGATGGTATTGGATCCCTTGCAACTGGAGTTACTGACAATTGTTAGCCACTATGTGGGTGCTAAGAACTGAACCCAGGTCCTTTACAAGAGTAACCAGTGCTCTTAACTGCTGAGCCATCTCTCCAGCCCCCAAAAGTACATCTTTAAACTTACTTTTATAGCAGCCTATGGGGCCTGGAGAGATAGCTTAGAGAGTAAGGGCACTTGCCACTAAGGCTAAAGACCTGACTTCCATCCCCAGGCCCACATGGTGGAAGGAGAAAATTGACGTCCACAAGTTGTCCTCTGACCTCCCAACTTGCACTGTGATGCACATTCTCCTCTCCCCACACAATAAATTAATAAATGCAATAAACAGCCTATGTCTAGCAAAATGTGCATCACACATGAATGTGAGATAAAGACATTTTCAGACAAAGATTCAGGGAATTCATTTTTATCATGCCTGCTCTAAAAATATTAAAAGTTCTTTCAGAAGGCATGCAATGACATTGAATAGAACAGGGAAGAGCAATAGGAACTGTGTAAGTATAAATGGATTATTTCTGTTCAAGATAATTATGACTTTGTTATTTGTGGAACTAAATGGAATAGCAACCCTGCAAAGATTTCAGAAAAAAAAATCTCATGTATTAGGATGCAATAAGTCGAATGCATGTCTAATTCATAATTTAAATAAAGGTCCTATTGGACCCTCTGTAGCTTACTTAGCACTGCTAGGCACTTATCAAAGTAATGAGAATGTCTGTCCAGAGAAACACATGTTCATGATAGTTTTATTTTTAATATCTCCTGAATAAAACAACCAAAATGGGGCTGGAAAACATGGCTCAGCAGTTAAGATCACTGTTGCTCTTGCAGAGAACCTGGGTTCCTTTTCCAGCACCTACATGGCAGCTAATAATCATCCTTAATTCTAGTTTCATGGGATCTAGTGCCCTCTTGTGGCCCCTGGGAGCATTGCTTTCACTGGTGTACTTAAATACATGCAGACAAAACACTCATACACATAAATAAAAATAAATTCTCCTGTGAGCCAGTGTTGTCCCCTCCTGTGAGCCGGGAGCTATGTGCCCCTCTTATGAGCTAGAGCAGTGCCCCCACTCCCCATGAGCAGGAGCTGTAGTCCCCTCTAGTCAACTGGAGTTGTGGTCACTTCCAAAATCTTCCATAAATCTGGAACTGTGGTCCGCTCCTATAAGCCTGGAGCTGTGATCTCCTCTCGTGAACTGGAGCCCTGGTTCCATCCTGAAAGGGTAGTGTTCCCCCCATACCTATTAGCCACAGTTATGGTCTCCTCCTATGAGCCTGAGCTATGGTCCTCTGTCTTGAGCTAGAGTTGTGGTTTCCTCCTGTGAAATGGAGCCGTGATCTCCTCCCATGAACCTGGAGCTATGTCCCCATCTTGTGAGCTGGAGCTGTGGTCCCCTCACATGAGCCTGAAACTTTGGACCCCTACCGTAAGCCATGGTTCCACATCCTCCTGGCAGTAGGATGATGGTGGAGCAGAATAGAGCATGAGGAACTTCCTGCTGCTGGGCAACACTTTCAGTCTTCTCAGTGACTACAGCCCTGAGCCCCTCCCCTGAGGTCTCAGGTGGTACAGACAGGGGCTTTGCCTCTGATGCTAAGGACAGGAGAGGTCTCTTCTGATCTTGGGTGGACTGAGACTCTGGAACAGACCTCCCACTTCCCCCGAGGCCCAACTGTGGTCCTCACTATATGTGGTTCTGGATATCCAGGCTTTGATGTTGGACCTCTCCCTTTACCAGCACCAAGAAGTTTACCATTATTTTTCTGTTAGTCCTCTACAGCCCCGATGTGCCTTCACCTATGCCCTAAATGAACTTCTAGAAACAAAATCACAGTTTCAGAAGTGAAAAAAGAAAGAAACAGAAAGTACTGTAATAACTAAGCTAATATAATTCTCAAACTAAAAATGTGTGATTATATCTTAGAATATAAATTCTAAGTTCTATATGTCTAACATAACTTTTGAATGTAGTTTATTGACAAAACTGTACTACCAAGCATCAACAATTATGTGAAATTTGTGACTGTTCCTATAATGTGATTTTGCCTTTCACTCCCTTTCCAAATTCTCCACCCTTTACCCTTTAATCATGGTTCTACTTAAAGCAATGTTAATAAAATAACCAAAGTGCCCTTGAATAATAAAATATGTGAACAGATTGTGATAGTTCATCCTTATTGTGAAATATTACTCAGAAGCAAAATAGTATGTATGATTATAATAATATGTATTAATCCCATAAGCATAATTCATAGTATATCAAAGACAAAAAGAATAAACATGGTTCCACTTGCATGAAATCCAACAGATATTATGTGACTGGAGGATGTTAACTGGAAAAGTGCATGAAAACAGGGGTGGTAGAATGTTCACTATTTTAATTGAAGTAATTGTTATAAAAGTATATGCATCTTTAAAATTATCGAACTACATTTTAAAAATCTGTGTACTTGATTTATGTAACTTTAGCTAAATTGATGATAAAATATTAGTGCAAGGAAAACAGCAAAAACGTTATTGATCGAAAAGGCAAAGAGTGAAAAAACATAAAGTAGATAGGTCAAATAGAAACCAAATAGTAAGATGATGGATCTCTCTCCAACTGTATCAATAATCACATTCAGTGTGAAGAGATTGCGTAGTCTAGGTAGAGGAAACAAGTTAGCAGTAGTATTTGTATATTTAGTTTCTGCTGTATCCACAAGCCATACATTAAATGGTATGATGCAGAAAAATAGGAAGTAATGATATACACAAAATATAACCTACAAGCTTAAAATCAAGATAAGCAATTCAAGTAGGGAATATGTGTGTATATCTGTTTATATATCTGTGTTAGTTTTTCTTGTGGTACTGGAGATTAAGCCCAGGGCCTTTACAGGCTAGGCCAGGTCAGTAACACTGATACATGCGTACTTTGCCAAAGCTCTAGCACGGTTATATTATTCTGTAGGCAATAAGAGTAGAATATAAAATTAATGCCAAACATAACATGATCCTCATTTCACAATCGAAACCCACCATAGTTCAGATCAGTGAGAAAATTCTTTTCAGAAAAAAAGATCAGGTTACATTTTTTCTATCATTAAGGGGAAACAAATTTAAAAATATAGTTAAGAGGAATTTCCTAGAGTTTATAGATTCAATAAGAGAATTATTTCCCTCAACTGAATACCTCAATTCAGGAGAGTTCATATTGAAAATTAATACCGGAAACCTATGCATTATTTGCAATGTATAGCAAGTCTTGATTTAAAGTAAACCAGTTTATGCACTCTGCATGGAATGGTTCATTTTATAGCTTCCAGCTAACCATGCACATTATCAGGAATACAGTTTAGAAACAACCAGCAAAAATTCAAATCTGGGATCCTCCACTTACTAGCTGGGAACATTAGGCTAGTGATTTAACTTCCACCAGGCTATGTTTCTGTCAGGATCTCAGGCAAGCTGGAGAAAATGGAGCTGCCTGGTTCAGATGAACTAATTAAGACAAGTTAATATGAAAGTTAAGGTGCAAACTTTGACTTGCTTACTGCATAATGTAAGAGAAGGCTAAACCAGAGAAAGTGCCAGCTCTTCCTGTTCCGTTTTCCCCATGGAAAGTGAAGGCATGGGTGGAGGGTGAGGCAAATCACCACAGTGGCTGGGTAGTGTCACTGCTCAGGGAATCCCAAACAAGAAGTTTCCTGTACTTTTATAGACCTGAGGACCAGGCATAGCAGGAAAAAAAGAGTTGGGAGTGGAAATGCATTGAGTACACGGAGATCAAAAGAACTTCAAGATTCACTTTCTCTCTCTACATAAAGAGGTCTCAGAAGAATCTATGGCCTTGGTTGATAGAGGTGGCTGAGTCCTTACCTGTGATTCCTGAAGGGTATTAGCTTTGTGGTGCCTTTGTGGGAGAAAGAGGCTTCCCTTTCTCCTGCGAGGCCTACCAGGTAACATCTTTGGAATCCTGTGTAGTTGGACCTGAAAACTCACACATAGGTTTCTGGCTCAGAGTTGGACTCCTTGGGTTTCTCAACTCTAAAAGAGGGTTCCTAAATGAAATCATGCATATAAAGCATGGAAGAAAATATTTAGCATATAAGTTCCCAGTAAATCTATTATTATTATCATCCTTATTCTCCTCCTCAGCATCCCAGAGCTAAATCCTTTTGATAATATGGTGATTCCTATAAATAATTAAAATCCAGATTTTGATATCTGACTCATATACTACTGAAAATAAAACAAACATTTTCTATAAGATTGACTGTTTTGCAATATGTGTCAATGGCCTTGTATATCCAAGCACTAAGAAAATTAGAAATGTATTCTAAGGAACCATCTAGTATATGAGAGAAGGTATACATGTAAAGATCATTGCATTATTTCAAACAGTAAAAAATGAAATGTCTGGCTCTAGGAAATTTTAGAATTTGTTTCATTCATACTATGGAATATTCTATAATTCTTAAAAATAATGTTCACATATAGGCAAATCTCTAAGATACTGTATTTTAAAAATATTTATTTTGATTTTATGTGTATGAATATATTGTCTGCATGTTGTTAAGTGTACCCAGTGTCATGCAATGCCCATGGAGGTCAGGAGAGGGAGTTGGATCCCCTGGAACTGGAGTTATAGAAGGTTGTTAACCACCATGCGGGTGCTGGGATTCGAACCGGGGGTCCTCTGCAACAGCAGTAAGTGCTCTTAACCACTGAGCCATCTTTCCAACCACACAAGATACTCTATTTCATCTCTAAGACTGATACAAATCCAGATGTTCTTTGACAATATGTTCTACTGTCAAGGATATGAGGAAACTTCATACTCTACATGTAGGTGTAGAGATGGATATATCCCTTAGGCATGTGGTTTAGCAATATCTACACAGAATTATAAGCTCCTATATCCTTTCCTTTTTAAAATTTGTTTTATTTTTTGTTTTATGTGTATGAGAGTTATACAGCATGTATGTGAATTCACCCATGTCATGAAGTGCTCACTGAGGTCAGAAGAAGGTGTTACATCCCCAGGAACTGGACTTAGAGGTGGTTGTTAGTCACCATTTGGCTGCTGGGAATCGATCCCAGGTCTCTTGCAAGATCAGCCAGTGCTCTTAACTGTGATGAGCCATCTCTCCAGCCCCAAAAATTCCTATATCCTTTCACAAAGAAATCCAGCTTCTGAAAAATAATCATAAAATGTATCTGTGTTTATGTGTGTACACATGCATACAAAGTTGCTTACTTTGTAGCTTGTTATGGCAAAAAATGAAAATAATGGAAAGAACTAGTTCAGCAAATTGTAAATGTCCATTCAGTGATATTTTATGTTCACATAATACTAGATGATGATCTCTATGCACTGATGCAGAAAAATAAGACAGAGAGGGAGGCAGAGAGTAAGGTTTCATACTGTGTTTTGGTTGTGTGCCTGAGCCTTTCTCCCCAGTCATCTCTCCAGGACTGTTTTGTGTTGTTTTGCTTTGGAGACAAGATGCTTCTATGTAGCTCAGGGCAGCCTAGTTTTCTCTGTGTAGCCCAGGCTGGCCTTATACCATTTACCCACCTACCAGACAAGAGCAACTATGCATAGCATTAACATATTGTTATATTATTAATCCAAGATACAGAATAGTGTATTAATTAATCTTTTATCAGAAAGTGAGAATTATGGATATGATTTCCTGCCAGCTTCCTTTGTTTATATTTAGAGATATGCATAAGAAAGTGTGGTAAGCTAAATAATTTCCCCCAAGGGTCCATTCACTTCCTATTCTTGAGAATGTGTAAGTACTACTTTATGGAGTAAAAAGATGATTAAGTTGATGATTATGCTGTATTATGAGGTAGGGAGCTGTCTGAATGAAGATCATCACAGGGGAGGCAGAGAGACTGCACCCAGAGAAGAGGACATAGTATGTTAGGCACTATGAACATAGTGGAGTCATGTGGCTGAGTCAAGGAATGCCAACAGCTGCCAGAAAGTAAGTGACAAGCCTCTGGAGTGAGCATGTCCCTGCCAGCCTCTTACTTTTTAATCAGTGACAGTGAGTTCAAACTTCTGACCTTCAGAAATTTGAGAGAATAAAGTTGTTGTTGTCTAAAACCACTAATTTGCCATAGTGGTCATAGGAGATGAATACAAATAGGTACCTGTTGGTGAATTAGGGGTCACTGAAACACAGAGTTGGGGACAGCAATTCCCACGGATGATCTTCTTACATTGTCTTATTTCTCAAATAAGATGAATATACTGGAATTTAAAAATTGAAACTATTAAAAATTTCATCTCATTCAATTAAAACTTGTTTTCCACTTTGCAGGGGGAAATTGGAGTAAAATATGTGCACATGCATGTAGAAGACAAAGGTTGACCTTGAGTGTCTTTCTTAGTCGCTTATCTACCTTCTTTTTAAAGGCAAGGTCTCTCACTGAATCTGGAGCTTACTGATTTGGCTAGACTGACCACCAAGCCCCAAAGATCTTCCTACTTTTACCTCTCCAACCCTGGGATCACAGATATGTACTACCTTGCCAGGCTTTTTATGTGAGTGCTAGGAATCTGATCTCAGGCCAGTATTTTACTGAAATATCTCCCATACCCCTTAACTAAGTCCTGATTCAAAATTCTGCAGAACAGCAATAGAGAAAGGGACTAGAGTATTCCGGAACTTCCTTTCCTCTGGTGCTTCTGGCTGGTTTTTGAAATGTACAGGAGAAGCAAAGAACAATTGTTGACTGGCCCTGGCAATCCATAGCAGATACCCAACTGTAGATGAACTGTAGGGTCTTCATCTCATGGCTTATCTGTCCTTAAAGATCCTTATGGAGGCCTTGGTATTGTTGTATTCTATGACCAGGGTCAGCAGTGATTTCAGGACTCCTCTTGATCTCTTAACCTTCAGCATTGCACTCTTGGGGCACTCTGTTCTGGAAGGCAGCCCTTTTGGGCACTATCATTTTAAAATGGCTCTAGTTGGCTACCTTCCACATATTCAACTTGTCATATAAAGAAATGTGCCATTCTTTTCCCCACCAGTCTTGGCAGTATACTTTCTCTCACTGTTGCTCTTCTAGCTGTGGGGAGGAGTTTCTGACTTCACCTGCTCCTAGTCTTGCCACTTCTCCGAAGTCAGACATTGTTTTCACACCTTCCTAAGAGCCCTGTTGCATCTGTCTTGGTGATACAGGGCAAGCCTGTGAATAGGTTCAGCTCAGCAAGCTTCAGTTACAGATTGAGAAGCCCTTTTCCGAAAAGCATATTTCCCATTTCACCCAAGAATCTGTGTTTTGTGGAATGGCTTACTTGAATGAAGAGAGAATGTTCCCACAAAGAGGAAAACAAAAACACCAGGATGCTCTCATTTCTTCTCACTTGGAGAAGCCTCCTTCTCATTTGTTTTTGCAAGCACATCTCTCTAGATTTCTCTTAAACAAGTTAGAGGTAGGTGGTGGGCACTGAACCCGTTTGTCTACCTCTCACAAAATCAGTGCCTATCTTTAGAATGACTAGACACTTGATGCCTGTAGGTATCATCTATGGGGTTTTAACAGAACTACCCAGAAAGTAAGAAAAATCTTACATGAATTTGTAGCAGGATAATCAGTTGCTTAAATAATTAGGATATAAATGTTACAAATTAGATAGAATGTTGTGTGGTATGCTGTTAGATTCTTTGTCTTGTCATATGTCACAGTTATTTGCCAGCTACATGGCTGAGGGTTAATTTTTTAGTTAGAGGGCAGAATTTTCTGACCAGATATTTTCAAATATAATTAAAGCACGAAATTAGATAGACTTTTTTCTTTGCTTAACTACTTTCTATCAGGCTTATACCCACAGCATGGGGCTTCATTTTTCATGAAATCATTTCTTCTTTTCATAAGGATTTTCTTTAATGGAGACACTACCTGTCACTGAAATATGATACAATTAATCTGTGCTTCATCTAAGTCGACTGGGAAGGTTTTTTTAAGCTAAAATAATATTTTAGCCACTTATAAGCATTATGGAATATTTATCATCATATCTGCTGATGGTAAAACAGTCTTAATTTTTGTAGTTTTTATCTTTATAGCAATAAGTGAAAGAAAGTTCTGATAAACTAAACTCATATGATACATTTAGTAATGCAATGAAGATAGTATTTAGGATATATGTGTATATATATATATATGCAGAGATCTGAAATCCTTAATCAATATTTGTTTTGGAAAATGTTTAGATTTTCATTTCTTTTGACCTGCAATTTTTGTGAAGTCCCTTTTTCTTAAAGAGAATTACATCACTGAAGATAGGATGCATACAAAAAGCATTTTTTAAGGAAATTTAAACTTCAGACTATTTTATATTTGCTTCTGAAGAGTTGAAAAACTGACACAGAGAGTTCCTGTATACAAGCCTCTGACTTTTATTAAACGAGGAGGTACCATATTCTGAGTTGTCTCTGGAAAGTGCTCTCTGTCCATCATTTGGTGGATTTGAGTATAGCAATACTGAGCAGGCAGCATTGGGAAGCTGCAGCAATAATACAGGTGAAAGCTATGACTTGAACAAGTAAGTGGCCGGGTATATTAATGAAACTGAGAACTGTTTTGACATCCAACCAGGCAGAATTGTATGACCATGTACTAGGCTGCCTATAATGCCAGTTATGGTGGCTCATATCTATAATATCAGCACTTTGGAGGCTGACGCAGGTGAATTGCTTCAAGTTTGAGGTCAATCTTGGGCTGTATGGTCTGTTCAGTTCAGACTTAGTTACAAACTTAGTTACCTTTTCTCTAACCTTGAACAAAACTCAGTTCCAAATTGATCAAGATCCTCAACATAAGACCTAATATTCTGAATCTGATAGAGAAGGTAGGGAATATCCTAGAACTTATAGGAGCAGGAAAGGACTTTCTAACAGGACCCTGATTAGCACAGGCATTAAGACCAACAGTGACAAATGAGACCTCATAAAACTAAAAAGCTTCTGTACAGCAAAGCTCGCCATTATTTGAGTGAAGAGGCAGCCTATAGGATGGGAAGAAGTCTTTACCAGAAATATATCTGACTGAGGATTGGTATCTAAAATGTACGAAGAGCTAAAAAAACAACAACAACAAACAAAAAACTTAAACATTAAAAAACCCAAACAACTCAATTAAAAACTGGTACAAGTAACCTAACAGGTAGTTGTCAAAATATGAAATGCAAATGAATGAGAAATATGTTTTAAAATATTTTTAACTCAACAGCTTTAGCCATCAAGGAAATGCAAATTAAAACAAAACAAGGCATAGGTTACTTGTAATGGCAGATAATGAACAAAGTATCCATGACAGCATCCTTAAAGCAGATTTTCATGGTACTCAGCTTCTTTGATTATATTTCTCTCATAAAATGCATGTGAAAGACAGAATAGCGACTAAAACATAGAACCTAAAAACCAAGCCACAAACAAAGAAGCATACATTACATCTATTCTGAAATCTGGTTACTCCTTCCATCCAGTTACCTCTCAGGTCCTTAGCCCACTTCTGTTCCCTTCCTAACTCCTGTTCAAAACCTCAGTATTTCACATTTTATTTACTGCACTAAATTATACCCCAGTCTCCTTGACAGTGTTTTTCCTTCTGTGTTTTAATTGTTTGCAGATGAATCTATAGATATTTGGTTTTGCTTTGATACTCTTCTTTAAGTACTGAGTAGTACAGTCTCTTCAATCTGTAGACATGCTCACGTGCAAGGTCTTCCTTAAGGGACTGTGGCTTTGCCTTCTAGGGACATCATGTTACTGGGCAATCTTCCAATCTCATAACTCATACTCTAGATCTGAGCTGCCTAATGCATAGCCTTTGAAATTGATCCATCCAGAGTGGTGGGAAACTAGACTTTTCATTAATGGGTACTTGAATTTTACTGACATAGTTTTGTCCATGTGGAAAGTAAATACTAATGGAAAATGATTTTTTGGAATTTAATTTAATTTGGAAATCAAATATGTTTGGAACAACTTGGGTGCATGAGTTCACATTTCAGTTCCCTTTTATAATGTTGAGAGGCTCATCTGCTTGGGTTGGAGAGATGGCTACGTGGTTAAGAGCAATTCCTGGTCTTTCAGAGGATTGGGGTTCAGTTCCCAGCACCCACATGGAGCCTAACACCTGTCTGTCACTCCATTTACAGGTGATCCAATGCCCTCTGCTGGCTTCCAGGGGCACCAGGCATATACATGCAGGCAAAACACTCATACATGTAAGATAAAAATATATACGTCTTTTAAAAAAATGTTATGATTTAGTGTGAAATGTGCCTTAAAGCTCAAAGACATGGCATAAGTAAAAGAATTTATAATACCTAAATGATATTTTTGTAGGTAGGCATTGCAGTATATCCCTGTAACTCCAGACCTTACACTCAAGAGAGTGTGGAAGGAAGATCTTGAATTCAAAGCCAGCCTAGGTGATTATATCATGGATTCATTTTCAGTGTTCTGGGGAACTTATACTGTTTTCTGTAATGGCTACACTAACTTATTTTTTGCCAACAGTGTCTAAATGGCCCTCTTTCTCTTCACTCTCGCCAGTACTTGCCATTTTCATCTTTTTGGTGATTGCCTTTCTAACTGGGATAAACTGATCTCTCATTGGCTTTTTGATTTGCATGTCCCTGATAATTATTGATGTTGAGCATTTTTCAGATATTTTTTGCCACTAATGTGTATGTAGATGTATCACTTATGGATGGGCTATTTCTATGTTCTATAATTTATTTAATTGATGTCTTAGAACTTTCATTATAAACAATCTTTTACTTCCTTGGTTATATGTATTCTTAAGCATTTTATTTTTGTGTGGCTAATGTGAATGGGATTAATTTTCTATTTCATTTGTAGCCAGTTTGCTATTGGTATGTAAAAATGCTTCTGCCTTGATATTTTTATTTTGTATTCTTAGACTTTTCTGGATTTGATTATAAGTTCAAAGTTTTTTGCTAGAGCCTTTAAGTTTTTATATATTAGGTCAACTGCAAACGGGCTTACTCTTCCCTGATTTATATAACCTTTATTTCCTTCTTTTGCTTAATTCCTCTTGATAAGAATTTTAGTACTATTATGTTTAGTAGAAGTGGTGAAAGTGAACATTTCTGTCTTGTTACAGACCACTTAATATGGTGTTGTTTATGACTTTGTTGCATGCAGCCTTAATTGTATTGATGTATATTCCCTGTATATATACCTAATTTTGAGAATTTTTATCATTAAGTCATTTTGAACTGTATCAAATGTCCTTCTGTATCAATTGCAGCTTTTGATCTGCTGATGTGCTGTAATCCATTACTAATGTGCATATGTTGAAGCATTCTTAAGGTAAATCCCACTTGTGGTGGTATATAATATTATTAATGTACTAGTGTACTTGGTTTGCTCTTGTCTTTTGTTGACAATTTTTGCAACTGTATTGGTATATATTTGGTCTTAAATTGCCAATGAGTCAGTAAAACCAGAGACATTACAACTAATATCAAATAAATTCAATATATTACTAAAGGCTTTTAATCAGAACTATATATTAGCATATTGGAAAACCTAGAAGAAATGAATCAATATCTGGTCACATATAACATCAAAATTGAACCAAAAAAGATATAGAGAATCAGAGTAGACCAATAATGAGCTGCATGTTTGAATTAATGATAAGAGAAAAATCCTAGATTCCAATTGCTCTTGAACATGTATGTTAGTATACTAGGTTGACTTTGATTCTTTTTTGGTATGATATATACTATGGCTTCTTCAGATATAGTTGATAAGTTTGGGCTGACTGCATGCGGCGATGGGATAGGTGAGCCGATCCGTCTCTGAGGGTCCTTTGAATGTGGGCACATTCTACTGGTGAGTCAGGTATGACAGTGAGTAGAAATGTATCCAGAAAAATCACAAAGATGAACAGAACTGGTGGCAGCACTTTCCAGCAATGGCAGTGGTGGCCCCATACTGGTGGGCCATATAAAATGTTTGATTGTTTGAATATGGCTACTAAGAAATTTAAGTTAATTTCTTTCTCTGCATTTTATTTCTAGCAGAGAATGCTCTTCTGCAGTAGTTGAGCTATTTTCCTTATTCTTTCATCACTCTAATTTAGGATTTTCTAGGGAAAGCTCAAATTTTATATTTCATCTCCTCCCTAAATTCTCATAAACAACACTCTTAAATAATATGCTCAATGAAATGGTTTGGACAATATCCAAATTTCTGTCTCATCCTAGTGTTTTATTTTCTCCTTCCTTTTACAATAGTTGGTATTAAACCCAGGGCCACAGGCCTGATGCAAGCAAGTGAACACTTTTTATCCAAGATATAACCCAAGTCTTCTTCCTCATGTTTTCTAATATTGTTCTTTGCATCTGGAACATCATACTTGTCTTTGACATAGCCTGCACATATGCCTGGGACCAGCTTACATGACCTTCCCTTTCCAAGTGCCCATGTCTTCCATGATCACCTGCAATGGTTTTCTGTTTCCTCTCTTTCAATTCCCAGAGTGCCTAGAGTGAATTATGATGCACATTGACTTATCACTTATAAAACGTTACATCATTCTGGCCTCTTGCATTTAAATCTTCCTCTCTCTTCTAGAAATTTATGTCACTTGAGTCAAGGACTTTCTTTCCTCTTTGGGCACATCTATATAACTATTTTTCTTAACCCATAAACAGACTTAATAAGGACTAGTTGATAGTAAGAACTCAGTGAAGGAAGATTCCAAATAGTTGACATATACCCCTATTGAGATGCTAATTGTTAAAATTGACAATTCTAATAACTTCACACTATATATTCAAGTTTGGGAAGATGCACAGCAGTGGAAAAAACAATTGCCATCTAATCAGCAAATCGAGGCTTTTATTTTAATTCTTCATCTCTGGTGCCTGACTTTAGGTAAATGTTCTTCATCTTTCTTGAGCTGACTTTCTTCATCTGGAAGACAGATTAGATAATCCCTAAGGTACACTGCAAATCACGTATTTACTGTCTATGTTGGAAACCTTGCTTGAATCACTTACACACTACCCTGAAGTTTTTAAATAGAAGATACTGAGCAAAACTTAACATTTTAAAAAATGTCACAGTGTGGGGAATTAGGCCTCCCAGCACAACCCCCCTCCATGGCTACGTGATGGTATGCGGGCCCTCCATGACTGCGCCATGGTGTCTGATTCTGCTTAGCTTAAGAGTTGTTCATTAACTTGTGACCAATCGCAGAACATTCTTCCACCTTTTGCAGAGACTATCTTGTCTGTGCTGCTTCTGCTTTATGGCCTAGTAAACATGCCTTGAAGTGCTGAGTCCCTGGGTGGGCACGGGGTGTTCTGTCATGTAGGACAGAGGTTGTTATCTTTTTTGGCCACTGGGTCAGTGGTCCCTGGTCTTCTGCGTTCCTCAAAGATTGTTAGATTGTATAATGACGTATGGAAACGGTATAAAAAGGAAGAGACATTTTGTAGTAAAGGCTTCTTCTTCTCAACTCCCATGGTGTGTGAGTTCTTTCATCAAGCCTCGCCGCCCCTCGCAGGGACTCGGACCCAGGGCCGTGCAGGTGCGGCATCACAGCCATTATTAGTAATGTCAATTTTTATTCACTGACATTGTAATGCAGGTAGGTATGGCTGCTTACTCTCCAGAGCATGTGGCTTTTAATTTTTAATTAAAGTATGCCCTTTAATTTCTTCTTTTAAGGTCAGCCTGTTACCTGTCACTTCTGACTATTGATACCAGTCTTGCCTGGATCAATGCTCTCCTTGTCCCTATCTCATCAAATCTGGGACTTCTAACCTCTAATATATGAAGATATCCAGAAATGTTAAATTTATTTGACTTATGCCTGAAGCTAATCATTTATTCCTCAAGAACAATTAGTTGGGTGTACAGACTAGTCTATGATACACAGGATGTTCCCAGATGTGGAAAAGAAATCGTTTATGAGCTCTCTTACTCATTTTGGAGAGCTTTACAGGTATAAATGTACCTGAACTTTAGTGCATGACTTCTGCAGAACATCTTTGCTTTTCAGTTTTCAGCCCATTTTGATAGGACTGAGTTTTCCAAACAAATCACCTGTAAACAACAGTGTTTAATAATGATGATGTTGATGGCTAAGAAGCAGAATGAGGGACTCTCAAAGGAATATGCAAAGAAACAGAAAAATAGAACAGAAATTCTACAAATTAACTCCCATATAAGATGAATTGTGTTTATTAATAGCACTGGTTTCCAAAAAAATAGAGAAAAAAATTAGGGTCTCATTTGATATTTCCAATAAGCTAGTGAGCCAGGCAATGGTGTACTTCCCACCTTACAGATAAGGTAAAGAGGGGTTCAGAAACATGCCCAAATATGAGGGGATCTGGGTAAACATGTTTCATCTTGATCTATTTCTCCGTGATCCTACTTCTTAGTCATTTCATGTTTTAGATCATTTTAACCCTTCCTTAGTGATTAAAGGGAAGAATTTAAAAGTGGTTCTCAATCAGGAACAACAGCCTCTCTGCTATCTGCAAGCATTTGACAATGTCTAGAGATAGGGTAATGCTACTGGAGTTGGGGTGGTACTGGCATCTGGGGAGTAGAGACCATGGATGTTTCTAACATGCCGTATGATGTACTGAACAGTGCCTAGCTATATTCTAGTCAAATTGTTGATAATACAAAGGTCAGCACACCCTATTTTAGATCGAGGCTCTTAGTTCATCACTGGTCATATGGTTGGGGTTAATATAAAGCATCTATCTAAAATGTATTTCTTTATAAAAAAATTATTATGTATGTTGCGTGTATATGTGCATGCCATAGCATGTATGTACAGGTGAAATCTCTCCTACCATACCATGTGGAGTGGAGCTTGTAGAAGTCAGAAGACAACTTGTGGGAGTCAGTTCTTTCTTTACACCATGTGGGGGCCAGGGATCCAGCTTAAGTCATTAGGCTTGGCCACAAATACCTTTATATGCTGAGCTATCATGCTGGTCCTTAAAGTGTGTTTATTAATTCTTTTTTTCTAATTTATAGCAGACTAATGCAAGGAACAAGTGAGAGGAAGGTGGGCAAAAACTCTTGATGTTTGAAAGTATTTAGGAATCTTTTATGTATCCTATAAGAATACAACTCTAAAATTACCATTATATCACAAATATTTACAAACATTTCTTCTTTTATTATTTTTAAATGAGACTTAATTTGGTCTTTTCATTTTTTTAAAGAAATGAGTCTCATTGTGTTCCTCAGTCTGACCTTGAACTGCTGGACTCAAGAAATACACCTGCCTTAGCTTCCCAAGTAGCTCGGACAGCCATACCCAACTTACCAATATTTCTTCTACATTTTATAAAATATTGTTTAATTTTAATATGTGTACATTTCATTTGTTTAATATTTTAATTGTATTGTTTCATTTTCATTTTATTGATTATTTAGTTTTTTTGAGACAGTGTCTTCCTGTAGCTCCAGCTGACATTCAACTCACTTCATAGACCAGGCTGGCCTTGATCTTATGGAGATCAGCCTGCCTCTTTCTCCAGAGTGCTGGGATCAAAGGCATGAACCACAGCTAGCTTAATTTATATTTTTAAAATATATTTCATTTATTATTTTTATTTTATGTATATGACTGTTATGCTTGCATGTGTGTAAGTGCACCCCCATTGGGCAATGCCCTCAGAGGATTTTGTCCCTGAAGGGATGTAGAATTTGTCAAAGTCTTTCTGCATCTATTTGATAAGGTAATGTGATTTTTGTCCTTTATTTTACTTATGTGCTGTATTGCATTTAATATTGCATATATATATGTGTGTATTCATACACACATATATATTCATCCTTTCATATATGTATACATACATATATATCCATACTGTTCTGTTTCTATACGCTTTTCAGACATCTGTTAATCTCTTGATTCTTGATGCTCTTTCTTTCCTTCTTAACTCAGAATATAGTCTCTCCTTTGTTATCCCAAGTCTTCTCACTTCAGAGTTGATGGGAGCACATGTTGTTATGGAGAAATCAAAAAGTTTAAGTGGTATGGAAAATTATCTCTCCTTGGAGAACAGAGATTCTAACCCATTCTCCAAGATCTTCTGAAGATTTTATATGAGTAAGAATAGTCGTATGCTGCAAATACTTATTACTATAAAAATCCTAACTTATCCTAAGGAGCACATCAAAGTTACTTCTCAGTTACTCTAGAATTCTTTACCTTCCACATATTTCTGAGGTGTTGCTTTTTGCTTTGGAAATCAAGATGTTATTATTTTATATACATGTTCATTCATACTGTTCTCTCAATTTATGATTAGAATAAAGGTCCTAGAGACCTGAGAACCTCCATTAAACCCTGGTAGCTCTGCAAGTATTAAATACGGTTATATATTCTTTTTAGGGGCTATGTATAAAAGAATGATTTTTTAAGATTTAGAAGGACACTATATCTGAAATAATTTCTTTTGTAATTGAAATTTGTCCTGAGTTGTGACATCTCAAACTTGATGAATTTTACCTGCCCATTATGTAAATTTTATTATGCAGAATATAATGGAAATTTGACTTATCATCTTAGATTTCTAGATTATAAATTGTGAAAATTCTAGGACGATTATAATCAACTCTCTCTTCTCTTCCATGCACATCTCTCTTTTACCTTAATTTGAATCAAATTGGACCTATTGGAAACATAACTTTTTTGCAAATTAATGAATGACAGAAGAACATTGATTTATTTTAAAATTGTTATCAGTAATTTTATAGTTTTCATATCTCTAATGTGGTACAAATTTACTAACCTGTTCGTGTAAATCTGTGCATTTTGTTTTATATCTTACAGAATTATATACATCCAGTCAAAAGTACTTAGTTTATAGCAATTCCATAGCGTTCTGATATGGGCTATAATTGTAACACAAGGGTCAACTTTGTGCAGTCCTCTAATTCTTTCAACCTTATTCAATCTCCTTTTACTCTGATGTCAAATAAAATGCACGAAGACTCAGTTCCTCAGGTGGTAGAAAATCTAACACGTTGGCCAAGATGTTTGTTTAACTCTGTCCATCCAGATTTTTATGTGGTCTCTCCTGACTGTGGCTTTTTTCCCCATCACCCATTAGACACTAGATGCTCTATCTCTCTCCACATCCTACATCACCTCTATCTCTCTACCTTGGAGCATTATTTTGCACCAACATAAGCACCAGTGTAATAAACTTTCACAGAATCTTAGAGGTCATTGAGGGCTCACATCTCAGAATAGTCACAAGCCATATGATACTGAAATTATAAGCATTCCAGTTCAACACAATTCCTTGCCTAACCACATCACTGGAAATTTCTCAGTGGATGTCTTTCTTCTCAAGCCATGGCATTTCAGCACAGTTCTAGATCCTCTTATTTTCACCCTGTCTTAACAAACTCCTTTTCTTTCCTAGGGCCATCTTGAACTAAATTCTGTCCTTAGATTTTTTATTTTTTTTATGTGTGACTGGTTCTCCCTGTAGCACAGGCTGGCCTGGAACTCAATATGTAGACAAGTTGGCCTCAATCTCACAGAGACCTACCTGCCTTTGCTTCCTGAGCTCTGGGATTAAAGGTATGTACCACCCACTATACATGGCTTGTTCTTACTTTTTAAGTTTATAAATTTCAATCAATACATTTTAACAAATATGTACCACCTGGAGTACCCTTTAGAAGCACATGCCTTAATATGAGCATTTTCTTTAATAAGAACACCTCATTAGACGTGTGATTCCTACTCATTTAAAACAAAGAGGAAGCAATATAAAGTACAAAGTGTTCAAGAAGAATAAGAACAATACAGATTTGTGGACAGAAACAGCATGTGAGAGTAAAGGAATGTCAGTGAATTATAGCCAATGGGATTGTAGTCATCAGAATAAGTCACATAATACAAGATTTGGGGAACTATCATATGAATAGAAAGAACCTATTGAAAGTTGTGAAGAAACATCATGCTTACCAATGCTTATCCATTTGTGGTGGTGCATGCTTGTAATCCCAACTCTCAGGAAAGTGAGACAGGAAAATCAATCACATGTTCAAGGCCAATCTGAACTACATAGTGAGACCTTGCCTCAGAAACAAAACCAAAAATAATCATCATACTCAAAAACAAACTCTAGAAAGGTAACTCTGGTAAGGCAGAGGAAAGGAACAGAGTGGCATCAAGGAGATCAACTGTAAAACTTCTAGTCCAAAATGAAATATGAAATTTCTATGCTAATGTAGATCAGGGATGATAAAGTAAAATGGATTCAAGAGTTAATCAGGTGGGATTGATAGAGTCTGGCAGCTGGATGGGCCATTGCTTAGTAGGAAGATAAAGCTAGGTTAAACATTTTACAGGGATAGTTAGCTATGAATTCTCTCAAATAAGGAAAAAAAGGAAGTAGGTGCAGTTTGGAGTGGATTTGGTTATACATGTGGTTTGTTTGAGGTACTAGTAAGACACCTTCATGAAGACGTTGAGTAGACAACTATAGAGCCTCAGATCCTAGAACCCACAGAGTTAACATGCATGACTTTGAATGTTTTTGAGGGCCCTGCCATCACTAAAGCATGAATGTAAACTAAGGGATTGGAGGAGGGGGAAGGAGTATTTAGGAGTGTATCATACAGTATAAAGTCGGGACAAGAACTTGGCTGGTATTAGGACTCAAGATGTAGACTAGATAGACAGAAGAATAGTTCCATTTGCTATAATGCAGCCTTTGATCGCTTAGCCCTGTTAGGTGGTACGAAGTGGAGAAACTGACCTGCACATTTGGAGTTTGCTCTACTTTGTATAAGGTACCTCATTGAAATTGGCAGAGATAGGGAGGTCTTCATAATCTGTGAAGGGACTGAAGTAAGTGATTAATTTGGAAAAGAGACTGAAATTTAATTCACATCAGCAGAAGTATACCTTTCTTATCAGTGTATGCTGTGTGTGAAAAAGAGCCATGATATTTAAAGTCAGAAAATGTGCTTGTTTTTCACTTCTGGCACCTTATCTTTTCTTATCTAAACTTTACATATATATATATATATATATATATATGTATATATATATATACATATATATATATGATGCTCCTCTGCTTCTCCCTATCACTATGCTCTCTTTTGACCTCCATGAGCATTGCACAACATGGATACACTTATATAAATGGAGGCAATACACTCATACACATAAGATAAGTAAAATAATAAATAAATCATTTTTTAAAAAATTGCTCCCTTTAGGAGAACTTGTCTAAAGTGTTCATAACCAAGTTGCTTTGTGCATTCAAAACACTTGATTTCTTATAGCCAGAGACAGATACATGAGACCAGAACCACACTCCTGGCTGGTTATTCTCTAATATAGCAAGCAATTTGCTTTTCAAAATGAAGCTTGGTTGTTCATATGCGGCAATGACAAGAATTTATTCAAGCCAGAAACAGTGATGTACACCTGTAATTCTATCACTTGTAGGCTGCAGCACTTGTAGGCTGAAGCTGAGGGACTGCCACTAGCTCACGGTCAACTTGAGCTATATGGTGACTGTCAGGTAGGTAGATATATATATACCAAGACCCTCCTAAAAATATAGTCCCCAAAAGAATTTACTTAAGTCTTAGCAACACTTAGGAATAGAAGTTACCTACATCTGCACCTTAATTTTTCAAATTTTCTTATATTTGCTGCATATTGACATTTTTCCTCTTGTAAAATATATTTTAAACTGGGGCTGGAGAGATGACTCAGCAGTCAAAAGCACTGGCTGCTCTTGTAGAGGACCCAAGTTCAATTCCCAGCACACAGATGGCAGCTAAGAACTGTTGGCGACTCCAGTTTCAGGGGAATCTGATGCCCTATTGTGACCTCCGTGGACATTACATGACATGCGTGCACTTATTTATATGCAGGCAATACACTTTATACACATAAACTTTTATACACACACACACACACACACACACATACACATACACACATATATATATATGGTCCATGATTGAAACTGTTGCCTCATAATATTAAATGAAGTGATTGATTGAGGCCTGCACATTTCCTGGGTTTGTTGATTGTATGTTGGTTTGGGAGACAAAAGGATAGGTTCTAGAACCAATTTTCTAGCATCCTAATTTATCTGGATGTTCTTATAGGCATATTAATTCAATTTAGCCCAAACCATTCTAAATTTTTGGTTACATATTTGTATCAGCCACCTATACAGTCACACGATCAAGAAATTGAGATATTGTGCCCAGTGATTTGGTTCAGCAGGTAAAGGCAGCTGGCACCAAGCCTTGACAACCTGAGTTCAATCTCTGGGACCCACATGGTAGAAAGAGAGAACTAACTCCCACAAGTTGTCCTCTGACCTGCACATGTCCACACACATGAAATAAATAAATGCAATTAAAAAATGAGTTGGAGAATTGGCTCAGCTGGTAAGAGCACTGACTGCTCTTGCAGAGGACATGGGCCCCATTCCCAGCACCTATGTGGTAGCTAATGACCATCCATAAGATCTCCAGAAGATTTGACTCCCTCTGTTGACCTCTGCAGGCACTGCATGACATGGGTGCACTGGCATACATGTAGGCGATACACTCATACACATAAAAGTATATATATATTTGAAAGTCCAGTATATCATTCAGTACTTCTTCTTCACCAATTTTCACATTTTCTTGACTTTATCTCTTCAAATCTGCTTCTATTCCTTTATCTTCCTTTCCACCATTTTAATTAGGTTCCCACTATGCCTCATCTTGCCTGCAAAGAGTTTATTGCCTTTGCTGTCAGCAACCACCTTGGCTCTCCTTACAAAATGATCCTTCTGTGATGATCATTTTAATATCCCTCAGCAGTTTCTGCAGACTGCAGGATAATTCCCAGACTCTTTTGTTGTATTGAGGATCGATTTCAAGGTCTTATACATTCTCGTCAAATGTTTTACCATTGAACTACATCCTAAACTATCTGAATTTTTCATTTAAGGCCTTCCCTCTATGATCTTGCATCTATTATCCCTCCATTTTGCTCTGTCACCCAATGTTTCAGCTGCATTACGTAATACCACGTTATTCTGTAACATACCAACCTCTGTGGACTTGCTGTTCATTTCATGTAGCCTGCACAGACCCTTGTCTTTGCATGGAATGCCTTTTCTCCCCCTTGTCTGTCAATCTCCTGATTATATTTGAGAACATTTTTTCTTTGATAGTAACCTACTCTATTTTCACTAACTCCACTCTCACCAAAGTCATTATAACAGTGCCTTGAATGATACTATCTTAAATGTCTTTGTTATCATTCTTGGAGCACCTCAAGAGATGATTTGATCCCTTATCTTTTATCTGAAGAAGTTAATCTTAACTGCAATGAAGGGAAGAAGATAAGCTATGTAGTCCTATTCCCGAGGTCTCAAGAAAATCAGTAAGTTATTCAAAGAGCTAAAGCCACAGAGTGCTTCTCACTCTAGTACATTTTACCATTTTATTTGTGTTTTGTGCAGATTGGAGTCTTTGACACGCACATCTTTCTAGCAGGTATCAGTGCTATTGGACTAAGACATAGTAATGACAAAAACAAATGGAAGGGCACATTCAGTGTACAAGGAGTCACTGGTAATTTTCTAACTGCAGATAATTTTTAAATAGTTGTGGTACCCTAGACAGCTATATTTTTTATGCTTTTTAAATGTGACACCCAGAAGGATATGTGACATACAATACTATCGTGATCCTATGTGTATCCATGTGTACATACGCACACACACATACACACACACACATGAGAAAAAATAAGTTGCCTAGAAGCTGATGCAGAAGGATCACGAGTTTCAGTATATCTTACGTGACACAGAGCATTTTGAAGTCAGCCTTGGCTATTTATCAATATCTTGTTTCAACAAATAAATAAGCAAACAAACAACAAAAATAGAAGTACAAAGAAAAGTGGAATATAAAGGCTTGTGAAACACTTAACAACATTTAATCTATCCTGTTCTTTTTTAATTAAAAAAAATCTGATTACAACCTATCAGATTATTTTGCGGTTTCTGGCTATATGTGGCTGAAGGTAGGCCTTATATTCAGAGGCCATGTATGAAACAACTATTTGTAGAAATGAGTGATGGGAGAAATAGGATCAATATCAAGTTAATGAATACCATTCCTTTTATGTTAGAGAGCTGAAATAACTGCTGTGCACTGCAGTCCAATCTTCACTTTTCTAAGAGGCAAAAGAACTTACCTGATTAACAGAGCATGAACTCAGAAATTAGATGACCATTCCATCCTAGCTACTTAGGACTCAGGGATTTGGAAACCTGTGCTATCCCTCCACCATCTTGGAATACTTCCAAGCAGCCATACTGGTGGACTGTCTAATCAGCATGGTGTTTCTCCTCCTATGCTTTTCAACACTGTGTTCATCTACTGAGCATATCAAACTAACTGACAATTAGTGGCTCAGTGTGTAAACAAAGCCTATGCATAATTTACATCCCTTACTAATGAGCAGTGATAGTTGTCAAAATAATACTTCCTGTATTTCATTTGGTTTTGACATGCAAAAACATTGTCTGAGACTTTTGCAATCCTATTAAAAGGGAATATGCAAATAGACTACAATAATAAAACTATTACAACTTTAAAATATATCATAAGCCAGGTTTCAAAATCACAATTATTAAATTATTGAATGTATTTAATGCAAAGTTTATTTAATTGTTTATCAGAGGTTCCCCAGGCTAGTACCAGAGTGTATGTGTAGGTACAACACATGAAGATAAGTCTGCTGATTCATATATTTTTGATGCCTGCTGTTTTACTTTCTAAGGACTGATACAACAAAGTACTATAAGTTGAGTTTCTTAAAAACTAGAAATTTTGGAAAAAGGTGACATATTTGTACCATATGAATGCTGGATAGTTTGACTAGGCTCCAGGGGAATGTACCCATACCCAAGAGCATTTGGGAATATAGCTTAGACTTGATAGGCCTTTAAAAAGTAATCGTAGAGGGTATAAAGTTGGGGGGCATGTACAGCGGGGGTGGAGGTGGGAGGGGATCTAAATATGATCAAAATACATTTCATGAGAGTCTCAAGAAATCAATAAAATATTTTCTTATAAACTCACTGAGGGATGTCTGGATAGAGGCGCTTGACTGGATGGGATTTGCTCTCTGTGGGATCTGGCGGAGGGTTGGGGGGCATGAATGGGGAGGGAATCTGGACTTGACTGAGAACTATTGTATAAAATTACAAAAGCTCAAAAAATAAAACTACTCAGAAACAAACCTAGAAATGTATGGTCCTGTTTTTGATATCTAGAAGTCTGAACTCCAAGTGTTGATCAGGCCACACTACTGAAATCTCAAGGAAAGATTCTTATTTTTTTTAGTATTTTATGTGTCCAAGTGTATTGCCTACATGCATGTAAGTGCACTCATGTCGTGCAGTGCCCACAGAGGTCAGAAGAGGGCGTTGGATCCCATGGAACTAGAGTTACAGACAGTTGTTAGCCACCATGTAGGTGCTAGGAATCGAACCTAGGTCCTCTGGAGAGCAGTCAGTGCTTTTAACCAGTGAGCCCTCTCTCCAGCCCCATAAGGCTCTTTTTTTTATGTCTTCCTAATATTTGATAGTTGCTGGCAAGCCCTCACTTTCCTTGACTTGTAAATTCATGGATCCAGTCTCTTCTGCCCTCACATGACATTCTCTCTTTGCCTGTCTTCACATAGTGTTTTCATTTTCCTTCAGTACAGTTTGACAGTGTTTCTATTAATATAAGATTCTCAAAAATATGTCCATTTTTCATGAAGTTTTGGAGGTCCAAGTCATTAGACATGACAGTTCTCTACAAATTCTTCCTAGAAAACCCCATTGCTATTTCTGTCTGTTGCCGGAATGGTTAGATAAAACCGTAAGTCAAATAACGAATTGCTTTCAGTAGAGGTCATGTAGGTGTATACCTTTGATGTTTCTCCAGAGCAGAATTTCTTATTTTTCTGCATTTAAGTAGGCTGAGAAGCTTCCAAATCACTAAGTGCCAATTCCCTTTTAATAATAATCCTTTCCACAATTTACCTCTGTCCTCTAGCATGATACTGTAAGCAGCGAAGAACAATCAATTCATAGCCTCTACATTTTCCTTGCAAATCTTCTCAGCTAGCTAACCAAGTCAATTACTTACAACTTCTATTTCCACAAAATTCTAGAACACATTTCAGCAGAGTTCTCTGCCACTCTATAACCAAGATTGCCTTTCTTTCAGTTGGTCTAGTCCGAGGCCTTATCAGAAGCAGTTTTAACTTCCAAGATTCTGCTAGTATTCTTGTCATAGTAGTTTCTTTTGAGATGATAGAAATTCTGCTGTGCACCCTAACGTCTTCTATCTGGTGCCCTCACCAGAGCTCCTTTAATATCTGTATGGAGAATGAAATCAGCCAACTCTTCAAGATAATATGGATTTTATCACTGTCATTGCCAGTAACATTTAATGAACTCCAGAATTATTTTTTCAATATCTACCCAAAAGGTTTTATTGCGTTTTTGTTGAAAGTAAAAATGTTCAAGGCTAGAGTCTCTTCCTTCCAGATGTAGCAAATAAAGCTATTAGAACTAAAATAGAGATGTATATGTCTAGTAGTAAACCAATGCTTTGAATATCTAATAGCTACTTAATAAGCATTTAAAGCATCATATTTAAATTGGGAATCTGGAGAGCCACAAAATCCTTTCTCTTATTATTGCCCAAACATTCTTGACTTACTTTTACTTTGTAAAGTCAAAAAGGCACATTCACTCAAAAAGCCTAATAAAATCTGCCATTGGAAGCCAAGAAGCAGCAGCCGTATACAGTGGGAAACTCAAGGTAGCAGAATGGCTGCTATCCCTCTAAGTAATATCCTTTATTACATTATCCTTTCAGAATATGAGCTACAAACAAACTGTACTGGACTTTTTTTAAAAATCTATTTTTATTTTATGTGTATGAGTGTATTGCCTGCATGTGTGTAAGTGCATCTATCTCATACAATGCTTGTGGAGGTCAGAAGACTGTTGGGTCCCCTGGAACTAAAGTTGCAGGTAGCCGCCATGTGGGTGCTAGAAATCGAACTTGGCTCCCCTGCAGGAGCAGCCAGTGCTCTTAACTGCTGAGACATCTCTCTAGCCCCTAACTGGATTTTTCTCCCATCTCAATCTATAGGATTTCCTGGATAAGCCTACACACTGCCAAGACTGTATATGACTTAGAAATTCGAAGTAAGAAACAAGAAAAAGCATCGACTTGACATTCAGTGAAAATCAGTTACATCCCGGTTCTGCTTCTTAGCTTCTTGCTAGTTGTATGGCTTTCCAGAAATACTTGAACTCCCAGAATATTTGGTGTTTTCATCAATACAAATGATGTACATGAAATTCTGTGATGCAGCAATGGGGGGTATGAGTGGTGGGAGAGAGTCTAAATTTGATTAAGACCTATTATATGAAATGCACACAAACTCAAATATTTTATAAAGAAAAATGAAATTATCATATATTGATAAAAAATGATGTACAGCCCCATCTTGTGATGGGCATTAAGTGAGATAACGTTAAGAATAATTTTACAATGGCAGTTTCCTTGCCTTTCACATTTGCAGGGAACTTCCAAATATATATAGCTGCTTTCCTCCTTAGATCCAAAGACACAATTCCGAAAGCATCTGAATTCAGCGTGGTGATTCAACTTATCTTCCCTTTCATCCTTTTTCCTCTGATGTTCGCTAGTTTAATTAACTGCAGTATCACTCGTCAACATAAAGTGTTTTGCATCATCTCCTATCTTTCATCTCTCTTTCCTTCAGTCTTTATTCCCAGGATTTTTCAGTCAGTCAACTTTTAATTCTGCCTCCAAAATATGTTGAAAGCCTTATTTTTCTTTTTCCCTCCTTCCTAAATATGGCTCTCCTTCAGTTTTTTACCTAGACCAATGCTTATTAGCTTTTGTAAAAAAATATATACCATTTTTATTTTTATGTGTGTGTTGTACCTGCATGTATGCAAGTGTCCCCATGTTGTGCAATGTCCATGGCGAACAGAAGAAGACATTGGATGCCCTGGAAATGACATTGCGGACTGTTGTCAGCCACTGTGTGGGTGCTGGAATTCAAATCTGGGTCTTCTGCAAGAACAGCTAGTGCTCTTAACCACTGAGCAATCTCTCCAGCCCCTGCTTATTAGCTTTATAAAAGAAACTTAGAAAAAAGATTTGTAACAGTATCCTTGTGCCTGTAAGAAATAAGAAGTTTGTCAGGATAAGGAATCCTTCCCATTCTGACTTCAGACTACCTTTGCAGCCTTACTTCTCCTAACCATTATTTGTTCCTCTCAACCATATTTCCCAGTCTGACTCGATATCCACTCCAAATATTGCTTCTTTCACAAAGCCCAAGGCAGGAAGTGGGATTTCTTTTTGTAAATAGAGTATATAAAATGTACTCTGCAGTTATAGGAAAGAAAGTTAACTTTGTATACTGGGCCACTGAAGTTCAACATAAGGCGGGAATTTTCATTTTCATCTTCATCCTGGCATGTTCACTCAGCATTGAACTACTGCTTAGTGAGTGAATAGATTCCAACACTACAGAATTAGGGCTTCATTGAATTTCTTCCTGAAATAGAACATAATTTTATAGGCTTAAATCTTTTTTCCTCATTTTGGCTGGTAACAACCTTATTGAATCTTAACAGAAATACTGTACAATTTACAAATTTAAAGTATACAGTTCAGTGATTTTAGTGTGATTTGACAGTTCTGCAGCTGTTACTATAATTAGTTTTAGAGGATTTTCATTGATTCAAATGAAACCCTATACACTTAAGCTATCACTCTGAGGTGACTAATAATCTGCTTTCTATTTCTCGCTATATATTTTCCTCTTCTCAATATTGTATGTAAATAGAACCATACAGTAACTAGTCTTTTGTGTTTTTCTTTCACTTAGTATATTATTTTCAAGATTCATCCATGTTTTAGCATGTATAAATTTCTTTCTCACTTTTAGTGGCCCAATATATTATGGGGGTTTAATGCAACTTTTAAAAGTTCTTAATTTTTCTAATCTATGAGACATGTATTAAAAGTATGTATTGCGAGATGACGAGATGGCTTAGTGAGTAAAGGCACTTGCTGCCAAGACTAATGACCTGAGTTTTACACCCAGAACCCAACATGGAGGAAGGAGAAAACCGACTTCTACAATTTTTCTCTGAACCTACACACACACACACACACACACACACACACACACACACGCACACACAGAGAAATGAATAAATAAGTTTTAAAAATGCAATTTTAAATATGTATGCATTAATTTTCCCATTTTAAAATTATTTATCATATTAAAAGATATACTTACAATAGATAAATATAGAAAATGAATTGACTAAATTATATCTTACTGTAACATCAGTGCAACTTGCAATTGAATAATTCATCTGGAAATATGGAATTAGCTCAAATTCCTTTATTTTTCTTTAATTTGATGTTATATTTCACAGAGGCATTATGCAAAGTATAAATTCTCAAAATATCGAAGATAACATCTCTGCTATGAAATAAAATTCATGTCTTCAAATTGTCTTTTGCTGTGGAAAATGTGAACAAGAAAAATTGTCTTACAATATTTTAGAATATATTAAATGATGACATTGTGTGACAGAAAAAAAGATAACACTTTTCATTCCTTATTCAACAACAGAAAACCCAAATCATACGTTTAGTTTTTCAATTTATGATATTATAAATGGAAATCCCATTTATGACAAAATTTCAAGGTTACTTGCAATTTCCTCTTTGTGTTTTTATCTCTTGACAAATTATGGTTTCTTTAAAATTGAAACAATGTATTGAATTTTTGAATTCAATATATCAGATTTTTAAAATGGAGCATTGATTTTGAAACCGGCCTCTGCTTTCAGTACATCAACAGAATTCAATGTCTGTATTCATTCCAGAAAATTGCTTCACATTGGGGAGGGGCAGGTCAGGCAGGTGTAGAAGGAGGGTCAGGTTCTAATCAAAGTAGGCCATGAGAAAGGCTTGTGTGGAGAACCTTATTCTTTCTCCCTATCAGACTCATTCAGTGTCTTGAAAAATAATCCTCTCACTAATTTGTGCATGAACTTCTTTTGAGATTGATGCTTTTGGAAGGAAAGTACAAAATGACAGTCTCTGAGAGCTGTGCTTTCAGCAAGATACTCCTGACCCAGTTTGAGAATCTCAAATTTCAGGCTAAAAAAAATAAGTTCCCAATTTTACTGACAGTTCTGTGATACATTTTTAGTGAGTTCATTGGGCTTTTTAAAGTTTTTCCAATATAAAAGATTATGAATATAAATGTAAGATTTTTAAGTGTAATGCAATTGTTATTCATCTTTTTGTTTCTGTAATTCTCTTCATAGAAGGAATGGAGGCAGTTCTGGAAATCAGGCTGTTAAGATGTCCTTTTATCAAATGTGTTAACAAATATAATTGGTTCATATAAAAGAGGAAATGGAATCTCAATGGCTGCTCTAGGAAGGAATAATATATGAACTATAGATGAGAATAGGGTGGTTAATACTGCCTCAAATGTAATGAACATATGGAACAAACCTTGAGATGGTTTAGATTACAATTCTAGCTAGAAGGTTGGAGCCTTCTCCCTCTTTCTTAAGAGGTTGCTGAGAAGCCATAGGCTAATTGCTCTGTCTCTATCTGTACTATCGTTGACCTTGGTAGCAGGTGTTTTTAGTCCCATATTACTTCCCTTGCCGTTTGTAAATTCAGCCACACCTGTGTTGCATAGTTCCTTCCAGGCTCAGACAACCCACAACACCATCCATTTACTTTGCCAAGGCTTTTGTAACAAAATACCACAAACTCAGTGACTCACCCAGCAGAAATTTATTGTCTCAAGGTTCTGGAGGCTAGAAGTCTGACATCAAGGTAGTGGGAGTCTTTGTTCTCTCAAAAGATATAAGGCAAAGGTCTATTCAAGGGCTCTTTCATGGCTCCAGCTAGTACTCAGGCTTGAGGTGGTAGCTCCCAATGTTTAAATGATTTTTCCTCATTATTTTTTCAAGACAAGGTCTTGCTATGTAGGCAAAATGTGCTAACTTCCTCTCCTTTGACTGGGTGAGTCTGTGAGGTATACCAGCTTTGCTTGGTTTCTAAATGCTATATAGAAATAGAACTTGCTGTCTTCCAGCCTCAGCCGCCTGAGCGTTAGGATTACATGAGTGCACTACTATATCTGGGCTTGTAATCTTTCGATAAGGACACTAGCTATAGTGGATTAGGTCTCAATTTAATGACCTCATTTTAACTTGATTACCTCTGTAAAGATGCTATCTTCAAATAAAGTCACATTCTGAAATACTGGGTTAGGATTTCAACATAGGAAATTCAAGGGAACACAGTTCAACCCGTAATAGTATCACACCTTAAATTCATACCCTACTTTTTTAGCCTATGACATTTTCTAAGATGAAGGTGAGAAATCAGTCGGACATAGACAGTGCGGGTGCTGACATCAGTCAAACCCAGACTTTAGACTTCACAGCAAAGCTAAAATACCTTGCAAAATCACCCAAACAAAGGAGAGGAAGCTAGTATAGTTTGCCACTTGAATTCCGCTTCTGATTGATGTCTGAAGTCTGGCTTCGAGTACCTTCTAATTGCTATAATAGCAACCCCCTAACTACCCAATGTAGGTTTCTCATGTCTCACTGTCCATTTCTCTTGGTACAGCTTTAAGGATACTTACTCAAAGAAATTGCCAACACATTGCTGAGATTATCTCTTTGTTTTGGTTGCTACTTTTTAAACAATGCAGTCTGTTTTCTGTTATCTTCAAAAACCCATGTTGACTCTTTATATGGTTATATCTAAAGTTATAATGATACTGCTTCTGATTATGATCTTAAATATGAATAAGATTTTCAGTCTTTATAAAACTATCCTATTTTGTTAGTATCATCACAATAGTAGAAATTATTACTTTATTGGTGAAAACACTCTTGATATCCCATTCATATTTTGTCAGGGGAAGGAAACAACTTAGAGAGCGGAGCAGATAATAACAAGAGGTTAGAGATGAATAATGCTATTATCCAGATGCTCAAGTACATAAGTTAGTATTTCCTCATTTACATTTAATTCCTAGTGCCAAGAATGCTTTATTTCTTAATAAATGTGGTCCCTTTCAGGGAATGTTTTATAAGTTTTTAAGGAAAAGGAATACAAATTTCTTAAGGACAGGAATTGTTCCTACTCATGTTTATGGAAAATGATACTATGTCCTTAAAAGAATAGGTACCACTAGCTTCATAATATCACAGATTTTTTTTGGTCTGGTGTTTTTACTGATGTACCAAAAAAATCTAGTATAGTATCTGGCACATAGTGCACAATAAATATTGATGAGTGAGAAATTGCTGTACATATAATTATCAGACAAGAAATAATTGTTTCTCATACTTGCTACTATAGGGATATAAAAATCTATTAATAATAGTACAATTATAAATGTGTATTACAAAAGATGTTTTAGGTTGTTTATATATATCTATAATTTCATTTAATCCTCCAGATAGCTTTACAAGCTACGGGAACTGAGTTTTAAAGAAATTTAGTAACAATAGCAATAGTAACACTGCTGATTAACTTAGCCATGTTTTCATCATGTAGTCTCTGGTTAGCATAACATAGATACCTTCAGAGTCAATATTATAGAAAACAAAACCACAAGACACCGATCACTACTCTTATAATCAAACATCACAGACTGAAAGGTAAAGGACTCAGTCCAAGTTCTTTCTAAACCCTAAGTATGATGGAATGTGGTGATTCATCATCAAACCAGAAAGACAACCTTTATTCTTGCCTGTTGGATTATTATAATTCTATTGTGAGTGAATTTTATTAACTGAAATTACTTTTATTTTTATAATACCTTATGTTATTATGTGCCATTATTAATTTTTGCCTTTCTGGGCCCTGTTTATTCTTTCTTAGAAAATAACATCCTACTTAACAATGGCTATCAAATGAAATATCCTGCTTGTAAAAGTGTGGGCTCCTTTTGACAGTCTGAAACAAAGGTATTCCAAAGCTTTAATCAATAGCTCTTGAACCCACTGTGCAGTTTTGACAATATTTGTTCTTAAACCAGCTCTAAAACCCATGTTCTAGGGACCATGAGTTGGCTCAGTGGGTAAAGATAGTTGCCACCATGCCTGATAATCTGAGTTCAATTCCTGAGTGCCACATGGTAGGAGAGAACAAACTGGAGCAAGTTACCCTTTGACTTCTACATATGTGCTGAAGTGTACATACAGGCATGCACACTCAAGCACACTAAATACATGTGAAATTCTCAAGTAATTTAAAATCCAGGTTCTTCATGTGAAATATGGTATGAAAAACTACTTAATTTTATTGTAATGTTAAATTGGATAATATAAACAAAGTGCTTTATACCAAGAGCAGATACTGAATACAATTACTCAAAATATTGCCACGATCACCATCATATTGAAGACAAGTCTTCTGCTAATGACATGATAGTGTTATTTGTTTGAAATAAGATTGCCTTTGCTGGAATGGAGATGGTTTCTAGGCTTACAGAGACAGCAGAGAAAGTAAAACCAAGATGATCTCTTCATAGGTGATTTGGGGTTGCTGTGTGCCCTACAGATGTGCTGTCTGATAAGGCAGCCACCAGCTACTTACAGCACTTGAGAACTCCAAATGTGGCTAGTTAAAAGGAAGAGCTGATTTTTAAATATAATTTTCTAGTGTTTAAATAAAACAGGATGCACAACTCACAGGCAAGCTCAAACCAGACAAAAACTCAGCATAGAAGTGGTGAAATAGGTAAGAAGTCCCAACCTTAGCTGAGGAACTATTGGCGACTGATCACTACTGGGACAGAGAGACAGCTGGTTTTCTTTACTTGGGTAACTATAGATTGATTAACCAGACTCCAGTGATTGGATGCACACTGAAGGACATTTGGGGATTCAAACTTGGCTCAATAGGCCATGACATAGATGACAAAATACATGAAATCCAGTGGGTAGGAGGTTCTAAAAGGGTGCAGATAGGAGAAGGGGTCTAAATGTGATCAAAATCAATTATATGAAATTTGCAAAAATTCAACTACAATTGTTTTATTATTTGTATCTTAAATGTATCAGTGTATTGCCTGCATGTATTTGAGTGCACCAGTGTCATGCAATGCCCATGGAGGTCAGAGGAAGGCATCAGATCCCCTGGAACTGGAGTATAGGACAGTTGTTAGCCACCATGTGGTTGCTAGGAACCAAACCTGGGTCCTCTGCAAGAGCAGCCAGTGCTTTTAACCAATGTGCCACCACTCTGGACCCACAAAATTCAATTTAAAAAAGCTTATATAGTCCTGTGTGGTTAGTGGTAATCAGAGTGGACAAGGTTATACATTATTATGCTGAGACAGAGAACTTGCAAGCCAGTAGGGTATGCTAGAGGAAGATTTCAAGTTGGAAATCTCTGTTCTTGTCACTCATTGTCTTTAAAGTAGTGATTTTTCACCCTGACAGTGGAATTCACAGAGCTAGTTTCTTTGTTCTCTTTAGAGATACTTAGACAAGCTGGCGGTGCCCCTTTTTCAGAGCCTAGGTTCCATTTCCTTGGAGTTCTTCCTACAAATCTTTAGGTTTTAATAATCAACCTCTTATATAGTAGTAGTTTGCTGTTTTTTTGTCTTTTCATTCCTCTAGCAACAAAGAGTTCACCTAACTCTCTGTGTTGAATCTTTTCTGTTGAGCTACTGGGGACCTCTGTACATGTGAGGCACATTTCCACTGTTAACACAGAATATCGTTCCTTCCTGAACTTCCTTGCCCATACTTTAGTCATATGCTAGCTTTCCTTTCTACTAATTCTTACCTGCATATTTTTGTTAATTCCATGAAAATTTCATGCAATGTATTTTGATCATATTTTTAAGTTTTTAAATATTTCATTTATTATTTTTATTTTGCACGTATTAGTGTATTGTCTGCATGTATGTAAGTGCACCCATGTGTCATGCAAGGCCTGCTGAGGTCACAAGAAGGCTTTCGATCCCCTGGAACCTGGACTTACAGACAGAGCAGTCAGTGCCCTTTACTGCTGAGCCATCTCTCCAGCCCCTAAAGTTTTATTTTAAACTTGCCTCTCTTAAATTCTCTTTCTGTTCCTTTTTCCCTAGATCTCAGTTTTATAAACCTATGTTCATTTTCCAGTTTTCTTCAAATAGAATTTGTAATTGTTTTGCTAATTTTGTCTTGTCACGTTGTTTTCTCCTATTTTGGTGTTCTTTTATTTGATGTGTATGTGGTGGAGTAGAGATCAAATCCAGGACCTTGAATATACTTGGTAAGGAGTCTACCAGTAAATAGCTAAGCCCCCAGGTCCTGGTTTCTCATTTAAAGTAATTATTCCTCTTTGTTATTTATACTGAATTCATTAACTAAAAAGACATGAAAAGAAAATGGAAGTTCATCAGAAAGAAGGGATTCAACAGAGGAGACAAAAACAAGAGAGTACTTGATGAATATAATCAAAATATACTGAATACATATATGAAATTGTCAAAAAATTACCCAAATCATTTTTTCAGTTAGAGAAATTCATCTTTTGTTTAATTTTGATTTATAATATAGATTTAGGTGATTTCTTTTTCCTTTCTCTTTTATTATATTTAAAAATGATTACATATATAATCTATATATACATTCAATAAAAAGTGAATTAAGCTAATTAACACATCTGATAGGTTATCTACTTTTTTGTGACGAAAGCACTTAAGACCTACTGTTTTAGTGACTTTGAAATATGCAGTATGTTAACTGGTCACCATATTATGCAATGGCTCTCTAGATCTTCCTTCTGACTAGCTGAAACACTGTACCCTTTGACCACTGTGTCCTTTTCCCCATTATGTCTGCTCACCTCCCACTTCTTAATAACTCCCCTTCTCTCTGTTTCTCTGAGTAGGTTTGTTTAGGTTCCACATGATCTCAGCATGTGATATTTATCTTTGTTTGACTTATTTCACATATATTTGCTTCTTTTTCTCTGTTTTCATTTCTTTCTTTCAGTTCTTTAAATGTCATCACTTCCTAAGGATGATAAGAAACAAATGAGTCTTAGAGATCACTAGTAAGAAAGGATTTTAAAGGCTGAGGAAAATGGGGGTTTCCTCCTCTTCGCTTGCTCTATCTATTTTTCTGGGTCCATCAACAGATTGTTCTTTAAAGAAATTTGCCACGTAGTGATTGAAGCTATATAAAACTTGACTTTCCTTAAAATAGTAATCTTCCTTTTGCTTTTGACCTATTTTTTTCCACTGAAACACGTTTGTGTGCTCACATCTCACATCATTTGACTTACTGAACTCTGAATGCATGGCCTATTAAATATGTTATCATTGGATTCTTGACAAATCCTCCTGGTATGGTGTCACAAGTCTGGAGAACTCGGCACTGTGGATGTGGCAGCAAGGACAAAACTGATCACATGGTATTTTCAGGTGGAAATGAACTTTGTAATATCAAAAGAAAGCAGTTAGAAATTTGGTTACTGCCACTTGGAGAATTGTGCTTCAGTCTAGGACGAGGCTCTTTCTCCTCACGCTCTCAGCTCTCATTGGGGATGTAGAAAGCTTCCCTTTAGATGCACTTTTTTTTCACCTTCCTTCCCTGTCAGAAACACAAAAGAGAGACTAGGTAATATGCATTAGCACAAATAAGGGTTTAAAAATAGTTAATTTCCTTTTCAGGAAGTTCTTTCATTTGTCAAATTTCTATTCTTGGCAATGAATCATAAGGGTCAGGCCTCACCGAATTGAGATAAGAATCCAAGATGACACACCCTTAACTGGAGATCAAGAAAAGATTCTGCATCTCCAAGGCGGGGTATATGACATTTTTTTCAACTTTTACCATCACCTTGGTAAATAGATGTTGCTATGGGTTTCCCTTTGAGACTGAAACACCCATTTCCTCATCCACTGGGAGCTAGTAGCTGACATCTCTCAGCAGAGGGCTTCTTTGGAAATTGCCCTTGGCTGACTCAGTATATCATATTGCTGCATCAGATATTGTCACATCCCTTAAATAGTTCAGATTATATGTACATATAAAGGCTCAGCCTCTTTGGCTAAATATAAGACAATTTAAAGTACCATGTGACCTTCAGAGCTCTCTATGTAGGCTCAGCTGAGGGCATGTCTATGAGAATATTACAGTTAACGTCTCTGTGTACCCATCCATGCATTGCTTACATATTTTCTCAAAAGTAGTCCCACAAAGAACTTTGATTCCAGGAGTGGTGTGAGGACAGATGGTCTCAAGTGGGATCATTCACTACCTTATTTACTTTTCTCATTGCTGTGATCAAGTATTTGACAACTAACAATTTGTTTGTTTTTACTTTAAAAGTACTTTATTAATTATTTTTATTTTATGTGTATGCATGTATTGCCTGCATTTATGAAAGTACCCCCATGTCATGCAGTGACCACAGAGGTCAGAAGACAGCATCGGATCCCCTGGAACTGGAGTTATTAGCAACCATGTGGATGCTGGGATTCGAAAAATCAGCCTGTGTTCTTAACCACTGAGCCATCCCTCCAGCCTAAGAGAGGAAGGGTTTATCTCAACTCAGGACATGGAAAGTAAGAGGGAAGGGGCAGCTTTCTGATATGGGGGTAGGGTTGAGCAGACTGGGGCAAAGAAGGGCATACGGAAAGGCCAAGAAGTGGGTCTGGACTAAAAATTACAATACCTACCCCACAGTGACACACTTCCTCCAGTGAATCTGTCTCCTAAAAGTACCATAATCTCCTGAAATAGTGCCACCAGCTAGAGACCATATATTCAAGCATATGATCCTGTGGAAGACATTTCACTTTCAGAACCCCATCCTTACTGTCAGGTTTTGGGTTCGAGAGACGCAGCAGACAGAAGGGACCAGACTCCACTGGCAGCTAACAGGACCCGGCTTTATTGAGAGAATACCAGATGGGACTAGCTCCTCCGCACCCACGAGTGGAGAAACGCTAGCCCCCCCTTGGGGGCTAGCCTCCCTGAAGAGATGGGAGAGGCTAGCCCCCTCACCCTCATCTTGGGGCTGGAGCTCCGCGGAACCAGGCTGGCGTGATCAGCCCAAGTCTGAGTCTCAAAAGCCCCGCGCAGCACCTGCAGCCGCAGCCGCAGCCGCAGCCGCAGCAGCAGCGTTGTCCAAGTCCTCAAAGCCTTTAAAACCTACAGTCTCCTCCTGGCTTTTAGGGGAGGGGGGTTGCCATGACATCTGATTGATGTGTAAGGCAAGCTTCTGGCCAGGAAGTAGTCCTTTTTCAGAGCTGTTCGTGAATTCCTTGAGTCCTGAATCTTATCTGCCAAGGAAGCCCAGTGTCCTTTGGAATTTGGGCTCTGGAGTTTTTATCTGAGGTATTTGCAAGGTTTAGATCTCTAAGAGGTTGTAAAAGGTCCGTCTTTCTTCATTCCTCTTTTGCAAACTCTGGCTCCAGATTTCTTCCTGAGTCCGAAACTGTTGGGGGTTTCATTCACACCTTACACTTACCATCTCATTGGCACTCAGGACATCATCACTAGGAAGTTAGAGATCAGATAGCCTCTGACATATTGTAGCTAAAAAGGTGATGAGGATGGAGATGAGGGAAGGGGCCTGAATATGATTAAAATACATTGTATGAAATTCTCAAATCGATAATTAAAAATATTGAAAACTATAATAAGATGATTTTATCACCTCTAGGGAGTTAAAGCCTGGGGGATAAAACTTGCCAGAGAAATCATAGCCTTCCAAGGGAAAAATGATCTTTTCTCAAAGTTGCTGCCAGAGCTAGCCAAGATATGCTGTTAGGATCCAGAAGAGACCGACGCTAACGAATTTTAGAGTACTGCATTCTACACAATAGTGTAGATCAAAGGAAAATGTATAGAGTTAGAAGCATTTTTGTGTAGTGGGGGATAGAATACCTTGCAAAAAATTTTAGGAGGGTTTATGAAATTGATGATCAGCACCAAGTCAAGGAGAAATGGCAGAATTTCCATAGCAGATGGTGTAAGAAGGAGGTCAAAAATTTCGGGGACGGGAGTCAACTAGCCTGTATAGACTGTGTAAAGTCAGAAACCCCAACAGTTAATTACATTCCTGTTCTCCGGAACCTGTGATGATGATGTTGCCTTACATGGCAAAACGGATTTTGTAGATATTAAATTAAGGACTGTGAGATGGAAAGATTATCCTGGATTGTCTGGGGGGACCCACAGTCATCACAAGGATCTTAATAAGGATGTTGGAGAGTCAGAGAAGATATGAGGACAGAAGCATATGATAGAACTATATGAATGCTGCTTTTGAAGATGGGGGATGGGGCATGAATGGAAGAACTGGTGACCTCTGAAATCTGAACATGCAAGGAATGTACTCTCCCTAGGAGTCTATGGAAAGTATCACAGTCCTGCTTATACTTCCATTTTAGCCTAGTGAGTCCTATTTCAGACTTCTGGCTTTCAACATTGTGAAATCCTACATTCCATTCTCTTAATGAGTCACTAAGTCTGTGTAACATGTTACAATAACAGTAGGAAACTACTAGTACTATAGACATGTATCCTTCACCATTATGGTTGTTGGATTCATGGTAATATAAGCAAGTGTAAAATCATTCCACTATACGTTTTCCTGTAGTAATGCTTAAGTATTCCTGTAATATGTATTTTTATGTGAATTATGTTTTTTCTATTCTCTTTGCATTCAACATGCTTTTTTTTCTATTACCACACATATTCAATTAATACTACCTTCATAATATAACAAATTCTGATGAAGAGTCTTTTGTATAAACATTCAGCTTTACAGTTTGATGTTATATGCAATGTCCTATTAAGTTAGTGATAATAAGTGGTAGGATATAAATTACTAACATTGTTCTGCACCAAAGCACAGTCCAGTCGACAGACAAATAAGTTTTAACACAAGGATAGGACAGCTACTCTACAGACCTGGGAGACTCCATAGGAAGGAGGTCATGGTGAGATGGGAAACTATGAGACTCCTAAGATTCCTCCAAATATTTTTATTCAAACAGTTGAAACTGTGCTCTTCCCAGGTCACTTGCCTTTGCTCCCTTTAAACACCTGAATAGGGCTATGAATTCAACTGAGAGTGTAATTCAGCAAGAAAGTTTGGATTGACCAAACTCAAAGCCCGGATTGTTTTTTTCCTACGCATGCTGATTTAAGAGATGATTCAGATGTTATGAGCAGTGCTTGCTCTTCCAGAAGACCTGGGTTTGGCTACCAGCACCCACAGGGCAATTAAGAACTGTCAGTACCAGTTCCAGGGGATCGGATACCCTTTTCTGACCTCTGCTGCCATTGCATGACATGGGTGCACTTATATCATGTATGCAATACACTCATACACATAAAATTTTTTAAAAAGCACAATTTCATGGGTTGGAGAGAGGGCTCAGCAGTTAGGAACACTTGTTTTTCTTTTTCCAAAGACCTGGCTTTGATTCCCAGCACCCACACGGCAGCTAACAACCATTCATAACTCCAGTTACAGAAGATCTGACACCCCCTTTTTGGCCTCTATGGGCATTGTAAAACACAGGGACACTTACATACATGCAGGCAAAGCACTCATACACATAAAATAATATTTTAAAGCATGATTACAGAAAGTATTTTATTTTAGTCTGGGCCTTGAGATGAACATTTGGGTAAATGAACAATTTATTCTTCACACTTGAACTTTTGTATTGCCATGAGGAATGGACACCCAATGAAGTGGTTTCAGCCCTCCCTAGTTCCAAATGCTGAATTTTTGTATCAGATTGTGAACATAAGGTTCAGTGCATTTTTCTTCCTTATTACTTTAAGTATTATCTCTAAATCAACAGTATGAATATTACCTAGGAGCCTGTTAGAAATGCCATTTCTTGGGCTCTTCTATAAACCTCCTGAATCAGAATTTGCATTTTAAAAAGACCTCTAGGTAATCTGTATGCACATTAACATTCCAGAAGCATGTGACACATTCTTTTGGTCAAGTAAACTTGGCTAGATTCCAAGTTAAATTTCTTACCACCCATAGCTCTGCCTTCTTCCTTGTGGCTTTCAATTTATGGTTTCAAGTACTGGCCTCAGCCACAACATACTTTGTGCCATCTCAAAAAGCACTGTTGTCTGTCTTGGAAGCTCTAGGAAATGTGATAATTGCCTCACAATAATTCTGACTGGGTCACACTTTTTTTCCTGAACCAGTCTATGGCCAAAAAATTATGTATACTAACTGTAATTACAATAACCAGTGTTATAAAAAGGAGTGAAATTCAGACAGAAACACCCATTGAACATTATCCAAGATCAGTCATGGATTGGACGTCCCAAGAGTATTCTAAAGGTTTGATGAGAACTCTTGATACATATTAGCAGAAAACAGCAGCAGTTTACTAATTTACCACTGAATTTTTGTAGCATCTCCAATTGAGGATGATATCTATTCCCCCCATATATTTTGTCCACCTTTGAATGCACTACCCCCCCACCCAACTTGATTTGAGATAATGATAGCTTATGATAATGACTTTTCCAATATGGACATATTCTGGAACAAATTACTTTTACTTAACTCTACAACCAAAATTTTACCCTTAGCTTCTTTGTAATATAAGCCAGGCTACTAGGCCTGAGCTCCTCTTGCAATCTAGACATAGCTTTAATTACTCATGAGCCTTCTTTCCTCAGAACCTAGAATGTGTGTACAGGTGTGTGTATATAATGAAGTATGTATATGGTAAATATCAAAAGTGTTATTCATTGGAAAGAAGGAATATATATATATATATATATATATATATATATAAAGATTATCTCATTTGTGTTGTAAACAATAGATAGAATTCAATTGAGAGCATCTGTGTGTGAGTGTGTGTGTGTGTGTGTGTGTGTGTGTGTTCTAGGTCTAGGATTCAGAAACAGAAAAATTTTCTGATAAGGGTCCAAATTTATGTCCCCATTTCATGCTGGATATACTGTTACAATAAAACAAAGAGCAGGCTGAAATGGATGCTAAAGGTCAGACTTTTTATTTAACCATCACCATAAAGTCACTTTATATAAAAAATGGCACACTATCTCCTTCATTTTGTGTGAATAAATGACTGGGGCAGCAGTCTGACTCTGTCTTGTTATGCTTCCTTTTAGAAAGAGTGGTTGGTATTTATCCTTCATTGAATGAGTAATGCTCTCTCCACCAACAGTGAACATTTTGGGTCCCACACTTGGTTGAAATGGAGGCTAACAGCCAGGCCCTCTTGGTAATGTGGCATCACACCACCACACTTACCCATCTGGTCAAATATCATGAAGAGATGTTCAGTTGTGTATTTGAAAATAAACCCCTAAAATCAAAACTTGTCATTACAGGTGTAAATGGACCAATTTAGAATACTTTCACAGCTCTGACACCATGAATGTCTTATTGGAGTCACCACTGCCAACCAGGCTTCTCCTTCACAGCTTCGTGCAATGGCCTATCAGGGCCTCTGGCCTGTCAGTGCCTTCTTTATGCAGAGATACCCCTACTGCATGCTGCCTGACCTTGCTGGCTCTCTAAAACCATGGAGGAAGAACTGATGACCCCTTCATCCTTGCATTTTTCATGCCTTTAAAGCCAGCACCAGGTGAATGACACTGCCAAGTTTGGCTGTCAGCCTGCCATGGAGTCTGTCTACTTCATCTACAGTAGCTGTTCTATGTTGTGGTTTTCTAGGAGTAGAAAATTCCTCCTGCATTTTCCTCTCAACAGTTGGAGGCTTAGCTGGGTGGGATCTTGTCCTGAAGGTACTGTTTCATTGCTTAAGTTCAGATCTGTAGGCCTCTCCTTAATTGCCCTAATCTCCTTACAATAAGGAGCTTCTCCTTCAGCACATACCTTGATTCCAACATTAATCTTCCTAGTGTTCTTTTTCAATCAAAACTGTACATTCTGCATTTCTTTTTGTCTAATTTGGTCTTTTTTATTCTAGGCAAGCATAATACTCACCATTAATTGCCAGGCCACAGTTTCTATATTATGCTGTCTTGAAATTTCCTCCACTAAAGAAATTAGTCCATTACTTTGCAACTTAGCCTCAGGTGAGCTCTTAGGCTGTGGGCAGACAGCAGACAGACTCTGCCAAAATATCCCAGTTCCTGCTTAGGTCCTTATTTCCCTTTGGAATTATAATGTTCTCAGTACTACTTTCTTCCAGGCTCCTACTAGAATGGGCCACTAAGCTCTGCTTACAGCAATAAACTGCTTTTCTAGCCCAAACTTCCAGTCTTCCATGTACCTCTAAAACTTGCATGGTCAGGTTCTTCATAGGCAACAGCCCACTCTCTGGTACCAACTTCTGTCTTAGTTACTTTTCTGTTGATGTGCTAAAACACCATGACCAAAGAAAAGTTTATCTGAGCTTATGGTTCTAGATTCCAGAGGGATCAGAGTTCCTCCTGGTAGCGGGGCATGGTGGCCAGAGCAAAAGCAGAAAGCTAAGAGGAATCTTCACATCTTCAAGCAGGAATGGAAGCAAAGAGCGCCTGGAAATCCATTGAGGCTTAAGAACTCTCTAAACCCTCCCCCAGTGGTGTGCTTCCTCCATGAAGGCCACACATTCTAAGTCCTCTGAAAACAGCTCCACCAACTGGGGACAAAATGTACAAATACTTGGAGCCTATGGGGGAATTTCTCTTTCAAACTAACATTCACAAAGTTGCTTTTGGTCATGATGTTTATCTGGGCAGCAGAAAGTAAACTAGAACAGTAAATATCAGGGAATTTTTGTCTAATAGGGTATATTCCTTATTTGTCCACCATTGACAGATAGTGGGACTGTTGATAGTGCCTTGAATGAGAACTTTCTCATGGAAAAAAATAGGTATATGTCTTTGATTATTGACTAGATCCAGAATCAATTCTTTTTTCTTATCATCAACAGATAAAGGGAGAGTAAAAAGTATTCTTTTAAATCAATAACAATTGCATGGTAATTCGAGGGACTTGAGAAAGAGTATAAATTCCATGTATGGTAATTAAATATCCAGAAGATCAATTGTATCTGTATCATAGTTTTAAGTTGTAGTTCGATAAAGCTTGAGCAAAAACTAAACACTCTTAAATAAACCTTGATCAGACATATATTTTGTATTTAAACTAGTCCTTATAATAGGAAGACTACAACAGGAGCTTCCTAAATTTAAGTAGAGGTTTGACTGAACTTTGACTAGCTGTCTGGATTAGAAAAGTCACATCACAATTTACCACATGAAATCTTGAATTAGGTACCCCTAATCTAGAAAATGCAGAGCACATAATACAATACCACCTAGAAGAACTGAAAAAAGACAAATATCAAAATGCTTTCTTTAACCTATCCATGTCACCATAACTGGAAAGTGAACCCAAAAGTAGAGGTGCCAAGGATATGAAACAAAAGCAGACAACTGTGGAGCAAATGAGTCTTGAGTAAGGAAAGGTATTCTATAAACATGGGCCTGGAAATGCAGTACAGGGGAAACAGGCATTACCAGTCTTTGCAGCTGCCAGTACACTACTTGTCTAGGCTTGTCTCCTCTACTACTTCTTGCCCCAGGGGAGGGATCTGGGTGAAAAACAGAACAATTACATGGAGTAGCTACATGAGATTCAATAAGAGGTAGGTCATCCACATTTTTTCTCTTGATAAGGCTATATATGTAGTCTAATTTGGTCCCAAAGAATTAAAGGCTTCTACTGGACCATTTCTAGGCAGCAGCTTATTAGGTCATCAGTTTTATCCCAAGCCTGATTCAAGTGTGCTTTGGTTGGGCTATCAAGGACAGTATTTCTGAATAGTATATAAAAGTTCATAAACTTGCTTTAATGATGAGTTAGCTCCAGTTTCTTTAAAGTCATTCATTGCTGTGAATGTACAGGAGATTCAGAAGACAAAGAAATCTCCATAATGAAAGCAGAAAGGTGAAAATGAAAGTGAAATTCCAAACTTGTTCCTTGCAGTTTGGACCTGATTAAAAAAAGATATAAAAGCAAAAAGTGGACAAAGAATTATTAATGTGAGCCAGTATGAGCTATCAAGAATGCCTTGTGCTCATATCTATGACTTATGTATGACTGGGAATGTCCCTTTTGCCTTGGAACTTCTCTTGGTGTTGATCTGTGAATTTGGAGTAGAGAGTCTCTTCCTCATATGGGGCACTATAATGCTGTGGTAAGATGCCACATATGGCTATGTATTGCCAGAACAAAGATAGCATGACTCTTAGCCTCCATTTCAGCCCAGCGTGGAATTCAAACTCTTCTGAGGACTTGTTCCTTCATATTTCTCCCCAAACTGTGCTGCTGAACAAAGGTCTTCCTCTCTCTCTCTCTTGAAACTGTATATCCAGCATGAAATGGAGACCCAGTTGCCATCCAGTAACCAAGTTAGTAACTCAACATTTGCTATCTTATTCCTTGCCCTCTGCTTTTCTCTTTCCCTCTCTGTCTCCCTTCATCTTTTTCTCTCTGCCCTTGTGCCACCTTCTGTCTCCAGGCTCCTTTACTTACTACTCCTTCCACTGACTACTTCTACAATATTTTTTTTGCACCCCAAACATTTGCTTTAGCTGTGCTTTGGGAAAACTTAAAATTGGAACACTTGATTCTCAAGGCAAATGCATCCCACTACCTATTCTCATATGTTCTAATTATAAACTAAGATTTTATTACCTTTTAAAATAATAAGAAAAAATAATTTTCTTGCATCATAATGAAATGAAAATCAAACTTTGGTGTCCATAAACTTTTACTGAAACATAGCCATACCCATACCCATTACTTTAGATATCATCTATGGATTCCTTTGTATGGCAATTCAATACATGGCCAAATCATTACAACAAATCCTCCGGCCTAAATATATAAGTTAATTATTATTTGGCTCTTTACAATAAATGTGTACGGACAATAGATATTAAATTAAAACTTAATTATAATACTATCTATCAAGTACAGACTGAACCTTTCGTGTTACTTATATCTGAATACTTTCTTCTGGAATACTTTAGACTTAAAAAAAATCAACAGAATTTCTACTTGACTGTGGTCAATACCTTGCTTTTTAGACCATAGACAAAGATTTAATGGTATAGGAAACTCCTTTCTGATCACATGTAAATAAAATTGAGTTTAGAAATCATAAATCTATTGTGACATAAATCTATTTGTGTTTACTCTTAATTACCAACTTACACAGTGTAGAATCACCCAAGAAGGGACTTTTATTGAGGGATTGACTAGAACAGGTTGATTTATGGATACGTCTTTGGAGTATTGTTGTGATTACCTTAATTAATGTGGAAAGATGAGGCCACTATAGGCAGTACCATTATCTAGGCAGAATCTCCTAGACTATGTAAGTACAGAGAGAGTGCTGAACGCAAGAATACATGTATGCTTTTATTTGCTCTCTGCTTTTGATGGTGAATCTGACTAGTTGTTTCAAGTTCCAAACAATTTGGTTTGTGCCAAGTAATGGAGTATATCCTGGAATTGTGAACTAAAATTAACACTTTCTTCCCTAAGTTGCTTCTGTGAGGGAATTTTATCATAGTAACTGGAAAGGAAATGTAGGACAACATTTAACTTTACTGTTGACTTTTAAATAATTTTTGTGGCTAATATATGGTAAGAAATAGTAGGAAATATTTAATAATAAGACAAAAAGCAGTTATACGTTTCTGAGATACTAAGGAGTTTTGTTTTATGTTAGAAATTAGCTTGTTACAGAGACAAACATTTTCTTTTATAAAGTAAGTGGTCCCAAGCTGTAGGAAGCAAACATCCATCTTTATGGTTGGCTGTAACCACAATTCAAAGTCATTTGATCTATTCATGTATTTCTAGAGCACAAAACCTCTTTGTACTCAGAAAGTAATCAGCACCTAAGAATTTTTCATTTTCTTCTATTACATTACGCTGTACTTGCAAGTTCCCCATTACTTAGTAATGTACTTGGAAAATGTCCAATAAATTATGTTTAGTATCAGGTAAAGTTTATTAATGTAGCTCATTTTATTTCACATAGAATGTTCTCCTTTACTGAAAAATCATTAATAATTTTTATTGCTCACAGGATACATCCACATTCCTTAGAGTAAATCCTGAGTATAGCCCATCTCTGACCTTACCTCCCACTGTTATCCCGGCCTCACTTGTCTGTATTCCTGAATCTTAGCAATCCATTGATTTAGTTTGTTTTGTGCTGCTATAAAAAATGCCTGAGACTTGGAAATTTATGAAGAACAGAAATTAATCTTCTCACAGTCCTGGAATCTTGGAGGTCCATGACCAGTGTGCCAGGATTTAGTTTCTAATGAACACCTTCTTGCCTAATCCTCACATTGCTCAAAGCTGAAAAACAAGCTAGCTGACACTGTGTGAGCCTCTATTATAAGACTTTTACTCCTGTTACCAAGAGAAGAACCCTCAGACCCTCAACTGCATCTAGTGACACATATCTGTAATTCTGGCTGTCAAGAAGCTGAACCAGAAGAATTACAAGTTTCAGGCCAGTCTGTGTTATATAACAAGTTTGAGGGGAAGGTGAACAGAGACAGAGAATGACTCACGTTCTAACCACTATCTTAAAGGCCTGTATCTTGATACTATCATGGTGTTAACATCTGAAATTGAAAGGAAACATATTCATACCACAGCATCTTCCAAAGCCTAATTAAATATTCCTTTCGTCTGAGAAACATCCCAGTATACTTGGTCTCCAAATTATTTATTTGTCTTTTTGCTAAGACAAAATACCTGACAAAAGCAACTTAAGGAAGGGTTTTATTTGTCTTACAGTTTTACGGGGGTACACTCCTTCATGGCAGTGGGAGGTATGATGTCAGGAGCAGGAAGAGGTTAGTCACATTGTATTCATACTCAGGAAGCAGGGAGCAATGAATGCTCATGATTGGCTCACTTTCTTCTTTTTGTTTGGTATGGCAGTTAGGGTAGGTCTTCTCACCTCAGTTAATTTAATCCATGAGTCTTGTGTGTGCTGACATCAATGCTATGAGTTCATATAACTGACCAGCTTTCTGGAAAACTCTGTTACCTTGTGTCATCAAACACCTCTGGCTGTTACAATTTTTCCACCCCCTCTTCTGCAATGATCCCTGAGCATTGGCTGGCAGCAGTTTGATATAGATGTCCTGTTCAGGGTAAGTTCTCTATAGTCTCTTACTTCTTTGTCTTGGACAGTTGTGGCTATTGAAAAGTTCCACAACTGGTCAATCTCAAAGAATAAGTGTCTGTGAAGTGCCCAGTCCTAACTGACACATTTATAATACAACCTGTATACCTCAGGCTCAGGGAATGTCATGGAATGGGGGTGGGGAGTGGAAAGAATATTAATGCATCTGTCAACTCTCACTAGTGAAAGTTCCTCATGCACCCGATGGAGTATGTGATTTCTTAAGGAAGTGCTTTCAAGAAAAAACAATGAAGGACTGGAGGAACTAAGACAAAGGAAGATTGTGATTTCAAGAGTGAAGTGTAAGTCTCCACAGGAATACTTCAACCTAATCCTACAGGGGAATACTGGAGTAAATTATGGCTATATATTTGTTTTGTCTTGATGAATAGTAGTTGGACTTTCATACTCTCCAAGTCCTGAGCTGTTAGCTAATGACTGCTCACATTTACAAAGAATCCTAGTTATCATCTTATTCCCTTATATAGGGGCAAAGTGCTTTTATGTGCCTTAAGTGCATCTTTTGAACAAAGACAATTTACAAACTATTATATTCAGAAACAGACTAGAAGAAGGACACCATGATTTATACCTGTAATCCTAGCACTTGGAAGACTGAGGCAGGGGGATTGTGATTTGATGGCCACACTGGCCTATGTAGAAAGTTCCAGAGCAGCCTGGGTGAGACTCTGTATCAAGCAAACAAGCAAGCATTAATTCATGGAAGATCACATAGAACTGGATTAAATTAAAAGCCTAATATTTTTCTCATGTATAGCTGCCATGAGTCATGTACCACCTTATGCTTTTAAATGCCATTGGATGGAGTGGATTCTGGGTATGAATACTGGCTTGTTATGCATCTAAGGGAACTTGACCAAACTTCTCAGTCTCAGGTTGTGCTGCTTTAAATGAGCATCATTCTAACTACCTTAGATGATTGTTCTTCAAATTAAAAAGGGTCCTTGTGGCATTAGTACACAATAGCTGTTCAGTATAATATGTTAAATCTAATGTTGTCCCAATTTGATGGTCCCTGGTAACCTTTGGCTTTTCTAGCATATTATGGTTGTGGTTTCTACAAGAACACAGTGAAATGAATTATGAGCTTCTATATTTAACATAGTTAAACATCATTGACAAATAACATATCAAGACCTAACTGGGTTATGTGGTACTCTTTAACTGAAGTACTAGTGACATTTGAATTAGAATATTCTTTATCATGGGAGGCCATTGTGTACACTGTAGGATGCTTAGCAGTATCTGTATCCTCTGCCTACTCCATTCTAATCATAGTCCCAGGTTGAACGATTAGAAAATATGTCTATTAAGAAGTAAAATTACTTCTGATAGAGAATCACTGAATTCTATAAATTCTTAGGAACTAATCACAGTTGATTTCATCCTTGGAAGCCATGCACAAGTGGTACACGGAAGCACACTTTAAATGATAGAAATATTTCACTTTTTTCCTTTTTCAATAATATAGTTTTTCCTACATTATAGATTTTTCTTTTCTTTTTTCTTGTCTAGAGGGAGAAGAATTGTTATTTTATTTGGACATTGGAAATAAATGGGATGGAGTAATTTTGCATATTCCAAAGGGAAATATTTGAAAAACATCATGATGTGAGCAAGATATGGGTCTCAGAGACCTAGAGAATCCACATGTTTCTTACCTGAGTCTTTAAAGAAGACTGCCTTGTTTTGTCTAATGTCTGGTAAGCAGCTGTTAAGTATAATATTAGGTAATAGCCAATTGCTTCTTACACAGCATTTTATTAGAAAGATTAGCAATATTTTGTGGCTTTGATTCTAATGAGGCATATTTAGGACTGAATATTTCCATGTAAAATGCTGCCCAATAATCTTACCTCTATAGGACCTATCAGTTCCAATTTCAATTTGTTTCAGTCATCCTTGTCAAAAAGAAAGCCAGAGTAATTGAAATCATCAAATTACTATAATTGCAACTTGATATTAATCCAGTAATTATCCTCTGAATTCAGTTTTTGACACTAAGTATTTATGTCTCTATTAGAAGCAGATATAATGAAAACAAAAGTATTGAGCAAAACAAGATAAATCTCAGGAATTTAAACTGTTAGAAGTACATTACTCTCTCATGCTACAAAAATAATTTGCCAATTTTTAAGCTCTTCTCATATGATGATAGCTAACTGACAACTGAATGCCCTATACAGGGGCCCTAATATGTAGATCTTTGTAAAAAATGACCTAATTTACATGCCCACTGGACTTTCATTTCAGGGAGACTTTTGAATCCTCAGGAGTTGAATTTTTCAACCTTTAAGTATCTCAGCACTGTAATGATTGATCTTATTTTTTATAAACCTGCTTTCAAAGTCCTGAATACTTGGCAAGGTTTCAGAAACATTCAATTCTTCCATGGAGTGAAGGAGGAATTCCTGAAGATATAGAAGATGGACTTCTATAGAAGATATAGAAGTGTTATACCAGCTATCTACCTCCCCACTGCCTGAAGCCTACCTCATACAGGTATCTAGTAGTCTTCTTCCTGCCCATCTCCCTAGCTTTCCCTCCTGATTTTCCATACAGGCTGAACAATATGGCCCATATGGGAGCTCTTCACTTCTTTCATGATTCCCATTTTATTCAGAATTCTTACACAGTTCAGACTTGCATGGCTAACAGATCACTACCCCCTCTCTCTTGCTAACATTGGCTACTCTTTTGTTAATTACTGTTTTAGTGTGGTTAAGTGACTTTCCAACTTTATTTAGTCACAAAATTTGTCCTTTAAATAAAACCAATTAGTAGCCCTCACCCTTAGAGCAGCCATGCATGCTGTTGCTTTGGAAGAGGTGGGAGCTGGAGCCCCCTTTCAGTTCAGGTACTTCATAGAGTGTTCCGTGTAATACTACAATAGTTTTCTCTTATCTATGATTTCCTCTCCTGAGTTCTAGTTGTTTAACACAAACCATGGTCTAAAAATACTAAGTGGAAAGATCTAGTGCTTTTGCCTGAAGGGTACACATCATTCCTTTGTGCAGCATATCCCTACTTCCCCATTAGTCACAACTTTCAAATCAACTGTTATGGCATCTCAGTGTTTGTGTTTAGCAAATATTTATTTTACTCAATTATATTCCCAAAGCACAAGTAAAATGATGATAGCCAAAGAGAAGCCAAAGAGGTCTTCCTTTAAGTAAAACACATGAGAAAGCTCCTGACTTAATAAGGAAAGAAAAAATAATGTATGCCAATGTTTAAGAAAGAAAGATGCCATTTATAAAACTTTTACTGTAGTTTATTGTTATAACTGTTTCATTTATTATTCATTTTGTTAGTAATCTCTTCCTGGACCTAATTCATAGTTTGACTTTTATCATAAGTATATATGTGTAAGAAAAATAGTATAAGTAAGGATCTTTTCTCTTTTTATTTGTAAATTTTTAATTGAATTTTTGTGTATTTCATACAGAGCTGGATAGGTAAAGTTTTTATATTATCTGCATTTTCAAGTGTCTGCCAGGTGTCTTAGAAAGTACTCCTCATGAATAAGAGGGGAAAATTGTCTTTGAAGTTACTGAGTACACCCTTCTGATTTCACAAACGAGTCCCAGAGGCACAGAGAGGTTCAGGCACAAGTTCTCAGACTCATTGTTCATTTCTGACAGGGCCAACATTTCAGTTGGTCCAGTGTTCCAGCCCCAGCAGTCCTGCTAACTCTCCTGGTCAGGTTTGTAGAAGGCATTTTTTGACAACCCGAAGACAGTGACCCAAATCAGTCCAAACTACTTGCTTTATCATTGCTGATGAACTGGAAAGCACTCTGGAAAAAAAACACTACATTCAAGTTGAAGTATATCTTCGCAAGTGAAACCTCTCTTTTTATTTCTACCATTTCTATAATTTCAAGGCTTTCTTTGCTCTCCAAACCCTGACATCAATGGTTTTGAAGGCCCATTGAGTTGTATATAATGTGCCTATGAACAAATATTTTCTTTCTTTTCCCTTTAGAGATTGGGTCTTACTGTATAGCTCACAGTAATCTAGAACTTGTTACTATGCCCAGACTGGTTTTGAACTCTGGATCCTACACCCTCTGAAGTAATGAGGATTGCAGGCATGTAATAATCCACACTGGGCTCGAATATCCAGTTTTATTTGTGATCTTCTGATGACTCTTTTTAGGCCTTCTGGGTTCAGGCTCTGACTTCTAGTGAGGGTGTAGGTACTAATGACCTAACTATTGAGCACTATTCTTGCTTGAGAATGTGGTGTGAAGTGAAGAATCTGTATTTTCTCTCTCATACTCTTCCTAATATAATCTGATTATGCTCTAATGCCTTGTGTAGTTTCTATTTCTGTGATCAGGAATCCTCTGTAAGGTGCAGATGCCTGTCCAGTAGTGGACGCTGAATGGATGGATAGCAGTAACCTTGTAAAGTACTCAAAATAACCCAACCCTCTGGCTGTTGTAACTGGATAACTAGATCAAGCTTGGGGTACAGTAATTTTTGTTTCATTTTGTTCTCTCTAGAGATTCTTTAATTGCACTAGCAAACAAAAAGACAGTAGTTGCATGCAGGGGTCTTTGATAGGGCCCAGAAACATGATCAGAACATTCTTCTCTTTGATCACCCAGTGCCAGCTCAAACTGAGACTTGACTGTACTGTGAGGAGTAATTGTCAAAGCTTATGATTTGGTTAAAACTTGAGCCCTCTTCTCTTCCATTGAGCAGGTCTGGAGCAGCTATTCTCTCCTTGGTACTCTCCAACAAGCCAGAACTCTCAGGAGTCCTTACAACACTGTCCCTTGACTCAGCTAGGTAGTCTGAGTTTCCCTACCACACAAGCTTTGATCAAGCATTCATTGACTTGAAAGATAGAAGAATAAGGAAGGCAGGGGGAAGACTGATTGTAAGAAAACCTGCAACTGAAATATTTCCATTTACCTATAGTCATATGCGTTACCATCGTGTCTCACCACTCAGGGCCAGCCCGAGTGGACTTTGGGGGGCCAGCCCGAGGGGTTGGGGGTGAGTAGACGCAGAGTCAAACCGCAGACTCTGGGAGTTGGACGGGAAGCAGGCCAAGCGCGTGGCACTGCCAGCTCGTTTATTGAATGGTGCACAAGCTCTTATAGGTCTGGATAGCCAATGACCTTATGGGGCGGGGCCCCAAATACAGCCAGTAGTAAGTTTGTCCCCAGGTAGGCAGGTTCTTTCCAGATGCTGGTCTCACAACTAGCCAGAGCAGAACGCCACACCCACAGGAGCCATTCCTCTATTCCCCCTGTCAGGTGGCCTGGCTAGGCCCGCCTTGCATTATGCCCAACATTTACCTGTGAGAGTTGTGGTCCAAATTCCTAGTGGATAACTCAAACTATAGACAGTACTAAATTCTGTGTGCACTGTATTTTTTCCTATATGCACACATAGCATAGATTTAATAATGCCTTCTCCATCTAGGCACTTAACATACACCATAGCTTTAAATTTTGAAGTTTGAAGTTTAACAGTAAAATACAAATTTCATTCCTCTTTTAAGTAATTTCATGTATCAAAGATTTATTCTTACCATAAATCTTAGCATCGTCAGCATGTAACACTTTTTTTGTCCTATTTAGTCACAAACTTTCCCTTTGCACTTCCGGGAAGCATTTGGTAGCTTCTCTTTATCATATCCAGTATACTAGCATCTCTACTCTGATGCTTTGGGGCCGTTATCATGTAAAGGAGTTACTTAAACAGAAGCACTGTACCATTTCAACATTTAATGTCATAACTGAGGTTCCCAAGTGACTAATGGGTGGGTAGCATATACATCATGGATATGTTAAAAGGATGAATCATGTACTGTATGAGATTGAACCAGACAGTGCTAGATTTCATCATACTACTCAGAATAACATATCATTTTAAAACTATGAATTGTTTAATTTTGGATTTGTGCATTATATTTTTTGAATATTTTTCTTGATTTGAGCACTTCATATAATGTATTTTAAGCATAGACCTCCCCCCTCCCTCTCCACTTCTGCCTCTCACTACTTCTCCACTTCACCTCCTCTGCTATTGCTGTCTTTTTCTAAAGGGCCTATCAGATCTAATCTGTGTTTCCCAAGTATCCTTAGGTGTGGGTCTATCTCTTGGAATCTGGTCAACCTACCAGAGGTCACACCAGGAAGGAAATCCAACTCTTCCTTTCCCAACATCTATCAGCTGCCAGTAGATCTTCAGCTGGGCCTGAGGCTTTCTGCCCACCACAGCTGGCTACGGATAGCAGAAAGCATGTTAAGAGAAACCATATATAATACGGAGCTACCATGTACAAAAGAGTGGAAAACAGCAGGGGAGAAAAGTGAGTGATTGCCCAAAGTGAAAGAGAAATAGAATTATGGTACCAAAATCAGAGGCTTGGTTTGGAGACATGGAATAAGAATAGAAATAGAAAGGAATCTTAAATAAGATGTTCTTATTTACAAACATTATGGAGACATGATGAAAGTTTTGGAATATATTTGGCTTTTGAAAAATATGTTAGAACACTTGCACTTTTTCTTCCATAAATCATAGTAAAATTTTCTCCTAGACAATAAAGAAATTTAGCCATTTTTTTCTCTAGAACTTTTATATTTTTAAAAATAATTTATTTCTTATTTTCATTTTCTGTGTATGAGTGCACCGCTTGCACGTACGTAACTGCACCCATGTCTTGCAGTGCCTAAAGAGGTCTGAAGAAGGCGTTGGGTTCGCCAGAAACTGAAGTTACTGACAGTTGTTAGCCTCCATGTGAATGCTAGGAATCGAGGTCCAGGTCCTCTGTAAGAGCAGCCAGCCTTCTTAAGTGCTGAGCCATCCCTTCATTCCCCACGCCCCTTTTTTTATATTTTTAGATAAGGTCTTAGACTATAGACCAGGTAGCCTGGAATTCACCTCAAAGTTGTGGCAATCCTCCTACCTTAGCCTGCTGAGTAATGGAATTACAGAACTGAGCCACTAGGTCCAGCACAGTACTCTAAGACCTTTAAGAATTCCAAGGTTTAAATCATTGATCCACATGGAGCTGATTTCCATGCATACTGTGAAGTACCAAGCAATTTTCATTTTGTTACCAGAGGCCTATGCAGGTGCCCCTATGAAATTTAAAATGGGCTCAGTATCACCCAGCAGACTTCAGATACTTATCCTGTCATATGCTAAATCTTCACATGCATTTCTATACCATATTTCTGGATTATTCAATTACTTTTACATTTCTAGTTATGTACTAGTTCTATATTTTAAAATTATTGTGCCATTGTAAATATGCTTCAATATAGTAGCACTTGTCATTTTTGTTTGCTTTTATTATTTTTCAGATTTTTGCTGAGTTATTCTTATCTGTTTTGTAATTGAACTTTACAGTTAGCTTGCCTAGGTACAGACAAAAATGTATTGGTATTTATTGAGATATTATTCAACTTTTAAAACATAATTTAAAATTTAATGATTGCTTTTATTATTTATTATTTATTATCTGAAGCTGATATTCTCTAGTTTACTGAATCATTATTCTATTTGGGGGCAGTTAATTTATAGACATTGCTTTTTTGAAATTTTTATTTGCTGTCCATTTTCTGAATAATTGCTCCTTTCTCACTCTATAATCACAAGGCTTAGGAGGGGCCTCATGGAAGCACAACCTCCCCACATCCTGCTAGTTCTTTCAACAGACAGCTCTCTAACATAGGCCAGTCAGCTTCCCTGTGCAGGACCTCTGGACTGGGAATTTCACTGGGCATACAAGAGGTTGGAGGGCCAGAGTTATAAAAATGGTTTTACTTCTCAGAGATCATGGTAGGAAAGGAGAAAGCAAACACTTATAGAGTACTCTGGAGACAAGCTTTTGGGCATCTCTACACTTCAACTCACATTTTATTGAATTTTTGCATATTTTGTACAGAGTATTTTGATTGAATTTATATCTTCTTCCCTATAAGCACTCCCTACTATCTCCAACCAACTTAATGTACTGTATTATATATATAACACATTATATTTCATGTATTAAAAATAATAAATATATATTATTTAAAATATATATTAAAAATAATAAACATTATTTGTAAAGGCCTGTTAAGTCAAGTTTGTGTCTTCAAATGTCCTTTAGTAGGGGTTCATACACTGGAGTCTGGTCAGAGTCTCACCCTTAAATGAAACTGACTCTTCCCCTTTCAGAAGCTGTCAGCTGCCAATAGTTTCTCAAGATGGTAGTGGTTTCTTACCCACTTCCTAACATTCATGCAAGGATTTTGTCTGTGTTAAGCATCTGTGGGACTTGTTCATACTGTTAACATTGTTGCAAGTTTATATGAGTAACTAACCAGCTGTCTGGAAAACTCTTTTTCCTTGTGGTCATCCACCTCCTCTAGTTCTTACAATCTTTCTGTCCCTTCTTCTAGAATGTTCTCTGAGACATGGGAAGAAGTTTGATAGAGGTGTCCTATTCATGGATAAGTACTCTGCAGCCTCTTGGTCTCTGCATGCTGGCTAGTTGTGGTTCTCTGTTAATTATCATCTTCTACATAAGGAAGCTTCTCTGCTGAGAACTGAGAGATGCATTAATTTATGGGTTTATTATTAATTTAATAATAAAAAATTAGGAGTCAGTTTAATACTCTATCTGTTTAACAAAATAATAGTATTAGACTATCCACTAGGGCCTATGACCTGTGTAGTCACAGGTTCCTAGGACTGATATAAATGTCAGTTTAAGGAATTAGACCTTAAATCCAATTACAAAGTAGCTGGTTACTCTCATAATATTTTGCCACTACTGTGGTAGTGGTCATATCTTGCCAGGTCAGGTGCTGTAGCAGTTCTCAAGATTCACTGCTTGGTCAGGTTTCTTTTCTGATAGCATACATAGCACCTGCCAACACTGTGAAAGGTAGCTATTGGAAATAAAGCTTTGAAGTCAGCACCAGCTTGATTTCTCCTTGTTTGTTTTTCCAACTCATATATATACAGTGTTCAGCAAGAGAGTCTTACTGTCAAGTTCCGGTGGGTAACCAAGAGGAGAGGCAATGGACAGTATTGTTTGAGGGTCTATGTGACCCCTGGTGAACAGCTTCAAGAGAGGGACTCCATTCCTGGTATTGGATTTTTTTCTTTACTAGTCTATGGTGATAGGCAGAGGCAATGTCCTTCTGTTATAACTCCTTTTAATTTCTTTTCATAATGTATATGTGTATATTTTAAGAAGCTTCTATAGTGGCAGTTTTCCATATGGATTTTCTAGAGGTGTTTAGTGTTAGCTGTACCTCCTCACACTCCCTCCTCTGCCCTACCCTCCCATTCCCCGCCCCATTTAACCATTTATACACTGCCATTTCCCTGTCCCCCTTTGTATCACTGCATTCTTTCTCCCTTCCCATGAAGCCAGACCTCTGGTGGTTGTTTATTAGTTACCTGACCTCTGAGTTTTCTGATTGAAGCATGCATAGCTAAGAATTCAAAGCTAACATCCAGCTATGAAAGAGAACATGATATTTTATTTTATTTTTAAAATTATGTGTATAGGTGTGGGTGGGTGTTGGGAAGCAAAGTAAGTTTCTATGCAAGAGCAACAAGTACTCTTAACCACTGAGCCACCTCTACAGCCCCTAGGAACCAACTTTTGCTGGTTTTGAGAGCAAGCAATCATATTTCACCAAACCTGATTTTAATCAGAGTATTGAACACTACAAAACATCCTTTTCTCTCCCTGCTTACTTGTCTTTTCTTAGAAGTAAGACTCTCATTAAGGTTTTAACATGACCTACAATATGATTATGTCCTTTTCTTTTTTTTAAATTAAAACAATAGTTTTGGTAAAGAGGATTGAATCCAGAGCCATGCTCATCCTAAACAATGCTCTACAGCTGATCTACACCCGTACTCTTCAATCATACTCCATTTCACCTGTCTCTTCCCTTCTTTTGCTCCAAGCACCCTACATGTCAAGCAGACTGGTTTATGACTACACCTTTTCTTGCTTGCCTTTGAAACCTCTCTTAATATTTCCACATCTGCCCATTTTCTGATTCTGACAGCATTATTATGATACCTTACCATTCATAAGAGGAATATTCAGAGCTCCTACAGACCCTTATCATTGGAAACTTGGAATATTTGTTGTCATCTTTCTTCCAAGCTGTGCTTTTATGCAAGGCATTCGTGAATCCTAAAACCAGGTCTTCAATCATCCCTTTAGTTCTGCTTTTCATTCAATTGTTATTTTTCAGAAATGCCCTTTCTTATTATTTTCACAAATTACTATAAGCTATACTAGATTGAAGAAAAATGAAAGCAAATCAGTGAAAACAGATATGATCATCCAGTTTACATATTGTCTAGCCTATAGTGTTGTGATAACTGTTATTCAAGTATTTTTCTTAAGAAAATTACCCTTTGTAAGAATTATATCAATCCTTGTTTGTTAAGATTAAAAAGTTAAGAGTTTCTTTTTTCCTATGTTCATTTAGTATTAACTCAAAATTTTATGTTTTTTAAGGACATAACTCATGTTTGAATTATCTGCCATGTTACTTTCAGGTGCATACCAATTTATTTAATAGCTGAATGAATTTCTTATATACATTCATTTTTTTCTCCAAACACCTGTCACATTGAAAAACTCAATATAATTTTGTTGAATGAAAAATATAGATGTAGGAATATATAAACGAATATAGTACTATAGAATGGATCTGTGAAGTAAATGTTCTCATAGTAAAATTTTCCTGAATACCAGATGATTACAGCAACATGATTTGGCAGTACAACAAATAGTTCATTTATGTCTCTCTGGAGCAAGGTTTCTCAACCTCAGCAGTGATGCCTTTATTTTTTCTTCTTTGGGAGGGATAAGGGCTAGCCTGTGCATTGGAAGATATTTAATAGTAGCACCTCTGATAAAGACAAACAAACAAAAACACTACATGCCAGTACCACCTACTCCTATTGTAATAACCAAAACTTTTCTAGATGCTCACAATAATTTTAAATGGAAGTAAAACTTCCCCTAGTGTAGATTCATTGCTGTTAAGATTCTTTGGTTTGGGGTTGGAGAGATGGATCAGTGGTTAAGAGCACTGGCTGATCTTCCAAAGGACTCAAGTTTCAGCTCCCAGAACCCACATGGCAGCTAATAACCATCTGTAACTCCATTTCCAGGGGATTTGATGCCCTCTTCTGGTCTCCATGGACATTGCTTGACACAAGTGAACTTACATTCATGCAGGCAAGTACCCATAAAATAAAAATAAATAAAATTAAATGTGTGTTTATCACCCTGCACAAGTCAACTCCAAATATTTCACAGACCTCAGTGTAAAGCCTGATGTACTGAAACTGCTAAAAGAATACACAGGCAGTCCCCTTTAGGATATAGACTTGGGAAAGGATTTGCTATATTTGACATCATTTGCTCAGCAATCTAGGTCAGCAAACAACAAATAGGACCTCCTTAACTAAAATGTTTCTGTATAGCAAAGGAAACAACCAGTCAAGTGAAGAGGAAGCCTACAGAATGGGAGATAATATTCACTAGCTATTCATCTAACAGGGGATTAATATCCAGAATAAACAAAGAACTCAAAAAACAAAAAAGCTAGAAAACAAATAACCCAATTAAGAAACACGATATGGATCTCAACAGAGAATTCTCAAAAGAGGAAATAACAATGGCTAAGAAACACCTTAAAAAGTGTTCAACATCTTAGTAATTAGAGAAATGCAAATCAAAACCACTTTAAGATTTCATCTAACCACAGTCAGAATGGCTAAGATTAAGAGAATAAATGATACCAAATGCTGGCATGGATGCGTAGAAATGGAAATCCTCATCCACTATTGATGGGATGGCAAACTGGTGCAACCACTGTGGAAATCAGCATAGAGAACTCTGAAAAAATAAAAATAGTGACACTTGGTAGAGTGACTAGTATCTAGTTGATGAACTTGCACTGAGGGACATCTAGGTACAAATGCTTGACTGGAGAGGACTTAACATATATGACAGAATGCATGAAATCCAGTGTGGGAGTATGGGGAGAAGATGAGGGAAGGCTCTAAATTTGATTAAGATCTATTATATAAAATGGACAAAAACTCAGACAAATGTTTTTAAAGACTAAAAATAAATTTACCATATGATGCAGTCTTACCATTCCTTGGAATATACTCAGTGGACTCATCCTACTACAGAGATACTTACACAGTCATATTTGTTGCTACTTTTTTCACAATAGCTAAGAAATGAAAATACCCCAAATGTTCCTCAACTGATGAATAGATAATAGAAGCATGGTCCATTTGCACAACAGAGTTCTACTCAGTGGTAAAGAAAACTGAAATCAAAGTTTCCAGGTAAATGGATGGAATTAGAAACTGTCATACTAAGTGAAGTAACAAAGACTCAGAAAAACAAGTAACATGTTTGCTCTTATATGTGGACCTTAGCTCCAAATTCCTAGATATGAGTATATATCCTGATGTGACTGCAGGAGCCAAGAAAATGGAAAGTAACCTTGAGGATAAAGGGGAAGAAGGAGGTCAAGAGACAAGGAGAGCAGGAGACAACTATTTTTAAGGAAGAAATAGGGAAAGGTGGGTACTTTAACTTAAGATGGAGTAGAGATGGCTATATGGGGGAGTAAGAGAGAAATAATGCTTACATGGTATGAAAACGTGGAAGGAAATATATTAGTTCAAATTCCTACTGAAAAGTACACATACAGTAGGTATACAAAGGCATGTGTATAGATGAAGGATATATAACAAAAAGCAGTGTTAAGCAGGAGAAACCTCCCTGTAATTTGTTTGTCAAAGTACTCCATGAGACTCTCAAAATAACACAGGCTAATGCCACAGCCCTTGATTTCTCTCCAGAAGTTGAAAGTAAGAAGACCCTGTTGCTGAAGACAGATCACACTTTGGACATAGGGCTTGGAACATAAAGCTGGAACTGACCTGGAAACCTCTTTCCTGAAGTCTAGCTCTCATGGTGTTAGAGGATACTATACTGTCTGCCAAGGGAGAAAAACCAGTCATAGGTCCTACCCAGCTATGGAGCCTGACAACAATGACTGGCCCAGCAAACTATTGGTGTTGTAGTGGCACTTTTATCTTAGGAGTAATCAACGGCTTTCTAATGGGAATTAAGACCTGCTCAATGGGAGGGAATGCATGTGTGATACTGTAAACATGGCCAAATACACAGGGCTGGAGAGGTCATAGATCCTACAGAAAAAACGGCTTTTTCCACATTCCTAGACCGATGTGATTTCTTGCCTTATTCTAAATATTCATGCTCATATTTACAGACAAGTGTACCTTTCACCTCCCATCAAGGGAGCTTCTTTTGAAACAGATGGAGACTATTGCAGAGTTCCAGAACCAGTCAAATGCAGAGACTAAGTGTCTGTGAGGTACTTAACCCTAAGTAACACATCTTCAATGCAACCTCTACACATAGAATGAATCCATCCCTCAATTTTCATCAGAGAAGTTTTCTTATGTAGCAGATAATGATTAACACAGAAACCCACAATTGGCCAATGTGCAGAGAACAAGAGGCTGCAGCAGAGAGCTGATCCCTGAATAGTATGCCTATTTCAAACATCTTCCTCCCAATGCTCAGGGACTGTTGCAGAAGAGGCGGTGGAAAGATCATTAGAGCCAAATGGGCAGATGACCACAAGCAAAGAAAGTCTAGCAAAAAGCTGCTCAGTTATTCATATGAACTTGCAGCAATGGTGACAGCATGCACAAGTCCTATGAAAAGCCTTTTCAAGCTCAGACCAGACAAAATCCCAGTATAGATAAAGGAAGAGGTTAAGAAATCCCAACCCAACATAAGGAACTTTTGGCAATTGATTGTTGCTGGGAGGGGGAGAGACAGTTTTACAGGTATGGGACTATTGGTGGGCCCAGTGGATGGATGGACACTGAAGGACATTTGGTGATACAAATCAAACTCTATAGGTCGTATTATATGCATGAGTGTAAATTAAATTGGGTGGGGGTCAGTGGGAGAAGTTGTGGGTAGGGAGGAGGAGAATCTAAATATAATCAAACTATATTGTATGAAAATTAGAAAAATTCGATAAAAGTCATAAAAACGTTCAAAGATCCATTGGTTCCCTTTTTCTCTATAGCTATATGCCTAATAATATATCAGTCATTTAAAAATTATATGGCGTTTTATTTACTTATTTGAGAGAGAGTAAGAGAGGGAGAGAGAATAGCAATAGTAAAAGGGCAGCTGTCAGAGAACAACTTGCACAAGTCAGTTCTTTCAGTTCTCTACCTCCAACATGTGGGTCCCTCGGAAGATACGAAGGTCATAAGGCCTGGGAGGAAGTGCCTTTACCCTCTGAACAATCTTGCCAGCAGGTAAATAATTTTAAATACCTTTCTGTTCCTCAACAGCAGAATGGACACTACCCAGTCCCTCATTTGTGTAATGTGCATTTGCCACTTCTGTCTTTGCTTGAGGAGCTGTGAGACCTTCTATTTACAATAGACACCACTGGCCTGTCATTAGCATTTTCAGACTGAATCAAACTGTCAGGCTCTGTTATATTGAAGCTGCTATTGCCAACTTCAGTAAGCAAGGACAACAAATAATGCCTTTTGAGTTCTTTGAAAATGAGTCCTGTTTGACTGATTTAATTCAATCAAATAGATGCGGAGGCATTTTGTTAATAAATGATTAACTTAACTGCTCTTTTTTGGGCTATTTAATCTTACTCTTCAACTAGAAAAGAGAGTTTACTTTGCAAAGAATGGAAGCATGCTTGATGATTATGTCTCATAAAAAAGCAGACTGCCCAACCAAGGTCATTAGTAGCCCTCCCTTTTGATATTCTTTTGAGTTGTGCAATGGATCACTTTTCTCCTCAAGCTAAGAATCTTTAGGGGACAAACATATGTTATCTCAATTTCCATGGCACAGATATTTGGGAGAAGCTTCCACAGGAGGTTATGGTTTAAGGTTTCTTGTAAAGTTGCAGATAAGATGTCATTTGTGCCTTTAGCAAAATAGTCTGACTGAGGCTGAGCTAGAGCATCTGAATGAGTCTCAAGGCTGGTGACAAGGCTACTACTTTTCAGAAAATACATGCAAAAACAAACTCGAAATGCCAAGTTTCATTTGAATTTTAAATTAATAATAACTTGGTGATATATCATCTTACTTATAGTGAAGTATTTTTCATTGTTTATCTGAAATTCCAACTGGATGAGCATTCTGCTTTTCATCTGGCAATCTAATTGTCAGTAAATTTCAGTTACTTGGCACATGGGCCTCCCTAAAGGGCTATTTGAATATCCTTATAATAAGATGGCCAACTTCCCTGAGAATGAGTAATAGGTAGATAGAAATTGCATTGATTTTTTTCTGTCCTTCTCTTTTTTGTCTTCCTTAAATATTTTCTTCATTATTTTTATTTTATGTGTACAGTGCATTGCCTGCATGTATGTAAGTGTACCTATGTCATACAATGCCCATGGAGGTGAGAAGAGGGTGTCAGATCCCCTAGAACAAGAGTTGTGGATGGTTGTTAGCACCATGTGGGTGCTGGGAATCAAATCAGTGCTCTCTACTGCTGAGCCATCTCCAGTCCCCTGTTGTTGTTTTTGTTTTGCTTTGTTTTTTTGAGACAGGGTCTCTTGTATTTCCAACTGGCCTGAAACTCTTTATGTAGACCAGGCTGGCCTCATCTTATAGAGATTCTCCTGCCTCTGCCTCCCAAGTGAATACTGGAATTAAAGGCATGCTCCACCACTCTGCACTGTTTTTTATAATCTAACCTCAAAAAGTCATATCACCACTTCTTCCATCTTCCATAGATCACATGGGAAGAGCCTGATGCAGAGTGTACAGTGTGACAGGTGAGTGTGATTCCAGGGTGTCATCTTAAAGGCTGGCTCCAACATATTGTGACACTTAAAGGTTTCTGGGAAAATCATCCTCAGTCTCCAAGTCTATATATAACAATGTTCCCTTGTATGTAGGAAGATCTTGGGCCTTGCTTCTATTCAGGAGAATATGTCAAAGGTGATTGTAAGGTGTGAATGAAACCCCTGGAACAGTTTCAAGCTCAGGAAGATGGAAGGAGACCTGGAGCCAGAGCTACAACTTCTCAGAGATCTAAGCTTTGCAAATAGCTCAGATAAGACTCCAGATCCCAAATTCACAAAGGACACTGGGCTTCCTGGGCAGATAAGATTCAGGACTCAAGGAATTCATAAACAGCTGTGAAAAAGGATTACTTCCTGGCCAGAAGCTTGCCAGGAACAATCAGATGTTATGGCAACCCCCCTCCCCTAAAAGCCAGGAGGAGGCTGAAGGTTTTTAAGGCTTTGAGGACTTGGACAAGGCGGGGGCTTTGAAACTCAGACTTTTGCTGTGGGGCTGAGCTCGCTCCCCTGGGGAGCTTGCCTCTCGCAATCTCCCGGTGGAGCTCCTCCATCCTGATCTGGAGCCTGGCACGCCAGCCCGGTTTCCCCAAGCCCCAGCCCCAAGATGGGGGTGAGGGGGCTAGCCTCCCCCCATCTCTTCGGGGAGGCTAGCCCCCAAGGGGGGCTAGCGCGTCTCCACTCATGGGTATGGAGGAGCTAGTCCCATCTGGTCTTCTCTCAATAAAGCTGGTTCCTGTTAGCTGCCAGTGCAGCCTCTGGTCCCTTCTGTCTGCTGCGTCTCTCGAACCCTGAACCTTGCAGTGATGAAATACTATTCCCTTGATTGGTTTATGATTTTCCTGCATTGCTTTCATAATTTTATTACATTATATGAGTTTCTCTTTGTTGACTCTTATTTGATGTCCTTAAGCTGCCATGTGGAGTCTCATGATAAAGCCTGACATAAGGATTATGGACAAACTCTAGAAGCATAGAATAGTTGTCAACTGACAGACAGCAAGACTTGAAAAAGATTGAGCCTATCAGCATTCCAGAATGCCTGGAGGAGAGGGTTAGGAGGCCTCGCTCCTAGCTGAGACTCTGTTGGCAGTTAACGGCTGCTGGTGGAGGGGGAGTTATTTCTCTTCACTGTGTTGTCTATATGTCAGTAAATGACACTGTATCCATACTCACAGAAACCTTCCTAATTAACAGAATGGGTAATTAAAATAAGGTCAGGTAAGTAGGAAAGGAACTTACTGAGAAGAAGAAGGGATCCGGAGAGAGTGAGAGGGGAATCAGAGAAGGTAGGGGGTGAATCTGAGCAAAATACACAGGTATGAAATTTTCAAAGAATAAAAGTAAAATTTAATCAAGAGTTATAGCATTTCCAAATCGATAGGAAAGGAAAACCAAAGCCCCTTGTGTGTCTTTTGTCAACAAAGATGTTCTGCATGGAATACACTTATGTAGTAAAATGAAATCTGAAAATTGAAATATATATGTATTTAGATCAAGTAATGGAATCTAACCCTTACCTTCCACAAACTCTCTGTATTACACTCCAGACAATAACATTCCCTCCGTCTTTTCAAGGATAAGCCTACCCTAATTTGAAAACCTCATAGCTTGTTTAGTTTTGACTGTCTTTATAATTTAGTATGTACTCTTCTGAGCCTGGATTCCAGCATTGTTTACAAGAGTCATATTTCTTGTTGCCTATGGTTACAGTTGCTTGTGTTGTGGTCATATTGTGCTATGTTTTAGAATGTAACTTATTTGTATTATTTTGAATGATCTGTGACTATCATATGTAGCAGAATAATGAACAACCTGGGTATGTGTCTGCAATACATGCTGAAGATAGCCAGGAGGAGAACTGGATCCGAGGATAAAGGCACTGGACTCTGTATCAGGGAGGGGAGTCTCCTACATAATTTATAGCAATCTTAACAATTTAGAACTGTTCTGCCCTTACAAGCTCAGTTTAGACCCTTCTCTGAGATACAAATATGCAGAGACAGTGGTCTAAATACCTTTAGGCCAGGGCTAGATTGCTCACTACCTTACATGCCACATTCACATTCAGACTTTATCATATGGAACTTTTTTTTTTTTATTTTATGTGTATGAGTGTTATACCTGCATGTGTGTTAGTTCACCCATATCATGTAATGCCCATGGAGGTCAGAAGAGGGCGTCAGATCTCCTGGAATCAGAGTTATGGGAGGTTGTCAGCTGCTATGTGTGTGCTGGGATTTGTACCAGGGTCTTCTACAAGAACAGTCAGTGCTCTTAACTGCTGAGTCATCTCTCCAGCCCCTGTCTTTTAGAACTTTTAAAAGGTTAAGGTAACTGAAATGAAAGATCAAATTTTACTTAAAATACATCATCCTGGTTAAATTTTAGAAAATTAATTGAAAAGAAGCGTGCACACGGAGACAAACTGCCTACTATTAAAATAATTGTGAATCTGAAAAAAGATTTGATTTTTTTGGAGTTTCACTATGTAAGCCAGGCTGACCTCAAACTCATGGTAATCCTCCTGCCTCAGCCACCTGAGTGCTGACATTGTAGGTGTGAATTACCACACCTGGCCAAGATTTGATTTAAGGGTTTATTGAGATTGGTGCTGATGTTGTTTTCTCAACTGAGGGAACTTGCACTGTGACATTGTGTCTTTCAGGAACAGTCTGATGATTTACTTGTCACTTTTCATAGCATTATAGTGGTTGTAGTACTTACTAGTTTGCATTTGTTCGCTTTCCTGCATTTCTGTAGTAGCTGTGTCATCTACAAATCCCACCGTAAAGAAAATAGAAGATTTAAAATGACTGCTGACCAAATGGCATCATTAGACCACAGCTATGTTGTTAGCTGTGGAGACCTTGATTCCCTCACTTTAATTCCAATTGCAAATGAAGATTCAAGCTTGCACCAAGAGGGTACCCTTGATTCTGTCTTTTTAGACCCATGATCAATAAGCCTTATCCAATATATTGAGACAGTTCCATCAGCAATGGTCCTCCCCATGTTCTGATTTCAAGCTATTTCATCATACTGCCATTATTCATTTCTACCTTACTTTGCCCAGCATGTGGAGATAATGCATACATTCATAGCACTTTCTGCTTCACTCTTGTTATAGAATCCTAGATCTGTAAATAGATCTAGTCATCTCTTGGTATTCACAAGGGATCTGTTCCAGGACTGCTATAGATACCAAAATTCTCAAGACCACTAAATAAAAATAGCATGGAATTTGCATATAAGTCATGTATGTCTTCCTGTATATGTCAAGTCATCTCTATATTACATACAATACCTAACACAATGTAAATATTCATAATATTCATAAATATTTGTTATACCATGTTGTTTAGTGAATGGCAAGAGAAAAAATATCTGTACATGTTCAATGAAGATTCAGGGTTTTTTCTCAGATTTTTAAGAATCTGTACTTGGTTTAATGTGTAAATGTGCTGTTCTTAAGTATATCAGGTGTTTTGTATGTGCACTCCCTCTCCAGCAAGGACTCTGCCTGAAACTTATCATTTTTGTCCACGAATCCACTTACCCTCAAATCCTCCCAGGCTGGTCATCTTGGCACTGAATGGCTATTCACTGAATTCCAACTGTTCTGAGAAACCTTCTCATGTCCTGTGTTTGCTTTCTGCAGTTGTCATCAAATTGCTACCCCACGCTTTAGGCTCTCTATATCTTGCCCTAACTAAAGGACCTTGCTATAGTCTGAATGAACTCAATGTTAAGAGGTAAGAAAAAGAGATTAAATGCGGATGGAAGTGCCCTCAGGGATGGTCTTACAGCCCTTCCATCTCTTCTGTCATGTGAGGATAGAGTGCTTATACCTTTTGTCTATCCCTTTGATTTTATGAGGATGTAGCAATGTGGTACAATTTTAATAGCGGGCAAAAGGACTTCACAAGACATTGAATATTATCAGTACCTTGATTAGACTCTAGAAGTATAAGGGAGTACATTTATATTCCTTATAACGTATCCAGTATGTAGTATTGGGAAGTTATAGCTTCCCAAATAGGCCCAGACAAAGCCTAAGTGGCTTCCTTGTTCATTCTCCCCACTCTGTTTCATTTTCATAGTTTGAGAGAGTGAAGTCTTTTTGGCACTTTTCTTCCACCGGCATCTACAATCTCACTCTTAGAGTTTTTGAGGCTGTTGTGGCCCATTCTATCAAATTTGTGACTCTGGTGTTGGGTCAAAGCAAGCAACTGCATATTAACAGTCTAGAAAGTTAATCTTTGCCTGGGTCTCACATTTATACTGCTAATCCATTGTCTGCATATCCTTTCTTCATTTGTGGATGTTCAAAAGTTAGGACTGCGCAAACTTGTTCTCCTGTAGCGCTTGGTTTAGGTAGTACTACTGTCTACCAGAACTACATTCCCCTCCACTGCCATCCCATACCCCTATACCTAACTGTGGACTAATTTCCTTTCTGTTTCAAAATCCAGCTCATGTCAGCCTTTTCTCTCCACCTCTTCTGCTTTGCCTTAATTGAAGCCCTCATCACTTCCAGGATCATCAGAAACTCGCCTCCTTTCACCATTCGACCGTCCCCATTTTACTTTAACGATATCCAGAGCTTAGCTCAAATATTAAACTGCCATGTTAATCTTAAATCCTTTATAAGATTATCTATAAGAATAAAATCCAATATTTCATTAGTGAGAAAGTATTGAGATTTTTTAGATATTTAATCTGGATTTTTATATAAGGCTAGTCATTTTAAAATATATAAAATTCAGTGACATTTATTTATTTTTGTTTTGAGGTGATGGGAGTGGAACCCAGGGCCTCACACATGCTAAGAAAGTGCTCTACTATTGCACTACATGCCTAATTCTTTTACTATTCTTTCTAAAATTTTGAGATATTGTTTCATTACGTTGCCCAGGTTGGCCTCTGCTTGCGATGCTCCTGGCTCAACCTCTCAAGTAGCTGGTATTACAGATGTATACATTCATATTCAGCTAAAAAAGTAATGTTTTGTTGACATTGTAAAGGTTTTGTGTGCCGGTGATTGTGAGGATTTAATTCAGGGCCTGGTCATGCTAGGTAAGTGCTCTACTATTGTACTACATGTGACTATCAGGATACACACAAGGTCATGCAACCACCATTAGCTAGTTATAAAACATTTTCATCACACCAAAGATGAATCCAAAACTCAATGAGCAACCACTCTGTGTTCTCCAAACAGAGGAGCAGAAAAATTCACTTTTTACCCATGCATTTACTTAGTCTGAAATGTTCGTGTACACGGAAAGTTATTGGTATTGACTTAATATGCCTGGCATTTTTCACTTAGCATGATATTTTTATGTTTTGTCCACGTTGTAGTCTGTGTCAGAATGTCATTCCTTTTTGGCTGTTTAATAATATTCCATTGCATGTACATGCTATTTATTTTGCTTCTTCATTCATCAGTAAACAGACATTTGGGTATTTTCATATTTTGATGATTGTGACTAACAGTGCTATGAATAATCCTGCATAAGTTTTTTTTAATAACTGTTTACAGTTCTTTGGGGTAGACACCTATGACTGAGAAGTGGTAATTCTATAAGCTTTTGAGGAATTGCCACTAAGATGTGAAAAAAAAAAAACCACCTCCTTGTGGTTTCAGTTTGAATTTCTCTAATGGCAAATGATGTTGAGCATTTTTTCATGTTCTTGTTTGCTATTTCTGTGTGTGTGTGTGTGTGTGTGTGTGTGTGTGTGTGTGTATTGAGCCCTTTGCAATTCTTTAATTATATTTTTTCTTTTATATTGTTTCACTATAAAAGTTTCCTATATAGTCTAAATATGAGACATTTGCCAGGTAAATGACTTGTAAATATTTTGTCCATTCTCCATTCTTCTAAATTTTGCCATTCTCTTTCTTTTACTGTTTGGTATACATTTTTTATTTTGAAGAATTTCACTTTATATAATTTTAATTTTGTTATTTGTGCTTTTAGTGACATTCCTAATAATCAATTATGAAATCTAAGACCAGATCTTGTTTCTAATTTTGGTACCCCACCACAAAATTTCATCCTGTGCTTTACTCAAAGAGAACATCTAATGATGAAATTCCTTTATATGAGAAAACTTTCTCCTTCCTTCTTGATCTAATTCCAACATTACTTCAATCTAGCTTTTCAAAACCCTTAGGATTTTGAATGCTGTTTTCTGGACAAGATATGCCTCATTGCACTCATGAACTCACAGCAGATGTTTTAACTTCACAAGACCCACATTACATTGTCCTGCCAACATTCCCTAATGGAAAAGGGAGGAGTTTGTGAAGGCCCATCCCTCCTTGAAGATCTATAAGTAGTTAAGAGTCACTGGGGGAACGGGCTCCCAAGCCCTCAGCCTTCCATGAAGATCAATAGGCAGTTCATGATCACTGGAGGGAAGGAGATATTTTGTTCAATGGTGTTAGCCTCTCCTGTAAATGGCACGTCCCCCATGCTGCTGTAAGGAACTCCTAATTCAACTCATTGGATCATCAAAAAGAAAAAAAGACAAAAGAGGAAAAATAGAAATAGAGACAGGAGTAGGAAAGGGATAAGGGGGTGACGAGCGATGAATCTGATCAAAGTACATTATGTACCCTTAATAAAACATTCTGTGTAATGAACATATGCTCATAAAAAATTTTAAAAACATAGGGAAGGATTGTTTACTCAGATACTCCCTTCCCCTGGGACAAATTTATCTTGATATTCCCTTGATATACAACTTTATTTTGTATATTTTTCTCCTTTTAAGGTTCTTTGAGCACGAAGATAAAGTTTATTTTCATCTGAAAGCTATGTCATTACTAAATGCTCAGTAATATTGTGAAATCAATGAATGAACGAACCATTATGAGAAACAATACATTCTTTTGCCAGATAGCTTAAAAAGCCATTCCTTAAATTCTATTGGTTTTGTAAGAAGAGGAGGTAGATTTCCCAATTTAAGGGTCATATAACTGTAAAATCAGTTGAAATGCATGACATTTTCATTTGGCATTGAACACCCAAGCAAAATTCTCATCTTACTCCCTGTGAGTCGTTTTTGGAGACTTTCCCAATCTCTCTAAAGGCTGCCACAACTCTCTTTACATATGTCAGGAGAAAGAGATTTCATACAAGATCTAACATGGAATTCTTATTTCTAGAAAAATGTTCTATGCCCTATTTTATTTAAAGCTAGAGAGGTGCTATTATTGGTGGGGACAGTTAGTCATAGGTGTCAAGAACATTTTCATAGAAGCATTGAAAAAAATATATATTACCTAACTTTCTGAATTGTAATTTGTTTTGTAATTCAATTATAGCTACAATAATTGGTACCCTATTTGCCCTTAGGGTGCTTCTGTAGCTGTACCTCTTGAGGAAGTGCCATTCTTTTTGTACATGAAATAATGTTTCAAGAAGAATGGAGCATTGCCTTTGAGAGAAACAGAAATGACAAAACTACTTGACAAAGCGTTTCTTAGACTGAGATGAGAAATCACTGTGACTTTACACTTGAGCATCCATGACATCACAGAAGAGTCACAGCTAGAGAGGATAGTGAGCTCAAAGGCCATTGTGGAATGGTGATTACATATTTCCGAAGCCAAATCAGTGTAACTTCTTCAGCAACCCCCATATGCTGTTTGTCTTGCTCAGAGAGACTCTGCATGACCACTTAAAATTTTTTGTTTGTTTTTGAAAATATCAAACAAGTATACAATGAAATATAATCATATCTATCCCCATTTTTCCTTTCACCTCCTCTCATATGCCCAAACACATCCCCTTTCAGATTTCATGTCTCGTCTTTCTTTTTTTTTTTTTTTGATAAGCTCTATGTCCAGCTAGTGTTGTTATTTATCAAATATGGCCCAACTGGAGAGATGGTTTGGGACTGGACAGATGGCTCAGTGGTTAAGAGCACTGACTGCTCTTACAGAGGACCCATGTTCTGTTTCCAACACCCATGTGGAGGCTAACAACTGTGTGTAACTGCAGTTCCATGGGATCCAATATGCTCTTCTGACCTCCATTGGTATTGGACGATATGGATGCACTTACTTACATGCAGACAATATACTCATATATGTATACATATATATATATAATAAAAATAATAAAATATTTTTTTAAAAAGAAATGTGGGCTTTGAATTTTTGAAATTGTGTGTCACTGACATTTTTTGTTCTTGTCATTTGTTTTGAATTTTAAATTTAAAAAGTTATCTTCAAATTCATAGCCCTTAGACTCGATTCAGCCTGTGAATGTTGTCTTAAAAATACTTAAACCAGGGCTGGAGAGATGGCTCAGCGGTTAAGAGCACTGCCTGCTCTGTTCTCAACACCCACATGATGCTAGCAACCATTTGTAACTACAGTTCCAGGGAATCATTCGCCCTCTTCTGGCTTCCATGGGCATTGTATAACATGGGTACACTTACACACATGCAGAAAATACACTCATACACATATAAATAAAAATGTTAAATAAGCATATTTTAAAAGTAAACCAACATATAGAAGCCTGTAAATCTTATATTTAACTCTAGGCTTCCATAGTTTTTGATACAATAGTAAATTTGATGTCCTGGGTTCTCCATTGAATTGTAGCACTAAGCAGTGATAAAAAGTTTGTTACTACTGCTTTTAAAGAAAATATGGGCTCTGTTAATTATCACACTCCCAGAATTTCCTATCATTTACCTAACAGAGCTATAAATCATCATGTTCCCATTACAGTTATTCTCTCCTTGTTTGTTATTTTCCTTATAATGGGGATCTATTACTCTGTACACAATTCTCTATCATTCAGTTGCTTGTGTTAATTGGATTACGGTACAGAGGGTATTAAAGTTCATTTATAGACTCTTAAATTTGACCTTTTTATACAAATAAGATGCAAGACACTGATAAAATGTTTACTAGTTAGCTAATACAATAGGTCTATTTACTCTCGATGGTGTGATCTCTTGAATTCAGGTTCTTTTAAGGCTATAGATTCAGGTATTAATACTATATTTGGGGGAAAACTTTTGGCTTTTCTTCTCATTTCTTTTAATACTAGTATGTTCTTTTTGTATATTTTTATTCATTATTTTTATGTTATATGTATGAGTGTATTGCCTGCATGTATGTAAGTGCAGCTATGTTGTGCAGTTCCCTCAGAGTACAGAATAAAGGGTTGGATTCCCTAGAATGGACTTATGGACGGTTGTTAGCCACCATGTGGTGGTGGGAATCAAACCCAGGTCCACTGCAAGAGCAGTCAGTGCTCTTAAACTGCTGCAGCATCTCTCCAGCCTCCACCAATTTATTTTTTGCACCTGAAAAAGTATCTTCTCCAAATCTTTAGCTGCTATGGATAGACTGTAAAAATGGCAACAGTTATGAAATTCAATCTATATTTCATGGCAGTCCTCCCTTACACAGACTCTAGGCCTGCCTTGTGATTTCCCTTGGCCAATGGGACATTAATAAACATGATTCAAAGATGTAAAATGTTGTGTATTGAGTCTTGCTCTTGCCGAGCATAGGAACTCTGTAATTACCACTATGTGATTTAGTCCAGGCTACTCTGCTACATGATAAGAGACACAGAACCAAGCCATTCTTAGCACCACACTGTTAGTCAGCTAAATGCCAGACATGTGAGTGAGGGCACCTCCCAAGGCTATGCAACCTTCTAATGTGATATGAAGTTGTCATCTATAAATATATTCAGCCACATTCACAGTTGCCTTGGAATGCAGGTTCCCTGCAGACTATAGGATAGATATTCTTGATATACCTTCCATTTCATGCATAGCTTGTCTAAACCAAATAAAACAGAATCATGGAGATGACTAACTGAATACTAGGAAATGGGAAATTTTCATTGTAAATTTTTTACTGTTGCTTTAAACTACTAACTTTGGCAAATGCTAACCAATACCACTTGAGATTAAGAGTATTGTCTTGGGGTCTGGAGAAATGGCTCAGTGCTAAAAACCCTTAGTGCTCTTGCAGAGGACACAGATCCATTTCCAGAACCCACATGGCTACATACAACTGCTTTCAACTCCCAGTTCCAGGAGATCCAATACCCTCTTCTGGCTTCTGTGGGCACCAGGTATGCACATGTTGCATGTATGCACCATGCATACATGCAGGAAAACATTCATCCTCACAAAATACAAATAAGTATGTGAAAGAGAACATTGTATTGCAGCAAGATTCTTTGTGTTTTTCAATGATGTCAATGTCATGAATATAAACAAAGACTAAAGAATTATTCCATGATGTAGGAAAGCAATGAAGTATGAGAATCAAATCCAAATAGTATACTGGATTGGATCTTGGACTAGGTGGGGGGAAATTCTACAAAAGGTATTGTTCAAATAATTGACAAAATTCAAATGTGCATCTTAAAATAGATAAAGGTACTATGGAAACAGTACTTTCCTTTAATTTGAGAATTTTACTGTGATTATTAGAGAAAATATCTTAGAAAATACACACTGAGGTGTAGCAAAATGACTTAGCAGTTAAAATACTTGCTGAGCAAACTTAAGGACCAAAGTTTGAATGGCCATAACCCAAATGTTTGGTGAACATGCCAACCTTCCTGTTACTCTGGTACTCTGAAGGTAGAGAAAAGCTCCCCAGAGCAACTTGGTTAGCCAGACTACTGTATTGGCGACCTCTGGGTTCAACTGAGAGATCCTATCTCCATGAATAAGGGAGGGGAGAACAACTGAAGAAGGCTCCTGATGTCAACTCTGAGCCTCCACATGCACATGCACAAAAATGTGCCCATCCACATGGGAAAATGCACATGCATACACAGGCACACTCCACACATAAACAAAGAAAATGCACACTGAAGTATTATGAGGTACAGTAATGTTGTTAATCATGATTAACGCAGTCTACACTTATGTAATTGAGAAAAATTACTGGTGTGTGTGTGTGTGTGTGTGTGTGTGTGTGTGTGTGTTGCACATGTGTGTATGAATAAGAGAGGGAGCCCAACTATGGCAAAATGTTTTTTAACAAATCATTAAAAACAGGGTTGGGGCCAGAGAGATGGCCCAGCAGTTAAGAGCACTGGCTACTCTCTCAGAAGATTCAGGTTGCCAGTACCAACATGGAGGTTAACAATATTCGGTAATTCCAATTCCAGGGGATTCAATGCCCTTTTCTGGCCTCTGCAGCCATTGCACAACACAGGTACACTTACATACATGTAGGCACAACACTCACAGGTATAAAAAATTATCAGTCTAAATAAAGTTTGTACCAGAATTCTTTGTACTGGCAAGTTTAATCTTTTAAGTTTAAAAATATTTAAAAATAAATAAATAAATAAAAATATTTAAAAACTTGGCAATCAAAGAAATTGCCAAATGATATTATTTAAACAAATTTTGTAAAGCCACTTATTCAACTGTCTTGGCCTCAATTTTCTTCCAAGATTAAATGAGTTAATCTCTTAAGGTTCCTACTGATGCTAATATTTATAAAATCACCCTATAAAATAAAACAAATGTGTTATTAATAACTTCTATTGTTTTATCTTATTAACCATTTGTTATATAATAACTATAACTAGCATATATTTATGAATGTTTTCTTTAATTAGTAGAAGCACAGTTGCTACAGGCTTCTGATATCATGTGATTGTTCCTATAGAAGCCAGATTATCTGGGAGTGATATATTAGTTGAGGATGGATTTTACATGGCTACAATTTTGGGAGATTCATTGGTGAACAAAGAAAGTGATATAAATTGCAAGGATTGAGATTAGTAAGGAGCATTTTTATCAGCACACACATACCACCACACACTTTCCAAAATGACAAAAGACAGAAGAATCACAGTGATGGAAATGACAGAGTGCACATGGAACCAAAAGACACACAATGTGGATGAGATGTAGTGGTTTGTCCATAGGGAAAGCCTATATTTTTGAACATTAAAATTTATCTCAAATAAGAATGTCATTGTCACTGTAGAAAAGTGTCCTGAACCCTTTAGTAATTGCCAGAGAGTTGAGGGGTCTAATAGAGGCATAATTTAGAAGAGTAGTAGATAACTCAGATTCTTGGTACCGATAGCCTTATTATATGCTTTTGCTCTCTGTTCCTTCTTTTATGGCTTACTTTCATTGTTCTTCCTTCCTGTGCCTGTCCATCCTTTATTTCATTACAAAACCTAGTGCCATCTGTGGAAATATGTAGGCACTTTGGTAGTCTTTTAGGGGTCACCATTTTAGAAAACATTTTTATTGGTATAAGTTTACAGTATAGTGAATTTTTACCAATTGATTGCATCCTATAAGCTGCACCTCTGATCAGAAAGATAGTATTATATGCATCCTGCAAACTAGTCTCATGTTTAATCCAAATCCCCAGTTACTTCCAAAGGTAATTTTGACTTATTTTTTATTCGTATTTTATATTTCATTTATTATTTTTATTTCGTGTGTGTGAGTGTATTTCCTGCATGAGTGTAAGAGCACCCTTGTGGTGCAATGCCATGGAGGTCAGAAGAAGGAATCAAATCTCCTCGAACTGGAGTTATGGATCGTTGGTACTCACCATATGGGTGCTGGGAATCGAAACTGGGTACTCTGGAAGAACAGCCAGTGCTCTTACCCACTGAGTCATCTCTCCAGACCTGGACCTCATATTTTCATCCCTTTTCCATTCCAGAATGGCAGCATCCAGTGATTTGAAATTATCCATAGTTTTTTCTTGAGAAGGATGTGAACTGGTAAACATTTTAACTAAATGATTTATCACAAGTCTAACTACAATAAGATACTCCCAAGATACCTTCAACACAGGCTCAACTAGTCCTACATAATCTGGCACAAAAGGCTCCTGATGCATTAAGAATGAGCTATGATTAAGGTTGTTTCTGAAAATTCACAATCTCCAGTCAGTATTCTCAAGTCTTTTATTGGATCTGGAGGCAACCAGAAACTTGAAATGACTGAATTGTATATTTGACCAGCCAAGTGAGAAAAGAGATTGGTATAAGATTCTGAACTGATTAGAAGGGAGAGAAGTAAATAAGTTGCAGTTATTAATTGGGAGGCCATTAGATAGAGGTGGCTCCATCACACTGGGCTTCTACAGATGTAAAATGAAAGGAAACTCTGAGTAAACTCTTAATCTAGGAAATGAAAAGCACAAACAGAAATCACAAACTCTATTTATTTATTTATTTATTATTTATTTATTTATTTATTTATGTATTTATTGACAGTTTCACTCTGTAGCCCAGAATAGCCCAGAGTTTACTCTGTAACCCAGGCTGGCCACAATCCAAGCCTCCCTGCCAACTGTTCCATGTAAATAATCAAGTAGTTACTTTGCCACTGTATCCAGGAATATAATATTTCTTTTTCCTTTGCTTCTCTTCCCTTAAACAGAACTAAAACTTGAGTTTTAGTGTGGCCAATTCATGAAAACCTGTCTGCTCAAAGAACTTTAAAATTTCAATGAGACAAGTGATCTTTCCACAGGAGCTACAGTTTGAACTTAAAAAAGGGTCATCTCCTCAGTGGGGCTAAAATCCACTCTAATTCATTTTCAATCCTGTTCTTAGAGTCTCCCCACAGGACGAAGGGAGCTAAGACACAGTAACTTTGGGTTCATTTGCAACCTAAGATGGCCTTACTGCTTCATAACAGCTTGTTAAATCACTTCTTAAAACCATTAGGAAAATTGTCTGATAAGAGGAAACCATGCCAGCACACTTGAATGTTACCTTGAGAGCCAGATACCATTTGGAACTTGTTAACAGGACCTTTCTGCTTGCCTTGATGTATGTGGCTCTTTGCAGTCTGCAAACCCTGACATGTGTGCCCATTTTAATGATGCCAGAGAGCAAAAAAAGGAATAGATAGATCCACCCAAGGTTTTTTTCTGAGATCAATACCATAATTACATTTTAGACCCTCCAGGTATTAATTTTCTACTTTCAGAAAAGCAATTTCATTTTCCTAGCATGGTCTCTTAGAAATAATACTGCTTCTCCATGACTCTTTTTAATTCTTTGCCCTGAGGCGGAAGGGAAGGCAAGCCTTTTCCTGTTCACCTCTTTGGCTCCTATAGTCCTTCTCTCTTTTAAATTGAATGTTCATTGATGCACAGAGAAAGAGCTGATGTGGAATATTTTAGAATATTAACAGGATGCATATAGGCTAATTTTAGTGCTTTCTGGCACTCCTTGCTTTCGTTAGTTTATTTAGCAAATTTATATTTGTCATCTAAAAATAATGCTAATAATCTTTGTTGATTATTATTGTTATGGGCTAGTTACTGTTCTAAACACTTGACTTTAATGAACTAATTTAAATCTCATTAGAACCCTGAGAAATTGAGACCATTTTATGCATTAAGACTCTGAGGCATAGAGCTTTGAGGACCATTGCCCAAAAGCTCACAGCTGTTGGAGGCAGAAGGGCCATTTGATCCTAGGCAATCTCACTCCAGTGCCTACATGTTCAACTACTAGGCTATATATAGCAAAGTATGTCAGTATCTTACAGTGTGCTTGGCACCCAAAAGACCAGAAAAATTAGACACAGTTGATGTGTATACTGATATTAGGTTGAAGAGTATCTCTCCCTAAATCAATAACCACTCTAAATCTCAGAATATGACCTGATTTGAAACTGGGATCTTTGCAAGTACAATGAATCAAGCTAAAAAGAGGCCACAGTAGATTAGAATGGGCACTTAATGCTGCCATTATAAGGAAAGAGAGGGCTGGGGAGATGGCTGGGTCAATAAAGAGTTTGTTCTGCAAGCATGAGGATCTAAGTTTGATTCCCAAAATTCACGTTAAAGAGAAAAAGAAGAAGAAAACTGCTTGTGGTGGCATGTGCTAGTAATCCCAGCACTGGGAGAAATAGAAAGAGGAAAGAAAGAAAGAAAGAAGAAAGAAAGAAAGAAAGAAAGAAAGAAAGAAAGAAAGAAAGAAAGAAAGAAGAGAAAAAAGTAAAAAAAAATGTGGATGGTGGATGAGAAAGATGCCCGAGGAGTTACACCCAAGGATGTCGTTCTGACCTCCTGCATGCCCACACATACATGTATCCCCCACCTGTATCTATACATACTTGTGTATATACACACATACACACACCAAAAAAGGAAAGAGAAATTTCACATACAGACTAAAATGGCTATGTGAAGACTGAGACAAAAGTTGGAATGGTGCACTTACAAGCCAAAGAATGCAAAAGGTACCGGAAGTCAAGAGGCAAGAAATGGTCCTTGCCAGAGCCTTTAGATGTAGTATGGTTCCACCTTGATTTATACATTTAGGGGCCAAAATTGTGAGAGAGTAAATTGGTGCTGTTTCATGCCACTTGGTTTTTAGTCATTGGCAAATTGGCCTTAAAATTTCATAGGATGTTAGTAGAAGTATAAAGAAGATGAATCATTAGAAATAATATTTTTCCCTTGGGGAAACATAAAGAAATGCCTTTCTATTTGTTATAAACAGAGCAGGTACCAACAGACCAAAGAAAGAAGCCTAAGCCCAGCCTTTGAACGAATGAGTTTATCTAGGTTATTTGCAGAGCATGGCTAACTCAGAGGCAGATATACTACTGGGAAGTCCCCTGGGGCACTTGGAAGTAGCAACACCGCTGAAGAGTTCCACTTACATCAAGGATGACTTAAGAAAGAGCTGCACCTTTGAAGAGTCCCATCCCCAGCAATTGTTTATCGCTTAGCCTCAGAGAAGGGAAAGACCTATCTAGGATCTCTTGGAAGATTATGAGCCCCATTGAGTCCCATGACCTTTGTGATTCTCATAATCTTTGTGAGACTCTCTCTCCATGAGGGAGTGTTAATATTAGCTTGATTTCTTAAGGGTGTCAGTGTTCAATAATCACAATTACTCTAATTTAAGACAGCATGTGACATGCCATGCCCAGATAAAACAGCTAAAAAAAAGACAAGATTTAAGATATACAAAAATATTTGAAATGTTACCTAGAAATTTTGTAGGGAGGGATAACAAATGGAAGGAGGAGTCAATAGTATCTCTTTCAACATAATTCATTTTATTGAATAAGCAATATAATATAACTAAGGTTATGAATTATGCAGAAACGCTGCCTCGTTTTGAATCCTGATTGTGACATTATGGTACATTATTGGGAAGTTACTTAACTTCCCGTTGCTCTGGTTTAATTATCTATGGAATAGTTTTCAGAGACCTTTGATTTTCACTTAAAAATATTCTTATAGGAGACTGGAGAGATGACTCAGTGGTTCAGAGCTCTGGATGCTCTTGCAGAGGATCTGGGTTCCAGTCTCAACACTAATATGACATCTAACAAATCAAAAAAAAAAGTTTCTTCATGTTCTTTTTAGGTATGATACTTTTACTTTCAAGTAGCTTTTCTGATGTTTAGATTATGGTGACAGATTGTAGTAGTTAGAATAAATAACATAGGAAGACTATTGAAAGGAAATGGGTTCTATATTCTTGGTTATACTGGAGTTAAGATAGGACAAGGAGAGCTGTACATCCACTGTCATCATGAGACAATTCACAATAGCCAAAACAGAATCAGGCTAGGTGTTCATCAACAGATGAATGAGTAAATAAAATGATTTTTGCATTTACAATGAGATCTTATTCAGCCATAAGGAAGACTAAATTATGCCATTTGCAGGAAAATTGATGAAATTGGAAATCATTGTGCTAAGTGAAATAAACCACACTCAGAAAATAGATATCCTATATTTTCTCTCATATCTGGAATATAGAACAGTAGGAGGGGTCAGATGATGACAAGAGAGGGTAATAGGATATGGCTCCAAAGTCCATGGCATACATGTATGAAAATACCATAATAAAACCCATTATTTGTACAATGAATATATTCTATTAAAAAGTAAACAAAGAACATAGATTTTAAATGGCATCATTAATCAAATAAAATGTTATTAATTAAAGGTAACTGGGAAGTGAAATAATAACTAATATTTATTCTGTATCCATTAAGTGGCAGGTACTAATCAGTTTAATCCCGATCTACAATTATGTGAGGTAGATCTTGTTATATTTTATGCTATTTTAGGTCCTGGAACATTAAAGCTTTACCTCAGAACAATCTGCAAATGAGAGTCAGAAGACTTTGAACTCAGACGCCACTCCACAAACTATATCTTTATAACCATGTCACATGCTTTCCAGAACCATACACAAATAATCATGTGGATCTAGAATGATTTAAAGGATATAACTCCCTCTTTTAAACTTTCTTTTCCTAGGATATTGAGAAAAAATTCATGGGAATAGTGAGAAATAAAGCAGGGTTAAACTCAAGGGATTTGGATTCTAAGCACAAAGGTACATTCATGTGCCGCTTTAACTCCCTGGGTATTGGTCCCTTTAAGAAATTCTACTGATAGTCATGTAATAAGTAGTACACTTCATCTTTCATCTGTCAAAAACATTTATCCTTCTGAAGATACAGGTTGGTAGTAGAGAGTTCATATATCATGTCAGGTCCTGGGTTCAATTTAAATACAGAAAAATAAAAGAGATCCAAGAGGTGCAGAGGGAGCTCAGCATTTAAGAGCACTTACTGATTGTTGCAGAGGACCTGGGTTCAGTTCCCAGACTCACATGGCAGCTCACAACCGTCTGTAACTCCAGGTCCATGTAGAGCTGGGACCCCATGAAATTTCCCCTATCCACATTGGCATGTCAAGTGGTTTTGTCATTATGCAGAACTTGCTAGGCTACTGTACTGTGGAGATTTCAGTTATGCAGCTTCTCTATCATGTCTTCAATGCATTAATTAACAGCAGGTGTCTTGTCCCTCTGGCTCTTACATTCTTTTCACCCCCTCTTCCAAAGTGTTCCCTGAGCCTTATGTGTACAGGTTTCATTGTGGATGTATCAGTTAGGACCGAGAATCCCACAGTTACTCATATTCTGCATTTTGACCCATTGTGGACATTTGTAATAGTCTCCATCCATTGCAAAAAGAAGCTTCTTTGAGGAGTGGGAAGAGCTACACTTGTCTGTGAATATACGGACATGTATCTAGGATATATTAATGCATTATATTGTTGACCTCCATTTTTATCACTGTAGGTAGTACAATGTTCCCCTTGCTATCAAGTCCTTTACAAAACAGTGTTATCAACCTTTGGTCTAGGAAAAGAGTGTGCCATAGCAAGGAGAAAAGCCCCATGGTAGAAATGTACTTTGCCTCCTTATGCACTGGTAAGGTGTCTATTATGCCTGAGGAAGATAGAACAGGAGGGCATGGTAGGAGAGCTGGCTAGATCATATGATCACAGTGACGACTGGTGTGCTGGACAGCTTTAGTGTCAACTTGACACACCTGGGTTGAGGTAGCCTCAGTTGGGGAATTTCCTCCATTGGACTGTCCTGTGGCCATGTCTGTGGGGTATTTTCTTGATTGCTGAGTGATGTGGGAGGCTCCAGCCCACTGTGGGCGGTGCTACCCCGGGAAAGTTGTTCTGTATTGTATAAGAGAGTAAGTAGGCTGAGCATGGGCCAGATGAGCAAGTTAGTAACTAGCATTCTTCCATGGCCTGTGCTTCAGCTCCTGCCCCCAGGTTTCTGCCCTGAGTTTCTGCCTTGGGCTTTTTTAATGATGAACTGTGTGCCCCAGGAGATGTAAGCCAAATAAACCCTTTTCTCCCCAAGTTGGTTTTGGTCAGTGTTTTGTCACTGCAATTGGAAGCAAACTAGCGCAGAAATTCATACCTGGATCATGGAGTATTGCTGTGACAGACCTGACCTTGATGTTTTGGGGTGAATTTTGGAAGTGTTTGGAACTTTGGGCTAGAAAAGCCATTGAATGCTTAGAGTTTGTTGCTGTGGAGCTTGGAACAGTTATGCTGAAAGAATTGTGGATGATCGAGTCCTGACTTGTGAAGCTTCAAAGGGAAGTGGAGATTATCGAGGCTGTTTGTGTGATATTTTGAGTTGAGAATCTATGGTTTCTGGTCGGCTGGGACTGAAGAATCAACTGTGATTAAGAAGAGACCAGAGCCACTGAAGTAAAACTTTTGCATTATTGGAACAATTGATGCTGCTTAGCTGGGGCTGAAAAAATCATCTGTAAGTAACCAGAGACCAGCATCGTCGAGGTGAAATCTTCTGGGAAGTATTTCCTCAGGGTCAGCACACAGAAGTTGTGATCGAGAGAGGGACCGAGCTGCCATCTCAAACTGGAAGCAGGACTTGGTTATATGTTAGTCTCCTGTATGGTTCTGGTGTTGAAAGCGTGAAGGGGTCACAGAGAGCAGCTGAGGCTTGGCACTGTGAAAAGCCAGGAAAGGCCAGTGGTGAAAGTGCAGCCTTAGGTGCGGTGCAGGCCCCAGCACTGCAGGGGTCATGGAGAGAACCTGAGGCTTTGCACCATGATAGGCCAGAAGAGTCCATTGATGGAGGTGCAGACTCAGTTTCAGTGGAGACCCCAGCTTTTTGGAGATGCCAGGACCATGAGATGACCACCAAGGACAACAGCAGGTGTGGAATGCAACCATCCTGGGACTGCTAGATGAGCTGTGTGTGCTGTGGACGCAGAGCTAGCGAAGTGGAGCTGCTGAAACCCTTTGGGGCCCAAAAAATCGTAAGTCAATCCCAGATGTACAGCCTTGAGCTAATTTGCTGGACTTACGTTTTGCTTAGGTGTGCCCGATTCCTCTCTTTGAAATAAGGTAAGTACTTGTTTGGGATTTTACAGGAGCCCATAGTTAAGAGACTTTTAAAAGAGACTGTGAACTTTTAAGTGTTTGGGTTTTTTAAGGACTTTGGGGCTTTTAAGGTTGTGTTAACATCATATCTTGGGGACAAGAAATGGAAAGGTTGTGGTTTAATAGTGATGTGTTGTATGTCAAGCTGACAAGGAATCAATTGTGGTGGATAGCTTTAGTATCAACTTGACACACCTGGGTTGACAGAGCCTCAATTGGGGAATTGCCTCCATTGGACTGGTCTGTGGCCATGTCTGTGAGGTATTTTCTTGATTGCTGAGTAATGTGGGAGGGCCCAGCTCACTGTGGGCAGTACCATCCCTGGTTAGGTTGTTCTGTATTGTGTAAGAAAGCAGGCTGAGCATGGGCCAGAGGAGTGAGCCAGTAAGTAGTGTTCCTCTATGGCCTATGCTTCAGCTCCTGCCTCCAGGTTCCTGTCCTGATTTTCTACCTTGGGCTCCCTCAGTGATGAACTGTGCAACCAGGAGATGTAAGCACATAAATTGTTTCCTTCCCAAGATGGTTTTGGTCAGTGTTTTGTGATGGCAATTGGAAGCAGACTAGAACAACTGGCTTGCTCTCTGAGTAAGACAGGGAGCCACTGGAGGCCCATGCAGAGTTCTGTGATCAGATTTTTGTCTTAAAGGAAAATTTGTTTTAAAGGAAAATTAAAAGAAAAATTCCCATTATTTTAGCTCCCTTTTTCTTAACCCTCACTATTTCTCCTCAAGAAGCAGTATGTTCTGGAAACCAAACCTGGGTCCTCTGCAAGGGCAGCCAGTTCTCTGAACTGCTGAGCTATCTCTCCAAAGCAGTATCTTGTGAATTTATCTCCTGATTAGTTGTCACCCTTGCAAAAAAAATGCAAGGCCTTCTTGCCCATGACTCCAACAGTTTTGAGATGCATTGAGGATGCAGTCTGCCGGAGGGCTAGTCAAGTTCTCTATTCCACAAACAACTTTGGGATCTGCTATAAGAAGGCAAGTGTAGATCACACTCTACAAAGGGCTCCCTGGAGCTTTGCTTTCCTCTTTGAAGGTGCATTTTCTCATTTAGGAATCCTTTGTGCCAAATGCTGGCTTGTTGCCTTACAAACATCAAAAGTACATTGCCTTCAGTTTGAGGGAAATCCGTTACTTGTTATTTTTAAAATACATTTACATCAGAGTAGGAAGATTGTGTCTTTTCTGATGTGGGAACATGCGTGACAAGGCTATGGTCATTTTCCCTTCTTCGAAACGGAAATGAACACCTTTTAAATTGAATTCTCTTGGTACTTATTTCAAGCTGAGTATCTTTTAGGCCATTCAGTCACACAGGATATTGAATCGCTTTGAAGATATTCTTTAGGTTGCATACCTAATTTTGAGCTATTTCTCTTAGGCATTTTCAATGTAAATATTCTAATGTATGCCCTCTTTTTCAATTTATTTTGTCATTCATGAGGAAAGGCCAGTGATACTATGACTCAAATTTCCAGGCTTTTTAAAATTCTTCTTACACACTGTAATTAGAACGAAAGGACACAGTTGGAAGAGTTAAATAAATTGTGGATATTCATCGTCTTATAGGATATTTTGGGGACAGATTTTTAATCCATTAGGCTTCTCTGTATCTAACGTATCAAAGTTGGATATTTACTCTTTGTGATCTGGTCAAGATGGATGGTGTCGATAGGTTCAAACACAGTGGTACATATTGATGGTTTCAAAACAGTATGATGAACGTGTGGTTGTAGTGTTATCTTTGGTTATTTTATTTTGTGATTGAATTGCATTTTACAAAAATAAATTGAAGGTAAGAAAATGTTTAAGGCATGAGTTGAAAGAATTAGGCGAATATCTGGCAGACACAGGATTTAGATTCATCCTAGAAATTCACTTTAGGCTTAAAGTAAGAAATGCATAAATTCGAAAAGAATATTCTGAATAGTTGTTTTTCCCCTCCAAAAACTGAATCACAAAATACCGAATTTTGTGCTGTGTTTGGGTTAGAACCTTATTTATTTGATATTAATGGAATAAGTGAAATGTAAAATGATATTCATTTAATCTTTATTGCACTGTTGCTTTCCAAATTTGGCAGTTCTGGTCAGTGGCAAAGATGAGGCACCAAATGTGAATATTTTTGAGGAGGATTTTAAGAATCTCCAGCTTGTCTGGTTTGTAGCATCTGTTTAGGCTTAAGGTATTTGAGTATGTCATAAAAACTGTCAAGCCTGTCATTCTGACGAGGCCTTAGAAGCAAATGATAGGAGTTGAAAAAAATATTTTAAAGAGAAATTCCAGGTAAATCTATTGTCTGAAACTGGCAGTGGTAGATGGGTACCTCATGTGATTTCTATGTAAGGGAAAGTTCACATGGCTGTGTCAACAGGCACAGTGTTATTTTTCTAATGACAGTGCACTTAAGCTTTACTAGGCTCTGTGGACAACCCATGCAAATTATAACCTCCTTCTTCCAGAAGCTTCCAGCTTAATGAAAAGATTGTTCTCTTCCTAAAAGCCATGATTTTACTATTAAACTATTTTCCTTCAAATACTTTCATATGAGAACAATGACAGAAACACATACTAAATATAATCACCAGTAACACTGTAGTGAGAATTGTCTAGTTCATCAGAGTATGTTGTGCTCAAAATATTTTCCCCAAGATTGAATCTTGTATTTATGTAATTTACCATGATACATTTACAAGCTTTTAAGAAATATGGACGAGAACTACACCAAAGTTAAGGTGGTATTATGATATCCAGAATGATTGGCTTCTTCAATGTCTGGCAGGTATGTCTTCCAAGGTTTTATTGCTACATTCCCCAGGAAAATTAGATGGACTACACATAAATCAAAAACAATCATTTTGCTTAAGATACCCTCTCCAAAGTGCTGCTCTGCCTGCCATATACAGTTTTTGTTGTCTGCACTAGCTAATATTGACAACTTGACATAGCCTATAAAAACCAGAAAAAGTGAGTCTCAATGGAGTAGTTGTCTTTATCAGACTGGCCTATTGCAAATCTATGAGGATTGTCTTGATAACCGATATACGACGAGGGCCCAGCCCACTTCAGACAATGGTATTCACTGGGTAGGAGGTCTAGGGTTATATAATAATACTAGCTAATCATGAACCAGTTCTATGCTTTCTGCTTTAGGTTACTGCTTGAGTTCCTACCTTGACTTCCTTCACTGATGAAGTATGTCCTGGAAGTGTAAGCCAAATAAATACTTTCCTGCCTAAGTTGCTTTTGGTCAGAGTGTTTTATGGGCAACAAAAAGGAAACTAGGACAGTGTTCTTCCTAGAATACGTCTAGAGTCAGATTAATTTGAGGAGGTATATTATCCTCAAATTTACTGTTTTATCATTGAAAGAAAAGAACAGAGTAAATACTTCCACCCTATTTGTTTGGCAAGGAGCAGGAAATAAGAAACTATGTTTAGTCAGGATGTAATAAGCATGTCAGGCAGTAAATTTTCAAGGGCTAGACATTCTGAAGCTTGTTATTCAGAGGATAACCAATACTATACTGTTCATAGTAGCAGTTATTCTATTATCTATCAGCTTTTGAAAATTCATATATCAAGCATAGTTACTAATGATCATACCTGCAGTTTACCCACTCAGTCCTTTAGAAACTAGAAACTAGAAACTATGTAGAGAAGTCACATATTTGAGATCAGAACATTAATAGGTTTGAGATAGTCTCTTATGTCCAAACTTCATACTTCTAGCCACTTCGCAATGTTTCTTTCTATGGAAATGTCTTAATGTGGGTTTGAATACCATAAACATTCATTAATGAATGAACATCTTCTTGAGGATATTATGGTATATATCTTTAGTTAAGGAAAATGTACAAGGGTTATGACAAGTTATCTCTACTTCATCTGGGTTCTCTGAATATTTCTTTCATCTTAGAACCCCACTCTGACAAAATCACAAGAAGCAGCAGGATCAGCCACTCTTTTATGATTTTATTATTCTTCAGTGCTCTGAGAACCCTTCCATGTCTCATACAAAACACCCAATTCGAAATTACCACAATGGCTACTAATGCTTCTCTCTCTCTCCCTCTCTCTCTCTCGCTCTCTCTCTCTCTCTCTCTCCCTCATTTTGAGACAGATTTGTCATACATTGAAGACTGTCCTGCAACTTATCATCCATGTACTGCGAGTTGACCTTAGTTCAATGTTCCTCCTGCTACTTTCTCCCAAGTGCTGGGGTTTCTGGTGTGTGCCATCCCACCCAACCCATTTCTATATTTCTACAATAAAAACAGCATCTTTTTCTTTCTTCACATGAATACTATAAGCACCAATACTGTGATAGCTATAGCCCTGTAATGTCCAGAAGACAGAATTTCACAGTAATCCTCGCCATCTGTCACCATCTGTCTTACACTCTTTGTCTCCTCTTCCACAATGTTCTCTGACCCTTGGGAGACTGGGGTTGATAAAGAAGAGGGAAAGAGAGGGTGGATATGATCATATCTCACTGTGTACATGAATGAACTTTCTAAGAATAAGAAAAATTTATATGGGGCTGGAGAGATGGCTCAGAAGTTATGAGCACTGGCTACTCTTGCAGCGGACCAGGTTCGAGTCCCAGTACCTACATGGTTGCAGAGGACCAGTACCTACATGGCTACTGACAACCATCCATAACTCCAGTTCCAGCGGATGCGATGCCAACTTCTGACCTCCTCGGCATTCATTACATTGCACAGTTGTACATATGTACACGAAGGCAATATGCATAAAATATAAAATAAATAAAATATTAAAAATAAAGAAAAATTTTAATAAAAAGGAAAAAATATAATAATTGTATAAGTAATTCAATTTTGTGAGGAAGATCAGATACAAATATCCAAGGTATTGCTATCACCTGAATGATTCACACTTTAGAACAAAACTTGCATGACTCTAGGTAAGTTTGTGGCACACTGATCTTTATTGAAATTGAACAAATGCTTTTTAAAATAACCCCTTTACAGCACATGTAAAATGTAATTATTTCCTTATATTTTTACAGGTTGTCTTTTATTTGAGTAAGCAAAAATACATCTTTTTTTTTTTTCTTACTTAAAACATGTAGCCAGGATTCAAACCACGTTAGCTCTGGTACCAAAAAGGCAACGGGTTATGAAAATCACAGTACAATTTTAAATTTTTAAGTTAATCAGGGATATTTAAAATGATATTCACTTGGGTTGAAAGTAGAAATGATGGGTCAGTCAACGTTAAGATTAGTAGTTACAGCTACAATGAGAGCAGAAATGGCAGGTTCAAGCTAATCAGAACTATACCATTCAGGACACACAATCTCCATAAGTACTGTGGCTAAGTTACACTGGGCACTTTAAGATGCGCGTAAATATAGCCAAAGTGAAAAAATATACAGAGTGTGCTAACTTGCTGTAAAATAAAATGAGCATTTGTTTTTAAGAGGATATACTAGTAAATCAATTACACAATTCACAAACCCCAAAATTACATCCAGGAAAGAAAAATAATATCAAAGTACACACCTACACAGACAGTAGAGTAGAAATCTGTTCTTTATCATTTGTGTTGATTTTGTTGTTGTTTTCTGGATAAGTAGAAAGAATTTACAACCCACAAAAGGCTTTCTTGGGTGAAATGCTAATTACAGACATTGTAAAGAACACAGCTCAGGAGGCTTGTTTTAAAAATGAGGCAGCATTTTCCTGAAAAAGTTTGGTCCTCAATTCACTATAGACTAATCACTATGGTCAGATGGTAAGCATTTTCAATGTGTATGTATGTGTCTGTGTGTCTGTGTGTGACTAAATTTTCTGTACCAGAATTAGTCAAAACCAAATCAAACCATAAGATAATCAGCCCTCAAGAACTTGACCCTGCATGTCATGTCTGAGCGATGTGTCCTCTGAAAAATGCTAAAGACTATGGATTAGAGTTAATGCTCACATGATTCTGCAACATCTTAATTTTGTACAGTTTTCTTCATTGCCTATAGAACTTGTCATTTTTCATGTAGGTGCCAGAAACCCCACCCTCATGGAGCTCCCTCCCCCTCCCTCAATCATTTCCTCTGTCAAAGTGATATAAAGACAATTTTACTGTGTATTTACAAGCACAACACTTAGGCAAGAAGAAGGTCCCAGGGTCTATAGGGCACATCTATTTCTTGTGGACATCTTCATGCCGAATGATCTTGTATGTGATCCAGTAAAAGATGTTGAAAATGAGGAAGGCCAGCGGGAAGGCAGCTCGAGATATTGTGTCAATTCTTTTTGCGCGATCTACAAACTTCTTCTTGATGGCATCTGCATCTCTTGGGGGCTGTGGAAGTGGATTGGCAGGTGTGGCCTTGACAGCTGTTCCATCTTTCACTTGGAGGCAGTGACCCATCCCATAACCACTGAAATTAAAACGACTTTCACGAGTAACATCTTCTTCCTAGGAGAAAAAAGACAGGGAGCACAGATTGGATGTCAGTCAAACTTGATGGAACATTCCTGAAATTCTTTAGAAGTATGAGGATAAACCATAGCTAACTGCTGATGTGGGAAGCTTTTGGAATGGCTCTTTCCAGTTCAACTCAATTATTCATAGACCAAATAACATTCCTTAACTTTTCAGGCTGGGAAATTAACGGTAAGAATAATGGACTTTCTGGTCATTTAAATTAATTAAACAGAACCACTTAAGCTGTATTCTGTATGGACTTTCCTAAGATCTTGTTTGCTAATACATAGGTTTTATTAGACTTTTAAAATAGGTTTTCCAAATTCTAGTATCATACCGTAAATCTATGAAGAATATGATTCTTTCATTTCTTCATTCTTCTCTCCTTTCACTTAAAATACATTTATTTACTCTGAGTCTCTACTATATGCCCATTCCGGAGTTAAGAACTTTTAGTATCATGACCCATTCACAGCTCAGTTCTTTCATTAAAATTATCTGTAATACTATCATTTGGTCTAAAATGAACCCTCACGTTGTGTACTTATTTCCCCTCTGCACGTTTAGATCATCTTAGTTATACAGTGAAAATGAAATATTCATTGTTGGACTAGAATGGCTACCATGGACAATATTTCCAGTATTGACTTTTAGCATGGATTCTTTGGCCAGTCAATCTTTACCATATTTAAACATGTCATTTTAGCCAATGTCCTTGATACCTTATGCTGATTATTTCCAGTAAGACAGAAAATAGTATTTACTTTTTGGTGTAAAGAACAAATCGCCTTAAGGACAAATAAGATCTGAGTGTGTAGTTGAGTTGAAAAGAGAGTCAAGTGGTGAATTTTAAAAAGTAGGGTTTAAATGATGTGCTTAATACTAACTTATTTCTAGATAGCTACTGATCAACTCATCTTTTTTTTTTTAAACTAGTTTACTGCCTCTGACAACACTATGCAATTCTCTGCTGTACTTCTTAATTCTGTCAGATAATAATGGTGTGTTTCCAAAAATATTTTTAAAACTCGGTATGTATATACTGTCACTTCATTGTTAACTGCTTATCAATAGTTCCTTCATCCACATAAAAAAGCATATCAAGTGGGGAACTTTGGGGATAATATGAATTCAAGCTCAACTGAAATCTAAATAGAATGGGTAGGGAAGTTTTGTGAATTCAAGGTAAGTTTTTAAGTCAACAGGAGATCTCAGGATATATAAGGAAGGGGAGAACGAACGGGTATTTCAGTTAACTATGCTTCACTGAGTACAAAATAGGGAGAGAGACAGCACACGGATTAAAGAGAAATGCAAGCACTCCAGAATGTCTCTGATGGCACATTGCCAAATCGGGAAAATGAATACATTTACTTCCATGTTCCTGAGTTAACCAGATTAGTACCAAGGTGCTAATTCCCTCTGCCACAGATAAACACTGCCTGAAAATGAAAAGAGTTCAGTAGAATCCTTGGGGCCCTTTGTTTATCAACATTGCCTACTATGATCAAATACCACTGGCCAAGCCAGTCTTAAATGTGGCTGAATATTGCATTACAGCCTAACGATGATTAGGAATTTGAGATAGACAGACAGCAGGTGTGAATAATTGCTAAACACTCCATGCCACCCTCTGCCATATGTCTTGTCTCTGGGAAGGTCATACTAGAAAACAAAGGGCATTTGACTGATAGATTAGTTTTTATTAACATATGAATCTAGTACATTAAATAGTTTTTGTTAACACGAATCTAGTACATTCAAGAAAAGCATTAATTGACTTTACTCAGCCTATTTAGAATCATGCACATCAGACCAAAGCTCTTGTTCAATACCAATTAGTTCTATGTTTGATGTTCTGTGGCTCAATAAAAGTTAATGAAGTTTTCACTCAGAAATTACCTATTGAGTGTTGATTCTGTGACAAGCATTGTTCTAGGTACTGAGAGACAGTTAATGAAGTTGGATAAAAGCTACTCTTGTAGAGAACTTTCAGAATCCATTGGGAAAGCCAGCCTAAACGTATTATCATATGAGGCAGCTTGCAAGGCATAATCAGCCTCACAGCTGAGAAGTCCTCTGTGTACAGCTGCATAAACTCAATAATGAATACTTATACTGGACTCACATTCAAATATTGCATCTGATTTTTTTCTCAATGTGTGAATAGCATATTTTATGGGTTCAAAGTTTCAAATGTTTCAAAATTGTAAATAAATAGATATATTAACCATCGCAGTGCCATCAAAACCATCTAAATACTTATTCAGTGAAAGAAAGGAAACATAGGATTCTGGGAGGAGGGAACTTTCTTCTCACTGGTTGGACCAGAAACTCTGTGAATGAGGACTTAGGACCTACAGGTTTCAGAATCTAGTGATTCTAATGCGAAAGGCTTGGAATCACTGGCCTTGATTACTTCTAATGATTACTTTTAATGTCCATATCTAAAATGTACAACCAATTCTATATTAAAGTCTGAAATTTCTTTTCAAATGGAAACACTTTTCAACATACTTTTCTCTTTATCTGCTTACATTTATTGTGCTTTTTTTTTCCGTAGCTGTCAAATCTCCCAAATTCCTATTTTCACTTTTAGTAAACATTGAGAAATTCATGATTAAGTATATATTTCACTTCTTGAGTGAAATAATATTTATTGAAGTTCTTGAGCTCCAAAAGAAATAGAGTAGTTAGCTAGTAACCTGCTTTTAGCCTCTAAAACAACAATAAAAAAGTCTTAAATATGCACATCTGTATTTCTTTTCAGATTGACTCATTCTTTTAACTTCTATAGCCTTTCCCCACATACTGTGAACGGACAACTAAAGAGATTAACTTATTCAATTAAGAACCAGAGGTAGAAGAGAAGGATGCCAGGTTAGAATATCATTAATTCATACATTGTCATACAAAATGTGGGTGTTTAATAAACGGTTGCTGAAGAAGGAGGGAAGTAGAATTTTAAAAGGCTTTTCCCTATGCTTGAAAATACTTGCCTCATTCATTCAACAGTATTTGAAATTATACTTCTGAGCATAGTTATAGTTAATTAAATCAATTCTTTTAAACTCTCCCACAAAAATAAATCTATTGTAGGTACAAATTATCCACTTAATTCTTCATATGCAGGGACTATGAGTATTAGTTTAAGGGTCTTATTTACTGCAATGACTCACTCAATGGCTTTTAAATATAGAAGCTTAAATTATCCACATAAAAGGGAATGGTTTTGATTTTGAAAACATAACTACAACAAATTTGAATATTCTGTGCTACACTGAATGATTAACTGCTTTTCTAGCAGGGTCGGAATTAAATGTTATGGCAATATGGAAAGATTTATGTATGAGTGCAAGATGGAGATGAACCTGTATCATGTGTAAACTGAAGCTAAAATAAAGAGAAAACTATTGACGCAGCTTTGTTGAACCTATTCAAAGAATAAGTCAGCTCCTCCCATCGAGGAGCTTCTTCACTTTTTCTCTCATTAGCTAGAAAGCTAGTTATTCCTGCCAATCCACCATCTTCAATAACTGAGCAGTAAACAGCTGTAGCTGACCGTGTTTTGTTGTTTGAAGATTAATAAAATTCCTCTTGAAAATAACCCATCTGGTTGAAATTTCAATGCATTCAGTTTCTATGTTCCACTTTGGTAAGATCTCCTTCAAATTCTGTTTGCTGTAGGGAGCACTGCTTTGGCAGTGTAAGCCATTAGAGATTTATTATTATTTTTATTCATTTTATGCATCAGTTTTACTTTTCATTAAATGTATTCATTCTTGTGTTTGCAGTAACTCTTATCTGGATGAGAAACTGTAAGTAAAGTTGTTCAAAATTGCTATGCAGTGAATTTATTGTTGTAAGAAAATTATTTCAATATAATTAAAGAATCTGGTGCTTAAGAAATACTTTACTGAACCCCATATCTTTGATGTCTGTACCCTAGAAAGGAGGCGAGAAAGGATTTCTACACACTGGAGTAGGGGAAATATCTTTCCATGAGAATTTACACCCAAAATCTTTGACTGGATCATGTGCTCCTTGTACTGTAACTGGAAATTGCTCAGTTGGAATTCAAGGCTTAGTGTGCTACAGTCAATGCAAGGATGTAATGGAATCTGTAGCCCTCCTAAGGAAATAGTGGAAGTCTAAACAGAGTGGGCTTTCAATAACAACATTCCTCCAAAGAAATGATAACTGGATGATGATTAATCATAAAGACTAGTGTGGTGGCTGGTTTTTGCCAATTTAACATGAACTAGAGACACATGGGAAGAGGAAGCCTCAGTTGAGGAATTTCCTCTATCAGATTGGCCTGTAGTATTGTCTGTGGGGTATTTTCTTAACTAGTGATTGATGTAAGAGGGCCCAGCCTGCTGGGTAGGGGACTGGACTGTGTAACAAAAGTATATCTGAGTCAGCCAGGGAAGAAAAAGACAGTAAGAAGTGTTCCTCCATGGTCTCTGTTTCAGTTCCTGCTCCAGATTCTGCCTTGAGTTCCTTTACTCACTTTCTTGGACTGTCACTTGGAAAAAAGTGCAAGATAAAATAAACCCTTTCCTTCCAGAGTTGTTTTTGGTTAGAGAGTTTTAACATAGCAATAGAAAAGTAACTAATACACCTGACTGTGTCTATCACCTGCATGTGTACGAGAGAGAGGGACTAAAGAAATCTTCCTCAATACTTCATTTCCTTTACCCATACCATAAGTCCTTATAAGTAGATATGAATAATATATCATTATGACTACATATTATGCATTTGCATCCATGAATAATATATTGATTATGACTACATAGAATGAATTTACATCCATTTACATCCATAGACTGTCTCACTGGCAGACAAACATTGCAAATCACAAGAGAAACTGAGGCCAAAAGAAGCAACATGGTTTTGCAATCCCGTATTATAAATCAACATTGAAACTGAGATTCAAATCCAGGTTGGTCTACTTCCAAAATTACATGATTTAAACACACTAGAAGTCTGACTTTTGTGGATTTTTGCTTACATCAAGTCCCCAGATGGCTTCCTTTCACAATTATGGATGAATAACCTAAGATTTGTAAAACAAATGCTGAAATTAATAAATGCAACCATAATTCCTTATACTTAATGATGTGTGGTGAAATCAATTAAAGTTGCTAAATTGCTTTTCATAATCTGATTCAGAATAACACTTTTTTCTATGAGAAATACATACAAATGGATCCTTTCTTTTTCAAGAGAGGATGTTGGTATCATTTTTTTTCTAAACAAGCTCTCACTGTGTTACCCAGGCTAGCTTGAACTTGAGAATCTCCTAACTCACCCCAAGTTCTGAGATTATAGGCATGTATCAACTGTGTCCAGGATCAGTGATTTTTTTTTTAAAGGAGGAATTTCTGTGTTTCATTTCTTAAATCTCTGTCAGTCATTTATTCATGTTTTAACCAATATTTATTGAATTTTTATTATGTGTAAGGTAAATGGAATGGATATGGTAGTAAGCAAGAAGACAAAATCTCGGATTTTTTTTCTTATTTACATTCTATTTGGGAAAATAGTAGATAGAAAAAACAGACAAACAGACACATTTCTAAAATGACATGCAAATTGTTGAGGTTAGCTTCAAGTTTAAACCACTAGATGGAAGATAGTGCCATTTAATGAGAAAGAAGACACTAAAAGAGAGAATCAACTTTAGTTGAGGAAAACCAGGACTGAAAGACCCAGGAGATAGAGATATCTGCAGGTGACAGAATGGGTTGTATACAATTCAGATGAGAAATCTCACTTGGACGCATAGACTTGGTTACATGTTAACTCATGATTGGCCACTTTTTCACCCAAAACTGTTTTCACAGCAAAAATTCTAAAGGTGACTAATCCTAAAAGTCAACCTTTAACTGAGATGCTTAAATTTCTAATTTCAATAGCCACTGAGTTATTTTCTGATACAGCAAAACTGGCAAGTAATTATGGGTTCATAATTCATCTTTGTTGTGATGCTGAAGATCAATTGATTTTAGTAATTAATTAATTTAATAATTAATAATAATTTTTATAATTATTTAATAGCTGACCTTTGGGTCTTTGGGTGAGACCTAGGAAAACTATCCTGGCTGTCCTCTCAAGCCGCCATGTTGACAACAATAGAATGTTGGCAAGACAAAGAAGAGAAGCAATTTTCTACATGCATCTATAATTCATTTAAAAGTCACAGTATGTGCTTGCCAATGTTTCCCATCCTGTGTTTTCATGTATAAAATATGATTGCCCTACTGAAACATGGGGGCTATATGGCCTCCCCTTGAATGGGCCTTTGACTTGCTTCTAATCAATAGAGTATGACAGAAATAACACTAAGTAATTTCTGAGGTTAGGTTCTCACAAGCAATGAAGCTTCATACTAGCTTACTTAGAACTATGAATCTGTATGTCAGCTACCTGTCTGCCTTGAGACTATCTGAGAAAATAAAGATGCCTGGACAGCTTCAAGCTGTTTTAGTTCCTTCTATCTGAATGCATCCAAAGAGAGACCCTGAGATGGAATGGCTTAGCTGAGACCTCCCCCCAATTCTTAACACAAAGCAACTGGGGGAAACAACTGATTGTTGTTATTTTAAACCATTTAGATTCTAGGTGACTTAGATTCTAGATTCTAGGTGACTTATCATGCATTAAGAGTTAGCTACATATGCCCACATCCTGTTCTCCTTCTAGCCTTGGGCACAGAGCCACTCTTGCTCTTAGCACCCCTGATCTCCAGACTACCCTCTTAGTCCAGACCTACCCACTGGGTCCTGATCTCAGGCACTTAGATCTGCTCAATTTTTCAGTATAGTATAGTTCATTGGAGCCTTCACGGACTTTTTCCACCCCTATCTTGCCTCTGCCTGCCCTTGAGCAGTCCCCTCCTGCAACCTGCCTTGGATTCCTGTGACCAGCCTTCTTCCTAACTTCATAAAATCAGCACTACAGGACTTTAAGACACAGATTAATCTGAACTCACTAATAGTAGGGACTTTAGTACCCCACTGTCTCCATTAGACAGGCCAACCGGACAGAGAACAAAATAAGTCTGAATTAAAAATACCATAATCAAATGGACCCAACCGACATCTACTGAATATTCAACCCAAGCACCAAAGAATACACGTTCTATTCAGCATCCCATGGAACTTTCTCTAAAATCAAGCACATACTGCAGAATAAAACAAACCTCAACAAATATAAAAAAATTGAAATAATTCCATGCATTCTATCAGATCATAATGGAATAAAGCTTAACATCAACACTAGAAGTAGCCCTAGTAACTTCACAAACTCATTGAGACTAAACAACACACTCCTGAATGATGAATGGGTCAAAGGAGAAATTGAGATAGAAGTATTCTTGGAATTAAATGAAAAGGACAATACAATACAACAAAAATTCTGAGACACTTTAAAAGTAGTCCTCAGTGGGAAGTTTATAGCTCTGAGTGCCTACATTAAAAAATCAGAAAGAGCACAAATAAATGATTTAACATTGCAGCTCAAGAATCCTGAAAGGCAACAACAAATGATACTCAAAGCCAGCAGATAATAACAAAAATGAGAACAGAAATTAATGAAACAGAAACAAAACGAAGCAAATCAACTGGTTTTTGAAAAGATAAACAAGATATGCCTTTAGCCCAGTTAACCAAAAGAAAGACTAGAGCAACTCCAAATCAACAGAATCAGAGATGAAAGAGGAAACATCACAACAGACAACAAATGATCCAGAACATTATAAGGGAATACTTTTAAAAAGCCTATATGCTATTAAATTTGAAAATCTTAAGGAAATGCATGTGTATCTAAAATCATCAAAGGTAAACCAAGAAGAGATCAACAGTTTAAGCAGACCATAACATATAAGGAAATCGACACAGTAATACAAAACCTTCCAACTAAAATAAAAGCCCAGGCCCAGATGGATTCATGGCATAATTCTACCAGGTATTCACAGAAGAGCTATAGCACATGATGCTTAAGTTATTCAAAATGATAGAAATAGAAGAACTCCCAAATTCCTTGTATGAAGCCAGCATCACTCTAATACCAAAACCAGGTAAGGATACAACCAAGAACAGATGAGCTAATCTTTTTAAAGTAAGGGACTCTGGATAGGCTGACTCGACCTCAGCGGATGAACTTGCACTGAGGAATATTTATGGACACTAAATTAGAACAATAGACCTTAACACAATGAGAGGATGTGTGGATTCCAATTGGGGCACTAGAAGGGGGGTGTCGGTGGGGAAGAGGGTATAAAGATGATTAAGATTGAGGTGTTTGGTATGAGATACGCAATGATTAATACAAGTAAAATAAAATTCACTTTTTAAAAGCAAAAAAAATGTTAACTACCTACATAATTGATGGTATAGCCAAAACCTAGATGTTGTAGCATTGTCTCTGGGGCCAGGCACCAGGCAGAAGCTGGAAGTGTCTCAAAAAGAACATTGCAAGGCTGGGAGAAGGCACTTATTATGGGCTACTAGAAATAGGTAGAAAGTTCTTGAACTGTCCTGTGGTAACATGAAAATAGAAAATATGTTATAAATCTGAGGATTTAGCTACACAGACTTCCAGAGTACTGAGGCTATTAAGTGTCCAAGTAGAAGCTGGAAACAGTAGAAAGAAGCCAGAGTATTTTTTCAGTTTTCAAAGGGTCCTCGAAGAAAAGCATCAGGCTTCAAGGGAAGATCCTAAAAGCTAAGAAATATCTAAAGGTGTACTACCTAAAACTCTTTTAAACAGACAGCAATTTTACAAGGATTGTAAGAGCATGCCTAGCAGATCCTCTCCTTTAAAGAATAAAAGAATATTGAGAGCTTGTGCCACAGAAGCCTCATAAGGATCCTAAGGTAAAGAAAGTGTTATCGTTGTTTCTGTTTGTGAGTTGGAGTCTCATAGAGTAATCCAGCCTGGCTTCAAACTCACAATCTTCTTGCCTTAGCCTCTGCAGTGCTGGGATTACAGGTGTGCATCACCAGGCCTGACTCAAGAAAAGCTTATCTTCTCTTAATATTTATGGAGCATAATGTGATGTTTTGATAGATGTTTTGTTGTGTAATATTTATATCAAGTCAAGTAATGTAGCCATCTCACATAGTTGGCATTTTGGTGGTAAGGATATTTATATATTTGTTTTAGCAGTTTTGAAATATATAATACATGCTTATGAACTTGCAGCAATGGTGATAACATATGATTAATTTAATCATGCTGTACAGTAGTTCTCTAAAATCTATTCTTCCTGGCAAACTGATACCAGGCTTATCCTGAAGAGATTTGTGGGTATCCCTTTTGTCTAATAACATAACTTATAAATTAATACCTCCAAAGTCCCAACAGTTAAAGGAATTGTAAAGGCTTGGTTTGAAAGCAACAGAGACAGTATGGAATTAAAAGAGGTTTTTCGATCACTTAATCTTCTATGGTCAGGAAACAGAATAAAGGAATTACTTACTTACAAACAAATGCAACTTCTTATGAAGAAATATGACTCAGATAGCAGAAAAAGAGCCCAGAGAACAGAACCTGAACCCAGTGAGAGCAACTCCAAAGGATATATCCCTAGTGAAGAACTTGCTAACATGAACATTTCCAGATTCTAGAATTCCAATTTTTGTGTTTTTTTTTATGTGGATGAATGTATTGCCTGCATGTGGGTAAGTGCACCATATCATACAAATGCCCTCGGAGGTCAGAAGAGGTTGTTGGATCCCCTGGAACTGGAGTTACAAACAGTTGTTAACTGCCATGTGGATGCTGGGAATTGAACCCAGGTCCTCTGCAAAAGCACCCAGTGCTCTTGACTTCTGAGCCATCTCTCCAGCCCCCCCTCCTAGAATTCCTATTAAACGATTGCTATGCATCTCTTATTTCTCCTAGTTTTGAATGAGAATGTCTCTAGCAGTGATCATATATGTATCTATATACTGTCTGTTAGAATCTGACAGTTACCTATCTATGTACTGTCAGAATTTCTGACAATTACCTTATTTCTTAAGTTCATGAAGTTTCATATTGAACTGTACTTAGAGGCCTTAACCTGAGGAATCCTTTATGAGGTATGTGATGAAATCCTGAGTTTTGGACTGTGTTTTAGTTCAGTGACTGTAATCGGTTTCATTAATGGAGGCTTTTTATAAGTTATTAATTCTCTTTATCCAGAAAATACTGAGATTAACAATAAAACAGTTTTCTAGTTTATTCTTCTTGTAGATGTATGTTTAATGAGTCCTTGGAAGTCGACATGAAAATCTTTTATATACAGGAGAGAAGTGGATTTTGAAAAGGAAAGTGCTGAGGCAGAATTTATTTATCAAAGATGAACTCTATCTTATCCATCCATATGTTATCTTTGATATAACTTTGAAGATCTTCCTACTGAGGGTTGGGGTTTTATATTTCCCCACTTTGTATCAGTCTGTAAACAAAAATGCAATGCTGTGGGATGACACTAATATGACTTCTAGTGGTAGTTTGTATAATATGACACAGCTTCTGCCCTGTTCATTGGTTTATTTGTGCTTGGAGACATGAGCTACCATATAGCAATTCCCACTACGATGTTAAGAGGAATCTAAGCCACATAGAAAGGCCATGAGTGGGTACTCTAATTCGCAGTCCTTGTCTTAAGAGCTGCCAATCCAGGCACCAGACATGTGAGTGAACAAATTTACAGATGATTAATTCCGAGCTGTCAAGTAACAATCAGCCTTCGATTCTACCTAGTTGAGACCTCAGAAGTCATGCAGCAAAGACAAATATTCTCCACACTGCCCTTTCCAAACTCCTGTGCAGAAAACAAGATAGTGATTGTTTTGTGCCGTTAAGCTCGAAGTGATTGATTAAACACAGTAACTGAAACCAGCCATCTGAGTCATCATTCTGCCAAATTTTGCACTTTTAATAGCTAAGTGCCTAAACATTTTTTTCACTGGCAAAGTTTTCATTGAGTGCTTGTGCGTTTCATATCAAACTTCTTACTCAAATTTAGACACCTCCCCCTTCCTACCTCCCTCAGTTCCCCCAACCAGATTTCAAGTATTCTGTTATACATGTTAAGTCCTACCCAGTCAAACATTTGTATCTGGATGTCCCTTGGTACAAGTTCATCCACTAGAGCCTAGTCAGTCTATCCAGAGTCACTGCTTTAAAAAAGATCTATGCCCTAAATTTATGATTTCTTGCCATAAAAGAAGAAATATTATAAATATATAGGCCTGAACATATTTTGTACTCAATACTGTCTTTTAAGATTTAAAAGAAGTAAAAATGTCAATCTAGGGATCTGAAGAGATGGCTCAGTGTTTAAAGTGTTTATTACTCTTATAGAGGATCCAGGTATGGTTCCCAGCACACATATCAGGTGGCTCAGAATTACCTGGATCACTTGTAACTCCAGTTTTGGGCAATCCAAAGGCCTCTGGCTTCTATGGGCACCTGTACATAAACTCACACAAGAACATGCACATATTCATAAATTTAAAAATAACTTAAAAATGGCAATCTAAACACAACGTTGGTGAAAACTGTCCTATAAGCTACACCGAGTAATCTGGCCTCTCTAAAATGAGCTGCCTGTATCTTTTCTTAGCTATTGGAGACACAGCATCACTGTCTGGGGCTCCATTATTTCACCGTGTTATAAAAATCTTAATACTGGAGAACTACCAGCACTGTGATGTTATGTTGATAGGGGATGTTAACTTCTGTGCAAAAATTCAACACCTTGACTTCACCTCAGTAATGATACAGTGGCAGGACACTGATGTCATAACCTGATGACATTCTCAGGGGAATAATTTAATAGAATCATATTTACTCTTCAGGCAGTCTCTGTTATGAAATCAAACACAAATGTTTCCTTAAGAAATACATATATCTGAGCCATACAAAAGAGATTATTTTTGCATGTAATCTCTTGATATTGGACTCAGACTGGGTTTCTATATATTTAATATATGTTTGATAAATCTTTGTTGCTTTTGTTGATTATCTGGCACATTTTTTTTTCATTTTATGGGAATATCTTCCATTCTTTTGTAGACTCTCGTTTACTTGATTCCTGATTTGACCCACACAAAGTGATTTATATTCCACTTTTCTATGATGTGCTTTCTATATAGTCAAATGTGGCCACAGCTGTTAAATTTTAGTATAAAATATTCTAAACTAAAAAGAAAAATATACACATATAAGTGTTAGGGCAGTCCTCTAGATAAGTAAATATCGCAAAAGAATATAAACAGTGACTCTGTATACCCTTGAAATAGTTCAGTTATTTCAATGTAAAATTACCAGTAATGGGCAAAACTTGACATGGCAATACCTATAAGAATTAATCCCAGGAGGCTGGAGAGATGGTTCAGCAGTTAAGAACACTAACTGCTCTTATAAGGGACCCAGATTTTGTTCCTAACACCCACATGACAGCTAACACCCATTCATAACTCTAGTTCCAGGTAAACTGACACCCTCTTCTTGCTTCTGTGGACGCTGCATGACACAAGTGCATGTACATAAATGCAGTCAAAAACACTCATACACATAAAATAAAAATAAATAAATCATTTTTAAAGAATTACGCCCAGGTAGTGGTTTTACTATTCACTTTTTTGCTTACTTGGTTCAGTGAAGATACTAGCAAATGGATAAACTACAGGGACATGCAAAGAAGAACCTCTTAGATAAAACTGACTCTGTATCTCTTGCCTTTTTCCACTGAAAGCTTCTTTGTACCCAGGTCTTCCATGTCAAGGGGACCCAGCCACCTCTACACCACTTGTCAATCCATTCTATTTATCAATCCTCAGCAGTAATGTTTAATAAAGGATCTCTGGTACAAGGGCAAACACTGGAAGCACAATGATGGATATTATTCATTCTTAAACATTGGTTACCTTTTTTTCAATTTGAAGAGCCACACACATCTAAGTTGACTATGAGACAGATCTTTGATATGCAAAGACTGGTAGGTTCAGAAGAGCCTGAAGTCTCCAGTGTTTATGAGGGCATCTATAGTAACAGTTCTGAGATATACAAGGTCATGTGCAAATCACCAATGATACACCCTTGCCCCTAATGTGGAAAAAAGACTATAGCTATTGGTTTTGGGTATTTAGTCCCAATATTTATATTGTAGTACTTTAAAATTGTGTTTTTCGTTCATATTAAAGAACACCAGGTGGTCAAGGGCTGATTTCTACTACTGTCGTCACTCAGTAGAGGGGGAGTTCCTGGGAGTGCATCACAGTCATTTCTGAAGTCCTCTGCCACAGTACATTGCCTAGACTCAAAAATTTAATTATTGTTTTGGGAATGAGCATTTTGGTTCTGAGTAAGGCCTCATAAAAATGGTGCTTCCTAGAGACAAGAAAAGGGACAACAATCATCTCCTGGTTGACAGCTTTCTATTCACCCATGATAATCTACATCATATAGCTCAGTCTTTCATTACTTCCCTCTTGCTCCAGACTCAATCTCTTGGACATTATGGAAAGTGGAGGAAAATACTGACCTAGAAGCCAAAAGACTTGGGTGAAATTTGAAACTCATAGCTTTGAGTTTGGGACAGTAGCTCAAAATTTTTGTTCTTCTGTTTCTTCATATTTAAAATGAAGAGATTGGTCATTTAAACATTTTTATAAATATAAGACTATAATAGTGGCTAATATTGCCTTATCTATAGGGGTTGGTACATTTAACACATTTTTCTTCCATGTCAGAAAATAAGGATCTTAATGTATCTTCCTATTTTACACTGATATGTGTCATGAGGGTCAGCTTATAGGCACGCACCCTATGCAGTTTCACAAAATCCAGTGCTTCAAAGGGTTCTCTGCTTGGTTAATGTTCTGCTGTGGCCATCCTGAAACTTCTAAATTGTATGATTTCCCCTATGTAGCTCTTAGATCTCCACTTCTACTGCTGGCCCACTAGCCAAAAGGTCAGCAAACATTATTGTGAATATTATAGATACTAAATAGATTGTACGTTTTTAATTTCATGAGACATGCAATCCTTAATGACTACATGTTTTCAACATATTCTGAACCCACCTACTCTAATAAAATATATACTTTACCCTGCTTTTGGCCACATCTCACCTACAGCACCATATTTTTAATCAACTAGAAGTAAATGTTCAATCATTTGTCTTTTTCCTCAAAAATCAATAAAACAAACATGTTTTCACTTAATATCAGGTATAGGCTTACAGAGTAACTTAGAAATCAATAATATAGTTGTGATGTTTCAATTCCTCAAGAGAGTAGCTATGCCATACACATAGAAATTCCTCCCTAGTAGTTTCTGTCAGTTTTGCTCTAAAGAACTCAAAAGACACACTAAACCCAAGGAAGCATGAAGGTGAACATCTTCCATCTGGTGTATAAGTTGTTCAATTACTAACATCATTTGCCATCTGTTTCAGGCAGAAAATGAACATTGAGAATGGAGGGGACAGGTAATCAGGGGTACATGCCTTTAATTTCTGCGGAGGCAGGCAGATCTCTGTAAGTTCAAGGCCAATGTGAACTACATAGTTTCAGGTCAGCCAGATTTACACAAAATCCTGTCTCAAATAGTGATAGCAATAAGATCAGTGGCAAATCGCACCAAGCATTTGTTGATTTCTAACTTGAATGATCCTGTTGGTTAAATTCTCCAGGTCATTATTATGCTACACACACACACACACACACACACACACACGATGTCAAAGTGATTATTGTTCAGGATTATCTTAACTGGAATCACCATACCTTTAAAAAGGAGAGGATCTCTGGAGATTTGGAAGATGGAAAGTAAGCAGTGGGTGTTATTGTTGGAGTCATTAGGGACTTAAGTAGGTGGTATTGCAGACCTTTTGGGTTCCCATGTTTTGATCTCACTTTGGTGGCTAGGTATGCTGGCTTCCCAAGATTTCCCCATGATGATCTGGTTTACCATCTAGAGCTTCAGGTTACACCCTAATTTTTTCACTTTTACCACTTAGATTTTCATTCTGCTGGTCACTCACACATTTATAGAACCCCTAATAACTATTTTAAACCTCTTATTTGAGTAAATTTTTACTATCTCTATTTTCCTGACTAAATGAAATGGATATAGATATGTTGGTACTCCAACCTTTTAACTAAAAAAATGCTTTAATGCAAATTACTATAGCTTTATTCAATTAAGTTTTATCGAACATAATAATGTAGAAAACATTGGAAAGAAACATATAAAAAGGGACAGAACTTTTCTCCTAAATTCAATATAGGTTTGAAGTAATGGGTCTGGAACAGTAGCTTGTAGCTACAGTCGGTCTTTTCCCCTTAAAAAAACAGAAATGTCTAGAGAGACATTTTTGGTTGTCATGGTGAGGGAAAAGTATTCTCTTGCATCTAGTGGATAGAAGCACTGATATGGCTTTTATTAATGGACATTGTCTGCACTAATGACTTTTAATTAACCCCAGCAAAACCATGCTGTTGGGTCTGATGACTGGGGCATGTCCTTGGCAACTTCAGTTTGGTGCTCCACCCAAAAAGATAATGAATGAATGTGGGTCTGCTTGAGAATCAACATATCAAAGTGCTACAAGCAGCACACCCACCTCCACTGAATACAATGGATATTTGGGAGGACACATGACCTTAGGATGAATATGAACTAGGGATGAAAACACCAGATGGTCTGTAAGGATTAAGGGTGGTGTTGAACTTGAACTTGTACTTCCCCAGGAAGCTGGAGAAACCAGTTTGAATAAATTATGGGTGTGGCTTGACCAGGGACTACACTGGGGGACCAGGGTTCCAGAAACCGTTCCATCAGCACAGGGTGAGGACACAGATAGCTCTATCTGCACACGTTGAGGGGACAAGAGAGAACCATCCATAGGTAAAGTTCTAGGAGACAGTTTATTCTAATAGACAGCTAGGGATATTAATGTCCTTTGAGTTCAGGCCCACTCTTAAAAACTTATATTTTTTATAAGTTTATATTTGAAAAAATAAGGTATATTTTTTCAGGTGATTATGATGTCGACATAATAATAAAAGTCATATGCATAAAACCACCTCCACCACAAAATATGAATTGAATTGTTGGCATTGTTAATCTCTGAAACATACGTGTAATTAGAAGTAATATGATTTTTTTATGGTCAAGAAATACAAGGGCCATCAGATACTATGGAAGAGGTGGTGCTATGGTAAAATAATTAGACACAGTCTTTCAATAATCACATCACAGAATACATCTCTTAAAGATATACATGAATATTATGAAAATGCTATAGAAAAGCAATTCAAATAAAATCATCCTCATTCTGACTAAACCCACTTTTTAGTGCAAGTACAAAACAGCTTAAATGTATTGTCTTTGTACAAGAGCTAGTGTCTTTTAATCATCCTGAATTTTAATCATGAAGAATTTGTTGCAAAGCACAGGAACCCAGTCATGACAATTTAAATAAATGTAGGAAGTACCTTTAAGAAATTATTTTGCTATTATTTTATATGTATGAGTGTTTTACCTGCATGTATGTAGTAAGTGTATGTATGTATCATATATATGTAGTGCCTGCAGAAGCCAGAAGATGTCAGAACCCCTTTAACTGGAGTTACAGATGGTTGACCATCACATGGGTTGGTGCTGGGAACTGAACTTTTGTCCCCTGCAAGAACAACAATACTGTTAACTATTGAGCCATTTCTTCAGCCCTAAGGAATGCCTTTAGGGAAATTATATATTATCCTAGGTCTCTAAAGGTAGGAAATTAATGCCCTATAAAGATAAGAAAAGTGGGTACTCACTTGTCTTTATTTTGCCCCTAACCAATGTGTGAGCTGTGTAAGTCATCTATATGTCTCATTCTCCTGTGTAGTAAAATGGAGAGAGTGACAACATCTTTATAAGGTTTTTGAGACTATACACTAAGATAATAGTGTGCTCAACAGATGTTAGCATGATATTGATACTGATGATAGCATAAGTAGAGTTACCCAGCTTAGCAACTCCAGTGAGCAAGTCATCAAATGACATGGTCTGTTATTCTCTACTATTCTTACTTTTCTATTATTAGCTTCTCTTTTCTTTAGTCATGTTCCAACTTGCCCACACCAGCAGCAATCTCTTCAAGTCCTTCTATCATCTAATTACGGTATCCAAACTTTTGTTTAAATTCATGAAAAATATCTCATTGATATTTCAATTAATAGGCTACTGCCTGTAAGTCATTGGATAGGAAAAGGGACAGGGTCACACAAACCTCGACAGATTGAGAGTAGGGTGCAGGGTGAAAGAATGCTTCCAGGGTGATGAATATTCCTGAATGCACACCCCAGGAGGAACTACAGAAGGAACAAGGAATGCTAGGCTTGAGAACAGATACTTCTGGATCAAATGAGAGCTGATTTCCAAAGATTAGGGGACTTTTATGAATTTGGACTTTTATTTATACTAATGATTCCAAGGGAGCTAATGAAAAGTAATTGGCTGACATTAGGAGGAGACAGAATTCAATTCAAAATGAGGATGAGTAATGAACAACTCTACAACTAAATATGGAATAAACCACTTTGAAAGGTCCTAAATCCCCATTTGTTAGTGATAGGCAAATGTTTAACCATTTGTGAGCAATAGTAGATGGTTTAGGGGACTATATAACCATTTAGGTATCTCCCATTTGTGGGACTCTGATTATTATGAAAATTATTGAATTAAGTTTAAGAGAGTAAGCTACATTGAAGGTGATGACCCAAGTGTGGGAAAGATAGTAAGCTATACATATGTGTGACCTTTCTTGACTTTCCAGAACTTTCTAGTCATTTGGACTCAGTTTTGGTAAACCTACTCCAGTATTATCAATCTTATAACAACAATTCAGTTGTGCTTAATTTTGATGAAGTATCTAATATAGAAGATATGTTATAGAATATGAAATTAAAAATTCTCCCAAATTGTAGTATATAATCTTGTGTTAAATTTTAAAAGTGGGCATTGAATTAAATATACTTTTAGAGTCTAACAAACCAAATACATGGAAGCCTATCTTTATAATATCCAGTTTTGATAGCATAGAGACTCCAACAGTAATGTCAATCTTCTAAATATCCATGTCTCTATTTCTTCTTGTCTCCTGCTCAATTTCTGCAAGGAGTTGCTCAGAGGAAAAGGAGTCAGCATTGCTGGCAGGCAGTTTGTTTTGTGGGTTGTTTGTTTCTGCAGGGAGCTCAATAAACTCAAGAACTGAGAACTTGATCAATAAGATCAGATCTATGTTTTGCATTTCCTGTGATGTCTTCTTGCAAACTTGGAAGAGCTAGGTTAATTTCAGGTCACAGCCACCCACATGTGCCTCGGAGAAGTGGTTTTGAGTAAAGAGCAGTGAGACACGTTTTGAGAGGGGAGACATCTACGGGCCACCACTTCACTACTTTCCACACCTGCAGAACAAATATTTTTATCTGGGTGGAAAAATAATATTCCACAATCCTACTTCCTCTTGCCAATATTTTTTCCTTCTGAATTTGCATAATCCTATTAAGATAGCTTTTCTCAAATGGATAAGGGCAATAGGTTCTGTTTTAAAATTAGTTAACGAAGCAGGTGAATACTATAAACCATCATGAGGTACTTTCCTGGGCCTTCTCCCAACGACAGTCAAAGCAGTGGAATGGACTAGAACGAATGTATTCTAGGACATTATTTAGTTTTGCAGACCATCTGTGCCTTAGCTCTCTTACACTTTCCTTGTAACGTTTTTTCTTTTCATTACTACTTTAGCTATAACTTCTTGCTTAAAAATAAAAGCAAAGGAAACTGGAAATACTAGATAAATTGAGTTTGTTTTTGTTTTTTGGTTTTGTAATCGAGTATCCTGTAGTGTATTTCCAAGCTCGTCCCTTCTCTCCACTTCATTACTATGGTTACCAGATTTAAGACTTGGGTAATCTATCTCTATGCCCACAGGAAAGATTGATTGCAGTAAACCACAGAAGACAGAGATTGATCACAGTATGAAAATAACACCAGTATCTCTTGATCTAATTGCTGGTCCACTGAGTTTCTCTTAAAATACATGTGCATGAAAGCATGTAGAAAACTACTTAGGACTTGCCTCTCTTTCCTTTCCAAAAATGCTAGTACAGGGGGCTGGAGAGATGACTTGGCAGTTAATAGCACTGGCTGCTCTTGCAGAGGACCCCACGTTCAATTCCCAGAATCCACATGGCAGCTAACAACCATCTGTAACTTCAGTTCCAGGGGAATATGACACTCTCTGATAACATCCAAGGGCATTGTATGACACAAGTATACTTATGTGTGGGCAATACATTTATACATATAAAAATAATAAAATATTTTTAAAAATGTTAGTGCAATAGTTTTTACCAGAGGCAAAGAGGATAGCTCCTGTGAACCTGAGAAGACATATTTGAATAGAAAATGGTCTTAACTCATAGATAAGGTCAAAACTCATAGATAAGGTCACTTTCTTTCATCACTCATGTGCCTTGAAGTAAGCATATGTGCCCAGCTGAGAACAACACAGGTTCAACACCAAAGGCACAGGTCACCAAGTAATGAGTCCACTTGGTCATGGGCATCATGGTCCTCAGCTAGAGTTTGACAAGAACCAGAGGCTTACTGCGTTTCATAAGGCAAATAATGAGTACAAGGTGCATCTCTTAACCCTGTCATCCTAGCAAGCAAATATAACAATCCTTGCTACTGGATCTGGAATTGCTTCTTTAAAGAATCTGAGAAGGGCTGGAGAGATGGCTCAGTGGTTAAGAGCACTAACTGCTCTTGCAGAGGACTCTGGTTTGATTCCTAGCACTTACATGGCAACTAACAATTGTTGGTTTCAGGGGATCTGACACCCTCTTCTGACCTCCATGAACATTGCATGACATGGGTGCACTTATATACATGCATACAAAACACTATATACAAAAAATAAAAATAATAAAATTTTGAAAAGAGTCTAAGAATCTTTAAGACAAAGAAACCCAGGTGAATTTTTTTAACCTGACCTAATTCACCCTGTGAACATTGGCTTTCAAAATGTATTCACTATGAAATACCTCATGATTATGTTTTTGTGCTGTTCAAAATAATCAAACTCATATGTCCAAAACATAGAATAAAATGATAATTGCCAGGGCCTGGGAAGAAGGGACTTGGGGGATGTTGATCAAGGATTAAAAAGTTGCAGTTATGCCAGACAAACAAATCATAGGGATGTAATGCAGAGCAATGTAACTATAATACCATGTACCTGAGCTTTGCAAAGAGGGTATATCTTAAGTATTAGAAAAAAAAGAGAAAGAATATAGCAGTTATATGGAGTGATGGACATACTATTTAGTTTGATTATGGTATTTAAAATGAATACATATTGCATTGTCAGATTATACTCCATAAATACATGCAGTTTTATCAGTTATACCTGAGTAAAGTTGAAAAAAATAAAAAGGACAACAATCTAATGATCCATGTAAGACATGTACACATAAACCCTTCATTTCTGTGGCCCAACACATATGCAGTCCCTCACCAATTAACATATGTAACAGAACAAAAATTGATCCAAGTAGTGTTTATTTTTGCAGTATAGAATGTGATTCAATATTTTCTATTTTATATCCTAATTTTCTTTCTTTTTGCTCCTCCAAATATTTCCAGTCAACCACTGAACTGATTCCAAGAACACCAAGTCAATCACATTCCACAAATCAAAAGACATCACATTAAATGGTCCCAGTTTCTTCATTCTTAATATTCATTCATAAAATACTGAGCATCTATCATAAGATAAGAATATACTAATGAGGTTCGAGAGATGGTGGCTTAGCAGTTAAAAGCACAGGGTGCTCTTGCAGAGATCCTGGGTTCAATTCCCAGCACCCACATGGTGGCTAACAACCATCTGTAGCTCCAGTTCCAGGGGACCTTATGCCCTCTTCTGACTACTGTAGGCAATACATGCATACACATGAAATAAAAATAATAAATAAAATATTAAAGAAAGAATATGTTAGTAATGGGAGGAGATCTAAAAAAGAAGCTTCCAGGGCTCCGGTCAAAGTCCTGATGAAGTTTGAAAACTCAAATAGTCTGTTTACCGTCACTGCAGTGTTTGACAAGGTACTAGGAATTCACAAGAGTCTGGGCGTCCGCTTGCTATGTGCCATGTTTGTGTTAGATCCTGAGACTTTCTGTTGAGGGTTACATTCTATGTGTACCTAGTTTTTCAAAGACTTTACTGATAACAGAGCTGTACTTGATTCAAGAGCCTCTCACGAGAAGAACCTTTGTTAACAAGATCCAATGTTCCAAGTTACTGAATTCAGTTTTCTGCTTATTCACTAACTGGTTGCTTACCTCCAGATAAAAGTACAGATCACATAGGTACAGATGAGAAGGACCTTCATCATCGACCCCAAATGGATTATTTCAGATCTATTTTTCACCATTTTCTTTGCACAGCCCACGCTTTAGCTATTCTCTGTTTCTTCAATGGTTCAAACGTTTCCACCTTTATATGTGTTTTTTCTTTATTTCTATTTCTTAGTTTCCTGACTTTTGTCTTCCATCCTTAGCTCAAATTACAATTCCCTCTAGAAAGTTCTTTTCTCTTCTGATTCCCACTACATCTATTGAAGCAGTTGCCCCAACCTTATTTTTCTAATCTTTTCTTATTATCTTATTATACTGAATTTTAATAATGTAGTTTTGAGTCTCTTATCCACTAAACAGCAATTAAGTTCAGCAAAATAATATATAAGATAGTTTTAATTAAAGAGTCAGAGGACATTTTGGATAAGCATGAGAAAATAAGCTTATGTAAGGAGCTCAATTATACTATTCTATGTAACTGTGCTTTATTTCCCCCTACTGACTTTTGCTTTCGTGTAAGACTCCAGTAGGCTGGACTCTTAAGTACACATAACTATCCACATTTAAAAGTATACCATCTAAGAAATGGCATGACTGGATTTCTACTTTCAGACTCGTGAGCTATATATAAGGGCTTCAATTTCTTAAGCACCATAATGTCACAAATGGTACTTCAGATCAAAACACGAACAAGCTATGCTGTTTAGAAGATATTCAATGACATTTTTCTAATGGTTTTCAAGAAAACAGGTGAAGGGAAGGCTGAGGAAATATTGATGAGAGTTAGAGGTGTGCAAAGAATCAGATTTTGAATCTCTCATTTGCCATCTGGTATAAATAAAAAACTGTGAAGAGTAAACTATGTCTCTTGGGTCATATGTACTCTGATTAATTATTCCAACAGAAGTGAAATCTTTGTTCATAAACAGGTTCCACTCACGAAGCAAAACATTTTCCTCAAAAATCTCCATCCTTTGTGTGTACAGCATGTATGTGCTTTAGATCAGACTTTTCTTAACCTTGTTTTTATTGCCGTGTGGATGAGGTGAAATGCTGGACACTGCAAGATGTTTAGCAGGTTTCTGGGCTTCTATCCACCAGATTACTACAACACACAGTGCCCACTCCCCAAACTCTAAGAATTAAAATGCCTCCAGGCATTGCCAAATAGCCCCTGGGGCAGGGAAAACATTGCCCCTGGCTGAGAACCACTGCATTAGATCAAAGGGGGTTTCCATGGTTCTTTTGCTTACTTTTATCTTAGTTCAAGGTGTGGGAAGCTCTCCAGGTTCCTCTGATATAAATGAGAGGTCTAACAGCAAGTGGGATGAGGTCATCTTCTGGTGAGTTCTGAATGCCAACTTTAAGAGTATATTTTTTACTACCTATTACATTATTTAGTCTCTGGCTTATTTACTCACAGGATGAAGATGAATATAGAATAATCCACTATTAACATTCCAACACAAAATGAACTTTACAAACATTACTGCCTCCTTGAGAGTAAATCTTTCCTAAGAGCTGGGAGTACTCTACATTTCTAAGAATTCCCTCAAATCCTACAACCTTGTTCCTAACATTCTCTACCCTGCATTAAAACACTTATTTTCTCACTTAGTTTTTCCTCTTTTGGGCATCTAAAGCTGCATAAACACAGGTTTGGGCCAGTTTTTATATCCTCATTCCTTTTCTAATACAAAAATCTGCAAAGGAAGCACTCAAAAATATTTATTCAACCAACTGATCCTAGTGTTGTCCAGGAGTTTAAAGTGAAACCTTAAGAAAGGAGCCATTTCCATAAACCTTATCTTACATGAATCCAGAATCATTTCTTTGTCCAAATGTGTATAATTGTGTCAGATGTGACTTCATTAAACAGATGGGAAAGAATTGCAGCTTCATATGTCATTCCTCTTCCTCCAATTAGCTTGTGGCAAACCAGAATAACCTTGATAGATGCCAAATGAGAACCGGGTTTAGACAAACCTACATGTCTTCATTCAGTCTGATTATTTTGTGAAAGCCTAGGTATGTTGAAATAACCATAGCTTGAATTACCAGGAAGTATCTTATATCAATTAAGAGCTAGATAGTAGAAGAAGGTTCAAGATATCCATCACAGCATTTATAGCATTAAAAAGCTTAAGTCACAGGCTTGATTTCAGGAACTTAAAGGGAAAGAATTATATTATGAAAGCCACCAACTTCTTTGGGAAAACCAGCACAGAACTATCTTTGAAACATTGACTGTAAGGTTCACTAGGTAGATTTTAGTTTTTTACTCTGTCGTCGGGCATGGCACTCATAGCTCCTAGATTCTGAGCCAAAGTGTAAACACAAGGTGTACTCCAGAAACTGTTTGGTATTCAGTAAGCAGATGATGTCCCATAGACTGTGATTCTCACCAGGTCCCTATCCTAGGGATGTTACACCTTAGTTTGCCTTGGTTTTCTTCAAAGTAAATGCTGAGACAAAGAATTACATGCAAGATGTTTCTTTAGAAGACAATATCAGAGTGTGTTGAAGGGGGGGGCAAGTGATTCAAGGAAAAGAGGAATATTAGCAAAGGTGTGTCAATGATCAGTAAATTTCCATGTTTGATAAGTAGAACTTAAGCTCCAGAGACTCAGGCTTGATCTAGCAAGGACTGACAACACTGGCCATTTAGACACCAACCTACAGCTTTTTTAGTTAAGAGCTACTCCTTGAGCACTTGCTTCCTGACACTTCTTGCCTGCCCTGAGTATGCCGGGAGCATGCTAGAATGGCCATGAAACACTGTAGAATTGTAGGAAAGCACTGCTGTTTGTGGAAGACAGGATAATCGGTTAGGGTTTTTTTGTTTTAAATTTTTGGTTTTTTTTGAGACAGGGTCATCTGTAGCCCCAGCTGGCCTGGAACTTGCTATATAGACCAGGCTGGCCTTAATCTCATACAAATCTGCCTGCCTCTGCCTTCTGAGTGGTGGGACAAAAAGCATGCACCATTACTTAGATTCTTTTAAATTTATTTTTATTTGCATGTATGTTTTTCCTTCATGTATATAAGTATACCATGGGCATGAAATATCCATAGAAGGCAGAAGAGGGTCAAAGATCCACTGGAACTGGAGTTATGAACTGTTGAGAGCTGCCAGTGGGTGCTGAGAACTGAACCCAGGTCCTCTGGAAGAGCAGCCAGTGCTCTCAACTGCTGTGTCATCTCACCAGTCCCCAAAGTAAGATAATCTGAAACCCGATATTGTGTTACCTTAAATGGGAAAGTTTTAAAATAATATTTTAATTGTTATTTTTATTTTATGTGTATAAGTAAGTGTGTGGCCTGAATGTAGTGAGATGCACCCATGTTGTGCAGCACCTGCAGAGGTGAGAAGAGGCTGTCAGATCCCCTGGAACTGGAGTTAAGGACGGTTGTTAGTCACCATGTGGGTGCTGGGAACCAAACCCAGGCACTCTTCAAGAACAACCAGTGCTTTTAACTGCTGAGCCATCTCTCCAGCCCAGGGCAAAGGTGTTTTGCAGATGGGATTAAGTTAGGGAACTTGTGATAGGGAAATAGTCTTATACAGATAGGGCCAATTTAATCAAGTGGATTTTAAAATAGAGAATCTTTCTCGTCTGTGGTCAGAAGTAAACATGACTATGGCAGAATATCAGAGAGATGCAAAGCTGTTGCTTTGAAACTGAGAAAGGAAGGTATGAGCCAAGGAATGTTGGCCTCAAGTTGGAAAAGGAAAAAAAAATGCTTCTCCCCCGGACTATTTGTTACATAAATGGGTCAAACTTCGGGTTGAATCTGAAATGTTTCCCACAGGCTCATGTCTTGGATGTTTGTACTCTTTGCAGAGGTACTGGTAATTTGGAGAAGTGGGACCTAGCTGGAGGTGCTGGGGTGATTGGGGGATGAACAGGTCTTCGATGTTATGTTACCCCTGGTCATTTCCTATCACTTTTTCTCTCTACATTCTGATCCTATCTTATTCTCCCATGCCCTTCCTGTCATTATAGACCCATTCTTCTGAAACCATGAACCAAAATAAATTCTTTTAAGTTTTTTTTTCTGTCATATATTTTGGTCACAGTGACACAAAGTTAGCATACCATAGGTAGCCTTTGTATATTGGCCATTTAGGTTATTTATTGACTCTACATTGGTATATCTTAACTTTAAAGCCTGCCTACACTAAACTAAACTAACTTTTCACTTTCAGTTATTAAAAAAAAATCCTAAATCCCTTTTAACCATCTAGAGCTCACTGCTTTGTATATCTCATGAAACTGTACCTAGCATCTTCTGATAATTGATAAGAGCTTTGTGATTTTAAGGTCCCAAGTGTCTATTGCCCTTTGAAGACCCAAGGCTCTTCATTATCATCTAGATCAGTGAGCCAGCCCCTGATTTCTCCATCCCTTGCAAGTCCCCTTGTCTTCTCCCCTTTTACATATTGGCCCCTTATCTAAGGCCCTCTTTTCTGAGACGACCTCATGTTCTGAAGGGCCTGCTCCCTCAGGCACTCCTATTTAATACTGCCATTGAAGTCTGTTGTATGTAACTACCTCTCCATGGTCCTGTCTTTTAGCCTTTTTCATGAGCCACCACATCTCTTAATCCCATTAACGCAACTCCAGAAACAACATAGCCCTGCCAACATGTTCATTTTAGCTGAGTGATATTTATTTTAGATGTCTGACTTCCAGAATTATAAATACTAAGTTTTTCTGATTTTTTACAAGTTTTATTTCTGTCCTTATTTTTATTTTTTATTTTATTAGCATTGCTTTCTTTAAGAAGTAACTTTGAGGAAGAGTTAATCTTTTTTAAGAGAATGATGATGGGTAAGCTGACCAGGCTCCAGTGGATGAAATCACAAAGAGGGACATCCAATCACCCCAACTTGATTCAGTTAGCGCCTATATATGGCAGAATGCATGAAATCCTGTGGGTGGGCTTCAAGGGGTGCGGGTGGGAAAGGAGTCTAGCTATAATTAAAATGTATGAAATGCACAAAAATTCGATACAAATATACATTTAAAAAGTAGCATGATTACATTGAAAGTCTTTGAGTACGTTGGAGAATTTGGAAAGGGAGTACATGGCAAACTCATAGGAAGAATGACAAAGTTCACATTATTGTTGAAGCTTGGTAGTGCAGCTTTGTTACTAAACCATATAAAAATTAGACATATAGAATTTCAGATTTTTTGTATAAATCACGATTTGCCTGGATGTATATTAAGTGCAACCATGTCTTGCAATGCCCATGGAAGAGAGAAGAGGGCATTGGATCCTCAGAGACTGGAATTCTGGACATTTGTTCACTGCTACGTGGGTGCTAGGAACTGAATCTGGATTACCTGTTGTAAGAGCAACCAGTGCTTTTAACTACTGAGCCATCTCTTTCTAGTCCCATGTTTTTCTGATATTAAGCCACTGAGTTTGTGTATCAAATATCATTGTGTACACAGCAATGATAAGAAATACTTGTTACTTCTGTAATTCAAGCCCCAAATTTATTTTCATATCCACACTCAGTTAGCACAAGCTTTGCTGAGGTAGTAGTGGGCATCCCAGATTTGGCAAGTTAGTTCCAGCAATATTACAAAAGGGCAAATGAATGTATATTGATACTGATCTATGCTTTTAGAGAAGAGCTTTCAGGTAAGCACAAACTGTAATTACAAGTGTGTTTAACAGGTAATGCTACAAAGTTTTCCTGCATTTGGGCCCTATTCCAGTCTGATCCATCCCATATGGAAGGATAATTCTATAGTTCAAATTTATAAGTCATTTTGCATCATCTCTAAAGTCGTTTAGCAGACATACCTTCATGAGCAACTAATGTCTTCCTGCCCTGATGTGCCATGTTCCCAACACTCTGCTGGATCCAACTCTTTATGATATAGTGAAAGTACCACGTTGCCTCTGTTTTTCTTGAAGTTTCCTTTTCCGCTGTCTGTCTCTAACATGCTGCTGCTCACAGACCTTAACCCCAACCTCTGGCCCTTCTCTTCCTTTCTTGCTCCATCCCTTCACTTTGTCTCACTTGGAATGTTCCTCTTCACTTCTCACCCATGGCTATAGCTTTTGTTCCATCTAAATCCCGATAATTCTTCAGCATGTCTACCCAGCTTAGTGTTGTCTTCTGCATGAACCACTCCTGCATCTCAAATGTTGGTTTATTGTACACTGAACTCAATATCTGATGCCCTTGGTGACATCAAAATCCTTCCCTAATAAAGCTGTATTCTTAGAAGTCACCTCATGCCTTTTCTTTCTTAGTTTTTTTTCAGTATTGCCTAAAATTTTATCATTTTTCATTCCAGTTTTGATTGTGAGGACCTTCTTATGGTTCTTCTCGTCTTGGTCTTCTCTGAAGCATTTTCCAAAGTGTCCAACTGAATTAACTTTTCTTTAATGCAAATCTTATCATACCATCCCCCAATTTAAATACCTTTTTTATTTTTATGCATATTGTTATTGAGTTGTTTTGCATTTCATATAATAGAGCTTAATGCCTCCCCATTACCTTTAGAATGAAACTCCATCTTCTTGGCAATGTGCAGAACATTTTCTTGCATGACAATTGCTCACCTCTCCAGCCCCCTCTGTTCATACTCACATTTGAGGGAATCTGAAGCATTGACTTGGTGCTTATTTTATTTTTAACTATAAGTCCTGATTTAGGGAAGTGGATGCAAGGGGTTTATTTGAGAGGTTATCCCAGAAAAATACCAGGGGTGGTGAAGTGATGTAAGAAAGAAAAGGCACTAATTCATGGTGCATTATTAAGCAGGTTTACTGTGAGCAACTACAGCCCAATTCCACAGGAATGACTAGAAGCAGGGAGGGGTGGAGATGGTTGGGTGAGGGGCTCTAAGTTTATTAAGATCTGTTATATTAAATATGGTCAAATAGGAAGGTAAGAAGTAAAGAAAATAGACATAATAGATCATAACCTGAGATGAAAAAAGAATTGAATGGAGACATAGAAAGGACTGAAATCTCATTTGCAAGGCTGATTCTGCAAATTACTTTGTACCTTGTAAAAGGAAATTCCTTATTATAAGCCCCGAAATAACAGTCTGTCATAATACCTAACAAAATAGAGAAAGCTCAGAAGAAAATACCTTGCAAATACTAAAGGTCACCATGTTCCTGCCAAGTACCAGTACTGTACCCTGGTAATATGGAGAATTACAAAGTGCCATGACATTTATTCTGGATGCCTTTTGCAATTAAGTATAAGTTTCTAATCCATGCAGATCTGTTGAAGCCTCATCTAAACCCTTCAGTCTTCTTTAAGGTACAAAACAGACAGGCATTCTGTCTCTCTGGGGAAGCAATTAAAAGCTCTTCAACATCACGCTTACTAAGGAAGTAGTTGTTAATTAATAATCTATGAAATCACCTTTAAACACCTTTAAAAACATGTGGAAAAATGTGAAAAAAGATAAATGGCGAAAGAGAATGCACTTATTTCCCTACATCTTCCTGAAAAGAAAGGGAATTACAAAATATAATTAAAGACTTTCCTTCCCAAAGACAAGGTAAAGGAGATCTGTTTGTTAATTTTTTTCAGTGATTTACCTCCCAAGCTGGAACTAAGTTTTGGGACTTAATGTCTTTGATATGGCCACATTAGTAGCCAAGGCAGGAGGTAATTGTAGCAATGCTGTTGTTGAAATGTATGCTGGGGCTCCATGGATTGTTCCCTATCACTGGTCACTAGGCACTGGTTATAAGAGCACAATCATGAGTTTGTTCCTGACCTACTAAATTATAATTTCTTAGGCTGAGGGCCAGAAATTTGCATTCTACCTAGGCCTCCAGGTGATCTTTGCATACCTAAGTTTGAGAGTCACTGACTAAGGCAGGATGATCAAAGTGCAATCTGCAAGCCAGCACCACTCTTTGGATGCTATGCGGTCTGCAATTGGATGGCTCTGCTTATTACAGGTTCCAGTTCATTCTTAGGTTTACTAGTCCTCTATGCAGGGGCTTTTCATTTACATTCTCCCAGTTTTAGTAATGAACCAACTACAAATTCCCACTAGGTTCATTTTAGAATTAGATGAAACTACTGTGGATTAATGATATATCAAGGCCTTCCCTTTCTCCATCATATTGAGCATCACTGTATCTGTTGATTCACACATGTTCAGGCGTTCATTATGAATTCAGCATACATTATATACATGCATGAAAACTTTAAAACTTAACTATTTTAAAAAGTAGCCTTTCATTATGAGTCTTTACAGTGCTGGCTTTTCTTAAACATGTGTGATAAAGAATTTGATTTTTTGCTACCCATATACAAGAACATGAATATTTCTTCTCATCTCAATGCTTCCCAGCTGTGGGCCCTATCGGACTTCGTACATGAAGCTATAAATGAAGCTACGCACAGCATCACAGATCTGTTTTCTGTAGTATTTGGATTCACATGATTCACATCTTTTTTTTAAATAAGTGAGTGAAGCCAGTCAGAGCTTTCCTCCATACTCATTGAGTACAGGACTGAAAAACTGTCTTGACTTAATAGGCAAATGACATGTTCAGCAGAGACGTATTTTACATACGATGAACAGGAAACAACTTAGACCATTGTATATGGAGCGACATATCCTACAAATCTTTTACCCCAAGGGTTTTTCCACTGCAACACCGTCCACATTTTTGGATGGCCAATTATTTGCTGTGGGAGGCTGTCCTGTATGTTGTCGGAGGTGTAATAGCAGCCCTAATCTCTACTACTAGATATGAGGAGCACCTGTCCTTTATGCATGAGCATCAAACAAGTCTCCAGACTTTGCCAAATGTCTGCTGAGGGACAAAGTTATTCCAGGGTTGAAAACACTGTTCTAAGCATCTGGAAAGGAATGGAAAAAGGTGAAAGAACTTAAGCAGGGTTGGCCCAGCTTCCTTCCATTCTAATTATATAGTTAATGGGTTCTTCTTTTGCTTCAATTTGTTTGCAGATTACATTTAGTGGTAGTGACACCTGCATTCCAGCAGCCTTTCTTCAAAGTCAGTTAGCATTCCAGTTGGGTTTGAAGGGTCTTAATGTGGGGAAAGTTTTCCTGTATTGAAGACCTAGTTTAGCCACAGCAGGTGTCTATGGAGAATAAAGCCAAAGATTCTAGCTTCCTCCTGATTCTTCTCTGTTTTATACAGTACGGAGTGAAAGCACAAACTCATTATTTCATTTCTATGATTATAAAAATGGCTGTTTACAGTCAACATCTTGCTGTGTACTCTGATCTCCTTTTGGGTGGAGTTAAGACAAAAAGAATATAAATGAAGGACAGTTATACAGGCAGGCAATTCTGGCTATGCTGTTTGCTTTGCTTTAGTAGAATGTGTTCTCCAATAAACTGATTGAAAGTTTTGTCACCAACAGTCTGCTACCTACTTACTGATGTGGTAGAGATGGTAGAGCTTGCCATATGTCAGAAAGCAGTTCCCTGTTGTTTAGCACTCTGTACCCCAGGCCAACTGGCTCAGGAGCTTCTGGAGAGTCTCCGGTGTCCACCTCTAATCTCCCTGTAGAAGTGCTTGGATTTCAGACATGCACTACTATGTCTGATTTTCTGTCATGGGTTCTAGGGATTCAAACTTAGGTCATCAGGATTATGTGGCAAGCCCTTTACCCACTGAGCCATCTCCCAGATCCCACTTTATGAACTTTACCATGGGAACTCATTTAATTTTCACTGCAATCTTTTGTGAATAATATTATGAATCCCATGCTAAGGATTAGGAACCTAGATACATATAGTCTTACAGGTTCTTAGGGATTTGTGATTTACTTATTTATTGAGACAGGCTATCCCCAGCTGGACTGGCACTATATAGACCAAGTTGGCCTTGATCTCATAGAAACCTGCCTGTTTCTCTCCTGGGATTAAAGGCGTGTACCACTATGCTTGGTTGGGATTTTGTTTTTAAGTAAGCTGCCTACCAGTTGATGTTGACAAATTAGCCCCTTTGTTTTAGAAGGAGCAAAACCAGATCTCTAAAACTTCAACTATCTCACAAAATACTAACTCCAAACAAAATTAATCAGTCTGAGGCCATACACGGTAGGTAAATTGAGACAAAACAAGACCCCATCCTGATTTTGTCTAAAGCTAGTCAAAAACAAAGTCATTATGTCTCAAAATACTAAACATGCTTTTCTATTTTTTGAAATAGTTATCCCTCTTCTTTATCAATTTTTTAAATTAATTTAAATTGTCATTTAATCTTCATTCCTAGTCTGTCATGCTATAGTCAAGATTTGTTAAGATGCCCATCATAGAATTGTCTCTGCTTTTTTCATGATAGTGTCTAGAATAAATCCCTGTTTCTGTAAACTTAATGCCCACTGAATCACTTAATTTATGGAAATCACCTCCATCTTTTCCTACTCTGGATCCTCCTGACAAGAATTCTCCCTTACTGCAGATGGTAGTAAACTCAACTTGTCAGATTGTAGACTCATTCTTGGTCATTTTGGGCTCAAGGATAGTGACAGGTCTTTGTATATATAAATAAGTACAACGTTAGATGTGGTTGCTAATTTTCCAGATGATTGAGTCGGTGTCAAAAACATTAATACAGGTGAGGATATTGTTCAGATACAGAGTTCTTGCTTAGCATTAGATTTTATCAACAATAACCTAATATACATATATATGTATATATATATATATATATATATATATAGAGAGAGAGAGAGAGAGAGAGAGAGAGAGAGAAGAGGGAGAGAGAAAGACAGAAACAGAAACAGACAGAAAGAACTGGACCTAATTTAGCGAAATAAAAATATACAGGGATAAACAAAATCCTCTTTTTTATGATAGAAAATATCCATATAAAACTTTATAGCTAGTTCTATTCATAAATAGAAAATACCTGGGGAATTAAAAAGCATTAGCAAGATCAAAATGAGCCACTCATGAACTATGAATACTTAAAATCCTGCAATCTGGATTTCTATTTTAAAAGAACCAAAAATCCAGATTAAGGGAAGACATAGTACCACTGATCTGTGTTACATATTGATCATGCCTACACTTTTCCTGTGACTCATACTTCAAGATATTCATTAGCAAATAAAAAGAAAGCTGAGTAGCATAGTGAGTGGCTGTCGGCTAGATCATTAGAGAGACCAGGCTAATGTAGTAGAGAAGATTTGAGAAAAGTTGCTAGCTCTTCATCCTTAAGTGTCTAAAGGGGTGCTTTTAGGAAAAGAAAGAAATGATTTGTAAGTGTAAGGAGGAGTGATAAAGTCACTGCAGAGATTTTGAGACATTAAATCATACCTTCTGAAAATGAACCCCTATGGATTTAAATAAGTCCCTTCTAGGTGACCACTGTGGTTGGGTCCTTGTGTTCTGACCTTTATCAGTAAGGTCTGATATTTTTGTGGAATTGGAACATCAAAAATCCTTTGAACAGGGCTGAAGAAACAGGCAATGTGGGGCTTCTGGGTTTATCCATTTGAAGGGCCAAGAGCTTTTCAAGTCGTTCTCCTGTCTGGAGCACTACTGAGTTTGAGGCTACAGCCTTTTTAAAAATAAGTATAGTTCCCTGTCCTTGGATGTTCATTTTTCTCTAGTGGATTAATAAGAAACAGTTTGGTTTGAGAGAATGATTCACATATTTCTAGGGAAAATGTTTCACATATTTCTAGGGAAAATGTCCTAAAGGCCATGCTTCAATATCATTTCAATTTTATATTCCTCCATAAAATATATACAACAATGACTAGAAAGGAGCACTTGCTATGAAAAGGAACAAACCAGGCACTATAGGTACCTGGAAGAATGAAACTATTGCAGTTGTGTAGGATTAGGAAACAGCCTATCGAGGGCTTTGCAGTTTAGCAAAGACTTAAAAGATGGGAATAGAGGAGAAGGAAAATCACAAAAAGAACTGGGAATTCTGAATCACAATTTCCTAAATTACTGTCATCTGAGACATTTTAATTAGGGACCTGGCATTCTTACTTTGTTATTCGGTCAAATTTAGGGGCCCCATATTATCTTTTTTTTGTAATATTTTTCAATTTTATTTATTCTTAGTGTGTGTGTGTGCATGAGTACAGGCACATATGCCATGGTGTGCAAATGGAGGTCAAAGAACAATATTTATGAGTCTATTCTCTCCTACTATGAGTTCTGGGGATTAAGCTCAGGTTGTCAGGTTTGTATGACAAATGCCTATACCTACTGGGTCATCTTGCTGGTCTTATTTTCTTGGGGGATGGGTGAGAAATAAACATTCTATGAAGTCAGCTTGTTTTTAGATGCCCTTAAAGCCATAACCATATTCTCAAGTAGTCCTAATTTCTGTTTAGTCACAGAGAATAAGTCAGAACTATGTGGGTGATGGGAGACATCTGACATGAGGCACAAAGCAGAGTAAGGTAAATGCAGGTGAGATTGTAAAGTTCATATACTGAAGTTGTTATAACACTGTTATTGTGTAAATACTTCTTATTGGTGAACAACAGATAACATACAATGGGGTTTTGTCACATACATATACAGGGTGTCAACTTCCAACAGACCGAGTCTGGCCAGTTCTGTCAATGAAATCTGGATGTGTTTGATTCTGAGATACTCTACTTTGATAAAAGTGACAGCCAGTGCTTTATAAAACGCAGACAAGATAATGGAAGCAAACACGCCAAGTTGTAAATTGTCTGGTCCCTTCTTGAAAGTGACCCCATTTCACAACCTGACTGTTGAGTCACCAACAGGCATTCTTCCCATACATTCAAATGTAATCTCAGGTACTATCTCCATAGGTCAGGAATGAATCTAATGCCATTGCTTCTTTGGGAAATGATGCTTTCGTTTTTTTATTAATCAACCAATATCATTTTTCAGAGTACAATTTCTCAGCAGACAATTAAAGAAAGTTTCTACATGTGGAATGTTAACTGTTTTAGAATGATGAATTTTTGTTTGTTTTTTTGGTTTTAGTTCAGCCTACAGTCTATTAGAGCCTATGGAAATTAGTTTAGTTGTCCATGATTAGCTGGGCCTGAAGACAGAAAAGGCAAATAACGTTCAGTTTCCAAACTGGGGCAGAAGGGGAAGGGATAAAACTCTAGGACTCAAGATAAATGAGATTTTCAAAATGAGATTTTCATGAAATATTTAAAATTTTGATGTAAAAATCCACACTGAAAAAGATATAAATTTAAAATAAAACCGGGACCTGATCCTGAAGTTTTGTGATTCACCTTATTTACTGTACCCTATTCTTGGCTTCAACCAGAGAGAGAGAGAGAGAGAGAGAGAGAGAGAGAGAGAGAGAGAGAGATCAGAAATACTTAATGTGTGTTACATTAGATCATAAAATAAAGTATAAATGCTATACAGTAAGCTAGGGATATCAAGGACTGTACATGTGCAACTTTGGGAACTTTACTGAACCTCCCCTCTTTGGGCTTTCTCATCTGTAAACCTGGATAAAATATTAACTTGATTAGTGGTAGAATAATCAATTTATTCTGATAAGGGCAATCTTGATAATAGAAAATGGCACTAACAGACAGTATAACTCTGTAATTTGAAATGTTGCACTTTTTAAAAGTACTATTAATAAAACAGTAATAGATTTACAGCCTACCAAAAAAATGACAAGCTACTCCTGAGCATTCATTCCAGGGCTCAGCAGCAGATGTCGTCAGCTTCCTTTGTGCTTGTTTCACGTTCAGGGGACCTTTGATCTCCTTGTTTAGCACTTCTGCTACTGAGCTTTGCTTGACTAGTGGCTTCATGGATTTTGCATGCTGATACTGTAAATGGCCAGTAGAGACAGCAGTGTCCTATGACTTCCAGAGATCAAGAGCTACACTCATCTCTAAACTGTAGTGGACTTGATTTGAGAAATAAGCTCTTTGAAAGATATCCTGGCAGGGAACTCTTAATTATGACACTGTAAATGGAAAATGTCACAGAAAGACCCCTGGGATAGTGTTGTTTTAAAGCTTTTACTATGTGCTGAAGTTATGATTCATTTGTTATACATGCATTACTCCTGCACTAAAACACACCCTGTCTGAAGCTAGATGTACAAAATGGAGTTTAAAAAATCCATTTCAATCCAGGACTGTTGGCACATATCAGTAATCCCAGCACTGAGGAGGCAGAGGCAGGTAGATGTCTGTGAGATTGAGGAAAGCCCAGTTCTTGTCATGAAATTTACTGTTGATCTTTATCATTAGTGTTATCTACCAGTTACGGTCCCTTATTTATTAGTTGGTGATTATAAAACTCCTATTTCCCTGGTGACTTAACACACACTAATATCACTTTTCCTTGGGGTTCGATATTCATATGGATAATTGGTTCCATTCTAGGCTTCTCAATTTCTAGACTGCCTCACTGTTAGTAACGTCCAGCCATGGTCATCTATTCATATGGTCATAGCCATATCCTTTGTCTCTATTTCATGTGAATAGCTAGTATCTCCTTTATGCTCTCCTTTCTTTATCCACCTTAGATCTAGTTCATCACTACATACCACCTCCTCATTTCCCCTCCCTCTTTTTCTTCCTTCTTTCCATCCTCTGTTCCTGCAACTCTTCTGTCATACTCTCCTCATCTTGGACCTATTTTTACTCTAACTAGGAAAGACTGTAGTTGCACATACAATAAAAATATCCTTCTTCTCGGTGCCTGAACCTGAATATGGAAGGTTTCTGGGTAAAAATGTATACCTGGGTACTGATGATTCATACTGCAAATTCCTAGCCACAAATCTCACATGAGTACACACTGCCTCAACATTTCTAAACCCACCCATCTTTCAACAATAGCTACTAAATATACCTTCTTTCTCAAATGTTTTAAATTTCGTGTTTTAACTGTACTCTGACCTGATAATGAACCTCAAAATTCATGGACAGGATTATGAACTTTGAGGTAGAAGCTCCTGTATCATACCATTATTGAACTTACCAATTGAATACCAAGCATAGTGTTAGTGTCCCATTTTTTCTGTATGATGGCGAAGTACGGGGATTCTGGAGACATTATTTTAATTCAAATGCTACTGGGCCATTTCCTGGTGAATGAACTGGGGTAAACTAACTTCTGTATTATCTTCTTCAATGAGTTAAAGATAATTTAAATCAAGACTAAAATGAATAAAATTCATTTTAACCAGGTACTTAAGCCTAAAATGCCTAAGTCATATTCAATTCCCTGTCTTCATATAAGGCTAACCCCCTTTGCTCTGGATTTTATGTTTTATTTTTCTCTTCTTAAGAACTTTGTTCTTCAATTTATAGTGTTCTTTCACTATGGTATTAGTATCTTCCATTTCATTTGAGTATTTCCTTTGTCAATCATATCCTTTTATCTTTTATTTTAGAAAATCCTTTCATGAGCACACATTTTCTTCCATTCTATCTTCTATGCTTCCCTGCATGACAAAGGCAATTACAGGCAATATCTAAAGGCTGCCACTATTTCCTTTATTCATTTTTCTGTTCAACCTACTCCAGACAGGCTTTCCAATGATAGAGTGCTCCATTCTCAGAGCTTTTCATTCTCTCAGTGGGTGATTTCACACGCTTTTGTGGAATTCAAAGTCTCTACTAGTCATCACCACGTTTATTTCCAGATTTTATCCCTCTCTTGAGCTCATATATCTAATTACTTGCCAACTCTACTGAACTGTTTCATAGGCATCTAAACTTGACTGTATCAAATGTGACTCTGGATTTCTAAACTAAATTTGCTTCTATTGCAATAAGCTTCGATAATTAACTGTCTGGTGATAACTAACCAGGTGCTTAAGCCTAAAATGCCTAAGTCATATTCAATTCCCTTCTTTTTCTTATATCCTCACATAAATGCATCAGCATGACCCATTGACCTTACCTCCAAGGCATAACCACTAGAATGTGAGCCTCATCAAAAACTTGCGTTTTGTATGTCCTGTTTAATGAGGTATTGTAAGAATCTAGATAATGTTTTCCAAATAGTAGGGAGCAAATATTTTTGAAAAGAATTAATGCATGAACCTTGAATCTGACTACTTTGCTCCATTCTTATGATCAATGTCTTAGTCTAAACCACTGCCATCTTTTTTATACAGCTTCCTTCTAACTGGTGTGCTGCTGCCACTGTTTATTCCATAATTATGTACTCACTAGTCTATTTGCAATTTTGAGGCTAACTGCTGTGTTCCAGTGCATTTGCATAAAATTCAATCGTGTCTTCAGCAATAGGATTTCACCTTCAATTCTGAGAAAGGAAGTCATGGACAGTGGCAATAGCCTGTGTTATTTTGGGGGTCTCTGTGTTATTTTGGACTACTCTGCCCAACGACTCAAAAAGAGAGTTCATACACTGGACTTGGAGCAATGCAGCTAGAACTGACCTGGAAGACTCCTCCTTGAGGAATAGCTCCCATAGTTTTGGAGGATACAATGAAACTGCTCAGGGAGAAAAATCAATCAGTGGTCCAACACCAGCTGTAAAGCCTAATAGCCACACAGTAACCAGTACCCCAAATTAACTCTGTTGTTTCAGTAGTGGCACTTTTATCTTAGGAGTAAGCAATAGCTGTCCAATCGTACTTAAAGCCCACTCAATGGAAGGGAATTCATGTGTAGTACATTAAATATTGCCAAATACACATGGCTGGAGAATTCATAGATCTTAGAGAAAAACTACATCTATCATATCCCTAGACAAATACAATTTTTTACTGTATACTAAATATGTATCCTTATATTTACAGACACGTATACCTGTCACCATGCATAGAAGAAACTTCTTTTCCAAATAGATGGAGACTATTACAGAGTTCCAGTTACAGAGTTCCACAACTGGTCAAACACAGATAGCAAGTGTCTGTGAGATGTCCAGCCCTAAGTGATGTATCTACAATGGAACCTTTACACCTAAGGCTCAGGAGATAGAAAGAATATTAATACATCTTTCATTTCTCACCAGTGAAGTTTCCTCATTCAACAGAAGGTGATTAACAAAGAAAGCCACACCTGACGAAAATATTAAGAATAAGAAATTGCAGAGTACGTGTTCCTGGATAGAACTCCTATATTAAACCTCTGCCCCCTCGGGGCCAGGGACCATTGAGGAAGAAGGGACAGAAAGACAGTTAGAGCCAGGGGTGATGGATGACCACAAGGAAATAAGAGTTTTCCAGGTGACTGGAAGTTGCTCATATGAACATACAGCAATGGTGACAGTATGCACAATACCCAGATAAACTCAAACCAGACAAATATCCAGCACAGAACTGGAGAAATGGGTGTGAAGTCCAAACATTAGCTGAGGAACTCTTGTTAACTGATTAGTGCTGGGTGAGAGAGAGTTGGTCTTCTTTAAGGGAGTGATGCTAGATAGATGGCCAGGCTCCAGTGGACGTACTCACACTGAGGGAAGTTTGGGGACACAAACTTGACTTGGCAGGCTTTAATGTATGTAACAGAATGCATGAAATCTGCTGGGGAGGGTGGGATGGGTTCAGATAGGGGAAGGAGTCTAAATATGCTTAAGGTATATTATGTGAAATGCACAAAAATTCAATAAAAATATGTATTTTAAAACACCAAATTATTTGATTCAATGCTATTTCCTATTGTGTCTTACAACAAATTTAAAGAAAAAGTATTGTGCTCTTTTAAAAAATACAATCCAATATAGTGAGCTGTAAAAATAAGATATGAACCTGACATTATCTATTTCTTTCATTTCCCACTTCTTTATGTCATTGTCCACTGTAATCTCAAATTCCCTGGTTCAACAAATTGATGAATTCAAATGAAGTAATGCATATGTTCATAGTGGGTGTGTGGTCTGATGTTGTCAAGGAGTGTGGGAGTATAAAACTTTGTTTTACATTTCTCTCTTCCCTTGAATGTGAATTATCAAATAAGCTATTATTGATTTCTCTTTATTATTTCCTACCATTTAACCCTTAAACAAATATAATCTAGTTTTTCTCCAAACACTGAACTAACTGCATGTATATATGAACATTTTTCTATTTAATTAAATTTTGTTCTTGGTGTTTTTGTTTCGTTCTCTTCTTCCATACTTTTTCGATTTACCTTTCTGTTTCTCATTCTATAGTAATAAGATAAATGTTTAGAAAACTAATTTTCACCTCTATCTTTCTAAAATAGTTTTGAAGCATGGATCTTTTATGAACCATGACTTTAGTTCAGCTAATATATTTGATATGTATAATTTATCTTTCAATAAAATATTGCCCCTTTGTGAGTTTTTTAGAGCTCAAATGATCTTAGAAGTACATTGCAAATTTCAAATTTTTGAAATTTTTTGTAGTTATTTATTGTTGTATTATAATCAAATTCTACTTGATCAGATAATATACACAGTGTATATTTGATTAAATTAATGTTTTTTTTTTGTCTTTTTGAGACAGGGTCTCCCTATAGCCCACCTGGCCTGGAACTAGCTATGTAGACTAGATCCTATAGAATAACTAGATCTGTCACATCCCTAGACAAATGTAATTTCTTATTGTATACTAAATATGGCTCCTTATGTTACAGAAAAATATACCAGTCAACATTCATCAAAGAAGCCACTTTTTGCAACAGATGGAGACTATTATAGAGTTCTATAATTCACAGAGATCTCTGTGCCTCTGCCTCTCAAGTGCTGGGAAGGACTATATGACAAGAAATACAGTACCAGACAGGAGAAACCTCCCTTGGAATTGTTAGTCAGGGTAGTCTAAGAGATTTCCAGTGTAACACAGGCTATTGCCCCAGACCTTGATTGCCTACCAGACCTTGAAGCTAAGACCCTATTGTGGAAGACAGGACAAACTTCAGACACAGGACTTAGAGAAATGGAGCTGGAACTCACTGACGTGGAAGCCTTCTCCTTGAAGACTAGCTCACATAGTTTTAGAGGTTACTATGGAAACTGCTAATGAAGAAAATCAGCCAATGGTTCAACACAAGCTTTAAAGTCTAAAAATCACAACAATGACCTGCACAGCAAACTCTATCAGTGCATGGTGCATTAGTGGCACTTGTATCTTGGGGATAATAAACAGCTTCCTAATTGGACTTAAAGCTTGCTCAGTGGGAGGGAACTCATTTGTGGCATTGTAAATTTCGCCACATATACATGGCTGGAGAGGTCATCAATCCTATAGAATAACTAGATCTCTTACATCCCCAGACAAATGTAATTTTTTACTGTATACCAGTCAACATTCATAATGTATACCAGTCAATATTCATCAAAGAACCCACTTTTTGCAACATATGGAGACTATTATAGAGCTTTACAACTACTCACACACAGAGAATAACTGTCTGTGGGATGCCCAGCACTAAGTAACACATCTACAATGGAACCTCTACACCTAAGGTTTAAGGAATATAGTGGAAAAGGGGATAGAGGGGATACTAATGTATCTCTTAACTCTCACCAGCAAACTCTTCCCTATGCAATGGAGGGTGGTGAAAACATAAGGCTACGACTGCTGAAAATACAGAGAATAAGAGATTGCAGAGTTCATGTACCTGGACAGGACACATCCACTCAGGGATCATTGTGGAAAAGGAGGCAGAAAGACTGTAGGATCTAGGGGTGGTTCATGACCATAGGGAAATGGGGTCTTCTGTGAACTTGCTAATATGAACTTACAGCAATGGTGATACTATGCACAAGACCCATGCAAACTCAATCAGACAAAATCCCAGCACAGAATTGGGGAAATGGGCAGCAGGATCCAATCTTAATCAAGAAACTATTGGCAGCCAATCACTGCTGGGTGAGGGAGAGATATCTTCTTTAAGGGAGAGATTCTAGATAGGCTGAACAAGCTCTAGTTGATGAACTCACACCAAGGGAAATTTGAGCACACAAACTTGATTAAAATATATGCCCTAAAATATATGACAGAATTCATGAAATCCAGTGGGTGGGGTGGTCAGGGGGTGCAAATAGGAGAGGGTGTCTAAATGTACTTAAAATGTATGAAAAGCAAAAATCTGCAATAAAGTATACATTAATAAAAGATGTATGCAATAATTCTTAGCTTTCAGTTCTTATTTGAGAACTCATTTCAGCCCTTTGATACACTACTTTTTATTGACTTGATGTAACCTGGAGTCACCTATGAAGAGAAATAATCAATTGAAGAATTACCTCAACCAGATTGGCCTCTGGCTTGACTGAGGATTGATGTGGAGGAGCCAGCTCACTGTCGGCTGAGTGGTATCATCTGTATGCAGATGATCCTGGGCGCTATAAGAAAGCTGAGCTGAGCATGAACTAGTGAATGGGCCAGCACATAGCATTCCTCCATGGGTTCTGCTTTAAGTTCTATTTGAGTTCCTACTCTGGCAATCCACAGTGATAGATTGTGACCTGGAAATCAAATAAACCTTTTCCTTCCCAAGTTGCTTTTGATCAGTGTTTAATCAGAGAAACAAAAAAGAAAACTAAAATAGTTGATATTTTTTGTGACTTACTTTATGGTCCATCTCATGGTAACCTTCATGAAATGATTCTTATGCACTTTGTGTTTTCATTTGTGGATGCAATGAGTTAGTTAATCCTATTGTTAAATTTATACCCTTATTGATTTTTTAGTCTCCTTCTATCTAACAGAGATAGGTTAAAATCTTTTACTCTGACTGTGGCTTCATCTGCTTCTATTTGCTAATTTAATCTTTGTACATCCAAGACCATTATTTCTTTTGTCCTCATTTTTATTAGTTCTTTGAGAATATACAGTGTATTTTGATTGTATTCACTTCTATTCTCTATCCACTCAACTTTTCATCCTCTTTAAAAAAAAATATGGAGTCCAATTTGCACTGCCCATATACTATGACTAGGGTATGTCACAATTCACTAGAGCATAGTCAACTTACCAGGGATCACACTCTTACAGAAAAACAGCTCTCCCTTTTCCAGCAGCTATCAACTGCCAATAGATCCTGAGCTAGGGGTGGTATAGTATGCCTACCTCCCCTCTCCATTACCAAGACCATATTATTAGCTACATACATATCTATAATTATTAAATCCTCTTCAACTTGTGAAATGGCCCCTTTCCACATTGGCCTGTAAACTGATGTTGTCATTATGCAGGTCTTGTTTAGGCAATCATATTGCTAACATTTCACAGGTACAGGTTTCCTGTCATGTGTAGAAAACACTATCAGCAGGTGTCCTGGTCCTCTGGTTCTTACAGTCTTTCCTACGCCCTGCTCCCATAATGTTCCCTGAGCCTTACATGTATGGCTTTCTCTGTAAATGTGTCAACTGGATCTGGGTTCCTCCTGGTCACTTACTCTCTGCATTTTGACCAGTTGAGGAATTTTTTAATAGTCATCATCCGTTGCAAAAAGAAACGTCCTTAATTATTGGTGAGAGCTATACTTATCTGTGAGTCTAAAGCTAATTATTTATGTTCTCTCTTATTTGTGGATCTGAATGCTGAATCTTTAGATGTGATTATATAACCTGAAGTAACTGCAGAAGCCAGGAAACTGGATAGGGACCATGGTGGGAGAAGGGTGCTAGTAAGGGAAATGGGTGAAAATGGAGGGCACTTGAACTGGGGGAGGGCGAGAGAAGATAAGACAAAGGGAGAAAGGAGGAGATAGACATGATTCTAAGGTTGTCTGAAAAAGCCATAAGGAAACATTATTTTATAAGCATAGTTAAATATAATGTGTGTGCATGTTGGTATAGTTGTAGCCAAAGGTTATCTAACAAAATTCTCAGTGCCAGGTAAGGGAAACCTCCTTTGAGTTGATGATCATGATAGTCCAAGAGACTCCCAAATCTATATAGACTATTGTCATAGCCCTTGGTTGCCTTCTGGGACTTGAAGATAAAACCCTATTGCTAAGGATGCCACATATTTTAGACACAGGACTTAGATGAATCGAGCTGGAAATGACCTGGAATCCACACTCACCACCCATGCACACACAGACTCTGACAAATCGCTCTCATAGTATGTGAAGGTGCTATTCAAGTGGACAAGGAAGAAAAACCATCAGTACCAGTACCCAGCTGTAAAGCCTATGAACCACAACAAACGGTGCAGTTACTGGCACTTTTATCTTGGGGCTTACCAACAGCCATATAACTGGAATTAAGGCCCACTGAACAGGAGGGAATTCTTGACTGGGACTGTAAGCATAGACACATATCCATGGCTAGAGAGGTGTTAGGCCCTAGAGGAGAACCTACTACTGCTGCTCTCCTAAACCAATGTAAATTTTAATTATATTCTAACTTTTTGTCTTTCCTCCCTTCTATCCAATTACTCATTATATATAAAAATTTATTCATGTTTAATGGTTGTTCTGCTATTCCATATACTGCTAATCAATCACAGAATTCATTCTCATAGAGCACATATATAGCATAAGAATTCTCTACGCTACCTTCCCCAAATGTACCAATTATTCAGATTTGGGAAGGAAAATAGAGGTCATTTTCCATCTATGGTCTGGAAGAGCACAGAAACAGTGAGCTACTACAGTGTTTCTTAACATTCTCTCATTATCAGAATCACCTGAAGTGCTTGTTAACTGTATAGATTCTTGTGTTCAACTCCAAACCATATGAATTAGTGTCTCCAGGGAAGTACACCAAGAACTGGTATTTTCCAATAGAAATCTTAGATGAATCTCATTACAATAAGCTAAACTTGGGTAATCTGGGTAGTATTAGAGTCCCAAAGAGGTTACTGACTGACTTAAATCACTGACTAACTAACATGTCATTATGGCACAGCTTGTGCAAACTCTGCAATGTCTATGTGTTGAATGAGCATCACAGCTTAATAATATTTCCTGGGCAGAATAAGAAATTCCAAACTTGTGCCACTATGTATTAGACTTATGTGGATGGAGGCAATTAACAGGAAAAAGTGTGTGTGTGTTCATTAGGCTGTGCAGAAAAAATGTTCCCGAAATGTAGACAATAAAAGACAGGTCAGCCAGCAGTATGTATTTCTGTTTGAGGAGTGCTTTAAGAAATCTTTGGTATACACAGTCAGAACTCAGTAAGCGCATATACATGTAGACTCCTCAATGTAGTCAGTATTAATCAAGCTCTCATGTTTCTATCTAGATATTTGTAAGTAATAAGACTGACAGGGAAACAATTTTTGCTTTGCACCAATAGAAGAACAAACAGCATTTGATTTACCTTTCTGGTTTAATTTATGATTTTTTCAGAGGGGGCAGAGTGCATGATTGGAATTTCTCATGTACTATACAACAAGGACGGACTTGGTTCTTTATCAGCATTATTATAGAAGGTAATATTTTCTATATCAACAGGTACATTTATTTCCCATTAAAACAGGTAAAAGGCTTCTGGTATCCTTTAGAGGACTTGATTATAAACCAGAGCCTTCTTTCCAAACCTGTCTATACACTGGAACTGCTTGGAAGCTGTGTGGAAATACTGATTTCCATCTTGAAATTTACTTCAATTGGTAGTTGAATGTGACTAGTTTTCAGAGCTTTGAAGAATGTACGGGTAATTACAATGCACATAAGTTTGGGATCTGCTGAACTGGACATCTTGAACTACATAGCTCATACATGAAACCACTGAATAGCATAAAACTTGGGTTTCTGTGCTAACATTAAAGTCAAGACAAAGCGATCAGTATGAAAGGATTACCAGTGTGCAATGTGCACCTGTAAGGCATTGTTCACACGAAGCCAGAGCAATTGATGTTAAAGTCAAACCAGTTATATGCACACATAATCATATATATACAAATTATCAATATTCAACAAGGATTGTAAAGTAACTTTGTCAAATCAAATCTATGTATCCCATTAAAGTTATCAGATAAATTTAGAGAACTCAGTACAGTTTGAATGTCAGATAAACAACAAATAAGTTTTAGTGTAAATACATACCATACATTATTTGAAGTTTATTTATACTAAAATTTATTTATCTGGTATTCAAATTTAATTACATGTCTTGTTTTCTATGCTAAACCTGATATTTATGTCCAACATTTTAACAGACTAATTTGAGGAGTAATTTACTGTGTTATAAAAAAAAAACTAAGTTCATCTTACTCGTGTTTTCTGAGTTACACTGCCTGGTTAACCACCTCAAGCACCCTCTATCATGATTCTGTATTGACAGCTGGTTCTACCTTATTCTGCCTCTTCTGTCGTCTTCGGAGACGCAGGAACTCCTTATGCTGCCTGGAGACAAAGTTCACTGCCGCATATTCCAGTAGGGCAGCAAACACAAACAGAAGGCACACCGCCATCCAAATGTCAATTGCTTTCACGTAGGAGACCTGAGGGAGTGGATGGGATGAGGACAAAAGAAAAATGAGCTATGAAAGTGTTCCAGAAAACCATATTCCTAATGCTATGACTAGCACAATACCTTCATATTTTTGGTCAAGTATTTTCTGGCCTTTCTTTTAGGAAGCTATTCTGATTAGTGCTGCAATAAGTGTCTATCAATAGAGGACTGCGCAAAGAAAAAATATATGTATGGATGGAACTGGCAGACACTACATCAATTGAAATAAATCAGGCACAAACACTATATGATCTCACTCATATGAAATCTAAAAATGTGTATCTCATAGAAATTGAGAATAGATAGAAGCTTCTAGATACTATAAGGGTGTGGGTCATATTAAGGTAAGGTGGGTGAATGAATAGAATGTTACAAATAGAAGAATAAAATCTAAATTTATATGGCACATAATGATGAACATAATTAAGAACAATGCATTGTGTATTTCAAAATGGTGAGAAAAGACTTTGAACTTGCTATAGAGAAATGATAAAAGCTTGAGATGATGGATATGCCAATTACCCTGAGTTGATATGCCAATTACCCTGAGTTGATATACACTTAGTATATACATCAATCATACAATATCACATCAGGGACTAGGTGTATAGCTCAGTAGTAGAAGACATGTTTAGCATGTGTGAGGCCCTGGGTTCAAGATTGAACATTAAAAAATCAAATCGGCAAACATCACAGTACACCTCGTAAACATGTAAAAACATTACATATGAATAAAAATTTGGCAGTTATTACATTAAAAAGAAAATGTACAGAAATAAGGTGTCAGTATTGCTTAGAAGATTAAGTATGAGAGAGAAACAATGGCCTGGCGTAGAAAGGATTGACTTTCACTGTTCTGCGGGGATCAACATCTCAAACTACACACAAAAGTTTCTAAGTTCTAGAGAGAAGACAAATGAATGGTGTTGGAAAATTGGATTCCAGGCTTCAAAGAGATACAAACTGCTAGCTAAGTGTGTACTATTCAGTTTTAATTTTTATATAGAATTGCTTCTTTTTTTCTAAGGGTTTTGCTACTTTTGAAAGTTGTAATTACATGTTTGCTAATCATCCTTTGTATTATATATGTATATTTATAATAATATATATGTAATTGTTAAGCCATGTCACAATTGCATGACCCAACTTCCTGAGGAGGAAACTGGGATATACAGAAGGGTTAAATTATTATCCAGAGACACAAAACTAAACAATGACAGCCAAGATTAGAATTGAAACAGTTTTGGCTAATATATATGTTTTCTGATCACACACAGTACATTTATTAGCATCATCTGGTTTGTATCCTCCATTTCACTAGTCTTCTAAATCAGAATTTCCAATGCTTATATAACCATCCACAGTATGCTTAACCATTCCATATTATAAGGCATTTAGGTGATTTCCAGTTTCACTTCTGTGGTTATAAGCTTTGCTCCTGTGAGCATTCTTCCCCCTAAAATATCTGATTGCTTCTGTGCTTATCTTTTTGATCAATTTTTAGATGAATTAAAGTAGAGCATAATTCAAAAGTAGACTCTTGAGTTTGAAAGGTAGCAGCAGCACAGAGGACATAGATTAGAAAGTCTGGAGTGAGGAGTACTCCATTGTTTCTACCCCTGAGCTACCTCGCTGACTCCATTCCTCTGCTGTAAAATGGGAATAGTTACAGTCCCTACCTCACAGAGTAGTTGTGGGGAAAAAACATTTCATATAATGAAAGAGCATAGGAAAATGTAAAGTACAGAGTAAGTGCTATATAAAGGTGTATAATTATTTGCCTACATAAGAGTGTGATTCTGTTAGTGGAAACATTTTTGGAAGAGTTAGAAACTAACAAGGAAAATAAAGTATTTATGCTCTTAATATAATACAGTTATTATTTTTAAGGTCACTACCTGCTCTGCATTATTTATCTCAGACAATCTGAATTATTTGCCAGTCCCATATATATTGTGACAAGTTAGTCTAAAATTTAGTCATCCCCAGCCCTCAGAATGTACCACTATTTCTATCTAGGATGATTACTCCTATTTTATCTGATTAAAGCCTTCTCAGAATCACTCAAGACCTGTCAGAAATACCAACTCTCTTGTGAAAGCTTCATACCCATTCTCATTTCTCCAGCTGCATTAGGAGCCAATGTTTTTATTCTATTACTGTACTCTATTGAATCTATTTATTCACTCTTAGTGCACCTGTTTTCCTACCACTATCCATAGACTGTAATCTTGATTATTTGGGGTTGAGGTTGGTTTTTTGAGGAATGGCCTTGGACAGTATTACTTTTTGCATTACAAACAGGGAACCTGAAAAGTACTGGGTACAAATTATGTGGGATGAATGAATAGACGAATGAATGATTGATTAAATAAACAAATGAACAAGGAAATGGTGTTTTCTATAAAGTAGAACAGTTACACAGATGAGCTCACAGCAATTGTGAAATCCTGCACAAGACCTGCATAAGCTCAAGCCAGACAACATTCCAGCAAGGAGGGGTGGAGGTGGGCATGAAGGACCACCCCTCTCATCATGGTTGACCAGCTATTGGCATTTGATAGCTTCTGGAAAAGGAAGAGTCGGTTTTCTCTGTGGGTGTGACCCTTAGCAGGCTGATTGCATTCCAGGGCAGGCTCCACACACTGGAGTATTTGAGCTACACACATTGGACACAGTGGGTTAAAAAAAAAAAAAAAGAAAATGAATTTGCATGGATAGCGAGGGAACCGTCGATCTGGGATGAACTGGGGGAGGAGGACTAATATGATCAAAACAGATTCTGTCAAACTCTCAAAGAATTGTTAAAATATTTTTAAAGAGGTGTATGAAAAAGGTGAACTATCTATTTCACATCCTTTTACATTAATTTTGATAATTCTAAACTATATACTATTATGCAGAATTTCTTATGACTGATGTTTCCAGGGAGAGCGTATAGTGAGTTTTTAATTCGCTCAGCATACTTAGAATTCCTGAATGTTTTTCCTTAGTAGGCAATAATTTGTCTTGCACTTGCTCATGTAGAGCTAGCCTATTCCATGATAATAGAACGTTACTAATCACAGCATTCCCAGTTATATCAGATAGCCTGTAAATGTTTTAAGACCTCACAATGAGAAGAATTTGTCAATTCCTGAGGTATGTTCATATGCAGAGTAAAGCCCAATAGAGCTGGCCATCATTCTTCCCATTCCTGATATCTACAGCGTTCAGCAATTTATAAACCTTTTCTCCATCTTCTGATCATCTGCAGGCTCAGCACATATTTGGCTTCTTTTATAGCTACTCATAAATGAATCCTTTCAGTCTCTTAATCATTTTGGTTGGTCTCTGAGTTTCCTTCCAATCACAAACATTTTTCCAGCACTGAAGTGCCTCTATTAAATGCATTATTCACATGGACTTGGAGGGTGTTGGGAGATATCTATTACAAACGACATGATGTCCATTGGTGTTGGTCTCTCACACTCAAATTCTTTTTGTTGCTTTTATCCAGCTCTAAAGTCAGATTCTCTCCCTTTGGCTGGTAATACTTAGATGTTTTTAGCTTACATCTTTTCCTGTCACATTCTTTTTATGATTCTTGGGCTTACATGATCCCTTTCTGAACTACTTTACTACAAACTTGTAAGAAAGTTTTTTAATGGCAATTAAGTACTCAAACTACTGCTATGATTCACTGCCTTGGATTTTTTTTGGGGGGGCATTTTTTTTTAATTTTTAAAGAGTGTTTTGGGAATTTAGTTTTTGAGACAGGATCTTCCTATATAGGCCAGGCTAGCCTGGCACTCACAAACCTCCCACCTCAGCCTCCAGATAGCTGGGATTATAGGTATATATGTCACTATAGCAAGTATGCTTTTAAGAATGTTTAATTAGACTATGGGGCTGGAGAGATAGTTCAGTCGTTAAGAGCACTGGGTGTTCTTCCAGAGGACCAGGGTTCAGTTCCCAGCATCCACATGGTAGCTGACAACTGTCTATAATTCCAGTTCCAGGGGATCCGACAGCTTTTTCTGAGCTTTGAGGGCATTGCGTGATACTGGTACACTATATACATGGCAGAAAATATACTCATACACATAAAAATGATATATTTTTAAAAATTAACAAAAGAATACTTAAACTGGAGAGATGGCTTAGCAGGTAAAGGTGCTTGCTTACTGTGCAAGTCCCACAACCTAAGTTTGATAACCTGCATCTCAAGTGGAAGGAGAGAGACAATTCCAGAAAGTTGTTCTCTAACTTCCATGTACACATTATAGACACCCCCCCCACATACACACAGAGAATAAATAAAATGAAAAAGAAAACAATTCCAAAGAAGAATATTACTTAAAAAACGAACAAGAATGACATATTTTTGGCTTACTAGTATGTGTGAAGCACTGTAGCAGGTGCTCTGAAAGGTAAAATAGAAGATAAAAAATGACGATAATGGTTGTTTCTTCCCTAGACTTCTCAGCTTACACTTCTAGGGACCTTATTCACACTTTATATCATCACATAGATCAGGGGCAGTAAATCATGACCTAAAGATCAGACCTGGGCCACTAAATGTCTTCCAAATATTTATTGGAACACAGCCATGCTTGTTTAGTCCCATACTGCTATGGTTCTTTAAACTTAAATGACAAAGTTGAGTTGTGACATAAACTAAAGGGCCTTCAGAGCCTAAAACACTGTACAGTCCTTTATAGAAAATGTTTTCCCGCACCTAATGTAGGCTATAATATTGCCTGGTTTGTTTCTTTGGATAAGAAACAGATAATGTGCTGAGGTGCACAATCACACGAATGTATAACTGATCCAACATGGTCAGTTCAACATGCCAAACAGAGGGAGGAACAGGAGTCTGGGGAAATACCAGGAGACTGATGTTACCAGAGAAGTCTGGAAAAGCTTCATTCCTCCATGGCGAGCCATTTGATTCAGGCCTTGAGGAGCAGCAGGACCTTGAACGGTAGAAGCCCGTAAAGGCAGAAACATGAAGATAGGAAAGTGCATGGTGAGCATACTCAGTGGGTATGTGGTGCATTTTGGTGGTGCGGAAATGATGATAGATAGACAGATAGGCGTAGTCCAACAGAGAAGACACCGAAAGAAACATGGATTTGAGGTTTCAGAAACATCATAAAGCTGGTTTCTAAATGGTCATTCTCAAATGAGGCATGGCCATGTAAGTGTTTTCATTACTTTCACACTGTTCTATGTGGACAAAAGCAAATGTTTCAGCAGAACCGAGCACCTTCCCTCTTTATGGGACTCTCTCTCCCTCTCTTGACATTTTCGACTTCTACACAGGGCTGATTCTTTTTTGGACTCTAACCATGTCTGTAAATCCTCTATGGAGCCCCTTCTTCCATTTCCTGTGTCTCCTAAATCTTTCTGCTTTAATTTGCACTCTATTTCCATACCCTACATTCATCGACCCCTTTATATTTCTTATTTCTGTGGTTTTGAGGGTGTTAGAAATGGTGGTGGTGATGGTGTCTATCTGTGTTTGTTTGCCCGATTGCAGAGATTTTCCAAGTTCCTGTGAATCTCATTCCTGTACCAGTAAACCAGATGTTCCAGTCCACTTCAGTACAGAATGTGGCAGAAACTGTGAATGCTATTTGCGAGCCTGTAAAGTTCCCTTGAGGATCTAACCCTTGCACTGCTACCTTGGGTATCACTCATTCAAGACGGCAGTGTTACAAAATGGAAGAAGCCAGAATCTCCAAAAGACCTAAGGCCAGTTGCTCCAGATTAGAGTGTGACATGAATGAAAGAACCTTTTATAGTATTCATCCCCAGATTTCAGGGTTTTGTGTTTCCAAAGCTCCCAAATCCATCCCTCAGCCCTGACATCTCCCGTGTCTTTGTGATAAGTTCTAAAATGTCTACCCTTAGCATTTGCTAAATCAATTTAACTAAATGTTCCCTCTTTCATTCATTTCATTGGAATCTTCTCACAAGCAACTCTGGTTTGACCACTTCTCTCCTCACCATCACCTCTAATACTGTGAACCTCTAGACCACTGAACAGACTCCACATTTCTTTCTGCAAAGTGCCTTTGTATTTACTCTTTACTCTTATTCCAAAGATGTCATCACAATTCCAGTCATTAACACATTGATCTGGCTATTGTCATAACTTGTCCCTGCATTCAGTTCCTCCTAATTAAGTACTTTGTCCTTTTGTCTCTGTGTGAATTTCAAAACACCAATAACAGTTGGAATCACATGTGCTTAAGAACTATCATGACTACCTATGTGGGCTGGAGAGATGGCTCAGTGGTTAAGAGCACTGACTGCCCTCGCAGAGGACCTAGGTTCGATTCCCAGCAGCCACATGGTAGCTAACAACCATTATGACTCCAGTTCCAGCAGATTCCACAAGCTCTTTGGACCTCTTTGGGCATTGCAAAACACGGGTGTACTTACATACATGCAAGCAATACATTCATACACATAAAATAAAAATAATAAATAAAATATTACAAAAGAATTATTATGACTGCCTATTGCAAGCTCTGATATTCAAGATCCTGCACAGCATGTGTCTGTCCCCGGTTTATCCCACTCTTCTAATACAAACTTTGCACTTCGTTTAAGCAATCCTACTTACCCCCCAAGAAAGTCAACTCCATTCCTGCCATGACTCATTCCTTATACCAGTGAATCCCAAATGGGGTAGTGATTTTGCGCTTTAGGAGAAATTTGGAAATGTGGACAGATATTGTTTCTTGACTTAACCAGTGAGAGGTGCTATTAGCATAGGTCAAGGATGCCGCTAGACATGTTATAATGTTCAGGACGGACTTCTCCAACCATGTTATTCACCCCAAATGTCACTAATTCTTTGGTTGGAAAAAAACCCCAACCTAAGGAAAGAAAAAAAAATTCTCCCAGCACCTTGGTATCTGTCAAGTCTGGTAAATCCAATTTAGGAATGATGTTATTCCCAAGAACATTCAGAAGCATGTAAAGATGAAGTGGGAAGTTCTAGAGGTACAAGTGAACGATGTTGCTAAACACCAGCAAAGCACAGGACAGTCCTCCATTACAAAGAATTATTTAGTACCCAGTGTGAGTACTGTTATAAGACTGAGGAGACCCTGGTCTGAACTCTTTTCCCACTCTGTAAAATTTCCCCACATTTTCATCCACCTGTTTATTTCCACATAATTAATCAAAGAGGAATTATCAAATTCTATCTTCCATATGACACTTTCTCTGCCCACAGAGATCACACTCATCTTTAGAGGTTGTGAGTTATGTACAGTTGATGATCCAATTCAGTGCTCATGCATATGTGCTTTATCTACCCAAATGAAGTAAAGAATATTTGTATAATAAAAAATCCAATACCTTTTGTATCATCTATGTCACAGACGACCAATCTTTCTGCATTTAGTAAATGCCTTATAAATTGATTTCGATTAACACATTTTCTAAGAAGTACATAAATTCACATTTATTTCAAAATCACTATCTTATATAAAGGGTAAACTGCAAAAAAGGACAACCAAAGGGAAGGAAAATTTAGCTAATATAGTTTAGAGCTGATAGTTAATGGTGCCATACCAATCTTGATTTACTTTCACTAAGGGAAAGAAATTTAATTATTTTTGAAGCTTTGCTTCTGAAATTGTTTACAAACCTAGCTGGTAGAAAAGAGCCAATGAGGTGGTTTGGGTTCTCAGGATACCAGCTAAACATTTATCTGTTCTAATGTACATTCTTTTGTCATCATGTAGTCTTATGATGTACAAAGGTATTTCCCCTTGATGTATTTTTAATATTCTTGGCATTTCTGAAAACTTGAGAAAGTTTTCTAGAACCAGTGTTTTCACTGACTTCATACTCAGTTCAGCTTGAAAGTAGAAAACCAAATCATGAGTTTACTTCAACCCTATAATTTGTTTTCTGTGTTCAAACAGGACAGCATTTCGTAAGACATGAAGCCAGTTGTTGATGAGTTGAGGCATATTCTATCCCATATTTATCCCCAGGACAGAAAAATGAGTCATCATTTTACAAGGACTACTCTCTCATTCCTCAGGCAAGCATTCCCATCAGACACTGTGCCAATTAAAGTACATTCCTAGCCACTAGGCTGACCCCACTGAGCTGTAACATTCCTCCAGAAGGCAATGTAAATGTTTGTTTATCAACATGTACAGAGAGAAGTTTCCTAGAGTGGGGAAAATTCACAAGTGTGTATGATCAGCCAAGTATTGTTATAATAGGAAGAAAAGAAAATGCAATTAATAAAACAGTCTTCTTTTCCCCAAGTATCTCTCTCTTTCTCTCTCTCCCTCTCTCTCTCTCTCTCCTTTTTTATTTCATATATGGGGGTAATGGGTGTGTATGCACACATGTGGGGGAGTGTGCGTGCCCATGGACATATATGTAGAGGCCTTTAAAAGAGGAAGTTTGGGTTGTATATAACTTTCTGCCTTACTCTCTTGAGACAGGGTCTCTCATTAAACCTGAAGCTTGCCACTTTGGCTAGGATGATTATTTGCTGGTCAGCAAAATTCCCGTATCTACCTATCTCTGGCTTCCAACATTGGGATTACGGACATATATAACCAAGCCTGTCTTTCACATGTGTGTTAGGAATCTAAACTCAGGTTCTCCAGCTTTTACAACACAATAAGTGTTCTTATTCACTGAGCCTTCTCCTCAGCCCTATTATTTTTTGTTTCTTTAAGAAGAATGATCTCTCACATCCTCCTGCTTGAGTCTATATTTAATTATTCTCAATTTGTACCCAAAGAAGTACAAATCACTGCTACTGTGGAACAGAAGCTTTTCTGTTCTATACAGTACAATGTAATATCTAATTTAGCAGAGGAAAATAGGAATTAACTTTGATTAATGCTTGCTGAAATGAAGGATACCTGTTGGCCAACACAGCCTAAAAATGTGCTTCTATTCTATGGGAAAGAAGCCATTGGTAGTTCTAATAAACTTGTATCTCACTCAGTGCTATGAACTATACCAGCACCACTTTGACCTTCATTTTATGAGGAAAATGAGTTTATTAAATGTATAGCAAAATCTTCCAGTGCTAGAAGTCAACAGATGTGGAAATGAGAATTCTGGCTTTGCTTTTTCTGTTTTGTCTCATATTGATACTAATTCATTGTATCATCAAAATTATAGATAATAAAATTAATTGTGATGCCAAAGAGTCATGCTGTTATATAATTTTGTCTTGTCAGGGCCAAGCTGCCATTTGTACTGCCTAATTAAAGAGCTCACACCGGCTAGTTTAATGACAGAAAAATCAGATTTCCTTGACAAACAGGCAGAGGAGCAGCATTGACTATCTGGCCTATTCCAGTAGTCTCTCACCTATTTTCTCTTAATATCTGATAGTCTTGGATTCTAGACAAAGTAGTTAAAAACACAACTCTTATGAAGGTGTTATTTGTATAAATAGCCATTGGGTGGCAGTGCTTCCAAGCCTGGTATCTGTGTGAGTCAGCCAGCTACAGAGCATTCTGAAAACCTTTAGGAATCATTAGTTTATTGAGCATTGGGTACTGTACAAACCTAGTTAGCTTATATTATTTATAAAGATAAATAGCTTCCTCTCTATTATAGTAGTCAAAAAACTGTTCAAAGTAGCTCAAAATAGTTATATATCTATGTGGACTGGGTCGGGGAAAAGAGGTACCAGAACCATAGAACTGCCCACCACCAAACATACAAGGAATATCAGGTAATAGTCACTGGTACTTGAATCATAGTGCTACTCTGCAGAAATGTTCCCTCCAAGTTTTGAAAATATAAGCATCTGTGGAGGGAATTGTATCTCAAGGAAGGGAGGGAACAGGACCCGGGAACATCTCTGTGCTAATACCCACCACATTTCTTTACGTTTTCAGCTTATAAGGATAGTGGCGTGGCCTACTTCTTGTGGAAACACCTTCAAAGACCAAATAAATGATACAAATTGCTTCTCTAATTAGATCAGAAATGAGAAGTGGGGCTAACTGCCCACCATTAGGGAAATAAAAAGAACAGAAAAACATGAAGAAAAGAGCAAGCCAGATTTTGTCAGATGTTTATGTTAGTGTACACATATATGGGGGTATAGAAACATTCTTGGGGCTTGGCCAGCTTATATTTGAATCCTAGCTCAATAACCAATGAACCTAGGAAACATCACTTAACTTTTTTGAGTCTCAGACCCTCCATATTAAGGTAAGGGCCCAAGGACTCCAGTCCCATGGGGATAATGAATGATTGAATAAGACATGATATAAATCTTAACAACTCATTTAGCACTTTGGAGATGCTCAGTCTCATTGGTTTGCAACGGATGAGCTTCTGACGACACTGTATGATTTAAAACTTGCATAATTCAAGGCAATGTTCCCCAGGGGAATAAATGTAAAATAGAATGTTCTGTATTTCATGTTCTATGCATGCATTCAAACTTTATTCATATTTTTATATTGCCTTATTTTAAATTCAAATAATCTAAATTCACATGGAATGGAATTTTATTTTAGTGAATAACCTGTATGCCATGAAGCCTGATATACTCTGTACAAGTCTCATTCCACCCCTCAAACCAATCAAACATACACAAAAGCAAAGAAAATAAATAAATAAAAATACAGCCCATAAAACAAATCATCACCATCATCAACAAAGACCTTTCAACGTACAACTCTTAGTTATCTATCATAAGGATAATAAAATTGAATTTAATCATTAACTTTACCAAAATCGTGTAGCCAGTGTTCCAGAATTCACATTTAGCCTTGCTTGTTTACAAACTGCTTTTCTAGTTCACTGACCCCTGGGAACCCCTCCCCCTCTTTCTTTCTGGGGATGAGTAGCAATTACTCTCAGACTACAGTTTTACTGAATGTGGTTTGGATGTGGTTTTACCATCTGCTGTTAAAGAAAGATGAGAACGTGCATGCAATGGCATGGGCATGGAAGAAGCAGGAACACTCACATCTGCAGCCATGGAGGCACTGTGGATCATAAGTGTTCAAAGATGGTAGATGAGCATTGCATTCTCTGGTTCCTTTCTTAGCAATCCATTCTGCATATCCTTGTATTGATATTTCCATTTCTTTATTTAATTCCCAACTCCACCCTACTGCAGGTTCAAATTTCATGCTCAAGAGCAAGGAAGGAGAGGAGAGAGAACAGCACTTTCTAAAAATCCAGTCTTGGGACTGGTGGTATAGCTCAGTTGGTAGGATGCTTGTCTACCAAGCACACGGCCCCAGCCTCAGTCCTAAGTACTGTGCTCATCTCCCAAACCAGGCATGGTGATGGTGGCATATCAGTGTAATAGTAGAACTCAGGATAGGAGGTGGGAAAGTCAGAAATTCAAGAGACCCTGTCTTTAAAATCAATTTAGTTCTGTTTTCTTAGATTATATGCATTGCATTAGGTTTATGGTGAAAACAATGTTGCCCATCTTACAGGTCCCAGCAAGGGGCTTGGTGGAAGGGAAAGTGTAAAAGAACTGAGAATTCTCCATTTCCTGGAATGTGCTTGTTGCTTCCGAGTGTCTAAACCTGTTATGTCCCCTAGAATGGGAGAGGAGGCCAGATCAGAAAGACAGCACTGGATATACCTCTCACTCCTGATCATTTCTGAGTCTCAAAACCAGTGAGTGGATGGGCAAGTGTTGAATGAACATCTGCAAGCTGTTCATCATCCCACACTGATAGTGTGCTCCTAATGAAGGTGGGTTTGGAGATGACTGCTGGATAAGCTAAGTAGAGAATGCGTGATTCTGGGCTACAATTGGGGCCATCTTGGAAAGCCAGTTTAATCTATAGTAATAACAAAGCCATGTTCAGAAGACTACTTCAATTCTTGCGTCAACTCTGGGGAAGAATAGGCCTTCTCTTACTAATAAGATTCTCACCAATGCACCTGAATCCTTGTATCACTGGGCTGTGCCACCCTGGAGATGAGAATGGGACTTCCTATAAGTGAAGTGCTGAAGAGTATTTCATATATGAGAATATGGTATGAAATATTATTTCAATTGGATGGCAGGGTCAGTGGTACCAAGGTTTCTTACCCAGCCTCTGGCCTAGTATCCATCATCACTGTATTTTAATGTGAACTCACAGTGGAGACTTCAGGTCAGCAGGGATGTCTCCATGGGAGTTAACTTGATAGACACCTTCCCTTTTTCCTATCAGATTGTAGACACTTAGGTGTAATGTCTACACCTAAGCTCTTCAAACTAATGAGCTACACACTGTTTCATGTCATCCAAAGTGAAACTGAAATGAAAAAATTCCAGAGCCCCACCATGTTTCAGGTTCCATGTGGGGAGAGAAGAAAAGCTGAGAAGGTGATATAGGCCAATCAGAGGTTGGGAATTAATGTGGAACAAAAGCCTCTGGCTGTGCTGGTGATTTCCCTTTCTGTTAGTGTAAATTACCAAGGATCCTGTTTCCACTGGGTCCATTTCCTGCAGCTAAGCAGCATTTTGATACAACTCAGCCCTATTCCTCCCTGCTTACTGCAAAAACCAGAAGCCCCAAATCACTCACTAATAATTAGATACATATTTGCAATAGATATTAGCCTGAGGGAGTCTGACGGTAATTAAAAATAAATCCTACAGCTTGAATTAAATGACATGAATAAATGTGTAAGCTTTTTGAAGACATGAAAAAGGCCATGCCATCAGGTGGTATTATTATTATTATTCAATATAGAAGGATACCACGTGCTTGAAAGACAAATTAGAAGTGTGAAAAGATTTTGTTTGGGTTCACTGAGCACATCAGTTTCTAATATATCAGTTTCACATACTGCTTCAGAGACTTTAGATCAATTTGAGTCTCTTGGTAGGAATCAATCCGGTAGGAGTTTTGAAACTGAGAGGAGGCAGCAGAGCTGTGATGGAGGCAGTAGTGAGACACATGGGACGTGGGTCTTGGGTCAGCCATTGATGGTCCTTGCAAACTTGGTCACAACATTTCTTCTCCCTGGACCTCAGTTTCCTCCTTTAGGAGGTATAAGGGTTGGGCTGGTCATTTCTAAGGATGCTTCTTTGTAAGATTCTGTGACTCAAGGGAAAGAAAATGTGATGAGAGAAGAAACCAAGTCAATGGCAGTATAGAGTTCGAGAACTGAGATGATAGGCACTGTCAAGCCTAGTGGCAGCCTCCAGGCACACCACTCTGCCTTCTTAACACTTAAAGTGTCATCTGATAAGGTACATTCATTGAACATCTTTAAGTACCAAGGTAGAAGTTGCATGAAATGGAAACTTACTTGCTTCTAAACAAATGATATTGACATAAAAAAATTACCTATGTAATGCCATGATAAATCCTCAAATGATGAGGTTGGGAGAGAAACAAAGAGGATTCCAAGTATTGAGCACTGAGTGTCCTAATCTTGCCTTGTTTCTTCCTATGTGTACAACTTAGGTAAGGTGCTTAATAACTGTGCCTTAGACTTATCAAATGAAAAATGGGGTTAATTATGGAGTTCACCTTATAGGTTTGCTATAAGGATTCAAGTGTATATGAAATAACCAGTAGGCAGAACTTAGCACTGGGTCTGCTATGTTACAAGGGCTCCAACAAGTGTACTGCCATCACCATCATGAAATTAACCTCTTATTTTTCTAAAATGCCATTAGAGTCAATGCACTGAGTACTGCCAAGTAGTAAGATTAATTAATAGTTTCATCCAATTTAAGATCTTCATTAAAGTTAAATGTGAAAGTCAGTCTCTTGTGATTTCTTCTTGGATAGAAGCAATTAGGAGATTTGGGGGCAACTGCTCTAACCTGAAAGCAATGAATGATATCTGTGTGTGTGTGTGTGTGTGTGTGTGTGTGTGAAACAGCTGAATTTTACCTATAAATTTCAAATTAGTAATTAAAAACAAAACAAAACTGGGAAAACATACACCTCTAGAATTCTAAATAAACTGGTTATAAATTCCAGTTTATATTCTCCTGTGTCATTAGAGGTACATATATGCTTTCATAATTTGTAATTGATTTTGAAGTTTGCTATGAAGCATTATCCAAATGTATAAATAATGGAGGTAAAATTGAAGGTATATAACTAATAATGAATAGCATGAAAATATTAAGTTTATACATAATTTTGCCTCAAATTCTCCAACATTATGAAACACAGTGTGATCATGAATAACTGGTATTATGTATGTTGTTAGGACATATCATTATTCCAAAACCCTTTATATAACACGTTCTACTTCTAATATTGTGATTGGGCAGATACAGAGATCTTGAGAGATTTTTTTGTCACTGTCAAAGTAGCAAGTTCGGTCTGGCAGTGCATTCAGCATTATTTCCACTGTGAAATCAGTATTCTTTGTAGCTTTCTAAGTTGGAATCCACTGTATTCCTCTTGCCATCTTACCATTTGAGGATTTATTATGTGTTCAAGATTTGTCTTGCTTGTCCCCACTAATACTCCTCTGGTGATTTGGGTTGTTTAAAACTAGAAATAATAGAATAGAATAGAATAGAATAGAATAGAATAGAATAGAATAGAATAGAAGAGTAGAATAGAATAGAATAGAATAGGAAGCAGTAGAGTAGAGTAGAACACAGTGGAACAGAATGGAATGGAATGAAAGGGAAAAGAACCAAATAGAACTCCAGAGCTGATGCAAATCTAGACCAGCTACTGGACTTCTCTCATTTTTCAGATGAAATAATGAAAAGGAAAACTTGTAACTGTATTTTCTGGGTGACTACTGTAAACTGATTCCCAAAGTAAACTTGGGCACAGGTGTATAGAAGCTATTTGGAAGATTTGTTTAGATTAGTAGGCTCCCATTTGGGTATATATCCTCAGAAATTAAGTTGATAGTCACTGAAATGAAAGACCCATATAACAATGAATTAGAAAGTTCTGATATTTTCTGAGAATAATAGGCCTTGTTTGTAAGAGCCTAAAGATTATGAAGGAAATATGCAAAAATCTTCTCATAGCAAAATGAGAAAACTAGAAATAAATGAGAACAATGAGGCTTGTGAAAGAAGAAGTTCTTAATTTCTAGGGAATAATGGCTTATTTTAAATACTTAAGAAATATAAAATGCAATTTCATAGTATCTAAAATTAACAAACTGACTTGTGTCATAAGAACTACCTAGAGCACCTCAGAATGAGATATATGTTTGATATTTTATTAGTAAACAATATGGTGCACTACAGAGAAGTGGAAGGAGGAAATTAATAAAGCACAAAAATTAATCTATTAGAAAAAATAAATACTAAAAAGTAACTTAAAATAAAATTAGTTATTTAGGCTAATTTCAAAAGGAAAGAATAATATACCTATTTAGGTATATTTACTGGGTGTAGTGTCACATTGCTATTATTCTAGCACTCAGAAGGCTGTGACAAAAGAATTGTGAGTTTGAAGTTTACCTGACTACAAAGTGAGATCTTGTCTCAAAATATACCCAGTAAGGGTCTCAAAAACACCCAAGAAAACCAAGCAATAGCAAAATCATGAGTGTGGGAAGAAGGCTTGTAGGGAGGGTGAGTAACAAGGCTGGGTGGGAGATTAGAGGATTACCATAATCAAAATTCATATTATACACATATGAATTTGCCAAAGGACAAACTCAATAAAAACCCCACCCAAATAATAGGAAGGGACACAGAAAAAAGGAAGTTTTAATATACTACTTTGTTTAGCTTATCCACAGACATTTGAGAAGCTGGATAAAATGCATTGTTTTGTGGAAAAATATAATTTGTAGCAACAGACCTCAGAACTGATTTTAAAATGCAAATTAGTTCAATCATTATGGGAATCAGTATGGAGGTTCCTTAAAAATTTAAAAATAGAACTTGAGTATGATCCAGCTATACACTTCTGGGCATGTATCCAAATGAAAAACAATCAGCTTACTATACAGATACTACACATTCATGGTTATTGTAGAATGATTTACAATAGCAAGTTATGGATTCATCCTAGTTCCAAATCGACAGATGAATGGATAAAGACATTATGGAATGTATATCATAATATACTTTATATATGCGACTCATGAAATTTTATCTAACCATTAAAAAGAATGAAATTGTGTCATTTACAGGAAAATCAATGGACTAGAGAGCATTATGTTAAGCAAAATAAGCCAGACTCAGAAAGGCAGATACTATATTTTTCTCTTATGTAGAACTTACTGTGGGAAAAATGGCATGGAAGTTAAAATGGGACTATTAGAGATGTGGGGGTCAGAAGGGTCGAAAGTAGACAAGAAAGGGTAACAGAAAGGGTGAATGCAGTCAAAGTACATCATATTCATGTATAGATAGATGTCGTATAGATGTCGTAATGAAACCCATTGCTTTGTATTATTTATATATACTAAAACAAAATCTCAGTAGGCTAAACATAAAAATGAAATATTGTATAAAAACCCAAGACCATTTTCCTATGAGAAGCAATAGCATTTCTTAAAGATTATGTTTCTCAAAATATAATTGCACAATCTTTTCCTTAGATAAATTAATATGAAGTACTATAATAATAGGTTTTCTTATAACAAATTATCTCAACATTATTGATTAAATTCCACTTGGTCATAACTTATTTTAATGTTTTATTGAATTCTTTACTATATGGCATTTTTATTAATAAATACATAATATTTCCAGTTATGAACCTCCACTCTCCATTTACTTCCCCATTTTGTTGAAGTAGCAGTTTCAGTTTACTTACAAAGCAGGTAAGTAATATTTCTCATAGACTTCCTCCAGTATACAGCTGTGAGATTGGTATTAACTTCTTAAATAATACAGGTTCATGACTCTTTTTATCCAGATCCCTTAGGACCAGATTCACTTTGCAGTTTTAAACATTCTGGATCTTAGAAAGGTAGTGTGGTTCTGGAGATATGGCTCAGCAGTTAAGAGCACTGGCTGTTCTTGTAGAGGACCTGGATCACATTCCCAGCACCCACCCACATGGTAGCTAACAACCATCCACAACTCCACTTCCTGGGGATCTAATGCTTTCTTCAGGCAGTCACAGACACTGTAGGTATATGATATTCTTACACATATTCAGACAAAATTTCATACACATAAAATAAAAATAAATGAAATAATTTTAAACATATCCTAGTCCTGAAGTCGGCACCAGCTTGATTTCTCCTTGTTTGTTCTCCAGCTCATGTATGTAGTGTCTTCATCAATAGAGTATCACTCTCAAGTTCTGGTACGTAACCAAGAGCAGGAGCAATGACCAGTATTTTTTGAGGGTCTTTGGAACCTCTGGTCAACAGCTTCTAGAGAGGGAGTCCATTCCTAGCACTGAGCTTTTTTTCCCCCTCATTAACCCATCATATCTTGAAAAGACAATGTCTCCTGCTTTAGGAAAACTCATTTTAATCTCTTTTTATGATGTATACATATGTAGTTTAAGAAGCTTCTATAGTGTGGTAGCTTTCCATATGTATTTAGTAAAGATCTTTCATTTTACTTACCCCTCTCCATATACCCTTCTCTACTCTGTCCTCCCAATCTGCTCCATTTAATCCTTCCTAGTCTAATGTTTCCCTTTACCCCTTCATATCACTACCTTCTATGGCTCCTCCCAGGAAGCCTCCCCACCACCCACCCATGGCCATTTATCAAGCTGGTGCTGACTTCAGAGCCTCATCTCCACTGGCTGGTGTTCATAGTGCTGGAAGGTACTATGCATGTTACTGAATGAAAAGAAATCATCACCCTTACCCAGCTGTGAATCCTGAGAATTACAATAACAGCTGACATGGCAAGATACGCTCACTGGTACAATAGTGACACAAATATTATGGGAGTAACCAACCACTCTTTAATTGAATATAAGGTCCATCTTCTACGATGGAACCTATACCTCACATTGATATTGGGCTTAGGAATCAGAGGTGAGACAGGTCAAAGGACATAGGGGAGAACCTAATACCAGTTTTATATTAAATAATTTTCATATTAAACTGACGTTTAATTACTTGTGACATCCATAGATTAATGCATTTCAGAACTCTCACCAGAAAAGATTCCTTATGCAACAGATGGTGATTAACACAGAAACCCACAACTAGCCAATGTGTAGAGAACAAGAGGTTGCAGAGTACTTATCCCTGATTTTGACACCTATATGAAACTTCTGCCTGCTTACAAGCAACATTTTATGGCAGGTGAACAAAACTACCTGACACAATTTGAGCTTGCTATATAGCAAGAAAGCCTACCTATTCTGATGTTTTCTTCCCCATGAAACAACCAGTTGTATAGACTCAAGCAATATTCAAACAAAACAAAACAACTTCTACCTCCCAACTGTCAAGGCTCAGGGATCTTTGTGGAAGAGGGAGATTGTAAGTGTCAGAGGTGGTGGATGACCACAAGGAAATAGAGTTTATCAGACAGATGGTGAGTGACTCGTATGAACTCTCAGCAATGGTGACAGCATAGACAAGTCCCATGAAAGCTCAAACCAGAAAAAATTCTCAATATAGACATTCAAAAATGGGTAAGATGCTCCAATCCCACCCAAAGAAATTGTGATAACAGATGACTGTTGGGAGGTGCAGAGACAGTCTCTTTCAAGCATGGGACTCTTGGTAGGTTAACCAGGCTTCACTGAAGGACATTTGGAGATACAAATTAGACTCTATAGGCCATATATATATATATATATATATATATATTAAACTGGGTAGTGGGCAATAAGGAGAGGTGAGGATAGGGATGGGGAGGGGATCTAAATATAATCAAATTATTTTGTATGAAAATCCCAAAAATTCAATAAAAGTTATAGTCCTTAGTAAAATACAGCGAGATTATTTTAACTAGCCCTATTCCTGAATACCACAAGCTTTACTACAAAATGAGTTTTTTCCTTAAAGTTTCTTGTTTCAGAACAGTTTTGATTTTGCAGTTATAGGTAGGGCATGTTAGGCCTGGGACTCTCTTCTACACTGTGTATGGTAATATGGTTGGCCTTGGGGTTTGTTAGCAATTACCTGCCCAGAAACTAAGTAGGGTCTTTCATCTTTTATTAATACTATAATTCAATGCACTCTTTCTGAGGGTTCTGTCTATGCCAGGCACTAGTCTAGATGCTATGAAAGATTTAAAAAACAGATAACTCTGTATATTAGCCAGCTGGGGATACCATAGCAAAATAACATAGATAGATAACTTAAACAGCAAACATTTATCTTCTTATACTTTTAGAGGTTTGGAGTATAAAGGAAAGATGATGGGAGGGTAATTTCTATAGAGATTTCTTTTGTTGGTCCTTTTTTCTTTTCACCTGTCTTCCTATGGCCTAATTGAGCATGCCCAAAGCAAGCGACCACTGGTGTCATCTTACAGGGATGTCTGACATTTTGATATTAAAGTCCATAAAGGCTCTACCTACAAAACAGTTATATTTTGGGAACTAGGGCTTCAATATATAAATTTGGAGAAGACAAATTAATCCCTATCAAGTTCTTTGACTCAAATAGTTCATAGTCTAGTAGTACTGATCTCAGATGTTTCTGATATTTCAGTCCATAGTCTTTGACTCTATTGACTATGGGTCCTATAGTAAGGCAGACCATCATGGTAGTAGGATCATGTGAAAGAAAAGGCTGGGAACCAAGTAAAATTTTCAAAATCATGCCTCTAGTCACTTGTTTTCTCTAGTTAGGAGAAAACATATCCTAACATTTTCATCACAGCCAGCTAAGCCATATAACTCAAGGGTTCTACAACATCCTAAAATAGCATTGCCAATTGGGACCAAATACTCAATACATGAGCCTATGGGAAACATTTCAAATTCAAACATAACATTCTACCTCTGGTCCCTCAAAGCTCCTGACTATCTCATAATTCAAAATGCATTTAGTACACTTTTAAGAGTCTCTAAATTCTTAAGAATTCCAACAACATTCAGAAGTCCAAGTCTCAAGTCTCCTCTGAGACTTGAGGCAAACTTGTAGTTGTGAGTCCCTTTTCACTTCTGTGACCCTTAGTTCTAATAGTTCTAGGCAGAAAATCATGACTTGCTACATAATATTTTTTGTGTCTATTTTCCTAAGTGAGATTTGTGTAGAGTTATATTTTATCTATGTGTAGTCTTTTGGGAAATTGTTGATGTCATTTTTATTCTGGCTTTGTGATAATGTATTTCTCCCATACCTTACATTCTAGAACAAATTAGAATTATGTGTTCTTTAAGGTATATTATAAATCTGCTATGGGTATATCTGGGTCTGTAATCTACTGCAAAATATATGATAACCTCCTAATATACTAAATAGATATTTATAAAATTCAAACTATATTCTTGATAAACTGTTCAGTAATACTAATAGAAGAGAAATATACACTGTTGTTTCATGTAGACTCACACATACAACTCAGGAATCCATGTATTAGTTAGCACTAGCATTTAATATTGTAAATGAGGGAGCTATTAAGTCAATTACAGAAACCAACTTCACTAGAGGCATTTAGAAAGAAATGGTAATATAATGACAACTGTGGAAGTCTATCCAGAAAACTCAAGAGAATCAAGTATTAAGGGAATTCAGTAAAGTAGCAAAAGTATAAAATTAATATTCGGGAATCAATAACTTTTGTTTATATAACATATAGTGAAGAATAAATTAATAATCACAATAGAAAAATAATTTAAGAGTTGAATTGACAGCATACAAAGTTGATTTTTATTAAATGAAAAGATGTTCCCTGTTTGGGAGTAGGAAAGTCCAATATGAGAAGTTATAATGCTTTTATAAGTTAGAATTGCTGAAATGTGTTAAGAATAAATATATTAAGATGTTTACCTGTTCAGAGAGATGCATTCAGAAACTATGCCTATAGAAAATATGGTTTGTGAAGATTAATAAAAATTACTTTATATGAGCCTATTTATAAAAGTAAATATTTTTCTTAATCAGTTTCACTTAAACCTCTAAAACCTGAACATTCATATTATACGGAAGTGGGTCTGAAATTTTTACCAGAATAATTTTGTTTATTGTCATCATTCACATCTGAAATACAATATTAAAAACGAGTTAGCTTAAGTGAACTGTGCTGCTCATCTCTCTGTGCAATAATATATAACCTGAAGTGGATGTGAAAGATATATGCTTTGTGGATTCTAAAAGCAAGTTATTTAAAATAACTTCTGTTCTTTTAAATAAAAATATCTTGTTGATGGTGAATTTTCATTAGTAGATCCTTTTGTGTGTGTGTGTGTGCGTGTGTGTTTGTGGTGAGTTATGTGCTTTTTCTGCTTAATGAATTCTAGAGAGACAGAGATCTTGGAATGTATAATTCATTTTCATTTATCACAAATCAACAGAAGGAATTGTAGTGACAAACTAGGGAATAGGCAAGAAAGCAATAAATCTCAGGTGTTCTTATAATTCGATTCTGTTTGTCTAATTATTCCACTCCCTTTCTTAAATATGATCTGAAAATTAAAACTGATAAAATATTTATATTAGTATTACATTTGTTTGGACAGAGAAGTTAATTTTAATGAATCATAGACTTGAGAGATTAGACTAGGAAATTATTAGTAATCTCTGACAATATATGAAATTCTTAGATTCTGAACGATATTGACAAAGCTTTTCTACTTTTCAATTAAGTATTAATAAAGTTATAGACCTCAGACTTTATTACTTTAATGTTGGCTCAGTCTGACAACTGTAGCATTTTTCCCAGATGGATGAATAAACTGATATCTGATTATCTAGCTTGCCCAGAAACTGGTAACTCTTCTTTGATCAATATGAGTCACTCTTCTAAAGCAAGAATGACCAAAAGAACTAAGACTGTCACTGTTATCTCGTCTTACAACTAAAATCAAGGAAATGGTGAAAAAAAACCCAAGTTCAAAGTCCATGGCTGATCCTTTAATGTAATACTTGCTTGAACATGTAAGCTTTCTAAACACCTTTAAAAAGTCAATTTGAAGACTTCTCTTGTTTCCAAAGGTAAAATATTTCCTTTTCAGAGTGCATAAATTGACCTCATGAAAGTAAGTCTTCATTTATTCAGGTAGCATCTTTGAAAATAGTAAAATATAGTATTGTCTGTTGTATTCCTGGCACCTAGCTCAGGGGATAAAGATAAAATGATGAATAAGAAGGTGTCTTGCTGTTAAAGAATTTATAGTTTTGAAAATGAAAGAGGAGTTACATTTCAATCAATGAAATTAATATCTATAGCCAAAAGCTTCTATTACCTCTACATTCATATATCTATTTTCCTGAGAAACCAGCATTTCATGGATTTTTACACTAATTTATTCTCCCTGTAGTATTTCTCATTGTCATTGGCTAGTAACAACATCATTGAAGTTGCTGTACCGAAAAATGCAATTATTTTCTCTTATTTAAATCCTATGTGCAGTCTATCAGGAAGGCATGATGACTATACTTCAGTACTATGTGCAGCAAAATTTGATGCTTTTTCACCTCTCTAAGGCCAGCCTCTGGTGTCAGTGACCATGTCTCACTTGGATAACTTCAAGAAATCTCAAAACTGCTATTTCCCCACCCTCCCTTGCTCCAGCCACAAAGAAGCAGCAAGAACTTTTTAAAACATAAATCATATAGCAAGGGTCTATACGGTTCATCTATCGTAATTACTTTGATTTCATCGGCTAACACCTCCTTTACATTTTTCTTCAAATACAACATGCCCTTTGTTACTTTCATCCTAGGCGTCTAACGCTGTTGGTTCCTGCTGCCTTTTGTTTGGAATGTTCTTTCTGAGATATCTGTGTGCATGTCTCATTTACTTTTTAGTCAGATATCTTCTTAATGTGGATGTCTCTGACCACAGTGATTAAATTGTAACAGTTCTTCCTTTGAATTCTCAACTCCTCATTCCACTTATCCACTACTAAAGTACCTTATAATTAGTATATATTACTATCTGTTACATCCTTGTTTCCTACTTGGATATACCCTCTAGGAGTACTTCTCCCCCCACTGATAAGTCTCAAATGTAACTGCCATGTAGTAGTATCTTATAAATACTTCCTAATGAACTTATTGACTGAAATGATTTTCTAGAACTTAATTTATAAGTAAAGTCATTAAATGATCAATTTACCATATATAACATGTTTATAAAAGTATCAGTCATTTGAAAATGATTTTAGATTGACTATAATTAATATTAGATGGGATTGTAGGACCCACTAAGACTGCCAGGAGCTAGGAATTTGGAGATCTGGGATGTGATACTCTTCTTCAGCTTCAGGATCTCCTCTCTTCTTGTCCTTAGTCTCTTTCTTACAGACATACCATCAAGAGATTGCATGCCAGGCTGTGCCCTAAGCTAAGTCCCCACAACACCATTCTCCTGGATCACTGTCCCATTTCTCTGTCCCAGAACGGTATGGCTACCTAAGCAGGGACCAAGGACAAGGAATACCTGACATATTAATTAGGAAGATAAAATGAAAACCTAACAATAAAACTTCTGCAAAATGATCTAAAAGATATTGAACCTATTTTATGACACAAACTGCTTTGAATAATATTAAATCACTAAAACAAATATATGTTTGGTGAACTGGCAAATGTAAGTACCAGTAATGTAAAATTTAGTTACTAGTGAACTGTCTTATTTTGCTTAACTGTTACAAGTGCTATGAAGATTTTCTTAAGTAGGAGTCAGTAGACGTTTTTGGTAAAGGACCATATAGTACATATTTTAGGCTTTGTGGACCCTGCAGCATCTTTCATAGCTACACAACCTTGTCTTTGTTACAAAAAAGAAAAAAAAAACATCTATTGACAAATGTAAATGAATGGATGGGATTGTGTTCCAGCAAAACTTTAATTCCAAAATTCATATAGTGGGCTGATTTGACTCTTGGGCTATATTTTTCTGATTCATGCTTTGGAGGACACTGGTACTCTTGAAAGATATTGATATTATTAGATAACCTATTCAAGAACTTGTCTGACTATACTCTAGGAATTTTATTTACTCATGCTGGATTCAAATTTTGGACTGGTGTTCATTCACCCAAGCCCATTGGTAAGGTAGTTAAGCACTTTATATCTCTGACTTATTTTTAAATAGCAAAAATTTAGCCAAATTTAAGAGTGGTGATGATAAACTGAGAAAATGTACATGACATGGGCAAAATCGAAAAATATCTCAATGACTGCTGCTTTCTCTTCTCCAAGAAAGAGATTTCTGTATTGCTAAGGTACACACACTGCTTGATGTGGTCAGTTGATTCAGCTTTTGTCTTTTTGCCTATGTAGAACTACCAAGGTCAAAGAAGCTCAGAACGTAGTAGAATAATGCACAACAGAGAGAGGGTACAATGTTACTCTAAAAAGAAGAAGATTTGAAAAGAAAATGGAAGAAATGTAAGGAAGAAGGGAAAAGATGAGAAAAATCCATCCTGGATTGAGTTCCAAGGAGAGATTTTTAGAATTTTGTAAGAAGTGAATTAGCTGTAATTCTCAAGTGTTGCCTTTGGAGGAAGGTTGAGGGTTGTCGATAACTGTGTGGAAGATGGGCAAAGATTTCAGGAAGCACTGCTTTGCTGTGAATGCAGTTCTCCTGGAGTTTGCAGAGAGACTGTAATAAAAACTAAAGTTGAAATTTAATTTTACAGTGTAGGACTTTGAATAAAACCATTTTATTGCTTGGCCAGTAGGCTGTCTAATTTTATAAGGGTTATATAAGGTCACTGAATACAGAGCTTAACGTAGAATAAGAACTCAAAATGGTAACTATATAATCTTTATTGTAGTTTTTAAACTTGAGGAAATATATATTAAAAATCTTCACAGAGAGTAAACTCTAAAGCTATATTTTGTAAGATAAGGAGGTGTTTTATGAGACACAGACGTAAAAAGACTGTAAGTTCAGATGTTGGAAGGACCAGAATTTTCAGTTTGGTTAAGTCCCTTCCTATATGACTTTTGACAACTTGTTCAATCTCTGTGTGGCCAAGTTTCTTGTTAATCAAGAAGGCAACTTGTCAACACAGAAAACACTTAAAAGAGAGTTGAACTTGAATTAAGGTGATTTTCATGTTTGTAAGTATTGTTATATTGTGAATATTTAAATTGCATTGCTGAAGCCAAAGAAAATGTGAAAACCAGGAAAGCTTTCATGGACACATTTATCAACTTGTTCATCATCAATCACCACCTTTAAGCATTGTGTTTCAGTTAGCTAATATTCTAAGTTTTTGTCATTAAGATTCCTAAATAAAATGTCATAATGACAACACCAGTCGACATGCCAACATGGAGGAGGAAATTTCACAACGTCCCTCTCCTAGATGAAGAGCTGCAGGCAATAAACGCTTGCTGAGAGAGGAATCAGTTTTCTCTAAGGACAAACTAGGTTATCTATCCAATCCTAAGTGGATAGCCTTAAATACATGTACTTATAAACACCAAGAAATGGATTCAGTAGGTTGTGTTACATATACATATATGTAACAATAATTAAAGAAGAGGTCATGTAATTGAGAGGGAGTTAGGGGTATGTGAGGAGTTGGATGGAGGGGGGAAGACATGATACAAATACAGTACTCATGTATTATGTTCTCAAAAAAATGAGATTATAAAAAGGTCTTCTGTAATTGAAATACAGACATATGAACACTAGATGGATTTTAGCATCTGATTATAGAAATAAAACTATGATGTCCTTTTAAAAAATGTGACTCTCCAACAAGCAAGACAGAAGCAACATCAATATCATTTAGTTTGGGGCTAGAACTAGAGACACAAGTAATTTGGAATCAGAGTACCCAGCATACAAAAACCAAAAGATTACTTTTTCTCCTGATCATCATTTCTGTAGAATTCATATAGCATTTTAGAGAAAGAGCTAAATCAAAAAGAGAGAGGCAGGACTTTGTCCATATGGCCCTTTTCATAAGACAAGAGAGAGCAGAAGTAAATATGTTGCAATCAAAGTACGAACTGGAGCTGTCCATTTTATCTCTCCAGGCATATGATAATATGGTCCCTCAGATCTCAAAGTATTACTGTACTGAGAAGTGGAGAAGTTGAGCCAATGGTGATGTCACTGTGTTTCTGTTTCTTTTCTATTGTTCCAAATATTGGATATTTTTGCCTATAGATAATTTACTTACATTTCACTTAAGTTCTCTAAAACCTGGATAATTTTAACATTTACATCAATTTACCCGATGTTTTAAATATAAGTTTGAGAAGCATACAAAGGATACTGCAAACACTCTAGCCCTCTATCTACTCCCTGACTGTCTCTCATCTGTTCTTATTTCAGGGCTTTTATTCTTAAATGCTCTTTGCTTAGAAAGACCTTAACCCCCAGATATAACTTGCCTCATATCATGCAAGTCTGTCCTCTTTTCAGAGAGTTCTTTCTTGACAAATCAGCTGAATAAAATCTCACTATTCCTAATCAATAATATACCAGTCACTAATATACCACTGCACTTTATTTTTCTTTTAAACATTTATTACTACCTATGGCTCTGTTCGGCTTTATATTTTGTTATTCATATTTCATTATAAGTTTATGAACACAAAGCTTTTTCTGGCTTTTTACCAGTAAAGACTCATTGCCTGAAAAATACTTTGAACAGAATACATGCCCTTACATATGTGTTGAATGAATAAATTTCTAAATAGCTGCTTCAGTAGAAATCCATCCGTATTTAACAGACAAAAAGAATTAACTTACCAAGAGGTTCAGTCATGTATTCAAGGTCAAACAGGTCATGGCCTATAGAACCAGGATATGAACAATGTAGTCATCTCTTGTACCCTTGTGCCCCATCAACAATGCATGTGTCATTGAACAACCAGCATACATTAAAAGCTATACCAAGGATAATTTGAAGATATATAAAAAATAGAAGATATGTGTTGGCCGTCAGAGATCTTCCAATCTATTATGTAATATACATTACAGCTAAACGTTACAGATTTTACCAAATATTGGTTATTCTAAGAAAATGTATTTGGAATAGAATATATGTAGAAATTAAGAAATATGGAACTTAAAATTAATACCCATGTTACAGTCCTGCCTCACAGCAACTCTATAAGAGACTATTGGACATCTCTGTTATACCCCTATCCACAAAGCTCAGGGAACATTGAGGACAAAGAAACTGAAAGCTGTTAAGATCCAGAGGTGGTAGATGACTACCAAGAGACTTTGTTGTCTGGACAGTACAAGGCAGTTGCATATATGAACTCACAGTGGTTGCAACAGCATATACAACACCTGTGCAGGCTCAAGCTAGACAACCAACCAGCATGGAGGTGGGGGGCAGGAAGTCCCACCTCTAGCTGAGGCACTATTTTCAAATGATAGCTGCTGGGCAAAGGAGAGTGGGTTTTCTTTAAGCCTGTGACAGTAGAAAGATTGACCAGGTTTCAGTGCATGGATCTTTCAGTGGATGGATCCATACCCAGAAGTATTTGGGCAACATGAGTTGGACTCAATAAAGCTTCAAAATGAAGGACATGAAGCGTGTGTGGAGGATAGGCAGATAGGATAGATCTGAGAGGAGTTCGGAAAGGGGAGTAAAATGTGATTAAAATATACTGTAAAAAATTCTCAATTAAAATATCAATTTTTCAAAGAAGAGTTTTCAAGAGCATGATTTAACTCCAGTATTTTAAAATTCTCAATATGATTTTGATATACAAATAGCTTTTTAAAAACCAGTGCTCTACATAAGCACACATATCTCATTTTTATTCATATTTGGAAGTTAGAAGGTTGATTTCATAAAAGTAGAGAATAAAATAGTGGTCATTACAGCCCTAGAAGAAGAGAAAGCAGAGAGAAAATAATCATGGTTGGAAAATAGACCAAAATAGATAATAAGAATTATTTCTAGTGTTCTTTATTTGGCACAGTAGGGTGACTATAGTCTATAATTCGGTATATATGTATAAAAAGATATATAATTTCATCATCACTGTACACATGTATTATGACATTGTAACCCATAAACAGGTATAATTATTGTATCAAAAATTTCAAATCTAGTGCATTAGCCCAGTGTGTTTCAAATTGTAATATGTATGTGAATTACATAGTGGCTTTTGTTAAACTGCAGAATGTGATGAAGTAGGTCTGAGATCTTGCATTTATAACAAGTTCCCAAGGAATTCCAATGATGTTGGTTCCTGAACCACCATAGAGTGTGGAAGACCAAGAGCATAAATGATCTGGATTGGAGAAAATTGCTTAAGTATGGTTATGCAATAAGTACACAGAAAACACAATGCAACATAGAAGGATCCATGGCATAGAGCTCAAATCCAATACTGAAGTTTCTCATATTTGTAAAAAAAAAAAAACAGTTTAAATGACAGTGGAAACATAAGCAATTTAGGCCAGTAGAAATATTACTCACAGATACCGGGAGAATATTAGAGTGGAGAAGTAATTAAAAATATTCTAGAAGGTGCTATATAAGCCTTCTGGACCAAGTGTCAGAATTCAGAAGGGCACAGAGAAGAGGTTCTCCAGGGAGAAGTAGCTGTCAAAAGGTTCGGTGGGTAATGTGCACAGATACCCGTGGTTCGGATTATTTTCATCAAGACTAATAGAAACTTCACATGAGACTCTGCTCTGGCCTCCATATTTCCTAATCTACAGCAAGAAGGAAATCAGGAATAACTGAGTAGAAATGAAGAAATGCATGTCCAGAGCACAGGAGGGAGAACAGGAACACACCATTCTGAAGATAATGGGGAACCACAGAGAGTATCTAGTTCTATGTTCCACAGTGCTCTTTAAAAATCCAGCTTCACTCTGACCATGCCTGATTGATTTTTTATTTTGTTCTTGAGAATTTTATACAGATATCCACAATATATGATCCTATCAGCCCCCTCCTATTTCCCTCCTCCAACTCCCTCCATATCTCCTCCAAAATGCCCCTCTCCCTGCTTCATGCTCCCACCCCCAATAACCCACTGGTCCAATTTATGGGCATAGAAGCCCTTTCTGATTGTATTAGAGGCCTGTTTCATGGGAGGGAATTTCATACCTGGTACTATTTAATCCAGGTTAAAAGACCATTGCTGGGGAGGTCATAAGCCCTAGGATGGAACCCACTGTTGTTATTCTGAGAAATTTGTCATGTTTCAAATTGCTTTCTAAATATTTATGTTTTTACCCAGAGACATGGTTTATTTTAATTTAGATTCTCCTTATGTATAAAACAAAGCTTCAGTATTTTAGGTTTTACTCAGATAAACACTTACTTCTGTTTTTAGAAATCTTCCCAAGTACAGGTACCTTGTGCTCACTGTAGATATAACTGGCTTTTTAAATTTCTAGCCAAACAGCTCTCATTTTGCTTCACTGTAAATATGATAGAGATCCAGTGTACCTTTAATTCAGCTCCAAATGTCGTGGTGTCCATCATGCTTAGGTCATTGTCTAAATATATGGTCACCAGAGATGGATGATGATTTCAAAGAATCATAATACAATAGTGCTAGGAAACATGAATGCATGCCAACTGTATGTGGAAATAAATACACACGAATAACACAAACCTCAAAGAATCAAGATGACTCTCAGACCTTACTGATGGCCAAATCCCCTGGCTTGATTCTGCTTATGCAAGTAAAGCAGCAGCTAAACTGCCGTCTTGGGGAAGCATGCTGAGATGAGTTAGTTAACTATGTTCTAAGTTAGTATCTTAGCTTAGGCTGTTATAGGAAAACGACATATATTCGGTGACTTAACAGAAAAATTTTTTTTTGCAGCTATGGGAGTTAGAAGTCTGAGATAGTGGTTGGATTCTGGTGAGGGCTCTGTTCTGGGTGGGTGTGCAAATGGATGGCTGTCTTTTCATTATACTCTCAAATGACAATGGAGAGAAAGAGCACAAGCAAGCTCTCTCGCATCTCCTCTTAAGATTCTATCTTTTCTAACTTTATTTCAACTTAGTCACCTATCAAAGTCCCCATTACCGACCCACATCAAATTAGGGTCATAGGGAACTTGAATAAAGGAATTTTGAGAAAAATTTTAAGAAGATAAAATCTTACTAGGGATATCTGAAATAATAACAAAAATCAGAAACTTATATGATATTATATGTATATCCCCTATTTTATATATATATAATATCAGGCACAGTATAACTATGAAAATTTTCATAATTCAATTCTTTTCAGTTTTTATTTTAATGTATATTTTATTGAATTTCTGTGCATTTTATACAGTGCATCTTAATCATGTTTAGACTTCTACACCCCCTCCAATAGCCCATCTACAAGATTTCATGTATTCTATCCTATATGTTAAGGACTCTATAGTCAAGTTTGTGTACCCAGATGTCCCTCAGTGTGAGGTCATCCACTGGAGCCTATTTAGCATCACTCCTTTAAAGAAGATCAACTCTACCTCATCCAGCAGTGATTGGCTGCCAATAGTTCCTTGGATAAGGTTGGGGCCTGCTGCCCATTTCCCCTGTTATATGCTGGGTTTTTGTCTGTTAAATTTGTATGGGACTTGTACATGTTATAACTGCTATAAGTTCATATTAGCAAATTCCCAAGCCTGGAAAGCTCAGTTTCCTTATAGCCACACATCACCCCTGGTTCTTACAATCTTTCTGGCCCCTCTCATAATTCAATTCTTCCTAAAAATGTATTTTTTATTTTTATTTTATATGTATGAATGCATTGTCTGCATGTAGGTAAGTGCATCTATGTTGTGCAATGTGGTCAGAAGATGGCATCAGATACCCTGGAACTGGACTTAATGGATAGTTGTTGGTCTCCATGTGGGTGCTGGGAATCGAGCCCAGGTCCTCTGCAAGAGCAGGCTGTGCTCTTAACCATCTCTCTAGCCCCACATAGCTCAATACCTAACGTGTAAATAAAAGCACATTGGTCTCAAACCAATGTAGGTAAATATGGTTTTCTGCAATTAACTTAAAAGGTCTGGCTTGAACTTAACAGACTAGTAAAGAATATATTCATGTTTGTACAAAGTTCTCCCAAGTATAATATGTTTGAAACGAATATAGCTTTATTAATATCTTCACACAGATAATTGGAAAATATCATAAGAAAAATATCCTCTTTTCTACCTTCTAAACACACTTCTGAGTGTCAAAATTCATAGAAGCATGTGCTTTTGAGACTTAGTTCAGGATCCATAGTGAAGTGTCTTTACTTAATTATTTGAAGTAATAAGTAGAAACTGATAAAGTCTTTACAGCAATGAAATTTCATACCAAAGATTTCAAGCTGGGATTCTGTGTGTCAACTTTCTTTAGCTTTAAAAAATACAGGATCCGTGAGTAGGAATTTCTCTTTCAAGATGCACATGAAAATGAGACTCCTGGACATTTTGGGGCAGTGTGATAAGACAGGAAGACTGTGATAGAAGGGAGGAAAAAAGTAATAGCATCGATGTAATGAAAATGTAAAAATAGTGATGATAATTATAAGCAACACAGTTTCCATTTTGAGTCTATGCTAAATAACTTCCTACTGGAATTCCTTGCTGGGTAGAAAGTAGCTGGGATTCACTTACTATATTCCAACCCACAGGCTTCATTAAGAAAGATGCTGAAAGAAATGGCTGCAAACTCTCTCTAATGAGACAGAAGACTTCCCAAAGGTGAAAGGTACAACAAACGTTCAGATGTATTCTCCCTTCTTGCTATATGAACTTGATTAACTTGTCACTGAAGAACAAAGGAACAGCAGGAAGCAAGAGAGCTGGGAGTTTGTTCATTTTTTTTCTGAATACAGCTTAATTTTCACACCATGAAGAAAGACTGATCCTTTTTTTATGTCTGCTACTCTGTTGAGAGTGTCCTATGTACAAAATCAATTTTCTTGCCTCAAGTTAGCTTGCCTATTTAATTAACTGAGCAGCTTACTGCAGACAAAGGTGATTAAAGCAGTTTCAGAAAGCTTTCAAAATTAGCGTTTATTATATATAATAATATTTCATCAAAAAGATCCCTGTAGTAATTATGATGTGGTTAGATTTTGTTGCCCTTACTTCGATGAATTATGAGTTCTTAAAGGTGATTAACACAGGAGTCTCATAATAATCAGAAACTAAAATACTCTTATTATGTTTTAATATATGCAGCATAATATAACCTGGACTGGGATATTTTGTTGATATGAATTTGTAACTTATTATTTTTCTTTGTGGGTTATTTTCAGTTCTTGCATTGAACAAACATTCCATAATTGACTAAATTAAAGCAATGATGAGTTTTAAAGATTGGTTGTTAGGAATTTACTTTTTGTATGTGCTTAACATATTTAGTCATAACATTTTTAGAGGCATCAAAAGAAATCCATATGTCCTGATGAAAAAGAGATTTTTCATTATTCTGTGTATATTGGCCACTTAAATATCTTCTTTCATAGTATCTGTTTAAATGCTTTGCTCATTTTAGTGCATTATTTTTCTTGTTACTATTGAATTACAAAACCCAGGAAGATATCATGTTACTTCCTTGTTTACAAACTATCATCAGCTCTTGAAAGCCTAACAAATTAAGATACAGGTAGTTTGCTTGCCATTCAAAGGTGTCCCCATTATACGTCAACCTTTCCAGCTTTATTTTTGGCTCTTATCCTTCACATAGCTAATACAACTGCCGAACTAGGGAATTCATTATTTTTCACCTATGTATTTAATTTCTTCATAGTCATTTGAGTTGTTTTTCTACATTTATTTCTGCCGAAGTACTTACTATCCATCTCAAAAGTCATCTCTTTTATGTACTTTCCCATGATTTTATCCAATAAATGATTATAAATGTGAGTACTTCTTCACCTACAAAGCCATAAACCTCCACCCATCATTCCTGTGAAAGAAATAATGGTATCCTTAGCATCCCATCATTTTTCTCTTAATCTCTATTTCCTGACTCTAGACATGTTCTACCTGATTAGCAGACTCTCAGTGATCTTAGTATTGCTCCCTACAAATTTTCCTGTTCAGTTTTATGTATCCTCAGACTGGAAGTTTTGAGACTGAGAGTCCAGATGTGGCTCTAGCAGGTACTAGAAGTAACGCTTGGGCCCTTCATCACTTCCTTTGCAAAGAAGGCACAGTCTTGCCTGCTAGTAAAGTCTCCCAGAAATTTAGCAATACAATAGGAGAGTCATCTGTAAACTTAGCATCCTAAATAAATATAACGAGTTGCAGTCGACTTTTAACTGGAATCCATGCGTCGTTCAGTCCCACAGCTGAAGGCAGGTGTGTTTCTGGTGTTCTACCAAAATGACCTATGACTGCTGACTGAGTCTGTTTATACCCAAGGTTAGTCCTGAGGTCTTGCCTTGCTGTTAGTTCTGCATTTTGCTTAGAGTCTAATTCAATGTGTTTGGATCCCTCTGTGTAGTGTCCAATACCTGTTCATTCTTCTCATGTCAGGATTATACAGCTAACACAAAAGTGAATATTCATTCATTTAATTTACTCAGATTTTGCACATATAAAAACATGGCCTATATGTGATTGTTATTGTCTTTTCTAAAGTCCTGGGACATAGATTGTAGAAAGGGAAAGAAGCAGCTCAGAGTAAACAGTTACTTTATAACTTCAGCACCATTAAGGGATCATGTCCATGTAGCCAAAATCATAAGGTTATTGCAACTAGGATGCCTACTCACCTTTACTAATGGACTGTCTTCACCTATGGTGGTTTGAATGAGAATATCTTGCACTGATTCAAGTATTTGACATTTGATCAGTTGGTGGCATGGTGCTGTTTGAAGAGAGTCATGGAAGCTTTAGGAGGTGTGGTTTGTGGGAAACGTCACTGGAGATGAACTGAGCCTTGTCCCACTTCTAGCTTGCTCTCTTGGCTTCCTGCTTGCCATTTAAGACATGAGCTTTCTCTCAGTTTTCAGCTTCTGTTACTTTGCTTATCATTCGCTGCCATATTTCCCTGCCATGTATAAAATAAACTTTTCCTTCTATAAGTTGCCTTGGCCATGGTGTTTTATTACATCACAGAAAAGTGACCAGTACGTCATTGTTACCAAACCTTCCTCTCTGTGTTATATCACCCTCGCTTTTATATACCACACATTCCTCTGCATATCCCAATTATCTTACCTCAACCTTCCAGACTCATCTAAGACCAAATCTGGCTCACTACATTAAATTTGCCTTCCCCACTTCTCACTGCAAAGGTTTAAATGGGCTATTTACTGAGACAAGGAGAGGCTCCATTTAAAACAATGGTCCTTGAAGGAAGAGCTTCTGAACTCAAATTCCATCTTTGCCATACTCCCTTTCTAAAGATTGCAAGTCACTGAACTTCTCTTAGTTCTGTTTAGCCTCACCAGCTCATTTTATAGTTTTTTAGTCAGAGTCTCTAATTCACTCACAGATCAAATGAGCTAATGAAATCAGACGATTAAATTATTACATAAGAAATTCAGCAAGAGTGTTGAAGGACCAAGTATTTAGTCAATATAATATTTTATGCTGGTTAAAAAAATCAATGGGTCCTAGAACATAGACATAAGTCCATGGCTTTGGACTTTGAAATGTCTAGGTTCTTATTTTGTCTCTCCCACTTACAGTGTATCCATGAATTACCTAAGTCTAGATGATTTCATATATATAGGCTTGAATTCAATCATATATATATATATATATATATATATATATATTACCTTCAGCATATAACACCGTATTAAACATTTAGTAACCTCATAGATAAATATATACCACATTTCACAAGATTTTGATAAATAATAAGTATGCCATTAAATCTGCTAATTTTCTTTCTCAGGCTGCTATGATTCCTTTCCCTAACAATACATCCTGATCTTTCAGAAAACTGTCCAACTTCTTCCACTTATTCAGAGGAACAGCTTTAGTGGAACATTAGAAAAGTTAGGTTGAATGGCAGGTGAGCTATTTCTGCGCAGATTAGATTTGTGCTATTTCTCAATTCACAAGGTTCAATGGAGGTATTGTGAAAACAAGACAGCAAATTTTGAGGACCAGGCAAACAAGTGGACAGTTTGAATTAACTTAACAGATGAAAGCCCTTTAATTATTTTTCAAAGTATATCCATCGCACTCTGTGGGAAAATCAGCAATCTAATAATGAACCAAGTCCAATAAACCCCAGGTGGACTGTTCCAAAAGCTGTGGCATATTCTTATTCTAGATTTTGGTTTAGGTTAATTACAAGGAGGCAAGATAATAAACCAAGACTTTTATCTATCTTCAAAGTTTTCTGCTTTAGAAAACTTCATTTCTAATTGTACACACATTTGTATGCACAGTATCACATTGTGGGGGTCAAAGAGGAAAAGACCAAAACAGAGTCTACTACACTTGTCCATGCCTTTTCTCAGAGAAAGAGAATGAGAAATATATTCCAATAAGAACATGAAGCACAAATAGCCATTAGGATAATAATGGGGAAATGATGAAGGCATCAGGCAAATGTCACCTTTAGTAGTGCAGCAAAATGAAGAATATTTATTAGGTACTTTGACCTATATGGACAATCTATGGTTCAACTCAAGGAAATATACACCATCTACACCATAAGCATTTTTAAACAATTTGAATCAAACTATAGGTATAAGAAATATAACAGATGGTTCATAGGAATGCCATCAGTTGTTTAAAATCAGTATTTCTCCTTAATGCCAAATGGACCAATGACTTAAGAACAATTTCTAGATTGAAAACGAAGGCTTAAGTATGCTTTCAGAAACTGAGCACTGAATCCTATTTACAAAGCCCCCTTAAATACTATTATTGTTACTACAATTTAGCACTATGAAGGAAGAAAGTAAAAATAATTTGCTTATTTCAAAATGTAAAGCTCAAAGCCAATAAAGAGTGGAATTATCTCTACTCATTTCTTTCCTTCCTTCCAATCAGCATTTAATTTTACTAGCAAGAAAGTTTGGGTATAGAGTAATACTTTAGACTATTTAGAATCACTCAAGTAGGAAATAAAATTTACTTCTGTGTAGGACAGACCTAATTTTTAAAAAGTATGCTAATTAAAAAGATAAATAAAATTCATCACAATATCTTAGCAGAAGAAATACTCTAAGTTAGAATAATAAAATGAATTACTTAGGTTTGAGGCTCTGGGCAATTTCCTTTTGAGATTTTTTTTTTACTGAACAGAATGACAAAATTCTTTACCTTGCTTGAACTAACAGCTTATTAAAACTACATTTTTCCCATAAAGAACTGTGTATTATTCAAATTTGGATTCCAAGGAATTAAAAAACTTCTGCACAGCAAAGGATAATCGAGTGAAGAAACAGTCTACAGGATGGAAGAAAATACTAGCTGCACATCTGACAGAGGATTAATATTTAGAATATACAAAGAAATAAAAAACTAACAAGAAATCAAACAACCCAATAAATAAATTGACAAAGAAATAAACAGTTCTCAAAAAACAAAGTACAAATGGCCAATAAACATATGAAAATAGGTTCAATCTCACTAGCCATCAGAGAAATGCAAAGTAAAACTACATCAACAGTTGGAGACTTAGCTAAATGGTAGAATATTTACTAAGCAGGCAAAGATAAGACCCTAGGCTCAGTCCCCAGCACGCATAAAAACTGCTTATGATTCTATCTCACCACAGTCAGAATGGCAGCCACACAGGGAACAAATCAGAACAAATGCTGCTGAGGATGTAGAGAAATGAGAACCTTTATGTGATGCTGATGCAACTGTAAACTCTACTAGCTACTATGGTACTATGAAAATACATTTGGAGGCTCTTCAAAAAAACTACAGCGTGATCTATCATACAACCTAGCTGCACCACTCCTGGATATTTACCTGAAGGACAATATAGAACAGAGATACTTGTACACCAATATTTATTATAGCAGTATTCAAAGGAGCTAAATTATGGCATCAACTTAGGTGTCCATGAACAGAGGAGGTACACACACACAAATTTTCAGTCATAAAGAATGTTATGTCATTTGCAGGAAAATTGATGCTACTAACTTGATCATATTTATCAAATTGAGTTAGTCATAGAAAGACAAATATGATGTGTCTTCTCTCATTTATGGGTCCCAGATTTTATATGAAGAAATAAAATCACAATGAACAAATGACATGCAAGTACATATGAAAATATCTGGGGAACAGGGACTGATGAAAAGAGAGGGAGAAGAAAATGAAAGATACAATATTATGGAAGGAAATATGTTCAAAGTATATTATAAATTTATCCGAAGATGTGTTATGAAACCCAGAACCATATACAATAAATATTTGTGAATTAAATTTTTTATAAAATTAAAAAAAGAATTGTCTATTACTTAAAATTGTTAAGTCTTTGAAAGAAGGACTTTTAAAATATCTACCTCATATCCTTAGTTTATGAAAATCTACAACCCTCAATTTCCTTATCCATAAAGATCATTTAAATACCTTATATCTTTGAGTATCCTACAAGTCTACCTAAACTCCCCTTTTCCATAAACAAAGCAAGGGATGTGTGTACTGGCGAGGAGAAGGTTCTAGAAAACGGAGAGGACCTTGTTATTTGCAGGGCACTATCAAGAGGAATTCTCTCTGAAATGCTGTCTTAAGAACCGGAAGGGAGGGCTTTGCTGTTGCCTAAGGAAGAAAGGCAAAGGAAGTGCGTAAAGACTGATGGCGTATTTAAAGAAACAGAACTCACTGGCATTGTCCACATAAGAGGAAAGAACTTGAGCTGCTCCCAGTACATACAGGAAGTGGAGAAGGATATTCCTCTGTCTTAACAAATTTGTTTTTATACCTGTTTGATTTTTAAAATTATTTTTAATATTAAAAATTGTCCATTGCATATATTCACTGTACATGATACTCTGTTCCATAATGACATGTCATATCAGTATATATTGTATGTTGAACATATTCCCCCTCATACATTCTTCCCTTCCTTTCTCCCTCCCATCCCCTGCAGTTTTGCTTCTACTTTCTTGTCACACACATATACTATACATCAACTATACTATATATCAACAGTTCCATCCATATTCCTGTAAATTACATAACTTCACTCTAATTTGCTGAAAAATTATTCCATTGTGTAATTTTTGTAAAATGTGGAATGATCAAATCAAACTAAACCACCCTTACACTAGCCCCATTGTACCAGTCAGCTTTTCACTGCTTTAATGAATAATTGAGAAAGAATCGAGTCATAAAGAAGGAAAGGGGAGGGGATGTGGCTCAGTTGGTAGACTGCCTGCCTGGCAATTCCCAGTACCAAAAAGAAAAACAGGAAAGAAAAAATGATGAAAGGTTCATTTTAGCCAAATATTTTATTTTCTTATGTTTCTAGAAATGGTTCAATATTTAATACTCACTCCTACCTTACATTTTTGTAGCAACCTGCCCATGCTGCATGCACTTTAACAGTGGATTCTGTGGGCAAAGATCTCTGATATCAACTTGTTTCCATTATACAGACAGAGCTGTTACAGCACACCTAGACCTTAGCCATTGGTTTCAGTCAATGGTCACTTGATGCTGTTACTGGGGGATTATATTGGCTAAGAACAACATCCTGTAAGCATATGGGAGAGGAGGCTTGTTTACCTCATGCTGTCTGGAAAGAAAGAGAAAGAAGAGGCAAGGATCCCCAAATCTTCTTCAAAATATGACCCCAGTGATCTAACTTTGCTTCACTAGGCTCCACCATGACTCAATAGTGTCACAGACTAAAGACTAAGACTACAACAGATGAGCTTTTGGGGGACATTTCACAACCAATGTATATTACTCATGTTAAAATCACTCAAGACCTTCCACTTTCTCTTAGGTTTCTTATTAGCCACATATTGTATTTTCTTATGTTTCTAGAAATGGTTCAATATTTAATACTTATTCCTACCTTACATTTTTGTAGCAACCTGCCCATGCTGCATGCACTTTAACAGTGGATTCTGTGGGCAAAGGTATCTGGTATCAACTTGTTTCCATTATACAGACAGAGCTGTTAGAGCACACCTAGACCTTAGTCATATTGCAACAGAAGCGGGAAGGGGCTCCATAAGCCAAGGAAAAAAGAGAAAGCAAACTAACATCTTGTAGTTCCAATTAAAGTGGAAATGACTGGTAAACCCAGCACCTGCTGAACTGTTAGCCTCTCACTGAGAGATTTAGTATTCTTTGTTCCCTGACCTCAATTATATTACGATAATTGACATCAAGATGGTAAGTGAAGCCTCTTTCTCCTGAGATGAGCTCTAACAACCTGAGCTAATCCCTGAGTATTTCTTGGGTCATTCAATTTTCTCTACACAGTCCTCATTCATTGCTCAGTCTTACAAGAGAACATGGTGAACAGAAACCAAGTATGTTAGTCTTCTGGGGCTGTGTAGATGTATGTGTAAAATATAACACATTCAGTGGCTTTAAACCTCATATTTTAAGAATATTCTATATTTTATGTGTATGAGTGTATTACCTGCCTGCATGTATGTAAGTACACTTGTGTTGTGCAATGCCTGGAGAGGTCAGGAGAGGGTGTTGGATTCCCCTGGAACCGCAGTTAGGACAGTTCTTAGCCACCACGTGGGTACTGGAAATTGAAACTGAGTTCTCTGCAAGAGCAGTCAGTTCTCTTAACCACTGAGCCAACTCTCCATCCCCAAACAACATCACAAATTTTAAAAAGCCAACCCCACAATAAATAAACAAAACCAAAAGCAACTGCACAAAATTATCAGCTTATTTCTTCTCTAGGTTGAAATTCTGATACAACATGTCTTAGTGTTTTGTTTAGAGCCTCACAATGCTGAAGTCAATGTACCATCAAGCTTTGTGCTCTTTAGGAGCTTGGAGTCCCCCTCAAGACTCATTCCAATGACTGGCAAAGTTCAGTTTCACTCAGTTATAGGAGTAATGTTCCTGTTTCCTCAATCAATACCAGTTGAGAGCATCTCTCATTTCCTTAAGGCTGACCATACTTTTCTTGTAGACCTTTCTATCTGAAAGCGAAAGTTTGATGTCCCTTGTGCTTAGTCTCCCTAACTTCTTTTTTTGAGACAGGGTATCATGTAGCTCATGGTGACCTCAAACTCCCTATGTAACCAAGGATGATCTTGGACTCCTGCCCTTCTGTCTCCATCTGTGGAGTGTGTCATGACACATGAATTTTTTGAGGTTCTGCAATTGAACCCAGGGCCTTGTTCATTTTAGGCACCCTACCAACTGACCTACCTCCCTAGCCCCTGAATCTTTCTTACTGCCCTTCCTACCAGTCAAGATATATCCATTTGTTCTTAGTGGCTCAAGTGATTAGCTATGCCCTACCTAGATAATTTTCCTCTTTCAGAGTCAATTGTACCACATATAACACCACATCACAATGAAAATGATATCTCACCAAACCATAAGTTCTGAGGAAAAGGGCCTAGAGATATAAATGGGAGTTTTAAAACGTTCTGTCTATCCTGCCCAAGTAAGAATATACAAAAGCAAAGCCGAACCCTGTTTGCCCATTTTTTGAGCCAAATCTCAGCACTCATTTTTTTTTTAAAACTGTGTAATAGAAAGGGTTTTTTTCATTATTTTTATTGAATCTTTGTGTATTTCATACAGAACATCTCATTAATCAACCTTAATTATCTTTATACCCTCATAGCCCTCCAGCTGGAGGCAATGACCTCAGTGAATGAACTTGCCTATTGTGTCAAGTTAGTGTCCCCAGACATTCCTCAGTGCAAGTTCGTTCACTGAGGTCCAGTCAGCCTATCTAGAGTCCCTTGCTTTAGTAATATTTGCTCTTCCTCATCCAGCAGTAATCAGCTGCCAATATTTCTTCATCTAAGATTGGGGTCGGCTGTTCATTGCCCCAGTACTATGCTAGGTTTTTGTCTGCTTGAGTTTGCATGGGTCCCATGCATGCTCCCACCATTGCTATAGGTTCATATGAGCAGGACTCCAGGAGCTTGTAGGACCCTATTTCCATACAGTCATGCAACTCCTCCATGGCTTTTATAGCCTTTCCACCCCCTCTTCTGCAAAGGTCCCTGAGCCCTGGGTGTGTGAAATTTAATATAACAGTCCTGTTGAAGGACTAGAATTCTGCAGACTCTTAATCTCTAAGCATTGGTCATTCTCCCCTATCCCACATCCTGTTCTCCTTCTAGCCTAAGACACAGGCCCCACTTTTGTAATTAGCACCCCGATATCTGAACTACCCTCTTAGTCTACACCTTCCCAATGCATCCTGATCCCCTGTACACAGACCAGCTCAATTTTCAGTCTAGTTTTAGAGAAAGATTTTTTTTAAAGAAACCTAATCAAGCTAAAAATGGTTAATCTGCTGTGTGGATATATAATAGCAAGAAATACACATATTTGTACCTGGATGAATTATGGGAAAAGCATGGCCAAATGCAAATCACTACACATTCTTACATGAACATTTATAAGAAGTCAATGTCTTGATGCGGTCTAGTAACAAAGGACCTGTGTGACTCCTTCCTGAATCTAATGAGTCAGCAGAAAAAGGATGAGCAGTCAGTATTCTTCTCTGTCCTCATTGCATCCAATGGCCGAGAAGGAGAAGCTGAAACACTGAATAATCCTTCCTGGCTGTGACTTCAAATGACTTTTCACTGAAAAATTGTTCTTGACATGCAACTGGCACATTCAAAGGGCTAGAAATGAAGACTTATTTTTTTCAGTATTGAGAAGAGCAGATTCTCATTAGCAGAATAACTGCCAGGCACCCAGCCCAGGTAGATGAACCTAATGAGAGAATCCTCATGGTTTCCTGTAAATTACGGGCAGAAAGGAGGTTCTTTTAGGTGATTTCCTCCCTACCATGTTTGACTTGCTTTGTCTGGATGTTAGGATACCCTTGAAACTGTAACTTTTATAGGAGTATTATGTAAATTTCTTTTGAAATTCAAATTCCTATATTATTAAAATTCTTCTGTATTCCACGCTGCCTGGTAGGGAAGCTACTCTTTTCCTCCTAAGTTTTTTAGTTTCTACCCAGACCAGAATAACAATTTGCTAGTCATGAATATGTATAATGTGCCTGAGCCTTCCTAACTCATATACTCATGGAGCCGTTAAACGTATTCTGAATCCTCAAACCCAAATGGACTAGAAAGAACATTTACAATGGGCTTCAGTAATCATTTCAGTGTTCATTTCACAGAGCCAGTCCTAGAGATTTAGACTTAATCTCATAGTTCTGGTCTAGTCAATAGGGTATTCAATAGATCAATAGGTCAATTCTGTCCCAATTTGTTGACTAGTGTTCTAAACTTGATTGAACAGACACAATAAGAACCTAATCTGATACCTCAAGAATGACAGCAACAGCCAATACTTACTGAGGGTTTGCTCTAAACCTAGTATCACTCTAAGAGCTTTACATTACTCCAATGATCTCCACAAAACTATAAGTCAAGTCCTGTCATGATCCCTGCTTTAGAGAATCCTCATACTAACATCATATGGATTGAATTTAGATAAAATAGCATACGAAGTGATAGGTTTCATTATAACATTTCTGTACATGAATATTGTGTACTTTATTTTAATCATGAAGCCTTGAAGAATGTTAACTTATCCATAATGAAACATGCAGAAAAGAAAGTGGAAAGTACAAAATTCTAATCTTGAAACAATGATCTTTTTAAAATCACTGCTTTATTATTTATTATTCTTATTTTTCCATATATGAGTGAATTGCCTGCATATGTGTAAGTGCACCTATGTTGTGTAATGCCTGCAGAAGTCAAAAGTGGGTGTCAGATCTCCTGAAACTGGTTGTTAGCCACCATTTGGGTTCTGGGAATCAAACCTGGTCCTCTGTAAAAGCAGCCAGTGCTCTTAACCACTGAGCCATCGTTCCAGCCCTAAAATCACTGCTTTTAAAATATCAACAGAGAACTTCTACAAAGGCAAATTATTACCCACGAAAAACTTTAACTAGTTTACTAAAAACATGTAACACTCAACAAGGTATTTGAATATTAGAGTTCAAATCAAAATGTGCTTACATAATAAAATAGACAAAAATATGGAGAACTAAATGACTTAATAAACATAAAAAATTATGCTTGCCATCAGAGACATGCTAGGATAAACCATGATGAGCTACCACTAAACATCTAACTAGATAAAATGAACAGAAAACCCTGACAATAATAAGTGTTGGCATGGATGTGGAGTACTAAGAATTCTAATACTTTGCTGAGAGAATGCAAATTGTTTCAAGCACTTGGGAAAACAGTCAATATGCACAGACACCAACATATTTATATTCTATAAGTCAGCAACTCTGCTTATAGAGATATTCTAAAGATAAATAAATGTAAATGCCCATTAACATTATATGCTCGGTAAGGAAGAGCTGATCTTTAAGGGAGTGACTCTGGGTAGGTTGACTAGACCCCAGTAGACACACTTGCACTGAAGTTCTGGATACACTAACTTGACTCGATAGGCCTTAACGTAAATGACAGAATGCATGAAATCCAGTGTGGTTTTTTTGGTGGTGGGGGGAGGGGTTATGGGTTAGGTCGCTTATGGGGAAGTGGTTATAAAGATAATTAAGATGTGTATGAAATACACAAAAATTCAATAAAAATATACAAATAATTATATACCAACTTTTCATATCAGATTTAAGACAAAATGGCCTAAAATCTGGAAGTGATGGGCACCAACAAGGAAATGGACAGCAAAAAGGAAAAACAGCATGACCACATCTCAGAGGTACGAAGCTCCCTGGAAGAAACCAATCATAAAATAACACATACTATAAAACGCTATTTTCAGCCACCACTGCCTTCGCCACTGCAGCCTTGGCAGCCAGGGTCTCCCCCAGCTAAACCGTCTGAGGATTGGGCTTGGGAAGCACCCAGCTCCCGCCCTCCAGCTTCAACGGAAGCACCTGTGCCCCTGCTCCTGGAATGACCAGGGACAAAAGTGAGCTGGTACCGAAAGCCAAACTTGCTGAGCAGGCTGAGCGCTACGATGACATGGTCGCATCCATGAAGGCAGTTGCAGAGTAGGGACATGAACTCTCTCATGGAGAGAGAGATTGACTCTGTTGCCTACAAGGACGTGATACGTGCCCGCCTCTCTTCCTGGTGCATCATCTCCAGCTTTGAGCAGAAGACAGAGAGGAATGAGAAGAAGCAACAGATGGGCAGGGAGTACCATGAGAAGATGGAGGCCGAACTCTAGGACATCTGCAGTGATGTGCTACAGCTGTTGGACAATCATCTTATTCCCAATGCTACACAGCCTGAAAGCAAGGTGTTTTTGAAAATGAAAGGAGACCATTTGAGGTATCTTTCTGGACCCGCATCTGGTGATAATAAACAAACCACTCTGTCAAGCTTACCAAGCAAGCTTAACAAGAAGCATTTGAAATTAGTAAGAAATGCAGCCTACATATCCAATTTGACTTGTTCTAGCACTGAGTTTCTCAGTTTTTTACAATGAGATTCTAAACTCTCCTGATAAGGCCCGCAGCCTGGCAAAAACGGCATTTGCTTAAGTGATTGCTGAATTGGATACACTGAATGAAGAGTCTTACAATGACAACACCCTGATCATGCAGCTGCTTAGAGACAATCTCACTCTGTGGTCATCAGAAAACCAGGGAGAGAAAGGAGATTCTGGGGAGGGGGGAAACTAATTTCTACTGTGCTTTGTGATCTGGTGCGATTTTGTATTCTCCACATTATATATATATATATATATATATATATATATATATAATATTTCATATAATATATAAAATTGAATGTCAACTTTTGATTTTTCACAGGCTCAGCCCAGCAAAAACAATTCCTGAGATAAACAGCTGGTAATTATATCTAAAGCTCATACTGGTCATATAAATGCATTCTGAACTCTTGATTTTGATCAGCAATGAAAAAAATGCTATTTTTATTGAACTAAGAGGAATAACTAATCAATTATTAAGAAAAGTGGGTACCTCCGAGGGGAGGTGTTGATATGAAGGGGATATAGGACTCAGGTGCACATACCCCACACATGCATATGACCAATATACATAATTAAAAGTAGAAATCAGTCTTAGAAGAATAACATTCCAGACTCTGTAACAACTATAGAGGAAGCTATTAAAACAACTGGCTAGACCATGGACACATATATCCTGTAAGAGACACAGATTCAAAGATAGTTTAATCCTGGACATTTCAGCTACTACAAAAAACTGCCTAACAAAAAGTTTTAGGATCTATGTATTTACCAATATTTATTGCATATTTACTTTGTGAGGGGTGTTATTCTAAATGTATTATGGTTATAGTCTTCCAATATATACAAAATTTGTCTTTCAAATTTGATTGGTAATATGTAATAAATTCTATTATTAAAAACAAAAATGGATTACAGCACAAGGATGAGGCTTAGACACTGTTGTGAACACGTATCTCCACCAAGCATTGTGGGATGAATGAGTAAATATTATGCCTTTTATTTTATGTTGTAATTATCAATTACATGTAAGAGTTGATGTGACTATGTCTGAATTCATACTAGTTTTTCATGTTTGAAATTGTGTTTTCAATAAGTTGGTACTAAATATTCAATTACTTCCATCTGGGAGAAAGGGCACATATCGATATCAAAAAGAGTATCTTCAAGTTAAAAAGGGATACAAGTCACTTATTAATGGTAGTATAAAAATGATATTTCACTGGATGGACCCACACTGAAGGACATTTGGGGACACAAATTAGGCCATATAGGCCTTAATATATATGTTCAATTGGGCAGGGGGCAAGAACAGGAAGTATGAATAGGCAAGGGGATCAAAATACCATCAAATTATATTATATGAAAATCACAAAAAATTAATTTAAAAAGTTAAAAAATAAAAATGACATTTCATTATCTTTAGATGATAAAAGAACAAAATAAACTTCCTTATCAGTTAATGCCTCTATGTCTGTTTGAATGACTTTAACATTTTAAACCTTGGCTTTCATATAAATTATACGGGAAGATAAAAATATATTTCATGGGCCATGTTAGTTGCAGAAGCAAAGATAATATTAGGAATGTATCTTCATTCTTTGAGGATGTGGCTAAAATTAGTCTTATGTTTTCAAAGTTGTACTGGACAATTTCTTTTATTTCATCTATCACCCTCACCAAGATTTCTGGTAGATTGTCTTTTACACAGTCCTTCAAACACCAAAGACACCACATATGAAACAGCTGTTATGCTTTTACTTAAATGTTGAGAGTGCCAATTGAAAAAAAAAAAAAAACCCTACCATTTAAGACACTGGACTATTGGCTAGTAGATCTGGTAGTGAGATTCTTTTTTTTTTCTAGTGAAACTTTTTCTAGGTACACCTCGTTTCTGTTTAAAAAAAAAGATGATAGTATATTCCCTGCTTATAACCAAGATTTGTTTTTATGGTTAAAAAAAAACATAAAAGAAACTTGAAGACTATTGACATTTTATAAAAAGAAAGTATAATTAATGAGGTTAGACCATGGACACAGAGTTCATAGATATTATATGTTTTTCTTCCAATCTTCTGAAGTTATTTTTTCCTTTGTGTGTGTGTGTGTGTGTGTGTATGTGTCTGTATGTGTGTGCACGTGTGTACGTGTGTGTATGCAGGCTTTATATTTTTCTAACTTGCTTTCAGAATTATATAAAAATTGACGTTTATGTACTTCAATGCATGTACTCTCATAAATATATCCCTTAGGAAGCTCATAGGAGCAATTATGTGCCACAATTCAGTTTTTCAACTTTCATTAAAGTAATACTGTAACATGTAAAATGTATTGCATATTATTTACTCCTAGTGTGGCTTGGAGAAGATTCTGTGATCAAACACATTAATATTTCATTAGAAAACTATATGAATGTTCACAGTAAATAGAATATGTAGAGGGTATAAATTACATTCCATCAGCTCAAAACCAGTTTTGCTGCCAAATGAACTATGGAAACCTTTTGCTTTTCAGACCTTTGAGGCTTTTAGAATTTTGGCTAAGGGATTTGGGAGGTGCACATTTTCAGATGCACTAAATATTTGGCTTTCAAATTAAGCCTACCCCACCCACACCCCATCTTAAATACTCTATGGTCATTCCTGTAACTCTAGTGGATAGGTACCAACGTGCCTTGTCCAGTGTTCTTCCTCTTGGGAAAAGTGTTCTTTTTACCTCACTCTACCTCCTCCAAAATTAATTCCCCACCCACCCTCCAGAGTGTGGAACTTTGGGCAGCTTGGTGTGAAATGTCTGTGCATGTGAGTGTGCATGTGAGTGTTGTGTGCCACTCCACTGAGAGAAAATTCTTTTTTCTGGGGGTGAACAGAGGACATAAGCTAGACTTGGGATTTGGTTGTTTAGGAATCCCATCTACAGTAGTACATGCTGTCATATTGCTTTTTAGACTCCCTTAGGCTTATTTATTATACTTTTTTTCCTCCAGATGTTCCATTTTTGTGTACTTAGATTGTTTCGACTAATTCTCTTGCATATTTTGTAAACTATCTCTTAATTTAAGGCTATTAAATGTTTTTCTAATGTTTCAACCAAGATTATGGGCTTGTGGGGGGAAGATCACAAAGTATCACTCTCATCAGAGCACACCACACCTTATCATGCACATATTATCAATATTGTTTATCACTCGCTGACGAAGTACTTACCAGATTTCTCCATTCTATACTTTCCTCTCTCCTTTCTATAGTTCCTCTTTGTAACAAAATCATTATGGGAAGCCCCCACTTAAGTAATGAGGAGATAAACTTTACTACTTTAGAACAGAACGTCTAGGGACTAGAGAGATGGCTCAGCAGTTAAAAGCACTGACTACCCTAGCAGAGGCCCGGGTTTTGATGCCCAGCACCCACATGGTGGCTAACAAGCATCTTTAACTCCAGTTCTAGGGAAAACAGCACCCTCTTCTGATCTTTGCTGGCATTGCACAACATGGGTGCACCTACTTACATGCAAGCAATACATTCATACACATAAAATAAAAATAATAAATAAAATATTTTCAAATAATAGAATGTCTATATAAACTATTCAACATTCTCTTACATGATAAAAGCTCATAGTTATTTTATGCAAACATATATATGGATTATAAAACATATAACTGATACATAATATATCAGTGTAGATATATATTTTATGATACAATTTATAGTTCATTATCACTTTATTGTCTCACTTGAACATTTTCAGGTTTAATTAACAGGAAGTCATTCAGTTGATTCCTATGACTCTTTACATACACAGCACTATCATATTTTTGCTTTTGTTTGGCTCAGTCTTAGGAGTCAAATAGACCAGGAACAGTGTATTTGGGTGTGAGGCATGGTATCATTTTACTGTCAATTCCAACTGCAGTGTTTTATTCCCATGATTTAAGAATAGGGCACTCACTGCTCAAAATAGAATGAATGAATCTGGCAGGGACTAGGGGGGTCTTTGGTGGGATGTGGATGGGGAGGGGTCTAAATATGATAAATATATGAAGCTTTTAAAATTCAATAAAAATAGACAAAAATTAAAAATAGTCTCTTAGCAGTTATTTCCAACAAATATAACATGGGGAACCTAATTAATTCATATAAAGAACAAAATAGCACTTTGCAGAGAAATTTGCTTTCTTGTATTTTGAAGTCCACATTGTGTCCTTTATACATAACAGGTTTTATTCTGAACCGTGATACATTTTGGCCCTTATATTACTTTTACTTGTTTGCTTATTTGCTGATATCCATTAACAAAAGAATATTACTACTCATAAGCTACCACCTACGTAGTGTCACAGATTTTAAGGGATTGTGTAAAAGACCCTGCTGATGGATGGTGTCACTCTTTCCTCTTAAAAGTTCTTCATTTAATGACTTTGGTCCTCCTGACTGCCACATGTGTACAGTCAGAATCCATTTTTGCTGTTTTTCTTCATTTTCTCGGTGGAGATGATAATAGCAATTGATATGTAGTTATTTACTTACTCTAATTCAGAAGGCTCATTTAAATGCTAACCATTGTGCTGTTTTTCTTTAAAGAATTGTTCCAAAGTTATATCATTGTGAAACACTATACACTTTACAAAATGTTTTAATTCTAGGAAGATTTCAGAATCATTATCAGCTTTCTTGTCTTCTAAGGTTAAACTTGCCATAGGCAATTTTGCCTGCTACTACATAATTAATAGAACACATAAGCTTTTAACTTACTTCCTAAGCTTTAATATTCATTTATTGTTGTACTGATTTGATTTTAACCCATTTAAATTATTTATTCCAAATTCCATGCAAAAATGTGTCCAAACACAGAGATTAATTCACTTAATTAACCTTTTGATTAAAACAATAAGACCCCAGTACTTGCCTATATGGATTTCTTTTCCTTAAGTTAGATTGTGGTGAATTGCAACTTACCTGCTGTATTTCAAGTGCCTAGTAATTATTGTCCAATCTATATAATGAGGGAATTAAAAGGAATTAACCTATGCACAGTGGCAAGGTCATTATGAAAAGCCTTGTTGAAAAAAAAAGTTTCTAATATTGTAAAGCGTAAACATTTCCACTCCTTGTCAGTAATCTAATCTTCAAACCATTTCTTTGAGCTGTAAGTATCTGGAAAGTTCAAATGGTTTGGGCTGAAGTGGATGATGGCTTTATTCACTTACCCTGTAAGTATTTTTGCTGTTACTGAGTTTCCTCTCTGTGATAGAAAATGTGGGTACTTAAAAATGAGTAGTATGTAACAATTGTCTTAAAAGTAAGTACAATCTAGTAGGGGAGCAAAGAAAGGCATAATAGAAAGCAGAATGAGGTAGAGAACCAAAAAGGAGTTTAATAAATCTATAAGAAGAAAGTATTATTTTTATGTGGGTGAATGTGAAGACTTCACAATTCTGTATTTTTCTACTTCATTTCTGGATATGATGGACATTGCAGCTTTATAAAACTACCAGTTTTTTCTGACCAAAATGTTCAATGCTTACTCATCTCTTATTTACTTCAAGTTTTCTTCCCTCATTTCTGTTTCCTGAAATTTTATCTACTAACATATCAACTCAAATAGTCCTGCCTCCATTAAATAATTCATTGTATTTACAAACCAAGTAGTAACATATAAATCTCTCTTTGATGCCCTCTAATATTTGTTTCTTGTCATCTTTATGATAAATGTATTGTTCTATTTGTACGTTTCTTCTTATTACATCAGGAGATTTATTGGAAGACGCCCATGCTCATTCACTAACAGAGTGTGTGTAACTGACATTAAGCAACAATTGCAGAGATGAGTTGTGACAGGCACCTTATGTCCTGAAAGCCTAAAATATTTACTCTCTGGATCTTTGCAGTTGACCCTCACTGATTCTTGTACTAGGTCATAAATACTCTATGATTAAGGGACCCTCCTGCTATTCTTTGAGCATACTTATTTTATAACATAGCATGTGTATCTTGAATATTTACTGAATTGAATTGAGCCTTATTAATGACAGTGTCCACAGGAGAAGATCTGACTATTTGATATGTGAAGTGCAGTTGCTGAACAGGAGTTATAAGTTCCTTTCCTCAAAGCAGTCCGCAGTGTGTAATAAAAAGAACATTAAGAATATGAAGCATATTCTTAGGTGAGCCTAACCGCCTTGGAACATGTGACTGTGAAAACCATGTTTTGATGAAACATTTTAAAAGCAAAACTGATTTCTCTACTAGGACATAAATATTCATTTCTATGTATGCTAATTATTAACTATTTTATACAAATGTGTTCTCAGACTTGGAATTCAAAAACTAAGTATTTATTAAGTTCAATCTTCATTGATTAAAACCACTATATTCTTAGTGTTTATAAGTTCATGCTATTTCTGATAATTATTTCAATCATCCGAATTGTCATATTCCATTTACTTTCATTGTATTAATAAACCAGATATTTGAAACTATGGTAAAAATACAACAACAGGCATAATATCTACCTTTATCCTAAATCAACAAAGCTCTTGATGAAATGTACTAAAATGATTTTCAAGACATTAGATATCAGGCAAATATCACTGATCCTTGAAGCATAGAAAATTCTGAGGTTAGTTCTACTATTGTACCAGCTTACAGTCTTGGGAGAGTTTTCAGTTCATTATACAGTAAGGGTATTTAAAGAAAGCTCAACTGACTCCTAGAATTGAAGTAATGGATATGATAGCTTGGAAAGACCACAGAAAGTATAGTTACAGGTCAGAGTATAAGAATGAAATAGTGGGAGAGGAAGGGAAGGAGAGAAGAAGGGAGGGAAAGAGATTAATTGTAGTGGGGCAGCACTGAAATAAATTAGAACAGCAGTTGGAGTTCTCAAAGTCCTTAGAACTTTCCTTGTTCCCCATAAACATTCCTTGTTCCAAGAAGTCATAATGGAAAACCTGATCATTAATAGGATATTAAATAGAGTATTCAGAATGATTTTATTTATGTAAGAAATATGAAGACAAGAGGGAGCAAATGTTTTCCAAGTTACCTATGTAAGTCTCAGGACAGCTCAATATTTATACTAAAAAACTTGCACCCTCAGTCCTAAAAAGGATATCTATATCACACTCCTCCTCTGAAGGCTCAGGGAGCATCATGGGAAAGAGAGCAGAGAGACTGTAAGAGCCATAGGTGGTGAATGACTACAATGAAAGAGTGTTTTCTCTATACAACAGGGGAGCTGCACACATGAAATCAGTAATTGTGAGAACATGTACAATACCTGTGCAAGCTCATGCTAGACAAAATCCCAGGGAGGTAAAGAGAAAGAAGGAGCCTAAGAGATAAAAATAAGAGACAGGTGTTACTAAGGGAGAAATAGATAAAATGGGGGTATTTAAATGGGAGGGGGACAGAGGGTTATACAAAGAACTATGGGGATAAAGGGAAAGAAGGGGCTCAAGAGAGAGGGGCCTTTGGAGTCTGGTATTATCAAGGGAGAAATGGGGAAAATGGGGACATTTTAAATGGGGAAAGCATGTAAGGAGGGAGCGAGAGCAAGACTAAGAGAGTGAGAGCAAGCGAATGAGTGAGAAATAATGCCTAGCTAGTGGAAAACACCAGAGGGAACCATATTAGTCTAACAACCTAATGACAAATTCCAAATATAATATCTCTACTTCAGTTCATGTGCATAGCTGAAGGCCACATAACAAGAAATAGTGCCAGTCTGGAGAAATCTTCACTGGACTTGTTGACCAGGGTCGTCAAATAGACTCCCCAAATTATACAGGCTATTGCCACAGTCCTTGATTGACTCCCAGAACTTGAATGCAATACCCTATTGCTGAAGTCAGGACATACTTCAGACACAGGATTTGGAGCAGTGGAGCTGCAACTGACCTGGAAGCCACTTTCTCTAAAGACTATGTCTCATAGCTCTGGAGAGCACTATGCAAGTAACTAAGGGAGAACATCAATCAATGGCCTAACATCAGCTTCATGACCAAATAACCACATAGATGACTGGCATAGCATTTGAAACTGGTTCAATAATGGAACTTTTAACTTTGGGCCAATCAAAGGCTACCTAATTGGTCTTAGAGCCCACTCAGTGGGAGGGAACTCACATGTGGTACTGTAATAATAGCTAAATACAGATGGCTGAAGGGGTCATAGATCTTAGAGAAATCCCCAAGGCTGTCAAATCCCTTAGCTAATGTAATTTCTTACTAAATGTGAAATATGTATCTTTATGTTTGCAGTCAAGTATCACAGTCACCACTCATCAAAGAAGCTTCTTTTGCACCAGAGAGTGCTACAGAGTATCACAGCTGGTCAAACATAGACATATCCTATGAATTGCCCACGCCTAAGTGGCACATCTACAATGCTACCTCTACACCCAAGGCTCATGCAATATAGAACAAGGGGTGAAGAAGTCACTAATGTATCTCTCATATCTCACTAATGAAGCTCCCACATGAAACAATGGTCCAGTAACACAAAAGGTCACAAATGGTTAAATCATGGAGATTAAGAATATGCAGAATTTGGGTCCCTGGATAGACTCTTATATTAAGTTTACGTCACCCAGGGCTCAGAAACCATCGTGGAAGGGGGTGGATTTTAAGAGCTAGTAATGAGGTGCATGGCCATATGGAAATAGATTCCTGCAAGGCTCCTTGAACCCTGCTCATATAAACCTACAGCAATGGTTTCAGCATGCTCAAGACCCATGCAAATTCAAGCAGATAAAAACCTAGCATAGGACTTGGGAAATGGGTAGTATACCTTAATCTTTGCTTAAGAAATACTGGCAAGTGATTATTGTTGGGTGAGAATGAGCTAGTCTTCCTAAAGTGTGAAACTCTGTGTAGAGTGACTAGACGTCAGTGAATGAACCTTCACTGAGGTCATTTGGGGACACTAACTTTACACAATAGACCTTAACACAGATGAAAGAATTTCAGTTGGGATGCTATGGGGACATATAGATGTTTAAGATTGATTGAGATGTTCTGTATGAAATACACAATGACTCAATAAAAATTAATAAATCAAGAAAATAATTTTTAAAATTCCATTTAAATTAGTTATGTATATATGTTCAGAAAGCTATAGAAAATCTTTCTATGTTAGCAAGAGAAACAGATAACATGAAAAATACACAAATTAAACTAGTATAGATGAAATCTACCTTGTGATAAAACATATTCAACTAGAATAAATCATATATTCGAAATTACAGATTAATGAATTTGAAAATAAAACTATAGAAACTAAATGAAATGTATAGCATGCTATAGTTTGGATTTCTTTTTGCATTCTCCAACATACACGTTAAAACTTAATTCCTATGTAATAGTATTGGAAGATAGGTCCTTTGGAAAGAGATTGAGACATGAATGAGATTTCTTGTCCTTATGAAAGAGTTTGGTGGTGGAAGGTTATCACATTTTACCTTTCATCTGCCATAAAAGGAGAACGTTTCCCTGCTACCCAGAGTGCTGAGTATTTAAAGCACCATTTTTGAGGCTGAAATAAGATTCTTTCTTATCAAAAAGCAAACTTGTTGGTACATTGACCTTGGATTTTCTAGCCTCTAAAATGGTGAGAAATGAATTTTTATTTTCATAAACTACTTGGTCTTGTTAGAACCAAAGTGAACCATAGACTCCTACCAAGTAGACTAATAATCATATAGTTTAAGGCTTTAAAGAATATACAAAATTGTTTGATAACTAATGGATGAAATTTTTCCAAATTTGATGAGCACTATAAATCCACAAATCTAGGAAATTATAGAAACCCACAAAGAACAGGAATTACTAAGGAACTATTGTGAACCATGGTAATCAGGTTGCTGAAAATCAAACACAAAAAGAAAATAGTTAAAATATATGAAATAGGTATAATCCATACAGGAGAAAGATGAGATAGAATCAAAATTTTAAATAAAAAACAATACAACTAAGAAAACAGTAGAGAAACATCTGTAAGATGCTAACTGAAAAAATATCAGCCTAGTATTTTTTAAATAAATAATATGGCTTCAAGAGTGTGGGGATCTGGGTATTGAGCAAGGCAAGCAACTCTGGATACCTTAAAGGAATGGCAGGTGTCTGACCTGCTCTGCCTGTTGTGATAACCTGGCCCCAGGAAGCTACTGTAGATATGAATCTTCCTTTCCCCCACCCCAGACCAGAACCAGGATTTTGGGTTTCGTTTCCTCGTTCCTGAACTTCCACATCAGCCCTACAACCTTCCTGCCTTTACCCCAAAACTCCACCTTTAACTTCCCTCCTTCTGTAACGGTCAGGAAGGCCTCCCTATATAAACCCCTGCATTGGCTCTAATAACCAAACTACCCACTGACGTAGTCTCCCGGGAAGGAACTCCTCTGCCGCACTCTGAAGCACCTGAGGTCCCTTTCGATCATCCTCCATTCTCTGGCATGGCTGGAGCACAACAGCCATGCTGGAGATGGAGACGCACCCACACAAGAGTTCCATATAATGCATTTTGATCATATTCAGACACCCAACCTCATCTCCACCCTCACCTTACACTTCATCTCATCCCACCCCTACAACCCCTCCGTCCCACCCTCACCCTATTACGCTCTATCCCCCACCTTTACATCCTCTATTATCAAATGAAAAAATCCCACCCTTCTTACCCAACACATAGGAACTGTGTGCTAGAGAAATCGTATCTCATTAGAATGTCAGTGACTTATAATTCTTATACACAGATGGGACAATGGAAGGCCCTTTCCTTTGTATGTGACTTTAGGTCAGAATATGCCCAGGTTTTCTGGAATGGGATTTTCATGCTAATTTTTTGTTTCTTTTACACACTCCATAGGAAAATCTAGTGTTTTATAACCAATAAAAATCTTTTAAAATTTCTATGAAATTCTCGAAGAAAATAAATATATCTATTTTAAAAGAGAAGAGCTTAAATATATCTTTCTAAAACACATTTAAACTAAGTTTTTTTAGATATGTAAAAGATGCAATAATCTATTATCAAAAGTCTTGTAGTAAAAGAAATGTTGGAAAGAGACCCATAAGCAAAGGTAGAATAATAACAGATGAATTTTTTATCTAGCTAAGGAACATAGTGGACTACAAATTTCAAATACAAATGTGAACATAAAACTACCTTTCAAATTATCAGGAGAATTATCAGGAGTTTACTGGTTCTTTAGACAAAAATAATTAATTTTAGGATGCATGGCAGCTAACAACCATCCATAACTCCAGTTCCAGGAGAATCTGACAACCTCTTTTGATCTCCCATAGGCATTGCACAACATGGGTGTACTTTTGTACATGCAGGCAATGCACACATGCACACAGACTAAAAATAATAAAATTAAAAATAATTGAAATCTCAAAGAATTAATTTATGAAATGTTCAATGATCTCAAAGAGGGAACAACTAAAAAAATGAATAACGTAAAAGTTTAAGATGTTAATGAGAAACTCACCAAAGGGACATTCTGAACAAAACCAAAAATCAGATGATCAATACCAACTCAGAGGAAAAGATCACCAAAAGACAAGATCAAGCACATAAAAGGATATCAGAGACTGAAGAAAAGATTGAGAAATATTTACCTGTGAATAGCAACAAAGAAGAAAAAACAGTCATGATCACAAAATTCAATAAATATGAGACATGAGAAAAAGTAAAACCTAAAATCTTTGATATCAAAGAAAGAGCCAAGATATAAACTAAAGACATATGAAACCTATTCAATGAAATTAAGGCAGAAAATTTCCTGAACCCAGAAAATGTTATGAACTTCCAAGTACAGAAGGAACTTGGAACCACAAATAGACACGACCACACAATCAGAAAATAATCTCTTCATGTCATATTATAATTACAATGCTAAGAAAGAATACAGAACAAAGAATAAGGAAAGCAACAAGAGAGCAGTGCCAAGTTACTTACAAAGGCAAATTAATCAGAATTACGTCAGACTGCTCAGGACAAACCCTAAAAGGCAGGCAGACATGCACTGATGTGTTTTAGGCCCTAAGAGTAAAATAACTGTCAACCAAGATTACTATATCTTGCAAAGCTCTTCTTTAAAATTGGTGGAGAAATAAGGATCTTCCAAGATCAGCAGAAACTAAAGCAGTCATGACCACTATGTCAACATTATAGGAGACACTTAAATTCTGGATATACATGAGTAAAACCTTCCCTAAGCCTTTTTGGTAATTTCATGTACTTGCACTTGCCTCTGTGAATTGATGAATAACAAGAGTGAAGATAACAAAGAGAGAAAGATTGGGAATGCATCAGAAATCACAAAGGGAGTAAGACAGCTAAAAATTATAGGGAAACAGAAAGCTGACTCAATGATAAAGAGTGAACACCATACCGATCCAATTTCCAAAGTTCACTGGCGGTAGGAGGGAAAGTCTCACACAAAGATAAGTGAAGTGGTCCTGAAGAAAAATGATTGGCAATCCCATCACCAGGGTAATCACATAGCTTTTACATGACTGGAGTTCAATTAGGGATGACCAGTGACTCCTCCAGTGTAATATGTCAACAGTGTCTGAATCCATCTTGTAACTCACCATGTCTCATGTGCTTTGGCTGGGTGCCATCCTGAAAGGAAACGTTTTATCTAATACTGGAGAACTGATAACAAGGAACAAATCACAAGTCAGAAAACCTGGGGACAACTTGTCCCAGGGTAAGTAATAGAAACATGAGGCATTTGTTTAGATGGGAAGGACTGGATGTTAATAGTTCAAAAAATTCAAATGGTAGGTAGCTCAGTTCAGGAGGTGAAGAGCAGGGTGGGCCAAAGACCTATCCTGAGTGGCTAGGTACTGAACCCATAACCTCTGGATAACTCTAGAGTCATTGTGGAGCCTGAGAGGTATGGTTGGCCCAACCTCTGGAGTCACCCATTTACCACTGTCAGATGGACTGAGAACTCTGAAGCTCTAGTAGGGCACTTTTCATCAAAAAGCCTAATCTGTCTACCAGGATGTTTAGTGTTGAGTAGGTTTTGAAAGCACAGGGCCTGGCTTTTGTCTACAGGACTCAGTCAGGGTTGTGTTTATTTCCTCATTCCCGAAGTACCAGTGGTCTAGAACATTAGTCTAGAGAAAGGATGTTTGAATTGGGAATTCCCAAGCAGGATAAGAGAAAGTGCCTAACCCACAGACTACCTACTAAGTACAGGCTCCAGATACAAAAAGATGGAAAGATTCTGAAAGGCAAAGAGTTTGATGGATATCTGAAACTCGACCATTCAGGTTCAGTCACCAATTAAATGGTAGAAAAACAAGTCTCTAGCTTCAACTGAATGCTTCCCACACTTGTCAGATTCCAGTTTATAGGACTCAAAATCTGTTCACTTATATTTTTACTCCTGTTATCCCTTTTTTATTTTCATTGTACTTAAAAAATATATTGATTTTAATTTTGTGTATGAGTGTCCTTCCCCCTATATGTAAATGCACCCATATTCTGCAGCGCCCACAGAGGTCGGAAGAGAGTGTTGGATCCCCTAGAACTGAAGTTATAGATGATTATTAGCCACCATGTAAGTGCTAGGAATCAAACCCAGGACCTCTGGAAGAGCAGCCAGTGCTCTTAACTGCTGAGGCATCTTTCCAGCCTCTCATTGTTCTTTTAACTGTATTTTGATATAATATTTATAAAAAGCTTCAGGGTTTAATTTTTATTATTTTTACATTACATTTATTTTTGTCTATGCATGTTTATAGAACAACCAGTTTTAAAAAATCCTTTGTTCTTTTATTGCACTCTCAAAACATTCAGAATATTATCCATCCTTCTTCATTTCTTTTATTTAATTTTGACTTTACTTCTCTTCCTTGTCTTCCTTTTACATGACTTTTAATTAAATATTTTTATTGATTCATTGTGTGTTTCATACAGAACATTTCAGTCCACCTAAATCATCTTCATATCTCTTTCCCCACCCAGGAATTCTTTATTTCATTTAATTGTTTAATTTCTATCCTAAATATTTTTCTTATTTTTAACATCATTTCATACTCTCTTTTATTATTGTTATTATCTGTTCTTAAGGTTTTTGGTAGTGTATCAGATGATTTTAGTTAATTTTAAGTATATTTCTATATCACAATCAGTTGGTGTTATTGCTATCAACAGTAATTTATTTTCTTCTTAGTGGTACTAGTGCTTAAGCCCCAAATAATACTCTGGCATTAAGAAAATCTCCAAATAATACTGGAAAGCATAACCAAGCCAACAGATCCACACATGGAGAAGAAGGTAATAGGACACCTCAATTACTGTATTCAAAAATACTGCATTTCTTGAAGTACCAGAAAAAGAATCCAATTACTTATTTCTAAAAATCAATAACTTCAAACAGGAAAAAAAAACAAAATGAATGAAATATGGAAATAAAATTCAAGTTATAGATCAGAAAATAAGCAATGTAAAATAGAAAGTCAGGAACATGGATTAGAAATTGAGCAAGGAAACTGAAATCTCACAAAAATAAACAAATATTGCAAATGAAACACTCATCTATCCAGAAAGAATCACACTGAAAAGCACCACCAATAAACTATATTCAAGTAGAATAAAGAATATCAGGGACAGAATGCAGATAAAAAATACTGTATTCAGACATCAATAAAGAAAAAAATAAGCATGGCCACATCCAATAATTCTAGGATGTGATCAGGAGATAAAACTTAAGAATCAATCTATGGTGTTGAAGGAGTACAGGGAGAATGTAAAGACACAGAAACTCTTTCACAAAATTATAACAATTTCCAACTTACAGAGAAATGAATGAACTTCTAAACACACCATTTAGAACCATCAACAGTTATAACCAGACAAGAACCTGTCTATGACACATTATATTTAAAATTCCCAAACTGCCATACCAGCTACATTCTAGCTGCTCCAGGGCTAATATCCACTCTGCTTAGCTAGTTAGACATTCCTCACACAGCAGTCATCTCTGCCTTGGGTCTAGGTCTCCTCCTACTAATCAAGCTTGAGATCTCCTGACTAGCCTCATAAGCAAGATACCCCTGCTCTCGGACCAGCTACATTTTAGCTGCTCCTGGGCTCACATCTACCAGACCCATCCCACACTGTCACCATCCCCACTTTGGACATAGGCCCCCCACTGTTCCTTCCTTCTGAGAGCTCTGGAATAGCCTCCCAGAACCCAGAAACTGGATCCCCTTAGTCTGGAACTGGACTTAGGTCCCTTTGCCATGCTGGAGACCTCTTGACTAGCCCTCTTGGAACTACCTTATCCCACCAATAAAAAAAATAAAAGTGAGAACCTAAAGCACAGATCAAGTAAAGCAACTACTCATACCTGATCAGAAAGCAACCGAACTATATCAATAATATAAACAGAACCAAACTTAGCTAAAGAAGCACAGTCTACAATTTCATCTCAGACACAAACCAACAAAAGAAACCCTTATGTCCAGACCACAGTGCAAAAACACAAATAAGAAAAACCAAGATAATATGATCCCACATAAATCCACCAGTCCTACAGAAATATACTACAATGAAAACTACCTAGAAGAAGCACAAGACACATAATTTAAAGAACAGGCATAAACATGATGAAAGAACTTAAAGAACACACAACCAAAGAACTCAAAGAGTTCAAAGTGGACTAAACATCTGACAAGAGCTCAAGAAAATATGAGCATACGTCTGAATGAAATGACAAAGACATGTCAGGACTTGAACTGAATTCTCAAAAGAGAAAATAATATTTAAGAAAATTCATGCTGAAGTGAAGATGGAATTGAAAAAGCCTCAACTTTGAAAAAGTTGAAAAACACTCAAGCCAATGTGAAATATCAAGAGACAGCCTCACAAGTAGAATGAATGAAATGGAAAACAAAATATAAACACTGGATGACAAAGTTGGAGAATTGGACTATTGAAACAAAGATTATGAATTTTAACAAAACACAGGAATGGAATATACAGGAGAGGTAAGACACCTTGAAAAGACCAAATCTATTTATCATAGGCATAGAAGAAGAAGAATGTCAGCTCAATGGCATTGACCAGCTCTTCAACAGGATCATACCAGAAAACATCCCTAAATTAAGTAATGACATACCTATACAGATATAAGAAGCACATAGAACACCAATTAGACAGGACCAGAACAGAAACTCCCCATGGTTTATCAAAGTAAAAATACTAAATGTACTGAACAAAGAAAGGGTACTGAAAGCTGCAAGAAAAAAACAGGTTACATGTAAAGGAAACCCCATCAGAATTATACTTGACTTTTCAATGTGAAGTATAAAAGCCAAAAAAGCCTAAAGCAAAGTATTCCAATACTAAATGACCACAGATGCCAACCCAGAGTACATTAACCAGAAAAATGATCTCACACAGTTGAAGGGTGAAGAAAAATCTTCCATGACAAACAGGCTGAACTAATTCATGTCCACTATACTAGTCCTACAGAGAATACGTGAAACAATACAAATACTGAAGAAAGAAATGACCATACTTGAGAGGTTACAAAAATATGAAGGTATAAAGTACAGCAACACAAAATAAGACTAAGAACACAACAGAAAATAAAATGACAGTAAATAATACACACCTTTCAATAATAGCTTTAAGTATATATAGATTCAACTTCCCCATCAAAAGACACAGGCTAGTTGAATGATTTAAAAAACAAATCCATCTATTTGTTGTCTACAAGAACTCCATCTGTATTAGTTACTTTTCTGTTGTTGTGACAAGACACTAACCAAATCAAATTATAAAAGAAAGAGTTCATCTTGCTTTTGGGGTCTTAACCAGAGGGTTAAGAGGCGATCATGAAGGGGAGGGCATGGCTGTAGAGGTGACCAGAGCAGAAAGCCGAGGGTTCACATGTCCAAGAAGGCACAGGAAGCAGAGAGTGACTGGAAATTCAGTAAGGCTCAAGTGCTCTCAAATTCTATTCCCAGTGACATTCTTCCTATGGCATGTCTGCATTTCATAAAACTTTCAAAAACAGCACCACAAATTGGAGACAAAACGTCCAAAAGCTTCAGCCTATTAGAGGCATTCTCATTCAAACCACTATATTACCTTTCCTCCAAGGATAGGTACCACATTACTGTGATAGGATAGAAAAAAAAAAACAAAAAACAAATGACACTAAGAAACAAGAAGGAGTTGCTATTCCAATATCTGACAAAACAGACTTCAAGGTAAAATTAATCAAAAGAGAAAGAGAAGGTCACTATATTCTGATCAATGGGACAATAAACCAATACATTAAAATAATGAATATATATGCACTAAACTCTGGTGCAATCAATTTTATAAAAATGGAATTGGACTTCAAGACATAAATTAACTGCAGCTCAGTAATAATAGATGTCTTAAATACCCCAATTTCTCCAATAGATAATTCATCTGGTCAACAAATAAACAGAATCATTCATAATAAATAATATTATACATCAAATGGACCTAAGAGAACTACAGAATATTCCATCCAAACATCAAAGAATACACATTCTATTCATCAGCTCATGGAAGTTTCTCTAAAATATACCACATACTTGGGCAAACAAAAAAAATGAATTAATTCCATGTATTCTATTGCATTGTTAACACAAAACTTAAAATCAACAGTGAAAGAAGAAGCTGTAATAACTACACAAACTCTTGGAGAGTAAACAACACTGGATGATGAATGTGTCAAAGAAAAAAAATCAAGAAAGAATAAAATGTATTCCAGGAACTAAATAAAAGTGGTAATACAACATAACACCAGCCATAAGAGGGAAGCTTATAGTTCTAAATGCTTACATCAGAATGTCAGAAAGAGTGCAAATAAATGACTAAATGGTACAACCCAAGAATCTGAAAAAGCAACAACAATCTAAACCCAAACCTAATAGATGAGAAGAAATAATAAAAATTAGGGCAGAAATAAATACGAAGGATCAATGTATCTAAGAGCTGGTATCTAAGAGACACTTAGCCCAGGTAATCTACAGAAAGAACTAACAAATTCAAACCAATGAAATCAAAGACAAGTGTGGAACTAGCTCAACAGTCACTGAAAATATCCAGAATATTATAAGGGAATAGTTTAAATACCTATTGTGGTGGTTTGAATGAGAATGTACCCCATAGGCTCTAAGTATTTGGACATTTTGTCCCCTGTTAGTGGCACTGTTTTTGAAGGTCTTAAAAGGTATGGCCATAATGGAGAAAACATGTCACTGGGGGTGGGCATAAAGAATTCTTAAGCCTTGCTGAATCTCCAGTCCCTCTCTGCTTCTGTGCCTGCTTAAAGATGTGAGCACTTAACTCGATCTGACAGGCCAAGAAACCCTGATAGGCCATTTTGTGAAGCTGTGAGAGTGAAGCCTAGTTGGCAGTGGAGACCCTAAGAAGATGTTCATAATGCCAGATCTGTAAGACATCTGCCAAGGAGAACTGCATACAGGGGGTTGTACCAGCCTAATAGAGAGATGCATGTTATATGCAGCAAAGTTAGAGGAATTGTGCCATCTAAGACATTCAGATGTAAAGTTCCAGAAGTCAAACATGGAACTACTGGATTTGGTGTTCCTCTGCTGGTTTTTGGTTTTGTTTTGGTGTAGTATTTCCTCACTATGCCTCTTTTCCTCCATTTTGGAATGGGAATATACATTTGGTGCCATTGTATGTTTAGAGTATAGAAATTGTCTTTAGATTTTACAGAAGCTTACAATTAGGAGATTGTCCTGAGTGTCAGGGGAGACTTTGGACTGTGGATTTTTAAATAGTATCTAAACTAGTAAAGACTATGGGAACTTTTAAGGTTGGACTAAATGCATTTTGTATTTTATATAGTCATGAGACTATTGAGGCCAGGAAGTGGAATGTGGTGGTTTGAATAAGAATGACTTCCATAGGTACTAAGTATTTGGAAATTTTGTCCCCAGTCAGTAGCACTGTTTCGGGAGGCCTAAAAAGATGTGGTCATGTTGGAGGAAGCATGTCACTAGCAGCAGGCTTAGAAAGTTCTTAAGCCTTACTGGATTTCCAGTCCCTCTCTGCTCCCTGTGCCTGCTTGAAGATGTGGGCACTTAAGGTGTGTGTGTTCTGCTCCTACTTTAGCCACCACTGCCACCATGCCTCCCTGCTATGAGGTACTCTTGCCCCTTTGGAACCTTAAGCTACATAAACTCTTTCTTTTATAAGTTCCTTTGGTCAGTGTTTCTATCACAGCAACAGAAAGCAAACTCATATACCTCTATTCTATGATATTAGAAAATCTAAAAGAAGTGAACAAATTTCTAAATTCAATGAATCCAACAAATTTAAATCATGAAGAGGTCAACCTCTTAAACAGACCCACATCAAATAAGGAAATCAAAACAGTAATAATAATCATCTATACTGAAGAAAGTCCAGGCCCAAATGGATTCACAGCAGAACTTTACCAGACCTTCTAAGAATATCTGCAACCAATAAACACAAAAGGACATGAATGTACAAAGAATAGAGAATAAGAGTCTGCATAATGTAGGTCCTTGGACAGGACTCCTAAATTAAACTCTACCCATCCTTAGCTCAGGGACCATTGTGGAAGAAGGGACAGAAAGAGAAAAAGGGAGGAGGTGCATGACCATATGGAAGTAGAGTCCTAGAGGCTCCTACATTGCTCATATGAACTTATAGCAAAGGATCCAGCATGTACATGACCCAAGCAAACTCAATCAGACAAAAATACAGCATAGAACTGTGGAAATGGGTAGCAGGGCCTAATCTCAGTAGAAGAATTATTGGCAGGTGATTACTGCAGGTGAGGAAGAGTTTATCTTCTTAAAAGTAGGGACTCTAGATAAGCTGACTAGACCTAGTGGATGAACTTGCATTGAGGGATGTCTGAGGACTAACTTGACATAATAGTTCTCTTAACACAAATGACAGACTATACGAATTCCAGTGGGGGGGGGTGCTATGGGAGGATGTCAATGGGTGACGGGTATAAAGCTGATCAAAATGCAAATCACAAATAGACACACATAAAAAGATAACCCACCATGATCAAGTTGGCTTTATTCCAGAGATGCAGGGGTGGTTCAATATATGTAAGCCAATAAATGTCATAAAGCATATAAATGGACTCAAAGACAAAACTCACATGGTCATCTCAATAGATGTAGAAAAGACCTTTGACAAAATTCAGTGTGCATTTATGTTAAAAGTCCTAGAGGGACATGGACTGGAGGGAACATACCTCAACATAATAAAAGCTACATACAACAAACCCATAGCCAACATCACCTAAATGGGGAAAAATTGGAAGCATTCCCCTTAAAATCAGGAACCATACATGACTGTCCACTACCTCAACTCCTTTTAAAGTGGTTGAAACTCTTGCTAGGGCAATAAGACAAGAGAAGGAACTCAAAGGAGTACTCACTGGAAAAGAAGAGGTCAAATTATTCCTTTTTGCAGATGACATATTATACCTGAGAGATGCCAAAAATTCCACCCCACCAGAAAACACCTAGAAATGATTAACACTTTCAGTAAAGTGGCAGGTTACAAAATTAATCTACAAAAATCAGTAGCCTTTTTTAATACATCAATAAGAAGCAGTTGGAGAAAGACTAAAAGGAAACCCTCCCATTCACAGTAGCCTCAAAAATATCTCAGAATAAACCTGACCAAGGACATTAAAATCTCTACAATGAAAATGTTAGATCTTTAAAGAAAGAGATCTTTAAGGACACCAGAAGATGGACAGACAGCCCACGTTCATTTAGTAGAATTAATGTTGTGAAAATTACCATCCTACCACAAGTAGTATATAGATTCAGTGCAATTCCTATCAAAATCCCCATAAAATTCTTCACAGAATTAGAAAAAACCATTCTCAATTTCATATGGAAGCACAAAAGACCTGGATGGTTAAAGCAACCCTGAGCACAAAAAGCAAAGCAAGGGAGATTACTATACCATATTTCAAACTATGTTACAGAGCTATAGTAAAAAAAAAACAGCAAGGTACTGGCACAAAAATAGACCCACAGACGAATGGAATATAACTGAAGACTCAAACCTGAGTACACGCAATTTCAGCCACCTGAGATTTGACAAAGGGGCCAAGAAGGAAAGATAACATCTTCAGCAAATGGTGCTGGCAAAACTGGATCTCCACCTGTAGAAGAATGAAACTAGACCCTTATCTTTCACTTTGTACAAAAGACAACTCCAAATGGATCAATGACCTCAATGTGAAACCTGAAACTCTGAAAGTATTAGAAGAAAGCATTGTCAGTAACGTAAAAGATACAGGTGTAGGAAAGGACAGCAGTTGCTCAGGAATTAATGTCAATAATCATCAAGTGGGATCTCATTAAACTAAAAGACTCCTGTATAGCAAAAGAAACAACCAAGGAAGTGAAGAGAAAACCCACAGAGTGGGAGAAAATCTTCACCAGTGACACATCTGACAGAGGTTTAATATCCAGAATAAAGAACTCAAAAAACAAAGAATCAAGAAAGCAAGTGACCCAATTAAAAGATGGGCTAAGGATCTGAACAGAGAATTTTCAAAAGAAATAAAGATGGCTAAGAAACATCTTTAAAAGTATTCATCATTGTTAAGAACAAAGGAAATGTAAATTAAAGTAAAATCACTTTAAGATTTCACCTTACCCCAGTCAGACTGGCTAAGATCAAGAGAACAAATGATACCAAATGCTGGAGAGAATATAGGGAAAGAGGAAGGCTCATTCATTGTTGGTGTGATTATAAACTTGTGCAACCCCTATAGAAAGCAGTGTAAAGAACTCTTAAAAAACTAAAATTGAATCTTCCATGTGACCTGGCTATACCACTCCTTGGCATATACCCAAAGGACTCATCCTATTGCAGAGATACTTGTACATCCATGTTTGTTGCCACTCTTTTTACAACAGCTGAAGGATGAAAGCAAACTAAGTGTCCCTTAACTGATGAGTGGATAATGAAAATGTGGTACTTTTACATAATGGAGTTCTACTCAGCAGTAAATAAACATAAAATCATGACATTTGCAAGTAGTAAACAGATGGAACTAGAAAGCATTATGCTAAGTAACACAGACTCAGAAAAACAAATGATGACATAGGTTCTCCCTCATTTGTGGGTCCTTGCCCCAAACCCCTATATGTGAGTATGTATTCTAATATAACTGACATACCCAGGAAAATAGAAAGGAACCAAGAAGGTAAAGGGAAAGAACGAACCTGAGAGAGAATAACAGTAAGAGACAGGTATTACTAAGTGAGAAATAGATAAAAACGTGTATTTAAATGGGAGAGGGAGGAAAGGTTATATAACAACAACAATAAGGGCAAAAAGGAAAGAAGGAGCTCAAGAGAGGTGGGCCCTTAGAAGACTGGTATTATCAAAGAAGAAATGGTGATACTTTGAATGGGGAAGGCACAGAGGGAGGGTTAGTCAGGGAGACAGAAAGAGAGGAGAGATAAATAATGTCTAGCTAGTATAAAACACCAGAGGGAATCATAATAATGTTACAATCTAATGACATATTCCACATATAATCTCTAGATGAGTTCATGTGCATTGCTGAAGGCTACATAACAAAAAACATGGCCAGACAGGTGAAACCTTCTTTTGAGTTTTTGGACAGGGCAGTCTAAGAGACTCACAAATTTACACAGGCTATGGCCACAGCCTATGATTGCCTGGTACAAGTTTTTAGATAAGACCCTATTACTGAAAATAGTACATACTTCAGACACAAGATTTAGAGTAATAGAGGTGGAACTGATCTAGAAGCCTCCTCTCCAAAGACTAGCTCTCATAATATCAGAGGATACTATGCAAGCTGCAAAAGGATAAAATCAATCAATGGTCCATTCCAGCTGCAAACCTAATAGCCACAACAATGACTGGTGCATTAAAATATCTCTAATGGTGCAGCAGTGGCATTTTTATTTGGGGGTAATCAACAGCTATCTAATTGAATTTAAAGCCTGGTAAATAGGAGGGAACTCATGTAGTACTGTAAACACTGACAAATATACATGGTTGGTGTGGTCCTAGATCCTAGAGAAAAACCTTCATCTGTCACATCCCTAGAGAAATGTAATTTCCTACTATATGACAAATGCTTATCCTTATATTTACATAAAAATACACTGCTCTCAAAAGAAGCTTCTTTCTGCAATAAATGGAGACTATTACAGAGTTCCATAATTGATCAAACACAGAGAATAACTGAGCTGCCCAGTCCTACATGACATATTTACAATGTAACTTCTACCCCCGAGAGTCAGGAAATATAGCAGAATATTCATTGTGGATGATCATAAGGAAACGGTTTTCTAAGTGGTGGGAAGTTGTTCATAAGAACTTACAGGAATAATTGCATCAGGCACAAGACCCAACTCAAATAAGACAAAAACCCAGTATAAAACTGGTAAAATTGAAAAGAAGCCCAGCATTAGCTGCAGAATCACTAGCAACTGATCAATGCTGGGTGAGGGAGAGTTGATTTTCTTTAATGCAGTGACACTAGACAGTTTGACCAGGCTCTAGTAGATCAACTCACACTGAGGGACATTTATGGATATCAACATGACTCCATAAGCCTTAACATATATGATAAAATGCATGAAATCCATCATCAGCATATAAGGTTCCAGGGAGGGGAGTAGGTCTAAATATGATTAAGATGTATTAAATGAAATACACAAAAAATTCATTAAAATTGAAAAAATAAAAATAAAATAAAATGTCAAAACTAGAAAAACAAAGACATGATATTAAAAAGCTACATGAAAAAAGGCCAACCCACTCGGAAAGCAAAACTCACCAGACCTCTCAACATTAACTCCAAATTCCAGGAATGTATGGAATCATATTTCAAGCCATGAAAGTATATAATTGCTAACCATGACTATGATATCCAACAAAATTACATTTTAAAATTGATAGCATATCAGATATTTCAAGACAACCCCAAACTATATGAATTCATGGCCACTAAACCAGCATTCCAGAAGATACTTAAAGAATTCTCCCAGAGGTGGAGCAAATCTTAATCATGTAAACACAAGAAAAAATAAATGAGAATAAGGAAAGAATCAACTCAATAAACCAGCAGATCCTTGACATGAATAAATGAGGACAAATCAAACAGTAATCAAAATTGCCAGGAAAACATCCCACAAAATTATAGGATTATCAAACCACTGTTAATAACTCTAAATGTAAATGATCTTAATTTGTCAATTATCAGACACAGACTAGCTGCTTGGATTAAAAACTAGACATGGCTTAGTATGGACTACAAGCAATACACCATCATGACAAAGAGTAGAACAGATATAATGTAACATGTAGTAAAGAAATAGCCAAAATTATTCTAAATGGAGAAAAATTCAAAACATTTTCTCTAAAACCAAGAACAGTACAAGTATATCAACTTTTGTCAGTCTTATTCAATGTAGGGTTTAAAGGATCATCTATAGCAATGAAGGAAGAAGATGGAATACAATGAAAGAAGTAAAATTATCCTATTTGCATGAAATAAGGTTCTTAACTGAAAAGATACCACTCAACACAATAAATTTTATATAAAGTGACAAACTTTCAACCAAGAATCAGGATACAAAGCCAGCATATTATACAAAATGAGTAGATGCTTTTTATAACAACAATGAACTTGCTGAGAAAGAAATCAGGAAAAAAATGTCATTCACAACAGTTTACAAAAATAAATCAACCTGGAATAAACCTAACCAAGGTTGTGAAAAAGCTCTACAATGAGAACACTGAAGAAAGAAAGTGAGCACACTAGAAGATGCAGAGGCCTTTTAAATCTTATGGATTAGCAGAATTCATACTATATAAATGGTTGTTATGAAAAATAATATGAAAATGTAATCCAATTCACATAAAAATTCCAATAACATACTTTACAGAAGTATAAGAACAGTTTTAAAATTCATATGAAATCTCAAAAGAACTGAAAATATCTGAAGTAATTCTTGGCAGAAATGACAATGCTGAAAATTTCAAAATATCAAAGTTCAAAAGCCAAAAGAATCAACAGGAACGTGAGCTGAACACATTTCAAAAGGCGTACAAATAGCCAAAAAATTTAAGACGATGTTCAATATCTTCACCTGTGCAAGAAATTCAAACTGATTCACTCCATCCCAGTTACAATGGCTACCAATGAGAAAATACCAAACAAGAAATGTTGGCTGGGATGCGTAGGGAAGATGAACTCTCATACACCATTAGTGGGAATGTAAATTAGCTCAGTCACCGTGAAATCAGTATAGATGGTTCCTCAGATCATTGAAACTCTAGCTGTCATATTATCCAGCTATATCATTTCTGGGTATATACTCAAAAGAGTCAGAATCTAGGTATAAGTGATATCTGAACATTCATGTTTATCACTGCCCTATTCATCGTAGTTAAACTATGGAATGAAGTGCCCATTAATGAACAAATGGGTAAAGAAAACATCACACACACACACACACACACACACACACACACACACACACACACATATATATATATATATATATATATATAAATATATATATATATATACATATATATATTCATCCATAAGGAAAAATGAAATGATGTTTCATCTCCTAGTATGTGGAATTATATGTGTAATACAGTTTTGGAGAAGGACATAAAATAAAAGGGGACAATTAGGGATATGAAAAGGAAGGGAAGTGTGCAAACAGAGATAAGAAAAGCTAACAAAAATGTCTTCTATACTTATACTGAAAAATCATGCTGAAACATTATAACAATAAATTTATATGCTAATAAAAGTAAATGGAAAGAAAACATCTCTAATTGAATTCAAGTTTGCCTTCCATTTTGAAATACAACTCAAATTCATAGAAACAAAAATTATACAAAAATATTTTCAGTCTCAGGAATACCACAAATATCAAATAAACTGAATCAATCAATAAATAATTCATCTTTGTCTGCATATAAATTTTCATCCCAACAGGCCCAACAAGAAATTCCCTGGAATGCCTGGACATTATTACATCCTGCATTAAATTTATGCCCTGCATTGTAAAATCAAAATCTCCTTACTACTCTTGAAAGCTTGGACTGTTCTTTTGTATACTGTGTACATGGCCATTTCCTAATTCTTGATGGTGGAAACTATTTTAGAGTAGTCCTATAACCTGCTTCATTTTCGTGTTTTCAAAACACAATTTCTGTGTAACGTTATTCATGCAAAAAGAGAAATCCTCCCATATGGTTTAGAACAAAAAAAATTTATGGGTGATTATTGGTAAATAGTTTTTCAATAGAAGCCAAATCTAAAACATAAATGCTTTTTATGGCTTGTTGGTTAAGATTACAAGGAAAAAATACATTATTTGGTGATCATTTCATTTCTGCTTAATTTCTTATACCATCCTTCATTCAGAGTCTTTCCAATGGCAAAAAGCTGTTAATTATACTTTTCATAAGAAAGTGTAATTTGTTCAGAAAGATAGAAAAATTAGCAGTGAGGCATTTGAGAATAAAGGTAAAGTTGGAAAACTCTAGGGAAAATTCTGAATTGGATGAATGATTCACTGAGATAACTCAAAATAATGAACCGTAAGTTAAGAATATGGAAGGAGTCTCTAGGTAGTACAATCCCTCCAGTGTCATCAATCAACTTTTAAGCATATAAACTGCATCTGGCACAGAGGATGCCCATATTCACATCAGTGAATAGAAAATAAGGAAAGTAGAATAATAAGAAAAACACGCACAGTTTGGTGTTGTATAAAGCCACAGATCTTTTTTTTTTTTTTTTTCGTTTTTTTTTTTTTTTTTTTTCCTAGAAGCCTGTATCATACCTCCCAGAACCATGAAAGCTAGCCAACAGGGAGCCAGTTTTCTGGTCAGCTCACAATTGATTCTCCACTGGACATGGTGGCATGGACCTTTAATCTCAGTATTCAGGAGGCAAAGACAGGCACAGCTCTGTGAGATCCAGGCCAGCCTGGTCTCCAAAGCGAGTTCCAGGCAAGCTGGAACTATAGGGAGACACCGTCAGAAAACAAACAAACAAAACCTCTTTATTTCTCCATGACTTGTAACCAATGTGTGTGGTGTCTTCAGCCATAGGTTCTTACTATTTGGTTATGATAAGCAACCCAAAACAATGATAATAGCCTTTACTGTTTTGAGTGTCTCCATGGCCTCCCTGACAAAGTAACCCCTAGGGAGGTAACTCATACATGAAACTGAGATTATCATTTTATGACTTATGCCTTCTGTGAACAGTATTGTTCATCTACTCAAGGTGCCTCTGTTTAAAATTATTTTTTCCTGCCTTGCCAGACAAGATGTACCCATTGGATAGTTGCTAAACTCTTTACCGGGTTGACCAACTCCTCCTTTAATTGGACTTGAGGTTTGTTGCACAGGAGAGAATCCATGCTTGGTGCTGTAAACATTGTTAAAAAACCCTTGGCTAGGAAAAATCACAGGTCCAAGAGGGAGATCCTATTGCTTTTGCTTAATGATCATATTGTCAAACAGCTTTCTAAATATTTATGTTTTATATCCACAGATTTGGACTGCTCTCAACCTTTGTCAGAGAAGCTTCATCTTACTGTGGGCAGCGTGGCTAATGTAGAGGCTCAGAATTGTTCCAAATGCTGAGAATAAGTGATTGTGCATTCTCAACCAAACAGGTGACACATAACTGATGGCTCAGGGAACATCCCAGAAGACAGGGCAGAAAGAATGGAAGAACTGTAGGATTAGGAGGAGTTTTGTATAATGTTATCCTTTGGACTGGGCATGACTACTTTAGTCGTGAACATAGCAGCTGGTGTTATCTATACGAGACCTGTACACTATCAGTGAGTTAGAAATGTTAGAATGGAGAGGGGACAGGTTCCTAGTGCCCCAATGCTGACTGAAAAGCTACTGGCAGTTGATGAATGCTGGGGGAGGGAAAGTCACTTTTCATTGGGGGTTGTTTATTGGTAGATTGTTCATGCCCCAGTGAATGACCCCACAGCCATGAGCATATGGGCAGCACTAATTGAACTCAGTGTGTTACCAAAATAAAATGTTTAAAAAAGAGGACATGAAGTTGGGAGGCAGATGTGTTGGGGTTGGGCCCAGAAGGAGTTGGAAGCCATTCTAGACATGATGGGAAAATGACCAGTCAAATCTTCACAGTATAGTAGTCTAACAAGATCTGCATATAGTAACAAACCAACTGAAATTCCAAAGTGGATGTGGGGAAGTCTCGAGAGGTCCTACCTCAAGATGAAAAGCTGCATGCACTCAATGGATGCTGAGGGAGGGAGGATCAGTTTTCTCCAGGAACTAGCTTCCTGAGAGGTTATCTATCACTAAATGGAAAGCTCTAAACACAGGTACACACTGATGGACTCAGTGTAATATGTTGTGTATGTATGTGGGTACATCTGTATATGTACATCTATACATAATATGAATCCATAACAATAATCAAGAAATGACACAGGAACTTGAGAGGGAGTTGATAGGACACAGGAAAAGTTGGAGGGGGTCTGAGAGGGAAGAAAATGGTATGAAGACAATACTCATGAATTATGTGCACAAACGATTAAAAAGGCAAATACTGAATTATTTCTTTAATATGTGGAATCTAGATTTAAGTGTATGGGACATGAAAGCAGAAGGGGAGAGCAAATGGAGACAAGAGAGGCTAATGGCAGCGAATATGGGCAAAGTACAATAAACTGGTTCAAATGTAAAAAAATAGTTTCCATGTAGAGTTAGCATGGTACAGACATTGTAATGGAACTTAAAATTCTACTTCCTTTTAGAGTATTTAAATCGTATTTAAATTGAAAAGTATTTAAATTCTTTTTCTCGCTTGCTGGAAGGAGAACCATTGCAAACTGCTTGCTCTGTGTTTTAGTTTTTCTACCTATAGACTGAAATTGCAAAATTGTACTTACTTTGGATGTGTTCTGTGAGATTATCACATAAAGGGTCTTACACAATGAAACACATGCAGAAGATACTCAATAATAGTGAAAGCTGGTGTGACATAGTGATTAATCATACCAGCTTGGAGCCAGACAGCATAGATATGAGGCAGAACTGCAGTTCAAGGTCTAGCTCTCTAATACCTTGAGCAAATTCATCCCTCTGTGCATCAGTATCCTCATCTGTAAAGTGGGGATAATAATGGTACCTATTTCATACTATTGATGCATGGTTTATATTTATATATAATCTGTTAAGTGGCAAACACAATGAAAGAACTTTCTTAGGCAGCAACAAAATTTTCAGTCTCAAGTTCACAATCCTGGTTACACATGAGAATCATATGGAAGCTTCAAAAAGTTCTGCTGCTTAGGCTTTCATGATAGAATGATTGAAATTTCTTATAGTGAGGTCTGGGATAGCCTTAAAATCTCCTCTGTTCATAAGAATGGTAATAAGAAAGGTTGAGACTTCTGGTTTAGTCAAACTTCCTTATCAAGCCAGTTAAACTCCAGTACTAATTCTTCACTCACCAAAGTTTCCTGAGGTATGGGTAATACCACATCCCTTTACACGATTTAAAAAACTACTGAGGACCTCTTCAATGTACATTACATGGGTCACACAGAGCTGAAGAAAACACGGTCTTCCTACAAGGAATTTAAAGTATATTAGAAAAAATGTATGTGGGCCGTGATTGCTAAAATTTAAATCTGACTCCAATGAATTATTATGTATTCATTTTTATTTTATGGGTATGTGTGTTTTCCTTCCTTCTCTGTAAATGCACCCACACATGCAATAACTATGGAGATTAGAAGATGTCATCAAATTCCCTGGAAGTGGAGGTATGGGTGACTGTTAGCCACTATGTGGGTGCTGGGAACCAAACCTGGGTCCTGTCCAAGAGCAGTGTGTGCTTTTAACTGCTAAGCCATCTCTCTAGGCCCCCAAACCAATTTTTGAAGTATGACACAAAGCACCTAGAATGTAATGTACGAGGGATTCATGTAATACAAGGTGTATACTCCAAGTGGATCTTGAAAAAAATGGAAAATTAATCACTTTTCCTTTTTTTTCAGGTTTTTCATCTCTAGTAACACACGTGTGCACAAACACACACTAATAATGATAAGAGCAATAATAAAATCCACAAAGAGAATATGAAATTTCTGGCATTGTCATACCTTTAGACAAGAACTACAGCAGAAAGTCCACCTGGGGAGGCTTCTTGATGCCTTTATCAGAATGCAAAGCATAAGCCTGCATGAGAACAAACTGGAGAACGGAGAAAGGATAATGGGTGCTTGAGTCAGTACACTAAGAAACCTCCAACCCAGGGTTTCAGCGCTGAGGAAGCAAAGCCAAGATAAAAATGTCTGATAGTCTTCTTATGTAAACCATTGTTTTATTATTTCTTTGGTTAGAATACTCTACAAGGAATAGCTATCCAAAAATTGAATATAAGACTACTTCACACTATCAGAGAAATGAAATGTTTTAAAAATTATTGTTATATTAGAACAATTTCCACAAGCATGAATATTTCTGACGAAGAACAGCTCACTAAGTAAAGATGGGGCCCAGCTATGAGTGTTTTCTTTTGTTTCTTTCATATTCTTATAAAAGGTTATATGGATAGTGCTCAATGACTGTCCCTTAGAGACTGTGAGCTAGGGGCTGTTATATGGAATGAGCCAGATAAAATCCTTTGCACAGAGATTATATTTATATCAAGGGTAGTAAATAATATACAATGAACATAATCTATAGTTGGCCTTGATATAACTCACAATGTTTCCATAAGGAACATTATGTGCCACAGAGAAGGAAAATATAGCCTAGAGAGTTGAGTTACATCAGGGTACTGCTGAGTGCCTGCAAAAGAGTAGTAATGGATAAAGCAGTTCTAATGAGAAGGTTTGACTAAAGGTTTGGAAAAGGCAGACAGGATCTAGTAATATGAATATCAGGGGGCAGAATATTATAGGCAAAAATGATCATTGTAATGCCTCAGAGATGGTAGAATGTGCCTCGCATCATCAGGAAACAGCAATTTGGCCAGTGTGCCTGGAGCAGTGAGCAAGGGAGTACGTTAATGTGACATGAGTTCAAGAACAATAGAGGACAAATTATGGAAGCCCCTACTTACCATCATAAGGACATTGGTTTTCCTCTGGGTGAGATGCAGATCTATAGAAGGAGTTTCAGCAGAGAAATACTCATCATGCTTTTCCTGGTTTGAGATTCAGCTTTATAATTGTAGGAGCAGAGAGTCCAATCATGCAATGCCAGACATCTGACATCTGATCTATAGAACTATGGCCTAATAAATGAGTTTTCCGTCTTCTGTAGCTTGTTAAAGAGTGATAGATAATGAATAAGTTGAGAGCTTGCTAGCATTTCCTACTAGACCACATGATATATATATATATATATATATATATATATATACACACACACACACACACACACACACACACACACACATCTTATCACACAGTTCTTTCTGAAGAGAGAAGTATACTTAATGTAAGGAGATGTTTTTTTTTTTTAAAAGAAAAAAGAAAAACTACCTTCTTGTGAGGGCTCAAATTGGTATGCTTATCATCAACCTCCTGCTGCTTTCTGGTCAGTAACAGATATTTCAAAAAGAGAGGTAAGCACTCAAAAATTGCCTAATTGGAGCTTCTTGTGGCAAACTATGTAGAAACTTCCAAAGTATGTCACAAAGTTACCAGGAAGAGGCAGAATTTTAGGCATGGTTTGAAAATTAGAAAGAAAGAATATCACCAGCCTAGGTGTATAGGGGATCCAGATTTGTTCCATAGAAACTGAAGTTAATGTTGGTTCCTTCCTCAAAAACGAAATGGCATTGGGAAATTTGATTACAAAGAAAATCTTCATCAATTTTCAAGGAAATTTAGTTCAAGAGTTTTTTTTTTTTCTCATGATCTTTCTAGAAGATTACAAACTGTGGCAAAGATTTTCTTTTTAAAATTTATTTATATTTTCCTTAATTCTTTTTGATCATTTGTGCATTTCATGCAACAGTTCTTAATCAAATGTAGAGCCCCTCCGCCATGCTTGGCCACTGTACTACCCACTGGACCGCATGCATTCTGTCATACATGTTCAGTCCTATCCAGTCAAGCATTAGTGCCCAGATGTCCTGCAGTGCAAATTCATCCCCTGGAGTCTAATCAGCATCTCTAGAGCTCATAAGTGAGGCCTGCTCTCCTTCATTCAAGGACTCTCTTTAAGCAGCTATAGCACACTATATCCCACTTCATTAATACTTGTATCAGTTCACTTTTGTTCTGTCTCAAACTCCCTAAAGATTTAGTGGCTTCAAATAATAGCCATTTATCTATTTACAATTGTATGTATGAATAATGTGGGCTACAGTAACCTAGATTGGATGAATTCTGTTCAACTATGTGGTAGATAGACTTTTTATAGTTGATTGACAGCAATAATCTCCCCACTCTGGTGGATAGCTAACTGTCATGTTGGTGACTGAAATAACTGGGCCATGTGTGTCTCATCATTGAAATGGCTAGCCTCGTCTTCATTGAATGATGGCCATGGAATCCTAAAATGAACAGGGAAAGATAACTCCAATGTGTAAACATATTTCAAGTTTCCACTTACATCACCTATGCCACTGTCCATTTTCCAAGGCAAGTCAGGTGAACAAATTTATAATCAATATTAAAGGAGGTTAGTACCCAAGGATTCCTTCATATATCAGTAGGGAAATCACTACAATTATTTTTTGTAAAATGTCTACCCCATTGTCCTGACTACCTTGAGTAGTAACTTTCCACTTTGTGTATATGTCTCTCCTAAGACAGAATTCTCATTTCTTCTTTTCCATAGCCCAAACTTGTACGACAGGGCTTCACATTATATTGTATGCTCTACAATACTTTTTCTGTGTACTGTTTAGAAGAATCAAAACCGTTTAGACCACATGAACCAGAGTCACCAATTTTAGTAAAATGGAAAGAGAAAGATATCAAAAGAATCTTGAACATCAGTATACTATTCTCCCCATGAAGAATATCTGAGCCTTAGCAGAGTTGAGAGGAAGGACAACCTAGGTAACTTTTCCTAGTGTCAGCTTCCCTGAAAAGGTTGTCAGCAACATTCTTAAACAAAAGTGCCAATGGTGCTTCAGCTCTATCCCCAGAGAATTCATACACGTCATCTCTTTGCATATTTTTATCACATACTCCCTACATCAATGACTCTTCAGTTTGCTGTGGCTTGAGAAATGTCAGAAGGGAAAGTTTATGAAGTCTACCACATACGCAGACATCTGACTAAAGCAAGCAGGCCCACATTTCAATTTGTCAAAGCTTAGCTTTCTCCCTCTTTAATCTTTTATCTAAGAACTTCATAAAATATTTATTACTTAGAAAACAAAACAGTTTCCAATATCTTTGAGATATACTAGTGTCATATAATAAAGTCATTACAAATAGCTGCAGGTATACCTGAATCAAAGAGCAATCATCCTTATGTTTTAGAGCTAAAACAGATATGCGGCCATATCATTTTTAAAACTCCAGTATCAGTCTTATTGCTTTCAGAGTTTCTATAGCTGTAGTCTCTAGTTAGAAGCATTGTGGTGGAGAGTAATACAACAGCAAGCATGGCAAGACTATGATCTCTTTTGTTTTAAATTCCACACTTGTCCTGGGTTTGGCAGCTGCTTCAAATGGTCCAGCTGGCCTTAGCTAGCCAGATGGCTGAAAACTAAGGGGGAAATATCCTCATGTAGAAAATAGAGCATCCTAGTTAATAATGGCTAAAGACAATGCCTCTGCATCCTTGTTCCAAAGACATAGTTGTGAACCTGTCAGAGGAACCTGTACACGTGGGTCACAGTGCAGCTGTTCCCTGCTGATGCATGCTTTTACCTCTGCCTTCTTTGTACTACAGTTACAAATGACAATTCAAGATACTCAGGAGTAGCTGCAAATTGTTCTGCTATAATAACAAACAAGGGATAAAGGAAAATAATTATTTAACCTCCACTGGCTATCCAGTCTGCCTGATGTCTCACAGTCTTCTATTCAATTCACCCTGATATTTTCCTGTGGGTTGAAAGGCAATAATACACCCAGCCTTTAGTAAGCTTGCAGGGGTTTCATGCTCAAAATGGTTAGAACGTTGCCAGCAGAAACACTTCTTAGAGATTGGCAAAGATGCATAATTCAAAAGCAACTGGGTAGCTTCAAATGAGAAGGTAACTATAGTATTTTATTTTCTTGTATTTTGGGGAGGAGTTTAACTTCTGAAAACCCAAACCAACCAAACAAACAAAAACAAAACTAGAAACCAAAATAGCTTCAGTTCTCAGGAAGGTACAAAATTAACTTAGAATTTAAGGACTAAGAAATTTGCTTGAAATTTGTGAAACATGCTGGAAACTTATCCAGATTGTTTCTCCCTCTTACCCCAAACCCTTATTTTATAAGTGTAACCCAAGTATTATGAAGAAAAATCCTGGTTGCCTGGAATGACTTTTACCTCATCCTACTTCACCTATTTAATGTGCATCGTAGATTAAGTACAGGATCCCTCCTCCAGGTCATTTTCTTAATACTGATCTTGCTCCCTCTCTCTCACCTTCTTTCCTCCTCTATCATTGCCTCCATTATTGAATAGGTTAGACATTATCCCAGATATGTTCTTATATTCTGCATTGTTCAATCATCAACATTCCAAATGTCTGATGCTGGCCTACAAGTTTATAAATCCCTGAGAGTAAAAAACTATATTTTTGTTTGCTTCTCGGTTGCTATGATAAAATATTCTGACCAAAAGAAACCTGGGGAGGAAAGGGTTCATTTCAGCTTACATACAGTTCTTCTGGAGAGAAGCCAGGGCAGGAGCTCAAGCAGGGCCAGAGCCTGGAGGCAGGAGGCAGGAACTGAAGCAGAGACCACAGAGGAGGAATGTTGCTTACTCTCTTGCTTCCTCTGACTTCTCTGCTACTGTTCCTATACAGCCCAGGTTCACCTGTGATGGCACCACCCACAGTGGCCCAGACACTCATACATCATTCAACAACCTAGAAAATGTCTCACAGACATAGCCCGAGGCAATTCTGAAGGAACAATTCCTCAACTGAGGTTCCCTCTTCCTCCATGTGTCAAGATGACAAATGAAGCTTAAACACGATAGACTATATTTTCTTTGCTATGATACCTAGCATAATGCATGGTCAAAAGAAATTATTATTTAAGAATCAATCAAATGAATAGACAAATGAACCATCAATTAACTTGTGCCAAGGATACCACTTGAGTAAGTATTTCTAATACTGTTCATTAATTTAGTAACCAACATTTTACTAATTACCTATTGCGAATTATATAGTGTACTAAGTGGTAGGCACATGAACATGGACCAAATCAATGAAGTCTTTGCACTCATAAAGATAAAAATCTGAAATTAAGAATGCTAATTTCTAGGTATATTTGTATAGCAACAGAAACTTTTTGTTGCCTGAGAATTTCTCCTTTAGGTTTACATTATAGGGATACTGTTCATATTCATAGAAAACACGGGACTTTTCAAAGAAGAGCAAATGCTGTCTGTAGGCAATTATATCTAATACTCTGTACTACTGCCAAAACAAATAAAGTTTTGTTTGAAACAAAAACTAGATAGAAAAGAATTAATTGAAATAATGGAATTTGTGAATGTTTCCCATGCTGTGACAACTTTTCTCCTAAAGATGAGAGAAGGTATTTCACACCTATTCTTGTAAGAGAATAGACTAGCATCTTTTCCACATGCCACATATTTATTGAACTGCTGAAATTCCAACAAGTTTCCCAAGTTCACAGAGTTCTGGCAAGAACTTTTCATATGTCTTCAGTAGTTTGGGTTTTATAAGACAACAGGAATATCAATACTTGTCTCTTACCTGGATAGATTCTGAAGACAGTAGGTGAACTAGAATACCCAGTATAGTGGAATGAAAGTATAAAGACTAATAGTTGGTTAATTGTGTTTCCAGCATTTAGCTAGGTATGTATACATGATTTCTTAATGGGTCAAATAAGTGGCAGGACAGATAACCAAATGTGAATCAAATTGGAGCAATGTCAGATAGAAGGGTTGTCTACTTAAATAATGAGATTCTAGGAACAAGGAGCTATATAGGGAATACACTGCAGAGAAGGTGGTAAGATATTTCCAGAGAATTCATTACTGACATGAAATTGACATAGTATATGGCACCACTTAGAAACTCCAACATGCTTAAGTTCAGTTCTCATGAATGCCAGTATTTGCAGTTTGGCCAGTAAAAGCATCAACACTCAAAATACAACATTCAGTCATATAAAACCTTCTTCTATCTTTCCCTTTACCCTATCATTCACTGATGGTCAACTCAGCCACAGGCACAGGAGAAAGAATTACAAACACAAAGGCAGGAATTATGAAAGAACAATTGCACTCTACATTGCTGCATATATTTAAGATAAAGGTCAGGTCTGAGCTAGAATCAAGGTTGGGAAAAGTATATTGAACTGAAAATTTCAAAAGTTTAAACATCTACATGTAAATACGTTTATATTTATGATCCTATTTTAAAAGTAAAAAGGAAGCCCTTAAACATATATAATAGTGAAATAAAAGAATTCATCAAGAAGCTATTAAATCTCTAGAAACTCTGCTCATGGAATGAGGATATATTTCAATGACAGAGTGCTTACTTATCATGTGGAAGACTAGGTTCATTTCCACTATTGCAAAAAAAAGTGTGCTCATAATGGAGTTTTTTAATGTCACAAGAAATTGCATAATATAAAACTGTATGAAAGTCTGATCTCAAATTTCTGGGCATGCATATAAATGGGTTTGTCCAAAAATGTAAATAGAAATGAAGATAAAGAAAACATTAAAATCTTTATAACTATTAAGTACTGCACAGTTAACACTGATGATAGCTCCTATCTTTTCATAATAAGCATATCTTACTTTTAAAGTGCAGTCTGAAGCAATGTAAAGGGTGTTACAGTAGGCCCTGGAGAAGCTAGACAATTAACAAAATGTACAATTTGGTCAGAGACTGTAGTGTTTACAAATTAAAATTGATATTATTGTGTATGTGTATGTATAAATAAGCATATGTTGAAGCTTTTTCATTTTCAATGACTCATTTATAATCCCATTTTGGTTTCTCACCATCATGCATAATGAGTCACATCTCTTCATGGTCAGCTGAGTGCCAACCATGTTTAATAATAGCCTAAAACAAATATATGTAAGAAGAGAAACCTGCTGGTGATAAAATGCTACCCACTATGAGTTCAAAGCCAAGTATAAAATTATTTTAAATTATAGTCTCTTATTTTTAATCTGAGTTCCTGATCGTGTCTGCATAGAAAAGATCAATGATCAGTGACCGTTTATTTGACAATAGCTCTGACTATTGATGCATAATCATAATAGCTTTATAAAATGAATAAAACATTTATAAAACTGAAGCTCTCATTTTGAAAATAAGTGACTACTCTTCATAGCGTTGGGTAGTTGAAGGCTAAGTGTCTTACACTCTAACCTTATCTGCTCACAATTTGTCACCAATACTCTAGCTGTCTATTGAGTTGTAAAATATGTACTTGTGCACCATGCAGTTTAATGACAATAAGTAATAGCTAGAGTGAAACAAGCAAATGAACCTGATTGAGATGAAGGCATTAAGCAGGTTAGAATTTCTATTAGCTGTAACTAATCTGTATTTCAACAGACATATGGCACAAGTACATCATACTATTTGTTACTCTGCAAAATAGAAAGTGTCAGAGATGGGAAATTTGTTTCCATACAAGTATGGACAACCTAATAGTCCTCTTTGGAGGTATGAGATTTAAGTTGGATGGTTATTTCCCAAGGAGTTTTAGTCCACCTGCATTATAGTCACACTCCTCTTCTGTATTATGATCTTTTGCTGCAAACATTGGAGATAATGTACAACATGATTTAACACTTATCATGTTAAATGCAGCACAACTCAACATAAGCTTAAGCCAGAAAAGACGTGGGATTACATCTCAATTATTTTCTGAAAGTGGATTTTTGAGAGACCATTCAAACAGCACGAACAGGGTATACTGAATACTAAATTGAACTCAAACTCCCAGAAAATTGAAGCCAGTATAGTCTGTGACAGGAGCAAACACAGATAGATGCACTTCCAGGGAGCTGGGGCATTTCACAAGAAAGACACTTGTCATTATTTAAGTAGTATTTCTAAGTGAAACAGGCCTGCCTTACACAAAATTAGATCACACTGCTTGTTATGGATTCATAATATTCATTGCACACTTCTCTGTTACGCCTTCTGGGATAGCTACTGTCTTCAGTGACCCCAATCTTCTGTCAAGAGAAACCTGTGTCACTCAAAAATAATGAAAGTTTGGGTGTGCACTTACATATATCCCTGTAAATATTCATACACATAAAATAAAAATAAATAAATAAAAAATATAAATAAAAAATAAAGATCCATGTATCTGATTTGCTGCACTATGATATTGTTCATTCATTTCTTATATACATTTATTATGTATAAAGTTCCAGGAGCTTCATTCAAACATTTCTTACTATAAAGGAGTTCACTAAGTGTGTGGATCACAATAGTCTTACCAAGTAACTGTTGACAATTCGGTGTAGGTTACATCAGTCTTACTCCTATTCCCATACATTTCATGCCTCATAAACATCTGAGGTCAAAAGTAGTAAAGGACTTTTAAAGAATCCTGAGTTGTATTTCTCCTTCCTCTCATTCTTCTTTCTCATCTTTGATTCCCATTAACTCCTAACTGATCTGACTTTGAGGTTCTCCCAAATCTTCAGAGCCTTGAAACCCAAACTCCGCTTTTCATTCTTTGATCGAATGCACATGCCCAACAGCATAGTAGGATGGCAAAATTTCTGTCCTCACAAAATTCTACAGTCCACAGGAAGTCTGGCCAGCCCTTCAGTTAACTTGTTGCAAAGTGAGGAAATTTCCTACCTTTGGAAGAGATGCCCTGGAACCTGAACTCTGGGTAGTCATCGTTAGGACTGTGGTGATGCCCAGTGCAACTCTGGCAGGAGCTGCATCCATGTTTATCCAAAAGGAGACCCAGGACAAAATGACTATCAACAGGCTGGGGATGTACATCTGGATCAAATAATAGCCCATCTGGCGTTCCAGGTGAAACTTGACCTCAATGCAGGTAAACTTGCCTAGAAGAAGGAAATGATCATTTAAAGACTAATTTGAATTTATCGTTCCCATTCGAGTATCCTATTTTATTTTTTAAAATAAAAAACATTGAAAGTGATTGAAAATACTGCAAAAAAATCCACCTAACACAATCAGTTTAACACTTTTCCAATTCATCCAGTAATGGAAATAAGTGTGAGAATTGGGAGCTAAAGCGACCTTGGAGTAAAACCACATGATCTGAATCTGTTGCAGATTAGTATACATAGAGCCGCAACATTTGCAAGACTGGCAAAAAATGTTTTAAAAAGTTTGTGTTATATGTAATATATAGCACAATATATAGAATGATAGAACAATAGAATACACCATATCACAGTGTGAATGGAAGTTTCCAGAAAAATCCTGCATCTTGAATTGAACTTCCTGCAAGGCTGACCAATTGATTAACACTTCAGTGACTGTGGAGGGTTTGGAATGTTGCAGGTTCAGAGCCTAATATATCTACAATATATCTCAGGTTCTCTTTAGCCCTTAAATAGTCATTTCCTTGCCCACCTTTGTTTCTGACCTAACATCTCACGACTAACAGATAAAAACCCTTTTGCAATGTATTAAATTAGAAGACCACCTGCTTCCATCAACCAAAAGGTTGAGTATCACCAGACAGCATGTGAGGCCTATAGCTGAGCTTTCTCTTTTGTTGTATCTGCCTATGTAATGTTTTCACCAGTGTATTTGAAAAGTGTCCTGATTTATGAATTTTCTTTGTTCTGTTACTATAAAAACTTCATGAAATTGTTACCACATTGGAACATGGAATTTGGGTTAACCTGAATCTGTGTTCCTGAGTCATAGTCACTCATATTGACTCCAGAATAAACTATCTCTCTTTCCCTTTGAAGTGAGAGTTATGCTTTTGCATTGACACATGTAATACATAGCATATACCATATAATATATGAAACCAATCCTCTCTGTTGGGGGGTGGTGTGCATGTGTGGTCACGCATTTGGAAGCCAGAGGTCAATGTTGGGTGTAGATTTTTAGGTGTCTTCTACCTTAGTTTTTGAGACAGTCTCTTAGTAGGATCTGAGGATCTCAAATTAGGCTAGGCTAGGCCAGCAAGACTCAGGGGTCCCCTGTGTCCACCTCCCTAGGACTCAAATTGCAAGCATGAATTACCATGTCCTGGGTGCTGGAGTTTGACTTCAAGTGTGCGTGCTCACACGACAAGCAAATTACTGACTGAACTATTCCTCAGGTTCCCAAATACCTCCTAGGTAGTGAGAAGAGCATCCCAAATATTTGGAAAACTGCATCTATCTTTGTATACTCAATGGTTAAAGAAAAAGGTACATTTTGATAAGTCATGTGTACACTCTGGTCATTGTAAACATTTTCTAGCATTTTGAGTAATTCCTTGAGGATCTTTAAAATAGTCTTTAAAAATGCTTGTTGTATTGTTTTAATATATAAAAGGACCACATACAATGATAACAAAATAACATTACTATTAAGAGGCAGGCATTTTTTGCCTCTTCCTACCTTTTTCTCTTTTATTGGCTTTAAGTTAGAACTTAGAAAGTCATTTGGCTTATTGCACACAAAGACAAGAGATAGGGTTGATTTCTTAGGAAGAAGACTTTGGGGTTGATTTTTAGTTACCTCATAGGAAGTCACTGTGGACAGCTGTAGGCTGCTTTACTCACAGGGAACCTGATACAGTCAGAGATGATTGCCCTTCTATTATCAGACTTCATGTTATCGAGAGACCAAAGGGTTTGTAGGAAAAGCCATCAGCCTTCTTGGGCAGTTATAATCTTCCAAACAACAACAGATGCCCACTTGTTGCTGCCTCCTCAACCTCTGCTGCCCCATATGCCTCTTATTGCTAAGGATAGCACATGACTTTATAGCCAGTTGAATTTTCTCCAGCTGATTTTCATCCAAGCTCTTATTACTTTCCAGGACTGCAAAGCACAACAGTGCTACTGGGTTTACACAGACCTATGTCATTATCACTTTTTTCTATGAAGGCCAAGACTGCAAATTGGCTAAAAGACGCAATGTGAAGAGTGGATGCCAAGAGTGGCCAAAATTTATGTTTCGTGCACAATTAACGAGGCTTTCTACACCTTTCCCCAGACTCATTTGACAGCACATAGTCAGCAAGAGAAGTGGAAAAGATTACTAATTCTTTCTTCTTATGCATTCTTGGGAAATTATCTGCTGTGCTTACTGCATTATTCCACAGCATACAGGAACACTAGCTGCAGAGTTGGTTTTATTTGTTTAGCCTCAATTTGTTTCATAAATGGGCAACAATTAAAACAATAGGATATATGCCATGATCTGCAAATGGAGAACACTTGGGTTTATCAACTGAAAGAAAACTTACCAGTATTGTAGTGCTTCGTGCAGTAGCCAAGTTCCTTCTCTTCTTTCAAAATAAACTGGGGAAGGGTCAATCCTTCGGCAACTTGCACTGGACCATCACTTAACCACTCAAATATCAGGTCATTCATTGTGTACCCAACTGGAGTAAATAAGTAGTGAAAAACTGAATGTATCTTTTCTAAAAAGCTTGGAAGTCTAGCTATGTAAATAAATAAGGAAATAATCCATAGTGGACACAGATTCAACCATTTCCAGAGCATTCTTAATAAGAGCTGCAATAATCACAACTGTATGTCATTAGACCCAACAAATTGAACACAGAAAGGTATTTCTGAATATTTTTTGATTCCTGTGTAATAAGAGGAAAGAATCTATAGAATGCCTCTTTCTTCACTAACACTCTCTGAAGAACAATTAAGTAAACAAACATAAAAACGCTTTGAAGATTTTCTTTACTCAAAAGAGCTGCTGTGTCTGTGGCAGTTAAATAAGAAATCCAATTCATGTCACCAATCTTCGTACTTCAAATGAAGCCATTCTTTTTAAAATTGTTGATGAGAATGAATTCATTATAAGCCTGCCTGAATACGTTACTATTGCACATTTGGCTCCTTCTCCAGAGTGTGTTACCTTTAATTTTAGGAAAATTATGTTAATTACTTAAGGTAAACTCAGTTATTTTAGCAAGTGTAGAGAACTACTGGCACATAATTTAAGAAAAACTTGTAGGATATGCAAACTAAGAACAGTCATATAGGAGCCAGGGGTGTTGCCCAATTTAAAAAGTACTTGCTTAATAAGCTGAGCACCTGGGTTCAATCCTCAGCACCACTGAAAACAGTGAGTGGCAGCATAGACTATTATTCCCAGGACTTGAGAAGTGGAGGCAGGAGGATCAGAAGTTAAAGCTCATCCTCAGTTATGTAGCTAGTTTGAGGCTAGACTGTGCTACATGAGACTGTATCTCAAAACAAAAACAAACTAAAAAAGAAAAGTCATCCATGCTGATGTTTTTGCTAAATTGGCTCACTCAGTTATTACTATGAAATAAAATACTATAAAATTGAATTTACAAGGTCATGCTGTTTTATGACTAGAATGATACAAAGCAAGATAGTTAATGGTTTAGCAAACTCAAGGTAGTTCTTTGTCTCCTATCTCCTGACTAATCAGGTCATCATCATCTGTCAACATATCTGTGTATTTCTCCATTCCACATATGACAGCCAATCATTTTTCGCTCATTCTTTCTCAACCTCCTTTGTTATTATAAATATTTGACCTCTGGAAAGGAGTCTGATGAGGACAAAGAGTATTTTGTGAGGTTTGAGCTAGCCATTAACTGCAGCATTTTTATTAAGGTTATAGATTCTTATTCTTGCTTATTGCAAGATAGTGACTCACCAAAGCTACCAAGAAATCAATGACAAATTTAATTGGAATCTACTTTTCTCTTTGTTTTGGCCATATTTAAAATTCAAAGGCACAAAAAAAGAAAACATGGAAAGCAACAAATAGGAAAATGAATCCTGTACAAGTATTGATGGTCTACCCAAATAATGGCTAAGTCATCTCTCTTCTGCTGCAACTCTGTATGTGTATATTGCTTACTTCCAACACATACTTAAAGCTTACCAAATACCCTTATGTCTAGTGAGCTTGATCACAATTCAGTAGCACTTTTCAGCCCTGTGAAGCTTCAAAATAACTAATATAAACAAAAGAGGTAAGGAGTAGGGACGGAGGAAATTATAAAGGGTTAGAAAGGTAAAGAATGATTTCTACCCTCACACCCAGTTAGTGGTAAGTGATTTGCTTGTTCCTCAGCTTCCTTTTGCCTAGATTGTATAGGTGCAAAACGTATTTACTAACTGAAATTATTTATGCTTCAGTTGGTCCATATATATCCTGAGTGACAGAGAAAATGAAAGCATTAGGTTGAAGCAGGGAAAATTTACAGCAGTAGAGAAGAAACAAAGAAGGAACCATTATGTATGAAAAGTGTTTTTCTCAACTTTTTCCCCAGAGAAGGGTCAATAGGAGGGGAAATGAATACATATAACCCATTAGAAATAAAAAGTTCTCATTTTTATCTCTGACAGCATCTTAAAAGCAATGATGTTCTGCTATTTTGTTTTTATTTCTATAAGAAGTTTCAAGGGAAATCTGCAGTGATTTTGAATGTTCAGAAAGAAGTCCTGTCACCATTTCTTTTTTTAATAATAGTTGATGTGTCTTTTTACACTTATTATATTTCTAAATCAAAAAGTTTAAAGTAGTTCCTTGCCCCTGCCTCATTAAATCTCCTAACATCCCTGTAGGTCAGTAGCACTTACTATTTTTTGCATGCTATAAACAGAGACACTGACAGAGCAAGCCAGAGGAAATTTGATGTCTCTTAACTGAAAATCCCATTACCTTGGAGGCATCGGCATCTTATGGCTCATGACAAAGATTGCAGTGGCACCAGAACTAGGGCAAGAAAGAGATAAAATAGGAGCAGCTCCCTGTTTCCTCCACTACGTCTCAGTGTGTCTATTGCTTATCCAAGGAAGATGCCACTTCGTATTCCATTGCATCCTCTGCCCTTCAATCCTTATTGATTTATCTACATTTTTATAGTACTGGGGATCCAACACAGAGCCTTAAACAGTTTAGGCAAACATACTACTCTACTGCTGAACTATATATTCATGTTTTATGCCCCTCATTTTTGCACCCTTCTTTGGCTAAGGCTTTGTATTGTGTTCTTAAAACAATTACCCCTCCTTTGGCAGTGAGGGTCTAGAAGATAGAAAGAGATACAATTTTCTGATTAGAGACTGAGTCTTTATAAAGGTTAGATGACTAATAATCACAAGTTTCCAGGGATATATTTTCATTTCAAAGAAAATCTTAGCAAATCAGACTAGTTTTTTTCTATCATTGTATTGTTCTAGTTTTTATGGAAGGAAAATTGATTTAACATTTTGGACTGAAAATTTGTGTATGCTATACTGGTAATAATCTCTCTCTCTCTCTCTCTCTCTCTCTCTCTCTCTCTCTCTCTCTCTCTTTCTCTCTGTCTGTCATATTTTACTTGTCCTTACATTAACACCTTGAATGTGGCCAAGTTGGTAAAGAAAGAGTCCTATGAGCATTTTCTTCTTAATGACTGTGATAATAAATCTCAGTTGTCAACTTGACACAGTTGGAAAGAAAGACCCTCATTTGAGTAGTTGCCTCCATTAGATTAGCCTATATAGACATGTCTCTGGGGTATTTTCTAAATTGCTAATTGATATAGAACAGCCTAGATCATGGTGGGTGTGTGCCATCCATGGAAAGGTGGGCCTGAACTATGCAAGAAAGGTAGCTGGCCGTGAGTCTGGGAGCAAGCCAGCAAGCAGTGGTCCTCTACTGGCTTCTGCTTCAAGCTCCTCCTGCCTTGAGTTCCTGCCTTGGCTTCCTTCAGTAATGGATTATAACTTAGAAGCTAAAATCAACCTTTTCCTACCCAAGTTGCTTTGGTCATGGTGTTAATCACAACAGCAGTAACCAAATGACAAAAGTGGCATATTAAAATAGTTCATCATTGTTATAAACAGGCAGTCATGTCAACACTGATGACTTACAACTCTCCAGCTGCATTGTACAGGTCTGGACATCCATTGGAAAATTCTTCAAGTCCATGGGACAGGATAAGGTCAAGGTGAGTCTTAACAAAGAAAAAGTGGGAACCTATTTTAAATTCTGTGAGTTGTAATTCTTGAGAGACAAAGAACAAATTAGCAAAATACATTGATTCAATTGTTGGAACTAAACATTCAGGGAAATACTTCCATTTTAACAAAGAATAGCTATTGGTAACTTTTTAAAGCTTTTAACATTTCTTTATAACTCCTTGCTTTCTATTTCATATCTTCCAGATTTTGACTCTCCTTTCTCTTCCTCAACAATGGCGTTAGTCTAAAGTTTAATGTAGAGAGCAGTAACACTGAGAAATGGTGTAATGGGAACAGTAGGCTCTTAAACACAATGATGACCCAAAGACATTAAGGTTTATGATATTTTAGAATTATACCCAGATATGTGGACCATGGTGTGAAAAACAATCAATTGTGATAAGTACTGATTATCGTTTCATCAAATGGGCAAATGCTTAGTTTCACAGGCTAATCATTTGTTTTATTTATTATGTTTATGTGAATGAGTATTATGTCTGCATGTGTGTATACGCACTCATGTCATGCAGTGCCCATGGAGGTCAGAAGATGGTGTCGGATCCTTTGGAACTGGAGTTATGGATGGTTGTGAGCTACCATGTGGGTGCTGAGAACTGAACCTGGGTCCTCTGCAAGAACAGCTAGAACTCTTAGCCACTGAGCCATCTCTCCAGTCCCTCATTTAATAATATATGTGAATGAATTAGTAATATATTGTGGTATTCATTTTAGGATTTGGAGAGTTCTAGAATAATTATTCCTTGAGTTAGAAAAAATCCATTTAATGATAGCAGTTGACACAGTTTTCATCTTTCTGCACCAAGGGAACCTACACTGATCTCTTCCTCTTCTAAATTTTCTGAGCTCCACCTCAATTGAACTAGGCCTTTTACCAGGATATTCACTGAGCTACCATCTCTTTTTCTTTCTTTACTAATATTTTATTTTTGTGTGTGTGTGTGTGTGTGTGTGTGTGAGTGTATTGCCTGCATGTATGTAAGTACACCCATACCGTGCAGTGCACTCAGAGGTCAGAAGAGAGGGTGGATTCCCCTGGCACTGCGGTTTTAGCTGCTGTGTGCATTCTGGGAATCAAAACCCGATCCTCTGCAAGAGCAACCAGTGCTCTTAATAGCTAGCCATCTCTCCAGCCCAAGCTACCATTTCTTTTTCATCATTTCTCTCTTTTTTTTTATTTCTCATGAGAATCCTGCATACTCCTTGCTCTGAAATTCTATATCTCCAAAATTTAAGGAAGCAAATAAGAATTGATGGTCATGGCACACACAAGGGTGTACTTATATTCATGCAAGCAATACACTCATACATAAGCATAATTATAACTTTTCTACTTAAAAAAACTAAAATGTTTAGCATAAGGCAATAATGATATGATGTGGGTAATTAAAGGGAATCAAAACAAGGACACTTGGGAATTTGGTTATAATTCTGAAAACTCAACCTTTGCAAGTCAGAAATGACAATATTAGAAATAGATGCAGCTTCAAAATATGCAGTGCGGAATTCAATTTGCTATTGGCAACAACTCAAATTTACTATTCGTAGTCACAGGCTTGTTGAGTTTGATTCTTTTGTAAAATAAACTTTTCACATTTGTTCAGGGAGCAGAGACTTCTCACCGAATTATTCTTGCCTTTGTGACGGATCTAACAGGGACCCAGAATTTTGAAGCTGAAAACTATTAACAGCACAGATGACCGAACACACTGAGAAAAATTTCCAACAAATGTGAAATTATCTCTGAAGCTTGTCTCTGATGACAACTCAATGGGTGATTTTTCTTCTTATTTACTTATCTAAATTCCTTTTAACATAGGATTTCCATTTGAAACCCAAATGAGATGAATAATAAAGTGGAGAATTAACAGCTCTGCAGTCTGTTAAATCATGTTATCAATTGAACAAATGGGAAGAGATGGTAAAATCTAATTAGTCCTGTATGAGCTGCTGAATCGTACCTTTTTGATGTCTGATTTAACATGTATCTGAAGGCCTATAATCCAGGATTTTTATGTACTTATTTTCCTTTGATGTATACATTAAACAGTACAAGAGTACATAGATTATAAATTGTAGTTTGATGACTTTTTATATCTATAGATACCTGAGCAATTTCTGACCTAACTCTGTAATATGCCCATCACCCCAGAACATTCTCTGGCACTCTCTCCCCAGACCAGAGCTTCCTCAAATAACTGTGACTTCATTTCTATTGAAAAGACTATTTTACTATCTAAATATAAAAAGCAACTTGATACTATTTTGCACAAATTGCACTAAGTAAGTTTCATGTCAACAAAGATACAGTAAAACATGACACGTTTTTGGTGGATCTCATAGAATTAAGTATTTTATTTGAAATTCCAGTGTCTTTCCATTTTTTTTTCATGGAAATTAGACATCTTACTGCAGACACTACATATGGCATGTGAAATTTATTCTCATCCCCTCCGTAATCTGAAATTGGAAGATCACTGCACCTGAAGACAGTAATCTGTGGCCTCTTGCTTTCTTTTGAGTTTTGTTAAGGAACTCATTCCCTCAGTATTATCAGTCCCTCGGTGTTATCATTCATTCTCCCACTGTCAAGGCAGCTGACATACTTATATTCTGGGAACCCCCGTTCTTGTTCACAACAAATTCCCAAAAGCCCTAGTTCTTAAAATAAAAGAGGGCTGAGGAAGCAATTAAACTAATGGTAAAGAATGAAGCATAGCGCAGAATACCCGTTTCCCCACCTTTCCTGCAGTTTCCATGCCTTCGTCCGCATGCAGCTCCCCTTGCTCATAAAACCAAATCTTGTGTTTATATTTCCCTTGAATCTTAAATCATTGATACTCACATAAGCAATTAAAGTTATCCCTAATATATTTTAAATCAAATTTTACCATTTTCTATTTTTTATGTATTTGTTACCTTTGTCTTTTCAGGATTATACAGGATGGGATTCTCTTATACAATGTAAAAGCCATGCCTCACACAAAGTAGATATACAATAAGTATTTTTGGGATGAATGAATGAATCAATATCATAGAAACCAGTCATAAAATTCCAAACTTTTACTCTATAGGAATGGTAAACAATGGCTTTAGAAGGGCACTACCAAAGTACAGGGCTATTAAAGGAAGACAGGAAAAATTGCCCAGGTCGTCTAGTAAGTTACTAGAAGATTTTCAATAGAAATAAGTTGAATATATCCAAATCAAAGCCAGGAAATGTACTGTGCCTCTCTGTGAGCCACAGTTAGGTAGCTACGTCCATAACCAAGGGGATCCTATATTGCTCAAACAATGATCATCAATACCTTAACACCACTACATGATGCCAGACAGAAGGCTCCTTGACTCTTAAAGCAGTTGATGGATCATAGGAGACTCAGTGCTCGAATTGGGAGTCCATTCCAGTGAGATTTTTGAAGGAAAAATATCATTTGAAGAGAAAATGAACTTTCAGGTAGAACTTCAAATTTTAATGGAAGATCTCCTTGTCCTAATGCAAGGGCTTGAAAATGTGCTGTTTTGGAAGAGTTAGATCTAACTATTACAATGATCTGTCTTGTCAAGAGAGCAACATCAGAGAATCTTTCTGCTTTTAGGAGGACAAGACAATTTTGTGGTTATTGTTGTTCCTCTGCTAGGGATCATGCTTCCCATACAGCACTCAGTAGCACATATCAGAAAGGACTAAACCTGTGATCCAAATACTTAGTAAAAAATGAAAATAAAATGATGATAGCATAAGTAGTCATACTTCTTATCTAAATGGAAACACAGAAACCCAACTTAAATTGACACTAAATTCTGTTTACTTCCCATTCTACCACATTTACTGTTTATGGAAAGAACGTGTTGCTAATTTATCATCCCCCTTTGTCTTTGAAACCAGCAGAGTTGGTTAAACATCCTAGTTGTCTTGAACCTCTTTAAGGACACCAGCTTCACATATTCTCAGACATCCAGAGCTGTTACGATCTTAGAGACCACTTTGGTCATAGTCTCAGCTTATTCATAAACAGCTATTCAATCTTCACTAAATCTCTGCGCTTCCTTAATCACCCATACTCCTATCCTGCTCAATATTTCTGTGATCCCACACTGCAATTAAAGTAAACAGAATGAAGTATTTCCTTTTAGATGGGAATTTATCCTCTTGAATATAATGAAAATTTTAAGAACACATAAAGTTGGCCAGACAGGTAGTATAGCACTGCCTCCCACAGTGCTTTGCCATCCAGTATTCTAGAACATAATCCATTCTTTCCTTAAGAACATAAAGATGGCCGTACTGTAAGATATAGATTTGCTAAATTCTTTCTCTTGGTACCTTGAAATTTCTGAACCATGTGACACTCTCATGTCAGAGAGATTTGACATGAAGCATCATGAATAAAACAACCTAAATCTTAAGCAAAATTACCCTGGGGGCAAGTTAGAAGTCAAATTAAAAACTGGGTCATTAGGGCTGAAGAAATAGCTCAGCAATTAAGGGCACTGATGGCTTTTGCATAGGACTCAAATTTCGTTGCCAGCACCCACATGGTGGCTAACAACCATCTGTAACTGTAGTTTCAGGGAAATGAACCCTCCTCTTCTGACCTCAGCAGGCATCACAAGACACGGGTGCCCTCACACTGGTGCAGGTCATACATTCGTACACATAAAATAAAAACAATAAAATATTTTCAAATTGCCTCATTAGAAAGACTTACACATTGAGAAAGGAGGGAAGGAAGAGGACTGGAACTATTGAATTAAAGTATTCTGCAAGGCTGATTTTTTAACCAAAACATCCATTAGCAGCGAGGGATTTTATCTTTAGTGGACACGAACACAATCTGAGGTGTCTTTGTCATAATTCACATTCTTAGATGCTCTTAATAAAGCAGTTCAGGTAATGCTAATACCTGCTGGACCAGAGGATACTTTAAGAAGTACACTAGCTCAGCATGCCTCAAGAGATGAATTCCTGTCAAATGCTAAACTAAAAGAAAAGGTTCAGAAAAATAAATGGGGGAAAAGAATGAGAAAGTAACCTGCAATTTCTCTGTAGTATTGTCATTTTCTTTAGGAAATACTGTTTTTGACATCAAGGTGGGACAATTGGCTCCACATAGGTTGAGACATTATTATACTAGGATAGTGAGACAAAAGGCAAATGATCCAGGGCATCAGTCATAGTGGAGAACATGCTGGTAAAGCCAGAGCAACAAAGCCATGATTAATTCACTGGCAACCAAGAATATTGTGGGTACGGGAAGGAGATTAGGAAATCAGTTTCTCTATGAAGTAGAAATGATTCCAAGACTAGTTAGTGTACCTGTTATGTCAATGTTCAAAGACCAAAAGTAGGCAGAAGAAATATTACTCACAGATGGGTACCAGTATACCAAGTCACTGGCTCTGAACTCTGGATAAGCAAACAGTAAGAAATGTTCACAAATTCAGAAAAGTAGTCACAACATGCATTGAATAAACACCAACAAAACATTTACAACAGTTCATGGCTGGTCATAAAAGAAAAGACAGTGTAAGAACAACTAGTTCAAGGTTGTGAGTGAAGAGGAACTGGTGTTAGTGAGACTCCACCTAGGCTGTAACTTAGTACTTTACTCCCCAGTATTTTTGCAAATATTTATTGGGCATCATATATCAGACACTTGAACTAAGACTTTCTCTCTTGAAGATCACACATTGATATTTGAATATTTAATAATGGAGAATTTGTTCTTTGATATCTTCAGAGAGGGTTTCATTATGTAGCTTGACTGGCCTAGAACTTGCTTTGTAGAATAGGCCGACCTTGAACTCACAGAGATCTTCCTGCCTTTGCCTAGTGAGTGCTAGGATTAAAGACATGCACCACCATATACAACATTCTTAAAACTTTTCCACTATTTTTTCAGCTCTTCAGTTAAAATGTTTTGATGATGTAAATCACATATCTGAAATGGATGCCATGATGGACTTATAATTATACTATTGGGACCTAGATAAACATCCTTCCTGGGTAAGATCCTAGATCCAGAGAAACATGCCCTACATGAATTATTTGGTGCTCCATAACTGAAATAAAAGGTACACACACAAGGAGATTAATAAACCAAACCAAATTAATTATTAGTCCAAATTTGGCCAGGCAAGCAAGGAATGAGAATTTTAAACTCATCCTTATGAAAACTCTGTGATAAAAATACCACTTAGAATGCACTCATCATGTACAACATAGAAAGTGTCCTGCCTACTCCATGACTTGACCTGGTTTCCTGATTTCCTGGTCCATGGACAAGCACAGATATGGCTACACATAACAAGGCTCTCCACTTAAGCAACATGGAAATGGTGTATGAATTGGTAGGAGTTCTAGAATGCAGTATATTCTTGATCCTACAACGTTAAGTTGTTGCAAATAATCAGCTAATAAACATTCAGCTAAAGCTTGTATGACTATTGAGATGTAAAGCTAAGAAGAGACTATCTCAAGTACTATTAGTCATGTCCTTCTTTGCATAAATCAGCCGATAGATTCTCATGTCTCCCGTCCATATTCCCAAGAGCAAACATTGATACTGAAATTCTCAAAATGCATGAAACTAGATAAGCCTAAAAATACAGGCTTAAAACAGTAGGGCTAGGTACCAGGGTCACTTCATGTTTTCACTGTTGTCTGAGACTGGCCCTGAACTATAGGTTGGCAGAGGTGTGTGGTTACACTGTTTCTCCTAGTTGATTCTAAATAAGCATGTGTGCTATTATTTTCCCCTGCTGAACTTGGTGTATAGAGGAGATGAATGGAAATGTTGTCTGGATCATCACCTGTTCTAATATTCCTCTTTTCTGCCTAAACTCTCAGTGGCTGAGTAGGAAGGTCCATGTTTAGGAAACATTAAAAAGGCATCATAGAAAATATCCATATGCATTGAGCAATACTAGCTAAGAAGGAGGAAAACATAATAACTCTTCCCATCTGCGTGTGGTCCCTTCAGAAAATGTGCACACATATGGTTGGCTCATGTTAATTAAGTCCAAATATGGATTGGATTTCACTTGGAGAGCAATCAATAAATCTGCAGCTAAACTTCCAAATGCTTTCATGTTTCCTGAAAAAAAAATGTTTTGAAGGTGTTGAGTAAAGGACAGGGCTAAATTGAGCAAGACTAGAAAAATGAGCTCCCACCAGTAGACTTAAACAATACTGCTCACATTTTAGTTACATTATAAATTTCATAGTCATTTCATGTCTAATATTTAGTTAGACATCCAAACAGTTTTCAAGGTAAAGTGTTACTATTCTATACATTGAAAAAAGGAGAAATTACTTGACTATAGTTATCCTGCTTCTAATGTTATGGCTTTTAATAGCAGCAAGAGGTGAAGAAAGAGATAAAAAGCACTGAGTAGCAGTTTCCTTAACATTTTTGAGATAATATTACTTTGGGGATAAGGGGGAAGAGAGCAGTGACCACACTCTGTAGACTAGAAATATGGTTTTGTGCAAACCAAAGTAACTCTGTATCTGCTAATAGCTAGAAACATAACTGTATGTGTTAATTGGCTAGCATATTGTAGCTTTAACACTTCTAGTAGCATAACTGGTGAATTCTTGGCTATTATTATGGTGGCTATTATTAAGGTGAGAGAATGGATTTTTGGTCAGATGGTAAAATGATCTATCTTTAATTGAATAGTGTAGCATAGATATTTTGTCTAAATTAGAGCTTTCTCTCCAGCAGGAAGAAAGGAAGTTCATATAACTCAGGAAGCCAATGAAAGTTGTTAGCCTCACAAGACCCTTCTTTGAGGTTTTACAAGGGTAAAAAACAATGCTGGGGAGAAGAGACTCTTCAGTTGAGCTGTCCACAAGTTATGGAGAGAACTCTGTGCAGCTTTCATAAATTATTACCCAAGTTCTGATAGGACTTTACAGTGATGCAGCTGTTTGTCAGCCACACATACACCTGTATGTTACCCCAGTAAACTCCACTTAGGTACAGTCTTTTCTTTGGTCTTCCATCAGTGCCCACTGTAGAGTGAACAGATGTTTATTCCCATCTTACTGGAGAAAACAGATAGCAATTTGAAAGCAAGTATAATCACCAAGTTGACTTTTAACAAACAACTAAAAGGGGAAAACCAGTACAGGTACTTAATGGAAAATGTGTACGCGCATAAGTTGGGGGTGGTGGGGATAGGGATAACAGTCCTCTGTCCTCTAAGAAAGCCATTGAAAATTTAGTATGTGGATATGAAAAACACTGCAGTTTAGAGAATGGCTAAATGACTTCTTATGGTCACTAAGTATTATTGGATTTGAATCCAATTCTTCCTGACCCTCAGAATTGACATCAACCCCACCTCCACAGCACTCTCTTATTATCACACTTATTGTACTTTGTGGTTTACATACTTCACCTGATTGTTCAAATTTAGAAAAGTGTCCCTACTAACATGAAATGTCAATTTTTCGTTTTATTGCCTCTTGAGATAACTCAGTTCTCAATGACTTTGCTCTGGGGGTGTGGCAAAGTACATACTAATACATGTACTTAATTATCTATCTTTTAGTGGGTATCGGTGATTGATGTTGTACCTTTTACAGTACAGGTGTTTGTAATTTGAAAAGCTTCAAGCAAGAGAAAACTTATAGAGAGACTGTCAAGCTTTGCAAATATACAAAATGATGCTCTTTTAAAAATGGAGTGTCTTTCCTTTGGAATATATACTATATACAATGCACTGAAATAATTCATATGTTTCAGAAGAGCCATAGTGACATTATGCATGTTTATTTGTTAGTGCTATATATGGAGTCTTTCAAAAGACCATGTGAACATAGGTCAGCTTTGCCAGTGGAGTAAAAACAGACTAGCCTTTAAACTCTGCTGGTTCAAATGTACATATTGATTTGATTCACCCATACATCCAATCACTCGTTGAATGAGTCAGTCATCTCTGTATAACTGTCTAAAATATTTAAGTATTAGTACACTGAAAATATCTCATAGATTTTTCTGTTGATTGAACCAAAGTATACAAATAATTGAACTTGTAATTGAGAAATCACTCCATGTGTTTGATAGTTAGAACTGTATTTGGGGGCTGGAGATATGGCTCAGTGGTTAAGAGCACTGGCTGATCTTCCAGTGCACTTGAAGTTCAAATATAGCATATAGCACCCATATGGTCCTATAACAGTCATCTGTAACTCCAGTTCCAAGGTATCTGACATCCTCTTCTGGCCTCCATGGGCATTACATTCATGGAGGCAAAGGACATATAAGCATAAAATAAGATTAATGAAATAATTGGCTAAATAAATAATTAAAAAACATGTCTGAATGTTTTAAGGCCATCTCTTAAGCCAGGAGTAGTCCAGTCTTCCCTAGCCCACCTTCAAATCAGATTCCTCTCTTCGAGTTGGATTTGAGTTCCAACTGTATTTTGAAATGTGCACCTTGAAATTAAGAATTCCCTGTTGCTGTCCCCAGTTTTTACATAGAACAAGGAAACATTATAATTTACCAGGAAGGAATTTTGTGATTTGAGAAGGAAAGGGAAGTTGTTTTGAGTTACAGACTTATGCTAAGATAAATCAAAAGAAACCCTAGATTTTTGTCTGCTCTGCTCTTTCAGTCCCCTTTTATAGAGGAAACTTTGTCAGACTGATGATACCATGAGGCTAGAGAGACCTCTTTTATGTCCTTAGGGAAGGAAGTGAGGAGATCATATTGCCCTCAGCTACCTTTTTCTTATTCTGCCTCTACACCATCACCTAAAGAGCAAATTCTGATTCTAATGCTAAGGTAACAGAAAGTTACTTCCAAAAGGAGAAAAAGCTGTCTATTGCTAGTTGAGTCAGATAAAGTCAAGGACAAATCGTTATGCATTTTCCATGTATTTCGCTCAGCAATTCATTCTTTTCCTTAAAGTGAAGAAAAGAAGATCCTTACTGTGTTTCATATGAACCAGTATTGTACTTTATAGTATATTTGTATGTATGAATCCAATAAGGAACTCAACAGAGCTTTAGCATACTTATGAGACTCTGTTATGTACACAACACACTTTCTATACCTTAATTTCACCCTCAGGTACCCCATTTTAAAGACATTTTAAGGATTTGTTTATTTTTATTTAATGTGTTTGAGTGTTTTGCCCACATGTATGTAAGTGCACCTGTGTTATGTAATGCCAACAGAGGCAAGAAGGGGGCATTGGATCCCCTGGAACTGGAGTTATGGATAGTTGTTAGCTGCCATGTGGGTGCTGGGACCCAAACCTGGGTCTGTAAGAACAGCCGATGCTTTTGACTACTGAGCCATCTCTGCAGCCTGCTGGCACCATTTCTTGAAAGCCTTTCCACCAAATGACCATCTCTGTATCATTCAGCTCAGCCCCTCTTCAGTTCACCAGTGTACTGCCTGCAAACTCTTCCCACTCACACAACCTTGCTCACCTTAACAGGAACATAATCATGTGGTTTCCATGGCATTTTCAGCATTTCTCTGAAGAGTTACTGCTCAATTCTGGTGTGGATGCTTATGTTATAGTCATTAATTACTGCATTGCGTCAAGTCACAAAACTAATGAATATTTAAATACAGAGTTAGAAAATGAGAATATAGTTTTCACTATATTATAAAAAATATAAAAACAAATGTAGTCCAGTTATGTACAAATGGTAGGGATTATAGCATTTTGTAACTGACAAATATATGGTTCTGAAGCCTATCAAAACCAAAAGTAAGATAACTATACCATCATCATTGGTAATATTTAGGTAAGTCTCAGCTCACTGTGCATTTTATTTCCAGCTCTCATATCTAAATGAAGAATATTCTTTTATCCTATTCTTTCAAAAAACTGGAGTCAGAACCTTTTGAAGCTTTTCTGTGACTCCAGGATGGTTCAAGAATAAGAGGCCATGTGGGAAATGTTGGCCTCTTATGTGTAAGGATATAATTGGCCATCAGACAGGATTGTTTAGGGGACACAGTTGGGTATCTGTCTAGAAACCTACACTCTGCCAACTCTCACTGGTGTCTGTAGTACATTTGCACAGGGATAATGTATGCCAGACCTTATGAGTTCTTTATTATAACTCAAGCTCTGTGGGGAAGGAGGAAGATTCCGCCATCAACAGTTAGAACTGGGAACTGAGCCAAAGGGATATTCAAACAACTTACCTGCATTGCCACAAAGAAGTAAGTTTTGGATCACAGAAAGATTGATTAATGAGACAAGCAGAGGCCTTGGACAATTTGTGAAGATAAACGTCTATAATTATTGATGGCTTGGGGAGTGTGATAGTTTTAAACGTCAACATGTCACAACTTAAAATTACTTGATCAGGGAGACTCAACTGAGGCATTGTCTTGATTACATTAACTGAAATGGGAAGAGCCACTCCAAATGTGGGTTGCAGCCCAGATAAAAACAGGCACAGAAGAAGGAAGATTATTCATTGTTTTGCTCACTTGGTCCTCTCTCTAGCTGCTGAGTTGAATTGGACGCTGTTGCTGCTACTGTTCAGTCTTTGCTAATTTAGAACCAGCTTTTGTGGGCTTTTGAGATGGGCAGAGGACCAGTGGCTATTCAGGAACCCTCCAGGCTTTTGTTGCCAGATTGGAACTCCTGAGATACCCAGCCTCGGGTTCTTGAACTCTCAAGGTTCTTGACCCCTCTAGTGTGAGGCAGCCTTTGTTGAACTACTCTGACTGCTAAGGCATCAACCCTTAAGGCCCTAGCAGCTACTAGGTTCTCAGCATTTCATGATAAAGCCAGCAAGTGACACACTGCACAACATTTAAATAATATGAGAAGACCCAGCACAGTGTGGGTGGCACTATTGCCTAGTCAGGGCGTTCAGAACTGCATAGGAAAAGAGCTGTGAGTGAAGGCAAGCAAGTGAGCAAGAATGCATCTATTTATCTCCAATCCTGTGTGGATGGGGATGCAGAGTTATCACCTGGTGGAAAGTCCTGCTGCCTTGACTTCCCAGCTATGACGGACTGTGACTTGGAATGGTAAGATTAAATAAATCCCCTGTTCCCCTAAGTTGCTTTTCTGAGGGTATTTATCACAGAAAAATAAATGAAACTGGAACAGAAATTAATATTAAAGAAAGAACCACAAGAGAAATGGACAAAATGATTTTTGACAACTTTTTCATCCACAGAGCCGTGCTAGATAGGGATTTGCTAAGATCTCTCCTTTCCACGTTCACTCACCTGTCTCAAGCATTGGAATCAGGAGTTACTGAGTACAATTCTACTTATAGAGTTCAAATGTACTAGTCCTTCTTCTTTTTGGTCCTTGCCATTTGGGAAATAGATATTCAAAATACTGTGAATTGTAATCTTGCTTGTTATGAAAACAATGGACTACACTGTTCTCTCTTTGTCTTATGTTGCCTTCAAAATTTGTTTTTTGTTTTTATCTTTTACTTACATGAAAATTGATTTCTACCTCTGCTTTTACAAACCCAAGTAAAGCATGAAATCTTTCCTAGATGAAATACTATTAACATTTGTTATTGGTTTCAAAAAACTCCAAATACAAAACCTCAGCACCAAGCATTACATTTTCCATGTTAGATGTAAACCAAATATTTACATAATGTAGGACTGTGCATGGTAGAGGTAATTCAACAGTGTCTCTGGGATGGCTATTTCCTTTCTTTTATCATTCCCAACCTTTCTTCATCCTTGCCCATTCTCTTGGGGCTTCCTTATGCTTATTTTCACTCTTTTTCATAGAAAGCACAAACATAATATTGGAAATTAGTCAAGCTCTTTCCTGCTTCATATCAATTTAGGGCAATGGGTTCTAGGTGAATTTGCACCATAATGTTCAGTGCTCAGGGAAAGTCCTTCCTAATGGAAATTCAACGATGACTTTTCAGCATGTTTTAGATATCAACTATAGCTTACTTCACCTCCAACTTGAGTGAACCCCTCTTCTGGGCATATATTAGCACTAATTATTCCTTGAATACTAGATAATTCAGTCCAATGCCTCCAATAAAATTATAGATACAAACCCCCAAAATGCTAAAAACATTTTGAGTACACAATTAATTTGTAAAGGTATGACTATTTTTCTTTTCATTATTCCTGTTAATTGCCTCATTAAACCAGAACCTTTCCGGGGAAAGGAGCACATCTCACTTCACTCTGGGTCTCTGTGCCCACTTTTTGCATATTGTCTATACAGTGTCTTGGTTACTGAAAACCATTCTAGGAAAAGAATTACATTCCTGTAATTCAAATTTGCCAATAGCTTGTGTTTCCTGAAATTGGCACATCTAGGTCACATTCACCAATGGTTTTTCTTCAGATTTCATAGACTATCCATAGCCTGTCATAGGACAAACCATACAATCTAAGCAATTATCAGAGCATTTCTGAGATAGTAATGCGTTACACTTGGGAACCAGAGATACAATAATTGCTTCTGGCTCTATGTCTAGGGAACACATATACTTCACTGTTAGAGAATGGATGGAATGGCACAATACAGAAAGAAATGGAATAAAACTTATTTTATTTCAGCAGTGTACAATGCTAAGCATTTACTAGAGCAAACACTATCCAAGGCCCAGAGGATTAGCTGAAGCAGCTGATACCCTGTGTTGCTTTTTATAACTCTCCTTCCCAGCACCATGCTCTACATATGTCCTATTCCATCAGGTCACATCAACTTAGGTCATACCCAACACTGCATTTTATACCAGACAACTAAGTTATCATGCAGAATATTATTTCCCTAACAATGCAATGGGCATTGAAGGAATTTTCCTGGTTCTTTATGAAAGCAGTAGTATTGTTACAGATCACAAATGAATTATTCCATAAGACATTGGGCTCTAAGCCTGAAGCAAGCTCAGAAATTACTAGATATAAGAATGGCATACACAGCAGAGAACAAAATTATATAAAAAATTGTTAGATGGGGGCTGTTATTGTGGTGAGTCTGCACACTTATGAAATTATAGGATACTAACTGTCCATTTTGGGGGGGCAGTAATAAATTAGAGAGTAATGAGGTATTCTACAAAGGACCCTAAGGATTCCAGTAGTTATTTAGTGTACTACATCTCTCTTTTATGGAGTACATTGCCTGAGTTTTTCAGAAGATATTACAAAGAAACAAAATACACGTACCTTGGTCCTAAAGAGCTTACTATGTAAAAGGAACATTGATTTTAAGATATAGACAGCTGTTATTTTCTTCACTGAACATGTATTCTATGCCAGGACTTGGCAAACTACAGCCAAAAGGCCAAATCCAGTCTATCATATTTCCACCCACTTCTTATAAGCAAAGTTTTCCTGAATGAAGCCATGCCCAGTTGTTTTTATTTTGTCTATAGCTAATTTTGAACTAAATGACACATGTCAGTAGTTGTTACAGAGGCAACACAGCCTGTAAATTTGAAATAATTATAATCTGGCCCTCAAAGAAAATATTTTCTGACACATCTTTCATTCTCACAAGAATATTCAGAGATAATTATGGTGCTTCCCATTTTATAATGAAAGTAACTGGGTTTTGTATGTCATGTAACTTGGTAAGTACCAAAGCTTGAGTTTGATTCTAGATCTGGATGGTTACAAATATCTGTGTTCTTATTCATCACAATAACCACAATATAAAACAGGAAGAAATAATCTTACAGAGTCACAGAGAAAAGGTTGGCAATATTAAAAATAAATAGGACACGAATCTGAGCCTGGAGTGGAAAGATTTTGGAGAAGAACATATTTAGACATGAAATTCAAATATGAGGGGGGATGTATTTCAGCTAACAGTACTTGCCTAGCATGAATGAGGCCATGGGTTCAATTGCCAGCAATACACCAACTGAAAATGGGTAGCACATGCCTGCAACTTCAGCACTCAGGACACTCAAAAGTTCAAGGCCATTTTGGGCTACATAAGAAATTGGAGGTCTACCTGGGCTATAGACCTGTCTCAGAAAAAAAGAATCTCTGTAATTTTCTGTCACATGTCCAAGGCCAAGAAAAGTTAAAAAATTAAGGTCATATATTTTACCAGAAGCACAAATGAGATTAGGATACAGTCTCCACTTACTCAGGCCAAAGTATGTTATTGAAGATCATGTTGAGCCATTGGATATTTTGTGTGTGGTTAAATGAAGAATTGTTGAAATGAGAATTCATACTTTATGTTCCATGGTAATTAAACTGATGATCCTGTAATTTTTTATTGAAGCAATCAAAAATGTGTTTGCTTAAGGATTTATACAGTATCATCAATGGTCTGGAAACCTACAAGATGCACGTTTTGTTCTGGAAAATTATATTTAGAAGATCATGAGAAATTCTGGAACTTTCTACCAACTTTAAGATTCAAATGATAAACAAGAGACCAGAAAGTCAATTATTCACCTACATCCTGCCCTGAAGAATTGGGTTTCTCTAGGCCAGAAGTAAAATGGGACTACAACCAACAGAGGCTTACCTGATACTGTAGAGCACTTTGCCATTTTTTGAAATCCTCAGCAACTTGTTGTCGGTGGTGACATCATGGAAGTTGGCACCTTTCTCATTGGCAAAGAACAAATCTGGTTTCCAAATGGAATCTAACATAGAGGGATCCAAGTCCAGGGAATCATCCGGGTACTCACTATATGCCAGTCGTGAATCATTCCACTGTTGTCTCAGAAAAATGTTCACTCGATAGTCCTACAGAAATGTCATATACAAGAGCTACTTATTGTCTAATTTGACAAAGTATTTGTATCTGTTCAAACATATCTATCAATACCTTGGTCAACATATTCAGTTCTATTAGGATTGGAAGTGTGGGGGAAGAAGGAAGAAAGATCAACCAAAGCAGAACACCAGTTAAGCAGATTGACTTCCTTGAAATTTTATGCTTGATTATTAATTCTGAGTTGAAATAATATTAATTCAAGATGATCTTTCTGTAGAAAACGTCAATGATGAATATAGAAGTCAACCTATGACAGCAGATTATTAAACAAAATTTATTCACTTCCCAAATCAGAAATGACATGACTTCTAGTCTCTTTCGGCAACAATGCTTGGCACTGAAGAAAACCCACTGCAATTCTGTAGCGAACATTTTATCAAACTGTGTCATAACAGAACAATATTCTCAAATTCATCAATAGAAACATTAATATTCTTCATGTAGACAAAATAATTCCATCACAACTACTTACTTTCCAAACGCAACTATTTTATTGCACTCATTCAGTGTGCTGTCTGTGGTAACCAACTTGATGTTTCATCCCAACAGAGTGATTTTTCATATTTTTCCAATTTGAAAACTTTCTCACAAAGGAGTTTTCCCTGGTGGGAGCCTCAGGTACATTCGTTTCATTGTCACTTGATCTAGGGAATTCCTTCTGTGCTAATGAATCAGCTTGGGACAGTGACTACTCTCCTGGGGACCTGTATTCAAAGACTTTTAGGTTCATAGAAAGTGTTGCTTGACTTGATGATTTGAACTGTGGTGGAATTTCAGAGCTAGTATTAGTACATTCCTGTCAACTGTACTGAATTAAGGCAATAAATATCTTCATTTGTTCTTTCTTTCCTTCACCTATTTTTTAACCTATATTAGCTTCAGCTCCACAGTCTTGACATCTGGTGCTATTTTTTGGTATATTATTTATGTTACTTAAATTATGACTATGTTGTCCTGATTGGCTTGAAGACTTTCCGATTTAGGTTCCCAAAATTTCATAACACCCTCATTCCTAATAAAACAGTGGTGACTGCTTACTCTTCCAGGTACCAGGGAGACCACTGCAGGACGGCAAATCTCCTTAATTCCCTCATGGCCAAAAGCAAAAAGACGTTTCAAAGATGAGGTTAAACTGCTCTATTCAAATTCCTATGGCAATTTAAAAACAGCCTCCTGATGATCAGTGTCATAGAAGATATTTGATGTCATTGTGCTTATGAAGGGTGTGCAACATAGGCCTGGTTAGGCTAATACTCAAGTGGATACTGACTCTTGCAATTCAGTGATCAAAACTCAGATCATTTGGAAAACCTGAGTTATTAAAAGTAACAACCTTAAAGTTCTCCATTGTATAACATGAAGACATTCGGACTTGAAAAAGTTTGCCAACTGACATTTATTTGAGATTATAACAGTCCAGCACAGCAAAATCTCAAATCTGGGTGGGTACTGTTTATGAGTCTTGCTAAAGTTTTACCCAAACCTGTTAACCAATTAAATGACAGAATCTCAATTGTTCTAAGAGACCAGAGGACTGTGATTAGAAAGAGATTATTTCCAGTTCAATGTCTCATTGGGAACAGGTGTTACTGGAAGCTTTGGGTTGTTATGTGAGCAGCAAGAATGCATGATTAGTGAAAATCAAAGGGACAATTAAAAATACAACTCAGCTGATATACCAGTGTTCACTACATACATTTGTTGTGAGATGATCTTAAGATTTCCTGAGGAACGAAATGAAGCTTCTCCAATTTCTGACATCCATTCCCTTTTAGTTTCCCAGAGTGAGAATCAATTTTTAACAAAATTATTTGGGTGGGGGTGTGCTTGTTTCAACAAGAAATAGGAAAGAAGAGGATCTCCTCCTTTAGTCAATTCAGTAGCTATGCTAATTTCCAGAAGCAAGGGCAGTTGGAAATAAAAGAGGTGAATGGGTTAAATATCACACTATTGGGAGACCAGCAGCCCTTTCATTAGGAAGTTATTTTAGGATTCAAAAGGGCATGAGAAACCAGATAGAGAGCAATAGACAACACAATCACCAACATAATATCTTTGTGATCCCCCTGTAAACCTGGGAATGATTCAAAGTTGCATATTGAGAGACCATAGAGACATGTAGTATGAAAGTGATGACCTTTAAGAAAAGGCCCAATATAGATTTTTCACAGCTAATTTCCACGAGTATCCTCCAGGTTTTCCTGGTTTTGTGTTTTGAATTTTATATCAAGAAAATTATGAAATTATTCTTCACAATATTAGAACCTTTAAAAGAGCAGTGAGTCGGTTACATCTCACAACAACCATTAAATGTCCAAAGGTTAATTTAAAATAAATGAATCTAATTATTTACAAGCAAGGATAAGTAGAAAACTTAGAAGAGAAAACATATTTATGCCACAATTATGTATGGAATAGGACATATACTGGAGTTTTTATGGTAAGTAGCTATTCCCTTTACTGTATAGCTATTAAAATTTATCCATAATTTTGTTTATGATGATATACACTGTTCTAAACTACATAGCAACTTTTAAATATTTAAGAATAGGCAGGAACACCCAAGGTATATAGAGAAAGTAGAGAGCCAAACAAAAGGGTTTTATTTTTGTTTCTTTCTTTTTTCTTTTTTTTTTGATCTATGCCTGTGTAATTCATATGGTTCACTATAATGTTCAATTTATGGTAAATATTTGCCACATGTCATTTATTTATGCATCATTTCTGTCTATTGACAAGTAAGTTGATTGTCTAATAATATTACAAATCATAACAGAGTAGTTATATGGTTCTGTAGTCTTTCTTTGACTTTACCGCTGCTTGTGGGCTCAATAAAATATTAAAGAGAAAGTAAATATTGGGAAACATGTTTAAATGCAGACGACATTCTCTTTTACACTGCTTTCTCTCTCTAGGGGCAGATTCTACTTCAAATAAATGACATATTTCCTTGTACTAAATTTTGTTTCTGTATTATTGACTCTTCGGGTATTGAGTAAGTTAGTAGAAACTGTATATATAAGCTATGTATAAGTTGCATAATATTTATTATATTAATGCTGATAATATGAGGGCCTGTATTCCATAATATTCTTTCCTGTAAAATTTAGAATTTCTCGTTTTACTTTTCTGAAACCTTTGAAAACTACATCTAATCCATAAAGAGTGTTCCCTTAAGTTGAACTAATTTGGCATTATTGTAAATGCATAGCATTGATACAAAAAGATTGCCACGCTATCTCATAAGTACTTCTATCAAACCTTACCATTGCTGCATTTTGTTTTGTAAGTGTACACTTTTCAATCTAATTATAAAGATATCAATGAGGAGAATGCTTCCTTGATTCCCCATAGTACCTATGGGGAATTTTGGATTTACTCCTTACATGTAATAAAATGTTCATAATAGTCAAACTGTGCTAGCATTTATATAAGAATGTACATTTAAAATTACAATGGTGGGCAGTTGCTTTATGATGAATTCCAGTTTTACTATTATATTGTTCACGAAAAATTTGCCTTATATATTCATTTAACAGAATGCCAGGTTTGTGGCAGGCTCTTGATTCTTACTTAAGAAGTCAGAAATAACAAATATAACCATATGCTGTCTCTGGTCAGCTAGCATCTTCTTAAGATGTGTTCATTCAGTTACAGAAGAAAGGAAATCTTTATGCTATTTCAGTGGTTATAACACAACATGGACACTTTTCAGGCTCTGTCTACCTACTTATCCGAGTTCCTCAGGAATGTGATTTTAGACAGAGGTAAAATGACCTTACCCGGTAGCAATAACTAGCTGAGTGTGTGATATTTGTCTTTACTGGCAAATTGGGTTGAGTCAGAATTATAGAGTTTTTCTCTGAATGGACACTTATGTACTTTTAGCTCTCCCTCACATCTGTTAAATGTGCTGAGGGTAAGAATATATTGTTGGAGCATCTACCAGTCCAAATCACATATTATCCACCACGATCTTTCCAGTCAACTGTTTGAAGCTGGGAAAAGACCTTATCTAAATTTTCTGATGGCCTAGTTCTGGGGAGAGCAGCATAAGCTGGTACACAAACACCTTTGAATGTTACTGGCATTGCTAATATTCTCAATCTATGCCTTAACATGAGGAAGGAGGGGATGGCAAATATTTTCCCTATCCTGGTAACCTGTTGTGTTATATGTCCCTTACGAGTATTCTAGATCTTTAGGACCATACAAAATTTGATCCCTGAATAATTTTAATGCAAGGTGAAGCACTAGTGACCACCAACAAATCCATATGCTTCACAATGAATAAAATGTGTGTTACTGAATAATGCAAAACATCAAGATGATCTACAAAAATATTCTCTAGAGTAACACAAATATGTCGTCCTGTGATCACACCTCTCCAACACATGTATAAAAGAGGAGAGAATTTGCATTGTGGCTAGAAATAAGTAGAGACGTTGTGGGCAGCATCAACAACAGATTAGTGAAATTTAATTAACCATAAGGGAAACATCGTATACCACCATATGAAAGTCATACTGAGGTCCTGAAATAAATAATCACTTTCTATTATTTAGAAACAAGCAATAAAAATTAAATCCTTCAGTCATGACGTGAGAGTAAGGCATAATGGAAGAGCGGAAAAGAGGAAAACAAGCATGGCCAGAAACTCAAAGTTTGGAAACATTCTTAAAAAAAATTCCATAAAATGTATAGAAAATACCACTAATTGATGTTCTCAATTACATTATGATTATGCATAAACACTAAAGTTTCTGACTCTGAAAATTGCTGAGGAAAGTATCTGGTTCTGTTTAACTTTTGACCATTTTTTTATGAGTCAGATTTTGGGAAAGTCTCAGTGAATTTATAGAGGGTATAATACCAGAGCTTTGGTTAAGGAAGGTTGAGCTATGTTGACATGTTGTGAGTGTGTAAAAGACTAAATATTTATACTCTTTCAAACTCACTTTTAAATCTTAGCTCTAATATGATAGTATTAGGAGGCAGTACATTTGTAATGTAATTCTGTCATGAGCAAGTAAAGTTTTATTGATGAAGTCACTATAATTATGGATATTTTCATGCCAAAAGGGCAAAGATGAGTTAGGTATAAAGTAGTCTAAGTGGCTTTCAGACTCTTAAATCTTTTACTGTCTGGCCTTTTACAGAAAAAATTTGCCAATATCTACCCTAGCTGACATTTGAATTTTTTTCTTTTACAGAAAAAATTTGCCAATATCTACCCTAGCTGACATTTGAATTTTTTTCTTTGACATAAACATGATTAACTTTTGAAAAAAAAAGTTTCTTGTAATTTCACACCAAAGCCATAAGTGAAGAAAATAAGATACATATATTTTCAAAACCAAAGGAAGGTTGTCATTACATCAAAAGGTAAATAAGTAAAAAAAGAAGCATAATATGCACCACTCTTCTAAACATGCAGTTCATTCTATCTTATACAGCAGATAGACTGTTGATGTTACCCTTGAGCAACAGTTTCCATTTGTTTGGTAGGAAATATGGCAAAGGACACTTAATAAATGGTCAGGAAGCACCTGAACAGCCCATTTACTAAACAGTTCCTAGAGTCATAAAGACAGAGGAAAACCGGACATCCATGGCCTCCATTCCCATCTCCTTAAATGTTTAGCTTCTTGCATTAATGAACACTGAAAAGGTGCACATTTACATTTTTGATTGAGAGTAAAATGCAATGAGGAGATTTAATCAAAGCAACTTAGGAGTCTAATTAATGCAATCAGCATTAGGTCGTGCAAATATTGTCATTGAATGCCATCGTGTAAAGCTGGTGACAGTGGGCTACTGGAAATGTTCTTCCTCTTTTAAGGATAAAACATAAAGGAAGAAAGACAGAAACTGAATGCCAAGTCCAGAGTTGGATTATTCTTTCTCTGGTTAGTGTTTCTTATGAGAAATTTTCAAATATATCAAAACTATCTTATTCAGATAAAATGCTCAATGTACTATAGCCTTCTAAAATTCCAGAAGTCCTACAATAATACAGTTTCACTGTGATAGTAAAATAGATAGTAGATATACATTCTGTTTTAATTTTGTAGTAAAATATGTGGTAAAACATAAATGAATTCTTCCTAGATGCCACATAGTACAGTAATTTGTTTGGCATGATCTTAGCGACCTAAAAGAGAAAATCCATCCCCCCAATATTTTTTTTCACTTCTCAATGGCCATAATATGCTCACTTTTCACCTCTTGACTGTTACAGGGACATCAATTACCATAATACTTGGTCAAACTCAATGCTATTTTATTTTGGTTTCATTGAACACTATGGCTATGTGATTTACATAGCCATGTAAATTAAGTGCAAACAACTAAGAATTTAAATCATGTTCGTACAAAGGAACTATTTTGCCTCAAATACAATCTCCATGCCATGGTTTAATGCTACCTGGAGTTAAGCTAATGATCTAATAACTTGTGTCACTAGTAACATGTCCATAACTTTTCTAAAGCATCTTAGTAAATTGTATGGTATCTGATATTTAATTCAAATGCATGAAAGATGTTTGCACACAACCTTTGAGTTTTTTATTAAGTTTCTTCTTTTCAAAGGTGCACAAATGGTGTCATTGCTATGATCTTGACATTACTTTCAATTGCCAACAAAATGATGTGTGCATGTACGAATTGGATGTGTCTATGTCCTTTAAATTTCTCACCCTGGCTTATATCTTAAATACATGTAAGAGAGAGGCTTGATAATGTTCAAATTTCTACAATATGTAAAAGACTGCCAATGTCTCAAGCATGTGTCAAACTTCAAAGTTTCTACTTATGAAACATTGGAGATTCACATTTTACAATATGCTTAAATACACACCATGTTTATTGCTGATAATTCTGCCAAAACCTAACAAAATTATGTATTTACAAAATTTCCCTGGGATGATGGATAAAAGATCATTGAATTTTAAGTTATAACTCCTTGACAGATTACTTTAGAAAATAAAGAAGTATAAATGACTGTTTTTAGAGGGGAATGAAGTTGGAAATTGGCACTCGGTAAATGTCACATAAATATGCAATAGTGCTCTATGATCCCATATCCCATGCCTTCACACGATGGCTTCAATGCTCAGTCCCACTCACCATTGTAGTTTCTGCTATTGACCCAAAGCTGTTGATAAATATGTTGCAGGTAACATTTACGGGAGGCCCTGCAAGTTGAACAATAGAAAATTTGACAGGTTGTGTTCATGACATAATTGAGTCACGTTTTTCTCTTGCCAGTGGCATTGTAGCACTTACCATGGTGGTTTCTGTGACTGATCCAAAACTGTTGATAAAAATATTGCAAGTAACGTTTACTGGAGGACCTGCAGAATGCAATAAGAATATTGCAATAGACATTGAAGCAAAAATACAGTTCCATCAACATCGGTGGTTAGAGGTATAAATAAAATGAAAATGATGATAAAACTGCAAAAAAAAAAAATACCCAGAAGTGCATGTTAACAGTTCCACTGGTATTTTGAATAATGACAGTTAAGCAACGGAAATTTACCTTCCAAGAGTTTGAATTTGGGAAATATAAGTAAAATTATTTAACTGAATACATTGGCATTCATTGCTCTTACAGTAATAACAGTAGTAGCCTTTTGTTTGACTGTCTTTCATTGACCTTGGGATCATCAATGTTTTAGGTAATAACAATAGTACAAAGTAACCTGGATCATGGGATCGACTTAGGGTTGCATTTTGGGTTACAGATGGGTCAGGATTGTTCTTCTCCTTCTGTGTCATAGCTTTTAAATCAGTGATTTTTTAATTCTGATTTTTATTTTGATTATTTTGACACCTCTGAATGTACCCCTTTTCTCATATATATTCTGACCCCTGATGAAAACTATATGCAGAAATAGAAAACAAGCAAAATCCAGTTATATTAAGACACAAACACAGACAGAAATGCCATTTAATAGCCATACTGTGGCTTGGTGTAAAGCAGGCATTACCACATCTTAGATATGCTTTGAAAAAAGGAGGACTCCACTTTTCCCTCCAGAGACTTTGGGACTAGGCTGCTGCTATCTTTCTTTTCTTCTTGCTTTTCATCAACAGGTAAATCACCGATAATTCCCTGTTTCATGTCTTACTGGGGAGTATGGGGATTGCCTCTGTGGAGCTTTCCCCTAATGCTTTCTGACATAAGAAAACGTTGTTGCAAACAATCATTCCCAGTACAGAAATTTGTCTTTCTTTACTTAAAAAAGTCACATCAGTTAAGTGTAAACAATACCCTAGTACTCAACCAGTCAATCGGATCTGAAGAGTTTGGCATGAGATTTCCCTCAAAAGCTGGTAGTAAAAGTTTAAGCTGTGGCCACATTTGAGTACCACATCTTTAAATTTTATAAGTCTGAGTTGGGTACTGGAAATAAGGACAGGAAACAGGGTAAAATAGCTATATAGATCCACAAGTAAGAACTTTTGGTAAAAGAAGGAACAAGCTTTATTTTGAAAATAAATTTTTTCTTTATAACAATATGAATTCCATTTTAAATAAAAAAGTGCTTTTTTTGCAAATGTTTGCAGGCTCAGAATCACAGGCACTAGCATATTACCAATACAATTTTAACTGGCCAGCTGATAGCTTTGAAGTACTCTAAGTCTTAATTTTGCATCTGCCAACATGAGTTCTTCTCTGTGTTAACTTCCTACTCCATTTTATTTTTTTTTCGTTTTGTCTTTCAGTCACTTGCAACAAAACAAAACAGAAATGAGTCTTTTCCTTTCTCATTCTCATTCAATTTTAGTCTGTCACAAACATTTTCTTCTACTAAGAAATAAATTAGACAGGGTAGAGGTAAGTCATGAGAATTTGTGTCTTTTTCTTTCTCTCTCTCGACAAAGAAATGTTTCCTTAATTAAAAAAATAATTTATGTATGTGAGTGTTTTGCCCACATGTATGTAAGGGCATCCATGCATGCAATGCTATAGAAGGCCAGAAAAGGACATCTGATCTCCTGGGCCTGATGGTAGATGCTGGGACCCGAACTCAGATCTTCTGCAAGAGCAGTCAGAACCCTTAACCACTGAGTCATCTCTCCAACCTCAGAAATACCTCCTTTTAGATCAACCTATTGGAAAACATTCACACATTTTTGTATGCAAAATAGAAAATGATTGATGAGGGGATTGAAACTTAAAAAAAAAGAAACACCTTTTTAAAATACTAGTCAAACTTATTTTACAATATGAGCATCTTTTAAAAGAGGAACTTGAAATTTTAAATTTTTTATTTTTATGTGTTTTGAGTCTTTTCTTTGCATGTATGTAAGTGCAGTGCCCACAGAGGCGAGAACAGACCATTGCACCCCTGGAACTGGATTCTGGGGGATTGTTAGCTGCCATGTGGCTGCTGGGACCAAGACCCCAGTCCTCTGCAACAGCATCCAGTACTTTTAATTGCTTTGGCACCTCTCCAGCTCCAGAACATGAAAATTTAAACATTCCTTGTCGAGCATTGGAAATTATCTATTTCTCTAGCATACCCAAATGGCTTGGAAACATCTAGAAGTCTCAGTCATATTTTCACATTTTTATATTTCCTGATAATTAGCAATGTGAGTATATTTCTGGAACTCAAAATATTTTTAAGCTTTCACTTATTTACACACTATGCTAAACACATTAACATTTTCTGCTTTAGGAGGCTGGGAAGATAGCTTATTTGGTAAGGTGCTTGACTGCAAGTAGAAGGGCCTGAATTCAGCCCCCGAAATCATATTGTTTAATAGCCAGGTGTATTGGCATGTGCTTGTAATCCCACCACTAGGGAAATGGAGACAAGCATGTCAGTGAGACACTGTCTCAACAAAAGGTAGATTACACCCGAGGAATGTCGCCTGAGGTTGTACATTGTCCTGCAGTTAGACACAAACATATATGTGCATGTGTGTTCACATGAACATGTACATACACACATACAGAGAGATTATCTGGTTTATTCCTGATGAGAGAATTTTTTGATTGCTTTAGTAAATATTTACAAATGAGAAAACTGGTGGTGAGAGAGGTTGAGTCACTTGCTTAAAATTGAATCACAGTAATTAGGAAAGCTGAGACTGCATGGTTTCTCTGAAGGCTTTTACGCACTGCCTGTGTTACAAATATCCTCTTTCCCTCCTGGTCTGCTAACCTTGGTATTTCACTTTTCTTGACATCTGACCTTTTCAGTTTGGAGCATTTTTTTGGAAGGAGCATATGTATTTATACATAAAAACTCGAAAAAGAAAAACCTGGAGAAAGTAAGCCACTTTAAATGTAAGACATTTATACACACATATACTAAGAAGTGACACATTAAAACCACACTGTGGTCCGGCATGAGGGCACACGCCATTTTTCCAGCACTCAGGAGGCAGAGGCAGGTGGATCTCTGTGAGTTCAAGGCCAGCCTGGTCTACGTAGTGAGTTCCAGGACAGCTGGAGATACAGAGAGACCTTGTTTAAAAAACAAAGCAAACAAACAAAAGAAAACTCACTGTGTCTAGTGAGCACTGTATTATTACTGTGTTTGATTCATCAATAAGTAGATGTTATTGTGACTTGCATTATAAATGCGAAAACTGAGGCACAAAAAGTAGTTAACTGTGACAGTTTCTTTTAATTGTCAATTGGAATCATCTAGGAAGAGCATCAGTGAAGGTTTGTTTACATCAGGTTTGTCTGTGGGCATGTGTTTAGGGGGTTATCTGGATTGTTTTAGTTGTCCTGGGAAGATCCACCCTAAATGCCATCAAAATGGCCCATTCTTGTAGCAGCTCTGATAAAAGGATATGGAAAAAAGAAAGCTTTTGGCTCACTTGGCCTTCATTCTTGATGGAATGTTCATCTACCCTGTTGCTGCCTCTGCTGATTCCTTCACTGATGTTAGAGCCAGTGTCCATGATGGACTTCAGACCAGCAGCCCTCTAGAAATTGTCCAGGCTTTCCATGCCCAATTGAGATTGCTTAAGCACAGAGTCTCCTGGACTGAGCAGCTTCTTGGATTTTGGGCCTCTCTGATGTGAGAGAATCATTGCTAAATTGTATTGTGTAAGCCAATCTGATAAATTCCTTTTGAGTTATGTTCATTCTATTAGCCCTGATCCTCACAGTACCCTGACTGATACTTAAACTGATTTTACCAAGGTCACAACATTTATAAGTAGCATAAATTTTCTAACTTTAAGGATACTTTTCTTAACTCCACAAGTAAAATTTCTGGTGTCAATAGAATTATCGTAATGATAGAAGCTACCTAAAAAACAAATTTCATCTCTCTGCAAGTTCTTTGGATTGACAGGTAGAATTACATTTTTTAAAATTCAGTTTTAATAGCTTGATATGTGCCAGCACATCTGTACAGTCTGCTTAGATGTTTTGATTGACAAGAAGATGTTCTTAAATATGAAATGATTGCTATCTGTAACATGGAGTACATATGTACATGTGTGTTTTGAGTTCAGAGGGCAATTTTGGGTATCATTCTTTGGTTACCATTTATCTTTTATTTCACCTAGACTTTTAGCAAGTATGCTAGACTAACTGGCTAAAGAGCTGCCGAGGATCTACCTGTCTCTGCCTGCCACCTCATCATCACTAGGATCACAAGGACATGCATGCCACTTCAACTAGCTTTTTACAGGGCTCTTAGGAAACTAAACAAGCACTTTACCAACTGAACCATCTCCCACCTCTGCTTGTTTCTTACTTTCCTTTTCAAATAATTCATTGCAACTCTACTGAAATAAACTCAATTCTGTGTGGCAACCTTGTACATTGCAATCTTGCTGAATATACCACTAGTAGATTTCATTTGGGGTTTTGGAAAGTTTTCTATACTTCTGACTTTATCACTTGTGAATAGAGATGATTTGATACCTTTTGATACCGTGTGAGTGTGTGTGTGTGTGTGTGTGTGTGTGTGTGTTGTGTATGTGTTGTGTTCCTCATTGAATTGCTCTAGATAAAACGTCCAACATTATGACTAGCAGTGGTCAAAGAGGGCATTCTTGTCTTGTTCTGGACCACATAGCAGGAAATCTTTCTCATGGATGGCTTATAGTTAGTTAGATCATGTTGCTGTGACATTTCACAAATGACCTTCATCATTTTGAAGAAGTTTCCCACTGTTCCTCTTTTTCTGATCCATAGATGATTTTGACTTTTACAGTTACTTCTTCTGCATCAAACCAGATAATCATGTGTTTTTTCTTCATTCCATTAATATGGTATATTACTTGAATTTATTTATGTTGACTCATCTTTGCATCCCTGGTAAAAATCTCAGTTGTTCATGGTATACTGTCAAATACTGCAGGCTAATATTTTACTGATGATTTTACATCTGTCTTCATAAACCATACAGATCTGTGATCATCTTTTGTTGTGGTGCTTATCTGGATTTGGTAACACAGTAATTCTGATCTGATAAAATAAGTTAGGAAGTATTCACTTCTTTTCTCCTTCTTGAAAGAATATGAGAAGAATTGGTACTAATTCCTTAAATGTTTGCTAGAACTTTAAAGGCGAGTCATCTGGTCCTGAAATTTTCCTTATTAGCCTAATTTTTTATTTCTGCTTCAGTCTCTTTACTTGATATGTTTGTTGAGATTTTTGTCTAGTTAATCTTGAGTTAGTTAGCTAATTACTGTGTTCTAGTTTTTTGTGTCTCACCAAGTGTTGAAATTGTTCTGAATCTTTCACAGTACCTTTTATTTCTGTAAGACTGATAATGACCCCAATTAATTTTAATTATTTAAATCTTCTCCATTTTTTTCCTCTGCCAGCATAGCTAAATGTTTTTTTTTGTAATTATGTTGACTTTTTGAAAGATGAAAATTTTGGTTGTATTATTCTCCACCTTATTTTTATTCTTTGTCTTGTTTCTAATCTCATACTAACTTCTTCCGCAGCATTGAGGTTTAGTTTGCTGCCTTTTTCTATTCCTTGAAGTATGATTATAGGTTACTGATTTGCGATTTGTCTTATTTTAATAAAGATGATTACATTTATCAGTTTTTCTCTGAGCATTACCTTCCATGCAACCCATAAATTTGACAACAGTGAGAATATTTGTTCATCTCTAATTTTTCTTGGGTTTCTTTTTAAATTCATGGGTTAAGAATGGGTTAATTTCTATATACTTGTGAATTTTCCAATTTTCTGTGTTTTATTGACTTCTAGATTTATTTACTGTGATTGGAAAAGATACTTATAATGATTTTAAACATTAAAAAATATTGAGACTTGTTTTATGTTTCTGGAAATATTGCAGATGTAATTGAAAAACATTTGTCTTCCACTATTGGTTGAGTGTACTATGTATGTCTGTTGAGTCCTGTTGGTTTACACTTCTGCTCATACATTGTTTCCTTACTGATCTCTCTCTCTGTATGTTGTTTTCTTTATTTAAAATGGTATATTAACATATCTCCATATTGTAATAGAAACATTTGTTTCTCCCATCAAATCTATCAATGTATGTTTCATATGTTATGGAATTCTACTGTGTGTTATTTAAAAGTTCAGTAGCTTTTGATTGAGTTTTAGATATAAATGAATACTTACTGTAGAGGTAATGAGCCAATCAATAAATGAAACAGGAACTAAAGTCCTGCTTTTAATCATTCTGTTTTATTTCCTTAATGGATAATGATACAGTTTAGATTAAGATTGCTTGAAAGAAAAAGTTGGACAGAAATAGTTCAATGGTGGCAAAGCTATGATTAAGAATATTTGTAGAAGGGCCAGAGAGATGACTCAGTAGTTAAGAGCACTTAATGGTTTTACAGAGGAACCAGGTTTTCAACATCAGTATCTGGAGACTCAACTGCCTGTAATTTTACCTCCAGTAGCTCTGACTGGCCTCCACTGGCACAGCACTCACACACACACATACCCCCACACAGAGACACATAAATAAAATTAAATAAATATCTAAAAAAGAATTTATATAGAAAGATTAATATCGAGATATATAGCTGCATAGGTTTAGAATTATTCTACCTTATTGATGAAATGATCTTTTATCTATATGTAATGCCATTGACTCTTTAAATATTCGTTTCTTTGGTCTTTTTGAGACAGGGTCTCCCTGTAGCCACAGTGGGCATGGAACTTGCTATGGAGACCAGATTGGACTTAATCTCACAGAGACCTGCCTGCCTCTGCCTCCTGAGTATGGAGATTAACAGCTTGCACTACCACGCCTGGGAAATTATTTTCATAGCTATTCATAGTTTCTTTAAAAAATCTAGTTTTTATAAATTTACATATAATAAAATGTATATTTGTATTAACTAAAGCTTTCTAAGCAAACAAGAAATATTGCACTTAAAAACGTTTATGATATATTGTGTTTAAAATTGAGCATCAGGAAAGAATAAGGGACCTTGTATAACAAAAAGACAGTCACTAATGGTAAGTTTTATCCCAGATACTTTCCAATAGCAGTTTTAGGTAAAAGATGACTTACGAGAGCAGAGCAATTTCTGAATTCCAAGATGAAAACGTCATGTTTTTCTCTCTTGTCACAAATAGACAAGTATGGAATTTTCATTTTGCATTTTATTTCTGGTAAATAATTTAATATGTCCTCAAGTAGAACAACTACTTTAATGTGAATCCCTTGGATAGAAATGTAATATTAAATTTATGTGACTGTTATATATAGAAGTTAAATTTCCTTTGGAATAAGATTTTGTCTAACAGACCAATCTTAGCTATTGGCTCAAGAGACAAAGGAAGAATAAATCACAGATGAATTAAAAAGATGTGGAGTTAAGGATCAGAATCTTGATATCTGAACAAAAGTACGCATTGTTTATTATGGTGGTTCTCTATGTTTAATAGTTGCTGATGCTCATGAGAAAGTCTCAGATCAGAGGAATGTAAGGGGAGGAAATGGCCTTTCATAGCAATACTTATTAATAATGAATGAGTAGAGCCATCTAATCAGAAACTAGGTTTTTAAATGTCATAATTATAATCAGAAATAAGCTAACCAAGTGTATTCTCTTAATATTCCTGAAAATTCAGCATGAATGAATTATGTCACTGCTTATAGTATCCATGCCTTCACAAAGGACATATTATTCAGAAGTAAAGGAGTTAGATCATTATTGATTCTTATAGCATGACTAGTCTGTAAACTACTGGTTTTGGACCAGCAATCTCAATAGAAATGAGGAAATTTTCAGGAAATGGAATTAATACAAAAGGTAGCTTTTTGTATCAAGGATGAAATGGTGAGTTCTGTAAGTCCTGCCCAGTAATGCCTACCAGTTATTAATTACTCTTGGGCAAGGATATAGTAAATTGACAGATGGGTACATGACTTAGATGCTTGTCAAAGGAACTTGAAAATAGTCTCAAGTTTCTCTTGTTGCATGCTATTGCTTTCTCTGTGGTTCAAAGAGGTAGAATACGATGGGACTTATCATTTCAGGGTGATAACTTTTTATTTGGTTTTGGTTTTGAGTTTTATTCTTTGTAGGCCAAGGTGGTCCCAAACTCAGCAACCTTTCTTGATCTGCATGAACCACTATGTTTGATGATAGAGTAATCACTTTTAAAATTTTTATTATTTTTATTTATGTGTATGAGTGTATTGCCTGCATCTATTTGGCATGCAATGCCCAAAGCAATAAGAAGAGAGTGTCAGATCTTCTGGAACTGAAGCTGTGGATGGTTGTTAGCTGCCACATGGTGGCTAGGAACCAAACCCTGGTCCTCTGCAAAAGCAGCCACGGCTCTTTACCACTGAGCCATCTCACCAGGGTGATCACTTTTAAAAGAAAAAAAAAGTGCTAATAATAATATAATAATACACAGGACAATCAAGGGTAAACTCAGACTGTTGAAAAATAAAAACAGATTTTGAGTCGTAGTAATCAAAATCTTGTTTGAAGTATGGTGTACTGGCTTGTCTTGTCTTATCACTGGCTGACTTAAACAGATTATAGAAACACTCTGAATCTATTAATTCTTCTTTACAATAGGATTAATGATAATATTTGTGAGAATATCAACATATGGGGAACACAGATTTGCTCAATAAATACTTGTTGCCATTATTGTTAGCAGTGACTGCTACATGACTATCATTGTTATAACTTGATTGCACTGTCAAAATATACCTATGAAGGAAGTATATTATGTACATCATTTTAATATGGAGCAATCTGAAATCCTGAGACTATAATTTAATATCCTATAATGCTAATATTTCCTGAAACATTGCTTAACTCATTGATTTTTCTCTGTGGAAATTTTGGGAATTTTTGTCAGCTCTACAGAACTTCTTGGCAGCGTTCCATCCCTTTTTATAACTTTGTTGCTTCTAGGAATCGCATTATCAACATTGTGGCTGAAGGACCCATGTAGCCAGCATAGGTTTGACATGACTGCTGTTGACTTCTTTGTTTACAAGTATATTTGCCAACATTGGTGTCCTTGGTGTGTGGGCACAGATCATTTTTTTCTTTGTAGAAAGTTTAGCAGTGTCCCTACTCTCCACTCACTAGGCACTAAAAGCACCCCACTCTCCAGAGAATTGTGTCCGGGCATTAGCAAATTGTTCCCTGGAGATAAAATTTGCCATGGTTGAAAACTCCTAAATTATAAAAAGAAAACAAAAATGGCAAGATAGGTGTCAAGGTTATTCACGGATCATATTTTATGTAATAACGAAATGAGTTATATAGTATTCTGATTCAATAAACAAATGCTACTGTTATATTAAAACATTTCTCAGTCATATGACTTTCTCATGGAAAAGTTTCATATTACTTTAAGAGACTATGGATTACAAAATGCTTATATACTTTTTTGTGGAAAACAAGGCAGCATTATAGAATTTGCACCTTTTTATTGTTTTTTCATTAAGAAATTAAATTTTAATTAAATTGAAAGACATTTGTTGAATTTGGTGTGTTTTTCTTTCTTCATAACATCATGTATTTACTGAGTGCTCATTTTGTCCTTGCATTCAATCTTCTAATTCTCATTTATAATTAGTTGCTGAATTATGGGGCTAAATATAAGAAATCAAAGCATTAATATTGAGGTAAAAATAATTTGCTGAATAGCCCTTAAATCACTCTGTAATAAATGTCAGATGAAAGAGAAAACATAGTCCCAACCAAGCATCAAAAAGAGAATGTTTCTCATACAAGGAAACTGTTGCTTTTCTGTTCACTACAAGATCGTGGTGACCTTAAAGTGTGTGTTAATGTTTTAGAAGATTCAGGGCATTTTGTTTGTTGTAACAAGGTTCATTTATTATTATTTTTTGAATCTCAGAGACAAAATGGAACCTGTTGCTTTAAAACAATTTGTAGATGTAATCGAAGGATATTTCTATTTATACAGTAATAAAATGTTATCGGATGGTGAAATTTTGGGAAACACGTTTTGTTTTTTTTTTCTGTCTTGGGATTGCTTCAGATAATAGAGATCCATTTGCCTTTATAAGAAGACAATTTTAAATGCCATTTGAAATTAATTTTGAAATAAAGAGAGCTGAGAATTTCTCATGAACCCCAATGACATTTCCTTTCATTTTAGGAAGTATCAAAAATAGAATTCAAGATGACTTTGTCTTGTTAATTGAATCCTTTACTACTTTGGAAAATGAATAGCAAGTTCATCAACTTGTTATGTCTTAACAAATTGAAAATAGATTTTTTTGGTGTTAATAATTTTTAAAAAAGAAACTCTGCTGTTCTTGGGGTTAATAATAGAATTTTGGATATAGTTCACACACATATACATATTTGCTTTCATGTTTTACTATTCAAATTCATCAAAATCCCATGATAATTTCACAATGGATTTTCAAAATTATTGTCTCTATCTGAATATCATCTTTGTTAGCATTTCCAAAGTCCAATATATTGTATGATTATCCAAGTTTTTTTGTTTGTCTAATCTTCTGGAGTAAGCTCTAGATAGATCATGGTTTGTGACTGATTAACTGGTATACACCTCTGTGTTCTCAGTATAGTTTTGAACACATAGTCTGCATTCAGATATGTCTTATGCGTATTACTGATCAAAATATAAGCCTTTGTGTGGGAAAATATGAGTACTCTACTAAGAAATCTGATTCAAATTAGTCTTCAATGTGATATTTTAACCCCATGGATTGGCTCTTACCTCTTCAGTTTCAAAGGGTAATTCAAGTAGCTTAGTTAGGTAAAGTGAGTGCTTAGTATATGTGAAGTCCTTTGAATTCAATTTCCAGCCCAACCTCCGCAGAAGAAATTCATTTAAATTAATTATCTAAGCTTATGGAATCAGTAGAGTATTTTGTTATCTTCAAAGCACTCAACAGAATGAGGAAATCATGACAGAAGCATGACAATCACATGGGAAACATGGGAATGTGCCCTTTTAAAACATGTATTTTATTTATTATTTTTATTTTATGTGTATGAGTGTATTACCTGCAGGAAGATAGGTGCACCCGTGTCATGAAATGCCTATAGAGGTCAGAAGAGGGCATTGGATCGCCTGGAACTGGAGTTATGGACGGTTATCCACCATGTGGATGTTGCAAATCAAACCCAGGTCCTCTGCAAGAGCAACCAGTGCTCTTAACTTGCTGAGCCATCTGTCTAGCCCCAAGACTGTACTCTTTTTGAAACCACTAATCACCCATCATCTTTGAAGTGTGGATCAGGAGACCCCTTGACTGTTTCCCTCTACTAGTACAGTGTAGAATATTCTAATAAAAGAGTCACAAGTATCCGTGTCGGAAAAACTGGAGCTAATGTCCCTTTCTTCAACATACTATTTGTAAGACTGGTTCCTCTGGAGGTTACTTAATTACTCAGGACTCCAGTCTCCTCATTTATAAAACATAAAATCTCTTAAACAAACTCGGAAGTTCAGAGTATATTGAATGAGATCTTCTGTGAAGTATCAAGTTTTCTTTTCTCTTCCTATCTCCTCCCATCACAGGAGGATCTTCTTCCTAAAGGAGGTTTTCTGTTTGACAACCAGCTGTGGTTTTGTCTGCTCTGCATTTTTTCCCTTTCACCCCTGCTCACAGCCATTAGAGAAAGACATGGATTTGGAAAAGTGTAAATTCTAGAAAATGTCGGATCCGTCTTTTTGAGTTTTATATGATTAAATGTAACGATTATAAATGTTAAGGAAAAAACCCATCAGAGAAAAATCTATGCAGTTTTTGTGTAGCACACTCATAGGCATTACCTAATTCTGATTCTGTGGAACCTCTTTTATCAATGCGTAAATACATAACTGATAGTAATGCAAAAGCAATCTCTGGGACACACAATTTATTTTCCTATAGAAATTCAAGTGACTTACATCTCCCACTGTGGAATAGGTAATTTTTGCCTTCCTTTCTATGTCGATTTCATGATTCTTGTTCTGCAACTGCTCTTTGGAGTTTCCTTTGCACTGGCTCTACCATTCCTAATTGAGTGATGAATTAAATAACTATTTAACATGTATCAATTTTATATCAATCTGTATGACAGTCATGATTTTAGCTTATTTTGGAAACTTATCTTTGAATGTAAAATTTTCAAAGCAGAGATCATTGCCCTTTGGGAATCTGAGGCTCAGAGCCAGGCTTTGGAAGCTTGGAGACCTAAATCCTGCTCAAGACTATTATGCCACTACATAATATACCACTTTCTACTTAGCTGTCAAAAGAAATCTTAAAGCACCGTGTCTGCCAATGAACAGGATGTAAACTCTCATTATGCTCTTCTGTTTCTGTGTAGTTTCCACACATGAAGACTTCTTTTCTCCTTAAGCATTGTACACCATTTTTCTGAGAGTGAGAAGGTCACCACTGTACTGTTAGGAAACAGGTTTTCTGTGTCAGCAAGAGGTCTAAAAATAGAAGCCAGAGTTCCTGATATTCACTAGTCTCTACTAACAAGTAGGACAGCTGCTTCCCTGCTGCAAAGGGAATCCCTGGAATTATGGTGCTTGTTGTGTTTACAAGCACTCACAGTTGACTAATGGGATCCCAGCATGTAGATAACTTAGCGCTTTAAGGTCTTATCTCACATTTCACCATGCTTTTTTGTAATTTGGTGTAATTAAAAAAGGCATTTACTAGACTCATATATGGGATGATTACTTAGTTTGATTTCTCCTTGGGTCAAGGATTCAGGTGAAAGTACTTTATTAAGAATGTGAACAATAAGATGGATAGGAAGTGAAGAACTGAGACTAGGTAGGGAAGGCACGCAGGCAAGGAAAGATGTTCATTCCCCTCTGATGGTAAATGAAGCCATTTTTTTTCTGTGCACAACTCTATGAAGCCAGTATAGGCACACTCCTGAACTATTCTACCCAAGTAAGGAGGAGTTGGGGTATTTTACATCAATTCCTATTTGTCAGTAGATGAGTGTACTCTCAGAAGGCATTAAAGCATATTCATTTCTCATCTGACACAAGGATGAACAAAATGGCTTGGTTCAGAGAAAGCCCAGAATGCAGCTGCTACTTCTTGGGAATCAGGTTGTACATAAACGTAGTAAGGGATTAGGAATATAACTGAAAGACTAAAATTGTGTCTAATAAGGTTCTGAGAATACCAAAATAGACTCAGTCCCTGCATTTGATAAATTTGTAACATGATATAACTGTATGGATGGATCAGATTAAAATGCAATATGATAATAAGAAAGTTGTTTTCAAGGAACAAATCAAAGAACTCAATGAATATGTAGTGGAAACGGGAAAGGAAAGCAGATATTACTTATAAGAGATTAGTGCAGCTCTTTATATGTAGGGAGGAAGGGAGAGTATTATACACACACACACACACACACACACACATATATTTCCAAAATATGGTCAGCACTTGAAGTCTGAACATGCATTATTTTTCTTCATTATATATTCTGTCAAATTTGAAATCTCTCAGTTTCACATAATTAGAGCTTTTTAAAGTGGTGCAGAACCTGTCCTCTGTCAGAAGTCTGATTTTATGTATTTTGTACTTCCAGCAGAATATGATGGGATGTTTGGTGCTAAGCCAAATAAAGCTGTCCCACCAAATGTAAAGAATGCATGTGACAACATGCATTTACATTTACTTAAGTTTACATTTGAGGTGGAGGAAGTCATCTCCAACTACTTACTTGTGGACTCATGATAATGAGCGGAAACATCCTCTTTGAACTCAAGAGGTTTGTGATTAGAAGACCAGAGAGTTTGGTACTTTTGCCAAAGAAACAATATGGAGTTTGGATTTGTAAGTTTTTCACATTCTCAAACAGATTTGTTGAGATTTTTAATAGACTCTAATTTTCCCTGTTGTATCAAACACAATAGAACAGCACTGTATAGAATAGAGTTTTGCAGAAATATGTCCTTATTCCCAAACTGATCCTCTAAGGCAATGGAGATAAGAAGTCTCCCATGTTAAAAGGAAAGACATTTCCTCACAGAGTCTTCTATTGGAAATGAGCCTTGGCTGAAGTATACATCATCAAATATTCATGTCTGGTCATTTGTGCCATGTACCTGCAAACCGAGGCACCAGTAGCTTCTCTGGGCCACCATTAAGCAAAGTACAGTGGTTGAATATAAGAGTTCCAGCACCAGATTGCCTGGATTTGGCTAGTTGTTCTTCTTCTCACAATTGTGAGAGCTATGTTAATCTCAAGCATTAGTTTCTGGATTTAGAAAGTAGGAATTAGTAACATTGGGACTTACTGCATTCATAGAAAACAGATGAGCAGCGAGTATGCATGTAACACAGCCGAGATGCTTATAATCTCAATTGCCAACTTGATGAGATCTAGAATCTCCTGAGAGGTGGTCCTCTGAGCATGTCTGTGAGGCATTATCTAGATTAGGTTCATTAGTGTGGGAAGACACAAGCATTGTGGGTGGGGCATCTTTCCCTAGGCTGGGAACCCAGACTGAATAAAAAGGAGGAAACAAACTGAAGATAAGCGTTCATCACCCTGTTTCTTCACTGTGAATGCAATGTGATCATTGCCTCGAGCTCCTGATTCTATGATTTCCCTACCATGATGGACTGTAAACTTGAATTGTGACTTGAAATAAAGACTTTCTTCTTCAAGTTGTTTTTATCAGTATATTTTATTACAGCAGCAGAAAAGTCGCTAAGAAATGTGCTGACATGTTGCCTAGCATCCAAGTACCACACTCATAGTCTAAATCCTCACTTTCCACCTTTCCCTTGTCCCTCATTCATGGTTAATTTCACGTACTCAGAATTCCTAGTCTCTATGACATAATTCCATATGAAGTTTCACGATTAGATAGACAAAGATGTGTATTGCTCAGCATTGCTTTGTGCCTGATTTCATTTGCTCAGGAAGATGATGCATTTTTATCAGGAACAGGAGTATCTGTGATTGCATTTAGAAATTCCTAAAGTCAAGAAAGTATACCTCCAAAATACGTTGTGGTCTATGTGTACCTTGCTACTAGGTTCACTTAACTTTATATATAAGTAGCCGGTGATTCCTCTGCTTAAGAAAAGACCAAGTGAATTTCAGAGAGCATCCTTATTAGCCCTGAAAGACTGTAATCCCAGCAATCATCTTCCAAAGCCCTTCTTTCCCTGCTCCCAGAGTAAGCTTGGAGTCTTTGTAAATGCTCTAAAATAATAATAAAGACAATAAAATTGTGGACTTCAGATCTCAGACTTGGCACTTTCTCTATGTCTAAATAATTATGGTTGTGAGCTGAAAATATTCCCAGGGCCCAGACAGTTAATTCTACTGTGAAGTAGACTATACGACTAAATAAAAATGCCAGATGGAAGAGAATGCTTTATGTCAGTCAGCCTTTGCCTAGAATATGTTTAAACGCATCACAATTTGTACTGAAAGAAGACATTAAAATGATGACAAATATCATTAATCAGAGTAAAGAAATCCCAGAATGAATAATCCGTGAAAGCAACAGTCTCTGTGTCCCTTCTTCTGTCCTCACCCATGAACTATTCCCTGCCAACACCCCTCCACCTCCCAATATACAGCTCTTTCTAATACTTCCCAGGAAGAAAGCTGTTGGGTGTTTGGAGACAAATCAGCTTTGCTTGTTCATTTAATTATTCATCAAAATATTTACAGAGGATTGATAATATGCCCAACTCTCAGGATGTAATGTTGAATAATAAACAGATCCTGAGGTAGAACACTCCAAAGTCCCTTACAAGCCTACAGACTCACAAAGCCCTAGCATGGTTGTATAATTAAAAAATAGACACAAAACTAACTCATGAGCTCATTGTACAACACCAGAAATCCACTAATGGTAATGAGAGAGATTGCCTGAGATCAAAAGCCAGTTCTATACCTTTATTTACTGTGTGTCAATGATGGCTGTCAACTTAATTGGGATTTGAATCACCTAGGAAAAAAACCTCAGGGTATGTCTGTGAGGGAGTGTCTAGGTTAGGTTAAGTGAGGTGAGAGGACCCACCCAAAGATGGGCAGCACCACCCCATGGGCTGGGGTCCTGGACTGAATAGCAAGATAGAAAATGAACTAGGTACCAACATTTATCTTTACTTCTACATTGCACTCGCAATGTGACCAGCCACCTCTCTCTCCAGCCACCATCTCTTCCCTGCCACTATGGACAGTATCTCCTCAAATTAGAGCCAAAATAAACTGTTCCTTTCTTAAGCTGCTTTTGTTAGGTATTTTGCTATATCAAGGAAAAAAATAACCAATACAGTGAGCTACCACATAAGCTATGTGTTCTATTTCCTTATCTGTGGAAGTAATTACAACATACATGCACTTTACTATAAACCCATTAGGAGGATTGAGTTAATATGCAATATTTTAAAAAGAATGTTTGAGTCACAGTAAGAACTTAAATAGTATAAACTAGGAATGTTACTATTAAATAGTTCACTGCTCCATCAATGAAAAGGCTGTGAAATATACAGATGATTGCAATGAAGAATGAAAGTCTAAGAAGTCAGTTCATGGACAACTCGACTATTGATGCCCCTTAAGTCCCTTCCTCTTTTGTCTGAGAACTGTGCTTATATACTTTAGGCTACATTTTCTTGGTCTTTATACTTAAAATATAAAATCTACAAATTATCTTGTGACTCCATCATACAACTTAGAATTAACTTTAGTTTAAAAAAAAACAATTTGTCATGTATTTAAATTTAATAATATTTAATCTTTTCTTATTTCTAAATAACAGGAAAAATTCTGCCTGTTTTTTATTCAGTGAAATGTGGTTTAAAAAAGTCAGATGAAATAACTTGTATTAATGGAATTCATGAATTAAAAGTTATTTATTTAGTTAGTTTTATATATATGGCTGTTTTGCTGGCATGCATGTAAGTGCACTCATGTTGTGCAATGTCCTGGAGGCCAGAAGAGGGTGTCAGATCCTCTGGAACTAGAGTTACAGATGGTCTTTAGTGCCATGTGGGTGCTGGGAACCTAACCTGGGTCTTCTGGCAAAAGCAACAGTTCTTAACTGTTGAGCCATCCTATCCCTAGAACTTATGGATTTTAAAGGAAATAAGCATTGGCAGATTTGATATTTTATTTGAATTGTCTGTATCTAAGTTTGAATCAGCCAAGATTCTGGGATTAAAGATTAGTATTATATATTGATTTCTTTTTTAAATAAATATTTATTAGCTACTCACCTACCATCCAATGCTAGATGGGAAATGGAGAATTAAAGAAACCCATATCTAGGTTCCTAATTAATTTATAATTGAGAATAAAACAAGCCTTCAAAATTGATAGATAGTAGATTGGACATCTAAGAAAGAATGAATGTGGTAGTTTGAGGAACTTCACTAGGGAAAGTTCTATGTAAAGTGAGATCTAAATGATGAGTAGAGTAAGATGGTGGCAAGGCCAGCACAGTGACAGGAAATACGAGTGCAAAGCATCGGAAGGAAAAATTTTGCAAACAAGAAATGGGGTATCTCAGTTGCAACACAGTGGGAGATTGTAGCTAGAGATGCAGAACAAAGATGCTGAAGTCAATGATACTTTGCCAGTCAATGGGAACTTCCTTTATGATCTGTCCTGGTGCAGTGGAAGAGAAATTATATGAAATATTCCCCTTATGGACTTATGCACAACGTGAGAGTCATCCTTAACCAATAACTGATACAAAGGGGAATATGAAGATCCAGTTGTCCAAATAAGATAACTATAGCTTGTAGCTTAGTTTAAATTTCCCTTGTGGGAGGTACCAGATTGTATCGTCTATTGGACTTTGTCTGCACTGACACTCTTCCTTGGCTTTTGATCTCCTTATTTTCTTCACTCTTATACTGTAGCCTTGGTTATTTACATGTAATAAATCATTTGGACATTACCTCTTCTTTGGGAAAACCTAAACTCAAGCAAGTAATCAAGAATCTAACAATGAAGATCCTTTCAAACCCATGTTAATGTGGGTGGACTTGATCTGAAAGCAAGTGCAAGTCCTAGACGAATTTCAAGAATTATGAGAGGCCTAAGAAGATCCAGGAGAGTGAGATTTTAAGCTCTGCTCTCTCCTGGCTGACAGCTCTGTTTCCTTTCTCTATGCATACAGATAAAGTTACAGCCAATCAGGCACCTCAGAGCAGCTGCACTATGGATTTTCTAAAAAGAGTACCGGAGATATTTCTGATCTCGGCTTTCCTTCAGGATCTATTTATTATCCATTCTATATTTCTATGTCATCTTGCACCTGCCACATCTCCGCTCAGGAGTCAATAACTTTTTCCAAAGGTGTCATTCTGCAATTTATATGGCATATTGCATAATGTCACTGATGGACACTTTTAGTTAATACCCTCAAGTGCTTTGCCTTATCACTGAAGCAGATAATTTACTCTGGCATTTAGATGGAAAGTTGGACACCGACAGCATAACTGCTCACTCAAGAATTTATGTATGCACTGTTTATTTTGACACATATTGTTAGCATATGACTCTAAATTCCTACATGATTACTACATTTTTGAATCTTTGGGAGAAGAGAAGCTCCACAGTAAAGGAATAATTCAATCATAGATGCATCAACATGTCAATTCACTGAGCTCCATAAAGTTTCCTTCACCTAAGCTTTGAACTATACGTTGGTATCGCTTAAATGAATCCAATAGGGAGAGTAGGTGGTGTGGAATACTCTACCCTGGAAGTCTTTGCCAGCCCAGTCTCAAATGTACACAGGAAATAAAATGCACATGCACTTAAGTTACCTCCAGAGCTTAGTGGACACATGTTTAGCGTTTTCTTTTTAGATAAATATATTCTCTTGTTAAGGAAATTTTTATTCAGTGGGCTTCATGGTATTTACTCCAGTGTCAGATTCATAGTTTGCTGAAAGCCCTGCATATTACAAAGTTGATTGACATTCAGGAGAACTATGGATCAGGAAGCCACCTGATGGGTTTTAAGTGGGAATATTTCAATAAAATGTGCACATAAATGAGGCATATATACATGATAAACAAACATGAATCTTAAAAATGTAGGTCCTTGTGGGAAATAAAAGGAATAGCTGTTATCTCAGACTCTTAAGTAATTCTTATTTTTGGAGTGCTATAGAAAATGTGTCTGATAATGTAGGATTAGTTTGATAAGAACCTAGTGGATTATGTCTGTGTTGCTGATAACAGTGTGGCCACTGATTTCAAGGAATGGAATGAGGATATGCCTGAGGGGAAAATATTGAATAATACAGCCGCCTTGCATTAATAAATTGTGACTCCATCTTTAGAGAGATCAAGTAGGACCCTATCTTTCAAAAGAGCTAGTATGGGGAATTTGAGTACTAAAAAATAGATGAAAACTGTGGGGAGAGGACTTATTCTCTAAGCAGAGCACTAGGTATGTGTGGCATTTTCCTTCAGATATCACTTAATTTTTATATTTAAGAAGACATTGTTTACTTCAGTTAAGAAGAAAAATCTCAGAATTCAGAATAAAATGTTACCTTCTTGGTTCACATTCCATGACATCTATAACCAAGGATTTAGTAAAACCACCTATGTCTTCACCAGTATCTAATGCTCAGAAGCAGAGAAACAGCTGTGATATTGGAAGGGAATGATAGCAATGAATCCAAGTCAGGCACTCAGGTCATACAGAACAAATCCTGAAAACATGGTAAACAAATTGTTTGCAAACCAAATGACTCCCTTATAGTTAGTCCTCATTAAGTTCCTCTTCAAAAACTGGGACACCTATCTATCATTACCAATTGTCAATCATCAAAAAACTATTGTCATTATCTGTGCATTGTACAATGCCATGCTAGCAATGCTAATGGCATCTCTGTGGACACCCTGAAGCAATGCTTTAAGGAAAGCACTTGTTTGATATAAAAGTGTAGAGGTTTCATCACCACAGTGTCTTCATCTACAGTATGAATGAATGGTGTGTATGAGGAGCCATTGATTAGATCTGTGGTAGTTTCACTATCTTCCTACTCACCATACTTCCTATGAGACTGAGGAACAATAAAGAAAAATTGTGTTTCTTTATTTAACACATACTTTCAGAAAATGCATGAGAGAAAGGCCAGTAAAAAAAGAAGTAAAATTATATTTAAGCACACACACACACATATATGTGTGTGTGTGTGTGTGTGTGTGTTCTTAACATATATCTAAGAAGAATAATATATGTATCATCTAGGGAATAACACAGAGGATGGGTCAGGAAGAATGTACCAGCAGAAGGATGGGGAGGAGGTCTGTGAAATGCTGTCTTCTTGATATAATATTCATATGTGGCATCTATTTTCCAAAACACTTAGTGATATTTCAAAGACATTTCTCCTTATGCACCCATCTCCATTAAAGCAGTTGTTGATACTTTAAAAATGAATATATATAGAGAGAGAGAGAAAGAGAGAGAGAGATGAAAATATCATGTGTGTATCATATGTGTTGAAGGGAGATAAACGTTTCCATCAGTGAAGATGTATGTGCACATGTGTATGCATTTGAGTAGAAGGCAAAAGCCATCCTTGAGAGTCATTCCTCAGATACCATTAATCTTATGTTTTTGACACAGGATCTGTCATTGACCTGGGCTTGTCAGCTCAGGCTAGAGGATCAGCAAGTCCCAGGAATCTGATCACAAGTCACCACCTCCCCAGTGCTGGGATTAAAAGCATCCACTATCATGTCTGGCTTTTTTATGTGGGTTCTGATGATTGACTTTAGTTGCTCATGCTTACTGGACAAGTAATTTATTGGCTATGCTTATTTCTCTAGCCTAAAACATAATCACTTTTAAGTGAACCAACTCAGAATATATTTTATCCTCAGTAAGTGAGGAACTTAGTTTTTTCAGTCTCTATGAGTTCAAAGAAATACTGCATAATTTCAGCATTTAAATGGATTTTCATAGATTCAAATTAATTTTTTGTCCTGAGGATGGAAGCTAGGGCCATATGCAATCTTGGCAAGAGTTTTACCACTGAGCTGCATTTACAAATTTGGTTTCATGGAAAACATAGGGAAAAAAATCTCATAAAATTATAGAAATTTTACAACTTCAAGATTTGTCCATCTTTTAGAACTGCTTCCACTGATTGTAAATGGGACATCTATATTAACTCTACCAACACCAAGGCTCAGGGAATATGATGCTGAAGAAAAGACAAAAAGAAGTTAAGAGCCAAAGCATGGGGAGAAGTGCTATGAAATGTTGCATTATGGATATGACATGGCTATGGAAATCAGGAACTCACAGCAGCTGTAGTTACTTGCACAAGACCTGTACATGATCAAACCAGTAAAAATTCTGTCATAGGTAGTGTAGATTATCTGCAGGCCCCACCATTTGCTGAGGAACTATTGGCAGTAAATTGTTGCTAGAGAGGAAGAATCATTAATTTTTTTGAGGTTGTGGCCATAGGTTAGTTTCTCATGCTCCAGTGCATGGCCCCACACCCATGCACATTTGGGAAGCCCTAATTGGAATTAGTATGCTATAAAAAAGACATGTAGTTGGAAAAGGGAAGTGGTTAGGTGAGGAACATGGGAGTAATTCGAGTAGGAAAAGGGGGATAGATATGATAATATTTCATTGCATACATGCATGAAATTCTTGAAATGAAGGAATATATATATGTATATATATATATATATATATATATATACAGTACTTTTACATAAACAGACTTGTACATGGACTTTTTACTTCTAAACCAAAATCAAGGGTAAATTTTAAATGACTGGTTTCTGCAGCAACTCCCTTGTAAGAGTCTAGGTTTTCCTAGAGCAAAAGAACCATCATGCCATTATTGAAAACTGAAATGAAATGTAGATAATGGCAAAATTTCTGGACAGAATTAATAAAATCCCAGAAGAGAGACCAATTCTCTAGGAAGATTGGATTTACCTGTGATATTTTGTAGGTGAATCAATAATTTACAAAACAACATACTGCAATCTGTTAATTTAGACTCTTAAGACCAGGAGCAAAAACATTGGACAGGAACTAAAGAGACATCTTGATCTCTTGTGTTAGAGATAACACCAGTGAATCAGAGGACATGTTTCAGGCCATAGCTGTCAAAACTTAAGTTAAAACCATGACACGTGTGTCTCAGTTTAGATCCTTTTTACGCTGTGGTATTTCTACCCTTGGTTTGATAAAGACATTATAGACACAAAATATCATAGGGAAAGTACTATAAAGAAAGTATCATCTTTTAAATACAGGAGCAAAATTTTCTTATTCTAGCTCTAAGATTCATAAACTAATGAATTTGTTGAAATGAAAATTCCAAGAAACCTCCATTCAGAAATTCTTCTGAGGCAAATATTGAGAAGTGTGCCTTTAAAATGTTAATTGACATATTTAAAATTGTACTCAATTGTGAAATATTATGTGGCATTTCAGTTATGTTGTAAAATGATAAAATCAGGGTAATATAGTTATTTCCTTGAACTTTAATCATTTCTATATGAAAAACAAGACCTTCAGGTTGTTGTGATGAAGTCCTAAAAATATGGTTTGTTATTGATAATTTGATTTCATGTTAAGTTCTAAATCCATTGATTTAGTATATTCTATACTAAAATACTCCTATAGTAAAAATAAGTCAGTTATATGAAAAACTACTAGTTAAATAATTCATCATGAATATTATATAGCGTAGCTATGTATTATACTTCAACACACCATCTGAATGATTTACTTTCAGGGATGTTTACCAAATGTCATCACTTAATTTACAGAGACAGTGAAGTTCCAAGTTAAATAAGTTCCCTGTTTCTGAATTACATTTGTGGAGGGAAAAATAAAAATTTTTGTTAAGAATTTTTATTACTCAATGAAAAGAAATTTTGACTCCCTTGTTAGACATAAAGTGGTTCCTAGGAATGGATCCTGAAGTTTTAAATGAAAATAAATCAAAATAAAATAAATTACATGCTCTTCTACGTACAGTTGGGTTTTTTAAATGAAAGAAAAATTCTGTGCTAAAGTAGCTGAGGTTTCCCAGAGAAGCAGAATTGCAATAATAAATAGCTCCAATTCCGATGCCATAATCAGACCAGCCAAGGAATGGCAAACACACACCTCTTCACAGAAGTAACATTTCTTGAAAATGAATACTACACTATTCCCAGTCTTCATGCTCTGTGAACCTTTCATCCAGATTCCTCTCCATCTAATGTTCCACTAGATCTAGGTAGAAGAGCATAGAGTGAAGAATCTGGCTCAGAAGTATTACCCTGAAGACCCTTGATGGCACATCTTGTGCTCATATGAAAGCTCACAACTCATCTCATCTTGGAATTGCCATAGGGCAGTCACACCACTATTAACAAGCCTACTAAATCAGACCGAAAACAAAATGCATTTCAAGTCATCAACAAGATATATATAGATATATTATAGGTAGAGAAAGAGAGAGAGAGAGAGAGAGAAAGAAAGAGAGAGAGAGAAAGAGAGGGAGAGAGAGAGAGAGAGAGAGAGAGAGAGAGAGAGAGAGAGAGAGAGAGAAGTTTGTTGATTGTGGCTCTACCAGTGTTCTGTTTTGAGGGCAGATATGCTATATTGCATTGTATTCTGCACTCATCTCTGTTTTCAAAGGTAGCATTTATTTGCGGGATAATAATTGAACAAGTAATCTAAGAGACTTCCCAAATTACACCCTATTGCTAAATATAGGACCTTTTTTTTTGGACACAGGGCTTAGAGCTATCGAACTTGGATTGACCTGGAAGTCTCATCCATGAAGACTAGAGCTTATAGTTTTGGAGTACACTATGCAAACTGCCGAGGAAGAAAATCACTAATGCTCCAACCCCAGCTTTAAAGCCTAATAGCCACAATTACTGGCACAACAAACTACAGCAGTGCAGTAGTGGCACTTTTATCTTGGAGATGTTCTACCGCTACCTAACTGGACTGAAATCTCAATCAATGGGAGAGAACTAATGTGTGATATTATAAACAGCCATATACACATGGCTGGAGATGTCATAGATCTTAGAGGAAATCCTAAGACTGTCACATTCCTAGACAAATGTAATTTCTTACTATGTGCTAAATATAGACCCTTATATTTATAGACAATTATCCCTCTTACCACTCATCAAAGAAGCTTCTTTCACAACAGAGTCTATTACAGAGGTCCACAACTGGTCACACATAGAGAATAAGTGTCTATGAGATGCCCAAACCTAATTGACACATTCACAATGGAACCTCTACACCTAAGGCTCATGGAACATAGTGGAACAAGGGGTAGGTAAATAGAATACTAATCTATCTCTCAACTCTCATCAGCAAAGCTTCTTCATACAACAGAAGACAATGAACACTAAAGTCCACTAATGGTCAAAATGTAGAGAAAAAGAGTCTGCAGAGTGTGGGTGCCTGGATAGGAGTCCAATATTAAACTTCACCTATCAAGGGCCCAGGGACCATTGTGGAAGAGGAGGTGGAAAGACTATAAGAGCCAGGGGAGGAGGTGCATGACCACAAGGAAAGAGAGTCTCTTATAGATTCCTGGGGCCTTGCTGATCTGAACTTACAGCAATGCACAGCATGCACAAGATCCATGCAAACTCAAACAGACAAAAAAGTTGCATAGAACTGGGTAAACAGGTAGTAGGCTCCAACCTTAGACAATGAGCTATTGGCAACTTACTACTGCTGGGTGAGGAAGAGTTGACCTTCTTTTTAAAATTTTTAAAAATTACTAATATTTTATGGGTTTATGTGTATTAACTGCATGAGTTTAAGTGTTGTGTAATGCCTGAGGATGTCAGAAAGAGTGCATTAGATCCCCTGAAACTTGAGTTATGAACAGTTGTGACCCACCACATGAGTGCTGGGAATCAATTTGGATATTCTGCGACTGCAGCCAGTGACTCAACTCCTGAACCATCTCTCCAGCCCTGAGTTGATCTCCTTTAAGGGAGAGACTCTAGATAGGATAACTAGACCCCAGGTGGATGAACTTGCACGGAGGAACTTCTGGGTACACTAACCTGACTTGATAGACCTTAACATATATAACAGAATGCATGAAATCTGGTTGAGGGTAAGAATGTATAGATGGGGGAGGGGGGAAAGATGATTAAGATATTTTGTATGAGATATACAAAAATGTAATAAAAATATACATTCAAAATACATACAGGTAATATACTATTCTCACTTCCTATCTTTCTCCAAACTTATAAGGGAAGGCTTATTAAATCATGTATTTTAGAGGCATCTATGACTACCTGAAAGTTGAGAAGTAGTTATCCTTTCTTATAATCTGATATTTCAGCTTGGTTGGTCAATGGACAATAGTCCATTGCTACCACCCTTAGTGACTCTCTCTTGTCTTTCTATTCTTTGCTTCCTGGGAAGCTGGTCTTCAGGGTTTCTATCAGTGAATTTTCTTAACCTCTGAATTTGGCCAATGGAAAGCTCCCATGGGAAAACAGAAAGCAGGAGAAGACTGACATCAAGATACTTATCCCCTGACCTGGCTTTCTCTGATAAGGCAGCATAGATTTCCCACTGTGCTACCCAGTTACACTAGGGGGCGTCTTTATACATTATAGCAATTACTCCCTCCCTTGCTCCTGCAGCTCCACAGTCGATAGTACCAGAATATCTCAATTTCTCCTTAGAAGTTAATTGTCTCAAATCCTTTCATACCCAATAGGCGTGTACCATATCATTTCTATAAAGATACTGGGATCCAGATTTCAAATTATTTCTCAATTTTTACTGAAATGAAACAGTGGTAGTCAAAACAGACATTATTGATGCACAAATAAAATGTGTTGAGACTCAAACATAAAGATGTGAAAGCTTTGCATGGATTTTTGGTAAACACAGCTATGTTCCCTTGTAACAAATTTTATCTATGCTTTGAGTTGACAAAATGGGCTTTTTCTGCTCAAGAAAATATGTCCTACTTTCATAAAAAAAAAGAAATAGGAAAGAAAATTTGTCCAATCTCATGCACTATAACTGCTATGGCTTTTCCATATTTATACACAGTATCGGATTTTTTACACTCTTAAATTAATGGATATGTGAAACAAAGCCATAATTTGATGTATTTATATTCATAATTGAGAGTTAGGTAAAAGTCAGGATAAGAGTAAGAGAGGTTCAGCTTCTTATTTGTATCTGTTTCATGATTATCCTGGTTGGAAAGCCAGACTAAATTGGAATTGTATAGCCTGGTGACTTTGTTCTTAAATGACCTCCACACTTTTGAATACTACTTAGATATCAATGTCTTTTGCTTATATCATTCCTTGAATGGCTTTCCCATGACTGGGAGTTTCTATAATCTGACCTAAATGTCCACAGAAGTCCTCTCAGGAATGAAGTCAATGAGTAAATGCAGCATGCTCTTAGGTGTTAACATCAAGAGGAATGCATAAAGCCTCTCCCGAAAGACCTGGTTAAAAGGCCTGATAGATATGTTTCCATTTCTAATGCCCTACTCAAATAATTGTCTGATCCAACACACCATGAAAAAATATCTATTATAGCACTGCAAATGACAAACTAATGAATATTTTTTCTTACTCTAAACCTAATCACTCCATCTAGATATATTATTCTGTCCAATTAATCTGCCAAGATACCTTCATATTTATGCCATTAAGCTTTTAATCTTCATTTCTTAAAATGAAGGTAGAGTTTCTTTAGCAAAAGAGATTTATTTGTCCTTTGGGACAGGAAAGAATGGAAAGCTCTCCTGAACTCACAATAAAATGTTTGGGCCTTTCTCAGTGATGTAAAGAAGGATGTGTGTTTACCCATCATCAAATAACAATTTATAAAATACTTTTTCAGAGACTAAGTGATGGGAATCTACTTCTCATGCTCTGACCCTCCTGTGTTATACAGATTAAACACACTCTTTAAAACACTTATTGTAAAATTGGAAATCAATTCAATGTATTTGTGTAATGGACCTTGCTATTACACTATACAGGCCTGATGATACATTGGGAACAAAAGTTATATTATCTTCTGTTAAAGAAAGGGTCTCCCTTCCCAGGACCAGGTGAAATTTATTCTACAGTCTTTATTTGATTTGTTCTTTTAATTGAGTTCAGCGTAATAATCCTGGATGGGATTTGAAAGGACAAAGATAATTCATTCATACAAATAACTCCTTTTTGGTTTCATATAAAGGTATTTGAAATAGTCCTTTCAGACTTAAGTGTTCCAATTGAACTAACAAAAGGAAAACCAAGACTCATGACATCTACTTTACAATTATGACTGGTAGAATCAAAGGTGTTAGAATTTTTGAATTGGTGTCTTTCAATTAAAAAACTCAAATAACGATGAGGATCTAGTCATAAGGAACAAGCTCTGACAGTACACAGTAAGTGTTGGGTAAAAAAGAAAAATGGGAGTACTGGGTATAAAAGAAAAATGGGTGAGTGGAGCTAAAAATTCAAATTATTTATAATAGTCTTTTTGAACAAGTAACTTGTGATTTATTACTCTTTTATTAACACATATGAGCTACATATAATGAGTTTCATTATTACATTTTCATACATGTACATAAATTATTTTTATCATATTCATGACCTTTTACTCTCCCACTCTTGCTGACTGACTTCCTCTTCATAATTAATCACTCTTCTAATTTCATATCTCCTTTTACTGATGACCCAATAAGATTCATTACGGTTAATTACAGGAGCATGGGTGGTAGATTATTTACCAGAGCACGGCACTTTATCAGCGGCTACACAACTGAAGAAAGCATTTCTTCCTCCTCCAGCAGCCATTAACTGCCAATAGACCCTTAGGACGAAATTGGGTTTTGTGAATCTGTTCTCCTTCTATAATGAATTTTTTTAAAAATTTGTTTATTATTACTCTGTGTGTGTGTGTGTGTGTATGTGTGTGTCATGTGTATGTGTGGGCACGAGCATGACACAGTGCACCCCTAAAGGTCAAAGGGCAACTTCCAGAAATCAGTTATTTCCTTCTACCATGGATTCTGGGGATTGGACTCTGGTCTTCATGCTTGTAGGGCAATTGCTTTTACCCACTGAGCCATCTAACTGGCCCTATGATGGAATGTTGTGTAGGTGTTACATAAGTGACCATAGCTATTTAATTATAATACTCTTATTTTAAAATATCTTATTTACTATTTTTAGTATTTTATGTATATGAGTGTATTGCCTGCATGTATGTAAGTACACCCATGTTAAGCAATGCTTGCAGAGGTCAGAAGAGGGTGTTGGATTCTCCTGGAACTAGAGTTATGAACTAGAGTCAGCTTCCATGTGTGTGCTGGTTATTGAACCTGAGTCCAACAGAAGAGCAGCCAGTGCTCTTAACCATTGTTCTGTCTCTCCAGACCCATTATTTATAATAATCTTAATAGTTGAAACCAAATCATTAAAATGCATAATCCAATTTGACTCATTTGATCCCCAGAATAACCGCGAGTCAGTGAAAGACAGAAGAAAATACAAGAGATGAATAAGTGTGAAGGTAGCTTTTCTCAGAAGTGACTGAACTAAAAGGTGAATGTGGATCTTCTAGACCTGAGTCCAGGGCTCCTTCCACAATACTACCCTGTTTTCAAGCAATGGCAGATGACATAGTGACAAACTTATTTCGATATTTCGATGTGCTTGTCAGATTTCATTAGAATGTTGTGGATATTTTCTCTTGATGCCAGCTCAAATCTCTGACAATTATCCTGTTGAGCCAAGGCAGGATTGAAGGCTGATACACATGAATGTGCTATTTGGTGTTTATATAGTACACAAAATTTAAAGTACACTTTAAAGTGTTCAAAATCTTCATCAACATCATTCTTAAACAAAGGTTATCACTGCTCAGGAAATCAATATTTGAAATGATATCCTATGAATTATAAGGCCAGAGTAAGCTTTCATTAGAATTGTTCATTTGCATATTTTGAATCTAGACTATATGAGCAATACTAAATTTTAAGTGCTTTGGAAAGTTGAGAACTGAAACAGGTGTATGCACACAAAAAATTTCAATGGTGAAAGAAGCCATTACATGAATAAATGTGAAATAAGTGTCATCGTATACCATGGGTAAAATACTACAGGATCTCTCAGAACGGAGAGACAATTTCTTATGAAGGCAGTCATGGAAAGCCTCATCTAATCAAGCTAGGGCAAAATGTTCAAGTCTATGAGCATTGTTGTCTGATAGCAGTTATTTATCACTGATGTCAAGTCATAATTTTTTTCAAAGGTGCAGAAAAGTGCAGAATAGTAAAGCAAATATTTGTGTGACCAGTTGTTATTTTAGATGTCCACATAGAATGAAGTACCATTTATACAAGTATATTTTTTTTACTGATTTTTCTACAGATGTCACCCTTTACAAATGACACTTACGGTTCTAAAGGATAAATGAATAAAGAGGTTAGGGGTTTGCAATGCAAGGTCACATTTTTGTGATTTAGTCAATATGTGAAGGGATAAATACAGGACATTTTAAATGTCTTACAAATAAATAGAAAGGACATTACTTTAGATTTTAAAATTAATGAACTTCACTGAGTTTTTCCCCTTCGTTTAACTCTGCATTTCAATAAGCACTACCATTCCTCTGCAAGTTTGTTAATGCAGACCATTTATATCAGATCAGATTCATTACTTGACATCTCTCAAAGTGCTCTTTATTCTGGGGAGCTTGTTATTTCCAATGCAAAACATTCTGTACTTTTAGAGTGAAAAAAAAAACTCTCTTTGGAACTCCTACTGAACTTAATATATCTTATATGATCAGTTTACATAGTCATGTCTTACTAAACTCCCGTACACTGTACTTAAGAAAGCAGGAATGTATCTTATTTTATCTATATACATGTGAATTATTGGCGAGAAAGGAAAATAGCTCATCCTTTTCTTTAGAATGAGGAAATAAGGACCAACAAATAGAGGGGAATGCAGATCAAATTATGAAAGTTACTGATTCTAATTAACTAAGTAGATGTTGAGGGTGGGAATTTTATATGTAGAAGTCACAGTGGCAAATAAAAAATGATCTTAATTTAGCAGAGGAGAAAGAAAAGTAAGAGATAAAGAGGAGCTTAATGCATCAAGGGTCTATAAAAAGAGCTACAGCATCTACTATATTTATTCAGCAATGTATCAATGAGAATGTTTACATCATGAATAGAAATGAGGAGTGATTAGGAAATGTGATTGCATCTAGGATAATGAAAGTCCTCTTGTAAAAGAAGTTGGTTGTAATAATAATAAATATTATGATGATGATAATGATGATGATGTTGACATTTGCAATATTAGTGATTAATAAGAAGAGAGAAAGACAAAATTTTACCATAGGAACAAAAACAAAAGTCAAATATGGGCTATTGAGGTAAAAATGGATACTTTGTAGGCTTTATTCAATATTAGCATGTTTCTCTGCTTCCCTTGCTGCCATGCGTTGGAAAGAGAAAAACTAAGTGCATACGCATAACTTTTCCTACAGGGAAGAATTTTTCTAGTGTGCTTTCAAGTCAGTAAAATATTGCATGTCTAGTCCGTATCCCTCATGGACTCTGAAAGATGTCATAATGGGCATATATACACAAAGGAAGATAGATGTAAGCTAAGAAAACAAATCAGAAATTGTTCAGACTTAGGCCTTATCATTGAGAGACATTCTTAGAAACTATAGGGAAAAAATAGCTTTTCTGATATGCTGAGGCACAAGTGTATAAACAAAGTAATGAGTCAGAGTTGCCAATTGAATTCCATCTGTAAGATCCATAGAGACCTGGACCAACTTGTAAAACCATACATTTTCAAAATCCCACAAGTATGTCCATTCACAATTACCTTATCCTAAGACCAAGGCAAATGTTGATCCTGTATCAAGAGAGGTGCCTCTTTCTTCACTTGGGTGATTTGTCTCATTTTAGTTGATTTTTTATAGTGCTATCTTACCACATTTTCTTTGTTAGTATTTTTCTACCTTGAAATGTCACTTTAAATATTAAGCTTTTAATAAAGTGCTCAAACCTGGATAAAATACATTAGTTCTGTTTCTCTCATTTTGAAGCAAATCTTTATCTATTTTAATGAAATTTTCTTTGAAGATAAAATTAACTTCAAGTTATATCCTGAATTTCTTCCCCAAGTGAACAAGTACATTTCACCAAAGCAATTTTGGGGATAAGATTTGGAATAGATAATGCGAGGAGATAATTATGCACTCCATGTCTTTGTGCATGCCATGAAAATTAATGTCTTTCAAGTAAAATAATCTAGGTTTGAAAATGTGATGTGCAGCATTAAAACCTACATTTCATGCACTATGGCTTTCTGTAATTTCCAGTGAGTTAGTTAGTTGTCCAAGAAGCGTTTCATATATGCTGAGCTCAATTAATCTACTTCTATGAAAGCAAAGGTCTTCAAGGTGTATTGGAAACTGTATTGTATATTGGAAATTCTTTCTATAGATCAGTGGAGTTCAAGCTCAAATGTGAATATCTACTTTTGTCTAGCAGAGGCACTTAGAAAGGATAAATGTCTTGGACAGAGATAATACAATCCTAGTATGACCATTTCTTTAATAACTATGGGCATTAGACAGTGTTGATTTTAAGTAAAGTGAACAGAATATTTATACATATTAGGCATTAGTCTACAGAAAGTACCAGAAGCCTCATGCACCCTTAAAGGATATCAAAACCTTGGTTATGTTGAGACATTTGCTTTATTAGAACAGAGAAAACAATTGACTCAGTTACAAATCACCTTGGTAAAAATTATGGAGTCATCTGGATTATCTATTCCATAATTACTTTCTTCACAGAAGAATTCATATTCTCCTTTAATTCAGAATTTCTTGTAATTAGTCAATAGATGAGGTAAATTGTAAACCACTGCGATGCGGAAAAAACTGTAATGGAGCAATGCCAATGCTGAAACCTATATGAGTAACTGTTGGCAAATATAAAAAGTAGGTTTTCAATTATCTATCAATGCCACTTGTCAATGGTGAGTAAAAAGAACATGAACATGTGATTTTAGGGGAGACAATAACTTTTAACAATGGCAACAACATTCATTTCAACCTGCCTATATCTAAACCAAATTTCAAGATGGTTGACATTTCCATCATGGAAAAATTATTTGTTCTTGGCTTGAAACTAGAAGAAACTAGAAATATGAAGAAACACAACTAAGGGAGAAAAGGAGAAGAAAATAGTGGAAGGAGCTATGGCTCAGCAGTTAAGAGCGCTGGTTACTCTTGCAGAGGATCTGGTTTTGGTTCTTAGAAGCCACCTGGTGTCTAAAAACCATCCACAATTCCATTTCCCAGGGATCTGACGTTCTCTTCGAACCTCTGAAGGCATTGCACTCCTCGTGTGCAGATACATGCATGTAGGCAATACACTCATACACACAAAATAAAAATAATAATAAAGAAGGAAATAAAATTACATGACTGAAAAGAGCAATGGATTTATTAAATAAAAATCAACTTAAGGGGCTGTAGAGATGCTCAGCAGTTAAGAACACTGGCCGCTCTTGCAGAGGACCCAGGTTCAGTTTCCATCACGTACATGGCAGCTAACAACTATCCATACCTCCAGTTCCAAGAGTTCCAACACCTTCTTCTGATCTCTGTGGGCATTGAACAACACAGGTGCACTTGCATACATGCAGGCAATACATTCATATACATAAAATAAAAAATAAAAATATTTAAAATTACCTTACAAAATATTTTAGTATATTTACATATCTACCTTCTAAAGTACATATAATATGGAGTAATATATATAGACATATGTATGTCTATATATACATATATGTATATACACTATGTTTCTACATGCATTAAAGTATCTGAAAAATATGTAGAAACATTGATTGCCTCTAAGAAATCGGAATGACTGCCAAGGGAACTATGATAGAAAAAATTTTAGGTTTTTCAGCATGTCTCTTGAGTTTTGATCATTACATACCTTTCCATTTTAAAAGGATAATTAATTGTTAAATGTTTATTGAGAAGCAGAATTCAATGAATACTCCCTCTTGAGCTGCAAGTCCATGTTTGCAGTTATGAGACAGTGTCACTTTAGAAGCAGCAACAGGACTGTGACCTTATTTCAATAATATTCAGAACTCTTGCTTGAAATTCCCTGACTAAACTAACTTGCTACTATCACAGATCAAATTACAGTATTATTCTTTCTATCTTTGCATTAAAATTGTATCTATCAGAATCACAAGACAAAAGTGATATTAGGCCTAATCAGTTGCTTTCTCCAAAATGTGTTTGAGAGTATTGTTCCTAGTCTGGAGCTAGGGAATATATAGACCCTAAGTTTTGTTTGTTTTTAAATCAATTGAATTTGTTTTTTGATATCTTCATATGTGTATAAAAGTTCATTCTAATTACTCTCACGTCCTAGCTCAGTGAAACCTTCACTCCTCCCTGCAAATCCTTTTACCACACTCTTTTTTTGTTGCTTTGTGACTCATTCAGTTTTTAAGAATAAGACAGCAGGAAACAAACATGAATAGAAGTGTTTAAAAGAAAGAGGGAGTAACAAACAGAAACTCACAAAATTGTGGAAAATGGGATGAACTTATTGGTATTTTTCAGGAATACTATGTTCTGAACGTAACTGTCTCTTTGGAGACATTTTAACATTAAAGATACTTGTTTTGACAAAATTCTGAAATACTTATGAAATATGTCAATAACTGGGTATATTCAGAGGTGTTATACTTAAAGAAGAACATGAATTTAGAATTTAGTTTGCATGCTTATATTTGCCAATAGTAGAAATCAATACTCAAGGAAAGTAAGATAAATTGTTGATAAACAAAACCAAAGCAATGCATGAATGATTGCATATCTAGGTTATAAATATCACAAACATTGCACAATGCAATATGTTACATTCAATTATTCAAAAATTGCTAATTAAAACATTTTTAAACAAAAGCCTCAAAATAATTCAATTGTAGTAATCATTGTTTTCTCTTCATATAGCTTTTTTTCTTAATCACAGTAAGAATAAACCAAATAGATAAAATAATCACTTCCCATAGACTGTTCATTATATTTTTGTAGTGTTAAAAAAACAAAATCAATCTTCTGTTTCCTTCTAATTGAACAAAGAAAGTATCCACCATCTTTGACAGGTGTACTTTACAATTCTATAATCTTCTTTGTTAATTTCAGAGAAATAATTTCAGATGAGCAATTGGATTGTTTAAATAATTGGGAATAAAAAATTCTGATATAAGAAATTAAGACCTCTTCTCTCAGGCTCCTCTAAAAGTTAAAGAAGCTTGAAAGTATGCAAAAATAGCATGCTTTATATTAAAAGATAAATTTAACTGTGATGAAGACATTTAAAAGAGCTATTTTGGTGTAACTGTTGAATCTGACATGTGTCTTCATAGATATTCATGAAAGCCAACCCTATCATGTGCTCTTATATGCACTTCCAGCCATGCTCCTACTTAAAATGAAATAGGGATTATGACAATAGTTTCTGACACTAGGGTTATCTGTGGAAAAGAATTCAAGTAAGCAAAGTTTTTCAACATGGCAAGTGATTAGCCAAATTTAAGATGTCTAAATCAGGAAATAATTCAAAAGAATGCCAAAGTAAAATGTATGCTGTGTTTGATGCTTCTGTTTTACAATAAACAGTCTGAAAATGCTTTTCAATATAAACTGTCCAGACACCTAGGCCATTTCACAAAGGTGTAACATAAGTTTTACATGGAACTTACCTTTAAAATTTGGCCTGATTCTTGCATCATATCCTGATGTCCTTCCCATTAATTTATCCAAGAAATCTGAAGGAGATAGGGTCTGCGAGGGATGTTTTCCAGACCTGGAGTCATGGTCTTTGCAGAAAGCTGCCCTAAATATATCATTCACTCTTAGCAAAAATTACATTCTCATCCTCTAAGAACTAATACAGAATGTTTGAATCACATTTTGGTAAAGATGATTGATATGTTAGCAAGAAGAAATAAAAAAAAAATCCCTGTGAACTCTTCAATCAACTTTTGAACTTGTAATACAGTTAACTTTAGATAATGAGAAGAATAGATCCAAAGGAATATTTCCCATGTTTTTGAACTTTAATCATATAATGTTTAAGGCAAGATAATATGCATAGCTTTAGATTACAGAATTTATGGATATATGACGATGATTTTTAGTTTTAGAATTATCAGAGAACTGAAAATAGTTTTTGAAATCCAAATGATAATGTAAAATCATTTCTTCATGATTGTAAAAAAAACTTTACAGTATTTTCTGCTTTAAATGTATCTTCTATACTTAATATATAGTAATAAGAGAGACTGAATAATGTAATTAGTTGCTACATGCATATTTTCTCACCTGCTACATTCTATTGCAATTATTAACTATTAGTGTTCTCCAATGTTTTGTCTTAAAAGGAACCTTCATTTTATATTTCACCATTATTTCAAAATAGTTCAGTATTGAGTATGCTTTAATCATTACTTTACCAGTTGATGTCTATACATGAAACATATAAATTGCTGAGTTTCCCACAAAGCATTAATAACATTTCTAAAACACTTTAAATTTTACATTAACAAAACCAGTAAAGGTGGATTTGAAAGTTTTTCAGATTTTTTATCCATATTACAAGTAAGGAAAAGCATATAAAAAGAGCATGTTTGGTTTGTAGCAAAATGAATTATTTCACAATACATTACTAATTGACTGAATGTCATATATATATATTGTTTATTTTCAACAGTTTAACAAATAATCTTGTTAATTCTGCCACTAAGGTAATTCAACATTCATGCCAGTTTTTTTAAAGCAGAGTCATTAATTATAAGTGCAAAGTTGTTATGAACACCTGGTAGGAGTTAAAAATTAATCCAATCATTCAGAAATACTCACTTTCTCATATGCAGATTCATCTGATTAATCAAGTATTATATGATTATGATGATGGTTGGAGTAATGAAGATGATGATGATAATGATGATGATGGTAGTGATGATTCTAATAAAACCGAGCCTACAGTCTTTCTTAAGCATAGTAGGGGGTGTGAGCCTGAAAGAAACATAGTGGGATTTCCCAGTATTCATAGTATTATTTCTATGTGTTCAATTCCTTTGGTTCTGTGAAAAAAAATACAATAATATCCTGTAAAAATGAAATGAAGTCCTATACTCTGTTAAAAGAGCATCTTTCATGTCTGCCATGGTTTAGATTTTGTGCCATTAGGTGGCTATTTTATTCACTGGTAATAAAATTTATATTTGATTTCACAATTAACAAATTATGCAGAAAATGCAAGTATGCAAATAACGACTTCTCATTTGTTTTAATTGTGCCCACTTCATTTCTCAGACAGGCAAACATAGAAAGATGTCATTTAATTACATTTTGGTAGAAAATCAATTCTTAAATAGACTAAACAGTAGGATAAAGTGCTAAGAAGATATTTTGGATGTTTCAAAAAAAATCCTAAACCATTGTTTTCATAGTATGCTTCTAGTTGGTGAAATATAATGGAAGTCTCAAGTTGGCTGAGAATCAGGGTTTTTTCATATTTTATATAAAATGAGCATGCTTCTGGGAAGATTAATCCAATCACTTTCACCAGATGAAAAAAAATATTGTACCCAGTAATCCCTTTAAATGACTTACCAAAGAATTAGAAAGCAAAAACATTAACCTTATATAGAAATGTGAAGAACATGCTACTCACTAGACTATCTTAATGACACACCGACTGTGAAAACGTGTGTTTAAATGCACAGAGTACAGCTATGCAACATAAAACTTGCTTTTGTGAAAATTTCCCACCCACCCACCATAATTAAGATTTTCTAAGTGAACAAAAGAAATCAAACTCTCCTCTACAAAATTTAAATAGTATGCTGCGTGGAACAGAAAAACAGATCATCTCATTACTTTCTCTTTCAAACAGTTTTCGTGTGGAAAATATCAGCATGCAAAAATTATTTCACCTACCTGAAGTGGTTAGTCTCTAAGGAAAATACAAACAAGGCTGTCAAAATGTTCACTAGGTGCCGGTTCATTCCTGTTTCTGTGATGCTTGTGGAAAATATCCCGAAATGATTCCAGAAAGAAGACTAGGACAAAGTGCCTATTTATTGTCCAGATTCAAAATCTGGCAGGAATCTAGTTTCCTTGAAAATCAAAAAGAGATTTGGGGTTGTACAGTTTGCTGAAAAAAAACAAAAAGTGCCAGTCCTGGGCATCATGGTCAGGTCAAACCGAGGCTTAGGACCATCAGTTAGCCCAGGAAAGACAAAGCCTCAGAACTGATGAATCCCCCAGCTGCTTTTCCTGAATAATAAAAATGCTGCTACCTTAATCGCATCAGCATGCAAAAGGGGCTGGTGACAATGCCATGCTGGAAGTCGGTAGCTTTTGTTTTATATCTTTTCTATTTAGCAAAGCCCCTTTCTGTAGGAAATGTTCTCCTTTTAGAAGAAGTTGTAAATGAGGGAAAAGAAAGGACTCTGTGCGCTGGAGGTTTGAGGGGGAAGAGGGAAAAATTGCTGAGATCCTGTGCTGGAATGAGAGCTACAGAAAGAGACGGAGACGTGATCTTACCCAGCCTATAAATTTCAGCACTCGGACAGCTCCTAGCTCTGAAGTGCGCATGTTTCCTTTTTCAGTAGCTTGGGGCGGGGGGTCGGGATGGCGGGGCGGGGTGGGGGGAGAGGCATTCAAGAGGAGTTGCGCCTGCAGTTGAAAGGCAGAGAGTGACTGGCCAGTTGGTGAGGGGGTGCTGAAAGGAGCAGAGGTCAGGGTAAAGAACAGGGTGAGAGATCCTGGAGTCTGAGATGGAAATGCTAATCTGCCCGTGGGTAGGCGGGACGGGAGTTTGAGGCAGAAGACAGAACGGAATGAGGCTTAGCCATTGGAAAAGTAAACTAGTAAAACGGAGAACAGGATTCAGAGTACTGAAATTATAATAGGAGTGTGGGTAGTACACTTCTAGCTAATAGAAGCTGAAGGCAAAGAGAAGTCCTAGGCTGAAGAGGAAGGGACAGTTCCTTAGAACAGAGAAGCTCGCAAACAGAAAAAGGGTCATGGAAGTCAATCATTTAACTTAGAATTCCTGTATGCCTTCCTTGGATCTTCAGTGTTTTCTTTTGATTTTAGCCTCTTGTTTCCCCAGGATCTCTCTCCCGCCCCTATTCTGGGAAAGTCCCTTCTGTTCAGTGGCTCAAAATCTTTGGGCATCCTCAAGTCACAGATACGTAAAGGAAAATAAAAGACAGTGAGCCGGCAGGGGGCAGTAACAATCTTTTTTTTTTTTTTTTTTGCCCTGGCTAACGGTTTGAACAGGCTTCCATGTTAGAAATGGACCGAGGAAACGTGATACTGGGGTTTAGTTTCATCTGCCCATTCTGGGTGTTAATCATTAGGAAGGGTCCTGTAAAAATGTGTTGACCTTCTTCTCCCATATTGACTTAAAGAGATTGAAAATAATGAAAGTTTATAAGTCTAGTACAAAGGCATAACAGGCAATCCTGCTATCTCAAATTAAATGTACATACACTATTAACAAAAAGAGGAGGGGGAAATAATTCAACAAACGTAATTAGCAGTTCTTGAAAAGGAAGAGTGAAAATGTGCATCCCTACCATGAGCTGGGTGAGTAACTTACCTTTTGTCTGTGCAAAATACCTTTTAATCAACTTTTAACTGCCACAGGACTTACTTTGAAAATACCTTATTATCAATCATTTTTATTACTTAATTGACTAACTTTTCCTTGGATTGGTTTAAATATCATAGCAAAGCAACACAGAATTCTATATATTGTCCAAAGGTATATTCTGAGAAAAATGTGTGAGTTATTTTCAACTTTTAATATTAATATAAAACACAAGATGATCCTGCTGAAATGCAAATTCTGAAACAGGTCTTCCTTAGAGCCTGGGATTTGGCATTTATGGGATGTTCTTAGCTAACTAACTTTTGATGCTTCTGCTTCAAAGATCACACACTGAGCAGGAAAGCCTTATATATAATTTGGCCAGATTTTTATGCCACTCAGACAATGAGACTATCCCAACCTCTTCTGAGCTGAAATGCAGCAATGCCCACACATTCTACTTACATGCAAAATCAATTCCACACATTTGTTGTCTCAACTCACAGAGTCATGAAAAAATGATTCATTTTAAACAAACAAACAAACAAAAAAACAGTATGGTGTAGTGTGAGACATTCCATGTCCATTCACACAGAAGCGCTAGACCTGATTTTGTCCCTGAACTCCTTTTTAAAATTAAAAAAAAAATGTGTGTATGATTGCATTGCCTGCATGTATGGAAGTGAATCTGTGTTCTGCAATGCCCACGGATGTCCAAAAAGCATGTCATATCCCCTGGAACTAGAGTTAAGGATGGGTGTTAGCTGCCATGTGAGTACTGGGAATCGAACCCAAGTCCTCTGCAGGAACAGCCAGGCCAATGCTCTTAACCACTGAGCCATCTCACCAGTCTCATATCCCTTCACTCTTGACTCCACCCCATCCAAAATAAAATCACTTCCTAGAATGGTATCTCAATTGGTTCTATATGGAAAAAACTATCAAGGTATTTGCTATTCATGCTTAAGAATATTTCCAAAATAAAATAGAGGTATACAAGTAAAATAAAATGGGTCATACATTTAAGATGAAATGATACTTAAAAGTAATCTTTTCAATTCCTTTCTTTCATGAAAGAGAGCCTTATTATTAACTAGGAGGAAGGTGAGTTGTAACACAGCAAACATTCTGGCCACATCATGGAATCACAACACTGTCTTGTTCTACATGTGGAGGATGCTTTAGAAATGACCTGGTGTCGCTTCTTCGTTTTACTTCTCAGCTTCTCAATTTGCATTCCAGCCCTGTCAAGCCACAGAAACAGCTCCCACAAAGTCTGCCAACGAATTCCTTTTGACTGGGCCGAAAAGATATTTATCTATTTTTAACTTGCCTGATATTCCCATGGTACCTAATGTCATTAGTCTTTTCTTCTTTCTTGAAGTTTTTCCTTTTGTGACGCAGTGACCTCCTATCCCACCTTCATGTCAGACATATCGTCTTGTACTTCATCTATAGAAGTTTTATTTTAAAAGCTCTATTCTAGAACCTCTCTTTCTCTCACATACTTTAGGGAACATATAGTAAGCAATACTACAATAATAAACCTACATCATCTTTTAAAGTAAATTGTATACAAATGTGTATTTCTATGCTAATCTATTCATCTAACCGCTTCCTAGACAATTCCTATTGCATTATTTTAAATCTCTGCAAACTCTTCACGTTAAACCCAAATATTAGATAATTCTTCTACTGCTTAAAGTTGACTATCATCAACTAATGGACAAGACATTCTCTGAGATAACCTTTTCGTCAATTTCTACAATCAGCTTTTCGTCAAGCTCTATTGATATTCATTTTCTTTAAAAATTTTTATTTATTATTTTTTATTTACTTTATGTGATTGAGTGTATTGCCTATGCATGTACGTGCACCCTGTTGTGCAATGCCCGTGGCTGTCAGAATAAGGGTCAGATTCCCAGGAACTGGAGTTAAGGATGGATGGTTGTTAGCCACCATGTGGGTGCTGGAAACCAAGACAGGTCCTCTGCAAGAGCAGCCAGTGCTCTTTGGGCTATCTCTGCAGCCCCCAATTTTATCAGTCAACTATTTCTGAAGTCTATCCCTTTTTCTCCATCTCAACTTCTATGACTTCAGTTGAGATAGCCTTATGTCTTATTACTGCTGTACTAGTCACCTAACTAGTGTACTTGAAACAACAGCCAGCTGTCTTTTACATTATTATGTATGCTGGTTAGGGATAAAATCAGAATTGGGGATCAAAATCAAAATCTAATCATACCACAGGTCCCGGTTAATGCTATGGTTCTCCACTGATCTCTGGGTAGAACAAGAAAATTACCCAATATAATCTAAACTCCCATATGATCTGCCATACTTGCCTTGTCCTCCAATTCATCCCCTTTTCTTCTCAGCTCTCCTAAATACACTTTTTTTCTGGTTTCTTATACTTGCTGTGTTGTTTAATCTCATGGAGTGATCATGCCTGCTACCTTTGGTTAGTACCAGCTTATTTATCAAATTTAGATTCAAATAATCTTTCCTCAAGAAGGCCTTTCCTAACCTGAATAAATCTACCAACTCTTCCTATCACAAGAACTGTTTTTGAAATCATTTTATTTGTTATTTTATTTTATGCTATGAATGTGTTACCTGCATGGATGTAAGTGCACCCATGTCCTGCAACACCCGCAAACATCAGAAGAAAGCATAAGGTTCCCCTAGAACTGAAATTATCCACGGTTGTTAGCTGTCATATGGATTCTAGGAATCGATCTTGGGTCCTCTACATGAGGACCCAGTGCTCTTAACCAAGTTCTACTAATTAAGACTCATTGGTTATATGACCTTGGTCAAGTCATTTAGTTCCTCTGAGTTTCATTTTCATATTTTGTAATGTGTAGATAGTATTATTTCCTAAAATATTTCTATATATAATACTGTTGAAAGACACAGGAAATCATAGCTGAGCAAGTATATCAGGCTCTTATTCTCAGTTCCTGGCATCTACTGAGTGTTCAAGTTTATGTTTTGACTTTGTTCCTTGGATAGTTCTACTTTCAAGAATAGTAAGTCTCAGGAGCTTTGAAAAGGTCTTATTTAACCAGATGTGGTGGTGCAAGTTTTTAATCCCAGCACTTGGGAAGCAGAGGCAGGCAGATCTCTGTGAGATCAAGGCCACTCTGGCCAACATAGTGAATTCCAGGACAGCTAGTGCTAGCAGGGAGACCTTGCCACAAATAAAGAAAGAAAGAAAAAGAAAAGACAAAAATACTTATTTGCAATACAATGAAAATCCTTAAATCTAATCCTCCTATGCTACTAACTCACCAAATTACAACTGGTTGAAGCATCTGTCACACTCGTGTACAAAAATGATGTTTCTGATCCAATGTATAATGTTATAAGGATAAACATATAATATTCAATCCTATCATGATAGGTCTAAAAATATTTTAATATATATACAAAAAATACTTCATATTATCATCCTTTACTAATTAATTAGTCTTTAAAACCTCTAGGAGGTAAATAATAATTCGAAGTTTTCAAAAAATTACACTATGGGGCAGAATAATATTTGATTTCCACATTTTGTCCATCAAAGATGCTAAAGCACGTGTAAGATCATCAATTTTTTCTTATGTCACATGATTAAGTGTCAAAGATATACTTTCCATATTTACTAGAGAAGTGAACAGAATTATTTTTCATGTGTGAGGGGCTTTATGTTTCAAGTCACTGGAAACATGCTATATATACTCACAAATATTTTTAATATCTATGCTCTGATTCTATTCAAGTAAATGTCCTTTCTTGATGGCATTTTGATGACTTATATATAATATATACACATACATGTACAGATATTATTAGTGAATAAAACAATATTAAAAGTTTCAGAGACAATTTCCTGAGGGAAATAATCATAATATGTCCCATATATAAATATCCATCACCAAGACATCAAGTGAATTTTTCATGTATAGAGTCTTCCTCAAACAATGAGTTCCTTCCACTTGCAAAGATGAAGTAGAAGTTATAAAAAACATACAATTTCTAATTGGCACATATTGGGTGTTTGAGGCAAATTAGAGAGAGCAAGAAATCATTTAATCTAATCTTTAATTGATAGAGGTCACTTCATAAAGAATATTAAAGTCAATTTCAAATTAATAAAGTGATCCACTTGAATTGTGGGAACGATTCGCATGCCTTAACATATTCTCACCTTACCATATGGCTCTAAGTTTGAATGAATTTCCAGATGAGAAAATCCTCTGACAGAATGTGTGGTAATTATATTTATTAAATCACATAGTTCATGAGATCAGTATGAAGGATGGTTGACATTCCTTAATTATACATAGCATTGTATATAGATAGCTAAGTAGATTTATTACTGATATTGGATCATATGATGTTAGAGGCCAGAAATAACAGGTGACATGTTATCTAAAGTCAGAGATCATAAAGTATCAGTATCATGTCTAAGTCAGTGTCAGAAAGTTATAGAACCAGACAAGTCAATGTTCTAACTTTAAGCTCAAGACCTAAAAACTTAGAGGAACACAAATGTAAGTCTAGGTGTCCAAGGCTTGAGAGTCTAGAGTTCTGATGTCTAAAGGCAGCTGTTTGGCTGCTGCTCCCCCACATCTAGGTAGATATTTCTTCACTTATTCCACTGGCTCACACACCAATCTCCTCCATAATTATACTTACATCACAACCAGAAATAATGGTTTACCAGTTCCCTAGGCATTTCTAACCAGTCAAGTTGAAACCTAAAATTAGCCATCACAAATATATTATGGATCAGGTAGAGGGTCTGTCTCTCAGACTGAATTACTACTGCAGAGTTTATGATGGCTCTTGATTTATGTGGTCACTCACTGACATAGTAGGTCCTATATTTCTTTCCAATTAGTTATAATGGAAATGAATGCCACACTATATCCCCCACTCTGTCTTAGTAAGTAATTTGCTAAACAGACAGGAATGAAAACAGGAAACCGAAGAAAGTATAGTCTCTATGTTCACTTGTGCCAGCTGCTGTAATGCTGTAAGCATTAGTATTAATTAATTGGAGTGTGTTTACAATCACCAGCATTGTCTACAGCAAGAATGCCTAAAGAGCTGAGGTCCCTCTGTATTTATGGCCTCTACTTTTTCACAATACAGTTTGCATCTCTCTTCCTTGTTTTGTGGATTGCACAGAGATATCGAGCATGCAGAAATTCAAACTTCAAGGCTAACAATCCCAGATGAAATCACTCTTCTTCCAGACTCTAGGCAGACAACTGAATGTCTGTCCAGAGTGTTTCTGAATTAAATTACTTGGAAGGTATTTTGGGACTAGAATTCTTCAGTTCATTAGTGTTCAGTGTTCACAGACCATAAGCATGCCCAATGCTTGAAATAATTTCTATTTCTAGCAAGCAATGTTCATGGTAAGGGATTACTGCAAGAAATGTAGCCTATTTTCAAATAAGAAGACAAACAATAACTTGGAGGACAAGTCAATGCAATCTTTTCAAACTATGTTAGAAAAATTTCCCCCTTGCTACATTGTAAAGATGAAAATAATGAATAACAGGAAAATTGACTGTTACAGTATCCCATGTCATAGACTGTTCTAAGCTTGTTTCTGCCACTGACATGAAAACTGCCTTACCATCATATTCTTTTCTTTTGGACATATCTTAGATTTTAAAGTTTTGTTACTGATGTCTCTAATGTCTATATCTTCTCCATAAAATACTATTCTGGATTTGTCTTAGATTCACAGAATGCTGAAAAATCGGTTTTGGACAGAGTGAATTATTCAGACTTGAAAAATAGCAATAGTTTTGTATCGCCAAGTAAGCTAGAACTTGGTGACAGTGTGAAGTTACAATCACTACTAGCATTTTTATTAGACAAAGAATATCAGGACTGACAAGATAGTTCTGTCAGTAAAATGCACTTGCTATGCAAAGATAATGACTTCAGTTGATCCCTGGACTAATTATGCAAAGAGAGAACCAACTCCTGAAAATTGTCCATTGACCCCCACACATCCTAGGGCACACACCTGACCACATCATATGCATACATATAATAATAATAAATGAAACAAAAATCAGAGGAGAAAACTGCCAATAATTCTATAATCCCCCAAATGCTAATCCATTTGTCCCATCTCTCATGTTAATTTTTATTCTAAATATTTTACTATTATTCTTTCTCTGCTTTATTTTTTTAACTGAAAAAAACTCCTGTGTAGTTTCTCATATTTTAAAGTGTACATTAATTGCATTGTTTTGTAGGTTACTTTATTTGGTCAATATAATGTTATTGTACCCAGCAATAATTCATTCATTTGCATGTTTTGTTACTTTATTCTACGAGTATTCCACAATTTACTTTTCTGTTCCAATACTGACGGAATTTGTTTCTAGTTGGGAATTTTTCTATAATGAATAGTGCAGCATAATATTCTAAAATATTTCTTCTATATACATGTAAGTTCCTCTAGGGTGCATATCTGGAGGAAGAATTGCTAAATCCTAAGGCATTGATAGCTTCAATTTCATTATATAATACCAAATTGTTTCTTAAAATTTTATAGCAATTTACAATCTCTACATAGTGAAGAAAATGTTTAATAAATTTTCATCCCCACCAACACTTGTCATTTTCAAATTTCTTAATTCTTGCCAATCATCACACTATAATTTTAACTGGCATTTGCCTGATTGCTAATGAGGTTGAATGATATTTTAATATATTTGTGGATTGTATTTTGTCTTTGAAGTAACTATTCATTTTTAAACTTTTTCAATTCATTTATTTTCTTTCCTTGATTAATATGTATAAATTATTTTGTAGCAATCCATAACAATTTGAATAATTTACCAGTTTTCTTGGAAATATTTTTCAAGGTTTTGTCTTTTCATTTTATGGCATATATGTTTAAAATATTATTTTTAGTAGGATGGTCATTTTCACCATATTGATTCTACCAGTCCATGAGCATGGGATGTCTTTCTATCTCCTTGTATCTTACTCAATCCATTAATTCAAAGATTTAAAGTTTTCACTGAATAGGTCTTTAATGTCTAGTTATGTTTATCCCTAGATTTTTTGAAGCTATTGTGAGTGGATGCATTTCCCTGAATTTTCTCTGATTACTTATTATTTGTATACAGAAACACTACTGATTTTCATAGATTGATTTTGTAACCTGTCAGTTTGCTGAAGAATTGATTATTTCTAGAAGTTTTCTAATGGAATTTTTGGGAATCTCTGATGTATATTCCGTCAACTACAAGTAAGGATAATTTGACTTCATCTTTTTTCATTTGTTTCCATTTAATTTGCTTCTCTTGTTGCTCTATCTAGAACCTCGAGCACTATATTGAAAAGGAGTGGGTAGAGCAGACAGCCTTGTCTGGTTCATGATTTTAATGGGAAGGATTCAAGTTTTTCTTTATTTAGAATGGTGTATTTTCTTATCTGGTGGGTTTGGGTTTGATTTATGCTTGACTTTCCATATTCTTGAGTTGTACTGTTAAGCCATTTATCTGTACTTTTTCTAATTTTTTAATATAGGTGCTTAAAGCTATAAACTTCACTCTTAGGACTACTTTTATTGTGTCTCAGTGGTTTTATTGTATTGTATTATAATTTTCATTTAGTACCAGGAATACTTGACTTCTTCTTTGACTCTTTCATCTTTCAGAAGTATGTTGTATAATCTTCATGAGTTCCTGTGGTTATTAGAGCTTCTTTTTCTGATTTGTTTAAGCTTTATTGCATTGTGGACTGATAGGAAGCATGGAATTAGTTCAACTGTTTGTATTTATTGTACTTTGTTTTGTGCCCCAGTGTGTGATCTATTCTCGAGAAACTTCCATGGGCTGCTGAGTAGACCATGCATTCTTTGGTGTTTGAGTGGAATATTCAGAAATGTCTGTTAGGTTCATTGATGTATGATATAATACAGATGTTTATCTGTTTTTCTTTGACCAGTTGATGTATCTGTTGGAGATACTGGTGTACTAAAGTCAGCTACTGTTACTGAATTTGGATTGATCTGTGTCTTGAAGTCCTGTAGTACTTTTAAAAATGAAATTGGGTGCACTAGATTTTGGTACATATATGTTCATGATTGTAATGTTTTCTTTGGTGACCTTCTCTATCTCTTCTGTTTAATTTTAATTTGAAGCCCTATTTGTCAGATATTGGAATTGCAACCCCTGCTGGTTTCTCAGTGTCATTTGCTTGGAATAATTTTTTCCATCCTTTCAACCTAAGGTAGTAACTATCCTTGAAGGTGAGATGAGGTTTTTGGAGACAACAAAAAGATTAATTTTATTTCTTAATCCATTCTACATATCTGTAGCTTTTGACTGGGTGGTTGAGACCATTGATATATAAAGTTATTGTTGAAATACGTATGTTGGTTACTGTCATTTTAACTTCTGTTTGTGTTATTTTGTGTTTCCACAATTTTACCTTTGTTTTCTTTCTGTAGCCTCTTGGATATGGTCCTTCATTTCTTCAGTCCTTTATATTGCTTTGAGCATTGTGGTTTGGCTTTGTGGACATGGATTCTTTATATAGATAGATAGATACATAGATAGATGATAGATAGATGATAGATTTTTTTCTTTCCTCTTTGAGTATGATAGGCAGTTTTGCTGGGTAAAGTACTCTGAGTTGCTATCTATGATTATTTAGAACTTGAAATAATTTGTTTCAGGCTATTCTGGCTTTCATAGTTTGTATTGAGCAGTCAGTTGTAATTTTCATGGGTTTTCAGTCTTATGGAACTTATTTCTCTTGAAACTTTCATTCTCTCTTTTTTCTGTACATTTGATGTTTTTACAGTGGTGAGTTTCTGTTCTGGTCCTGTCAATTTGGTTTTCATGTGCTTCTTGTATCTGTATGGGTATGTATGTCTTTTTTCTTAATTAAGGAAACTTTCTTCTATAATCCTTTTGAAGATCTGGTCAATGCCATTGACCTGGGATTCTCCTCCTTTCGATGCTTATGATACATAAATTTTATCTTTTCATGGTGTAGCACATTTCCTTCTCTTTTTCACAATAGCCAAGAAATTGAAACAACATAAATGTCCCTCAACAAAAGGAAAACCTACTTTTGCCACAGCCACAGAACAATGTAATTTGTTACTTTATTCTAAAAACATATCCTTATATACAAAAATGTACCTTTCACCTCTCATCAAAGAAGCTTCTTTTCTCAAAAATGGAGTCTATTACAGAGTTCTAGAACAGATCAAATACAGAAAATAAGTGTCTGTGAGATGCTTAACCTTAAGTGATGCATCTTCAATGCAACCTCTATACTACATCCCTCTATACTGCATCTTTCTCTATATGCATCTCTCTATAATGCATCTCTCAGTTCTCACCAGAGAAGTTTCCTTATACAGAAGATGGTGATTAACACAGGAACTCATAATTGGCCAATGAACAGAGAACAAGATGCCACAGTGTGCTTATCTCTGAATAGGATTAGGATATCTATAACAACCCTCTGCCTCCCAGGGCTCAGGGACCAATGCGGAAGAAGACATGGAAAGGCTGTAAGAGCCAGAGGGAGTAGATGACCACATGGAAACAGTCTTCCAGACAGCTGCTCTGTTACACATGTGAACTCACAGCAATGGTGACAGCACACATAAGTCTCATGTGAGCTCAAACCATACAAAATCCCAGCATAGACATGGGGAAATGGGTAAGAAATCTCAACTTTAGGAATTTTTGACAATTAATGTCTGCTGAGATGGGAAAGACAGAATCTTATAGGAATAGGACTTTTGGTGGGTCCAGTGGGTGGACCTACATTGAAGGACGTTTGAAGACACAAATCAGACTCTATAGGCCATGTTATATATGTAAGAGAGTACATTAAATTGGCCACAGGAAGTGGGGAGGAAGGGTGGAGAGGGGAGGAGATCTAAACACCATCATACTATATTGTATAAAAATTGCAAAAATTCAATAAATACAAAAACTTTAAAATGTGACACTGTATATTAGATATTGGATGGGAACTCAGAGGAGACAGCGAAAAGACCTCTGCATGGTCTTTCTGTGATAATTAGAGTTCTTATGCTATGATGCTGAATTCCGACTAAATGTATCACCACAGTGAGCATTCTAAAATACCTCTAGAGTTCTGATAATGCAAAGCATCTATAAATTAGGAGTCATAGAAGCTGATTCTCTGCATTTGACTAGTTATGCATATCTATCTCAATTTCAATATAGAAGTGAATATCAGTAGAGTATGACTAGAAGAAATCCTGCTTCATTGGGCAGTTGTCTTTGAAGATTCATAATAGTAACCAAGTCAAAACATTGCCTATATTAATACTTTCAAGAGATCTCATGTCCACTTTTTAATTTGAGTTAGTAAAGATTAGATAGACTGCAAAAACTTCTCTGTACAAAATGCCTAAACCTTATGGATAAAGTGTATGTTTTTAAAGGAAAAGATGAAATGGCCATGACCTAAGGGGAAATTCTCAGAGACCTAAAACACAAAGATTTGATTTCAGAGTAATATTCAAGTGCCAAAAGCAGAAGGCCTTAGAGTATCTTTTGATTTGAGAGACCTATGACTGCAGTTTTAGTGGCACCTTGGGGAGATGGAAGGATGAGAAAGAAACCTAGAGTCCAGGAAATGTGATGGTCTATTTAAGTGATGGGGACATGGCAGTGTGGTACAAAAATAGAGGTAGCTAGGAAACACGCTTATCTGAAACTTGAAATGAAACATAAATGAAAATTACAAGAGAATTTGTAATCACAGAAAAGCATCATAAAGGTTTATGATCCCAAATAATACTAACTGTAATGAAAATACATCAAGTCACTAATTCATTTAAAGTTGTTCAAAGTTAGCAATCTAAAATATCTCTAGTATAAGGAATGATAATTAACTTGGGGGGGACACAAACTTCAACACCTATTTCAAAATCTTGCTTCAACTAAAGATATAATGAGTGTGATCTTCCAGCACAAATCACAGAATACCTAAGATAACAAGGAAACCCAGAGTATTAGCCAGGATGAGACATGAGTAATAAAATATTTCAGATAAAAGAATGAACAGACTTCAAATAAATACATTTAACCTGATTAGCTTACAAGGGAGGTGGTAAGAAGTGACTAATCTAGATTTGGAAAGATTGCTCAGTGGTTAAGAGCACTGTCGGACCTTAACTGGCTAGCACTACATCCTAGCAAATAACATCTCCCATACAAGAAATAAGTTGCATATCTTTGAGTTGTTGGTCACTGAGGTCCCATAGGCCCCCAAACACTACAGGATATTGCCTAACCTTAACCCTATCCTTCCAGAACTGGACTGTAACACCTATTTTAAAATGTGTTTCTATCTGGGTTCAAGATTTTCTATGTTTCATTTTTAGTACACTATATTTACATGTGATAATATTACATTTGTCCTGAATTTCATTGGAATCCCTGATTCTGATAATTCAAACTTTCATCAATTCTGAAAATTTTTAAGCCATTACTTCTTTAAAAACCACCATTTCTGAAATCTATTATTTCTTTTAAGTTCTTGCTTGATATATGTTGGATAAACTACCTCTGTCTTTGATGCTTCTTAACTTCACTTTCATGTCTTCAAATTATCTGACATGAGTGCAGTGTTCTGGGTAAGACTTTTAGTCTATCTTCCAGTCCAATAGTTATTTAATTAGTTATATCTAATATGACTTTCAAATTGTTCATTGACTGCTAAAAAAGTTGTTGTATTTATCATTTCTAATACATAGTTTCTCGACTCTTTTATAATGTACTGTATTTTATTTTTGCACTGCATTTTAAAATCACATGATGCTATTTATTTAGGTGTAAGGCATATTTCACCTGAATGTGACACAGAAATCTTCTCATGACATTTCCCATAGCTCCTAAGCTAGAAAGTGACACTAAAGTGTTGGATTTGAAATTTTGATTCATGTTTCTTGATTTCCTTCCTCTTTCCTCAACCTTTCTTCATTTTTATCGTTACTTATGCCTACATCTTTATTTTTATTCTGGATCCAAATTCTACAATCTTTTAAATTCCAAGCCCACCTTTATAAAACTACTAAATTGGATTATTAATGACAAATCAAAGGATTCCAAGTTTATAAATCTGAAAGTCCTTTGCTTCCTCAATATAACACATTCTGAATGCTTTACCCTACAGGGTACAATGCAGAGCTCATGTAATTTATTTATTTATTTTTTGGCTGATCATAAAAAGGAGGTCAATTTACTTGGAAAATGCTACCATGTTTGCTTAAACTAAAAGTGTTGTTACTTCTATTACTGTATGAAAATATTCAACAGAAGGTTCCTTAAGGATGATATAGGACATGAGATGGTTGGAACTGACAAGATATAGGTGAGATGAGTATATATTTTTAGAACTAGATTGTACTTTGCTTTATAGTACGTTTTGAGCTCTCAAGGGTCAACTTACATTCTTCAGTACAAAGCCAGAACACATTTAACACATGAAAATAGAAAGAAGGAGCCATTCTTTGCTCATGGTTAAAGTATCCAATTTTATTTTCCTAGTAAGATGTATAAAAGGCACCATTAGATATCCCTCTTTAGCAAGAAGAGAAGAAAATGATGGGTAACAGCTCCAAAGAGATCTGAGAAATGGGTGCTCAAATCAAACATTCTCAAGCCATTCCAGTTGTGAAGGTCAAAGCCTTTATTTCTGAAGTCAATTTTGCAACAGAAGTAAGCATGAACCCTGGCATTGGAAAGCTTTGTGTTTAAATACTGGTCTAGGTGTCCTGGACTGAATGAGTGATATCATCAGGGTACTAGAAGTGCTTGAAATTTAGTAACCTTGAAATCCATTTATTCATTCAGCAAATATTTTACCAAGTGGTAGATATGTTCTAGGCCTTATTTGCGGAATGGACAGTATTAAAAGTGAAAGCATCTAGATGCTCCCAAATTCATAGGATTTTGCATGACTTACTTTGCAGGCTAGCCTGCTCTCTAGCCATCTACTGATCCTAAAAGGACTAAATGGCACATTGCTCCTCCTGTGTCCATAGGCAATCATGCAAAATGCTCTAATTAAATGTCTCCATAATGACTGTGCATTTCAGGAATGGCCTGGTGCCAATGCCTTGAAAAGTCGGCTCCAAATGCCACACTTGTCCTGCAGCTAATGGATAACATGACCACAGCATCCATTTAGAACTGCTTGTTTGCTTTAGATTTAATCAAGCACACTTCTCCTCCTCTTCCTCCACAAATATTAATACTTGCTTTCTACTACAGTTCCTATATCTTAACAGAAAATAATGCAATTTTTTCTTCTTACTTTTAATTATCTCTCGACAGCTTTGAGAAAAGGCACGAGTAACACAAATCACAACGCCAGTTGGCTCTGGAATGCATCCCATGTGCTTCCGAAACAGATTTTTTGAGTTATGTTTTGAACAAATGTTAATATTGGTTTGTGTTTCCTTAACAGACACCAACAGATGAGCAGAAAAGAAAGAGGGCCTTCATGAATGTAATGGCATGATGGGAGGGCTTTTGAAGAATGACAATACCATGAATATAATGGTAAGTGAAAAAGGAATATTGAATATTTTTTTAAAATAGCGTTTTAGGTGATATATGAATGCTAGACATCAGATATTTCTGCAACCGAGGTACCATCTACATCAGTACTTTCTCAAAATACATGAAGATAGTAGTTACTTTTATGAGATTTTTTTTTTTTCCTAAAAGTTTCTAGGCACTAGGTCTCACAATTTCCGTGCTTGTTTTCTAGCAAAAATCAGTAACCAAGAAGCAGGACAGGATTGTCATGAAACATATATTGAGCAGACCCAGTCTATACAATAGTGATCACATTTTAAGGAACAGTTGGCATAGTAAACATTTAATAAACTTCATTATTGAGTCTTCACGATCATCAGATGCTATTTTATAAATGAAAATGGGATCTTTAGTGAATTTAGATAATGCTGAGACTCACAAGATTAGATAGTGGTATAGCATTGCATCCTAACTCATATCTTGCGCATATCATATTTTATTTTAATGTTTAGCAAGCAGCGAGATTGGATAATTGTACTTTAAAATACGGGGGACTGATAAAGAATGACGTTGGACAGAACGTGATAGTTCACAAATTAATGCTAGAAAAAAAAATACCAGAAGAACATAGTTAGGCATGGGTACTGAAGATAACAGTCATTGAAACTGGTGTAGCTGCTGCCCACGACATATGACTTATATGACTTATAAGGAAATACTCCAGGAAGAACTCTGCTTTATTTGTCCTTTCTTCCTCAAGCAACCATACCTATCAAGAGATGTCACATGATACTTCCCAGTATACCTTGGTGATCCTGATCTGCCTGTGGTTGGGTCACTAATACCTATCTGTTGTACTTGGCAAAGGGAGGGATACATTTTTTTTTACCAAGATTTGAGGCACACTTGGAGGGCTTTCATCCTCTGGGAAACCTAATAGCATTCCATCCAAGGTCACTGAATTCAAGCTCTTGCCTTTTCTGCATCATCAGGACATCCTTTTCACAAAGAAGCACATCCTGCGAAGCCAATAGAACTAGGGGGAGACCATAAATTAGGCTTTGAAGTGGGAATAGCAGAGAGGAAAGTGATTTAGGATGAACTGGAAATGGGGGCATTGTGAATGTAGGGAAGGAAGGAGAAAAGGAAGAACTACAGAAAAAGGATCCAGTCAGGGTCAGGTTAGCAGGTCAGATATAGTTAGTGAGACGAAAACATACCCAACACCAAGATTTGATGCAAGATCAAATAAATTATATATTCATGTTTTATAAAATATAAAACACAGACCAACACATTCATACACATACAATAAAAATTGGTAATCTGTGTTCATCCTACTCAAAATGTCTTATGCTATTTGACTTTGAGAGTGAGCAAAGCCTAACTAAACTGGTGCCTTGACTGTGTTCTCAGCTTTGTATATTTGATGGAAGGGGAAGATGTTCACATAGGGATTCTGACACTAGAGACTATTAATTCAATTCTGAAAAAAAAAAACTGAGGTCATGTTGCAGATGGCCAGGAAATAGTAGAAATTGTAACCCAACGAGAACTTGAATATCATTCAGTTAATGTTTTAAAAAATGTGTTTACAGAACTGTATAGGTCCAGGGATGCCCCAGGGACCACCAAGGGAAGAACTGAGGGTATATCCAATTGGTCAAAGTTATACTTCCCCTTACCTGGCCTCCATCCAGCAGCTCTGATTTATCTGGTTATATATTCCTTTCTGGGTAAGATTTCATTTGAAGAAAGGGTTCAGTTTCTTCCAAAAGAGGCAGAAAAGATGGAAAGTCACTTTGTAGCCATATGTAATAATTTAGGAGATGTAGAAACCAAGTTCCAAGAGATGAAGGATATCTAGAAGATCCAAAGACCATGTGTGCAAGCTATAAGGTGCATTCTTAATTCCCTTTCTCATCTCCCCTTGGCTGTATCTTTTCATGTTCTTTTCTAGAATAGGCCTACTCTGAGCTGTCTCTCAAGCCTTGAAGGTCATACATAGATCTTAATTCAAACTCTTGTCTTAGCTTCTTTTCATCATTCTTTTTCTGCCAAAAAATTAAAAAAGCACCATGTCTTGGCTCTTGGAAGTTAGTTATGTATTTTATGCTCTATGAATGTCCATGGATCGAGTATCACAACCCAACAAAATAGCAGAGGGTATCTTTTAATTCTCTTTAGCTTGATAAATTTGGAAGAATCTCTTTGGACCACTGTTTGTCAGTGTGTTTATTCTCCCAAGTTGTTTATCTTAAGAAGACTTGCTGCATAGGTTTTGAAGATGAATTTGTTGGGTAAGATATGTATGGGATTTTAGCATGTCATTTAAAAGAACTGTACCAAAGTACTCTTGTCATTTACTCAGCACTTGGCCCTGTGGGGAGTGCCCAGTGGCCTTTCTTTCTCTGTTCATCTGTCCACTCAAATCTGTCCTAGGCTTACCTTGTAGATTCTGATCTGAACAATTTTTTCAAAGTCCCAGACATGTTCTCTTTCAAAAAACAAAACAAAACAAAACAAAGAACAAAACAAAGAATAAAACAAGAAGAAAGACCTGCTTGGCTTGCTCAAATCTATATCTCTCCTCTCTCCTGCTCTCTTACCATAGACCAAAGTGCCCAAGGGACGTGATTAGACACACAAAATGACATTGAAATTCATGCCACACAGCATTCAGGTTCAGCTATCATGTGAAAGATCATAGTGCTTTTGTTCCTATTCAGTAAAAATGAGTTACAGATTTTGGTCTCTTTTGTTGTTGTTTCTTTGGAGTCAAGAAGATGATTTTACATCTTCCAAACATGTGAATAGTTAGACAACAATGATATTGTAAAGACACTGTGGGGAAGAAAACGGATTAAGTAGCATATTTCTGACAGAACCCATATCAGTGGAAGATAGAATGAAGGGAGAAAGGGTGCTGCTAGTTTTGAAATGAAACTCATCAGATACCAACAGCCTTTTCTACATGAGATGAAAGTGAATGGCAAAGAATTCAAAGTGGCAGTTACCCACTCTGGATGCACATCAAATTCATTTGAAAACTTTAAGAAATAAAGATGCTTGGAATCGATCCTCAGAGTCCATGTGATTGGTCAGGAATGGAGACTGACACTGATGGTTATTTAAAGCCTTTCTTGTGGTTCTTGTGTACATCTAGAATTCAGAATCCTTGTTTATGTTGTTTTCTTGATCTTTCTTTTTAAAATTAATTTTTAAAAATTAGAATACAGACTCAGCAGTTCAGAGCACCGGCTGCTCTTGCAGAGGATCCAAGTTGCTGGCACTAACGTGGTAGCTAACAACCATCTGTAACTCCTGTTCCAAGGGATCTGTTGCCTTCTTCAGGCCTCAGTGGGCACTGCATGCATGGGTGCACTTACATATTGAAATTAGAGTACAAAGCAAAGGATTTTATTATAGTGTTTTCTTATATATTATTATGCTTTGTTCTTCCTTGTTGCACCACACACACTTCTGTCCCCTGTGTCTCTCTCCTCCAGTATCTTCTCTTGTTCCCTTCTTCCATCTACTCTCCTTTTGTAGTTCCCTTTCTACTTTTATGCCACACAAGCATATATATGTCTACACATACTGAAATTTAAATGTAGATTCCATATATGAAAAATAATAGGTGACAACTGCACTTAAAACAGTTTTCCCATTTATTTAGTTTTGGGAGGAATGTGACATTTACATGCTATAGTACAGTGCATGTGCAGAGATCGGAGGAAAACATACAGCAGTGGGTTGTCTTTTCCACCATTTGGGTTCCAGGGATCAACCTCAGGCAGTAAGGCTTGCCTGTAAGCACCATTACCCACTGAGTCAACTTGTCGGTTCCCAGCAGTCCTTTTTTTTGAGTTTGGCTTATTTTTGTTTAATATAATGATTTCCAGTTCTGTCCATTTTCCTGAAAAATCTCATAATTTTATTCTCTTTTATAGCTGAATAAAATTCAATTGTGCCTACATACAATATTTTCTTTATTCATTCATCTGTTGTTGGGCATCAAGATTGGTTCCATAACTTGGATAAAATGGATAATGAAATAATCATGGATGTATAAGTATCTTTGTGGCATGCTGGTTTTGGGTAAAAAGTCAGGTCTGGTATAACTGGGTCATCTAATAGTTTTTTATAATTTTTAAAAATTTTATGTGTAAGTTTTATCTGCAGGTACATAAGTGCACTCCATGCCTGTTTAATGCCTGCAGAGGCCAAAAGAGACCATCAGATCTTCTGGAACTGGTGTTAACCATGGACGCTGGGAAATGAATGTGAGTCCTCTGTAAGAGCAGTAGTGCTCATAACCACCGAGCCTTCTCTCCAGACCTTTATTTTAGTTTTTAGAGGAACCTCACACACTGACTTCCATAGTAGCTCCAATAGTTTACATTGTCACAAAAATTGTGCAAGGGTTCTTCTTCTATATCCTCAGAATCTGTTTTAAATTTCCTTGGCAGCATGGGAAATAGGTAAAATGTCAGTGAGTTCAGAAAGACATATATACTCCTGTCTTGAAGAATCCTGGCTGTTGGCATATAAGATTGTATTGAAAGGAGAGCCAAAGCCACATTGAAGGGGGAAAATGTCATACTCAAGACCATTTGACTTAATGGAGAATGCTAGTATGATTTCATAGTCACGTGAAAGTACTTCCTAGTGGACACAAAAGAGCATACTGACTAACGTATTACTCAACTTGGATCTCACTGATTCTTCTTTGATTGTGGTACCCCCTGGAACAAGACAGTAATCATTCCATAAATGGAACAACAGAAATATAGTGACAGCTCTTGAAGATCTGGATACTTGGAATCTTCTTTCCTCCTAGAGTGTATATGGAATCAGAGCATTCTTGCCAATTATTTAAATCAGTACGTCACTCACAAAATTTTTCCTTTGTCACCTTACCATTCTGTCACTTTCTAGCCAGCAAGCATCACTGAAGAAATTTCTTTTTTTTTCAGTGTGTCTTGGGCTTTAATATAGTGTTTGACATGCAGTCAATCTTTAGTATCTGAAGGTTCTGTATTTGTGAATTCACTTACTTGCTGAAATTTATACGTAACTTCAAAACCAGTACTCACAGCACTTTCAGGGTCCTTCACGGATATGTAAGGAGCAAAAAAATTTTAGAATTCAAAAGTGAGGGCATAATGCCAACTAAGGTTGAGAAAGGTGAAAATGTGCTTTCTTGTTTTCTTTATACAATAAGAAACTGTTATTTTGTGGAAAATCTGATAGAACAATTTTTTGCACCTTTGTATTTTTTGTCAGTAAATTAACTATCTAAAATGGTTTCCAGGGGCTGACTGTGTGACTCAATATTAGAGCACTAATCTAATACATAAAATAAAATAAAGATGCTTCTCATATGTACTGCTACTTGAGTGCAAGGAGTCTGTGACGTGCCTTGTGGAGAAAATACATGCATTAAATAAACCCACTTCAGGAATGAGTGACCATATTGATGATTATGAGTTCAATGTCAATAAATCAATGCTATACATTAAATAAGGTATCTTTAAATGCAAGCACACATAAAACAAGATTGTATATTGATAAGGTGATGAAATATTATAGCTAGAGCAACAATTCACTCTTTTACAATTTACAGTTCATGGTAACTTTGTAGAACATAATCACCAGAAATAATGAAAGTTGATTATACATAGTAAGTGTTTAATTTATACTTATGAAGCAAATGAACACTTAAGCATATTTTTTATGTATACAAGTATTTATTTGCATACTTTTACTGTTTGTGTAGTAGTACCAGTACCTTAAAGATACTAATAATAGTGTATTGAGTGACAGTTGCAATTCAAGTAGCTTTCCTGTGTATCTTCTGAACAATTCTGAGACAAAAATTTATCTTCTTCATTTTACAAAGAAGGTAAGTGAGGTCCAAAGTAAAGAATTTTCTCAAAGTTCCTTAGCTAGAAGGTAGAAATGCATACTTGATATCTCTATCTATCTATCTATCTATCTATCTATCTATCTATCTATCTGTAGCTGAGCTACTCTTACAGTCTGAACTGGGTCTCCCTCTACCCCTGCTCAAATTAATATGTTGAAGTTTTATCCTCTAGTATCCCAGAATATGACTGTATTTGGACATAGAGATTTTAAGGAAGTGATTATGGGGAAATGAGGCCACTGGAGTGAGCCTTAGTAAAATGTTACTAGTGTCCTAAAAAAAAAACAGAATGCTCTGGGGCTGGAGAGATGGTTCAGTGGTTAAGAGCACTGGCCGCTCTTGCAGAGGACTGGGGTTCAATTGCCAGCATCCACATGGAAGCTAATAACTGACCGTAACTTCAGTTCCAGGGGACCGAACTCCCTCTTCTGACCTCTGCAGATATTTTAGGACATGGGTGCACTTACATACATGCAGGCAATAGAGTCATACTTATAAAATAAAAATAATAAATAAAAAATATATTTTTAAAAGTTTGAATTGAATTGTGTATTTTCTGCACAGCATCTCAATCAATCTTAATCAGCTTTATAACCCCCTTCACATTGGCACCCCTCCAAAGGCCCTCAGCTGGAACCCATTTACTGTGTCATCTGTGCTAAGGCCTACAGTGTCAATTTAGTGTCCCCAGACATTTTCCAGCAAAAGTTCATCCACTGAGTTCTAGTCAGCCTATCTAGAGTCCCTATCCCCAGGAATATCAGCTCTTCTTCATTCAGTAGTAATCAGTTGTTAGTATTTCTTCATTTAAGATTGGAGTCTGCTATCCATTTCCCTTAAAATATTTTTTAACTAAAAGAAAATAAAAATAAATAGAACACATACCTCATAAAAGGAAGACTGCATAAAGGCACAGGTGGAAGAAACGTTTGTACAAACCTTGGAGAGAGGCTCTAAAAAGAAACCAACACCACAGACAGTTTGATTTCAATGTTTCTCTCCCAGAACCTAGAAGAAAAACATTTTCATAGTTTAAGCCTCAGCTGTCGTTCTTTGCCATGGTTGCCTGAGCAAACTAATGAAACTACAATTGAGATGCCTGGTTGATAAAGCGACAGGCTCCCAGGCTTCAAATCTCCCAGAGTCTAGCCACTTGTCATAATTCACTATAGACTATTTTCTCTAGGGAGGGAGCAGTGTAATTACGAATGAGGCTACGACTAAATCTGAAATTCTGGAACTGCCAGCAAGGATGGAGCAAATAAGAAAAAGTACAGGATCTTGGGTCAAAGCCAAGTGGAACATAAAGGTGGCCAAGGCAGAACAAAGCACCGGGAGGAGTGCCAGATCACAGAACTACAAGCAAAGCAGGGCATCGAAAGATAAAACCAAGGCAGAGGATGCAGACATGAAGGAAGAGCAGGTCACAAAGACAAATGTTTAGACAGCAGAGCCCAAAGGCAGGAAGCAATACAAAAGGGCTCCCGAGGACCCACATAGCTCATCAGAGATGCAACTAGCAAGAACCTGTAGCTATAAGAAACTTAAGCTCACTCCCTTTTTATGTTTCCTAAATTAAACAAAAAACACAGAGCTGAAAGTGAATTCTGACATCCCCATCAAAATGTGAGTCAGTAATGAGTGATTGTAACCGTGTCATGTTCAGTTCCTCAGAATGCACTAATCTTTGATATTAATAACCAGCAGAACAAAAGTCATTTTCTACTTTGACTTGACAACCTTTGTATACTTTGAGTTCTTACATACACTTTTCTTTGTTTCCCTTTTCTAAGTTTACCCTGCCCATCTACAATAGAATGTTGATAGGCCTATGTTTCTTATATTCAATAAAATTTTGTTTTGTCTGTTTAAATCTTGCTGGGTTTTTGATTCAATTTTCTATTTGGAAAGAATAGAATTCGTATTATAGTAAGACTGTCTGTCAGGGACCATGGTATGTCTCTACAGATTTCATTTTATGTACCTCAACAAAATTTATAGCTCTCTAAATAAATCTTATACATTGTTTATTGATTTTTTCTCTATTTATTGTGTCATTTTTGTCTCAATTGTTAATGGAGTATATGCATATGTGTGGGTGTTTGTGTTCCATATTTTTTAAATAAATGTGTTGATTAAAAACATCTTTTCTTGGGGTAAGAGCACTGGCTGCTTTTGCTGGGGATCTGGGTTTGGTTTCCAGTACCCACATGGCAGCTAACAACCATGAATAACTCTAGTTCCAGGGGATACAGTGCTCTCTTCTGGGTTCAGTGGTCATGGCAGGACATGGATATACTTACATAAATGCAGGTAAAACACTCATACACATAAAATATTAAGAAAATTTCTTAGTAGACAACATCTTATTTTGCTTTAAAAATCATAATTCATATTTAGTTAGCTTATGCTGGATTTGTATGGAACCATGAAATCATTTGCATATTAGGACAACATGACTTTAATATTTACAGTATTTTAGGGATTCTATCATTCTCTGGAAGTCTACAGCAATGAAAACACTCACATCTTTTTGAGTGAGGCTAATGTTTACTGTATGATAGAATTGTAACGAACGTGCTGAGAATAAGTATCAGTAGAGGTCCCAGACAAACTGGACAACTATATCATACACCTTTTCCCTACCCCAAAGCCTAGGGAGCATTGCAGAAGAGGTGAGCAAAGACTATAAGAGCCAGGGTATAGGAAAGACTGGAGCAAAAAAGCTTCTTATGGACATGAACCCATAACAGCAGTGGTTGCCTATTTAGGACACATGCAAGATCAAGCCAGTCAACATTCCAGCATGAACTGGGAAGGGGTTTACAAACTCCCACACCTATCTGAGGAGCTACTGAGAGTTGTTTGCTTCAGTCAGCTTTCTTTAGGGGTATGACACTTGGTATGTTAACCATGTTCCAGTGGATGGCACCACAGCTTTGAGTCTATGGGCAGCACAAATTTATTTTGGAAGATTATTATAAAAGCAGACACAGGGGCTGAAGAGATGGCTCAGCAGTCAAGAGTACTGATTGTTCTTGCAGAAGACCCAGGTTTGAATACCAGCAACCACATGACAACTACCAACCATCCTTAACTCCAGTTCCAAGGGATCCGACGCCCTCTTCTGTCCTCTGTGGACTTTGCATGACACCAGTGCACTTACATACATGCAGGCAGTACATGCATAAACATAAAATAAAAAGAATAAAATATGAAAAGAAGACAGAAAGTTAGTGGCACCGAAGGGGGTGAAGTAGATGTGGGAGGACTTAGAGAGAGGAGCAGGTAGTGAATATGATCAAAATATATTACATGAATTTCAATATATTTAAATAATTTTCAAATAATAAAAATACAAATAGAATTTAAAAATACATAAGAATTGTGGGGGAAACTACAGGTATTTTACATGGAATTTGTAATCCCTTATACTTTTCCAAGATGATATTGATGGATTAAAGCATTTCCCCTAAGTGGAATCATTTTGGACTAGAGGAATTTTAGGGGTCTTTGTGATAGTTTTTTTCTGTTGTGTGGGTTGATGGAGATGTGACAGACAAACTAGATCTCAATAACTGTTGAAATGTTTCTAAAACTCAGAAAATTTGAGCTTTTTCACATTTTAGATTTGGTCCAAATGCCCCCTGTATTAAACAGAGTGGAGTGAAAATTCTCCCAGGAACAGGTCATGTGCTTGGCTGCAAAGGTACAAGCTGTCTGTGACACCCTCTCTGTATCACTAAGGACTGTGCTATAGGCTTGGGGCTCAGCTGCTGTTTTTAAAGCCTAGGAGTACATCATGTACCTTTCTCTGTCCTCAAGGACAAAACCTACTTCACATAACTAAGCCCATATGGATCCACACACTGGGAGCTATAAAGACTGTACAGAACTGTTTCCCGACTCTGGCTGTACTGAAGCATTCCTTCCTGTGCTTTAGAAATAAGTAACTTGATGATTTGTTCCCTCTACCTTCACCTTTTTGCTTTCTCATTTTGAAATTGCCACAAAAGCCCAAGGAAACTAAGATCAGTTGCCCTGGTTATTGTATGATTTCTCTCCTCTAGCTTGACCTCTCATCATACCCTTCACATCACTTTTCCATGTGCTACAAGTATTTATTTGAGCTCCTTGGTGTCTAAGCTCCACAGAGCAAGCAGCCTGTATGTTGTTTTTTCTCTGTGTGCTCTAGGATACCAATAATGATTACCAGCATATAATTAACCTAGACTACAGCTATACAGTTTTTGGTAGTGCATCAAAGCTTTTTCTTTCTATCATGGCTGATCCTGGCTGCTGTGACATTAAGCTAAATTTAACATGTGTACAGTGAAAAGATTTTGCCTCATTTTTTCTAGGACTTTGATGCACTGGTATTTTGAACCAGTCAGACTGCGATAGCTCAAGTTGCCTAGTAACCAGCTGAGGACTGGCACTAGGTAGAACCAAGACAAGCCACATTCCTTAATAAAGAGGGCAACAGCAGGCTAACCAGCAAGTCTAGGGTCACAGCTGGTTTGTATACTCACTCCTTTGAGGATGTGACTGAAATGCCCTCTATTAAGCTACTCATGTCCTCCATCTGCAAAATGGGTCTGATGGTGAGTACCTCCGGCAGGTATGGTAAGGATTAATAAAGAATCCAGAAAAAGGTTCAAACCTTTCAGAATAAAAGCAGTTGAGAACTGTGTAGGGTTCTTTATAGTTTGGGGAGAGCATGGAGAAAATTTTGTAAAGCAGAAATACATAAACTACTGATTTCTAAGACTTATTATCTCTCTCTCTCTCTCTCTCTCTCTGTGCATGTGAGTATACATGTGTGTGTAGGTACAGGTGCATGTACAGGTGGAGGTCAGAAGACAAGCTTGAGTTCTGTTTCTGGGGAACTGTCCACTTCTTTTTGAGACAGGGTGTCTCACTGGCCTGCAACTCACCAACTAGGCTAAACTGGCTGAGCACTGAGCCTCTGACATCTGCCTGGTTTTGCCTCCTCATACCTGGGTTCACAAACAGATACCAATACACCCAGCTTCCTTATGTACATTCTGGGGCTCAAACTCAAGTACTCATGCTTGCACGACAAACACTTCATTGTCTGAGCTATCACCACAACTCTCAATTTTTAAAAGTTGAAGACATGTACAGTAATATCAGTCTCTCTGCTTGTCTGATAACTGTGTTTATATAATTACCTCATAGAAAATTGAGATAAATGCATTGAAGACCTATTATTGTACTAAAAAATAAGTTATGTCTGAGATCAACCTAGGTATAAGGATTACTCAGCATTAATTTGACTAATTTTTCCTTGAGAAATTATCAATCCTAGAAGGAAGGACTCATGGTAAAACATAAGACAGTTTGGAAGATAGCTGTATGAACAGATGATTCAAGTGGTTTCATTTGAGTTGTAGTAACATCTCTTATTGCAAGTGTGGGCCTATGTCCAGGGCCCATGTGAGCCAACATTACTGAACTAGGGTTCAAGTCCCCTACTCATATCTGCAACTTCTGCATTTATTTTTTTTGTCCATTACTCCATGCAGAACTTGAACTTGATCCATATTGGTTCCTTCCCTTTCTTGCCTTAAATCACAATGAATTCTTCTCAGCTGCAAATATCAGCTTACAAGGTCTTGCCTTAAAACAAAGGTTTTGGGGGCTGGAGAGATGACTCAGTGGTTAAGAGCACAGGCTGCTCTTGTACAAGACTCAGGTTCAATTCCCAGCACCAACAGGGTGGCTAAAATTTGTAACTCCAATTCCCAGGAAACCAAACACCCTCTTTTGATCTCAGAAGGAATTCCACAACATGGGTGCACTTACATATAGGCAGGAAATACACTTATACACATAAAAATGTTTATAAATGGAATATCTTTTTAAAAAACAAAGATTTTGATCATACTTGTCTTAGACAATGTAAAACAAAACTCTCTGGAAAACTAAAGCTCAGGGCTGGGAGATAACTCAGTAGGTAAAGCTCTTGCCACAAAAGTGTGAGGGCCAAACTCTGAGCCTGCAGAACCCATCTAAATCATCTGTATTTAATCTCAGTTATCCTTTGGAAAGACAGAAGGCTGTTACAGGAGAATCCCTCAAAACGCACAAGTCAGCTAGATTGACATATCCAGTAGTGAACAGCAAGAGACTTTGTCTCAAAACAAGGTGAAAGGCAAGGACCAGCACTTAAATTTCCAAGTTTGCCCTCTCAAATCCATATATGCGTGTATGTGTGTGCATACATGTACATGTACACACACACATACAAAGAGAGAAACAGAGGCAGAGACAGAGAGAGATAAAGAGAGAGTTTATAACACAGCTCAAATACAATATGACAAAACAGACATTTATTTTCCAAGTCCATACTAATCATACAATCTGAAGGCATCATTAAGCAGCAAGAACTGAATTCAAATATTCTCTTTGCTGTTTTTTAGACAGACATAAAGCAAATTACTTCATCTTCCTTTAGTTAACATCCTCATTTATAAAGTACATACTAATGCACTAAAGTTTGTTAAAAAAGACCAACTGTATATATATATATATATATATATATTTCATAAACAACCTTATATATTTAAGTACATATGTAATATATGTGTATACACATAGAGTCACAAGTTTTATAAATATTCAGTGACCAATAAACTTGTACTTGACAGAATCCCAGCCCCCTTTCTCCCCAACCCTTTCTAGTTCTCATTCTAATTATGGAGGCTTTCCTAGAGGCTAGAAATGGACCTTATATCACCAAAGGAAATATATGTATTTTTTGGATAAGAATTGAAACTGGATCAAAAATTAAAACTGAATTGCATTGCATTATAGTTTTCTGTGATGATTAGAGAATCCAGCCACTTTGCATTCCCAACTACCTCATGCTGAGGTTATTCATTAATCACAGGTACAAAAAGCATGATTATTAAAGAAGTGTCTTATTTTTAAAGGAAATATCCATATAGCCTTCCTTTAACAGGTACATTTTGAGTTCCTATATTGAGTATATTTTAAAGTAGTGTTCATCTAATATAAGAGAAAAACATCAAAAGCAACAATCCTAGAAAGAGAGAACACCAGCCCCTGAAAATTCTCAAGGGCTACTCTGCTCTATGGGAACTTGGAAACTCATTGTGTAGAAACATGTGATTGCCTTGGCTGACTCTGATCCACCAGCAAGAACTCTGAAAGACATTCATTTAATCACTTGTCCTAAAGCCACCACTGATATTGCAGTCCTCTGAAGTGGCATAGGAAACCAAGTTCCTGCACTTAATGTGGAGATGAAAGGAGGCATCACACAGAGGGCTGATTAAAGGCCAGGTGCTGTGGTGAGCTTCACCTCAGAACATCTCAGTATTTTTCAGTACTGCCCTGACCCAAATTAAAGCCTCTCTCTCTCTCTCTCTCTCTCTCTCTCTCTCTCTCTCTTTCCCTCTCTACATAGTAATTGGTGGAAATTCTACCCAATTTCTCTGTGAAAACCATTTGATTTCTATAGGAAAGGTGATTCCCAACATCCAATAAGTCTGGTGAAATAGGAACTTCAGAGACCTTCAGAGACTTGTCTATATAAAAAGAGCGAGGTGTGTGTGTCTCCTCTATTGTCTTTTTGGTTGGTATAGGACTTTCCAAATTTTAGCAGTAAAATCCATCATTCTTGGAACATCTCTCACTCTTAAGAGGATATGGAACGTGTTTCGTAGAAATACAGTCAGGGTTGGAGAATGCAGCCTCTTTAAGTAGCCTCTGACAATGTTGAACAATCCAAAAATCACATTAATTTTAATACTAGTGTCATTCAAGGTCCATTCTTTCTTCCACAATTCAATGGTTACAATGTTTTTTGAGGGCAAGAACCATTAGGCAAAGCTGATAAAAGCAACCAAAATTATGTTTGTCTAAGGATGTGAGAGATGTAAGTTTTTCTCTCAGAATCTATGACTTCTCCAGCCATGTGTGGCTATGTTTACAATACCATAATTGAGTTCTCTCCCATGAGTGAGCCTTAAGTCCAATTAGATAGCTGTTCATTATACTCAAGATAAAAGTGCCACTGTTACGTCAATAGAATTAGCTGTATCAGCTAGTGTTCTGAGTGTTAGACTTTACAGCTGTGCTGGACCATTGACTGATTTTGTCCCTTAGTGGCTTATATAGTGTCCACTGATACTATGAGAGCTAGTCTTAAAACCTAAAAATAGGGAGAGATAACTTAGCAGTTAAGAGTACTAACTGCTCTTACAGAAGACACAGGTTAGGTTTCCAGCACCCACATGGTGGCTAACAATAACTCATAATTCTGGTTCCAGGGGATCTTCGGACATTGCACAACATGGGTGCACTTACATACATACAGGCTGTAGGGCATAATGTAAGGTGGGCCTAGCCAGGCCACTTGCCAGGAGGAATAGACACCACCCGTGGGCTTGGTGTCTGCTCTGGCTAGTCATGAGATCAGCTTCTGCCCAGCATCTGGAAAGAACCTGCCTACCTGGGGACAGACCACTATTGGCTGTATTCAGGACCCCACCCCATAAGGTTATTGGCTAATCAGACCTATAAGACCTTTTGCACTTCCTTGAATAAATGAGCTTGCAGCGCCATCCGCCTGCTTCTCACTCAGCTCCCAGAGTTTGTGTCTTAACTCTGCACCAACTTGCCCTGCCCCCCACAGCGGAGACCCTTTGTCCCACTCAGGCTGGCACCGAGCACAGGGACTCCCAACAACAGGCAATACACTCATACACATAAAATAAAAATAATAAATGAAATACTTTGAAGGACAAAAATAACTAAAAAGAAATCTACAATACAAGCTGTCTATACTAATCCTTGGCATATATACAAAGGACTCATCCTACTGCAGAGACACTTGTGCTGCCATGTTTTTTTTGCTGCTCTTTTCAAAATAGCTAAGAAATGGAAACAACCTAGATGCCCCTCAACTGAGGAATGGATAATGAAAATGTGGTGCATTGAAACAATGGAGTTCTACTCAATGGTAAAGAAAGATGAAATCATGAAAGTTGCAGATACATGGATGGAACTAGAAAGTATAACACAGACTCAGAAAAACAAGCATCCATCTTCCGAACTCTCATTTGCTGACCTTAACTCCAAATCTTTAGATGTGAGTATATACCCTGATGCAACCATAGTATCCAGGAAAATGGAAAGGTGTCATGTAGATAAAGAAAAAAGTTAGAAAGGAGAGAAAAGTAATGCTTAGGTGGTGTGAAAGACCAAAGGGAAATTATTTGTTCAAATCCTTCTGAAAAGTATACATAGTGTATTTTTTGTATTTGTGAGTGCATATGTATATCTGAGGGCTATAAAATATGAAACACAAGACCAGACAGGCAGACTGAAGAAATCACCCTTTGAATTGCTGGCTAGGATAGTCCAAGAAACTCCCCCAAATAACACAGGCTATTGCCATAGCCCTTGATTTCCTCTTGGAACTTGAAGGTAAGACCTTATTGCTGGAGATATGACACATTTCAGACATGGGACTTGGAGCAATTGACCTGGAACTGACCTGGAATTCTCCTTCCTGAAGACTAGCTAGGCCTTTCATTCCTTTTATTTTCTGAAGACATAGTGTTATTCTCCTTCAGAGGATACCAGAAGAAGGTAACATAGGCCAGAACCACACCAAACACTGAATCTGCCACTGTCTGGATGTTAGGCTTCTTAGATTCTGCAACTGTGAGAAATATATTTCTGTTCTTTGTAAGTTATCCATCTTCAAACATTTTGTCAAAGCACAGGATAATAACTTAGAAACGTTGTTTCATTTTTTTGATAAACTCTAGAATTGTTTTCCATGGTGAATGTAACATTTTGAATTCCTATCAGCAGTGTAAGAGATCTCTAGTTGTTCTGTGTACTCATCAACATTTGTTATTATTGGATATTTTTATAAACTACATAGACAATTATGTAGTGATATCTTACTGTATTGTGGTTCTCATTCCCCTTTCCCTAATGGCCAAGTATGTTTAGTATGCTTACATGAGTTCATTTTCCATACTCAGACAATTACTTTATGAAGTTTCTTCAATGTTTTTAGGTAGAAAAGTGGAAAGACAGGATGTAACATACTTACTGTATCTCAGACAGAACCAGAAGTCCTCAATACATTTAAATTGAATTTTACTATGTTCCTCAGAGAATGTGTATTCAGTTGCTCTTATAGAAAGAAAGCACAACAGATAAATTAACATCATGTGGACAGCAGATTATATGAATGTATTTCTAAGATAATCAAGGATATCTCCTCTTGTGAGTCATGTCTCTTGGTTTGTAAGATAAGCTCCTACAAAAACTCAAGCAACCCAAAGAACTTGTGTAAGTTGATTGAAAATCTTCCCCACACCTGTTTTCTGACTTTCCATTTTGCTTCCCACAGGGACAAATTCACTTATTTTTCTTGGATTAGGGCAACTTAAGCTGTTGTCATACAAAGTAGCTGGATGTGCTTCAGTGCTATCTCCTGTTTCCCTTAGTTTTCTGCAGGGAAATCAAGTTTTATTGTACCCAGTAGTTCTCAACTTAAGGAAACAGGATTTCTTTATAGTATAAATACATATTTAAAGTACACATGGGCTGCTTTAAAATGAAACATGATAAGAATCATGGGTCATAGTGATAAGCTATGAAAACATATTTATCACACTAGAGCTCCTCTCAAAACCCCTTTTTTGTGTGTAGCCAAAGCTTAAGTTCTAAGATGCATAGATCTTAACATTCATTCTCCCTCACAAGTGAGGATTACTTGAACACACACACACACACACACACACACACACACACACACACACACACTGTTCTTGGAAGATGCCTGGTATTTTGAAAGTTTCATTAATCAATCCATACCCTTAGAACAGTACTACCCAAAGTGAATCTTACACAAGCATTGGATAAGAACTATTTAGAGATCCTTATGACCAGGCAATCCCTACTGAATCTTATCTCTGGGATTTTATATATATGACTTTCGGATCTTAGTAATGTTTCTAAGGGATTATTTTATATTCTTAAGTTTAAGGAACAATGATACATAATTTTGACTCATCATAAAACTGCAGTAAAGATTGAGCAGAAGAAATAGATGTTTTTATTTTCCAATAGTTTCAAATTTCTAACAAGTGTTAATCTATTACACCTTCAAATGTAAAAATCATAAGGAAACCCACAGAAAAGTTTAGGAAATCTACAGAAGGAAGAATGAGAGTCACTTTATAATACTAGGGAACAGGACTGTAGAAAAGTATGTAGCATTCCTTTTGCAATAACAACCAGTAAAATAATATGACATGTAGGAAATGTAAGTAAACTGCAAGGATTTAGAGATTTCTTTAGTGTATATTCATTCCATGTTGTACTTAGTTGCACATGGATATAGTCACACAAGTATATTATGCATTTTGAATATATTCTTCTCTGAATCCCCCTACCCTGTTTATTCTTAACCACTCCCTTCCACTAGGCCCCTTTTTGCCCTTAAACAGTTTTGGACCTACTTTCAATGTCATATAAACATCAAGAATTTTAAAAAATATTGTATGTGTGATTATATTGCCTGCATGCATGCAAGTGAAACTGTGTCATGCAATGTCTATGGAGGTCACAAGAGGGTTCAGATTTCCTGGAACTGGAGTTACAGATTGTTGTTAGACACCATGTGGGTGCTGAGAATGGAACCCCAGTGTTCTACAAAAGCAGCCAGTGCTCTTAACTGCTATGCCATTTCTCCAGTGGTTAAGAGCCATACATACAGATTGTATGTGTCACTGTAAAAGTCAGGAACCATAAATGAGAGAAGCATACAATATTTGTCTTTCTAAGATTGACTTTTGCTAAATATAATTATCTCCAGTTGTATGTATTTTCCCAAAATGACATAACTTAATGCTTCTTCGTGACCAAAACTTCTGTTGTGTTTATACATATTACAAGTCCCTCATTAATGGACACTTGTGGTATAGTTCTATAACTTAGCTATTCTGAACAAGGCTGCAATAAAAATTGGTGTGCAAGTATCTCTGTGATATGATGACTTGGGGTCTTTTGGATAAACACTCAAAAGGGACAATCCTATTTTTGAGCCATTTTAGAGAAATACACATGATAAAATAATTTTAAATGAAGAAGACTTCTTTTTATAATGAATGCTTTCAAAAATAATAGTCAAAACACATGAGGTATAAACAAAGCTATTTATGGAACATGGTATGTTTCCTTCCAGAAAGATAATACTTTCTGATCATAATGCCAAAGCTAAGTGAGCATATTTTACAGTAAGTTTGATCATAGTCTCAGTCTTGATCCTATTTAGAGGAGTTCCTAAAATCAGGTAGAGGAAGACTGGAAGAGAAAAAAAAAAAACAGAAGTGGTCTCTTAAATTGATCTTGAATTAGTCAGCTGCTGTTAATAAATATTTATTGGGTATTTATTATGTGTAGAGTGTGTGCTGCTGGCTGAAACTGGCCATCTTTATGCCCGTTTGGAAAAATGATAAGCTAGCCTTAAAAATGTCCACCCAAATTTACAGATGTAATAGAAAAAGAAGTTTTGTTCTCTCCTATTCTGCACCTTCTACTCCTCCTCAATCTCCCTACTCCTTCTAAAAGTGTTTTCTTTATATTTCCTTTTACACAGGATGAGGCTTCTACTGATTTAACATCAAGGGCATAGGATTTTCATTGTTTCTTTGTTTTATCCAGCCACGAAGATTCTCTAATTCACTCTCCCATTTATTACCAACAACATGAATTTTGCAACCTACTAATCTAAAATCTAAGGTGAAAAATGTGGAATGGAAGTGTGCTAAAGAAACTTATGACACAAAAATGAGATTATTTTGGAGGGAGAATTGTCTGTCCTCACTCTTCAAACTTTAAACAAATGATACATATCCATTTGTACTTTTACCGGTCTTCCAATTAATTTCACTGCAAAAGCAATTTGTTACATGGGAATTAATCATCACATCTTATCTCTTAATCTCGGGGCTGAAGCCTGAGTGCATCAGGAGTTTTTGTCACCTCTCCTGCCACCCCTCTAGCTCCCAATGACTTCAATCACAACTCACTGAAGAAGAACTGATAAGTCTGGCCATTTAACCAGAACTGCAGAGGTGTTGGACACATTGCCCATGCACTCCCAGGAGGAATGGGAGCTGACTGCCCATCTTTGTACAGCTTGAATTTCAGACAGATGAGTAGCCTGAAATGAGTTGCAGGATTGTTTGAAAACAAGCTCAAACTGGGCAAAATTCCAGCATAGATATGATGAAGAAAGCAAGACATCCCAGTCCAACCTAAGGATATTGTGAGAATTGATGGCTGTTGGGAGGGGCAGAGAGGCAGAGACAGTCCTTTTCAAGAGTGGGACTCTTGGTAGGTTAACCAGGCTCAAGTAGATGAACCCATGCTGAAGGCTATTTGGGAACACAAATTAGACTCTGTAGGTGAGATATCTATATCTATATCTATCTATCTATAAAACATTAAATTGGGCAGGGGGCAATTGGGAGAAGTGTGGATAGGGAAGGGTTCTAGATACCAGTCGATTATGTTGTTTAAAAATCCCAATACTTCAATAAAAAGACAAAGCAGAGATGGTAAATGATGGGTTATTTGAGTGCTGCTCCTCTCTAGCAACACCTAAGAAAGTCAAAATTAGGAGAAGAAAAAGTTCGAGTGAGAGACTGGATGCTATGTGCCCAGGATCTCTAGACTTCCCTTTATGTCTTATTACTTCCTTATGTTTGGAAATAAATTACGGCATTTTTCTAGAATAGGAAGGAAGCAATCACTTCAGAGGAGTGTTTTGTTGTTGTTTGTTTTGTTTTTGAAAGGATTTATTTTGTTAACAATCCAGATATATGTCGCAAATTCTGCTCTAGGTATACTTGAATGTCAGTGATCAGCAATGGTTGGATCCTGCTATTCAAGTATTACACTATAATTCATATGCACACATTAATTCATAGTGGGAGAGGTTCAAAGTCTCTATGATATAAACCAAAGTTTCCTAACACTTGTGAGCTATGAAAGGCATTATAAAGACTTATTTACATCATCAGAAAAAAAACTCAAATCATCATACGGTTTTACCTATATTTCTAGGATTAGTTGATTGAGAAAATAGATGAACTTGGAGGAAAATTGATTACAAATTTAAAAAGAATTTGACATGGACTTCTGGGTGATTAATCATAGCATGTGCAGACATTTAAAAGAACTTTTTATTTAGTATGCAGTCAACCTTTGAGAACAGAAGAATTAAAGGCCTTTTTTACCTGATACTTAGAGTTCCTAAGCATTCGTGATGAACAGACTTGACGTCTGTGGCTTAGGCAATGAATGATATGAAATAAACAACCGAATTAATAAAAATATATAATTGTCTGAAACAAGCCTGAGATTATTAATAAATTAGAGCAAAGTATACCTCTTTGTTAAGACTAGAATTATAGAAAGTTTGATTGGTAAGAGGGAAATTATTTCTTCCTTCTCTTTTAAGTATTACAAGGATACCCACAATAAACAGTTATAAAGAGAGTATTAGTTCTGTACCTGAAATATCAATGCAAGCTTTCTGTGCAAGTGGTCAGGAATCAATGACTTAGGCCCAAAAGGAAAAAGAGAAATTTATCCTATTCAAAAAAATCAATCCCACTTTCAAATTTTGACTATGAATACATTAACCACATTAGTAATATGAAGGTAGAGCTTAGAACTTTCAAGTGCATCTGTAATAGGAAACAAAGGAGGAAAGTCAGAGTCTAAAGGAATATTCTGCTCCACTGAGGCAAGACAAACAGGAAAATATACCCATGCCTTTGACCATAGGATGCAGAATCAGATACTCATTAAGAGCCCTGGAATCCAAACTACTCAAATTAGCAATGCCTGCTTAGAGGAAAGATCTAGAAAGTAAGCGAGAAGAATATCTTCTTTCTCTCCAGTATGTATCTCATCCTGCATGGCCACTACTCACTTGTGCATCCTAACTTGGGTTTAGAAATAGTTTTAGAAATCTTTAGAATGAATTTTTAATAATTATTTTTATTAATTCCAGAATTTTATAGAATGGATTTTGGTCACATTCAGACACTACTTTCCCCTTCTCAGCCTCTCTTCAATAACCGTACCCCCAGATTTTATGTCCTCCATTTCACTTATTTATTTACTTATTTATTTAGTCTGTCAGTTAGTCAGTCAGTCAGTCAGATAGCTAGCTAATGAGTTAGTTTTGTTTTTAAAGGCCTATCTATTCTAATCTGTTCCTCTTCCATATGCCTGTGTCTGGTCAACCTACCAGGTGTCACACCAAAAAGGAAAACTGACCGTCCTTCTCCCAGCATCCATTAGTTGTTCCTCACCCAGCAGAAATCAGTTGGCTATTGTTCTTTGGTCAAGATTGGGGTCTGCTGCCCATTTTCACAGTTCGATGATGGGTTTTTGTCTACTTAGTTTTGCATGGGTCTTGTTCATGTTGACACCACTGCTCTCGGTTCATATGAGCACGGTCTCAGGAGCACATGGGACTCTATTTCTATATGGTTATGCCACTCCTTCCCTAACTCTTACAATCTTTCCACCCCAATCTGCCACAATGGTCCCTGAGCCCTGGGTGGTTGAAGTTTAACATACGAGTCCTGACCAAGGACCTTCATACTGCAGAATCTTATTGTCTACTCTTTGGCCATCTGTGTCTCTTTGTACTCATGGAACCCTGTTGCACATTTCATATTGTGTGTGTGTGTGTGTGTGTGTATATATATATATATATATATATATATATATATATATATATATACTGAATGAAGCTTCCATAGTAGGTTTCTACACATGACTCTTTCAAAAGGCATCCCTCTCCCACTTCTGCCCTACTGTCTTATTTCCCACCCCATTAAACCACTCCTTTCTATTATTTCTGCTTCCCATTTGTATTGCTGCATTCTACCTCTTCTCCCAAGAACATCCCCATAGCATCTTATTAGTTTCCTAATCTCTAAGTATTTTCCCATTGAAACACACCTATCTAAAGATTGAAAAGTAGCATCCATTTGTGACAGAGACCATGAGACAATTGTCTTTCTGGGTCTGGATTATCTCACTTAAGATGATTGTTTCCAGTTTCATTCATTACTGCAAATTTCATAATTGTGCTTTTCTTAACAGTTGAACAATATTCCATTGTGTAAATGGACCATACTTTCATTATCCTTTCATCAGCTGATGAACATCTAGATTGTTTCCAGTTTTTGACTATTATGAATAGCACATCAATGAACATGGATGAATAGGTAACATTGTAATTTGTTGATATATTTATTTTTATTTTATATGTATGGGTGGTTTACTGCATATATGTAAGTGTGCTAAATGCATGCCATGTCTACAGAGAACAAAAGAGGGTGTTGGATCTCCTGGAACTGGAGTTATGAGCAGTTGTTAGCTGCCATGTGGGTGCTGGGACCTGAACCTGGGTCCTTTGTAAGAGCAGACAGTGCTCTTAAATGCTGAGCCGTCTCTCCATCCTTATAATGAATATTTTTAGCAAATGAAATTCTGCTCACAATACTGTTGGCGCAATCTAAGTATATATGCATGACAACCATCTTTGACTTCTTACAGCTGAAGAATAATCAGGCTCATGGTAGCATCTGATGAGACAAATGAGCTGAAACATGAAATCTGACAAATTTGTTAATGGCATTGCCTTTAACAAAGAGGATCAAACATCCATAGGAAGTAGATTTTTGCTTCATCTCCTACTGATGTTATTGACAGACATAGGAACATTTTACATAGAAAGGCAACAAATTGCTGGCATTTATAAAAAGTAGATAAAAACAGTATTTAAGTCTAAGAAGATTTATATGTCTTTCTTTCTAAAAAATCTTGTTCCTCTTTGAAATAGTTGGTGTTTTGTAATTTTTTTTACCACAGATTTTTTTCCTTTAAGAGGATTAATATGTTAGAAAACAGAAGAGAAAAATGTAGTTATGAAAATTTCATTTAAATATATGAGTCTTGTTCTCTGTTGTTCTTTTATTTTCTCCATATAGAGTCTCACTAGGTGGCCTTGGCTGCCTGAAACTTGCCCTGTAGACCTGGCTGGCCTCAAATTCACTGAGAACCATCTGCCTCTTCCTCCCAAGTGCTGGGATTAAAGGTGTGCACCACCACATCAAGCGGATTCTTGTTCATTTTTAATTTTCTTTCAGTCTTGATCTTTTAAGACACTGTTGACTCTCTTGCTTACAGCCTGTCTTAGAATTATGGTTCATTGCCATAGTCAAGAGTACGCTTCTAAAACTTTTGAAATTTTGCACATCTTTAAGAAGTAACCAACCATTCACTGATAGTTGTATGGAGTAATGTTATGAGTAATGAATATGAGGTACTCGGTGGTCATCTGATTTCCACTTTATACACATTCACTAGTAAGTAAAAACTGTTGTTTCCTCACCTTGGAAAAAAAGAATGTTCTAGACCAGCACTGCCAAATATCATCAGTTTCTGATATGATAGAAATGCAATACATAGGGTTATTGAACATTTCAAATATGGCAATGTGACTTGGGGGTTTAATTTAATTTAGAATAATTTAAATGTAGGGGCTGGAGAGATGGCTCAGTGTTTAAGTGCACTGACTACACTTGCAGAAGACTCAGGTTTGGTTCCTAGCACCCACAGAGCAGCTAAAAACCATCCATAACTCCAGTTCCAGGCAATCCAATGTCCTTTTCTGATCTCTGCAGGCATTGCAAGACACAGGTACACTTACATACCTGCAGGCAATACACTCATACACATAAAAATAAAATAAAATAAATAAATTTTAAAAATGATTTAAATAGATGCATGTCTCTTGATTACCATATTGGACAGCAGAGTCCTAAGGAAACCCTTCCATTCATGAGGACCACACTGCTATTAAACATATTATAGGCATAAAAGAGTATGTAATATACACAATTCAAAGAACAGTAAAATAATCCATGTGTTCCACAAACCGTATTAAGATGCTATCACCTAAATCTCCGAAATGTGTAAGTATCCAAGCTCAATTACTTTGTATCCCACTCCACCACAGATTTATGTATCACCTTGAATTTTTTGATTACCAGTCTTGTATTTTATTATATTATTTTATCAAAACTTATATGCATTCATAAATAAAATTTTATTTCACTCCATGGGTTTGGAGCATTTGATAAATAGAATTCTATTGTATGAATCCTTTGATTAGTACATACATCTTAATATATTAATGTCAAGTTGCTTCTGAAGTTGTCATATTAACTTTATGTACCTCACTGCAATAAATGTTTGGTTTGCTGTATTCTGGGAATAATCATCCTTGTCAGACTTTTTAATAAAATTGCTTATCTGGTAGGCATGATATGTTATCCTGTATGTTTTTAAAATTATATATTTAATTGTCACCTTATAGCCAGATGGGATAGTACGAGATATCACCATCCTTTACAAAATGGTGATGCACAGCTAAAAATTTTGGATGCTTATTTCTCGAATTTTCTTTCTTATATTTTCAGGCTATAGCTAACATATCTGAAACTCTTGAACATAAAACTGCAGGTAAGAAGAAACTATTGACAACTGTATCCTGGACACTTATCTATTGCCAACTGTATATATTGTAACTATATTTTCCTTATTTGGGACTTGTCTTTTATTTTGCATGGTATAGTTATTGAAGAAGAATTCTTAATTTTATTGCTCTTAAATTCAGCATAAATTTCCTTTGCTACCTAAGTATTGTAGAGGTATTGTATTACATTTTTCTTCTTGATGTTTGGTTTTCCTTTTGTTTTGAAGTCCTTCATCCCTCTTTAATTGATTCTCTTGTATGGTATGTGGATACAAGTCCATTTCTTCCCATGGGGATAATTCTTCTTTCAGTATTGAGCAGATGTGTTCTTACTTACTCATCCCCCATGTCAACATTCCATACATAGGCACTACTCCAGGCTTTCTCTTTTCATGTGTCATTTGTCTGTTTTCATATTTTAGTATATCCATTATTTCATGTATATGTGGACACACTTCCAGTCCCTCTATTTTATCCCATTATTCTGCCTACTCCTGAGACAATAATATGATATCTTACTATTCTGTTAAAAGAAAAGGACCACATACAAAATAGCACCTAATGTATGTTTCCTTTTGCACAGTGCTCAAAAGATAATGTTCTAGCCATATTCAGTGAAGTAGAGAGAATAGGAGATAAAGTCAAAGGGGTAGTAGGGGACAATCATGAGTTATACGGATGCCACTGGAAGGTTTTCAGCAGAAGAATAACATGACTTAACTTGTATCTTTAAAATATACCACTGGAACTTTGTTGAGAATAGGCTACAGGAGGCGATAACAGAAGCAGACAAGCTATGAGATATCTACAACAATCCAAATGAAGAGGTTGAAAGATGAGACCTCAGCAGTAGATACTGAGGTGGTTACATGTGGTCAAATTTAAGCATATTAAGAAGAAATGGTAATCTTTAGTTTCTCATGCATCCATTGTCAGGTACAAGAGAAGATCCATTAAAAGAAGAAGAGATTTATGTTACTTAGTGGTAAGAGATTGCTTAACATGGGTGAAGTCTTGAGTCAGATTACTCAAACTACAAGAAAAAGAAAAACCAAAAGAAAGAAAAACTTTAATCTTTTTAGCTTGAAATGGTAGTGCACACATGCAATACCAACACTTAGGAATCTGAGGCAAGGGGATTGCAATCTTGAGGCAAGTGTAGGTTGCATTATGAGATATTCTCAAAAAATTAAGATTCATGAAGATGAATTTGGAGAACTTTGTGCTTTGTGAAACAAGTCAGCACAGAAAGAAAAGAACTTCATGGTGCTACATGTAGTTCTTTTATTATAACAACATAAAAGGTAAAAATACACAGTACAACAGTATGTCCCATGCATAGAGATATGGTGAAGGGACAGACTAGGTAGATATGGGCTGAAGTATACAAAGTTTTAGTTTTTAGGAAAATAATGCTAAGATCTAATGTACAACATGAGTTGTGATTAGTCATATGTTGCATCCTGAAAATGTGACCAGAGAGTACATTTTTGGAGTTCTTATCACAAAATAAGACAACTATGTGGGATGACATATATACTAATTTATTTCATGATAATAACCACTTTACCATTGTATCAGCTCTCTTTCCCATTGCTATGACAGAAACACTGACCAAGAGAACTTATGAAAGGAAGAGTTTATTTTGCTTATGGTTCCAAAGGGGTGAGAGTCTATCATGGGGCACAGCATGATGGCAGAGGTGGCTAGAGAAGAGACGGGAAGCAGAGAGTGACTGGAGATTTATCAAGGCTTACGAACTCTCTAAGTCCACCCCAGTGACATGCTTCTTCCTGCATGGCTACACTTTCTAGGACCTCCCAAAACAGTGCCACCAATTAGGGACAAAGTGTCCAAATACTTAGAGCCTACGGGGGGCATTCTCATTCAAACCACCACATTCCATTTCCTGGCCCCCATAGGCTCATGACCATATAAAATGCAAAATGCATTTAATCCAACCTTATATGTCCCTATAGTCTTTACCAGTCTCAATACTGCTCAAAAATCCACAATCCAAAGTCAATTCTGAGACTCAGGGCAATAATCTTAACTCTGAGCCCTTGTAAAATCAAAAGACATACTACATCCTCCCACCATACAATGGAACTGAATACACATTACCATTCCAAAATGGAGGAAATAACAGACCAAAACAAGACCAAAAGCCAGCAGGGCAAACACTCAATCCAGTAGTTCAATGTTTAACTTCTGGGACTTGAATTCCAAAGGGCTTAGATGGCTCAACTCCAGTTTTGCTGCTTGCAACATATATCTCTCTTTTCGGCTGGTATCACACCCTGTATGCAGCTCTTGTTGGCAGATGTCTTACAGAATGCTTCTTGGGGTCTCCATTGTCAATCAGGCTTCACCTTCACAGCTTCACAACATGGCCTATCAGGGCTTCTTGGCCTGTCAGGGCCTTCTTTATGCAGGGACGCCCCTGCTGCATGCTGCCTGTACTCAGCCGCTCTCTGAAACCTCGGAGGAAGAACCCGTGACACCTTCATTCTTGTATCTTTCATACCTCTAAACCCAGCACCTGGTGAATGACACTACCAAGTTTAACTGAAAGTTTGAGATGGACTCGCGTACTTCATCCACTTTCAAACTTTTCTCTTCAGTTGTTTTCTAGGGGAAAACCCATGCAGCATTTTCCTTTGAGAAGTTGGAGGCTTAACTGGGTCTTGCCCTGGAGACACACTCTCCACTGTTTAAGTGCAAATCTCTAGGCCTCTCCTTAATCATTTTAATCTCTTTATTAAAGGGATCCTCTCCTTCAGGAAATGCCTTGACTCTAACATTTATCTTCCTGGTGCGCTTTTCATTCCAAACTGTACACTCCGCACTTCTTTCAGCCCCATTTGTTCTTTTTCACTGTAGATCTGCATAATACTCATCATTAATAGCCACACCACCATTTCTACATTAGGCTGTCTTGACATATCCTCCCCCAAAGAAATTAGTCCATTACTTTTCAAATTAGCCTCAGGCAAACGTTTTTGGCTATGAGCAGACTTCAGCCAGACTCTGCTAAAATATCCCAATTGCTGCTTAAATCCTTACTTCCTTCTGGAACTAGGTTATTCTCAATACTACTTTCTTCCAGGCTCCTACTAGAATGGCCTGATAAGCTCTGCTTAGAGCAATTAACCCCCTTTCTAGACCAAAGTTCCAAAGTCTTCACATTCCTCTTAAAACCCACATAGTCAGGTTCTTTACAGCCAACAGTCCACTTCTCTGGTAGCAATTACTAGAGAATGGGGTAGTTTGAATGAGAATATACCCTATAACCACTAAGAATTTGGACATTTTGTCCCAAGTTGGTGGTGCTATTTTGGGAGATATTAGACAGTGTGGCCATGCTGAAGGAAGCATGTTACTGGGGTGGGCTTAGAGAGGTCTTAAGCCTTGCTGGATTTCCGGTCACACTCTGCTTCCTCTGCCAGTTTGAAGATGTGAGTGCTTAGCTTTGGCGTCTACTCTAGCCATCTCTACCACCACGCCACCCCACCAGCCATGGTGGACTCAGGCCCCTTTGGAACTGTAAGCTAAATAAGCTCTTCCCTTTATAAGTTCCCTTGGTCAGTGTTTCTACCACAGAAACAGGGTAGCAAAAAAATGCAACTATTTATACTTCCATCAAAACATCACACTGTACATATTAAATATATAGAAACTACACAATAAAAAAGAATGAGAATTTTGATTGAGCAAATGTATATATATATATATAGAGAGAGAGAGAACTAGTTTGGGGACATAGTATGTCTATACATTTACTAAAAAGTCCATTATGCCTATGAATTAACTAAATAGTCCACGTTTTCACTTTTGGACTATGGATGCTTCATATTTTAGTATTCTATTGTTTCTTAAACTCAAAATGACTTTGTCTTAAAGTAATAATTCTGGGTTACACTGTCAAACAATGAATTGGGGATGGAAGAAGGGGTTTCACAAAGTGGTATATATGGTTGACTGTCAGGGAAGGGGTATAAAATAGTAGGCATGGCTATCTTAGAAAATTATCAGAGGAAACAGCTGCTGTGAGATGGCTTCCAAGATGACAATATTTATAAGAACAAGTGCTACTTTTGCATGAGCCCAAGTATAGGTATTTACAGTAGAGCGTTGTATCTGTTATAAATAGAATATTATAATTATTTGGAAGAAAACATAGGCATTTACCAGAATAATCATTATTCTCTACTGTATCTCAACAGTGAAATGCTTTCCAAAAGTGGTTTTAATTGCATCAGCCTATAAGATGGATGACTTGACAGGAACTTATTGACTAGGAGCCTTTTAGAGATGACAGACCCTATTGCTAACATGACAGAGTGTTTCTCTATGCATCTCAGTCTGCAAAGCCAGCACCAAGCATTTGGTTTTCAGGTTAACATTATCTATAGCAAATTAATCTTTTTGGTTTCTACACAAGCTGTGATTTCTCCCTTTCTGGGTTTATAATGGATATCTAATCAAAGACTTTGCCAACAACTATATCTCTATATGTCACTCTCATGTCTCTACTTACTATGACTCAGATCCCTAAAGACTCATAAGATTATGCCCCAGTCCTTCAATTGAGACATTGCTAATGTAATATTGCCAATAATATTTACTATTCTTGACTTCAATATTTGTTTGATTGCAATGAAAATGCAGGGCACTAACCAGGAGTAAACATTGACTAGGATGAAGTAAAACACTTCCTCAGCACAAGGCAAAGAATGTATAGAATGCCTTAATAGTATTTGAAAGGTCCTTTCTTATTTGCACCATAAATAAAAGAGAGTAGCTACTTTTTATCAACATGACGTCACTCTTGAAATTTGTAAGAATATTGCAAAATAGACAAAGGCCCAAAGTAAAAGGTTTGACTTGTTGTATACACACTCACTCATACACTAAGACATTATTGCGCTTTCACTCATAACAGAGTTCATTAAATTGGACAAGGGTTAGTGTGGGGTGCAGAGAGAGTAGGCCATCTAAATGCCATCAAACTATATTGAATGAAAATCACAAAATCCAATTAAAACTGCAAAATAATGAAATTTTGCCAGATATCTGCATTAAGTACTTTATCATAGGGAGACAGATTTCAAAGATAATGATTTTGGAGATGGCATAGGGCTAATCATACCTTTAGTTGTAAAAAATAAATATTGTAGTCAGTTAATCTTTACTACAAACCAGATATTGTTTCAAACATCGTTTTTTGGATAAAGAAATTAAGGACAAGTCAGATTAAATGATGTAACTAATCCAGTAATAATTAACTGGTTTAGTCAGGCTGTCCTGCTCCAGAGTCTGCATCTCAATCTCTAGAATTTTCTATAATTCTGAGGTCCAGGAAGGGAAAATGAGCTCTGTCACTTATATAATAACAAAAGATCAGAAACAAATGAGTTTTCTATTGTGCCTGGGTACCACAAATTTGAAAACTTGAAGCATTCTTGAATAGTCATGTAATGGATCTTTAAATCACTTTCAGATAGCTCTTTCATGCTGCCCATTTAGAAGAAGGCAGTCCATGAGTCTTACAAATACATGCTTGAATTTTCAATATGTTATCTTAAGAAGAGTATCAAATCAAGAACACTTAGAGCTGTGCCTATAATAGCAAATAAATGGATGGATTTGCAGCATTTGGATTTTATTGGTATATATGTGGGTTGCTCTACATTGTACATAATTTGTTCTTCTGTGAAAGAGAAAAATAATATATATCTCACAGGGTCTATGTGATAATTAAATACACTGTGGAGAGCGAAATGTTTCCCTTTATACCTGGCACATCAAGAATATGATGACTACAGCAATGATGATGATATTGATGATGGTGACAAAAAATTCTTATGTTGACATGCTCAAATTTGGAACCTTAAGTTTTGGGGATGCCTAGACAAGATGCTGTATATTTTATTTTACAAATACAATATTTACATTTAGAAATAGTCATTTACCAATTAGATCTTGCGTGGTTCATCACTGATGAGTTTTCATAGATGTCTTTGTCATCTTTCTAAGACCTTCTAAAAATATTTGAAAACGATTTTGTTAATTGCTCTATAGCAAAAGTTGTCTTGAGCAAAGTTTGGTAACAAGATTTTTGCTTAGGTGATGCTTGTTCCACCTCACTTCTGCTGACTCAAGTACTTTAATTTGCAGAGCATGGTTCTGAGCATTAATGGGAAGAGATTAGAATGTGCTAATGTTGCCTGTATAAATGTAATAGTGCAGTTAATTAACTATGATATATATATATATATATATATATGTACTTCTAACATATAGCCTAGCTTAAACAGGTATATTGATCTTCAATAAATAATTCCTTGAATATACTTACATAAATTCCTTTACAATTGTGTTCACTGAACATAAATACCCTGAGTCATCAATGATGAGCCATCAAGGAAAAGTTCCTGAAATTCTGGAATTTCATTCATCGTCACAGGAAGGTTTCTCTCTGTTTTTAATCAGTCAGATGTTGTACAGTTTTTAAAAATCTAGGATATTTTATTAAACCAAATGGTTAGTGGTACTGCTTTTGTGTATTTGCATAATTATTTTAATTGCATTTAGTTCTATAAAGTAGAATCATTTAATTGTTGCTTTTCTTTCAGTTTTCCAAAGCAATATTTACAATGCAGTTTAGATGTGAGAGTAAGTTAAAACACAGACATATAGTTATGACTAAGTTTTGTTGAACTAGCATAAAATTTCAAAACTAAGTATATACAGGTATATAGACAACACACAAATGTCATATCATAGTCACTCTTCTTGCTCTAAAGTGGTAACAGTATTTTTATGGATCTCATGGAACTCTTGCAGCCACATACTGAAGGAATATCTATATCAATATATGATTGGCTTATTAGAGTATCTAGTGGAGACATGTAATAAAGATCTAATTTTAGCAATTAATATTGGGAGGTATTTTTTTACCTTCCATTCTTTTTTTTTCTACACAAGCCTCACTTCACTTGCCAATAAACATCCATTGTTACAATGTGAAAGAGCTGAAGGACGGGCAGCTGAATTTTCCCTCCAAATTGGCAGTCTATATGCAATGGCAACTGCCAACATCAAGTGCTCATCCCCATCTCTTGGCTTGCTATTGACCTCAGTGAGATAAACCATTGGGTATAGGGCTGATATGGACTTATCCCTAGATTTGAGAATGCAGTAAATACCAAGGGCTGAAAGAGGCCAGCTAGGCCCTAATTAGGTCAGTAGCTGAAAAGTGGTATCCAGTAACACATCAGAAAGAAAGCCTGAAAATCAGCGTGGAAACAAAAAGATAAATACTAAATTTGCAATATTAAATTGGAGTCAGCTAAATAAGGTTTGAAATGATGATCTCTGAGTGGATCTGAGTGGATCCCTGTGGAAACTGAGAGCACACTTCCTTCCAAGAGCCCAATAAATCTCTGGAAGATAAATGAAAGAATGAATGGGATTCTTCAAAGCTTAGATTACTGTTATAGTTTCCACTTAGAACTCTTTTTCTCATATCTACTTCTATTTCTGCTCTCCCTCTCCATCTGCACCTCACTTTTCCCTCTGCTGATAGTTTCTACTCTCTCATTCATGTGACAAAAAAAAACACGGCTATATCGTCTTTACTCCTAAGCTAATATTAGCCCTGTTCCAAGGATGAGCCCAAATGGAACCAAATTTCACTGGAATTGATTTCAACAACCTGTGGTCCAATTTCTTACAAGTATACTGGAGCAAAATTAAAAGAGAGTAAACAACCAGGCCTAGTGGAATAGGCCTATAATAAAATATTTTGGGTATGGTAATGCAGGAGGCTTGTAAGTTTCAAGCCAGCGTAGGCTACAGAATATGAGCCTGAAGAGGAGAGAGAGAGAGAGGGAGACGGATAGGGAGATGGATAAGGAGAGGGAGAGGGAGAGAGAGAGAGAGAGAGAGAGAAACATATGCTACTTAAAAGTAATTTAAAGATGGAAATGTAACTCGATACCCTGAGTCCCATCTCCAGAACTGTCGAAGGAATTCAAATTGTAATCAAGAATCACATAGTGTGAAGCTATAAGAATAACAGGGCTATGAAACTAGAAAGGGGCCATTGACAGGGGAAGGGAAAAAAGATCTTAAAGGAAATGAGATGGTAGAACCTAGGTACAAATAAGGGGGAAAAGGGAATAGGAAGGGGAATGTCTAAGTAGGGAAAGGATAGGAGACTAGGACAGATGAGGGGTGGGGAATGACACATAAAATAACATAAGGAAGCCTACTATCTTATAATCTTTATATATAAATATATATGTGTGTTTAATTGGAGTTACACTACATAAGGGATTATGCTCCTTCCATAAACCATAAGGTGCCAAATAAAAATCTCATTGCCAGATATGGGCCACCTCTCCTGCAGTTGTATGTTAAAGTGTCCCAGAGATCTTCCAAATCAACACAGGATATTGCTATTACTCTTGGTTGTCCACCAGAACTTCAATGGTAAGATCCTATTGCTAAAGACAACAACACATATTTTGATTTCAAAATATACAGATATTAATTTTGAATGGATCAAGAATCTCTCTCTCTCTCTGCTGTCAATCTTTTCTATTGCTGGAAAGTGCTATTCAGGCTGCTGGAGGTCTAAAAGTCATCAATAGTCTTACCTACCCAGGTGTAAACTCTGCCAGATATAAAAACAAATACCTAACAAGATATGGCTACTGGTGCAATTGTGGCATCAATATTGTGGTGGTAATCAACCACTTTCTGACTGGATTTAAGACCTGGTCCACAGGAAGAAACACGTGTGTAGTACAGGAAATCTGACCAAGAACCCAAGGTTCAGGAGTTCATGGGCCCTAGGGGAGAACCTACTACTATTATTTTGCTGGATGGATTTAGTATCAAACTACCTTCTAACTACATATATCTATATCCATAGATTAATGCAACTCTCAGTTTTATCAGAGAAGCATCTTTGTGCACTGAACACACTTAATACAGAGTCACAACTGGTAAAAGTGCAGAGAATACATGTCTGTAGGGTGCTCAGCAATTAAAGAGACATCTGTATTACAATATCATGGGAGAGGGAGTGGAAAGATTGTAAGAGTGTAGATGGCAGAGGGGCTAAGGAGCCTTTAATGCTTTAGCTGAGAAATTATAGTTAGTTGATGCTTAGTAGGTAAAAGGAAGTTAGTTTTCTTTGAGAGTGTGGCTCCTAGCGTGCTGACCAAGGTCCAGTGAATTGCATATAAGAACACCACTAACTAGACTTCGTGTGTTATACAAAGAAATAATAAAAAGGACATGAATACAGGAAGGGATCAAAGGGGAGAACTTAGAGGACTTGGATGGAGGGAGTAGGGAGTGAATATGATCAAATACATGGTAGCCACAATACATGAAAATCTCAAAGAATGAATGATATTATATTCTATAAAAATGTTAGGAACAAAAAAATATGAATTTAAATCATCAACATAACTAACAAATAAATGTAACTGGGGACTTCTTGGTAGATATGTATAGAAACATTATTAGTTATAAATGTGCCACAAATCATACTACTAATAGTAGAAACCATCATTTTTAAAAAATGTATATTTATAAGCTGGGCATGGTGGCTCACACCTTTAATCCCAAAACTCGGGAGGCAGCAGCAGGTGCATCTCTGTGGGATCTAGGCCGGCTTGGGATGGTCTACCTAATGAGATAAAAGCCAGCTGGAGTGACATAGTAAGATCCTGACTCAAAAAATATGTATGTTTGTCAGATGACTACAAAAAGGTAATCCTTTTGCTGATTAAAATAATATACACACATGTAAAGTAACAACTAATATATGTCTTATAAGACTTTTAAATTTCAATGCAAAGGAGCTACTTTGATCATCCATCTATCTATGCAAATGTAGATATCTTTTTGTAGGATTTTGAGGTATAGTATTTTGATATTATGTTGGAGAAAGTATTTATACCTTTGAGAATTCTTATGGATGTATTTGATGGAAATATATTTACATATATGTAAATTAATATAAACAAAATGCTACTATTTCTTATTAAGATATAATAACATAGCCCCCAGTCATCTTGGTCATAATTAGAATAAGGGATGAAGGCATTTTCTGTACCTTCTCTCCCCAGCTCCTTGGACTTCTCTAATGTCTAAGGCAAATGGCAAAAAATAGGATCATACGTCACTCATGCATCCTGCTAACCACCTTTTAAGTTAAAAGTCCTACTAGGAACTTAGATATCAATTTCATTTTCAAATTTTCAGGCAAGGCCCTGTATTTCACCCAGTTTGGGTCACAAGTTCAAGACTCAAGAAATCAACTGGGCATGGGAAGCCAAAGTCATATCACATAATATGATTGCCACGAGTTACGGTTTGGAATGAAGTGATATATCAAAGGATTCTCCTGTAGCCAAGATAATGTTATTTGAATCCATTGCTTTCAGGAGATCTGAGCCTTAAGGCTAGAAATAAGAGATCTCTAAATCATTAGTGGGTCACTTAAATTATCTCTTATGAGACTAACCATTATTAACCGTAATTTTGGAAAAATATGCCTATTAATTAAAAATAAGCTCTTGAATAAGTATCTGACAAGTTTATTTATTGTTCAATTAAAATGCCTCTACTTTCAGATTTCTATGTGAAAAAGTCAAACATTCAGATTTTTTTAAAAGCTAATGACAAATTACACATATAATATTTCTACATGAGCCTATATGCATAGCTGAAGGCTACATAACAAAAAACAGTGGCAGACAGGAGAAACCTTCCTTTGACTTGTTGGCTAGGGTGGTCCAGGATACTCCCAAAATTATACAGGCTATTGCCACAGTGCTTGATTGCCTCCCATAACTTGAAGATAAGATTCTATTGCTGAAGACAGGACATTCTTCAGAGAATGGATTTGGAGCAATGGAGTTGGAAGTGACCTGGAAATGACTTCCCCTGAGGGCTAGCTCTCATAACTCTGGAGAGCACTATGCAAGCAGCCAAGGGAGAACATCAGTTGATGGCCCAACACCAACTTCATGATCAAATAATCACATCAGTAACTGGCACAGCATTCAACACTGGTGCAGTAGTGGCACTTTTATCTTGGGAGCAATCAATAGCTACCTAATTGGAATCAAAGTCCACTCAATGGAAGAAAATTCATGTGTGGTACTGTAATTATAGCCAAATACACATGACTGAAGAGGTTATAGATCTTAGAGAAATTTTCAAAGTTTTCACATTCCTAGACTAATATATATATAAATATATATATATAGAAAGAGAAAAATATATATCTTTATATTTACAGTCAAATATCCCAGTCACTACTTATCCAAGACGCTTCTTTTGCATCAGGTGGAGAGTACTACAAAATACCACAACTGGTCACACCAGGCACTCTGAATTGCCCAAACCTAAGTGGCATATCCACAAAGCAACCTTTACACCTAAGACTCACAAAACATAGAACAAGGAGTAAAGAGGACACTAATGAATCTCTTAACTCTCATTAATGAAGCTCCTCATGCAACAGAGGGCCAGTAACACGAAAGGTCACAAATACCTAAAGCATAGAGATTAGGAGTCTACAGAGTGTGCATCCCTGGACAGTACTCCTATATTAACTTTCACTCACCCAGATTTCAGGGACCATTGAGGAAGAGAAGGCAGAAAGACTGTAAGAGCCAGGGAGGAGGTGGGTGACCATATTGACACAAAATCCTACAAGCTCAGATGAACCTGCAGCAATGGTGTGGGAATGCTCAAGACCCATGCAAACTCAAGAAGACAAAATTCCAGCATGGAACTGTGGAAATGGGCAACGGACCCCAATTTTACCTAAAGAAAGATTGGGAGATGATTACTATTGGGTGAGGAAGGGCTAATTTTCTTAAAGTGAGGGACTCTGGGTAGGCTGGCTAGGTCTCAGTGGATGAACCTGCACTGGGGACTGTCTGGGAACACTAACTTGACACAATAGACCTTCACACAAATGAAAGAACGTATGGATTCCAGTTGGGATCTATCGGGAGTTGCTAGTGAAGGGGGCACAAAGATAATAAGGTTGACTGAGATGTTCTGTATGAAATACACAAAGATTCAATAAAAATAAATTTTAAAAACCGACTGTTTCATGCATTTATATAATGAATTTTAGTCATTTCATACTCTCTCCACACTAAGCTCCTTCATCTCCTCCATCTCCCACTGGAATGTTTCTTCTCAACAAGTCTCTCTCCTATTTTCATTTACTTTTTGGTCTGTGACCACTGAGTTTAATTAGTTTCTTGCCAGAGCATGAGTGGGAATTTGAAAATTAAATATTCTCACTTAGACAAACAGTACTCTATATTTAAATGGAAGTGATCCCAGATGGACCTAGACACCAAGCCCAAATTTTTCTAAGCAAAGAAGTTAAAATTATTAGTAGTCTAGATGAGAATTTAGGGATCATAATCTACTCACTAGATAAGAAAAATCATAGGTATAGGAATGATCATTTGGCTTAGAAAAATTTAGAGATGTTATGATCAGCTTTGATGAACACAATCTCAGCATTCTGGCTCCAAAGAATCTCTCAACTATAATATGGGAGAAAATACATCTATTTTAACCAATTCACAAATTATATTTCCTTTCAAAGCATCCAAGGGGTATAAATTAGTTTATCATTGTTAAGAGAGGATGGCTGCCATCAGAGTGATGGATGAATGCATGGATTTCAATATAGGATTAGGTACCATATTATTTGCATCAAACAATTAAAGGTTAATTCATTGTCGACCTAAGTAGTATAGAATTTTCTGGGACGTCTAGATTTATCTCTGTGCTCCATTCATACTTACCTTCACAGTCAAGACAAACTAGATAGAATGACTAGACCAAAAGTCACATTTATGCATTGGGAGGACAGAAAGCAATATAGTTACTTGCTGCATTGTCCAATTCCCATCACACATATAAAATTTCCAAGAATCATTCACTCTGCTTGTTGTAGTGAATTTCCAAATAGCTTAAGGCACAGTAATATGTATTTCTTCTTTGCCCCCTGGCCAGTAGGTTCAGGTTGAGACTTTCCTGGAACAAATGATTAATTCTATCAGAATAACATCCCTGATAAAGTGATCTGCTATCACTGAGAGGACAATACTCTTACCTTCATAGAACAAACAGCACTGTTAGACTGGGACATGAGCCACCTTACTGCATCCTAAAAAAAATAGAGGCATCAAAAGAAGAGCTTTAGCATTACAGTCAGGAAACATGCCAGTAAGACAATGGCTAAAGTACACTTGGCAGTCTTCAGGGAAATGCCAGCTGAATCCAATATGTTCACGACACAATGCAAGCAAAGTCTGGAAGAGTGGAAGGCCAGCTGAAACAAATGTATTTGGAAAGTAAGAATAAAAATCATGAAATGAAGTTATTTTGGTTAGAAATTAGCAGCAAAAGTCAGAAAATCTGAGGGTTTCTTTAAATTTTTTTTGAAGCAAATAAAGAAGACTGGATTAGATAGGATAGTAGCTTCAAAGTCTGATCCCCAGAGCTGTAGGATCAGTACAAAAGCTTCTTGCTGAGTTAGGAGCTAGGAGTGGGGAAAACCAGAAAGTTGCTCTTTAAAACAAATGTTGGGCTCTGGAGATGGCTCAGTGAATAAAGTACCTGTCTTGCAAGCATGTGGGTTTGAATTTGGACCATTAGCAATCACATAGAATCTTGGTGCAGTTGCATGTACCTGAAATCTCAGGCTGGAGCTGGAGGTGGAGAGAATAATATCTGTGACACCCTCTCATCAACCAATTAGCCAAATTGGTGAGTTTAGGTTCAGTGAAAAACTGTGTCTCAATATATATATATATATACATACACACACACACATATATGATGGAAATATTTTGACTTGCAAAAACCTATTTCTTGAAGGTAATCATTCTTAAACTTTGATTGACAGGGATTTAACAGATGTGTAAAAGACAATTTTTCAGGTTCCATATAGAGATTTTGTTGTAGATACAGGACCCAATGTAGGACCCAGGAATTTGAATTTTAGTGAGTGCTCCAGGTAATTCTAATTCCAATCTACATGTCTACATGTTTCTCCAATTGTGGTTGCAACTAACAAAGACAAAAATAACAAATCAGACTAATTTGGGGGTCCGTATTATATTTTTCAAGACTAAGGGCTATTGAATTTACAAAGTAGATTTGATTATTAATCTTTCCCAGAAGGAACATTACAATGTCTACAAAGCAACCTTACTGTTAGGACTGCCTGATTTTGGAAGATTTCAAAAGGAAACAAAAGCTAAAATATCTCACGGAATTTTGTTTGCTACTTACAATCTAGATAGTAAGCGGAACCCTGTGCTGGGAAGAACATGGTTTGTACTAGCATATAGTATCTTTTGAGTAGAAAAATGTGGTATCCACCATGGGCAAATGAATTAGAAAAAAAAGTCTTGCTCCCTTCTTACTAATGCACTTTAAAGCTCATGCCACGACTCTGTTTGATATACTGCAATAATTCACAAATTATTTCCTCTCATCAGTTTTATGGTATTACCCTCTCACATTAATTCTGTCTGTCCTTCATTTGCACAAAAGGACCTCAGAAAACATAATGTAGACAAAGATTTGAAAATTATTTAAATGTTGGGACTTTCCCTCTTCCTTACATTTTTACATGCAGACAAGCCCAGGTTAACCAGATATATGGTGTCAATCTGTAAGAAGAAATGTTCCAGTTATCCCAGCTAAAACCAACCTAAATTAGCAAGGTCCAGACTGAAAGTACATGTGAACACAAATTAGGTGATGTCAGCTGATCCCACAAAGCCCAGAAGAATCACCAAACAGAATACAAACCATACTGCCAAGCTCTAAAAATTCAGGAAGAGAAGTAATGATCATTGTTTTTAAGCCACTAAATATTAAGGTGTGGAATATTTAGTGAGTTTGAATATTTAGTGAGATGATCAACTCCTGAGTTATCTTTACAATTCAGTCTACTCAAATTCTCTAAGCCCAACTGGACACAGTTGTACAAGATGTACAAGGCATCTCAAGGTGTAAATTATTTCATGTCAGAATCTGCAGAACTGTAAAGGACACATTAATACATTTTTTCTGGGTAGGAATGTTGAGTTTTGATTAACTATTTGTGAGAGATTGAAATGACTGAGAGTCCGATGAATTTGTAAAATGAATGGTCTAATGATAAGATTGGACTCAGTCAAAGTATAATAGATTGTATGACATGACAATTCCAGATTGTTGCAATCAGTATAGCCACTGTGACCACTTGAGGTATCCTAGGCCTAACTAAGAACTGATTTGGACCATCTTTATTAAGACAATTATGTATACTGAGACATAGACACATTCCCTAGTACTTGAATACTTTATTATTGGTCTGGATCCCTGTGGGAAATAATTCTGAAAATGTTTCTTACATCATAGAGCAGTAAGAAACAGTCATACAAGCTTCAGTGTAGGTTCATAATATTTTGCCCCAACCCTCGCTTTCTACTTTTCATTCTATCAAATGAAATGGGGAAAATTAGAATCTCTCTTCCATATTTTCTTCAATTTATACCTATGTTTTCTTTTAAAATCTGAAATCATTTCCTTTCATGATACTTATCCTTTCAAATACTTATATTGCCCATAGATGAAAGAAAATATCACTGTACAGTGCCGCATTTATAGAAGCACAAGTAAATCTCACTGCTTTATTGACCTAAATAGTAGTCAATATGTTTCATGAGAGATAAGCTGAGTGCATGTAAGATGGCAAGACCCACAGATGTCCACAGAACAAGAGAATCTTCTTTTATAGTTTTTGACCAGGTGAAGGATAAAACCTAAAAAACACAGCAACACAATTTTTCTCTAATAGACTCCATGGAAAGAATATTGTCAGATATTAGTGTAATAATTCATGTGTATGAATGTGTATATTTTTGTTTTTAGAGAGGGATCAGTAGTTTCCATCAAATCCATAGAGCATCCTTTGTCTGAATCACCTCTTGTAAAAAGCCTATGAACCATTACAGTAAAAAAAGGTCTTAGTTTGTGAACATTTCATTTCATGAAATGTCTTGGATTTTTTAAAACCACATCCTGGCTGTCTTTATGTATAAATAATTTTTTATTCCATACATAATATGAATCTTTGCTTTCTTCTGATGACTTTATAAGAAATTAGATCTGTGTTCTATGAGGAAGGAAAAGTCTTCCTGTTCTTAGTTTGGAATCTCTCAGAAAGATAATGGTCAAGCTAGAAAGGACTATTCTGTCCACTTCTCCAGTTTCTCTACAGATATTTTTTTATTTCTTAAGTGATTATTTTACCTTCTATTATAATTTTTTCTGGCTCCAAGACATACCTAAGGGTCTGTACCTTTCTCTTTGAGTACAAAGCAATGCTTATTTATTTCACTTTACAAAACACTTAGCAACACCTGATAAGAGAAATGTTCCCTAGGACTTTCAAAGATTTCTACATGCATCCATTCCAAAGCTCTTGGAAAGGCTCTGAAAGCTGGATATTAGAAAAATCTTTATGAATTCATCAAGCTACAGACTGTCCAGCCAGAGAATTTTAGCTGAGCAAACTTGGTGGTACAGAATAAAACTGATTGGACAGCATAGACAACCTATTTTAACTGTAAAGCAGGTTTGAATCTAAAATGTCTCCAAAGGTTCATTTGTGTGAACACAACTTATCCCTACATATTAGTAGTATTTTGGGAGGTTGTGAAATCTTTCAGACGTATGGCCTCACTGGTAAAGATAGATCACTGGGGGGCAGGTCTTTGGGGGTTTTAGCCAACCATGATTCTATTCCAGTGCACTGCTTTTGATCCACCAAAATGTGAGCCAGCTGCTTCACACTTCTGCCACCATGAACAAGTTAGTTCACTACAGCCACCATGCCTTTCTGTCATGCTATATCCTCGGAAATAATGAGCTAAAATGAAACTCTCTGTTCTTAGGTAGTTTCTGTCAGATATTTTGTGACAGTGGTGAGGAAAGCAGCTAGTACAACAGAATTGAGAGATCCCTTAACTCCAGTCTCTGATCTGCCATTCTTACACAATTAAGATTAAGATTCTGCTGTACTTTAATCAGTGAAATACCTTTATGTATATATAAAACCCAAGTCTTTGTTGGTTCTTAGGTGATGATATATTCCAAAGATTTCTATAATATTCTTTTTCTACAGAACTTTAAATTAGAAATATCAGGAAACAGCTTCCAGCTAGAAAAAGGTTGATTGGCCTACCTCACTTAATAGCTTTGCAGCTGAGTTTTCTGCTATATGATGAAAATGGCAAAGATTACTAGTTCTATGCATTGTTGAGGAGATAAATGTGACAACCTTTCAAAAACATTTAGCACATTACCTAGTTCATAATAAGTGCTCAATAAACACTGATTATTATTAGCTTCTGTCTTCCCTGTAGTATTTCTCTCTCCCAAACTGGAGTGAAGATCCTCCAAGTCAAAGAAAATAAAGAAGACTCTAATCATGTGATCATGGTGGTCATGGCTAGCTCTTAAATGAGAATAGAGTTCTTATATCATTTCAGCCTTATATTTTTTACATTGATTGAAAGTGCCTGTGTGAGCCTACAAAACACTGCTAAAATTTTATATTATTGTCAATTGGAGTAATAAATATTAATTAGGAGGTTTTCTATTTTTGCATATGTTTTATTAAATCTCTTCTCATTTACATTTTTGATCAATAAAGAAAAGTACCTAAGTGGGAAACACTGATGGTAAAAATATCAGGCATCAATTATTAAATACAAAGGTTCTTTTCTTTATCCCTTTATCACAGAAAGTCAAGAAAACTCCCCTCCAGTCAGAAACCTGTGATTTGTCCCTTAAATATCAGTAATATGATTTTCTAAGATAGACTTCTTGGCAAATAATGATGCACAGTTTGAAAAGTGAAAAAAAAAAGTCCACATTAAAGGAAAAAAAAGAAAACCAATATTATTTCTTCCTTGAATAACTTGTTTATCTAATGGAAGAATTTATAACAAGTTGGAAGGCAATACTAAAGGTCATTCGATGACCTCATGTTTCTTGGCAGGGTTATAAAGAAATCCCTCTAGAACTTTCAATAAAAGCACCCAATGTGAATACTATTATTCAAGTTATTAAGATTACTCTTGCTTTTCTGATGACTCTATACAACGAAGGTCATCATCTCCTGCCTGCAAAGATATTAAGATACTTCTGATTCTCAATCTCTTAAAGCCAATGGGTTTTATATTTTGGAATAAATGTAGACACATTTAGATAGTCATTATACATATTGTTTTGAACAAGATAGCATACAAAGATACAAATAAATTGGATGTTGTTGTTGGGAAATATGCAGTTATAACAAGAATTCAGCTTCAGAATATTGTCATAAAATAATGAATATTACCATAATTATGAAGCTAATTTTGTTTTGTTTGTTTGTTTGGTTGGTTGGTTAGTTGGTTGGTTTCTTGAGACCAGGTCTCCCTGTAGCCCCAGGTAGCCTGGAATTCACTATGTAGACCAAGCTGAACTCAATGTCACAAAGATCTGCCTGCCACTGACTCTGAGTCTGGGATTAAATGCATGTACCACCATGCCTGGTGTTATGAAGCTAATTTTTTTAACTTTGAAATTTATTACTAAATTTGAGGATATTTTTAGATTTATTATTCTACCACTTATTAGAAAAATTGGCAGGCAAAAGTACTTTTAAAAAATTGAGCCAAAATGCAAAAGTGATATTGCCATAAAGAAATAGGCCTATGAAATACACTGAGTGAGAGAGAGAATTTTTTACTTAAAATGAAAATAATAATTAATGAAATTATTTGATTTTTGGAGCAGTCTCTTAAAATATTAATGGCTGTGACTCTCATGATTATAATTTTTGTTCTGTTATTAATCCTTCAAATTAAATTCTACAATAAAATAATATTGACTTTGAAATTACATCAAGGGGAGTTTAAAAAACAGATTTCTATAAAGTTGAAATAGCAATAAATTTAAAGCAGTACTCGCCATCTTGTTAAAGTTTATGTAAGTAGGTTTCAATATATCCCTTAATTAACTTAAGTAATAGGGTGATGTTTTGCTAAAATAGAAGTAGAATAAAAAAAAATCCACCTTCCCCAAAATAAACTATATAGAACATTAATCTTGTGAGGTTGTCTTAGCTTTAAAAAAAGGTTCTATTTCAAGTAAGTTTCAAAACTACTGTTCTGGATATGATTCAAGATGCCTGAAGTAGTGAAACTTGTATATTTAACTAATTATTCATCTACCTATTTGGCTATGGACAGTAATTTTCTACATAACTCCATTTAACATTCTGTAACACAACACTTTCAAAAATGCTTACCTATATCAATTCTCCTAAATAAACTTATTCAGAGCTGTTGCCCCAGATCCAGGAGCACAGTTGGCTGTGAAACTCAGGTATCTTAACTCCTCGTTTGCTGTTCATTTTTATTAAATGCAAATATTCGACACCAAAAGGTTCCAATTTTTCCATCTACATTCATCCAAGAGACTTCTTCCTCATGTCAAGGAAATGTGTTAGTATAGGTCTTAAAATCTCAATACTAGGGAGACTGAAGCAAGAGGATTTCCCATGAGTTTGAAATCTGCTTAGGGGTTTAGGGTACCTAGTAAAATGGTAAGACTCTATCAGAGAGAGAGAGAGAGAGAGAGAGAGAGAGAGAGAGAGAGAGAGAAACCAATCAAGAAAAGCTTCCTCTATCAACCTATGCTTTAGAACATTTGAATAATTACAAACAGACCTGAGAAGCTCATCAACTGATTCAGTTTAAAAGAAAAACTCCGCCTTGCCAATTCCTATTCCCATTCCTGCTAATTGGAAAGGTCCTCAATAACTTTCAGGTAATTTTTTGTTTGTTTGTTTTAACTCTAATGCTTACTGAAGGCCATTTATGGCACACTTCAGGAACTTTGTTTCTCATTACCTAAGAAACCATGAGAGATTGTAAAATATCTGTCCTTCTGGGAACGGAAATGGAATGTACATTCAGAACATTTGCTGCTTATCTCAACTGGTTTTATTTTTATTGTACAATGTTAAAATGATTAGCCTGTGGGCCTCTAACCTCATCTACCTCCAAGCTGGAAGATTTGGCCAACTGGCACCAAATTATTTGTTCATTTACTGAACCAATTAGGCATTATTTTAAAAATCCAGACCTTCATACATTTCCCCCATTGCCCTGTTAATTCCTATTTTTCCTTTTTTTTTCTTTTTATTTCAGAAAATGTCTCACTGTGTAGCCCTCGCTGGCCTGGAACTCACTATGTTGACCAGGCAGGTCTTGGAACTCATAGACATCCAGGTCCCGTTCAAGTGCTAAGACTAAAGGTGTGCCACTGTGCTTGACTTTTTCCCTTTTTAAATATACTAACATATTTAAGGGTTGGTTTGCATTTCTGTGTGACAATATAGCCTTCTTCTTTTTTAAAGAAAGCAGGCCTCCTGACACAACCCCCATCCTTGTAAATAACATATTTTGCTAGAGCTGAGTACGTGACTCCACTCTGGGCATTTTGGAACTTGCTTATACAAGCTGTTCCACTGCGACCTAGTGATTGGAGACTTGCGGTCGGGTGTACCCTGATGTATGTCTTTGTGATGTCTGGTAAAGGTCAGAATGTTTTGATCAGATAAAACCTCCTCTTTGGAATTTACCCTGGGCAAGCAGTTTTTCTTCACCCTAACCAAGAGTGTGCTGTGTGTTTCTTAATCCCGACGTCCCACGCAGTAAGCTCGGACCCAAGGTCGTGCTGGCGCGGCAATTTTTATTTTATGTACATGAGCATATTGCCTGCATATATGTAAATGCACCCATATCATGCAACACCCGCAGAGGTCAGGAGATGGTATCAGATTCCCTGCAATTGTAGTGACAGATGGCTTTTGACCGCAATGTGGGTGCTGGGGAATTGAACCCTGTCCTCTGCAATAGCAGCCAGGGCTCTTAACCGAGTCATCTCTCCAGTCCCTACCTTCCTTCTTTGTTTTAAAACAATTATTATGTTATTATTATTGTTATGTATTATTGTTATGAGTATATTGCCTGTATGTATGTAAGTGCACCAATGGCACTTATGCCCGTGGAAGTCGGAAGAAAGCATCAAATTCTCCTGGAACTGGAGTTCCTGACAGTTGTTAGCTGCCATGTGGTCGCTGGGAATTGAAGCCAGATCCTCTGCAAAATCAGCCACTCCTTTTAAGTGCTGAGGCATCTCTCCAGGCCCTAGCCTTCCTTCTTATATTGTGGACTATGGAAATCACATTGAGAGATGTTAAGAAATGTCGAATCTCAGATCCCACATGGTCTAGAAGGGAGTACATTTTCATATGATCTCTGTATGGTCTGTATAAGCTCAAAAATCAGGGAAACAATGACAAAATGTAAGTTACAAAGCAGTCATTTATTTTGTGAAGCAGAAGCTGAACTCTGTTTGTCCAGAAATATAAACTAAAGCTAATGTATTACTTTTACTTTTGTAGAATAGAAACAAACTTGGAGAGTTTAGAAACCCCTCAAAGGAAACATTAAAATATAGCTCACAGGAATAAATGTGTGAATTTGAAATTCACCAAGCTAACCAACCACCTTCTTTTGCTCTAAGAACTGACAACTGAAATTAGGCATACAGTTCAGCATCATCTAGAGTGCAATAGGTTGTGGATGGCATCAGAGTATCTCTTTTGTTTCCCAAAGTGGAACCATCCTGGGAAACTCATTAGTATGCACAGTAGAAATGAAATTGGTCCCTGCCTTCAGTCTCCCTGGGCATTTCCATGCAGTGATTTCTCTGCAGCTACGAGTTTGAGACTAATGGAGAAATGGTAACCAAGTTTCTAATACATCCTTGATATAAACAAAGTGTGATTTTCCTCAGGATACTACGAGATGATGCATGTGACTCTGCACTAATCTTATTTGATAAGACTTGATTTCTTTCTCTGTGAATTTTGAAGTGCTGTATCTTAGCAGTAGCCTTCTCTAAGGAGGTTTATGTGAAGAGCTCATTACACCAAATGCAAAAAATTCCCTGTGAGGCAAAGGGATCAATGTTTATTATGTTCAGTTTTAAAGCTGATTGGATACCATGCATGTAGAGAGCTACACGTGGTGAGGTGAATTTCAGACTACTTGCTCCTTAATAAATACCCTATGTAGTCATGTCCCCAGACTCCATTTTTCAGAATTAAGGAAATTGACTTAATAGTTTCATTCATTTTACCATTAAGTAGTCCTAAACATTCTTAGTTTAAAACAGAGGCAAACACCAAGAAACGGCAAAACTGTATCTTAACCAATACAGATTCTAAAAGTGCTAAACAACTTCCTTATGTTTTGATGACACAGAAATGCTTACTAATTGTTAATTTACACTTGTCCATTTGTGGACATTGCGTATCCATATATGCTGACGTCTATACTTAGTACAGGGACTGTTGATTTTCCTCTTAATGTATTTTGCTTTAGTTGACCAAAGACAATGAATCATGTGACATTTCTTCCACAGAGCACATTTGTGCTTTACCTGGAGCCTCTTAATACTTAATTTCAAGAGGTGCCTCATTGGTGGGATTCCCTGAAATTTAGACATGATAAAGAATGTGGGGCAAAGAAACTTTGGTTTCTTAAGCAATATGCAAACAGTTGCTATTACTAACAATGTTATGAACAAGTCATTCTTAAAGTAGAAGATACTTAAGAATTTGAGAATCAATTTTTCCTAATACCAAGGATGGGATATTATTGGTATTCTTCAATTCTGACATTTGCACTACAATAGCTGCTAGAAAGAAGGCATGCTATGATGAAAATGCATTGCATAAACATGTGAAATTTTCAAATAAAAAGTAAAAGTTATTATAAAAAGAAGGTATATTTCCAAAGTATGCTATGGTCAAGAAAATATACAAGAGAGTTACAATTGTATGCCCATATCTTTGACAATCTACAAGACTGATTGGAGGGCTGGAGGGATGATTTAGCATTTAAGAGTACTGGCTGCTCTTACAGAGGACCTGGGTTCAGTTCCCAGAGTCCACACAGTGGGTAATAACCATCCTTAATTCATGTTCCACAGGATACAATGTCCCCTTCTGGTCTCCTCTGCATTGCACATACAAATGCAGGAAAATATTCATACACATAAAAAGAAAAATAAAACAAAAAGGTACATGATTGGAACATTTTTCTAAGAAAATAAAAGTTATTAAATTTGAACTGAGTAGAATTAGGCTTAAAATACCATAAAAGAACCAGTTTCATTTACTAATATAATGCAAATATTTATAAATTTAATGATAAATAAATTTAAAAATCATTCATGATACACAGATATGCCAGGGAAATGGAGCACCAGAAGATCTTTATATAATTAAGGAAAAGACATTTGATTATCTCAAGATATTTATGGGCTAAACTTAAGTAGAAACTCATAATTATCAGTGATAAATGGAAGGTAAATCTGATTTCTCATTCATACATGTACAAAAGTCTCAAGAATAAATAAAATTTTCAAAAATGTATGTTCTTAAATTGAGGAGTCACACTTATCAGGATAAATATTTTCTTTAGAAACAAGGTCAAGACAATAATGTCCACCATCAATTTATTTTTCAGCATCTTCTTGTACAATAAAATATATTCATACAGTTTCTAAAAATCTTTCTCAAAAACAAATATAGCTTTGGATCAGATACATAGATTTTTTAAAATTCAGTGTTATCCTCAAAAATTACTAGGTAATTTTTCTAATTATCATATTGCTCAGTAACTAAAGACAAACTGTTTCATATTTAAGAGACACATTATATCATTGCCCTATGTCATTTTTGGATGTTTCTCTGAAATCATGCTGCCACTTTGGTTCTATCTTGTCTTGACATGTAGACTATAATTATCTTCTATGTGTCAAATAAATCAAGCAGAAGAGAGCTGAAAGACACAACCTTATCATCTCCTATGGCTTTCTAACTTCCATAATTTCAGAAATAGCAATATACTTCATTTTGCAAAGTAGATTTTATATCTTTGATCCATCATTCTTTGAATTCTCAGTACTAGAAGCACGATAGTGGCTAGTTTGGAAGCAAAGTTTCTGTCATCATGCAAAAGGAATGGAGATTCATGTTTATCATGAGCAAAAACAAATATATTTTAACTGACATATTAACTAAAGAACCAACACAGTAGATGCCTCATTTAGATAGGTGTTATCTGCAAAGTTCTAATGAGAAACATATTAATTAGGAATGTTGAATAAGTAAAACCGGGAATGAAAGCTACTTCAAAATCAATTTCCTTTGAATGCTGTTCTCATAGTTTTTGATGACCATAATCTTTAAAACATTCTTCTTTGTTTCTACAATCATTGTATATTGGAGACAAGGTACTGTCAAATACAGGATGGACTTATTTCATGGGCTGTATTTGTATTGTTGGCAACAGATGATATTTTCTTAGTCTAGTGAAGCACATGGTTAGGAAGGGTTGTGGCATTTTAAAAAATTGATAAGGTAAGTAAAGACAACTACAATTATCAATCATATCTAGAGGCACTGAGGATTATCAATCAAGGGACATATAATTTTTATTTGCTTTGAGGCCTACCCTTTATTTCAGGATAAAAGACAAAAGTCAAAATAAACTTGAGCATTAGCAAGAAAATTATATGTTGGAAGATTGTGTAACTCAAACTATCAATGATTCCTCAATGTAAGTAGATCTAAATTAGCTTTTAACTTTTTATTTTGAGATTGTTATAGATTTTCATGTAGTTGTAAGTTCAAAGCATTCTGCAAATCTCTAGTAACCTAAATAATCAATACTGGCATAAAAATTGACATATAGATCATGGAAACAGAATAAAGATGTTTAACCTTAAGTGGCACATCCTCAGTGCAATCTCTACACATATGATGAATTCATCTCTCAGTTCTCACCAGAGAATTTTCCTCATGTACAAGTTGGTGATTAACCTAGAAACTTAGAATTGGCCAATGTGCAGAAAACAAGAGGCCACAGAGTTCTTATGCCTGAATAGGAAAGCTATTCCATACCTCTGCCTCCCAAGGCTCAGAGACCTTGGCAAAAGAGGAGTTGGAAGGACTGAAAGAGCCACAGTGGCTACATGACCACAAGGCAAGAGAGTCTTCCATACAGTTGGTCAGATACTCATAATGAAGTCACAGCAATGTTGAGAACATGCAAAAGTTCTATGCAAATTCAAATCAGACAAAATCCCAGCATAGTCATGGGGAAGTGGTTACAAAATCCCAACCCAACCTAAGGAGCATTTGTCAATTCATGGCTTCTGGGACAGGGAGAGACAGTATCTTATGGGTATGGGACTCTCGGTGGGCCCACTGGACAGACCCACACTGAAGGACATTGGAGACACAAATCAGAGTCTATAGGCCATATTATACATATATATATATATATATATATATGATACTACATTAAATTGGGTGGGGGCAGGTGGACGAAGTATGGATAGGGGAAGGAATCTAAATACCATCAAACTATAATGTACAAAAATTCAATAAAAATAAAATCATTACAAAATAAATATTAAAAATATTAAATGCTCACAAGCAAGGGAGAAAGGGAAGTTCTTAGACATAACTGACAGGAATATAAATTAATATAACAATTATAGGAAATAGTATGGTCATTCCTTTAAAAACTAAATGTAGAACTACCAGTTAATGTAGTAATTCTACTACTAGGGATGTACTGCAAAGAAATGAAGTTACTAAGTTCATGAACTAGTAACATGCCCTTCCATGTGTGATGTTTGATTCTAATGCCAATTTTCCTCAAATTAGAATCACCTAAATAAGGAGCCTCAGTTGAGGAGTTGTCTTAATTGCCTTAACTGAAGTAGGAAGACCGACCCTAAATTATTTGTCTTTTGCTTATTTGGCCTTCCCTCTCACCACCCACTTGATTTATCTTGTTGCTGCTGCTGCTGCTACTACTACTAACTGCTAATTCCTTAGGTGAAATTAGAACCATCATTTCCAGGCTTCAACCACTGACCAAGGATCAGAGGCTCTGCAGGAACCCTCCAAGTTTTTGGTTGGTGCCAGATTGGGACTGCTGAAATGCCTAGTCCTGTTGCCTGAGCAGTTACCAGGTTCTTGGCCTCTCCAGTGTGAAATAGCTATTGTGGGACTACTCCAACTGCTGAGGTGCCCACTCATCCTAGAGAACCAAGCAACTACTGGCTTCTCAGTCTTTCAGGTGGGATTCAGTTGTTGTTAAAGTAAGATTGATTTATTAATGTACTTACTGTTAGATTTACAAATGTTCATTCTGTCCATTCTGTTCTTCAGGAGAAACCTGACCATGTTTACTGCAGTATTTTTTACAGTGACAAAGCTATTGGATGCATCAAGGTGTCCATTGATAAATAAACTGATGAAGAAAACTTGGTATTTTACACAAGGGAATATTATTTTGTCATAAAAGTATAATTTGCTGCAAATGGGTGGAACTGGAGGACACTGTGTTCTGTGTCATAAGCCTAACATAGAAAAGCAAGTATGTATTTTATCAGTTTATTATAGAAACTAAAAAAAGTCAATCTAATAGAAAAATGGAGTGGAATAGGAAAAGGAAGAGGGTGGATGTAAAAGGGCATCAAAACACAGTTACATAGGAGAAATTAGTTCTGGTTTTCCAAGGCTGGGGAGGGGAAAGCAGCAATGGCCTTCAAAATATTTACAAATAATTAAAAGACTATGAAAATTCCTACCATATAGAAGTGATTTTCCCAGATTCTCTCACTACATATATACACCCATGTTACCACACTGTACTCATGAAGGTGTACTGATCTTATGTCTCAATAGAAATGATTTTAAAAAGTAGACATTCTGTGCATCATGCTTCTACTTATACTCAATAATAACGTTTTGAAACTACTGCAGAATATTACAACCAAGATATTGGTATTGAAACAATTCATCTAAATTGTTCAGTTTTCCCTAATTTTACTTGTCCTCATTTGTGTATATGTTTGCACACACACATGATTAAGTTTATGCCAGTTTATCACACAAGTGTTAATGTATCATTACATTCAAGGTACTGAACAATTTCATCAGCACAAAATTGTCATGTAAAGTCACATGCTCTTCACTATCCCTTCTTCATGATTAACTACTGGTAATCACTAATCTGGTCCCTTTTAACATGATTTTATTATGCTAAGAATGCCATCTAAATAGAACTTTGGGGATTTAGTTTTTTTTCAATCAGCATAATTCTCAAAAGATTCATTTCAAGTTGTCTGTATCAATAATCAATTATTTTGGTAACAGTACATGGTAAGAATAAAACCATAATTTGTTTAACCATGCACTCATTACACGACATCTCTGTTATTTCCAGTTTGTGGTTGCTATTAACAAATTTACTTTGAATATTTGTGTACAGCTTTTTGGAAATAAATACATTTTAATTTCCTTTGAGTAAAGTCCCAAGAGTGCAACTATTAGTTTGTATGAAAATTACAGGTTTTGTTTTATAAGAGTATGTCAAACTGTTTTCCTCATTGGCCATACCACTCTATATTCCTCAGAGGCAGTGCCCCAGTAATTCTGTTTGGCATCTTTACATCCTTTCCAGCATTTGCAGGGTGACTGACTGTTTTTTCGTCAGTTTAATAGATGTTGAATGTGCTTTTACTCCAGGCTTTCTCAGGTTTTGCAGCATTGACACTTTGACTGCCATTGGTTGACACTTTGACTGCCGTTGGACAATAGGCTTTCCTGGAATTGCAGGATGTTAGTCATATTTCCCACTTCAATCTACTAGATATACAAAGCATGCGACATTCACCACCTTCTACTTTACCTCCTTTATGACAACCTAAAACCTAAAAAACGTCTTCAGGTATTTTTAAAAGTCCCCAGGAGGAAAAACTAGTGCCCACATAGAAATCCCCGTAATCCATCCTGACATTCTAAATCTATGTAAAACAGGATCATTAATGCTCATTTGTCTCCTCTAGGCTCTTTCTCCTTTTTTGAAATTAAAAACTTTTCTTAATACCATTCTCTCCTCCTCTATTTCTACCAAATCCCTTAACTCATCATTCAGATCCATAAGATCATAAACTTGCTATGATGACTTACTGGACTAGGACCAAAGTGAAATTGCTTTCATGTGATCTTGTCCAGGCTATTAACTCTCAAATTGTCTCCATCAGCTACAAATGTATCAGCCTTGACTTGTTTTCTGGATACTAGTCCCAGGGCAGGAGCAAATTCAGAATGCTTACAAGACAAAAACAAAAAGGAAAACCTGAATTATAGGCTTTTTAAAATGGTACTGGGCAGATTAGAAGAATACATGTTTACAAAGGCAATACTGCAAGTTGGGAAAAATTATAATTCCAGTTGGTATACCTGCAGATTCCTCCAGACATCTGACATTACTTCAGGTATATGTCGAAATAGTAATCCCCCACTTTCCAGTCTATTAAAATGCTTCACATCTCCAAAGCTCAGATCAAGTGCTATCTCTTCTATAACACCTTCTGCAATCCTCCAGCTGGAACAAAATAATCCTTCCCCGGGATTCTGCCAACATTTATCTCCGGCTTGATCACTGCAAGGATTCATCATTCAATTCATGCTATGATTATGTGTGCATCTGTCTTCATCCTGATAAAGCTAGATTTTCAACTTTTATTTGACAGTGACTTTAGGAGTCCAGTAGGTACACAGAAGGCAGGAAGGGAAAAAGATGGTGAAGGAGCAGATAGGGGAAAGGCAGTTGAAGAAATGATGTTTTTCAGTCAGAATTTAAATTTTTTCTATTTAATCCTTGTGTATTTCATATACAACATCTCAAATAATCTTCATCATCTTTATATCCCTTCCCCACCAGCACCCCTCCATACACTCCCAACTGGAACTCATACATTCTATCATCTGTGTTAAGATCTATTGTGTCAAGTTAGTGTCCCCAAATATTCCTCAGTGCAGGTTCATTCACTGAGGTCTAGTCAGCCTCCCTAGAGTCCCTAACTTTAGGAAGATTAGCTCATCCTCATCCAGAAGCAATAAGATGCCAACAGTTCCACTAAGACTGGGGTCTGCTGCCCATTTCCCCAGTTCTGTGCTGACGTTTAGTCTGTTTGATTTTGCATGGGTCTTGAGCATGCCGACACCAATGCTGTAGGCTCATATGAGTAGGATTCAAGGAGTTTGTAGGGTTCTATTCCCTATAGTCATGCACCTCCTCACTGGCTCTTGCAATCTTTCTGCCTCCTTTTCCACAATGGTCAGTCCAAATTTTTAAGGAATTTAGGGACTAAAATTTGAATCCAAGGTACTTTTGGACAGGGTGGGGAACATGTGTATTTTGAAACAGGGCAATGGATTTTCTTAGTCAAGGGTTCCTGTCTATAATCACCTGAAAAGTTTTATAAAACACAGACTTCTTTATTTTAATTTTTAAAATAAATTCTATTTGTTCCTTTATGCCTGTATATATTTTTATTGTATTTACCCTTCATTCTCTCGATCCTTCCTCTTCTCCACACGTCCCCTTCCTATTTTCATGTCTTTTTCTATAACCTGTTGAGTCAAATTAGAGTTTCTTGTATGAGTATATTTGTGGGGTTATTTACAGGATGGTGGGTACACAAAATAGGACCAAGAACAGATCTTGATAACTACTGATCTGACTGCTTTATGTTGATAGCTTGGGCTTATTCTCAGTATGACATCACAACTTGTGGAGGTTAGCCAAGCCACGTGAAAGTGAGGCAAGGACCTGTAGTAGGACAAAACTGAGCAACACTTCCCCTTTCCTAGAATATCTCACAAGCACCATCAGTGGAGCTTTTTTAATGAATAAACAAACATTTAGTGGCACATTCGTGATTTTATTTCTATTTTACACACAGTAGTTGGGAAAATATTAATTTTGCTATTGGAAGGAGGAGGTCTGGTCCTTTTGAGACAGTTTTCCTGTCAACCCATCTGGCCTGGAACTCACTATGTAGCCCAGACTGGCCTCAGTCTCACAGAGATCCACCTCCCTCTGCCTCCTGAGTACTGGTATTAAAGACCTGTACCATCATCCCCAGCTAAATTGTTTAAAAATGGAAGAATGATCTTAAAATCTTTGTACCTCTTGCATAGTTCTTGTGTAGAGTAGTTTCCTAATAAATCTTTTGGTATTGTTGCCCCCGTTGCTAATGGTATCTAACAACCTTTCTGGTATGATGCAAAACAAGTTGCTACATACAGAAAAAAGGAAATGTTTAAGGAAGTGAATATTTTTCTAGAAATAATGGTCTGAGTTTGGGGAAGTAGAAGAGTCAATAAAGTACTTGCCACAGAAGCATGAGGGCCTGAGTTTAATTCCCCAGGATCTACATCAAAAGCGTATGAGCCTGGGCATGCCTGTCATTCCAGTACTAGAAAACTAGAAATTGAAGGGCTCTGGGAGTTTGCTTGCTGAGCAGCCTAACGTAATCAGTAAGCTTCAGGTTCAGTGAGAGACCCTGCATCAAAAAAATAAGATAAAGATCACTCAAAAAAGACATGCAACATCAACCTTAGGCCTCCATATGCATAAACATATGTACATCCATACATACATTTGGACATGGAAACATATACATATACATGTGTAAATACACACAAAAGTAAAGTCTAGAAAGCTAATATAGTCTGCAATTACTGCCCATGAGTTGATAAGTGGACTTATTCCATCTTTTGTTTCTCATTCTCTCTCTCACTCTTTCCCTCTTCTCCCTCCTCCTCTTCCTCTCCCTCTCTCTCCTTTGTTGTGTATGCCAGCTAATGAAGCTAGCTGAAATATTGGAAAATGCCTTCTCAAGAGGCCATATAGCTAAATACTGTGAGACCTTCCAGTCAGAAGCCAGTGAGGAACGGAAGCCATCAGTTCAACATGACTCACAAAGTCTCATGAATACACAAGAAAGGGATCCTTAATACCGAGCCTTGTGATGACAGAGGTCTTGTTATAAAGCCTAACATATTAGAACTAGTTAAGTCATCATTGTAACTCACATACAAATTAATTAATATCTTCTTTCAGAGTTATATACGACTCAAAAAGCATATAGTCATGTCCTGGCCATAGCTAAAATTTAAAGTATTACAACTGTATGTAAACTATTCTATGCCTGAAGACTCACAAAGAACATTCATTAACATATTCATCTGATTTTCAAAAAATATTCACTATGTCTTACAATGAAAAACACAATGAAGTAGGAATAGCAATGGGAAAAAATGACCATAACATTAATGTACTAATATTCCCTGTCAAATTTGTAGTGAACCCCTCCTCCCCATCTTTACAGTCATTTCTTCTATATATTTTATTCAGGTTTTGTGCATTTCATATAATACATCTTAATCTTATTTAGACTCCCTCTCCCATCCTCATACTTCTTTTGTTGTTGTTTGTTAGATTTATTGCATTGTGGTCTGATAGAATGCATGGAAGTATTTTAATATTATTTTTTGTATTTGTTGATGCTTGTTTTGTGCTCCTGTATGTGGTCAATTTTAGAGAAATGTGCACGGACTGCTAAGTAGAAAATGTATTTTTTGGTGCACAGATGGAATATACTGTAGCTGTCTGTTAGGTCCATCTCATGTAAGATATCATTTAATTCATGTCTCTCTTTGTTTATTCTTTGTCCAATTGACCTGTCTATTGGAGACAATGGAATACTGAAGTCACCTACTATTAGTAAGTTGAGATTAATCAGTGTTTTATAGTCCTGTAATACTGTTCTTATGAAATTGAGTGGACTCTTTGGTACATATATGCTCATGATTTTAATATCTTCTTTGTCAATTTTTCCTTTGATTAGAATGAATTGACCCTCTTTATCACTTCTGATTAATTTTAATTTAAGTCTGTTTTATCAGATATTAGAATTGCAACTTCTGCTTGCTTCTTAGTGCCATTAACTTGGGATATTTTTTCCAACCTTTCACCCTAAGGTAGTGTCCATGCTTGTAGGTGAGATGAGTTTCTTGAAGAAAATAAAAACACAGATTTTGTTTCTTAATCTATTCTACCGGCTTGTGTCTTTTGACTAAGATGTTGAGGCCCATTGATTTTTAGAGTTATAAAAAGATGTATATTGGTTACTGTTCTTTTAATTTGTTCGTGTTCTTGGAATTATTTTGTGTTTCTGTTACTATACCTTTCTTTGTTTTCTTTATCTAATTTCTTGAGTATTGTCATTCCAATCTTCATTCTTTTGTATTGTTTCGAGTATTCTCTGTAGACCTGATTTGGTAGATATGAATCCTTTCAGCCCATTTGGGTCATGACAAATTTTCCATTCCCCTTCAACTATGATAGATAGTTTTCTGGGTACAGTATTTCAGGTTAGGAGCCATGGTCATTTAGAACTGAAAATACTTTGGTCCAGGCTCTTCTGGCTTTCATAATTTGCACTAAAATGTCAGCTTTAATTCTGGTGGGTTTTCCTTTAAACTAGCAGTTTTTAGTACCCTCTCTTTGTTCTGTACATTTAATGATTTTACTATGATATGCTGTGGGAGTTACTGGTCTAGCCCTGTCGAATTAGTGTTCCATGTGCTTGTTGTATCTGTATAGATATGTCTTTCCTTAATTTAGGGAAGTTTTTTTCTATACTCCTGTTGAAGATATTTGATCAATGTCATTGATCTAAGATTCTTCTCCTTCCTGTATGCCTAGGATATGGAGATTTGTTCTTCTCATGAGGTCCCACATTTCCTGCATATTTCATTCTTATATGTTTTTAAAAATTTTTATAGTCTTTCCTTGAGGAGTCTAGTTCTTTTACTTTGTCATCCAGTCTTGATATTCTGTTTTATATTTCATTCGTTCTGTTTGTGAGGCTTCCATCTGTCTTTTCAAATTGACTTATTGAATATTCTTCAATATTTCTATCATTTTTGTAAATTCACCTTCCAAGTTCAGAATTATTTTTCGTATTTCATTCAGCCACATAATTGTATTTTTTTGCACTTTCATCACAAGTTTATGACTATCCTCTTTGAGTTTTGAGTTGTTTGTCTGTGTGGGTTAAAGTTCTTTGATCATGTTTACAGTTGTTATTTTTACTCTGTGTTTCTCAGTGTGATTCTCATTTTAGTACACTTCTCTAGGGCTGGTGGGTTTTGTTGGGGAGATATTCTCTTGGTTTTTCATATTATTTGTTTTTTCTGTTGCTGTTTGTGTTTATGGATGTCTTTTGTTGGTTGTGTGTCTGAGAGGAAATTCTATACTTCCTTTGTGTACCTGAAGCTTGGTTCTGTTTATCTTGTTGATGTAGTTTGGCTGCTTTTTGCTCAGGTATGAAATGTTAGCTGGTATGTGCTTCAGGTACTTCAGAGAAGTAGCCTGGTCTGGGTATTTTGATGTGTCTGTGGTAGACAGATTAGGAGGAGGACCAAGGGTGAGCCAGGGGTGACAGGCTGTGGAGAGTTTAACAAAGGAAACTGGAGAATTGACCTAGTCTGGGTGAAAGATATCAGGACTCAGGACTAGCTGGCAGGCCTGGAGTGAGAGGGTAGTCCAGAGATGTGAGGCAGGAGAGCAGGAACCAGGCTGAAGACTAGAATGGGTAAAATGGGTGGGGGTGGATTGGAGGTGTCTGGCAGCAGGGGAATCAAGATATAGTGAATGGAATCTGGCTTAGCAGGGTGGTAGGTAGGCCTGTGTTTGTCAGATAGCAGGAGTTCAGGGGAAGCTTGGGGGTGGCCACAGCCTGTGGAGAGTCTAACAAACTATGCTAGAGGATTAAGCTAGTCCAGGTTGGAAAACTAGTCCAGAGATCTAAGGCAGAAGAGCAGAAGTGGGCCTGGTCCCGTTACTAGAACAGGGACGGAGTTCTGGGAGAGAGTGGAGCTCCTCAGGCTGCCCTAGGGGAATCAAGGTGCAGTGGGCAGTAGTAAGCTAGTCTGTGGAAAGCAGATCAGGAAGCCAGAGGAAAATTGGGTGTGGGGACAGACTATGGTGGGTCTAAGAAACTACCCCAGAGAATTAGACTCCTCTAAGTTAGTAACCTAGTCCAGAGATTTCAGGTGAAAGTGCAGGGATAGGCCTGGGCCCAAAGCTAGAAGGAGGACAGAGTGTGGGGAGGGAGTGGAGCTACTCAGGCTGCAGGCAAATCAAGATGCAGTGGGTAGATTCTGTCAGAATAGGGTAGTAGGTGTGTTTGTCGCAGGCAGATCAGGAGGCTAGGGTTAAGGGGGATGGGGACAGCCTGTGGAGGATCTCTCAAACTAAGTTAGAGAATTCAACTGCTATGAGTGCGGGGGGAACAGGGTGCAGTGGGCGGATCTGGACTAAGAGGGTAATAGTGAGATCTGAGTGTGGAGGGGGCCGGCAGGAGCAGGTCTGGGCCCAAAGCTAGAAGCGGGACAGAGTGCGAGGAGAGACACAGTGATTTCTTTTGGTCGATATTTATGTAGCAAGTATTATGGAAAGCTGTCAGTAAAAAAGATGATTCTTAGGAGTCTGCCGTTTACTGGTGCTTCAATCAGCTTTCTGAAAACTGAAATGCTAACAACGGCCCCTTTTATTGTTGCTGCTGTGATATTTGCCTTGAGATTTGAAACTTTGGCTGGCTATTTCCCAAAGGACTGCAATGAAGGCTTAAGGGGTTTCTCTGTAAAGATGAACCACAATGAGGTTGACGCTGCTGTGTATCTGACATGGAATCAGCTCTGCTTGCACAGTTGAGCATATAGCACAGACACAGCTCGTAAAATCTCATGTCCATCAGGGTTCCCAGAAATCATAGAAGGTGAATAAAAGATTGAATAGGCTCATGAGATAAGTTGCTTGGAAGTGAAGTATCTGTGCGATTGTGTGTGTGTTGTGTGTGTGTGTGTGCATGTGTGTTTGTATGTGTGTGAAAATAAATGAAGCAAAGGCAATTTGATAATACATTTGAGAACAATTAATTTGTATTTTGCATGTCTTTTGATCTAACCAACATATATCTAGAAGTTTTTCCAAGGGGTAAATGTGCGTAGAATCAGAGGGCTTTGAAAAAGATCTATGCTTATGTGAACATTTGCTATAAAATGATCCTTGTGGGGAGAGAATTAGAAAAAGCATAAATGTGCACAAAAAGGACTAAATAAATTATTTTATAATTTCACAGTGGAATGTAATTCAGTCATTAAAATAATATTAAATAAGAATAATTAAAAGCTAGGACAATACTAATGTTCAGTATATATTATAAATTTAAAAGCAAGAGATGATATACAGTATTTTAATATTTTGCTTAAAATGCATGTAAACACACAATAATTCAATAAAAATATATTTTAAAAATGCATGTAAGCATATATATACATATTGTATGTGTGTGTATGTGTGTGTGTATGTATGTATGTATATATATATATATATATATATATATGAGAGGGATTTCAGTAATGATTTTATCTAGATGCTAAATTTGTAGATAAATATTATTTTTTGACCTTAGTATGTACATGCCTGTATTCCCAGAAACTGGGAGGTAGATACAGGAGGATCAGTGATTCATGGTCAGCATCAGCTACATACTGAGTTTAAGGCCAGCCTGGGCTATACGAGATCCTGTTCTGAAAAAAATGCTTTAACTCTATGCTTTATGGTTTCTATAATGAGCATAAATTTTTGAAATGAGGGATAATTTAAATTATGTTAGTTTTATTTAAGTTTTATCTATATTTTCTAGATTTAAACATATATTGTTGAAAAAACATTAACTTATTAGAAAATTAATTACTAAAAAACACATTAAAGAAATTCCTAAACCTAATACTATATTTTAAGGTACACAGAAAGGGAATATATATATATATATATATATATATATATATATATATATATATATATATATATTGGAATCTTTAATTCTGCATTCTTCCCAGCAACATAGTTATCACTCACGGGCAATAGAAAGAGTTTAAAGCATTATCTTCTATAACTTGGACTTTACTTTTGTCAGTGTTTTGTACCAAAAACAACTTGTGTTTGGGCTCAGGGGAAAGGAGATGGCCAGGAGGAAAAACAAAAGCCAGGCCAGAATATGAAGATAAGCAAATAGCAGAAGGGAATGTTGCCTATGTGTGGCTGCTGCTTAGAGCAGTCTTTAAAGATATTCAGAAGACAAAAGCATTTTCCTTCCAGGACTGTGAAAGTTTTCTCCCCCTGTTTTTTGTTCATTGTTTGGTTTGGGTCTCATTGGGGTGAACTCAAGAAACTGAAGTGGAAAGTGACATAAGAAAAACTGGTGTTATCAGCCACATGATTTTTTTAAATGTTAAGTCAAATAAATGCTATGGCTGAGATACAGCTCACTGGTAGAGGGATTGACCTGTATCATGAAAAAGTCCCTGGGTTCTACCCTCATCACTACAAACAATAATCATAATCATGATGCTTGACATTGAAATACTTTTCTCAGATGGAAAATTTTCTATTTCTTTGACTCAAATAAAAAAGAGAACTATTGAATTTTTAAACTTTTGCTACATTTGTTCTTTAATAATTCCACACACACACACACACACACACATTATGTTTACAGTCACCTCTCAGCTCCCCCCTATCCCTGCTGCTCCCCTCACTACAAGTTCTTTCTCTTGCATTAATATCTTCTCATTTTGTGAACAGTTGGGTTTAACCAGGACTGTCTACCTGACCATGGATTTGTAACAGTTCATTGGGGAATTCATCAGTAAGCACACAACTGAGGAGAATATTTATACCATCCATAGAAGCTCCTAGTTTAGCAGGGAAGGTAGGGCCATATGGGTCCCTCTTCAATCTAGGATTGACTGTTGACAGACCCAGTCTTGTACAGGTCCATTACAGGCAACCACTGCTCCTTTGAGATAGATCATGATTGCATTGGCTTTATCATGCCCAGAATACACAGCCTTCTTTGCCATTTTCCAGTTCTTGCTTTCAACTCACCCCAAAAGAGAATTTCATAACTAGGGCTCAAGCAAGGATTATATAAAATATCTAAATAGACAAATGTAGAGGGAGACAGAGGGAGAGTTAAATCCCAGCATGGATGCTTGAAAAAAAATCACAGGGAAACATGATTTTATAAACATAATTATATATATATATATATATAATATCAAATGAATTTCTGCCATAATGCATGATAATGATTCACTCAAGGACCATAAACTATCTAACAAATCCCAAGTGCTGGGCATTGGAAAGCTCCCTTCAAGTTATTCGTCAGGATAGTCAAAGAGACTCCCAAAACAACAGAGGCTATTGCCATAGCCCGTAGTTACATCGCGACCTGAAGACAAAACATACAATTTAATAAACACTCTAAGTCAATCATGTTGCTTCTTTCTGAGAAGCATACAACACGTCCTGGGAAGAGATACTCAAAATATGTACACAGGAATTATTCATTTACTCCTTCAACATGAATTATCACCACTAAGTATTAAATAGTTTTGATAATGACATGAGGATGAATCCTGTCCTGCAGATCCTCAGTATAAAGAATGGAGGGGATTGACATAGAAGGCATGGTAAAATCTTCTGTTTATGGCAAACAAACCAATTTTGTTTCCAACAGAATGCATTAGTCACTGCAAAGGATTAAAGCACACTGTGAAGGCTATTGAAAAGTAGGGAACAGACATTATAAAAATACCCAACAGCAGGAGGCATTAGTGAAGCTTTTAAAGGAGGAAAGGCTTTTACTGAATCTTGAAAGGATGGAAAGCTAACCCAGTAATAAGTAGGGCTCACATGTAAGGCACAGATCTGTCACTGATGAAATATGGACTGGACACATAAAACAAAGGGATCCTTAGAATGGTATAAAGACACCTGACATTTCTGGTATTTGATAGAAACAGCACAGGATTACATACTGTCAATTAGCAAAATGATGCCTTAAGAACATATATTTCCCGACAATGATATTAGGTTGCTCTTAAAAATTGTTTACTCTTCCTCCACATTTTGGACAACAAAATAAATTTGCTTATCTTTTGATTCTGGGTTAGTCTATTGACTCACATTAGAAAATTGAATGTTAAGGGACAGAAGACTTAGGGTTGAAAAGACAGTTTTGTCCATAGATACTTGCCACAGAACCATGAGGCTCTGAGTTCAGATCCCTAGTACCCACATAAAAACCTGGGTTCAGTAGCGTACATCTATAATCCCAGCACTGGAGAGGTGGAGAGAGGCAGATCTCTTGAGCTTACAGGCCAGCCAACCTAGCCAAGGCAGTGAGTTCTGGGTTCAGTTAAAAGCCCTGTCTCAGAAATTAATGTGGACAGTGCACAACTGATGTCAACCTCTGGCCTCCGCACATGCATGCATGTGTGTGTGTGTGTGTGTGTGTGTGTGTGTGTCTGTGTGTGTGTGTGTGTGGTGTGTGTAGGTATGTGTATTTATATACATATACATATGTATGTATATATAGAGAGAGAGAGGGGGAGAGAAAGAGAGAGGAGAATGACTGTGAATGGAAACTTAAAAAGCATTTGAGAAATGGGGCTTTCTCATTGTTATCTCCTTAAGAACTTGTTCTGGCTAGCTCACTGATCTTGGGAGGAAAATGGGAGACACACATGGCAGAGCCTTTCCCGTTAACTGATCTTGAAACTTTTGAGCCTACTGTTGTAGACCTCTGATGGTCTATAATTTGGATTTTCTGTTTTTTTTTCTTTTTTGATATGTGGTAGTATTATGATCATAGTTGCATGAATAACAGATATTTCCTGATATAATTTGTATAACTCACACTGTAATTCATTTATTAAGTAAATAATTTATCACAATCCATATTTGTTATTGTGTGATGAATGAGAAAGAGTTACACTTGGAGTTTTTGTGAAATGAAGATGTCGTGACACCTAGTGGAAATGCTAAGAATCCTATGCTTCTGGAGGTAAAGGGGTGAAAGCAGAAGATGAAAAGTATGAGCCAATGTTCCCCTTCTTCACATACTTTTCCAGGACAGATCTAGTGAACTAAATGATTCATTTGGGAGAAAGTAGGATTGACTATAGATCTTTAAAAACGCTAATCCTGTTCTTTGGGATACACTATGTTGTTGGATTAGAAGACTCTAGATAACAAAGACATCATTCCTGCCCAAATCGATCTATAATTTTGATATAATCTCAATCATTATAATAATGCACACTTAATTCTAAATTGTAGTATAGAAATGTGAAGTCCAAGAATAGCCATGGAAAGGAATACAAGGTTGGAAGATATTGTCAGATATTAAGCCTTATTTTAAACTTTCAGCAATTAATTCTTTTTGACATTAGTGTAGGATAAACAAATAGGGCAATGGAAGAAAATAGAGTCCAGAAGCAAGCCCATACATGTGTGGTCATATTGACTCTGCGGAACAATTGAGAAAGTTGTGCTATTTTCAATAAATGACACAGATACAGGATTATTTAAATGTCTAAGTTGAGTAAGTGAATCTTGATTTTTACTCTCTTACACTCCCAAATCAATTTCAAATAGATAATGAATATAAATGTAAAAGTTGAGCAAAAAAAGAAAGTTGGAATACAATGTTCATGATTTATGAGCAAGGAAATGGGTCTTGAAAGTGACTACTACAAAGTAAATTATAATTTTCCTATAAGTCTAATCCATCAGTCCCATTTATTGAGTAGACACCTCAAACATCATTGTATAAGATATCTGAGCCCTGATTTTATCAAATCTCTCCTCACCAGTAATATGTGTAGTGAGTATAAAATTAATGACCTTCCTTTCTAATATGAATTTTATTCACTACTATTGGCATTAGTATTAGGGAGCAATTTTAAAGACATTGCTTATCCAAAATACAATTCTCTAGTATTAGTATGTTCAAGATATTGAGGTATCACAGAGCAAAAAGCACTAATAACTTCTTTACTTCTCCCAAGCCAATTGCTTCCTTAGTACATTATAGCTACCTACAAATGCTTGACTACTTGCCCCACCAGTGCAACTAAATCTCAGGTCTTAGGAGACCTGTCTAGAGATAGTACTCTGGGGTGAAAATAAAATATCTTGCAGGATGATCTGCGTCAAATGGGAAAGGTCAATCCCATATAAGCAATTGCTAATGGCGTCTATCACATACGATGTAAACATACTCATTTTCAGGCATTTTAAGAGCTGAAAGATTTCATAAGAAGGAAGACAAAAATTGCTAACTCCTAAGGACACATGGAGGTGGGCCAAGGAAGGGTCGGCCTCAGCTGTAGCCTCGTGTTCACTTTCTATTCTGTGATGTTCAACATGCAGTAGCCGAGAGCCTGCCAAAAAATAAGGCTGCTCTTGGGTAAACTGTGAGCTATTTTTTCTCCCACAGAGTGTGTCTGGATGGATTTGTTTCCCAAAAGGAGGAACTAGAGCATCAGCACTGAAATCATTGTACAGAGAGACGTCAGCACATTCCACAGAGAACTCTCCGTCCCTCTGAACATGTTAGGCACACTTGCTTATGTCACACAGCCTTCCTAGCTGAGAGGCCTGACAGAATAAAAATGTTCTGATTGCAAAGGATGTGTGGGTGTGTCTGTGGGAGGGGGTCTGTCTGTGTGTGTGTGTGTGTACACTTACACGTATGTATGTATGTATGTATGTATGTATGAATGTATGTATTATTCTGCAACTTACAACAGTTTGGGAAGTATTATACAGCCTATTATATGTGAATATTCAGTGTTGACAAAATTGAGTTACATATTAAAACCTGCCTACTAGGATCATTTTTTTGTTTCATTGGAAAAGAAGTATTTTCCTGCCTGGAGGGAGAAAACAATGCCTCCTATCACTAGTTGAGAAATATTGTCAAAATATCATTTTTCCCAATATAAATTTCTCCAAAAATATAACTGCTACTGAAATAGATGGCATAGAACAATGATTCTCTACTGTCTATCTGTCTTACTCAGACCTTGGATTTACTTAGGCCTTCAATTTAGCTATTTAACTCCTTCTTGGTTTCTTTGACTTTAAAATTAACATATAAGAAACTTGTTTATTGCCTTCTTCAAGGTCTCCAGCCAGTAAAGAATCTATGAAAATTTTAAACTTACCCAATTACTTTTTGTTCTTTCAGCATACTACATTATGTGCTTAACCTTGGTGGAGACTAATTGATCAACTTTAAAATGACTTCAACTTTTATTTTAAAGGTGCAGAGTACAAAATATTTGCAGCATTACCCAGAGAGCTTCGATGATTTATTTCTATAGAACAGAAACAAAAGAGTTTTCATTAAATAAAATGAACCACTTCTTAATCTGAAAATGACTTTTCCCCTCACTTAAAAAAAACAACTCAACCATTTATTTGAGATTCATGCATAACTGGTTATATGTTAAATATGCTAAATAGGCTTATGATATTAGTAATGTATTTAGAGATTTTAGCACAATTAAGCAAACATGTCACCTTCCTTTCTTTTCAAGCATCTCCCATAATTTTAATCCCTAAATGGACTAAAAAAAAGATGAAGATCATTTGTCACTACCAAAATGTTTTGTAATATCGATACTCTTGGGAACCAAATACTATATGAAGCAAAAATTTGAATCTCTGTGCTTGGAAGACAGTTCTGCAATGGGCAAGGACATTGCAAGTCTGACAATACCCGTTGTAAGAAGATCTGCACAGAAAGTGGCTTTTTGTGTTTTGTCTGATCTGTTTATGTTGTAGTGGTCATTAGGCTCTCAATCTCTCCTCCCAGTCAATCTCCCTTCCTGATTCTTCTCTTGATTAAATGAAGTTGGCTACATACTGATGGACCATGGAGATTAATTCTGGATATGTGCAGAATCCACCTGGCAAATCCAATAAAGACAGGTTCCAAGAATGGAGATGGAACAAAGGCATGAATAATAACATAGGGAGATTTGCAAAGGAAAATAATATGGGCCACTATTTGATACTGGCAATAACTACTTAAGTAAATGTCAAAACACTTGAAAGAAACAAGAGGGAGACAATTCATGAATATTTCAAGCTGAAGCAAGTCACTCTATTGATGTGCCATTTGGAAAGAGATCTTTCTCAAGTTAGCACAGATACTGTGTATCACAACTGGTATATAGCCTCTATATCCTTATAATGGACAAAGTGAATTATAATTGATAAAAATGTACATGCATTCTATTCAGTCTCTGCGTGCTACTCAAAGTACTGCCTTGGACTTACAGAAGCGTTTACTTAAAGCTATATATACAAAATCAGAGTCTCCATTTTAACAAGATCCCCACTGGTCTGAATGCTTAGGATGCCCCATCTTGGAATGGTCTCTTTAGAGTGATGGCTTATTCTTATCTCCTGCACTTAGAATGCTTTCTTTACTAGACGGTAAAAGGAAGTTACCTCAGGAAACACAACTGTAAATAATTACATACTTTATCTGGTCTGCTCATTAACCACCACAGAGTCCTGAATGATCCAATCACTCTAAGGTGTAAGAAAACTTATAGAGAATATATAATCCCAAAGAGGTTCACAGACAAGGCTTCAAAGAAGAAAGGGCTGAAGTTATCAGTACACTAAATATAAAGTTCGTGCTATAAAGAACTATATCTACTCTCTCCATTTCCTTAAAACATTCACGTTGCTTTTTTAGAATAAATTTAGATTCTGGCTACTGATGGGGAATATAATCAAGATATTGATGACCTCAGACAGGAGACTGAGTCAAGGCAGTATCAAGAAAAGTGCAGTGTACTTAGAGTCGTGAATGATTAGATCTAGCAATCTCTTTAGAAATATACCAGCACACCACCACTCTATTGTCACTCAATAGAAAACAAAGCCCTACATACTAAAGTGACATGCTCAAGGCTTAACAAATAACTGATGATAGAGTTCACATTATAGGCCTAGTCTTACGAATCAAATGCCTAGTCTTATGAATCAAATCAGTGCTATTTCACTGCTCAACATTCATGGAAGTGATCTGTGTGATGCCTGAGTCATGCAAATGTAAAAAGCCCCCAGGCTTTCCAGTCTCCAATCGCACCACCCAGTGCATTCAACAATGCCTTTACCTGCTCATTTGGAAACAGTTATTTTTAAATGAATTTCAAAAGCAGTATCCAAAAATAAAAAAGAGGTGTAGCCCTTAAAAAATAGAACTGTTTCAAAAGAAGCCAGGTGCCTGTTTGAGTAGTTAATGGATAATTTAAGCATCTGATTGAAGTTAGCATTTATAACAATTACGTGTACCAATGGAAGCCTTTCTTCAGAAAAGAAGAGGTGGTTTGAGTAAATTACTTTCCAACTTGAGACCTGCAAAGTCATAGTGAGGCCTGTTATTTTTCTTCCTGCTTTTGCCAAGTGGAAACAACTATGGATAGAAGTGAGAAAGGCAGGCAAGTTCTCTCACGAGAGCAGGGAAGTGCTGTGTACTGAATGCTCAGCTCACAGAGTGAGATAAGGGAGTCAATGATCTGCTCCAAAACCTTACAGTACAAGCTCACAGAAAGTTGCTTTCTTCAAATTTAGATGAACTAAAGCTGAATTAAGCAAGATTATAGTTAAGTTGGATATTATTTGGTTCTGCTTTTTCCTAATCACCAATGACGATCCATGTATCATGTCATATCCCTTGAAATAATTTATATCTTTTCAATGAATAAGTTGCATACTAACCCATAAGATCAACTGGCCATGCTCTAATCATACCAAGAACCTGTTCTGAAATACCTAGTGGTTCTTATTTAAAACAATGCAAAGGAACAAGTAACTTCCTAAAGAATAGACAAAAGAAAATGTAACTGAATATCAAAAGAAAGCTCTAATTCCCATCAGATTTCACTGAAAAAAAATATATAGAGGACAAAACAAAATAATCATTGGCAAAAATTCCCACATTTCAGAATGAGGAACAAGGGGGAAAAAAGAAATCTAAAACCTCAGTAAGTTCTGATCTTTCTAGAATTTTGTTCCCCAGAAACTGGTTGTACTACTAGTTAGGCTAATCCATTACTAGAAATGGAGTGTCTGACCCAGCCAGTGTTACTCAACTATGCACATGAGATTCAACTATGGATTGCTTTGATTTAATTGCTTTGTGTAGAGAGTTACGTGGTTACCTTGAGAAAATAGAACAACAGTTCTGAAATGAACTCCGGTAGTGAAATGCAGTTCTGATCCAAAGGAATGAAATGCTAATTGTTTCTTCTTGAAAAATATAAGAAAGGCAGAAAATTTCTTTATGGCATACCTCAAGTCACACAGTATCATCTACTACCATCACCAAATAGACCCAAGACTGTGGTTGACTGTTAAAGAATGTCTCCTAATGAATCCCCTCTCCCTGAAGTATTGTGTTCTGTAGACCTCTATTAACTGAACTCTGGACTTGGCTCTGTGCCTTACTTTAACCACGAGAACATCAGCAAATGTGATTCAAGTAGTGTTTTGATAGGTGCTTGAGTGTTGAAATTTGTCCTCTGGGATACTCGAGAGCATGCTGTGGAGAAGTAGATCCTTTCCTTGATGATTCACTTCTCCACAAAGAATTCATGTAGAGAAGTAAAGACTTGGAGCAATTAGATAATCTGTGTGCAGTGCCATGAATCCATTATCACAAACTATGCCACTGCTTATCCAGTCTTACATCAAGCTATTTAAAACCCAGGGGATTTTCACAACTGGAGATTCTCATACAGTGAACCCAGGTGCAACACCAGCACCAGTAACATTTTTCATAAATTTTTATTGAAATTTTGTGTAATTCATCCAAAACATCTCAATCAATCATCTTTACATCCCCTTGCCCACTGGCACTCTCCCATTGTGCCCCCCACTGGAATTCACACATTCTGTCATTTGTGTGAAGGCCTTTTATTCACATTAGTGTCCTCAAACATTCCTCAGTGCAAGTTCATCTACTGAGATCTAGTCATCCTATCTAGAGTCCCTCACTTTAAGAAGATCAGCTCTTCCTCACCCAGCAGTAATCAGTTGCCAATATTTCTTTAGCTAAGATTTGGGTCTGCTTTCCATTTCTCAATTCATCTTAATGAAGCTCTCTCTTGCAACAGAAGGCAAGGAACAAAAAATGTCACAAATGGCCAAAATGTAGAGAGTAAGAGTCCGCAGAATGTTGGTCCTTGGACAGGACTCCCATATTAAACTTCACCCACCCAAGCCATTGGAGAAGAGGTGGAAAGATTGTAAGAGCCAAGGTGTTACATGACCATATGGAAATTGAGTCCTACAAGCTCCTGGAACTCTACTCCTACGAACCTATAGCATCAGCAATTTTAAAAGCTCTCTAAACTTTTTTACACATGGCAACATTTTTTATTATTTTAGTAGATATCTGAGATTAATCCCAGCACTCAGGGGGCATAGGCAGGCAGATCTGTGTGAGACTGAGATCAGTCAGATCTACATACTGAGTTCCAGGCCAGATGGGGCTACAGGAAGATCCTGTCTCAACCTCAGAGCAAATTTATCTTCACTTTGTTTGTACTGTCTTAACCACAGTTGCCTGCATTTTATATATCGATTTGATAATTCTTTAAGTACTCAGATCACAGAGGGTAATAGGGAAAGAATACAGTTTGTTTTCTATTAAGAATATCTCTCTAGGAGCTGGAGAGATGGCTCAGTAGTTAAGAGCACTGGTTCCTCTTCTAGAAGACCCAGCACCTACATGACGCTAACAATTGTCCATACTCCAGTTCCAAGATAATCCAAAGATTCCCTTTGCTGTCCTCCATGGGCATTCCATGATAGAGATACACTTACATGCATGTAGGCAATATACTAATATACATAAACTAAAGATAAATAAATGAAAAGAATGTCTTTCTAGAAGAAAAGTCATGGATTAAACCATAATGATGATAGACAGGGTCCTTTACTCCAGGACTAACACTGGGATTATGCCTCTGAATCATGAAACATGGCATAGATAAGAGATGACAGTCACAGAGGACACTGGACCAAATTTGGCATAGCTAACAGTTGGTTAGCACTGGGACTCTTTGTAATAAACTGAGATCTCTTTCCTCCTCAACTGAGTTTATTGGAAAGCAATTTGTTCCCAATGTGTATGAAGTTTAATTTTCCATATATATATATATATATATATATATATATATATATATATATATATATAATGAATAATTCAGCTCAGTTAGTGAAGAATTTGGAAGGAAAAAAAAAGAATGCCTTTATACTAATGTCAGATTAGATCACGAGCCTGTAAGACTATTTCCATACGGTTATGCACCTCCTCCTCCCCTGGCTCTTATATTCTTTCCGCCCCCTCTTCTGCAATGGCCCCTGAGCTCTGGGTGGGTGGAGTTTAATACAGGAGTCCTGTCCAATGACCCACACTCTGCAGATTCTTTGTGATTTGGTCGTTTGTGGCTCTTTGTGTTCATTGCCCTCTGTTGCATGAGGGAGCTTGGTTGATAACAGTTGAAAGATTTATTTTCTCTCTATCCCTTGTTCCACTATGTTCCATGAACAATAGGTGTAGAGGTTCTACTACTGTAGCTGTGTTACTTAGGGTTGGGCATTTCACAGACACTCGATCTCTGTGTGGGACAAGTTATGGAACTCTGTAATAGTCTCAGTCTATTGTAAACAGAAGCTTCTTTGATGAGTCATGACCAGCATATTTTTCTCTAAGTATAAGAACCCATATTTAGCACATAGTAAGAAATTACATTTGTCTAGAGATATGACAGTCTTGGAGTTTTCTCTAAGATCTATGACCTCTCCAGCTATGTGTATTTGGCTATGTTTACAGTAGCACACATGAGTTCCCTCTCATAGTGTGGGCTTTAGGTCCAATTAGGTAGCTGTTGATCACTCCTAAGATAAAAGTGCCACTATTGCTCCAATATAGCTTGGTGTGCTGGTGATTGTTGTGGCTATTTGTCTTTAAAGCTGGATTTGGACAATCAATTGATGTTCTCTCTTTAGCAGCTTTCATAGTGTTCTACAAAACTATGAGAGTTAGAATTCACTGAGGTGGCTTCCAGGTTAATTCCAGTTCTGTTGCTTTAAGTTCTGTATCTGAAGTATGTCCTGTATTCAGCAATAGGTCTTTACCTTCAAGTTCTGAGAGGCAATCAAGGGCTGTGTCAATAGCCTATGTAATTTTGGGAGTCTTTTGGACCACCCTGACCAACAACTCAATAGGAGATTTTTCCCTGTCTGGCACTGTTTTGTGTTATATAGTCTTCAGCTATGCACACAGACTTATGTACAGATACTGTATGTTTAATTTTTCAGTAGGTTTTTGAACTAATACATTTCTCTTGGGTTTTTCTCACCAGGTAGGTATTATTTATCTCTCCTTTCTCTCTGCCTGTCTAACCCTCCCCTCTCCCTTCCCAGTTAAATTACCCACATTTTCCCCTTGATAATACCTCTCTCCTATGGTCCCTTCTCTCTTGCACACTTTCTTTCTCTTTACCCCCACAGCTCCTTGTATAATGCTCTTTCATTTTCTCCCATTTAAATACCCACATTTTACCCATTTCTCCATTGATAATACCTGTTTCCTATTGTCCTTCTCTCTCAGGTTCCTTCTTTCCCTTTACCTCCTTGGAGAGATCTATCTATCTATCTATCTATCTATCTAATCACATTGCATTTAGTGTGATTACCTTCACACATGAGTAATAGTTATCCATTTGTTTTAAACATGCTCTAAATTTCTTAGTCCAGTACTCATGAATCCCAAACTATTCTTTTTGGGAGTTTTTTTTTTTGACAGGGTCTCTCTGTATCCACAGCTGGTCTGGATACAGGATGGTCTTGATTTCACAAAATCCTTCTTTCCATGCTGGGATTAGTTGTGGCTTCCAAAACTATTCTTAAAATCAAAGTTCAATGGTTCAGCATACCATAAGTCTCTAATATTGTTATTCCTACAATATGTATTATTCTTATACTATCCATTTTTGCCCTATTTTCTTTTACTATTTATGTAACAAAAATATACAGACAAAATAAACTTAGGGGAGACTGTTTATTTTAGCTCACAGTTCCAGGTTACAGTTTATCATGGTTAACAAGTCCCAGCAATAGGAGCTTATGGGAGCTAGACACATTGCATGGTATCAGAAACAGAGAAGGATGAATACATACATGCTAGTGTTCAGCCTCCTGGACATTCTAGATTATGTCAAGTTGACAATTAAAACTGACCATCACAATGGCTGTACCAAGAATTCATTTCTTTCCTATTTCTCTCTCTTCTCTTTTCATGCATCAAAGGTACAGGCAAATATCACCATCTCCCTGAAAGCATGCTTGTTCCTATGGGAAATTGTCTCTATCTTTTAAGTGCTAATCTGTATCACAATTAGCATTTGATGCATTGCATGTTTACTACAGGTATTTATGTCTCCTTTCCCCCAGAAGATAACAAACAAGTAAGCAAAAAAAAAAAAAGAGTGTTTTTTATCTATTTTTATCAGCTAGTAAGAGTTTTCCATATTTCATTCTTTATTTTTCACAACAACCCTACATGGAATGTTCTAATATTAAGTCCATTTTATGTGTGTATAACCCGAGGCCAATATAATCTAAATAATTTGTTCAAGGTAAAATAAGTAAGCAAGCTGGAGTTCTAATTTAAATCTGTCTTGGACCAGGCTGAAAACTTTTTGCTACTATAATCTTCTCCCTGTGATAAAGGACAACATGTAATATTTTTGTATGCTTCACTATCTTCCAAAGTCCAAGATGACTCCTTAGTAACAGAAACACTCAAATGTTCATTAAATTATGGATTTTTAAAGAGCTAAAGCTTACTCCATTGCACTGTAAAACATAACCGTTTCTCATACACTTATCCTGTGTTTCCTATGCTTCAAAAATAGTATGTATAAGTCTGCTTGCCATGGTAATGTGTACAAAGTTTGAGATAGATAGGAGTAAGAAGTTCTGGTGTCTTAGTGCTAAAAAGCATGTCTATAGTGACAAAATACTGTCTGCTTTGGAAAGCTAGAGGAAAAGATTTTGAGTGTTTGTACCAAAAAGGAATAAATGATTGATATAGAAATGTTTCAACTAACTTAGAAATTAAACAAAGAATATATGTCTCAAAATAACACATGATATCCCATATATGTTAATTATGCTTTTATGTAACAGTTAAAAATAAATTTAAATTCAAAATATTTGAACAGAATCAAGACAAAAATAATTTAATGAGAAGAAATAATCAGAAATTTATACATTTTATGTATAAGAATAACTTTTATAAAATTTTATAAATTTATAAAATTTTAAATGTTCCAAACACAGGTTTTCAATAAAGGTGGACAGTGGACATAATGAAATTAGTTGTTGTGGGGTATGTCTTTGTAGAGATTATGAAATGACTTTTACATGAATTCTTCTTTCTGAGCTGGGGCTATATTTGTGCTAGATAGTGTGCTTGCCTAGTGTGCATGAGGCCCTAGGTTCAATTCCTAGCAACACAAAATAAACAATAAAAACATAAATGAATTCAATCGGACAGCGGATGGTTACCCCCAAACAATCTTGTCACTATTATACCAGCTAACATATGTGGGGGGAAGATCCAGGAGGAGCTGGATGGGCAACATGGGGGTGGGTATGATCATAATAAATTATGTACATGTATGAATCTCTAAAATAATAAAATTTAAAAATAAATAAGTAAATTCCTCTTTCTGCAAGGACATAGTTTTTAAATGTTTACCTAGAAATGTTAAGAGACTATATGCATTGGAAAAGGACAAAGAGTAGGGCCATCCTTCCTTAGAGAAACTCAGTTGTCCCTGTGTGATGTTACTCCTGTGAGTATGGCAAACTGATCTTAACTGTGGTTGCTAATAACATGTGCAAAGCATGTTAGCTGTATTACTATCTATCATCACTTCAAGGACAAAAATTTCCAAAGAGAAATTTTCTAGATAACTGGAAGGATTGTGATCCGTTCAGCTTGTGGAGTCTGAGTTTTCCATCATCTTTCATTTATAATCATAGTACCAAACCTTTCAGTGCTTGATGCGCCAGTTTAAAGTTTGAAGTATAATTATCATTTAATATTGCCATGAAAGAAAAGAAATAACTTAGAATGTGATTTAAGAGAAGAAAATTATCTAAAATTGAGCTTCTTGATCTATTTCTGATTATAATGCACCCACAAACATGAGAAGAAATGTACTTTTATGCTTATTTAGTACCATGCAGCTAAATTCTCCCAAAACCATAGAAATAAACTCTCCAAGTTAGTTCAACACAGGAGCCACTAGCCCAATATGACTTGAGTATATGGAATGTTGTTAATGTGAATGGAAATGTTCTGCACATGTGAAATGCCACATATCAAGTCTTCATACAAAAGAAATATGAAAGACTTCATACATGATATTTTATATTGAGTACAGGTTGAAATAATATTTGGGTTACATAGCGTTAAACTAAAATATTAGAATTACTTTAATCCATTTCTTTTTTTCCCTTCTCGGTGTGGATATCTGAAAAAGATATTTTTTTGTATGGTTCACATTATACTTCTATTAAACAACAATGACATATATAGACGAATTTGACTTGAACATCATGCTGCCTGGCCTTTGCTGGATTTTCTTGTTTGCTCATTTGTTTGTTGTCACGGGATTTCACTACATCACCTAGGTTGGTATTGAACTCATGGGCTTTAGTAATCCTCTTGCCTCAGCCCCCGAGGCAGCTAGATATGCACCACAGTGTTCAACACTTTTGCCTGGATTTTAATCCTGGCTTCCCAACAAAGTAGTTGCATGTGTGTTCTTGGAAAATTTGTTAACCTTTCAACTCTCCATTTCCTCCTCTTAAATAGCTATAATAAAAAATAGTACCTCATTAAGGCAACATAAAATTCTGTCCATGAGGTGATACACTCTGTGCTTGGCTCAGAATAATAGTTTAATGTAAGTAGGAGGTGGGGCTGGAGAGATGGCTCAGTGATTAAGAGTATTTTCTGTTCTTGCACAGGATCCAGTTTCAATTCCCAGTACCAACATGGTGGCTCATGACCACCTTTAACTAGAGTTTCAGGGAGTCTGACATTGTCTTCTGGCATCCACAGGCACAAGACATACATGTGGTACACATATATACATACAGGCAAATACACATAAATTAAAATAAATCTTTAAGATCTATAGGTTAGGGATTTTTCAAATTTTCAAGAGACGCTTGGTTAGTGATTATTTCCTTGTGCAGGACCTTCCAGAGGTTTCCCATTGCCTTTAAGATGATAAGCACCTTATCACGCCCAAAGTAAAAGAACCTACAGATGTTAAGACTTCATCCCAACTCTCCATCTCCCCATTCTACTTTGACTCCCATAGAAATGATCCTCCTGCATTCCACTATAGCATCCCTAACACAGATATTCTCATTTCTTTAAAGATTGGACTTTGTTAGTTCTTTCACCCAAGCCTTTCTCTTTCTCTACCCCCAAATTCCTCTAACATATTTGGAAGGGTCCCTTCTTTTGTAAAGCTTTACCCAGTTCTCAAGCATGTGTAGACATGCTGAAGACATACACCTTTTTTCCATGCAATTTGTACATATGTCTATATTTGTAACTGACCAACTACATTGTAGGTAGGTATGTGCTTTTTTAATATTCCTCACTCAAACTCAATGATTTTGAGGATAACAACACCTTCTTTTTTAATAATTTATTTATTATTTTTATATTACATGTATGAGTGTATTGCCTGCATGTCGTACAATGCCCAAGGAGGTCAGAAAATGGTGTTGGGAGTTACAGACTGTTGCTATCTGCCATGTGAGTGCTGGGAATCAAACTTCAGTTCTCTGTAAGAACAGCCAGTGCTCTTAACCACTGAGTCAACTCTCTAGCTCAATGACACATTTTTCATTTGTGGGTACCCAGTTCCAAGCACTAGTTTTGTCTTATAATCAATGTATAATAATGTTAAACTGAACTTTTGATGGAAATTCAAACTCATACTGGTTGAATCATTAATTGTCTGGTGGTACAATTTGCAGATTTCTGAAGTTCCCTCTATTCACTAAACACATCTCAGGTTGCTCTCTCTAATTCCTCGCTGTCCTGCTTATCCATGACTAATTCTAACCAAGCATCAATGCAACTTCAAAGGTACTGTGTTGTCTCCAGTGCTAATAAACTAACCTCTCTCTCTCTCTCTTTGTCTCTCCCTCATTCCCTCTCTCCTTCCCTCCCTCCTACCCTCTTTCCCCACTGCCACACAGATAGAAGCAAACAAACCTTGTTTGTTTGACAAGTAAGATGTCATACTTGTGAATTAAAACTCCTGAATTCCCAGATCAGCAACTAGAAGTGGGCAGGCAAGAGAAGCCCCACAACATTAAAACTGGGTTAAAAATGATGTATGAGCCTTTGTGGTATGAAGCCACTGAAATTTGGAGATTTGTTAGTGTAGCAGAACTTTGCATATCCTTATTAATAAACCTGTTCTTGTAAATACAATTATAAATGTTTACTTTGGCATTGTCTTTTAATTGTAAATTCTCCTGGGAAGAAAAGTAAAACATGAAAGTAATATACCTTGATAATAGCATCTTTTGGTCCTAACCCAGAGAAACCCAAGAAAAATATGTTCTAAAGTTTTAGGAAGCTAAAAGGGGGGCGGGATCTCTGAGGGGAAAAAGGTTAAGGGGGGAGCATGCATGGGACATAGTAGCTTGAATACAGGATGCAGGGCCACATAGACCTCATCTAAGTCAATGGCTTAAAATAATGTCAGAGAAAACTCATTAGCTAAAAGGATTAATTTGTATACACTAGGATCCACTTAGATATATAGTGTTGCTTCTTCTATTTTACATTCTGTTAGATAAAGTTGGGCAGTTATATAAATAGACATAACTGGAGCCTTTACATCTAACAGTAGAGTTCATTTTTATTTCTTTTTTGGCCTCTTGATCAAGCTAAAGGATAAGGTCCTTTTTAGAAAGTTTTTATTTTGAGTCTGTTAGGATGTTCTATCCTAAAATGTCATCAATATTCTTTAAGGTATCAAAACTAATTTTAGCAAAAAGCCCCAGGAGTTGACTTTTACAGGTCTGATAATACCTATCATTTTTTTAAACTGAAAACAACTAAGAGCCTTTAAAAAAATCTCATACACCAAGCAGATTTTCTCCTTAACCACTAGCCCTGTGCTTTTATCATTTCTTACAGTTGTGTCTTTTGTTATAAGCTACAAGGGATATAGCTGAACCATGGCAATGTTATAATCCTTTTCCTCTGAGACTTCATACATTCTCCCATGTCATTTGATTTCTGGCCAGAGAACAGTACAGTCATGTGTCACATATTAATGTTGCCATGGTCAGCAGGAGACAGTATACTGAGTTATAATGGAGCTTTAAAAAATCTGTATCACCTAATGGTGAGTGTCCCACATATTGTAATGCAAGACATTACACAATTATCTGTATTGATGCTGATGTAAACCGGGATGCTAGTCATAAAGTATACAGTATATACAATACATAATGCTTGATAATGATGATAAATGACTGTTGGTGGTGCATGTAGTTACTGCACTGTGCTTTAAGAGCTATTCCTGTGTATTCTTTCTACTTAAAAAGAAAATACACTGTATATAATGTGTGTCTTGTTATGCCGACAGCAGCCTCAGATGTCAATATTTACTACACTTCTTTTTTAATTAAAATTTTTTTAGTGCTGGAGAGATGCTTCAAGAGCACTGGCTGTTTTTGCACAATACCCAGGTTTGAATCCCAGCACCACCCACATGGCAATAACAACTGTCCATAACTCCAATTCCAGGGGATCTGAAACCCTCTTCTGGCCTTAGCAGATGTCACACGACACAGGTGAACTTATATACATTGAGGCATAACACTCATAAACATGAACATAAAAATAAATAAAAGTTTTATTGAACTGAATGTGGCACACACTTTAATCCCAGCACTCAGGAGGCAGAGTGAAGCAGATTTCTGGGGTTGCATAGATACCCCATCTCAAAACAAAACAAAAATATATTTCATTGGATCTTTGCGAGTTACATACAACACATTTTGATCATACATATTTCTCCCTCTTCCAACTCCTTCCACATCCACCCAGATCAATCTCCTTTCCCACCCAACTTCACGCTTCCCCCACAATTATGTCCAGTTTGTGTGACCCAAATATTCTTTAGTGTGGAGCCAGCCCTCGAGTGTTGACAACCTACCTGCCATCACACCCTTAAAGAAAATTGACTTGTTATCTCCCAGAAGCTATCATATGTAAATAGTTAATTAGATAGAGGCAAGTCTTCACTCTACCTCTCCCCTCTATGCTGATGTTTTTTCTGACTTGAACTTGAGGACATCTTGTGCATGCTGTAAAAAGTTCTATGACTTCATATGTGCAAGTGCACTGCTGTCTGGAAAATTCTGTTTCCTTATAGTCATCCACCATCTCTGGCTTTTACAGTCTTTCTATCTTCTCTTTCTTGAAAATCCCTGAGACTTGGGTAGAGGGGTGTGATAAAGATGCCCCATTGAGGACTGAGCACTCCAAACACTCTTGTGCTATACATGTTGTCCAGTTGTACGTTTCTGTGACTATTGCCTTCTACTGCAAGAAGGTGCTTCTCTGATGGGGCATGAGGGGTGCATGAGAGGTGTACTGATCTGTTAGTATAGTAATAAGTCATTAGGTGTTATTTTAATACTATTTCCATTTAGTAAAATATTACGAGAAGGCTCTACCCTAAGGCCCATGACCAATGCAGCTACAGGTTCTTGGCCCTAATAACACTGCCACATATGGGTTCCATCTTGTGTCTTGTGGAGAGGGCTTAAAATCCCATAACATTCCTTCTACTCTTGCACTTGTGGGTATATTATGTCAGGCCACTTGTTAGTGTAGCTCACAATGTTCATTGCAGTGTAAGACTAGCAATGCCATTTTTCTCTGGTAGCGCCTTCCAGCACTATGAAAGAAAGCCTGTAGGGATACAGCTTCTCCACTTTTATTATTCAAATATGCATTATCTTCAGCAATAGGGTCCTACTGTCAAGTTTTGGAACATAGATGAGAATAATAGTAATACTCCATAGTCTTTGGGCATCTATGAGAACCCACTGGCCAACATCTCCAACAAAGGTAACCCACTCCTGATCTTGACCATCTTATTTGATTATTTTCTAAATCTATATTTTATATGCAACAATACAATTAGATATTAAATAACACTATAAAATAATGTAATTGTAAAACAATGTCTGTTTATTCAGAAACAATGATACATTTTACAATTTAGAATCATACTTCTAACTTCACACTTTATTATTTGAATATTTTTTGCAAGTACTACTAAATTTAATGGAGTTCATCCTTTAACCGAGGATTTTAGCTATTTAAGCAATATATTTTTAAACAAAATAGAAAAAGGAAAAATTTCAGGTTACAAAATCGCCCCTTGTATTTTTTTAATCAATTATTTTATTTTTGATGTGTATGATCGTATTGCTTGCATGTATACAAGTGTATCATGGTTGTGCAATGGCCTTGGAGGTCAGAAGAGGGTGTTGGATTACCAGGAACTAGCATTATAGACAGTTATTAGCTGCCATGTGAGTAATGAGAATTTAACAGGGGTCCCTTGCAAGAATAGCCAGTGCTCTTAACTGCTGAGCCATCTCTCCATCCCCCTCATAATTTTTTTAAATCAACTATTTTAAATGGTTCAATGGACCAAATGTATTTAGTGACTACTCATGTATAATTCCAATTGTATTAGTAGTCAATATAAGTAAAAAGATATCCCAGCTTTTACATCTCAGCTGCCTCAAAAGAATAGTATATATTGCATTTTTTGTAGAGAAAAATGATTCTTTTTATTTCTATACACAAAATGCAGAAATCCTATATCTACCACGGGGTCTGGGGAGTGAGGCATTGAATTGAGGAAAAAAAACAGCTTTATATCCTCTTTCAGAACTCATATGTCCTTCTGCCTACACTCTACTCTGTCCTTCTTCATAGCTTAATATTGTCTAATATTACTAAACATGATTGCATTGTCTTCTCAATCTTGTACTTGATATAATCTATTTTGTCCTTTGTGGAATTCAAAGCAATTAAAACAATTACATCATATATATATATATATATATATATATATATATATATATATAAAACACTAGGGTTGAATAATACATACTATATAACAAAGTTCTGATTTTGTTTAAAATAAACCATGTTGATACATGTACTTAAACGTATATTTACCAACTATCTTCATTTTCTATGTGTTTTTATTCTATTCAGCCTTTTTACCCAACTTGGATATGTAGTAGACAATTTGGCCTTTTCCAAAAAGAAAGTCTGGTCTTTGCATCATTTCTGAGATGCAATCTCTGGGCCTTTGTAATATTATGCCTGACAAGAGTATGTTTGCCTTGCACCTTGAATCATGCTTTAAAAAAAATGAATTAGCATTGTTTCTGACCATAGCTGTATAGTTTTAAGGTAAAGATTATCTATGCCAGAAAGATCAACTACATGAATTTTGTGTGAGCTTTGGATCATGTAATATTAATTGATTTGGATACTAAGATCAATAATATGGTCAATCAATACATCAGTCATATCTACAAGTAGATCCTTAGTAAGAGTCCTTAATATTGAGAATTGGGTGTGCATCTCTGGTTGTCAATACTCTGTACATTTTGTCACACATTATTAATATCTGGAAAGTAACATACATTGATTCTAAGGAGAGGACAACATAAGACTCATATTTAAAAACTGGAGAGATACCTCAATAGTTAATAGCTTTTCTACCAGTTCAATTCCCACACCTACATCAGATGGCTAACGACTGCCTGAAGCTCGAGTTCAAGGATCTGACACTTTCTTCTGGCCTATGTGGGCACCTACACATATGTACCCACACATACAAATATACATATAAATAAAAAGAATGAAAATAAATCTCAAGGGACTCTAGAGATGGCTCATTGGCTAAGAACACTGGCTACACTTGCAGAAGATCCAGGTTCGATTTCCAGAACCCACATGGTGGCTAACAACCATCCATAACTCCAATTCCAGTAAAATATAAATGGCAATGGATTTGGAGATGAAAATCTGGGTTAGAAGCATGTTCTATGATTTATACACTGTGTGAACATTGACAATTTATTACCTCATTTGTGCTTCAATGTCCTCATCTCTGAACTGGAACGAATGCCATATAAGTACACAAAGACTGTGACAAAAATTACATAAAATAACACATATAGGATATTTAAAAATTGCAAAGTTTTCTATAAATGTTCACTATACTAATGTATTCTTGTTGCCTTTGAATTTCCATGTGAAACTACATGCCCTAGACTATTTTCACACTACATCAAAATTATTTCCTTTCAAAACACAAGTGCTTTCAGATTATTGGTATTACTGGCAATATCTATAATCTCATGTCTTATTTCAAAGTTATAATATACTGTAATGATATAGAATAAAAGACCCAGATAGGATAAAATGAATGAGTCAAATGGAATATTCAATTATAGTCATTTCATTGAAACCACAACATTGTTAATAATGATATCTTGGACTTGCATAGCTCCCTCTAAACTTAAAGTCTTTTCAAATATACATTTTTCTCTATCTCAATAATTTTCTGAAATTGCTAGAGTATTTATTATTACCTAATTTCATAGCAACCTAAAACAGAAATGAAATATATGTCCCAACGTGTCATTTATTCATTCATCAAATAGTTATTGTACAGTAATTGTCATGCAAGATAGTATTGTAGGTGCACTATTTTACAGAGACAAAATACTTGCTCTTAAAAAATAACTTGTTCTCATGAAACTTACATTTTATAGATTCTGTCTTTGTACATTTTCCTTGCAACTAAATATCATGGGTATGTATGAGACAGGTTTTGCATGTAGCTTTTCTGAAAACTACTTTATTAAACATTCTTTTCTAACATTCATCATGAATGTACAGTTAAAAGAGCACTGATTTCCAACATGTGAGTCAGACCATATATTTCGTGTATACTCTGATTTACCAAAGGTAAGAATGTCTTTTAGGGTAATTTTGTGGAAACGGAGGTACAGAAAAATTGTAAAAGGCTGAGGTTGGGTGGACTGGGATGAAAACTGTGTCTTCTGAACATGACAGAACCTTTGTACTCATGACTTCACAGAAGCTTTGGTTGCCTGCACAAGATCTGCACAAGAACAAGTCAGTCAACAATCTATCATGGAAAGAAGAACTCAGGAACCACCACACCTAAGTGAAGACCTATTGACAGTTGATGGCTTTCGGGGGAAGGGTGTAGTCCCTTGTATACCATTCTCCAGTAGATGGTCCCACACCAGTGAGTACATAGGCAACAAATATTGGACTTGATGAGCTTAAAAAGTGACATGACTCACCCACAACTCAGGGACCACTGTGGAAGAGGGGGCAGAAAGATGGTAAAATCCAGGATTGGTTCATGATCATAGGGAAACAGAGTCTGGGGACTTGTTCATATGAACGTATAGCAATGCATGTGACAGCATGCACAAGACCATGAAAACTCAGTCAGACAAATCCCAGCATAGAACTGGGGAAATAGGCAGCAGTTTCCAACGTTAGTCAGAGACTGATTGGCAGCTGATTACTGCTGGGTGAGGAAGACTTGGTCTTCTTTAAGGGAGAAGCTCTAGATAGACTGACTAGATTCTAGTGGATGAACTTGCACTGAGAGACATCTGGGTACACAAATTCGACTCAATAGGCCTTAATATATATGACAGAATGCAAGAAATCCAGTGAGGGGGTGCTGTGGAAGGTGTGACTGGAAGCAAGCATATAAAGATGATTAAGATCTTTTGTATGAAGTGTGAAAAAATTCAATTAAAATACACAGTAAAAATGATAAAATTGGGAGGGGTAGAGATGGAGTGTGGATCTCAGAGGACTCACAGGAAACAATGAGAGGTGAATATGCTCAAAATACATTATATGCATGTATGAACATCTTAAAGAATTAATAAAACATATTAAAATGGGTATCTTCACATATCCCATCAGATGGTAAATGAAAAAAAATATACAGATCTAAAAACTATAGGAAACACCTATTTGGTAGTTTACAGTACTAAATTGATACACATATATGCAATTATTTAGAGTATAAATACTAGTTAGAACGAAAGAGAAAGTAGAAATAAATAGGAAGTAATTTTTCTTTTGGAACTATGTTAAGAACATGGAAATTTCCTAAATTCAATTGGAGATAAGCCACTCATTAATTTATCACATGACATCATGTCAGGTTCTATGGTAGTATAGGAACAAGAAAATTGTGGGCTCTGAAATCAATATTATAGTGTATCAAAAGATATATGTTTTCTCAAATTATCAGTCCTGAATCTCTCCCTGAAAGAGATTAGTTTACTTCTTCTACCGGAGTCATGGAAGATGGATGGATGGATAATGTAATTAAAATATCCAACAATTCAACAGTTACTTTTACAGCATCAGTTATGTACCAGGAGTTGTGTTGGGTCAACACAAGTATAAATGCAGCAGAGTGAAAATCATGAAACAGCCTTGTTTTAGTTTGCTTTACCATAGCTGTGATGAACACCATGACCAAAAGAAACTTGGGAAGCAAAGGGTTTATTTCATCTTACATTTCAAAGCACATCTAGCTTTGAGGGAGTTAAAGCAGAAACCATGGAGGAATGCTGCTTACTCACTTGCTTCCCTTGGTTTTCTCAACATCATTTCTTTGTGTGTATGTGGGAGTAGGGTGCGGTGAACATTATTGATGGTGTGCTGGAGAGCTTTAGTATCAACTTGACATACCTGGGTTGAAGGAGCCTCAATTGGGGAAATGCTTCCATTGGACTGGCCTACGACCATGTGTGGGGGATGTTTTATTGATTGTTGAGTGCTGAGGGAGGGCCCAGGCTACCGTGGGCAGTGCCATCCCTGGGCAGGTTGTTGTCTGTTGTATAAGAAAATGAGCTAAGCATGGGTCAGGAGAGCAAGTGAGTAAGCGTTCTTCCATGGCCTGTGCTTCAGATCCTGCCTACAGGTTCCTGCCCTTGAGTTCCTACCTTGGGCTCCCTAAGTGATGAACTGTGATCCAGGACATGTAAGCCAAATAAACCCTTTTCTCCCCAAGTTGGTATTGATCAGAGTGTTTTGTTGAAACAATAGAGAAGGAAACTGGAACAAAATTGGTACCAAGATCATAGGGTATTGCTGTGACAGACCTGACCTTGGTGTATGGGGGAAGCTTTTGGAATTTTGGACTAGAAAAGCCATTGAGTTCTTGGAGTATGTTGCTGTGGAGCTTGTAATAGTTATGCTGAAAGAGTTGTGGACAATGAAGGCCTGGCTTGTGAAACTTCAGAAGGAAGAGGAGACTATCAGGGCTGTTTGTATGACATTTTGAATTGAGAAACTGTGGGTTCTTGTCATCTGGGACTGAAGAATCAGCTGTGGTTAGGAAAAGACCAGAACCTAAAGTGAAACCTTTACTTTAGTGGGAAATTTGATTCCAGTTATGTAGGACTGAAAAAATCAGCTGTAAGAAACAAGAGACCAGCTTTACTGTGATAAAATCTTCTGGGAAGTATTACTCAGGGTCAGCCCCCAGAAGCGGTGGTCCAGAAGTGGTCCAAGCCTCCATCTCAAGCTGGAAGCAGGACTTGGTAATGTGTAAGAATCTCCTGCATGGTTCTGGTGTTGAAAGCATTGAAGGGTCGTGGAGAGCAGCTGAGGCTTGGCACCCTGAGTGTCCAGGAAAGGCCACTGGTGAAAGTGCAGCATCCGTTGCAGTGGAGACCCCAGGACTGCAGGGGTCATGAACAGAATGTGAGGTTTTGCATCCAGGAGAGGCCAGAAGGGCCCATTGGTGCATGTACAGCCTCTGTTTCAGTGGAGACCTCAGCTTTCTGGAGATGCCAGGACTATCAGATAACCACCAAGGACAGCAGCAGGTGTGGAATGGAGCCAGACTTAGCCTGCGAGATGAGCTGTGTGTTCTGTGGATGGCAGAGCCAGAGAAGCGGAGCTGCCAAAACCCTTTGGAGCCCAAAAAAGATCGCGAGTGAATCCCAGATGTCCAGCCTTGAGCTATTAGCTGGATTTATTTAGGTTTCGCTTAGGTGTGTCCAATTCTTCCTTTTGAAATAAGACAGCACTTGTTTTGGATTTTACAGGAGCCCACAGTTGAGAGATTTTTTAAAAGAGAGTGTGAACTTTTAAGTGTTTGGATTTTTTAAGGACTGTGTGAGGTTTTTAAGGTTACACTGACTTATGTTGTAATATTAATATTATCATCTTGGGGACAAAAAATGAAAGGTTGTGTTTTAATAGTGATGTGTTTTGGGTGTCAATTTGACAAGGGGTCAATTGTGCTGGATAGCTTTAGTGTCAACTTGACACACCTGAGTTGAGGGATCCTCAACTGGGGAATTGCCTCTGCTAGAGTGGCCTGTGGCCATGTGTGGCGGGTATTTTTTGATTGTGAGCATTGGAGGAGGGCCCAACCCACTGTAGGTGGTGCCATCCTTGGCCAGATTGTTGTCGATTGTATAAGAAAGTCAGCTGAGCCTGGGCCAGGGAAGCAAGCCAGTAAGCAGCGTCCCCCCATGGCCTGTGCACTCCTGCCTCCAGGGTCCTGATCTGATTTCCTACTTTGGGCTCCCTTAGTGATGAATTGTGTGACCCGTGAGATGTGAGCCAAATAAAGCCTTTTCTCTCCAAGTTGGTATTGGTCAGAGTGTTTTGTCACAGCAGTGGAGTAGAAAACTAGGACAGAGGGTACTAAAAAAGTAGATCTCCCTAAGTCGCTCCCCTTCTTTTGGTCTGGGATGGAATTTGTGAAGGGAGACAGTGTGTTGGGGGCTGAGATGGGGCAAGGACTTCCCAGGCAAGGAACTCTTTTCTTCTTGCTGGAGTCTTCTTGCTAGGTTGGGTGGTTCAGGGTTCCTTACTCCTTAAAGGACATGTGGACCATGAGGTCTGCCACTTTGTTGCTGTCGCCAAATTCACTGTCATATCAGGCAATGAGATTGACAAGTGCTTGTTGAGGGCAATGCCAGTCACAGCATCAAAGAAAGAAGGACTGTTGCTATTAAAGCTGCAGGAGATGACCTGGTTCTCAGAGTGGCCTAAGAGGCTCTGTGGAGGGATCTCTGAAGTCTGCTTCACCACCTTTTTGATGTCATTGTATTTGGCAACTTTCTCCAGGTGGCAGATCAGATCTAAAATGGGCATATTGGGAGTGGGAACATGGAAGGCCATGCCGGTGAGCTTCCCATTCAGCTCTGCAGTGATTTTGGCCACTGCCTTGGCAGTGCTAGAGGATGCCAGGATGACATTCTGTGCAACCCCATGATCATCTTGCCACAGGTTCTCAGAGGGGCTTTCAACAGTGTTCTGAGTGACTGTGATGGCATGGACTGTTGTCATGGGTCACCCAACAATGCTGAAGTTGTCATGGATGATGTTGGCCAGGGGCAGTAAGTAGCTTGTAGTGCAGGAGACATTGCACTGTTGAAAATCTTGAGTAGGTTGTCATACTTGTCATGGTTCACATCCTTCAAGTGGGCCCAGCTTTCTCCATGGTAGTGAAAACACCAATAGACTCTTCAAAATTTGAGTTTAACCCCAACCTTCTTTCTATTCTGATAGTTTGATACAAATAATAACCCAAATTAATAGTAGTATTTACTCTTGAATATGTGCTTATCATTTTCCTTTTGTAAGTATCAAGTGGAATTTAATGTCTTTCACATGCTCAAACTGTCCTCATTTAGTATCACATACATTCTGGTGTTTAATTTATGGCAACCTGGTCGAGAAGAATCTTTGAAGGACTATATTCAGATATTTTTTTAAGATATTGTTACATTCATACAACAGATCATTTCAGATTAATTTTGAGTTATCTGTCCACATAGAGACCACCACCTAACTACCAGAGACAGTACATTATATTATTTCACAAGAGAACTCAAAAAGAGCAAGGTAATATAAAAGCTTCAAATCAGGGACTAGAGAAACGGTTCAGTGGGTAAGAATACTTATTGTGCAAGCATGAGGACCTGAGTTTTAATCCTCAGCATCCATGTCTGAGTTCAAATCTCTAACAACTACGTAAAAAGCTGGGCTTGGCTGTGCATGCCTGTAGCCCCAGCATTGGGATGGGAGAGAGGCAGATCCAAGTAACTCACTAGCCAGCCAGCCTAACTGTAATGACCGCTTTCAAGTTCAATGAAAGACATTGTTTTAAATGAATAAGGTGGAAAGTGACATAGAAAGACACCAGATGCTTTCCACTGGCCTCCACATGCATATGCAACCCGCCCACATACATGTACTATGCATGCATATACACACATACATAAAGATAAAGCTTCAGATCAAAGGCATAAGTTAGAAAAAAAATACCTTTCCTCCAAAGTCCAAGTATTCAGATTTTATTTAACAAGCACAATTTGAGAACTGCGGCGAACGCCTCCGGCCAGCGGAGGAAGAAAGCACGCGATCACGAGGAGTCTTCCAGTATCACACTTTATTGGAGAGCCTTTGATTAACAGATGGACGATGATGGCGAGAGGCGGGAGCAAGGTACCTACGGCTGCTTATAAAGCCTGGAAGGAGACGGGGCACCTATTGATTGGCTGCAAGTAGCTAACCACAGGTGGACGCCACGGGATAGGCTCAGGACAGGTCATGTGGCGCGCATGTGCAGTAGCAAGATCCAGGTTGGCGCCAAAGCACTACCTAATTAGGAGTTGTTACCACAACACTGCCAGGAAGCCAGTGCCATCTTGTAATGGCGTTTATGACGGCTCCCTGCAGAGAACTTTGTTTTTCACTTTACTGATTTCTTATAGTAACTTCTGTTTACTATCTTATTTACTTTCCCTGGTGCTATGATAAAATACCCTGAGGAAAGCAACTTAAGGGAGAAAAGACTTATTTTGGCTTGTAATTAGAAGGTATATTTCATCATGGCAAGGAAATTATAGAAGCAGGAGCTTGAAATGACTGATCAAATTGTATCCACAACAGGATAGCAGAGAACAATGGCTGCTAGTACTCAGCTAGCTTCTTCTTTTTTATAGCCCAGGATATTAGTCAAAAGACCTCAATTAACCTAATCAAGATAGTCCTTCACAGGCATCTGTAGAGGCTAACCTACTCTAAACAGTCTCTCATAGGTATGACTGGAGGCCTGTTTCCTAGGTGATTCCAGATCCTGCCAAGTTGACAATACTATCACATATACAAAGCCATATTTTATCACCAGAAACAATTATTTTAATTTACATTATCTGTCCATATTTAGAGATATTCGTTTTCCCTTCCTTCTATTTTGTTCAAGCATCATGGAATTGGTATTGAAGTATGAAAATCTATTGGGCATGTCTAACCTAGGGCCAATGGTCTGTGGGACCACAGGACAGGATAGCTATGAATTCAGCTAAACACTAAATTGTAAATTTGCTTAAGACATTATAAGTGACATTGTATACGTGTTTGGGGGGTAGGTATGTATATGTGATTCTTTTTGTAATTTCATTGCGTGGTTTTTGAGCATTAACATTGAGATGACAATATTATGCCACAATGTCAAAAAGTTGGATATGCCTAGCAAACTACAGCCCAGCATCAACAACATTCAGCCAATTTTCTGGCTCTTAAATAAAATTTTATTGAAACACAGATATGTTCATTTGTTTACATATTGTTTATGGCAGATTTTCCACCATAATTCCAAGAGCTGAACAGTTCTGATAGACCACATAGCCCACAAAACCTAGGTGGCCCTTTAGAGAACAAAATTATCATTCTTAATCTAAATATTTTTGTCTCTATCAAATATTGATTGCTTAAAAATAGAAAGAAACCAGGGCTGAGAAGACAGCTCAGTAGATAAGAACAGTAATTGCTCAAGCATGAGAACCTGAATTATCATCCCTAGCACCCACATAAAAGCTGAGCATAGCCATGGACCCTTATAATCCCAGCACTGAGGAAGAGAGGGCTGCATACAGGAAAATTTTTGAAGCTTGTTGTCTACCAGACTAGCTGCAGGTCCAGGTTCAGTGAGAGATCCTGTTCCAGGGAAGTAATTCAGAGAGCACTAGAGAAGGACACCCAACATCTTCCTCTGTCCTCCGGCATACACACAAACACACACACACACAAACACACACACACACACACACACATGCATTCACATATGCACACATGCACTCACATATGCACACATATATGCAATACATAAAAGTAAAGAGTAGTAAAATGAAGGAAACTCTAATATTCTTCCAATTAAATACCACACAACACAGAAATACAGATTATTCAGCAGTTGAGCTAGGTCTCAAAAGTCTGCTAACAAAATCAAGGAATAGGACAGCACAGGTGATTATAAACCTTTACAATTTTCCCCAAAAGCTCTTTAATTTTTACTGTTATGAGTCATAGTGTCATGACTCATTTATCATGAGCTAATTATCATTGAACTAATATGTTTTAAAGGTCTTATATTTATATAAATGTAGTAGGTTCGTTCTATTAATAGTCCTAGTTCTTCAGGTGGAACCCCTCCACCCAAGGCACATACCCTTTACTATGTCTCTGTAGGTTTTATAATTAAAGAGATGGAGTATATGTTCATCTTTTATCTGCTTCAGCCACTAGCATGTGGTGAGGGTGATGCTGTTGCAGTCTGTGGCTCTCAAGAGGTCTTTTATGCTTCTACTCTCCCACCTTCATTTTGGATTTTCCTGGTTAGCTTTAACTGTCACCTTGACACAACCTAGAGTCCAGAGTCATCTTAGAGGAAAGCCTCAATTGAGAAATTTCCTAGGTCATATTGACCTGCTAGCATGTCTGGGGAGTCTTGCCTTGGTTGTTAATTGATGTTGGAGGGCCCAGTCCAACGTGGGCAGCACTATTCCCTTGACTGGTGGTTCGGTTCTATATACAAAACTAGTTGAGAATAAGAATATCTGCACACCAGCAGCATTCTCCATGGCCCCTGCTGTCCTTCTTTGGCTATGAAATAAGTTCCTTGGTTGGAAGTAATGCTGTATGGAATAGCCAGAAGTCCTGTTTTCAAGTTCCTACCTTGAGTTCCTGCCTTGAATTCCCTGAAAGATGGTCTATGACTTGGGATTGGAAGCCTAAAATCTCTTTCCTCCCCAAAGTTGTTTTTAGTCATGATGTTTTATCACATCAACAGAAATGAAACTGGAGCACTGCTCTTGCCATAAAAATATCCCCAGAGAATGAAAGACACATACAAACATATCTGAGTTGGCCCAGTCAGCCAAGAGGAGCAAATAATGAGAAATATGCACACATGACAGTGAGGCAAGCTTGGAATGACAGAACCACCTCAACCCATTACTCCAAAAATGTAAGCAATAAACACTTACGTCACTGGAGGACTTTTGTCATAAAGCAGTACAGAAGCAAATGACTGACATAAAATATATTTAAATGACTTATCTCAATGCTATGGCAGTCTATCTTTACAAAACCTAATTAATAATGTTAAAAATACAATCAAACTGATGCTGTGAAATTTGGAATGCATAAAAGTTAACTCTAAGAGTTTGAGTACAATATTTTTATGAATTGTCTGATTTCCAGAAGGGCAATTCAGAAAACTATACTATGTTTGGATTATAACATATTTCATTTTCAATTCAGTAATCACATTACAGTTGTATTAGTTACTTTTCTGTTGCTGTGATAAAAATACTGAGCAAAACCAACTTGTAGAGGAAAGGGTCTATTTGCCTCACAGTTCATCATCAAGGTCAGCCAAAGCAGGAACTCAGGGCAGGAATGTGAATCACAGACCACGGAGGTACGATGCTTATGGCTTTGCCCTCTTGCCTGTGCTCAGCCTGCTTTCTTGTAAAACACTGGACCATCTGAGCAGGGGTGACACCACTCATAATGGCCTGGGCCTTCCCACATAATTCAGTAATTTTAAAATGACCACAGATATGAGCACGGGCCAATTCTATGGAAGCCTTTCCTCAATTGAGTTTCCCTCCACCCAGGTTTGTCAAATCGACAGTTAGAGCTATCCTGCACAACATTCAAATATCTCCAAACCCCTGTGCAAGAAATTCCTCAACATTTTTGGACCTATTCCAAGAAGTTTACAAAATGACATAACATAAATATGAAAGCTGACTGTGTTGAAACCATAGAATACTTTACTGCAAGTACCCACATTTTATTAATACCTCAGCCCTTCTAATTTTGTTTAAATGTAAAATTACTACAGAATGGGAATAATCAGTAACTTCCTTCTGCGTATTTGCTGAATAGGATGTAATATAATGCCCATATATTAGATACAGCTTTGCACAATGAAAACAAGTCTAGTGTGCGTTGGGGTTTCCCCCTTGAGTCTTGAAGGGGCAACAAATTTATTTTTAACAATTTGGTACACCTTGTGTTTAAGGTTTATGTTCAATATTTTAATTGATTTAGGGGCTGGTTGCTTAGGATTGGGTGAGAGATTCTCATTCTACACATTAAATTTGCCTCTTCTTTAGATACAACACAAATAACTGATAGTCAGGTCCTTTCACTTCCAGACATCCTGTGCTATTGATTCTGCTAATGACAGCTGCTCTCCTGGAGGCAGGTATCTCCAGCTTCAATCTGTCTTCTAGAAGGGCTTAATCCTTCCTTCTGCGGAACCCAGTGTTCTAGGAATTTTCTTATTTGAGCCATATTTTTCTCCCTGCTTATTCTCCCTTTTGCTCTCAGGACTATTTTTAATTTGCTTACAGAAGCTAAGAGAACTTCCTTTCTTCCTGAGTGTTTTAAAATAAAATCTCATGTAGTTAAACTTCTCTTTTGAGATTTCCACTTTTTTTAACCTTTTTCATCAAAGGACAAAGGAAAGGGGGGAGTCCCTGCTCACCCCCCTATAGATCCTGTAGTTTCAAGTCAAAATTCCACACAGAAAATAAGCAGTTGGCTTTTTTCCAAGATTTGAAGAGATCTGGGCTTCATGCCAACAGTTCCTTCCTTCTAAGTTGGCTCTATATCAAGAAGGTCATCTTTTCCTAAATATAATTTTGTCTACAAATATCAGCCTTTTGACACTTTGTTTTCATTTTCTTGAGATAATTTCAAATCAGTATGCTTAGTAATCATGTCTCACCCTCGACAGACAGAATCATGAGTATAGTTTTAAACTTCAGAGACATTCCTAAAAGTGGATTTCACAAGATCCTTGAGTGACTCCAGAATTTCCACATCCCCATCTTCTCTTTTTATTGTATTTTTACCACTGATTCACATCTCAGTTAATTTCTTTTGATGTTCCATTTGAATGTGTATGGTTTGTGTGTGCAATTATTTCTTAGTCTCAAATTTCTGTATTATAATATTTTATGGGTGTCCAAATAATAGCACTTCAAATAAGTGGAAACTTTTCTGAATACAAATTAATAAACTAAACACAGATTAGTTTCTACACATGATCACAGCTGAAATTAGCTGTAAGAGTTTCCATGTTATTATTTTCCTCTTTCAAATATGGCTCCTTGACCTAGTGAGAATATCAAGTCTCAGATCATTCCTTCCCTTCTCACATAATTTTGTTCAGTAAATAGCTTTTTATATCATTACAGAATGGCTGTTTCGGAGGGCGAGACTTCCCAGTTCTGCCCTTGCTTCTTGTCGTTTCTTTTCTTTTCTTTTTTTTTTCCTTTCTTTGGACTAGGCATTAAGCTACGATCTTGCACATGCCAGGCAAGCACTCTACCAGTAAGCACTCTCCCTATCCTTCTCAATGTTGTCATTTCTAATGAGACTATCCTTGCATGAGGTTTGTGGTTTTCCTATCAATTGTCTTTAATAGGCAGATATGCTCAGTCAGGTGACTCATTGCTTTAAATCCTTCTGAAAATACTTAGCCTGCCTAGAGATAATGGAGGAAATTACATAGTTGCAATTTGGCCAAATTCAGAATTGTAACTCATGTTCAATTTACAATGACAAAAAACTCAAAGATAATAGGGTGATAAGCCTCACTATGGATAAGTCCTCCTTCATTATCTAGAACACAGGCATTTGTTCAGAGACAAAGTATGATCTACCATCAACATCACATTTTGATATCAACGTTATCTTTGGCCTTTGGTATCTGATATTGAATCAATGCTACTTCTGACAGGACTTAGTATTAACATCATAATGGGATACAGATATGAATTCTAGAAAGACACTAACAAAATAAATTGAGTGAGGCTAAGTGTGATGGTTTGAATGAGAAATATTCCCCGATAGGTTCCAAGTGTTTGAGCACTAGGACCCACGTGGAGGCACTGTTTGCAGAGGTTAGGAGGTGCAGCTTTGCTGGAGGAAGCATGTCACTGGGGGCAGACTTTGAGACTTCATGGCTTTGTCCCACTTCTGGGAACTCTTTTGGCTTCTCGTGAGTCATTTAAGATGGAACCTCTCAGCTTTCTACTCTTTTTGTCTTTCCTACAACGCTCCCCACCAAGATGGACTCTTATCTCTCTGTATCCTAAACCCAAATACGCTCTTCCTTCTATTAGTTGCCTTTTTGATGGTGTTTTATCAAAACAACAAAAAAGTAACAAATACACTTAGTTTAGTTACAGGAAAGAATATAATAGTATAGTAGATAACACGAGAAACTTCATCATGCAGGAAGAAGCTTCCAATATCCCCAAAAGTTCCTCCAAGAAAACAAAGTTTCCTATGAAACGACATATAGAGTAAAGATTCTTTAGAATCTCATAGTCCCATGTTCTTAGGGCTCTTTTCTAACTCCTGTATCTGTTATCTCTTCTGGATAAGTGATTACATAATACTGTATCCAAGAGCAAGCAAGTTGTACCAAATTATTCCTGTTTAGTATCCAATGTTTACTATTAGACCATCCACTGGGTACAGGTATTGTAAGATTTGGTTCTAAGACACAGCATAAATAAACAAGACTCTGCTAGATAGTTAACCGGATTGATTTATTAATAAGGGCATGAGCTAGCTTCCCCAGATCCGGAAATGAGTAAAGCTAGCCCGGGGATAGCATACCCAGGGGGCAGGGCTGGTGTCCCCAGGATGGGAAATGAGGAAACTAGCAAAGCCTAGCTGCCCAGTAGGCCTTTTTATGGGGAGGGGATCCCCATAACATCTGATTGATGTTCAGAGGCGATAGTTAACACCTGGTATCAGGAAGCTTATCTGGACAGGAAGCTGCAAAAGTCAGTCTCTTTTCACAGATGCTTGGGAATTCTGGAAGTTTGGCTGGAGTCACCAAGGTGTCTGTCAGTTCTAAGTCTTGGAACTGCTGGAGGGTTTCCGTTCAGTCACACCTTACAGGTATATTTTCAAAAGAAAGTACAAGCTCACTTGGGAATATCATTTATAATGAAAATAAGAACTAGGACAGAGATAGAAAGGACCTGAATGCAGAGATGAACATAAGAAGACAAGTCTGTGGAAAGGACTGAGAAGGACCCAGCAGGCCAAAGGAAAAACAAATGCATGTGGAGCTCACATGACTCAGTAAAAAAGTGGTCAACTGAGTAAAATATCACCTAAATTCAAGGAAAAGAAAAAGGCTGAAAATAGTAGATTAGTGAGGAGTATGGTGGTTGTTAGCTGAGACAGAATGATGCAGGTCATTCAAGAGATGAGAATAGCAGCTGAACTGATGAGCTGGAAAACCAAGAGAAAGCAAGGGAATGAAATAATTGCTATAGCCCACATTTACTTTATAACACCCAGCAGCCTGGGAGGAGATTAGAGAGATAGGACCTCGACTGCACAAGTGCCCAAGTTCAAGGACAGTTACTTATTTTTAAGAGAGAAAGGACTCCATCTATCTAAATTGTCTGAGAAAAGGGATAATGAAAATTAATAAAAAGAAAATACAGAAGAGAATGAGCATGACAATCAGATGAAGAGGTCTGAGCAGAAATAGGGGGATTGCTTGTCAATTATAGGGTCATTTCTTCTATCACAGAAGAATGGAGAGTTAGTCTGCAGGATGTGTAGATGAAAGTTAGAGAACTTTCATTTGGAAGTTTCAAATTTACTGGAGCTACAGAATGGATGAACACCATCTTTAAGTAAGGAAGAAGTGGTAGGACTGGGTGACTTGAGAAAAGAGATTTAAAATAGTCATTGTGCAAAATAAATTAAGAGCTGCCTTGGTAATTATATGAGGAGTGACAAGCTGACAAGTTGGCCCTAGAGATGTTGGTGATCTAGGAACTGTGACATGTCCCCAATCTGTACCACAGTTTGATTTTTGTTTGATATCTCTCAGTCTCCCGGGTGATGATGACGTGGATAGCAGAAAGCATTCTAAATAGAGTTTGATCAGAATAATGGGGGAGGCAGACAATGACAAATGTGGAAATCAAGAATTCAAGCATGGAAAAAGAGCTAGAAGGAATAAGAGGAAATGTGATATATACTTAAAGGGAGGATATAAGTTGAGAAAATCAAGAACAAGGAAAGTTTGCTCACAATGGGAATTAATATAAACTTGACAATCTAACTAAAGATTTCTGGAGGATTGGAACAAAAATTAAATAGATACTAAGATATAAGAATCTTAAAACATGTTTTATCAAGCAAAAATATGCTCTAGCAAAATAACAGAAGCTCCTACTCTTAACAATACAAGTTTCCTGAGTTGCACAGGTCTTCCTGTATAGGTGTTGGAGTATGTTTCTATTAGAACTTAACAAGCACTGTTACCCCATGGCAAAGGCCCTGTGCCTGAAAAGGGGGCTAGCTATTAGTAAAAGAATGACAATCAGTGAAAGAGATGTGAAGCCCATCTTCCATGACAGAAAGTCCACATTCTCCTTTTCTGCTGCTTTAGTTTAGAACAATTTAAATATGTACTAAGGATTGTTTCAGCAATATATTTTTAATCTTAATGGAAACATTTAAATATCATATAATTTGCTCACTTGCTGTTTTTTTCAGTATATTCATGGAGCTGTATAATCATCACTCTAATCTAGTTTTAAAATATTTTCATACACCTAAAAAATGTTGGTATAATCCCAGCAACCCCTGCCCTAGGTAACCATTAATATGCAATGCCTCTATGGATATGCCTATTTTTATCATATAATATAAATGAAATAATATAGTATATGTTCCTTTGTGCCTAAATTTTTCACTTAGCATAAGTTTTGCAAAGTTCATCAAGGTTGTACTGTGTATTGGTACTTTGTTTCTTTTTATTGCTAAGCAATATTCTACTACATAGCTAGATCACATTTTCTTTATCTATTCATCAGATGCTGTACAATTGAGTTGTTTCTAGTTTATAGGTATTACAAATTATGAACATGTATGTCAATATTTTTCAATATTTTTTTGATTTCTCTGTAATATATTCCTGCTAGCAGAATTGTTGGGTCATGTAGTGACTAGTTTTTAAGTAACTGCCAAACTGTTCTCCAAACATTATGTTTGGAAACATATGTTACATTGGAAGTTATGTTACATTTAGCCAGCATTATATGGATATTCCAGTTTATGTATGTACTTTTTAACAATTTTATTGTACCTAGTGGATACAAAAATGACATCTCATTTAAGTTTGATTCTGCAATACAATTTTTAAATTCTTATCAGTTAAATATTGGAGGAAACTGGAGAAATGGCTCAGCAGTGATGTATACCTGATGCTCTTACTGAGAACATGAATTAGGTTCTCAGCACCCACTTCTGGAGGCTCACGACTGGCTCTATCTCTAGCTCCAGAGAATGTAATGCCTCTTCTGGCCTTCCTGGGCAACTGTATGTATGTGTGCAGACACATAAACATACACATAAGTAAAAATAAGTCTAAAAATGAGGAAGGCAAGAAACTGGAATGGATGCAGAAATCAATGCTCAGAACCCTATTAACTTTTATCATTAGTACAGCTCACTTTGGGGCATGCACATGACTTATGACTGAGAAACAAATATTTGTTATTAAGAGATGGTGGGTGGTTGTTATTCAGAATAAATGGACATATTCTGATGGATTAAATGTCTTCAACTATGAATCAAATGCTACTTGATGATTAATATTTTGAAGTTAAAATATCAAACTATCAAGTATCCATCAAGAGAGTAATAATTGAAGAAAAATGTGGTACACACACACAGAGGAATTTTTTTAGGCCAAAATGAACAAAATTATTTAACTAGCAGGAAAATGAAAGCTATCAGAGATCATCATATTAAATGAATTCAGTCAGACTCAAGAAAAATATCATGTGTTCTTTCTCATCTGTGGACACTAGATTTTCTATAGATACATAAAATTATACATGCACATACAACATGAAAGTAGAAGCACAATTGTCTTGGAGAACAAAAGGGTGAGAGGTAAGGGAGAAAAAGGAAAGGATAGAGGGTATGTTGGGAGGTAATCAAAGTACATTATGTATATGAACAAAAATATAGGTATGAAACTGAGTATTATATACAATGGATATATGCCATTAACAAGATATATAACACTTAATACCTCTACACTTAGGTCACTTGTTCTATGAGTGTCATAAATCTACTTTGGCAATTGCTCCAAGTTAAACATGACATTGTATTCTTCAATAATACTTGGCACAATACATAGGAGGCTCTATAGAATTGACTGTTATTAACAGGAGGGCCATGAGTTGAAGACTGTGATATTGGGCTTAATTTCATGTAGAAATTGATAAAGAAGATAATAAGGAAACAACCCGTAGAAGGAAGGAGATGGGGAGAAGGGTCATAGTTTTTCTTTGACAAGTTAATTTTGGCCTTATTGCAAGCTTTCCTAGTAAGAATTCCTATTTGTGTAAGCTGCAAGTCATTGTAATAGAGTAGGAGGACCTTTTGCATTTTGAGTTTTCTTCGCAGAAGAGATGAAATGGTCACAGTGTTCTGATTCATTTCACAGAACAAGAAGCACATACTATGGAATATGATTGCATTTAAAATATGCTGAAAAGTGATTTCATGAATCTGAAATTTTCAATCACTCTTCAGAATGACAGGCAGAGGGGGGAAGTGCCAAAACAAGTTCCCTTGAGAACATTTAGAATCAATACAATATATATTTTTGCTTTATATACAGACTTAATGAGGCAAGGATCAAGTTCATCCTGGCAAAAGACAACCAAGAGAATTAACACCATGTATGTGTTTCTGTACATGAAGAGGGGAAAGGGAAAGGTGATAATCCAGAACAGTTATTACTATATACTGGGCATGGGAAGCATTTTCTTGGCTTTTGTTTTTCATTGGTTCCTCCTTGGTCTTTAACTGATCTTTCTTCTTCTGTCTGTTTGAGCACTGGAACTGAACAGACCATATGTCAGCCTTTTCTCCCCTCACCCTACAAACAACCAACTTTTCCATAATTTTTGCTGTCCACAGGTGGATAACTTCTCCATCAGATACCTTGTCTCTATCTACTTCCACCTGACATTCAGAAACCTCTCTCTCTACTTAACAATATTTATTATATCCTGTTCCTCTTCATTTCCTGTTCCTCTTCATTTTAATATAACCATTATCATTTTATCTTGGTCAACATAATTCCTCCAGGTCTCTTCTTAAGGCTTATTGCTACAAGGTTCTCTTTCTTGAGGCTGAGACTATTCCCAGTCTACCTGCATGCACTATCCTAACACCCTATTATTTTATCTCCAGCTTTTCAGAACCATTTCTTTTAAATTACACATTTCTAAGATTATTTCACTCTCTTATCCATGCTAGATATGTTACCCCATGAAGGCTAGCACAATATTTGTTTTGAGCTCCATCATTTCTCCAATCCCTAGCATATGGTAGGCATTCAGAAAAATTTTGTTGAATAAATGAATGATTGATATAATCTGAATATATTATATTCCCTATTTCTCATGTTCATATTTCTGTATTCTTAGAAAGAGTGAGTCTACTCACAGATCACCCCATTATTCCAGCTAGGATCTTGGGGACATTGTATACAAGGTGATCTTCCCCACTCCTAAAATATGAATATCCATCACTGTATAGCACTCTTAAATGTCTTGAGAATTCACACCATCCCCCCACCCCTTTATCTGCTGCTACTGTTTTGTTTAGGTTTTGGTCATTTTTCCTGTATTCATTATGTTCTTCTAATCCTTTGCCATCACTGCAGGATATTTTCTTAAAATGCAAATGTGACCATTTTACTGTGATGCTTAAAACCTTTCAGCAGACTCCCTATTGCTTTGAAGCTGCAGTTCACATGCTTAAACCTGATCTACTAAGCTCTCCACAACCTGACAATTCCCTCTCAGCCTCCCTTCCCCTACCCATTTTCATTCTTCCCCACCCTCTCTCATCCAGAACTGACAGTATTCCAAACCACCTTCTTGCCTTTGCACAAATTGTCTTGTCTAAAATGTTTTAGGAAGGCTTTCCATCTACCCAACACTTCACTCTTAAAAGCAAAACTGTAAAGACCCTGCCCCCTCTGAGAACTTGTACAAAATACATTGTACTCTGTGTTTCCATTGCATTCTGAAAGGGCCTCAATCACAGCCCTTACAGTCTTCAATAACTTTAGGGGGTATGTTTAAAAGATTTTTTAATTAGAATATTTGGAAATGTCATATATTTTAATCATATTTGGACCCACTCCTCTATCTGCACTTCCCCATATTAACCCCTGCAAAATTTCATGTACTCTATCAAGTATGTGTGCACCTCAGTGTGGATTCATCCACATGAGTCCCTGGTGATTAATCTATCCAGAGTCATTGCCTTTAAGAAAATTGACTGTCCCCCTCCCAGCAGCTACTGATTGTCAATAGTTCCTCAGCTAGAATAGGGAATTCTTATCTGTTTCCACATTCTATTCTGGGAATTTATTTGGCTTGAGCTTACATAGGATTTGTGCATGCTTTCACTATTGCTTTGGGTTCATATGAGCAACTTCCTAGCTGTGTGTTTATGTGGTCATCCATCACTTCTGGTCTTATAGTCTTTCTTCCTCCTTTTCTGAAATTATCTCTGAGCCTTGGGAGGCAAAGGTTTGAACTAGGTGTTTGGTCACAGGTCATAGGAGAGAGACTACTACTACTTTTTGAGAAAGGATCTCACCACATATAGCCCCAACTGGCCTAGAACTCACTATATAGACAGTACCAGGCTGGTCTCAATCTCAGAGCTTGCCTCTGCCTCCTGAGTGATGGGTTGAAGATGTGTGCTACCTTGTCCAGCTTCAATAACTGTTTTTTATTGTAATAACTCTCACATTAACCTGTCCACTCTTATAGGCAAGGCCCAAGTGGTACTTACTATATGTGTCCTAGAATTCTAGTCCATATTTACAAGTCACTTCTGTGACAGAAAAGAGCTGTAGCGTTCCTTCACCATCTTCCCTCTCTGGAACTAGGACAGGAACCACTTCTGTACTCTGGTGAGCTAGTTAGAACTTGCCCAACTACTTCACAATCTCCACATGCACAGTTCTAGTTGTAAATTGCCCACCTGGTATCCTGGATAAGATTGGAATCATCCCTTCACTCCATCAAAAAATGAAAAGTGGAAACCTGACTACAGACCAGCTATCTTTTCATACCTGATCAGAAATCAACCAAGCTATAAAAAGACATAAAAAGAGAACCAAAGTTCTACTAAACAAAGGCAGGCTAAAATTTAATATCAAACACAATGAAAGTTAAAAGAAGTCCATGCATACAGGTCACAATATAAAATCACAAACAATATGAAAAATCAAGATAATAATTTCCCACTCAATCTCACCAGTCCTACAAAGAAAAGAGCACAGAGAAACCCAAGACACACATTTTAAAATAACAATAATAAACACGATCAAAGAATTCAAGGGTTTTAAAGAACACACTCAAGGAAACCAAAGAGGATAGGAATAAACTGCTAACTTAGGCTAGAGAAATACAAATATACTGGTAAATGAAATGAACAAGAAAACTCCAGATTTGAAAAGTAAATTCTCCAAAGAAATGTAATGATGATAGAATTTAAAAATTCAATAAGCCAATTATAAAAGACAAATGAAAATCTTACAATAAGAATGAATCAAATGGAAAAACTCAGATCAAGACTTGAAGATAAAGTGGCAGAATTAGACCACTCAAACAAAGAGTATGAAAAACTTACAAAGCACCTGAATGGAATATGGAATATGCAGAAGCTGTGGGACATCATGAAAAGTCCAAATCTTCAAATGAAAGGCATAGAATAAGGAGAAGAAATGACCAGGTATTCAACAGGATTATAGAAGAAAACTTCCCTAAATTTAGAAATGACATGCCAATATTTATACAAGAAAGACACAGAACAGCAAATAGACAGGATGAGGAAAAAAACTCCCCCGACACAGGGGAAGCACTAAATATACAAGTCAAAGAGATGGCACTAAAAACTATAAAAGAAAAATAAATTCTATATAAAGGAAAACCCATCAGAATAACAGCTGGCTTTTCAATTACCTGAAGGTTATATAACAAGAAACAGAGCCAGACGGGAGAAACCTCCCTTCAAGTTCTTGGCCAGGATAGTCAAGAGACTCCCAAAATTACACAGGGTTTTGTCATAGCCCTTGATTGCCTCCCAGAACTTGAAGGTGAGACTCCTAATGCTGAACACAGGACATAATTCGGATATAAGACTTGGATCAATGGAGCTGGAACTGACCTGGAAACCACCTCCCTGAAGGCTTTGGAGAGCATTATGCAACCTACAAAGGGAGAACTTCAATCAATAGTCCAATTCAAACTTTAAGTTTTAATGGCCACAACAATGACTGACACGTCACAGCAAACTATTTGGGGTATTAGTGGAACTTTTTTCTTGGGGGTAATCAACAGCTACCTAATTGGACTTAAAGCCCACTCAATGGGGAGGAAACTCATTGGTGATAATGTAAACATAGCAAAATACACATGACTGGAGAGGTTATAGATCTTAGAGAAAACCGCAAGGCTGTCCTATCCCTAGATAAATGTAATTTCTTACTATGTGCTAAATATAGATCCTTATATTTATAGATAAATATGCCAGTCAACACTCATCAAAGAAGCTTCTTTTGTAACAGAGACCATTACAGATTTCCACAATGGGTCCCACACAGAGAGTAAATGTCTTTGAAATACCCAACCCTAAGTTACATATCTACAGTAGAACCTCTACATCCAAGGCTCAAATAACAGAGTTGAATAAGGGAGAATACTAATGCATATCTCAACTCTCATCAACCAAACTCCCTCACACAACAGAGGACAATGAACACAAAAGGACAGAGATGGCCAAATGTAGAGAATAAGAGTCTGCAGAGTGTGGGTCCTATGTTAAACTCCACCCACCCAGGGCTCAGGGACCATTCTGAAAGAGGGGGCATAAAGATTATAAGAGCCAGGGGAGAAATTGCATGACCATATGCAAATAGAGTCTTACATCATCCTGTGACCTTGGCTCATATGAACTTACAACAAGGGTGACAGCATGCAGAAGACCCATATAAACTAGATCAGAAAAAAAAAAACAGCATAGAACTGTGGAAATGGGCAGCATACTCCAATCTTAACAAAGAACTATTGGTAGCTGATTAGTGATGAGTGAGAAAGAGCTTATTTTCTTTAAAACGGGGACTGTAGATAGGTTGACTAGACCACAGTGGGTGAACTTGCACTGAGGGACACCTGAATTCATTAACATGACATGATGGTCCTTAACACAAATGACAGGATGCATGAATTCCAGTGGGGGAGGGTTATGGGAGTGTGTTGATGGGAAAAGGTGTATAAAGATTATTAAGATATCTTCTTCAATATCTTAAAGTTTTTATGTTCAGGTATTTTACTTCCCAAAGCTACCACTATAAAAGTTTATTAAAGTGAATGGTTGGACCCTATTGTTGAATACATACATACAGATCTGATATGTAGAATTAAGGAGAAATAAAGCTGTTGCTGATTTCAGAGCCTATTCTCTATTGGCTAGCCTTCATTGTGCTGGAAGGTGCTATGCAAGCTACCAGAAGGAAAAACATCATCATCATCCTTACACAGCTGTGAATCCTGTGAAGTACAATAACAACTGGCCTGGCAAAATCTGTTTACTGGAGCAATACTGGTATAGATATTATGGGAATAACCAATCACGCTTTAACTGTATTTCAAATCCACTTCTGAGGATGTAGCCCATTCCCAACATGGATATCAGACTTAGGAAACTTAGGAACCTGAGGTTAAACAGATCAAAGGACATAGCAGAGAACCAAACACATTTTTTCTACTAAATAGAGATTATATTGAACTGACTCTTAAAGACTTATTGTTATACCCATAGGTTAATGTGTCTCTCAGCTCTCACCAGAGAAGCTTCCTCATGCAGCAGAAGGTGATTAATGCAGAAACCCACATCTGGCCAATATGCAGAGAACAAGAGGCTTCACAGCACTTATCCCTTAATAAGAAACCTATATCCAACATTTGTACCCCAAAGCTCAGGGATCATTGTGGAAGAGGGGGTAGAAATATTTTAAGAGCTAGAGGAGGTGGATGACCACAGGAAACAGTTTTCCAGACAGCTGCTCAGTTACTCATAGAAACTCAAAGCAATGGTGGTATCATGCCAAAAGTCCATGCAAGTGCAAACCAGAAAAAAAATCCCAGCATAGATATGAGGAAGTGAGTAAGATACTTCAACCCCACCTAAGGAAATTGTGACAACACATGGATTCTGGGAGGGGCAGAGGCAGTTTCTTTCAAACATGGATCTCTTAGTAGGTTAACCAGGCTCCACGGAATGGACCCATGCTGAAAAACATTTGTAAATACAAATTAGACCCTGTAGCCCCCCCCCTCTCTCTATATATATATATGATATAAAGATTAGATATCTAATAGAGATATAGATATATAGAGATAAATATAACATATTATATATAATAGAGTACATTAAATTGGGCTGGGATCTATAAAGGAGGTGGTGATAGGTGAGAGGACCATCAAATTATGTTGTAATTAAATCACAAAGATTCAATAAAAATAATAAAATAAAATACAAATATAAAAGAGGAAAGAGCACAAAATAAATGACTCAATGATATAACTCATGTATCTGGAAAAGCAAGAAAAGTGATCAGCCAAACCTAGCAGATGAGAAGAAATAACAAAAATCAAACTAGAAATCAATGAAATTGAAGCAAAGAAAATAATAAAAAAAAAACTCAGTGAATCTAAAAGTTGGTTCTCTTAAAAGATAAACAACATAGACAGACCTTTAGCCTAGCTAATTATAAAGAAGGAGAAAATCCCAATCAACAAAATCAGAGATGAAAAGGGATACATTACAACAGACAAGAAAGAGATACAAAACATTATATATTTTAAAAACGTTCACTGTATTAAATTAGAAAATCTGGAGGGGGTGGAGAGATAGCTACATGGTTAAGAGGACTGGCTGCTCCTGCAGAGGACCCAGGATCAGTTCCCAGAACTCACACAGTGGCTAACAACCATCTGTAATTCCAGTTCCTGGGGATCTGACACCCTCTTCTCGCCTCTTCAGGCACTGCAGAACACAAATTCACTTATATACCTGCAGGCAATACACTCATACATATTAAATGAAAATAATAAAATATTTTAAATTAAAAATCTAAGAATTAGATGAATTTCTAAATTCAGTGGAACCATCTAAGTTAAACTAAGTAAAGATCAACAATATAAACAAACCTGTAGCAAATGAGGCGATTGAAACAATAATAGAAAGACTCCGGACTAATAAGAGCCTGGGTCAAATAGATTCACAGCAGATTTTTATAAGACCTTCAAAGAACTACAACCAATACTGCCCAAACTCCATCTTTAAAGCCAATATTCCTTTGATACCAAAAGCAAAGGCAGGTAAAGGCACAACAAAAAGAAATCTACAGGCAAATATCCCTAATGAACAGAGATGCAAAAATTCTCAATAAAATAATTATGCATGGCATACAGACATATTGTGGTGGTTTGAATGAGAATGTCCCTCATAGTCTACAAAAAGTTGTCCCCAGTTGGTGGGACTGTTTTGGGAGGCTTTAGGTGTGGCCTTGCTGAAGGAATCCCATGCCTTGGGGCAGGTCTTGAGAGTTCTTAAGCCATGTCTGATTTCCAGTCCCTCTCTGCTTCCTGAGCCTGCTTGAAGATGCCAGCCCTTCTCTTTCTCCTCAAGTCACCTCCTGAAAACCCATGCCTCCCTGCCATGATGAACTCTGATTCCTTTGCAACTGTAAGTTCAAATAAACTCTTCCTCTTGTAACTTCCCCTGGTCAAGGTGTTTTATCACAGAAACAGAAAAGTATCTAATACACATATCAAAAAGATCATCCACAATGATCAAGCTGATTTTATTCCTGAGATTGCAGGGGTGGTTTAATATATGTTAGTCAGTAAATGAAATAAATCATAAAATGAACTTAAATACAAAAAATCACATGATCATCTCAATACATGCAGAAAAAGCCTTTGACAAATTCAAACATGACTTCATGATAAAAATCCTAGAGTAAATTCGACTGGTAGAAACATTCCTCACCATATTTAAAGTTATATAAAAAAAATCCAGAGTCAACATCATTCTCAATAGAGAAAGATTGAAGCATTCCCATTAAAATCAGGAAGGAGACAAGACTGTCCACTGTGTCCACTGATTTTCTATATCATTCTTGAAGATCTAGCTAGAGCAATAAGACAAGAAGAGGAAATTTAAAAGTTAATAATTGGAAAAAAGACTCAAACTATCCATATTTCATCATGATATGATATTATACGAGTGATCCCAAAATTTTCACCAGAAACCTTCTAGAAATAACCAATACTTTCCAGAAAGTGGCAGGCTAAAAAGAAATCAATTTATAAAAATCACTAGCCTCTTTATAAACCAAGAACAAGCAGTCGGATAAAAAGACCATAGAAACACTCTCATCCACAATAGCCTCAAAACAGCCTGGGGGAAAAAAAAAAACCTAACCAGACAGTAAAGATCTCTATAATGAAAACCTTACATCTTTGAAGAAAGAGACTGAAGAAGAAACTGTAAGATGGAAAGACCTCCCATAACCATAGATTGGTAGAGTTATTTTTGTGAAAATGACCATCAAACCAAAAGAAATTTATAAATTCAAGTAATTCCTGATAAAAGTGGCTATGATGTTTTTCACAATTTTTTAAAAAATCCTAACCTACATATAGAACTACAACAGATTTTGAATAGCCAAAGCATTCTTGAGCCAAAAAAAATGCCTAAAATACATACTGAATGAAAGAAAACATCTTTAACAAATGGCACTTGGAAAACTGAATCTCTGCATGTAAAAGATTGAAATTAGATCACTATGTATCACCTTCTTCAAAATTCAGTTCCAAATGGATCAAAGACCTCAATATGGAACCTGAAGTGCTGAAACTGTTAGAAAAAAACATAGAAGTGCTCTACTAGATACAGTCATAGGAAAAGACTTTAAATTGTGCTTTATTTGCACAAGAATTAAGGTCAACAATTGACAAATGAGACCTCATTAAACTAAAGAGCTTCTGTACAGAAAAAAATAAAATAAAATGAAAGGGAAGGGAAACCCACAGAGTGGGAAAGAAACTTTGCCATCTATATATCTAATAGAGGATTAATTTTCATAAGATACATAAATAACTAAAAAATTTAGAAAACAAATGACCCAGTTTAATAATAGGCTACAGATCTGAACTGAGAATTCTCAAAAGAAGAAATAATATGATCAAAATGCATTGCATGAAATTCTCAAAGAATTTTTAAAAATATGTTATTTTAAATGGCCAAGAAATGCTTTAAAAGTATTTAGTATTTTTAGCCATTAGGGAAATGTAAATTAAAAGTACTTTAAGTTTTCATTTTACCCCTCTTAGAAGGCCTAAGATCATGAAAATGAATGACACCAAATGCTGACTAGGATGTGGGGAACGGGGAAGCTTCATTCACTGCTGGTGGCATTGCAAATTGGTGTAGCCACTGTGCAAAGCAGTGTGGAGGACTCTAAAGCATTAAAAATAAGTTGAATGTGTGATCTGGTTATAGAACTTCCTGGCATATGTCCAAGGACTTATCCTTTTATAGAGATACTTGTGCTGCCATGATTTTCCCGCCCTTTTCACAATAGCTAAGAAATGGAAATGACCTAAATGTCCCTCAGCTAGGGAATAGATAGTGAAAATGTGGTACATTTACACAATGGAGTTCTATTCAGCAGTAAGAAAAGACGAAATTTGCAGATAATTAGATGGAACTAGAAACTGTTATACTAAGTGTAGTAACATAGACTCAGAAAAACTAAGGATGCATGTTTTCTCCCATTTGTGGATCTTAGTTACAAATCCTTAGATGTGTGTATATAACTCCTTATATAACTGCAGGATCCAGAGAAATGGGAAGTATTCAAGGGGGTCAAGGGGAAAAAGATGTTCCAGAGAGGGAGATAGTAGGGAATGAGTATTATCAAGGAATAAATAAGGAAAATATGAATTTCTTTAACTGGGAATGGAGGAGTGAGGGCTATACAGGGGGAAAAGGAGGAAAGAGATATAAATATTGCTTAAGTGATATTAAAAGCCAAGGGGAAATGCGATATTTAACAAGCCTACTGACAAACATACATATAACATAAATGTTAGTGCATATGTACATAGCTCATGTCTATATAAGAAAAATCACAGAGCTGGGCAAAAGAAACCTCCCTTTGATTTGTTGGTCAGGGTACTGCAAGCGACACTCCAAATAACTCAGGCTATTGCCACATCCATTGATTGCTTTCCAGAACTTAAAATTAAGATCCTATTGTTGAAGACACAACATCCTTCAAAAGGTACTGTGCAAACTATCAAGAGATAAAACTACTCAGTGATCCTACCCAACTGTGAAGGCTACGAACCACAAAATGACCAGCCCAATCAATCTCTATTGGTGCATTAGTGAAACTTTTATCTTGGGAGTAATCAACAGCAGTCTAATTGAACTTAAGTCTCACTAAGAATGAGGGAACTCATGCATGGTACTGAAACACAGTCAAGACTAGCACACATGGCTGGAATGGTCATAAATCCTGGAGAAAAACCTACTTCTGCCACTTCCCTAGACCCATGTAATTTCTTTCAGTATTCTAAATACATATTGTTTACAAACTTTTGTACCTCTCACTGGTATCAAAGAATCTCTTTTTGCAACAGGTGCAGATTATTAATACAACTGGTCAAATGCAGAGAACAAGTGATTGTTTGATGCCTAATTCTAAGTGGTACATTCACAATGCAATCTCTACATTTAAGGCTTGTAGAATATCATTGAAGAGCAGTTGGAAAGACTGGAAGAGTTAGAGGGACAAGACACCTGCTACTAGTTAATGTATTCTAGACAAGACAGGGAAGCTGAACCAATGAAATCCTCACAGTATGGTAGTCTAACAAGATCTGCATAATGACAAAACCAGTTGACATGACAAAGTGGGTGGAAGGAATATCTTGGGGTCCCACCTCAAGATCAAGAACTACAAACAATCAATGGATGCTAAGGGAGGGAGAATCCATTTTCTCTAGAGACTAGCTCCCTGAGAGGTTATCTAAATGGATTCTGTGTTTGTGAATTTGTAAATGTACACATATTTATGCAAAAATAATAAAGAGGAAAAGAAATAAAGAGGAAGTAAGGGAACATGGAAGAAGTTCATTGTGGAGGGATGGAAATAATGCAAAGATGATATTCATGCACGGAATTCTAAATCATTGAAATAATTTTTAAAAGACTTGCACTCAGAAAATATAAATAACTCCCAGAGTAAATAAAACTAAACATAGACCCAAGAAAAAATATTGAATTAATCATTGTCAATGAAATTATGAAGATAAAAATCTTCACAACTCTATATTATTACCTTAACAGACATTCAGGTTAAATCACAATAGGATACTACACACAGCTATTCAGTCATCTAAAATAATAGACTGATCATATCAAGTGTTAGCAAGGAGGCAAATGTTTGCAATTTGTAAATAAGCAAATTCTACTACAGAGGCTGGCCATTCACTCGCACATGTTTATGCAATACAAAAGAAGGCAGATGTCTGTACAAAGAGTATCATAGAACACTTATTTATGATGACCCAATATTTGAATAACACAATAGTTTATCAACAAGTTTTGGGGGGTATTATGTAGTAATCCAAAAGTATGAGCACACAGAAAAAAAATCACAAAATTATTATGCTGTGAGAAAAATAAAGTCAAAATGAGTTCATACTGCATGTGTGTAAGTGCACCCATGTCATTAAATGTCCAGGGAGGTCAGAAGAAGGCGTCAGACTCCCTGGAACTGAAGCTATGGACAGTTGTTGGCACCTTCTAATGGTTGGCCAGATATAACCCTCTCCTCCAAGTCTCAGGGATCATTACAGAAGCCTGGACAGGACAGTAAGAGGTAGATGTGGTAGATAAACATAAGGAAACTGTGTTTTCCAAACACATATGAACTCATAGCTCATGTGAGTTCATGTAAAAGACTTGTACAAGTCCAAGCCTGGCAAAAATGCAGCATGGAGAGTGGAGGTCGTCAAGAATCCCAAGCTCAAGCTGAGGAATTACTGATAATTTGTAGCTGCTGGGAGGAGATTCAGTTTTCTTTAAGGATGTCATGCTGGGTAACTTCACCAAGCTGCAGGAGATGGACCCACACAAAAGAGCATTTGGAAAACACAAATGAGATTTGTTAGGCCTTAACAAAATTAAAAGATACAAAGTGAGGGAAGGTAGAGAAGTTAGGGTGGATCTGAGCAGAGATGAGGATTATGGGTCTGAATACGATCAGATACATTGTATAAAATTATCAAAAAATATTAAAGTGTTATTTTAAAAAGTATAATGTCTTAGTGTGTTGATGCTATTATTTTATAAATCATTTATTATAGAAAGAATGCAACTGCCACTAATATCTTCAAAATTCAATATAAAAGGTTTTTGAATAATTCAAATGTTGGATTATTCATATCCACTTGACCTTCTCCAGTAGCAGAAATTTCTGAGAGTTGACATCTTACAGGCATTTGAAGAAGCCATTATGCAAATGAAAATATCATGCCTGCTCAGATATTTGTTGTAGACATTATGGGAGACATAAAAATAGCATAATGCACCCTCTCAAAGAGTTCACCAAGTTTAGGGGAAAAGAAGCTAGGTACATTAAATAACAATGAAAAAAACTTAAATGGGTCCTGTAGAAGATGATGGCAAGTTAATACATGATTAAAACATTGTAATTCGGAGAAGGAACATGTAAAATTAGGCTGGAGTAAGTGTTGTAGATATGTTTGGGGAGAAAAATGAATCTAAATCTGCAGTTAGAAAGACCAAAATAATTGAATAAGAAGCAATTTCAGGAAGTGCATATAGGATTGATTAAAACTTCATGGTAGATTAAACAGTGCAGATTAGCAAGTGTCTTTATTGTGTTTGGTTTGGACTTCCCTTGGTGTTGAGAAAACAGAAACTACCTGTAACTCAGTTTAAATTTTTTGAACTATATAATCTAAGGGGAAACACTAAAAAATGGAATTGAACTGTCTGACATGTTTCTGCAGCAATGACATTCAACACTGAAGAGGAAGGAGGAAGTGACAACTCTCTGTATCTGCCTAACGGACTTTCTTTGGCAATGACAGAAGCAAGTTTTGAGGTGCATCAGATGAAGTATGAGCTTTACAGAAACACTGCTTGGCATAACTCAGACACAACTCAGGGAGTAAGAGGAACAACTACTACAAACAGTTCTAGGAGCAACTTAAAAAATCTCGGAGCTTTCCAGAATCACAAGAAAGCTCAAGATTACAGAGCACCTGCCGTGTGGAAGATAAATGTATATATGCATATACATGTGCATAATTGTTACTTTCTCATGAAAATCTCTGAGAGTAAGAACTATAGTATAATTTTACGTATGAACAAAGTAAACCTCAATAAGGTTCAACAACATAACCACCGTTTTCTTAAGTAACTAATAACGAATTTGGCCCACCAGAACAGGAAAGAATGTACACATTGTGGAATAACTAAACCTAGGTAACGTTTATATTAACTAACATAGTTAAAATTTTGAAACAATACATAATATGTTGTAAACAACACATACGTATAATTTTGTCTATCAGTTAAAATAACATAAGTTCTTGGGCTGGAGAGATGGTTCAGCAATTAAGACCACTGGCTGCTCTTGCAGAGGACCCAGATTTGGTTCCCAGCACCCATATGGTGGCCAACAATGGTCCATAACTCCAGTTCCAGAGTATCAGGCATCCTCATCTGACCTGCATGGACTGGACATTGCACTACACAGGTACACTTACACACATGGAAGCAGTACACTTATACACATAGAAATTAAAAATAATAAATAAAATAATATAAGTTCTAAAAGAGAGATCAAAGGTCTCACAAGGTCATAGGACTCTCTCAGTGCATAACTGATGCACTTGAGGTTCCAGAAATTGGTTTAATGAAACCACATGGGAATCCCAAATTTAGAAGCTACTAAGTGAGCCCCTGGAACAGAAAGCTTGATGACGAGCAGCCTTACAGAAGCACCCCCAGCCTGCCCAACAATTATGAACATAGCTTACCCAGAAGACAATGAGGAATATCCTCTCTTCCTGTTAAGGTACCCCTGGGAAGTTTACCCAAAGAAAGACTATACAAAAAGGCTGGTTGAGCCTTTCATTAAAAGAGAAAAAGAGCCTCTGACAATAAACTGCTCTCAAATTCACAGCGCAAAATGTAATCTTAATAAAGGGACACTGACTTGACACAATAGGCCTTAAAACAGATGAAAATATGTATGCACTCCAGCTGGGTGGTCTATGGTGGTGCTGGTGGGGAACTGGATATAAAGATGATTAAGATTGATTGAGATACTCTGTATGAAGTACACAATGATTCAATAAAAATATTAAAAAATAGGGGCATATGTGTGTGTGTATATATATGTATATATAGTGTGTATGTATCATAGAAGCATATTGTATGACATTCAGAACAAATGCTAAAATGGGCTTTTTAACAAATGATGCATGTGAATAATAAGTTCACTATATCACAGAGAAAATAAGAAAAACACATGGCCAATTCAGATCTATTTTGGTATAAGGGCTAGGTTTTTGTCTTATATCAATACCAAACAGAAATAGATACTGTATGTATCAAAAATATATAAAGAGCTGTAAACTATTACCTCTTTTAAAATATCATGCCAAATAAGATCAGAAGATCTCCTGTTTATGCTAAATTTTATCCTCTGGCATTATATTCAAAAAATAGAAACATAATTGGAAAGTATATGTTAGAATTAATTTGTACCTATTTCTAAATTATTTAAGTGTATTTCCTGGCTTAACATTTTTTTAATAATAAAAGGAGTTGAAGAAATTGGTTCTGAAGAACATACCTGATAAAATAATTTTTCTATAATGGTATAATCTTCACTTTAAACTTGTTTCTATTTAAGAGGGAGAGTTAAAGACATACATGCCTGTTTCAAGTAACTGCTGCATTCCTGCTGGAAAGTACAAGTCACTGCACGCTCTCTGAGTGAAGTGTTCAATTGTCTCTTAATGGAATAAAGGAATCTCTTGAACTCTACATGCTTTTGACATACAAAGTGCACCTATTTCACCAAATCTTTTTCTTAGGCATTTTATCTTAGAAATGAAGAGTGGAGGGGCTGGAGAGATGGCTCAGTGGTTAAAAGCAATTTCTGCTCTTGCAGAGGATCTGAGGTCACCTGCCAGCACCTGCAGGGGTGACTCACAACCACCTATAACTGCAGCTCTATGGAATCTGATGCCCTCTTCTGGCCTCTGCAGGCACCTTAACACATGTAGCAGATAGTCATACAGTCATATAAATAGACACAAATAAAAGTAAATCGTGATAAAAGGATTAAGGCCCAGGATAAACCAAAAGAAGTTTAGTAAGAAAAGAAGAATGTGTACTATTTGAAGTACACACTATTTTTTTTTAATTTAGCTTTGGGTAATACCAGTCTTACTTGCCTTTCAAGCAGTCAATAGATAACTACATGTTTTGTGGACAAAATGAAAATTTCTTTATTTGGCTATATCCTTGTATAACATAGGATATAAATTATTATCAAGTCACCATCAGTAGCACGAGAAAGCAACATACTCAAATTAACACAACAGATGAGTTTCTACTTTGAATGATGAGATATCACTTAAAATTTGTAAACTGAAAGCATAAATACTAAACTCAAAGCCAGCATAAAAGGATGATTCCTTCAAGAATTTGTTTTTGTTTTATTATATCACTTTCTTTTCTATTTTTAATTTCTTTGGTGAATCTCATACATGAGTATAGGCTTCACACTATTTCCATCCCTCCCAGTCTTCCTCCAATTCCTCACACATTACAAACACACACACACACACACACACACACACACACACACACACACACTTAGACCACTTTCTACTGTGGTAGAAAATGGTTTGAGAAGACAGCTAGGAAAGGTTCACAGAGTAGAAGTCAGATGTGTTCTTGACTCTTTCTAATTCTTATCTCTTGAACAAAATTCTGGTAACTATAGACTGTATGACTATGGAGCTTGAATTTTATATTTCCAGAAGGAGATAATAGATGTCTATCCAAATATTGAGCTTAAACTCAGCTTTCATTCAGTTTCCTAGTGAATTTGATACAATACACAGTGCAATGAGGGGTCTCAACTATCTTGTGTTTACCTATGATAATGATGTCAGCAAATAATTACAGGGTAGGCCTATTGATTAAATACATTTCTTGAATTTTATAACAGATACCTGTATTACATGGGGTGTCATGTACACTTTTGGAGTATACTCTTGTAGTTTTGCTTCACCAAGCAAATAATGTGGGGTAGAAATGATCCCAGGAACCAAGAATAAGTAAGAGTGAGACATACAACAAAGTAAACCACAAAGCAAAGCAGTGAGTTGCTCAAAACTGTGGGAAATAAAGCTTTTTTTCCCTGGATCTTCTAAGAAGGATGTAATTATTTCCCAAAATTGTGTATGCAGGGAAGGTTGGCCCCTAGGGTGTTGATACCTCTGCACTTACAGGTCATATGAACAACCTAGGATATTGATACCTCTGCACTTACAGGTCATGTGGACAAGCATAGTATCAGAGTATTATCTAAAAAAATCAGGAATATGTGCAATGTGTAATTTGGTGGGATACTATCAGCACAATTGTGATTTGGGCTTGAAAGAATGTCTACCTGGGACTGGAATCTGAGGGGACATGACAAATTAAGACACAGACATTAGAGATATCTGATATAGGATCATAAGCTAAGAGTGTTTAGAACAAAGAACCTCTGGGGAGTACAGCCATCCTGAGCACAGAGAGGAAGAAAGAGTTTAAGTGAGTCTATAGGCAAAGCTATCCTTTGTTCCTCTGAATCTATGATTTGGAATAAAATGTTGCCATTGTTAAAACAGGATTTAATGAGTCATTATCTTAGCTGGATATTCTGTGAATATGCATTAACATGTCTACATTTGCCTCTGTGGCTTTGTTTTGTTAGTAAGTGATAAAAACAACTTGCATTCCAGTTGCCATTTTCACTAAAATTTCAAGCAGCACTATCTGTTCATCCAATCCTACCTCTCCTGAGTGATTCTTCCTGTGTTACCTAGCATTTTGTTAATAAAATATATTAACTAGCATATTTTCAAAGGCATTTTATGAATATCAAGCATGCAAATGAAAACTTACAGCCATAAGGTTTGTAAGTGACACGTTCCAATCCAGGGGCACTATTAGTTGAAGAATTCAACTATTACTATAAGTAGTTGCTCCTTTATTTCAGAAAAGAGATCCACAGAAAATGTATTGCTTCAAAAATACTGTTTATGGAAATGGACATAATTAGTCTGAGTGAGGTAAACCCAAACCCAGGAAGTCAAATGTAGCATGTTCTCTCTCAGGGGCAGATACTAGCTTTGAATCTTTAGATATGCGTGTTTAAATTGGAGTCCTTAAAGAAGGCAGGAAACAAGTAAAGGGTCATGGTGGGGTTCAAGTGAGGGGAGATAGAATGCAGGTGCCATGAAGGTAAAATTGGGAGCCAAAGTATTAAATGAGGTGGGGGAGAGCAGGGTAGACCAAAGAGAATGAAAGGGAATCTCTAATACTAAAGATCATCAAAAAGTCATATGGAAACTTATTACTCTGCAGAACTTTTCTAAAACATATACATATATGCATACATAAAGAGTTTATATGGAGTGACCCTATATCAGGGGGAGAATATCCCTGCCATACACCGCCTAGCAGCAAATAGGAAGTTAAGTGCTAGGAATGGATGACATTTCTTGGAGTTGTTTACCAGGGGAGGTCCAATAGACCACCAAACAATCTTGGCTATTGTCATTGCTCTTGGTTACCCTCCAGAACTTGACAGTAAGATTATATTGCTGGGGTTGGAGAGATGGCTCAGCAGTTAAGAGCACTGGCTGCTCTGGCAGAAGACCTGAGTTTTGTTCCCAGCACCCATATAGCAGCTAACAACCATCTATATCTCCAGTTCCAGGGGATCCGACAACCTCTTCTGACATTTAGGGGCATGCTTATACACATGCAGGCAATATACTCATTCACATAAAATTAAAATAATAAAATAGTTTTCAAAAGATTCTATTGCTGAAGATACAAGATACTTGGGTCGCAGAACAAGGATAAATCAAGCTGGTATCAAACTGAAAGCTCCAGCCTTCCTGTCTAGTTTTCATAGTTCTGGAAGGTACTATGTATGCCATTAGGGGAGTAATCAGTAGTCTTACCCAACGGTAAAATATGTCAGCTACAATAGTGGGTGGCCTGGCAAGATATGCCTGCTGGTGTAATAATGACTCAAATGTGATGAGAGTAACCAATCACTTTATGATTGGATTTAAGGCCCATTACACATAATGGAATTCATGTCTGGTACTGTTAACAGGAGCAAGAATCCATGGTTGGCTAGATTATAGGCCATATGGGAGAACGTACTAATATTATTCTCCTAAGTGGATATAGTATTAAACTGAGATGCAAGTTCTTATTTTATACCCAAAATGGCATGCATCTCTCAGCCCTCATCAGAGAAGTTTATTTCTGTAGTAGATACTGGTTAACACAGAGACCCACAACTGGTCAGCATTCAGACAGTAAGAGACTGTGGAGTATTCAGCCATCATTGGGACATCTATATCTCATCCCCTCTTCCCAAAGCTAAGGGATCACTGAGGAAGAGTGGGCAGAAAGATAAGAGCCAGAGGTAGTGGATGACTAGAAGCAACACAGTGTTTTCCAGACACAGCAAGGCACTTATACACTTGAAATCACAGAAGCTATGACTGCATACCCAACACCTGCATACAGCCAAGCCAACCAAAATTCCAACACAAATGGGAGTGTGTCTCGTAAAGTTCCACCCATAGCTGAGAAGCAATTGGCAATGAAAGCTTCTGGGGCAGGGAGAATAAGTTTTCTTTCGGAATGTGGGCTCTGAACAGCTACCCATGCTCCAGTAGATGGTCCTACACTTATGCACATACAGATAGCAGTAAGTGTATTCAGTGATTTTAAAGAAAGAGCACATGAAATTTGGAGGAAATTGAGGTGGAGAGGATACAGGAGGAATTGGAGGGGAGGGAATGAATGGCAGATTTGGTCAAAAGATATTATATACATGTGTGATGCTCTCAAACAATTATAAAATAAAATCTTGTCTAATGTACTCTGAAAGCAGAAGGGAAGTAACCCCGAGAAGGAAAAGATCCAGTAGGAAGATGGCAAAGGATTGAGGTAGGGGAGTGGGGAAAGAAACTGGCAAACACAGTGTATGAGATGCCACAATGAAACGTATTATTTGCATGCTACTTTTCAGAAACATAAGCTCCTGTTCCGATGAGCCCAACCTCTGGCATTACTCATTACATCCACCTAAAGGGCAAGTACTGACAAACAAAAAGAGACAATTCTAACCCCAGGGTTAGATTTACTTGGGGCATATTCCTACTGAAAGTTAAATCTGTAGCCTCTCATAGTCAAAAGAAGCCAAAACTAGTCTGAATAAATCTAGTCTAGTTCAATATATAAATTTATTTGGCTGTACCTAGACCTTCATGTATTACAAAGAACATGTCTCATCAGACACGGATGAAAATTAAGGAATTCTACAAAATAGAAGATATTAATATAGAGCAAAAAATGAGTTATTTCCCTAAAATGTCTTTCTAGAACTATAAAAGGAATTATAACTCCTTTCTATAAAAACTGCTCCTATAGATCTCTCATACAGTAACGTCAGAAAAGACACTGTGGACATTGTCTTTTTAAACGTTTCTTTGAATTCATATAGTCAGAAGGACTGTGAGATGAAGTATACTATTAAAGACATAGCATTCCTTCCTGGACCCTCTTTATGGGTCCACTTAAAATATTTAGTGTTTCTGCATGGTAAAGACATGATATACTTTGGACACAATACTTGCAGTAACTGAGCTGGAACTGATCAGGAAGCCTATTCCCTGAAGCCTAGCTCTCATAGTATCAGAAGATAGCATACATGATACTAAAGGAGAAAAACAATCAATGATCCTATCCAACTATAAAGTCTATAACCAGCCCAGTAAACTCTCTATTGGTACAATAGTGGCACATTTACCTTCAGTAATCAACAGATGTTTAATTGAATTTAAGGCCAGCTCAGTGGGAGGGAAATCATTACTCTAAATATAGTCAGGCACACATAGCTAGAGAACTCATAGATCCTAGAGAAAAAAATCTATTTCTGTCATGTCTCTAGACCAATATAATTCCTTACTGTATTCTAAATATGTATCCTTATATTTACAGAAAACTGTACCTCTCAGCACTGATCAATGTGCCCTCCTTTTCAACAGTTGGAGACTATTTCAAAGTTCCATAACTGGTTAAATGCAGAAAACAAGTGACTGGGTGGCCCAGCCCTAAATGACATATTAACAGTCCAATCTCTACAGCCAAAATGCAATCAGGGAACATTGTGGAAGAGGAGGTGAAAAGACTGTAAAAGTCAGAGGGACAAGACATTTGCTGCTAGTTAATGTATTATAGACGTAATAGGGAAGTTGCATCAATGAAATCTCCACAGTACAGTAGTCTATTGAGATCTGCATAAGGACAAAAAAGCATTTGACATTCCAAGGTGGATGTGGAATTTTCACAAGATCCTACATCAAGATGAAGAGCTAGAGGTAATCAATGGATACTGAGGAAAGAAAACTGGTTTTCTCCAGGAACTGGTTCCCTGACAGGTTATTTAATCCCAAATATACAGCTCTAAATATAAGCACATATGAGCACCACTAAAAGGACTTCATGCATTACTATGAGCACCACTAAAAGGACTTCGTGCATTACATACATATATATATATATATATATATATATATATATATATATATATAAAATCAAATAAGAGATAAGGAGGAAAAGAAATTGAGAGGGATTAGGGGGGCATGGGAGGAGGTGATGAGGAACTGGAAGGTATAGAAACAATGCAAAGACAACACTCATGTATGAAATTCTCAAAAATGAAAAACACTGAAAATGTGTCTGCATGAAAAAGAAGGGTATGTTATTAATTGATTGATTTCTGAAAGCAAGGGCAGAATGCAACATTGCCTGATGGTATAAAATGTAACACTGGGAGAATAAAAAGCTAAACACAGTTCAAGAGATTTACAATAAAAGCAATGACTATAATATGTTATCATAAACTAATGGTCCTACATCACATGACTACACAGTTGTGGATTCTTGAAGCTTGTTTCTAGAAAATATATTATCTTCTCCACTTCTTTAGAATTCGCTGTCATTCACAACAATCATTAAAATGTCTAATTACAGCCGTTTTCATTTCCTAAAAAAAAATTCAGTTTATTATAGTTACCAAGTAATTGAATTCTAGTGAAATGGAAATGTATTGTCATCTTGATGATTTTTTATTCCTTGAATGAAATGCCTAAAACAGACTACTCATGAAGAAAAGATATTTGTGTACCTCACAATTCTAGAGATTCAAAGTCTAAACACCATAGTATGCATTCTGTAACAAAGGCTACAGCTGCATCATCTCATGGCATAGTTAACCCTGATGGAAGTTCAGGAAATACCAATTGCCTCTTGAACCAGGAACAGAGACATGGTAGGTCTAGGATTATCTCTATAACAATACTCTCATGAGCAATCAGGACTAACAGAAGAAATACTTCATAAGGTCATGCCCACAATGACTTAAGGAACTTTCATGAGATTCTACATCTTAAACATTCCACTGCATCCCTATAGAAATCCCTTGGAGACCAATTTCCTACTACATGAACCCTTGAGGAGGACATAAATTCTATTCCAGCCATAGTAATGATATTATTTGGGTTGGTGTGGGTCTGTCTTTGTGTGTACATGTGTGCATGGGCACGTTTATGTGTGATGTATGAGTGTGTGTGATTATGTGGAGGCCAGAAATTGATGTGTGTCTTCCTGGATTGTTTCCCACCTTTTTTGCTCTTCCTGAACTTAAAATGGCATAATTTTGGCTAGACTAGCTAAACCAGGCCCTAGGATCTACCTGTCTTTGCCCTCCAGTGATTGGGTTACAGGCATGACATTCACTGCTATGCCAGCATTTATGTGGGTGTCATAGATCTGATCTCAGGTTCTTTTACTTGTATAACAAACATGTTACCCTCTCTGCCATCTCCCAAGCCCCAGTTTATGATATTTCTTTGAGATAATTTTGTCTGTGCATTAGTGTTGTGACCTACTGTATTGGTCACTGTTCTGTTGCTGTGATAGAAACACTTATCAAGGGAACTTATAAAAGGAAGACTTTGTTTAGTTTAAGGTTCCAAAGGGGCAAGAGTCCATCATGGTGGGGAGGCACCATAGCAGAGGTGGCTAGAATAGACGCTGAAGCTAAGCACTCACATCTTCATGCTGGCACAGGAAGCAGAGAGTGACTGGCGATCTGGCAAGGTTTAAGATCACTCTAAGCCCTTCCCCAGTGACATGCTTCCTCCAGCATGGCCGCACTTCTAAGATCTCCCAAAACAGTGCCACCAACTGGGGACAAAATGTCCAAATATTTAGAGCCCTTGGGGGACATTCTCACTCAAATCACCACACTAATTAATGAAAGGACACCAATGTCTTATCATTTTAAAATAATTTAGAAATACTGAAATATAAAATATAGCATTAAGGTATTGTAAAACACATATATGTAAATCCCACTGAATTCAAGAAATGGTATGCCAAAAGAATCGAGACCCCTTGTTGATGTCTCCTTGATCAAACTTCATAATCTTCCACAGGTCAGCACAGCCTAGAATTTGGCGAATTTCTTTAGTTTTATTATTTATGTTTACTTTAATATTCTCTGAGGTTTTAAATTTTACATAAATGCTATACCGGTTATATGAATCTGAAACTTATTTTCCTTATTCATTATTAAATTTATACTTCCATCCATATGCATTAATCTAGCTCTGGGAGAGTGGGTTTTCATTGTTGTATATATTCTATTATATGAATAAGCAAAAACTGAAATATACTCTTGATTTCTATTTGAGTCCTTCCTAGTATGTGTATGTCTGAACTTACTAACAACATAGACTTAGTAGAATTTTTCAGTAATAGGAAAGGTATATTACTATATACCATCAGGTTGATCTCTAAATCTTTGTATGAATTTACACTCAAAAAAACATTGTATGCTTATTACAAATAATATAAAAAGCTTTTATTTTAATTCTTTTCATTACTCATACATTTGATACAGCTTTGTGTATAGCATGGATATTTCTTGTTCTGAGAATTACTTATTATTTCCATATCCACATTTTCAATGGAATTTTTTTATTATTTTACATGATAACCGGACACTCAAGAGAATTTCTTAGTCACAATGCAGACTTGTAAGTTCTACCCAACTTTCTTAGGAAAACAAACTGAATAAATAGAATGTGTTGGTTATTATGGGACAGACAGGAAAGTTGCCCATGTTCTGGATCCTTCTTTGAAAACATGAAAAACCATCTTCCATTAGAGCAGGGTTAGTGTATGATATAGGTTCTTAGCAATTATGACATCAATATTTTCTAAGGGGAATACCCTAGATATTGTTTGACCTATATACTTACCATTCAAGTATGTGACTTATAATATGAATTTAATAACTATAATGTCCCTAACCAATCACTTATTTCTATGAAGGTGAATATGTGGGGAGAGAAAATGGAAGAAATTGAAGACAGCATTTCCTAGTGTGCTGAGTCTAGTGAGACATGATAATTTGGTATAAGTTTTTGGAAGAAAATTAAGATAATTTCCATTAAAAGTAATATTTCATAGCATAAACACAATGGAATATCATTCAACACAAAAAAATGAATAAAACTGTCATTTGCAAGAAAATTAGTGGAATTGGACAAAACTTCACTGAATAAAGAGAGACATAGAATAACAAATGCCATATGTTCTCACTCACATAGAGAAAGTAAGAGGAACTCGAGAGATGGCTCAGTGGCTAAGAGCAGTGGCTGCTCTTGCAGAAGTCCTAGGTTCAATTCCCAGAAACCACATGGTGGCCAACAACCATCTGTAACTGCAGTCAGTTCCAGGGGATCAGACATCTTCTCCTGACCTCCATGGGCATTATGATATGGGTGCACTTACATGTAGGCAATACACTTATACACACTAATAAAAAAATTAAAAAGAATCTTGAAAAGTTGACCTCAAAGAAGAGAGTAGAATTGTCAGTATGAGAGGTTTGGAAGCATAAGAGAGAAGGGCATTTTCAAAGTTGGGTGCCTTATGGAAGAAATAAACTTGAGTATTCTACAACATAATAAGATATGACTATGGTTTTCAATAATTTATGATGTTGTATAAAGAACTAAAAGAGAGGAACGGAATTTTAAGGATTCAGACATAGAAAATGATAAATAAATGGAAATACTACTTGTCTTGATCATTAGATATTTTTCATATGTATTTAATTATCACGGTGTATCCCATAAATAGATGGACTAATTATATGGCAATTTCAAAAAGGAGAACAAGCTGAATATAAGTTAAAAATAAGAAACTGGTGAGTATATTGTAAATTTGCACTCAATTTAGAAAGCCATCTTTTTAATTTTTTAAATGGACAGGTAGGTAAAATTTCATTCATTTATCATATACAGCATCATTTTAAAATATACATACATTGTAGCCATTTACAAAGTATACTGATTAGTTTATTTTCAAGATCTTTTAATTTTATTTTTCTCCTTCCCCACCCCTCACTATTGAGGTAAAATTTACAAGCAAAGTAGTGAGAGAGAGAATATGAATGTACCTCTTCAATGTTTCATGAGGTAACTTACAGAACAGCCCTTCCTTCATCCCCTTCAGGCTGGCTGTTTTGAACTTGAAGGCCAGACAATCCAGTTCATTAGAAGTGTGTGCAAAGTAACTTTTTGGGTGAATCTGAGTAGCTTTCATGTGGGAAAGGGGCAGAAATATGGGTACTTTGTTCACTCAGAGAATTTTTATAGCATATTTCTTGTTCTTGGATATATTACTGATTGGTGACAACTTGAGAGCCCCTCCAAATGAGAGAGGTTTTTTTATATAATAAATAACAGTAAACTAACAGTTTCTTATCCATAAATAAGCAGTAGTCTGGAAAAGTATGGAGAGAGCGTTCTTTTCCCCAAACCAAAGGAGTGGGCATGATCAGTTCTTTGAGAACATTGTGGAATGTATTCTGAACCTTCTCTGTGTCCTGCTGAGGGTCACTGATCCAAGTGAAATAGGTAATGCTTCTTGATCACCTTCAAAAACCCCTTGACTCACTGAACCAATCTTAGTGATTGAATCTCATTACTGTGTCTACACTGAGGTCCTGAATACCACTATTGTCTGGCTTAACTCAAAACCTTTTTCCCATGCATCTGAGTTAAAAGGGAAATGTGAGTTTCTCCATCACTTTTACCCTTACTTTTCAAGTATCAAAATCCAAAATCCTCCCAACACATCGGTTTTTTGTTTGTTTGTTTGTTTGTTTGTTTGTTTGTTTTTAGTAAGATGTTCAGTTCTTTAACCTTGTGATAGCAATATGACAGTATGAAGCATAACTTAGGTCAGTTGACTCCATTCCCAAATAGGATGCATAATTTGTTGATTTAATTGTTGCCAAGACTTGCTAAATCCTTAGTATATGCCACATACTAGATTAATTGCTAAGATAAAAGCAGTGGAGAGGATAGGCAAAATCTCACTCTGAATGAAGTTTAGCACCAAGACAGGTAGATTTGCACAATAATAATAAAGTCCAGGTTCACACTTTATGTGTCACATACATGTATTGTCAACGTTTACTCAAGGGGTCAGTGAAGGTCTTTTGGAAGAAGGGGCAATTTAACAAAGTATGGAAGGTTTAATAAGAGTTACAAATGGAAAAATTGGGGAGGGGTTATAAAGAAAGAACAGTGCTTATATAAATGCTTTAGGGCAAAAGAAATCCTAACCCGTTTGCAGAAAAATACCAAGTACATCCAATGTGGTGCTAAGGTTTGAGGCTTTGGGAGCATTCAATGTAAGATGTGACTGAAACCCCCAACAGTTTAAAACTCAGGAAGATGGAAGGAAACCTGGAGCCGGAGTTTACAAAACATGCATGAGGAAAGACTGACTTTTACAACTTCTCCTCAGAAATCCAAGCCCTGCAAATAGCTCAGATAAGATTCCAGACCCCAAATTCACAAAGAACACTGAGTTTCCTTAACAGATAAGGTTCCGGACTCAAAAAATCACAAACAGCTGTTAAAAAAGTATTACTTCCTGGCCAGAAGCTTGCCTTAAACATAAATCAGATGTCATGGCAACTCCCCTCCCCTAAAAACCAGGAGGGGGCTGAGGGTTTTTTAAGGCTTTGAGTACTGGGACTAGGACAGACTTAGATTTGGACTGGGATGAGAACTGGGACTTGGGCTTTGGGGCTGAGCTCGCTCTCCTGGGGAGTTTGCCTCTCGAAATCTCCCTGAGGGAGCTCCTCCATCCAATCTGGAGCCTGGAGCTCACATTCATGATTCACATTATGGGAAACTGTGGAGATATGTCATGGAGCTTGTCTTTTTCCTAAGAGCCATGATATATTTTTTAAATTATGGAGTAACATTTGCATTTTAGAAGTATCCGTCTGCATGCAGTTGTACAAACGGAAGAACTTCAAGATGAAGTGTAAGAAACTCAGGTATAGAGCTACTATAAACCTTTGGTTTCAGCAACATGGCAGGCAAAAGTTCCAATAAAAAGATCTTACTAAAAATATTGAAGTCTTCTAAAAATAAAATAGCTTAAGGAATTATGCATAATCTCATGAAGAAAATGACAGAAATGATTATTAAGCTAAAATGACAGAGATTCTCAGAACCAAAATGATGGCTTCTTTTATGACTTAGCTATCAGCTTGAGCTTAACGCCCAAGTAGGGACAAAGATGTGAAAACCAGTCTGAATGATGAGTGAAATTGAAACAAAGACCTCAAAAAAAAAAAAAAAACATACAGCATCAATGAAAAGGAGAAACAGTTAAAAGCTCACCCATCAATCGGAAGACAGAAATATGCTGAAGGGCCAGCAAGATGGATCAGTGAGTACAGGTCCTTGCTGCCAAGCCCGATGACCTGAGTTTATCCTCAGAATTCACATGGTGGAAGGGTGGAAGGAGAGAATTCACTGCTACAAGTTGTCCTCTGACCTCTGCACAGCCACCATTACATGTATATATTTGTGCACACACACACAGACATAATTTGGATCATTACTCCACAGATATTTGGGGTTCATATGAATACTATCTACTTCAATAAAGAACACCTAGAAACTAAGCAGAAAACCAATCTCTGAGATATTCCCAATGCTCATACCACAAGAAACATTCCTGGAAATAGAAAACAAAAGCTCGCCTAAAATGGCATGAAATCCTGAAAATAAAATAAAATAAATAGCCTCAAGAGAAAAATTAGAAACTTTTTAAAAGAAATGGTCCGCTGTAGAAGAAAATCTGGTCTGCTATAGAAGAAACATTGAACATAATAATCCATGCAATTAAACTGGAAGGATTTCAGAAAAAAATGAAGTGATAGTCACAGAGGAAATATGAAATACATAGATACAAGTAGCACAAAGAAAGAGCCAAAGTTTTAAAGACCCAAGTAAGATGACACAAGATTTTTTTAAATCAGATTATCTAACTGCAAGTGTGCATCCCTAAGCACAGGTATATTGGAGTACCACTGAATGAACTTAGTGCATTAGATACATACATACATACATACATACATTCATACACAAATGCATATGTCAGTATGTAACAATTATAATCAAGGAAGGGAACAGAAAACTGAGAGGGAGTGGAGGCAATGTCTGAGTAGTGGGAGGGGCCTGAGAGGGAAGGAAATGGTATAAAGACGATGTTCAGGTATAATGTTGACAAAAAATTTGAATACAAAAGTTTAATTTGTACTGAAAAATATCTCACAGGAATAAAATATATAATTTCAATTATTTAATGAAGAGATTAAAACAATGTTTTAAATGACTAGAGATATTAGTTAAGCATAAATTCATGGAGGAGTTATTCAGAATGCATCACAGAAAATTTAAAATACATAAAATAAAAATTAAAAATATATGATGGAATATTCAATATAAATATACTCATTAAAATGTCTGAAATATGGGGGCTGGAGAGATGGCTCATATGACTGCTCTTGCAGAGGACCTTGGTTCGAACCCCAGCACCCGCATGGCAGCTGACAACTCTTAGTCACTCCAGTTCCAATGGCAGCTGACAACTCTTGGTCACTCCAGTTCCAATGGATCTGACACCCTCTTCTGACTTATGAGGGCATTGAATGCCATGGATGCACTTATACCCACAACCAACAGGAACTCCATTTTCAGGGGATCCGACACTTACTTCTGGTCTGCATGGGCACTGCATGCACACGGTGCATCTACATACTTGCAGGAAAAACACGCATACACATAATTTTTTTTAAAAAGTGAAAAAAACAAAGAAGTTCAAATGGACATTCTTTGCCTTCATGAAATTTCTTTTTTTTAAAAATAAAAAAACCTTTTTGTGATCATTCACAGATTGTTCATGATACCAAAAGGCTCTAATATAATATGTTGGCTTCATCAGATCAGGAATCACAATTGAATAATTTAGAAATTAATAAAATCAAACTGTACTTTTCGTTTTCTGTTCGTTTCTTTTTCTCTCCATACATCAAGTTCTGACCTCATGTAATGTTAAGACAGTTATTATTAAGTGAGCAGAGTACTGCTTCTAAGAGTCACGAGGGTCTCTAACTATTCTGAGTTCCTCAGATATAATAGACAAGATCTATAAATATGATAATCAAAAAAAAAAATCTTTGCCAGAGAATGGTTCACTTTCCAAGAAACAATGACCACAGGCTTCCCTGTCAGGCTGTTAGAACAAGGTAGCAAGAGAAAGATAGTCTGTTCAGAGAGACCTGCTGTGTAGGCAATGTGTATGTATGTGAAATTTACAAACACTCTTTTTATTAAAATATTTTATTAATTATTTTTATTTTATGCATGCAAGTGCATCCATGTCATGCAATGCCCGAGGAGGTCAGAAGAGGGCATCAGGTTCCCCTGGACTGGAGTTACTGATGGTTTAGCAGCCAAGTGGGTGCTGGAAATCCAACCCAGGTCCTCTGCAAGAGCAACCAGTGCTCTTAATCACTGAGCCATCTCTCCAGCCCACAAACACTCTTTTAAATAAATTCTAGGTCAAGGGGCTCATGACCTAAAGCAGGAGCAAAATGATTCACTAGCCCATGCCACAGATGTGAATTATAACAGGTGTACGACATGAGGGAAAATCTTCTGAAAAAATTGATGCATATGTGAAATAGTAAATAGCAAAGAGGTGTTATCCAGGTCAGCAACAATAATTATTTTTCTTTGTCCTTAAAAATTGCAATATAATTCATTTTTATGACCATAGTATGCATGTATGAAATTACCAAAGAATAAAAATGAATTAATGAGATCCAGAGAAAGCTAAAACAAATTTAAGACTACAACAATCACATATACACATATTATAAAATTCATTCAATTGAAGTGTAAAATTCAATGTTTAGCATATTCACAAAATAATACAACTACCACCATGATCTAATTCCAGAGTATTTTTATCATTCCAGAAAGAAATCCCATATAGATAAACAGTCATTTTTAATTCCCCTCTCTTGGCAGCCCCTAGCAACTACAAGTGTCCAGTTTCTGTCCCTATGAAATTGCTAATTGTAGATATTTCATTCAAATGGAATCAGTAACACAATGTGTTGCCTTTTCTGCCTGGCATCTTTCATTTAGCATAATGTTTCCAGATTCACCATGTTGTTTTTATGTATCAGTATTCTTTCTGTCTTATTTCTAAGCAATATTGCACAATATGAACCTGGTACATCTTATTTATCCATTCATCAATTCAAAAACATTTGAGTTATATCCTTATTTTGGATATTATAAATAATGTTTCAGGAGTCATTCAGTTTTGTGAGCATATGTTTTCCATTTTCTTGAGTTTAAATCTAGAAGTGATGTGGTAGTTATATATTTAGCATTTTGAGCAACTGCCAGACTTCTCCAGAGCAGCTGCACCATTTTACATTCCCATAGCTTTGTAAAACTTTGTATGGCAGTGTGTGCAAGCATGAAGGAAGGACACAATTACTCACACCAGTGAAGTAGCAATGGCTACTACTGCTAAAACGCAATGGCATTAGTGTCAGAACAGCATGAATAGAAGCCCAGAGCTGAACAGCTGTGTTTATTTTGTATTGAGAGGAACGAGGTTGCCATTGCTGAATCACAAAATTGTAAAGCAAAGGGTTAGAATGTAGACAGATTTGACAAGCAAGTTTATTACCAGCTTTTAACCGTGTCACCTTGAACAATTCAGACAGCATCTTTGAGATCTGGTCTATTCATCTGAAAAGTGGTATTAACATTTGTTATCCTGTCATCCTCTCGGGATTATGAAAATCAAACTCAAGAGGCAGCAAAAGTGCTCATAAGATTTAAGGTACTGCAGCAGTGCAAAGATAGTTGTGAGTAGCTTTGAGGAAGATGGCATCTTTACCCAGCAAAGTCAAAAGTTCTTTCTTTTTTATTACTTTTATTTATTTCAGAGAACCACAGAACACATGTATAGGTTAGAGAACAACTTTCAGAAGTTGATTCTCTCCTTCTACCATGTCGGTCCTGGAGACTTAAGTCATCAGGCTTGGGGAGCAACTATGTTTATCTGCTTAGCTATCTCACTGACCCACATAAATTCTTTCTTATGAAATAAAAATAAATCATGCTTTAAAAGCAAGCTACATACTATGACCTCTGGTAGTGAGTAAACATCAGGTACAACTGTTCATTGAATTATCAACTTTTTAATGTGCTTAGATATTCTGAATGGAAGAGTTAATACGTGACTTTTCATGATATTTTTCTGCTTAAATTGTTCCATAATACTTACTTTAGTGTTAAATGCTTTATTAGCAAAACTCTTATCTGATACAATAACATAATCACAGCTTTTGATTGCATAGGAGTCCATGATGATCAGCAGAATCAGGACAGTTCTGCTCCATTCAGTCACTCTGGGACCCAAGATATATCCATCTTAACAGTGGGCTATCCTTAGATTTTTTTCAGTGGTAAAAATGTAATCATGCAGGAGATTTTTACAGGCCACAAGTATAAATGTGCCACATTAGTTTTGTTTATACTCCTGTAGCCACAACTTAGTTTCATGGTCCCTATCAAACGTAAGGGAGGAAAAGTTTTTTAATTATGTACCCAGAAAAAAAAAAGAATACATATATTCATGAACATGTTTTATCTACTCCAAATATTTCATTAGTTGACTGACTGAATTTTGCTTTTATTAGGAGGGGAGACAGTTAACACATTTCAAACTTGAATTCAATTATTTTTGTTGCTGGCAAATATATTTTATTTCCTCTTAGCATTTCTTCCAGGAAGCTGAATTGTAAGCCTTAACTTAAATAACATACCAAGACTTAAATCACCTATTATTTTATCTTTTGACATTCTATAACCCCTTTTTTGCTGCCTGAGAACATTTTGAGCTTGCTAATACTTTGAGGGTATCTGCATCAAATTCCAACTGAAAGGCTACCCAAAGGCAGCAGAAGTAATGGCCAAAAGAATCAGAACAGTAGACCAAAAATAATGTAATTTCCTTTAGATTATAGACTCCATTTCCTTAGTTTATTAACATGGTAATAATCTCCTCGTTGATACATTTGGCATTCTGCTCTGCCCATTAGTCCTTTTTATTTTCTTTTAATTAGAGATTTTCTAATGATATTTACATTCACTGTTTCTGTCTGCTCTCCCTCCCCATCCCTCTACACTCTCTGCTGGTCCTCTTCCTCTGTCCAGGAGTCCCCATTCTTGATTTCATGACACTTGCTTTTTATCACCCTCTTTTTTCCTTACCACCAGCTTAGGGCTTCTTCCCTCCATATCATGGTACCCTTTCTTGTCTCATGACCCACAACTCCCTCCCACCCACATACATGTAAATATATATATATATATATATACTAAAATTAAAATCTAGGATATGCACCTGTGTTTAAATTATTTTGCTTAATATAATTTTCAGTTCTTCCAAATGTCATGATTTCATTTTCTTTATAACTGTATATAATTTCATTCTGTTTGTGTACTACATTTCTTTATCCGTTTTTCTGTTGCTTGACATCTAGGTTTGTTCCATTTCCTGGTATCTGTGAATTATGAGTAAATAAATATAGATATGCAAGTATTTCTGTAAGATGCTGATAATGTTGAGTGAGTAGATGCCCAGATTGATTAAGAAATATTTGGGTGTATACCTTGGTAATATGGTAGCTTGCTTTAAGGTTTTGTTGTTGTTGTTTTTAAGAATTTTTTAAATTAAAAAAATACTTTTTACTGAATTTGGGGGAATTTCATAGAATACATTTTGATCATATTCAGACCCCTCGTCTGAAACCCTCTTGCAGTATCCCTCTCACAGGATTTCCTGTACATTACAGCCTGTAATATACATTAAGGCTTATCAAGCTGAGATTTTTGTCCCCAAATGTCCTTTGATGTAAGTCCATGCCCTGGAACCTGGTTAAACTATTCAGTGCCACATCATTAGAGGAAAACCAACTTTCTCCTAGTAGTTATTGGTCGCCAGTAGTTCTTCATCTAAGACTGGGGCTTCTTACCCACATCTCCACTTCTATGCTGGAATTTTGTCTGACTTGAGCTTTCATGAGTGTTGTGTATGCTGTTATCATTGCTCTAAGTTCATAGGAGTAACTTCCCTGCTGTTTGCAACACTGTTTCCTTGTGGTCATTCACCACCTTCAATTCTTACTCTTTCTGACTTCCTCTTCTGTAATAGTCTCTGAACTGTGGGTGGCAGAAGGTTCATATGGGTGTCCTATTCAGGAATAAGCACTTTGCAGTCTCTTATTCTGAACTTTGGATCATTATAGCTTTGGGGGTTAATCACCATCTGTTTCATGAGGAAACTTCATTGGTAAGTTGAGAGATGCATTAATATTCTCTCTGTCCCCTGTTCCACTATGTTCCCAGAGCCTTGGGTATAAAGGTTGAATTGTAGATGTGTCACTTCTCACTAGGCACCTCATAAACACTTAGTCTCTATGTTTGACCAGTTGAAGAACTTTGTACTGGTCTCCAACTATTGCAAAAAGAAACTTATTTGATGAGTTTTGACAGGTACATTTGTATATAAGGATTCATATTTATAACACAGTAAGAAATTAAATTGGTCTAGGGATAAGACAAAAGTATTTTTTTTCTCAGTGATCTATAACCTCTCCAGTCATGTGTATTTGTATATGTATATTGTATCACACATGAGTTCCCTCCCTGTGAGCAAGACTTAATTCAAATTAGACAGTTGTTGATTACCCCCAAAATAAAAGTGTCACCACTATACCAGTAGAGATTATTTGATGAACTGATCATTCTTTTGATTCATAGACTTTACAGCTGGAAAGGATCATTGATTGGTTTTCTCCCTTGGTAGTTTGCATAGTATCTTCTGATATTATCAGAGCTAGTCTTAAGGGAGGAGGCTTGCAGATTAGTTCTGAAGTATGTGCTTTATTCAGCAGTGAGGTTTACCTTCAAGTTCTTCAAGAGCTGTGTTAAGTTGGGAGTCTCTTGGACTACCCTAACCCATTACTCAAGAGGAAGTTTCACCTTCCTGGCATCGTGCTTTATGTTATATAGCATTCAGTTATATGCACACACCTATATATACATTGCAGTGTTCAACATCCTTAGTTATTAGGGAAATGAAAGTCAAAACTACATTAAGATTTCATCTTACTCAAGTCAGAATGTCTAAGATCAAGAGAACAAATGATAAAAAATTCTGGCAAGGATGTGGGTGTAGAGCACAACGCAGGATGGGCCTTAACCAGGTCACCTGCTATGAGGAATAGAAAAATGGCTCCGATGGGTGTGGTGTTCAGCTCTGGCTAGTCGTGACACCAGCTTCTGCCCAGCATCTGGAAAGAACGTGCACTGAGATGATCTACCTGGGGACAGACTACTATTGGCTGCAGTCAGGACCCCACCCCATAAGGCCATTAGCTAACCAGACCTATAAGATCCCTTGCATTTCCTTGAATAAATGAGCTCTCAGTGTCTTGCCACCGCCTGCTTCTCACTCAGCCCCTGGAGTCTGTGTGTTTTGATTCTGTGCCTACTCACCCCCTTTTTGTGGAGATCCTTTATCCCCTTGGGCTGGCCCTAAGCACGGGGACTCCCAACATGTGGGGAAAAGGGAACCCTCATTCACTGCTGGTGGTTTTGCAAACCGATGTAACCACCATAGAAATCAGTGTTGAAAACTCTTTAAAAAATAAAAATAGAACTGCCATATTATGATGGTTTTAATGAGAATGTCCTCCATAGATTCCATGGATTTGGACATTTTGTCTCCAGTTAGTGGTGTTGCTTTGAAAGGTTTTAAGAGGTGCAGTCTTGCTGGAGGAAGCACATCACTGGGGGTGGGCTTTAAGAGTTCTTAAGCCTTGTCCAATTTCCTGTTGTTATGTTTTCTGTGAGAGCTAAAAGATGTGAGCACTCAGTTTCATGCTCTTACCAACTCTTACCACCATGCCTCCTGCACCATCATGAACTCTGATCCATCTGAAGCCATAAGGTCAAATAAACTCTTCTTTGTATCAGTTCCTTTGGTCATGGTTTATAATTACAGAAACAAAAAAGTAACTAAGACAGAATTTAGAACCAGGACCATGGAGTATTGCTGTGACATACCTGAACCTGTGGGGGGTTTTGAGGAATGTTGAAGACTCAAAGTTTGGACTTGAAATTGAACACTATAAGCAGAGCTTAACAGGCCATTCTAGTTGAAGCCTGGAAGAAAGTAATGCTGAAAGCAAAGTAGCTTTAGAGGGAAATAATGACTTAAGCAGCAAATGGGATATTTTGGCAAAAAGTCTGGCTGGAGTCTGCCCACAGCCTAAGTGCTTGGCTGAGGCTAAGTTTAAAAGTAATAGACAAATAAGTTGCTTTAATAAATGTTTTATCACAGCAACAGAAAAGTAACTAATACACATATTATCTGGTTGCATCATTCCTTAGCATGTACCCAAAAGAGTCATTATCCTACTACAGAGATATTTGCTCAGTTATGTTTGTTTCCACTACTCTTCTCACAATAACCAAGAAATGGCAATAACCTAAATGCTCCTCAACCAATAAATGAATAATTAAAATTATGATCCATTTATACAATGGAGCTGTGATCTGTGGTAAAGAAAAATGAAATTTGCAAGTAAATGGATAGGACTAGACACATACCAAATGAAGAAACACACTCAGAACAATAAGAAACATATGCTTCTCTTACTTGTGGATCTTAGTTCCAAATCTTTAGATGTGAGTGTATATTCTGATGTAAATACAGAAGTCAGGAAAATGGAAAGTAACCATGGAGAGTAAGGGAGAATAAGGAGCTTGAGAAAGGGGATAATAGGAGACAGGTCTTACCAAAGGTGAAATGGGGAAAATGGGGAATACTTTAATTGGGGCAGGAACAGAGAGTGTTATAGAGGGGGAGAGAGAGAAGAGATGAATACCACTTAGGTGCTGTGAAAAACAGGAAGGAAATGTATTAGTTCAAAACTCTACTGAAAATTATTTTGGATTTTTTGATAGGCCTCCATACTTATTTCCATAGTTTCTCTAGAAATTTAAATTCCAACCAATAGTGAATAAGGGCTGCACTTTCCCCACAACATCACCAGCATTTATATTTTTTTTTCTTGATGGAGGCCATTCTGACTATGGTGAGATAAAATCTAAAACTAGTTTTAATTTGCATTACCCTGATGGCTAAGAATGTTAAATGCCTTTAAAACTATTTATAGGGCCTTTCTGTTACTTCTTTGGAAAACTATCTATCAGTTCATAGCCCATTTACTGATCGGATGATTTGGCTTTCAGGTGATTAATTTTTGCAGTTCTTTATATATTCTAGATAGTAACAGTCTTTCTGAAATATAGCTAGTAAATATTATTTCACTTTCTGTAGGCTGCCTTTTCACTGTGTCAATAGATTTCTATAGATAAGGATAACGTGACTTCTACCTTTCATATTTGTATCCTTTAGGTTTTTATCTTGTCTTAATATTCTATCATTTTCAAGCACAATATTGAATAAGAATTGAGGCAGTGGTCTTTTATGTTCATATTTTAGGAGAAATACTGCCAGATTTTCCTCTTTTAGTATAGAAATGACTGTAGATTCTTCATATATACCTTCTATAGGTTTGTCATATATAGCTTCTATTATGTTGAGATATTTTCCTTTTATTCCCATTTGTGTCAGGACTTTTATCATGAAGCCATGTTGAACTTAATCAAATGCCTTTTCTATGTTCACTGAAATGATCATATGATTTCTGTCCTAAAGGCTATTTATATGACGTGCATATGTTGAGTCAATCCTGAACCCATTGGATGAATCCAACTGAGTCATGTTGTATATTCTTAATGTGTTCCTGAATTTAGTTAGTACATAGTCTGTTGAAATTTTTCACATCTGTGTTCATCAGGAAAATTAATCTGTAATCCTCTTTTTCTGCATCTCTTTAGCTGGTTTGGGTATTAGAGTAATACTGGCTTCATCAAATGAATTTGGTTGAGTTCCTTCTCTTTCTCTTTTGTGAAACAGTATTGTTGCTAGATCTTCAAGTTTAGTAGAATTCATCAATGAATCTGTCTGATCATGGACTTTTCATTGTGGTATGGGTAACATTGCTTCAATCTTCTTAATATGGTCTGTTTAAGTTTCTTATCTCTTCTTGAGTTGACTTTTGTAGATCATATGTGTTTATGAATTTATTTCTTCTAAGTTTTCCAACTCCAGGAGTTTAAGTTTTAAAATTTTTTCCCTCATTATCTTCTGTGTATTGATCAGGATTTTCTATGACTGCATATTAAAAGGAAATCTACCAGATTGGCTTACATAATATGGCCAAACTATTCCAACAAAGGCTGTCTTCACACTAAAGATGCTGAGAATCCTGCTGCGCAGGCAATGAAGGTGGGTGCCTCAGCATTTTCAGTCTGATGCTGAAGATCTGGAGGGCTCCTGGAGAGCCACTGATCTACAATCTATGATGGAAGTCCAAAAAAGTTCTGAGTTCTGATGTTAGAGAACAATGGCAGGAGTTGGGGCTGGAAGGATGGCTCAGTGGTTAAGAGCACTGGCTATTCTTGCAAAAGACTCAGTTTTGAGTCCCAGAACCCACATGGTGGATAACAACCATCTGTAGCCCCAGTGCCAGAGAATACAAAGCCTTCTTTTGTCCTCCATGGGCACTGAATGACACAGATACACTTACATATATGCAAGCATAACACTCATGCATACCATAAATAAATAAAATTTTAAAACAAAGAATGGCCCCAGCAGCAACAAGGTAGATGAACTCAACAGCAAGACACTATCAGCGTAGGTAAACTTCCCTGTACGACAGCAATGCAAAGTGAAGGCAAGTAGGCAAAAAGCAAAACTTTTTCCCTCAGATTTCCTTTTATCTGGCTGCCTCAGCAATTAGCAACCAGATTTAGGATGGTTCTCCTAACTTCAAATAATCTAATAAACAAAATTCCTTACAGGTTACCAGCAGTTTATCTCTAAGATGATTCTAGATTCATTCAAGTTGACAAATAAGATTAACAATAACACTATTTCTCCCTTTCCCTCTCTAATTTTACTAATTTAGATCTTTTCCCTTTCTATTGGTTAGATTGAATATGAGTGTGTGAATCTTGCTGAAAGATAGTTAAGTGTGCTGTCTAAGGTAAATGTAATGATTTTATTTTGAAAGTTGTTATCAAAATGCTTTACATATATTAAGAAATTTCAGTTTGCCTACATTATAATGTTTAACAGCACTATAAGGAAGATAATATTTTTAATCTTTATTTTATAAAAAAGTACATGAGGCATAGAGAGTTTAAGAATAAAAGATAGAAAAAAATCCATAGGAAAAAATGAGGACGACAAAATATAGTTCAAGGACCAGGATAGATGCTATGATAGATGACAAATGATAGTAATTCCACCTGAACCAATGGCTTGATTTCATTAGATCATGACATGCAGGATGCTTTAAAAAGCAAGCTGATTTGGTGGGTACAAAAAGAGAAGTAGGTAACTGTTTCCCAGGGAATTTGGGTATACAAACTCAACAATTTTTTACTAATTACACTATTAGGTGCAACCTTTGCTTGCTAGGAGCTTCCAATATCATAGATATTATGAGGCATAATGATAAATAAGATCAAATGCATGAGAGACCACATGATGCTCTGATTTTGAAAACCACAAAGGAAAAAATACATGAAATGTATCTCACAATGGTCTGTGTTGGCTTCCTCTGCACAGATGAATCACTTTGCTCAGGATATTGGTATTCTATAAAGTGGTAATAAGATGATCAAAATTTCGGAGGTAGAAGAATAGAATAATTTCAAATGAAATGAGTATTCTTTAATTTTATGAGTGTAGCAAAATAGTGTCTATGTTAACATTAGAGGGAACTCTCCAAATACTATAAAATTTTTTTCTATATTATCTTGCAACTATTATATGTGTCTACTTTTAATATTTATTTTTAATTGAATTTTTGTGAATGCCATACAATATATTTTGATCATATTTATATCCCCTCCCATATCTGCTCACTCATTACTAATCCTTGACCTAATTTCTTGTACTCTAATATATAGTAAAGCCTATAGAGTTAGGTTTGTGCATCTACTTGCCCTTCAGTATGAGTTCATCCCCTGGAGCCTGGCCAAACTACTGAGAGTCTCACCTTTAATTGAGTCTGACTCTCTGCTTCCCAGCAGTCATCAGTTGCCAATAGTTCCTCAAGTAGAGTTGGTATTTCTTACCAACTTCCCCGTGTCAATGCTAGGATTTTGCCTTGCTCGAGCTTACTTGAGACTTATGGATGCTGTCACCATTGCTGTGAGTCCATATGAGAAACTGACTCTGGTAAACACTGATTCCTTGTGGTCATCCACCACCTCTTTCTCTTCCAACCTTTCTGTCCCCTCTTCCTCAATAATCCCTGAGCCTTGAGAAGCAGAAGTTTGATATAGGTGTCTTATTCAAGGATATGCACTCTGCAACCTTATTCTTTCCACATTGGCCAGTTGTGGGTCTCTGTATTAATCACAATCTGCTGCTGAGAGTTCAGAAATGCATTAATGTATAACAATAAATTATTAGTAATCAGTTTAATACTGTATCTGTTTTGAAGAATACTATTATTATGCCTGTGAGCTTTCTATCCTCAGGTTCCTAGGCCTGATATAAATGTCTGGTATGGGCTCCCTCCTTTGAAGCACATCTCAAATCCAATTAGAAATTTATTGGTTACTTCCATAATATCAATGCCACTATTGTACCAATGGGCATACCTTGCAGGGCCAGTTGTTGTTGTAGCTCACAAGATTCACAGCTGGGTAATGTCGATGATAAATGTTCTCTTCAGGTAGCTTGCATAGCAACTTCCAGCACTATGAACACTAGCTAGTAGAGATGAGGCTCTGAAGTCAGCACAAGCTTGATTTCTCCTTGTTTGTTCTACAGGTCTTTTTGTATTATCTTCAGAAATAGGTAATAGGTTCTTACCATTCAGTTCTGGTGATTAACCAACAGCAGGTACAATGACCCCTATGGATTTTGAAATTGAAACATAAATGTCTAAGGGTTCAAAGCTAGTATCCAGCCATGAGTGAGAGCATTTGATATTTGCCTTTCTGAGTCTGGATTACTTCACTCAGGATGATTGTCTCTATCTCATCTTATTTACAGCTACTTTCATAAATTGTTTCTAAGAGCAGCATAATATTTCATATGATATGTTCATTATCCATATTTGATAGACATCTAGGCTGTTATGAAAAAGGCAGCAATGAACAAAGATGAACAGGTATTTCTGGAGTATAGAGTCTTTTGGATATATGTCAAAAATTGATATGGCAGGATCATATGGTAGATCCATTTCTACCAGTGTGAGGAATCTGCATACTGATTTCTGTAGTGACTGCATCAGTTTGCACTCACAGAGGCAGTGGATAAGAGTTCCCCTTTCTTCACATCCTCATCAGCATTTGTTATTGTTTGTTTCTTTGGATTTTAGCCATTCTAAGTGGGGTGACATAAAATCTGAAGGTGGTTTTCATTTGCATTGCCCTGACTACTAAAGATGTTAAATATTTTTAAGTATTTCTCAGCCATTTATGTTTCATCTTTAGAAAATTCCCTGTTAACCTCTTTGCTGTACTTTTTAATTGGATTATTTTGGGTTTTCTTTTTTATGATTAGTTTCTTGTTTTCTTTGTATAATCTAGATACCAACCCTGTGTAATATTCTTATTTTTCCTCTCAGAATTTCATAGAATGTATTTTAATCATATTTAGAGCTTAGAGACCCTCCCTCCCTATTTCTCTCAGATCTATCTGTACCTCCCTACCTGCATCTCACTTCATGTTCTCTGTTACTTTTTAAGTCCTATGGAATCTAATTTGAATTCCTTAAATTCCCTTTGGTGTGGGACCATGCCCTGGAGCCTGGTCAATCTACCTGGCCCAAGGTATCACATCCTTAGAGAAAATTGAGTCTCCCTCACCCATTAGCTATTTTGTCAGTAGTTTTTCAGCTATCACTGGGACTTCTTGCTTCCTTTCTCCTGGGTTGGCATTTTGTCTGGCTTGGACCTTTGTAGGTCTTGTGTATGTTGTCACAAGTGCTGTGGGTTCATATATGTAAATTTGTGTCTGGAAAACAAAGTTTCTTATATCCATCCACCACCTGTAGCTCATGTAGTTTTTCTGCCCCCTCTTCCACAATGATCTCTAAACCTTGGAATGAGAGAGTGTGATATTGAAGTCATATTTAATTCTGAGTACTATGCAGTCTCTTATTCTCTGTACATTGACCAGTTGTGGGTCTCTGTGTTAATTGACCTCTGGTGTAAGAAGCCTTCAAATAATTATGTAGTTGCATAGTTATATGTGAGAAACAAAGGAAGCAGTTGTCTCTGACAAAGGACATAAAACAAGGAGGAAATGAGGGAATCAATTATTGTTCTCTTGTTATAACTGAACAAATTGATGGAGATTAAACAGGAGTTTTCCAAAGTCACACAGCCATATAGAACCAACAGTATGACTAAATCTCTTCTATGCTCCTGATAAAAAATGAAACAGTGAGCTTCAAAGTGAGAGAAATAGAAGTGAAGAGTGTTTAGTAACAAATCATTATTACCAAATCCTTTCCCATTATGATTTTAGTCTGTACAAGTTAAATTACAGGAAGAAAACTTCTAAAAATAATTGATGTCAAATATAATAAATTAAGAATGAAAATGTGCTCTCTCTCATAAATATTACAGGATGATTACTTCACCATATGGGAATAATGCTGTGGTTTCAATCAACAACATATTGCATAATGTGTGTTAACCTGTGACTTAGTCCATTAAAGTAATTGGTTAACTTGACTATATTTTTAGAACATAATTGAAACATTTATTAAGGCATGAAATAGCCTTCTATAGTTTCATGCCTAATGAGAGTGCATAAATGCATTGAATAATATTATTCCTGGGTCCAAGGTTGAGCCCTAACATTGAATTTTAAGTTCTGCTATTTCATAGTTTCTTGAATGGAGATTACAAATGATACATGTTGGAAAAGTTAATATAAATATGCAGCAATTAAAAATATATATATACATGTGTCCTATATGTGTATATACATATTTACATTTATTATGCAATCTATAGATTTAATATTCCTTTGTTTTAGTAGTCACTGAAATTATCAACAGTAATTATTATTTTGCACGTAAATATTCAATAATATTTTGAATTTTTACATGATAGATTGAGTTTATAATTTTCAGGTATATAAATTCCTAAACTACAGAAAGTGTCATAATTACAAGTAATTTTCTTATAGGTGAAATCTTCATTTACTGTACACAGAACCTTAACAAAATCACAGGTTCCCACTTACCATCAGAAAGGGTGACTGTTTCTCCAGATTTTGACTGAGACAAATTTGAAAGTGGGCAAAGAAGTTTAGGACACCTGATTAAGGAACAGACTCACAGATGATTTTATTTCCACAGTGTTCTACCAGTTCCTGTACCTAGTCACAGGCACCACCTCCTCAGAAATTAGTCTGCCTTCCAAAGCTGCCTAAGGTTTTCACTTCAACTATTTCTGTTCTGAAGGTTTTACAATAAAAATTTATTGGTAATAATAAAGATCCTCTTTAAAAATACTGCTTCTGTGCCAGAAAGAAAACTCAGGAGTTTAAAGTGCTTGCTATGCAAGCCTGATGACATAAGTTTAATTTTCAGAACACACAGTGGAGGGAAAAAAACCAATCCCACCTCTCTTTCTCTCTCTCCTCTCTGTCATACACAAATACATAACAACAGCAACAGTGATAATAAATAAAATAAAGAATACTGCTTCCTCCATCTGAGATATTAATAAAATATGTTACTTTGGATTTTTTCAAGGCAAATTATTCCTCTTTCTACTGAATGGAAGAATGTTTGTTAGGAGAATGTGAGTCCTCCAATGCTAAGAGGGCAGACTAGGAAAACAATAAGTGAGTTTGGTCATGAAAACAAAAGATGCATTCAGAATAGTCTGATCAAGAGCAGTCTCACCAAGATAAAGTCAGCAGACAGCCAGTCTTATGAATACCACTGGAAGAATAATCAAAGCAGAGAAAACAAGACAGGAACTGGCTTGGAATATTGTGGTGACATGGTGATGCATGAATCCAGGAAGCAGAGTTGGAAGATGCAGTCAGGAGAAGAAGAGCAAAAGAACAGGACACTTTGAGAATGATGGGGGTAGATTATCATGGAGTCTAAAAAAATCTAAAGGCATTTCTTTAAAAAGAAAAGTGCTACTTGATTTTAGAAAACATAAGCAAACACTAATTAAAGAACTTCGTTTAAAGACTCTAGTTAATAGAAATCATTTTACTATCTCTTTCAGTTTTTTCCTCATATAGTCATTTCTGGTCCTTAGAAAGCATGCATTCATGTAAATAGGAGGAACATGGGGCATCACTACTGGGCTCTAGAAGTCAAACTGTGATTGGCAGTGACTCCCAGTCCTCTGAAAATTGAATATTCTACTGGTTCTTGATTTTGTGGCAACTCACAGTTCTCCCTTAGTCCCACTGTCTCAAAAACTCCTGTTTTTCATTAATAAAGTAACTAGAATTTTTGAGTGAAGAATATTGTAGCATCTTTGGAGATAATTGGAGAGATCCTGTGGAGCTGTACAGCCCAAGTCAAGAATCTCTTTTCTGAGATATATTTACCTGAAAATATAAAATTAACTAAAAAAAAATAAATGACAAATAGAATTGCAGGTGACTGGAGAAAAGTTTCTGCTGAGACAAGAGTGTAAAAGCACAGATAACAAAATTACTAACCGAGTTCTTGTGGTCTTTGGAACAACTTAAGATGGAGGCTCAGGTTTCAGAGTCACATATACATTAAACTTGTTCCACAAAGAAATCATGGAGATGAGATTGAGTAAGTATGACATAGTTGACATAGTTACTTTGCCTTGACTATACAAGTGCTTAGAAGCCACAGCAGGGAAGGCCCCTAATTTTCCAGCAGGGACTCTGGAAGGATGGTTATTAACAACCCACTGCTGCTTCATTTCTCAAATGTAAATACAACTCTCCATTATTCACGACTCTCTATTAGGGTTTATATTTCATTCCTCATGCCTCTATCGCACCACTAGCCAGAACCCTGTACAGAATTCATAATCGCTAATCTGGAACATGATTCACAAAGCTGTAGACTTTTAGTCTGATAGCTTCTAGAAAAAAAATGTCATGAATTTTTTTAACAATTTAGACTTTTTGAGTTTCCCTTTGTTATAACCTCAAATTTGGAATTGGCCCACCAAATTATTAATCTAAATCAAATATCAAATAATGAAACTCAGGCAATAAAGCTAACTTTGATGATATAGGAGAAAAGAAAGAGCGTATCTATAACCCAAATTCAAGGCTAGCTCCAATAACCATTTATTAAATATAAAATTCAGAATAAAACAATGAAATGTTCAAATGATCCTGGTGTTTGCTCATTTCTTGATTCTTCCCCTATTTCCCCTATTAGAGCAGTTGCTATTCTTGCCTTTGTAAAAAAATATTTTATTATTTTTATTTTATGTGTTTGCATGCATTACTTGCATGTATGTAAGTGCACCCATTTTGTGCAATGCCCACAGAGGACAGAATAGGGTGTCAGATCCCCTGGAACTGGAGTTATGGACAGTTATTAGTTCTCAAGTGGGTGCTGGGATTTGAACCCAGGTCTTCTGCAGAAATAGTTTTTAACCACTGAGCCATCTCTCCAGCCCCTCTATTCTTGTTTTTATACTGGAAGCTGTCTAGAAGACAAAATAGAGGAGATTATTATTCAGAATTATAAAATGTGATTTAAAACATAAAGTTTTCATAGGATATAAGAAAATGTGACTCAAAATCTTATACTAGTGCATAAATCCTATGGGGAAGCTAAGAAGGGGCTTGCACATGGGGGAGGGGTTCTAACTCTGATTAAGATCTATTACATGAAATATGCAAAAATTCAATAAAATATAATTTTTAAATCTTACAACAGAAGAGTGTCACTGTCATTTCAGCCCAAGTCTCCTTATTACAGATGAGAAAAGTAAAGTCAAATTAGGGACTTGCTTAAGACCCTAATTAAAAAAAAGTCCTAGTTAGATGAAATGCTGTTGAGCAATAAAACAGAAGTATTAGTGCATACAATAATTATGGAGGAATTTCAGATAATTGGACAAACCAATATCAGAAAGTAACATAGTGGCCCACGCCTACCTTGTCTAGCTACTTTGAATCTCACTATGTAGTACCCATCTCAACCTTGGGCCTACATCCCTCTTGTTCATCCTACCTGAGACTCCAGACTACCCTGACAAGTATACCTCTCACCACTCATCTAATAAGCTTCTTTTTTGCAACAGATGGAGATTATTACAGACTTCCACAACTGGCCACACACAGAGAATAATTGTCAGTGAGATGTCCAAGCCCAAAACTAATAAATGACCATAGGGAGGACGCTTTCTGGAAGGGGTGGTAGAATGCAGTGATATGAATGGGGAAATGAGGAACATTAGAGTAGGATGAGGTAAACAGGGTGGGGAATGGGATAGTAGGACGGGAGAAGGATTACAGAGAAGGATAAGTAGTACCAAAGGCCTTTAGAAAAAGCCATATGGAAAACTTACCAATATAGAAGTTTTGTAAAGTATATACATATACATCATGAAAAGAGTTATCCTGAAACAAAGGGACCTTTCCCTTTCTAGGCATCACAGGTTAATGAAAAAGGAAACCCTCTATGCCAGAAACAAACTCCCTCTCCAGAAGCTATTGACCAGGGGGTCTCATAGACCCTCAAACAATACTGGCCATTGTCCCTGCTGTTGGATACCCACAAGAACTGGATGGTTGGCAGGATCCTATTGCTGAAGATACTACATACATGTCCTATAAATTAAACAAGGAAAAATCAAACTCATCTAACTTCAGAGCCTCATCTCTACTGGGAAGCATTCATACTGCTGGAAGGTACTATATGCAAGCTACTGGATGGAAAAAATAATCCTTAATCTTACCCATCTGTAAATCCTATGAACTACAATAAAAACTTGCTTAGCAAGATATGCCTACTGATGCAATAGTGGCACAAATATTATGGGAGTAATCAACCATTCTTTAATTAGAATTATGGTCCGCTTTCTAGGATGGAGACCATACCTGACATTGACTTAGGAACCTGAGGCTGAACAGGTCACAGGACATAGGGGATAACTTAATAGTAGTTTTCTACTAAGTTGTTTTTGCATTAAACTGACTCTTAAAAACTTTTTTTTTACCCATAGATGAATGCATCTCTCAACTCTCACCAGAGATGTTTCCTTAGGCAACAGATCTTGATTAACACAGAAACCCACAACTGGCCAATGTGCAGAGAACAAGAGGCTGCAGAGCACTTATCCCTGAATAGGACACTATATCAAACTTCTGATCCCCAAGACTCATGGATCATTGTGGAGGATGAGGTGGAACCAGACATGGTGGATGACCACAAAGAAAGAGTTTTCCAGATAGCTGATCAGTTACTCATATGAACTCATAGCAATTGTGACAACATACACAAGTCCCACGAAATATGAAGCCATTAAAAATCCCAGCATCGACATGAGGAACTGGGTAAGAATCTTGACCCCCACCTAATGAAACTGTGGCAATAAATGCTTGCTGGAAGGGACAGAGAAAGTCTCAAGCATTGGAGTCTTGGTAGTTTAACCAGGCTCCAGTGGATGGATCCATACTGAAGGATATTTAGAGACCCAAATTAGACTCTATAGGCTATATACACAATAGAGTACATTAAATAGGGGTGTTTGGGGATAAGAAAGAGGATCTAAATACCATAAAATTAGACTGTATGAAAATTACAAAAATTGAATTAAAAATGACAAAGAAATGACCAAAAAGTTGAAAAGAAAAAAAGTACAGTAAAGCTACCTACAAGACTACAGAAAGAAAGAAAAATATTATTAATACTTGAAAAGGACCTAACCACCCCCCCGTGTCACAAAACATGGTGAGTAGTACATGGAGGAATATAGTAATTTCCTTTATCAGATATATTTCCTCCTATATATTAAAATAGGTTTCATTTTGCTGATTGGGCTATACTCAAGAATATCACTACAGAGATAAAATAACATGAAATTCACAAGTGTATCAGAGTCATTTAGAAAACATAATTACTCTGCATTTAGAAAACATAATTACTCCAGAGCATTCAAGGTCTCAAAGAAGTATGGTAGTGTAAAGTTCTCTATCCAAACACTAAAGAAATGGAGTGGAGCAGCTGGAGAGATGACTGAGCACTTAAGAGCAGAAGACCTGGGGTCGGTTCCCAGCACCCACTTGGCAACTAACAACAGTACCTAACAAGTTCCAGGGGATTTGAGGCCCATTTCTGGCCTCCATGCGTATTGCATGCACATGTTGCAATTACATACATGCAGGCAAAATATTCATATACATTAAGTAATTAATTTTCAGTTTAATTTTTAACAAAACTTAAATTCAGTTTAAGCAAAATAGATTTTGACATTTACAATCATTCATGAAAAGAACCTATAATTTGATTATGTTGTGGTCACATGATGCATAAATTTTTCAGTCTTATGAAATTTTATCTGAGTACTTACCCAGTTTTTCCCCATTGTAAAAGAAATATATGACTTCAAAATTTATTTCTGCCACAAATTTTACTCTAATGTTTAGACCATAAATATGTATGAATGAATTTATGAAAACACATTTTCTTTTGATTTGCTTTCTTAATAAGGACTAATGAACACCTGTCTGCCGATTATCCCTACCACCTCTTCAAAAGTGAATTGGACACAGAGAGGATCTGCAACCATGTTAGAACTGTCCTTTTTAGAGACAGAGTCTCCCTGTATACCCAGCTGGCCTTGATATCACAGAGATCCCCCTGCCTCTGCCTCCTGGGTTCTAAGATTAAAGGCATGCAACACCATGGTCAATAGAATTGCTTTTCTGAAGGATTGAACTTTAGCTTTTTTAGACTACAGAATATTGCAGATCGAATGTTGTGGTTCACATATAAAATATATTCCACAGGCTCATGTGTTTGAACACTTTATTCCCAGCTGGTGATGCTGTTTGAGAAGGTTGTGGAACCTTTAAGAAATGGAGCCTTGCTTGAAGAAGTGGTTCACTGGTGGCTGACCTTGAGGTTTATATAGCTGAGTCTTTCTTCCTGACTATAGATATAATATGACCAACTGGTCTCCCACTCCTGTTGCTCTGCCTTCTCCACCACGATGGAATGTATCCCCTCCAACTGTAAGAAGAATAAGCCTTTCATTCTTTAAATTGTTTTCTTGTCAGGTATTTTGTCACGATAACAAGAAAAGTAATTAATTAGTGACTCTAAATACTTGTTTATGAATAGTAAGGTAAAAATGTTTATGTGTGGAAAATATATTATAGCCTACTCAGTACTCAATAGCATATGCAGAATATCTTGATTATCAAAAGTGTTTGTCAGTATGGACCCTTCCATAGTTAGAGGACTGACTAATATTTTTACAATTCCTAACACAGAGAAAGAATTTTCCTTGATTTGGATTTCTAGATGCCGATGGCATATGAAATGCAAGCTCTGCATTCTCAGCATTCTGGAAGCTCCTTCCCTTGTATGAAGTCCACTCAGTAAAGTTCAGACATATTCTAGAAGAAAAAGTGTGTCTGGAAACGTATATGCAAAATACTTAGGCATGTGCTTTCAAAGAGTTCAATGACTTAGTAAAGCCTTCCCATATAAACAAGGCTAAAATTAAATTCAAAGGTGCTGGATTGAGTGTACATGAATTGGATAATTTCTTCTGGGAAGTTAGAAATTTTAAAGCAAATAAACAAAATAGCAAAAGAAAACAATGATATAAAATACCTTTAATCTTCTCTTACGTCTTACTGCAATTTAATGTATGACCTGTGTAGGCAGTGGTGACTGAGTATTGATAAGCAGAGATACATGAAAGTACTCTGTACTCTGAGTTCCCTACAGCTGTAGATTCATTTTCTCTCAATATCTTGCTGCCTCGCTCTCATCACCCTGCAATAGGGATGATGATAGACCCTACTTTTAGAACTATTATGTAATTGAAATGACAATGTATTTGTGGCTTCTAGTAAATAAAATGGGTTCAGTAAATGGAACTTATATTTATTTTCCTCCATAGAGGAAAAGAACTTACAGAGTAATCTTCATTCATATTTTAAAGAACTAGAAGACAGTATAACAATCATTTTACACCCTATAACCTTTGGTTCTCTTTTCTGTGATGTTCTAATTTAGACCAAACATATTGGTATATTGATAAAGGTGCATCATAGGTTTCAGGCCAGTGTAAGCTACATAGTAAAACATTGTCTCAAAAATAAAACAAAAACAAACGAAGAAACACAAACATGTTTGGATGTTTTAACTTTTCTCCTACTATTTATATCTCTTATGGTAGTGTGGGTGTACTTCTTCCTGATCCAGATATACTAATGGTGAGTAGATTATAGAAATTTCATTCTGGGGCTAGTGAGATGGCTCCAAGAAGAGAAGAATTTGTCACCATGACGGAGGACTACCCATTAATCCTCAAGATCCACATGGTAGAAGGAGAGAAGTGACTTCTGAAAATGTCCTCTGACCTCCACATGCACCCATGGCATGTACACACACACACACGCACATGCACACACACACACACACACACACACACATACACACCACAAATCAGGAAAGAAAAGAAAGAAAGAAAGAAAGAAAGAAAGAAAGAAAGAAAGAAAGAAAGAAAGAAAGAAAGAAAAAGTAAGTTTTTAATATGTCCACAAAGTGCATTTGTTGGCAACTAGATACCAACAGAACAGTTTTGAGAAGGAACCTTTAAGAGGTGATTAGGTCATTAAGGATCTGCTGCATGGATGGGATTCAAGGCACTAGATTACTACCTGGTTAGTGGTAGTGTTTCAAGTGATTTCAGAGAATTTACAACTCTAGAAATATATCCATAAAGATAATGCTTTCTTGAAGCACTATACCCAATAAAAGCATGAGTTCAGCCTCCTTCCCTTCTTCTTTTATCCTCTCGTCATTTTGCCTTTTTACCTTGAGATGGCATAGCCTGGAAGACCCCAACAAATTTGAATGTCTCCATCTTGGAATTCCCAACCTCCATAATGTAATATGTAAACTGATGTTCTTTACAAATTTCCCAGTCTCAGACATTCAGTTACAGAAACACAAAATGGAACAATACAGTTGACTATTTTATATATTAGAAGCGGCTAACTAGAGAGAATAAAATAAAAAGGTAATTAAAAGTGATAGGTTGACCAGAAAATGGTTCTATAATATTAAAAGCAATTAATACTATATAACAAATTATTTGATAGAAGATACAACTTTAGAAATATATACATAAAGATAATGCTTTCTTGGGACATTATTTGGAAACCTTATTTGACTTGTGAGCCATTTTCTTAAAAATATGTAACAATCCTTCAAATTACCTCAAATTTAAATAAATAATCCTCAAATCCTTTAAATTACTTAGTAGACATTTGCCTAATAGGGGATAAAGAAATAGTTTTAAGAGGAAATGTGTACATATACTTTAAAATCCTTATATAGCTAAATAATTTAATATTTTGATTAAAATAGAGAAATAATAATTCACAGACAAATTTTACTTTTCACCATTTAAGAGTAATATAGGCATTTGACTTATTTAAGAAAAATGCATAAATTACTAGCAAATGAAATTCAAAAGTTATACAACTTTGATTTGGTGATTGAATAAACTGCATTTTGGTATTTAAAATGTCTTAATATTCATAATTCTACATTTTGTAGTTAAAAACTTATTTTACTTATCAATTCAATTTGAAATTTCCTTGCTAAGTGACAAGGCAGAGGAACCACAACTCTGGGCAGTTGATTGTATGTGTGCAAAAGACACCCCACAGATGTGAATGGTCTTCATGGTCAGTAAATGAAAAGTCACAATTATGTAATTTGTACTACTTAATTTGTCATGCTTTTGGAATCCTAGAGTAATCTAGATGGGCAAATTGGAATTCAACTCAGGTCTCTAATAGAAATAATATTTAGGCCCACCACAAAGAAATTGTCTTGTCTATGTATCACCAATCAGTATTCCAACATCAATGTGTTCTGTAAGTTTTATTTTACCCATTAGTCCACTATAAAATTTAATTTTATAATATCTGAGTTAAAACAGTAGTTTAAAATATAATACTTTTTGAAATTTATTTTAATTAAAACAATTATTTGTGAGAATTTCATACATGAGTATCATCTTTGTGTTATTTTCATCCCTTCCAGTCCTGTACTAACTCCTCCCATGTCCCCTCACTACCTCTCGGTTTCTTGTCCTCTTCTTTGATTGTTATGATTACCCCTACATATGTTCATATAAATATATACATATATGACTGAGTCCATTTAGTGTTGCCCATGTGTGTCTGTGTTCTGGACTGCCCACTTGGGTTTAGATAACTTCTCAGGGAGCTAGTTACTGGAGAAAAATTATTCTCCCTCCTTAACATCCATTCGGAGTCTGTAGCTCTTCATTTTGAGGTAGGACCCATGGCATTTCCCCATCCACCTTAGCCTGTCAGCCATGGTGGACATGGTTTTGTCATTATGCAGATTTAACTAAATGACAATTCTTTGATTCTGTTTTCTTCAGTATAACTTCTTTCATATTGTGGTTTCATTTTCCCTTCATCACTGGCATTTGCTAAGTGTATTCATTTATGTACTCAACTTTGTAATACAGATCTTCCAATAGACAATGGGTGAAATTTTGGTGCATTTAAAATAAGACTAGAGGATGGACAGGAAAACTGACATGTACTGATACTTAGCAATATGTTTTCCATAACTGACTCTTACCAAGGGCATGATTTCATCATTTTATTCAAGTTCTCATCACCATTATTCGTGCTAATACACATAGACACCCTTGTTGCTAATGTGTGGCCAGTTCATTGTGACAGGAAATACATAGGCATATTTCTGATTAATCGTTCTCCTGTATCTAACCAAAATCCTGTCCTGGTATCAAGGCTATTCCGTAATGAGAACTCCTTTGATCTAGTCCACAGTTCAAAGCTTCTGGGTGTATCATTTCCCTTTACAGGGAATTTTAGTCTTTTAGAACTTTCTCCAGTTTTCTATCTTGCCTAGATTTCCCTTTGTATTTTTGTATTTGTGTGTTTTGATTAAACATTAATTTATTTTATTTTACCTTTAACCCTACCTTTCCTCTTGTCTTCAAAAACAGTAAATTATTTTCAATCATTCCTCAAAATTTTATTGAAGAAATGGGGGATACAGTTTCAGTACAGAATTCTTGACTGAATTTTCGTGATTTTCATATCATTTGATGGTATTTAGAGCCCCTCCTGTATCCATGCCTCCCCTTACTGCCCTGCACCTAGTTTAATGTACTCCATTATGTTTAGAATAAGGCCTATAGAGTCTAATTTGTGTCTTCAAATGTCCTTAGGTTAGGGTCCATCCAATGGAGCCTGGTTAACCTAAGAGTCTGATCTTTAAAAGACACTGTCTCTCCCCCTCCCAGCAGCCACAGTCATAAGTTGTCAAAATTTCCTTAGGTTGCATTGGAGATCCTTACATACTTCCCCACGTCTATGCTGGGATTTTGTCTGGTTTGAGTTTGTATAGGATTTGTACATACTGTCATGATTTCTCTGAGTTCATATAAGTAACTGACCAGCTGCTTGGAAAACTGTTTCCTTATGATTTTACTTATCCCTAAATAGAACACCTATATTATTACCGAATTTTGAGACACTATTGTCAGTTTTTTCTTCCTGTGTTACTGTATTTTATGCCACATAATATTTAATACTATACAATATTAGTTGATACAGAAGTCAGAATCACGTAATAGAAAATGAGTTTAGGGGCTGAAGAGATGGCTCAGTGATTAAGAGCACTGACTGCTCTTGCAGAGGACCTCAGTTCAATTTCCAGTTCCCGTATGGTGGTTAAAAACATTCTGTAACTCCATTTCCAGGGGATCTGACACCCTCTTCTGATCTCTGTGGGCACTGCACATCATGGGCACACTTACATAAATGTAGACAGCCCACTCAAATATAAAAAAAATATAAAACAAAAAGAAGAAAATGAGTTTAGAAGAAACCTTTGTTCCTTCAAAAGAGCTATATTAAACAATTTTTCATATGCTAATGTATCACAAGAAATCCATTCCCCTTCTGTATCACAAGTTAATTTTTACCAACACATTAATGAAGTAAGCTAATGCTACCAGTACAAAAAACCTACTTACCTGTGATAATTAATTGAAATTAAACATGATCATCACATAAACAGGTAAGATACACTATGAGATGATTTTTCATTGATTATTTATGGTGGTTTGTCATTCCTGAACATAATAAAATTGAACAATTCACAAGGTGCCTTTAAGCAATTAGTTCCAATTAGCCAGATTAAAATCCTGTCATGAGTCATGCACGTTCAGTGTGGTCTACAAGTGCTTAAGAACATGCACCAGCTAATGAAGAAAATCATAGCTAATTGCCAAATTATACCTCTCAATAATTCTAATTGTGTCGCTTGTTAAAAAATATTTAATGAATACAAATGACTCTGTGTTGTACAAAAGAGTTCCTATAAACCACCTAACTAAGAAATTTAATAATACCAATAATTTGACGTTTTTTGTCCTTTTGACTCCTTCTCCCTCATTTTTCCAGAGTGATTGTTAGACAAATTTAGCATTTACATTATGTTGTTTGTCTTTAAAATATAATAGCATATGTAGACATGTACATGAATTCTTTAAAAAATGAATGAGTTAATGAAGCTGGTTTTTAAAAATATTTCTGGCAAAAGAAATTTAATTAAGACAGAGGGTAAGTAGATTTGGTAGCAAATTTGCCTGTGAGTAGGGACTAGAGCATGGTCTGGAAAACTTCCCAGCTTGTCTTTTCTTTTTCTCTTTTGTTCACTTTTGCCCCCCTCCATCCTCCTTCCACTCTTCATTCTTCCCTTTCTCCTTTATCTCCTAAATGTGTAAGTATGTTATTGACAAATGACTGTTCTCCTGAAATCTTTTTTATTAATTGTGTTCATTGACCATATCATACCTATAAATTATGCATTCTAATCACTCTTACCCCAACCCTGCCTTTTCTACTGCCAACCTCTGTCAATCCCTGAAAGTCCCTTTCCCATATTCATGTCTTTTTTGTTTGTTTTGTGACATTTTGAATTTAACCAAGGATGTTTGCATGACCATGGATTTGGAGCTATCCATTGGAATCTGGTGAGCTAGCAGCGGGTACACAACTGAACACAATGGCTACCCCTCTCCCCACATCAATCAGTAGACAGTAGTTCATCAGGAAGAGGTAAGTCCCACAAATGCTACTCTCATCCACGACTAACTGTTAAGTGGCCCAGTACAGGTAGATGCATATGAGTTCATGAATACAATGGCCGTGTCATGCTTACAAGATATTTTGCAGCTCTTGAGGTGCTTATATTCTTTTCAATCTCACTTCTGTGATGTTCCCTAAACTGTAGAGTCGTAGTATACATGTCTTATTTAGTACTTATAATTTAATTCTCAGCATCTCTAATATCCATGAGTGTTCTAGTTTGCTATTGCTAGGAGAAAATCCTTGACAAAAACCAGCTTGGGGAGGAAATGATTTATTTTTATCTTATATCTCCCAGGGGATGTTTCATCAGTGAGGGAAATGGGGCAGGAACTCAGGGCAGGAACCTGAAGGTAGGAGCTGAAACACTAACCATGGACAAGCACTTCTTACTGGATTGCTGCCATAGTCTGTGCTCAGCCTGCTTTCTTGCACAACACAGGACCACCTGCCCAGGGGTGGCACTGCCAGCAATGGACTGGGCCCTCCCGCATCATTCAACAGTCAAGAAAGTGTCCCACAAATATAGCCACAGGCCAATGCAATGAAGGGAACTCCTCAACTGAGGTTCCTTCTACTGAGGTAATTGAACCTATCCAACACAATGAATCACTGCCTTCATCACTGTTCATGCAAAAAGAGGCTTCTTTGAATAAAATCCAGAATAGAATTTTTCTTTAAGTATAAGAAGATATTTAGAAGGAAGGCAGTTTTAAAATATTAAAGTAGCAAGTTTCTCTTTACAGTCTATGACATTCCCTGCCATGTGATTCTAACAGGGTTTAGTATACCGGTTGTGGATTCTCTCCTGTGGAGCAGGGCCTCAAATCCAGAGAATATTTGGTTACCCCTATAATAGGCATGTCACTATTAGACAAGTGGGTACATCTTGCCTGGAAGGTTGGATTTGTAATTCATAAGGCCCACAGTTGGACAAAACCGCTGATGTTCTTTCTCTCCCAACAGCCTTCAAATTGCCTTCAAGTACTCTGGCCTGTATAAGGTACTGTTGAACGAGGTCTGAATGGCCTCCCAGAACAGTACAGGTTCTTGAATATCTTCTTATTTGCCCACCAGAAACAGATAATGAAATAGAATTACTGAAGACAGCATACTTCTTGATTGCAAGATATTGACAGATAAAGCTTGAAACAGGTTAGAAGTTTCCTCCCTGCTGGCTATCTCACTTATCTCTCTAAAAATGTTAAAGTCTTGCTTTATTCACATGTTTTTGAATGATCTAAATCTAATTGTTACATGAAATGTGATGAGAATCTGAACTAATTTTACGTAAAGTAATTGTCAGAGCACTGTTTATCCAGTGGTCTGTGCAATCTCCATTTATTTCCAGTGCTATTTCTTTATTTCTCTCTGTGCTCTCTTGTTTCATTGGTCTATTTTTTAGTGAGTGTATTAATTGTTCACAATACAATTATATTACATTTTGGCTTTGCTACAAAGTAATAACTGTCTTAGCCAATAAACTCATCCTATTATTATTTTTTGAGTTAAGAGATAATTTTGACTATTTTTCTATATAAATTTTTGAACTAGAAAAAAAACTATGACAATTTTCATTGTGTTTTTATTGATTTTACATCCAGTTTGGGGAAAGTGATATATTTACATTTCTTTGACTCTCTTTCTATTTTTTATTGAATCGTTGGGTATTTCATATAAAACATATCAATTAATATTAATCATCTTTTTATGCCATTCCCCACAAGCATACTCACATAGCCCACCCCTAACTGAAATCCATACATTCTTTCATCTGTGTTAAGGCTATTATGTCAAGTTAATGTCCCCAAATGTTCCTCAGTGCAGATTCATCCACTGAAGTCAAGTCAGCCTTTTGGGAGTCCCTCGCTTTAGGAAGATAACTCATCCTCAAGCAACAATAATCAGTTGACAATATTTCTTAAGGAAAGGTTGGGGTCTGCTACCCATTTCCCCAGTTACATGCTGGGATTTTGTCTACTTGAGCTTGCATGGGGCTTCGACATGCTGAACCCATTGCTGCAGGTCCATATGAGCAGGATCCTGGGAGCTTGTAGGATTCTATTTCCATATGGCCATGCATCTTCTCACAGGCTCTTAAAATTTTTGCCCACTTTTCCTCAATGGCTTCTGAAACTTTGGTGAGTATATCTTAATATGAGTCCTGTCCAGAGACCCACAGTCTGCAGATTCCTAATTTCCACTCTGATCCTTTGTGACATTTTGTGTTCCTGGCTTTCTGTTGCATGAGGGAGCCCCATTAATGAGAGTTGAGAGATTCATTAGTGTCTTTACCTCTTGTTCCATATTGTATAAGCCTTGGGTGTAGAGGTTACATCATAGATTTACTGCTTATACATGGAAAACTCAATGACAATGTCTGTGTGATGAGCTGTGGTCATTCTGTAGCAGTCTCTATCTGGTGCAACAGAAGCTTCTTTGGTGAGTGATGACTGGGATATTGATTGTATATGTAAGGATAAATATTTTGCACTTAGTAAGATGTTACATTAGGCTAGGGATGTGACCGCTTTGTGTATTTCTCTAAGATCTATGACATCTTCAGCCATGTGTATTTGGCTATGATTGAAGTACCACACATGAGTTTCCTCCCACTAAGTGGGCTCTAAGATCAATTAGGAAGCCATTGATTGGCTGCAAGATAAAAGTGCCACTCCTGCACAAGTGTTGAGTGCTGTGATGGTCATCAATGTGATTATTTGGTCATGAAGCTGGTATTGGGCCATCAATTGCTGTTCTCCATTTGCTGCTTGCATAGTGCTTTCCAGAGCTATGAGAGCTAGCCTTTAGGAGAATTGGCTTCTCGGTCATTTCCAGCCTCATTGCTCCAAATCCAGTCTCTGAAGTATGTTCTGTTTTCAGCAATAGTGTCTTACTTTCAATTTCTGGGAGTCAGTCAAGGACTGTAGCAATAGCCTGTGCAATTTTAAGAGTCATGTGGAACGCTCTGGCCAAACTCTCAAAGGAAGGTTTCCCCTGTCTGTCACTGTTTTTGGTTATGTAGCCTTCAGCTCTGCAAATGAACTTACATGGAGGTATTTTATGTGGAATTTGTCATTAGGTTGTTAGACTAATATGATTCCCTCTGCTCTCTTACACTAGCTAGGCATTATTTATGCCCGCCCCCCATTTGTCTAACACTACCTCCATGCCTTCCCCATATAAAGTGCCCCCATTTTCCCCATTTCTCCATTGATAATACCAGTATCCTATGTCCCATCTCTCTTGGCCTCCTTTCCCCTTATCTGCATATTTCCTTGTACAACCCTTCCTCCCATTTTCCATTTAAATACCCCCATTTTATCTATTCTCCATTAGTAAGACCTGTCTCCTATTATACTTCTCTCTCGGGTTCCTTCTTTTTCTTTAACTCCCTGGTTCCTTTTCATTTTCCTGGTTCCTGCAGCTACATCAGGCTACATACTCACAAAAGGTTTAGTGCTAGGATCCACAAATGAGGGAGAATATATGTGGTTTATTTTCCTGAGTCTTTGTTACTACACTTAACATAACAGTTTCTAGTTCAATCCATTTATCTTCAAATGTCATGATTTTGTCTTTCTTTACCACTGAGTAGAGCTCCATTGTGTAAATGTACCACATTTTCATTTTCCACTTTTCAGTTGAGGGACACTTAGGTTGCTTCCATCTCAGCTACTGTGAAAAGAGCAGAAATTAAATGGATGTACAATTATCTCTGCAATAGGATGAGTCATTTGGATATATGCTGAGGAATGCTATAACCAGATCAAATGGTAGATTAATTTTTAGTTTTTTAAGAGTCCTCCACACTGCTTTCCATAGGAGTTGCACAAGTTAACAATCCCACCAGCAGTGAGTGAGCATTCCTCCTTCCCCACATCCTCTTTAGCATTTAGTATCATTTATTCTCTTGAACTTAACCAGTCTGACTGGGGTAAGATGAAATCTTACATTGGTTTTAATTTGTATTTTCCTAATTATTAACTCTGTTTTACACTTTTTAAGATATTTCTCAGCCATCTTCTTCTTCTGAGAATTCTCTGCTCAGATTCATAGCCCATTCTTTATTTGGGTGACTATTCTTGTTTTTTGAGTTCTTTATTATGGATGTTAACCCTCTGTCAGATATGTCTCTGGTGAATATTTTCTCCCACACTCTGGGTATTTTCTTCACGTCATTGGTTGTTTCTTTTGCTGTATAGAAGATTTTTAGTTTAATGAGGTACAACTTGTTGATTACTAACCTTAATTTCTAAGGAACTAATGTCTGATTTAGAAAGTCTTTTCCTATACATATGTCTTATATGTTACTGCCAATGTTTTCTTCTAACAGTTTTAGCATTCCAAGTTTCACACTGAGGCTTTGGACCCATTTGCTGTAGATCTTTGTTCAAGGTGAAAGGTAAGGTTCTAGTTTCATTCTTTTACAGTCGAAGATCCAGTTTTGCCAGCACCATTTGCTGAAGATGATGTCTTTCCTCCAGTGAGTATTCTTGGCCCCTTTGTCAAATATCAGGGGGTTGAAATTATATGTACTCATGCTTGAGTCTACAGTTATATTCCATTGATCTACATGTCTAATTTTGTGCCAGTACCATGCTGCTTTTTATGACTATAGCTCTGTAATACATAGTAATCCTCCCTGCATAGCTCTTTGTGCTCAGGGTTGTTTTTGCCATCCAAGGATTTTTGTGCTTCCATATGCACTTTGGGATTTTTTCCTAATTCTGTGAAGAATGTCATGGGGATTTTGATTTGAATTGCATTGAATCTATGTATTGCTTTTGACAAGATATTTATTGATAATTCTTCCAATTCATGAGGAAGAGAGGTACTGCCATCTCATGTCCTCATCAATCTCTTCCTTTAAAGACCTAAAATTTTCATTTTAGGGATCTTTATTGTCTTTGGTCAGGTTTATTTTGAGATTTTTTTAGGCTATAGTGAATGGGAGGGTCCCCATGTACTTTCTTTCTCCAATTTCCTGTTATTGGTGTAAAGAAAGGCTAATGATTTTGCAGAGTAATTTTTTAATCTGCCATTTTCCTTAAAGTGTTAATCATTTCTAGAAGTTTTCAGGTGGAATTTTTGGCATCTCTTAGGTATAATAACATGTTATCTACAAGAAGGGATAATTTTATCTCTTCTTTTCCAATGAGTACTCCTTTAATTTCCTTCTTTTGTCTTATTGTTCTAGCAAGATTTTCAAGCATTATATTAAAAAAAGAGTGGAGATAGTAGACAGCCTTGTCTGGTTCATAATTTTAATAGGAATGCTTGCAGTTTTTCTCCCTTTAGAATGATGTTGGCTGTGGGTTCTTTCTATATAGCTTTAATTATGTTGAAGTATGTTCCCTCCATTCCGATTCCCTCTAGAACTTTTAACATACATGCATGTTGAATTTTGTCAAAGGCCTTTTCTGCACCTATTCAGATGACCTTGTAATTTTTGTCTTTGAGTCTATTTGTATGATTTATGACATTTATTGTCTTACATATACTGAACTATCCCTGCATCTCTGGAGTAAAGCTGACTTAATCATGATGAATGATATTTTGATGTGTGTCTATAGTGGTTTGCAAGTGTTTTGTTGAATATTTTAGCATCTATGTTGATTAAGGATATGGATCTTCAGTTTTCTTTTTTGGTTGTATCTTTACCTGATTTGGGTATTAAAGTGATGCTGGCTTCATAGAAGGAATTTGGGAGTTCTCTCTGTTTTTATATCTTTTTGAATAGCTGAATAAGTAGTATTGGATAGAGATCATCTTTGAATGTCTGGTAGAACTCTGCTGTGAATCCATCTGGGCCTCGGCCTTTTTTCAGTCAGGAGGATTTGTACTGCTGTTTCACTTCCCTTCTATGTTATGGGTCTATTTACACTGTTGCTCTGTTATTGCTTTAGCTTTAGTGATTCCCATGATCTTAAATATGCATCAATTTCTTTAAGGTTTTCGAATTTAATAGCATATATGTTTTTCAAGTTTTACCTTATAATATTCTAGATCTTTTTGTTGTCCCTTGTGATGTTTCCCCTTTCATGTCTGATTTTGTTGATTTGGAGTTCTTTTGGTCATTTTGGGTAAGGATCTATCTTGTTTATCCTTTTAATGAGCCATCTCTTGCATTCATTGATTCTTTGTAATGTTTTCTTTGTTTCTATTTCATTAACTTCTGCTCTGATTTTTTTTATTTTTCTTGTCTGTTAGGTTTAGGTTTCATTTGTTATTGCCTTTCAAGATTCTTGAGTTGCAATGTTAAGTCATTTGTGCGTGCTCTTTCTGATTTTTTAATGTAGGCATTTAGAGCTATAAAGTTCCATCTTAGGGCAGCTCTTAAAGTGTTCCTGAGGTTTTGGTCTGTTGTAATGTCCTTTTTGTTTAATTCCAGGAATACTTTTATTTCTTTCTCAATTTCTCCTTTGACCCATTCATCATTCAGGAATGTGTTATTTAGTCTCAATGTGTTCATAAACTTACCAGGGCTTCTTCTGATGTTTATTTTAAGAATTACTGCATTGTGGTCTGACAGAAGTCTCCTACTATTAGTGATTTGGGATTAATCTGTTTTAAGGTCCTGTAGTACTAACTTTATGAAGTTAGGTACACCACAGTTTGGTGCATATATGTTCATGATTGTAATATCTTCTGGGTTAATTGTTCCTTTATTCAGAATGAAGTTACCCTCTTTATCTCTTCTGCTTAGTTCTAATTTCAAGGTTTTTTTGTCAGATACTAGAATGGTAACTCCTGCTTGTTTCTTAGTGCCATTTTCTTGGAATATTTTTTCCATACTTTCATCATGTGGTAGTGCCTATCTTTGAAGATGAGATGGGCTTCTTGTAGACAAAAAATAGATTGATTTTGTTTCTTGATCTACTCAACTACCCTGTGTCTTTTGACTGGGGAGCTCAATCCATTGATATGTAAAGTTATTATTGGAAGATGTGTATTGGTTTCCAGTTTTTAAATTTCTGTTTGCATTCTTGGTCTAACTTTGTGGTTACCCAGATATTCCTTCATTTATTTTCTTTCTGTTGCCCCTTGGCTATAGTTGTTTCTTTCTTCAGTTCTTTTTATTGCTTCAAGTATTTGCTGAAGGACTTGTTTTCTGGACATGAATTCTTTTAGCGTATACATGTGGAGGATTGTTTTCCCCTTCAACTATAATCGACATTTTTGCTGGGTAAAGTATTCTAGGTGGCATCTAGGGTCATGTAGATCTGGGAATATATTGGTTCAGGCTCTTCTGGCTTTCACAGTTTGCATTGGGAAAGCTCTAATTCGAATGTGTTTTCCTTTATATGTGACTTTTCTTTTGCAACTTTCAATATTTGCTCTGTGTCCTGTATATTTAAGGTTTTCATTATGATATGCCATAGGGAGTTTCTTTTCTGTTACTGCCTGTTTGGTGTTCTATGTGTTTCTTATACTTATATGGGCATGTCTTTCTGTAATTTTGGAACATTTTCTTCTACAATCTGGTTGGAGTCTGCTCAATACAATTATCCCAACATTCTTTTCCTTCCTCTATATCTATGATGTGTAAATTTGGGTTTTTCATGGGTCCCACATTTCATGCATATTCCATTAATGTGTTTCAATTGTTTCATAATCTTTGCTTGAGTGCTCCAATTCTTCAATTTCATCATCTAGGTCTTGATATTCTATTTTCCATTTAATTAATTCTATTAGTGAGGCTTTGTAGTGTGTATTTACATAAAGTTTCCCTCTATTAGAATGGCAGGGCACTTCCCAATGAATACAAACACTGTGTGTGAGATCAAAAAATACCTCAAGGAGCTTGACTGGAAAAGAAAGAAGCCAATAGAGTCAGCTACCTCCCAACCAACCAGTGATTTGAGAGAGAGGGCCTAAGAGGGGAACAGGGAGTTCTGGGAAGGAGATAGTATTCATGGCAGTGGGTTGCCATCTTGATAGAGGACCGTGGACGTGGTTCTGGTGAAAATGTAAAAACTTGCAGCCCAACCTCACTATGAGGATTCCACTCCCTCTCCCCAATAATTCCCTTTGTAAGTAACCCCGAATAAACTCTGGTTTCCCTAACTGGAGATCATACTTCATTTGCTTAGGTTGTGGGGGACATAGAGGGGCGGAGCCGAATGCCGAGACTCACTGAGAGAAATTCTTAAGACACTTTCTCCTGTCATTTCAAATCAGTCTATTTAGTTTTCCACTTCCTTCTTCACTTCATTCCAAGTTTTCTTCAGTATTTCTACTTAAAATAGAATAGGTCACTTTCTTTCTAATCATAAACTTTGGGCTTTCTCTAATGGCTTTGAACAAATTCCATAAACACTCACAAAGTATGTATTGATTAACTTTTGCTTGCAGACATCATGACATGCTTTTGATTCCAGGATCGTAATCCACATCAAGTACCTATACATGATGCCAAGTGTGGTGACAAATGCCTTTAATCCCAGCAATCTGGGAGGCTGAGGCAGGTGAAACTCTGTGAAATGGGTTCTCTATAAGACTGGAGCCAACCTAGTCTAGATAGAGTGTTCCAGGCCAACTAGGGCTACAGGGAGATCCTATCTCAAAAAAAAAAAAAAAGAATTTCTAAATTCTTCTCTACTTTGTTGAAAAAAAAATGGAATTATGAACACAGATTTTGATGTCAACACACATGACCTTTCCAACAGTCCTTTAGTTATACCAGTCACTTAAAAGATGGTGAGGTAACTCTCAAGAAAGAGATCTCTAATTATGGTTTGATAATTAAATCACAGTCTTCAACAAAGTAGTTTTATCTCTTTGAGCCTTAGTTTATTAATCAGAAACATGAGAAAGTGAATGGTGATTCACAAAGGCTTCCAATCTAATACAATATAAATCATAGAAAATTTGTGTTGAGAAGAATACAAAGGGTTTCAAATTTCTGAAATAGGATTTTCTCATTCAAGTTAGTTTTACTAAAAATAATTCAGTTACAGTGGCTTATAAGAACAAAATATTTATTTCTTGTTTACATAAAAATTATTAGGTATGACTCAGGTATGATTGCTGTAAGTCTGATTAGCTTTTTAACTTTTGGAACTGGATCCTAGAGCCCAGTCCATAAAATATTTCTCCAAAATATGACTTCCTAAACAATAACTTATTACATAGTCACTAAAAACATCAAAATTATATTAGATGCATCATGTTTATTCTGCTATAGAAGCAATATGCACTTATCAAAGAACATTTAGAGATAATGAAAAATGCAAGAAGATAATCCAAGTAGATCCATAACTCAAATCTCTAGAGATAACAAATAATAATATTTGATATTTTCTTTTAGTTTCACCTTTGTCAATGGATATATCTGTAATTTTAATAAAATGGGATTATATAATGCAAGTTATTCAGAAATCTTATAGGAAAACTTAACTTTCATTGTAATCATATATTTCTATGCCATTTCATGAACTTCAAAAATAAGAATTTAAAAGACTACATGATATCCTATACTATGCATAACCCATAAAATTGTTAAACCTTTCTCCATTTTTAATTTATATTTGATATTGTAATATAAATAACGCTGCACTTAATATTATCAGTAAACCAGAAAAAAATATATATATAGACAGATTTCTATAACAGTGATAAAAATTCTGGCTTTGGCATGAGTTCATGTCAAATTCACATAATAAATCTGAAATTGCAATGTGATAGAGGACAACTACACAGTCAGGTGTGCTGTAAGGAAAATAGCACCCTCTGGGAAATGAAATTTTAGGAAATTTCCTTATTGTGTGTCCACCACAGAGTATACTTATACAAGCCTAAATGATGCTGTGTAGTATACTCCTGGACTAGATGGTATAAACCTTCACATATGAACTGTATCATCAACAGAAACATTGATATGCAGATTACACTTCATGACCATGAGTTGACTGTTTGAAAGCAAACCCAAAGGTAGACTATGCACTGTTGATTGGAAGTGATGGGTCTCATTGGGGGAAGTTGGTATGTAAATAATGAGGAAAAATTTTCTCATAATATAGTGTCCACTTTATTCTTGTTTTACATATTTCCAGGGCCAAAAATGGTCCTTGTGCACATCCAGTACTCTCCAGTCACCCCATGTGACTCAGAAACCCATGGAGACCACCCAGCACCCTAGTATCACCCTGAAGCCTAGCTGTTGCTTAACAGTGCTCCCCACTTCTTTTTGAACCTCACCTTCCTTTCAGATTCACCTGTCCACAGCAAACTGACGATGACGGACTTGCCAGTCATCACACATGGCCTGCAGAATCCAGTATACTGCCCTCACCCCTGCCATCATGCCAAAGTTTCACTTAATATGCATTCTAGGCCCATCCATTTTCCTGTGAATTTTGTGATTTCAAAAAATATTCACACACACACACACACACACACACACACACACACACACACAGAAAACAGATTTGCATTATCCACTGTCCATGCATCTGTTGGTAGGCAACTAGGTTGGTTCCATTTCCTTGCTATTGTGAATACAGCAGTGGAGGGGTAAATTAGCAGTTTCTCTCTGCCTTGAGGGCCATGCCTCCAAGAATATGACTGAAAGAGATGAAGCCAATAGAGTCAACTACTTTCCAACCAATCAGTGACTTGAGGGGGAGGGTCTATCAGGAAAACAGTGAAAGCTGAGTATGAGATGTGGGAGCATGGCACCACAAGTTTCCATCTTGTGTGTGTACAGGGGGTGCACTGAATCAAAATGCTGGCTTCCCCATATGAAATCTGTCTTTCTCCCCAGGGATAAATCCTTTGTAAGTAACCCCGAATAAACTAGTTTCTCTAATTGGAGAGCATTCTCTGTTTGCTCAATGGTTCAAACCTGGGGGTTCGGACTGAATGCCAGGCCTCACAGCAAGAGGAGAATTGATAAAACAGAATGACCTAGTTGAAAAGGACCACTGACAAAAACAATGATTGCTTCTGGGAAAGGATTTATGTGGCCACTGCTAATGTGGGGACCAGCAAAGGAAAGAGTGTGGACAGAGGAAATTTTAACATGGTGGACTATCCCCGTAGGACTGTTGTGTGTGGTGCCATTGCAGGGATAGTGCCGTTTATGATGAAATATGTAACTAAGGTGAATTCACCTTAGCAGATGAGACTGGTGGGGAATATTCAAGGGTGGCAATCCACATATAAGTGGTATGGAGTGGCACACCTGCTTGACCCATGGGGGCAACCTCAGGAACATGGCGATGCTTTGAGAACAGCAGAAGGTCTAGAACAGACTCTGTAATCCCTGGGAGTGGTGAACCAGAAGCAAAGAGATCAGCCAACCACTGGCAAAGTGGCTTGGTCACTATTATGCCTTGTGAGAAACTTATCTCAGGCTGAATCAGTGGCCCAGAGAGAGAAGAATTAGATTGAGAGAAAGATATAAGGCTTTCTACTTCAGTACTAGCCTCTGACTTTGCTAGAAAATTGGATAAAAGAGAAAAAGAGATAGAAGTTACCCTGCCGTTTTTTACAGCTAGGTTGAAAGGGGATGAAAACTCAGGTTAGGTTGATAATACAAGACCCATCCTGTTACCCTAGGACTTGGCCATGGGAAGAATCAGGCAGTGATGAGGAAGGGAGCAACCCAGAAGAAGCTAAGAGAGCCCCTGGGGTTCAACCTGCAATACAAAGAAAGGAGAAATCCAGATGTCAGCATGCTGATAGAGGCTTTAATGAGTGTGAGAATTTAGCAAATGGAGGGTTCTCAGCCCTGGAACTGCTGTAACTAGGGAGGAACTTCAAACAAGCCACAAAGGAGGCTGTAATCACCTGGCTCCTGAGAATCTGGAACAGAGGAGCAGATGATATTAGCTTAAATGCTGCAGAGGCAGGAAAGCTGAGCGATATAACGACTCATCCCTCCTTGAGACATATGCTGCGGTAACCTGAGGCAGTACAAGGGGAAGCAGTCTCTGATGAACTGATGCACTGGCTTATGCAAGCCATTAGAGATACTTGGTTATCACCAGTGGAAGTCCCCATGAATGTCACGGGCTGGAAGACAATAAAAGGGGGACAGGCACTGCTGAGAGAATTGGATATGAGGAAAGTAATATATGGTTCCCCATTCACAGGACCAAATAGGACTGTGTTCTATCTAAATCTAGAGATTTAATGAAGGACTTCATTGAACAAGGACCTCCAAATTGGCATGAAGGTTTAATGTCCCTGCTAAATCCTCTAGTGAGACAACATCTTTAGAAGGCAATAGAGACTTTGGCAGATTTTAGCAACCTAGACCAGCATGTAAAGTATGTCTGTAGAAGAATAGAACAACCTAAAAGATGTATAAAAGAGACAAAACAGAAAAGGAGTTCTGCTTGGTTACTTGTAGACAAATGCGGCGAGACTTGGGTCTAGCCCGATTTCCTAAAGAAAAGATTGTAAAAAGCCAAATTCTGTGCTAAAGCACCTCTGGGAGGATTTAAGCCCTGAGAAATAGTTCAGAAAAGTTACACAGAGGATAAAAATTATCCCAGCCATGGATACTAACATGCCCTCAGAGGAAACAGTGTACATTTCTCCCCTGTGAATGGCTATTCGAGGGGTGTAGACAGTATGCCTGGCCAGGGCTCTCCCAATACCCAGGTGTGGTCAATGGAGAGACCACAGGTATGGCTAGAGCCAGGAGTCAGACCCAGAGTCTACCTGGCTCTGGGAAACAACAGGTGCAACAGGGGCAAGAGGAACCATATTCCTACTTGTCCCTGTGTAGGACCAAGTGGTTGGGGCCAGCCACAACAAAGTTATTAAGGATAAAGGAATGCATGGAGGCTCCATGTGAGAACTCCACGACACTAAATGGATTCCAGATGATAACTAAAAATAATAAAGGACTGACTAATTTGCATTCCATTGTACCCAACATGGATCTATTGAAAAAATAGCTGATACAAATGCAAAGGAATTTTCCAAGCTATGTTAGACCTTGTGTATGTATATAATGTTAACTTCTGAGTGTTTTACTGATGTGAAACTGAGTTGAGAAATGTCAAGTACACCTTAAGAAACAAGAATGGAATGTGACTCATACAGGGTACAAGAGTAAGGTACAGCTGTGAAATTCTGGGGATCTCTATGGTCCTAGGCCTATAGATGACAAATATTAAAATGATACTTTATATAAAAATTAACTAGTAATTCCTGCACCAGGCATGGGTTGCTCCCCCTGTGAGCTGTTGGTTAGGGAAGCCTTGGAAGCCTCCTTCTACAAAAAAGGCAATTGACACATTATAATGTTGGTTGCACACTGGAAGCGGATGGTAAGGCCCTATTACTGAAGACATGGCATGGTTTGAGCATGGAAAAGAGAGATCTAGCTGGGATTAAGCTAGAGGGCGCTATGAAGACCACTATAGGAGAATGGTCTTGAAAAGTTATGCTTAATGACAGCTCTTGTGTGCTTCACTGTCAGATGCCACAGAAAATGTTCCTGCTGATGTAATAAAGGCTCATCTACTATCTGCACCCTGGGCAGAATTCTAATTGGATTTAAGGGCAGCTCCTCAGGGAGGGAACACTCATCTGATACTAGGAGAAAAGTCAACCCCCAGTGGTGATGGGGGGAGTTACAGGCCCCTGTAAATAAGCTACTGTAATTTGTTTATAAGATTCATATGATGTGCCTACTTAGGTACTGCCTAAGCATTTGTGTTTACACCCACAAGTTATGTCATTCAGTATTTGTGTGGATGTTCCGTTTGTCATTGTTGTTGTCATCATTTTTAAAGTTGTTGTGTTTTTATAGTAGAAGGAGTATCACTGAAGCCAGATGATCATCCATACCACAGTGGAAAGAACAACATACTTCACCTGTTATTCCCTCCCAAACCCCTTGCTCCTGAGGCTCAGGGCCTATTGCAGAAAAGGATGGAGGAAAGTTTTATAAGAGCCAGAGAGAAAAGGGGTGGTGTATAGGAGTAATTTTACAGAGTTTCTCTCTGCCTCAAGTGACATGCCTCCAAGAATGTGATTGACAGTGATGAATCCAATAGATTCAACTACTTTCCAACCAATCAGTGACTTGATGGGGAGGGTCTAGTGGTAAAGCAGTGAAAGCTATGTAGGAGACACAGGAGCATGGTGGCACTGGTCTCCATCTTGGGTGTGTGTGCTGGAGATCTACTGGACTTCTGATCAAAATGATGCCTCCTTCCGTACAAAATTTCTCTCTTTCTCCCAGGGGATAAATCCTTTGTAAATAACCCAGAATAAACTAGTTTCTCTAGTTGGAAAGCATTCTCTGTTCAATCAATTGTTTCAAACCTGGGGGGTGGAGCTGAATGCTGAGCCTCACTGCAAGAGGAGAATTCATAAGACAAGCAGCAATAAATACAGTGGTGCAAATATCTCTATAGCAAGACATACACGTCTCTGGGTACATGCTCATAGTGAGATAGTTGAGTGATATGGTAGCTATATTTTAAAGTTTTTGAAGAACCTCCAAACTGATTTCCATAATGGTTGTACTAACTTGCATTCCTAACAGCAGTCCAACATTTGTTGTCAGATTTCTTGATAATCGTCATTCTGTCTGGGGTAAGATAGCATCTCAAGGTTACTTTAAGTTGCATTTTTCTGCTGACTAGGGGTGTTGAAAATATTCTTAACTCATTTCTAGCCATCTGTATTTCTCTTTCTGAAAACTGCCTATTCAATTTGTTGGCCCATTTGTTCACTGGTAATTTTATTTCCTTGGTATTTAATTTTTGAAGGTCTTTGCGTATTCTGGATATTAGCCCATTGTCTGATGCATAGCTGGTAAAGATTTTCTCCCAATACATAGACTGTCTGTATGTTCTAATGATCATTTCCTTTGCTATGCAAAGCCTTTTGAATTTCATATAGTCCCATCTGTTGACATTTAGGGTGAATTCCTATGCTCTTGGTGCTCTATCCATGAAGTTCAATGACATGAATAGTACTCCCTATATTTTCATCTGGGAGGTTAAGATTTTCTGCTTTTAAATTAAGGTCTTTGATCCATTTCCAATTTTTTTTTTTGTACAGGATAAATGCTGTGAATCTAATTTCATTCTTCTGCAGGTGGAAATCTTGTTTTGCCAACACCATTTGCTGAATGGGCCATCTTTTTTCCAAAGATTGATTTTGCCTCCTTTATTGACAATTCAGTAGAAACAACTTTGTTGGTTTATTTCTGGGTCCTCTATTTTGTCCTATTGGTATACCTGTCCAGTTTTAAGCCAGCACCAAGCTGTCGTTACCACCACAGCACTATAGTATTATTGGAAGTTTGGTATTGTGATGCCTCCAGTTCCATTATTACTCTATAGATTTGCTTTGGCAATTTCTGGTCTTTTATGATTCCATGTGAATTCTTCTATTTTTTTGAGGTCTGTGAAATATGACATTGGAATTTTAATAACCATTCCATTAAATCTCCAGATTAATTTTAGTAGTATGGCCATTTCTCACAGTATTGATTCTGCCAGTCTGGGATCATGGAATGTTTTTTAATTGTCTAGTGTCATCTTTGATTTCCTTTTTTCCATTTCTTGACATTTTTATTGTATAGATTTTATCTTCTTTGACTAGGTATATTCCTCGGTACTTAATTTTGGGGAATGTTATTTTGAGTGGGATATTTTCCCTAGTTTCTGTCTCTGAAGGCATATTATTATTATAAAAAAAAGCTACTGGCCATTTTACACTGAGTTTTAAAACTGCAACTTTATTTTTTGTATTTATTAGGTCTAGGACTTTTCAAGTCAATTCTATGGGTTCTTTTACATATAGAACCATGTCATCTACTACCATGGTTTCATCTTACCCTCTCTTATTTTCATTACTGTTTTTCTCACTCTTGTCTAACTGCTATAGCTAAGAGTTCAAGCACTATATTAAACAAGAGAGCAGAGAGTGAACATCCTTGTCTTGTTCTTGATTTTAGAGGAACTGTTCTCCTCTTGACTCCATTTACTATAATGGAGTTTGCTGTATATAGCCCTTATTATTTTGAGGGATGTTCCATCTATTCCTAACCTCTGCAAAATTTTTATCATGAAGGCATCTTGAGCTTCACCAAAAGCCCTTTTGGCATTCATCAAGATGATTATATGGTTTCTTCATTTGATGAGTTTATATGATATATTACATTTACTGGTTATACATATGTTGAATTGACCTTGTCTTTATGGGATGAAGCCCACTTGGTCATAACATAAGTTCTTCTTAATATGTTCCTGAATTCAGTTTCCAAGCATTTTGGTGAGAATTTTTGCATATGTTCTTCAAATAAATTGGCTTGTTTGTCATAAATTGCTTTAATTTGGGGATGTTTTGCAAAACCATTAATTCTTCATCAATTTTAAATGATAACGTTGCAAGATGGAGTATTCTTGGCTGTTGACAATTATTTACTTTCAGAGCCAGAAACATTTCATTCCATGTTCTTCTTTCTTTTTGATTGCTGATGAAAAATCTGAGGTTATTATGATATTTATGCCTTTGTATGTAACTTGATATTTTTCATTTGCTGCTTTATTATTTTTTTACTTTGTATTTTTGATATTCTCACTATATGACATGTTGTGGTGAGTCTTTTCTCTGGTATTCTCTATTTGGAGTTCTATATATCTCCTGTGTTTGAATGTCTACTTCTTTTACTAGGTTTGGGAAATTTTATCTGATAATTATATTAAATATTGTCTGTTCCATTTGACTTTATCTCTTTTGTAAGAAATTTTTACTGAGTTTTTTTTAAATTTCACACAACTATTCTTAAGTCAGCTGTAATTCTGACAGACTTTCCTTTATATGTAACTTGTTTTTCTCTAGCAGTTTTCAGTACTCTCTTTTTGTTCTGTACATTTAATGTTTTACTGGGCATGTCTAATTGGTGTTCTATGTGCCTCTTGTATCTCTATAGGTATGTCTTTCCTTAAGTTAGAGAAATTTTGAGTTCTCCATCTTCCAAAATGAGTTAAATGCTTTGTTTTCTGTATCTTTTTTTCCCATAGGGATGTTTGCATGAAACTTAACCTCAGGGACTGAAGGAACTAGGTATAGGTATTGACTTTCTAATGAAATTGCTGAGGATATTTCATCTTGCCTATATGCCAACTGTACCTTCTGTGAGGTCATACACCAAGCCCCAAGGCATCAAGACAGGATCAATATTGAGTCATCACTTTGTGAACTTGCTAGGGGAAAGACACTTAATGCCAGACCCAGCAGAGTCTATGAACCAAACTGGGGCTCTAGTAAATGTCAGAGATCTAAAACAACCCCTAGGACCACATCACTATAGTCTGACAATCTTACAGAGACTACCATTAGAACCTCAGAAGCCTAAGTCACTCAGAGGAACCTAGGCACACTGGAGCTAAATCTCAGGCTTTGCAGAGACCTCTGACCTCACTAGGGCTTGGACACCTAGTACCACCATACTTCCAGGTATGGGAGTCTAGTCCAAAATGCTTCCTGGACCTGCTGGAGCAGAAAGCCTGCTCTGGAGGTTCTCTGTGGTCCTTATTAGCATTGGAGGCCTAGTTGCTGTCTAGGTCCAATGAGATAGAGACCTGGTGCTACCTGAGGTCGAGGCCTGCTCCTTTAATAAGTGCTACACTCCTCTTAACTTTATAAACTCTAGGATTTTATTTTATGCTTGCTATTGGAATCTCACTCTGATCTCCCCTTAGCACTCAAATATTTGTGATCTCTGCTGAAAGAGTTCAGATGAGACACCTAGAGTGTAGTATAGAAGAGAGAGAAAGCTCATGACAGAGTAAAATGTTGTAGTCTCAAGAGCGAGAGGGGCCTAGGACCAAAGGGACCTTGGCAGAAGAAAATACTTATAAGGGGTAAGAGTGAAAAATGGCCAGACAGAACATTATGCCAATCTATATTTTTAAATAGGCTTTGTATTATTTCTTAAACTACATAACACAGACATCATTTATAGAAGGATGTTGTCCTGCCTAAATGATTGACAGACCCATTTTGACTGTGTCTTAACATGGGAAGGCCATGGTATGTCTTTGTTCTTTAACAGAAAACAATCTTGAGACATTCCAGAAAAGTGAATTTATAAAATTAGCCATGCCCTGAACTATAAATTGTATTTGAGAGAGCCTAGGCTACATGCAGTCCTGTCTGCGATAAAGAGAGCCAAGTTTTATCAGGAGTAAACAGCCTTCGCATGATGGATCCCAACAAAGCCCTGCCACCTCCACCTCCCTCTCTTATGTCTCATCCATAGCTGCCCTTTTACATGGTGTTTGAAATTTTAACATGGGGCTATTGTCATTCTTGGTCACTATTTTCTAACACATTTCTAATTCTAAGGACAGGCAATTGTGATGTTTCCCCTTTCTTTTAGCTATCACTGTTAATCACTTGCAAAATCACTGTTAACAGTGTCACAGAAAGTGGAGTCAGGAGCTGATTTTTCAAGGAAAACATAAAGCAAGTCCTACAAATCTGCTGAGTCAAAGAACATGTCTGTGGACAAAGAACTCTGATAAGCATGAGAGTCTTCTATGAATTGCCCAATAAGGCCCCTGAGCCCTTTCCATAGAAGAGAATGGAGAATACTTTTCTTTAAGATTAACAGTCTTTTATCCAATTTTTCAAAGCCTAGGCTTGAATAAAATGATCTCTTCCTCCAATCTCTGTGTCCCAAATTGTTTCAGTAGAGGTTGCAAGACCTTGAGGTTCCAATAACAATTAGAGTACTTCAGTTTCAGTTTTATACACTGATGATGATGAGGGAGGGGTCCAACCTCAATTACCTTCCAGCCCACTAACATTTGAATAGCTACCTAGCAATACTGTTACCACAATGGCCACTGAGCAGAGATGGAAATTGAATCTGGAAGTTGCACTTCATTAAGAGAGCCAAGAATCTGAGAACACAAAATGTTAACACTCCAGTAACTGCCTTACATCTCATCTCCATGCAGCAGATTATATAAGGACTGTGGTGGTGGGGAGTGAAGGCATGGATAAAGGCAGTCAACTCTTTTGGAGATCAGTCTTGCCTTTGGTCAGATGGTCAATCATCTGAGATTTTTGATGGTTCTATTTCATTCAGGATTGTCCCTTGTACTCTTCTCTCATTCTGATGATGGTTGGACACAGCAATTCTTGAAATGATACCAGTATCCAGTTTGTACTCCTCCAGAAACATCTGGGATGGGTCGTGGGTTAACTAGAACAAACAAGCCCACCTACAATGTGTACCTGATCAATTGTTAACAGGTCCTACAATGTAGAGAATAGCTGTATCTTTTACAGAATATAGAAATGTCATTATGCATCCTTTCCTCCCCTTTTCAATACTAAATACCTACTTATACTAACTTGTCCTGAAATTCTCTTCTGTGGTGTAAATAAAGATCATGGCTTCACCAGAACAGAGGCCTCTAAAACAGAACTCTTCATGTTGTACAGCTAGAAACAGTAAGTTTTCTCCAACTGTCACTGATGAAACTAAACAACCATATTTGAACTTCTTACTTAAACTTGATCTATATCTTGTTATGTCTTATTCCATTAGCCACAGCAAGTTATGCAGTAAAGTCCAGAATTATTGGAGCAGAAATGTATAGTCTTCACATAAAGAAGCAAGAGATTAAATAGCTGTGAATATTGAATATAATAAAACATATCTTTATGTGCTTGAGGATTGCAAGGCCAAATCCTATTATCAGCTGTCCCACAGTGCACTATCTTAATGGTGTTATCATTTTCCATAGTTATTGACTAAGTGAGATAACCCACACAGAGAAAAGTTCCTCTGAATAAGTCCAGTGTGCATTACTTCTTTCCTTCCACTTAATTGCAAAGATTTTTGTGTTATCAGCATGCCATTTTGAAAGAACATTAGAGGAACTGAAATACTTTCTAAAAGCTAATAGATTCTTGCTTTGTATATTAGCACAACTTATTCTGCAAAGGCTCCAGCAAGGGGAAAGAGAAGGTCCTCAAACCAGAGTTTTAGGATACACTCAAAGAATCATGTACTTTTATATCCTTTTTGTACCCTAATTACTTTTCTATTTGCATTGCAAATGTTACCATATTGAAATTCAATTCAAATTCAGATTATGGTCTCTGCAGAAAAGTGAGACACTAACCTGTGATTATTGTTAAAAATGGCCCTTGGAGAAAACTAAGCCTCTGTTGTGTTGCCTAAAAAATATATGAATGTTCTTTTGATCCAGACAGAGGACAAGTTGGACTAAAAAGCCTGTGGCAGTAGGAAGCCAACATTCTAAAGAAGAACATGATTTGTGTAAAGCCAATTTGTTTGAATATTACATCACCATCGCTGGATCAATTTGATGTTAATGTTTAATTCAGAATGTCCATTTTACTAGCAAACTAGAAATCCTGCTGCTAACTTTTTTGGTAATTCAGCTTCCCACAATGGATTTTCCTTTCATCAGAGTCTATAAGTTACTTGACCTCAACCCACCATGCTCTCCACATATTTCTTTATACTTCATGGTTCATTTGTTCCTGGGATGGGGGGAATGTGACATCCTACTAAAAGAGTTCATTATGTTGCTGGTTATTCATTCTCAAGCTCAGAACTTCAGTCTCAGTATATATGACATTCAGAAATTGCATGTTGCTGAAATAGAAAACCCGAGCTGACAGTGGACTACGGTTTAAAAGGTAGAAGGGAAACTAAATTTTCATTAAGAGTTAGACATATGTGTTAGAAAATAAGACAAAGGAAACATGTCCTCTAATCATGTTCAGTCTTTAATAAACAGGACATTTATTGAATTTCAGTATCTCACTTATAAGTTGAAGGATGAAGTTAGGCAATTATACTATACAGGGAAAGTAGTACTAGAAATCTATTCAAATATTCTATTATCAGGTTTTGATCTTCCTGTATGATAAATACTCTTGGCAGTACTGAATTTTTGAAAAAATATTCCAAACATTTAAGACCTCTAAAGGTGTATCTATTCCAAATGTGACTCAATGATTATAAGCTTTTTTGTTTATAAAAAGTTTATTGAAGGTCACTATTTTGGGCTAGCCTCATGTACTATGTCCCACCAAAGGAGATGAAATCAAAGCCACTTGTGCTAATGTCATATAATTAAACTAAACACGAAATGGATCAATTTTTTTGGTGCAAGTTGTCTTTGGCACGTTGCCAAACTCCTCTTCCACTTGTCTTTCCCTTGGTCCTAGCCCATCCATTCTCCATGCTATCCCATCTAGCCTAACCCTCCACCTTCCAAAGTCTTCCAGATCTTTCACTCAGCCAGTGTTTCCCCAAAGTCCTTATCAAGTTCAAGTCTACAACTAATCTCTACATTAGAGTCATCACTAAAGTTAAAAGTATTGATACCAATCTTACCCTCAGAGATTCTGATTTAATGAGTCTGGTAGAAATACTGATATACAGTTTAAGGTGACTACTAATCTGTGTAGCTACCTCTTAACATTCTTAGAAGGTTTCTCAATTGATTTTCTCTGCTCCACTGGTTAACACTGAAGGGTTTTTAGATGTTAATGATATATTTGATAAATGCAAAGAGAATTTCCATTGTGACTGGGACTACTCAAACTAAGAGACTTTCTGGTAGATTTGAATTTCATACATCTCAGGAGAATAAATAAACAAGGAGGAATGACTAACTTCTATTGAACCTGGGGATTATTTAGTACATTCAGAGGATAACTTATAATCTTCACAATGGTTCTAAAGAATAGTCATTTCTTTTGAATTTAGGAAGTATAATCTGATCATTTGCATCTGCAATTAAGAAGATCCTGACCCATTTGAACATTTTGAAAGCATCTGTGTTGCTCACCTTTCAAGAACAGTACAAAAGACAAATAGGCTGGCTAGATGCCAGTGGTTGAATTTGCACTGGGGAACATCTGGGTACAAATGATTGGCTGGGTGAGACTTAATATGTGTGGTGGAATGCATGAGGTCCTGTCGGGAGTTGGGAGGCATGGATGGGGAAGGGAGTCTAAACTTAATTAAGAACCATTGTATGAAATATACAAAAGCTCAATAATTTTTTTAAAAGAATCTTAAAAATTAAAAATGATTAGACCTTGGGGATCCTTTTTATCTGTCTACAGATATTTTTTTACTTTGGAAAAAAGTTGGAAATGCCTTCTCTTTTTAGGAAGCATGTAACTCTATTCTATTCTGTTACTAATAAGGGATAAAAAAAATAATCTGAGTATCTTCTATGTTATCTCTAGTCTGCAACAGACATTTTTAATTGCTTAATCAGCAGTTATTCCATTATTTTCCCTTAATAATAGGATCTACTCCTATCTTATTATGAAGCAGGGTGCCTTTTGAGTGGAGTTATTGTAACTCTTAGCACTGGTAGCAAATCATAATTGGCCTGAACTTAATGTTTTTATCAATACTGGCATCAGGAAAAATATTATAATCTACCTTGAAGTCAATAAGAGCATTTTATAGACAGTTAGTGTTTGTTGACAGGTAGGACAAGCAGACAACCTAAGTGGACCAAATCAAAAAAAAGCAGAACATTATTCAATAACTGAGAGAAAGAAAGCTGCCTGTCTTTGATTATACTGATAGGAAAACATGCATCCCTAGCTCCATCTAGAAAGTTCTTCTAGAACCATCAGTAATGCTACCATAGGTGGGAGCATAGAGAAATATAAAGAATATCAGCATTGAATTTTTCATTTCCCATGTGCTATAATTGCCCTTATTGTTCAGATTTCTACTGAGATTTCTGCTACTCAAACTAAAAACATACAGGTGTCAATCTAGACTACATATGCCCAATTCATAGAGAGGAGTGATTATTTGCCTCTTGGAATCCTATGATTTGCAAAATGCTAGTTTGTTTAATAAGAACCAGGTTTAGAACAATGGTTCTCAAACTTGTCTCCACATTAGAATCATCTAGAGACTTCAAAAATATTTATCTCTGTATTTCAGAATCTCACCTTCAAATAGTTTAAATGCTTTAGGATGGAGTTGTGTGTGTTTCTCTATCTTCTTTGGTTTATCTTCATGGTGAGAAAACAGCTAGAAACTGGAAAGTGAAAGAGGGGTACCCCAATATAGCAAATAAATAAGGAAATTTCAACTGTTTTAAATCTTACTGTTACTATGCCCAGGATGCTGCTTCCTCTAACCATGGACTCTAGGATTCTGGGAAAATGGAAAGTAAAAATAAGCCCAGTTTATGCAATCTTAAGGAGATTTTATTTACTTTGTGACATCCAGGGAGACATGTTGTTACTGAAAGATGCGAATTCTTGAGTTAATTTCCAAGAAGCAAATGTTTGCAAAGCTTTATAAGTCCCTATATGACAATATATTCTCTAATATCTTTTTTGATCTTTATACCTCTGCCAATCACCATGACAACACACACAGATATTAACCAAGAAACCTGGACAGCACACTTCTGGTCTTTTACAATTCTTTTCTGAGACATTTCACAAAGTGATTAATAGTCCCGAATTTCCTGAGATTCTCAGGTCGTAAATTATATATATCAGATATGGGGAAGGGGCACATCCTTATGAAAGACACCGAGAGTCATAAAAATGGAAGACATAGGAGAGCTATGCAAAAACAAAGATCCACCGCAATACAAAGAGTAGCAGGAATTGTTATGCCAACATATGATCATCTATTTGGGGGAAGGAATAGCAGAAATTCAATTAAGATTTCAAAAAAGGGACAGAGAGCTAGGAGAGCCTTGCCTGACTTCACTTTTTTTGGATAAATCTACAGTTTCTTTCTCTGATTCAAGGGACATGCCTCCAAATGTGATTGAAATCCAACCAACCAATGACTTAAGGAGGGAGAGCTAATGTAAAAGCAGGGAATGCTGGGAAGGAGAGAAGTGGGTGCAGCGCCAGGGCCTCTGTCTTGGGTGTGTGTGCCAGAGGTAGAGGAGGACTTCTGATCAAAATGCAGACTCCACCATATGAAATCTCTGTCTCTCTCCCCAGGGGTGAATCCTTTGCAAGTAAACCGGAATAAATTAATTTCTCTAGGAGAGCATTCTCTGCTCAGTCGGTTCAAACCTAGGGGTGAGGAGGTGGGACTGAATGCTGGGCCTCACCACAAGACAATTCATAAGAAAACTTTAATTTTGTTTACCTACTAGGCATCAATATAACTACTATAAAATGCTTTTATGTTTAACAGTCTCAGGTAACCTAACTTCCTAATATCCTTTAACACTTACTTGAAATGATATGTATTCTAATATTTGGTTTTTCTCCTCAGTAGCAATGTGATGCACGTGTCACTTAGTACTCTTTAACAAATAATTCTGATGCTCATTAATATACAATAATGAATACTTCTTAACACTGATAAATGAAAACATCATTTGGGCAACTTTGATTAAGGCATTCCTTATGCTATGAAGGGGATGCCCTTCCCATGACATGGTTAGAAATGCAAAAGAAAAAAGCAAATGTATGTTGTTTCTGTTATTGTCAAGGTTTGGAACAGGTTTATTTTTATTATTACTTTTTCCCATATGCCTTGGCCAAAGCAACTGACAGAGCAAAACTCGCAATCAATGAAAGAGAATACATTCTACCCAGTGGTATGAAATTCAATGTCACATGGCAAATTATGGATTCAGGAGAACTGAAGGATGGAAATAATAATGCAGCCTACCTTGCAGATAAAATTCAGGCTCTAAAGTAGATGAAAGTTAGCAAGCTTGTTCTATAAAGAAATTGAATACTTTAGCTTTTTGTGAGTATACAGCTACTCCATCATTATATTACAAAAGCCGAACAGACCATATTTTAATGAGCTAGCATAGTTATAGTCCAACAAAACCCAATTTCTTAGCACTGAAATTTAAATTTCATATAATTTTCAGGCACAACAAAAATAGTATTTTTCTTTGGATATTTGCAACTACTTAAAATACAAAAAGAACATTGTTAGTTCATAGGCTATATAAACAGAAGCAACAGTTCAGATTTGGTGCAGGCTATAGTTGTCTAGCTCTATTCTAAAACATGGTATATTTGCCTCTCGATTGTTGATTGCCTCCAAGTCTCACCTACAGAAACACTCCAGGCATGCAGTGTAGTTGGTTTCCTTGTATACCCATTCTGTCCAGGGATGTCTTAGCCATGAGTTGGCTATTATCTCACCCCAAAGTTCCCTGCCTCTTGCCTGGTCAGTATGTTTCTAGCCCTCTGTCTAGTCCTACTGAGTGTTTTTCGCATTTGCAATGCGGTCCCACAATCTGTGAGATAAAGATAGACTATAGCAATCCAGCCTTTATATTTTTATAGAATTTATTTTGTTGATTCTTGCAGAATTTCATACAATGTATTTTGACCATATTCAGACCCTGTCCCCCACCTTACCACCCTCCACAACTTCCTGTTCTCTATTTTTATTTTCTAAGATCTATGGAGTGAAATTTTTTTATCTCCAAATGCTCTTGGGTAAGAAAACATCCCTTGGAATCTGTTCAATCTACCCAGAATCACACCCTTAAAGAAAGACTCTCTTTCTAGCATCTACCAAGTGCCAACATTTTTTCAGGTAGGGTTGGGGCTTCTTGTCTACCTCTCCATCCATGGGCTTGTGTCTGGCTTGGGCTCCTGAAGGTTTTGTGCATGCTGTTGCAATTGCTGTGAATTCATATGTATGACAACCCTGATGCCTAGAAACTCTGTTCATTGACATTCATCCACCACCTTTGGCTCTTGCAATCTTTCAATCTCCTCTTCATCAATGATTCCTGAGCCCTGGGGAGGAAAGAGGGTGATACAGGTGTCCCATTTAGAGCTGTAAATCTGTAATCTCTTAATCCTAATCTCTTAATTAAGATATTAATCTCTTAATCTCTGCACACTGACCAGCTGTGGGGCCAGTGTTTGTTGCAATAAGGTATTGAGCAAAGCCCAGCAACCCGGGAGGCCCTGAAGGGACGGCAGGTGTCTGGCCTGCTCTGCCTGATGTGTGATAACCTGGCCCCAGGAATTCACTATAGATATGAATCTTCCTTTCCCCCATCCCAGACCAGAACCAGGTTTTTGGGTTTCGTTTCCCCATTCCTAAACTTCCACAAGCTTCCCACCTTTAATCCTTTAACCCCACCTCTAACTTTCCCAATGCCAAAATGCCTTCTTATAAAAACTCCTGTCTTGGTCCCAATAAACGATCTGCCCACCGAAGCAGTTTCCCGGGTGTCATTTCCCGCCGCACTCTGAGCCATTCTGAGGACCTGTTTTACTCTCCGTTCTCTGGAGAAGGAGCCCCACAACCAGCCTCTGTCTTTCCATTGTATTATTTGTATGTGCTTATCTGAGCAGACTAGCAGTTGTAACATTAAATTTTAAAAGGCTGGAGCTGGAGGGATTGCTCAATGGTTAAAAGCACTGGCTGTTCTTGCACAAGACTCAGGTTCAAATTTGAGCACCCACATGGCAGCTAACAACTGTCCGTGATTCCAGTTCCAGGGAATCCAATGCCCTCTTCAGTAACTGGCATGCACTCCATGACACTAGTACATTTACACACATGCAGGTATAACTCTCATACATATAAAACAGAAAGGAAGGAAGGAAGGAAGGAAGGAAGGAAGGAAGGAAGGAAGGAAGGAAGGATTTTAAAAAATTTAAATGGCCTGGAACACTAAACCTTTATTTCTCATGACTATAATGAGAGTCATGAGGTCATGTGAGCATTTGAGCTCCAGTACTATTATTTAAGGATTTGGTCACATATCTTGTAGCTTAGCCTTCTGAAAGGTCCTACTAATATCCTCTATTGTGCAGTCAAATGAGAGAAGGACTATACAAAGCAGAGTTTTATTGGCCAGTCCTGGAGTACATCCCTTCAATTCCATGGACAAGAAGCCTATTCAGTGGCCACATAAAACAGTAAAGGAAGCTGGAAATAAGGTTGAAAGAATGAATGAATGAATAAATGAATGAATTATATTTATAGGAAAACTTCACTTGTTTAGAGTACACACCAGAGTTGTTCATGGATGACTAAAAATTTAAGGCTAATTGAATTTGGTAAAAAGCAAGCTGGACTGAATTCTAACCAACTACACTAAATTTCACATTCCCTTTGTTTTGAGAAACATTGCAAGGTTATTTTCTCAAATGTGTCCTCTCTGACAAGTGCTTTTCACTAAGTAAAAACATAAAAAATCAGACTTAAGTTACTCAGGCCTGTTTTAGCTTTGCCCCTCACTTGACAATGTTTTTGCTCCTATTGAGGAACCATGAAGGATTCCCAGACACAGCATTTTGGTTAGTTGGTAGTTTCCTCCACCCTCCACCCACTCTGCTGCCCTGAGTATGGCCTTCCCTTCCGGACCATCTGCACTCACTCTTGGCTGAAATAGAATTAATGCCATTCACTGTTTGTCTGTTTGTCTCACACAGTTCTAAGATGCGTTTCTTTGTCCCTGTGTCAGCATGCTGGCTTACACAACAGAGGCTGCTTTCAGCCATCCCTACTGAGAGAAAACAACAGCATTTCCTGTTGTGATAACTTCTTTGCTTTCAAAGGAAACATGTTAAGACTGAGGAGTTCTTTGTCATGCTGTCTCTAGGGACTATGGTGGGTTTTTTTGATCATATTATAGCTAGGATTCAATCCAGCAAGAATCTTAAGAGTGCATTCTGGAGGGGTTGCTAAGTACAATGGGCACAGAAAAGAGAAATAACAATACAGCTTCTTCCTATTTCTGTGGTGAATCCCTTCTCCACTTCCCAGGTTAACCGTCCCATGGACAACAGAACAGGGATTTATGGACCATTCTTTACTTGTAACATGACATGGAAAATTCCAAAAAGTCATACTACTCTTCTTCCTAGCTTTTGTTTTTCTATTTGAAAGTGCTCCTCCTCATTTCTGTGCCTAAGCTGTCAGTTCTATCCTGGCTTCTTTTCTGCACTTCTGCACATATAGCTTAGAAGTAATGCTACTGGCAGGACCCCCCTGGTTCAAGTGACTTTAACTCATAGTCAGCACCCTACACATTCCCATGTGGCATGCTCATCTGCAGTTACAGGACACTGACAGGTCTTAAGGTTCGCCGGCCAGGCACTGTGCTAAGTGCTTTGCCTATGTTATGCCTTCAATTCCTACAACAATTTCACAGAGTTGGACCATTCCTCTTGATTTGTTAAATGAGGAAATTGAGGTCTTGATCAGGTCTCATAGCTAAGATATCCAAAGCTGAGACTTGAAGTCAATTTTGTGTAACTTCATTGATCCAGCATTTGGTGCTGCCTATCAAACTACTGTAGCTGCAATGAATCTAGGAGAGCATAAATACTCATTTACATGTGGTCCATAGACTAGTAGCCACATCATCACTTGAAAGCTAAAATTCAATGCTCATTATCAAATCTATAACAACATGTTTGTAAGAGACATGTGATATAAGGCATATTAAAGAAAGTTTTAGAGTATCTGCTCAGGAATGTCTTCTTCTTTTATCAAAAAGTCAGTGTGTCAAGTTGTAGGAAAAAGAATGCCATAAAGACCACTTTATGTTTAGACAACATGATGCTGATATAGATATCTTGCAAGATAAGCTAACTCTAGACATCCCAGGGCTATGAGTCAGCACAAAATGGCTGACATCGGATGTCTAGACACCCCAAGAGTAAACAGTGATGTAATCTCTTATATAATTATTTTCGGCTGAGTGCCACTTTTGTGTGATTCTGTATAAATATGGCCTTAAGGTCAGACGCCTGAGCCTTGATCTTCACTGCCTGCCTGTGTGTGTTTGCTTGTATGCTTGTTTGCTTACCTTCGTTTGGTGTGTGTGCCAGTCTGTGTCTGCCTATGCATGCTTGTGTGTGGCTAGTGCATGCTAGCGTGTGCCCGGATGCCTGTTGCTGCCTGCCTGCCTACCAGCCTTCTTGCTGATGAATAAAGTATGTTTTATCTGTCTGTAACCCCTCTCAGAGTTTTCAACCTCTTGGCCTTCTGTGACCTTCCTCCTTTCCTGGCAGTGGCACTTGGAACTCACACAAGTAATGAGCCTCAGCTTCATTAATTGGTTCAGACACAATGCTAAAATTCAGGTTGCCGCAGAGATAGGAAAAGGATGCACTTCATTTGGTGTCGGGGAGGTGTGCAGGTACACTCAAGGAACACACCTTCTAAGGTGTAGATTATATTGGTTTACAGGACATTTGTTAATTAACCAGCGTTAACTAAAGGAAGGAGAAGCAGAATAAATTAGAGAATATGAATGAACTTCAATACATGTGCAGGAAATGCATGGAACGATCTACCATGTACCATGGAGAGCTAGGATGAATATTTGGTATTGTCTGAAATTGAAGCAAGGGAGTCCATTCCTAATACATTCTTCCTTTGACCAGTTCTTAGATTCCAGTTGCCTGCAATTGAGAGTGGTTTCTGGAGAGAGACATCTGTGAGCCTTCAGGAGCCAACAGCCGGAGGAGGGCCTCGGTCCTGAGAACACGTCTGGGCACCGTGTCAGTGTGTTTAGTACAGGGGGTTTGAAGCTGAATAAATATTTTGACCTTTATACCAAGGATGAAAGAATATCATTCAGAATGACATAATCAAATTTGCATTTGTTTTAACAATCTCTTTTGGCTTCTATTTGGCAATGAACCAGAAGACCGAAAGGTCAACAACAGGAAATTCATTAGAGAAGAGTGTTGGCTTGGACAAAAGGAGTAGCCACCTTTAGAAATAGGTGAATTTAAAATATATTTTGGCCTTAAATAATGCATAAGACATTGTGATGAATTTGCTGTTGAAATATGGAGAAGGACATGTCCAGATGGATGCTCCACTTGTGAAAAGGGTTACAGGGAGAACGAAGGCAGTCTGGGGAATGGTATCCCTGAAGATCTGCAAGGAAAAATAGTGTCTTCATTGGTATCTTAGGACTGAATTTATCCATATACTCTTAGACTTTTCTTTAACTCCTTGTTTATAATAATCTGTGATTTCTATAGCATCTGTAGCAGATATGTGAAAGCTGTTGTCCAAATGGCTCTACAAGAAAGTTTGAGGCTTTCCCCCCGACTGATGTTTTATTTGTGCCCTATAAATATCTTTGGTGAAGTGTTTATAAATTTTCATTTTGTTGAGCATAATAATTTAAAAATAATTCTACAACAATTAATTTCCTCTCAATGTTTCATATTAAAAAATTGACCTGTGAGAAGAGGTGAAACCACTTAGGTGGATAAGGGGCCCTAAAAAATTAGGTTCAAGAACAATTTCTGCCTCTGTGTGGATGAGCTTGTTTGTGTGCTCTCTTTCTATTATGTAATTACTCTGTTTTTCTGAGCCAGACAGTCCTATTAATTAACCCATTAATACTTCAAATATGGTGTCACTTGTGTTTCTAGATGCTAAGGACAGGGATGAATAGGGCTTATTCCTACTTTTGAAGAAGTCATAGAATTGCAGGCAATAGGCAGAAATAACTTTCAGTGTAATTGACAACTGAACTTAATAACTATGGATATAAATCAATTAACCTTAATTCTAAGTAGGTGCTTTCAGGATTTATGTATAATAAAAAAAGTATTCAGAAAAGAGATGACATGATAACTATTACTGTTTGAATATTTGAATTTATACATGTAGTAAAGGAATCAATTAACCTGACTGTCACAGCCATTAAGTCGCCTGCTTTGAAAGTTGAATTCATATATTTACTTCTTTGTCTTTTTTAACAAACATTTCATTTTAAAACTTGGGCAAAAGTATTGTAAGAGGCAGGGGAGGAAGGTCATAACAATGTCTTCCAGGCTCCCGAGAGACCTTATTTATATGAACCTACAGCGATGGTGTCAGCATGCACAAGATCCATGCAAACTCAAGCAAAGAAAAACCCAGCATAGAACTGGGGAAATGGGCAGCAGATGCCAGTTTTTACTGATGAACTACTGACAGATGCTTATTGCAGGGTGAGGAGGTGCTGATCTTCTTAAAAGGACTGACTCCCGGATAGACTCATTAGACCCCAGTGGATGAACTTGCAGTGAGAAATGTCTGGGGACACTAACTTGACTCAATAGGCCTTAATATAAATGACACAATGCAGTGAAATCTAGTGGGAGGGGGGCGATGGGATGGTTCCAATGGAGAAGGAAGTATAGAGATTATTAAGATGTTCTGTACGAAATACACAAAAATTCAATACAAAAAGTACAAAAAATGAAATGAGGCTTCCAGATAATTTAATTTAAAAATCACATTTATTAAAAAAATGTGAATATAGTTTAAATACTTCTCACAATACCTAGGCATAGTTTGTTAGCATCTGACACTGGTATGATATGTAGTGAACCAATATGAATACATTACTGAGTCTGTGTTCTATTCATTTTGCTAGTTTATCACTAATATTTCCCTCCCCATCCCCAAAGTCCCATCTAGGATCTCACTTTGTATTTAATTGTCACATCTCCATAAACTCATCTTGGCTGGACTGTTTTCTCAGATTTGCCTTGTTTGAGGTGATCACAATATTTTTTAATTAATTAATTTACTATTAATTGTGTGTGTGATGTTGCAGCGTGCTCCTGCATACCGCAGTGCATGTGTAGATGTTAGTCAACAACTTCATAGAGTAGAAGAGTAAGTTCTCTTTTTTTCAGCTGTACATAGGTTCCAAGGTCTAAGCTACATTGTCAAGTTTATGGAGCAAGTGCCTTTACCAATACAGAGCTATTTGAATGTCCCTTGGTTGGGACAGTTTTACGGAAGATTGGTAAGCAATTTTGTAGAGTGTCTTGACTCATTATGAATTTTGCAATGGAATTGTGCAGAGGTCAATTGTCATTCTATCACATTATATCAAAAGCTCGGGTTATCAGCATGACATACATGGTTGAGATTAGCTTTGGTCCCGTGAGGTAGTGTTTCTTAGGCTTTTGCAGTCTAGAGAAGCTCCTTTTTCCTCTCCCTTCCACACAGTGTACTTTGGAATGAAGTCACAATGTGCTGTTCCTATACAATGGGAAATAAAGCATCACCACCTTGAAGGCAGAGTGTCTACATGAGTTATTTGGGAGTTGTCACTTCTCTAATTAGTTATCTGGTTAATGATTCAATCATTTATTTACAATAGTATGTTTTCATGGATAGTTTATACATTGGGTGATAATTCCAAATAACATTATTTTATTGTTCAAAAATGTCAGTTTTTTTGAGGGGAGATTGACTCTTTTTCCCGATATACCCCATTATTGTCATAGGTTCCTTTCAATTTATTTGGTTTTATGCACTTTCTTTCTGTACCAAAAGATGCTCTATGCTTGTCTTATATAGTTCCTACCCCAACACTAGAATCAGTCATTATCCACTTTCCTTCTGCTGGAAAGTAGTATTGTGAATACAGACTTGGACATCACCTGCCTTATCTTTTCCAATGGTTTAAAAAATCTTCTGGTGTCCTGCTACATTTTAAAAATCAATTATTTTACAAATATATTTCACAGATATATTTTTCAAAATACCATTTCATGCAATCATAAGACAGTAGAAATCAGATATTTTAGCAAGGACCACAAGATTCTGAAAGCTAGGAATAGTTGATGCCATTTACACATGTGTGACAAAGGAGTATTACCCAGACAGGAGAGGGTTATTGATCCAAAGCTTCTGGCTGGCTTTCAAAGAGAAAACTGAGTCTCTTCCTACAATATGTAATTTGATTAAAGAAAAGAATTAAAGTAGAGTTTAACTGAATAAGAAATGCAGGCACAGCACCTGACTTCTTATATGCTCCTCCAAGTATCCTGTTGTCCTAAAACTGGTGGAGAGGTCAACAGTGTTGCACTTTGCAACACTCATAATCAGCAGGGAGGAAGCTTCCAGTTCAGTTCTAGCTTGAATTCTCTATATCTTGCAACCAAGGTATGCATTGTCTCCAACAGTAGGGTCTTAACAACTAGTTCCACTGTGCAACCCAGACGAATGATAAGTGTCTCTATTGCTTAGGGGCCTCAGTCGCCTCCCTAAACAACAGTTTATAAGGAATTGTCCCACACCTGGCACTGGGATTTTTGTTTAATAGTCTGACATTTTGGGGAGGAGCATTCTCCAACTCTGAGAATATCTCCCTTCTAACGTTTTTAACTCATATTTTTAAAACTAGATTCCAGTAGATGAACTTGCACTGAGGGACATTGATAGGCCTTAACAAAAATGACAGAATGCATGAAATCCAGTCAGGGGGAGGGGACGGGGGCTATGGAAGGGTGCTGATGGGGAAAGGAGTATTAAAGATGATTAAGCTGTTGTGTGTAAATACACAAAAATTCAATAAAAAGTATACAAGGAGTGAGTTGAGTGAATGTTTTCTTGAGTTGAATACATTAAATATAGTTTGCTTTCTCCCAACTAAAGAAATAGATGTATATTCAATTCAGATTCAGAATCATGAAAATACGTAACCCACCAAGGTCATTCTTCCCTCAAAAATGGAGAGCTCCAGAAGGTTCAAGAGCTTTTTGCTTATCTCAGCCTGAGCCAGTAGTTTACTTTTCCTAGAATCCATTTTGTGAAGTCCCTCTGGAGTCACTAGTTTCTCTCTTCCTCTTCTGTTTTTAGTCTCCAGATTCTGAAACTCTTGTTTGAATGTCAGAAACAATGATTTGAAAGATGCTTGTAAAACTGCACATTGTATCCAATTTCTTCTGTAGTTATAGGTCTAATTTTAATCTTTTTCCTCCCTTTTAGTTTATTACTTTTATTTTATGTGTATGAGTGTATTGCCTGCATATAGGTAGGTGCACCTGTGCCCTGCAATGCCCAAGGAATTCAGAAGAGGGCGTCAGATCCTCTGGAACTGGAGTTAAGGATGGTTGTTAGCTGCTGTGTGGGTGCTGGGAATTAAACCCAGGTCATCTACAGGAGCAGCCAGTGAGCTGAGCCATATCACCAACTCCCCATATTGTTTTACTTCTATTTTGATCTATTTTTAAAAATAATTTTAGTTTGTATACATTTCATATTATTTATCTTAATCAAATTTAGACCCCCTCCTATAGCCCCCTGCACTGAATTTCATGCATTCTAATATACATGTTACATCCTATCCAAACATTTGTACTATGGTGTCTTTCGGTGCAAGTTCATCCATTAGAGTCTAGTCAGTCAATCTAGAGTCATTCCCTTAAAGGTCTACTCTCCCTCATCCAACAGCAATCAGTTGCCAATATTTCTTCAGCTATGGTTGTGGCCTGCTTCACATTTTCCTCATTCTATGATTGAGTCAGCATGGGTCTTGTGCATGCTACCACCATGTTGTAAGTTCATATGAGAAAGTTGCCACTGGCCTGAAAGCCTCTGTTTCATTATGTTCATGCACAAACCCTTGGTCTTATAATCTTTCTGCCCCCTCTTCCACAATGTTCCCTGAGCCATGGGTGGGTGAGGATTAATATAGGAGTCCTATCCAGGGATAGGCATTTTGCATTCTCTCGTTCTCTAAAATTTTGCCAATTATGGACTTCTGTGTGCATTGCACTTTGTTGTATAAGGAAGATTTGCCACGTCGAGTAAAGGGAATGTAGTAGTATTCTCTCTACCCTCTCTTCCACTATGTTCCATGAGCCTTAGATATGTCACTTAGGTTTGGGCGGTTCTCACACATATATTCTCTGCATGACCAATTGTGGAACTGTTGTCAAGTTCCATTTTATTAAAGTTTTAAAAACTATTAGCACATACATGTGCAGTATATTTTATAATTCTTTACTGTTGTTGTATTTTGAGACAAGGTCTCATGTAGCCCAGAATGAGCTTGAACTTGTTATGCAGCCAAGGAGGTCCATGCCTTCTCGATTTTGGGGGGATCCTCATAGGGAGTAGGTTTATAAGTTTTCTTACCACATCATGCCCAGTTTTTACCCTTACTTTGATTCATATTTTTTCATAGACAAGTTAGTAGTTCATCTATTTTTCTAATATTTAAATAAAATATTCCAGCTTTATCTGCATTTTCATTATTAAATTTCTTTTTCATTTTGTTAATAAGTTTTTGTTTTCCTTTGGTTTAAATTTCTTATTCTTCTTGAGTTGATTAGTAAATTCACTAAGTGTTTTGTAGTATGGAAACAGCACCTGTATGCTCTGTCAATCGTCCATTTTCATTATTCATAGGTGTTTTACAAGTGCTGATCTTATACGCTTATTGATCCAAGTTGTTTTAGTAAAGTTTGAACACTTGTTATGTTGTGAGTGGTTTCTTTGGGAGTTTGTTCTTTGTGCTTAGTTTTGTTTCATACCCATCATCTTTCAAAGTGTAGAGAAAACTACAATACTTCTCCTTTTACAGAATTTCATCTGCTAATGTAAAGGACAAAGAGTGTATAGAACTATGGACTGTGTGTGTTTGTGTGTGTGTGTGTGTGTGTGTGCGTGTGTTTTCATTTTAAGAAAAAAGACATTACAGTTAACACACACAAAACAAGAATGCAAGCATCCATACAAATCAATCACTTTTCAGTATCCTAGTGACCACTTCTAAATTGTTGCAGGTAGAACCCAAGGATATTCCCCAGGGTAAATACAGCAAATAAACAATTTCCCAGGCAAAAAAAAAGAGAGCAAAGTTTGATATGAGCAAGAATGAAAAAGCAGCAGCCATCTTCATACCGTCAAATATAGCTTTCTACCATATTTAGATTAAAATGTGGGTTCTGCTATTGTTTACTACACATAACTTCAAGTAAGAATCATCCAAGAAACTTTTCAGCTGCTCAAAGTACAAGTCAATTAATACTTGGAGTGGTACACAGGTACAGGTATTTATGAAGCACCCAGAAGGCAGACATGATAAGATTTACCATTCCATGTGTATTGTCTGAGACATCCCCAGCTGAATCTTACCTGATGATCCATTAATGCTGTAAACATGTAGATCTCAAATTTGAAATTTAGCAGAATAACTAGAAGGTCTTTTTAAACCACAGATTTCTGGGCTCCATACTGTAGTGTCCAATTCAGTTAAGTGTGACTAAAAGCCTCTAAATTGACATTTTGAACATTCCCTAGTGAGGCTGATGCTGTTAGTCCTTAGACCACACCTTGAGACTCACTATTATAGATAATTGAGCTTTAGTTTCAGGATGGTGACTACATTTAATATTAAGCTACAGTGTGAATTCTTTTAAGAACCCATCATGATTAGAGCTTCCAAAAAGAAAGCATATTGAGTACACTTTTCAGGACCATGTAAATTTACATTTTATAAACCTGCTGTGTTCTCATTTAACAGAAGTCTTTATAAAGTATTTATTAACAAATACTTTGTAGGCAGCTGAGCTAATTGCCATATTAACAATTCAAGTGTGATGTAGTTTTTTCAATCTAAGAACCTCATTTAGCATTTCAGCATTAATTTCTAATTAACTGCTAATGTTTTCTTATGTTTTTATGAGCTCGCTTATGTGTAGATTAATTCTTAATCTGCATTGATTTCTGTAGTAAAATTATTCATTTCTTCCAACTCTTATGACAGGAAAAGGGTGTAATAGAATCTAGTAACAAAAGGCAAAAAATGCAGCTACAGATCAAAAGTTTCAGAGTAGATACATTTTCACAAAATTGTCAAAGTTTCTGGTGGTACAGGAATCAAAAAATTATGGTCCATACACCAAAATCAGCCCACTCACTATTTTTGTAAAGTAACTTATAGTCGTTCATTTTTATAATGTCTATAGCTGCTCTCAGGACACAGTGGCAGACAGCCATAGTTCATTAAGTTCATTATCAACTTTCTGCATGTAGAAATAATTAGGCATTCATGGGATCACCCTATCCAAATTCTTCCTCATACATGGCTCATGAGAACTTTGTCAAATGTTTTACTGACATCTTGATCTTATAAGCTTGTCAAAGATATAAATGGGCTACTTTAGTATGAATTATGCATATTGAACCTGATATTGACTGACAGTGATGGTTCATTTAGAGCTTGCCCTGTCACTTTGAGAACATAAGAGCTATTTTGCTGAATCGGAGACCTAACTTTACTAACTAATATTGTTTTTGGACAGTTTTTGAGACTTAATTTTTGCACAGATTGTCCCTACTGCTACCTTTCTCTTTTGAAATAAATGGTAGTTAACCTCAGAGATAGTTTGTAAATAAACCATAGAAATGGATACATTTTGGAAGAGGATTTAAACCTTGGTGGGTTTAAAGATATGAAAGATGTTGGTGTCATTACAAATTGCTGTTGAAATCAGTTATACCGGGATGAGAGATCGGTATTCCCTATTGTATCACAGAATTCAAGTAATAAGAATAATTTGAAAGAGGAGAAAATAGGTGGATAGGAAAATAAAAGAAATGAGAAAAAATAAAGACAGAAACAGAAAGAGAGAGAGAGAGAGAGAGAGAGAGAGAGAGAGAGAATAGGTGGCTAGAAAATTATCAGTTCCTATAACCTAAAGATTAGTATCTGGATATAGCATTAGATGTGGTATAGCTGAGAAAGCAGCCATAGTAAGAAAGTAAATTAAAAGAGACAATTAAACAGTCAGTAACAACTTGGAAACGAACATAATAGGATGGCAAAAAGGAAGCCAGATGAGTAAGTAAAGTTTGAGGCATCGTGCCTCACTGGTCTAGAGACTATACCTTGAATACTAAATTTAGCTTTGTCATGAGGCATCAAGGATTTGGAGAAGACATGAGACCAGGGATGAAAATTACTGAGGCCTGACAAAAAGTAATTTACAGATAAATCACTACAATACTTCTTATCAGATGAGTGATAAATAAAAATCAGAGCAGCAAAAAAACTACTTCTGCCCCATAATAATATCAGGTGAATTTATGCCCATTAGTCTTGTGTTCATGTTATAATTTTTTATAAAAATTCTGCAAAATTCAGATCTCTTCTATGGTAAAGTATAAATCCTGCATCGTTGATTTTACTGAGAAAAAAATATTGAAGGAAAGAACAGGAGAAAGTTTAATTGGTAGAGATGTTTTCTGCTTTATCTCTTCTTAATCAGAGAGTTATGTATCAGGGGAAACATATATTTATATTGATTGATTTCATGGTGCATTTTAGGTTTATTCTTGGTCACTGAGTCTCTGCTTGACTGATTTTTTACTAGGCATTATAAATTTAAATTCAGTTATAGGAGCCTTTGCTGTTACCAGACACTGGGCTAGGACGTTAACCAAATAAGACACAGTTTCTATCGTTAAGGATTTATGCTCTCACTGAGGAATCAAGGTAGTAGTCAGTCATTTAATATATATGCTAGAATGGGAGGGCCAGAAGGGTAACTATGAATGATCAAAGAGAAAAGTTGAAGTACAGATATTTTTTTGAAAGGAATTTGAGAAATGATATGGCAAGTTGATTACCAAATCAGGTCCTCATTCTTGACTTTTCTGTATATCTACTCCTTCATGATGTCTTTTTCAATCTCCTTGAATATGGCCTGATCTTATGACTTGCTTTGGCTAACGACAGCAGAGAAGAAGACTACGAGAAGGAGAACAGAAGCATGCCAAATGAGGCCATGCTACATCAAGCAGTACCCATCAACCCATACCAAAGCAAAAGCAAATGGGTAGTGTAGTGGAGAGCAGATGAGTCTGACCTATAAGAGCAGAATGCCTCAGCTGACGCTTAGGCTCATGGGAAGAGATAAATTATAATTGTTAGAAGACATTAAAATTTAAAATTACTTGTTGTTTAGTAAAAGATTACTAATACAGAATATTTGGAAGTATAAGACAACAGGGCATAGTTGACAGACAAGACGTGCTATAAGATGTATGGAAAATCACTATGGTGAGACAGGAGATGAAGGCTCAGAAGGGAGAGTTCAGTAAGAACTGAATCTTTCTGAGTTACAAGCCTTGTTAAATAGTGAGGAACCACTTATGATTTGATTTTAATGCCTAGAAGGAAGGAGGTCATTAAAGTCCATTTTGCAGCGATCCAGGCTAGATGTAATACTATTCTGACCTGGAACAGACTGATGAGATTGAATAGACACGGACACTATGGAAACATTATTTAGGATATAAAGGGAATAAAACTGCTGCTTTAACAATTGGGAAAAAATGGGAGACAAAAAAATCCCAGAGTTTCTGCCTGATGTTGCTGCTGCTGTCTAATATGGGCAAATGTAAGGAGGAGACTGAGGTTTTCATAATGTAGAAAAGAACTGAGCAAAGATTGAGATTTCTTAATTTGAGGTACCAGTGATATACACAAAGGAAATCAGTAAAACGTTGATTATATAGATCTGGCACTCAGGACAGCAACTTGAGCTAGCAATAATTTTGACATTTGACATCACAAAGTTGCTACTTCAAGCCACTTAAACTTCTTCTGAGTACTTATATGTGGCATGTGCTGTACTCCATCCTTAGATGATTGTATGGACATCACCAGTACAGATGAGGCAATGTAATATAAGGGAGAAGATACAACACTGGTCAATGGACATAAATATAAATGTACTGCATTAAGTTCTGTGAAAGAAAAATATAGCATAAACTGTGTAACAAAGAGACTAATGCAGTCTGAAAAATAAAGGAAGGATTCCTTTAGAAAAAGGCTGTTTACTATAAGATCAGAATTATGAGGCTATAGATAAAGAACAGAATAAAACTGGGAATAGGAGACATGCGCTTATTTAGTTTTATTTTGGCAGGTTTTTATTTGTAATTTTTATTGAATTTTTGTGTTTTCATACAATACTTGGTATTTGATGGTATTCACATTCCCCTCTCCTATCTATCTACACCTCCTTTCACTGCCCCCATCCAACTTAATGTATTCTGTTTTATATAAGGTCTATAGAGTCTAATTTATGTCCCCAAATGTCCCTCAATATAGGTCCATCCACTGGTCTACTTAATCACATTTTTATTTTATTTTATTTTACTTCGTAATTTTAAAATATTCAAATATTTATTTCTTGATTTATTTTTTTACAGTATGTATTTTTTGAGTTTTTATGTGTTCATCCAGACAAAAAACCAACACATAACTGGGAAAGTGGATAAGAAGCCCCAACCTTACCTGAGTAACTATTGGCAGCTAACCACTGCCAGGTGAGGGAGATTTGATTTTCTTTAAGGCAGTGAGAGGAGATGGGCTGACCAGGCTCCAGTGGATGAACTAACACTAAGGGATATTTGGGGAATTTGGGGACACAAACTTTACTTGACAGTCTTTCACCTTATGTTTTTTAAGATTATTTACTTATATTTTGCATGTGTGACTGTTTTGCTTGCATGTAAGTGTGCTCAAGTGTGCAGTGGTTGTGGAGGCCTGAAGAAGGAAGCAGATCCCCTAGAACTGGAGTTATGGGCACTTGTTAGCCACGATGTGAGTGTTCGGAAATGAACCTAGGTCCTCTGCAAGAACAGCCAGTGCTCTTAACCACCAAGTCATCTCTCCAGCCACAATATTTATTTTAAAAGCCAATAAAATGAATTTAAATAGGCTCAAATAAAGGTAAGGATGACTATTATAAGATGAATGTAGAAGAGCATTGTATTATGGGGAGAAATACAGAGATTTGGAGGGTATTTTAGAGACAAAACTAAAAGTAAAACAGAATATATTAAATGTAGAGGAAAATACAATGGGTATTATTTATGAGGAATAGGTTTGCATATCTGAATGAATGATGGTGCCACTCATTGGAATTGGAAACCCTGGGTGAATTATCTACGTTTAGAGACAAAAGTGAAAAGTAGCGGTGTTTGAAATATTTGACTAGAGAACTTTTAAAATGTCCAAATAGTGGAACTGTACACATGAGTTTGGAGTTCAGAAAAGAGATCTAATTGAACATTGAATAAACTTGTGGATCATTAAGATATAAATGTTAAATAAATGGCAGAGAGAGCTTAGTGGGAGGTGAGGAAAAGGACTCATAGGACCGATCTTTGAAGAATCCAATATTTAAAGAGCAAATCACTTGAGACGAGCCCACATAGCAAAAGAGATGTAGCAGTCACAGAGGTGGGAGGGTTAATGTGGTGTTAGAGGCTTCTCATGTACTTCAAAGGGCTAGATAAATCCACTCTATAGGCTTTGTATCTCTAAGATGTCAGGAAAAGGGGAACTTGAAATAGCCACTGGGTTGAGAAATAAAAGGTAGCCAATGACCTTGTCAGTCGACATCAGAGTAGAGAATGATGAGACTAGCAGCTAGTATGGTAGAATGAGATAAAGGAAGGTTGGATGGCAAGAAAGTAGAGGGGAAATTGGGACGAATATAAAGAAGTTTAAGGAGAAGGAGCTACCCAGTAGACTTAGACAGTATTGACAGAGATTTTTCCTTGATAGTGTTGCTCATTTTTTGTTTGATTGATTGCTTTTGGTGATGAATTGTATTCGAAATTTGAGTTGACGTGGATTCAGTAAAAAAAATGACAGATAGAAGAAAAAATATAAGAAAGTAGATGAGATAATTGAAAAAAATATATATATATATTTCTTCAAATGTGTCTTTATTTCTTCATCTGATGCAAAAAATGATCTAGGAAACATTTAAGAAATATTATCTTTTCATAAAAATTTAGAGGACAAAGGTAGTGCAAAGTTAAAGACAATGACAGGAAAAAGGAGACTGTAGTTCCATAATAGGCATAGAGGGTGTTCGAAGAAGGAACAGGAGGTCCTGGGAATAAAATGTGCTGGGGTGACAAGGAGAACAAAGGCTAAGAAAGAAAGATTCCTTGACATAAGCCAGTGATCATCATTATCTGAGATAGAAGTCATTCCCTGGAATAATGGGATAGAATCCAGACTAAAGTGGATTATAGTAGAGTTGGCAGGTAAGGACACATGGACAGTAAATGTATACAGCTGCTTCACAAAGAATTGTCATGAAAGGCTGAGTGAGCCTGAAAAGAAGCAAAAGGTTAAATAGAGCTGTTGGGAGAGATTTAAAGATTTAAATTAAAGGTTGATGAGAAAGAACAAGGTGATAAAAAGGCTCTAATGATGGGAAAGACATAAAGCAAGTGGTAGGAATGGGCTAAGAAGAAGGGAGAGATTGATCTTTGGTGACAATGAAAACAAGAGAAAATTGTAACAGAAGCAAAGGCATTTTTTGATGTCAGAACATTGAGGTAGTTATAATGTAGAAGGGTTTTATTTTCTTCATTAAGAATTAAGATCACCTTCTAAGAATGAGAGGTCAATAGGGACTAAGGAGATAGGCTCACTGGGCATAGTGGTTGCTGCACAAGCAGAAGGACCTGATCTCCAACACAAATGTAGGAAGCTGTACTGTACATGTTCTTGTAATCCCAGCACTCGGAGTAGGACACAGGAGGATCTGGGTGGGGAGGAGACTTGCTAAACAGCCATTCTACCCAATCAGTAAGCTCCAGATTCAGTGACAGACCATATCTTTATATATATATATATATATATATATATATATATATATATATGTCATGCTCAACTCCAGACCAGACCACTCTGGTGAACTAGTCAGAACTCTGCCCTCCATCAGTATCCTCCCCCTCTGTGACTAATACACTACTGCAGCTCTAGCCTAGCCAAGCTAGAACAGTACCATCCTGCCACCATCTCAACATGCACAGTACTAGCTATGATTGCCAACCTCATGAACCAAGGCATCCTGGAGTCACCCCTGTGCTTCCAATAAAATATCAAAAGTGAGAGCCTGAAGCACAGATAAGCTAGCTATATATACCTCATCAGAAATCAACCAAGCTATGACGACAATAAAAACTGAAACAAACTTCTACTCAAAAAGTGCAGGCTGGAGTTTATTATCACACACAAAACCAACAAAAGAAGAAAGAAGAAGAAGGGGGGGGAGAGATGAGGAGGGGAAAGAGAAGAGAAGAGAAAAAGAAAAGAAAGAAGAAGAAGAAGAAGAAGAAGAAGAAGAGGAGGAGGAGGAGGAGGAGGAGGAGGAGGAGGAGGAGGAAGAGGAAGAAGAAGAAGAAATATCAAGATAACATGTTCCATCCAAATTCCACCAGCCCTATAGAAGCATTCTGCAATGAGAATTACCCAGAAGTCCAGGTCACAGAACATAAAAGAACAATCTTAAACTATCAAAAATTCAAGAACTTTAAGGAACACACAATGACCTCAAGGAACTCAAAGAAGATAGGAATAAAAACTCCTGACTGAAGTTCAAGAAAATGAAAATATACAATTGAATGAAATGATAAAAACAATTCAGGATTTGAAATGTAAATTCATGAAAGAGATAGAAATATTGAAGAAAACTCAAGCTGAGATGAAGATAGAATTGAATAACTCAATTAGCCAATTACAAAAGACAAGAGAGTATAACCAGCAAAATTCATTAGATGGAAAATAGAAATTCAACACTTGAAGATAAAGTTGGAGAAATGGACCACTCCACTCAATCAAAGAAAAAGAAAAATGATCTTTAAAGCAGAGGAATGGAATATGAAGGAGTGGTGGGATATGATGAAAAGATCAAATTTATGAATTATGGGCATTGAGGAAGAAGAAGAATCGCAGGTGAATGGTACTGACCAGATCTTCAAAAGGATTGTAGAAGAAAACCTTAAATTAAGGAAAGACATATCTATACAGATACAAAAATCACTCAAAACGGCAAATATACAGAACCAGGAGAGAAAGTCTCCATAGCATAGAGTAATATAAATACTAAATATACAGAGCAAAGAGAGGGTACTGACAGCTACAGAAGAAAAACAAGTTCCATATAAAGGAAAACCCATCAGAACAATACCTGACTTTTCAATACAAACTTTAAAAGCCAAAATAGCCTGGAGCAATGTATTCCCAGTTGTAAATGACCACAGATGCCAACCTAGAACACTTAACCCAGCAAAAGTCTCTACCAAAGTTGAAGGAGAAAGGAAAATCTTCCATATAAAGAGCTGAAAGAACTGATGTTTATCAAACTAGCCCTACAAAGAATACTTGCATGAATACAAAGGATTAAAGAAAGAAATAACCAGACCAAAGAGATTACAGAAAGAAAACAAAGGAATCTATAATTGTTGAAACACAAAATAGACTAAGAACAGAAACAGAAAATGAAATGGAAGTAAATAATACCCATATTTCATTAATAATTTTAAACATAAATGGTCTCAATTCCCCAATCAAAAGACACAAGCAAGTTGAATAGATTAAAAAACAGAATCCTATGCAGGGACACAGATTTGGCAGTCTCTTATTTTCTACGTTTTGTCCAGTTGTGGCTTTCTGTGTTAATCTTTATCTAGTGCATGAGGAAGCTGTGCTCACGCACTGGTGCTCTGGATGCTATTATATGAAATGCACCAAAAAATTAGCAAAATTCTTTTAAATAATATAAAAATGGATAAATAAAAAGAAACAATTCATTTTTGTCACAACAAGAAACTCATCTTACTTTCAAGGACAGATAGCAACTACCTTGGCATGAAAACATTTTCCAAGTAAATGGGACCAATAAATAAGCAGGTATTACTATTCTAATACCTGACAAAATCAACTTCAAACTAAAAATAATCAGAAATGATTAAAATAGCCATTCCCTTCTGATCAAGACAACAATTAAACCAAGAAGACATTACAATCATAAACATATATGCATCAAATTATGGCACATGAAATTTCATAATGAGAGTGCTACTAGACTTCAAGACACACATTAAACCCAAATCAGTAGTACTAGGTGATATCAATACACCTGTTTCTCCTTTAATCCCAGAAATGCCAAAGACACAGAAAGGCAGGTTTCTGTGAGGTGAGAAGCCAGCCTGGACTACATAGTAAGTTCTAGGCGACCCAAGGTTAGAGGAAGACAAAAAAAGATATCATACATCAAATAGACCTAATAGTCATCTATGGAATTTTCTACCCAAGGACCAAAGAATACACATTCTGCTCGGCAGCCCATGGAAGTTTCTCTAAAATAGACCATATACTTGGGCAGAAAACAAACCTCAAGAAATATACAAAAATTGAAATAATTCCATCTGTTCTATAAAACCACAGTGAGAAAACAATAGCAAAAGAAGCTCTAGTAACTACACAAACTCGTGGAGATTTAACAACACACTACCGAAAAATGAATGGGTCAAAGAAGAAATCAAGAAAGAAATAAAAATATTCCTGGAATTAAATGAAATTGAAAACACAACACACAACAGTCGCAGACCATTTAGGACTGCAGAAAGACCCTGTCTGTAAAATACAAATATATATATATATATATATATATATATATATCATAAAGAACACAAATTATAACTTAATGATATATCCCCAAAATATAGAAAAATAAGAATAAACCAAAACTAAACCTAATAGATTAGAATAATAAAAATCAGAGCATAAATCAATAAATAGAAGCAAAGTAAACAATACAATTAATGAACCTAAGAGATGATTCTTTGAAAATATAGTCAAGACAGACCATTAGCCCAGCTAACCAAAAGAAAAAAAAAAACAGAGATGTAAAAGGAAATATTAGAACAGACAGTAAGGTAATCCAGGACATTATAAGGAAATACTTTTAAAAATCTCTATTAAATTTGAAATTCCAAATGAAATGGATGGATTTCTATATTGAACAGAACCACCAAAATTAAATCATGAAGAGATCAACAACTTGAATAGACCCAAAACAAATAAAGAAATCAAAACAGCGATACAAATGCTCTCAACTAAAAAAATAAAGCACAGGTCCAAATGGATTTACAGCAGAATTTCACCAGACCTTCAAAGAAGAACTATAACTAATACTTCTTAAATTATTCAAAAAGATAGAAATAGAGGAAGAACTCCAAAACTCCTTCTATAAAGCCAGTTATCATCTAATACCCAAACCAGGTAAAGATACAACCCAAAAAGGAAACTATAGTCCAATACCCTAATGAACATAGAAGAAAAAATTCTCAATAAAATATTTGTAAACCAAGCCAGTGAGGAGGTGTGTCATCGACCATATGGAAATAGACTCCTCCAAGCTCCTGGAGCCCTGCTCATATGAACCTACAGCAATGGTGTGGGCATGCTCAAGACCCATGCAAACTCAAACAGACAAAAACCCAGCATGGAACTGGAGAAATGGGCAGCAGATCTCAATCTTTGCTGAAGAAATATTGGCAACTGATTACTGTTGGGTGAGGATGAGCTTCTTAAAATGAGGGACTCTGGATAGGCTGACTAGACCTCAGTGGATAATCCTGCACTGGGGAACACTTGGGGACACTAACTTGGCACAATAGACCTTAAAATAGATGAAGGAATGTACAGATTCCAGTTGAGGGCCTTTGTGTGGGAGAGCCACTGGGGAAGGGGATTTAAAGATGATTAAGATTGCTTGAGATGTTCTGTATGAAATACACAATGATTCAATAAAAAAAATTTTTAAATAGAAAAAAATACTTGCAAACCAGATACAGGCAAATATCAAAAATGTCATCCAATATTATCGAGTTGGATTTATTTCAGAGATGCTGGGATGATTCAATATACATGTCAATATATGTAATAAATCATATGAATCCCTTAAAGACATAAATCATATCATCATCACAGAAGATGCAAAAATGTCCTTCAAAAAATTCAGCATACTTCCATGATAAAAGTTCCTGAAGGGAACTGGACTGCAGAGGACAAACTTCAACATAATTAAGACTATATACAACAAACCCACATCTAACATCACTGAAATTGGAGAAAAACTTGAAGTATTCCCATTAAAATCAGGAATGAGACAAGGCTAAGGACTATCCCTATTGCTTTTTGATGTTGTTTTTGAAGTCCTAGGTAGACCAATGAGACAAGATAAGGAGATTAAACGGTGTCCTAATTGAAAAATAAGCAGAATAATCCCTACTTTGAGATTATATTATATTATATATGTGACCCCAAAAATCCTACCAGAAAACTTCTAGAAATCATCAACACGTTCAGCAATGTAACAGGATACAAAATCACTTTACAAAAATTACTAGCTTTTTTTTATGCCAACAACAAGTAGTCAGAGAATGTGATCATGGAAACAATTCTATTCACAATAGCCTCAAAAAATATATCTAGGAATAAACCTAACTGAACGTGTAAAATCTCTGCTATGAAAACTTTAAATCTTTAAAGAAATGGATTGAGAAAGGTACTACAAGATAAAAATACCTCCCATACTCATAGCTTGCTAGATTACTATTATGAAAATGACAATATTACCAAAAGCAATGCATAGATTGAATGCAATCACAATCACAATTCCCATGACGTGCTTCACAAAAATAGAAAAAAAAATCCTGAAATTTATATGGAACAACAAAAGACCCTGAATAACCAAAGTAATCCTGAGTAAAAAGAGTGATGTTGGAGAGCTTACCATACCAGATTTCAAACTATATTATGGAGCTGTAATAATAAAAACAGCATGGTATTGGCACAAAAATAGACGTGCAAATTAATGGAACCAAAAAGAATACCCAAGCCTGAGTACACACAGTTATCGGCTGATATTTGACAAGGATGCCAAGAATATAGACTGGAGGAAAGACAATATGTTCAACAAACAGTGCTGAGACAACATAATGTCTACATGTAGAAGGATGAAATTAGACCCATATCTATCACCTAGCACAAAAATCAACTTCAGATGGATTAAAGACATCAATGTGAAGCCTGAAATGTTAACCCTATTAGAAGAAAACATAGGCAGTTCCCTATAAGATAGACATGCAGGAGAGGACTTTAAATCAAACATCATTTGTAAGGAATTAAGGTCATCAGTTGAGAAATGGGACCTTATTAAACTAAAAACCTTCTGTACAGCAAAGTAAGTAACTAATAAGTGAAGAGAAAGCTCACAGAGTGGGAGAGAATTTTTTTTCCAGCTATATATGTGATAGGGGATTAATTTCCAGAATATATAAAGAGCTCAAAAAACAAGAATCAAGAAAATGTATGATCAGATTCTTAAACAATGAGCTACAGATCTGAAAAGAGAGCTCTCAAAAGAAGAAATAAAAACAGCTAAGAACTACCTTTATAGAGGAGGTTCAACGTCCTTAGTAATAATGAAGGTGCAAATTAAAAGTACTTTAAGATTTCCTCTTCCCCATTCAGAATAGCTAAGATGTAGAAAACAGCAGCACATGATGGCAAGGATTTGGACAAAGAGTGAACCCTCGTTCACTGCTGGTGGGGTTTCAAAATGGTGCAACTACTATGGAAATTGGTGTGAATAACTACTTAAAAAGAAAACAGAGATCTACCATTTGATCCAGCTATACGACATACACCGAAAGGATTCATCCTACAGAGACATTTGTGCAGCCATGTTTATTGCTGTGCTTTTCACAATAGCTAGGAAATACAAATAGACCTATTATCTCTCAAACGATGAGTGGAAAATGAAAACATTGTACATTTATTTACACAATGGAGTTCTATTTGATGACAAAGAAAATGATATCATCAAATTTGCAGGTAAATGGATACAATTAGAAACTCATACAAAGCGAGGTAACCCAGACTCAGAAAAACAAGAAATAAATGTTCCCTCTCATATGTGTGGATCGTAGTTTCAAATCCATACATACAAATGTACCTATCACTATTCATCAAAGAATATTCTTTTTGAAACAAATGGAGACTATTACAAAGTCCCATAAGGTGAAGCACAGAGAATAAATGGCTCTGAGATTCCAGCCTTAAGTGATACAGTCTACAGTGTAACCTCCACTGATGCTCAGGCATCATTGTGGAAGAGGAAACAGAAACAATTCAACTTCTACCATCACAAAAACACATGGGGGAGGACTGGCTGTTCTTTCAGAGGAGCTAGGGTCAGTTCACAGCACCCAATGATACCCATCCTTAATCCAGTTCCAATGGATCTAATACCCTTTTCTGCCCTCCGTAGGCACTGCACACAAGTGGTGCACTTACAGACATGCAGGCAAAACAATCAACCAATAAACTATTTTTAAAAAATAAAAATAAGGGGCTGAAAAGTTGGCTGTGCAGTTAAGAGTACCAGCTGCTCTTGCAGAAGAACCAGGTTCCATTTCCAGTACTCACACGGTGACCGTCAAACATCCATAACTCCAGTTCCAGGGAGTCTGACACCATCTTCTGACCTCCACAGGCATTACACGACACGGCACAGGTGCACTTACATACATGTTGGCAATACACTCATTACACATAAAATAAAAATAAATATTTAAAACATAATAGATAAAGTGGAGAACAACAGAGGCAGGCAACTGACATTAACCTTGGACCTCCACACATATGCACATGAGCATATACACTGGCACATACATATAGCAAACACAGAAAAGGAAAATGAATGATGGATAAATTGATGCTATGTGGAGGATAATGACCAAGATGGATTGATAGAGAATCATCTGACTTCATAAAACCTTATTTTCTAAGTGAATGATAGCTATACAATTGGTATTCATTCATTTAACTTACTCACATGTAAGGTATTTAATTTTATAAGATAATAATGGTAAATACAGTAATATAAGAAATTTGGGAAATACTAATACTTGCAACCATTGAAAAACCAGAGCTGGTGGGGTAGCCAGCATTCTAGGTGAACTTACAGACTATGGATGGACAGTTACCAAATCATTTCTCTTTCCTCTGAAGTTGCTACCTAGGTTGCTTTTTCTAACTTTTGGTGTAGCCAATATTTGAGTCCGGACCAAACCAATGTGCAAAAGGAATAGTACCTGTCTTTATGGTCCTATATATATAGTCTTAATATATGTGACCTTTCCTTTTTTTTCAGTAGAGGGCAGAATATAGAGAACTTCAGCAACTTCGAGGAAAATGGAGCCACAACACAGCAGAAGCCTGAGTTCTTGAGTCAGTGTCTGGAAAAGAGACTCCTAGGAGAGCCATCTGAGCAAGAATCAACATTTTTCCCTCTTCGATGAGTAAACTGTTAACTTTTATTATGCTAAGCTGCTAAAATTTAAGGATGGTATCTCACAATAGCTTTCCTATCTTAGCAAATGTGTTTTTCTCTAGTACTGCTGAACAATTCTGTGCAGATCCTAAGAGCTAGTAACTACCTTCTCTGTACTCTGTTCAAAGGCATAAATGTCCCAAAGGTCCCCAGAATGAAAGGAGTAATGAAGAAGCAAATGAATGTGTGAGCAATTACATTCTTTGAATAATGAGGACATAACTTATTAAGATCTCCCCTTGAAAGCAAACAATCTGAGAACCTTTAAGACTATTGCTAATTCATAAACATAAAATGGTTTCCTGTCCTGATGAAGAACCTAGGGAAAGTGAATTTATAGGTGAAAATATCATGATCAATCTAACCAGAATCTCAGGATTCTAGACCTTCTTAATGATAAGTCAAAAATAAATGACTCCTCCAGTTACTGCCATATCACGTTGTCTGGAGGCTTACCATTCCACTTGAAGGATAGCATAGGGCATTGAGTACACAGGTCCTAGAGGACTCTTAGCTATTGACCAACAACAACACTTGGAGATAAGATGGTAACAGATGGCAGGAAGGACCTGATCAATACAAGTGAGAACCTGGAACATTCTAGAACTTCACAGATGTAACATTCTCTACCCTACTTAGCCTATTCCATGGAAATCCTCTTTGTGACATGAGACACCCAGTCTCCATTTATTAAAATCACAGGATACCAACAGAGTAATGAAGAAGATGAACACCCTGATTCTTCCAGCGATGTTCAGTACTATATAGTCACTGTTAGAGCTGGGACTCAGAAAAGTCCTGGAAGCATTACAACTGCATCTTCTGCCAACTGAGTCTTCATTTGAGCTTCATAATCCACCTATTACAGAGTAACTAATATGAATAAAGAGTCAAAGGCTAAAGAAGATTAGAAAATTACTGAAATAGCTCAAGTTTGGGAGTGCAATCTCCTGAGGTCACTGTAACTTAATTTAAATTCAGAGGAGAACAGTAGATATTCAAAAATGGAGATATTTTTAGTGGTAAGGAGAAGAATGAATAACTTGTATTAGTTTCAGGCATCGTGCTTAAGTGCTCTGAGAGAAGGGAGAAAGTAAGAGCAAGGCTGGCCTTGAAGGAGTATCTATCTGTGCTAACCCACAAACCCAATCCATCCCTTAGCCTAACTCACTCCCAGTGCCTTTGAACATGCTTCTTACGCCTTCTCTGAATTCAGCACACAGTTCATTCTTTGGTTTTACCTCAAGTCTTGTCTCCAAAGTTACTTCCAAGAGAGGCTCTCTCTCCAAATTTTCTCTTTATAATAATATTACCCAGTTGCCACTTTCTATCTCTTACCCTATTCTAATTTACTCTATGAAAACTGTAACATCACAGAAATTATCTATGTATTTGTTTGCCGTTTTATTATTTCCTACTGTAATTTGAGCTCCAACAAGGAAGGAATCTCCGGTATCATTAGTGTGTGGTCCATAGTAGAAGAACAACAGTTTTTAATGAATGAATAAAAATTTAAAATACACCATATCGAATACATCATTTTCACCCATTCCAAAGCATGTACTAAAACCATGTATTATTTATGTAATTTTCTCAAAATAAAGGACTTATGTAAAAAACAGTATGTGTAAGTTTTCTTGTAGAGAACCATGATTCATCCTTCCATCCAGAAAAAAAAAAAAAAAAAAACCTTTGAATTTTTTGAAACAGGGATCCCTGGTAAGGGTCAGATTTTAAAGGTTGTTACACTGGAGAATGAAAAAACTATAGTGATTTCTGTCTTTGTGTGAGTGTGTGAGTGTGAGTGTGAGTGTGTGTGTGTGTGTGTGATCTACATATTTTCTTTTTTAATATTTTATTTATTTTTACATTATGTGTATGAGTGCACTGCTTGCATGTAATTGTAAGTGCATCTGTGTCGTGCAATGCCCACGGAGGTCAGAATAGGGAGTCGAGTTCCCTGGAACTGGAGTTATGGACAATTGCTAGCCACCATGTGGATGCTGGAAATTGAACCCAGGTCCTCTACAAGAGAAGCCAGTGCTCATAACCCCTGAGCCATTGATCCAACCCCTGGAATCTACATATTTTCATAGGGACTCAAGGTATGAGGCTATTTAAACCTATCTGCAAGTTAAGTTGAATACTGTGTTGCATGAACCTTTTCTGGTGAGATGTAAACTAAAATGATTTCATCCCATGTAGGACACCAACAATATACCAAAGAAACAAATCCTCTATGTCTATTTTAGGGAGGCAGGGAGTTTATTAGGCTGAATGGGTGAGAGGTTACTTACAGGAACATGGCTGACGCAAAGACAGGTACATCACCCTAAAAGCCTACGTCAGCATGGGTGATAACTCATGAAAGATGCATCCCTGGGGCTCCCTCTGTGACTTGCAAGTAGCTGGGCTAGTTGGAAAGTCTTTCCTCCCTAGAAATTATTAGTGCTTTGGGGAAAGCCTTGGTGTATCTCATAAGTTTCAGGAGCTTATGACATATAGTAAGTTTAATCAGCTTCTGTAGTCTTGTGAACTTCCCTTCTCCAGCTAGTAGAAAATGCTTCAATTTGGAAGAAGCTACACAGGATACATACATACACACACACACACATATACATAGTCCACACACACACACACACACACACACACACACACACACACACTGGCGAGGCCCCAAAGTTGGATGGATTGCACTGATGGCTGACCAGACTCAATAAATGAAGCTATAATTATGAAGAGGAGCTTGAAAACAACTCCAGAGTGTGGGAAGAGACAGTAACATGACCTTCTCTGGAGACAGGCATGCTTATGGGATAATGACAAAGAGCTATTAATATGAGTGGGGCTTGCTGGCTCTCAAAATGCTGTGGCACTTTAGTCTCCAAGAAGTTCCGGGGCTGGCCCCAAACAGAGTCTCCTTCTCATCTTGAAAACTGGCATTCAATGTTCCACAGGAGTGAAGCTTTATAAGCAGCAGTTGCAAATTTATGGCAGGAGTGGTCATACACCTCTATAAGGCTCTCTGGGTCAGTAAGGGTCATGGAAAGTTCCTGAAGGGCAGCAAATCTCCAACCACGAAAAGCTGAGGTGACAGAGACTGTCAGAGTTGGTGTGACAACACCACTACACAGCTCTCCTAGAGAGATTTGGGGCTTGCATGTTCTGAGACCCTTTTTTTGTCTGGCACATACAGAAAGCCAAGACTGAGCCTGATGAATGAGCACCTGAAAGGTATTCCTAGAGACCCCTAAGGTGCCTGAAGAGGGGAAATTTGCAACACGCTGGCATTTTTGTATAAGCAGATTGAAGCTGGGACTTAAAGGAATTCCGGTAATGATAGCAATAGAACAATATTTGTTCCTATAAGATGGTAGAAAAGAAAAGGGAACATTCAAGTGCATTTGTAGCCCCCAACAAGGCTAAGCTGTTCTGATTGCTGCGTCACTAGAATGGAAGCCATGATTAACACGTTCTCCTGCACCCCGGCACTGATCCAAGAGGTTCAAATTCATTTGGAAAAGGTCTTCTAGCATATATAACTCTTTCTACCTCAAAAAAAAACAGCACCTTGTAATGAGACTCTAAAAAATTAAGGCAGGTTCAACTTTTGAGGCAAATGCAGACATTTAATTCTCTATTAGATGCAGTTCAGTTTTATTAAATTGAAAACAATTTGAAGGAAAACTCAATAAAATTGAAATTTGGTTTAAATTAATGAATAACACTTATTACTCATCACCAGATATGCAGCTCACTGTTAATGAGCTGTTTTCAGGATGAGAGACATTTACCAAGGCTATACAGCAGCAAAATTAGAAATGATGTGAGAAATATTACATCACTATGTAATAAATAAATTGTTTTAAGACTTCTTTCTTATTAAGAAAATGTATCTGTAGGAAAAAAACCCCATCATATCTCCATTATCAAAACACAACAAAGTAACTGACATTCTGTGTCAGGAGGAGGTAAATGTATTCTATAACAGGCAGATAGGAAATATTTTAGGCTTTCTGGTCTATGCATTCTCTGTTGTAAATATTCCATCCAATTAATATAGCACAAAAATTAGTCACACGCAGAATAGAATAGATATGGAAAGGAATAGATATGGCTATGCTTCAGTGTGATGTTATGAACGCTGAAATTTGAGTATCATATAATTTTCAAGTATAACAAAATATAGTCTTTATTTGTTTCCTTTTATTGGCACTTGATGGGTATTGGGAGAGGGAGAATCAGTTTCCCTTACTGGTCTGATCAGAACCGAGGATTTGGAGCCACACACAGGATAATTTGAATCAGAGCAAGTGATGGGGGACTGGAGAGGGTAGAAGAAGTTCTGACTATGACACAAATACACTGTATGAAATTCTGGAATCATTAAAAAGTAGAAATTTGAAAAAAAATAAAAACCATCCTCAACTAATGGACCATACAGAAACAGATGTAAAGGCTGGGTTGATGTCTCATTGGACAACACACTGGCTCCATAAATATAACATCCAGAGTTCAGATCCTCAGAATGCATGTAAAAGCCAAACAAGTGCATAGCTGACTGCAATTCTAGCCCTTAGAGGCAGAAACAGAGTCCTCAGGGCAAGCTGTCTGCCTAGATTTGGTAGACTTGGTGAGCTCCCAGTCCAGGATCAATAAATTAAGTAGAGAGTTTTCAAGAAAGACATCTGATGTCAACTTTCCCCATGCACACCTTTGCACACAAACATGTTTACCACCACACATGCGAACACTTACACATTACACATACATAGACACACAAAACAAATTAGAGGCCAAACACCTACCCTGAGGAACTATTGGCAATTAATGACTGCTTGGAAGGGGAAATTCAGTCTCATTTAAGAATAAGACTCTTAGTAGGATGACCAGGCTCCAGTGGATGAGCCCACACCCAAGAGCATTTGGAATGCAAACCAGAAATTTAGTGGAAGGTTAGTAAGTGGGGTGCAGATATGGGAGGGGATCTAAATCTAATCAAAATAAATGGTATGAAATTTGCAAAACTGCAGTATAAAATTAAATTTAAAAATAGATGGCAAATCAAGCTTGGCAAATATATGTTACAGTTTATGGAGTCATGGTTTATGAAGACATACTGTTGATATTCTTCAAAAAGATTATAAGATATTCTCATGGTCATACAATGTAGGTGGTTGTCAGTTTACACCACTCTCTGTGTTAATGTCAATCCTAAAGGCAAGTATGAAAAGTAACATGATGATTCATGTATTCCTTCTAACTATTCTTTCATCTGTCTTTCACCTTCTGCCCCCAAAGTTCTTGGGCTTACTTTCCTTACAGCCTCCTTCCTCTAGTGCAGTTACCTCTCGGGTGTCTTCATCGGGTGCTAAACATTGCACATTAAGGTGCAATCAATAGCATGGATGAAGAGAGCCATTCTGAATTACAAGGATGAAAGAAATTACACTTTGATTTGAAAGAGTCAATTCACAGTGATTAGGCTTTCCTGATAACAGCATACAATGCTGCTAGCCCTTTATTACTTACCTTCCCAGTTGTGTGTCATTTAGTGTGCAGACAACATGGATTACTGGGGCAACAATTAAGTCATGGAGCAGAAAAGAAGATTTTCATGTTCATTCTTCTGGAGAACCATAGGAATTATTTCTGTGAAATAAATTGCTTACTCTAAGATACTTCAATAGCCTTGTTTTGCCAAGAAAAAGGTGTCTCAGTTTGTGTGTTTCTACAGGGATGTGTGTGTGTGTGTGTGAGAGAGAGAGAGAGAGAGAGAGAGAGAGAGAGACAGAAACAGAGACAGAGACAGAGAGAGGGACAGAGACATAGAGAGCTAGGTAGAAAAAGAGAGGGAAACAGAGACAGAGAGACAGATACTCCTAACATTTATGAAAGCTCTGAATTTCTCCTGAGGTCTTGGTCTGAGCTTGACTGCTCCTCTTTGTCAAAGGTTTGTTTATAATTCCTGAGAATGTATCTTCCTGATTTATTTATAAGACTAAATATATTGAATGTGTGCTCTACCTTGGAGTCCATCAGTAAGCAAACCAAACAGTTCTCTTACTTTCTACTGTTTACAGTCTAGAACAGAATAAGAAAAACCTATATAAATAATAGTTAAGTCAATTAGGTAATGTTTTAAAAATTGACAGACTGGAAGCTTCTACAGAAGTAGGCTTCCATGTGACCTTTCCAAAGGTCCTTACTGTTAGTTATGCCTTCCTGCATTCCTTTCCCCACCTATAATCCTATTCCCCACCCCATTTAGTACTTTCTTTTCATTATTCCCCTTTACATCTTTATACCACTGTCTTCATTTCTCTTTCCTTGAAACCCCTCATGGCTCTTTACATACACAGATACAGAGTTTAAGTGGAGTTACCCTATAATGTACTGAAATTCCCTTTGAAGAGATGGGCTAACAAAAAGCCCAGTGCAAGGAATGACTTACTTCTTTTGGAATTGTTTGCCAGTAAGATTCCACATATCCACAAATACTACAGGATATTTCCATTGCTCTTGGTTACTCTCCAGAACTTGACATTAAGACCCCATTGCTGAAGTCATCACATATTTGAGTCACAGAACAAGGACAAATCAAGTTGGTACTGACCTGGAACCTTCATCACCTGCTAGCTTTCATAGTACTGAAGGGTGCTATGTACACTACCAGGGGAGAAAAATAATCAGTAGCCTTACCAAGCTGTGTGAACCCTTCAAGCTACAATAATGACCAACCCTGCAAAACATGTCCACTGATGTAAATGTGGCACAAATGTAATGGGAGTAATCAACCACTTTCTGAGTGGATTTAAGGTCTGTTCCATAAGATGAAGCACATACCTGGAACCCCACTACTGGGGCCAAGAACCTGTGGCTAGACAAGTCCCTAGGGGAGAACCTATGCTATTATTCTGCTAAACGGACGTAGTATTAAATCATCTTCTAATGAGTTATCATTATATCTACAGATTAGTGCATATATGTTTGATCATCAGAGAGCTTCGTTTTGTACTAGATGGTGATTAACACAGAGATCCATAGCTTGTCATGGCTCAGAGAATAAGAGATTAGGGAATGCTCAGCCCTAAAAGTAACATCTATATCATGCCTCATTCTCCAGGGATCATTATATTAGAGGGAGCAGAGAAAGATTATAAGAGCCAGATGCAGTAGATGATTATAATGAAACTGTTCTCTGGACACAGCAGGGCAGTTGTACATATGAACTCACAGTGGTTAGGACAGCATGTACAAGACCTGTGCAAGCACAAGCCTGGCAAAATTCCAGCATGGAGAAGGGTGGATGGCACGAAGTCTGACCCCTAACTGAGAGGATATTGGCAACTGACAGCTGCTGGAAGAGGAAGAGTCAGTTTCCTTTAAGGGTGTGGTCCCTGGTAAGTAGACTGTACTCAGGTGGATGGAGTCTTCCAAAAGTATATGGATACCCCAAAATGGACTTGATGGCTTAAGAAAGAAAAAGAGGGTATAAAGTTGGGTGGGTAGTGAAGAAAGAGTGAACCTAAGGAGTTAAGGGAGGGGTTGAATATGATCAAAATACATTGCAGGACAGTCTCAAAGAACTCGTAAAAAAGAAAAATTTTAAAAAGCGACAGGCTGCATGGACTAGGATATCAGGAGTTCTGAAGCAGGGAGTTTTACTTTTAAATATGGTCATCAAGTTAGGCTTATTGAGAGTTAACATTTGAGCAAAGAAAGGCTTCAAGGAGGGGAAGGAGTTCCTCTGTTGCTATCTTAGTGAAGAAAATTCAGGCAAATAAAACAGCTATAGTAAAAACTCTGTGGTCTAAAAGTATGTGCTATTCCCTGGAATCATTCCTATTATATAAAGTGTATATATTTTTTCCTAGTACATATAACTTAGAAATGCTTAACTTAGAGAGCGTCTCTTAAAAATCATTAGTACATCTACCTTCCCCAAATAAGATAGCCAAAACTTTCTCTGATTACGTGCTTTTAAATCATTATCTAATTCATTAAATAGATTTATGGTTCCAAGTTTAATTGGCTTCCTAAAATCTTCTCTCTTATATAGGGATGATAGGTGACATAAAGAAGAAATTAAGCTCTGAAAATTGGATGATTAAAGGTTTAAATTCAAGCTGGCAGAGGTGACACATAACTTGGGAAGTAGAGGCAGGAAGATCACAAATTTAAGGTCATCTTCAAATGCAGAGTGCATTTGAGTAAACTTTGGGCTATATGAGACAGTGTCTCAAATTTTTTAAAATCAGTTTTAAGTCCTAATTTGACCTATTAAAAAAAATGTGACTTTGAGCAAGATTGCTCCAATTACCTCAACTGTAAAAAAAAAAAAAAACAGAAAACATAATACCTGACTCATGGGGACTTATGGAGATTAAATAGAAGATTCAGTAGTATAGTGCATGCAAAAGAACACAAGGTCAGATGCATGTTTACTCTTAAAAATCAGTTTTACATTTTGTACCTTGAAAAAAAAATAACTTTGCTGTTTTGTACAGAATTCCATAAAAGGGATTTCATTACACAAGATTTTGCTTTAAGATTTGTCCATATATATTTATCCCAAGTGGAATAAAGTATTTACCTAGAGGATACTAGGGTATCCTCACCCTTGCTTGTGGACTTGAAAGTGCCTGTAACAATGCTAATGTACCCATTGTTCCTCTGATGAACCTTATATGTGACAGTATTCTTTTCTAGAATTCAATAGCTCACTATTTACATGAACAAACACTCAAGTGAAGAACAATAACTAACAATCACCATCTACTGAGTTTTAAAAGGGAAAGGAAAAAATTTAGACAAATATTTTCCTCCCTTCACATTTTATAGAATTTTTAAATTACGTAATCGAAATCTCTTCCTAGGAATATTATCCAAGATGACAATCTGGGTATCAAGAGAGAAAAGATGAGGTCTGAAAATTCTGTTTAATTAAATGCCAAAAAGCTTAATGAGAATCTATTTTAATGTGGTAAAACCCAAAGAACAAGAAATGTCAACTATGGTGGCAATAGCATGAACAGGAAGAAAAGCTTACTGTGTCTTGTAAATAAATATGATGATTTGAACTAATAGGCACAAGAAAGGGAAAAATAATTATAAGCCTATGCCTCAAAGAATGTTATTTAATTAAGCAAATGGTAACAAACCTCCAGTCAGGACACGGTTTCACATTGTTGGTAATTTATACTAAGAGGGAAGGAAGAAGGAGTAATCATTAGACCGAGATAAATTAGTGTTTTCGTTTCTAGTGAGCTTCCACACACACATTAGTGTCAGCATCCAGAGACTTGGTCCTCTGTATACTTCTTAAAAAAGGAAAGACTGAGCAATGAAAAACAGTTGATTATCACCTCATATACAACTAACTAATTGTATTACATGGATATAAACAAATAACCTTCCTCCAAAGACTTTTGAATCTTCCCAAACCAAAGCTTCGACCCCTGATGCTGACACATGCAAAGTAACCTCTCTTTGAAGCTGGGTGTTTTCCACAATATTAGGAAGGAAGAATGGGGAAACAAGTCATTGACTACAGCCCAATAAAGTTTCCAGATTCTGTCAGTGGGTGAGCCTGATCCTGGGCAATTTATTTAAATTTCTGTATCTTTTTTTTCCTCATCTGTAAAATGGAGAAGAGTGATGCTATCTTGCAATAATATTACAAGGATGATTTGGAAACTGCACCCCTAAACCCTCTATAGTTTTCATCAATCTCTCTGACTTAAGCTACCATACATGAAATAAAATAAGCAAGAAGAGTACAATGAATGGATTGGGTGATGATTAAGTTGGTATGAGGACCAGAGTTCAGATCCCAGAACCCATATGAAAAGCTCAGGTATTGTACAGGTCTATAACCGTAAAGCAAGGAAGGAGGGAGACAAGCAGATCCTAGGAGCTTGCTGAAAAGCCATTCTAGCAAGTAGGTGAGCACTGGGTTCAGTAGGAGATCATGTCTTAAAAGATAATGTGGGAAGTGATCCAGGAAAGCACCTAATGTTGATCATTGGCTTTCATAGGCACATGCACATACATGTATGCACAGCCACATGCAAACATGCGCGCAGATACACACATTCACCCTGAAAACAGAGATTCCTGATATCATCCTTTTAAATCCCTCTGCCTCTCTCTATGAATATTTCCAAATTAAATGCTTTAAAACCAAAAAAGGATTCTAGAACACAAACAATAACATATAAACAGGAAAACTGGTCTTGACTATTGCCAGTTCTGATCACATAGAAAAAATAGCCAAAAACTTTTAAGTAGATAATTTGGAAATCTTCAACACAGAACGATTTGCTGTTCTGCAAGAACATTGGGATGCTCTAACAGATTAAATTTTCTTTCCACATTCAAGTTCTCCTGGCTGAGGCTAGCCTTGCTCTTGCATACAGGTTTAAACCAGGAAATGCAGTGACTTTGGTGGGTCTTCTTAGATAATACAAAGTCTATATTCATGTTAAAGTTCAGATCATGGCCCCCAATCAGAGTGTTCAATCCTAGTTTGAAAATTCTTGTCCAATTCTCCTGAGTCTGACTGCTGTACAAGAAAAAAGAAGAGAGTGTTTTTCTGGATTTTTCCTGCAAGTGAAGATTTACCCAAGCACTCTGAACTCCTTGTTGAAGCTGAGAAATTTAAGAGTGATTTTACTCTTTGAAAATGCTGTGTGATGGGCTGCCTCACAGCCTCATTTAGAATCAAATCCCACAGTTGATGTTCCTGATCTCATGGGTTTCTGCTGTGAGCAGTATTGCCTACTGACCTACAATTTTCCCCATTTCTGGAAAAGAATTCTAGGCAATTGCAATGGCCTCCTAGGTGGTGTCTGGGCATTTCACTTCCCCAGCAGGAGTTCCAAGTGACTGCCTGACATTAGAGAACAAAAACCCTACTTTCTTTCTTCATGACATGACATTCTGGGGTGTTGTTTACGAACTAAAGCACCTAGAAACTTCAAACCCAAGCAAATCAGCTTCTGAATTTCTTGCTTAACTTTTCCCCTACTTTAGTTTACTTTTTCACTTTTCTATAGATTCTCTAAAAGCACTCTTTCTTTAAATTTACTTTCTCCTCTACAATTTTTATTAGTATTGCACATTTCTGAAAATTGGTGGAGCAATTATGATAGACTGTCATTAACAAAATTGCCTAGTCCAATCAGGATTCATCTTTATATTTTCCATTTCTATGGGCTTTGACAAGTTTAGGAAGTCATGGAAACACAAATACAGTATCTGTAGAATAGTTTCACTGACGTAATAATCTCATGTTTCACCTACTGTTGCCTCAGTATTCCTCCCCAAATCCTGGAAACTATAGACTTTTTTATTGTTTATACTGTTTGTATTTCATTATTTTTCCATAATGTCAATTTATTTTTATTTTGCCTGTATGTATATATGTGTTCATTTCTCTCTTTGTGTGTATGCATTTGTATAAATGTGTGTTAGTGTGGTATATGTGGGATATGGCATACACATGTGTATGCCTGGGCGAACGCTTGTGTATACGCAAAGACCAGAGGAGGACATTGGGTGTCCTCCTCTATCAACTCCCACCTTGTTCTTTTGAGACAGAGTCTCTTCCTGAACCTGGAGCATATGAATTTTGGGGCCAGTAAGTCCCACCGATCCTCCTGTTTCTGCTCCCTTCAGTACTGGGGTTACAAGTGTGCATAAGAGGGTTTGCTGTCCAATGATAAGGACTAGTTCAGATCCCAGGATCCACAGAACAAGTTCTGAACTAGTCCTTATCATTGGACAGCAAACCCTCTTAATTTCCAAACTATTTCCACAGTCCCAAGCACTCTCTTAATATGTTACTTGGACAAAAATAATAATAACCCTATATGTATATGTTTCTAGGAACCCAATTTCAGACAGCTAGATGCTGTACCTTAGTTCCATAGTCCAAACTTTCAGTTAATGCCTTGTTACACCAGAAGCTGATTAGCACGTATTATCATAGACCTCTTCCATCAGAATAATAAGAAATCATCTGAAGGCTTTTTATTAATCAATAGAATCTTGTTTTGGCTCCAAAAGAAACTTCCATTTCTACTACTATCTGTTCATCCCTCTATTTTTTTCTTTTGTCCCTGATTGTGTTCTCCCAAAAAAGAGATAAATGCAGTGTTTATACCTCTTTCCCTTTTAATATCATATATCCGACTGTCCAATATCTAACTCTCAACACCAGTATTTTCCAATAAATCAGGAAAGAGGATGATCAGTCACCTCCAAAAGGAAAAATCAAGTCAAGATGCACAAACGGAAAAAAAAAATTTTCTCCAGGTCACTCACCTACATCATTCTTTCAAAGTAGAAACAAAACAAAAGAATTGCTCTATTCTTTCAGACAATCTGGTCCAAAATGAAGCAGAAGGGGAATGATGAACTCAGAGTTGTCTGCACTTCAATAAAGCGTTCTTGCAAGTAAATAACGTGCATTAAAAGGTCATTCCTGATGCTTTTCACGTAGACCTGACACAGAAAAATGTTTGATTGTCGAAAAGAGCTTTCTGTCTGCCACATGAATCCTAACCCACAGAAAGGTGTTAATCTAGACAACCTAGAGGAGTGAAGGCAGTTTTAAATGCCTTTCCTTATCAAACCAGAAAAAAATAAGATAACATTGATAAGAAAGAAAGTTCTCTATAACTCTCTAGGTCACAGATCATAAACTTTTGCTATAATATAGCAGCAAGTAAATATTTTAGGGGGCTGCAGGATACCTAGTCTCTATCATACATACTCAAGTCTGCCATTGTAGGTTGAGAGTAACCACTGACAATACTTGAAATAATAGCATAGCTATGTTCCAATAAAGCTTTATTGATGGACATAGAAAATCAAATTTTGTAAAGTTTAATATAGTTTAGCTCAAAACACTTTCTTTTCATTTTTTTCAACTATTTAGAAGTGTGAAAATAATTCTAGCTCATGGGCCACACAAAAATAGGGCGTGGGCTAGATAGGAACTGTGCTTTGCTCATTCCTAGATTTTCCTTAGATTACAAGGTAAAATACTTTAGTACTCTAGCTCATTTAGGGATGGAGGTTGATTACTAAACTGAAAAGGTTAAAATAATCAGAGTGCAAGAATATTTACATTAATAAACTGCTTAAAGTGTGTGTGTGTGTATGTGTTTGTGTACTTACTAGTTCTTTCCAAGCAAGACCATGCCTCTTCATTTCAGTTGAATTCTGCCAATTGCAACTCAAATGGCCTTCTCTAGCACATTGACTTAAGTTTCTGGCAAATGAGGATTGAAGCTACTTGCAAATTCATCGAAGATGCAGAATGTTTCTAGCTTTACAAATCTCCCTAATCTTTTGCAGTTGTGCTACCCACACTTTTTGACAGCAATGTTTAAATAACTTGGCTTTAAAAGAGTATTTCTCTAAAGTACCCAAGTCAGCCATTTCTCTTCCTTATTAAACAATGCAGTGGCTATGACAAAGAAACATGGGACAAATGGGCCAAGGCAGGTGCACTGAGGACTTGTTAAGCACAGAAATTAGTGGTTGGGATAGGGGTGTGTGTGTGCGTGCACATGCATGCCTGTGCATGTGAATGTGTATTGAAGGATTATAACAGAGTGAGTCTATCAGGCACTGAGCATCCAGTGGACAATGGGCATCAGTAGATCCCTCATACAGAAGAAAGATAGTGTCAGTAACGGAGGAGGCAGTTGTAACATATCTCACTTTCAGATCATGCTTCTCTAAGTTACATGTGGAGAAGGAAGATGGTACAATGATTTCTGATATTTTCATTTAAAGAAGCTGGTTAGTGGAATTGCATTTCCCAAGGTTTAAAGTGAAAGGATGCCTAGCTTCTTTCAAAAGAAATATAGATGTTACTGCTTTCCTTAGCACAGATGTAGGCTAGATTTCTATGCTTTGATCCATGATCTTGGAGATACATATGGAATCCTCCTAGGAGGCATCAGTACTCCACTGCAGTCATGGGTATGCTTTTGCTTGGAAGAGCAGTGGGAGTGAGTTTTATGGATGGAAATTAGTACAGCTGCTGATGGAATATTATTCTGATCATAGTGTAATCATCATGAAGACATAGTCAAAATATAATGGAATGAGGCAAGGGGGAATTAGGGAAGAAAAAAAAAAGGCAGGTCTCTACTAAAGCATTGGCACACTTTCCAAAATAAACGAATCACTCATTTTATCACTTAAACTCCAGTGCTTTTATGTTCCCCAATGTGGACAATCCTGGTAAAAACTAATTCACATATTTGAATTACACACATGTCTTCCTAGACTTCTCCAGTAGAATAAGAACTTCTATAGTTGCTATTTACTCTGTTCTCGAGAAATAAAAGTATATTTAGCCTTCATTTCAGTACATTTTTACATATTCTGGCTGACATTTATCTGTTCTTTGATAGATGTTATGCTAGTTCTTACCTGAAAGGACCGTTCTATTTCATACTGTCATTAACTGTATAGTAATCTGGGGTACCTTGCATGAAAATGATCAACACTTTAACATGCAAGCTTCTAATTGGACTTGAATTCTCACAAGATCTTTTGGGAAATTGACTTTAGTTTGTTGTAACCCTTTAGATAAAACATAATGCTCATCAGCTATATTAAAATTTGTGGCTCCTTTGGAAGCAACTAGACATGGGAGAACAGAGGTACAAAATGCCTCCATTTGATCATGTAATGCCTATGTTACTCACTTTTCCTGTTGTTGTGATAAAAACACCCTAACAAAAGCAGTTTAAGAAAGGGTGTTTTTGGCTTATAGTTCTAGAATAAGCTCATGGCAAGAAAAATAAGGAGGCAAGAGCTTGAAGTACCTTGTCACATTGGACCTGAAATCTGGAAGTAAAGATCAATGAAAGTTTGTGTTTAGGTGGCTTTCTTATTTTTATTTAATCTAAGACTCCAGCCCATGGAATGGTACCATCCACACTTAGGATGGGTTTTTCCACTTCAGTTAACCTAATCTAGATATTTTTCACAGATATACCTAAATGCTTGTGAAATCTAGCTGATTCCTCCCTCATAGGCATACATAGAGGCTTGTCTCTTCAGTGATTCTAGATCCTGTCAAGTCAATAATCAATATTAACTATCACAATGCCTTAAATAAGTTTTATGTTCTGTGAGCTTCAAACATGTCTAAGACTGTCTCCTGGGATATGAAAATTCTTCAATGTTTCCCTTTAAATAGAATATATACACTATTTCTCCAGTAGACTAGGGTAATTTTGTGATTTACCTCCAGCTTCTTTTTGTCAGGTTTCCTAAGACACTGTATTGGAATATCCCCATGACACTCCCAAAGTAGCTTTCTTTACTTCTTTTCTATCCTTAAACACTTCTAGTTAAATATGTTATATCACAAGCTGAAAATGCAGGTCACCTCCAGGTCACCTTTCTTGGCTCTAGAAACAATGCAGGTTTTTAAAATGTTTTTTTCATTTATTTTCATTTTTATGTGTACAAGTGTTATGCCTGCATTAATGCAAGTGCATCCTTGTCATGCAGTGCCTGAAGAGGAGAGAGGAGGGAGCCAGATCCACTGGAATTGGAGTTACAGTTGTTAGCTACCATGTGGATGCTGGAAATCAAACGTGGATCTTCTACAAGAGCAACCAGTACTCTTTAACAGCTGAGCCATCTCTCCAGCCCCAAGAATGCAGCTTTTTAGGTCTTTCATTTCTTGGGCAGTCTTTACTGCAGTCGTATGTAACTTTGTCAGGCTCCATTCCTCCCAACAGCAGGATCTACACAATTCAAATTTGACTGCTGTTTTCCTTCATGGCCTCCTGACTGGGATGGTGTTGGAATGTTGCCTCCACTAAAGGGAACAAAGGCCCTTAACACTGCGATAGAACTCTTCCAAAGAAATGTTTCCAGTCATCTCCTTTATAAAGTCCCCTCTGTGGTGCTCTTTCATTGCTGTTATCCGGGGGAAAGCATCCAGGAGTCCTGGAACAAGATCTTGAAAGAAAGAAACAAAGGATCTTGGATTCATTTCCTTTGAAAACATTTACAGTGATTTAGCTGACTCATTTCAGACTCTCATATCTATCATAATTGCTTGTCTAACCTGAGACTTCAATTTTATAATAATTATACTTAGAAAGTTCCATCAGCTAGATAATAATTGAAAACATTTGAATGTATATACTGTTTTATATGTTTAAGGAATATTTCTCTTAATAAAAGTGAAATTATTTCCTGCCTCACCTTTTTCAATTAGCAATACATTCGAAGTATCTTTCATGTCAATAAATATTCCTATAAGCGTAACTGCTGATATGTCTTACTGCTAGTAGTAATGTATGTCATCATCAGAAGGCACAATTCAAAAGTATCTGCATGGATTCTACCATTCCTTATTCTATTCTTTCTTGAAATTGGCTTACATAGGATTTTGTTTCTATTATGCTAAGTGATTCTGTATATAACATGTATTTATATATTTCAATCCATTCAATTATTTATATATTTATTGATCACCTATCATTAATAAAACTACTGTGATTTTCTTGGCATAAATTCTTACAAACTTGCTAGGTATAGATTTATAACTTCAGAATCATAGAGTTAAAATGCATGCCTATTTTAAGGTATTTGGAATATATTTGTAAAATTTCCAGGAAATACATATTTATATGTATTTATTGACTTAACAGGTTACACACACATATATATACATATATATATGTATATATATGATAGAGTATGCATTTAGTACTTAAAAAGGACAATATTCTATTTTGAAAACTTCATTACTTGGAATAAATCATGAAATTTAATTAACATGCATTACAGATGTCTTTAACTCCAACAAATTATTGAGTCTGTTTTCCATCATTTTAATTTTAAACTTAAAGGAGTCTCATATAGAGTTCCTTTATATACCCCACCTCTTTTCAAAATGTTTCCATTTTATCTAACTACAACATAGTTATCAAGAAAATGAAACTGATATCATAAGATCATTAGCTATATAGCCGTACTTAATCACGTTTTACCAGTTCTCAGCTTATTTCCATTCCAGTGTTTTATTCAAGACCCCACTTCACGTAGAGCTACTACTTCTCTCTTATTTCTTCCATCTGTAGCAATTCTTCAGCTTTTCCATCATTTATGAACTCTGATTGTTAAAAATGTACTGATTGGTTATTTTCAACAAATGTTCTTCAATTGTTTTTTTTCTGTTATTTGTTACTAGATTGAATTCATTCACTCTTCTTTAATTATGGTTACACACATGCATATACACATATATGTGTACATACATATACACACAAAAAAAACTACTGTGTTCATTTAGTGGTGCTCATATGTACATGTGTTGAGGACTGAGCACTTGAGATTGGATAACCTATCTGGGAGCTCGACCCTGAAGAAAACTGATTCTTCCTATCTCATAGCTACTGTTTGCCTGTAGCTCTTCATCGACAGTTGAGGCCTTATGAAATTTCCCCTATGCACATTGGGTGCTGTTGTCATTATGCAGGCCTTGTTTAGGAAATCATATTTCTGAGATTTCAGGGATGCAGCTTCCTTGTCATGTCTTAAAAACGCTAGCAATGCCTTTCCTCTTTTCGTAATTCTTTGTAAAGACTCTGTAAAGTAAGGCTCATTTTGTTCATTTTACTGCATCTCTTAAAAGTAATGTGGTTGTCCTAAAGTCAGACAGGATCTATGTGACACCAAAATCAAGACCTTTTCCAACACAGGATAAGCATGTCTATGACAGGAGAAACCATCGAATCATGAGATCAGGAGTTTCTAGTCTTTTAGGGTTGGATTTTCAATTTGGTTTTTCTCATGGTAGTAGTCTACAGAGTCACATTTTCAGGTATAGTCTTTTGTCGTGTATTAAAATCAAAGATTTAGTCATCAAAACTTTTGGAAAAGTCTTCTATCATACACAAACATAAAATGCCTTTAGCCTTTGCTCTGCATTAATTTATGAAAACTATGAAGCACTATGCATGTTATTGTGCTCTGTGAGTTCTTCCTTGAAAAATGAACAATTTGAAGAGAGAACTAAGTAACTTTCCATCATTCAGTTTGATGCATGGTGTGTGATGCTCTTTGAAGGTTATTATAACATAGAAGCCAAAAGACAAGTGCAAAATAATCTTGTATCTTGAAAACCATTCTCAATAATCAATGCCTATGTCAGTAATTACAGTACCATTTTAAGCATTAACACTTCAGTCCCATATGGTTACTAACTATGAAATAAGAAAACAAAAAAGTTGAATCTCTGAAGAGAAACAAAGTGAGATAATGCCTGGAAAGTGTAGCGTGGTGCCTGGTACACAGTGAACACTCCATAAATTTTACTTCTTCTTGCTGATGCTGAAGCTGTCTCAAATGTCACTGTTGTTTAACCTGTGGAAGAGAATATGTGACTGGTTCATCCCCTGCTCTGTGAGACAGAAAATCACACTGCTATAAATTTAGAATAGAAAATGGCTGGTCTCTGGCCAGTTTGTCAACTGTTTATCTTCTGTAAGTGCTCCTGCACAGTTCTATAGCTATATAATCTAAAAGCATCATTATGAACCCATTTGGGAGCCAGGCTGAGACCTAAATCAAGGCAATGTGGCAAGGAGTCAGTTAACACTGTACAACCACTTTTTCAGGCACTTCCCTTTGGGCTTGACCCATGAGAAAGATTAGTATTTAACTAATTATAGAGACCTTAACTATAGGGCAGTGTCATTCAGCCTTGGCACTTTTGTAACTTGGGGCCTGATATTTTTTGTTGCAAGGGCCTTTGCATTATAGGATATGTAGAAGCTTCCCAGCATCTATCACCTAGATACCATTAGCAATCCCTACTCTATCAAGAGATAGCTCCAGACATTTCCAAGTATACGCTGGGGGGTAAAGTTCCTCACACTAAACCCAATACTGAAAGGTAGAATCATTTCATACTCAAAATGAGTGAGCGCTGATTCAAACTGGAAATATTTGGAGAAAACAGTATTTACTGAATAACAGGGGCTTTGAAAGATGATACTTTGTGTTATTTATTGTTTCAGCAACAGATCTATGAGATGGCCCAACCAAGTTCCAATGCCTAACAACCATAATGGCTGGCACAGCAAAATTTATCCATTGATGCTGTAGTAACACTGATATCTAGGGGGTAATCAACAGCTGTCTAACTGGACTTAAAGCCATTTCAATGAGAGGGAATTCATGAATGGCACTGTAAACATAGCCGAATGCACATGGCTGGAGAGATGATAGATCCTAGAGAAAACCCTACCTCTGTCATAACTCTAGACAAATGAAATTTCTTACCCCAAGCTAAATATGGATCATTATATTTACAGACAAATATACTATACACCACTCATCAAAGAAGCTTCTTTTTGCAACAGATGGTGGCTATTATAGATTTCCAAAACTGGTCAGACACAGAGAATATATGTCTGAGAGAGACCCAGCCCTCAGTAACACATCTACAGTGGAACCTCTGCACCTACAGCTCATGCAACATAGCATAACAGAGGGTAGTGAGAATACTAATGTATCCCTCAACTCTCACCAGCAAAACTTCCTTCTACAACAGTGTGATACACACAGAAGGCTATAACTGGTTAAGTTTTAGAGAACAAGAGACTGCAGAGTGCATGTCCCTGGGTAGGACTCCTGTATTATCCACCCTTGGCTCAGGGACCATTGTAGAACGGGGTGTGGGCAGAAAGATTGTAAGAGCCAGGGTTGGTGCATAAACATAAAGAAACAGAGGATTTCAAGCTAATGGAAACTTGTTCATAATCGCAATACTGGCAGCATGCACAAGACCCATGCCCACTCAATCAGGAAAAAAAAAAAAAACAACAGTGTAGAATGAGGGAAAGGAGCAGCAGGTCCCAGCCATAGCCTAGGAGCTATTTGTAACATAACTGCTGGGTGAGAGAAAGTAGATCTTTAAGATCTCAAGATAGGCTGACAAGACTTCATTGGATGAACTTAAACAGAAGGACATCTAGGTACAAACGCTTGATCACATAGGAGTTAATATGTATGACAGAATGCATGAAATGGTGGAGTACAATGGGGGTTTCAGATGGAGGCGGGGACCTAAATTTGATTAAGAACTATTATATGAAATATACAAACGTGCAACAAAAATTACAAATTTAAAGTATAATTAGGTAAATCCCCCCCCCAAAAAAAAAGAAAGGAAAGGAAAGGAAAACAGAGTTTCATAGTTATCAGGAAACTAACCCAATTTCACATAATGTTCTGTTGTTGGATGTACCCAGTCTTGTCAACAATGCCGCTCATCGTCCTATTATTCCCATGTGATTCTCAGTGCAATAGAATGTGTACCCTCTTGAACTTTCTTCTGCTCAAGAAGTAGAGGATACATGACCAAGTACAAACGGATAGTAAGTTATTATGTCTTGAAACTAATGTTACCAAACTTTATTCAAATCCCCAAATCTACAGTGTGACAGTAAATTATTTTTCTCTCTTGGTAGCTAACATCCTATTTAGGTTTGCCAACAGAGGGCCCTAGAGGAACACTGGCAAGCAGGAAGAAAGAGAGGAGTTCCTTAACCTGGTACGCTAGCTGTACCTATCACAAAGTCTGATCCACCAATTGCTGCTTCTCAGTATCCAAATTAATAACAGCTGAAGCCAGCACTAAGTCCGCAGTACAGCTGCACTCTCCCAGGGGACCAGCCAGCCACCTGGTGGCAGGTTAATTACACTGGATCCCTTCTGTCACCAACAGAGTAGTGTTCTCTCTTCACTTGAGCAGACATGTTTCCTAGATATTGATTTGCTTTCCCTGCTGATGTTTCTGTCATCACTACCATCAGGGCATACACAGAATGCTTTATTCACCATCCTGGCCCACATAGCAGTGTTTTTGTAGCCCAATACTCAGTTCACAGGTGTAAAAATGTGGCATTGAATGTATCTTCATGGAATTCATTGATCTTATTTTGTAAAGTAATGTAGATTGAACCTAGGACTTCGTACACACTGGGGAAATGCTCTACCATTGAGTTCTATCCCACATTCTGAGTTCATTGATCATAACTATATACAACAACACCCAGAAGTCTCACTTTATATTTAAAAAAAGTAAAGTCCAACTATGGGAATCCAATGCACTCTTCTGACCTCCGCAGGCATTGCACAACATGAGTGTACTTACATACATGCAGGCAATACACTCATACACAGAAACTAAAAATAATAAAATATTTTCTAAATCTATTACCTATGTTTTGTTGCTTTGAGGACTTTAGTTTCAAGGAGGAGACACAACCGTGGTTTCACTGAACTGGAAGTTGAGAGACTGTCTTGGCTATTTGGAGTATCTGATGCTCCTGAATGCAAAGGCCACGAAAAATAAAGTAGTACTACTGTCCTGGTTGAAATTATTGGTATAGAATACCCAGAGGAGGCTGAGACACTACTATTCAATGAGATCATTATGTATTCCATCTAGAATTCATGGAATTTTCTGAGATCCTTCTCGTGCTTTTTATGTCTGAGAATAAAAGTTAATTGTGACAGCCACAAAATACAAATGAACAACAAAAGGCAGAATCATCCAGCCTGGGAAAACAATATAATCTACTTGGTGCAGAGGAAAAAAGAGCATGTAACAGCGATTGAAAGAAGAGAGCTGTGGGGAAAAAAATCAGTGGAGGCACTGTGAACATTTTGAGATCTTCAGCTGCAGAAATGAAGTCTTCATTTACATGTATATGGGCATGTGTGTACTATTATTTCTGTTTCTTATTTTCTAAGCAGTGTTGGTAGACATTAACATCAAAGTTGTCTTTTTTCTACTCTGAAATAATGTTGGACCCAGAAATTACAAAGGGAGTCACAATTTAGTCTTTCAGAGGATTGGAGAGATGGCTCAGAGGACCCAAGTTCACTGGGCAGCACACACATCAGGTGATTCACAACCACCTGTAACTCCAACTCCAGGGGATCAGATGCCCTTGACTTCCAGAGGATTCAATACACACACACACACACACACACACACACACACACACACACACACAAATAAATCTTTAAAAAATTAAACAATTTAGCCTTTGGTTTGTGATGTATTCAGCTTTAATTGTAACTAAACAAGGAGAGATAAAATTGCTCCAGAAAAAAGAAAGAACTGTCAACAGGAGATAGCCAGTAAGATAGCAGGGACTTTGCCTTCTTTTGGAAGAGAAACTGAGAACAAAGTTGTTTATTAAATTGGATATATATTGCTAGGCATACTATATTTATTAGGTTAGTTGAATGCAACTGAAATAGTGCTAGAGTGTATGCACGGATCTTGACGTCTCAGTTATTAGGCTATTAATAACGCAAATCCACCCTTTTACACTCTACTTCGAGACTAAAAATGCAACAAATATTATTCCTATTTGCCAGTGGCTCTCTGATGGTGGTTGTTGGTGGAGCTAGCAAAGAAAACCTGGAGGAAAAAAATACTTTTCTATTTTTGCTCACTGTCACTGCAACATTCCGACAGTGAAATGGCCAGCAATGCAGTTGGTTCCAAACTCCATACTTTTTTTTTCATCCTCAGACTAGATTTATCATACAAGAAGCATCCAGGCTTAGACCCTTTATCAGTGCCCTGCATCCTACATTCACCAATGTTCTTTCCACCATTGTAATCATTTATTAGAGCACTTTGGTGGGGAGAAATAACTATCATCCTATTTGATAACTCCTCAAAGTGAACAGTTTAGGTGTTTTAGTATATATTCACAAAATTGGGCAACTATCAATATAATCTAAGTTAAGAACATTTTGTACATGCCCCAAAGAAATGTAGTACCTATTAATAGTTCTTCTTCCAGGCCCCAGCAAACACTAACTTTATTTCTCTGCTGATTTGCATACACTAGCTACTTCAAATAAATGAAATCAAACAATTACTGTTCTTTTGTAACTGCCTTCTTCACTTGGCATAATACTTTTATAGATCATCAATTTCTAGTATGTGTCATTTCTTTCCTATGAGTGCCTAATATCCCATCATGTAAATAGATCATATTTTGTCTATCAATTTATCTGTTTGAGGTTATGATGACTACCTCTCATAAGCATCTGTGCACAAGTTTTGTGGAAACATATTTTCATTTCTCTTGAGTACATAATTAAATTTAAAATTACTGGATTATATGGTGTTTCCCAAGTTTCTTAACTGTTCTTTTATGAAAGTAGGATCTCACTATGTAGCCCTGGCTGGCCTACAACTCACTATGTAGACCAGGTTGGCCTCAAAGTCACAGAGAGATACACCTGCCTCCCAAGTGCTGGGATTAAAGTTGTGGTCCAATATGCCCAGCCTACCTTCATTTTTAAAAATGAAATATTTTTATTAGTTGTTTGAGAATTTCATGTAATGTATTTGGTCATATTCACCACTCCTTCTTCCCGTAATTCCTCCTAGCTCCACCTCTGCTTTCTTACCGCCTCCCAATTTCATGTCCTCTGTTTTTTAATAACCCATCAAGTCCTAATTTGGGTTTCCCATATACACCTGGGTGTGGGATCATCCACTGGACCATTGTCAGCCTACCAGGGAACACATCCTTAAAGAAAACTAGCTTTCCCTCCTCTGGAAGCAATCAACTGCCCATACATTCTCAGCTAGGGTTAGAGGCTTCCTGAACCTCTCGCCCTCCATACTAGAATGCTGACTGGCTTGATCTTGTACAGGTCTTTGCAAACAACCACAAGTGCTGTGGGTCCATGAATGCAACAGTTCTGTCATGTCCAGAAGACACTGTTTCACTCTAGTCCTCCATGACAACTGGCTCTTACAACCTTTTCAACCTCTCACATGAGATGGCCCTTGAGCCTTGGAGTTTAGTACTAATATAGATGTCCCATATGTAGCTAAGCATTCCACTGACATGTATTCTCTGTACTTTGACCAGATGTGAATTTCTGCATTAAACACCATCCACTGCACAAAGAAACTTCTCTCATGTGGTCTGGGAGTTGCACTAATTTATTGGTAAAGAGATATGAACTGAGAGAGAAGTTACTATGTCCATTTAGCAGAATAAATGTAGTAGGTACATACATGGGACCTTTGAGCGCCTCAAACATGAGTTCGTGGCAAGATTTAGAGCACCAGGTATGTGTTTTTCCTGTGGAGCAGGCCTTAATTCCAATCAGAAAGTTATTTGTTACCCCACAGCATTCACGCCACTATTGCCCCATGGGTATACCTTGCCTTGCTGGCCATTATTGCGGCTCACAGAGTTCACAGCTGTTGATGACTTCTTCTCCAAGCAGACTACATGGCATCTTTCAGTACTATGATAGGCAGTCATCAGGGAAGAAGCTTCCTGTACAGTATCAACTTTATTTCTCCGTGTCCTGTGACCAGAATGAGTCACGTCTTCAACAGTAGTATCTCACCATTAAGTTCTGGTGGGCAACCAAGAGCAATGGAAGTAGGCTGGGGTTTTTTTTTTGGTGGGGGCGGGGTTCTCCAAGACACCTTTGACCAATAACTTGAAGGGAGGTATCTAACATCTTATACTAGGTCTTTTGTTAACCTGTGACTTTTGGGAGGAGCATAATCTCCTGTGTAAGGTACCTCCAATTAAACTCTTTATATATGCATATATATATATATAAAGCTTATAAGTTTGCATATGTCTTTTTCAAACATCATTAGCATGACATCTCTCTCCCCTAACCCCTTCCTCTGCCGTGCCCTCCCATTTCTCCTCCAATTTGAACATTCCCATTATTCCCCCATTCATACCATCTATGTTCAATTAACACCCCTCCCTTAAGATCCTTCTTTTCAGTTCCCACCATTGGCCCCTTTCTAGTTTCTTGGATTCTATAGGTACTTGAAATTAAATACACACATCTAAAGATTTGATGCTAAGATCCACATATGAGCAAGAACATACAGCATTTGTCTTTACGGGTCTGGGTTACCTCGCTCAGTATAATGTTTTCCAGCTCCATCCATTTACCTACACATTTTATAAGTTTCATTGTGTCTTTACAGCTAAGTAAAATTCCACTGTATATAGAGACCACATTTTCATTACCCGTTCATCATCTAATGGACATCTAGGCTGTTTCCATGCCTTGGCTATCCTGAATGGAGCAGGTATGAACATGGTTGAACATGTAGTCTCTCATAGGAAATGCAGTCTTTTGGGTATATCCAGCCTAGCTCCTGAAGTTTGATTGCCTATATTTCTACATTGTATTTTAAAATGTCTCAATATTCCCATTTTAATCTTTTTGTTCTCCAATAGCTTTGTGACCCTGTATTGTTTCTTCAGTTGAAGTACCTAGTATGATTTCTGTTGGAGGACAGACATCTGACACTATAACCATATGAAACATTACAAATAGTTTTGTGGATCTTCATTAAGCAAGATCTCTAAACTTCACCAGGTCATATGAAAATGACTCAAACACAATAATGCTGTTAAAATCTCATAATCAGTGAGAATATTCTCCATACAGTCATTCAGGAATATGGTGCTGAGACTTTGCGTTCTTCTGGCTGTGTCATTTGGAGCACATGGCATCCAGGGATGTTGAAGAAGAAAAGACTGGAAAGCTTGATAACTGGGTGGATACTTTTAATAACGTAGCATGGAAATGGCTTATGTAACTTCAACCAACATCCCATTGCACAGAAACCAGTTATGTGATCTTACTTGCAAGAACTTTCAGTAAAACTTTTCCTTGACAATGTGACTTGAAGAGAAATAAGAATCTGATACTACTTTAAATATCTGAATTATTTGAACAAAGTCACGTTTATGTGAAATTCACAGTCTTATATAAATTATGTTTTTTCACATCCTTGTACATAATCAGACATGGTTTCAGAAACTGCAATACAATGAAATTGGCTGAGAAAGAGAGACGCCTGGAATGACTTCTGTTCTCTGTTATGCAAAAGGTACTGAGAAGGTTGACAAGGGCTGTGGGGAGTAGTATGATAGCCTGTGTGTGGTGAAACTATTCCAAATTGTACATGTGTGTAACACGCAAAATTCAAAGAGATTTATTTTTTTCAGCTGCTCTGTGGTCTGGTGGAACTTTCAGAATCATTGTAATGAGAAAAATACAACAGTAAGCTATAATGATTCCTTCCTTTACTTTCTTTTACTCCAATCTTAAAATACTTAAAGCATTTCAAAATATTTTAAATTCTTGTTATTTGAAATGAGTGCTAAATAACTGCGTGTTTTTTTAATCATGTGAGTTTCTTTTAATTAAGATCTTCAATAAAAGTAATAGAGAAGTCTTGGCTTGTAAAGCTGATTACGTGATAATGAAATCCAGGTGTGATCTCCACCGCAGTCACAACTCTGTGCTCCAATATACCCAAGCTATCAGTGTCGATGCCTAGAGCCATCCAATAAACAAACGGAAACAATATTATGATCTTTAGTATTTATATCTCCCTGTTTCCTTTCTAATAACACCAGTGATGCCATAACCACAGTTGCCATGGAAACAGTACCGCCATAGAAAACACTGCTGGATTTTTGAGGACTCCACATGTACACCTTTAAATAAAAAGTTTCACAAGCATGGCCCAAGGAAATAGAATGGCCATCGAGCCTTGCCCTGACTTAAAGGTGTCATTTAATTTTCTCTCGTTAGTATCCCAAAAGAAATTAATCCATGTATAAAACTAAAGGTGTACTAGAACCATAAAAATCATCTGTGGTAGCCAATAGAGTAATAGCCATTTGCACCTTGGAATAATCTCAACTGAATAATAGCTACAATTTCTAAATAATTCTTTCCTTCCTTTCTTTACTTACTTGTTTGTTCATTTATTCTTTCCAAATATTTGTCAACTATCCCTGAATGCTCGATGTATAGGAGATGCTGGATTCAGAAATGAATGAAAGAACAGTATCATATTATAGACACATTGCATCAAGGTAGCATATGCATAAGGACCCTTATTTGCACATGTGCACTTGCTTTCGACTTTTTAAAAATTGATACATGAAAATGTGAACTTATGAAAAATAAATGAGGAATTGATGCTTCTAGTTTCCAAAAATTACTACCAAATAATTCACCACTGGGTTCTTTCAAATAGTGAATCCCCTTAAGGAATTTAAGAGTCATTGATGATTGATCACTTGATTAAAGCATTAAGAGGGGATGTAAAGCAGTGGTTGCATTGAAGTGCCACCGAGAGCTGAGTGTCTCACAGACACTTATTCTTTGTTTGACCAGTTCTGGAACTCTGTAACAGTCTCCATCTGTTGCAGAATACTACTTCATCCTAGCAGTGACAATTCACTCCACTAGCACAATTCATTCCAGTTAAAATTTTGTAGAACTCTCAGAACTACCTTATAGTGTACCCTTAAAGATGTTTATCACTGGGCTGGGTAGATGGCCCAGTGGGAAAGAGTACTTGCTGTGCCAGTGTGAGGACCTGAGTTCAAATCCCCAGATCCAAGATAAAATTTTTTAAAATTTTGGGCATAGTCATCCGTGCCTGAATCAGAGAAAGGAGGATCCTGGGATCTCAGTAACCAGCCAGCCTAGCCAAAATGCAAACCTCATGTTTAGTTAGAGGCTGCATCTCAAGGACTAACAGTAGAGAACACGTGACATCCTTCTCTAGCTTCTGTGGACACATGGACATGTGCACATGGTACACATCATAGTCTCTCTCTCTCTCTCTCTCTCTCTCTCTCATATGAACACACACACACACACACACACACACACACACACACACACACCAAGGATATTATCACACACTGGTAAATGCCTAAGAGATCAAGCAGACACAAAATAAGCTGCATTATTACCACCCAAATGGTGCCGTTCTTTCACACTTCCACATTTTAGCAATGTCAGCCTCTTTTGGGGAGTGAGGAGATATCGTTGCTTCCTGCAGCAGCTAAATTCATGATGTCCTGATGTTTCCTTTTCTGTTTGTTGCATAGGTATGTTATCTATATTACATTTTCTCTTAATATTACTCTTATGTGTGAGAGAGCTATTGTATATCAAATGGCTTAGAAATTACAAATTATTGTGGCACTCTATATTCCATAGATTTATGGATCCAAATGTTGTGTGAAAAATGGAATGGTAAATCTGAAGACATTATGTTCTCTTTCTAAATTCTACCCATGTGTCTACTAATAATGTTTTACTTGGGAACTACATAAAAGAATAGGCTTTTTCACTGTGTATACTGTTGATGGTGATATCTGAAGACATGTCTCTTTTAGTCTTATTGAGAATCAATGGATAGGACTCACTACACATTGAGAATAGTCTATACTACAAAGACGCTGTTTGAAGCATCCTATTCTAGCTTGGTTAGCCCTAGAATGTGAGTGACAAAACAAGAGTAAATCAAGTAACATCTATCAATTTACCCAACTCAAGATAAGTTACATTATCCTTGTGAATAAGCTGAAACCAAATTTTATAGGATGGAGCTAGAGCCAAAAAAAGACAAAAAAATGTTTTTAAAGCCCAACTATGACTTTGGCATTTCGCAATGTGTTCTTTAACATTCTTGCTTTCATTTTCCTTTTAAAATTTATCTATTTTTAAATTTTATTTTTACTGAATTGGGATTTTCACATAAAATCGCTTGATGGCATTTAGATCCCCTCTCCTACCCACACCATCCCCCACTGTCCCCTGTCCAATTTCATATATTCATATATATATATATATATATATATGTAATTTTATGTGTGTGAGTACTTTGCTTGCATGTACTCATGCACTCATTCACACAATGTGTGTAGAGGCCAGAAGAGGGCATCTGATGCCTTCAAACTAGAGCTATAGATTAGCTATAGCTATTAGCTGCCATTTTGGTTGCTGGGAATTGAACCTCCGAAAGGCAGTTAGTTCTCTTATCCCCTGAGCCATCTCTCCAGCCCCTGTTTTCATTTAACATTCCTTTTCCCCCAAATGATTCACTTCCCTCCATTGGCTCCAAAGGGGTAAAAGGGTGGTAATTAAACACCATATTTGTGAAATAGATATGGAGTTAGCAAATGACAGTCCACAGACCCAATATGACTTATCACTTGCTTTGTAAAAAAATTTTAATGGCACATTAAAGAAGACCTGGGTTCAAATCCTAGCACCCACATGGCAGCTAACAACTTTTCTTAACTCAAATTACAGGGAATCTGACACCCTCTTCTAAGTTCCATGGGTACTACATGTACACACATGATGACATTACATTCATACATATCAATTTTTTAAATATAAAATTAAAATAAACTATTGTTTTAAAAAATAATTTTATTCTTACCAGGTATGGTGGTACCTATTTATTTACTTCTGCTAGAGTAAGGACAGAGAACCTGTGGTTGACAAAACTAGAAACACTGACTCTATGGCCCTTTAGTGGAATTTAGTGGCCATTGACACAGAGGAGCAACAGGTATATGACATTACATTTTGCGGTAAGAATAGTCATTACAGTGTCAGCCACAGAACCCAGAGGAAGTTAGAATTCCCCACCATTTCCTTTGTACCATCAATCACCTCTTCAGAGTCTCTCTACTTGACCCTGTGTCATCTACATTCTTTTTACTAACAGTACCCTTTGCCGCTTATTTATCTTCAGCTACAATTTAGACTTTTCTTAGAAATAAGAAGGGGTATTTATCTGTCCCTGAACTACACTTCAGTAGGGCCTTGCTGAATGTAGCTAATTAGTAATTATGGTCTGATTGAGCAGCACTATCCAGAGGGACTCAGTGCTAAACCATGAGTCAATGCATTTCTTTTACTTAAAGTAAAAGAGCATTTCAGTCATCATCATCTGCTATTGGGCAGTTTATATGTCCGAAGCTACCTTCAAACACTGTCACCAAATTAGATGCAGTGATTTATTAAAGACTGAATTATAGAAAAATGAACGGATAGGTAAGGAGGTTGGACACCTTTGTAACTATCATTTTCTAAATAATATCTGGTTATGTTAAATGTATTTGTGTATGTGTGTGTGTGTGCATGTGTGTGTGCACATGCATGCCCACACATGTGTGAGCTAAAAGAAAGAAATTACACTGATAAATCATCAGTCTATTCAGATGAAATTGTTGAGGTCATAAAATAGCTTATATACCTTTTTACTTCTCTAAAATGATTTCTATTTTATTAAGAATTTTATTCTGGGAACTGGAGAGATGGCTCAGTGGTTAAAAGCACTGATTGGTCTTGCAGAAGACCTGGGTTCAAATCCTAGCACCCACATGGCAGCTAACAACTTTTCTTAACTCAAATTACAGGGAATCTGACACCCTCTTCTAAGTTCCATGGGTACTACATGTACACATATGATGACATTACATTCATACATATCAATTTTTTTTAATATAAAATTAAAATAAACTATTGTTTTAAAAAATAATTTTATTCTTACCAGGTATGGTGGTACCTATTTGTAATCCCAGCACATAGAAGGCAGATGCAGAAGGATTGCTGCAATTTCAAGGTCAGCTTGGTCTACATAGCAAGTTCCAAGCCAGCCAGAGTCACATCACCAGATAACATCCCCTCCAAAGGAAAAAAAAAGAAAAGAATTTGATTCATTATGAGGGTACTAGAATACATGTGGCATAAAAGAGAAGAGAGGATATGGATGGTGGGGAGTACAAGAACAAGGAAAGTCAGTGGGGAAGGAGAGTCAATGAGAGCACAGTACATACGGAAATGCCATAATGAAACACAGTACTTGGTGTGTTAATTTTTTAATTGATAAAAAATTTTATCCTTCATAATACAATATAATCTATCTATCTCAAATGCTATGATTTTGGGAAGCATTAACACCGAGTGTTAAAACCGAGTGTTAAAACTGAGTATAGCATGTAAAAATGTAAAACTTCATCTACTCAAAGATAATGGAAAACAATTCATAAGAAGGAATAAAGGTGATTCATACAATTTTTTTCAAGGAAAGACAGCCTTGAAACCCTCCTAAATGATCAGCAGTAGTTACTCTTGCAAGTATCAATAATCTACATGACTGGAACCTCAGTAGAACAATGGGGCACAGTCAGCCCTGGATGTTCCACACCACTTCACTGATTCACTGAGGCTCCATTCACTATCTCTTATTTTTTCCCTTGTGAGACCTGCTAGGGTTTGTTTTCCTCAAAAGCTTATCAAACATCCCTTGAGTCAAACTGCCTAGGCTGTGCCTAGAGTGTTCAATGCCTATGGCTCCTGTGGAAACAAATGTAGGCTTCTATGATTCTTTTATCTACAGACTCAGTCAAATACCATAGTGACAGAAAAAGAAGAAACAAAGAGGCAAAGGTATGAGATGCAATTTTGAAAATAAGATGCTCTTTACCTTAAAAGCAATTTCACCATGCCTGTCCAAGTGGTACCTGATTTGGAATAGACTTTCAGTAAATATTTACCCTCCAATTTAAATAATAACTTTCCAAATACCTGTGTATGTGTATGCAGATAAGAATACATTCATGTGTCATTTAATAATGGCCATGCATTCTGAGAAATGCATAATCAGTTGATCTCATTGTGATGTGAACAGCACAGTATAATTGTAGGAACTAAGGGGACTACAATATAACTAGGTGATATAATCTTAGGAGCACATGGTCATATATTCACTCAGTCATTAGCCAAATATCACTATGTAACACATGGCTATTTTTACATAAATATCAGTCTGCTTTTGTTAACAAGAGCTACAAGGCTACATATTCTGTCAGTAGAATGCCACTTGAATGAAATCAAAGACTACACAATGCTTTCTTTATCATTATATTTATATTTACAGTCATTGACATGGGACCTGATAAACAGGGACTCAACTATTAGTTGTATAAATGAATAGAAATCATTTACCTTTACATGTGAAGGATTTGGGGACAGACTTAACTTATAGGATTCTTGGCCCTATAGGATGAGTGAGGTTTTCACTTTATCTTTATCCCTAGAAGTCTACCTGGCCATTATTAAAGCCCAGAGAATGAAAGGGAATGTAGAGCTATTTAAATCACCTGTGCATCTGTTCTCCGTCTTGATACTAAAGGAAGCTTATCTTCTTTTGGAGATTTTTTTCAGAGTAAGTAGTTTCTAAAAACAAATTGGTCTAAGTAGGGTGAGAGATGTTTTTCACTGGTAAAAGCCCAAAAATGGGGGAAGAGCAAGCTGCCAAAACTCCCATCAAAGATGACCAGTATGTGAATGAGAAATTTGAACTGGTCTCTTCGAGTCTCCCAGTCTACAGAACTATAAGAAAACAAGTTTAGAAATGGAAAATGGTTTTCCAGACTTTTGAATAAATTGTGCATGTCATGAGAGAGTTAGCCTCTTTCTCATAGTAAAATGGTATTCCTGCAAAGTCTGGCTTTGGACAAGAGTTTTAAGTATTGGGGTATTAGGATACAACAAAGTGTTTCTGATAAATATGCTTAAATTGTAGACACCATTCATCACAAATAAATGACAAAAATAAACGTATCTCTGTCATTTGGACTTTGGAGGCTCTGACTTCAACACAGAAAATTTGCATGACTTCTTAGCTCTTGGTCCTCAACTGAAATTTACAATCACCTGACCTTCATCCACAGAGTTTTCATGCAGTTGGTCTTGACTGTGGCTTGAATATGAGTATTTTTCAAAAATCTCCATATGGCTCTACTGAGCAGTCAGGTAGGGAGACCAGCCACTCATGTTTTCCCAGGACTGTGAGGGCAGGGACTTTCTGAAATGCAATATTTGCCATGATAAAAGCAGAAAAACCCTGAGCATACCAAGACAAGCTGGTCACACTAACCAACATTCTCAGAGGTATATACTTGGGTTGGAGACCAGGAAGGGGAGGAAAGAGCATTCAATTACCTATTACAGAATAATAGAGGGTATCAAAAATAGGGGCTGAAGTGGTTCAGTGGTTAAGAGCAGTGGCTGCTTTTGCAGAGGACCAAGTTGGAATCCTAGCACACATGACGGCTAACAACCATCTGTAACTTCAGTTCCAGGGGATCTGACACACTCTTGTGTCCTCCGAGGGCATTGCACAACATGGGTGCACTTATACACACACTCACACACACACAGGCAATATACTCATACACATAAAATAAAAATAAACCAACATAATTAAAAATAAATTTATATCTACTAGTATGTCTTTAATTTTATCACATACAATTTCCTGTTCTGAATTTTGTATGATGTCATTCTCGAATGTGTGCTCTCTTCACCTAATTATAAAAAGAAATCTGTAGCAACTGAATTCACATCTATTAGCTTGTATTGTGGGAAGTTGAGCTTTTCCTTGCATTGAGACAATGGCAATTAATAGTTTCCAGGGAGATTCTGCTTCCTCGGCAAACTGTCTAATCCAGGTTTTGACAAATTTCAATACCAATGATATTATCTTACCCAGGCTACCTTCTTAGAGAGGGTCATCAAGTAAATGGGGTTTTTCCTCTCTCTTTAGGAATCTCTTAGGAACTGAACTACCAGAAAGATTCAAATCTCATCTCATCTCTCTCTCTCTCTCTCTCTCTCTCTCTCTCTCTCTCTCTCTCACACACACACACACACACACACACACACAGACACACACACACACATTAACATGTACCAGAAAAAAAAAAGCATTGCTTGAAACTCATCCTCAATGTGGCAAAAGTGGGAGTGGCACATGGTTAAGAAATAAAGACAGGCCTCTTCTGACTTTGGCTAACAAACAGGGCACTCCTCTAGCTTTCTAGTGTAAATACACTCAGAGAGGGTCCCATTGCATTCACTGATTCTTCACTGCAATTCCTTTAAGAACCTTTCCTTTAGCACTTGTAGGATGAGAAAGGTAAGCCTTCTAATACTGTAATACTCTTTTCTAAGCTAGGGACTTCATTCTATAAACACTCTTTCTAGGACTCCTTTTGTGAACTGCTCATCTTGGTACCTTTTCTGTGAGTTTGCTTATAGGCTTTTAGGCTGGAACGACTGTCCCTAAAATTATAAAACATGATGAGAGAACTGGTCCTTCTGTTTTGTGAGCTGAAGCATATTTTCCAGAATGAACAGGACTGAAGCAGTGGCAAGAGCTAGATGTCACATCCTAGGTGCCAGTTCTCATTGATGATGCCACAGCTTTATATATAGCTAGACAGATATGCTGTCGATGTTTCAGCTCATCTTCAATTCCATCCTATTTTAAATAAAACCTTTAAAATGTGTCTGAAGTTACTGAGTTCATTGAATTGGAGTTTGCTCCCTGGGCTTCTTACATCACATATCACAGAGTCACATAAATTTGCATGGCAATATAAAAGGATGGCCTCGTACCACCTATGCTATTTCATAGCACTGTAATATGATGAGGTGAATCAAATTGACCTTGCTCATATGTGGGATAATGAAAGAATTTTCTACAGATTTGAAGGTTTAATATCTTCCCTTAAAGTTCACGGCTTCAGAAGATGATTGACAAGAGCTTGGAAGGAAGGGGGATCTTTAAGCTGTGGCTTGTATCTATGCAAAGCAACTCTGTCATACCTGAGCAAGAGAATTTTCTAGATCATGAATCAGAGCAACGGAGATAGTGTAAACTGGACTCCAGGGGAGAGCAGCAGGTGGCAGCACCGCTGAGCGTCACTTCCTGTGCTTACATGGAAAAAACCCCAGGACAGCAGGAGGACGGGTACAAAAATCAAAAGAAAGTAGTACAAATCCAAAATGAGCTAAAGAGATCATCTAATCAGAGGAACTGAAGAGACTGCTTCCATTGCATTAAGGACATTTTTAGAAGTGCCATACTAGTATTTTATACTGCAAACACCCACAGCTCTCACCAATATATCAAAAAACCTCCAGGGACCTTCTCAAAATTGGACATTGGCCAATTCTCTCCTGTTCTTGCTTATAATAGGATCTGGTTATGCTGTGTCTGCTACTTGAAATTTCTTTCTCCAGCTTTTAATTCCAGATTCATAATGCCATGGATGCTGTCTAGGTGACCTTCTGTTTTGTTACTTTTCCCCTTATTGTTATTTTTATTTTTATCAACTAAAAGCACAGAATACAGTTCACTAATACAATGAAAATATATGTGTATATTGACTGGGTAGAATACATGTCTGATTATACTAGTTCTTCATGAAGAATATTTTATGAAAGAATAGAAGCTGTAATTAAGTGTTCTTCCCATTTATAGCAATTTAATTACAAAAGCTAAGGTTATTGATTTTTTTTAGAAAACATTAAAAGGCATTCGTGCTGGTGGTTCCAGGCCATTGCTGGCAGACCATTTACTCATGGAGTATAATTTTCCATTTCCTCCAGTACAATGAAACCCTTTATTAAATGCTTTCTCGCTGTGGACAGATTGGTTTATAGTAGAAGCAAGCAGGGATTTATAATCCCTTGCTGCTATTTGCTTGCCCTTCAATTCAGACTCTGCCAGCACCACACAGATTTATCTCCTTAGTTTGGAAAGGACTTTGGACTTGTGCTGGTTTTACTGCACAGACTGAACTAGACTCAACACCAAGTTTGTGTAAACCAAGTAGAGCTTACAAAGACTGATTGAAGAGTGTGTATAAATAAGTCAGATGAGAAAGAGAGATATTACCATCAGGCTGCTTGAGTGTCCTTACAGCATGGCAGATGGCTTTCTCCAGCTTGGATGACCAAGAGAGAATTCAAGGGGGAAGCTCTGCAATGTATGGTGTAGGCTCAGTAAGCACACAATATCACTTCGGACATATGTACTCTTTTAAGAAGTGAGTCGAGTTGCTAGGCCAGCCCATATTCATGAGGATGGGAAGCAAACACAATTGGATAACAGAGAATTTGTGGATGTGGACATATTTTAAAACCACTATACACTTCCTTTTCTTTCTACCTGTGTTTTTCCTTCTATAACTATTCAAATCTTGACTCTTCCACTTCATTCAAACCATGGTACAAGTGTTTCCACTACAGAGAACTCTTTCTTGAGACCCTGCCATGTAACATAGTGGCCAGTTCCCATTCGATGCTGTTTTCCTGCTTGGTTTTCTTCAAAGCATTCCATCATCTTATATGGAATCCTGGATTACTTTATGACCTGACTCCTCACTTTACTGAAAAGAAAGGTCTGTGAGGGTAAGAGATTTTTATTATTTATTCAACACTTTAGTGCCTAAACTACACTGATTGCCAAATAAGCAATAATTATTGAATGTATATACTCATTTATTTCCTCATTATGAAAAATATTGTATATCCGTTATTTTAAAACTTGGCAACAGATCAGATGGAAAAGAAGATAGTATGAAAAGATAAACTGTCAAACTTCTAGAAAATTCAAGTAGTACTTTCCAAAATAAGTCATCTTGATGAGTTCTTGGGAAAGAAGACATAGGTTAGCTAGAAAGACATATTTGAAGCAGTGAGAGAGCTACAGTGGACCTGGAAGAAAGGTAATCAGACAATTCAGCTGGGAGTTCCAGGTATTCTACAGAACATACAGGACAAACTCATCTGATTAGATCGAGGGAGACAGGAGTGATACTGAGACTTTGAGAGGTGGGAAAACGTCTGCAAAAGCATGAAAAGAGATAGAAATAAAAGAACAGCAGAACCACCACAAGAGCCAAGCAGAGGCAACGTAGGATGGATCTGGAGCAGTCCGGGCCACTACATTTTCATGACTTTTTTTTTTCCACCCAAATACACTGCATTGAAGAGAAAGCAAGTAAACATGGTAACCGAAGGGCTTCAATTGACCTGACAGAATCCACATTCTTTCCAGGAGAAAAGGAATTCTAACAAGAAGGACTTGTTACCCTTAACAAACTGAAATCAGAACTACCATATGACCCCACTTAACCACTCTTGAGTATATACCCAAAGGAATCTAAGTCTATATACTACAGAGACAATGGCACACCCATGCTTACCCTAGCACTCGTCACAGTACCCAAGATATAGAACCAGTGGAGATGTCCATCAACAGAAGAATGGATAAAGAAAATGTGGTACAATTTCATTGAACCATAAAGAAGACTGAAATCATATCATTTGCAGGAAATTGATGGAACTGAAAATCATACAGTTAAGGAAATAAACCAGATTCAGAAAAAAAATAAGTATTGAATGTTTTATCATATGAGGAAACTAAAAGGGGTAAAAAAGATGTCTTGAAAGTATAAAAGGGACTAGAAACAGATCAGACTGGTGGGAAGGGAGGGAAAGAGATGATAATAGGGAGGGAGGATATAATCAAAACACATTATATGCATGGAAATGTCACTATGAAACACATTCATTTGTACATTTAATACGTGATAATATCTACAATAAAGAAAAAAGAAGTATTGAAAATGTGCATCCACAATAAAAATGACTGGAATAAATTGAGCAAGAGGAAAGACTCAATGGGTAAAGTACTGGATCTACAAGCATGAAGACCTGGGTTGAATACTCAGAACACACTTTCAAAACCTGGACATAGCGTCACACACCTATAATCCCAGTACTGGGAAGGTGGAGACAGGAGAACCTTATTAAAAATAAAGAAAAGAAAAGAGAGGAACCAAATGGTAACATAAAGATGGGGAATGGGCAAGAAAACTTCCATACAGCTGATATAGTTTATCAAGGTCTAAGACAGCAAACTGAGGAGTCCAGGTTATGAATATGTGGCTGTTCTGATGAGGATATGATTGATACTGGGAATCCACTTTGGAATGGCTGTGAGAAAAGAAAAATGAAGGTGACTATAGGAGAAGTTTGCAAATTTCTTTCAATGTCCATATGACTCATCTCCCCTGAGTTCAGGAATTTTGTTTCTTCAGCTCTGAGTTCTCAGCTCAGTGCTCTGTGGCTAGAACATGATTGGGTAATCATATTTCGTAATAGAGAAATAGGTGGATGGTTGCATGCATAAACAGTGGACAATACAGGTACTAGGGCTGTCTAGAGTGCTGAGAGAATAGTGAAGGTGACACAGGGCCCTGCACAAATATGATGGATGAAGTACAACTCCTAGTTCATTTCTCTCTCTCTCTCTCTCTCCCCCCCCAGCCCTAGGTATGCCAGGATAGCCTCAATCTCACAGAGATTTGCCAGCCTCTGCCACTCAAGTGCTGGGATTAAGGGTGTGTACCACCACCACGCCCAACTCCACACCTTTCTCTTGATTGCACAAGTCCCATCCTCGGCTGAGAACGTCAACCAAGCCAAAAAAAAAAAGACTCTAAGGAAGGTTTATCCTTAATAGCAGGGATTTGGAATAAGCACTGATGAGAAAAATGATATCTTGGGGAATCACAGCTAATTTATCAAATGAGGACACCCCCCTCAGTAGTTTCATAAATGAGACTTTATGCCTTTAAGCGTTTCTTAAACTTTGGAGTATGTAAGATGGATGTGATTATTCCACGCTCACAATCCAATTCAGTAAGATTGGGTGTGGTCTGGTTATCTACATTTTAACAAGCACCCTTAGTGACTGACATGCAAATGCTTTGAGGTGTTCTCAGACATGCCATGTGAAGATTTTGGCAAATGAATTTCAGTATTCCAATCTGTATCAGATGTGGCTTATAAAAGCTCCATTTAACACAGCAAGAACACTGAGTTTTTTCTAGGATCACATATATTTTTTAAAGGTGATTTTGTGTGACAAGACTGTGGAGACAGACACCCTAGGCATACAGCAGAGACTGTTTCCTTGAGTTAACCCTGTTCTACAATTCTCCCCTCTAGTAATAGCTGCCAATGGTTCTCTGAACTGAGTCCAGGGAGTTCTTTACACTGGTGGCAAAGGACTGGTGAAAAAAGTTTTATATTATCCAGAACACAGACAATCTTCCGAGAAACAGATTCTGGCACTTGGAAAGTTTGTTTTGCATCGGATAAAACGAACCATATAAATACAAAGCATTAATTGAGGACATTTTATTATTAACACAAGGTGAAAATTATCCAAACTGTATTGACACAAAATGCTGCATGAAAAGCAAAAAAATCTCCAGCTTTTTCCCAAGGAATGGACTCTGCTATCCCCCGGGCTCTCACAGTGCTACGGACAGATGCTGCCTCGGGGCACATGCACCAGCTGCTAAGAATTCACACCAGGGCTCTGTCCAATGCTTACATTTCTTTTTTTTTCTCCAAGCTCATAAAGCACCTTAGCTGACCCTTGCTCATCACTCCCTACAAAGACAAAAATGCAGGCACAATCTTAGCTATTAGCAGGCAAAAGATCGATTCTTTGATTTTCATTAAAGCTGGTTTATACATATCGTAGGAAAGAATCAGCCATCATGTCAGGAGTAAACCTCATTCTCTTTGAATCTCTCTAACCATAAGAAAAACCCCTGCAGGTCCCTGCATCCATTCAGAAAGTCACGGAGTCTCCAGAATCCTTGAAGTTTGCCCCAATTCTGCAATGAAAACCTCGAAGACACTAGTGGGTCTTTTTTTTTTTTTTTTTTTTTTTTTTTGGACAGGAGCTATATTTTTTGATGTATATACAGCACAGAGAAAGATGGAAGCCTTCTTCTAGGGAGAAAGTTTTAAAGTGTAATCAGATTTGTTGCTGGTCTCAGACAGAAAGCCCAAAACTAGCCTGAGCAATCTTCAATGGTCTCCCCTTTTGTCTAAGAGGCAGACAATAATTGATTTGACCTGCTTTATGGGGACAATCTCCCAGGCATGACTGAGTGCTAATTGCTACTAATGAGGTGGCATTTTAAACTGGCTGTAGTCTTCAACTTTCTGGCCTCCTTACCCCAAGCAGCATTCGAGCCACTGGCTTGTAAGTAAAGCTTCCAGCCAGCGCTCACCCATAACAAGCTCCACTTCCCCCAGCTGCTGAGGGTTGTGTGAAGAAGGGCAAATTGCATTGACTTTCAAAAGGGCGATCTGGCTGAATGAGCAGCATCTCAAGATGCACTGAGGCAATGCAGCTCTTGAGGAAATGAGTTCTAAATGTTACAGGATTGCTGGAAATTACTTTCATAATGACTTTTACTGGTTCTGCCCATTTCTAAACATCCATCTCTCTTGCCCAGAGGAAAACATACAGGCCTCTTCCATGAAACAATGTTTCTTCCTGCCTCTTCGGTGACTCTTAACATCATTGCCATTATGTCTCTTTTATGCACTTTTTAAAATTATGGTCACTTGTCAAATTAATTTTAATTCTAGAATAGCAAAAGCACAATCCCTTTTGATCAGCTATGCAATGAAAGCAACATCAGATAATAGGTCAGCAATACTTTCTGTAGAAAATCAGATGGAAAGTATTTTGGTCCTTGTGGACAGTAGAGTCTCTGACATTGTTGCTGTCCATAGACAACTTGTACAGACATGGATGTGTTCCAGTAAAACTTCATTTACAAAAGCATATTTCCAGCTGTATTTAGCCTGTGAGCCATCACTACCAACTTCCAACCTTTAGCAAGCTTGTGAATATGCATCAAATCTGGATGCCTACAAAATATGTCACAAAATATCCCAATCCTGAAAACCCTATGTTTACTAATTTTAGTTGGTATATTAAAAGTACCATGAGAACCATATTTTGTTCATGAATCTCAATTTTCTCACTTATGTAAGAAGGGAGTGGACTCTTTCTCAGTACATCATGTAACACTTCCCTAATTTACTACCATCTCAATATTCTGACCACATTTTTCATATTTTATCTTTTCTCTTTTTGTTTTCTTTTGTACTAAAAATTGAATGTCACTCATGCAAGGCAAGCACTTCATCACCGAACTACATACATCCCTAGCCCTTGAACAGATACAGTTAACCTAACAATTACAGAATAATAGACCATCCAGAGGTTTCACATTTATCAGTACTAATTAGTATTAAATGTGAATGATATTCAGTATCTTCTGAGAAATAGAACCACCATACTGAAGTAAATAAGATCATGTGAGGCTTCCACTGCTAAGGCTTTCACAAAAATCTTCTATTTCAAACTCAGAACTGAGTCCCATGCGCTTCCTGCCAATGTCTACATCCTTAACTTCAAATGTCTCTCCTCTGTGAATCCTAAGACAAATCCCACTCTCCTGCTACACCTTTAATGTGGTTTTTTTGTGTGTGTGTCTTGGGGTTGGATGAAAGAATTTAAAATCTTTTCAATTTCCGTGGATATAGACATGGTATATGTACAACCAAATTAGAAACAAAAGAACTCGCATATAATTGAGACTGAAGTGTGCAATTGTTTTGTGTAAAACAAGAAGTAATAGACTCAAGATGAGCACTTTAGGTGATGCTCCTATTGAGTATAGTAAAGAAGTTGTGTGATATAATTAAGATTGTATGCTTTGGGGGTTATTTCTAATTTCTGGATTCTTTTTACTATTTTAGCTATCAATGTCAATAAATTCCTGGGGTAATAGGCTATTGAGTTTGGAAACTGTAGCCTTTGGCTACATCTGCTTTGTCTTAGGCAAGGACAAATCCCTGTACTAAGAGTTTGAGAGGTTTCTTTAGTACTTCTGGTATCACACAAATGCAGAAAAGAGTATGTTTTATTCAGTAACAACAAAATGAATCTAGCAGTGCATGGCAAGCCCTTTAGGATAAATTTAGAAAATGTCATACACTGGTATAAAATACCTAAATAAATGTGCAAAAGATCAATACAATTTAAAATGTCAGTGTTTCCTAAATTAGTATGAAAAGCAGAGCCACAAAGACATCAAGAGTACTTGATATACATAAAGGAATTAGCTCATATTAGCTACTATTTCTAGTTGAGCACATAAATTCTTGAATAGCTATTAGTAACATTCTTGTACAGACAAAATTATCTTTGTTATTCTCTTGGTAACTCTTACTACATGTATCTCATTGCCTGGTTTATTTCTGCCAGACTCTGAATGAAGATTCTGTAACTAATTCATCTTTTATTTTTCACAATACATACTTCAGTGTTTATAAATGTAGAACAAGTATCTATTAAATGAACAAACCTGAACATTGATTGGCCCAAATACTATTGCTATCACAATGTATAATTTCTTTCTTTTAGGTACAAAGCCAACACTCTCAATCAAAAGCATCGAAATTAGTTCTGATTTTACTATAAATTGCTCTTTGACTTGAAGGAAATCAACTATGATTGACAATTTCCTTCATTTTAATACAGGGAGATTGAACTGGATCATATGCATGGTCATTTCAAGTTCTAGCATCATATGAACAACCCAGAACTATATTTATGCTAATTCATGCTCAAGCTTGCAGTCTTTCAAAAAATTATGACATATTTTGGATGGAATGTTAAGGGAAAACCTGGGCCCAAGAATGAAAGAAAATTGTTTTGAGACCTGCAATTTGGCCATATATGAGTCATTACGACTGTTCCTAGCAGTCTGCCTTTCCCCTTCTGGTCTCATGATACTATACAACCTGAAATTACATATGGCCACATGACTGGCTTTGAGCAAGGCACTGTGAACAGCAATGACATGTGTCTTTTTCATGAGAGAGTTTCAAGAATATGTGTATATTTTGCCATGTTTTCTCTCCCTCTATAATGGTGAGACAAAATGTTCCAGAGCAAAGACAGTCCCAAGTTGAGAATAAATTCCCAGTCAAGTCTTGATTAACATTGTGCAAAAGAAAAAAAAAAAAAACAGTGTTCATTGGTTTATACCTCTACTTCTCGGGGACAACTTTTCCCACATCAAAAGACAAGCCTGATTCAAATCAGTACACTCTGTTAGCGCCATCCTTTGTTTCACAATGGTTAGTTTACTATTATAAGACAGTGGTTATCTTTATTAACTATAGATATGTTGCAAGTATTCTAGCATTGTGAACTCTGTAAGCTGTCCTTTGAAAAGGGATATTATCTATCCAGTGTACATTATATCTCCAGGATTTAGAATGATTTGCATCTCTTATATAAATTAAAGAGACTATTATAGTTATCTCTACAATAATGCTATGCTTGTTTTTTTTATATCTGGTGTTAGATGTTTTAAATTTTTTTAATTTGGGGGAATTTCATCCATGAGTGCTATATTTACATTATTCCCACTCCCTCTCTCCACCTTTCAACATCTCCCATGTCGATATTGGGCATTTGTTTTCTGAAGAGAAAGAAGAGTTATATTGATATAACTGATTCACTACTTCACACTAACTACATAATAATAGAAATTATTACTGCACACATAATCTTCTTAGAAATAAGAAGATGAAAGATAAATATTTGCCAGTCTGCTGTGATTAGGAAATTTCAATTATGCTACTTTTCATAAATGGTTTAATTGATATGCATACAGAGAATTGCTTAACTCATGAGAGTATATCTCAGTGAATTGTCACAAGCTAAATACACCTGTGTAATAATTACTTAGATCAAGAAATTGACTATGATCAACACCATTGCAGTTCCTTGTGCCTTATGCCCATTTCTAATCCCTTTCATCCCAAGGGCAACCACTAACTTAACTCTAATAGAACAGATTGATTTTGCCTGTTTTTGAAGTTTATGTAAATGAAATCAGAAAATATGCACTCCATGCCAGTTTATTTTCCTCTGAGCATTATGCTTGTAAGATTCATCTATATAACTGGCCTGTAGTTGTAGAAGGTTCATTCTCATTACACATAGTATTCCACTGTGTGAAAATACAATAACATATTTATATATTCTAAATGGGCAGGCTAATGGGAATTTAGGCAGTTTTCAGTTTAGGAGTTATTATGAATGATGGTATTATGAACATTCCAGTGGTGTGTGTGTGTGTGTGTGTGTGTGTGTGTGTGTGTGTGCGTGTGTAACACAAATAAATGCACCTTTAGTATATATCCAGTAGTGCTCTTACTATGTCAAAGGAAAGCATATTTTGTGTTCTGGAAAATACTGAGATATACTTTTACAAAATGGTCATGCGACTGATGGCAAAAACTACCAGAATTTTCTACCTCTTTCATATTTATATTACTTTAAAATATTATTTTCCACCTCTTTCTATTGAGACAGGACTGGCATTCTGACGTGCTCTGTCCAGTTGTCTGGGAACACTGTTCAACCTCCACATAAACAATAATTGAGCTATTGTGCTGGATGGCAAGAAACATTTGGTTAAGTCAACTCAGTCATTCTAATCAACAGCTGCCATGCCAACAGCCAACACTGAGAGATGAGTAAAGCTTACAAATATGAATGAGACTCACCTAGATAATCCCCAACAAGCGTGCTCCAGCAAATGGCAAGGGCATGAGTGATTTTAGCCAGCAACAGACTTACAAATAATAATTGGTGACTTTTGTGAGACACCAAGTTACTAAGGTATACACAGTGGTGTATATTTCACAATTTTGCCAACAGTAAAATGAGGTAAATATTATTAACTTCAATAAATCAGGAAAATCAGTCAAAAAGTCTAAGAGGTTTTCCCCTACAACATTCATCTAGCAAAGGATGGAGTTAGCAATCAAATCCTTCCTAATCTCCAAGCCATTTATCCTATACTACACCATTCATAAATGAAAAGACACATAAAAATAGAGTTTAGAGCTTTCAACTACTACACACTCTCAACCTCCTCTCCCTCAAACAAAAGTTCAATCATGATGCTCAGTAGCTAACACTAGGTAGTACTGTCATTTGCCCTCCAGCTCTCTCCTCTAGCAGAGAAGCTGAATATATACTGTGACTATCAACAAAAATGGCCCCTCCAGGGTTCTCTTTAGTGTCACCATTTGAAATTTTGCTTAAAGGCTTATGGCTAGGGCTAAGGGGATTGGTCATGTACACCTTTAATCTTAGCACTCAGAATGCAGAGGCAGGCAGATTTCTATGAGTTCAATGCCAGTATGATCTATATCACGAGTTCTAGGCCATCCATGGCAACATAGTGGGACCCCATCTCAAATAAATGAAAAGGTATGAGCCCATGTTCTTTATTCCAACAGATTTTCCCACATGTATGTTGTATTCGTTACTTTTCTCATTGTTGTGACCAAATATCTCATAAGGAGCAAGTTGTGATTCCAAGGATTTAGTCTGGCTCATACTTTAAAAGTACCATGCATAATGATGGGAAAGACTTGGTGTCAAGGGTTGGCTCTTAGATGTGGAGACAGGAATTTATGAGGTTGCTTGCTCACATCTCAGCAGAACAGGAGGCAGAAATGTGTCAGGAAGTGGGGGCCAGGCTACAAATTTCTAGGCTTGATCCCTACAGATCTTCTTTCATCTAGACCCTGGGCCTCCCAAAGGTTCTAAAACCTCTTAAACATAAACTACCAGCTGGGGACCAAGTAATCAAGCACATGAGCCTGTAGGGGATATTTCATATCCAAACTGTAGCACTCTACTCCTGGTCTCTATAGGCTCATGGCCATGTCATAATGAAAAGTGCATTCAGACTGTTTTCAAAAGTCCCCATAGTCTTACAGAAGCAACACTTGTCAAAAGTCAAAACACTCTTCTGAGACTCAAGTTTATCTCTTAACTATGTATGTGCCCATATGAAAAAAGATCAAAAACCAAGTTATATGCTTGTAACATACAATGGCACAGAGTAAACATTCCCATTCCAAAAGGGAAGAATGGGGTCACAGTGATGAACAAACCAGGCCAAAGCAAGAAAAATACACAACAGGGAAAACACCAAATGCTGCAGATCCATATCTAGCATCTGAGGCTGGTGATAGTATCATATGAGTTTCAATGGACTTAGATAGCCCTGCTCCTCCAGCTCAGTTGCCTACTGTACTTGTGACCTCTCTTGAGCAAACTCCATTTGTCATCTGCAGCTTTCCTTGGTATACATTCTACATTTCTGACATCTCCAATATGCCAGGGTCTCCACTGCAGCCTAGGCTTTTTGGCTTCACTCACAGTCCACTTGGGAGCTCCATGCAAGGAATCTAACCCTGCTACATGTTGCTTTGACTCAGGACCTTTGTGGAAGGTTCCTTTGTGGAACCTTAATGCAAGCCTCCATGGCCCCTTACTGCTGTATCTTGCATGTCTGAACAATCAGCATTATGTGAATAATACCAAGTTCTGCTTGCTCAAAATATGGGTTGGTCAAAGTTCCAAAGGTCTCTGTGTGTCTTCATGGATAATCTAGGAAAATATTTCCCTGGTCAAACCTAAAAGCAGAAAGACGGCCTAAAAGCATTCTTTTTCAGGAACATTCTTTAAAAAAAAAATTCTTGAATGAGTTTGTTTTTATACCATGGAACTTTGCATAGATGTAGACTTAATATCAAGGTACCTTTCCTATTGTTCCAAGTGTGAAGTGTGTGGTTTCTTTTTATAGTGATAATTTCTTTAATAATTACAGTTGTTTGATCTACATCAGATTTGTCTCAGTCGGGTTCCATTCTTCACTAAGCTGCATGCTTTTTGCATCCTTTTCAAATATTTTATTTATTACTTTTATTTTATGTATATGAGTGTATTCTTTGCATGTGCATAAGTGCACCCATGTCATGCAACACCTGCAGAGTTCAGAAGACTTCAGATCCCTTGGAGTTGGAGAGGACAGGAAGTGGAGATGGACCCCATCTCCTAAGGGTTCCACAACTTCCTAAAGTGCTATCTAGGGCTCAAGCACACAAGCCTGTGGGGGAACATTTTGCATTTAAATCACAGCATAGGTTGACTTGATTTTATTAGACTTGTACTTTACATAACTCCTGAACTTTAGCACTAAACTTTTTATCACATTTATGGGTATAAACATTGTCTCTAAGTTGATGCCAATATGCACATATAAAAAGGATATGAAAAATGTCAGGCTGAAAAAGCCAATTTTAGGCACACTGAAAAGGTATCAGGACTTGCACAGTTGGAGGCCAAGAGTGTATCATCTTTTAAAGCAAATGGCACATGTGTAAATAATTTGAGCAAAATGTAAATGTATGTACAGAAGAACTGACAAAAGGTCAGCAGAGACCACTGAAGGGTCAGGTCTTATCCCTATTCTAACGTATTTCTGTTCCAGTAGTGTCTTCCTTTCCAAATATCTTATACCAGAAAAATACAAGATGCATTTCTAAGGAAATCAGACTTAAAATTCGAACAATTGTTACTCTACTTCTCTTAGGGGCAATTTCCATATTCTTTATTGAGTAGTGAAGTATCAAGCTAGATGTGTAGAGATATACTGTGTGTGTGTATGTGTGTGTGTGAGAGAGAGAGAGGGAGAGAGAGAGAGATTGTGTCTGTTACCAAGGAAGTGTCTGACAAGGATACTTATAAATAGCTATGTACATTGCTGCACTAAGGCTTATTGTCAATTTTTCCTGCCATGGCAACTGACCTAGTATAATTCTTTTTAATTCTCTATAGGCTTAAAAAAGTCTAGCAGAAAATTCCCAAAATTGGACTGTTCATGTCAATTGGTCATTGAATATATCTATTTTTAGCACTATAAAAATACAAAGCAAAAATAAGACATTTTTCTTTTTCAGTGAAAAGGATAAAATAATAACCCCAAAGCCTAACATAAGAGGTCAAGAGATTATGTACAATTAAAAATGAAAGTTTTCAGAGAGAATGGATGGAATCTGGATAAAAATTCTGGTCAGCAAAGGAGTGATACAGTTGATGAAAACCTAATTCCAGGCAGAAATAGTAGAGTAAGTAGTTTTGCATTGAAAAAAGGGAAATAGATTTTTGGAAACAATTTGTTTTACTAATGTAGGAATGGGGACTAGAATCATGTGTGAGAGAGCTGGAATGTAAAACTGAGAAGCCATGGGAAGGCGTCTGTCATAGGCTCATGAGGCAACGAAAAAATATTAGACACTTGAATAAGTATTAAATATTTTGATTATAACTCTGTAATATAATCTGAGATCTGGTATGGTGATTCTCCCAGCATTTTTCTAGCCACACAAGATTGCTTTGGGTATGTGGGGGGAGGAGGTGTTGTGATTCCATATGACTTTTAGGATGATTATTTTCTTGCTCTGTGAAGAATGCTGTGGGTAATTTGATTGGCATTGTGTTGAATCTATATATTCTTTTTGGTAGATGGTCATTTTTTCAACATTAATTCTACCACTCCATGAGCATAGTAGGTCTTTCCCTCTCGTATTGTCTTCCTCTATCTCTTTATTTAAAGACTTAAACTTTTCATTGTAGAGATCTTTAATGTCTTTTATTAAGTTTATTCTTAATATTTTTGAGGTTATTGTGAATGGGAGGGTTTCCTTGAATTTTTTTTCTGATTGCTTTTTATTGGTATATAGAAATGCTACTTATTTTTGTAAGCTGGTTTTGTAACCTGCCACTTTATTGAAAGTATTAATCATTTCTAATAGTTTTCTGGTGGAATTTTGGGGATTTCTTATGTGTAACATCATCTGCAAATAATGATGATTTGCCCTCTTCTTTTCCAATGAGTTCTCCTTTAATTTCCTTCTCTTGTATTATTGCTCTTGAAAGAGTTTCAAGCACTATATTAAAAAGGAGTGGAGATAGTGGACAGCCCTGACTGGTTCCTGATTTTAATGGGAATGTTTCCAGTTTACCTCCATTTAGAATGATGTTGGCTGTGGGTTTGTTGTATATAGCTTTAATTATGTTGAGGTATGTTCCCTCCAGTCCAATTCCCTCTAGGACTTTTAACATACATCCAAACTGAATTTTGTCAAAGGCCTTTTCTGCATCTATTGAGATGACCATTGTAAGGTGTGAATGAAACCCCCAACAGTTTCAAACTCAGGAAGATGGAAGGAAACCTGGAGCAGGAATTTACAAAACACGCATGAGGAAAGACCGACTTTTGCAACTGCTCAGGGAGATCTAAGCCTTGCAAATAGCTCAGATAAGACTCCAGACCTCAAATTCACAAAGGACATGGGGCTTCCTTAACAGAAAAGATTCAGAATTCAAGGAATTCACAAACAGCTGTAAACAATGACTGCTTCCTGGCCAGAAGCTTGCCTTAAACATCAATCAGATGTCATGGCAACTCCCCTCCCCTAAAAGCCAGGAGGGGGCTGAGGGTTTTTTAAGGCTTTGAGGACTGGGACTAGGGGGGGCTTCAAGACTTAGATTTGGACTGGGACTTGGGCTTTTGGGCTGAGCTCGCTGGGGGTAGGGGGGTGTTGTCTCTCGCACTGGCCCTGAGGGAGCTCCTCCATCCCGATCTGGAGCCTGGCACGCCACCCCAGCTCCCAGGCGCCCCAGCCCTGAGATGGGGGTCAGGGGGCTAGCCCCTCCCCCCATCTCTTCGGGGAGGCTAGCCCCCCAGGGGGGCTAGCGTTTCTCCACTCATGGGTGCGGAGGAGCTAGTCCCATCTGGTCTTCTCTTAATAAAGCCGGGTCCTGTTAGCTGCCAACGGAGCCTCTGGTCCCTTCTGTCTGCTCTGTCTCTCGAACCCTGACCTTACATAATGGTGCCGAAACCCAGGATGGAAGAGAGCAGCAGCCTATGTGGGTGGAGACACCTTTTACACAGGACCTTGCATGGTATGATCTGATCCGCTAGTCTGGCTGTGGGCTCCTCACCCACAGCCCAGCACCTACATCATGAGACCCGGAGGTACCGGTTCCCCGTCCCCTCTATTGCTCTCAAAGCTTTCTCCCTCTCATTCTCCCATTTCTGAGTGGCCACTGGTACTCACTCGCCCACTCAACACCCTTGTCTACTTCTCGCCCAGGCTCTGCCTCCCCTCTTTCATTGCCCACAGGACTCCTGCCAGGCCTTCAGAGAGGAGCGCCCTAGCTAGGGCCTTCACTTAGCTCCAGCCTCTGCTCACCAGCCTGCCCTGGGAGCTCCAGCCTTTCCCTCTGTCTGCCCTTGCGCGCACTAGCTCCAGTCTCTGCTCACCCGCCGAGGAACTCGTCCGGTTTCCTGGCCTCTCCCTCTGCCCCCTCTGTCCTCCATCGTGCTTGTGTACTAGGTCAGTCCTCTGCTGGCCTCCATTGGGAGCTGGTCCACCTGCCCTTTCCCTTTCCCTCCCTCTGCACCACTCCATCTGAGCCTAGCGCCCAAACTCCGCGCCTACGCTCACCTGCCTGAACCAGGAATCTGCCTAGCTTTTCCCTCCCTCTGTGCCATTTCCTCCAGCATGGGTCCCATCTCCGGCTTGGCGACCTGCGGCCCTCATGCTAGAGCCAAGAACACTGGCTCAAGCACTCACCTGTGTGCCCCAGGAGCTGCCTAGCCTCTGGCCCTGTCTCCACTCTGCGCCTCTCCCTTGGGTTCCTCTCAATCACCACGCCCCCACTCTCACCCTCCTGCCATTGGCTGCAGCCCGGCCTGGGACCTGTATAGTTAACTGGGCCCCACCCCACCCATTTTATCTTTCTTTCTCTATCTTCTCTACCCATTTCTGGGTGTCGTCCTCCTTTGGACCCCTGTCAACTCTCGTCTCATCTTGGATTCCCCCGCAGGTAGGGACGCCTACTTGCTGTTACTTGCTGCCCAGAGTTCTTATGTATCTCATCTTGTCTGGAAAGTTGATCTGGAATGCCAGGGTTCGCACGCTCGCTGGGCCTCAGGGCCCAACTCTAACCTGGGAGGCGCCCCCAGGTTCAGAGATCCCTCTCATTTTGGATTCCATGTGGGTAGGGACGCTTACCTGTTGTAGAATTCCCACGTACCCCCTTGGCCAACCACCCTCACTTTATCTTCCCCACCCATTTCTGGATGTCAGTCCAGGCCACTACAAGCACGTGCTCTGGTACTGTGCCTCATTCTGGAAACACTGTGCGACCCCCGCCCCGCTTTGGGGCCCACACCCTGAACTCTCTAACTCCTGCCTGTACTCTTTCTGTCTCTGGCGGCCAGGTCCCCAGGCCAGGGCTCCCTCTGGGCCCACGCCCAAACTTACTGCGGACTTTTAGCCAGCTAAGGCGGCTGCGTGCCACCTTTTTTGGTTGTATCTTTACCTGTTTTTGATATTAGAGTGGTGGTGGTTTCATAGAAGGAATTTGCGAGTTCTCCCTCTGTTTCTATCTTTTGAATAATTTAAGTAGAATTGGAGATAGATCTTCTTTGAATGTCTGGTGGAATTCTCTTATGAATCCATTTGGGCCTGGACATTTTTTCATTTGGAGGTTTTATATTTATTTTGTTTATATTTTATTTGTTATGGGTCTGTTTAGGCTGCTGATCTCTTCTTGGTTTTACTTTGGTGATTCCCATGATTTTAGAACTTCATCCATTACTTTTACATTTTCAAATTTACTGGAGTATATATTTTTAAAGTATCCCTCTATAATGTTCTGGGGGTGTGTTGGTGTCCTTTGTGATGTTTCCACTTTCATCTCTCATTTTGTTGATTAGGATTTGCTTTCTTTCTTTTAACTGGGCTAGGTAACAGATGTTACCTATGGGGAGTTGGTGAATATGCTAGAGTTTGGCAGGGAGGAGAGAAGGGAGGGACATGCAGGGGGCCATTGTGTGTGAGGGAGGGAAGTCAGGAGAGGGGGATGGTGGGAGGAAGGTGTTACTCTGGGGAGGGTGGGGATAATGCAGGTGCTAGGAGGGAGATTTGGATGAAAAAGAGCAGAGATGAATGAAACTTGGGGAGCTAGGGAACCCAGAGGGAAATGTGATACCCCTGAAGCCCCCTGAGAAATGCACATATAATGTCTATACATTAATGCATATGCACACCTGGGAGCTGTTTTGCAAGGAACACAGTGCCAGACAGAAGAGACCTCCCTTTTAGTGGCTGGTGAGAGTGATCCTAGAGACTCCCCAAATAATAAAGGTTATTGCTAAAGCTCTTCTTATCTCCCAAAACTAGAAGATAAGACCCTACTGCTGAAGACAGGACATACTGTGGAAACAGGACCTAGAGCAACAGAGCAGGAACTGACCTGGAAACCTTCTTTCTGAAGTTTAGCTCCCAGATGTTAGATGATAGTATGCAAAATACTAAGGGCGAAAATCAATCAATGGTCCCACCCAACCCTAAAGCTTAATAATTGTAATGACCAGCACAGCACACCACCTCTGTTGGTATAGTAGTGGCACTGTTGTCTTCAGGGTAATCAGCATCTATCTAATTTGACTTAAAGTACTCTCAATGGCATGAACTCATGAGTGGCCCTGTAAACTTAGCCAAATACACCTGGTTGGAGAGGACACAGATCCTAGAGAAAACCCTACCTCTGTCATATGTCTAGACAAATGAAATTTCTTACCATATGCTAAAATGTGGCCCCTTATGTTTACAGACAAGCATACACTAGTACCCTACCCATCAAAGCAGCTTCTTTTTGCAACAGATGGAGACTAGGGCAGAATTCCACAACTGGTCAGACACAGATGCCCTGTCCTGGGTGGCACATCTACAGATGGACCTGTACTGCTAAGGCTTGCAGAACATAACAAAACAGGGGTGGGGGATAAGCGGGAAAACTAATGCATCCCTCAACTCTTACCATTGAAACTTCCTTATACAACAGAGTGCAATACACAAAGAAGGCCATAATGGGCCAAGTTTTAAATAATAAAAGACTGGATAGGATGCCTATATTAAACCTCACCCACCCCATGGTTCAGGGAAGATTGCAGAAGAGGGGGTGAAAAGATAGTAAGAGCAAAGGTTGATTCATGAACATAGGGAAGCAGAAGCTTTCAGGCTCCTGGAAGTTAGCACATGTGGCATCCTGCACAGGACCCATACCAACTCAGTGAGATAAGGGCCCAGAGTGAAACAAGGGAAATGAGTAGCATGCTGGCCCTAGTTCGGGAACTGTTGGGGACTGATTACTACTGGGTGAGGGAGCGTAGACCTTACTTACAATCTGTAGATAGGCTGAGTAGACTCCAGCAAATGAATTTTCACTGAAGGACATCTGGGTACAAATGCCTGACTGGGTAGAACTTAACATATATGGCAGAATGTATAAAGTCCAGTGGTGGATACATGAATGGGGAAGGGGTATAAATTTGATTAAGAACTGTTGTATGAAATGTGCAAAATCTCAATAAAAATTTTAAAGTTTTATACATACATACTTGAAGATGAAAAATTCTAACCAAAAAGAACAGGCTGGAACATTCAGGAGCAAAGAGGGCAATTTTTGATTATAAGACAAGAGGAGAGTTAGTAGAGTGAGCATGGGCAGTTGCCATAGAAAGTAGAAAAGATGCTAGGAAAGAAGGCTTTTCAGTTACAGAATTAACTGGACTTGGCCATTGATGTGAAGGAGAGAAATTAAATATGCCTCTGAATAAGAACTTGGGTGGCTAGGTGAAGAGTGGGCTGATCAACAGGCAGCCTCATCTTGTCTACAAGATGATGACATTGCTGTGACCATATTGAGGTTTGGGACTATACTGAAGGAAATGTGCTTATAGAACATTGAAAAATCAAAACTTGTAATGCGAAAAGAGTTCTATGCTAGAGAGAACAGTTGGGCATCATCCAAAAGTGTAACTCAAATAATCTTATAACACAGAAATTAAATATTCTGAGTCATCTAGGGAAGTGGGAAAAGAGGAAGTGAAGTTTTAATAGGTCTGTAGTGATTTATAGCACTAAAATAAAAATGGTATATATATATATATATATATATGAGTTGTCTAGGAAAAACACATTGGTGATCAGCAATGAGAAAAATTCTTCTGGGAGTCTGTCCAGGAGCACAAATCTTTCCTGCTTGTTGCTTCAGGCTCTAAACCTCCTTCCTAATTTTGGGGCAGCTCCCAATTCCTGCCTATTTCTTTGCTCCAGCTCTGCTTTCAAATACTGGCTCTGTTTTTCCAAATTTTCCTCTTCACAGTGCTTCAAAAAGAAGTTCACATTCTCCCTTTTTTGTGGTCTTAACTTCTCTTTTTGCAGGCACAAAAATAGATAAGTAATACATGGTGAGTCTGTTACAGACTTAGAAATCTTTAAAATGTTGACATTCATTACCACTGATCTTCACACAAATATCAAGTTATGATATATAGAGCTGGCTTATGTTGACTTGTAGGAGCCAATTCTCAAACCTGGAGAAATTTTACAAGCTGGAGGATAAATATAGATATCATCTAGAATTAAATTATATAAAGTAACATCAAATAATTTATCAAAACAAAGATAACATTCAAGTCTATCATTTCTTAATTATTAATTATCTATGCACTTGAACCTATTCCTATCTATTATATCTGTGTAGTAGAAATACCACATATTTACCACTGTGCATCACTTTCCAGTTCTACATACTGGTTACTTGAAATTGGCTATCATGGGAGAATTTACTGCAAAATACAGTTTTTTTCATTTTCCCTGTAGAGATCTATTTATTAAACATGTACCAATTTATTACTGCTTTCAGACATGGGCAAGACTATGTCCAAAGCAAAATATCATGGATGAAACCATTAGGTTAGAGTCTCTGCTCCATTCTTTGTTGATAGTGGAACCTTGAGCAACTCATTGAACATCTCTTGAGATCTTTGGAAAGGGCATCCTCATTTCCTTTTCTGAGCATGATATATTGTTCAAACCACAATTTATATAGTCCCTTGGGAAACTGCCTTCATCATTTGTCCTAGGAATCAGTTCATCCAGGTGTGACTGGGTGATAAATTTGACTAGTATATCCCTAACACAGTCTATATACATTTAAGCTGTTATCCACTATGATATAGGATGTGATATTTGATTCTTTTAGAATCAGTTCCTAACCCTCTTCCTGGTAGCATGTGGACCAGTCAGGAATGTTATTATATCCTACCTTTAGGGACCAATCATAGCCTATGTCAGATCACCAATGCTAAGGTACAGCCACAATGATCTCATTTTCCTTCTTACATGAGGAGAAAGCTTCCTTAAAACTTGTGATGCTAACACTACAGTATCTAAATGCTTTCAAATAAAATATAATTAATACATATGCTTTCTAATAAGAGAAAAGGTATGCAGACATTGCATGTGTTTTACAGGTAGTACCATGAAATATATAAGACAGATTATAACTATTTTGGTAGATTTATGAGCTAAAAGAAAAAATCTAGGATGAAATTTTTCCAAACAGAAAACAAATATATATTGGAAGAATACGTAGAAAATGATTTGCATTCTACATGATGGCATTTTGTCAAACCATCTGTAAAATTTATTTTGATGGGTTTCAGAGCCCATGTTTTGAGCCTTGAAAATACATTCAAGTGATTTGTGTCAGCTTGTATGACTGGATGGTTGGCCTACTTCATTTTATCACCTGTCTCAGTCATCAGTTCTTATTAGCTCTTATTTGATGAAGAATTCTATGTTCCTTCAAAATACCAAGAGATGTCTCATTTTTTAAGAGATTCATATATCTTTCTACTTCATGAATATTTTTTAATAAATTCACATTCTCCATAGCTTATCTGTTCATATAATTCAAAACATGAAAACTGAATGTGTTCTATAATTTTCAGACATTCAAGAAGCAGTTGAGAATGCAGAATCTTGTGATATTATTTTGGTAATTGTAGAATCTTGAAATTTTATACATTACCACATTGAATACCCAATTCTAATATTAGAAGATGGAGACTGATAAAGAGCTGGAGCAAAACCCATGACCGATCACAGCTCAAGGTAAAATTATTACATATAATATTATGGAATAATCCTAGATGACAGAAATTCTGGAGACCTTGGATGATCTGGAACCACTCAAAGCAAGTATAAGAATCCTGAAAACAAATATATCTACATGAACTTCCAGAAAGAGTAAGCATCAAAGGTACGTATTTAAAAAGTTGAGTACAGAGCTTACAAAATCTTTGCCATAGACAGTACACAAGTAACCAGAGCTGAAATATGTCTCATTTATACTTCATTCAATAGACTATCATTAAAATTGGAAACAAAACATTAGTTTTAGTACATATCTCAATCAGATAAATTGTGATAAATATCTAAAATTAGGCTTTCCTATCTCTCTATGACATCTATATATTCTTAGTTTCTTTATTGAGTGATTTTTAATGTATGCAACATAGGAAATAATGCAATGTAAAAGAACAGGGTCTCTCTCAGAGTAGTTACATTTACTCTGGGAAAATCGTACTTAAAGAAATGTAAAAAGCAGGGTTATACAAAAAGTCCTATAAGATAATAGATCTTTAAATTCTAATCAAATAATTTTATTTTCACCATTAGACAGATTTCTTAATATATGTTTTTTCATTATTATAGTGCTTTTATTTATTTCTTTTAAATTGAATTTTGTGAATTTCGTACAATAGATTTTGATCATATTTACACCCCCTCCCTTATCTCTATTCCTCTTCTAGAGCCCCTGTAGGATTTTGTGTACTCTGTCATATATGTTAAGGCCCATCAAGTCAAGTTTGTGCCCTCAAATGTCCTTCAGTGTACATTCATCCACTGAAGCCTGGTCAGTCTATCTAGCATCATACCAGAAAATGCATTGTGTAGATGAATGAAGTTGTCAATGAATAAATAAAAATAATTAAAATGCAAAAAAAGAAAACCAGCTGTTGCCCTGCTAAGTTTGGAGCTTCTTCTCACTTCCCCACTTCTGTTCTAGGTTATTGTATAGCTAGAACTTGCATGGGTCTCGTGTGTACTGTTACCCTTGCTGTAAGTTCATATGAGTAACTTTCCAGCTGTCTAGAAAAGTCTGTTTCCTTGTGGTCATTCACCACCTTTGGTTCTTACAAACTTTCCACCGCTTATTCTGTAGTGGTCTCTGTGCCTAGAGTGGCAGAGGTTTGACTTAGGTGTACTACTCAGGGATAAGTTCTCTGCACTTTGGCCAGTTGTAGTTTTCTGGGTTATTCACCATCTGTTGCATGAGGAAGTTTTGCTGGTGATTCAGAGAGATACATTAATATTCTTTCTGCCCCCTGTTCCACTGTGTTCCCTGAGCCTTAGGAATAGAGGTAGCATTGTAGAAGTGTCACTTGGGGCTGGGTACCTCACAGACATTTAGACTCTACAATTGATCAGTGTGAAACTTCATAATAATCTCAATCTGTTGAAAAAGAAGTTTCTTGATTGCTTCCCAGAACTTGAAGCTAAGACCCTATTGTCGAAGGAAGACAGGACATATTTCAAACACAAGACCTGGAGCAATCAAGCTGGAACTGATCTGGAAGACTCCTCCCTTATGACTAACTCCCATATTATCAAAATACACTATGCAACCTGCTAAGGGAGAAAATCACTCATTGATCTCATCCAGTTGTAACGTCTATGAGCCACATTAATCAGCCCATCTGGTGTAGTAGTGGCACTTTAATCTTGGGGACAATCAACAGCTGTCTATTTGGCCTTCTCAATGGGAAGGAACTCATGTGTGATACTGTAAACATAGCCAACTGCACATGGCTAAAGAGGTCATAGATCCTAGAGAAAAACCTACTTTTGTCACACCCCTTTAACAATGTAGTTATGTAGTTTCCTGCTGTATTCTAAATACATATCCTTATAAGGTATAGTTTTCTAAATTATTTTAGTTGTTTGAGAATTTCATACATGCATATAACTTCTTTGGATCAAATCCATCTCTCATTCCATCTTCTCCGCCTCTTCTAGTCCTCCCACTACTATTTCTTTCCAATTACATTTCTTTTTATTTTAATCCACTTTTTATTTTAATTCACTTAGTGTTGCCAGTAAGTGCATGAGAGTAGAGCCATCTACTGGAGCATCGGTAGCCTCTCAGGTGGCCACATCCCTGAGCACAAAAAAGACTCTCCCTCTCTCCACAACCAGTTGCCAATAACTGCACAGTTAGAGAAGGAACCTCATGATTCCATCCCTTGCCCAGGCTGGAATTTTGTCAGGCTGGAACTTCCATGCAGCCACAGCCACTGTGAGTTCACATGTGTAACTGAGCTGCTCCATTCAGAAAGCAGTTTTGATGTAGTCATCCACCACCTCTGACTCTTACAATCTTCCTGTCTCCACTTCTGTAAAGATCCCTGAGCCTTGGGAGAAGGGAATGTGATATAGATGTCCTGTTTAGAGTTGAGTACTCCACTGTGTATTATTCTCTGCACGTTGGTCAGTTCTGGGTATCTGTATTAATCACCATCAAGGGGGAGGAAAAAACCTGATGTTGGTTGACAAATGCACTAACATGGATATAAAGATAAATACTTGGAAAGTAGTTTAATAAAATATAGTTTGAGTGGAGAGATGGCTCAGTGGTTAAGAACACTGGCTGCTCTTGCAGAGCACCCTGGTTTGATTCCTAGGACCCACATGGCTGTTAATAATTGTCTATAATTCCATTTTCAAGGAATCTGGTGCCCTCTTCTGACCTCCTAGGGCATTGCATGACACAGGTGGACTTACATGCATGCAGGCAATATACTCATATACTTAAAAATAAAATTTTTTAAAATTTACAAAGTAATGTATAGTTTTAACATTACAGTATTTTGGTAAAGGGAGGTTGGCTAATGGTTAACAAAATACAACCAAATAAGTTATGGTATTCCACAACACAGATGAATGACTATAGTTCACAACAACCTATTATATGTTTTATGAAATTTTAAAATAAAGGAGATAAAAGGCTACAAATGCTAAGAAATGATAAGGAGATAGAAATGCTAATGACCTTGATTTGATTAGTGCTCTCTGTATTCATGTGTTCAAATATCACCCTAACTTGCATTAATATGTATAATTAATGCATGTTAACTAGAAAAAAAAACTTAATCTCTAAGGTTTGAAATTAAAGTTGCATTTTCAAACTGTTTTTGAAGCTTTCAAAACTGAAAATTCTGTGAATCACAGAAGTGGAAGGAAGTAAGGCAAAAGGCATCTGTGGAAACAGATGGGACTGGAGAAGGGAAAAGAGTAGGCTGTGGGGGTCTTTGGAGCCAGTTTTTCTTCCTACCGTGCCCTCATTTCCCTCATCAAGCAACAGATCAATTGGTTTTTGGCTCTGTTCCAGTGAAGTGAAGTTAGTAGGTTTTCAGTAGAGGTGCGCATGCTCATGGACAGGATCAGCACTATCCAAGTTGAGGCCACTTCAGAGCTTCCAGTTGCTCAACATCAGTACTAAATCAATTGTGAAATATAGGTGCACTTCACATAATGACTCTCAATTAATAGTTGTCTTTTTATGGCTTCTTGAAAGTGATTCAGTTTTTTAGACATGTTTTCCTTCACCATAACTCCTTTTCATCCCAATGTTCACTAAGTAAGGTACATAAATCAAATAATATATAAACATTACTATTTAAAAAAACACACATTCCACAGTTTACTCAGAGCTAGAATTTCCGAATCAGAGAACATCATATGAACTGAAGTTCACATCTTATTGGGATAAACCCAAGTATTTTACTTTGGGTCCATATACTCAGTAAGAGAATTCATTTCCAGATCTTTCTTCTATCTGTTGGATGCACAAGGTTTTTTCCAGGTTTCAAACTTTTCTCATAAGCTAGCGTTTACTTCTACCTATAGATTGTTTTTCTGCACTGTAACACTTTTGTTGGTTTGAAATATTTCTTTACTATCCATAGAAGTTTATTTCGATTGTTCTATTGAAATATTCTCTGTGTAAAAAATTTAGGGTTTAGATGAAATCCAAAATAATTTTTCACAGTAACATTTTAAATGCACATTAATATTTCAAATACAATTTAAAATCAAGGAGTGAGGGGTGTAGGTCTTTATTCTGAAACTATTATATGTGCAAAACTGTGCTAGGCACTGAAGTGAACTTTATGGAAGAGATCCATGTGGTCCTTGCCTTCTTGGTGTTTGTAGTTAACCTGAGAATCTTTATGTCATCCAAAGATATGGTTCTACTTTCCAGATGCTAACTGATATCTGAACTCTCTGATGGTATTTGAGCATAAAACTATGGAATTCAGTGGGCTAGAGAGATGGCTCAGTGGTTTAGAGCAATGGCTACTCTTGCAGAGGACCCAGATTCGACTTCCAGGACCCACATGGTGGCTAACAACAGTCTGTAACTCTAGGTCCATGGGATCCAATGCTCTCCTCTGACCTCTGTGGGCACTGCATGACATGGGTGGACTTACATGCAGGAAATATGTTCATACACACAAAATAAAAACAATTATTTTTTTTAATTAAAAAACTTTTCCCATGCCACATCATGTTCTCCTAGATTTGGGCACAGGCGTGCTCTTGCTCGTAGAACCCCAGATCTCGGGACTACCCTCTTGGTCCAGGCTCATCCACTATGTACTGATCCCCAGTACTTAGACCAGCTCAATTTTTCAGTCTGATTTGTTGGAACCTTCACAGGCTGTTCCCATGCCCAACTTCCCTCTGCCTGCCCCAGACCAGCCATCTACCCTGGATGTCCCATCACCCAACATGCCTTGGATTCCTATGGGCTGCCTTCTTCAGCCTGGTAACTCTAATCTAGCCCACTATCTTTCCACTCCCCTGCCACCAGAGAGACTTTTTTCTCCCCCACTGCACATCCTGATCTCCTTCTAGTCCTGGGCACAGGCCCGCTCTTGCTCCTGGCACCCCAGGCCTCTGGACTACCGTCCTAGTCCAGGGTCCACTGTGTCCCGGTCCCCCTTACTCAGACCAGTTCAATTTGTCAGTCCGATTTGTTGGCACCTTCACACAGGCTGTCCGCACTCCAACTTGAATTTGCATTCCTGAGACCATCCTTCTACCCTGGTATTGCCCACCTCAACCTGCCTTGGATTCCAGAGAGCAGCCGTATTCCCTGGCAAATCTGATCCTGCCCGCTATGTCTCCACTCTCCTACCACTGCAACATTGCCTAACTCCCCAGCCCTACATCCTCTTCTCCTACTAGCCATGGGTCCAAGAATGCTTTTACCTTCAGTCCCCCAGGTCTCTGGACTACCCTCTTACCTAACTGGGCTACGAGCTGTCCAAATTACACCTTGCGCATCCCCTACATTGGTAATCTCTGAAGCCCCTCCACTGCTGCAGCACTAGGCTTCTGTGCCCTTTACTGGGGGCCAGACCTTTGCAGACTGCTTGAGAAAGCCTGAATTCAGCTTTTGCCTAGCAAGCTTCCCAAACTCTGCTCTGCTTGCTGGTCAGAGGGACCCAGACCTTAAGAGAGAGAGTCTGAGAGCATCTGATATCACCTACTTCGTGCCTCTGAGGGAACTCCTCAGTAGCTGGAATAGAGCCATCTGGTCCTGCCAATATAAAATCAAAAGAGAGAACCTGAATCCTTGACCAACCAGCTTTTCATACCCAATAAGAAAACAACCAACTCACATCAAGTATACAAACAGAATCAGACTTCAACCCAACATAGGAAGGCTCAAGTCTCTCATCAGAATCACTAGCAACAAAAAAAATCCGCATGCCAAGATCACAATAAAAAAATAATAATATGAAAAACCCAAATACTACGACCCCACCAAACATCACCAGAAGAGTTTTACAATGAGAGGCCCATAAAGGTAACCCAGGGCACAGACGTTAAAAGAACAATCATAAACATGATCAATGAATTTAAAGAACACACAAACAAATAGAAGAACTAAAAGAAGATAGGAACAAACTTCTCACTGAATTCACAAAAGAGCTGGAAATATTGAAGAAAAGTCAGACTGAAATGAAGAAAAAAGTGAAAAACTCAATAAAGCAATTTGAAATGACAGGAGAATGGCTCACCAATAATATGAATGAAATGGAAAACAGACTATCAAGACAGGAGGATAAAGTTGAAGAACTGGAGCACTCAATCAAAAATTATAATTTTTTAAATTACAGGAATCGAATATGCAGGAAATATGGACACCATGAATAGACCAACAACACCCATCATAGGCATAGGGTAAAGAAAAGAATCTCAGGATAATGGTAGTGACCAGATCTTCAACTAGATTGTAGAAGAAAATTTATCAAAATTATGGAAGATATGCCCATACAAATACAAGAAGCACATAGAACACCAAATGGACAGGATCACAAAAGAAGCTCCTAATGTCATATCATAGTAAAAACACAAAGTGTACAGAACAAAGAGAGAGTATTGAAAGCTTCAAAGGAAAAACAATAAGTCAGATATAAAGGAAAACCCATCAGAATTACACCTGACTTTTCAGTGCAAACTATGAAAACAAGAAGAGTCTGAACCAAAGTATTCCCGGTTCTAAATGACCATAGATGCCAAGCTAAAATACTTTACCCAGAAAAAATGTCTATTATAGTTGAAGGAGAAAGAGAATTTTCCGCAACATGAATAGACTGAAAGAATTCATGTCCAGAAAACCAGTCCTTCAGAGAATACCTGAAGCAATACAAAGAGCTGAAGAAGGAATGATATTACTCAAGGAACAACAGAAAGAAACTAAATTAAGGTATAACTGGGTAATCACAAAGTTAGACCAAGAATGAAAACAAAAATTAAAATGATGTCAACCAATACACATATTTCAATAACTTTAAATATCAATGGACTAAACTCCCCAAGAGATTGATGAGGACAGCAGAAAATGGAAGTACTCCCATACTCATGGATTGGAAGAATTAATTTTGTGAAAATTTCCATTCTACCAAAAGCAATATATAGATTCATTGCAATCCCAATCAAAACCCCCATCACATCCTTTACCACATTAGGAAAAGACATCGTAAAATTCACAGGGAAGCACAAAAGATTCTGGGTAGCCGAAACAAACCTGAGCACAAAGAGCAATGCAGGGGGCGATTACTATACCATATTTCAAACTATATTACAGACTATTGTCATGAAAACAGCATGGTACTGGCACAAAAATAGATCTGTAGACCATGGAATACATTGAATATTCAAACATGAGTACATGCAATTTCAGCCATTTGATATTTGACAAAAGGGCCAAGAACACTCACTGGAGGAAAGACAGCATCTTCAGCAAATGGTGCTGGCAAAACTGGATCTCCACCTGTAGAAGAAAGTAAATATTTATCTTTCACCTTGCACAAAAGTCAACTCCAAATGAATCAAAACCTCAATGTTAAACCTGAAATGCTGAACCTGTTAGAAGAAAACACTGTCAGTAATCTACAAGATATAGGTGTCGAAAAGGACTTTCTAAATCAGATGTCAGTTGCTCAGGAATTAAATGAATAATCACAAATCGGACCTCACTAAACTAAAAATCTTCTGTACAGAAAAAGAAATCACCAAGGAAGTGAAAAGAAAACCAACAGAGTGTGAGAAAATCTTTACCACAGACATATCTGACAGAGGTTTAACATCCAGAATATATAAAGAACTAAAAAAAAAAAAAAAGAATCAACAAAACAAGTGACCCAATTAAAAGGTGGGCTAAGGATCTGAGCAGAGAGTTCTCAAAAGAAGAAATGAAGATGGTTGAGAAATATCTTAAAAGTGCTCAATAGTAATAATTTGGAAAATGCAAATTAAAACCACTTTAAAATGTCATCTAACCCCAATCAGACTGGCTAAGATCAAGAGAATATATGATACCAATTGCTGGAGAGGATGTGAGGAAAGAGGAATGCTTATTCACTACTGATGTGATAGTAAACTCATGCAACCCCCAGGGAAAGCAGTGTGGAGAACTCTTAAAAAAATAAAAATGAATCAATCCTTTCACCCAGTTATAACACTTCTTGACATATACCCAAAGGACTCATCCTATTGCAGAGATACTTGTATATCCATGTTTGTTGCTGCTCTTTTCACAATAGCTAAGAGATAGAAACAACCTAAGTGTCTCTCCGCTGATGAGTGGATGATGAAAATGTGGTCCATTTACACAATGAAGTTCTACTCAACAGTAAAAAAAAAAAGATGAAATCATGACATTTGCAGGAAAATGGATGGAAGTAGAAGTCATTAAGCTAAATGAAGTAACACAGAATCAGAAAAACAAAGGATGTATATTCTCCCTCATTTGTGGATCCTAGCACCAAAGCCTTATGTGTCAGTATGTATCCTGATGTAACTGCAGGAACCAGGAAAATAGAATGGAACCAGGGAGGTAAAGGGAAAGAAAGAATCTGAGAGAGAAGAAATAGTAAGAGGTATTACTAAGAGAGAAATAGATAATGGGGGGGTATTTAAATGAGAGGAGGTGAGAGGGGGTTATACAAGAAACTATGGGGATAAAGGAAAGAAAGTTCAAGAGAAGTGGGGCCATAGGGGCCAAGGGAGAACTGGGGAAAATGGGGACACTTTAAACGGGGAAGGCATTGAGGAAGGGTTAGACAGAGAGAAGGGGGAGAGATAACTAATACCTACCTAGTATAAAACACCACAGGTCAAATCCCACATACAGTATCCCTACATGAGTCCATGTGCATAGGTGAAGGCTACATAACAAGAAAAAGTGCCAGATAGGAGAAACCTTCCTTTGAGCTGTTGTCCAGAGTGGTCCAAGAGACTCCCAAAATTACACAGACTATTGCCACAGCCTTTGACTGCCTCCCAGAACTTGAAGACCCTATTGTTGAAAACAAAACATAATTCAGAGACCAGATTTGGAGCAATGGAGCTGGAACTGACCTGGAAGCCACTTTCCCTGAAGGCTAGCTCTCATTGCACTGGAGAGCACTATGCAAGCAGCCAAGGGAGAACATCAATTGATGGCCCAACACCAACTTCATGACCAAATAACCATATCAATGACCAGCAAAGCATTCAAAACTGGTGCAGTAGTAGCACTTTTATCTTGTGGCTAATCAACAGCTACATAATTGGGCTTAGAGTCCACTCAATGGGAGGAAACTCATATATGGTACTGTAATCCTAGCCAAATACACATAGTTTAAGAGATCCTAGATCTTAGAACGATCCCCAGGGCTGTCACATCCCTAAGCTAATGTAACCTCTTACTAAATGCAAAATATATTATCTCTCTCTCTCTCTCTCTCTCTCTCTCTCTCTCTCTCTCTCTCTCTCAATCCAGGCACCATTGATCAAAGAAGCTTCTGTTGCTTCTGTTGCACCAGACAGAGACTAGTACAGAGTATCACAAATGGTCACACACAGACATTGTCTGTGAATTGCCCATGCCTAAGAGACATACTTACAATGTAATCTCTATACCCAAGGCTCATACAACATGGAACAAGGGGTAATGAGGACACTAATGAATCTCTCATTAATGAAGCTTCCTCATGCAACAGAGGGCCAGTGACGCAAAAGGTTACAAAAGGCCAAAGAATGGAGATTAGGAATCTGCAGAGTGTGGGTCTCTGGACAATACTCCTATATTAAGTTTTACTCACCCAAGGTGCAGGGGCCATTGCAGAAGATGGAGGCAAAAAAATTGTAAGAGTCAGTGAGGAGGTGCATGGCCATATGGAAATAGAATCTTAGAGCTCCAGGGATCCTGCTCATATGAATCTACAGCAATGGTTTGGCATGTTCAAGACCCATTCAAACACTCATCAAAGAACTGCAGACATGGGTAGCAGACTCCAAGCTTTGCTAAAGGAATTACTGTTGGCTAAACATGAGCTAATCTCCTAAAGCAAGGGACTCCAGATAAGCTGACTAGACCTCAATGGATGAACCTGCACTGAGGAACATTTTGGGACACTGACTTGACACAACAGACCTTTACACAGATTAAAGAATGCACGGATTCCAGTTGGGGGTCTACGTTGGGGGTCTACGTGGGGGTGCCAGAGGGGAAGGTGGTATAAACGGTATAAAGATTTCTTGAGATATTCCGTATGAAGTACACATCGATTCAATAAAAATGTATTTATTCACTTAAACAAAATTAATAATAAATAAATTATTTCAAAGTCCTCAAAAAATGAATTAAAAAAACAATTGAGTTCAGGGCTAATGACATAGAGCAACAGTAGAATACTTGCCTGACACACACAAGCTATAGGTTCTATCCCTAACACTTAAAAAATATCAATAATAAATTCTTTATGTTTGTGGGATCTGTCCTCCAGGCTCTTCTGAAATAAGTATTTATATTACAAAACTGAGTTAATGAAGTTTTTAAGATTACCTAAAGGTATAATTACTTCCTAAGAAAATCTTTTTCAATGTTTAATGGTCATAATAATTATAATTTACTCAACACCCTTATGAATCCATGGCCCTGAATCCTCTAAAGAAGAACTGTTGTTTGGAAGCTTCTGCTTGAAGTTTAAATCCTAGAGCTACCAGGCCTTTGCAGTCCTAATATTGACTGTACAAAGGACTTCCTCAACCAAGCTCTTTTGTGCTTTGGTTTTCCAGACTCACGGGAACATAGCAAGAAGGAAAAGCTACATACCGATGAGGGAGAGACATGCAAATGAAGGCCTGCACCTGTCCAGCCAGCTGAACTAGAAATGGGGAATTCTCGTTCAAACCATGCTCTGATATCATATGGAAATATATCATCCATTAGGAAAGGAAAAAATCAGTTGCACATGACAAACTAAGATGCACATGACAAACCATTATTGCTCTCACAAAGCAATAATGTACAGTCCATGTTGCCTTCATGAGTAATAAGGCAACAATAGGAAATATTTCAATCATTGTTTCCTTCTCTTTTACTCTCCATGTTTAAGAAAATGAAAATACAAATATTGTATGTCAGTAAGAATGAAGTGATAGTCAGCAAGCATGACAAAGGAACTTGTATTCTACAGGGAAATGATGTTGAATGAGGTTGGAGGAGGGCTATTGACTTCAAAGCAGCTTCCTTGGTCACCATTTATTTCTTTCTAAAAGGAATGGAAAAGAAAGGCTTAAGTGAATGTTCCTATAAAAGGGTAACAGCTATACTTGCTGGTTTTGTCCTCATGGTGTATAGCAGAGACCCACAATATTTGTGTAAAGGGTCAGATAATAAATATTTTAGGCTTTCTGGATTATACCATGCCTGTCATAGCTCTTCAAATCTGCTATTGTTCCATGAAAGAAGCAATGTACAATAAATAAATTATAAGGCATATTTGTGTTCAAATAGTAGTTTATACAAACAAATAGCTGCTGAATTTGGCCTATAAGATGTATCTTACTGAACCCTGATCTATGGTATTAATTAAATATATAATCCAATAATATACATGTGTTAGAAGGAAAGAAGTTCTTCTCAGAAGAAAGAATGACAGTTATTCCAAGAAGTTAATAACACATAGATGAAAGAAGAAATCATCTTGGGAACAGAAAAAAAATAGAGAAATAATTTTACTCATCTTTTCAGTCCTAGAAGAGGCTTTGGAATCTTAATCATTAGTCTGCTTCTCTAACAGGTGATGAAACTGAGGTTTTGGGAAATAGAATGACTTGTCAAAAAAAATCACTTAGCATCATATATCCATAATTTGGTGGAAAGTATAAATATTTGTGCTTTAAATCTTTTTTCAACAACCAAGGCTTTTTTCTATACAGGTTTTCTTTATATAAACTCAGCTTTACATTGTCCAGTCCTAAGTATCACCTTCCATTGCTAAACACTAAATTTCTAAGAGATTTTGATGGTGATAAAATTTCTTTCCATGGGCATACTCTGAATACAGCCATTTTTAGCACAGCTACTTGGGGAAAACAAGAAAATAGTACTCAGAGGCTTTTGACGGTGACATTATCCACGGGGCCGTAAAATGGGAGGCCTGGATAATAAAGTTTATTCCTCAAACCTTCAGGTTTACTGACTACAAAGACTTGTTCTACTGCAGGGAGATTGAAAGTAATGAACAAATAGTTTCTCTTCTAGCTAGCTATTGGAAGGAAGTGGGATATAAGAATAGTTGATATTTCAGCTCACAGTTGGCAATTGGGATCTAGAAACCGAGTCAATTAAATCTAATTTAACAGATTGAAATTTCTGCGATAAAAGCTACATATGAAAAACATTAGAAAACTCTTGTATCAAAATAGAATTTGAAGACAGACACAAGTTGCTCCACATCTAAACATAGTCTGACCCAAATAACAAATTCACTGTTTACTTAGAAGAAATTGAAAAATTAGTGTACGCAATGCTATAGGAAAAGAATGAAACTGCACTAATTGACTAATTTCTACACAGTTTTGTCCCTAGATATATTACCTTTTCTCAGGTGGCTTTGAAAATCTCTCCAAAGAGGTAGAGTCTGTTTTCTTTCAAATTGAATCTAAGCTCAATCATGTAATGTGTTTTAATGAAAAGAATGAGGTAGGGGCTGGAGAAATGGCTGGATGGTTAACAGCACTTGTTCTTCCAGATGATCCAAGTTTGGTTCCCATTACCCACATGGTGGCTTATAATTGATTGCAACGTCAGTTCCAGAGTATCTGACACCCTCTTCTGGCATCCATGACCACTAGGAATTCATGGAAGCATGCACAGAGAAACATATAAAATAAAAATAAATCTTTTTAAAAAAGAAAGATGTAGCTATGATTACATATGAGTTTGTGGTGATTTGAATGAGAATGTCCCCCACAGGCTCTAAGTATTTGGACATTTTGTCACTAATTGGTGGCGCTGTTTTGAGAGGTCCTAGAAGATGTGCCCATGCTGGAGGAAGTATGTCTCTGGGGGCGGGTTTAGAGAACTCTTAAGTCTTGCCAGATCTCCAGTCACACTCTTGTTTCCTGTGCCTGCTTGAAGATGTGAGCACTTAGCTTCTGCGTCTACTATAGCCACCTCTGCCACCCTGCCTCCCTGCCATGATGGACTCTTGTCCCTTTGGGACCATAAGCTAAATAAACTCTTCCTTTTATAAGTTCCCTTGGTCAGTGTTTCTATCACAGCAACAGAGAAGTGACAAATACAGAATTCTAAGCCCAGATTTCAAGAGGCTTTGAATTTTCTACTTCCTTTTTCTTGTTTGTTATTACTATGTAAGAAGTTTACCTAAATAATCCACCTCTCCAGGGAGTACAAAGGAGACATTTAAATCAGAACCAAATCACCCACTAGAATCCAACCTTGAGAAGGTCACTCCTCGTCAATCTATGGGTGCATGAACAAGCAAGATTAGATCCAAATGATCACTAAACAAAGACTAACGTAGATTCAATTGAATAGAATACACATGTGAAATATATTTATTTCTTCATGTTTCCAACTGTTGAGGCAATTTGTCGCACAGTAATATTTTAGCAGTAGTTTTTGCATATTAAGACACATTAAATATAATTACAGATTTTTTATTGCTACAAAAATTACAGTGATGTTTTCTGAGTACTATGGCATAACAGAGAGAGATTAGATGTCAGAACTAAACTATATCGATCTGAATCCTAGCTTAGGAACTTAAATGCTGTGTCCTTCGGTGTGGCAAATATCCTAAAATGATAGGGAATGAGTTACAACTTTGTTTAATACTCTGATTTTTAGCGTAGGTGGATCCTGTGGTCAAGAGACGGTTAAAAAAACAGTGAGATATCACTCACTTGGCAGAATTATTTTATATACACCTCCACCCTAACAAACTAAGGAGAGAGATACCCATGTTAGTTTTGAAGAAAAAAAAAACTATCACACTGAAAGAGTACTGTGTGACTAGGAATTCAGGTAGCTTCAAGTAGCTATGACCAGACTACAAGCAATAGCCAGGAAGAAAATAACCACAGTCCTACAAATGCAAAATGATGCATTTGGTATGCAACCTAAGAGTGCCAGGAGGTAAATATTTTTTTCCAGTAGAGCTTCTACATAAGAATTCAAGTGGTGGACACCTATATTCCAATGTGATGCAGAGGACACAGTTAAACTCTACTTAATCTCTTGTCCCATAGAAATGGTGATATAGAAAATGTATGTTTGTTTTGAACAACTAATGGTGCAGTAATTTGTTCATAGTAATAGGAAGTTAATATATTAGGAAAGTAATTTAGTACTTTCTGTGTCTTAGTTCATTATATAGAAAAGGAGAAAGAAAACAGTCTCCATAAGATTGCTGGGAGAATTTGATAAATTAATATGACTGCAACACTTAAAATATAGCCTATATTGTAATACGCATTGAAAATGTCAGCTGTTCTGAATATTATTATTTGTGTCAACCTAGTCATTAAAATTACTTCAGTAGCTAGTTTGACACTACAATCATTCTTTCAGTCACTGAATAGCAAGGTCTTCAGATTATAATTTTCCATTTGAATATCTCAAGTTAAATTACTCAATAAACTTTTCCCACAGACATGGGAACACTATTACAAGGTCATAAATGAGGAAAATAAAAAAGTTTTGAGACAGGTTCTCCCAAGAATGCAGCCCAGGCTGGCCTAGAACTCACTGTACCATCCAGTTTAGCCTTCACCTCATGATCTTCCTCCCTCAGCCTTCTAAATGTTGGGATTACAGGTGTGCCACTATATCCAGTTTAGAAGTATAAAGCATGGAATAATTTCAAAAATCCTTGGATGAATAAATCATGAAACAATCATACAACCAAATACTCATTGATAGTTAAACTGGAGCAACATATGTCAATATTAATAACAGTGAGAAGAATATTGTTGAGAAAAAATATATTACTAAATATCCAACTATTTAGTAATATATTAAAATTTAAATTTTATAATTATGCAGCACTATATTTATAAAGGCACACATACATTAAAAGTGTAAGGATGTACATGTGATTCTGATGCACAAGCAGAAGTTAGAATAGAATGGCACTGGGACATGATAGGGTTTTACATTTCACAAATCATACTGTCTGAATTAGCTAAGTCTAGATAGTAGGCATGGACATTTACGAAACTATTTTGTACTCTTTGTATATTTTAAATATTTCTTTCAATGACTCAGTTCTGTCTACTGGTCTGTGAATAAGGAGCCCTACTTTACAATTTTTGTCCTGTCATTAGCATGTTGCATGAATTGTAACAAATCATTTTACTTTTCCAGATTCTAATTTGTCAAGGAAAGCAGAAAGCAGAAAATTGATAGATAATCCTACATCTTCCCTTTATTTACTAGAGTTCTATAATACTTTATCTTTTGCTTCCAGAAAGAACTATACTGAAAGTCTTTCCACATCTATTCTTTTAATAACATCCCATCACATACACACACACACACACACACACACACACACACACACATATGTGTATACATTACTTTAATTATTTTAATTATGTAGTTGGAACAAGCAGGCATTGTTAATGCCTTTCTTGTATAGCCAGGCCCACCTGCCCAGGGATAGCACCTCCCACAGTGGTCTGGAAGTTCCCACATCAATTAACAATCAAGAAAATGTCCCATAGACATGTGTACAGGCCAGTCTGATGGAGGAAATTCCTCAATTGAGCTTTCTTCTTCCAGATGTGTCAAGGGACAACTGAAGTTAACTATGCCATTCCATCCCTTATCACTCTTGACACACAAACACATGTCATTAAGCCATAGCTTTTCCTTTCTTGTTTGTCCCTAAGATCTCACTTTTCTATCATAATATAAAATTCAGTACAATGTTAAAGGCCCCACAACCTTTAAAAATTTCAACCCTTTAAAATATCAATGTCTCTTTAAAATAATCCAGTTTCTTAACTCTGGGCACTACAAAATAAAATTTAAAAGTTGAATACTTCTCATTCCAAAAGGGAAGAATGAGGGGATAAAAACAATCATAGTTAAGCAAAACCAAAGTTCAGCAGTATATCTTCAAATCTTGTAGTTCAATGTCTAACATCTGGGACCCACAATCTTCTAGGCTTCAAAGGGCTTGGGCAACACCACATCTCCAGATTTGCCATCCACAGCATACATAACTTGTCTTGTAGGCTCATACCACCTCCACTCAACACCTCCTACTGTCCCATGGCTCTGGTATCTTCAATATGCTAGGATCTGCACCATAACCTTTATCAGTGGTCTCTCCTGGCTTCTCATGGTGCCAAGCCACAGCTTCTCCCCATGATTCCTTCATGCCTTCAAAACAAGTACCATGTAGGAGATTCTTAAACACTGCCAAGTTCTGCTTCCAGTTTGAGATGAAGCCTTAGGCCCCGCTGAACCACAGCTTGTGACGGTATACTTCCCAGAAGATTTCAGATTAATGATTCTGGTTTCATATTAATCATAGCTGACTCTTCAGCCCCAGCTAAGCAGCATCCTGTTGTCCCAGAAAAATCACAAAAAGTTTCAGTTGCACAAATTTTATTTTATTATGAACATCATAGATAAGTATAGTGCTCATATTTCAAGCTATTTGAATGTAGTGAGTGCATCCCATATTTGACAGCACAGATAATAAAAGACCAGAAAGTTCTGTTGGATGGAGCTATTGAAGAAGAATCAAAGTGTGATCTGATACCCTGTTCTGGCATGTTTAGGTCCTTCATGATCCACATTATTAAGTATAAAACTAATCGGATGCATTGTCTGTGAGAATCAGCATTTCAAAGCAGAATTTAAATTTCTTTAATCTGGAAACAAATTTAGACAGGAGAGAAAAAAGCTTAGAAGGATTAAGTACAAGTTTCTACCAAACTGTAGTTTATAACATGTTATCCTGACAAGTTTTTTCTCACTTTCTTCATTCCAAACTCTTTTCATTTTCTCTCCCAGTTCTAATATCTATCAATTCCTAAATTAACCCATGTTCATGTTATATTCTTTCCTTCAGAAAAACACTTCAAAGTTTGAAAATATCAAGCTCAGCATAATTGAGTACATGTTTGAGTATGTTCACCCAAATTTGAAATAAATAACATTCTGTGCAGCTATTGATTCATCCATTCAACTGCTATTTACAGATTACTTACTCTGTATTTGGCAGTCTTCTGGGCACATGAAACAAATAACCTACAAAGGACAGTGCCTCAGTTTTCACACATAGATTAGAAAGTAAACTGGAAAGCAGATATTTGAATAAATCTTTGCACTTTTAATATGGCCTAGAGTTTTTCAAAGTTCAATATTCACCACAATCTGAATTTCCTGGGTGGTTTATTAAAACACAGATCATTGGGCTCTGCCCCCTAAAGTACTGTCACAATGGACTGTACCTTCAAACTATGAGTCGAAATAAATACAAAAGGATCAGCTCACTTTTTCAAAAGATTTTACACTGAGATAATAGTCAGTGGTAGAGTGTTGGTCTAGCACTTGCAAAGTCCTAGTTTATTCCTCAGTAGTGAAAAAAAAGGGTATTAAAGCATCAGCAGTTCTAAGTGTAAAGAAGTAATTTTTTATTTAAGAGTATTAGTTACTAAGAAAAAAAAACACCACCTCAGGTCTATAGTGTGTACTAGCTCAGTTGTAGATCACTTGACCTACCATGCCAGAGACCCTGGGTTCAATCCTCTAGATATACCACACTGTTGCATAGAAAAGCAGTTTTTTTTTCTCTCTCTCTCTGCTGTGAGGGATAGGCTTCCAAATGTGATTGACAGCCAACTAACCAATTACTTAAGTGGGGAGGTCTAGCAAAATGCAGGGAAGGCTGGGAAGGACAGAGGCATGCGCAGTGCCAGGGTGCCATTCTCGCAAGAATGTTCTAGAGGTGGGGGGGGCATGCAACACCTCTGTCTCCCTCTCTCCCCAGGGATGAATCCTTTGTAGGTAACCTGGAATGAATCAACTTATCTAAAAGAGCATTCTCTGTCCGCTCAGTCAGTTCAAACCTGGAGGTGGGGTGGGGCTGAATGCCGAACCTCACCATGAGAAATTCATGATACACACACCCCACTCTTAAAAATGAATTGTAGGTTTCAAAGAAAATTCAACAGGTAAAATGTGCTAGCCACAAAGGCCTCAGCCTGATTTAATAGATACAGGGAAGCACATTTTCCCCTCTGGAGGATCCTTAATCACGTTCATAAAATAATTTAAAAAGAAACTCAAACAGAAGCTTTAAGAAAAATTTGTTACAATTTAAGGAAAAAGATCCCCCCAGAGGGATCTTAGTCTCATTCATAAAAGAATTTAAGAATGGACCCAAACAGAAGCTTTAGGACAATTCTATTAGAATTTTAAAGAAAAGGCCTCAGGAAAAGTGAGCTGGTGATCTCAGCAGCTGTCTTGAGGAAGAGAATGGAGGGGAGAAGGAAAAACCATGCAGCCATGTAGGTTTAGAGTTGGCATGGAGGTCAGACACATGACAGACTGGCAGCCACACAGCCAGGAGAAAGAAGCTTTAGAGAAAAAGGTAGAAAGATACAAGATCAGTCCAAAACATTAATGAAAGCATGCTTTGAAAGGGGATATGAAAAAGAAAAGGAGAGTTTACGTTTTTCTGAAGAATTCAGACAACAGGAAATACTTACACGTCTGTGGTCAGTTCAGAAGCATTACATTAGGAGGCAGGATTCCAGACAGAAAAGCTTCACTATCACTAGATATTCTGTAAATTGATTTAGCATGACTTAAAGTTAACCTGTCTTCCTAGCAGTGGTCCTAGTTATTACCAAGTGATTAACAAGTGAAACTGGAAAGGTGGGTCTTCCAACAGATCGACTAAAGATTTTTATAGTCTTGACCAGTTAATCTTATGGGCTCTTTTGCCACTCTAACATTAGGGCAAGCAAGCTGCAAATATTAGTAGCCGCCATGAGGAAGAGAATGGAAAGGAGAAAGAAAGAAAGAAAGAAAGAAAGACAAAGCCATGCTAATTTGGAGCCCATATGGAGGTCATGCAGATACCATGCAGCAAAATAGCAGGCACATGGCGGGGAGGAGAAGGAAACTTCATAGGGAAAGTAAAGAAATGCAAGATGTTGGGGCACCCCAAAGCATTAAAGAAAGTATAGTTAGAAAAGATATGGTATAGAGAAGAAAAGGAGACGTTATGCTTTTCTGAAGAATCCAGAGAAGCAGAGAGAGCCACATGCCTGTGTGCAACTTAATCCAGAAGAACCACAGTGAGAGGTGGGCACTCTCAGCAGGAAAAGTTCACCATCTTGATAATGCACTAGGTATTCCATCTATCTCTTTAGCATGATTTAAGATGAACACATCTTCTATTGTTGTCCAATTTAAATGTTTTGGTTTGGTTTTGCTACTCCAGAATTCATGTTAATAAAGGGAAAAAATAGATTCGGTGGCATTCATCTGTCATTACAGCATCTGTACCCTGAAATGGGAGGCAGATAGAATTGTCCAGAAGTTTGCAGATCATCTAGCCTGCAGTATGCTGTGCAGTGGCAGAGGCACTGAAAGACACCCTACCTCAACAAGTGGAAGGTGAAAAATAACTCCCAAAAGTTGCCCTCTGACCTCTGCACATGGGCTGTGCCACATGTACGTGCATACTAGTTTTTTTTAAAACAATGCCAGGTCCAAAATTTGAGAAATTATTTTGAAAACATATGTAGGCATATATTTAAAAGTTTGAATTCAACTCAATTTGTAGCATTTAAAAACATAGCTTTCTTCTTTTAGAAAAGTAGAAAAGTAACATAGAGTAGTCTGAATCTCTTAAATATGAAAATCTCTAAATATGCTGCCATCAATGTTGGAAACTGCTGCCATCCGAAGAATCAGGTATAGTTCTTCAAGGTCAAGAACAATTAGACTTACCTCATAAGCCATAAATAAAGATAGACATAGGTTAGACTTTTGACATCCAAGATCAGATTGATTGGGCATAATAAGACATTGTTGACTGTATCAAAGAGTAAGGAATTCAGAGCCTGGAATTCTGGTTAAATTCTGCCTTTGCCATCTAGCATATGGGATTCTTGAATGAGTTGCCATACTTTTGTAAAATTTGGCTTTACTGAATTCAAAAGAACAATAATTTCCACACATGATTCTGTCACGAAGTTCAAATAAAACACACATGAAAAGGATTTTATAAACTGTGATGTGCTGTCCTTTGAAGCCATTCATTCATAACTGTGTTCTTTCACTCACTACTTTATCTACCAGTAATCAGTTACTGGCAAGCTAACACTCATTACAAAATAGTCATTTGCCACACCTCTACCTTCAAGGAACTTCCGTTTTATAAAAAGATCCACTATTTCAAAGCTGAATTTACTCAACTCTCAAAATACAGGAAAATTCAAGTTATTTTCTCTATACATCTTTTCCTTCCAACATATTACTCATACATATCTAACACAAGCTAAATTTATCTGCCTCTCCCAGCTAAGCCATCTGTTGCATGTAAACATCAATGATGCATGCATCTTATTAATTACGGTTCTCAAAAGAATTATGTCAACCAAGGGACATTAAATGGTTGATACTGACATTATGGTGTAAAAATGAAAAGATCTTTGTGTCAGAATAGATCTGTAATAGGCCTAGCAATAAAGAAAAACATTTGAAAATAGAAGAAAATACAGGTAAATAGAAGAAAGTATAGGTGAAAGGAATGAAATTCTGTTTTAAAGAATGTCATACATTTCATGTGAAAATTACTCTAAAGGTGTTCAAGAAAATTATAGGAAGTAAAATACAAGTTTCCAAAATGTCATGTTCACATATACAAATATTACTTTCATGATTCTTTAATGCCAAATGAATGTCCATATGAAAACTTGGGTATTATTTCTGATGAGAAACAGTTCAATTAAACACATTTTATAGTACTCATTCTAGCAACAAGTAGTCACTCATTATAAAATATTTGTTGTCCTAAAATACTATTCTGGTAGAAATAAATTACAAATTACAGTTCTGGCAAAATCAACAGTGTATCTAACTTAAGAATATCACCAACTTGTACATTACTATTTGAATTTTCTTTCTTTACTTTATGGACACAGAAGAGGGATTATTAAATCAATTGCACAGACTATCATTCACATCTCTTCAAGAATTTAAAGGTAATAAAATAAATTCCTGATGTTGATTGACCCTAATTCTTAGTGGAGACAACAGCACCTGGTGGCAAAACAATGTTAGAAAATATTACACATCCCTTAGACTACTATTCTCTGATCAAAGTCATGTTCAATGATATCAGACCAATAAATGGTTTGTGGGGAGAAAACAATAGGCTGCATATAATTATTTTAGATCTATCACAATATGGGGGAGCATATGCCTTAGAATTGAGACAACCTCCTAATTCATTTGTTTTATAAATATGAATTTTAAGATGCTTAGCTGTGTTTAAAAAAAAGGTTAGCTTCCCACTTATAAATATGGAAAATCTGAGTGTCATATAACAACTAAGAAAATATGAACTGTGTTGGTACAAATACAAAGATACCTTATGACAGGATAAATGAAGATCATAGAGATGCTGTTTTAAGAATACATATATTTGCATTTATTAGTCCTTAATTTAACAATAATTTTTGCAGTCTCTATTTGAGAATAGGTAGAGCACACTCTGTACATTAACAAAGAATACCACATGCAACTTTGGCAATGCATTTGACTTTCATTTGTCTTCATTACACAGTCATGCCTGGAATCCTTATTGGTGAATCAGACTAGAGTTCACTTTGAAATTCATGTGGCTGTGCTTGAATTGAAATCCTAGAATCAGTTGACCTGATATAGAAGAATAAGAGCAAACTATACGTTATGCTTGTGTGAAGATGCTCATGACTTTGTTAATTTTTACAAGTGGATGAAGGGTGACGAGATATGGAGGGTTTCTGTAGACTAGAATAATAGTCACTGCCATATCTACAGACATGTTAATCAGCTTAGAAACATTTGAAGCATTTTTTAGCAACTTCCTTAAGGGAAAGAATAAATAATTACACTCAGAAGCATTGATAATAATCTCTTCCTTGGATAAACTGAGTAAAGATCTAAGTTGTTTCTTACTGTTAGTCACTGTCACCAGATACCTGACAGAAGCAATTTAAGAAAGAAGAGATTTATTTGGACTCATGCCTCAAGGGATATAGTCCATCATGCCAAGGAAGACTTGGTGGCAGGAGTGGCTCAGCGTCCCATCAACTGGAATGTGGAGCAGCTAGTTATGTGTGATCAGATTAGGAATCAAAGAGCTTGGCCAGAAGTGGAGGTGGGCTATTACCCTCAATGCCTGCATTGTCAGTCACCCACTCTCTCCTGCTAGACTCTACTCCCGAAGGTTTCTACAGTCTCTCAAAACAGTGTCACCAGCTGGGGACCTAGTTTTCAAATATTTGAACTTGTAGAGGACGTTATACATATAAATCATAACACTTGAAATTGCTGCATTGATTTCCTATTATTTCTGTGACAGATGCCACACATTCAGTGGCTTTACACAACATAGATACATGGTCTTATAGTTCAGGGGATCGAGACCTGAAATGGGTCTTGTTGAGCTAAACCGAAGGGTTTATCAGGATGCATTTTTTCCAGAGTGTCTAAGGGAAAGCCATTTTCCCTTTTGTGGTGTCTTTGTATTACTGCACATGTCTCACATTACTTCCATCTCTATATTCAGTCCAACATTTCTTTCTTCTTATCTGCTTCTATTATCACATCTTGTCTGTCTTTCATTTTGTTACCCTCTCTCTTCCCTTTGTAAAAAACCTTTATGATTTCATTGGGCCAACCTAGATATGCCATGGCAATAGATACATCTCAAGCTTTATAACTGAAGCCCATCTGCCAAGTTCTATATCCATAATAGAGTGATATATTCAAACAGTTCGTGTACTAGGAAACTGACATCTTTGAGGGCCATCTCTCCTCCTCCATTCCTTTCGAAATAAAACTCTCAAGTGATATTCTGTGGTCCATTGGCAAACTACAAGACTCTTATCTACAATAGGTCTTTTGTTACAGTACTATTTGTAGGATGGTAAAGTCTAGACCATTGACCCTCAGATTGTGAGAAAATGGATCAGCAACACCTAAGACTTGCTACAAATGAAGACTCTTGGGCCCCAGTCAGAGTGTTTAAATCAGGAACTGTGGGGATGTGACTCAGCAATCTGTATTCCTCCAGGTGATTCATTCTTACATTTGGAAAACGGTAAACTAGAATTTTATTTGTGTTATTTATGTTAATTTTTATAATTTTAAATCAGTATTCATCAAATGATTGAAGACTATAAGTGTTAAATGATTTTGAGATTGTTGTCAGGGTCAACATGATCAAAAATAACCAAAACGATTTTTAAAATAATTTCATATTGAGCCAAATAATTTTCTTAACAATTCTTTTTTTTTCAAAGTTTCCTTTAGTAGCACCAACTAATGACAGGGCTTGATGGGTTCTTGTTGAAATTACACAATATCTAATATTTGTCAGGAAATCTCTGGGATGCTTCTTATTTGTAGTGCACCATGTTCCTGAATTCAGTAGAATAATGAAGACAGAGCTTTCCAAGTTTTAAATATGAAAATATCAGAGGTTAGAAAGACTGGGTTCATATGTGTTTTCCCATGTGTATTATACTCAGCTAAACAGACCATGATTGTTTCTAAATGAAGCAGAAGAGGAAAAGGAAAGACTCCTATGTTCAGAAGTACCAAGTGGAAGAGACAGAACTCAGAGACTTATCCATGATTTAAAACCCAACTTTATTCCCTTATGTGAAACTACCCCAGTGTGTGTATGTATGTATGAGAGAGAGAGAGAGAGAGAGTTTGTATAGCCAAACCTTGTATGTCATGCCTTACTCTCTTAACAGATAAGTGCTATAAGGTATGACTGAAGTAAACTAGAATCCAGGATTATGACTAGCTGTTACCAGTTTTTAGTCAGAGTCATTATAATGTACCTAGTTGGGTTACCAGAGAATCTTCAAACATATAAACTCAAACCTTAGATAAAAGTATCAACTAGGTATAAATAGTTATAAATATATCTTTATGTTTGCTCTTGATTTTGCATGTCACTCACAGAAAAACTGAATTTTCTTCAAGGAGGCAAATATTTTTTCTAAGAATCTATACAAATCATTCATTTATTAGTCATCCTCTTATTCACTTGTGTCAGAAAGTGTGTATTTCAAAACATAAAGTGAACAATATTGCTAATACTTTTAGTAAATCTAATTCAACTGTACAATTTTTATCACAAGTAAAATACACGGAATTTTACATGTGACTTATGCATATAATAACCATATTTTTTCTGTTATGGTTTCAGAACCAGGAGTCCAAAGACTAAGAGATCCATAGACAAAAATCAAGTCATCTTGATTTGGACTTGATGCTACATAATTCAATACATTTCATTTTATTGATGAAAATCATTATTCTGAGGAAGAGGCCACAAATTTCACCAGATTGCTAAGGAGGACTCCAATTTTTAAAGAAAATTAATTTAAATTGATTCTATTTATAAATAGTAGCACAAGAACATAATCCATATTTCATGGACACTTAACTGCATTTAATTAGCTAATTCAATTTCATGAACAATCAGCTCAACAAACAGTTAAAGAACATGCATCTTGCTCTGGGTGACCAACTCCAACTTTCTTCTTGCTTACAAAATGTTTGTTATTCTCTCTTGAGAAATTTACTGTTCTCCCACAAGAAATTTACTATTCTTACAAATTGTTCTTAAGGATAATACTTTAAAACGTTTTGTAAGACTAGAGACATAGTTTAGAGGGAAAGAATGCTTGCTGTGCAAGCATGAGGACCTGATTTCAATTCCCAAATTGGTGCATGGTGGCACACACCCGAACTGGGAAAGTAAACACAGGAGGATCCCTGGGGTTTCCTGACCAACCAGTCTAGACAAACTGGCAAGCAAGCATGCATAACCCAAGGAGGAAATGTGGGAGACAGAAGCAAGAAAATCACTAGGGATTGCTAGCTGCTAGCATAGTCCTAGATCCAGTACGAGACTTTGTCTCAGGGGAATAAGGTAGAGAGAATGATAGAGATGGACACTCGATGTCCTGTTCTGATCTCCTTCTGTATGAACAAACATATTCACCTACACACAAATATGCATCTACACCACACACATCTACACCACACATATGCACAAAATTATTTTTATTTATTTTGTTAGTATACATTAGCTATAATGATGGATTTTCTTATGGAATTTTAACACATGTATATAATTTATTCATGACTAAGTATAACATCTACATTAAGTGGCTAAAAAGAAAGTTGTAAGACAAACACAAATCTTGAAACCAATGATGTTATTCCAATTTTTTCCCTTGATTTAAAGAAAAATATTCTTTATTGGAATGAAGGAAATAATTGACTAGAGACCAGACTTATGCACATATTTTTGTAATGGAAAATTCATTAATACTAACCAGTTGTTAACAGAATGGCAACTGCAGCTTTTTCCTATAAGTGTTTATCAGGGTTGTGCAACTAGATGATATTTGATTATATTTAACATTCAGAGCATTAGTCTTTCTTTCTAGCACATTGCTTAAAATTCATAGTCAATATAGCAAAATGCTACAGAATGTGATAGATGTGTGAATTTGGAAACTAATAATTTTTATAAATGATTAATGACTCTCACAAGTGCTTCGAGATTTAGAATCATTTCTTATAATTATGGTCTTGATATAAACCACAAATTTCCAGCTAATAATGAAAGAATATGTATAGACACAAATATGTATGTTTTCTTTTATTTACTCAAAAATCATATATTAACAGCAATACTTGAATAAATGTATGCATTCAAGTATTTACTAAGTAAATGTATTGAACATCAACTTCTTTTCATTGCTAAGTACTAGAGAGGTTATACAATAAAGAGTAAGTCACTTTTAATTTTTCTCTTATTTACTTGGTTTTATTTTATGTGTATATTTTGCCTGCATGTACATTATTGCACCATATGTGTACAGTGCCCACCAAGGCCAGAAGAGTGTCAGATGCCCTGGAACTGGAATTATGGACAATTGTTAACTACCATGCAGGTGTTGGGAACCAAACTCAAGTCCTTGCAAAAGCAGCCAGTGCTCTTAACTACTGAGCCATCTCTACAACCTCTAACGCTAACTTAACTTTTCAATCAATTTAATTGCCACACAACCAAGTACATAGCTAAATACAATCCAAGTTCTAAGATGATTACTTCAGGACAAAAAAGGTTCCACTAAAGCTCAGAGCGTATAAAGATCACTATGGTCTCAGAAGCCTTGGGAATAGGTTTAGTATAAAAGAAAGTTTTCAGGGAGGCCTTGATGATTAGAAATAGAATAGCAGTCAAGAAGAGTAAGATCTTGGAAGAGGTAAGAATGGGACTTTTAAAAAGAGATTTATTTTAATTTATAAAATTTGGTATACAATATAAGCAAGGGCTAGGAAATTTCAAGTCTATTATTAATTTTCAACTTATAATGAATCTTTACCAAAGGATAATAGTTTTTTCAAATGCTTTAAATGACAAAGAACTAACTACACTAAATAACTAAATGTATGTTTACCAAGTAAAACTATTTGGCTGAGGAGATGGCTAAGACAGTAAAATGCCTAATATGTAATCATGTGGATCTGAGTTCAGATGTCCAACACCCATGCGTAAAACAGGTATAGACGAATGTATCCATGGTCCCAGTACTGACACGGGTTGGAGACAAGTGGAGATAGGTAGATCCACAGAGCTCACTGGGTAGTCAGTCTAGCTGATCACTGAGCTCCAGATTCAATGTGAAACCCTATCTCAAACAATAAGGTGACGAGTCTGGAAAAATGACTTGGCCATGAAGAGCACTTACTGATCTTAGAGAGAACCCATACGACAGTTCACAAAGTTCTGCAACACAAATTCCAGAAGATCCAGTGCCCACTGCTTGTCTCCTCAGACACCAGGCATGCACGTAGTACACATACAGACATCCAGGCAAACACCAACACATATTTAAAAAAATAAGGTGGAGGGGCTAGAGAGATGATTCAGCAGTTAAGAGCACTGGCTGCTTTTGCAAAGGACCTATGTTCTGTTCCTAGCACTCACATGCTGGCTAACAGTCATCCTTAATTCCAGTTCCAGGGGATCTGACACTCCCTACATGGCAACTAACAACTGTCTATCACTCCAGTTCCAAGGTTCCTAACGCGCTCTTCTGGCCTTTATAGGCATTGCATGACCAAGACATGGGTGCACTTACGTACCAGCAGGCAAAATACTTACATACACAAAATGGCTCCCAGAGTACACTTACGTGTATTCGGGCAAGACACTCATACACATGAAACAAAAATAAATTAAAACCCAACAAAAACAAAAAATTAATGCACATTTATAAAAAATTAAGGTGGAGCTTGATTAAGAAAGATACACAATAGCAATCATTGGCCTTTGCATTCATGCATACACATATGCATGCATATTTGCATACACATAAGCACCCATGAACCTGAACGTTTAAATGTTCCACACATATATTATTATGACAAAATTAATAATTAAAGACTAGAATATAACCCTGACAGTGCCTGTGAATCAGTGCAGAAGAAGATCCAACCTGCTTCTATGGGAAGAACGAAAGCCAGAGGTAAGCAGAATCCAGTTTGTAGGGAGAAAGGATAGTCCACAGCCTTTGTGGAAATATATCAGCCTCTTTACACTCAGTGTTCCAGGGTTTGCAGCAAACATGGGTTCTGAACAGAGGCACCTGACACATATGCAGCAATCCAGTTGATAGAAGGTAGGCCCAAAACTAAGGCAAGTCATCTTTAATTTTTTTAATTTATTTTTATTTTATGTGTGTAAATATTTTGCCTGCTGGTATGTAAGTGCACCCATGTCTTGGTCATGCAATGCCTAAAAAGGCCAGAAGAGTGCACTGGGAACCCTGGAACTGGAGTGGCAGACAGTTGTTAGTTGCCACGTGTGTGCTGCTAATCAAACCTGGGTCTGCTGCAAGAGCAGCCAGTGCTCTTAACAGCAGAGCCATCTCTCCACCACCCCCCTTTAAATTGTTTTTCAAGTCGTCTTCTTTGATAAGGATCCCAGATAGTGGGTGTGGTATGAGCAGATGACACAGGGAGCGGTAAGCACATTCTAATGCAGGAAAGGTAAATAAACTAGCCATGCACGGTATTTATTCATTTAACAAAACATTTATTATCTTCTCTATGAGTGCAGGCAGTAACCAAGACACCATCCTAACCCTCACACTCACATAAGGCTTGTCCATTATTCAGTCAGTAGCTGACTCAATTAAAGAATAATGATATTCAGGATTGAAAAATCTGTATTCTAACCCAGCTGCATTGCAGTAAAACACAGTCAGTGACATCTTTTCTGGTCATATTTGTTGAGTCTAGTGTGTAACTGGGGCTGAGAACCATTGCCCCCAGATTAGTCAAATTAGACTATTTTCAGCTACCAGAAAAATAACACTCAAATGTTAGATTTCAGCTATGATATAGAACCATAGGGCTATCCTATTTATTACACTCAGGCTGAGGAAGAAAATATCACTACAAATGTTCCAGGTCACCACTCAAAAAGGAGAGTGTCCTAGAGGTTCTCACATTAAGGAATAGATATTTCAGTTTATTAAAGTGATGCATATTTCTCAAAGTCCCAAACTTTATCAAAAGTTGCCAAGCAAAATCACCCAATTCTAAGGGAGCCAGGAAGTTACCTCCTGCCATGTTACAGAAAATAATGTCATAGATAGTTGTTGGCTGGCATTAAAGATAACCACTAAAAATAGATGTTAAGGATAATCATTATTAACCAGTATTAATGATAACCATTAAAAATTGTCAGGTAAGTGATTGGAACTAAAAACTGTTATATTAAGTGAAATAACACAGCCTCAAAATAGCAAGCAATGTTCTCTCTTATTTGCCGATCTTAGCCCCAATCCCTAATATGTGAGTAGATATTCTGATGCAACAGCAGCAGCCAGGAAAATAGAAACACAGGGGTAAAGGGAAAAAGAGCACAAGAGGGGGATAGTAGAAAACAGATGTCACCAAGGGGGAAGTAGGGAAAGTGGGAGTGTTCCACGGGGAAGGGAGGCGCAGTGAAGGGCATACTAGGAACCATGGGGTTAAAAGTGAAGAAAGAATTCAAGAGAGGGAGGACAATAAGAGACAGGTATTATCAAGGGGAAATGGGAAAAATCGGGGGCACTTAAACTGAAGATGGAGAAGAGGGGTTAGACAGGGAGAGAGAGAAGACAGATAAATAAAGCTTAAGTGGTATAAAATGCCAGAGGAAAAAAATGTATGAACTCAAAAATCCCCTGGAAATACATATACAATATCTGAACATGAGTGCATGAATATACCTGAATGCTATATAACAAGAAACTCAGTGGCAGACAAAAGAAACCTCCCTTTGAATTGTTCTTCAGGGTAGTCCAAGAGACTCTAAAAATAACACAGGCTATTGCCACAGCTCTTCATTACCTCCCAGAAATCGAAAGTAAGACCCTATTGCTGAAGATAGGACATGCTTTGGACCCAGGATTTGAACAATGGAATTGGGACTAAATTGAAAGCTTACTCCCTGAACACTAGCTCTCATAATTCTAAAGGATACTATGTAAGATGCTAAAGGAGAAAACCAATCAATGGTCCAGTCCAGCTGTAAAGCCTAATAACCACAACTGCTGGCACAGTAAACTCTCTCTATTGGTACAGTAGTGGCAATTCTATCTAGTGGGTAATCAACAGCTACCTAATTGGACTTAAAGCCCTCTCGATGGGAGGAAACTCAGAGGTGGCATTATAAATATAGACAAATCAACATGGCTGGAGAGGTCATAGATCCTAGAGAAAATCCCATCTCTATCATATCTCTAGACTAATGAAATTTCTTACTGTATACTAAATATTGATTCTTATATTTACAGACAAGAGTATCATACACATTTTTCAACAGATGAAGGCTATTATAGAGTTCCACAATTGGTCACACACAGAGAATACATGTCTGAGAGATGCCCAGACCTAAGTGACATTTACAATGGAGCCTCTACAACTTAGATTAATATACATAGTCAAAACAGAGGGTTCAGAGAATATGCATACATTCCTCAACTCTTACCAGCAAAGCTTCCTCATACAACAGTGTGTGATTCACACAGAAAGCCACAATTGGCAAAGTTTCAGAGAACAAGAGACTGCAGAGTACCTGTCCCTGTGTAGGATTCCTATATTAAACATCACTCCCCCATAGCTCAGGGGCCATTGCAGAAGAGGGGATGGAGAGATTATAGCAGAGCCATGGTTGGTGCATGGACATAAGGAAACAGGTCTTCAGGCTACTGAGAAGTTGCTCATATGAACTTGCAACAGTGTTGACAGCATGCACAAGACCCATGCAGACTCAAAAGAACAAGGGAAATGGGCAGGAAGCCCAAACTCTAGCCAGTTATTGGTAACTAATTACTACCGGGTGAGGGAGAACAGATCTTCTTTAAGGGAGTGACTCTACATAGAATGACCAGTGCAGTGGAGGAACTTGCACTGGGGGACATCTAGATATGAATGCTTGGATAGGACATAATATATATGACACAGTGCGTGAAATCTAGTGGGAAGGTTATGGGGGGGTTGCAGATGGGGGAGGGTTCTAAATTTGATTAAAATATATTATATGAAGTGCACAAAACTCAATAAAAATATTTGTAAAACAGACATTAAGGATAATCAGTGTTGGCCAGTATTAATGATAACCATTGCTCACTATCATTAAGGATAACTATTTTCAACTAGCATTTAGACAAAGAATAGGGATAAGCATTTCATTGACCAAGATTAAAGGTCACCACTGTTGAGCAGGTGTGTTAACAAAAAGCATCATTGTTGACCAGCATCACAATAACTACTGTGAACCAGTATTAAGATAAGCATGACCTTGACTAAGATTAGCATAGTCATTTGTGACTTGCATTAAGAATTACAATTCATTATAACCACACAGGAGCTATCCTTCAGTTCAAAGAAGATAGATTTGGGGTGCCTACGCATCCCATCCTGCCTAGCTCATCTCCCATATTTACTTCATGTCATACTTACAAATAATCTACCAAAGGCATGAAGTAATGCTTACATTTCCATACCACTATGAGTTCAGCTCCACTGTAGTATGCACCACAAAGATTTAAAAATCATCTAGTTTCTTTGCTGAGGGCATGAATTATGACTTACCTCAAAATCTCCAGTGTCTAGCAAAGCGTATGTCATATGGCATCCATTCAAAAACACATTTACTGAATTGACTTCAATTAGAGCAATTTCTAAATTGAGGTTCAAGAAAACAGAGCAACTATTCATAATCAGATTTTAAACCATTCCCATCTTTCCTGAAATTATTGCTTCAACAAATAAAGCTTCTTTGCCCTTCACAAAATTTATTCAAGTACCCAGGTAGATGAACTGTCTCCACACAATTGTCTCGATGCAGCAAGAAGTAAACAAAGTGATGTTTCAACCAACGTGTAGGTATAATTTACGCATTGATCTAAGCTTCTGCTGTCAGCACAGAAACACCCAGGTCACCATAAGATACAATCTTGGAAACTTGTTCCTCATAAATAATAATGATTCATCACCTTGCCTGATTAAACAATATTTTCTTACACATAGCACAGAAAGCTCCTGGAAATGCATTGTGTTAGATCCACAGTGCTTTCAGATTCCGCCTCTCTTTTATTTTCTCTCTCTGTCTCTTTCTCCATGTCTTTTTGCTTCTGTGGCTATATGTCTCTTTGTTTCTGTCCCACACACCCAATCTCTATGTTGTCTGTCTCCACAACTCCTCCTCTTAGAGCCTCATTAACTGCATAACTGAATACTGTGTTAAGGATATATCTTCCTTCTCTATCTAGTTAATAGAGTTAAAACCAAAGAAATTTCTTTCAATTGAACAGTACTCAATCACCAATAAGCAGCATGTGCTGATATTTGACAAAAATACTATCCCTCTGCAAAGTGATATCGTCATGCAAGATTGTGTTAATAGAATATGCTACACCAAGAATTCTACTGATCAGCATTAAAGGTGTCTTTGTTGTCTAGTGTGTTAATGATAAGCAGTGTGTTGACCAGTATTAGAATAGCCACTACGAACCAGTATTACAGATTAGCAGTACCTGGACCACGATTGGGATAGTAATTTCTGAACATCATTAACAGAGGTACGGATGTGGGTTAAAGAGGTTTAAATGCTTAAAGATGACATATTTTTAAGATTTATTTTATTTTATATGTCTGGATGTTTCTTTTCCTATGTGTATATTTGTGCACCATATGCATGCCTGGTGATGGCAGAGGCCAAGACATCCACTGGAACTGGAGTTACCATGTAGGTGCTGGGAACTAAACCTAGATCCTCTGCAAAAGCACCAAATTCTCTCAACAACTGAAAATTTTTTCCAGCCTCCATCTTTTTAAACTGGAGAAATAAAACTAGGCATCACCCATCAGAGACACTAGTAGGAGGTTCTAAGTGGATCAGATAGTTGTTAACCATCTGCAGTCTAACAAAGAAACATCAAACTAATAGATAAATTTAGAAGGCCCAAGTGGTTCAATTCCCCTTCAGATGCATATTTTTAAAGATTTATTCTTTTTATTTTTAATTATGTTTTTGTACCTGTGTCTCTGTGTGGGTATGTATACTTAAGTGTCAGTTTCCTGAGGGAGGCAGAGGTATCAGTTCACCCTGGAGCTCAACTTACAGTCAGTTGTGAGCTACCCAACATGAGTGCTGGGAACCAAACCCAGGTCCTCTGCAAAAGCAGTACGTGTTCTTAACTGCTGAGCCATCTCTCTGACCCTTAGCTGCAACCTTCTTATATTTGAAATTCTTTTTTGTATTTAACAAGGACATCCATCCTAAAGCATCCAGTATAGTTTGATAAAAAGAATCCAATAGAATTTTTAAAGCAATCCAATAGAATAATTTAATGAATTCTGAAGTTTTATGTATCAAACAGAGGTTTTTGAGACTTCTTTTTCAAAACAATTTGGAATCCCTTTCTTCATTATTTTCATGGCAACTGGTAGGTAGTCCTGAGCCAAAGCAAGAATGTAGTCACAAATATGATATCTGTGTAGAACACTGACAGATCCTACCAGAACATAACACATAGCTCTCATATACAACACCATCCTCCCACTAAATGTTCTTTTGTCTCAGAAGCTTATTTCCTTCTAATGATACCATAACCCTTCTTTTCTTAGAAACTTCTTCATTTACTTCAAATGTAGCTATTAGAGACCCATGATGTCTTTATATTACCATGTCCCCAGGGCTATAGTTGTTCTAGAAGTAGGCACTGGATCCAAGCCAAGCCAATGTAAGCCTCTCTCCTGACATTTTTTAACTGGCACTAAAAGCAAATCTCCCAATTCGGTGATGAAAGCCATAAGATACGATAATTAAAACAAGTTGGCAGCCATGCTTCCTGACTTATGGAGGAGGGTGGTATGATAGGGAAATGGTAAAGCCAACAGGCAGATATCAAAGACAAAAATAATATAGTGCTTGTAGTGGATACTGTGAGCATCACACCCAGAGCTCTCTGGTAGTTTCTTTAATCATTTGTGTTCCCTTTCTTCACATTCTATGTACTCTTGCATCCAACAGTCTATGACTTTGACTCTTTTAGAATGCCATCCTTCAGGCTGCTGGAGTTTCTTTGCCTGACATGTGGAGCTCAACATGCCTGGGGTTATGTTTCTCCAGAGTGTGGTTTAGACTAGTGAAGAACTGACTGGAGCAGGTGTGTGAAAACCAAACTCCCTTTGCCTCCAGTGGAGAAATGCTGAGTTCCAATTTATACTTCAGAACTCCTCTGCAGAATCAGGTTGAGGATGGGACTTGACTAGAAACCTTGTTTGACTTCTTCTCCCTTTCCTGCTCTGCTTCCCAGTCTCTTTCATTGGTTTGTCTAAAACACAAAGTAGATAGGCCTCCCTGGACCTTTTGCCCAGGTTTAGTTACTAAGAAGTCTTATGCCATTTATTTTTGCTTTGTTTTATTTTTAAACACAAATTAATAAGATATATATATATATAGTAAATTTTGATTTTATAATTTATAATACAACATAGAATAATTATATCAAGATAATATTATCTGTCACCTCAAATGCTTGTCTTTTGTAGTAAGAATATTTGAAAATTTCATGTCCATCCTGTTTCCTTTTCACAGACTAGCTCAAGAAAGGGTTCTGTCTTTTGGAACCAAAAAAAGCAGATTGATTCAACAACCAAAGCCTACAGTTCAACGGAATGGAATGTCACCTAAAATGATTATTTTATGGAACACATTGAAATGAAAAAAGCACTTATGAGCTTGATTAGATGAATACTTTGCATTGACTGGTTTCTGGTTTTTGACAGTTAATTAGTCAACTCCATGAAAATGATCAAATCCATTTGTATATCTACATATAGTCATATTTACAATTTAACAGCCTTTGAGACAGTACAACATAGAAGAATGGACTCTGTTGATCCATGTGCTTTTACAGCAACTAGTTTACTGATGCTAATTATAAGAAACATTTTGACAGCCACCATCTGGAGCAATGCTTAAGTGAATACAAGCTCCTTAAAATGTGGTTTAATATGATAACCAGTTTATTGGGCAGGTCACAGAAATAACTCTATAACTATTCATCAGGCACTGAAATCATTTACTCAAACTTTCCTGACATTTCCCCTCCCCATTTGAAAGGAGAACACACAAGCATCAAAGACACACCTAAATGAGTTATAGATTTGGGGCTAATTGGTGTCTGATTAAAGCTATTCAACCATGATCATGATTTCAAGTAGAAGCAAAAATATGGAGCCCTTGCAGGAAAGTCCATAATTACTGCGACAAAGAAACAGAAATCTTAGTATCAAATTTAAAAATGGAAGTGTTTTACATTTTTTCAAGAAAGGAAGTTCCATATGATTGCCTTTTAGTCATATAAATAATCTTTGAAGTAGTTATTAAATATTAAATTTAATATTTGGAAAAAAGGCTTATGCATCATTTATGTGTAATTGTTAACAATTAACTGACCCTGTGACATTAAAATTAAATGTCAATATGAATACAGTGGCAGTTCACAAATTCAAGCTACACAATGACTTTATTTCAGGTGCACAGCTCTACTTTTCTATACAATTTACCATGGATATGCTTATGTGGGAGTATGGTCATCTCTCTATTGTAATTAAACTCAAACAATTCTCCTAATAAAGCATATTTGAGCTATTAAGACAACACATTATATATTTCACTGGCAAATGAAATTCCTTCTTATAAAGATGCCTTTTAATTCTTCATATTTTTTTCACAAAGATTTCTCCAGAAGGGAAATACTCAATGGTGCTGATGCATTTCTGTTCAGACTGGGGCATCTGGAATGCCACAATCATTCATTCCTTCAACTCACTGCTTTCAAGCAACTGAAGATGGCATACTTTGTAAGATAGGATTCCCATTCACCCACTCCACCTCTTAAGAAGGTCACAGACCAGCACTGAAGACAGATTATACATGAAAACCAGGAATATAATGTGATTGATGCTAACATATTATATATATATAATATATATATTATATATATATAATATATATTATATATATATATTATATATATATAATATATATATAATATATATATTATATATATATATAACAGCACAACTCTCACCTCAAATGTGATCAGAAATTGTTTATTCTGGAGATGTCATTCTGGAGACAAATGTGAGTAAGGATGGCCTGAGAACACAGATTCGGGTTACCTTAAATTCCATGTTTCAACGTGAAAGCAGTTTAATGAAGTTTTATAGAAAGAAACAGAACAAAGAAAGCCATAAATCAAGATACTTTTATAACACATTTGTGAGGATATCAGACAGGCTACTTAAAGTCAAACAGGGAGAATGCTACCCTTAGATGCTATCTGACAGTCTTCTTAGCACCTTGGCTTGGTGGAAGCTGATAGTCTGCTAAGTTAATACATTCCAAAACATTTTTATCTGTCAAGTCACAGGACTTTAAGTTAGAAACAGGTAGACAAGGAGGGGCTATTTAGGAGCTAAATATGGTTGAGAAGAAATAGTAATTAGAGTTTAGACCTGCAACATTCCAAACTCTTCACAATCACTGAAGTTTTAATCAGATGATCAGCCTTGCAAAAGAAGACTCAGTTTGAAGTCGCTTTCTTTTCTCAGAAATTGTGTTCACAATATATGTATCAGATCTGAAGCACATTTATTAGAAGGAAAGGGGAAGGGGTGATAGATGAATCAGCAGATACCAAAGAGAGGAAAGTTTAATATATCGTTGCTTTTACTTAATATGAAGAGCAATAGTTTTCCAGGTACAGAGGAAGAATTAATTTCTGTGCAGTAAGGGAATCTCATGAGCAAAACCATGAAGGTGTGGAACTCTATGAAGCAAAGACTGAGAAACCCAAGTAGGTGTCTATTGGACCTCCCATATCTGGCTAGCCAACACCCAGGGGGCAAAATAGAACCAGTACATTTTCAAGGTAAATTAAATTTGGTTTTGTGTCCTCATGATCCACCCCACCAGAATAATCTACTCATCAGTAAAGTTTTCCTGCGCCTGGGAGAAAGAAACCTTAGTCCTAATGTTGATTCGTCATGTGGAGGAGGATTGTTGACATTCCTGTGCTGTATTTGGACTATTCTTCACAGATGTAGAACTTCTGGGCCTCAAATACCACAAGCTCATGGAAACAGACCACTTAATATTAAGGTATAAAGGCAATCTGCTCTGAACTGACCAGGTGGTTAGAGTAGACCCTATTAAATAAAAGCGTTCACATCAATAAATGAATGGGACAAAGAAAGGTAGGGTTAAGCACAACCCAGCATATTTCAAAGAATGAAATATATCTGCAAAATGTGAGATTTTTACCTGTTCTTCTGTGTTTATATTCAAAATATCTTACACCCAAAAACTTAATTGAGAATTCAACTAAGAAATATTAAGGGTGTGCCATATGTGGCAAGACACTTCCAACTATAGCTGTCTCAAGAGAGCATGCAAAAATGCACTCTGAACCCTAGGGTAGAGTTGGTATATCTTTCCTAAATTGTCAGTTTGACTTGATGGAAACTCATTTACGATTTTTCTATAATAAAATTGTAGTGAGTGTAATATGAGTTTATGTATAAAATTCACTTGACATTTTGTGATGAAATAAGACTTAAAAGGTTTGAGTTTTCTACAGCTATGCTTGCACTCCCTGACATTATATGACTGCTAATGGAGAAATCTGGAAGGCATTTTTTTATTTAATTCTCAACACTGTGTGATGCCTTCTACATTTGTTGAAGTTGTGCCTAATAGAAGTTACTAATTTACCTGAAATGTTAGAGCTTCTGTAATTAGAATTTTTCTACTGATGTTTAATTCTGAGTTTGAACAGAAATAAATTCATGACAAGAAAATGAGGGTCAACCTTAACTTCTCAGTGTGTGTTATTATATATTAGCACTGATGTTTCAAACTGTCGTCCTTTTCCACTGTTTCTGTCTAAAACAATAAAAAAGTCTGTAAAGTCTGTGCCGCTCATGTACTAAAAGCTGAAAACTTTCAAAGTTTCTTATAGAGAACCATTTCTGGGTTTAAAATTTAGTCTAACATTGAGTTTTCTTTGGATAAATAGTATTTAACTGGTACCATAGATGTAGCAAAATTTCATGTATTGATTTTACATTCCCAGGGAGGATAAGCAATGAGATCATGTACAAATGACATGAGTCTATACAACTTTCAAAAGAGTAAGGGAATGATTGGCATAAGACTATTGGCCAAGGAGCTACAGGCCAAAGATGGAATTCAACATTTAAGAAGCACTATAAATTCCAAAACAAAACAAATCTTCTCAAGACCCAGGTCTTTTTCTGTCTTTGTAATTCAAACCCAAGGCAATACCAGTGATATTAAACATTATTTGGCAAAGGGTCTCTCTAGGCGTTGACCCATAGGCTTACTCATGAATGTATGCAAGATGCTGGGCACTGTGACACACTCTTTTAATCCCAGCATTTCAGAGGCAGGCACAGCCTGATCTCTGTGAGACAGAGACTAGCCTCATCTACATTAACATGTTCCATGCCGGGTGGGGTATAAGAAGATCTTATCTCAAAAATATCCAAAAAATTAAAATTTTTATGTAACACATTGTCATTTGGCATGAAACAACATCTCCCCACAGTATCTAAAAGACTAAAGATTTGACACTAGGATTCCAGGTACACTATAGACTCTGCCAACTCTGTATATTCATGGGACATATGGAATGTAGGAAGGAAACCAAGGCCATTCTATAGTCTTGAAATCATAAAAAAGTATATATCCAAAAGGTTATGATGCTTACTGGATTTCATAGCCCCTATTTGATTTCCCTAATTTCTGTATTGCAGTCACATTGATATGTGACTTTAAAATCCAATTACATGCAGGTTTCCTGAATTTGATCTCTAACCCTTCTAAATAGATTATTACCAGATGTTAATTTTCTTTACTAAATTAATTTCTGCTCAAAAGTACCTATGGAGGTTTCTTTGGGGGAACCTTATAGAAACAGTATCTATAGTGCCACTGTGTATTGCTACTAGCAAAATGGAGGCTTAAGCAGCCAAACATAGGGATCAGAACATTGTGAAGATTGATGAATGCATCTTTTCTGCTTTCTAGCATTCTGTTTAGCTAAGGATGATGTGTTAATAAAGCTCAAAATGCCATTTTCCTCAGGAACTTAGCTGACCTTGGAATTACATGAAGCAGGGCACAATTTAATCACCCTAAGTAGGGAATCCTGTAATGAGAAGTAACATTGGATCTTAACAGGATTCTGTATGTTGGGTACTTCCAATTGTCAGACTGTATCAATTACTTGTTTTCTAGAGATGATTTTCCGTAAGAGTGACACTATTCCATTGAATCTAAAACAAGACTTTCAGCATAGGCTGAACATTCATATCACTTAGGATTCTTAGAAAATGACTTGTAGGGCTCTATCTTAAGAGAATTTGGTATAGTTTGTTTTTACGGTATCTTGTTAACAATATTTTTTAGTTATTACAGGTAATTAAAAAAAATGCAACCAGTACTAACAACTAATTGAACCAAATAGAACCAAACTCTGATACTGTAGTTGACTACACAGAACACAGTTTCACAGGGAACAGATGAAGCTCAATGCAAAGGAGTGTAAAATGGTCTAGTGAGAACTTAAATACTCAAAATTCAAAGCAGGGTGAATGCAGTGTTGAATGGAGTTATCCAGAGAAAGATACTCTAGGAGAAGTAACTTGGATTACTATTTTGTGAAGTGAATAGAATTTTCAAAGACGACAGAAATTTAAGAAGTAACGCATGCAAAAGAAAGCAGCTCTGGGCATCTCCCGTGATGTTCACAGTAGAGAGTCAACCTGCCACGTGGGAAAAATGAAGGTTAGCAAATGGCGGACAAATTTGAATAGTAACATTGGGTAAGATTTGGGGGCATCTCAGAAGCCTGGTAAAGACTAAACTGGCTGCAGAAAGCAAATGGAGAATCGGTTTAAAAGATGCTCCTTGACCTTTTGTCATAACCAATACTGTCATCTTTTCCTTCTAAAACTCCAACAACGTGCATTCGGGGCTCATAGATCCCTTAGGTAATACTTCTTTTTCTTCAGTCCCTTTTCTTTCAGTTTCTGAAGCTCAAAGGTTTCCATTGTCTTATCTTCAGATTTTTTCTTCTTCCTGCTCAAATCTCCACTTGAGAATTTTTCATTTCAGTTATTTGATCTTTCAACTGTAACATTTAGTTTCAGTTTCTCTTTAGGTTTTCTATTGCTGTGTTGATGTTTGTTTTATTTATACATTGTTTTCTTTGTTTTCTCCATGGCCTTATTTTTAGTTCTTTGGCCATCTTTGGTGATCATTTTGAATTCTGAATTCTTTGCCTAGTAACTCAGCAACTAGATCTTGTTTTTTTGAGATAGGGCTAGCCTGGAACTCACTGTGTAGACCAGGTTGGCCTCAATCTCAGAGATTCACTTGCCTCTGCCACCAAAGTGCTGGAATTAAATGTGTGCACCACCATGCCCAACAAGATGCTATTAGATCTTTTTCATAGATAGATGTTAGGGATTTTTTCCCTTTGAGTAGGCCTTACCTTAATTTTTTTGTCTGCCTTATAATTTTTTGTTGAAAATGAACATTTGAATCTTATAGCATAGTTGCTTTGGACATCACATTTATCCTTTGCCAAGGCCTAAAGGATTTGGGCTATCGTTTTGTTTTGTTTATACTGTTGTAATTTACTCTGTGTCAACATAAGCCTCAAGTATAAAGTGAAGATCTCACAAATTTTCTTAGCCCATATCTTTCCTGAGATGTGTATGATGATTTTTCTAACTTCCCCTATATGTGCAGATGTTTTTAAAGCCCTAGTATTTAATGCCTGGCTTTCAAAGGGAAAAGCAGAAAAGGACAGAGAGGCGCTGCTTAGGTTTTAAATTCCCTGAACACCATTTCATCCAGGTAGAGGCTCACAACCATGGGCAAAAGCAGCACAACAATGCCATCCCTTTATCTGTACCTCTGTGTTCAGAAGCAATTGTAATTGGCCAGGAGATCAGAAGACAGTATCTGATTCCCTGGTACAGAGTGGAATTGAACAAAATTTGTCATTGAAAACTTTCCCTATATGTTATAAAACTCCAAGAGTTCCAAAAAGTACATCAAAAAGATTCTGCAAGTATTAATTTGTTTTGGTTAAGGGGCAGATTCTTTGTGCTCCCTTCTATGTCATCTGTTCATCCAGTTTTATCTAGCTTTCTATAATAATTTTCCTTCTATTATTTATTCAAAACCTATTGTGTAACTAAATTTCTTTACATCATATTAGGAAAATCTCTACCTATATTTCTTTTCATGGCAACAGGCAAACACACATGCACATCCACACTATGTATCCTCTGATATAAAGATATTTCTGAAAAATATTCTATTTCTTGTTTAAATACCTAGCTGAGTATCTTACATATAATAGGCATGTAACTGGAATTTTTTTTTAGTTTCCATTATTAGTATCACGGTTGTTTTCATCCATGTCCCATTTCTCACTATAAATGCAGAGATTATGAAAGGGGAAATATCTTATATAAGAGAAGGCTAAGATACTGTTGGAGTCTTTCTCAAACAGAAGGTAGAAAATACACCACACAACTCACACCCTGGTACAATGTAAGAAAATTAAGGGAGATAGCTGGAGCTGTTTCTTAAATTTATTCACCTCCTAGTGAGCCATACAAGATTTTAATAATACTATGTCATACTTTCCATGAATACCATCCAATTCTGATTTTTAAAAATGGCTTGTATATCACTAAGTTGAAGCTGTGTTACTAAATACAATGATATAATAAATGTTAATTGAATATAACTTGCTTTAATTCTATAAGGAACGATTTATTATCATACTCATCTATCAAAGCTGAAGAAACATATGAGAGAAATGAGAATAAAATAGTGATATCATCTTTGTTTATTTGGCCACTTTTGTTAAAGTGTTCATGTTTTCTGCTTAATTATCTTGACAATTTTGTTGCTCCCAGCCAACTTTTCTCCATTTGTGAACCAAAAATCTCCTACACATCTAAGAATTCAAAAATAAAATCTGGCTAGACAAATATTGATCCTCCGAGGAAAATGAAATGTCAAAATATGAAAAGAAAACAGTTGTGTGGGAAATGGTAAAAATGCAAACACTTTTCAAAACTATACATTTTATATAATCTTGTCAATTTTTGTTTCATAATAGAGATTTTTGCATGAACATATTTATTCATTTATGAAAGAAAACCTTTGTATATTAAGGTTATATAACAAAGAATTTTTCTAATGAATCAGTCTCTTAACATATCCTCATTTTGAGCAAGGAACTCAAATGATTTATTTTTCCGGAAAGATCAAGGCAAAGCTAACAGATACAATGTAAATCTATTTGGAAGCAATTTTTTTTAACTATAATGAGGAAAGCCAAGAAAACACATTGCCTCTGATTGATTAGTTTTCCATTGTAATTCATTATTTTGGCTGTCCTTGCAGCTGACCACCTGGTAATACATTTTTCTCAGGCACTTCCTGTTCCTGTATTTGTCACATCTTTTCACTGTGTCCAATGCTAAGTGCCACCTACATACCCAGCTTCATTCCAATTCTTAAGTCACTTATGACTTCTGCATCATTCCATTTTCCTGTTAAAAACAAGGTCTCATGGTTTCAATGGACGTGTACCATAGGCTCCGATTTTTTTTTAATTGAATCATTGCGTGTTTCATGCAGAACATCTCAATCAATCTTAAGATATCTTTATATCACTTTCCCTACCTGTGCTCTCCCCCACGGCCCCTCAACTGGAATCCATACATATTTTCATCTGTGTTAAAGTCTATTGTGCCAAGTTAATGTCCCCATGTGACTTCAGTGCAGGTTCATCCACTGACGTCTGGTACATCTATCCAGAGTCCCTGACTTTAGAAAGACTAGCTCAGCTTCATCAAACAGTAATCAGTTGCCAGTATTTCCTAAGTAAATGTTGGGTTCTGCTGTCCATTTCCCCAGTGCCATGCTGGGTTTTTATCTGCTTGAGTTTGCATGGATCTTGAGCATGCCGAAATGATTGCTGTTTTGAATTCTTGGTCTCCAGTTCTTGTTACTGGTTTTGGAGTGTGTAACCATGCTGGAGGAATCATGTCACTGGGATGAGTTTTGTGAACTGTAAATCACATCCCACTTCTAGTTGCTGTATTTCCTGTTCCTGCTTGAAGATGTGAGCAGTCAGCTTTCAGCTCTACCTGTCTCCTGCCACATCTCCCCATCATGATGGACTCTTACTCCCCTACAACCAAAAGCCCAATAAACTCTTCCTTCTATAAGTTGCCTTGGTCATGATGTTTTATCACAACAACAGAAAAGTAGCTAATACAGAAGGTAAGACTTAAATCAAGATGCCTACATGTGGTGGTTTGAATAAAAATGTCCTGCATATAGTCCAAGTCTTCAGACCTTTTGTCCCCTGGTGGCACTGTTTTGGGAGGTCTTGGTGGCTATGGTGGAGGAAGAACATCACTGGGGGTGGGCTTAAAGAGTTCTTAAGCATTGCTGGATATCCATTCACACTCTCCTTCCTAACCCTGCTTAAAGATGTGAATGCTTAGCAACTGCTCCTACTCTAGGCATCTCTGCTGCCATGACTCCCCACTCTGATGGACTTTTGCCCCTTTGGAACCATAAGCTAAAGAAACTCTTCCTTTTATAACTTGCCTTAGTCATAACGTTTTGTCACAGCAACAGAAAAGTGACTAATACACTACATGAACAGTCTTGTATAATAAAACTTAGTTCTGATATCTGGTGAGCCCTCTAAGGTATAGTTTCCTGTGTACCTTACCAATGACAAGTCAATGGTGGTAGTTAATTTCATATAATGACAATTTGATTGGGTACCCAGATATCTAGTCAAATGTTATTCTGGGTAAATGGATGAGAGTGCTTTTCTTTAATCCTTTGAAAGTTGTACACTTGTATAAAATATATGTTGATTATATCTATCCCTCACTCCAGCCAACTTCTCCCAGGACACACCCCCATCACATGTCTCTCCCAAATTCATGTCCTTATTTTATGCTGCCAGAGAAGATTTTTAATAGATTAATGTTGGAATTGGTAGACCGAGTATAATAAAGCAAATTGCTCTCCCTAATGTTGGTGATCTTTGTTCAAATTCAGTATTCCTAGTTACCATTCCATCTTTCCCTTTTGTTTTCTTTCTTCCTACTGTGAAATTATTTTATAATAAAGGCCTTGTCATTTTACCATGTGATCTTCATATTTGTCTTGTTCTTTGTTTAGACAAAACCTGTACCATGAAAATAGAGAGAAAAGAAGTGTAGAACATGGTTTTCTAGACCCTGTAGTTGGTGGGTCAAACACCCAATTTCGGCTCACATGATTTTTCATAGGAAATACATTCCCTGAATGAATGATAGATTTTTATAACTGCCCATTCAAATAATGTCTCAGAATAATAAAACCCTATCATTAAAAAAATCCTACAGTGCATTTTAGAAAATATTTCAAGCCAGAACTGCCAATTGTTGAGAAGATATATGTGGTGGTTTCAATGAAAATGCCCCTATAGGCTCCAAGTATTTGGACATTTTGTCCCCAGTTGATGGTTCTGTTTCAGGAGGTCTTAGAAGGTGATGCCATACTAGAGGAAGCATGTCATTGGGGTCGTGCTTAGAGAGTTATTAAATCTTGTCAGATTTCCAATCACTCTTTGCTTCCTTTGGTTGCTTGAAGATGTGATCGATGGGCTTTCTGCTCTGGCCACCTCTGTCTATGGATTCTACTGCCTCTGGAACCATAAATTCAAGTAAAGTCTTCCTTCTACAAGCTCTCTTGACCATGCTGGTTTATCACAGCAATGGAAAATTAACTAATACAGTATATATTAAAATGTCTCATCACATAGAAATAGGCAATGTTTATGATCATGCAATTGGAGTGTGGTAATATTAAGTTTAGAAACAAATCATTAAGTCTTGAAAAGACTGAAGATGATGGGTTTATGGCGTTCTGCTTTACCTTCTCTTGGCCTCATGATCCTTCACCTCCTTTGTCACCTTCTTTTCACTTTCACTGATGGGGACAGCGCAGGTATAAAATTCAGCTTGACCAGGAAGTAGAATGTAATATTTCTCTTTTAAAGGAATGTAACATTTATTGAACAGAGATAAGCTATTTCTTTCTTCAAGGTGCTGAGGAAGACTAATTCTGTATCTAGTGCATGACTGCTGCTGATGTTGAAACACCTTTGAACCTAGACATATATTGGGGTGGGGTGGGGGCTCCTACAAGCATAGGCTCCTTTTTCCCAATTTACCCAAAGAAGCCTCCAGTCCCATCATATGCTTTTGCTTTTGTCTTCACAACAGAGGAGGACTCTACCAGACGATTTGCCTATCTATGATACCATGGCACAAAAACTGCAGCCTTAAAAAAGCCTAAAACTCTAGGTCCAAGACAACAATAGCAAAATATTTCTAATGTTCTTCCCTTAAAGTAATAGTAGTTAAAACCAGAGCCCTTGGACAAGTTCTTAGAATTATCATCATGGATGTGCTATATAGAAGGAAGAATGACATTCTTTTAAATATGAGATATCAAAGTTGATAGTGAATATGAATTTCAAAATATTTTATTTATTATTATTTTTTATGTGTATGAGTGTATTGCCTGCAGGTATATAAGTTCCCCCATGTCATGCAATGCCTACAGTGCATCAGATTCCTAGAAACTGGAGTTACAAACAGTAACTAGCCACCCTGTGGGTGCTAGGAATTAACCAAGGGCCTTCGTCAAGAGCAGCCAGTGCTCTTAACTGTTGAGCCATCTCTCCAGCCCCATGAATACGAATTTTTTAAAAATTTGAGGATTACTTTGTATCAGAACATGGTAAACAGGGCATGTACATTTCATAAATATTTAAAGTACATTTTTGAAATAAAAGTTTCCCTTGAAGCAGGATTGTTCGTATATGTATAAAGGACACACTTAAAAGCATACTTCGCTGAATCAGAAGTGTCAATCTATTTAGAATCAAGTCTGAAAAATCCTACAAATACTGAAAAACTGTTAATTTATTTCTGTAAGAGACTAAGACATCTCTTCTTACATAAGTCTGACCATTATATAATATATATATATATATGTATATATATTAAAAGCTACCTTTTATTTTTCACAGTTGTCCTTGGTTTCTGTCTTTATGCCTTGAATTATTTAAAACATACTTGTTTTGTCATCATAATCAAATGATTTTATTATCTAAAGTTCTTAGGGCATGAGCCTGCTTTGATTATTCTTTTTTAAATTTTTCTTTATTCTTAAGAATTTCATACATGTATACAATGAAAGATGATCAGACTGACTCCCCATTTTCCCCTTCCAATTCTCCCTATGTCCTCCTTAGCAGGTCCCCCTCCCAACTTCATGTCCAGTTAGTGCTGTCCATACTTGCATGAGTGTGGGGCCATCCACTGGAGCATAGGAATCCTACCAGTGGCCACATCCTCAATAGAATCACCCTCCTCCAGCACTCATCAACTACCAATAGCTCCTCAGTAAGGGGTGGGGCCTGGAGAACATCTGCCCGAATTTTGGCCTTCTGGATCTTGTTCAGGTCTTCTGCAGATAACCACAACTCATGAGTGCACTGGTCATGTCACTACACTCTTCCGCACCCTCTAGTTCATACATTCTTTCTGCTTCCTCATCCATGGTGTTCCTTGAGCCTTGGGGGAGGGTGATGATATAGATGTCCCATTTAGGGATGATGCTCTGATTATTCTTGACAGTCATCACTATTGTCCTGTGAGTTTCCTAATTTTGAATTTTGGCCTCACGTTCCATTGTTTGTATGCTAAGAATTTCTGTAACCTTAACTGATGGCATATCCCCTTCAAAGAGGGTGATTTCTATATTGCTTTTTCCAGCCACATCAATGGTTTCACTAGTTAATCCTCACATTTATGCAAACTCTTTCACTCTGTAGTTACTGAGCTCAACACCTGAGGTGCACATCCACTAAAACTTTTTATTACATTTATGTGTTTATCATGGGGATATCTGCCACTACACATGTGTGAGTGTATGTCCCTGTGCCCATGAGGAATTCAGAGGACAATTTGCAGAAGTCAGTTCTAGCTTTCCAACATGTAGATCCCAGGGACTGAACTCAGGTTGTCCGCCTTGGCAGCAAGTGTCTTTACCCACAGAGCCATCTTGATGCTCCACTCAATTATAAAATTTTAGGGGAGTATAGGCTGGGACTGATGAGCTTCTTCTGATGTTTGCATGCTCCCCTTGGAGGATCTTTATTTGTTGTCTATTCTTAACTATATCAGTGATGACCCAATGTATATATTTATTCTAAGAATAATATAAACAAGTGCTTACTTAAATCATTATAGACTTTATAAGTATAAAGCTTAAGAAAGGCTACTATAGCTTGTTTCACCACTATGTATCAATGGAATAGAAATAAATTATACCATCCAGATCAATCCCTTCTGAAAACACCTCAGAGCATCAAAACTTTGACTCAATCATGGGTATAAGCTCATAGTAGTACACTGCAAAATCATCTGCCAAATTTTGCCTCAGAAGCTCACATCTATGGATGACCACCACAATAAAAACCATAATTTTAGCTTTTTTTCTAGCCTCAAATCATTCATGACTCCATATCACTGGTTGAATATAAGCCATAGTACTATTTTATAGGGGATTTTAATGAACATGACTGTTAGATTCTGGCTAGTGTAGTATTAAAAAGAGCAAAATAATTAGGAAAGTTGATTTATACTGTCTTAGTACATGTTCTGCTGCTATAACAAAATACCTCAGACATAAGTGAGGTAGTGCATGCTCAAAAAGACAAATGTTACATGTTCTTTCTCATATATGGCACCTTCACCAATGGCACCTCCTTGTCTTTCAAAGTACCAAGCCTCAGCTGCTCTCAATATCACTTCATGCCCTCAAAAGCAGAAGATTTCACCTCAATGATACTGGCCTCTTATTAATCATAGCTGATTTTTCAACACAGCTAACCAGTCCCAATTTTCCCAGTAAAGCAAAGTTTTTACTTCCATAGATTCTTAATTCAAATATCGCACAGTCTGGAAAAAGTCTTTGAGGTACTCAATGTCCTTCTGAAACTTCATAAGCCAAGTCTCCATTACAATCAATATTTTTAACTTCCAGACTCCAGTAGAATATCCCGTTAAGCTCTCAGCACCCAATGGCTTTCCTAAGCCAAAGTTCTAATGTTCCATAATCCTCCAAATAGACAACATGGTTAGGTCTATCACAGAAATACCACAATCTTGGTACCAATTTCTGTTCTAGTGTGCTTTCTGTTGCTGTGATAAAACACTGACCGAACATAATCTGGGGAAGAACGGGTTTATTTTATTTTATATTTCTAGGTACAGTTCGTGACTGAGGGAAGTCAGGGCAGGAACACAAGGCAGAAACAGGCAGAGACCATGGAGGAACACTGCTTCCCGGCTTATCCCCTGGCTTTCTTAGCTACACTTCTTATACAGCCCAAACCCATGTTCCAGGGATGCACCATTCACAGCGTACAATGCCCTCCTACATCAATTAGAAAATAAGAAAATGCCCCCTCCCCAAACATGCCTATAGGCAGTCTGATGGAGGAAATGCCTCAGTCAAGTTTCCCTCTTCCTAGGTGACTCTAGTTTGTGTCAAGATGATAAAAATCTAACCATCACAAGAGGAATGAGAACATTTTTGTTTCTAAATATGAAAGGCTATCCTTGATAACATTAAAACAGGCAACCCCATTGCATTCACTATAAAGAGGTTATAACTTCAAATAATAATTTTATTTTCACTTTACTGATATTTCTTTTTCTCTTTCATGGACTTATCTCATGTTTTGTAAGCTACATGTTTAAGCTAAATTGTTTAACATATGTGCACTATTTATCAATATCTTATAGCAGGAGGGGTTTCGTACTCTGGCCAGTTAAAGACACAATTATGTGTAACTTTTATCTTGATTTTATCTTTTCTGAGAGCCAAGGAAGTAAGACAAGAGCCTATACTGATCTGGATTTGGGAACAGATTTTTAAGTACTGGAATTTGGGTTTTATTCATCTCATTTAAAAATTTTAAACATTTTGGAGTTTCTAAATCACTCAGTTTCCAGAAATTCCAATCTTATCTTTTAAAGATATTTTTATTTATTATTTTTATTTTATGTGTATGAGTGTGTTGCCTGCATGTAGGTAAGTGCACCTATGTCGTGCAGTGCCAGTGGAGGTCAGAAGAGGGCATCACATCCCCTGGAACTGGAGTTACAGTTGTTGGCTGCTATGTGGATGCTGGGAATTGAACCTGTATCCTCTGCAAGTACAGCCAGTGCTCCTAACCACTGAGCCATTTCTCCAGCCTCTCCCCCTCCATCTTATCTTTATGATTTTTTTTCATATTACAAAACAGCCCTTTACTAAAAGTTGATCAAATTTATATGCAATGTGCAATCCTATCTGTACTATATGATTTCAGTACATGCCTACTGGCATTGATAACTATCTTCTTATAACTATCTTTGTATTTTGTCAATTTTTAAGGTTGGCATACAAAGTGATGGGTATATTATGATGTTTTCATATGTCATTATATTTTATTTTTTTTCATCCCTGCTCTCCCACTGCCCTTACCATACCTTTTACCCTTTACTGGTCTTCTTCCCCTCTCTGCTTTCATATCACATATATTATGTGATTCTCCACATACACACTCTAACATCTTTTCCTAACCTCAGACAACTCATTCATACTACATATGAAGGGAGATAGCAATAGTCTTTGTATCTTTCTTAATAAATGTTTACAACATTCGGGGACAGCTTAGATTTTTGCCATTGTTGTGTTTAGATTTTGGTTTCTTTTTAGGCTCTGTAGATGTTTGGGGTTTCATTTTGTCCATGTTCTATTTTATAGGGCTAGGGAAGAAACCCAGGGGCCACACTGCAGAGGCAAGTGCTCTACCACTGAACTACATTACCAGCCCCTTTAGCTTTCTTGTGTGGATTGATCTTTGTTTCCTGAAGTGTTTCAATGTCAGGTCCACATCTCCTGCCTTTCTGTTGGAATCAACGAGCTGTTTCCAGCCTGCAGAACCTGATAATCTCATGTGACTGCACTCATCAGCTTGGGGCTCATTTCTTGTTTCTTCTTCATTCCTCTTATCAGGGGATGATCTTCATTTTCTTTCAAGCTCAGCGATATAGAAAAAGGTTGCTGCATTTATTCTAGCTTCCCCCACATATTTCTAAGTGTAGAACTTGTTTTTTACCAGCCCTGTCTGCCATATTTCTGGGGGATTTGAGGTTCTTTTAGTTTTATCTAATATTACCTATAAAGGGCAAAGGGCCACAGTCTATTAAGTGGTTTTTATAGCATATATTTGTAAACATAAAACTAAAATATGATGAATAAGGAGCAAAAAGCAATCTATGGCATTCAAAATACTAGCAATGGCTTCAAAATATATATTGTCTCAACCTGAAATATTTATTTTAATGCAACACACACTCACAATATTGGTAATTCAGTAAACCAGAGGAATCATAGAGTTCTTTTGTGGGTCAACCACATAGTTGATAAACTGTTGTGACAATTATGTCCTGTAGATGACTTGAGGCATATTCTCTATGGACTAATATGCTCATGTAAAGCATGTTAAGGAGCACAACTGTTGGTATGTCTGATGCCAATCAGAAAAGTTCTGAAATGCAGATTTTCAACATTCATATTGAAGATTGAATAAAGACAGATAAAGAAAGGTAATGTTAGCAATTAAAAGAAAATCAAGAAGAAAACATATTTTCTAACCCACCTTGATGTGTTAAAATGTTCAATCAAAAGCAAAAGTTAATTATAAAATTGAAGAACTTGGAGTGTATCTGTGTAATTGGCTTTAGTAGTCCCCATGTCAATATTCTGAAAAAGTTGTTTAAATATATCTACATTCTCTGTGCCTTGGCCAGTGGGGACCTTTTCTGTGCATCGCACTCTGTTGTATGAGGAAGATTTGCTGGTGAGATTTGAGAGTTACATTAGTATTCTCCCTTCCCCCTGTTCCAATATGTTTCATGAGCCTTAAGGGTAATGTAGATGTGTTCCACTGTAGATGTGTCGCTTAGGGTTGGACTTCTCTCAGACACATCTTCTCTGTGTGTGACCAGTTGTAAAGCAATATTATTTTATGAAATGCACAAAAATTCAGTAAGAAACATACAAATTTTTAAAGACTCCACAAATGGGAAAAATAACTTCTAAGTACTCTTAATTTTATGAAATTTTATATATATATATATATGTGTGTGTGTGTGTGTGTGTGTGTGTGTGTGTGCGTGCATGTGTGTAATTTGCATACAATAGCAACACAATGAAAATGGAATGTCTGGTAATTGTATATATCCAGGCCAACCACATCTAGATATGGGATAAAACATTCCAGTCACCTCATTTATACACCATCTTAGTCAGGCAGTCGTCTTCCTCTGCCAGAGACAGCCACATTCTGACTTCTTTCACAAAACCTTAACTTGACCTGACTTAGAACTTCATCTATGTGGAGTAGCATAATTTGTACACTTTTCTCCTGCCTTATGTTCTTTAAGGTGATGCTTTTAAGATTCATTCAAATTTTGTGTATCTTGGCCTTGCAGTATATTTTTTGGCTTTGCTTTGTATGTGAGTTGTTCTTATTTGCTGAATAGTTTGATGTAGGAATATGCTACAATTTGTCTCCATTTCATATTCAAAACACAAAAAGGGAACTAACTCCAAGATGGGAAGTTTAGATGAGAACATTTTAGCATATCAAGATTAGCCCTGGTAATTAAAATTAATGAAGGCAGATAAACATTTTCTTTCAAGAATGTGGCTCTAGGCCACGCATGGTAGTACACACCTTTAATCCCAGAAACCAAAAGGCACAGGCAGGCAGAACTCTGTGTGTTCCAGGTCAGCCTGGTCTACACAGGGAACTCCAAGACAGTCAAAGCACAATAATAAAAAAATATTTTTTTAAAAAAGAATGTAGTGCTTTCTTTCTCCCTTTCTTTCTTTCTCCCCTTACCTTCTCTGATACTGGAGGAATGAAAAGGTATGTTCCCCAGGTTACCTCAAGGCTAGTCTGGAAAGCAAAAATGGAAGCTCACTACAGTACCAATGATTTAACAGTGTCAGGCCCCTAGCTCCACTTCTTAAGCAGTAGAATCTAAAAACTAAGGCTAGCCCACTGAATAGTGAGGAAGCTATAGAGGTGTTGAAGAAAGAATCAACCAGAAGTCTCTCAAGTCAAATTCTTACACCTCTGATCTCAGCTCACTACCAACTTTTAGATCTGAAGTAGGCCGGAGCTGAAAGGGGGTAAAATAGACTTTTTACTAGAAATACACATTACTAAAATGAGACTGTTCTTACAAGTGAATGGTTTTATTGTGTGAGAGCAACAGGAAACATTATAGAACTTTGAAATCTCTTTCTAGAGGAAAGCTTACTCGACTGAGCAATTGAAAATAGTGTTGCCTTAGGTTCATGTCCAATTGAGTTCTGTAAATATTCCATTAAACAGAATCTGCTCTTCAAACATTTAAAAATACAAATACTGCCTATATTTTAAGGCTTATGTGCAATGTTTTGAGAAAACCATTTAATCTCAAGACAATATATATATTGGCCTAGGAAAATGGGATAAAGACTTTCATTTTGCTATTTGTCCAGACTTGAAGTCCGCTGGTGCTTGACCTTTGCCCAACCCCTCTTAGCAGCACACCTAGAAAGGAGTGACCTCGCCAGTTCCAAAACTTGACCCAACCACACCCCACGTGATGTTCTAGTCTGGGAGGGACATATGCAAATAGCTAATCCCCTGTCTGTTTTTGTTAGGAATGTGCACAAGCGGAAACTCTGTGAAATGCTTGATTCTTATTGGATATTGTAAGCCTGGGAAAATGCTTAATTCTTATTGGATGTTTCAAATTGTTACCAGCCACCACTGCCAAGACCCTATAAAAGATTCTTTCTGAGCATGATTAGCATTTGTTTACTCCAAGTCAAGCAGCTGGGCAGGTCGAAAATAAAATACCTTGCTATTTCATCCACACAGTGTTGGATATTTTATCTCAACCCAAGACATTTGGTGGTCCCATCAAGATCCCTGGTGAGGAGCTGGGACAGATCTGATTTGGAGGCAAGCCATCTGGCTTGGAGGTCCATGGGAGCCCAGCTCCTCCACTAAGATCTGAGAACCTCTCTGGGGATCCTGGCAGCTCATGGCCTGGCTGCTCCTGTTTGTCCCCTCTCCAGAGATCCCAGCAGTTTGTGGAAAGACCCTCTGGGGTCCCTAAAGTCCTGGCTGCTCCAGTTTGTCCCCTCCAAAGAGAGGTTCCTGGACTCAGAGTCAGCCACACCACTAGCAAGGTAAGAGCCTTCTCAGAGAGACCTCTTTTCTTTTTAAGTTTGGCTAGCTGGTGAGTTTTTTGGTTTGGCTAAAGATGGTGGATTTATTTTTTTGTCCGTTTCTGGTTCTGGGTACTGATCAGTTGCTCTAGGTGCGATGCTGGACACAGCACGGGTCCCCCTAGCCCTGGTTCAGGAAGGAGACATCCTCCTGGGTCTGTCTGGTTGCCAAGTCTGTTTTGACCCTCTCCCTGGGATCTAGACTCAACAATGACCTGATTTGTGTTATTTGTCTGTGTCTGTTTTTATTTTGTCTTAAATGTTGTGGTCCTCCATCATAGGCCAGAGTGAGTTCAAGACTGTTGCCGCTAGGACTCAAACCAGTGTCCATTCTGCAAAGAGGAGAGGTTCAGCACAGGAAAATATTTCCTCAATAGTTCCAAGTGAAGCCATAGTCTAGCAAGACTTTCTTACTTATCTTCACACAGGTGAAACTGGTAAAAAAAAAAAAAAAGCCTAGGGAGCCAAGGGCTCCTCTGAAGCGCATGTGACCCCCTGAGGAACAGATACTCAAATGACCTTAAGAATAAAAATAAGTTGATTTATTTGGGCCAATTGTATGATCGTAAACACCCAAAAGGAAAGTATAACCAAAGATTAAAATGATTAGTATGCTTCTTTAAGAGTACAAGGAATTATACTTCCCAGACATTATGTTTAAGTTCCTTTAAGCACTAATGATTTTGTTCTTAATAAGAAAATACTTCTCAGATGTAAAATTTCAAATACTGATCTAATCTAACACTACAGTGCCTACCTGAAGCCAAGAAAGACAAGTCTACTATTGCTCTAACCTAAAAATTAAATGATGACTACTTTATTTTCTCTCCCTGTCCTGAAGCTATTTAGGGAGGGAACTTACCCTGATTCTAGTCATTCCCACAAGCTATCAAGGTACCTGAAAACAAATCCTGACTTCAAGATTCTCAAGTTCAGTCTTGACAGTCAAAAAGAAAAACAAGGAGGAGCCCTTGTTTTTGAAATGCTCTTGAAAGTCCTAAGCAAGAAATTCTAACGGACTTTAAATTGGGCATTTAAATTTTTCCCTGTTCTGACTGTTTTTGGTTCATCTCCCAGGCACCAGTCAAGGACTTCCTTTTCTCCCTACAGCTAACACTTATACCATTCAGGGGTCTTTAAGGAGACTTACTGAAGGGTTTCCACAAATGCCACAACCCACATCCCTGTTCAGCCTTTGAGAAGCCAGAGCAGTCAGTGCCCCAATTCTCTATTGGCAATTAGGGTGACCTCTTCAGAGGATAATGCGATAAAAATAAGAGGTAGAAATTAACTAAGCACTTTAGGGTAAAAAGACTCCCGGAATAATGGCCAGTTCCTTAGCTAAAAGTCAAAGCATCCTGTGCCCTGTAGTACCCCACCTAGAGGCACACCGGGAAAGTAGTGACCTCGTCAGTTCCAAAATTGGCCTGACCACACCCTGGGTGATGTTCTAATCTGGGAGGGACATGTTCAAATAGCTAACTCCCCGGTCTGCTTTTGTTAGGATGTGCAGGAACAGGAAACTTTGTGAAATGTTTGATTCTTATTGGATATTGTAAGGCAAGGAAAATGCTTAATTCTTATTGGATATTTCAAACTATAACCGGTTGCCACTGCCAAGACCCTATAAAACCTTCTGAGCATGAGTAGGGTTCACTTACTCCCAAGTTAAGCCATCCGCCTAGTCGAAAATAAAATACCTTGCTATTTCATCCACGTGGTGTTGGATATATGACAAAAAAGTAGATCTAGGCAACATCATTGGAATGTCAACTCAGGGAAGTTACAATAGACCCAGTGTCTCAGCATATGTGAGCCATAGATGTCAAAGAAGGATGAGCCATTTGTTTGTCAAGTGTCTATTGAAATTGTGACAGCACATTTTATTTTATCCTAGACCAAAATGGTCAAGCAAAAAGGGGAACATAATGCTCATTGTTTTCAAAAGATGCAAGTTTAAAGAAGTATAATTCCAAACTGAAAATTTTGGAGTGCAAATATCGACACTGACCTTTTATCCATTTTATTGGTTGCACTATAATAATAATACTATAAATATTACTTAAGTGACTTGACAAACAAAATGTCTAGGCTTAGCATTGATCTACCTTGTTTTTTGAGTATAGCCAGGATAAAGTTTCCATTTACAGTAATATCAAATCTATACTTCTGAAATTGTGACAAGTTAGTGGAAGTTAAAGTTGAGTGGTTACCTAGGTGTCACTGATGAGCACACCAACATAACAATCTAGAAATGTATCTCATGAGTAAAGATGGAGAATTCTGCTTGTTACTTGCTTTCTCATGAAAATATACTCATCCACATAAAAGAGATATGCTGAACTACAAAGCAAGCACTGTGGGAATAATTAGACCTTTCTTGCAATGTCTGGGATTCAATGATATATTCTTTCAAATTCTGCTTAATATTTCCTGGAGAAGGAGGAGCAGATGTTGATGGTTATAAATAATTTGATTTGAAAAAAGTAAAGCCAAAGGGCTAGAGAGATGGCTCAGCAGTTAAAGATTATTACCTGCTCTGGCAGATGACCTGGGTTCAATTCCCAGCACCCACATGGTGGCTAACAGTCATCTGCAACTCCAGTTCCAGGGGATCCAGTGTCCTCTTCTGACCTCAACAGGCATTGCACGACACAGGTGTACTCACACACATGCAGACAAATATACTCATACACATGAACTAAAATAATAATAATTTAAAAAATAGAAAATAAAGTTAAATAAGTTAAAATTTTAAAACTTGGATGTCAAATTTCATGCCTTATACATGCCTGACATGTTCATTATCAGTTTTTAATGATACGCACATTTAGGGAGAAATCATTATGCACCCAAATCATATTCTGGGAAATTCAAAAGAAGAGCCTATGTCTTAAGGAAGAAAGTAAATTTGTGCACAGGAAGTAAATAACTGCAGCTGCTCTTTTATAATAGAGAAAAATATGGGTAAATCAACAGTAGAAAGTAAAGCAAACTTGACATTTACATAATTGTGGGTTCAAGACAGAACCTTTTCTCTTTCTTAAAGACCTCACTTACGTTTAAACTAAGATTGCATTTCCAAGAATGCAATTTATTCACCATTTGTTACACAGGCTTCCAGTGAGGAAAGCACACACCATTTTTTAATAAGTCTCCCCAGTTCTGAGGAGCTCAGAAACAAAAACAGCTAAGGGCAATACTGGTCTGTTTCAGCCTCCTGCCAGTTCCAGGTGTGAAGAAATACCCTATGGTGGTACAAATATTCCGACTTCACGCAGGGCAATATTGGGTAATATTCTAATCTGCCTGTGACTGTCATGGTTTTAGAACAAAGAATAAAGATTCTTGGGGAAGTCATCAATCCCGAGCAAAGTGGAGCGTTGGTCACTGACACAGGCTTCCTTCACATAAACTGACTTCCTATCTTCTTCCCTATCTTGTCACTGCTGGCAGATGATTTGAGCTCCCTGGTCACCAGGGCAAGTAGGTTCAAATAGCACCTATTTTAACACTAGTTAGGACTATATGTGCTTTCAGGTGTAAAGCTATTATTAAAAACAAGGCCTTATTGGTGAGCACTAAGTGAAAAGCATCATTAATATAATAAGACCATGGGAGAAGCTGACGAGACAGATCAGTGGTTAAAGCTGCCTGCTGTGAAGACTGATGATCTGAGTTCAAGCCCCATGACATGGTAGGAGAGAAATGACTCATATAAGTTCTCCTCTAAAATCTGCAGTGGCACCATAGGACATGTACACACACACACACACACACACACACACACACACACAGACACACTAGCTAAAGAAACTGTAATTTAAAAAATTAAGTCCACAGAAGAAGGTTAACATTTCAAATGATCTCATGATATAAACAGTTAGTTAGGAATAAGGGAGTGTGGGAAGAAAATAAATGAAGAAAGATAGCATCCCATGCTAAATAGCATATATAGATAAAATTGAGACAAAATGTTTATTTAAAGTAAAATATATAAATGAAATCATACCAAGATCAAAGAAATATTTTTCATTGTCTGCTAATTACTTTTGACAGCTAGATTTTCCCTAAACTGCAACCAACCCCTATTATGCATACCTTTCTAAGATTCATTTATTACAAACTGCCATCTGACCTTTAATGAAACATCAAACTGACTAGCAGCAAGATTTTGTTTATTAAAATAGAAGGAAGTCAAGAACTGATGAACATTAAAATCTTTGTTTATATCTTGTCTTTTTAATTAAAGGAAAATAAAACCAGAAGCTTTCAATCTAGCCTTTTTCTGTTACAGAAGCAAAGAAAAAGTTAGCTTAGAATTTTTATGACAGTAAATAATACCAATACCATGGCAACTTCAAATTAGCCCAAGTGTGAGGAATAATGTCTCTACATTATGTGTAAATGTAAACGTGAACTTTTGCATCATTGGAATCACGATGTCTTTATCAATATAAAATTTATATCACCTAAGATGATAAAAATAATTCATGCAAGTTTGGGGCAATTTCAGTGGAATTTTTTATTGATTCTTTGAGAATTTCATACATGAGTAAAATGGCTTTTTAATGTTCACCCTGCAACTTCCACAAAATGTCTAAGTTCTTTTTTATCTCTAGAAGTACAATTAGGTGGTTTACATTTTCTGTAGGGCACAGGTGAAGGTACACAGGTGAAGTAATAGAAAAAGGATGGCAAAACTCTTGGTGCCTGGGAGTGGGGAAGGTCCAATGCCAGGCCCGGGAGCCCTGGACAGTGGATGAAATCAGTACCTTAGCTGACCATCAAGATAGGTGGGAATGTCCATGTTTGAGAATCAGTCTTCCCAAGACTAGAATCTCCAAATAACAGAAACCTCCCTTGTCCCCTGCATAAGTATAACACAGGGACAAAACCATGGCCACACACAGCTGGGCAACTCAGAGGACGGAGGGAACTGAAGGGAATGCAGCCAGTCAGAGAAGGCTGAAACTGCTGCTTCTGTCCTCTAACCTGCTCCACTGCGCTAATGTATGCGTCCACAAGTAGACAGTAATTGTTCCCTTTTTCCAGTAACCTCATCAACATTTGTTCTTTTTTATTTTCAATCATGTGTGTGTGTGTGTGTGTGTGTGTGTGTGTGTGTACACAACAATGCAGGGGACAAAAAGTCAGAGGTGTCAGATTTCCCTGAAGTTGGAGTTAGAGGTGACTTTGATCTCCCTGATATGAATTTTAGGGATCAAACTCAGGTCTTCTGCAAGAGTAGTATGTGCTCTTAACACCTGGTCCATCTCTCCAGCCCTGTTCTGTGTTCTGTTGATGATAGTCATTTTGGATAGGGTTAGATGGACCACATTGTAATTTTGACTGGAATTTCTAAAGATATTGAATGATATCATGGTTGTAGAAATCATGGATTGTTGACTATTTTTCACTTATTTGTTTGCCCATTTACTAATTGGATTATTTGCTCTGATGTTTAGGGTGGAATTTGCCATTTAGCCCAGGCTGATTTTTGACCTACTCTCAATCACTCCTCATCCTCCCTAATGCCAGAATTCTAGTTGTGTGTAACCATGTTTGCTCTAATTGTTGTCTTGATATATACTTTTTATAGTTCTTTATATAATCTGGGTATTAATCCCCTGTTCAATAAATAATTGGTATGGCTTTTCTCACATTTTGTAGACTATCTCTTCCCTGTTAGGAGCTGTATAGGAGCCTTCTAATTTGATGCAATCCCATTTGTCAATTCCCCATATCCTTTCCTAAACTATGAGACGTCTATTCAGAAAATCTTTGCATCTACCTATGTCTTGATGTATTTTCCTTCTGTTTTCTTCTAATTGTTTCCAGTTGAAGTTTTTTATCTTATAGTAAGGTCTTTTGATTCATTTTTAATTTATTTTTGTGCTGGATGAGACATACAGACCTAGTTTTATTCTTCTACATGTGCATATCTGGTTTCCCCAATACCATGTGTGGAAAAGGCTGTCTTCTCTCCAATGTAGTTTTTGGCAACTTGTTGGAACTAAGGTAACTATAGTTGTGTGAGTTTAATTTAGGATTCTCTATTCTATTCCACCTGGCTACATTTGTGTTGTAATGCATGCACCAGGACAATTTTGTTACTATGGCTCTGTAGTATAATTGGAAATCAGGCATTATGATACCTTTAACATTACTCTTTATGTTTCCATGTGAATTCTGTGTTTGTTTTGTTTCTAGTTTTATGAAATGCCATTGCAATTTTGATGTAGATTCCACTGAATCTGTGGATCACTTTTGTTAATATCACTTTAGCATATTAATTCTGTCAGTCCATGAGCATGGAGTCTTTCCATTTTCTGATGTCTTCTTTGATTTCTTCTACACCTCAAACGTTTTCACTGTGTACATCTTTCGTCTCTTTGTGTAGCTTTATTCTTATGTATAAGAGAAAACATCATATACTGTGTGAAGTAATTCAAACCTAGAAAAACAAACATTGCACTGAAGTTTGTTTCAGTTTTAGATGTGAGGATATAAACTTGAGTAACATCTAAAATTCAGCCTCTGTAGTGAAGGCTCAGGGAACTTCACAAAAAATGGGGCAAAAAGATTATAAAAGTCAGAGCACCAGGACAAGTCTGCTGCTAGTTATTGTCTTCCAGTCATGACAGGGAAGCTACACCCATGAAATTTCAACAATAAGGCTGCCTAAACAAGAGCTATATGAATGACCACACCATCTGATATGCCAACATAAATGGGGGAAATTTTCAAAAGTCCTACTTCTAGATGAAAATCTATAGGCAATTAATACCTGTCCTCTCCAGGGCAGAGCCCCCTGGTAGGTCATCCAATCCCAGGTGCTCAGCCTAAACATGTAAATACTAGCATCACTAACTGGACTCAGTAGGTTGTATGCATGTGTGTGGTGTGTGTGTAGAGTCTAACAATAAAAATTAAAGAAGAGATCAGAAAATTGAGTGGAAATGTCATGGAAGGAGTTGGAATAGGGAGAGGGATGAGAAGAAATTATACAAATATAGTAGTCCAGAATTAACTCCTCAAAAAATAACAGGTTAACATTTTTTCCTTTATTAACTGAATTTTTGAAAATTTCATATAATTTATTTTGATCATATTGGATCCCCTCCCCTACTTCCTAACCTCCTGCCCAATTTCACCAATTTCATATACTCTATTATGCACACACACACACATACACACACACGTATATACGTGTGTGTGTGTGTGTGTGTGTGTGTGTGTGTGTATGCGGAGAGAGACAGAGAGAGTCAAATTTGTGTCCCCAAATGTCCTTCAGTATAGATTCATCCACTGGAGACTGGTTAACTTATCAATAGTCATATGCTTAAAAGAAGCTGAATCACCCCTTCCCAACAGCCATCAGTTACCAATAATTTCTCAGGCAGGGTTGGGGTTTGTTACCAACTTTCCCACTTCTATGCTGAGATTTTTATCTGGACTGAGCCTGCATAGGACTCGTCCATGCTGTCAGCATTCCTGTGAGTTCATATGAGTAACTGACCACCTGTCTGGAAAACTGTTTCCTTGTGATAATCCACCTCCTCTGGCTCTTACAATCTTTCTGTCCCATCTTCCACAATGATCCCTGGTCCTTGAGAGGCAGAAGTCTGATATAAGTGTCCAATTAAGGGATAAGCAGTCTGCAACCTCTTGCTCTCTGCCAATTGTTTGTTTCTCTGTTAATCACCATCTGCTGTATAAGGAAGCTTCCCTAGTGAAAGTTGAGAGATGCATTAATCTAAGGATAGAACAGTAAGTCACTCAGGGCTGGAGAGGTGGCTCAGTAGTTAAAAACATTTGCTGTTCTTCCAGAAGACCCAGGTTCGATTCCCAGCGCCCACACGGCTGGTAATAACTGTCCATAATTCCAGTTCTAGGAAGTTTAACATGCTCTTTTGGTGCATAGGCTTTGCACAGCACAAGTATACTTACATACATGCAGGTAATAAACTCGTATATGTAAAATGAAAATAAATTAAATAAATAAAGAGTAATAAGTCATTCAGAGTTGCTCTAATATTACATCTATTTAGCAGAACAGTCATATTAAGCTTTCTCCCATGGTCTGTGGACTGCCTACCCTCAGATTTCTAGGCCTGCTACTAAAGTCAGGTATGGGCTCCATCCTATGAAGCAGACTTTAAATCCAATGAGAAAATGATTTGTTATTCCCATAATATTCACATCACTATTGCACCAGAAGCCATCTTGCCAGACTATTTGTTAAAGCACACAGGATTCACAGCTGGGTAACGATAATGACTAATTTTCTTCTTTCAGCAGCATGCATGCCACCGTGTAGCTCTATGAAAGCTAGTCAATAGAGAGGAGTCTTTAAATTCAGTATCAGTTTGATTTCTCCTTGTTTTTTCTGTGATTCCTATATCTGAGTCTTCAGCAATAAGGTCTTAGTGTCAAGTTCTGGTGAGTAATTAAGAATAGGGGCAATGGCCACTATTGTTTGAGGGTCTATGAGACTGCTTGTCAACAGCTTCTAAAGAGAGAGTCCATTGCTGGCAGTGAACTTATAACTTTGCTATCCTATGGTGTCTACTAGGGACAATGTCCTCCTGTTATAAGGTAACTCATTGTAACCTCCTTTTATAATGTATATGTATATACTTTAAGAAGCTTCTATTATGGTAGGTTTCCACATGGCTTTTTCTAAAGGCATTTAGTGTGAGTTAGCCCTCTCCATACTCCCTCCTCTGCCCTGTTTTCCTTTTCCCCATACCAACTGGCCCTTTGTAGTCTATTATTCCTCTCTCCTCATTTATAACACTGCATTCTATCGCCACCCCCATGAAGCCTCTCCTACACATGATTTTTATTAGTTGCTTGACCTCTCTGGGTTTTCTGGTTGAAACACATATCAAAGAATTCAAAGCTCACAGGCAACACTGAGAGAGAAAATGTGATGCTTCCAGTTCTATTCATTTACCTACAATTTTCCTAATTTCTTTTTTTTGGTGGGGGGGCAACTCTATAGTATTCCATTGTTTAAATGCACCACGCCTTCATTAGCCACTCATCAGTTGATGGACACTTCGGTTGTTTCTATTTCCTTACTATTGTAAAAAGGTCAGCAATGAACATAGATGAATAAGCATCTCTGTAGTAGGATACAGAAGTTTTGGGGTTATATTCCCAAGAGTGGTATGGCTGGGTTATCTGGCAGATCAATTTCTAGTTCTTAAAGGAACCTCCACACTGGAGTCAGGGGGAGAGGACAGGGGAGGAATCATATTAAGGAAAGAGAGGTATGAAAATTATTTAAATACAGTACCCAAATATTAAATCCTCAAAAATAAAAAAAAACTAAATAATTTTAAATGATTACAAGGTTTTGGTTTCTTTGATTTTCAGATTCTATTTCTTCTTCAGTACTGAAGATCTTGATATATAGTCCAGAAACAAAATGACTTATTTGCTTTATCTACACTATACCTACAGTAACTACAAAACACCAATGTTAATTTAGTATCCACAATCACCACACTGAATGAGCCTTAAGATTTATTTGTGCCTCTTTTTGTCATTAAAATGTATCCCACTAAAGACAGAGTCTCTATACTGTATTAGCATATATTAATTATATAAGATGGATTTCATTATTTTCCTATATGTACCTAACACGTTCTGCTGATAATCATCCCCACAATCCTTCCTAATATCCCTTACACCTTCCCCACCTCCTGCTACCTACTACTCTTCTTCTTTTATGTCATTTTTTCTTGAATGTATATATGAGAAAACATGTGGTACTTGGTTTTCTGAGTGGCTTTTCTATTAACATAATGACCTCCAATCCATCCATTTTCCTGCAAATGTCATAATGCCATTATTCTTTACAGCTGAATAAAACTGCACTGTGCATATACATCGTATAATCTTTATGCAGTCATCTCTCAATGGATGAGCCCCTAATTTAGCTCAATGAATGACTCAATATACAGTGTTTTAAAGTCACTTGATTTTTTTCTATGAGATTATTATGCAATTTTAATTAGAAACTGGGTTTATTTCCATTTATTTTCAGTTAGTGTCTATTTGATTTTTAATTACGTGAAACATTAATAGAGTTCAAAATAAATTACATAACAAGTCACATTCTTAGGATTCTTCTTCTACCTTGATCTTTACGCTGTGTCTCCTGCACAGGTAGCCAAATATGAATATTGCATGAAGTTTAGTTTATTAAAATACTCTTATATGTTGCTCTCTTTGCTTAACATATCCTGTAAAACATTTCACTTCAGTACACAAAGTATGTTCTATTTCCATTATATATATATATATATATATATATATATATATATATATATATGGACTTACTGTGATTTATTGAATTCTTCTTTCTATTGATGGGAAATTTGAATATTTCTGATCTTTTACTATTAAAATGATTGTGTAATGCCCATCCATGTGAATGTATTTTTAAATTTTTGTGGAGTATGGAATTTATTCCATAATTGAGATAATCTGTATTAATAAAAATCATAATCATGTTTTGCTAATTTCATAATTATACAAAGCATAATTGTAATACTGAATAAACATGCCATTGATGAGGTAGATATAAGTGATCATTGAAATTTTTACTTCCTGTAATGTTTATAAAGCAGAAGTTGCTTGGATATTGTATAATCACTTCTCACATAACAGCAAAGGTGTTCCAGATTCCAGATTATATAGAGCCCTGACAGTTGAGTAAGAGGAGACTACCACTGTAAAGTAGAAACTTTAATCCTGAGTTCATAGAATGGGATAAGATCTTGGCTCCACCATTTAGAAGCTCTTAAATCTTGGGTGGTTGAAAATGTAAAAGCAAAAGTTATCCTAAGAAGGAGGTAGCACACAGATCTGCCTTGCCACACCTCAGATTCACTACTCCTGGATTTCATTGTAATTTCTCATAGCTACAGGCAGACAGCATGTCTAACAGGTACATAATAAGAAGCATGCTTAGAAGCTACTAAGCATGGTAGCTAGCACCTGAAATGACAACTCTCAAGGAGCAAAGGCAGGAGGATTACTGCAACTTCAAGGCCAGCCATGACTAAATAGTAAGACCTTGTCTCAGAATGAAATTGGGGGGTGAGGAGGTTCTCCTTACTATTTCCAAATATACTGGCTCCCAGAAAAACCAACTGAATCTCTATTGGTGGACTTACTTCAGGTGGACATACACGGATAAAATCCAAATCTCTCTCTACCATCTGTACACTTCTTCCTGTACTTCTAAGAGTAGAGAAGTTAAGATTTATACTCTCCAAAGAGAAAATACATTTATCCAGGGATTAGGAAAAGATTACAACATTTGTTTGCAAAAATAGCATCACAGATGCAGTGCTAGAATTTTGTTACAAACTATAGATATCCCTATTACCTAGGGAATGTGCAATATTAGCAGACAGATACAGAAGTTGGAGGAAGACAAATGATCAAGAATCTAGGTTCAGCTATTAGAGAATAATAGCTTTATGCGACAAACAAGTTGATTTAACATTTTATATATAATTTGTTGTTTATTTATGTTTTGGGCTTGTCAGTTGGATCACATTGCACCATCTCAAAAGCCAGTTGCCAAGCAACAAAGCTTCCACTGGACCATGAAAGATCCAGCTTAATAAATCTTTTAGCTAAAACCTCTTTCTTCATATATTATTCTTCCACAAAATTTCCCAGGTATATAAGGTAGAAGTTTTTAGCTCCATAGTTTATTATCTAAGATGCAAATGCTATTTGGACACCTCTAACATGTGAAGGCTAGTGTTTCACTATCCTGTTAAAAAAAATTCAGTTCCAAGACCTCCTGGGAAGGTAGGTGACCTAGGTTTACAAGTGCTTTGGGTAATTCATACTCTAGTAAAACAGGTTATACCAAGAGCAATTCAGGATTAAAAACAGCATATATATTTCTTAAGACAAAGACACTCCATTTGAGGACCTGAGGAAATCATTTAGTAGATAAAACATTTGTCACAAAATCATGAGGACCTGAGTTTCAATCCCTGAAAATCAAACAAAGCCAGAATCAGTAGCATGTGTCTGTAATCTCAGCTTTTATACAGAAAGATGAGACTCTGATACAGAAAAATCACAGGGAGATCTTAGGTCAGCTATCATGACATATGCAGTGGCAAAAAAAGAAGATTATCTCAAATAAGGTAGAAGGCAAGGATCAATCCCAGAGATTGTCTTCTGATCTCCACATACATGCCGTGATATGCATGCATCCATAATCACACACATGAGCACACATATACACAAACATAACATGCACAGAAAAATATTTTAAGTAATGTTTTTTTAAATGATACCGAATTTTAAATTCCAAATGTATAATTTACTAGCTTTGGATCATACTCAAGACTTTTTATCAGTCTGTTTGCTCATTTGCAAGATAAAAATATTGATAACATAATATGCTCCATACAGTTGTTGAAAGGATTAAATTGGGATATATGTATACATATGTATATATGTATGTACATAAAAAGCCCTAAACAAATGTTGAGTGCTATTACTTTCCCACTTCAGGCATTTTTCTCTCTTCCTTACTCTGGTCCTCTGCTTCTAGCCTAAGAGGTTCCTCCTTTTGAACTCCTATATTTAGGTCACTGCACATGTGCTTTTTTCCAATGTTTGATCAACTGTTTAGTATAGAGGAAAGTGCAAACAGCTTGAAATCGTGAAACCTGGATTCAATCTCAATCTCATCTCATATTTATTGGATGACTGTGAGGAGAGATGGAACTATATACATTCTGTTGTGGTTTTCATGGTCATAGGCTATGAATGAAATATATGAGTTCATGTGGATTCTAGAGAAGGATACAGGGACATTCTGCCTCTGACTTTGAATGCACAATAACAGATGGGCCAGTATGCAATCTCTGCCTAGATTGCCTTCTACTGAGCAGTAGCCATGGGCATCCCTGACTTCATGGAAAGCCCTGCATCAGCAATCAGGTCCATGTGTGCCATGGTTTGAACATGTCTTCTCCAAATTCAAGTGTTGTCAATGTGATAGTACTAAAAGATGTGCCCTTTAAGAGCTAATTGTCCCATGCCAGCCCCCTCTTCTTTAATGGGAGTAAGGCCTTTATGAAAGAGGCTTCATGTAACATTCAGCTGGTTTGAGAATACCTTTCTGCCATAGGAGAATACAGCAAGAATACTCTCATCTGGGCAGATATCAGTGTCTTGATCCTGGACTACAGAAACTCCAAAACTTGGAGAACAAGAAACTGGGTTTTCTGTTCTTTATAAATTGCATAGTCTGTAGCAAAAATCCATGGTGTTCTACATACCTGGCACCTAGACCACCACCTTCTCAGACATCAGTTCCCTTATTTAAGAAACCTACTTTTCTGCCTACAGAATAAAGGAGAGAAGCATGCTTATATCCAGGTAGCTATTTCTGTACATACAGGGAAAGGCTTTAGTCATTACAACAGAACACAGTCTTAGTGGCTCTATCATCCCCTTATACCATTTCTTGGGAAAACTTTCTGGATTTCAATCTCCCCATCCTTAAAATGGGTTTTCACAATGTTGCTTCTTTCAGTTGCTTCTTTCATGATAAAGATGTCATCGTGATATCTTATGATTTAAGTTACTTAAGAAACTTGGGCAAATTAGCGATTTTTGTGGGGGGGGGACTGGATTGTGACAATAGTAAAAGTATTTTGCTATTCCCAAAGTATTCTGGAAGTCTGAGATATTTGGTATAATTAATTTCTAGCTATTCTTCCTACCTTTCACTGCTCTTCATGCAATATACACCTGTCAAACTCCTCAAGCCAGCTCACATGTCTACTCATTCACTCCAAAGTCATAGTACCTGCCATGGAACGTCTCTCATCTTTGGGGGTACTAGAGTCCTCCAAAACCAGATCCTATTTTTACTGCCTCATTTTTTGACTCTTTGAGGTAAGCCTTATTGAGAAGGACATTTCAAAACGCTGTAATACTCGAGTCTCTTGAATCCAGTTCAACCAGTTACCACCTACTCAAGTGCACAAAACACAAAGTTAGATAATAGATTATATTCAAGTCTCATTTGTCTCTAATCCCATTGGTGCTTGCCTGCTGGCAGTCAAGTATTTGTATAATCTCCCCATAAATGCTGCCTGAACATAGTGGTTTGCTTCTAACAAATAGAGTGCATTTAAGATAACAAGATGTCATATCTATGATTCAATTATAAGACACTGTGGTCATTTAACTCTCTTCTATTGCTTCTTCAACTTGTGTGCTTTAATGAAGCAAACCGCCACGTGGTACAAGCCCACATGTTAAGGAACTGAAGGCAATTCCACCCAACAGACAGGCAAGACAGTTTTCAATTAATCTTGCCAACAAACACATGAACTTGGACTGTATCTTTCCCTAGCTGAGACTCCAGATGGTTACAATCCAACCAATGCCTTGGTTGCAGGCTGTGCAAGACCCTAAAGCAGATAAAGCAGATAATGCAGATAAGATGCATGTTGACACCTGACCTGCAGAAACTATGAGATAGTGTACCGTTTTCATCACTCCAGGAAAATTGTTTACTACACAGAGATAAGTAGCAAGTGTAGCTAGTGTATTTGGTCCTCCTACAGACAGATGATGGACAAGACCCAAACTTGGTTGTGCCTTCTTACCTAGGTTCATCACAACTGTTTGTTGACTGTTAAGAAGGAGGGGCAGGGAGAGTCAGCCACACCTCCCAACCAATCAATCAGTCCTATTTGCACATGAGGAGTGGCTATGGGTATGTAGGCTGAGAAAGCCAAGGGGAGGCTCATCATTTTATGTGACTCTAGGGAAGCCACCATCCATGCTTTGATGAAGACATTCTAGTGTGGTCTTTGGGGAGAGAAGCACCCACATTCTTGTAAGTAAATCCTCTCCCACTGCTCTGTAAGTCCAACAAACTCACTGGTTTCCCAGACTTCACTTAGGTGAAATCATACCTTGGTTCTCCAATGGGAGAAAGGGAGAGAGTAGATATTTTTATACTCTTCCAGAAGAAATTTTAGCTACAAATATCCCATCTATAAACTGAGTTCAAAATGTTATTCCTGTGTGGTGGCTGTGAGGATTCATGTGATAATACAAATGAAAGTACCACAGATATCTTTCTCTCTCTCTCTCTCTCTCTCTCTCTCTCTCCCTCCCTCACTCCCTCCCTCCCATAATTATAGATTATATACAAATGTGTGTGTTAACACATTCCAACAGCCTCTGTACTCTGCAGTATAGTTGAGATTCAGTGAGTATGCTTATTTTCATTAGGGCTAGAATGAGATGCAACAAAGGAATTCTAAATTCTAAGAAACAGGGGAGATCAAGATTTTGTTACTCCACAAACCAGAATTAGAACAGCTGAATGATTGATCAAGGTAAGAGAGAGAATACAGAAAAGGTGCAGGTAAAGAGATCTGACAAGAAGACAGCAGGAAGCTGTTCTATTAGCAAAGCTGAATGGGCCACCTATATCACATTCCCCAAGGCTTGGAGATCATTGCAAAAGAAGGGCAGAAAAGATTGTTAAGAGCCAGAGGCAGTAGATAACCACAAGAAAGCTGTTTTCTGGACACAACAGAACACACATGAATACACAGTGGTTGTGACAGCATGCACAAGACCTGTGCAAGCTCAAGTCAGGCAAAAATCTCGGAATGGAGAGAGGAGATGGGCACAAAGTTCCACCCCTAACACAGGAGCTACTGGCACTTGATAGCTGCTGGGAGAGAGAGTCATTTTTCTTTAAGGGTGTGAGCTCTTGTAGGTCAGCTACAGTCCAGGTGATGGGACTCGTTCAAGAGTATATAGGTGACAAAAATTGAACTCAATAGATTTTAAAAATGAGGACAAAAAGCTGAGTGAGTAGGGAAGGATTTGAGAGGGGGTGAATATAATCAAAATCATATGAACCAAGTGTGGTGGTATGTGCCTTTAACCCTAGCATTCAGGAGACAGAGGCAGATGGAGGTCAGTCTATTTATTGTTATTCAATAAATTCTGACATTGTGGAAGGACACACACACACACACACAGAGAGAGAGAGAGAGAGAGAGAGAGAGAGAGAGAGAGAGAGAATGACCTAAGACCAAGGATAAGGGGAAATTATTTTTCTACTTTTCTCCTGTTCCACAAATCTTCTAGTTACTGGAGTTTATTACTATAAACAATATGAGTTCTGTAGTTGGTTTGCCACATAGCCATCAAGTGCAATATTGTTATTGTGCATTGAGTGATGGTGTCTTCCAAGCATACCATGGCTGTTACCATCTTAATCAAAGTAGTTGTGATTACCTGCAGGAGACCCAAGAAAGATCAGGCTCATTGATGTTATTTCATATACTGAAGAGTTGGGGAGGCTCATTAGATGCTCATCTGAGATGTCACCCATTCATCCCCTACCATGCTGCATTCCAGATGTACATCATTCTGCCTCCACTGCACACAGAAGGTGCTAGAATATCTGGGAGATGCTAGGGTGTACAGGAGGTGGGTGGCTGAAGACAGGATTCTGTCTATATCATTTTGGAGGTCATTGTACATGCCGAGATGGGACTTCTCAGTGATACTATTATTCTGAGGTCAGGCATGCTTCTATAAGTAAACCTTCACTCATACTCCTATAAGTGAATCCAAGAAACTCATTGGTTCACCCAGCTAGAACTAGGTAGAATCTTTTTTTTTTTGGTGCCTTATCTGGGGTGAATAAATGTTTGTTCATTTTTCCCCAGGAAAAGTAGCTACAACATCTTGTAACAAGTGATCTCAGTTCCAAATAGCCAGCTTATGATCTCAAAGCATTTTAAATAAAAAATGTTAGTTTTGTAACTCTTCCTAAAGTTAGGGACAAGATCAGTCAATAAGGAAAGACTGCTTATAACACAACACAACAGAAAATCAATCTTTGATTAAGGCCATGCTCTTGGTTATCACAAAATATAGTAAGTTTTCAGTAGACCTCAGCTCCCCTAGGAGGGATGTTGCAATGGCTGAGGTCAGTGCCAAGGATAAATGCCTTCTTGCAGGTGTTGAAAGGCTCTCATCTTTATGCTTCAGTTGTTCCCTATAACTCACTTCTTCATGCTTTCATCCATATCTTGGAAAATAGAAAGAAATAAATGTGTACTTATTCTGCCATTTCTTTAGCTTACCTCTACTAGAGTCTTCTCTGACAGTTTAGATAAATTTAAAATGCTACAGTAGCTATTCCTAAATGTTCATTACATTTATAATATTCGGCTTCCAATCACATGTAGGAAATGTCACTTTCTTTAAAATATGAAATCTTGATTTAAGCAAGCTGACTAAAATTTCCTATCTATTCTGGGAAGGAAGTGAACCCAAAATTTGTTTGCCTGTACATAAGCAAAATTGCTATCACAAAGAGAGGAGATTCTGTGAAAGCAATTGCTAAATTAATGATGCTCATGTACCCCCACTCAAATTTCAATTTCTATAGTGAAGGTCTTCGTACATAGCAATAGACAGGGGCATAGTGTTCATGCTTAGCATAGCACTAATATGGTACAGGGACTGGCAAACTATAGTCCACAACCAAATCTACCCCAATGCCTGCTTACCAGATTCTACTGAAACAGCCATACTCATTCGTGAAATGTTGTATACAACTTCTTTTGTGTGTCTGCATATGCATGCACACAAGTGTACACAGGTGCATATACCATAATGTGTACAGGTCGCATTAACACCTCAGGAATTACATTCCACTTTCTGTGAGATACGACCTATTTGCTGTTCACCAGTCTAGCTGCCCTGTGAGCTTCCAAGGATTCCCCTGTCTCTACGTCCTATCATGCCATAGGACTGCTGGGATTTCATCTGTGCACTACTCTGTTCAGATTTGTGGGTTCCACAGACTCAAACCCAGGTCCTCTCACTTGCATAACAAGTGCTTTACCCACTGAGCTATCTTGCCAGATCATGTCTATGAATATTTAGTACTACAATTGTAGTACTGAGTAACTGCAACATGTATGTCCCACAAACATTGAAATATTTACTCGGTAGCCCCTTTAAGAAAAGAATTGCTGACCCTTGGCAATATACCAGTTCTGGAGTTAATAGTCAATGATAAACTGAGATAGAAAGGGTTCAAGTAGTTCTTTCTGCTCCCATTAGTGACAGGTGAATAAGAAGTTCATGACCTTCATTCTTGGGAAATAGGAGATGACTATCTCTGTTCAATTGCGTGATAAACATTCAATGTCAGGGATAGTGTTTTTTAGACTTAAACTTGCAAGGAATCTTCAACTTCATCCTACACCAATGAGAAACAAAGAAAAAGTAGTCTTTAAGACTTCTGTATAATGCATTATACTGAAGAAAGATGCTGAATTCAACACAGCAAATACTCATCCTTTAGTAACAGTATATTACCACATTATCCTTCCCTGTTAGAACATAAGGACTGTGATTCCTTTTTATCTTCTCATCAAGTAGATGGATATATAAAGCATTGTGGACTAATACCCACTGAAACACCTTCTCTGGCCTGTGACTATGTAATGCTAGGCTGCAGTCATTATTTCCCAGCCAGTATGTAATGGGATCCCTAATTTCTTTCTGTTATCCTCTTCCTTCATTTCTTCTTTTTCCCCTTCTTTCGGCTCATCAATACTTGCTGTTCCTCTGTAGTGTAAGGTTTCTTATAATAAGAATTATGAAGGGTGCTAAATAAAAAACTTGATCCTTAAGGGCCTTAGAGCCTAGCTGGAGAGATGAGACATGTATACAATATCAAGATAGGAGCTGGAGAAATGGTTCAGCAGTTCAGAGCACTGGCTGCTCTTGCAGAGGACCTGGACTCAGTTCCCTGCACCCACATGGCAGCTAACTATCATTCATAATTCCACTTTCAGTATATCCACCGCCCTCTTCTGGTCTCTGCAGGTATTGATTGACATGAGTGCACTTACATACAGGCAAGACATATAAATTTTTTAAAAACTAACGAAAATTAAGGAACTGGAGAGCTGGCTCAGTGGTAAAGAGCACTCATTGCTCTTGCAGAGGACCCAGGTTCTATTCCCAGAACCCACATGGTGGCTAACAACCATCTGTAACTCTAGTTCCAGAGGATCCAATACCCTGTTCTGACCGCCATGAGGATTACACAGCATGGGTGCATTACCTGCATGAAGGCAATACACTCATACTTTATTATTTTTATTTAATGTGAATTAAAAATAAAGCCAATATATGCAACTGCATAATGCACACTATTAAATGCAACATTAGGAACCATGTGACCCTGGGAAAGTTACATAAAATCTGTGTGCCTTTATTTCTCTTATATGAACTAGGGTAATACTACCTTCTTCCTAAGTGTGATATGAAAATTGAGTTAATAAAATATGTAGGCTACAACACAGTGTGTTATGAGTGCTTTATCCCAGCTTATTAGCTGTCAATATACTGAAATGCCTGGGATAATCAATTTACAAGGAAAAAAAGGATTATTTGAGCTTATAGTTTTGGAGACTCCAGTCAATAATTGTCCCTTTTGGGGAGGGGTCTGTGATGAGGCAGCATATCATGATAGGAGCACATAACAGAAATATCAACTTATATCATGGCCAGAAAGGAAAGGAGAGAAGAGGCCAGGGTCCCACAGTCATCTTCAGTAGCATTCTTTACAAAATACATATTTATTATTTATTATTTTTATTTTATGTATGAGTGCTCTGCCTGCACAACCATGTCATGCAATGCCTGAGGAGGTCAGAAGAAAGCACCGGATTCCTGGGAATTGGAGTTACCAACAGTTGCTAGCTGCAATGTGGAGTCTAGAAACCAAAGCCAGGTCTTTTGCAAGAGCAGCCAGTGCATTCCATCACTGAGCCATCTCTCTAGCCCTTCAGTAGCATTCTTATAATGACATGAAGATCTACTAAACCTCACCTTTTCAAGGGCCTAATATCTATATGTAGAATGAAATCCTGTTCAGCCATGAAAAGTACTGAAATTTCTGTCACTTGTATCAACACAGGTGGAACTGCAGGTCATCAGGTTAAGTGAAATAAGTCTTTGTGGAACCTAATTAGTCATTGTTATAGAATGACAGAATGGAGCAGTGGTTACTGGACAACGAGAATGACAGATGGAAGGAAGTTCAACAGTGGCACCAGAGTCAGAATGGAGGAATTATGTCTGGTTTATCATTAACACATTGAAGTAACTATGGGTTAAAATAATCTATCATGTTTTGTTAAAAGAAATGTACAAAATTCTCAACATATTAATTGTTGAGGAGACAGAAATGCTTATTATCCTGAATTTTTAATTATTATACATTATGTACATGGTATTGAATGACCATAATGTACTGCATAAAGATGCAAGAACACTAAGTAAAGAAAAATGAGTGCTCAGCCTTAAATCAGACAGCCATATTGGCCCCTCCCAAGGCTCTAAGAACATTGTGGAAGATGAGGCAGAAAATGGTAAGAGCTGGAGGATGAGGACTACTGTAAAATGCTGTCTTCTGGGTATGACATGACTTTTACACCTATGACCTCATAGCAGCTCTGCCTGCCTATACACAATTCGGCCCAGCAGCATTCCACCATGAGTAGGAAAGGGCTTCATAAGAACTCACCCCTTCCAGAGTGGCTACAGGAAGATAAAGGTTTCCAGGGGACAGGGAACTCATATCCATCAGTGGTATTTTGCTGTCTTATTTTACTTCTCTGCTGCTGTGATTAAAAAAAAAACAATCATGATCAAAAGCAACTTGAGGGGGAAAGGGTTTATTTGGCTTACAGGTTTGTAGTCCATCATCAAGAGATTCTAAGGCAGGAACTGAAGCAGAGACCATGGAGGAAGGCTGCTTACTGGCTTACTCAACCACTTTCTTATACCGCCCAGGTCCACCTACCCAGAGATGGCACCATCAATAGTACGTTACATGAATTGACAGTTAAGAAAATGCCCCATAGACATGCCCTCAGACCAAGTGATGGAGGAAATTTATCAATTTAGATTCCCTCTTCCCAGGTATTTCTAAGTTTGTGTCAAGTTGACAGAATCTAATTACAACAGTTGCACTTGCCAAAAGTAAAGAACCCCCAATCTGTGTCCATGACAGAAACCCTAATTAAACGAAGCCAGTCATTATTGGAAAGTTGTTCCCCTTCCCAATAATGCCAAGCTAGTGACAAAGGCTTTAGCACACAGGTCTTTGAGGATACTTAGTACCCAAGCTATAACTCTGGTTTGTCACATATCATTGTGTTACTACTATAACCATTCAAAATAAGAACATAACTCCTTTGATGAGTTTCCAGTCATATTTCAAGTCAAAGGTTACATTTGAACTGGGCTTTAAGATATAGAAGCCATTTAACATGGAAAAAAGAAAGTGCACTTAAAGGAGAGGAGAATGGAGCAGGCAAGTAAAAAAGAAAAATAGGATGCTAGTGAGTGATTCACCTGGCTCGAAATGATGCAGAAATTACACTTAGGGTAGAGGTTGGAGCAGTCTAGAGGGCCTTCACGGCATACAGCAGACCATCCAGTACTCATGGAAATCCTTGAGCGCAGAGGGTGAAGTCAGGAGAGCCTTTTAGAAGGAATGGTATTGGAGCAACAAGCATTCAGGGTGGATTTAGGAAATGAGAGACTAGGGGAAAAAAAATCACAGATGTCTTTCATACTCTAGGCCTACTTCTACCTTTCTCTTCATAGAGCAAGCCATTTACTGGCCATTTTAGTAGTTAGTTTCTGAGCTTATTTTACCTAAAATAAAAATGTTCTCTTTCTTCCCCTTCTCTTTCTTCCGCTATGATTGCATCAGTAAAGCCCATAGAACTAAACATCTAAGAATGTTCTCTTAGGTTCAACATTCCAATTCCAAGCCTCTCTTTGCTCTTTCCTTCCCTTCCTCCTTCATGTGCATCTCTCTGGATTTGAACAGAGATGTTTCAGTGACATTACACAGTTCATAATATTCTCTATCCTGCTTTTACCAACATCTAACTGTGTAGATTATCCTAAACAAGTACTCTGATTCATCCTTTCCATTGTTTTGAAAATGGAGTTTAGAGTTAAAGGGAGTGTTAGGATCAAATACAAAGCATAGAGGTTTTGATATTCAAGTTCTGGAAGGAGGTGGAGAGCTGGAATATTCAAAGGATGAGTCAGGAATCAGACAAAACCTCAGCATAGAACAAGGAAAATAAGCAGCAGGCCCCAAACCTAGCTGACAAACTTTGGCAAGTGATTACCGCAAGAAGAGAGACAGTGGATCTTAAAGGGAGTGACTCTAGATAAACTAACTGACTCCAGAGCATGGACACGCACTGAGGGACATGTGGGTACAAATGTTTGACTGGATAGGACTTAATGTATATGACAGAATGCATGAAATTCTGTGGGGGGATGGGGATGCAGATGGGGGAGGGGGGTCTACATTTGATTAAGGTCTAGTATATGAGATGCACAAAAACCCAATAAAATATTTTGTAAATATGAGTCAGGTGAGATTACTGTAAATTGATTCCATCCTTGACTTTGATATTGGCCAGTGGGGCTGAATTTTCATGGGTGGATGGGAAGTATTTTCCCAAATAAGAGATGTTTCAACCAATTCAGAACTGGTTGGCATCATATTTCTCAAGAGAAAGGACTGAAAACAACATATTAAGTATAATATGAAAATAAATAGTATTTAACGTGAAAATGAAACAGAAGGAAAGGACTATTCTAAATGTTTCTTAGCCCACACATAGGAAAGAAAGGAACAGTACCAGCTTAAGACACAGGTGAGCTATCACAAACATTAATGCCTACTTGGAAGGCATTTGGAAACAATGAGCATAAATGGAACACAAAAGGAACAACTCACAGAGAAAATGTTGGAAGAAATGTTTCCACATTCACTGCAATGGCTTGAGTTGCTGAAAGATTTAGAAATCTGTATTTTTAGCTTGCTTCTCCAATGACTTTTTTATTCATCAAAATTTGAGAACCAGTGATATAGAGGAAGGGAAGACAGAAAACATAGGCAAAGGACATTGAGACTACAAGGAAAAAGGTATGCATTCTGTTGCTTAGACGATAGTGAGCAATACAGAAGCCATGGTTGGTGTTGGCTAAAGAGCAGTGGGAGTGGCCTAGGAGACAGGGGTTTGCACCAACAATACTGGAGAGGAGCTAATGTCAGATTATGAAGCTTTTCTGTCTTATTTTCTCAACCAAAACTGGGAGTAACAGTGAAGCATGATATTCAATAAGATTGTTTCCATATAAATATTATTGAGTCCCTTAACAAGAAAATTGTGTTATCCTTTCAATTATTACTTCTCTACTATCATCTCTTACCTTGTTCCTGACATTCTATTGAATGCATGTTGCCTTCTTCTGTGTTATATCTTTTCCAAATTGTTTTGTTTTGTCTATTTTTTTGAGACTGGGTTTCACTATGTAGCCCCAGCTGGTCTAGGACCTGCTATAGAGACCATCCCAAGCTGCCCTCGATCTCAGAGATCTGCCTGTGTCTGCCTTCTCAGTGCTGAGATTAAAGACATGTGCACAAATTTCTTAATAGATTATTATTCTGTGATAATTTCAGCTAATTTTTGTCATATCTACCTTCTAATTCATTAATTCTGCTTTCAGTTTGATCAAATATTCTGCTTAAAACTTTCTATGATTTGTTTTGCAATGTTGGGAAACTTTATTCAGGGGTTTTGCATATGCTAGGCGAGCACTATACCTCTGAGATATAACCCTAACTCTGATGACTTTTTAAAATTCAACTGTATTTTTAATTTCTTCATGTGCCATTTGATTGTTTTTCAAAGGTAGATTCCTTAAAATTTTGTTTATTCTTTTGAGTTTTATTTTTCGCACAGACTTACTTTTAACTACATCTTTTAAAACTAGATTATTTAACTGGATATATCTCAAATTCAAGGGCAGCTAATCCTTCTGTGTTTTGTGCCTTTAGGGTTATTCTTCAAGGTGATTTTCAGTATTTACTATGACTTTGTTTTCAGCAAAAATCTCCCACTCCAATAAGGGTCATAGCTACCTTAACTTGTGGATGTGTTTCAATAGAATAGTCTTAACTTGTTTCTGTAAAGTGCTCAAGTGGTTTCATTCATCCTTGATCAGTTTTTGTGTTACTTTCACAGCTTGGAGAAATCCTGCAGAAAGTATAAATTTAGATTCCACGCCCACACATAATGTTGGTCTGAGGCTTCAATTTTCACACAAGAATTTTTTTTTTTTCTAGTCCCTTAATAAAGACAAGAAAGGCAAGCTTCCTTGCACAAATCTGGAATGGTGGGTGGAGCACTTCTACTGCCGCTTTTACTAAGCTGCATTTATGTTCTTTGGAAATTTTATTAATATTTTGTGGAGCAAGCATGTGGGTGAGGGGAGTGTGGGGCACCCCACATGTGGAAGTCAGGGAACAACTTCCAGGAGTCAGTTTGTTCATTCTCTCTATCTTTGTGTGGCGGGGTTTCTTTCGCTTGTTTCTGCTTCTGCAGTGCATTTGTAACTCCGGCCACATGTTAACTGTGCCTTCCATCACCCGGTAGGATTGTGGAGATTACAGATATGCTGCACTGCATCAGGCTTTTTATATAGGTTCAAAAGAGTAAATTCAAGTGACCAAACTTGGACAGCTAAAGCTTTTACTTGCTAGGTCATCTCTCCCACGCCAAAGTTCAGCACTTTACGGCCTGGATTGAAACAGAGATCTTAGGTCCAGAGTAACCTCTCTGCACTGTGTGGTCTTAATCTTTAAATTCTGCTACTACGTGAGCACTAACCTCTCAGGCCCAGTTTTGGTTTCCCGTTACTATGTAACAAACTACTAAATTCATAGGCTATGATAAAGAGGAATTTACGTTGTTTGTAGGAAAAGGGATGAGATTGAAGACGATAATCACATTTAAGCCATTCTTACAGACATAAATATTATGTTTTCTTTCACTTACAGTTCCTAGATTTTATACATATATACATGTATACATATACATACATTTTGTACATATCTAAAATCATATATATATTACATAAAATTAGAAGTGGCACTGTCTAAGGGACCAATAAGATGAGGAGCAAGAAGAAGAAGGGAAATTCATAAGGGGAGAATATTTTCAATGTATAATATATATGGACACAAAAACTTAGGAAAAATACCTAATTCTTTTTTCCAAGGTTGAAATACATCAGCTGAAAAATAAAAACTTACAAGCTACATAGAAAACAACCAAAATATCTCCGGTGAGTCAGAAGGTTGACAGAGCTAGGCAGGCAATTCCTCTGTTCTATTATGGTTGGTTGTCAGCTGGACTGAAGTCATTTGGAGATTTCTCTAGACATGACACATTCAAGGTGGCTCCCTCATTGTAGGCAGTTGATGCTGATATTGACTGAGATTCCACTTGGGCTTTTGAATAAGATGTGCTGGTGCTCTTCCAAAGGACCATTAAGAAAGGTTTGCTTGAGTCTCACTCTGTGTGGCAGCTGGATTCCAAGATGTCACATTCCAAGAGAGGAATGTAGTAGTTACAAGTCTCTTATGTCATGGTTTGGAATATTACATATCATCATTTCTGTCTCATTTTCTTGATCTAAACCAGTAACAAGTCAGATTAGGTGAAACAAAAAAAAATTTTGATGAAAAAAATGTGAACAAGTTTATGATAATCTTTAAAGCATCTAAAACTCTACTCCCTTTCCCAGGGTCTATATTTGTCCATTTCCTCAAACATCTCTGACTTTCATTAATATAGTTCCACTATGGATTTGAATTTATTTTCCTTCTTGCTTTTGGCAATTGGAGATTAATTTTCTGTAATTTTAAAAACTCAGTGGCCTTAATTTTTTTATTATATTTTACTTCAGTCCCCATTTCTTGAAGACCATCACAGCTTCATGCTGGTTCTATCAGCTATCTGCCCAGAGGTACATATTTCTTTTTGTGTACAGCAAATGTAAGGGACTAAGGTATGTTTCTTAAAGAAGATCAACATTCAGTTGCTTTTTTATTTTCCTAAGGTGCTATTAAAGAATTTCTGATGCTAAGAAGAAAGCTATAATATATACATATGTAAATATGTACCCTGAAATATTTTGAATCTTAAGTATCTTCCAAAGATCCATGTGTTGAAAACTTGGTCTCCAGTATTGGGAGACATCTCCAGTATTGGGAGATACCACCATTGGGACAGTATTGGGAAGTGGTGGAAATACTCAGGGTTAGGCTCTGGGGGAAGATATCCAGTAACTGAGGGTGAACCCTTGAAAAAATACTGGAAGCCCAGTCTCTCTTTATCCTCTTTTCCCTTTCTCATCCCCAGACATCAAGTGCATGGACTTGCTACACCCCACATTCTTGCCATGTTGTGTCAAGAAAAGCCAAAATAATCAATTTGATTGGTCATAGAATGAAACCTCTAGAACTGTGAGACAAAATAAACCTTTTCCACTTATAAGTTGACTTATCATAGATGCTTGTAATAGTAATGGAAAGCTGTCTGACACATGCCCTTGTGCTGCCAAATTGCATAGTCTGCTTGATCTCATTTTTTACCCAGGAAACCTTGCTCCTAAGTTGTTCAATGTCAGCTGAACAACAAAAAGTCCCATTCAAACAAGGCTACATCAATCTGTTGCTTATTATCTGAAAAAAAAAATATATTAGAATTAGGTCAAAAATTCCCTCACTTGAGCACAATGGCTATCCAGAATTGGGAATCACTAGAGAAAACCAATACAGTGAGTTCTGCCTTACACATGTTGAACAATGGAGCAATGAAATGGAACACAGAGCCCATGTTGTTTCTGATTCTATCGCCAAATTTCATGTTCTTTTTAACGGCTAAATGTCTAAAAGGATGGATAAGGAGTATTGTTTTGGCCCTGCTGACAGAAGAAATTCACCCTCCTTTTAATTCTAACGCTGTACGCATGTCCATTTAGTGTGGCTCATTTCCTTTCTAAATGAAATGAAATTTGCATTTATATAGCCCCTTACATACCACAGGGGATACTAAAAAGCCCTGCACAGCAGAAACTATTCATAAGTTTAGAAGTGAAACTCCTGTAGCAAACATATCCATCTTCGTGGTCTTAGACTAGCTAATGCTACCTGCTCTGAGTGCTGAATGGGCTAGAAGAGCGCAGACAACAATGTGGACTTTCAAAGGTGACTTGCCAGAGAGTGTATCTGTGTCTGGGCTGGGCTGCTTCAGTGGCTTCAGTGAAAGTACTGATGCGTTTAACATGTTAGCCCTTTGGCACTCATATTACTTGTCTTAAAAATAGAGTGGATGAAGACAATTTTTTTTGTGCCAGATTAGAAGATATTCCTAAAACAAGAAAAAGAAGAAAATATGGTAAAGGTTCAAAAAGGAGGTTACATTTTTTCCTCAAACTATTCACATTTACTCTAAAACACACAAAGGATTTAAATGGAAGAGAGAAATTAGGACATTCTCTTCAAGAAAGCATAATACGGTATGCGCATAACCTTAGGGCAAAGATTTCTTAAGCAGGGCACCAAAAGCATTAACTATGAAAAAAAATTGTGGAATTAGGCTTTCTGTTCATGAAAAACAATGTACTGAGAGGAAAAAGCAATTCAAAGCCTGCAAGAAAACACATATAACTGAGAAAGGTATGCTGAAAATATATTCTAAAATGTTATAAATCAATATGACAGATAACATTCTTTTTCAAGTAGGCAAAAAATTAAAGATAGTCTTAGTAAAATAAATGTAGATGATCAAATACATGCATAAAGATACTCAATATCACCAGCCATCAAGGAAATTAAAACCACAGTGATATACCACATCATTCTCACAATAAGGTCAATGAAAACAGAACTGCTAGTACTACTGCAAAGAACTAGACAAGATGTGGGATATGATCCATCCTACACAGCTGTCAGGAATGCGAAATGGCTTCATCTCTGGAAAACTAGCAGTACCTATAATCCATATAGATGTGCTTATGATTCAGCAACTTAAATTTTGGGTATATACATATGTCTTATGTTCTCCAAAATATATGTTCAAGAATACTCATGAGAGTGTTATTCTTAACCCCCAAATTGAAAGCAAACAAAATGTCAAGCAACAGAATACTACGCAGAATTGACCAATAAACCTATACCCACAACACAAATGAATAATGAAGAACAATCATTATATGTGTTACACTATTTACATCTAGTTGTACTGCAAGCAAAACTAACTAGTGAGATAATTTTTTAAAATGATTATTGGTCAGCAAGCCGGCTCAGTGGGTAAAAAATCCACACAAGCTTGATGACCTGAGATTGATTCCAAGCACCCAAGTCAAACAGTCATGTGGTGGCTGTAATCTCAGTATTCCTGTGGAGAATGGGAAGTGGAGACTACAGAATTAGCCAGAAGCTCTCAAACACAGGACCACAAAGACAAAGAGGTGCTGCTTCAAAAACAAGGTGAAGGAGAGAACCAATTCTTGAAAAGTTGTCCACCAACTCACATATGCATCATGACATGTGTATTTACACACACACACACACACACACACACATGCACACACGCACATTATTGTAAAAATAATTTTTAAAAATGATTACTTGACAGAGGAGAATAATATTCAAAAGTGAGAAGAGGAAGCTTCTAGGGTATTAGAACTCTTTATTTGAATACCTTCAACTGAGGAATGGGTTGAGTACCAAAATTTCCACTGAGCTGTCCACTTAAGAATTGTGTACATGCTACTGTGTATGGGCTATACCCCAATAAAAGGCAAAGTACAAGAAAATACATGCATGCATTACACCCAAATCTCTATTACCTGAAACCTATCATATATGGGTTGCCTCCTTCTTTAATGAGTAATATAATGAGTATTTGTCCTTATCCACTATAGCCTGAGGCATATATAACTAAGGACAAAGAAGTTACTTGTTTCATCCAGATAATGTACATAATACTGAGGACAAAGCCTTGTACTTAGTAGCTCCATAATAAAGTATAAAAGTGCTGGTGTATTTGGGATATGAGGATCTCTGGATACAGCCTTCACAAATGTCAAGAGCCTCTAGTACTTCATATTATTTTACCAACTATGAGGAAAAAGTCACAAATTCACTATAGTCTCTAATTTGCTTTCATATTAAATATAGCAAAGTATTTGTATAATATATCCTTCAGTCCCAGGAGTTTATCTTTCCCTGTTCATAGTTTCCTCAGTCTTGCCTAAGCTGCACTGAATATTCCTAAAAGAGACAACTTATTCCAGATTTTGGCCTTATCTATAATAGCAATGCTTGATTGTACCTCATTTGATAGTTTCCATTTTATACTTTCTACCTCCCATCCTCCAATAAGTACATAGCAAACCATAAATATATAGAAAACCATAAATAAGGAATAAGAAAGGATGGTCTTTTAAACAGCCGAGTTGTTTATTGCACATTTCACCTTTTTTTAATATGATTTCAGTTTTGTCTCCAAAAATTGAGTTGTTAATAAATAATCAGAATATCAAATGTTACTCAGTGAAGATCCCCGTGTACAACTGATGTGGATAGTTTCATTGAAACACTTTGTTTTATGATGTTTATTTCTACATATGACCTCAATTAGCCCCAGAGGTATGTTAATAATAAAATATAAATTCTGTGAAGATAGTTGTTTTTAAACTTTTTTTCCTGTGCGATCCATCATTACCCCACAGAACTTAATACAAGGAAACACAGTTATTTGTTAAGTGACTATTGGGGGGTATTTTTGATGTTCTCAGTCATCACATTAAACTTAGTGCCGTGTTTTACCTTTTTGTCCTTCCATTGTTTTCACAAGAAGAAAAAATTAAGAATGATTCTTGTCCACTAACAAAACTATGACATAATCACCTTTGTCAACAGAATATAAAATCTATTATTCTGTTAGTTTGGTCATTATGTTGTGGCTGAAATAATTAGACTGGCTTAATTACAGCTGAGGTCGGCTAGCTAGCCATATTTACATATAAACTTTTTCCAGACTCTATTTGTTACAAGATTACAAATGGAACACTTTCTATTCCCTTTTCTGACATAAAGGTCAAAATTAGGGTCTGAGAAATAGTCATCTCATTAGAGAAACAAGTCTTCAATAAAGATGAAATTAAGGAGGAGAATTTATGGCAAAAAGGTTGGTATAGACAGAGTTGCCTTTGAGTCCCACTATCTCAAGGAAAGATATAGACTGCTTGTGCTTTACCTTTAGTCAAAAGAGAGAGCCTTGACATGCTCCATAGAATCAGAGAAATATGTTGGCTTGGTCTCTGATGCCCATATAAAACACTGAAAGCAGAGATGGAGTCTGAAGGAGGGAGCAAAGACTGTGTTAAGACTAATCTCCTGAGGAAAAGGGGGAATGCATTTTGTCTCTGATCAGGTCACAGAGCTGTCACTCTTTTAAAATCCATTCAAAGGGGAATCTGGACGGGAACTTGGACCTCAAATAAGGAAGCCAATAAAAAGTGGATGGCTGAGGGGAAGGAGCTAATGACGGGTACCACAAGAAGTACCATCAAACAATTCCAAGATAATCCAGTGAAAGACTCAGGATCAGAAACATCATAGACAGCTTATAATAGTGCCAGACACATAAGAAATTTCATGTTCTCTAAACCTTTCAACAGGCCTCCACTTTCTAGAACCCAGTATTTCCAGAGCTGTGGCTAGTGAGAAAGGATGGGGTTGGGGACATGCCTTGTTTCCCTGGCTTTTTCCCCATTAAAGGCTCCAGTTAGGTTAAAGGAGAGGTTTTAACTTGGAAATCAATTTAGTGCTGTTTCATATAACAAGGCCATGGCCCTCTAAACTCCAATTGGAAGCTAAGAATTATTGTTGGGCTTTTCTTTCTCTTAAAGTAGATAGAAACGCCTAAGAGTTGTCCAGGATCAGAGGTGAAATTTCTGTCACTGAATGAGCTGTAAAGTGACTGAGACACAAAAATCAATGTGCTTTGTGGTTATATCCCACAAGTTTAGCTTGACATGCTTCCATCTAGAAAAATGTAAGTTTTCTCTAACTTTTCTTCAAATGAAGGCCTTAGAGAGTATCTAGTTTTCAACTTATAGATGAAATTTTTAATTCCAGAAGCTTGAATTCAAGTGCCAAACATTTGCAAGCACTAAGTTACCTTGGCCAAAGACCGTTTTGTGATCTTCGGGACTCTCAGAAGCACAGTCAAAATGTTTTTAAAGGAAAGAAGTGATAATAAAGAGACCTACTTCTGATGACTAATAGTACAATATGTGTAAAAGTGGTTTTCATCATAGTAAAGATGTACACTTCCACATCATTGCTTGGGGCAGACTCAGGGTTAAGAGAAAGGACTTCTGACATTTAATCTGGTACAGTTTTCACTTTACCATACCATCTCTCTCTTGCATGTTTATGATATGCACCAATAAGATCTAGTTTGTTTGGCAAAGCAGTCGATCCATTAAATTTATACACATATTCTACAGTGATCCTATAGCTTTAAAATAATGATTTGCAGGGCTGGAAAGATGATTCAGCAGTTAAGAGCACTTGGTCCTCAGTTGAATTCCCAGCATTCACGTGGCGGCTAGCAACCATCCATATCTCCAGTTCTAGAGGAATCTAACACCTTCTTCTGACCTCCACAGGGACATTACACACATGCAGACAATAGACTCAAACACATAAAATAAAAATAATAAATAGAATATTTTAAAAATTATTTACTTTCAGTTACATTAACATAAAGCTAACATAAAGGTTTACCTCAATTACCAGAATATGTATTTTATGTATCAGGAATGAGCCACAGCTGTTCTGAGTCTAGAGCATAGCTTACCACATAAAATCTGATGTTTAAATTTTACTTATACAGATAGTATGAGATAATAGAAGTGTGATGTAAAGATTTTTTAAATGTATTTATATATATATATATATACATAATACACATAAATGTACACAAAGTCCACATTCTAGCACCAGTGTTCTGTCAGCTTTCAACAACTATGTCCCCTGCCCACTGAACTGTAATTTATTTCTATAAATTTCGAATTAACCTAAAAATTATTTTTTAGTCTCAGAATTTCATATGTATACAATAACAGTAAAATATTATCATGTCCACCCTCACTTTTCTCCCTTTCAAGTACCCCCACTCTCCTCCCACATCTCTACTTAAGAAGTGATGTTTTAGAACATACATATTTAGCAGTTTCTCATAAATAACACATCTCTAGATTTGCCATGCTCTTGGGATGAAAACATAGCAACTATTAAAATAGAACTTCAGTGCACCAGAATTCAAGAATTTTCCAAACTATGAAATTTTGTATTCCAACTTTTACAAATACAAATACATTGATGGAGTAGAAGGCAAATGATTTGTTAAGAAAATTAAAAGAGGCACTATTTTTCTAGCATTTCCTCTCTTATTGGAATCTACTATGGTAGAGCAGTTGTTACAATCAAAATTGCCAGTAAATGTCACAAAGTCCCAGTTGATATTTAAGTTGCCCCTAGCACTGGTTCTGCCAAGCAGAGAAGGAGAATAGCTGTTTTCAGTAGACGGTAAGTAGTCTAAAATGTATAAAACTGATAAACACACTGCAAAGAAAATTAAAAAGAGATATGTCCACAGTTAAGTCCATGTTTAGAGGGTGCTTTATATTCTTTTGTTGACAAGATCTACAAAGTTCTTTTAATTATACTCTGGAGCCCCCAAAGAAACCACCTCCCATATAATATCAGAATGAATCTACATGATGATTTTATGCAGGGATAACACAAGGGACAGGAAACATTAAGCATGTTTCCAAGTTGAGATTATAATGAAAGACACAAAGAAAGCAACACAAAATCTGCAACCAAATATATAGGTAGAGAAAAAGAATTAGATTTATTAAAAATGAAGTATTCCTACAACCTAAACTCAGCAAACTATTCTAAAGCTTACAAGACTTATGATTTATCTACAGATTACATTCCTTGATCATTTTTTCTCTACCCAGGTACAGAAAAAAATATTTCTCAGATTTCAAAAGTAATGGAAAAACTTGCAACCGTATGTGGAGGGGGAGAAAGAGAGAGATGGAAAAGGAGAGGAGAGGAAGAGAGAGAAATATGCCCTTCTTACTCTAAAGTCAACTGTTTAAATTCCATGACATTAGTAGTTGTATTTTAACACATTTATTTCTCCACTCCAGTCAGTATCTAGCATAATTCACCAATCAGCATTCAATACTTATTTAAAGAATCAATTTCATTTTGGCCTGTCTTGAATTACTGCTAAACCACTACTTTTCTGAAGAGGACTTTGGAACACTGCTCAAGAGAAACAGAGGATATGAAATGTCATATAAGTATAAACAAATGTCTCAGGGGTTCTAGTTCAAGAACACTGCCATGAAGATATAACAAATCTCACAGAGGGTACAGGTGTCTAGAAGACTATGAGGTCCTCCTCACAAACAGGTCAATGTCCCATATATGATTATTCACCCCCAGTGAACACAACTGAACTGGGCACTCAAATTTCTCTCATAGTAAAAGGCTCTATATGAAAGGAGAGTGCATCATTTTGAAGTAGTACTACTCAAACTAGTGACTGTGTATCAGGTACTATACAACACAGCAGGGGCTTTAGGTATGAAATCCCACTCCACAGAAATGGCACTGGGACACTGAGCAGATTCCTGAGCCTCTAGAACTAAGTATTGGTTTCTTTGGCTATAAAATTCTAGCATTCTTGGAATCTATGGAATCCCACATGGCTGGAAGAATTACAGAAGCATGCCTTCTCTTTTTGATAAGTAGGTAAACCTCCTCTTACTTTTGTAAGAGGAAACCATGAACTAAAATGTAAAATTATGAAAACCTTAAGAGGCTCTGAGGAACTGAGGGACAGTCTATGACAAGTCAGTAAAGAATCAAGGAGACAGCTTCTTTGGATGGAAGGCAGCAGCTGTAGCAATGGAAAACAGGTTGAGGAATAGCTTTAAAGCTCTCTATTCATATTTTTCCATCACATTATCTTGCAATCATAATATCATTGCCTTTCCCAAAACTGGAGAAGTCAAAGCTATTGAAGATGTATGACGGTAATATCAAAACAGTAAAGCCATCCCTTTGTGGAAAATAGAAAAGGATGAAAAGAGGAAAATGGTAACTCTACAGCACATAGACCTGGCATACCCATCCTTAGCCAGTACTGAAAATTAACATCTTCAGCAACAAATCATGATGAACTGACATCCATGATATGTTACAATGAGAGAAGAAATTGATCTCTTTGGGCTCTTTCCAGAAAGCCCATAACCCCTTTCTAACTATGAGAAAACATTTGGACAAATACAAGGTGAAAAACATTATACAAAATATCTGACCAGCACTCTTTCTAAATTTATTTTTATTTTATGTGTATTAATATTTTGTTTGTATGTATACACGTGCACCCATGAATGCAATGCCTATAGAAAGAAGGAGAAGGCATCAGATCCCCTAGAATTGGAGCTATGGAGAGTTGTTAGACATCATGTAGGTTCTGGGTATCAAACCCAGAACCTCTGGAAGAGCAACCAGTAATCTTAGCCATGGAGCCATCTCTCTGGCCCTTTACCAGCAATGTCCAATAGTATCAAATTTATGAAAAATAAGGAAATTCAAAGAACTCTCAAAGATAAGAGAATAGCAGAAAATAAAAATTATACCAAAAAAAAAAAAACAGAAAATGGGCACATATGCATGAAGTCAGTACATTCATAATTAATTAGTACAAGACCAATGTTAATGCCTTAGATTCAACAAATATACCACGGTTATATAAGATGATACCACTAGAGGATGTTGGGTGAAGGAGAATAAACATGGAATCACTTTGTACTGTCTTTGAGATGGCTCTTTAAATCTGAAACTATTTAAAATACAAAGACTTTGGGGGCTGGAGAAATGGTTCAGTAGTTAAGAGCACTGGTTGCTCCTTCAGAGGACCAAGGATCAGTTCCCAGGACCCATAAGGCAACTAACAAGCACCTTAACTAAAGTTCCAAGGGATCCAAAGCCCTCTTCTGGTCTCCACAAACATTGCATGACATGGGTGGGTTTACATACATGCATGTAAAACACTCATACACATAAAGTAAAGATAATATTTAAAACAAAAAAGGATCTTTAAAGTAAAATAGGTACATATGACTCTACTATCCATGATAGTCACACTCCATGTCCTAAGGACTCCCCAAACTGGAAGGAATGGCAGTACTATGTTCTTTTTTTCTAGGAGATTGCTGTTGAGTTTCCAGTAAGAGGACCTAACCAGTGAATAAGAACACATGGGATCATCAAAAGTGATTTGTAAAATTCTGTTTCAAGAATGGTAGACCAGGTGCTTCATGGCTCACTCTTTCACTGATGGCAACTAATCTCAACAAACATTTCAATTTCTTCCTGGAATCATCAGAAACCTATCAAGAGAAACAAGTCTAAGAGTCAAGTGAGTGAAGAACCATTTAACTCTAAATGTGGAATCATCCAGAGACCAGCATCTCAAGTGATTGCCACTCTCTGGCTGCCTTCCTGGAGAACAGAGACTAGCATGACTGTCACCTTCACTTCCACCACCACCCTGACTGCTTCTCCCAACGTAGTGCAAAGTTCCTCCAGCTGTCTTCCCTGATATGACACAATAGAAACCACAGAGAACTCCCTGAAGAAAAACCATACAAACCCTGAGTCTGTAAGAGACGCCCTACTCCTCTGGATCGATCCCATGCTATGAGAAGGTTCCCTCTCAGGTTTATTCTCCGCCTAGTAAACCTGCTTGTTCTGTTGAGGTTGGTACCAACCAAAAACCAGGAGACAGGAGAGAGTTTTCAGTACTGTGTTCTCTCTCTCTCTCTCTCTCTCTCTCTCTCTCTCTCTCTCTCTCTCCCTCTCTCTCCCTCCCTCCCTCCCTCCCCCTCCTCCTCTTCCTCCTCCTCCTCTACAAGTTCCACTTCTGGCATTCAGTACTTGGATGGCTGTTCTCCCGTGCCTATTTTGGCTAGCTGGTGGCCAGCAAGTGACCTGGACCCGGAGCTTAGTTACCCAACAAGAGAACGGCTGTCACTGCCTCATTGTTTTATACGAGAGGCAAGGCCGCATTGAGGTTCATACTGACTGGTCTAGTAAACCGGATGCCAAAAGCATTTTTTTTCTGTCTTTGATCTTGCTTCCCTAACTTTGCTTCCTGGACCTCCAGAACATGGCCCATTACCACACTAGTTCATTGCATCCAACACCAGCCATTCTATCCTTGACCCAACCATAGGGTAAACACCCACAGTGGTTGCCTTGATGGTGTACTTAGGATGGACACTCCAGATCCTAGACTCTGGATAAATCCTTCAGAGCTCCACTTTAGGGGATGTCCCAGGAAACAGCCTGAGATCTCTTATCCAGGCTGGACTTCTGTCACAGAGATTGCTTTGACCCAAATCCCAGCCCCCAGCATTCTTTCCTGACTCTCTTGCCTTGCAACATAGGTTTCCAAATCTCCACCATCCCTGGCAACACCCCCTTGACTTGCTTCTTGAATAACCTGTGAGCCTTGGGATATCAATCTGATTTAAAACAAAAGAAACTTTACCACCTATCAACCTTCATCTGGCCACATACAAACTAGATAATGATAACTGGTGGCCTGAATTTAGCACATTCAATCCAAATGTTCTATCAGATCTTGATAATTTCTTACAAATGAACGGCAAATGGTCTGAAATTCCCTGTATCCAAGATTTCCTTCATATCACCTCTCATCCCTCACTTTGCAAGTACTGTTCTCCTGTTCAAATGCTCTTGGCAGATTCTTTCCTCACAGGGCCCAGAAACCTCCCTCCAAATTCACCAAATCCTCCCTAATCCCAGCACTCCCAACTGATGCTGAAGCTGATCCCACAGATGAATGCCCTTCCCATCAACCCAACTCCACCCTTAGCAACCCAAACACTGATCCAGTTCCTCCTAATCCTCTTCTTTCCCTCCCTCACCACTTTATTGTCAGTTACCTAACTCAAAACCCTCACTTCATTCCCCGCTTCAGTCACACCCTCTTCTTCCGTCCCCTCTCCCAACATACCTGCTCTAGGAGTATGCAACCTCCTAAATCCCATTCCCATTTTCCTCATCCAGGCGGCGGTAGGAGTAAAAGGTCCCAATAGAATTCATTCTCCCTTTTCTCTAGCTGACATGTTCCAGATAGAGGGTAAACTCAGCAGCTTTTCAGAATATCCTGCCAAATATAGAAAGGAATTTCTCCAACTCATCCATGCTTATAACCTCACCTGAGACAACCTTTATTACGTCCTCATGTTACTCTCACCCAAGGTGAAAAGTCCCACGTTTAGCAATTGTCAGCCAGCATGCTAATTGCCTTCACAAGAGACAGGGACAACTTCCCAGGGGCAGACAAAGCCCTCCCCACAACTAAGGTTAATTGGCAATACCAAATTGATAATGCATGTATCCAGAAACTGAACCACATGATTACCTGCTTCTGGCAAGGACAGAAAATAACTCCCATAAATAACCCAAGGGATTGGGGTCTCTTTTCATGGCTCACCTCTTGGAACCTGTTCTGAAATTCCCTAGGCTGGATCCCGACAACCGTTGTCCCTTCACATTCAATTCATTAGCTGATGACATCCAGGAAAAAAAAAACACCTCTAAAAACATGAACTCAGTCCCCAAAGCCCACAAGAGCTCTTGAACCTGACCTTCAAGGTCTTTAATAACCAAGAACAGGAGGCAGAGAAAGATAAAAGGAGATATCTCAAATTTAAGCCAACTGCTAGCTTCCACGTGCAGCCCCAGGCAAGCTGAAGCACAACTAACCCAAAATGATACCAAACCCCAGTTTATTCCTGTTTCTGCTGTATTAGGGATGTGCACTGGGCAAAGGTGTGTCTTAACTCTGAGCTTCCCACCAAGACTTAGCCCTCTTGTGGTCAATGGAGACAATGAAATAGACTGTCCTCAGGGGAGACCCTCCCTCCCATCAGTTCAGTCCTCTGACTCCACAGGAAACTTTTCGCTTACAACTACTGTCATGAAGGTGGCCAGGTACTTTAGTCCCTGGGATACAGGATTATTGGGACAGTGTCTGGCCTTCCTATTTCTTTGGTTGACAGTGGGAATAGTCTATCTCTCTTATCCAAATTTTCTCCCTCTTCTCCAGACCTCAACTGCCATGACGAGGGTGGGGGACAGATGCGCCTTAGTAACTCCCAAATGAACTCCCCCAGTTATCTGAACTTTAGACTCTGTAACTGTAGTTTACTCATTTTTTGTTTTTCCCTCCTCCCCACTTCCTTTCAGGAACATGACTTTCTACACAGACTAGGGGAGACCTTTTCAATCCCCATTATTTGATATCAGACTATGTTTCACCTCTAGGACCTTCCCATCCCTAAACCTGCTCTATTGCCCTGACATCAGACACCTAGTATAAGATATAGACTGCCTGGTCATCGCAACTCATCACTCCCCCATCCTCATATACCTTAAGGACCCTCCTGATGTCATTGTATTTCACCAATACCTTCTCAACCCTATGGGACTTTATGGCCTCAGTCCCATTGTACACTGACTACTCTGATCCCATCTACTAATCTCAACCCACTACCTCAGAATACCCCTATTCTTCCTTTAAAGAAATCAAATGTCTTTTTCCATTTGCTTAATGCAGTCATTAAACCACTGATCTTGTGACTCTTAACCCTTTAAACCCTTGTCTTATACCCCTTAACACCACATACTTCACAGTAAGTTTTCTTTAGGGACATTTTCTCTGCTATTCCTCCCCTCGGGATCCTTCAAGCTTTTTCTCACAGGTCTTGCAGAAGACATTACCTAGTACCCCTTCTCAAGGCCCTTTCTTCCCACTGATGACCTTTTTTTCCTCAGAGAAGAACTTTCATTCCATGGAACCTTCCAAAATTTTACTCACACCCAGATTTCCATCATCTCCCTCTGTGTCATATTTGTGCTCTGGGGTACCTCCCCCAAAACTTGGAAGCAATGATCTCCCACAGCCTCTCCTTACTTGGTCTTCTCATGCCTCTCCTGGAGGGCTTGAGGAACATCATACCCTATGCGCCATCTCATTAATACCCCAGCTTCCTTTCTCTTTACCATCAACCATAATTGAACCTATTGGATCTGTGCTAGATCAGCAGCCATAATCTGGTTCTTTAATCTCACCCTCTAAACTTTTGAACACAAATCAAGGTCACATCATCTATAAAAACTGGAGTCATCTTTTATGGCAGAAGGTCCCATCCAGTACTGCAGACCTAGCTCTAAAGACATTGGAGGAGTTACAGGTACCACAGCTTTCTCCTTGTTCCCACCCTAGAACCTTCATCACTGGCCCCATAGCTCAAGATTCCTCACAGGAACAAATACATTTCTGCATCTCTTGCCCTTTCTTCCCTGGCAGTCATCCCCTGGAATATGCCTCACTGCTCACTCACTATTCAAATCCCCACACCTATCATTAAAAACTTTCTTACAGACCCAGGGAGAAAGTGCCACATGTCTCATTGTATAGCTCCCAACCTACCCAGTCAGGCACATCTGCTTCCTGGTCTGACCTCCCTCAACTCCTAAGAACATCACCTCAGCCTTCTGCTAGGGACAAACCCCTTTTGTTTCACTTCCACTTCCTGGTATTATGCCTACCTCTGCTTTTAACAACAACGACTGTGTCCTTCTGCAAAGCCTCCTGAAATTCCCGGCATGTGGCTATTCCTATATAAGCCTTCCAAAAGATTGGCCATGGAACTCCCAGTCCTGTCCAATTTCTCAGTTCTCCCTCAGCCTCTAACCATGGCCGTCTTAGCAACTTCCTTTTGGTCCTATGAATGGGAACTCCACACAGATAAGGTGCAACCACTCATTGGCATAGACTTTGGGGGATGCCTGGAACCCAGACAAGGACTCTTCTTTCCGTGTGGAGATAAAACCTACAAATGCCTTCTTGACGAATTGGACAAGCTCCTGCACCCTGATCTTCCTATTGTCTGCCCTTTCTTTCACTACCAATTAAGCTTTGTTTACCATCCCAGTCACCCACCATGTAAAGAATAAAAGAGATTTCAGTCTAGTCCCTTTGTTGGCAGAATTTTACATCCGAACCAGAGTTATTACCATTTGTGCAGATCTGGAGGATTCCACTGACAAAGTTCAGCAACTATCCAGAGCCCTTAGAGACTCCCTGGAGGATCTTGTACTCCAACTCACCAGTATTCAAGACTAAACAGACTCTCTGTCTACCACTGTAAATCTTCATACCATGGAAAAGGGAGGCCAGTGCCTCTTTCTAGGGGATGAGTGCTGGTTTTGTTTCACCAACAGGTCAGGTACAGTTCAGAAGGAAATAAAAGAAAACTTAAAGAATGTGCATCCTCATTTGGAAGGGGCACCTCACAAGGGATCTTCTTTCATCTGCGCCCATGGCTCCTCCATGTTCTCACCCCACTGAATGCAATCACCCTCCTACTCACCCTTCTGTCATGTTTTATGAGTCTATGCCAGAGATTGTTGATTAATCTTGCAACAGAAATTTCTGAGGTCACCATTTGGGACCACATAAAAAACATTCTCCTCAAGTGATATTTAGGACCAGTTATACTCTCCACCCCTTAGCCAACCAGAAACAGTCAGATAAGAGGATGATGCCCCCACTCCCATTTATATCCTTTTAGAGTCCAGAATGAAGGAGAAATATTAAATTGAATGAATGCAGAAGCAGCCAGAAATCAACATCTCCCATGATTACCTCTGACTGTCTCCCCTAATATGGCACAAACCCCACTCCAGCTACCTTCCCTGATATGACACAATCCCAACCACAGGACATGATCTGAAGGAAAAAAAAAAACATAAAAACCTTGACTCTGTCATAGAGGCCCTCCTCCAGACCCTGGACCACTAGGAGGTGCCCACTCAAGTTTATTCTCTGCCTAATGGACCTCTTTGTTCTGTTGAGGTTGATTCTTACTTCTTGTTTCCTAACAGTTAGGAGGAAAAGTTAATGAAATAAGCCGAGCATTTGGAACCTAATTTCTAGTCAGGCCCATTTTCAGTTTAAAGAATTGTAGTTTAAAGACTAAAAATCCAACCTGAGGTTTGAAAAGATGTTTGGGTATCAGGCAGGCAAAAATTGAGGTTTAAGGTCCGCCCAAAAATTAGGGATTCTGATAAACACCATAGGTGTTCAGGTGACAAAAAAAAAATCACTATATTTCATGACTAAAGATAAAGGAGAATTAAACCAACTCTCATAAATATAGAAATCCAGTTTTGAATCATATCAATCATAGGCCCAGGTGCCAACCAGATGCAAATGTAAATCCTCTCTAGACAAAAATTACATTATCCAGAGCCATAAATCACCTCTTCAATTTTCATATGAAATGACTCATTCTTGATTTAAAATAGCCAGATTCATAAAAATGAAAACCTAGATTTAAAAAATATACCCAGGAGACATGCAGATTGTGAAGTTATCAGACAGCAAATAAACATAATTAATATTTCAGTGTACTGAATGATATCAAAGTTTTCAGCAAGAACTTGAAAGGATCTTTAAAGTGATATTCCAAACCAAAGAATACAGTATTCAAGGGCTGGGTCAGTATTCAATATTCAAATTGTTAGTATTCAATATTTAATATTCAAATGGCTTAGTCAGTAAAGTGAAAAGTAGAGGGCCTGAGTTTGATCCCCAAAATCTATATTTTGAAAAGCTGTGTATGGTGACTGATGCTTATAATTTCAATGCCTAGGAGGTCGGGACAGGTAAATCCCTGGTGTCTACTGCCCAGGCAACCTCAGTGACTTAAGTTCAAGACCAGTAACATCCTGTCACAGAAAAAAGAGGTATAAAACACATAAAGAGCAATACCAATTATTGACCTTTGGCCTCCACATTCACATGCACACATGTATATACACAAATGTACATACATGTTTAAACACAAGAAAATTAAAAATTAAGATTAAATTGATGCCTTGTATAGAGAATATAGAATGAATTACTGAAAGATAAATGGTGATTTTCTTAGTGTTAAATGAATTACTGAAAGATAAAAAGGTGTTGTTCTTAGTGTTAAGCCCTCAAAATAAAATCATAACTAACAAACATACTGGGCAAAAAATATACCTCCATTGAATATACACTTTCAGATGTCAGCCTCTGTGGGATACTAAAGCCACACTTAGAAACTTTACTTCAAAGGTCATTGTCAGAATATCAGAAATATTGGAAACAAACAGAAAATAGCAATGTAGGAAGATATGTAAATAGCCACAAAGAAGAATCACAAAACAGGATAAAGAAAACTAAAAGCTATAACTTTAAAATATTACGATAAAGTTTCTTGGTAAGACAGATAAAAAAAACTTCTAAATAGAACATAGAAGGCATGGGATGTAGCTCAGATGATATGGTCATTGTCTAGCATTTATGAAGCCCTGGGTTTGATTCACTGCACCATATAAGCCAGGAGTGATGATGGACACCTATAATCCCAGCACCAGCACATGGACAGTGAAGACAGGAGAATCAAGTGTTTAACGTCATCCTTGGTTATGTAGTGAATTTGAGGCCATCCTATAATACATGATATCATGTCTCAAAAAATATAGAATTAAAATGGTGACTTCTCAGTTTACAGATTTAATGCAATCCTAATCAAAATCCCCACAACAGCCTTCACAAAAATAGAAAAATCCACCCTAAAATTAACATGGGAAAACAAAAGACCCCGGATAGTCAAAGCAATCCTGAGCACAAAGAGCAGTGCTGTGGGGTGGGAGGTGGATTATCATATCTTATCTCAAAATATATTACAAGGCTATCCTCAAAAAAAAAAAAACAGAATAGTATTGGCACAAAAACAGTCTTATAGATTGATGGAACAAACCAAATCCGGGTCCTCTGCAAGAAAAGTCAGTGTTCTTAACCACTGAGCCATCTCTCTAGCCCTGATCAATGTTGTAATGACAACAAGAAATCGGGTGGGGGGGGGGAGAAAGGAAGAAAGGAAGGAGAGAAAGAAAATGGAACTGCAGGCAGAGATAGTTCAGTGGTTAACAACACTGATTAGTCTTGCAGAGGACCCAGGTAACAACCAATCATACCTCCACTTCCAAGGGAAATCTGCAGGCATTGAACAATACAAGCATACTTACATACATGCAGGCAATACCCTCATACACGTAAAAAATTTTTCAATGATAAATAAAATATAAAAAGAAAGGAAGGAAGGGAGGGAGGGAAAGAAAGTGCATTGCTTATAAGGTGTATTAGTTACTTTTCTCATTGCTGTGATAAAATATTGGACAAAAAGTGACTTTGAAAGGAAGAGTTTGTCTTGGATCATGGTATCAGGGGTATGGTCTATCATAGTGGAGAAGGCATGATGGCAGGAATGGCTCTCTAATGTGGCAGCAAAAGTGTGAGACAGCTTGAACACATCTGGCAGATCAAGAAGCAGATAATGGAATGCTGGCACTCATCTAGCTTTCTGCTTTCAGTCTGAGCCCCTGGCCTATGAAATATGTCACGCATACTCAGAGTGGGTCTTCCCTTCTCAATCCCCTCTGAAAACACAGACAAGCCCAGAGGTATGTCTTCTAAGTGATTCCAAATCCAGTAAGTTGAAAATGAAAGTCAAACTATGTAAGAAGTAAAAGTATAAATTTCAGAAATCATAGTGTATTACACTGAAAAGAACAGCATCAAATGATAAATTTTTAAATTCAAGGAGATCTCGCAATGAGGTCTTACAAGTTTGCCGATTCAAGATTAACTTAGAAAAGTCACTAGTCCTTTCCTATAATAGCAATAACCAACTAGAAAACGTAAAATTAATATGTTTTAATGGCAATAAAGTATATGAAAAAATACACAAGATTCCCACTGCAAATTGTTGAATAATATGAGATGTTGTCATAGAGAGCTTCAATTTTCAACTTTACACACCTGGAAAAAAGGAATCTCAACCTAGGAATTTCCCAGATCAGATTGGCTTGTGGGCAAGTCTCTGGGGCACTTTTTTAATTGCCAATTGATATGGGAGGGCCAATCCAGCTGTGAGTGGTACCTTCCGTAGGCTGTAGAAGAAAGGCAGCTGAGCAATCCAGGTGCAGCAAGCCAGTGAGCAGCTTTTCTCCACAGTTTCTGCTTCGCCTTCTGTCTTCCAGTTCCTTCCCAGAGTTCCTGGATTGGCTTCCCTTAGTGAAGGACTGTAATGTGTGTGCTGAATAAACCTTTTCCTCATCAAATTCCTTTTGGACACTTTTATCACAGGCACAGAGAAACAAATTAAGACAGATGTCCTAAAAGTTCTGAATTTATAGAAGCATTTTACGCTCTGAATTATTTCAATATAATATTGTAAAGACAACACTTCTTAAAAACTTAATCCCCCCCCCCCCAAAACCATAGGTGTGTGTTTAAGGAACTTGGTAATATTAGTATGAAGCTTATATAGAAGGAAAAACACACATGAATATTCATCTAACTTCAAAAAATGAAGGACAGAAGAAGGAATTAGCTGAACTGAGATCTAAAGTAGCCATAAATCCTATGGTGGTAAACACATTAAGGCATTGACCAAAATTTTCAATAGAAAGGCCAGTGGAAACAAACAGTAACTCTACAGTTAGATCCACAGATGTATGAAGGTTAACACATGAAGGGGCACCCCACAGTAACAGAGAAAGAATGACTGCTCTTTGCATGGCCTCACGGAAAACTGGCTCATTCTGCAAAGAAAAGACTGAATTTTTCACTATACATCAGATTCCAATGAAATCTCGACCTTAATGAAACCAAATGTAAAACTTAAAAAGCTATAAAATAGACAATAAAGGCTAGGAATTTAGTTCTAAAGGGAGAGTACATGCCTAAAAAGCACAGGTGCACTCACATACATGAAGGCAATTCACTCATACACAAAATAAAAACAAAATATTTTTAAAATATATAACTAAACTCTGTATTTTGAGCAAATATGTTGAACCTGAGTATCTCTCTCTGCAACTGCCCCTATTTCATAAATAGCTCAAATCTTGGGTATTTGTTGAACATTTCAAAATTATATCTACTCCAAAAGCATTCATATGAAATGTGATGGCATTATGTTTGCTTCTTTTTACTGGATTTTAAGATAATTAGAAGTTAAAATGGGAGAGAAGGAATTTTGAAGATTTTTAAATCTATCTTCTCAATTGACAAAGAAAAATGTGCAAAGAAATCCTGACTTACCTAAAGTTATTATCAAGTTTTTCATTTTGTCTTGCAAGGTTAAAATACGAAAGTCTGTGTGTTCAGAATTTCATACCGTAAACTTCACTCTGCATTGGGATTTTATAATTTTATTCAGCCATTTGGCAATCTTCAAGTAACTGAGGCCTTTTTAATCTGCTTTCAAAATCAACTAGGAATCCAGAGGAAATGAGTTACCTCTTAATGCTTCCCTACATGATGTCCTAAATAAATGAATAAAATCTGGTCTCATTTAAATTTTAAAAAGCAGCAAAGAGGAATACAATATATTAGTGCAATCACACAGCCCACCAGCAAAAACAGTTCACAGCACACCTAGGGGAATCTGAGGAGGCACTTTATCTATAAATATAGTGATATTTTTTTCTGCCTAGAGAGAGAACATTGCCTAAGAAACCACTTTTATAACCCTGGTATTGACTGGTCCAAAGTTGTAGAAATGCCCTGCCCAAGCCTCAGTAAATTTTCATCCAAATTTGTACATGGAATCAATGGTGTTTTGTTTGTTTGGGGTGTTGTTGTTGAAAGATGATGTCAAGTAGCCCAGGTTAATCTCAAACTTCATGTGTAGCCAAAGGTGAACTTGAACTCTTGATCCTCTTGCCTCCATTTCCCAAGTGCCAGTATTATAGGAGTCAGCCTCTATGCCCAGTATATAATTTCATTGAAAATACTATATAATAATACTCGAGCATTCACAGTATGACAGTACATTTTTAAGCCACATTCCATGCCCCAACACCCTATGGTAGCAAAAAAACAACAACAAAAAATAAAAAAAATTAAAAAAAAAAAACTTGTAAAAGGGCAGTGGCTGTTCTTGCAGAGGACCAAGTTTCGATTCCCAGCACCCACAGAGCAGCAACAGCTGTCTGAAACTGCAGTTCCAGGGAATCCAACACCTTCCTCTGACCTTCTCAGGCATTGAACAATACAGATACACTTACACACATGCAGGCAATACATTCATATACATAAAAAATTACAAACAAAATATGTATTAAAAAAACATAAGGGGAAACTGGTAAAGAGAATAAGAATTTGGACTAAGCTTCCAGTTTTTCCAGGTTAATCACCTAGTCTCAGGATCACTCTTGGGAAAGGGGGCTCACCTTAAGTCATGCTAAAGAGTTAGGTGGAATTCCTAGTGCATTAGTGAGGGTGATTTTTCCCTGCATGAGCCCCCTAGCACCCTAGTACAGTGCTTATGAATCAAGCCACACACATTTCACTATCTGTAGTCTACTTTTATTTTTTTCTGAATTCCTCAGATAAGTGTAATCTCTACTTTTCTTCTTTTCTATCTCTTTTCTAACCATGCAAATGCTTTTCCCAAATGTTTTAGACTGCCTCAACATTTTGGGCTTCTTTCCTTTTGCTCTAAAGCTCCTTTCGTGTCCTCACCATGAGGCTGGTAGTATACCACATGTCTGACCTCCATGTTGACTCTAAAAGGGCGTGGCTTTATAGCTTTTGTCTTTCTCTCCTCCATTCTTCTCCTAAGGGCAGCTGTTGAGATTTAAGCCTGCCTGCCCTGAGGATTTTTCTTTAAAATCTGATAAAATTGTCCTAAGGCTTCCACTGTAATCCATTCCTAAATTTGTTTATGAATGAGATTAATTAACACGGAAAGAGGACCCTGTTTTACCCTGTAGTACTTATTCCCTCTCCCTCTTAGAGAAACGCTTCTCCAGATTTTAAAGGGAAGCTTTTCCTTCCCTCTAAAGTCCCCATCATGTTTTCTTCTCATATATACTGTATCTGTTGAGTTCCGTGGGACTTGAACCCCCGTCACTTCAACCCGACGCCTTGCCCTGGGACTCGAACCCAATGGCACCAGGGCTTCGGGACTCGAACCCTCAATGGCCGCTTGCTCTGGGACTCGAACCCAAAGGCAGGGCCAAGAAGACCAACGCCAGATGCAAAAGCAAGAGGTTTTTAATAGAACACTTGTACAAGCGGGCGCCCTGCTTCGGGACACAGAAGCACGCAGGCCTACAGGGGCCTGCTTCTTTTAAAGCATAAAACCGCAGGCGGGGATTTATACAAACATTCCGAGAATTGGCCAACACTGGCCAACACAATGCATTCCGGGAACTTACAAAGTTTCACAAGGAACAGATGGTATCAGCTTTACAAGAAACAAGGTTTCAAGGACACATTTGTACATTCTGTGGTTTGAGACACACCTTGTGGTTTACAAAACAGTTTCAAGATAAAGTACACAGTAATCTTTTCTGGGGGGGGGTATCTCAGCTTGGCTCTTTGGACTCCATTTTACTTTTCATTCCCCCCTGTTCTTTTTGTCCCAGTATTAATCTTAATTCTTAGTAAGTAGATTCTTCTTCTTGTTTGAGGGGTCTATAGCCCTGGGTTAGTACGAGGGCCTGGATAACTGAGAGCCTTTCTCTAAAAAACTGCAAGAGCCTGTTAATTATACAAGGTCCAAGGGTTATCAGCAGTAGAAAAATAAGGAGAGGACCTACTAGGATGGAGACCAAGGTCGTGAGCCAGGGGGACCGGTTAAACCAGCTTTGGAACCATCCTTGTTGGTTTTCAAAATCTTTTTGTCTCTTATTGAGACATTCCCTAAGTTTGGTCATAGAGTCTTTAATGACCCCGGAATGATTGGTATAGAAACAGCAATCTTCCCCCAAGGCAGCACAGAGACTGCCTTGCTTTAAGAGAATAAGATCCAGTCCCCGCCTATTCTGTAAGACCACCTCAGAGAGGGAAGTTAAAGACTGCTCAAGGAGGGAGATAGATTTTTCCAGTACCTGTAGATCTTCATTCATAGTAACCTGGACCTGTTACATGCCCTGTGTTTGGACATAACTGGAAGACCCAACTGCTAGTCCTGAAATTCCAATTCCAGTGGCCAATAATAGCCCGACAGTCAGGGCGGTAATAGGCTCCCTCACCTCTCGGACTAGGGGACCCAATTTAGCCATCATGTTGCTATCATCATAGTATCTAATCCGGGGCACCAACTGAATGAGGACGCAGTAGTCCTTACTTTGATTAAAAGCAGTGCCATGTATGCATGAGGTTAGACCAGTGCTGCATGCCCACCAAGTATTGTTAGGGGGAATCAGATAATAATTTCCTTTAGTAATGCCTTGAGTCTGATTACAAAGGGACTCATGGGTAGGGGGAATGTTCCCTACGCAAAAGCCCGAGCCTCCCACCTAAGGGAGGGTTATTTTATGGGGGGGCGTTGAGGCGCAGGTGGGGGGAGGAGTAGTGGTATTAGTAAAGTTCCCTAAGAGAGCAATGGCCTCATGAAACGGAGGACGTGCAGTAAGGCAAAGCCAGCAGGACTGGGTCCTGTCTGGCTGGGAGTCATTGAGGGCCAAAAAGGCCCCTTGTACCAGTTGCAGGAGCCGGTCCTCCGTAGAGGAATTGCTCTGGGCATACACCAGGTTAGGCCCTACAACCTCAGTTGGTAAGGGCTGCACTTTTAATTTGATTTTAAAAATGAGGCCTATATCATAATGTTGTTTGTATATTCTTAATCCCCATTGGTATCCTTCGACCCAGTCGGTTTTAGCTTTTCCCTGGGTGGTAAAGCTAATGTTAAGGGGGTTACACCAGCTACCATTAGTTCGAGTTCCACATTCTGCCCGGGTATATCCCTCAATTCCTTTTTCAGCTATTTTAGCTGCCCCCCAATCAGGCCTGGTGTAGTTGGCCTTTACAGTGATGTAATCCCAGCTAGAACTGGGATTCCAATATGCATCCCCTGTGGTTTCGCAATCCCAAGCTGCCCAATAAAAATCCCCTATGCCTCCACATTTAGGTGCTATGTGGCGAGGCCGATGAAATCCTGGGCAAACATAAAAGTCAAAAAAGGCTAATCTAGACCTAAGTCTGAGTCCTTGACATCCTGCGGCAGTCGTGTCGACGGGTCCCATTCCTAGGTTGGGGACTGGGCTATTCATTTCCAATCCCTGCACATCCCAAGCGGCTCCAACTGCTAACCGGCAAAGGTCGGGGTAGAGATTAGGCCACCAGGTATTGAGTGTATGATTACCACTGATGGCCCAAGCAACCTCTCCTCGGGCAGTAAGCACTTGCCAGGTTAAATTCATGACTTGGTGGGGGGAGCTAGTAAGGGCTAAGTCACAGAGGGAAAGGTTAAGACACATGAGAGTCAATATTTTAGCAGTCTTATCTTTAAGGGGTCTTGAGTGCACTGGACTTTCCATGATCCTGCCAGTCCTGAGGCCTCTCCTGTGTCTGCCGGCTTCACGTGGGAGGTGTGAATCCAAGTAGCGATCCCGTCGACCTTTACCGCTGTGGGAGTCGTGAGTAGTACTGTGTGGGGTCCTTTCCACCGTGGTTCCAAGGTCTCTGCTTGGTGTCTCCGAACCCACACATGGTCCCCAGGCTGGTACTGGTGAGGGATTGGCATCAGCCAACGGTTTCCAGATTTCCTGCTGGATAAGCTTAAGAGCTTGTAAATGCACCAACAAGGAAGGGGAAGCCTGTGGAGGAATTTCAATATTTGGAGGGGTAATAAGAGGTGGGGGTCCCCCATATAAAATTTCCTCTAGATCACGGGATTATCTGCAATCGCAAGTCTGATTGCAAAGCAGCAAACTAACTCAGGGGGTTGCGTTGGGAGGCCTGCTTTCCCCACAATTCCCCCTCTTTTTATATATATAATGGGGAGGTATATAAGGGCCCAGTAAACGGAGGAGCCATACAGTAGGCTGCTGAAGGGCACAAGGACAGTTTTTGGTCTTTTGGGGTCTTTTTACCCTAAACTGCCTAGCCAAATTCTACCTCCTATTCTCATCACACCACCCTCTGAAGAGGTCACCCTTATTGCCAAATAGGGAATCGAGGCGCTGACCGCTCTGGCTTCTTCAAGGCTGAATAGGGTCGTAGATTGTGGCAATAAGGGTACCCCTTCAGTGAGTCTACCTAAAAGACCCCTGAATTGCATAACTGTTAGCTGTAGGGGAAAAGAAAGTCCTTGACTGGTCCCTGGAAGATGAAATTAAAATAGTCATTACAGGAAAGAGTTCAAATGTCCAATTCAAAGTCCATTAGAATATCTTGCTTAAGGACTTTCAAAGGCTTCCATCTTTTGGGTTCCTCTTTGTCTTTCTTTTTGACTGCCAAGGCTGAACTTGAGAGTCTTAAAGTCAGGATTTGTTTTCAGGCACCTTGATAGCTGGAGTGGCTAGAATCAGGGTGATTTCCCTCCCAAATGGCTTCTAGACAGGGGGAGAAAAGAAATCATTTAATTTTGCGGTTAGAACAATGGTGGGCTTGCCTTTCTTGGCCACAAGTATGCACTGTGGTGTTGAGATAGGCCAAGAATTGAAGTCTTGCATCTGAATGGCATTTCTTATTAAGAACAAAATCATTAGTGAGAAATTGTGTGAATAACATCTTATATAAACTTAAACCTAATGTCTGGGAAGTGCAATTCCTTATAGTCTTAAAGAAGCATACTAATCACTTTCATTTTTTGGTTATACTTTCCTTTTGGGTGTTTAAGATCATATAATTTGGCCCAAATAAACCAACTTAATTTGATTCTTAAGGTCAGTTGAGTATCTGTTCCTCAGGGGGATGACATGGGCTTGAGAGGAGCCCCTGGCTCCATAGGCCTTTGTTTTACCAGTTCCATCTATGTGAAGATAAGTCAGAAGGTCTTGCTAGACCATAGCTTCACTTTGAAGCAAATAAAGGAAATGTTTTCCTCTGCTGACCCTCTTCTTTGCAGACTGGACACTGGTTCAAGTCCCTCTGGTGGAGCCTCCACGAACTCCCTGAACAGGAGGACAGGTGACTCATCAAATTTACAGGACATTATGAGAGATGCCCCATAGTCCCCTGGAACTTAGTTGACCTTGGAGAGCAAGAGACAAAAAATTGTCCCTTTTAGTCCCTCTGACCAGATTAGAGGCCTTTTAATATGGTGTTTAGACACCCAAGAAGGTTAGTTCCACCAATACTGAACTATTAATTACTGTATGTTATGCAGCTAAAGCTTGGACAAAGGTCGAACATATATTTGTTCTTCAGACCATTCTAACCATCACCTCAGAAATTCCAAGAGTCACATACATAAGTCTCTCACCCTTTATACATTACAACACATTGTCTCAGACCTTCAATCACTTGCATAGACTTTCTCATTTTTTCTTTTCTAGTCTGGAACTATCCAGTCATCATAATTTTTCTACATAGATCCTTCTTAATAAAATATTTTCATTCTCATATTTTTCTAATACCTCTGTTTACCTTTTCATTTTTTTTCTTAGTACCACGAGATGTAATAACATTAAAAATTTTCTTCCTGGGTGTACTAAGCAATGTTTATTTCCTTTCTAAGGCTTTAGCATCAAACCAATGTTTGATCATATTAAAGTTCACCCTGTAGAATGAATGACGTTACACATACAGATGGGTGAGGTGTTACTAACAGATATATAGGTAACCTGAGAGCAGATGCACCGTAGTCTTTAGCATGGATGTTGATTTATTTATTATTATTATTATTTTAATCTTTAATTATTTTTAACCTTATAGTCAAGTCCTTTCTTTCAGCCTTTCCCAAATTTCCTCCCCAAATGCAGTAGACCATTTGTGATTAGGGCAAAATTACATACAGCTGGCTGGGAAGAGTAGCTGGATACTCAAGTCGGGGGTCCAGCTTACTCCTCCTTCAGTTGAAGAATACAACCGTTAGCAAACCCAACTGTGATGAACTTCTGTAAGTAGGCACAGCTGAAATCACGAGCATGGCAGTTACTCAGGAGTGCTGTGCAGCATTATCTTAAGAACATAGGATGTAAATTACACACATCATTTCACTTTATAAGTTTCTAGTAAAACCTTATAGTATTTTAGTGAGTTAATCTACCAAAACCTTGCTTTAGATCTTGAGAATGTAGATTCTAGATAGAGAGAAGCAATTGGTACATAGTAATACATTATCAACTTGAGTTTAGAATTTCCAGCATAAATCACTAACTGAGGAATTTTTGACAGAGGGTGCTGTCTATCTATCATAATGCAAAAAGCAGGAATTAAAACCAGTGAAGGCCGAATCTCATAGCTCCCATCCAAGCAGGCTATTCCTCTTTACCTCCCAATTGCTGTAGCTGTTTCCTGGTAGCAGCTTGTCTCATGTAAAGTTTGGTACTGGAGTACTGCAAACTCACATGAGCTTCCTAGGTTTAGCCATTACAAAATGTCAGCTCACTATGTACCTGGCTAGTTTTGGAGGCTTATGGCTAGAAAAACCTTTTTAAGTTTCCTTTAGAAACTGACAAATTCATTATGCAAAACAATGTAAGATTTTAAATAGTTACATTTAGGAATCAGCAAATATACCATATAAAGACATTACAATCCAAAATAATTTCTTTTAAAAACAGATAAAGATGTTATATAAACAAATACCAGAATTTAAAATAGTTCCTTGTAAAAACCACTAAATGCATAAGATGATGTACCAGTAAATACCATACTCAAAGTTAAAATTTAAAATACTTTTAAATGTATTAACCTTGTGACAAAAGACCATGTCAGAAATCGCTTGGTTTTCTATGATCCCATCAAGAATATAAAATGAAAACTAAAACAAAAGTAAATTGTGAAAGGATTAGGGCATGTGATTAAATGGCTGTGGTCCAGAGAATTCCAAGATTATCATGATCTTCTGGAATTCTTTAGAATTAGTAAATTCCGAGGTGTGGCCATTTTGGATTATGCCATGTGGCTGGATTAAGATGGTAGCAAGGTCAAGTAGGTCAATGCCATTTTGAAAATTTTTGTCCAAGGTAGAGGTCAGGCCATGTGACTGTCGCCATATTGATGAAATTACACACGTAACATATGGAGACCAGACCACATGGTTTCCTCTCTCCTAGTAAGGGCACGAGCCATGATCATGAATAAGCACATGGTATATAATAGAAACCTATTTCTTACTTTTAGAAGGCACCCAGTTAAATGTTACTTACCCTTTTTGATCTCTAAAAACCGGTTGCCCACCCGATGGCGGACTTCCCTCCAATGATCTAAGGTTAGGGACAGGGGCATAGATGAAGAATGCCCCATGTCAAGAATTAAGAGAGTAAGAGAGAGAAAGAAGAGACAACCAAAAAAACTTCACACTTCGTAAAGACAGGAGCGGACAGAAGAGACAAGACAACTAAAAAAGACTTTACATTTATATGAAACAGAAAGGTCGCGACCAAGACAAAATTCCGGAACTCTGATAGGAGGACGAAAATGTTGAGTGAGTGCCGCGGGACTCGAACCCCCGGCACTTGCCCTGGGACTCGAACCCAAAGGCACCAGGGGACTCGAACCCCCATCACTTGCCCTGGGACTCGAACCCAAAGGCACCAGGGGACTCGAACCCCCGTCACTTCTTCGCCCTCCCTCTCCTGACCAAATCCGTGGGGCGTCCCCCAGGATTTACGGGACAGCGGGCGGACTCGTCAGTCCCTACTGCTCGCCCCTACCGAATGAAGGTGGCCACTAAAAAAGAACAGAGTAAAGAAAATAAAAACAGCTGGCAAAATCTTACCTCCTGGCGTCTTCAGGTGCTGGGCAAGGCAGGTGGGAATCCCGGATGAGCCCCCAAAATGTTGAGTTCCGTGGGACTTGAACCCCCGTCACTTCAACCCGACGCCTTGCCCTGGGACTCGAACCCAATGGCACCAGGGCTTCGGGACTCGAACCCTCAATGGCCGCTTGCTCTGGGACTCGAACCCAAAGGCAGGGCCAAGAAGACCAACGCCAGATGCAAAAGCAAGAGGTTTTTAATAGAACACTTGTACAAGCGGGCGCCCTGCTTCGGGACACAGAAGCACGCAGGCCTACAGGGGCCTGCTTCTGTTAAAGCATAAAACCGCAGGCGGGGATTTATACAAACATTCCGAGAATTGGCCAACACTGGCCAACACAATGCATTCCGGGAACTTACAAAGTTTCACAAGGAACAGATGGTATCAGCTTTACAAGAAACAAGGTTTCAAGGACACATTTTGTACATTCTGTGGTTTGAGACACACCTTGTGGTTTACAAAACAGTTTCAAGATAAAGTACACAGTAATCTTTTCCGGGGGGCGGGGGGGGGGGAGTTATCTCAGCTTGGCTCTTTGGACTCCATTTTACTTTTCATATCATTTTCTGGTTAATGGTCTCTCCCTTCCACTTAAACTCACTTTCTCCTTATAAATCATTTTATTGGGAAGGTAAGTATGGGTCAGCCTCCTCTCCCAGACTCCTCTTTTCTATTATTATTATTATCATTATTATTAACATCAATATATGAAAGACTTGAAAAGGCCTGGAAGATGATAGCTACATCAATGACACCAGTATTCTTGGAATTCTTCAAATTTTCATGAAAATCAGAATCATTAAAAATAAAAATTCTACACAGTACTGTCCAACAAACTAGCACCCAAAAGTGTTAAGTGGGAGAAACTCATCAGTAACCTCAAGACTTAAGTGGTATCAACCTCTATGTGGGAGAAACAACCTCTCTCTGAAGGAGCAAGAACAAGGTAATACTAAACTAGCCAAGATGTTCCCCTGAAATTAGGAAAGATGATCTTGAGAACATCAGTAGAAATCATAAAAAAAAGCCCACTCCCATGGAAAATGAAGGTTGAAGTCACTGGTAGGACTGTATATAGGTCTGGAGCAGCTAAAACCCTATGGACATGCTAAATGAACATGCCAGGGCTTATTTCTAGGTCAAGGTCCCACAATTTCAAACAATTTTGGAGGGGGAAGAAAGAGCTTTAGGGAAGGGGGCATGATAGAACTCAGATGATATAAAGGGTAAAAGGGACTAAAAGGGAGTAAGATTTAAGTGGAGAAAGAGATGGGAGGGTAAGGGGAAGATGGGGTGATGGGGAGAGATAACACTTGGGATGTTTGAAAAAATTAGAAAACTTACTATTTTCTATGCATATATACATATTCATATAAAAGATTTCAATTTGAGTTACCATATGAAGGGGATTATACCCCTCCCAGAAGCCATACATTTCCCCCCCCCAAAAAAACCCAGTGCCAGGTATGGGATATATCCCCTATACTTCTTTTATGTTTGTTTGTTTTGAATGTTATTTATTGAAGTACAACATACCCACAGAAAAGTACCCATTTCACAATGTTCTGTACTAGTTACTTTTCTGGTGCTGTGACAAAATACCATGGCCAAGAGCAATTTATGGAAGAAAATTTATTTTAGCATATAGTTCCAGAGGAATTGGGTCCATCATGGTGGAGAGTCATGGCAGCAAATATCAGACATGGTAGCAGGACCCCAAAACTGAGAACTCTCATCTTCAATCCACAACCATGAAGCATAGAGAATGAGCTGGAAGTGGGGAGAGGCTGTGCACTCTCAGTGCCCGCCTCCGTGACATGCTTCCTCCAGCAAGGCTGCACTTGCTAAAGATTCCATGATGTCCCCAAACAATGACACCAACTGGGGACCAAGTGTTCAAATACTTGAACCTAAAGGAAAATTTCTCATTCAAACTACCTTACAACCTAACTCTATAAGTTTTCCAAAATTCATATACCTGTGTTACCAGTGTTCAGAGAACAAAAAAGAACATTCATTAACATCCAAGAAACATCTCTCCACTCCCATGACACCATTACCTATGTCTCCATTTGTAAAAGTTTGGTTTTGACTTTGTAGTTCTTGTATAATATATAAAATGCAGACGAATGATAAAAATTGTATAATAATTTCCTATTTACTTGCATATCTTTGTTTCATAAATTACTTTGCAGTTTTATTTTTCTAATAATTTCTTAAAACATGAAGCTATTTTAGGAAACCATCAATATTTTAAATTTTGAGTTATTAATTTTAAGAAGTGTGTGTATGTGGGGTGTGGGTGTGTGCTTCTAGAGATGGAACCTCAACCCATTCCCAACACTAAACTAATGATTTCAACTTTTTATCAGACTAATTATGCATAGAGTTACCACTCTATATTCCTAAAATGTTTAAATTTTTAATACCTAAAACAAGACTACTTGGGGAAATCTTTATTCACTGAAAGAAAAAAAAAATCAAAGTTCTTTTTAAGGTATCTCTTAGCCATTTTTATTTCTTTGAGAACTCTGTTCCAGTCCTTAGCCCATCTTTTCACTGGGTAGTTTATTTTTATGTTTCTTTGTTTTTTTATTTCTTTGTATATTCTGGAATTTAATCTTCGGTCAGATGTGTAGCAGGTGAAGATTTTCTCCCACTTGGTGTGTTTCCTTTTCAGTTCCTTGGTTGTTTCTGACTCTGTTTAAATGGGAAAGCATTTATTATTTAAAATGATTTTTTCTTACTTAAAACATGTTAGTCTACTGAAAATAATGAAACTTCTGATATGTATGATTCTTCTTTTTGTTCTCTCCCCTTCCTTACCCTTGCAGCTTTGTGTCATTTATTTTTCAACACGAATCCAATTTGTATTACCCACATGTTCTTACATGTGTGGCCATCCATTGAAGTATGGCCATCCTATCATGGCTGACCCACCAGTTTTCATTCTTCAAGAAAACTGACTCCCCCTCTCCTCAAAGCTATCAATTTCTAAAAGCTCATCAGCGAGGAGTGGGGCATTGTGCCCACATTCTCCTTCCACACAATATTTCTCCTTTTATTTTTAATATTGATTTATGTAAAAATTAATGTTGTTACATAGTCTGAGGTTTATATATCATAATGTTATAGGATATACATATATATTAAAATGACTATTAAAATGATATCAATAATCTTCAACATAGTTATTTTTGTTAAGAAAGCAGCTAATATTACTTATTTAATAGTAGTCACTAATCATTTTTTTTAACTTGTGACAGTAAAGTCAGTGTTGGGCAGGAGAAACAACAGATCCATGGAAGCCAGAGAATGTATACAGAAGAAGGAAAGAACAGAAGCAAGCAAGTGCAAAGGGCAAACTACCATAGTCTTGAACATGATTGTACCCAACATGCTCAGTAGCTCTTACAAGCTAGAAAGGCTGGAATGAATCCCACCTTCTCTTTGAAAGTTCAAGACAATTCATTTCACATAATCAACCCAAAATTGTAAAGGCCAAATGCCATAAAAATGAGAAACAACAAGAAGAATGGCATTCCTAGCCAAAATACATTATCAGAAAGACATCCCTATGAACCATGTCAAAATCTTTTCAAAATGAGCTCAAAGGCATTAAGAAATAGATAAAACACACAAAAAGACCAGGATCGGGAAAACAGGAGGCTAAACTCAATGAAGAATTAAAGGCACAACTTTGTTTTCAAATAAGACTAAACCAGATGGAAATCAAGAATGAACAAATGCAGTGTAAACTGCCTTAAGTGAAATGGAAAGTAAACAGGAAGAATATTTTTTACAAAATAAATGAAGACATAAAAAGGATTTGAAAGAAAATATCAGATATTGGAGACAGGTAAAGAAAATTCCATATCTCAGTAATAAGAATTTCTGGAGAAAACTAAATAAACAGCAACAAACATAACAAGCTATTATTTTTAAAAAAACTTCATTTTTTTTGAAAAATTAAATGTTTTTGAAAAATTAAAACCACCTATTCTGATTGTACTGACCTAGAATAACCAACACCAAGACGCATTTAATTTTTAAAATTTCATTAGAAAATTAGAAAACTGTAGCAAAATAAAAAGCTATGAAGAATAAGCAAAATAAAAAGCTATGAAGAATAATGGTATTGTATTATTCAGCATATCCAATGAATCTGTCCAGTCATATCCAGTTTCCACTGCATTATTGGTTAATGAGATATAAAAGGAAGCCCAACTCTCATAATCTACCAGAAAGGACAATAGTAAATGGACTCTTACATAATGCACAAATGATTTCTGTTACTTTAGTACATGGAAAGTTGAAAACACATATCCACAATTATGCCTTTTTCAAATAAACCTTTCTTGTTCTCAATTCTAAATATAATATACCATATGTGCATTTGTTTACATATGCACATGTATACATTTATATTATAGGCTAGGGTCTACATATGAGGGAAAGCACCCTTTCTGAATAGGGTGATCTCAATACATTCTTGGTTCATCCATTTTGCTGTAATTTTTTTATTTTCACTTTTCTTGAGAATTGCATAATATTCATATTGTATCAAATTTTCATTACCTTTCATCTGTTGGTGGACAACTAAGTTGGTTCCATTTCCTAGCTATATAGTGAATAAAGCAGCAATAAATATGGGGGTTATGACTACCTCTATGTGAAGATATAGAGTTCTTGGGGCTGGAGAGATGATGGCTCAGGGGTTAAGAACAGTGACTGCTCTTGCAAAGGGCCTAGCTTCAGTTCTCATGGTGGCTAACAACCATCTGTAACTCGGGTTTCGGGATATCTGACACCCTCTTCTGATTTTTGCAGGCATTGCACAACATGAGTGTACCTACACACATGTAGGCAATGCATTCATACACATAAAATAGTAACTAAATAAAGAATCTAAATTAAAAAGATATGGAGTTTTCCGGATATATGCCCATGAGTGAAATAATTGGGTGGTTTGGTAGCTCTTTTTTTTATATAAAATTATTATAGCTTAAAAGCAAAGAAAATGTTTTGGGTATGTAGTCAAAAAGAGCTCATGAACTACAATAAACTAATTAGCCCCTTTTATTTAACATTAGTTTTTTAAACTAAAGAAAAATATTCCAGCATATTCAAGATTCTCAAGAGAAAGATGTGAAACAAAGATTTTATATCTAGTATACTGATTTTCCTGTATAAAAGATAAAGGCTGTTATCAACATGAAAGAACAAAGAAAAGTAATCCCATGAGCTTGCCTGAGAAATCCAGACAGTAAACTTCAGAAAACAAAAATAACTAGAAAGATATTGGTATACAGATTGCTGGTGACAGCTAAATTCATATGGGCTTTTAGAATAATTAAACAATGGTTAGTAGGTAAGGAATATTCTGTGTAAGATCTGTATACTCAGATAATGTGCACAGAGTTCAGTCATTTAAAATGATGAGGATGGGAACAAAGAGACCAATATTAGCAAATATATTTAACTGATTTTGACAATTATATTGGTGGTTGAGTAGCAGTATCATTATTAAGAATTTTGAGCAGAAAATACAGAATAGAGAAAATATTACAGTACATTCTATTGTATAACTTCCCATGTCTTTGAAAAGCAAATTTCTTTATGTGGGACATAAGATGTAATATGAAACAGGCTACATTAAGAAAGATTCTCTCTCTGGCCAGGTGTGGTGACACACACCATTAACCCCAGCACTCAGAAGGCAGAGTCAGGTGGATATCTGTAAGTTTGAGGCCAACCTGGTCTACATAGTGAGGTACAGGCCAGCCAGGGCTACAAGGTGATGTCCTGTCTCAAAAAACAAACAAACAAAACAAAAATTATTTCTCTGAATCTGAAAACAGTAGTCAGTAAAATCTGATGAGACATTTTACCTTAAAAGAAAACTAGATAAACACATGATATTCCGAGGCCCTATAAAAGACTTAGAAACAATGACCAATGATGACATCGCCCAAATGTGGTTCTGAAATATAGTTCCCTCATTAAAGAACCCAGGACCATTTGGAGAAGCAGGTGGTCTCTATAGTCTGGGAGTATTTTATTATGCTGAGATCACTGTCAGAAACAGTGATGGTTAATATTCACTGTCCAGTTGACAGGATATAGAATAATCTATGAGACAAGCCTCTGGGCCTGCCTGAGAGGGCTTTTAAATTAGGCTAATTGTGGGTGGCACCATTCCATGAGCTGGGGTACTGGACTGAAGAAAAAGGAAAAAGGGAAATGAGAACTAGCATTCATCTCTCCGTACTTCCTACTTGTGGATACAATACCGCCAGCTGCCTCAAGCTCCTACCTCCATGGCTTCCCTGCCGGAATGGACCGTTTCTGTGAACTGTGAGCCAAAATAAAACCTTTTCCCCTTACATTGCTCTGCTTGGGATATTTATCACAGCAGCAAGAATTGAGTTATATAAACATCCTGTTGTCTGTGATCATATAATGAAATTTAAAAATCATGTTCTGTCATCATTGGATGATAAAGATGATAGTGAGCTAATTCATTGCCTTAAAATCATGTATACTAGGGAAGAAAAACATTTATTCTTCCTTTCCTGTCAACTGTAACACTCAACAACCAAAGTAGGTAATAAAGAAGCATCTCTTTCTAAAGACATTCAAACTAATAAAGATAATCAGAACAGAAAACATTTACATTTTAATTGATATTAATGTATCTAGTCATTTAGAAACAACAGCTCTTACAACACAAAGCACAAAAAAAAACTGTGCTTCTGGAAAAAAAGGAATACACTCTTCTCTCCAGCTTGATCAAATAGTTTCAATCTGGGTCCTATCAGACCTCCACATTCAACTGCCAATTGGGGGGAAGTATAGTAGAGAAGCATGTTGTCCAGTATGAGTATGGCATCAGCAAAATGCAGACTGGGAAAATTTGTAAATCTAAATAAAGAGGCAAATAGTAAAACCAAAAGAAACTCAGACAGGGTTTTTATGATAAAATAGACTTAAAAGATGCTGGGAGCTGGGAAGATAGTTCCATTGATAAAGTGCCTGCCCTGAAAGCAGGAGGACCTGAGTTCAGTCCCCGAAATCCATATTTGAAAGAAAAGCTAGGCATGGTGGTATGTGTTTGAAATCTCAACACTAGGGAAGTGGAGATAGCTAGATCCCTGGGAGATCTCTGGCCAGTCAGCCTAGCCTACTATGTGAGTTCCTGGCCAATTAGAGTCCCTGTTGACAAAAGCAAGGTGGGCAGTATCTGAGGGAAAACACCTGAAATTGTCCTCTGGCCACCATACACAGATACATCCCTCAAACATATGTACTCACACGAAAAAGATGGGAAGAAAAATATACCACGTTTTAAATGGGCAATACTAAGCTAGACATGCTAAGTTGAATAATGAAAAATATGGGGAAATTCAATGAAGTGATTACTGTAAAAGGTTAGGAAAGTAGTTGGTAAAGGGAAGAAGGCCTGAAGAGGAACTTCAGGAAATGGGTGGTCAAGTTCTAGTTCTTGAGCTGGTTAAATAGAATTTTACTTTTATGATGCGCTAAGATATACATTTGACTGGTAATTTTTCCATATATAAAGACAAAGTAGTGTTTACACTTTATTGTCATCAATTTTAGTATGTTTTATATTCTTCTTATCTATTTACTCCCATATTTGGAACTATACCACCAGCAATGTCAAAAACAGCAGAAAGTGTTTCTCAACTTCTGCACAACAGTCAAAGTATATATAATCTACCTCAGAGCAGACTACAGAACATCATACATAGAATCTTGGCAATTTTTACTTATGGGATTTAAAATTTACTATAAACTGTTTCCACTGAGGAAATATAAGGGCTTGGTTTAATAGAGATTTTGCAAACAACACAGAAGGTTTCAGAATAGTGTGAATTGAAAGGCGTTATTTGTGAGCTTTCCTGACAAGCTATGCATTCAGAAAAATGGTATATGTGACATATTTCCTTGGGTTCCTTTGAAAGCAGATTGTGGGAACATTTTACCTCTACCTGGACTGAATCAAATTTTTCTGCTTTTGGTGAAAATGACAATAAAATCTGAAAGGCCTGTCTGTCTTGAAGACAAGTCTAGACAAGTGATTAGGTTAAATGCCCCAAACATTTCACAATAGTAATTTAAGGTGACATGCTAGAAAGGCATAAAGAATAATCCTATTATATTTACATGCCGATATTGCCCTTGGGGCTGGCCTAATTAGTCCTGTTAATCACCATGGCCCTTTCAGAGCTAAGCTGTTGAAAAGCGAAACCTAATTACTACTTTCTTTGGCCGAGCAGAGTTCTAGCTGTAACAGTGCCTGGGCTCACAGCTGTCAGGGAAATACTGTTGTATTATTCTGCCTTCCCTTCTATAATCTCTGCTCAACTCTCCCCTTTCCAGGTTACAAGCATACAAGTTATTTCAGGACAAAATGACTAGGCCTCATTCATCTTCATAGTCTAACTGCATTTAGCACACTGTTCTTAGCACAAAGTAGAGACAAGGTATTTTCCATTCAAGTCCTTTGTCACAGAAAAATACCCGTAGGGTAAGTATGCAATTAAACAGGAAATCTGCTTAGCTTTAATTTTCTTCTTTTCTTAATTAAGAGAAAATTAACATACTATAAAATGTACAGATTTTACAACTATCACTTGATGAGTTTTGAGAAATGCATGCAGCTGTGTAACCCAAACCAGGGTGTAGAATAAAAACAGACCCCAGATGCTCTCCTATTCCACTTCTAGTCAGGCAACATGAGTTCCTAGAAACAAATGCAACTGTAGCCTGTTCTAGAACTTTGTGATAAAAATCGAACTATCCCATGTCTTCTCTTTGGCATCTGGTTTATTTCGTATGGTATCATGCTTTTAGCTTTCATCCATGTGGTTGTATCAGTGACCTATGTTTCTTTTTAATTGATTGGTAATCTATTGAATAAATATAGCACAACGTTTTATTCATTCTCATGAAATAGCTTTTGATTGTTTCCAAGGCTAAGTTTATAATGAATAAAACTGCTGTGAACATTCTTGAAGAAATCATTTGTAAACATGTCTTTATTTGTTTCCCATAAAAATCTAGGGACAGGTTTCCTAGATCATAGGATTAGGTGCATGTCTTACTTTAAAAAAAACAAACAATATTGTTAAATCATCATGGGTATTGTTAAGTCATGGGTATTGTTAAGTCATCATGTCACTTAACACTCAGAAAAACTGTGTGCAAATTCCGGTTACACACTCACAAAAGTTTGAAGAGGGTATTGTGCAACAGTTATCTCAATGTGTATGTAACTTGCACTTTTTGATAACTAAAGATGTCAAGATTTTTAATGTTTGATAACTTCATACATTCATATAATTTGTTTTGGTCAACTCTACCACCAATTTCCTATGGTATCTCCCCTTCCAGGTCTGTACCAGCTTGAATGCTCTGTTTCCTATGACTCAAGTATGTGATGGATCTTTCCTCCACAACATAATGTGTGCTTTCTAATATATCAAGATAGTGAACAATAATTTCTCATTTGGGCTAACTAGATAACCTCTATCTATTTTATCTCCACATTTCCACCAGCTATTTTTTGTTGGACCTCGCAGAGTCTTTCCCTGTTTGCATTTAACTTAGCCACAGCAAAGATTCATAGTGTCAACCTATACAGATTTCAGAAGACCTCATTCTATGAAATTCTAATTTGCCAATCCAAAAATCTGACTTAATTCCTTAGCTCAAAAAGGCTGCTGTCAGACTGGAGAGATGGCTCAGCAGTTAAGTTCACTGACTGTTTTCTTGCAGAGGAGGTTCAACTCCCAGCGCCCACATGGCAGCTAACAATCCTCTAACTCCAGTCTCCTGCTGACCTCCAAGGACATTGCACTACATGGGTGCACTTACATACATACAGACAGTACACTCAGAAAAAAATTTTTAAAAAATCTGCTGTCACCATTGCTGTAAGTATATATGAGCAGTTAATCTTTAAGGGAGTGAATCTAGACAGGCTGAACAGACTCCGGTGGATGAACTTGTACTAAAGGACAACTGGGTACACAAACTTGACTAGATAGGCCTTAACATATATGACAGAATACATGAAAACCAGTGGGTGGGCTGTGGAGGTGCAGATAGGGGGAGGGGTATAAATATAATTAAGATGTATGAAATCCAAAAAACTTCAATAAAAAATACATTGATTTTTTTTTAAAACCCTGCCGTTTTGGGGTTATTTCATTGCACAATCATTTTGAAGTCTACCCAAACAGAAAGAAGACAGAGAACTTACCTTTATTTCAAAGACTAAATCTCTACATTATCTTGTCTTAAATTATGTTTTATTTATTAATATTTTATCCAGCTTAATTGATACTTATATAATACAAGCCATTATTCTGACACAACCTAGGATCATTTTGATTTTTGTGACTTAATACTGCCAAAGCTTTTCTTTAAGATGAACCAAAAAGCTTTGCTAATCAACTCTATTATCTTTGAGTGTGGTTGCTGTCTCTGTGTTTTATAGGTCATAGGCACCTTTGAGAATCCAATACAAGATTAAGATCTTCATAATAATGTGCAGGATTCCATTTTCTAGGCAATCTCAGGTATTCCATCAGTCACCAGAAGTTCAGCTGTGAGTCACTGCCAAGACAACTGAGAATTAATGATCACTTCAATATCCTTTCTATGGCTATAAAGATGTGAATGCTTTTCTTTTGTTTCCAAAAATGAAATCAAGCTAATAAGCAACAGAGAACATTTTGATAGATTTTATAAATAAATGGGTTTGAGAACCTGATCGGACTATGTTTTGAGACACGTTTCAGCAGGTTTATGGTTTGCTTTAGAAACTTAGGAAAATGTTTAAAGTCTTCAAAACATTTTCTGAAATAAAAAAGGTTTGGAAATAAGATCTTGCTATGTAGCCCAGGCTGGCATCAAGCTCCTAATCTTTCTACTCTCATCTCCTAAATGCTGAGATTATAGATGTGTGCCATCATGTCTGGCTTAAACATAAAATTCATATCTACCATATGGGACTTCATTTCCAGTCAGGTATGAAAATTGATTTAATTGATTGTCATAGAGCAATCAACTGTTTTGTGGTTTAAAAATCTGTAGTTAACTTATTCAATTGTGTGCATATAGTATATATATATATATATATATGTGTGTGTGTGTGTGTGTGTGTGTGTGTGTGTGTGTTCTGTGAATACTAAATGGAACTGCAACAATAAGATGCAGTTTAAAAATGAACTGATCAAATGTGTCTCACTTTTGTCTTCATTAAATGACACCCCCCCAATGCCTATCCAGAGATAACAACTTTGGTACACCTAGTATACTTGGGAGTTGGTCTTGGGAAATATTTGAAGAGGAAAAAAAAGTGACACAGGACAAAGAAAAAAGGCCAGAAAAAAATATGTAAGAAAGCAAGTGACCACTTCGGAAATTGAAGCCTTGTCCCTCTGAATGCTATGGGAGCCAGCACAGAGTACATGCCTCACAAATATCACATTCACCAAGAGAGCTTGGCTATCTGCCCAACAATTTCTATGACAAGCTACTGCGAACTACTGTCAAGGAATATTAATTCTCTAGCATGTGTTGAGTACTATTTGAGGGTGGACAGAGGAACTGTAGTGGACAGAGAGGTCCCTAAAAGATCACAGGTGTTCACAATGAAAAGTCAAGCTATCGTGCATATACTTCACTACTGAGGTGATATGAACAGAGCCATAATCTCAACTGATTTGCTCGTGTTTATATATGATATCCCTCTGGCTAAACAGAGTCCCTGCACAGCATAATTAATTTCCTCAAAAACATTTAAATTTATTTTCTTATATAATGTCACCACAGGATTCTACATTGAAAATGAACATTGTCTTGATAGACATGTCTCTAGATCATCTTCTAAACAGAAAGAATAACTTCGAGGACAAAATCTCACAAAGCTCTGCCTTCTGGGATTAAAGGCATGTGCCACCATGCCCCACTGTGTGTTGATAACTTAAGTAAAATACTAGTAGTTAACATCTTAAGGGGAACAATTTAAAGTTAAAAATTATCTTTCTTAATACCACAGAAATGGTAAGTAGAAGATCCTAGAATTGAGCCCCTCCTAACCATTGTGGAACAGTTTCCAATCTTCACAAAATAACTTTATTACACATCAATGCAAGTCCAAAGATAATTGTCTCTTTCTTCTTTTAAAGAAGACGACTTGGATGGCAACCAAGGTTCTGGATGAACTCGTCTTAAAAAATGGATCACTTGAGAATCTTGCATCATATCGTAGCAGAGGATGTTACCACAGGTAATTAGCAAACCAAAACCAGTATAGTCTAGACAGAACTAGATAGACATTTTGTGTGTGCATTGGTGTTTTGTCTGCATAAATATAAGTGCACCATGTGCACACAATGCTCATGGAGGCCAGAAGAGAGCATCATGATCCTCTGGAACAGGAGTTACATAAAATTATGAACCCCCATGTAGGTGCTGGTAACAAAATCCAGGTCCTTTGCAATAGCAGTCAATGCTCTGAACTACTGAGCCAACTCTCCAGCCCCTAGATACACTTTAGTAAATGATCAGATAATAAATATTTTCAACTTTGTCAGTCTTGTGTGTTCCCAAAACTGCTAAAAACAACATCTTTTTTTTAAACGAGGCAAGAAACCCCAGTCTTGGCTGAGGGTCTCCTGCAATTGATAGCTGCTGGTAGAGTGGTAGAGGAATAGTCTATTTTCTTTAAGGGTATGATACATAGTAGGGTTGATCAGAGTCCAAGGGATAGATCCATACCCAAGACAATTTGGGGAACACATATTAGACTCAGTAGGCCCTTAGAAAAAGGAAAAATAATAAAAGAGATCATGAAGTTGGGGAAGAAGTGGAGTGAGATTAGAGATGGGGGAAGGGAGTCTCAATATTACATTCCCCATCATTAACTACTTAGTAAATCTAGTAAATACAATCCTTGTACTTGTAAAGTCATTATTATACCATTTCTAGAAAACTCACGTGATTTTGAGCTATCCCAGTTCAATGAGTAAGTTAATACAGAATATATTCTCACTTGATTTTATTTAGAGGTAAAGGTTTCTTTTACTGCCTCCAAGCCTTGTTTACAAATATCAGCAAATGGCAGGAAGATCATGAGAATCTGAGGGATATTTAAGGACAAAAGAATGTTTTATCTGTTGAAATGAGGCACATCCTCACAAAGTCCATTAACGATCTTTAAATTAATTAAACACCAGTGTTAAAGCAACAGGACCAAGTATGGTTATAAGACAACCTTACTTTTTCCCTATAAGTTAAAAAAGAATTAGACCATTGATAAAAATTTAATTTGGGGGCTGAAGTTGTAGCTCAGTGATAGAGCATCTGCTTAGCATGCACAGTACCCCAAGTTCAATGCATAACATCACAAAATTATTTGTATGTCTTGCAATACAGTTATGGGGGAAGTTTAACCACTTTTTGAAAGTAGCCAAGGGTTATAAGTAGATCTCATGTAGGAGACATTTTATACTCTAGAAAGCAACTCAGACATAGAGAAAAATCGGCACAATTATATGTAAGAAATTATAATGACAGTATCCAAAGCTGAAAAGCCCCTAGATATTATCTATCAGAGTTCCTTCATTTCACGTATAAGACAGTGAATCTCAAGGAATTTAAGGATATGCTAAGCCTTATCCAATTTTGAGAAAATTGAAATGAAACCTACATGAATTGATGGAATTCATGTTCCAATTTTAAGGACAAGGGCTTCAATCTCATTTTTATCACTTTATAACTTCAGTCCAGTGACTTACTTTCTGAGACTCTATTGCATTACCTATAAACTAAGGATAACTCCTGACCAAACAAGGTTTTGTAATGATTCAATGAAATATGTATAAAGTCCCAATCATTTGCTAGTTGCTTAATAATGATAGGTTCACCATTTGCAGTGATTTGAATGAGAAATGTCCCCCGTAAGAAAAAATATTTAAACACTTGGTCCCCATTTGGTGGTACTCTTTGGGAAAGCTATGGCGCCCTTAGGAGGTGAAGCCTTGTTGGAGGAAATATGTCACTAGGAGTGAACGTTGAGGGTTTATAGTCTTGCACCATTTCCTCTTTCCTTTGCTTGTTATGTACATGAAAATGTTACCAGCCAGCTTCCAGCTTTTACCAACCTGGCTTCTCCTGACTCTTGCCATGCCTTCCCTGCCATGATGGACTCTATTCCTCCAGAACAGTGAGCCACCCTAAACCCTTTCTTCCTTAACTTGTTTTTTTTTTTCAGGGCATTTTATCACAGCCAAAGAAAACTAACTAATCATTTACTCCATTTGATTACTATTATCCACTGACCACTTACCATAGGCTAAGCACTGCACTGGGGAAGGAAACACAAAAAGAGATATGCATACTAGAAATGCCTCCACACAAGAAGCAGTTATGTGAACAAATTCATTTGTAATGCAGTCTATTTAAATTGCTATAATTGAAAAATGTTCCAAGTGCTCTGAGAATATAGATGGAGCATTCAGAATTGTGCTATCCAGTCCTGTATCTACTAAACATACATGAAAACTCTGAAACACTTGAAATCTGCATAGTACAAATTGAAATATATTTTAAACTGTAAAATACATGCACACACAAAAGAATGCAAGCATCTCATAAATAATATTTTACACCGAGTATATGCTGAGATTAAATGCTTTGATAAATACGGCAAAATGTCTGACTTTTAAATATTATGCATCTGGCAAAGAAGCCTAGCAATTGCTATAACAGGAAGGGAAATATCAGTTTTACACATGGGGAACACTGAGGGTACATTTCTCATGTGACATGACATTTGAGCTAGAGCTCAAAGCTGCCATTTCCCCAGTGACAAAAGGCAGAAGATCATTCAAGATATGTAAACAGAAAAGGCAAGAGCAAAAACCTGGCAATATCCTAGAAAAACAAGCAGCTATGTCTTTTGCTAATTTTCCAGGTTGCCTTGGAACCCAGTGTGAAGAATTTAGCGCAATTTACAAGTTTCTTGCATAGTTTAATTGTTCAAGAAATTTTTTCTGTTAACTAATAATTCCATAGCAGCTAATATTTGCTGACTGCTTCTGATGTGTCAGATACTGTATTTTTCATAAGATCATTTCAGTTCATCTTCAAAGTAACTAAAGAGTGTGGAAATAGTAATTATTAGTCTATTTTACAGATAAGGAAACCTAGAGCTACAAAAATTAAGTTATTTGCCCTAGATACAAGATAACTCATTTGCCTGATTCTGAATCCTTAAGGATGCTTTCTGCCTTGTCTATATTTTCACAGATCTAGAGCCGAAAAATATCAGAGATCACATAGAGCCAGAGGGAACAACTCCAACTGCAATCACCTGGGATGTTATGGTTAGTTCTCCTTTCTGAGAGGAACTGTCAAAAGCACATTTTGACAGAGCAGCAAGTTCAGCAAGGAACATTCTGTAGAGATATTTGTTTTCCAAATATGGTACTGGAGGGCAGAACTTGAGAGAACAGTTGACAGAGAAGTTTCAAGTTGCCCATTAGAAAGCCACCACCATCAGAAAGTGATGTCCATGGATGCTGCTATAACCAGAGATGCAGCAAACCTACCGCCATCAGAGAGCACTACTGTTGAGGCTGCTGCTAATCAAGGGTGAGGCTAAGGAGACACTAAAATCAAATGTGTGACCTCTCTGACATATCTAGAGGAAGCTCTCCTAACATCAAGGCAAAGAACTAACTCCACTGATCTTTCAGAAGCCTACTCCTATACACACAGAATTAAATGTTCAAGCCAGGCATAATGGCACATGTCTATAATCCCAGCACTCAGGAGTGAGGGTTTAAGAATCATCCTCACACTGCATAGTGAGCACAAGGACATCCTGGGCTAGATGAGACCTTATCTCAAAAACATACAAAACAAAAAAGAATAATTTTTCCTACCCATTTAATAAGATTCATCATCAGCACTTCCAAGTAAGGGTTGCTTTGACCAACAACATGGAAAAGAGAGAAGGAGAAAATTGTTTCAGAGAGAAAGAAAAAGTTGAACTATGACCTACTTAGGAAGTTTCCAGTGGAGGTTAAGTCTTTGAAGGAAAATACAGAGGTTACATATACCTGAAATAAACTATTCCACGAGACTGACTCAAATAGATGAAGCTTTATTCTGTCAGGTTTCACTCTTAAATATAAACGACTTCTGACGTTTGAGATTTCCACAGTATCATATAATGATGCAAAGGTCTGAGGTATGTTGAGCAGTAGAATCTTGAGAACTTCAGTGTATTTGATCACGGAGCAGCTAAGAGCCTGAGTGTCAAAAGAGGTCTATTATGAAATCTGACTATTTCCACTGAATAATTATGAAACCATTAATGGTAACTCCTTATTTCTCTGAGAGCAGTATTTTGTCTCATTGTCTTACTGAATATCTGTTGCCTAGAATATCTGTAGCATACAGCTGGTACTCAATAAAAGTTTATTAAATTGAGTAACCACATCAGAACAATCTTGTCAAAAATTTTTCAAGTATCCTGTGTAATGTAATGGACTTGTTATTGTCAAATTCACAGTTCATGTCAAGGAATTCCAGCAGCATGTGCAAAAAGCTCTTTACAATGCCATAAAATAATTCAACTGAAATATGTGCAAAAGATTTCAATAGACATTTTACCAAAGTTGTACAAATGAAAACTAAGTACATGAGAAAAGAAATGTTCAACATCATTACATCATTAGGGAAGACAAATTGAAATCACAATGGCATACAACTTCATACCCAGTAGAATGGCTATTATCAAAAGACAATTATAAGTGTAAAGAAATGGGAACTCCTATAGATTGTTGATAGGAATGTAAAATGATGATGATGATGCTATGGAAATAATGTTTTAAAAACAGTTTATTCTCTCTACTGCCTGTTCTGCTAACACATCCCTAGACTCTCACAAGGGAAGCTTCTTCATACAGCAGAGTACAATGCACAGGAAGACCACAACTAGCCAAGTTTTAGAGCATAAGAGACTTCAGAGTGTGTGTCCTTGGATAGGACTCCTATATTAAACCTCATCCACCCACAGCTCAGGGATCACTGCAGAAGAGGGATTGGAAAGACTGTAGGAGCTAGGGTTGCCGCATGAATATAAGGAAACAGAGGATTTCAGGTCACTGGGAACTTGCTCAGATGAACTTACTGCAATGGTATCAGTATGCACAAGACTAATGCTGGCTCAATCAGACAAAAACCCAACATAGAACTAGGGAAATGGGCAGCAGGCCCCAACTTTAGCAAAAGCACTACTGGTAAGTAATTAATGCTGGTTGAGGGAGAGAAGATCTGCTTTAACAGTGACTCTAGACAGGCTGACTAGATGCCAGAGGATAAGCTTGCACTGAGGGACATCTAGGTGCAAATACTTGAAGGACTAGGACTTACTATATATGACAGAATGCGTGAAATCTGGTGAGAGGTATGGGGGTGGAGATGGAGGAGGGGTCTAAATTTGATTAAGATCTGTTATATGAAATGCACAAAACTCAGTAAAATTAAAGAACAGAAAAAAAAAACAGTTTAACCGTAGCTTTAAAAGTTCAATGTAAGTTTGTCAAATGACCCAGTAATTCTAAGTGTCTACCCAAGAGAACTAAAAAGTTGTCTATATGCTTGCCTACTGTGCAGGGTACAACATCTCATTTAGACTAAATTAACTGATGTTTGCCTAAGTTCAGTAATTTTTCAAGGTTAAAGATTTGGTCAAAAAACAGTGCTATATTTTATTTACATTTATTATAATTAATTGTTATTATACATTCATTATTATTAATTATTATTGTGTGTGTGAGTGCACAGGTGCACCTGTGCCACAACACTGTGTGGAGATCAGAGAACAAATTTTGGAAGTCAGTTCTCTCATTCTACCATAGGGCTCTAGGGATTGAACTCAGATTTTCAGGCTTGTATGGCAAGTGCTTTTACCCTCTGAACAATCTCTTCAGTCTAAAGGAGGACATATTTATTTTGGCTCACAGTTTTGGTGCACAGTAGGTTTGCTGTGTTGCTCTGGGTCCCTGGTGAAGGGAGATCATCATGGTGTCTGAAGCATGTGGTGGGGGAAGACTAACCTCATTGTAGCCAGGAAGCAGACAGAGCAAGAGATAGAAAGCTCCAGAAACAAGGTACACCCTTCACAGAGACACCACTAACTATTCACTGTGGTCAAGTCATGGAATCATACTAGGTGCCTATCAATGGATAAAGGGATGAAGAAATATGACATGAGTATATATTGGAATATTATTCAGTTATAAAGGAAATAAAATTATGTCACTTAGTAGAAAATGAATGGAAGTGAAAATCATCATTCTAAGCAAAAGAAGTCAGATTTAGAAAGACAAGTATTGTATTTTTTTCATGAATGACATCTAGATTTGAATAAAAAGAAGAAAGAGCAGGAAGAGAACAATGTGCAGATGAAGTGTAGGAGGGAGACAATAGAATGACTAAGAGGAGCAAATATGCACAAAATACATTATATACATGTATGAAAATCCCATAATGAAATCCATTATTTTGTATAATTAATATACACCAATAAAAAGAGTGACCAACTTACTCCAAGTAGATAACTACTTAATAGACCATTCAGCTGTGAACTCATCTAAGAATCAATCCATTAATGAGGATAGCATGTTCATGACCCAATCACTTCTCAGTAGCATTGCCAGCTGAAGATAATGCCTCATTCAACACATAGGTCTTTTGAAGAGGCACTAGCTAGCCAATCACTCACTGTAGCATGCTGTTTTTCAGGTTTGTGCATATTTCTTAAAAAATATTTTATTCAAAATACAGTCAAAGCTTATGGTGACATGGGCAGCTGATGAAATGCTATGTATATAAGGTTGATCTTTTGATTCATAAGTATTATAATGAGACAGTTCTGATAACCTCCTGTATTTTAACTTCCACATCTTTAAAATGGAGGTATTAATGGCAACTAATTCATACAATTATATTTTAAATTAGTGAGATGATTCGAACTTGTCTCTCACAATGCCCAAACCATGGAAGTAGTCAATAATTGTTCTGTTATCTTAAATATTGTTATACTGTTTTTTCAATTATTTCTCCATAATTGTTGGTAAAAGCAAAACAGGTATCAATTAATATGTGGTGAGTTATCAATTAATATGTGGTGAGTTTTCTCCAGAGTATGTTGTATATTTAGTTTTAGGAATTAGAGGAAAGTCATAATGGATGTTTGGACTATCTCTTGTTAGATATAGGATTTGTTAGTGTTTTCATTTCTTTTCTGTTACTTGTGATAAAAATACCCTGACAAAAGAAGCAGCTAGGAGATCATTTAGCTCACAGTTTGAAGATATGGTAGAGAAGCCACAAGGGGAAAAGCTTGAGGGAGTTAGACACATCATATTCAAAATCGGGAAGAAGGAAAAATCAGTGCTTACTAGTGCTAAGTTCATTTCTTCACTCTGATATACAAGGATTGTCTGCCTAGGGAATGGTGCCACCACAGTGGTGAATCTTCTTACATCATTTAATACACTCAAGAAAATCCCCTACAGGTGTGCCCAGAGGCCTATCTCCCAGGTGACTGTACATTTTATGAAGCTGCAGTTGACAATACACACTAATCGTGACAGTTAGGTGGATAAAGTCTGTTTTTACCCATTTTCTTATTCCATCAACACAGAAGACTTCTGAAAGGTTATGAGAATTTCTTGCTGTCAGAAAGCATGCAATTCTACAGCAGCAAACACCAACTCTATGCCCTCTAATTCAATTCAATTGTTATGTTATCTATACTTGGAGATAGCATCAAATCCCATGGTTGAGGGCTGATTCTTAATGCTGAATCCCCATTTTTGATGCCAGTCACAAGTCCTAGGCTATTCTACCTGTGCTTCTGACCAACTGACTACAAATTAGGGGTTCCCACAATCTCCTCCTTGTTTTTGATTAATTTACTTGATTTCTGTGAGTCATTTGAGCAAACGGTTTCATTGAAATGGATATTACAAACCATAACAGTGAAGAGATGCATATGTCAAGATATGGGAGAAGGGAAAGAGACCTCCCATGTCCTCATTGGTTACACCACACTCCAGGAACTTCTACCTGTTCCGTTATCCAGAAGCTTCTCAACTTTGTTGTCTGGTGTCTTTACAGAGAGTTTGTTGCAGTTTATTAGATACTCTTCTCAATGCTGTGAGCAAGCACCTGACAAGAAGCAACTTCAAGGAAGAAGAGCTTATTTCAACTTATAATTTAAGACTTTTTAAATATTTTATTGATTTTTTAAATTTTTATTTGTTTCAGTGTATTGCCTGCCTGTATGTTGTGCAATGCCCATGGAGGTCAGAAAATGTCAGATCCTCTGGAACTGGAGTTTCTAATGGTTGTTAGCTGCCATGTGGGTGGTGGGAATCAAACGTAGGTCCTCTGAAAGAGAGCAGCCAGTACTCTTAACCTCTGAGCCATCTTTCCAGTTCCCAGCTTATAATTTAAAAAGAGATGCAGTCCTTTAAGGTGAGGAACTCATAGCAGAGGGAGCATGAGGCAGCTGTCACATTGCACCTGCAGTCAGGAAGCAGAGAGAGATGAATGCTGGTGCTCAGCTTGCTTTCTCCTTATTCACTCTGGATCCCAAACCATGGAATAGTTCTGTCCACACTCAGGGTGGATCTTCGCTACTTAAACTTTTTTTAAACAACCTCATAGACATACTTATAGCTGTGTTTCCATGACAATTCTAGATCCCATAAATTTGGCAGTCAAGATTGACCATCACACATAAGCATGATGGTTAGCAGCCTGGGTGGAAAAACCTATCAAGGCCTATCCATTCAGATTATTTAGCATTCCTTTCACCCTCCATTGAGGGTGACACCTCTGAAATGAGAAAGTTCTGATGATCTTTTATTGGGCAAAGGAACGTCAAAGAATTTTATTTTAATTGTATTTTATTTTATTTGTTTTTTTCAAAGGAGGGATGGTTCTTTCTTTTTTTTTTGAGAGCATCTCACATTGCATCTCAAGCTGGCCTGGAACTCACTATGTAGCCCAAATTGCCTGCAAATTCATGGAAATCCTCCTGTCACAGCCTAAGAGCTACAATTACAGGCATGAGCCACCATGTCTAGTTTCCTTACAGACAGCTAAAAGTGCAGAAGGAAAGAATTTCTATGACCTACCTAAAGGAAAAGATTTTTTCATTTTTACGAGCTGCTGTGAAGAATGAAAACCAGATATATATAAGACTATTACACGGGAAAACTGCAAACATGCTAAATATGCTTGGGCTGGGAATGAACCCTTTGCATGAATTAATTTGTGATTATGCTGCATTAGTCAGCACAATGTGGCCACAAAAATGATTTACTTCCCAGCATTGCTAGAATTTGTCATCTTAAGCAAGATAAAGCAGTTAAACAGCAGTAATTACAGACCTAGGTCGTTCTTGAGTGGATTTTACAGAAACTGAACCAATGAGATACCAGTTCTCAATTCTGATTTAGTAGCATGGCAGAGCTCTGCTCTGAAGGATAGAGTAAGAGGACCATGTTTGAGAAGGGAGCATTATTACATAATAGGTCAGCTCCTGTACACAGGAAAGGCACTGCACCTAACCTGTGGGACTAGGCCCTAACTGTATGAAGTATGCTTTCCATACCTGAAACTAAGTCATCCAGGTGCTAATCAAAAGGTTATCACCATTGTTCTGCCAGCCATAGTCATCCAAAAGGCGAAAAAGCAGACCAGAACAGTGTCGTGCCTTGGGGCCAGAATTAGAAGGTAAATTAGCTGGTTGTCTACAGCTGCCGTAATAAAATGCCACAGAGTGGATGGCTTAAATAACAGCAATTTATTTTCTCACAGTTCTGAAGGTTAGACATTCCAGGTAAAGTTTCTAGTAGTTCGTTTTCTCTGAGACCCCATTACAGATGGCAGTTCTCCTGCTTCCTTTTATGTGATCATTTATCCCTCTGTATACATTCGTTCAGAATCTCTCCCTGCAGGACCTATTCATCTTTTCTTTAACACCAATCAGGTAGGATCAGGATGTATACGAATATCCCCTTTTAAATTAATCACCTCTTTAAAGGTCTGTGTCTGACATAGCCACATATAGAGACACTAGGGGTTGGAGCTGATAAAGGATATATACACCATGGAATTTTTTTTCAGCCTTAAAGAAGAATAAAATTATGTCATTTTCAGGAAAAAGAATAGATCTGGGAATTATCATATTAAAAAATTAAGGAAGTCTCAGAAAGACAAATATCAATATTCTTCTCACTTGTGGATCCTATATATCATATAGATACATAAAATCATGTATCTTTAGTTGACATGAAAATAAAAGTAATTGAAGGAGATTAATAGGCAGGGAGGAGGATATGGGGGCACATGGTTAAAGTACAGTATACATGTACAAAGACGTCCTCACATTGTGTGCAATGAATATAAGCCAATACAAAAATTAGGGTGAGTTCAATCCCTGAGGGTGTATACTATAAATCAGTAATTCTTATTCCTCTGGAAAGCTCAGAGTTCACTGTTCTGAACAAAAGTTGAAACTCAGGACAGTATTTAAGGAGCTTCTCTACAGCTGGAGTTGGTGTTGACAGTCATGACCAAATAATTGCCTGAGAATCTCTAACAACTGTATGTTCCAGGCCTGCCTCTCTCCTTATTGTCAGGGTAGTCTGTTTTTATCCTTTTGAGACAGTTTATGGGTCTCTATCTTAATCCATTTATAACTCTTCTCCCTACAAAGAAATTTGTTTAATTCAAATGCAGTATGGCCCATGACTGAAGTAGGTGTAGGTGAAGAACCTCAAGATTTGTGAACTGACATGCTTTGTCAACTGAGGACCTAGTGGTGAGCCCCATGAATCCTGTCTTCTGGCTCCTCTTTATTTCCTGTTCGGCTGGAATATTCCATATTCTCTTCAGCATTTACTGAGATACCTCCAATGGCTTTCTGGAAAGACTTCCAGTGGTTCTTAGGTACAAGCCACCTTCTACAGTGCTGTGTGCATTGCTCACACATGAGTTCTGGCCCGCAGACTTGCAGTGTGCACCCTTACCCATAGTTAATGGAGGTTTCAGTGGTAGAATTTGAGCCTCTTCTAGATTGAGCTCTAATTTGCCTTTTTTTTCAGTCCTGCTTCTGGATGCTTCTTAACTCCCACCCCAGTCACTATGGCTGCTAGCTTTTTCGAGAACACCATGATCTTCATCTCTGCCTCTCCCATTTGGATAGCAGAAAGGTTCTGCTTTATTCAGCTTTCAGATAGAGTTCAAATGTCATATCAAATACCAACTATGTCTATTTCAAATATCCTTCTGATATTTTCATGTCCTTGTCTTTTAAAATCAGATGTATAATGTTATGTCCTTCAATCACAAGTATTTGATCAAATTAAATGTAGTGGTTAGTCTTGTCAACTTGATTGGAGCTGGAATGAACTAAAGGATACACTTGTGGACGGGTTTGTGGGAATATTTCTTGGAAGGATTAACTGAGGCTACAATATATTCCCTTTGACAATGGCCTGATATAAAGAGGTTCAAGAAAACAACAGTGCTGTTTGCCCACCTGCCTTTGCTTGTTGCTGGTGAATGCATCTGTCACTGTTCTTGCTCTTGCCACCACTGCTATACTTCACTGATGTCAGAATCCAACTTCTTCAACCTTCTAACATAGACTAAAGACCAATGAATCCTCGGTAATCCTCCAGGCATTCAGATGAGGACTGATCAGCCATATAGGTTCATAAACTGAGCAGCTACCTGATTCTCAGACATCCAGCATATAGACAGTCATTGTTGGACTATATAACCCATATGTTATAAGCCAATCTAATAAATATATTCATTCTGTTGGTTCTGTTCCTCTGGAGAATTATGACTAATACAGTAACCAGAAATCTTTATCACTTAAGATCATTTGAAATTTTTAATTTTATTTTATCTTATGTGTATGAATGTCTTGCCTGCATGTATGCAATGGTTTCTATGTGTGCAACACTCACAGAAACCAGAAGGTGGTGTTGGATGCTCTGGAACTGAGGTTATAGACTGTTGTTAGCCACCAGGTGGATGCTGGGTCATCTGCAGTAACAGCCAGTGCTCTTAGCTACTGAACAATTTTTCCAACCCTTAGAAATGTTTATTATTATTTATCAGAGAAAATATTCTTTCAGGCCCCAAATAGTTGTTCTTTTATAGTAAACAATTCTAAGTTACTTAGTGGATTTCATTTAAACATCCAAGGAAAGAGAAATCTGTATTACCGAGGGTTAGTTAAAAATGAGTACGAATATGTGTGGTTGAGTGATTAACAAATCAACCTAGTGCATCATCTCAAGTGGTGGATTTTCTTTTCTTCTGTGAAAGTGTGATGAGAAGAACCTGCATGTATTCCTAGACCCAGAGGAGCCATTCCCTGGCCTCTGTGGAATTTGTCCTTGCAGTCAAGTTGATTTTGAAGAAGTAGGACTTCTCAATGGCTTCTCAAATTTACCACCAGATACTGAGCTCTTGTAGAGAAGAATAATGGGTGGAACTTATGAGTTCCATGCTGCTCAGATCCTGGCAGTTTTGGAATACATTGGCCAACCTTGAGGATCTCTGTTCTACTGTCAACTTGCCCGTCATAGTGGGTTAACGTAGGCTCAAGCTGCTGTCTCCTTAAGAGGAGGCAAAGCCAGTTAAAATCCTAAAAGGAAATAAATAACCTGCAGTTTGTCAACTCCCACGCCAAAATATTAAAAGTACAAAATACTTCTATTTTCCTGGTAAATAAAATCAGGTGTGGCAGTTGAAATTTTGTGTTTCTATTGAAATTGAACCAGAATACTCATGATATCTGTCTGGTACATAGTTGAAATTATTATATACATTAACAACACCAGGGGGAGTGGGCAGATGCCTGGCACCCATGCTCCTGGAGCACCAGGATCCCTGACTGCCTAGTTCAGAGCATGGGGGCAAAGCCGCAGGTGCAGCCAGGTGGGGTGCTTGCAACCAGCACACCATGCTGCTCTCGGGTGCAATTCTCTTGCTAGAGGATAGGCCTACAAGCAGCAACTGTGAAGAGCAACTAAGGTCGGCCTGCCATCATCATCATCCAGGTCAAACTAGGCACAGGCCGAGAGAGGGGAGAGAAGGGAGAGAGAGATCCTTTCCTATGTGTTCGTGACCTGTGAACTCAGAACAATGGTTGCCTCTCATGAGTTTAGAGCAATGGTCCTTTCCTGTCAGCCTGGAACTATTGTTGTCTCCCATGAGCCTGGAGCTATAATTCCCTCTCTTGAGCCTGTCTCCTGTGAACCAGAGCTGTGGTTCCCTATCACCTGTTAGCCTCAGCAGTCATCCCATACACCTGGAGTTGTGGTTCCATCCTATGAACCTGTGTGTGAGGACATCTCTGAGAAACTGGAAATGAGGACTCCCTCTTGTGAGCTGGATGTGTAGTCCCCTCCTGTGAGCCAGAGTTATGGTTCCTTTATGTGAGCTGGAGCCGTGGTCTCCCACTAGCCAGAGCTGTGGTTTCCTCCTGTAGGCTACAGTGGGAACCCCTCCTGTGAGCTAGAGCTGTTGTCCCCTCCCATGAACCTAGAGTCGTGGCCACCTCACCTGAGGGCCAGCTATGGTCCTTACTCCACATGTGGTCCTGGGGTATCCAGTCCTTGATGTTGGACTTCTCCCATTAGCAGGCACCAGGAGATTTTGCATTATTTTTCTATTAACCTTCTACAGCCCCAGTGTGTCTTTTAGAAGTGCACTAATTGAACTTGTAGAGACAAAAATCACAGTCTGGGAAATTAAACAACAACAACAAAAAATAAAAAGTACTGGAATAACTAAACTGATATAATCCTCAAACTAAAAATACATAATTATGTCTTAGAATATAAATTTGAAAATCTGTGTTTACTATAACTTTTGAATATTACTTACTGAGAAAACTGTACTACCAAGCTTCAACAATAATGTGAAATTTTTCACTGTTCTAAAATGTGGGTTTTCCACTCACTCCCTTTCCAAATTCTCCAAACTTTACAGATTCTTTCAATGTAATGTTACTTCTTAAAGAAAGCAATGCTAATATTTTTAGAAATACCAGGTCATGGCCAAAGGGCTAATTCCCCTACAAAATCATGTTTAAAAGTATCAAAAAAGTTCCCTTGAAATATATTTTCTTATCAGCAAAACTTCCTCATGCAACAGAGGATGATGTACACAAAACGCCACAAATGGCCAAAGCATAGAGAAAAAGAGATGACAGAGTATGGGTCTCTGGACAGAACTCCTACATTAAACTCCACCCAGAGCTCAGGGACCACTGCAGAAGAAGGAAAGGAAAGACGGTAAGAGCCAAAGGAGAAGGTACATGACCATAAGGAAACAGTCTTACAGGCTCCTAGGACCTTGCTCATATGAACTTACACCAATGGTGACAGCATGCACAAGACCCATGCAAACTCAATCAGACAAAAACCAGCACAGAATTTTGGAAATGGGCAGGAGTCCAGAACTTTGGTGAGGAACTGGTGGCGGCTGATCCCTCCTGAGCAAGAGAGTGAATCTTTAAGGGAGTGACACTAGCCAGGCTGAACAGGCTCTAGTGGATGAACTCACAGCAAAGGACATCCGGGCACACAAATTTGACTCAATAGGCCTTAACATATAAGAAAAAAAAATCAATGAAGTCCTGTGGGTGGGCTATGGGAAGAACAGAAGGAAATGAGGGGCAAATAGGATTAAGATGTATGAAATCCACAAACTTTCTATTAAAAATATTATTAAAAAGACAGTTAATATTATTTTAAAGGAAACAACTCTAAGAAAACTACTTGTTTTGCTCTCAGATTTGCCTGAGAAACATGCCTGATAGTACATATATGTACATATTTATATATTCTTATATAACTATATAAAGTTATGTGTGTGTACCTATGTGTATGTATTTCTTTAAACCTGAAATTGCTCCCAGCAAGATTATAAGGAATTTATGGCATTCTGAGTCAAAGGCTCCAAGTCAATTGTGCTTAATGATGCACTTGAGGCTTCCCTTTGAAAAGCTGAGTGCCATGATTTGGTCATTCTCTAGTTGAATGGACAAGGTACCCCAAGGCATCTCCCAGACACTTATTTATACTTCAAAGATTAAAGACAGCAGCTACCTACTTCTAACACATTAGATCAAGGATGCTAGACAGAGAGAACCAGAGGATGACAATGGTCTGTGTTTATCTGTTTCTTTGAGGATATTGCCTAGCCAGTATTGATGGCTGAAGATTTCTAGGTGATTGGGTTAATTCCACCAGCTCCCTGCTCCAGCAATGCCTCTGCCCTTGTAAATAATAACTTTATGTCCTCAAATGAGAGCAATGACAAAGTGAACTTGCAGTTTGAAAGTTTATAAATGCACTGGACATCATTCTAGGTGCCTTATGTAAATTAACTTATTGAATTAATAATAAACCTAGGAAACCTGGCACTAATATTCACATCAGCATCCCATTCTGAAGATAAGAGAAATGAAAACACAGAAGAAAAATAATTAAAATAAGATTGCAGTACTAGAGAGTGGCGGAGAGGGACCCAACCAGTGTGGCTCTGGAGATATTTACAATGCTTTGCATTACTGTTGCCAAAGTGCTTCATCACCTGTCTGGGCATTACCCCAACTGAAAGGCTAATCATATGATAGAAGTCCATGAGAGGAACAAGAGGTGTTGAAAAGTGGGGGGGGGGTCTCTACTCACATGTGCTATGATATGTGACAGGAAAGAGGAAAGGAGGCTACTGGGGTCAGAAGGGCACAAGGGGAAGAGGGGCTGGGAAGAATCAGGCCAGTTGAAGGGGGAGAAACAAAAAATATGTTTGAAAAATACCATTAGGAGAACACAAAATTCGATTGGTAGGTGGTGGGGCCGGATCTAGAAGGAGTTGGTGAGAGGGATAAATAAGATCAAATTACATTGTATGAAAATTTCAAAAATTTAACAAATATTTTTAAATAACATTATGAAGTCTAATTCTCTGTATGCTACTAAAACAACCCTGAGCACTACTTCCTCCCACCTCTGGTCTTCTAAGTACCAAATGATTCTCTGTGCATCTTTCATATAGCATTTTTTATTATTAATTCTATTTTAATCACTATGTCAATCATAGTAATTAAAAACATGAACTAATCACATCTTCCTCCTTGTAATGCTATGTATTTATATTTCCTCGCTGGACTTCCACCACTTTTGAGAACATAGATCATTCCACAAAATGTACAATGCATGTATTGCAAATCTACACTGACCCTTGCTCACTTCTTGGATTTACATAAAACCTACTGCCAGGCACTGTACTGGGTACTTACTGAAGAACAGCAAGAAAGAAAACTAAGCGCATATTAAAGCCACTTGGGATATGTCAGCATAAAGAGTAGTGCCATCACCAACCCTTGACTATCTGAATCAGAATCCCAGGGTCAAGCCAGAACAGAAGTATTCTTTCTGCACCTCCACAGGTGACTGTACTAAGCAGTCACTGCAGAGAGACATACATGTAAATGAGTAATTATAAGACCCTGTGGTTACCATAAGAACAGGGAGCTACAAATAGTGTGAAGACAGAGTCACTGCTTCCTTCCAGGGAGCAGGCAGAGGCCTTTGCAGAGTAGACATTGGCCTGGTCTAACTGGATAAGCAAACATTCACTAGGTAAAAAGGAAAGAAAAGGATCTTGGGTATTCCAGGCAGATTGAAGCTCAAGTGCAAAAACAGAGTTAGGAAAAAAAGATATATTTTGAAAAGTAGTATAGTTCCCCATGGCTAAACAGTAGGTGGTTACTGGAAGGGCAGGAGTCAGATCATTAGTGGCCTTGGGTGCCATGCTGGGTGCTGTGCTTTAATCCTGCAAGTGAAAGCCTTGGCTATCGTAGCCTACATATGAATCAATATTCTCTTCCCGTAGGTCATTGAAAAGAAGGCTCAATATTTTCAGCATGAATTTTACTATAGAATGGAGGAAGGGAAAATAGAACCAGATTTTTCTCTATAACCAGAGAAAATCAATGGCGTAGACACTGCAACTTAATATACAAAACTCAGTTTGCCATCCCTAAGGAACTCTTAGTCAGGATCCTTTGTCTTCTCATTTTTCCCATGAGCATCTTTTATTTAGCTCATGCTAACCTCCAAAAGAAAGCTAAAGAAATGTCTTCATCTAATTTAAATTTTCTTGCCTCTGATAATGTAAAAAGTGTTCTATTAGTAGAATATGAAATGATTTTAAATTCCTTTATTTCATCAAGGATAGAAGATGGTCAAAGCCATATGTATGGTGTGTGTGTGTGTGTGTGTGTGTGTGTGTCCATTTTCCCAGTTCTTGAAGTGCTTTAATAAATCTCTCTGTGGGAGATATGTTCCTTGCAAAGCCCTAATTCTTAGAGTTTAACAATATGATTATTTTGCACAATCAGTAGTAACAAATTATAATAGGAATGGTCCCTGATGGGTTGTGGCTTATTTCAGGTTATTTGCCCTTCTTGAGTCAAATATTTCTCAATTGCTTTCTAAGAGGATTTGTTCAGTTCCTACCAGCTCTGAGATGCAGTGACTCCTGTGAACCCTCAATATTTTCAAGATCTAAAGTTTGGTGATCAAAATCACTACTGATGTTAATCACCATGATTCTGCAGACAGCTCATGAAAGCTATTTTACACCTGGACACCCCCCAGAGCAATCAATTTCACATGTTTTGTCTTTGACAAAAATGCAGGCTTAGTACTTTAAAATGCTGTCAGGTTGCATGCAGTTTGATGGAACTGCCTAAGAAATCTGTCAGCAGCATCCTGGGTTAAACTGTTGAGCAATCGAACTGATCCTGTAATAATGTGGCTGAATATTTTTCTGACAGCCTGCAACAGGTTCTTTAGCTCTGTGTATTCTGTCAACTGCTGGAGATAGCTTCTTAAAGAGGGGTGAGTCTTTGTGCATTAAAGAATATCGAACGTGCTTCCAGCATTCGCACTTCAAGGGCATTCTATGCAGGGCTTCCCTGGAACTCTATTATGATGCCCAAAAAAGTTTTATTATACCTTGTTCCAAAGAAAACTATTCTAAAATTTCTTCTGAGGTAGAGATTAATTCTTGTAAAAAAATTTTGAATTTCACCAAAAGGGTTAATATCCATGATTCTGGATGCACAAAGCTAAAAGAAATTACTCAGTAACTGTTTTACATGTTCTAGTTTCTTGCCAGGATAAAGCTTCATACATTACTGCTTCCATTTCTAGTGCCAAAGTACAATGGTTGTTATTGCAAGTCCATGGTGGTCCACTGTTCACTTAAGTACTCTAGTTTTCTGTTACTCAATGAATGGTCATATGGACTCACAAGATCAGCCTCATTAGACCAGCCTTTCCACTTTAACAAGATGCCAGTTGACTTTTAAGCATAGTCAAGTTTGAGATATGCTGACTTAGAGTATAGGCTTTAAAGCCAGACACACTAGCTATGTGGCTAAGCAATGAAAATAAAATCTAAGATTTGTTAAGGACTTAGTTGGACCAGAACTGTGTCCAAATCAGCCTAATTAAATCACACCTATCCATAGAACTAAAACCAAACATAAAGACACCTATCTCCTACTGCAAATGGTACCACCAATTTGTTGCATCCTGAAACCAAGCATTAGCCTTGACTTCCCTCTTCCCCACCTTTATCTAATCTTGACTCTCATACATATAAACTCTGGAGTCCGTTCGCTTTTCTCAGTTGTACAGCTGACAGCCTTGTATCATTATCCTTGACATCTGCTGTTCTCTAGCTTCATGACCAGTAGCTTAATGTACCTCAACTAGTCTATGAATTATTCACCTCAACCCAAACCACTGCACATATAACATTAACACACGAGTTACAAACTGAAATATAAAATGCCATAAATGCATCAGAACCTAAAATCTAATGTGTAATATATGATAAGGTCTACATGTAAACAAGAATCTAAGACATGTTTGATGAAGTTCTCAAGAATTCTAGGAAAGAAGAACTCAAACTGAAAGACTCTGTATGTGTGACTCCAGCCACTCCAAGAGGCTCTGACCAATCACAATAGCATATATTCTCTCTCTCTCTCTCTCTCTCTCTCTCTCTCTCTCTCTCTCTCACATCCCTTTTGAAAATTTTCCATACTGTGGGCTGGAGAGATGGCTCAGTGGTTAAGAACACTGGCTACTATTGCAGAGGACCTGTGTTCAGCTCCTAGCACCCACATGATAGCTAACAATGGTCATTAACTCTAGTTCCAGGAAATCCTATGACCTTGTCTAGCCTCCACAGAATTATATGGCATGCGTGCTCTTACATACATTCAGGTAAAACATGCAGACAAAATGAAGAAAATTTTTTTAATTAAGAAGTAAAGAAAAATTTCTAAACTATGGATGTAGGTGAGGCAATGTAACATTGAGACCAGATATCACTTACCTCAAGCTTATTTTTTACTATGCAGGCTGCATTTTGAGTATAATTTTGCTTCCAGGACCACTTATACTAAAGAAAAGCACCAGTAATCACCCTACCTACCTTTCAGCTTTGCTCTTTGTTCACATGGTTTTATTCATCTGTCCTCCCAACTGCAAAGAATTTTGAGTATATGAAAATCTGATTAACATAAGCTATTGCCCATCGGTCAAAGCAAGTTACAAGGTAATTATGGTTTAGATGTGGTTTGAGTATTTGGAGTAAATTATTACCAAAGAGCCAAGCCCCTCCTCTGTGCTTTCTTGCTTTCTAAGTCACCATGCGACCTTTCACACATAGTCATAGGCTCTCATCATATGGTACCATCTTGTAATGTATGATGCAGCCCTTGTCAGGGGCCAACCAAATAAGGCCACCTAATCTCAAACTTCCAACCTCGAAAATTGTCAGCTAAATAAACACCTATAGAAACTTTTTAAATTTTGTTTATTATTTTTATTGTATGTGCACAAGTGTATTGCTTGCACATAGGTATGTGCACCTGTGTCATGCAAAGCCCACGGAGGTCAGAGGAGGGGGTAGGGTCCCCTGGAACTAGAGTTACAGACAGTTGTTAACCACCATATGCATTCTGGAAATCAAACCTGGGTCCTCTGCAAGAACAGGCAGTGCTCTTAACTGCTAACCCATCTCTCCAGCCCCAGAAACACTTCTTATTACATTACTGAGAATCAAGTATTTTAGAAACACAAAATGGGATACGACAGGCTAATCCCAGAGTCAATGTGCAAGGACGCTACTAAAGGCATGACACTGGAAACCATGAGCAAGCAGTAATCCTTGCAATCAATCCGAAAATCTCCATAGCTGAGATCCAGGGTATCTGGATGATGGCAAAGAATCACCTCTCTGCAAACCAGGCAGCTTAAGGCATTCTTGGAATATTGTCTGTTTTTTTTAATGTAGGAATTTATAGCTATTGCTTTTTAAATTAATTGTAGAATTAGGTCTAGTATGCCCAGGATGGCAACACTATATTCTAATTCTGGCTTCTGTTTTTATTAATTTCTTTCAATGTGTAGTTCTATGGAATGTTTGTGCATTTCCTACATCTTAATCATATTTGGACCTGTCCCTTATCATATCCCCCATAGCCCACCCACAGGACTTCATGAATTCTGGTATATATGTTAAGGCCTATTGAGCCAAGTTTGTGTACCTGGATGTCTCAGTGTGATTTCATCCATTGGAGGCTGTTCAGCCTGTCTAGTATCAAACCCTTAAAGATGATCACATCTCCCTCATCCACCAGTGATCAGCTGCCAATAGTTCCTCAGCTAAGGTTGGGGCCTCTTGAGTATTCAGTCTGTCTTTCATATACCCAACAATGTAATATTTTGCATCAGTTCCTCAAAGCAAGGCCACCCCATTAAGTGTAAGAGGAATTCAAGTTAAACAACCCTAAAGGCATAGGGACCATGCTGTATCATTAGGAATGGAACACAGGAAGGAAGAATCACAAGTTTCAGCATTCAGAGGAGATATCAACATTTTATAACCTTCCATGAAATTTGATTCACTGTGTTATGCTACCAGAGCAAGAAGAATATGTATTTTAAAAGAAGAAAGCAAGCATGGATATATTTCCAAAATACAATGGGTGAAGAGAATTATCCATACTAATAAACTAAAAGCTGTTTAAGGCAGTTACATCAGAACACCATGGTAGATTTCAAGAGTCCTAATTCAATAAAAACTGGGGATTCTTCTGGAACTTTCAATGACTATTGTGAGCAGTCAGAGGTACCTTGGGAGGCTTCTTCCCAGAGTCTGAAATAGGACATGAGCCTCCTCTTTTAGATCTCACCCTTTAACTCTGTCCAACTTTTTCCTAATTCCTTTTCAGCCATTGTCATGGGAAGCAATAATACTTGTGACTAATGTCTTAAACCTTATTGTCTTTCCTTATTCTTTCTCCCGGAACCCAAAGAACTTCCTGTCCCAGTAGAGCAAAAACACTTCCTTCCTATTTCCTCTTTCCTTGCATATAATTTTGAATTCCTCCCATTCTTCCCTGTCCACAAATATATGACTCACAGGAAGATGGAAGGGGAGCTACATTTATCTTTTATTATTTTTATTTTATGTGTATGAGTATATTCCCTGCATGTATGTAACTGCACCCATGTGGTACAATGTCCACAGAGGTTAGAATAGGGCGCTGAAGCCTGGGAACTGGAGTTATGGACAATTATTAGTCACCATGTGAGAACCAAACCTGGGTCTTCTGCAAGAGCAGCCAGTGCTCTTAACCACTGAGCCATCTATCCAGCCCAGAACTTACATTTATAAAGAAAAATATTTTAAATTTATTTTATCTGTATGAGTATATTGCCTGCAACTATGTAAGTGCATCTGTGTTGTGCAATGTGTGGAGGACAGAAGAGGGCATCAGACTCCCTGGAACTGGAGTTATAGACAGTTGTTAGCCACCATATGGATGCTGGGATATGAACTCAGGTCTTCTGCAAGAACAGTCAGTGCTAAGTAGTGTTATTTTCAGAATATTATCTTCATCTACATGCTTTCAGAAATATCCTTTTGTTTTATCAGCGATAGAAACTTTGTCAAAACAACACTTAAGAGGCTGGAGAAAATGACTCAATGGTTTAGAGCACTGATTGATCTTGCAGAGGACCTGGGTCTGGTTCCCAGCACCCTCATGGCAACTAACAACCGTCCATAGCTCCAGTTCCAGGGACTCTGATGCTTTCTTCTGATTTCTGTCAGCATTGCATGCCACAGGTGCAGTCACACACATGCATGTAATACACTCACACACATAAAATGAAAATATTAACAAAATAAATAAAAACACTTAAAATGTGATACCTGTAATAGGGAAGGGGATGAGATGCCCAGTGGCAAAATGGTTGAAGTCTGCTTTTATTTGTTTTTGCTTAGTTATTTTGTGTTTTCTCTCGTGTGTTGTGTTTGTTTTTTTTTTTTTTTTTTTTAGAGACAGTCTCAAGAACCTTAGTTTTTGTGGAGGGTGACTTTCAACTCCTGATCCTCCTACCTACAGCTCCCAAGTGCTGGGATTATGAGCATGTGTGTACTTTACAATACCCAGCCTAAAATCTAGTATTGAATTTTGGACTCTCTAATAATTGTATGACAGGAAGAAAATGCACTACATTGCCCTGATCCTCAGCTCTCCTTTTCTGTACTATGGGAATTAAAAAAGAAGACTTCCCCATAGTATTATAATGAAAATGAAATAAGAAAAAGTATATGAGCAGATAGCAGGTGTTGCATAAGTGGTAGTAGTATAATCTCATTCAGTAGACTTTCTTATTCAAAGCATAACATAAAATCTTGATCAATTTATCCCATGACTCTCCTTCCAACCTGCAGGTGGTAGCCGTTAATGTTATCACTTTTACTCTTTTGAAAGCTCAGCCTTTCTCTAAACACCCTCCCAGCAGATCTGCACTCAGATTTTTTCCAGGGTTGGGGCAGGTAAGAGGGCCAAAAAAAGTTATTTCTCACCATCTGCCTTCAATGTGGATACCATTCTGTCTGCATCATCAACTTATGCAACACCTCAGGTAGCTTGGGAAGCACTTTGTAAACTTCTCTGACTCTAGCACATTGCAAAGTAAAATTACTGGGCCCATGCCCTCAGTGGTCCCCCTGGAGGGTCTAGGGAAAGGGTTGCAAAACCAGCCACAGTCGCTCTTCCCAGCAATTAGGGGGAAAAAAAGATAAACCGTGCTCTGACATAAACTAAAGATACCACTGGAATCAGGAGAAAATGACCCTAGTTGGAAGATAAATAAAAGAGAGATGCCTGGCTTCATAACAACAGGAGCTGAGAAATTAGATTTATGATGCATCTAGAGATTTCATTTGTTTTCTTTGTGCCAGCTTGGAAAAGAACATATCAGGGTTTCTGACAATAGTGTTGGGGAAAGACATTATCAGTCATTTAGGGTTTTTAAATATGCAGATTCCTAGGTCTATCTCTTAGGCTGGCTGACACTGGAGAATCTAGATTGAGGTCCAGAGGTCTGCATTTTAAAGTCATGTCAGGTGGTCACCATAGCCCCCAAAAAATTATGTCCTATGTTTAGTTTGTTGCAGTGTTGGGGATCAAACCCAGGGTTTGAGTGTTTGAATGTGCCCGATAAACATTCAACTCTGAGCTATGCACCACAGATCTTGTGCAAGTTCTAATCTCTCTCTTTACATTCTCTCTGTGTGTGTGCGCGCACATGCACACGCGTGTGTGCCCTAGTGTCTCTCCTTTCTCTTTCCAGCTGAGAAACCAGTTAAACATAGAACCAAGAAAAACATCAAGGTACTAAGCACCATACGGACCAGAGAGTAACAAAAACCTCTTCCCTCCAGTCTCCCAACTCCCTACAAGACAAAGAAAACATTGCAGATGACATTGTTCTCCTCACAAGAAACTTCCATAGCCTTGACTGTGGCCATCTCTATTAGCTCTTTTTTCATATTCATATTTTCATACTTCTTAAAGTTATTTTTTTAAGCCATTGGCTGCTTGAGGGTGGTGGGAAGTATGAATCTCCTGTAGTTTGACTGAATCCTTCAACAATTCATGTGTTGGGACCTTAATTCCTCAATTTAGCAGGGTGGTTGGGTAGGAGGTATTTAGGTCATAGAACTGAAGGTTTCATGGACGGACTGATGCTTACTGTGATTGCACATGATTTGTCTCCTAAATGTTCATGATTTGGAGACTTGGTCCTCAGTGTGATGTGATATGAAAGGTGATGTGAAACCTTTAAAAGTTTGGTAAGAGGTGTTTGGGTCATTAAGATTGTTCCTCGTGGAAGGGATTAACGTTCTTCTCATGTGACTCTGGTTAGTTATCTTGGAAACAAGTAGTTATAAGGGAAAGCTTAACCCCTGCATTTCTCTCTGGCTTCCTATCTGGCTATGTGATCATTACTTCACTCATGTACCTCAGCCATTATAATCTACACTGCTAATCAAGCATCTCACTGGATTATCATAATATGAGAGTACCTAACATTTTTTACTACAGCCTTTGAGACATGAGCATAAAGAAAAAAATACATATAATCAAGATAGATACCCAGAATCCCATTTTTAAATTCAAGATACACAGGGCAATCGCTGGTTGTCAGTTACCTTGGAAACTACTTTCTAATTTCCAGTCATGAGAGATTTAAGTGAAACTATGAGCTAAGGTCTTCTTGTTAATTGTCGATGTCAAACAGAAATGAATGGTGTTCTGAAAACATCAGAACTCATGCTCCCATGTCTCCCTATTAAAAAAAATACTATGTTTACTGAAATCATAAATGTGAATTGTTTACAAGGCAAGCTATTTCAAAGAGCAAGAAATAAAAGGAATTCTCCAAAATATGTAGATAGCTTCTAGACTCTAGACGTTGTATTCTGTTTATTTTTAAACTTCTTGAAATTTAAAGCACAATTTCTCCAAAATAATTAACAAAACCATTTTAATTTTTTCAGATTAGCTCCCCCAAACTTATCCCAGCCTGATTAAATTTTTTGGACAGGGTCCCCAGAGTTCCAGGGTGCCTGGAACTCACTGTGTGGACCAGGCTGGCCTCCATCTCACAGACACCACCCACCAGTCTCCGCCTCCTCCAAGAACACTGGGATTAAAGGCATGCACCACCACTCCCAGCCTGATTAAATTCCTTCTGATGGAAGAAATAAAGCTTTAGCTATGAATTTGTGTCAGGTACCAAGCTCAGCACTAGTTTTGTAAGAGCTACGGCTGATATCCTATCTAGTATAATCCTGGCTCACCTCTGAGTCTTCCCACATCACCTCCCACACGAAGCACCTAAATCTCCCATTTCTCTGCCTGAAGATGCTGATCAAAGGCAACAAATCTTCCTTATCCTTTCTTGGTATGAAAGTGAAATGCTTGCTCCGAGGCTTGTATATTTGAATATTTGGTCTTCAGCTCTTGGCACTGTTTTGAAAGTCTTTTCGTTTGCTTTCAATTGCTGTGACAAAATAATCTGACCAGTACCAACTTGGAGAGGGAAAGATTTATTTAGCTTACATCCCCTGGGTCACAGTTTATCACTGAGGGAGCCAAGGTAGGAACTCAGGGCAGGAATCTGGAGGCAGGAGCTGGAGCACAGGCCATGGAGGAGCGCTGCTTTCTGGCTTGCTCCTCAAGCCCTCCCTCACCCTGCCCAGGGGTGGCACTGCGATCAAAACGCCCTACAGACAAGGCCCCAGGCCGGTCTAATGGAGGCAATTCCCCACCTGGAGCTCCCTCATGCCAGGTGTGTCAAGTTGACGACTAAAGCTACTCAGCTACTCAGCACAATTGACCCGTTGTCAACTTGACACACAAAACATTATTCAACCAGAACCTTTCCACTTCCTATCCCCAAGGTATAATTTTAATATTGATATCACAACATAAGACAGTACAACATTAAAAGACCACAGTCCCTAAAACTCCAAACACTTAAAAGTTCAGACTCCATTTTGAAAGTCTCAATTGTGGTCCCCTTCAAAACTAACAAGTACTGTACTGTTTTCTTTCAAAGGGAAGAAGTCAGGCACACCTAAGCAAAACCTTAGTCCATCAAAGCAGCTCAAGGCTGAACATCTAGGATTCACTCATGATCTTCTGGGCTCCAAAGAGTTTAAGCAGCTACATTTCTGTGGTTCTGCCTTCCACAGCACACACAGGTCTTCTCTCAGGCTCAGGCTATTTCCATTCCCCCACTGCTGCTGCCCTTGGTGCTTATCACATGGTCCTGGCATCTCCAAAAAGCAGAGACCTCCACTGAAACTGAGGCTGCACCATCACAAATGGACTCTTCCAGACTCTCCCGGTGCAAAGCCTCAGATTCTCTCCATGCACCCTGAAATCTTGAGGTCTTCAGTGCAACTGAGGCTGCACTTTCCCCAGTACCTTTCCTGGCCTCTCACAGTGCCAAGTCTCAGCTGCTCTGTGACCTCTTCACACTTTCAACACCAGACCATACAGGAGACTCCTACACATTTCCAAGATTCTTACATATTCTGCATTCAGCTTGAGATGGTAGCTCAGGCCCCCTCTAGAACATAGCTTGTGTGTGCTCACCCTGAGGAAATACTTCACAGAAAATTTCACCTCAGTGATGCTGGTCTCTTGTATCTCATAGCTAATTTTTTCAGCCCCAGCTAACCAGCATCAATTTTCCCAGTAAAACAAACGTTTCACTTCAGTGGTTCTCTTCTCTTCTTAATCACAGCTGATTCTTCAGCCACAGTCAACCAGAAACGACAGATTCTCAATTCAAAATATCACACAAACAGCCCTGATAATCTTTACTTCCCTTTGAAACTTCACAAGCCAGACCTCCATCGTCTACACCTCTTTCGGCAGAACTGTTCCAAGCTCCACAGCAACAGCTCATGGTTTTTCCATCCCAAACTTCCAAATGTTTCCACAGTCCTCCCCAAATCAAACGTTTCCACTCTTCCCCAGAATAACTGGGACAGATCTGTCACAACAATAGCCCACTCTATGGTACTAATTTCTATTCTAGTTTGCTTTCAATTGCTGTGACAAAACACTGACCAATACCAATTTGGGGAGGAAAGGGTTTATTTTGCTTACATCTCCTGGGTCACAGTTCATCACTGAGGAAGTCCAAGGTAAGAACTCAGGACAGGAACCTGAAGGCAGGAGCTGAAGCATAGGGCATGGAGGAATGCTGCTCGATGGCTTGCTCCCCTAACCCAAACTCAGCCTGCTTTCTTATACAATACAGAACAACCTTCCCAGGAATGGGACTGCCCACAGTGGGATAGGCCCTCCCATATCACTCAGCAATCAAGAAAATACTCCACAGGCATGGCCACAGGCTAGACCAATGGAGGAAATTCCCCAGCTGAAGCTCCTCAACCCAGGTGTGTCAAGTTGACACTAAAGCTATCCACCATAATTGATTCCTTGTCAATTTGACACATAAAACACATCACCATTAAATCACAACCTTTCCATTTCTTGTCCTCAATATACAGTGTTAACATCAATATCACAGCATAAGACAGTACAACCTTAAAAAGCCCCACAGTCCGTAAAAATCCAAACACTTAAAAGTTCAGTCTCTTTTAAAACTCTCTTAACTATGGGCTCCTGTAAAACCCCAAACAAGTATTTATCTTATTTCAAAGGGAGGAATCGGGCACACTTAAGCAAAGCCTAAGTCCAGCAAATTAGTTCAAGGCTGCACATCTGGGATTCACTTACGATTTTTCTGGGCCCCAAACAGTCTCAGCAGCTCCACTTCGCTGGCTCTGCGTCCACAGCACACACAGCTCATCTTGCAGGCCCAAGACGGTTGCATTCCACACCTGTTCCTGTCCTTGGTGGTCATCTCATGGTCCTGGCATCTCCAAAAACCTGGGGTCTCCACTGAAACAGAGTCTGCACCTCCATCAATGGACTCTTCTGGCCTATCCTGGTGCAAAGCCTCAGGTTCTCTCCATGACCCCTGCAGTGCTGGGGCCTGCACTGCACCTGAGGCTGCATTTTCACCACTGGCCTTTCCTGGTTTTTCACAGTGCCAAGCCTCAGCTGCTCTCTGTGACCCCTTCACGCTTTCAACACCAGAACCATACAGGAGACCAACATATACCAAGTCCTGCTTCCAGCTTGAGATGGCAGCTGGGGCCCTCTCTCGATCACAGCTTCTGTGTGCTGACCCTGAGGAAATACTTCCCAGAAGATTTCACCTCGATGATGCTGGTCTCTGGTTACTTGCAGATGATTTTTTCAGCCCCAGCTAAGCAGCATCAATTGTTCCAATAATGCAAAAGTTTTACTTCAGTGGCTCTGGTCTCTTCTTAATCACAGCTGATTCTTCAGTCCCAGCCAACCAGAAACCATAGATTCTCAACTCAAAATATCACACAAACAGCCTCGATAGTTTCCTCTTCCCTTTGAAGCTTCACAAGCCAGGCCTCGATCATCCACAACTTTCAGCATAACTGTTCCAAGCTCCACAGGAACAAACTCTAAGCACTTGGCTTTTTTAGCCCAAAGTTTCAAACGCTTCCACAATTCTCCCCAAAACACCAAGGTCAGGTCTGTCACAGCAATACTCCACCATCCAGGTATCAATTTCTGTTCTAGTTTGCTTCCAATTGCAGTGACAAAACACTGACCAAAACCAACTTGGGGAGGAAAGGGTTTACTTGGCTTACATCTCCTGGGGCACACAGTTCATCATTAAAGAAGCCCAAGGCAGAAATGCAGGACAGGAACCTGGAGGCAGGAGCTGAAGCACAGGCCATGGAGGAATGGTGCTTGGTGACTCGCTCCTCTGGCCCATGCTCAGTGAGTTTTCTTATCCAATACAGAACAAACTGCCCAGGGCTGGTACCGCCCACAGTGGGCTGGGGGCTGGGCCCTCCCACATCACTCATCAATCAAGAAAATACCCCACAGACATGGCCACAGGCCAGTCCAATGGAGGAAATTCCCCAATTGAGGCTCCCTCAACCTAGGTGTGTCAAGTTGACACTAAAGTTATCCAGCACAGGAAGCTTATATAAACTTTAGGAGCTTTGGGAAAAGAACTCAGTCACTGGAAGCAGGCCTTGCCCCACTTCCAGTCCTCTCTCTGCTTCCTGAATACAGATGCAATGTGACAAACCACCTCACATCCTTGCCACCATGCTTTCCTCACTGTGATTGATGGTATATAGTGGAACTAACTATAAGGCGAAATAACCTTTTTGTCCCTTAAATTGCTTCTTGTCAGATCACACTGATAATAAAAGTAACTAATACATAAAGCTTGTACCAAAGAGTGAGACCACTGTTGTGAGGAACCTAACCATATGCTTCACAGGCCTTTGGAATTTTTTTTTTTTTTTGCCAGAGGAATGTAGAAGAGTTTAGAGCTACAGGCTAAAGCAGCCCTAGAATGCTGCAAGTAGAGCTTAATGGGCCATTACAGAAAGTCATCAAGTCCAGGCAATGTGTGACATAACCAGATTCCCTGCAACTGGTCCTGAAAGGTCATTGAACAAAACTGGAATGAAGACGCCGAAGTTGCAATGGAAATGGATACCTGAGATGTTGAAGATACCAAGACCATGAGATATCTACCAAGGAAAGCTGTATGCGCACAATGCAGCTGACCCAAGAGATAGATTGTATGTGCTGCAAGCTGCTGAGCTGGAGGAGAGAGGCTACCCAAGCCCACTGAAGCCCAGATGATTTCATCACAAGTCACAGATACCAGACATAGAGCTTCAGGAGTTGGCATCTTCCGTGCTGGATTTTGATTTTTCTTTTGTCCAATCTTTTCTTGCTATGACCTCATTCCTCCATTTTGGAATGGAAATGTTTACTCTGTGCCTTTGTATATTAGAAATATATAAGTTTTTTTAATTTTACAGGAGTTCCCATTTAAGAGATTGCCTTGAGTCTCAAAAGAAACTTTGGACTTTTGAACAATGTTGGGACTGTTAAAGACTGTGAGGACTTTTAAAGACAGCCTGAATGTACTTGGCATTGTGAGATGGTCATCAGCCTATGAGGACCAAGGGTAGAATGTTGTGGTTTGAATGTGAGATAGGATCATTTGTCTGAAAACTTGGTCAGCAGCTCACAGTGCTATTTGGGAATGTTGTGAAACCTTTAGAAGGTGGGGCTTCACTGGAGGAAATGGTCACTGGGAATGAACCTTGAAGTTTTATAACTCAATCCCACTTTCTGTCCCGTCTCTGCTTCCTGATTATAGCTGCAAGTTTACCAGATGCCTCATACTTCTGCCAACATGCCTTCCCTGCCATGGTGGAATGTGTATCTTCAAACAGTAAGTCAAAATAAATCCTTCTTCCCTTAAGTTGATTCTTATGGGGTATTTGGTCACAGTAACAAGAAAAATAACCAATACACCTCCTGAATAAGACACTGACTGTTATGTACAGTCCAGAGAATGGTCTATGAGAGTTGTGCTTTTGGTTTGGAATGTGTACGTTTATTAACTATATATCAAGCAAAAATAATAGAAAGAATAGTGACTAGCAGATAGAAACAGCATACAGGCAGCAAAATGTCAAATCAGGCACTCACAACCTCCAGCAGTCATGACTGGAGTACTCCAAATGAGCGGTACAAACAAAATGTACCATCATCAATTGAGGACTTACCAATACCCTGCAGAAATTGACTGGGGAAGCCTTATTGAGACAGCCAGCTGGAGTTCCTAATCAAAAGCTCGAGGAAGAGTAGAATGTCCTCTTGGCTCAGGGTTCCAAGTGAAAGGTAACATCATTATCTTGGGGGGTTTACAAACATCCATCAAAAATGACGGGGAATGTTGAGGCAGTCAGCTGGAATTCTCAATTGAGTTTCTCTCTATGGATGTGCTTCCCATAGCTGAACTTCCAGCTTCCCATTCCCACTGCAGACATTTGTATATCATGGGATAAGCAATAGTTATGTCTGTTGGAAATGGTTACCTTCTAGCTATTCTCAGGGACACAATGTTTTTTATTCTTGGAATATGGGGTTGTTCTCTTCCCTCCCTGAAACAGAGTTAGGAGGGTCAATCTATCCCCAAATGAAGGGTCTTGGAGAACATTTTAGAGAACACTTGAAATAAGCATGCTCTGGGACAGGAGGGTCCTCCTTGATCCCAGAGTCTTCTTTCAACAACCATAAACATCACAAGACAATTTATCAATATAATTTACATTGAAGACACCTGAAGTTATCAGACTTTTTATAAGTTCAAAGATATCCCTTATCCAATGAGAGAAGGAAGCTCCTAGGGAAATATTCTAGCCTTCTATCCCTTTGGTAGGGACAATTATGAGCTACTTTGTTTTTATCAATAAGATCCTCAGCAGAACCAAGAGTCATAAGCAACAACATACTCATTTAATGACCCTTTCTTGACATCCATTCTTTCTTTCCCATCTCAATTTTGTCACTTGTCAAATATGATTCCTAGCATCACCTTTGGCAATGTCTTTTTCTCCGTTTCAGATTTAATAAGAACAAAAATACAATTCTTCGGTGATGCATAGGGCACGATTCCTACCCTCATGAATCTTCCAATTTGTTGCAATTTGCAGACACTTGAACACAATGTGAAGTACAAAGACAGAAGGTGATACAGTTTTCAACAAAAGAACAGAGAAAGGTAGAAAATTATGTTAAGGAAAGCTTCTGGGAAAAACAGAACTGGACTTGACTCTTACTTGGGGAATTCAAGAAAAGAGGAAGAGTTTTTAAGAAGAGAAACAATTTAAGAGCCCAGTCACATGGCAAATGCAAGTAAAGAGCACAAGAAGTTGAGCAGTCAGTACTCCCTTATTAGAGCACAACACAGAAGAACAAACAGTCAGGAAATGAGGCCAGTTGTCAGGAAACAGGCTAGAAAGTTGATTATAGAGAGATTTGTGACCTACTGCAATCAAAGTCCTAGGCTGTGTCTCTGACTTCTATCTTTCACATTTTCATGTAAACTTTTAGGAAATCTTGTTGTTTTTACTTCCAAATATGCTCTAATTTCAACCAAGTCTCATGTAATGTCATCTTTAACCTTTCTTCTTTCTTATAATCCTCTGTAACATGAATCAGTTTACATTAGTCCATTGCTTTAAGATCTTCAAGGGATTCCATCATATCTGAATAAAATTGAGTCCTATGTAGTCTTCTGGGCACGACCCTTTCTAACCTTAGTAATTCCTACCCTCCCCACTCTTTCTTGGTCCAATCACACTGATCTCCTAGGTGTTTCCTGGGTGCTTCGACAGTAGCATGTGCCTAGTAGCTACCTGTTGGGCAGAGAGTAGAACATTCTCATTATCATAGAAAGGTCTCTTGGATAGTGCTACACTAGATGATGTGCTTCTCAGGGCAAGACCAGGGTCCTTTAATTTTTGTATATCTGGCACCAAATACAATGCTTGACACCCAGAAAATGCTTAATAAATATTTTGTACATTGAAGCATTAATGAATAAATAAGTCAATCTTAGAGAAACTAGCATGAGTTTGCAGTCTGAGAGACCTTGATTTGAATTTTGGGTCCATCTTACCTGTTTTATGATATTGGACAAAACAACCCCTATGAAGCTCATTTTCTTTATGTGTGAAATGAAAGTAATAAAATACTATGAGAATCAAATGAGACACAGGATGTAGAACAGCGGGTAGAATGTCTTGCACACAGGGATCCAATAAGGTTTATATCCTTATAATCTTCTTGAATGGCATCTCATCTAAACACAGCGTTTCTAAACTGGGGGTGACTTTGCACCCCCCCACACCAGAGGACACTTTCAAAATGCCTCATCTGAAGACATTTCAAGTTGTCACAAGTAGTGTCAGAGTTGCATTTAGCATATAGGGGTGAGAGAGGTTATTCAACTTCCTAGAATGCACAGGACCATCCCTTACAACAACAAAAACAACAACAAGAACCATCTAGCATCAAATTCAATAAAGCCAAGGTTGAGAAAACTTGCTATCTACTATGCACAGGACAAATACCTTGGTGATATACCCTCCTCTTCCTGTCTGACTATAGCTACTCCCTTCTTCCTCTCTACTTCCAGCATCTTCACAATCATGAAATCTTAGCACTGAATAAAATGACCTCAATTTGATTCTCTCAGAAACCAACTCTGAGATGAGGTTTGAGAGTATTATTTATTTGGGAGGTATTTTGAAAAGAGAGAGAATGGAGAAGTTAGCTAAGGAGCAGGAGAAGGCGATAAAAGATGAAAAGTAAGCCACAGTGGTGAACAACTAGAGCTAGGCCTTACACTTATCCCACCTGAGGACAAGGGATCGGGGGTATTTATTCTTCAGCTCACAACAATCACTAGTTGAAGGCTGCTTGGGAATTCTTGATTCCCTAGAAAGTTCTGTCTTCCATACAGTTAGAAAAGTAAAATTCGGAGGCCAGAGAGAGCCCCTAAGCAAGAAAATGCAGGTGTTGGAAGTGAGAAATCTGGCTAGTCTGTCCTAAACTGGTAAACAGTGGTAAGTTATGGACAGAACCATGACAGCATTTGCTGCATGCCTTTGTTTCTGCAACTTTGTTCAGAAACATGAGGTCTGGAGCTTAAATGCTTGCATGTAAATTTGGCAGATCATTGACTTGCTATGTGACCTTGACTGAGTTACTATTCTAACTCCCGTTTCCTTCATTGCAATACCTCTGTTCCACCAGAAGAGTAATGAAGTGTGGTCAACCTCATAAGGATGCTGTGAGGATTAACTAAGAAAATATGAGGCTGGAGAGAGAGCTCAGAGCACTGGCAGTTCTTGCAAAAGACCCGGGTTCAAATCTCAGCACACACATGGTGGCTAACAACCACTCATAGCTCTAGTTCCAGGGGATCTAACTCCTTCTTCTGTCCTCTGAGGGCATTGCATGAAATGGGTGCACTTACACACATGCAGACATAACACTCATACACATAAAGTAAAAATAAATAAATAAACAGGGCTAGAGATATGTCTCTGTGGTTAAGAGCACTGGCTGCTCTTGCAGAGGACCTGGGTTTGGTTCCCAGCACCCAAATGGTGTCTAATAATTGTCCGTAACTCCAGTTCCAGGGCATCAGGTGACCTTTTCTGACCTCTTCGGGCATTGTACAACACAGATGCATTTACATATGTGCAGGCAATGCACTCATACACATAAAATGAAAATAATAAATAAAATCTAAAAAATGTAAGTGGGGAATGGAAAGATGGCTTAGAGTTAAGAGTGCTTGCTGAGTTCCATTCTCAGCACATATGTTGGGTAGCTCACAACCTCCTACAGCTCCAGCTCCAAGGGGTCTTATGCCTTCTTCTGGATTCCATGAGCATTCACAGACCTTTACACATGTGTGCATATACACACATACACAGACACACACATACTTACACACATGAAAACATAACATGGTTGCACATGACTTTAATCCCAGCACTTGGAAATCAGAGGCAAGTAGATCTCTATAATTCTGAGACAGCCTAGTTCCAGGCCACCCATGGCTACATAGTAAGACTGTGTCTCAAGAAAAGAAAGGAAAGGAAAAAAGAAAACTCCAGGCATGCTGGTGCAGGCTTTTAATCCCAGCATTCGGGAGGCAGGGGCAGGCAGATCTCCGTGAGATTGAAGACAGCCTGGTCTACATAGTAAGTTCCAGGCCAGCTGGGGCTACAGGGCAACCCGATCTCAAAAACAAACAAATGTGTGTGTGTGTGTGTGTGTGTGTGTGTGCATACGTGTGTGTGTGTGTGTGTGTATGAATCATGTAAGTATCTTACTTATATAGCCTTAGACATTATGGTAATATAAATCATAATAATAGCTAACAATGACAGAAAATGTACTTTGTATCAGAGATTCTTTTAAAGAATACAGCCTGCATTAACTCATCTAATACTGCCAAAGAATCAGGCAGAAATCATAATTATCACTGTTTTGCAGGGAAATATAGGTGGTCAGCCAGGTAAAGTTGTGTCACCTGAGCTACCTATTATAAACAAGGATAAAAAAAGACATTCAGGAAGTAGAATGTATGCTATGTTCATGTATGCTAAGTAAGAGTCCTCTTAAAAGTCCTTTTCTCTTTGTGTAGTGATAAAGTCCGATCATACTAAAATATGACCAAATATTTCTTGATGATCCAAGTGCCAGGTACTATCATTCACTTGTATTACACGATGCCATTCTCCACAAGCCCAGATGCCCTCCAAAGGAAGCAAGGAGTGGTGGCTCAGTCCTAGGAAACGTGGTCTTTTTTCACCAGAGCCCACAATTACAATGAAACCTGACCTTTGAAGTTTCATTTTCCTGCTTTTGAAATGAAGATGTCGGGATTCAGAATTGGGCAACGTTGTCAGCAGGGAGACGCCTGGAAGCTGAAGAATATTTATGGTAATAAAAAACTTGAGCTCTCAAAGGACCAGCTAAATTACAGTTGGCGCAGGGCATATTAGAGCTTGTCCAGATTTACTGTCAGCCCTCTGAATTCACAGTCTTAAAAGGCAGTAAATTGCTGGAGGAATACACCTCTTAAGTAGATCCGAGGTAAAAAATGAAAATGGAAAGCCTATAAAGTGAAAATTATTGAATTCCAAACTTGCCTAAATTTTACCAAAATATAAGCTTTCTGGACATGAACTGTGTTGTCATTAAAGACTTGGAAATTCATGCTATCACTCACTCTGGTCCCATTCCACTTTATCCCCACATAGGAGGTGAGTGTCAAGCTGTTTGAAGAAGAAAATAGATTGAGAAGGAGCCAGTGAGTGACTGAAGATCAGTTTGTTCATTTACACTTCAGTGCTATAAAATCTTGAACAAGAAATCTAGAAAATGACTAATCTTTAAAAAAAACAAAAGAAGAAAAACAGAAGTATCTTGTAAGAGTTTATGATATTATGCAGAGTTGTTACTCCCTCATGACACACCCATCTAGAATATGGATTTCCCTAATTTACAACAAAATGTAATACATTCATCATGTTAAAAACAAATACTAGGCCAGCATTACAGGCAAGATAATAAGGAGATGATGAACATTTATTCACACCATTTTTAATAAGCAAAGTGTTCACCCTTAGAGAGAGCTGAAAACAGCCAAAAAAGTAGTAATAATAAGTGAATAGGACTGCAAGATGGTTCAATAAGTAAAGATGCATGCCATCGAGCCTGACAACTGAGTTCAATACCCAGCACCCATATGGAGGTGGGGAGGACCAACTCCTGCAGGTTGCCTTCTGACCTCCATACTTGTACTGTGGCAGGTACACACATACACACTAAATAAATAAAGTTACCTTAAAAATAAATAAATGTACTTTAAAATAAATAATAGTGAATGAACACAAATTGGTAGAACAAGGTTCAGTCAATAGTGAGAATGCTTGCTTAGTAGGAAAATAGTTTTATACTCCTTTAGCCCCACCCATCTGCCTACAAAAAAGCAATACTCAGAGCTGACCTGCCCCCTGTCACTCTCCCTAAATGTATGCCCTCTAGTTCACTAGCAATAGTACAAGCAAAGATAAAAACAAGATTAACAGAAAACACGAACAGTTTCAAAGGCTATTTCACCTAGAGTAACCATAGTGAAGAAAGTCAAAAGTGATACAATTTTATCCAACTTAAGAAATGCACCAATAAAAAGGCCCTTTTTCTCTCATACCAGCTCTTAGAAAATGAGACGCTACACCTTCCTATTATAAGCCAGTCCAACCATTAACAAGCAGAATCATTAAATAAAAGATCTTCTGTACGTCTAAATTAAATCCTTAATCCAACACCTTAAACCATATTTCCTCTTGATTATCTGTGCTAGAATTAAGGAGACTTTCATTTACCTAATTGTCCATTTCCTTAATTCTCCTTTGTCTTCTATAAGGCACTCAGTTTCACTGTCCATTCTTATTTTCCTACAACCCAGACACTTTTCTGGGTTGTATGTGTACTCTTCAAACTCCTCAAATTTCATTAATTTTGGATTTCAGAATTACACAGGCTGTTCAAAACAGTCATTGGTCAAGACAATATATGTTGCTTTTATTTCAAATTTTTTATGAATAAAAATGCATTCCATTTGTAAAAGCAAAATCAAGCAGTATAGACTTATGTGGGTTAAAAAATAAAAGGCATGTGTGTAGTGGTACATACCTGTACTCCCAGTATTTGAGAGGCTGAGGATTATGGATTAAGAATTCAAGGGCAGTCCTCACTACAGAACAATTTCAAGGTCAACCTGGGCTACATGAGACGCTGGCTCTAAAAGATTTTGTTACCAAACTCAAGCCCATATATCATGAGAAATGAAGCAGAATTAAGAAGCCAGTCTCATAAACAGCACCCAACTTTATAAACATTTGTTGACAAGACATCTTATGTATCTAGTGCAATAAACTTTAATTTTGATAAAACTTATACTATTACATTCATTCTCACCAATCCACTATGTATGACCTTGATGAAACTGCTTCATTTCTGGATTCTTCTATGAAGACTGACTCATGATCCTTGATGGCAACTGAAGTTCCAGCCATTACATCTAAGTCCTAGAGAGCAGAAAAAAAATTAAGGAGAAAAATAATCTAAAGAAATAAGGCATTGAGCATATTATTGAAGCATTTAGAAATACTAAGTTCCAAATACCTGTCAAAGTCGGACTGATACACATATAGACTTAAACATGTCCCACATGGGTAAAATGGGAAGGGGCTGCATGGAGAGAATGCAGAGGCTCGACTTCCCCCAATATTCTGTGTCTTTGAGGCTAAAGATGAAAACTTTCAGAAGATGTAAGAAGAACGAAATTTCAAGATATGCTGATCTCATGGGAGAAATTTGCACAAAAGAAAACTCCCCAAAATCTTAGAGCACACCAGGAGGTAAATCCTTGCCAAGAGAATTAACTTTGAAATCACATTTTCAAGCATGAAAAATGATGCCTGCCCACTATGCTACCAAGTATCCTATTGGTCACAACCTCCTGAATACTCCTGTCGTTTAAATCAGCATGCTGAACTCTGAACTCTGAGCACTCCCTCTCTGTGGGTAAACCTCCAGGGCCATCAAGGCCAACAGATTTCAAATAAGAAACTGCTTGCTTTGTCTTGGTCATTTGTCTTGTTGGACATTTATTTAATGATACCAAAATAAAAATCCATGTTCAAGGTTCAACTGTGAAATATCCCCTTCTTTTTGGTGGTTACATAAAGGATAAATATTATACCCACTTATTCCAGGTATACTAACAAAGAAAATAAATCCTAAATTAATGTTCATCAAACATTATAGCACCTGTGTTTTCTCAAACCGAATAAAACTTCACTTATGAACCTAAAAGTTCTGAAGATATTCATCCCCAAATTAAAATTTTGGCAAGGCCCTTCACTCTTAAACTTCTCCATCTGTAAAATAGGGATAGTGGTTATCATCCATGTCATGAACTTGTAATTGTAAGAAATAGGTGTACTCTAAGAATTTTCCCTACATCCAAGCTAACTAACTCACTACTGGTCCACAGTAGCACATAAAAGACACAAGACTCTTGACCCAGACGTGAGACTGTCCTACTCACAGTATATCAAGGCAGCATGAACTGCACGTCTGCTTGAAGTGTGTCTCCATGATTTCTATAGGGATAATGCCTAACTTTGCCTGTGTGTGTTTTACCTACACAATGGATTTGTGCCACAGATAGGGAACCTCACACTTAGAAAATCTCAATGTTCTAAAGAGTCTGCAAACAAACTTTTTAAAATCTTATTCCAAAGGAAAACTTTCTCTTGAGTATCCTGGACAGTTAACAATTCTGCTGTCTATCTTTCAAGGCTATTTTCAATACAGGAATTCTTAATCCTGAAACAAAGTCATTCTGTGCCTCTGTATATAAGGCATATGGAAATTTAAAAAAAAAAAAAAACGTGGAGTTGTCTCCAGATGGTTGTGAAGTTAAAGATACGATGAAGCAAGTCATGTATTTAGCCCAGGTTTTGGTGCACTGTAAACACCAAATAAACATTAGCCTTTATTATCATCCCAGACATGACAGATTCTTTCAGTGTCTTCAAGTTCCTACTAATAATAGGATGTGCTAATGGAATCTTTTAGAGCCTAGGAACTTTTGTTGTACTGCTGAAACTTCTATAATAGTATCTGTAATCACAGCTAAAGTCATGAAGAAGGTGCTCAAAGGTCCAGATGGGCTCACCTGTCCCCATCTCATCTTACTTTAGGAGCTTCTTTCTTTCCACCTCTTCCTAGAATTGTTCTAGTTTAACACAAGGGAGTTTGGGGATCTGCATGTCAATGGTACAGAGTTTTATGCTCTATAACCTGTCCTATACAGGGGAGACCCTGCAGAATTGTAGCTCTTCTACCTGTGGTGTATAGTTTTTATTCCTTAATCTCCATTAGGGTCATACACTGAGTCTACATGATGTCACTAGTTTTCTGCTTATATTGGTTGTGGCATAAACTGGCTAGATAGCCACACACTCATTTCCTTTTCTTCTTAGGTACACAGCTAGGCTACCATTTCCTGTTTCCCTTGCAGCCAGATGTGGCCAAATGCCTTAGTGCTGGTCCATACATTGTGGAGATGGTATGTGCATTTTCTCTCCTCGTTCTTGCATCATGTTCTAGCATGATTGCAAATGGATGCAGAAAATACAGCAGAACATTCTGAGGTCCTAGTGAATGGTGGAGCTATGAGGAGGTAGGAACTGTGGTTCCTGCCTGACTCTATGCCACAGTCCCCCCTCCCAATAACTCCCCGTCGACTCTTAATTATGTTAATCTGTTAAGATGTTGAAAGCTGTTTAATGTTACAGCTAACACTGTCCAGTGTGCGTGCAAATTATTATTATATCATACTTAATATATAATTACTCTGAGCCTCTGTTCCTATAAATTCCAGCTAGATTCCAACTGTTGGGCTGCCCAAAATACTCTTAATAGATGAAGACAACTCATACCCCTCAAAAATGTATACTTTCCTAACATAGGGAGTTCTCTGGTCTATGAAACCATGTTCCCCAGGACCCTAATCTTTGAACAACATCTTATGATTTGTGATAAATGTGCCTACTCCCCTCCTACATCAGACCATACTCTTTAGATTTTCTTATTCCTTTGCCACACTACTCCTGGAATATCCATTTTAGGAAAAGGAATTTTTCTAAAGTATGATGAAACCTCCCAGTCAAACTTCCCTTCCTACAGGATACCCTGCATTCTAATTCATGATTTATACAATGAGATAAGTGGGATCCTGCTGTAAACTGAAAGATGTGATTCAAGCCCTGTTATTCCTAGCAGTCAATCTCTCCTCTGTACCTCACCTCCAGGTCTGCATTTCCTGAACCAGTTCCTGCTTGGGAATAATCCTGGTTGCCCATATCTGTCAATTTTCTAGCAAATACTGGCTATTCTTTTATGTGTATGAATGTATTACCTGCATGTATGTAAGTGCACCCATGTCATGCAATGCCAGCCATGGCACAAAAGGGCACCATATTCCCCTGGAACTGGACTTACCAATGGCTGTTTGCCACCATGTGGGTGCCGGGAACCGAATCCAGGTCCTCTTACCTACTGAGTCATAGCTTCAGCCCCTGCAAACACAGAATTTTAATGTCTGCACAGATATAAAGTTGCAAGATAAAGACAAGAACACAGAAGGCATTTGGATGAGGGATGAAGAAATAAAACAAAACAACAGCTGTTTTTAAGAAACCCAGTGAGAGGACAGAATATATGTTTTTGTGTTATCTAAAAGTAATATCTAAAGAAAATGTCTCAGGACTACATTGCCAAAATTGTATATCAAGTCATACCCTATGTGCTATGGTTTCCATATGGGTTGTCCCTGAATGCTTTGTGTCAGTGAAGTGGTGGGACCTTGTTCTAGTTTCACTCTGTTGCTACTGACCAAAAGTGACTTAGGGAGGAAAAGGTTTATCTGGCTTACAATTTCAGGTCACAGTCAAACATTGAGGGAAGAAACAGAAACGGTGGAGGAGTGCTGGTTACTGGCTTGTTCACTGACTCATGCTCAGCTACCTTTCACACAGCCCAGGCCATCTGCCTAGGGATAGTGCAGCCCAGAGCGGACTGGATCTCTCCACATCACTCAGGATAATCTCTCACAGACATGGCCATAGGCCAATCTGATCTAGGAAATCCTTTGAGACTTCCTCAGATGACTTGAGGTTTTGTCAAGTTGGCAGCTAAAGCTAACTAGGACAGGCCTGTAAGAGGTAGGGTCTAGTAGAAAGTCATTAGATTTCTGAGTTTCCTTCCCTTGAAAGGGATTGGGGAAACCCTTAATTCTATGGATTACAAATTATTGTAAGAGTCAATCCAATCCATGAATCACTCTTTGGCTTTCTGCTTGGTGATCCTCATATGGGCTTCTGCCACGAGGCCAACTGCCTTTAGGCCCTAATCAGAGGCCAAAATGATAGAGCCACCCAATATTGGACTTTCAGCCTATAAACTGTAAATTAATGCACCTCTATTCTACTGCAAAATGGGAATCCTCTCAGAGGTTGCATATCTGAAGAAAACTGACTCTCCATGCACCGTTAGCCATCAATTGCCAGTACCTCCTCAGTTAACAGTGGGACTTCATGAATCCCTTCCTAATCCATGCTGGGAATTTAGATGGCTTGATGTGCATACAGTCAGAACAGCTGTGAGTTCATGTATACAATGAATAACACTGTTAAGTCCAGCATGTACTGCTTCACTTCAGACATCCACAACCACTGGCTCTTCCCATCATTCTGCCCCCTCTTCCTAATGATCACTGAGCTTTGGGGGTAGTGCATACATGTAGCACTAAGTGAACTGGGATGGTTTAAAAGAATAACACATGGGGGCTGGAGAGATGGCTCAGTAGTTAAGAGTGCTGGCTGCTCTCGCAGAGGACCTGGGTTCAATTCCCAGCACCCACATAGCAGCTAACAACCATCTGTAACTCCAGTTCCAGGGGATCCAATGCCCTCTTCTGACCTCTGCAGGAAGTGCACAACATGAGTATACTTATATACATACTAATAATACACTCATATACATAAATAAAAGTAAAAAAAATAAATAAAGCACGGCACATGAATTTGGGAGGAAAACACAGATAAGGAAGGAATTGGAGGGGAGGGAATGGGTGTGTTGATCAAAACGTTATATGTACACATGAAATTATCAAACAATAAAAATGTTAGAAATAAGCCTATTTTCTTTACAAACTATCCTACCTCCAAAATTTGGTTCAATGATGAAAATGTACTAATCCTCTGTCAGTATAATCCACTATTCATATTAAATTCTAGGCTCAACATGTATAAAGTCTTATAAGACAGCTAAAGTGGGCCACAATAACATGTGTATTAATTAATAACACTGGAGATCAATAACGGTAGATTTGCATTTTGACTCTTCCAGGTGTTAACTAGGCGACTCTAATCATATATTTCAATCCTCAGCTTTATTCCTTAAAGTGGAGATAAAAGTACTTGCCTCATAAGTGAAATAATGTACGTAGTATTAAAAACAGTAACACACACTTCATCACTCCTTATAAGATAAATTAATCATCTGTGGCAGAGGCATTTACTGCCCTCTGATTATGCATGAGCAACCCATATTTCCTAGGCCCTTGGAAGCAAGACATATACTGTCCAATGAATCATGAGCATGTTATCTGTGTTACTTCTGACCAAAAGTATCTAAAATTCAGTGTGTGGCCTTTTAACTCTCTTCACCTCCAGAGAATTGACCACCACAGAGGCTAAATGTCAATATGGCAAAGGCTCAGATAAAAACAGCCTTGACTTCTGAGTAAGCCTATTCTACATCAGATTTTGTGTGAGTGAGAAATATACCCTTGTTGCAGTAAGCCAAAGATGTTAAGGCCCTAAGACTTCAGGGTTAGTTTGTTCTGCAACATAGCCTGGTTTACTCTAAATAATATACCATCACAGTGTGATCATATCAGATGCACAACTGATGTCATTCAATGATATGTCTTGATCTTGGCTCAACAGTAAAAAAATATTATTCTATTGCCTTTTTTACTCAGTAATTGCATGGTCATGGTCCCTAGTGAGTGTATGGTCAGAAACATCATGAATGGCTTTAGCCTCATTTGACCCCAGTTTTTGCTTCTTCTTATAGTATATTTCAATAGGCTAAATATCACTCCAGTTTTAAATTTTTAATTAATTTTTGTTTGTATTTTAATATGTATGAGTGTTTTGCCTGCAAGTATGTAAGTGCACCCATGCATGCAATGCCCAGAAGGAGGTCAGAAGAGGCCATCCAATTCCCTGGAAGTGGAGTTACAGATGGTGGTTAGCTGCCATGTGGGTACTGGGAACTGAATGCTGGTCCTCTGCAAGAGCAGTCAGTGCTCTTAACCACTGAGCCATCTCTCTCCAGTCCAATAACTCTAGTTTTTAAAGACGCATATTTTATATACAATATATTCCTTAAACAGAGAACTATTTTATCTCACATTCAATAATAAAAAATCAGATTTCTCTTCCAAGCTGGAGAAACACATACCTGTGTTGGACTTACAAAGAGAAGGTAAATCTTGCAAGTGTGGCACTTTGCCCAAGGAATTTCCAGGAATGATATTGACCATAGTGTCTTCCTAGCTAACTGTACACTCTAATCCCAGTATGAGGTGCAGACACAAGTGGTTACTATAAGCACTAAATCATGATCGTAAAGTTAGATAAGTATATAGATTTATTGGGACCTAGTTGACACTTGTTGAATGTTAACTTATATCCTCTGTTGTCTTATTAATGAGCAACATATGTCAGAGGCACCAACTCAATAGACATCCTTGTATTTAGCATTTCTTGATTCATGTTGAGGTAGAAGAGGAACATTTATAACACCTCTCTAATATCAAGACCCCTGTGTTGTTTCATATAAGAAGGAACTTCCAGCCTCTCTTCTCAATCTGATAGCCAAGAATTTATGAGAACATCTTCATTCTTCCTCTGTGTCCTAAAATGCTCTTTCTAAAAAAAGCAGTGAAAACTCAATTGCTTAAAGTCATTCATTGAAAGAATATTTTTCTTAATGTACGAACATAAGTTGCCCCAGACACCAGGATCTGGTTGGGTATGTTCTGTCCTTGTCCTTCATGAGCTTAGGTGTCAGTTTAGAAGACAAGTCTCCATATCTGTATCTCATGAAGGTAGATCCAAAGATGGCTCTTCATGGACAGGACTATTGATCAGCCATGATAGCAGTGAGACAGGTCTGAATCCCCAGAAGTAGTCTGTGTGTGAGGAGAAAAAGACTGCCCTATAGGAACCCCTCTTTCAACAGGCAAACACAAGATTCTGGGTTCAAGAAGAAAGCAGGTGCTATAGTGTGCTTCTTTCTAAAGTATATATTCCTTCTAGAGAACTCTACATTTAGGAGTTACCAGATTTCCATCTTGCCATTAATAATGCTGACCGCATTTGCTTTTTGGTACTTTATATTCTTCAATATCTGGAAGTTTGGAAAGGAACAAGAATGAATTCAAACCTCACCTAATCCCTAGCATAAAGAAAGGCACACCAAGCCTTGGGACACTCTTTGTTAAATGTGTCCCCTTAGAAATTGCCATAGATCCCTCTCTCATCCTTTGTAGAATTACAATAGCCACAACTAAAGTTTTTCTGGAAATAACTTAGAATAGCTAATTAAACTATGTCTGTCTTAGGAATTTCTATAGTCATTCATTCAGGTGTAATTTCAAAGAGGTACCCTGTAGTATGGTTCATTACATACTGAAATACTGTATCACTTATGAAAGAAATTGTATCATCCTTTTTATGATGCATTTTGTTTCTGCACAGTAGAATAAGATACAAAAATATGATATAGTCAGTATACAGAATTCAAGAGCTCTTTATTCATGTTTTGCCTTACTATGAAGACAGATGCTATAGTAGTCAATATTCATGTATTTATTTTTATATTATATACATATAAAGATGTACATGTATAATTTTGTATGTAAAAAAAGATTTGGGTGGTCTTAAGTCTATTAAGTACTTAATCTAACAAAGTGAGCTAAAACTTGTGATTTTTATGAATTATATGAACCTTGTTTTTAGGTTGTCATGATGCAAAACTCACGAAGTGAAGGTTTTAAGCTATGCTGGGGTCACAGAGGCAGTCAATATATTTCAAATGAGCTCACTTTAAACCAGTGCTATAAATAAAAATACTGAACTATGCATCTTTACAATGTTCATTCCAAGGCTAATGTCACATGTATATTTTAATTTTAATTTATGAAGGACATATGGGCTGTATACATGTTGTTGTATAACTTCTTTTCTTAGGGAGATGTGAACATAAGTCTGTTTACCCCAGATAGGGCACCAACAATAGACCAAAGAAATTATGGCACCCAAGTCTAACTTAGCAAACTAGGGAGGCTCACTGAGATAAGTTACAGGAGTAAGCATAAGGGATTACTCATAGGCAGAGATGGATGTCTCAAGGGCCATTGCATCACCAAAAGCCCACTCCAGCATGGGTGAGAATTCATGAATCCTGTATCCTTGAGGCTCCCTGAACAACATGCAAGCGGTTTGGCTACTGGGACAGTCTCCTCTCCTGAGCAGTTTATACTGCTACTGCTTATATACTGTTGGAGAGGGGCTCTGCAAATATTCTAAATTTCATTTACTTTCTGAGTCTTAACGAGCCTTCCTACAGGAGGGAATGTTTCAGTTCACAGGAAATAGTGACACAAACCATGTACATTATATGTATGTATGAAAATGTCAAAGTGAAAATATTATTTTGCACAATTAATAGATGTTAATTTTAAAATTACAATGTTTTATATATATGTTATAAAAGCTACTCCATGAGCCTAATTAAAGAGTTATAAGCTCTATGTTCTTGAAACTTGTGGGGGTTGCTTTATTGTGATGTTAAGCTGATATGTGCCAAAAGTCCTGCCACTCCCAAATGAACCAGTAACAAAACAGTTCCCAAACATCTTTTGACACATTCAAGGTAATGGCAGTTCCATTCATGACATGCTATCTCATGTTGCTTAATCTTATACTGTATCCAGGCAAATTTCTGAAGATATGAATACTGATTATATTCTATCACATTATGCTATAAAAATAGTACAGTAAATTTATTTTCTGCCAAAAGAATCCTTTTATATAAGTTCAGAAGAATTTTTTAGGTAGAGAAAAGCTAGCAAAAGCTGTCATATTTGTCAAAGTTCATGTTATACACATGTGAAAATGTTTAAATTAAACACAGCATTTTGTACAGTTAATATGTACTAACTTTTTAAAGTATGTATGAAGTACAGAGACCATAACATAAACCTTTGGAGGCCCTGTCTAGCATCTACCCATAATCCTGCCATTGTCAACAAGAAACGTTACCTGCACAACCTTTTTCTCTCTATTTTTTTAAATCTCTCTCGTAGCCACAGCACTATTATTCTCCTGAAATTGGTTTTTACCATTACCATGCATCCCTTTATGTCTTTACCAGATTTGCATGCATCCATAAATAAAATGTTACTGTTTTGCATCCTTCAAATGCTACATAAACAGCATCATAGCTCATGCATTTTTCTACCTCATGCAATCTCAACTGGGACAATATTGCCCCCAAGGGGGTTAGAATTGGTTTAGGGGTGGGAGGTGGAGATTCTTTCCCTTTTGATGTATAAAGCACAGATATACATAGAGTATATAAACAGATATAGACTGTGTCTAAGGTATTAAAATTTCATGGAAGCATTAGGGGAAAATGTCTTAAAAGGCTCTTTAGGGAGGCAATCATAAAAAAAGGATTTGAGAAATACTGTTCTACATTTTGCAAATAGTTTCTCTTAGCTTTCTGTGTGAAAGATGTATCCGTGTCGATATATGTAATACTAGTCTGTTTGTGTTTTACTACATAGAACATTACAAAATATGAATATGGCATAATTTGCATATCCATTATGCTGCAGATAGTGCTGGTAATCATTTCCTTAATTATGAACATCCTTGAGCATGTCTTCTTGTAATCATATACCTGACTACCCAGGATGGCATTGCTGAGGCTTGAGGACCTACATAATTAGCCTTACTAAATGCTGTTTGGACAGTCATGGAGCCTGTCCAGATCCATGCGAAGGTACACGAACCCCACCTCTTGAAAGGAAATTTGAGGAACTTCCAGTTATCTTTACTTTAGTCCTGTAGTCAAGGGTTATGGGGATAACTTTCTCCCCAAATCCCTACTGGCACAGAACACAACAAAAGAAAAATGCTGATTCTATCAAAAATACCCAGGCTGAGGATATGGCTCAATTTGTAAAATGCTTGCCTAGCATGCACAAAGCCCTGGGTTCAATCCCCAATACTACATAAGCTGGCCATGGTGATGTATACTTGCGATCCCAACACTCAGGAAGTGGAGAGAGAAGGATCTGGAGTTCAAAGTCATCTTCAGCTAATAGCAGACTTTGAGACCAGCTTGGAATGCATGAGACACTAGCTAGATAAAATGAATACCCTGATTTCATCATGTCCTTTCACGGACTCTGTGTGTATGTGTGTGTTTGTCTGTGACTGTGTGTGCTCTTAAAGTCATTCTTGTGCATATAAATGAATATTCTAGCTTTTCTATGTATGGGTTCTAAAATCAATATTCAGTTTACTAAAATTATAAATTCAAATTCAAAGATCTAATTTCTTAGGTTTTAAAAGCTAAAATTTTGTTCTATGCATAAGGCTAGCAAAATTTAGCAGTAACCTTTAAAGATGCCTTGAATAATGTTGTTCTATTTAAACAGTTAACTGAATTCATTAAGCATTTTAACTACATTTATGAAGTTAATAGATTCAGTGTCCTCTCCTTTTTAAAGGCAATTATCTGATTTTTCAAATAAACCTTTCAAATAACTTTACAAATCTAAAAAATTAAACTTATAAGCAAGACAGTCCCTAAGTACCTTAAATATTCTAATTCAGTTTATAAACCTAGTAAGATTTCAGTTAAACCAAAAGTCTAAATTAATTACTCAGTCACAGAGTTCAGCATTGGAATTAAAGTGCTGATCTAACATTCCAATATTCTTCTAAGCATTATAAATATTTAATATTCTACATATACATCAGTGGTTTAAAATTAAAACATAATAGTTCTACTCTGCTTATGTGAAATGGTTCTATCATTAATCCTAAATTTTACTCCAGTATGATAGTGCTAATCCATTAAGTATATTTATGCCATTCCATGCAATTTAGAGATTGACTTCCCATATAATTTTGAGGGTTAGCCAAGACATGGATGATGGAACTGATGCTGATGCTGATGGAAATAACCTGGCTCTACTTGTTCTTTTTAACAGCATCCTTAAAATAATCAAATACAGTGGAAGATTGTATTTTTTTATAAGAACCTTATTTTGAAGCCAGATTATACTGTCACACCCAACAAGGTGATTACCTCAGTTGATATAATTTAGCATTTCTTTGGCTCCTCAGATATATGTATGTATTTCTCCTTCTAAATCAAGAAATCTTTGAATTTGTTTCTTTTCAGACATTTCTCATCTCCAAGAACCTCACAAATTTGCAAAAATGAAAAGCCAAGCCATATGAGTTCCAGATCTCTTCTGAGGTTGTCTGACCATCTGACCACAGTCCCAAAAGTCAGTCTGCAATGCAGAGTCCCCCATACCTGGGGAACATGCAGCCAACTTTTTTGACTCATAGGAACTCTCTTCCCTGCTAGCATGAGAATGAGAATCCAGTCATGAATATAGAATGGTGAAGGTTTCTAAAGGCCCACTAGGCTCAGGATGTGACTCAGTTGGTAGAGTGCTTGCCTAGCTAGCACAGACTGGCACTCAAGGTTTTATTCCGCCTTCCTAAACAAAAACATGAGGGAGACATGTGGCTATTTCTTCAAAGTGTTTGAAGAACTTGCATCTTCCCCTGAAATCTCCACAGTTACTTTCTTTGAAAGTCAATTTCACAAAATGATTTCACTTTCTCTCTCTGGCTAAGAAACACACAGAATACTGGCACCTGAAGGTAGGGTAAGCTCTTTACCAAAACTGTGTTGAATACTGTGCCTTGTGCTTTATGTATTTACATGTATCATTTCAACTTCATATTTACAATACTCTATGAGGTAGATAGACAATCTCTTTACGGGTGAAGAGAACTGAAGTCTAGAGATAATAAGTGAAAATAAGTCCATGTAACTTGGAATTGATGACTACAACAAAGCAGATCTTACCTCGATAAGATACTTTCCATCAAATTGGGCAAATTTTCAATGTGACAAGCTTTCTTATTTTGCCTTAAAGTACAGGCTGACAGGCTTTTCTTGTAAAGGGCAAATTAGTGAATATTTTGGACTCTGAATGAAAATATCTCTACTTTATCTATTCAACATTACTGTAGTAAAAGAAAAAAAGTCAGAAAAATATGCAAATAAACCAGCATGGTTGTGTTCTCCTAAAAGTTTACTTATAATAGGGGTTGGAGAGATAGCTCAGAGGTTAAGAATACTGAATGCTCTTGCAGAGGACCCAGGTTCGATTCCCAGTACCCACATGGTGGCTAGCAACCATCCATAATTCCAGCTCCAGGGAACCTGATGCCCTCTTCTGACCTCCGAGGGCACTGCACAACATGGGTGTACTTACATACACACAGGCAATACACTTATACACATAAAATAAAAATAATTAAAAAAATATATTTGTTTATAATAATCAGAATGTGCCTTATACATGTATGAAATTGCCAGGTAGGAAGATTGCAACAGCCAAAAGCAGAGGAAGACCAAGGAAAACAGTGTCTTCTGGACGTGACAAGACCACTACGCTCATGAACTGACAGCAGCTGTAGTTACCTACACAAGGCCAAGCCATTCAACATTCCGGCATGGAAGTGGGAGGGATTCACAATCCTTTATTCCTAGCTGAGAAGCCATTGACAGTTGATGGCTGCTAGGGGAAGGAGAGTCCAATTTTTGTTTTGTTTTGTGTTGATTGTTTTTTGACAGGATCTCCCTAGGAGTATCCATTTTTTAAGGGTGTGACCCCTACTAAGTCAACCCTACTCCAGTGGATGGCCCCATTTTCATGGCCATATGGGCATCACAAATTGGACTGAGTAGACTATAAACAAAAAGAGGATATAAAGTTGGGAGGGGACTTCTGGATGGGTGTTGGATCTGGAAGGAGTTAGGGGAAAGAGTGTTGAGTGAATATGACCAAAATACACTGTATGAAATTCTCAAAGAATCAGTAAACATATTCTATTTTGAAAAACAGGTCACAGTTTATTGGTAATGAAACTGTATCATAATGATGGCTTCACAACTCTCTACGTTGATTAAGAATCACTGATCTACAAGGCATGGAAATTATTATCTGTTTGTCAAAAATGAAAACTAGTTAGCTTCTGGTTTTAGAAATCATATTTATGGCAACAGACAATTCTCACCTATAGCAAGCTATCTCCTGTCTTTTTAAAAATTCCTCTGCAGATATTCTCAGAGTTATCAGAAAAAGCACCTGAAAACTTATTGATGAGCTAGATAATTACATGCAAAGCATGTGTATGTATTCCAGCACTGAACATGGCGTCATTTTCCCCCTGTTCTGGGAATGTGAGTGAGGCTGAATTAAAAAATGAAACTTATTTATTTGACATAGGAAATTTCTAGACAGCGTAGCACTCAGGCTGTGTCATGATTATTGCTTACTGCTCTTATTCAAGTATACAGTGATAGAGAGCAGAAAGACATAAAAATATGCAGTTTAATGAGGAAGAGAGTATGACTGAGTTTAAAGGTAAAAGCAAGGCAGTTTTGAAATTTGCTGCAACTGTAAAAGCGATTAGAGAGAAAATTACCACTTAGTATTAGGACAATAGGAAGGAACCCTGAGAATAAGACTCTGCCCATCAAAGATCCCAACTTTTGAGAATGCAAATGTATTTAAAAGGATAGGTCCTGAGCTAAGAATGCTACAGAACAGTTTCCTTGCTCAAAAAACAAGTGCCCAAGAAAGAGTTTTTGCAGACTCAGCCATCAAAGCTTACAGAGGCTGAAAACAACTATGGTCTAGGGAGGGTCAAGCTACATCTTGAGCTGGCAGGAGAACTTGGCAATATTGCCCATGTAATACTAGTTTTACATGGTGTAAAGATGCAAGAATAGGGAGGTCATGGAGGCTTGTGCCAAGGTTCCAGAAAGCAACTGAAGCCAAGTCATATGCTGCAGGGTCAGAGTCCATCCAAAGAAGTCTTAAAAGGCCATTGTCTGAAACTGTGAAAGTGAAGCAATGATGATTCCAGGATGTTGGAGAAGACAAGAACCATGAGAGGTTCACTGAGTAACGGTACCAGTGTGGAATGGATCTAGTCCAAAAGAGAGGTTATGTGTATGATAGGTAGCAGAATTGGGAGGATAAGCCTACTCAAGCCCTTTGGATGCCAGATTACTACATCACAAGGTCCATATGCTGGACTTAGAGTTGCAGGAGTTGGGGTTTGCTCTGCTGGGTTGGGTTTTCCTTTGATTTCACCTTTCCTTGCTATGCCTCATTCATCCCTTTTGGAATGGAAATGTTTACTCTGTGCCTTTATATATTGCAAATATGAACTTGGTTTTGTAGGGATTCAGTTAGGAAACTGCCTCGAGTCTCAGAAAACACTGGATTTTTGAGCAGGGACAAGACTCTTAAAGATTATGAAGACTTGGAAAGTTGGGCTGAATGCAGTTTACATCATGAGATATCCATGAACCTATGGGAACAGGAAGTGGAATGTTGTGACTCAAAAGTTCTGTTTTTCTTTGTAATTGAACATTGATTATTACAGTAGCTTCCCGTTTGTCTCCTTTTCTCTTTGTTTCTCTTTTCTACACACTACCCACTGCAATGTTACCTAACAACCACTCAGTGCTGATATAATGATGCTCCTCTTTTTTATATTTTTTATTGAATTTTTGTGAATTTCATACATTTTTATTGAATTTAGACAATGATAGCATCATTAAAAGAAACAGTAAACTCAGACAAAAAAAAAGCCAGTATTGGAAGAGAGAAGTAAGCCATAGGGTAATTACGGCTCTTCAAGTTGAGACCTTTTTAAATTGACCCCTCCTCGAGTCTCTCCTAAAACATTAATGTGTGAATTCCCATGGAAAAGTCAATGGTTGTAATTATAATAATGATAAAGCCTACATGGTGATAATAAAAGAATGTTTACTATGCACAGTGGAAAAAAAAGTGATACGTTTGAGTGTCAAGTTGAAAAGGGGTAGATCTGTGGGGGTTACTCTTAATTGTGATCACAATGAGATTTAGAATCACCATGGAGACACAACTTTGAGTATGTCCATGAGGATGTTTCCAGAAACACATAACTAAAAAGAGATCTACCCTGGTGATACCATCCCATAAGCTGGAGTCCTGTACTGGATGAGAAGGGGAAAGTGAGCTGAGCACCGACATTCACCTCACTATTCTCCTGTTGCCATGCCTTCCCCACTATGATGGCTGTACCCTCAACTGTGAGCCAGAATAAACCCTTCCTCTCTTGAGCCCCGTTTTCATGTATTCTGTCATAGAAATGAGTAAAGTAATGAATACACGGACCTACTTGTTCTTTAACACCTTGACAGTGCAAACATTCTTTAAAAAAAAACATTTCATTACTTTAAAATATTCCTTCTATCCTTCTTTGACTCCAAAAGATATGAGGAGAGGTTTTGCTTTCCTCAAGATGTAGCTCAATTGGTAAGTAATAATGAGGACAGAAAATCTAGCCCTTTCCTTTAAGGGTATCACTTGGTGGATCAAGAGAAAGATGTAGCTTTTCCTGACTTTTCCAGGGCACCATTGTATAAAAGTTCATTGAAGAGTGAGTGTATCCAGTCAGTGGAAAATACCGGAAGAGTATATCAGTCAATTTAATGAGCACAGTCCCAGGCCTGTCCTACAAGCTCTCTTAAGACAATGCTCTAAAAGAAGGAGCAAAGAACATAAAAGGAGCAAAGAATCCAAAAAACATTGCCCAGGGGCAAGAAGCATTGCTTTCTATTCCATTAGATGGTGGTCTTCCCAGTAAATGTTTATTAGGTGATCAAAATGATATAAAAGTCTCATCTTTGTAACTCATTTGCTTGTTTTCTTCTTTAACATGCATAGTCAGGCAGTCAATGTTTGCTCACTGTGATTTTTGTCTTCTTACATAATTAACATTTTCCACTGAGAGAAAAGGCACAGAGTACCACCTGCTAACTGGAAGAGACATCTTCAAGGCTTGTGGGGAGGATGGAAAAAAATGATGGCAAGATGGACAGAGAAAAAGGTGGGTAAGAGAAAAGTGAAAGGAAGAGATGATGAAACTGAGAAATTGAACAAGGAAGGGGAACTTCCATCCTTATCCATCTCTGCTTATTTCAAAGCATCTGAATCCAAATATATTGACTTGACAGTATGGAAAATCTGCATGTTGCCTACTTGCCAAAAAAGGATAACCCACTGCTATGGTTTGAATGAGTTCTGTCCAACTTTCAGGTGTAACTGTTACAAAAGTCAGAAGTCCCCTGGGAGAAGGCTTGTCAGGAAAGTAAGAATCTCTGGCCTGACTGGAACCTTAGCTTTTGCGTTTTTCCAGGTCAATCACCTGGTCCTGGGACCACCCCTAGGAGGATAGGTTCACTTAAGTTATACTAAAGAGATGGGTTGAATACCTACTGCGTTAATGCGCTGATGAACTTTTCCTGCTGGGAATCCTGCCCCTTAGCGCAGTTCTTATGAACCAGGTTACAGCCAAGATCTCTGTAAGTCTTGTCTGCTTTGCTGAAAAAGTTTAATGTCTTTCTTCAAACCCCTTTCCTGACTGCGCTTTCCCTAATGCTTTGCACCGCCTCTACATCTACTTTTGCTTTACTTTTCCTCTGAAGTGCCATCCTCCCCACCCCACCACCACGTGGTTGCTAGTTCACCGTGTGTCTATCTGACCTCCATGGCAACTCTAAACACGCATGGCTTCATGGCTTTTTTTTCCTTTTCCCTTTCAATCTCCTCAAGGCAGCTGCTGAGTTTTATAGCTTCCTTGCCCTGAGGATTTTTCCTTAAATTCTAATAAAATTGTCCTAAAGCTTCCATTTGAGTCTTCTTAAATTCCTTTATGATTGATGCTGAAGACCCTAGAAGGGGACCCTGTTTCTTCCTGTATCGCTGACAGTGTGATAGCATTAGCATTAGTATTTGATGGGACCTTTAAGAGGTGATTAGGCCTGGAGGTCTCCTTCCTCAAGAAGGGGATAGAGACTGTATAAAAGTGGTTCTGCCACAGTGTGCTCTTTCATCTTAAATGGAGAATACGATGTTTCTCCCACTTGGACAATTCAGCTACAATACACCACCACCTTAGAAGCAAAGAGTGACCCTCACCAGACAACCAAACTTTCCAGTGCCTTGATCTTGCACATTTTAGCCTCCAGAGCAGTGAGAAGGTAAATTTATGTTCTTTCTAAATTACCCACACTCAGCTATTGTGTTATCTCAACAGAAAGGGACTAAGACAAGCATTCAAGTAGCAAAAGCTTTTCCCCCCTTTTTATCATTAGCTCATACTGTAAAGGTTGAAGGGATCTACAGTAAAATCATAAGGAATGATATTTATAGATAATTGCCACATTTTATGCTACTAACTCTGGTCTACCATGGGTATACTAAATTTTATTGTTAGAAAAACCGTATGGCCAGACAGTTGTGCTCTTTATCTATTTCATTTTGTCTCTTCCTTGTCTTGCATTTTCCAAGTTGAGCTTTGAAATTAGGCCATCAGGCAATGTCAAGGGAGCCGATAAAATGTGGCCTAAATTGCTTTTTTTTTTCTTCCTTGCCTCTTTGGTTTTTTAGCACATAGTATATTGTCCTCTTTTAACCTAAGGCACAGGAGAAAATTCTTTCATGATCAAGGAGGAGAATCTGTTACATATGCTCCTTCTAAACTAAATTGCTTTTCCTTTGGTTCCTCAGAATATACATTTCTTTCTTTTAAGAAAATTATTATATTTTTTGTTTGTGTGTGTGTGTGTGTGTGTCTACGTGTGCACTTGAGCACACCCCAGCATTTCAGGGCATACATGTGGTGTCAGAGGACAACTTCTGTAAATAGGCTCTTCTTCCACTATGTGAGTCCTGGGGGTCAAACTCAGATTGTCACGCTTAGCAGCAAGCACCTTTACCCACTGAGCAATCTCACCAGGCCAGACCCCTTTCTTTTAGTGTTCATGCATGTGTACAAAACTTACCTCTAGTCTCATGACACTTTTACTACCTCAAATTCCTTTTATGTTATTTCATTTTAATTTTTTAGTATATTTATTGTATGTGTATGAGTGCCTGCACCTGTCATGCAATGTGCCACAGAAGTCAGAAGAGGGCATCAGATCCCTTGGAACTGGACTCACAATGATTGTTAGCCACCATGTGGGTGCTGTGAACCAAACCCAGGACCTCTGCAAGAGCAGTCAGTGATCTTAACCACTGAATCATCTCTCTAGCCCCCTTTTATGCTATTTCTATAATTCATATTGCATTTTTTACACAGATGAAGTATATAGTTTGTGGAAAGCATGGCAGTTTCTGGAAGAAAAGAACAAAGTATAACACTCTCCTTTCTATTTCTTTCTACTTCACACCCCTCAAGTTAACATTCAGTTAACCTTTTGAAGGAGATTATCTTTTTAGTACTTTTCAATATCTTATCTTTAAAGTACATTCTCTTTTCAATGTTCTTTTACAAATGGTAATCAGGTTATAACATGGACATAACAATCAGTTAGTATTGGTCAAAAAAATAACAAAGCCGAGAGAATTAACAATTGAGACCAGTTAGGCAAAAAGATATTTCTCTCTTTTGCTGTCTTCATTGATGAGAGATTAAGAAAGAAAAGGAAGAGAGAGTCACAGTGAAGACAACCTTCTCTAATCTTGTTGTCCATGCTGCATATTAGACTCGCTCTAAATAAAAAGCTTCTGTGATCTGGGAGATAAGTTATTATTCATGGGCTGACATATTGTAAAGGATTACCAGTTGACTGATTGGTACACAATGATCTACACTCTTAAGAAAGGTAGAACCATGAGTAAATGGAACCAGGCCAGGGGTGTTTTGATGATGAAGAGAAAACCCATTGAGTCTGACAATTTTCCAAGAAAAGAAGGTACTGGCGAGCCCTAAGACAAATATGTGCTGTCTTCCAGTTCTGGTTATTGCCAGCCTTGGTAAAAATGGCTCTCCACAGGATGCAAAAGTCAAGGTTGACTTTATGGGTTGTGAGATTGGGCACCTGGTGAGTTTTGACTGAACTGTTTATTCAGACAATTCACTTAAAGGTAACCCATAGAGCACCTGCAGTTGCCTGGGGTCTCTGTGTTAAGCCAGCTGACGATGCATAACCCATGTCAGGAAACAGAAGAGATTGTTCTTCAAATAAAACAAAATCCTTTTTAAAGCAGCAAGCAAAGGAAGACAACAGAAGTATGCATTCTTTCCATTTTCTGTCTCCAGTTCCATTGCCCTCAAAATATATGGTAATGTGGACCTTCAAGATCCAAGTACAAAGTCACTCTATTCCATTTTCAGCTGAATTACCAAAGGGACTTTCCTTCTTCCTCACTCCATGGGCAAGGCAGATAACAAAGTAGTCCTCTGAACCCTAGAAATCATTATAGTACCTTGCTCAGAAGCTTCTTGCAATGGTTAAGAAGACTAAGACATTTTACATTCTTGGTATTGTACCTGGTATCAAATACAGACTCAACAAATATTAGTATAATATCATAAACTCTGCTTCCATTCCTTTCAAAATCACTTTTCACGAGTACAAACTAATTGATGATTCACCAGTGCTTCAAAAGTAATGTCAGCCTTGCCAGAAGAGGCCGGTTATCTCTTTGTAATCCACTTCCATCCGTGTGTTGATGCCCATCTGTCACTTCTCACTTCAGATTATAATTCATCACAGGTGGAACAACTGATTTATTGAATAGGCCATGTTTCTGAGCATCAGCAGGACTTTGTTCTACTTCCTCGGTTAGTCACACCATATAGACCCTTTCCCTTTGCAAATTCCCATTCATTTGCAATCGCCTGATCTGTTTGCCCATCCCTACAGACTTTGGCAGAGAAGGGCCAGCCAGATGTGCTCCAGCGTGATCCCACACGCACTCTGAGTTCATCTCTATTCTAACACTTTTTTTTTACCTGTTTCTCTCCAGATTTTCCTTGTTTGTGTCTTGTAGCCAGGCGTTTCCTAAAATTTAGTGGGCATACAGATTACCTGAGCATCTGGTTGGACATTCTGGTTTAATACATCTGAGTGGTGCCAAGGTGTCTACATTCCTAGCAAAGCCCCAGGGAAAGTTTATGCTTTCATTTCATGGACCACAGTTTGAATTCCAAAATACTAAACAATGAGTTCCATCCACGAAGCCAGGAATCCTATCTGAGCCTTTATATCCCTCACCACCTCTCATGTTAAATCTTCTCCCTCCCTGAATGTTGTTTAAATTACTGTATGATTGAATGAACAGACCAGGCATTCTGTCCTGTTTGCTTGACTTCTGTAAGAAGTCAGAAACAAGATTTCTGGTCTGGAAAACATTTACCTCAGCTTCCAGTACCTTGGTCATGACTGTGTTATTAAACTTTCGCTCTTACTATACACCTCACTTCACTTCTCATTTTCTTGTTCCAGTGTTTGCTTCCCCTTTTCCAGTTACTACCAATGAAAGACGGGAGAGTCAGGGACAAGTTGAATAGACAGAGAGAGAGACACAGAAGGAGAAGAGGGGAAAGAAAAGGAGGGGGCAAAAATAAGACAAGCGCAGCAAAAGACAACGTTAGAAGGAAAAATGCACAGTTGCTCCCTTCACATAATTCCACTCACATCCTTTATATCCTTATGCACTTGGACTCACTCTCTGCAACTTTGCTCTATATATTGATCTCAGCTCTCTTCATTTACTGATCCCAGCACATCTACTTTGTAGCAGTCATGAGTCAATGCAAAAACTCACACAAACCTGGACTCTATAACAGAGAGAGCAAGACATTCATTAAAGAAGCACCTAATGCAAAATGACAACAATGTTGAAAGCATATAAATAGTGTGGAGTGAGGATCAAATAAAGCATTTCTCGGAAATAGATGCTTGAACTAAGAGCTGATCAGCTGGGGCAGTTACCTCTGTGAGAAAGGGAACACAGGTCATAAGTACAGGACCTTACATAAAGGCACTGTGGCCAGGGTGAACATGCCACACAGGAGGGATTAGAAAGGCAGGAGAAGTTATGGGGACAAGGGAATGACTGCATGAGGAAAAAAGGTCTGGTTTGCCTGTCCTGCTGATGGAGTCAGAATACCGCAAGCACTATGATGAAGCCCAAACTGCCCATGGAGACACGATCCATTTTCTAAAAGACATCACAGGCAGGAAGCAAACCCTGTTTATTCAGAGCCAAAAATGAGGTCAACCTTGAATTTTTAGCACTTCCTCTTTTTCTTAAACCTATACAGTACCCCCCATAAATCCTTCTTACAAACTTGTTTACAGAAGGAAATTCTTTAACTTTTAAGTCTTGTGGGAAGATATACTCTCCAGATAATGTTAAAAAGGAAACAGAGGGGTTAGTAACCTTTAGAGATGTAACTTGAGAACCACTGACGTGTCATGATACCTAATTGTGACTCTCCCTTCAGAAGGCCATATACTTTATATCAGCTCACTCTCTCTCAGCACCTGGATTTTGGCTTTTAATAAATCCAAATTTGCTTCATATTTGACTCACCCTGAAATTCATTCCTTTTTTGAAATATTTATTATTTTTATGTGTATGAGTGTATTCCCTGCATGCATGCAAGTGCACCCGTGTCATGCAAGGCCCATGGAGGTCAGAAGAGAGTGTCGGATTCCCCTAGAAGTGGAGTTACACAGGGTTGTTAGCTGCCATATGGGTGCTGGGAATTGAACCTGGATCCTCCACAAAAGCAGTCAGTGTTCTTAAACCACTGAGTCATCTCTCCAGCCCTGAAATCCATATCTTTATTGAGGCTATAAATCTCAGTTTTTCCTGGGTAGAGATCTCTGAAAAAAAAAAAAAAGCTCCTAGGACACTTGCTTGAAAACTGTATTCCTATCACCAGTGACAAGAACCTTTGCGGCCCTTGACAGTAGAGCTTACTGAAGAAGAAAGCCTGTGTAAACGGCCTCCAAGGTGGCCCTAACAATGCCTGTATGTTGGTATGCCTCCTCTGTAAAGTCCTTCATACATTGTAGCTGTGCAGCTGTACCATACAATAGAAATGATGGGAAACCCTCAAGATCAGGTTACAAACAACTGTGACTTGTGTCTGCATTGGATAGCCTCTTACCCTGTTCTCTTAGATGATTTGCTAGGAGTCAAGCAAGCTGTCATTTTTTATTCAGTTGCCCTTTGGAGAGGCCTACAAGGCTGATAACACATAATGATGCCTGCCTATGACTGCATGAGGAAGCATAGAAGCAGATTCTATCTATACGCCCAGTCAAACTTTGAGATGTGTGCATTCTAGTCAACAGTTTAACTACCATCTGGTAAAAGACTGTAAGCCAGATCCATATAGATAGACCACTAATGGGTTTCTAACCTTTGGAAACCATGTGAAATAACCAGTCTAAGCTGCTAAATTTCAAAGTAATTTGTTACACACCAATAAATAATTAATAAAACAGATAATATCAGACTCAATTAGCATAGATTATGACGTCTATAGAAAGATAATCTCTTTCTAGTACTTGAAAATAAAGGACATGACATGACATTTGTTATCAACTCAGAAGATAGAGGAAAACTAAAAAGTTTGGGGGAAGTGACAAACACCTTCTGAATAACAGAAATACTACTTGGACGGCTTCTTTTGTTCTCTAAAGCCCACCACAATCCATTATTCCAGGTAAGGTCCTGGTCCCATAAGCTCAAAAAGGTATGACAGGGGCTGGAGAGATGGCTCAGCAGATAAGTTCACTGGCTGATCTTTCAGAGGACCTGGGTTTGGGTCCCAGCACCCACAAGGTGGCTAACAACCATCTGTAACTCCATTTCAGGGGATCCAACACCCTCTTCTGACCTTTGTCGTCACTATATGACATGGGTGTGCTTATATACATGCAGGCAATATACTCATGGACATAAAATAAAAATAATAAATAATTTTTTTGAAAAGCCATGACAAAATATGCTTTTGTGAAAGTTTAGGATTTGTATTGATTCTTTAAGTTTACTTTAGTAGTTAATTTTAAGACCCTAAGTTAAAGTAGCATGTAAGCAAACAAAAGGATAAACTTACAGTTGTTCAAAATCAATAATGTATGGTACTGCCTGTGGCAGACAGTGCAAATCCTGAAGCAGAGCACACATGTGTAACCCCGGTGATGAAAGGTTCCAGGATCAGGGTAGAGTTTCATCCTCTCAGTTCCCTTGAAAAGCCAGGAGCTGAATATCTGGATTCTAAAGCAGTCTTCAAAGTCCTGATATGACAGTGGTTGTGAATCCTTGAGAAGTCCCTATTTACTGGAGAGAGAGAAAGAGAGAGAACTTGAGGTCTCCCTTCCTCATTTCCAAACAGAACTTTAAGGTAGAAATACAAACCTGAGGTCCTACAAGATGTGGGCCGCTGAAGATGCTTCTAGCATATGAACTGATAAAAAGTGGAGTAAAAGCAGGAGATGGAAGTAGACACCTATTCCATGCCAGATGTGGTAAACCATGCCTATAATCCAATCACCTGAGAGGCTAAGGCAAGAGGATTGCTCAAGTCTAACACCAGTCTGGGCTGGTAAGTTCAGGAACAGCCTGAGCTACAGTGTGAGACATTCATAGAAACAAATATGACCGAAAACCCCCCATAAATATATCTATCAGTACATAAAGTTAAATCAAGCTGGATTGTACAGAGTAAATTCAATTACTTGTAAATAACTGCAAAAAATCCTTAATCACAATTGAACTTTGATAATGTGTCCTAGAAAATTCATAAAAGCAGATTTTTGATTAACTATTTCCCCATCAGTATTGAAGGGGGTCCATTATAGTGAAAATCACTGAGCTCAAGTTTCCTTTCTTTTGGCTTAGAACTTTGAATCCAAAGACATCAAAAGTAAAGCTTCTTGAAAAATTTTATTTGAAGCTCTTTTCATCTTGATAGCATTAATATTCCATGAAATTTTTGTCCCAGGTAAAGAAAAGAATGTCCATAGTTTTGGAAAGACAGTGACATCTTACTATTCAGAGCATGAGAGTCAGTCTTGATGTCTCTTCCAAATGTACAAGTGATCAGAATGCTATCATCTCAGAGTAAGGCGGGTCTTTTTTAATTTAACAGATATATTATAAGAATAATATGTATGTTTCAAGTACATATTATTTTTGGTGTTCTACAATGTCCATATGATACTTTCTGGATGATTTCAGAACCCACTAACATTCTTTTCAGATCTTAGTACTTTGCTTCCCATAACGCCCAACCTGGGACTGGATAGATAGCTCAACAATTAAGAACACTTGCTGCTTTTTGCAGAGGACCTGGGTTCTATTCCTTGCACCCACGTTGCACTAGCAACCATCTATAACTCTCACACACAGCTGGTCTGACTCCTCCTATCAGAGGTCAGGCCAAATTCCCAAATGCATGCATTCTCCACTTCCCACTACCGTGTGGCCCGTACTTCTCATCACATAGACCTTGTCTTGAAGTCTGCATCTAAGACACAGTTTCCTGAATTCACAAGGATTCTTGAGGTGGTTGCTTATCAGTCAGTGCAGGTGGGGATGGGGTGACTTCTTTATGACTTGGAAATGTAAGAGCTTCGGATTCCCCTGGTCAAAAAATGTGATGGTACAGTCTCTCCTAAGATGGTCTTCCACAAGACCAGGAAGCAAATTAGAAAATGCAGGAGTCCCCTTCTCCAGCATCTCCTTGCTGTGCAGATCACAAAGCTCCCATGTTAAGCTGTATTTTTGCAGAGTGTGAGACTGAGTTCCTAGGGAGCTCTGTGAGGCTATCCTTTTTTGGTTTTGTTTAAAATCCTGTTGGCGAGGATTCTCCCACTTCCCAAGCATGGCTTAGTGTCCCATGTCAAAGTCTTGTTTTCTTTCACAAATCTGAAGTTAATATTTCTACAGCCCAAGGAGCATTCCTGCACACAGGCTGGGACATATGTTTGTGCACTGGGGTCATCAGACATTTTTAAAGACCTTGTGAGACATATCACCACTGCTGCATGTCTGGTACGTGTAAGAAACCTGACCACGTAAGAGCTACTCTGAACTGACAAACAACTTTACCTGGAATCTGATCACTGAATGATCCTTACATTCCATAACTCTAAACATGCTGTTCTACCTTTTAAGATGTCTTTGCACTTCTGATGAAATAACTGGTAACTCCTCAGGCTGTGGAGTTGGAGAAATCATTGGGATTCAAAGTCTAGGAAAGTGCCGTTAACAAAGGGAAGTTTCTTTAAGTGTTTGAAATGCTGACACATTTGTTGTGGGAGACTTTTTTCTTAACCTAATAAATACTACTTTATTGTTCCTGTTTTTTGTTTACCATCCCTGCATTAAGGATTCATCAAAAGCCTATAATTGTAAGCATCAAACACTTACTTGGAGCTTGTTGAAGAGAATCCTAGTAGCAATACTAATTGCATGAAAAATTTTCAGGGTGCCAGAGATGAAATACAAAATGTGAAGCTTGAGATACTAGCAATGCCTGATAAGCATTTCAAACCACTCCTTGTGGTTCATCACATGTGATGAACCACAAGGAGTGGTTTGAAATGCTTATCAGGCTCCTGAGGGTTACTTATCTGCCTCATAATTTGTACTGCATTTATGGTGGTTTGAGAGATAATACCCCCAATAGATTCATGTATTTGAACACTTGCTCCATAGTTGGTGGCAGTGTTTGTAAAGGTCATGGAACCTTTAAGAGGTGCAGCCTTGCTGGAGGAAGTACATCACTGGGGGTGGGCTTTGAGGGTTTATAACCTCATACAACTTCTTGTTCTCTCTCTTTGTCACTCTTGCTCTCACTCCCACTCTTGCTCCCTCCCTCCCATCTGTGGATGAAAATATGGTCAGTCAGCTTTGCGCCTGCCTCCACGCCTTCTCTGCCTTCTACCACGCCTTCCCAGCCATAATGCACTCTCTCCCTTTGGAACTGGAAAGCACAATAAATTCGTTCCTCTTTACTTTGAAGGTGACATTTCTAAGGGTGGACCCTCCCTGGCCTGCAACAAGATCCACATACACAGCATGTGCATTTTTTGAACTATGAACTATATGCTACACAAGCACCACTTCTTCTCCAATCAGTTCGATGTGGACATTGACCCCTTTGTCACACAGTGCTGGGATGAACTTCTGAAGCATAAAGGCCTGGAAACATCACACTGACAACAGTGTGTCCACTTTCGGAATAAGAAGGATATAAAAACCCCACATCTGCTTCCTCTACCTTGTCAGTAAGCATCAGAAAGCTTCTATAGGGTCCTGTTTGAGGTGAGGATTTGGTCTTTGTGACAGACACACTGCATGATTTTTTCTATAGAGTACAGTTGGTTAGAGGATGAAGCATTAGGTATTCTTCTAGAATCAATATGAATAGGTAGTTAAGAAGGCTGGGTCAAGAAAGTAGCTAGGCATCATGAACAAGGAGATCATGATGGCTGAGAAAATGACTGATGCAGAAATTAGTCTCTGAGAATTAACAAAAATGAGGTTTGACTTGTAACAGAAACATTCTGAGAATTTTAATATGATAGTTTTTCTGATATGAAAAAATGATAGCAACAATCATAAAGATATAGTGTATCACATATATTATGTTTATTGGAATAGAAATTTGGATTCAATTCTAAATAATTCCTGTTAAATAACTGACCATCTCTCATAACACTGTGCTGTGTGTTGTTTCTTTATGTTCTCTCAGGGAGTTCAAAACAGCTTTAACATTAATATTTCTGCCTTACTTTTCTTATAACAATGCATGTATGATTTCAAAAGCAAAATAATGGCAAGTTCTAGATTATTTTATTTCTATGAATCATTTTAGGTTATTAGAAAATGCAAGATATGGGTTGGATTTGATGAAGAAAATTCAAGATATCTTTTAAAATTATAATTTCTACAAAGAATAATTCCCAATTTTTCTTAATATTTCTCTCCATATTTCTCCCTCAGTTACCTGCCCAAACTACCATTTTTACTTTTTTAGGACCTTTTATCTTAGTCTCTTTTTCTCCTGTGATCTAATTACAAGTAACTAGGGCAGAGAATTAGGCAGAAAAATGGGGAAAATAGGGGGAAAATAGAGGAAAAGGAATTTATTCAGGTGGTTCCAAAGTCTCAGATAAGGCTTTTTTTTCTCAATATATATTTTTATTGAATTTTTGTCCGTTCCATACAATACGTTTTAATTACATTTAGACACCCCTCCACTATCCCCACCCTAGCCATAGTCCATCCACCAGATTTCATGCATTTTGTTATGTATGTTAAGGCCTACTGACTCTAGATATCCCTCGTTGTGAGTTCATCCACTGGGGCCTGGTCAGCCTATCTAGCATCACTCTCTTAAAGAAGAACAACTCTCCCTCACCCAGTAGTGATCACTTTCCTCAGCTAAGTCTAGGTTTCTTACCCATTTCCCCACTTCTATGCCAAGTTTTTGCTTATATATTAATGTATCACTCAACTCTCACCAGCAAAGTTTCCTCATGCAACAGAGGGTGATTAACATCAAAAGCCACAACTGGTCAAAATATAGAGAATAAAAGACTGCAGATTGTGTATCCTTGGCTAGGACTCCTATATTAAACCTCTGCCATTCAGGGCTCAGGAAACATTGTGAAAGAGGGGGTGGAAAGACGGTAAGAGTCATGAGTAGAGAATGACCACAAGATAACAGAGTTTTGTAGGCATCTGGGAGTTTGCTCATTTGAACTTATACCAATGATGACATCATACACAAGACTCATGCAAACTCAAACTAGACAAAAATTCAGATAAGTTTTTTTAAACTAATAATTAGTACTATCTCAAGAAACCAAGAGTTCTGCTTATTAGATTGCCCAATTTCCAACTACCCAGGATAACTGCACTCTAATATCATTATTCCTTTAGTTTAAAGGACCTGGCTGGCCCTTACCTTTGGGTCTTTGTGTTAATCTCTTCATTAGTTCTTTTTTCATCTGTTAGTTGTTTCATCTTCTCCCACACTCAAAAAGACAGTTGAAAATAAATGGTACATTCCAGAGGACCAAAACTCAGTTCTTCAGAAATGTAGAAATTAATGACTTTTTATTTGTGACTAAACATTGATGTGTGTGTGCACACGTGTGTATGTGGGCGCACTCATCTTTAGAGAAGCCAAAGGTCATGACAACAGGTATCTTCTATTGCTCTTTACCTTGTTTTTTGAGACATGGTCTCACATTGAACCCTGAGTTTACCATTTTCTGGCTAGACTGAAAGGCCAGTGAGACCTCAGGATACACCTGACTCTGCCTTAACCCTAGCACTGGGGTTTTGAATACAGACCATCACACCCAGATTTTACATAAGTGTAGGCAATCCAAACTCAGGTCTTTGTGCTCTCTGTGACACAGAGTCAACTCTTCAGCCCCAACACTGATTTTTGTACTATCACTTAAGGGTTTTCATTGCATTTTTAAAAAAATATTCTATTGGCTGGGTGTGGTGGTGCATGTCTTAATCCCAGTATTCAGGAGGCAGAAGCAGCCATATATCTGAATTTGAGGCTAGCCTGGTTTAAATAGCAAGTTCCAGGTCAGCTGGGACTACAGTGAGGTCCTGTCTCAAAAAAATGTTTTTATTTAATGTGTATGTGTGCATTGCCTGCACGTGTGTAAGTGCACCTGTGTCATGCAATGCCTGCAGAGGTCAGAAGAAGGCATCAGATCCCCTGGAACTGAAGTTACAGATGGTTGTTAGCCAGCATGTAGGTGCTGGGAATGGAACCCGAATCCTCTGCAAGAGCAATCAGTGCTCTTAACCACTGAGCCATCTCTCTAGCTCCTTATTGACTTTTTTTTAGGACTTGCATTCAGAAATACAATCAGAAGTCTTTACACAGGTTGTTATGGTTATCTTGGTTGTTAACCATACTAGATTAAGAGTCACCATGGAAACACATCTTTGTATGATGTTGTTTCCAGAAAAGTTTAGCAGAACAGTGAAGGTCCACCTGAATGGAGGCAGCACCATCCTATGGGCAGGGAGGGCAGGGATTCGGGACAATATAAAAAGAAGAAAGTGCTCAATCTTAATATCTCTCTCCTCCCCTCTCCTCCCTCCCCTCCTCTCCCCTTAATGACTGCACAGGGTAAACGCTACTTCATACTCCTGCCACCATGCGTTCCCCGACATAATAAGCTGTACCCTCAAACTGTGAGCCAAAATGAACCCTCTTTCCTTAAGTTGCTTTGTTGGGCATTTTGTCACAGCAATGAGAACAGTACCTAATATACAGATATAAACAGAAATTTTGATTCTAGTTAATGAATCAGTCAAGATTTACATATAACTAATTAAGAATAAGAGTTAACCAAAAATTAGATTATTTTATAGCCTATTCCCTAGAATTTCTAGACTAGAATAAACAACTACACAGCCTTGAAAATATGGACCATTATCATTTCTAAACATCTGTTATTTATCAAGTGCAATGCATTTAAGTGAAACAGTATGAAAATATATTCTCTTACAGTGATTTGAGTAGGAAGAGGCCATGTCATATCATGTGAAGGAGCAAATGAGCTGACCTTTTTCAATTGCTTAGGAAAATAATCACTATCATTATTTTACATGCAACCGTATTTCATGTTAAAGAACAACTAAATAAATAAAATCAGTGTTTCTGGATTTCGACTAATCTCTATCAACTGTTTAGAGCTGCACTTCTGTGCCTTCATGACACTCATCTCACTGTGCAAAAGTATACCTAGTGTTTTGTTTCAGACTCATGGTGGCACAGGAAAGTACTGGGTCCAGTTAATCCACCATCTTCAGAACTCTCTACATACAGATTCTTTATCTAGCTAAGAATGGCGTATGTTACAACTCAACAAATCAAATGCTCAAACCTAGCTTGAAGGGGGTATAGGAAACATAGAGTCGTTCATGACCATTTAGGAAGCATAAGAGTCTCTTTCATACCCACAAAATAAAACTAAACGAGAGTAGAATTGATGCTCACTAGGGAAGTAAGTGGCATGTACTCAAGACTCATTCTCATCACATTATCCAGATCCTTAAGCCTAAGGCTAAACTCATGTGGCTGCTGCAATTACAAACAGAGAGGACCACTGCTGTTTCTACAATAATCTGTGAGCAGAACCATGGAGTTCCCAGGAAAACAGGATATCTCCTTGACAATAGTGGCTTTGAGATCAAAGACAGCACATAGCAGACAGCATGGAAGGAGAAACAAGTCAGACTCCTGCTGAAACACTTGTGTTCAAGCATACGTTTTCACTACAGACTTAGGATTTTTAATTTTCCATAACAAAGCACAAAGCTGCTCTTTGAAAATGGAAAACACGTATAAGAACTCAGACACTTAAAAAAGACATTAAAGAAGATAGACAGGAAACTAGAGAGAAAGCACAGCACTGGCTGCTCTTGCAGAGGACCAGGGTTCAATTCCAAGCACCCACATGGTGGCTAACAATTGGCTGTAGCTTCAGTTCCAGAGGATCTTCTGACCTCCATGGAACTGCATGACATGGGTGCACCTATCTACATGCAGGCAATACATTTATACACATAAATAAAAAGTAATAAATAAAAATATAAAAGAAGATGGATAGACTTCCCATGTTCATGAATTGACAAAATTAATACTGTGAAAACTGCTATATTACCAAAGTGATCTAGAGAGTCAATGCAATTCCCATCAAAATCTAGGACACACTTTACAGAATTGTGAAAATAAAGTGCTAAAATTCATATAGACACACAAAAGACACCAAACAGCCACAGGAATCCTTAGAAAAAAAGGAATACTAGAATTACCACAAAACTTTATCTCAAATCAGATTACAGAGCCATTGAAACAAAAACAGCATGATATTGGCACATAGAAAGATAAACCACTGGAACAGAGGAGAGGACCCAGAAGTAAACCCAGAGAGTTCCAACCATGTCATTTTTGACAAAGCTGTAAAAAAGACATGCATTGGAAAAACAAAGCCTCTTTAACAATGGTGCTGGGAAACCTAGATATCTACGTGTAGGAGAATGAAACTCTGCATCTCTCATCTTTCACCAAAAAAAAAAAAAATCAATTCAAAATGAATCTAAATCTTTAATAGAAGACCTAAAACTTTGAAGCTGTTACCAGAAAACACATCAAGATAGAGACATGGGCAAGGGTTTTCTGAAAAGGACTCCAAATAACACAGGAAGTAATCCCAAGGATTGACAGATGGGATTATGTGAAATTAAAAGTCCTCTGCACAGCAAAAGAAACAATCATAAGAGTGAGGGGATCATACAGAAAAAGGGAAAAGTCTTTCTCACACATCAGATAGAAGATTCCCATTCAGAATATATAAAGAAGTGTTAAGATCAAATACCAAAAAATAAGTCATATAATGAGTAAATACAATAATGAAGTGAATGAACTTTTGCAAAAGAAGAGAGGCAAATAATCAATAAATACTTGAAAAAGTGTAACAGCCTTCCATATCATGGAAATGCAAAATAAAACTGCTTTGAAGCCAGGCACACTTTTAATCCCAGCATTTGAGAGGCAGAGGCAGGTGGATCTCTGGGAGACTGAAGCCAGTCTGGTCTACTTAGTGAATTCCAGGCCATCTGGGGCTACAGGGACACCTTATTTCAAAAACCAAACAAACATAAAACCTGCTTTGAAATTCCATCTCACTCTAGTAGAATGTCTATCATAAAGAAAATAAATGACAGTAAATTCTGGCAAAGATGTTGGAAAAGAGGAACACTTATTTATTGCTCATGGGAATGTAAACATGTGCAGCCAGTATGAAAGTCGGTGTTGAGGTTCTACAACAAAGGACCCATTCCACAGAAGGGAGTTCATGCCTGGTATTATAAACCTAGCCAACTACCCATGACTAGAGAGGTCATAGACCCTAGAGGAGAAACACCTACCAACTCCCTAAATAAATATCACTTCTAACTGCATCCTAAACACTTGCCCTTCTAAGCACAGATAAATAGAGCTCTCACCTCTCATCAAAGTATCTCTCTTTGTAGCGGATGGAAGCTACTACACCGACTCACAAAATGGTCAGAGAATAAGTGGCCATGGAGGGCACAGCCCCAATTAGTACGTCTACAACACAATTCCATACACCTAAGGATCAGGAAACAGCACAGAAGAGGGACAGAAAGAGTATAAGAGCCAAAGGACCAGAAAACCAGCTGTGTGATTGTCTTCTACACGGGGCTGTATCCATGAAACTTGAGTCATATGGTTACCTAAAACCGGCATAATGGTCACACCAGTCAACGTGCCATTGAGGATGGGGGAAATTGCATAATGGATGTTGAGAGAGGGAGAAAGTTTTCTCCAGGGACGAGCCCCTGACAGGTGATCCAACTGCAAGTGGTCATTCTTAAATTCTTAAACCTGTTTACATATGAGCTCAGCAGGAGCTACATAGACACCTAGATATCTAGACAGACAGACAGGCAGGCAGATAGATAGATAGATAAAAGAATTAAAGAGGTCATCAATCCAAGAGGACATAGGAGCAAGAGAGGACTCTGAAGTGTGTCTGGGAGGGATGAAATGATATAAATATAGTGGACTCATGTATGAAATTCTCAAAAAAAATTTAAAATCTAATAATAGAGTTACATCATGACTCAGCTATATCACCTCTGGTTATATGCCCAAAAGACTACCAGTCAACATACCACACAGATATCTGCACATCCCTGTTCAGTGCTGTACCACTCAAAATAACCAGGAAATGGAACCAGTCTAGATGTCCATCAACAGATAAATGGATAAAGAAAATGTACATATTGTTGATTCCTACAAAGTGAAACATTCTCTCCGGGCACAAGAAGGGAGACTCATAAAACTCAGAAACCAAATAAAACATACAAGGTGTAGGAAGTATATGAACCATGCAGACACAGGAAGCCCCTGAAAGCTGCAGGACTCCTCACCACCATTGTATACACAGTAACAATTTTTGAGTAGAGGAGACTTTGATCAGCGGAGAGACAGATCCGTAACTTGTGCAGAGAGTTGTAAAGATAGAGCTTTTGGGAGATGTCACCTATGTTATGGTAGTCTTTTCAGTGATGGAGCTTTGAGTTACCTGTGCTCCTGCAAGTAACCCCTCACCTATGCTCCCATAAATAACTCCAATTGACTCACTGGTTCACTAAGCCAGACATAGGTGTTGTCATTGCTTTGGTCTTTCATCAATGACCTATCTGATGTGGTTAGACTTTTTTTCAGGTTTCTCTAAAAGTCACGCATTATTTACATACAATAGAATTTTATGCAGTCATAAAGAAAACTGAAATCATGACATTTGCTGGGAAATGAATAGAACTGGAAATCAATACTAAAGAAGTAAGCCAGACTCAGACAGACAAACACCCTATTTTCTGTCATATGTTGTGATGGTTAATGTTGATTGTAAACTTGATAGGATTTAGAATCACCACAGAAATAAGTCTCTGGGAATGTCTCGGAGGGATTTCTCTAGATTAGGCTAATTGAGGTGTGAAGACCTACTCTAAATGTGAATTGTACCATCCCACAGGACGGTGTCACAGAGTGAATAAAAAGGAAAAAGGGAACTCAACAGCAGCACTCATGCATTCATCATGCCCTGCTTCTTTTTAAATTAAATTTATTTATCCTTTAGTGTGTGTGGGTGTGGGTGTGTGTGTGTGTGTGTGTGTGTTTGTAACATCTTTTTTTTACTTGACTTATAAAGTCTTAGGTTCCTATATGTCTTTTACATACATCCTTAGTTTCGGTTTGCCTGCCATCCAAACTCACTCTTCCTTCTTGAAGTTGTTTTTGACATATTTTGTCACAGCAACAAGTAGCTAATACACATGTGAAGTCCATATTTAAAATCGTGTGTGTTTGTATATGTAAGTCACAAACTATAAAGTGGATTTCAAGAGAGGAGGAAGTGATTTTAAGGGAGGCAGGAACTATATGGACAAAGTAAGGGAACCAACCAGAGAACGATAGAGGACATCAGGGAGGGCAGTGTGGTAGGGAAACAAATGAAAATAAAATGATATATACTATGAAAATTCCATAATGAAATCGATTACTTTGACCTAGATTGTTCATTACAAACATCTTTTTAAAAGGAAAAGAGAGAACTATACTTGAAAGGGAGACTCTGTAATAAATAAATGCCATGTCACTTAGATAGTAGATGAAAACCTCTGGTAAGGAAACATTACAAACAAATCAAAGATGTCACACTTGAACTGCTCCCAAGACATTCAGTGGTGACTGTGCACAGTTTTCCAAGTTGCAGACTTTATGTTTTGGTCCAGTTGCTAAAGAATCTCCCAGGATACTCTCTGCATTCCTAACCAAGACACATAGAGGAGAATCAATCGGGTTTTTAGTGATCTCTGGCAGGCACCTGCAGTGATTTCACCTGAACTATTTCTGCATGCACTGGGATTTACCAAGGGGAAATACATCCTGTAATGCCAAGAAAAAGTGAACTATAAGAACATCTTTGCCTTTAGAGATAGAAAATATTTTAATATCATGAAGCTCCAAAGCAGCTTTAAGCACCAAGTGGAAAAACTTATGTGGCTTAATTGGGGGTTGAATGATCTCTTACCTATACAACAATCAGTCCATTATGTTTCTTCACTCCAACCTGTCCTTCCTAAGGAAAAATAGGTCACATCTGCTTAAATAGCTATATGGGCTTCACACAGGCAGGAGATAAAGTTCATCACAAGCCACATGGAGTTGTTTATTATTCTGGCTCCAAGCTCCTCCTCCATTTCATCACCTTTCATTTCTATTTACACAACAAACAGTTTTTTAAAGACTGATGTTTGCATTTTAATTATAAGCATGCCCTAAGAATGAATTTAACATTTTGAAGTCCTCAAACAGATGCAACAAGAATTTGAAGAACAAAGGTTTAAAAGTAGTTGGTTCATGAGGTAAGGAAGCCAAGCGGTTATCTCAAGGAAGCATGGTACACCCAATTTATCAAGTATCTACACTTCACTTTATAATAGAGTAAGTGATAAATGGTATGGTCATCCAAAGGTCTTAGGTAGAGGTAACTTCTTAAGGATGAGAAATCATCTGATAAGAATGGTTCTGTTTGAACCTTGCTTCAGGGTCAATGACAAAATCACAGCCTCTATTAGGACTCCATTCACGGACTGTTTATAGTAAATTAACCAAGGTGTAAGGTATACTGCCTTTAGTCCCAGATTCTTCTGCATTTTTGGAAAAAATGGATTTTAACATTTGACTCAAATGAGAAAGGAAATATATGGGAAGGTTGTAAACTTTTAAGAAATAGGAGCTAGTTGCTCAGCGTAGCGTTTTCAATGCAGCTGAAACCATACCCAATTAATTGTGAGGTCACATTACTCTTTTCAGTCTTTGTCTCCATTTCAAGTAAAAATGATTGGGTTGAAAGAAGTGGCTTTGCAAATTTAATTGAGGAAAACCTATAGTTTTCAAAAGGACAGAGGAGTCTCCTTAGTTATATAGTAAACCACCATCACTGCACGCGGTTTATTTAGCTTTGGCTCTAGGCTTACTTAGAATCAGAAAATTCTGTAGTCTCCTGAAGGGTCCCAATTCTAGTAAGTTTGATCACAACAGGCTATGTTTCTTCACCACTACACAGCTTCATCTACACTAGAATTAACTATAGCCATATTCATGAGTTTTATATTATCCTGAGTGCAGTGAAAAACATCACCAATTCATATTCCATTGGAGCACAAAATTGCAATTGTAAGAGTATTAGCTATGGGCTGGAGAGATGGCTCAGTGGTTAAAAGTACTTGCTACTCTTGCAGAGGACACAGGTTTAATTCCCAGCAACCATATGGCAGCTCACAAACATAACCCCCCGTAACTCCAGTTCCAAGAGATCCAATGCTCTTCTGGCTTCCTTGGGTACCAAACATACATGTGATGCACATATATACATGGAAACAAACACGAATACATGTAAAATAAAAATAGATTTGTAAAAATATATCTATTAGCTACACTGAGAGTCTGAGAGACAGCTCAGCTAGAAGATGTATTTTCCATGCACACTTGGAGACCTGATTTTAATCCCTGGAACTCACATAAAGGTGGCCAAAGAGAAACAACTCGATAAAATGATCCTCTGATCTCAACAAGCGCATCATGACATACACATATACAGAGACATCATGCAGACACACACAATAATAATAAATAATTTAAAAAATATTAGCTACATTTAAAGAAAGAAACATATATTTTAAGACAGGATCTCATTGTATAGCCCTGACTGATCCTGAACTCAGAGATCCACCTGCCTCTGCCTCCTGAGTGCTGAGATTAAAGGGGTGCACCACCATGCTCAGCCCAAGAGGGGAAAATGTATTAGAGCTCATTGAGGAAGCAAAAGGCTCTTCAATGAAAACTTTTATTCCTGGTGTCTAAGAGCTGCAGAATTTGAGATGTTATGATGCATTCTCTTTATTAAATACAGGCTAAAGAGGTGAGTGGGAGTATTTAAAAGATAAAATGATGCAAACGATATATAGAACTCCAGAAAATCCTGCACATTGACTTTATTGGGTCATTACATTCATTCCTAAGATAACCAGCTTATAAAAACCAATTCTTATGAGACTCATAGGCGGTCTCACTATTTCAATTACATTTGGTTTCATGACTGGATTAATAATGAATGATGTTTATGGTTTGAAAATGATTATTAATAGTAGTTGTGATATTTTAAAGAAGTCATTACATTTTAGTTGCCATGTGTAACTATTCTCATTTTCACAGATGAAACATACCACTCAATACATAATAGCCCTTGATGAGAATAATATGTAGAAAATAATTTTTCCCTTGAAAATGTGACCATCTGTATAATATAATTGGAAGAAGATGACATTCCATGTGGGATAGTCTCCACCCAAAGTCATTAATTTTCATACTGACATTGAAATATGATCCTCTAAAAAGAATGTTTCAGAGTTTGGTATGTAACTCAGACGTAGAGCCCTTGTCTAGCATGTGCAAGCCCCTAGGTCCCGTCCCCAGCAGCAGTAGAAAAAAAATGTTTCATATATAAATAAGTCCCTTAGAACATGCACAATCAATATATTATAGCAGAACTTGACTAGAGTTTTTAAGAGCATTGCTAACAATGAAATTTTCAGAGATGAGGATTAAAAAATTGTTGAAGACCTATCATTGTAGTTTTAATTAGTTCAGAAAGGTTTTCTTTCATCTGAATGAACCTTTTATGAACCAAACACTAGCTGATACTTTGTCATAAAACTTTTCCCTGAAAATTATCTCCATCTATCCCTCAATCCCTAAAATTTATAGGCTAATCATTTCTCTCTGCCTTTAGCTACTGCCCCCTAACATTATTGATTTATAATCATAATCTTTATCTCCAACTATCTTCCATAAAATCACCTCTAAGACTCAAATGTCCATTTCAAAAATTAGTTTCCCCAGAGCTTTACACCATAGCCCCACTTAGTATAGTCAGCTTCCTGAGTACCCCTAAACTAAGCACTCTACTACTTCCTTCAATTTGCAAGGTCCTACTCCTCAGTGGGTAAAATGGACCCCCTTCCCTAACACCAGTCTATCATTACATTCTAATCATTTCCATATATATATATGTGTGTGTGTGTGTGTGTGTGTGTGTGTGTGTGTATGTGTATCACAAGTAATAATTGTATCTTTCATTTATATATTTGGTTTAATAATGCTCAACTGTTTGTACAGTACCTTCTATGCAGAAGGCACATAAGTACCAATAAACAAATCTTTTATCCAAAATGCATTCCCTTCATAGTTTGGTCCCAAAATATTCAGTGGCCAGTACATGCTCCTGAATATATATAGCTCCCTCCCATTACCATGCATAAGCACGCATTCAGCAAATAAGAAAGTACCTATAGAGGGAAGAAGAGTTGTTATCTTCAGTTGTATACCACACAGTGAGCCCACCAGGCTCCAATGGATAGTTCCAAACCTGTGGCCACACAGATGATCCTGGTTAAAATCAGTGGATCATACTACAAAAACAAAAAGGCTTGAATGTAGAAAAGGGACCTTTAGGGAAGAGAGGGATGACAGGGGTGGGAGGGAGAAAAAGGAAGTTGAGGGTCCAAGTGAACAGAATGCACTGTACACAGGTAATGAAATTATCAAAGAACAGTTTAATCACTAAAATAAGGAAGTACATTAGAAAACACTTATATTCAACCCATAGTGGTACTAACTGGGACATCCTTTTACTGAGTAGCAAGGAGAAATAAGAATTTTTAAAAGTATTATATCTGAAGTTCTAAAACTGGCATCTTAGGAATCCTCTGACATATTATTAAAGATTTGCAAAGTCTGGGAAATTTTTATTTTATACTTTTGTTTAGTTAATCCAAAAACGTAATATGCCACATTGTAGACAGTCAGAGTGTCCTCTTTAAACCAGAAGCTGTCTCTTACTTTCCTATCTTTTTACTTTGATGTATACTGGTTTTCAATCATTTTGGCTTCCAAGTGATTTCCCAGATTGACAGTATGTAACTCACTGTGTATTGATAAGCATGTCTGACTTCCTCTCAGTTGGCATGTCCTAATGTTCAAATGACAGCAATCAACCCACATCTGCTTGAAGCCATCTGAATTCTTATACTAGATAAAAAAGCAAAACTTAATACTGTAGTAATAATTTGTGCTGAGAAGTCATGTTCACAGAATAAGAGTTTAGGTTCTAAAGTGTTTGCTTTTCAGAAACTAAGACCTGATTGAGCATAATCTTCATAGTATAATGGAACTAAATGTTAGTTTTAATTGTCAATGGTTATTATGATATCAGAAGAGGGTGTCTTAGCAGTTGATCAACAAACCTCATAAGACACAGTAGAAACAAAATTTTGAAGGAATTTAAAACAGAAAAGTAGTGAAAGAGTGAATAGAGGGAAAAGAATAATAAAGTGGAAGCTGTCAGTATTCACAGGGTCACGCAAAGAACTGATATATTGCTTGAGTTCTCTTTCTATTCATGCCAACTTTAATACTTCACATTGAGTGAAATAAAATGCATATTAGACTTTAAGTAGATAAGTAAAATATGTCATCCTACTATGTCTTTCAACTATCAAAAATAATAGTAAATTTGTTTCAGCAAAACTGCATTTACCTAGTTAATCATAGTGAAACAGGAAGGATGGAGTGAGGTGGGGAATGGGAGAACATGGTAGAGGAGGGAGTGTGGGGAGCAATAACAAACACGAAAGACCTTTGAGAAGATCATGTGAAAGCCTGCCACTGTTACGAGCTTCCAAAATACATGCACATAAATACATGCATATAAATACATGCATATAAATACATGCATATAAATACATGCACATAAATACATGCACATAAATAGCCTGGAAAGATGGTTCAGTGATTACGAGCACTGGATACACTTGCAGAGGACCCAGGATCAGTTCCCAGCATCTACATGGCTAACATTATCCATTGGATCCAGGGGACCCAATGCCCACTTCACTTCTGTGGACATTACATGACACAGTACACTTACATACATGCAGGTGAAACACTCAAACACATAAAACAAAAATAAATAAAATTTTTAACTATATACACATACATATATAAAAGCAATTAAAATGGAATTATACTATAAATATCCTATAATTCCTATCCCTAATATCCCAAATTCCCACCACTAGCTGAAGAGCTATTGGCAATTGATGTCTATTAGGAGAAGAAAAGTCAGTTCTCTTCAAGGATACTGCCCCTAAGAAGATACTCATGCTCCAGCAGATGGGTCTAACTTATAACATATACTGGCAGGGCTGAGTGGACTCAGTCGATAACAAAAAGAAGAATACATGAAGTTGGGAGGAAAGGGTGGTATGGCAGGGAGGAATCTAAGTAGGAGGAATGGAGTAGACTTAAATCAAAACACATTGTATAGAAGTATGAAATTCTCAAACAAAATGCTACTAATATGAATTCTACAGGATTATAACTACTTGTATTGATCTATATCTGTGCATGCTAAGTGTGACTCTGCAAAAACTATTTTTCATGTGATTTAGACCCAGAGTGGTGCCACATTCAGAGAAACACAGTGTAAATATGTATACCATTCTTTGTCCAAGGCCCTTGAAAAACCTAAAAGATAGCCACAACAAACTTCTTAATACTTGTGTTTAAATTCCTTTACTTTTCTTATCAATTAATATCTCAAAAATCATGAGTTTCTTACTTTAACACCTCAGAGATCTCTTTCTACTACTTATATTCTGTTTCCATGATCTCCAACAATCACCTCTCTCTCCTTATCTTCTGTACTTCAGCTTTCCCTTAATCTGAGCATTTTCAGCTTCTCTTATCCTCCACTGCCAAAATTCTAGATTCCAAAAGAGAATGTTGAGTACAGTTTCTTCTACTCTGAAGGCATGGATTCTCCATAATTTACCAAGGTATTAGGACTAGGATATGGAGTCTATACTTTCTACCTTGCCAGTTTGCATGCAAGTGATTTTTTTTCCTTGTGTGTGTGTGTGATAGGTGCATGGGAGGCTATGTTAGATATCTTTTTCTATTAGTCTCCACTTTTTTTTTTTGAGACAGAGTCTCTTACTGATCCTGAGTCTTGGCCTTCATTGCTAGGCTGGCTGGCCAGCAATCTCTGCCTGACTGCCTCCCACCCCCACATTAGGGCTACAGGCATATGCAGCCACATCTAGCTTTTGCATGGTTGCTAGCAATTTGAACTTGGGTCCTCTTATTTTCACAGCAAGTGTTTTTATCATCTGATCCACTCCCCCAACCCCCAGCTTTTTTTTCTTTTTTAAAAAAGTCCATATGATCTCCTCCAAAACGTATGGTTAACTTTTCTTAATCCAAGTAGATAAATAATATGAAGAATATCCTACCATTTGTGCTTATTGTAAGGACCCCCCAGAAATGGAAAGTGAAGGCTGCAGCAAATCTGACTCCATTTTGTTAGAGAAAAACCTCTGGTATGTAAGCCTGATTTCCCAGCTCCAGAAAAGGCCACAAACAGTCTTTCCCACACTCATAGGAAAACACCTGCAAGGACGTAGCCTTCAAATACCAGACGGTTTTGTAAAAACACCCTACTTAGGACTACATGAGATCTGGTCAGGTTGACCAAGGCTAAAATCAGAGACATAAGACCTTGTAACATCCTTTGGTCAGCACATTCCACGGGCCCTGTAACCTGAATATGAGTAAGATGTTTTTTCACGCCAGTGGGCTTCCTTAACCAATCCCAACCCTTGTCCCTCCTCTCTTTGTTTTAACCCTATAAAAGATCACCTCACCTTCCACTCGGGGCCACTGTCTTATCACCCGCTGCGTCGGTGTGCCAGACTGTGGACCGAGCTCCAGCTTGTAAATAAAGACCCTTTGTTCTTGCATTAGATTTGACCTCCCTGGTGGTCTTTTGAGAGGATTCTATAACCTGGGCACAACACTTACAAAATGGAATGTGTATATAGTTTCATTTAGAAAGAATAGTTATACATATGTATCAAAAGATGACAGGATGATTGACTCTAGGGAGGAGAATTTGGTGAATGAGAAATAGAGTTGGAAGGAGTCTTACTTTTTACTATATTTTCTTTTTCTTTTTGTCTTTTTGAGACAGGGTCTCCCTGTAGGCCCACCTGGCCTGGAACTTGCTATGTAGACCAGGCTGGCCTTGAACTCACAGAGATCCATTTGCCTCTGCCTCCCCAAGTGCTGGGATTAAAGGCATGCACCACTATACCCTGTTTTATATTTCCTTTTTTTTCAGCTGTATTATGACATTTACATACTATGGATTCCAAAATAAAATTGTTTTCAGTTTGTATTTGTATTTTTTTTAGGAATCCAGGCATGCTGGCTAACATCTTTAATCCCATCCCAGCACTCAAGAGGCAAAGGCAGGCAGATCTCTGTGAGAAAGAAGCCAGTCTGTTCTGCATAGCAAGTTCTGAGCCAGCTGGGGATACAGGGAAGTTGTGTCACAAAAAAAGAAAAGAAAAAAGGAAAGAAATATTGTATTTTGCTATAAAGAACACCAACTAGACCAGACAAATATTGTCATCCCTAGCTTATTGCCAAAAGAGCTGAACTCCTAAGAGTTTAAATAACCTGGCTAATTTACACAGTTCATAAGTGACAAAACAGAAATACAAACTGCAAACCAAAGGGGTCCAAAGTCCTTTACACTGCATCATACTATTTCAATTCAAAATAGAACAAATAACTACAGTAATGGAAACAAAATAATCATATCTTCCTGACCTAATTATGGAATACTCTAAACTCTGGGCTAGAGAGATAGCTCAGCAATTAACACAGCTTGCTGCTCTTTCTGAGGAGTAGACTTTGGTACCCAGCACCCAGTTGTGTGGTTAACAACCACTCTAATTTCAGCTCCAGGGAATCCAATATCCTCTTCTGGCCTCCATGGGCACCATACTCAGGCACACACACACAGAGATACACACACACAGACACACATACACACACAGCATAAATAAAAATAATAAAATAAATCTTTTAAAAATATTTTAAACTCATCTCAAGTAAAGGACAAAGGACATTTAAAAAGATTAGAGATTTATAGTGGCATCCAAACATAACTTATCTACAAATAAAGTTAGTGAAAAGTATACAAAAATCTATATCTTGAAAAATGTTAAAAACATTACTGAGAAAACTGGAGGAACATCTAAACAAATTCAGTGTTACACTCACTGATTGGAAAACTCAACCTCAAGTTTTCAGTTCTCCCAGATATGATCCATAAGTTCAAGGAAATCATTATTTAAAACCAAGCAACTTTATCATAGAACTTGAAAGCAAATTCGAAAACTTACATTGCATTATAAAGAATCAAAATCCCCCCCCCAAAAAAAAACTAAGCTTGGGAACTTACATCCTACCTGTAAGACTTGCTATAATGCAATAGCAATCAACATAATGTGTAACTAACATATGATATGCAAATATGTATCATTGGAATATCACAGAGCAAAAAGGCTCCACAAGCCATGGTCAAATGATTTGAGGGGACTTTATTATGAAACAAGGCCTCACTCTACTGCTCAGGCAGGCCTGGAGCTCTCAATGTAACCTACACTGGCCTTAAACCTGTAATTCCCTTACCTTAACCTCCTGAGTACTGGGATTAAAGTCATGCCTATCAAGCCCAGCTGTAGGCAAGTAATTATTGACAAAGGTCCAGAATGATTGAATGGAGAATGGAAAATGTTCAGTTCCTTAAAACAAATAGATCTCTTTCGTGGCCTGACTGTTCATGATTTCTCCATCCCAAATTTTATGTACTGAAATCCCAACCACCAAAGTGATAGTATTAGGGTGAAGGCTTGTGGTTGAGGATGTGGCAATGAGGGTGCCGTACGTCCTCATCCAGTAAATTAGTGCCCGTGTACAAGAGGCCTTACAGAAACCCTTTCCTGTGAAATGAGGTCATAACGAGATGGCACTGTCTTTGAGCAGGGGACTCTCAACAAAAACAGAATCTGTCCACATTTTAATCTTAGACTAACCAGTCTCTGCAAGTGTGATGTCTATTTGTCGGGTATAAGTTACTCAGGCTATGCTTTTTTTTTTCTAGTATCCTGAATGGATTAAGACAATATAAAGACGGGTCAGGGAGATGGTTATTTTGGTAAAGGCATTTGTTGCCAAGATCTGATGACCTGAATTTGATATCCAGTACCCACATGGTGGAAGGAGAAAATCAACACCCAAAAGTTGCCCTCTGACCTCCATATGCATACCTTGGCACAGCACATGTGTTCCTACACACATACATACAAACAAACACATACACAATTAATACATAAATAAATAAACGTAAAATAATGTATTTCAAAGGATTAACTCTAATCTCAAAACATACAGAAATATTGTCTCAATATGAATGATGATATTGAATATAAAAGCTTAACAAAAAAAGCTACTATAAGAGATAGGCAACAATTTCTTGGAATGGAATACAAAAAAATTCATTCCTTAGAAAAAGAAAAACAAAGATAAGGTCGGAATTTCCTTAAAACGTCAGATTTTTCCTCATCAAAAGATACCATTAGGAAAATGAACATTCAAGCTTCAGACTTGGAGGGGGAAAAAAAACTATAACTAAGCTGTATCCGGAATGTGTAAATGCCTCCTACAAATCAATTTTCATTGAATTTTTGTGATTTTCACACAATTTAGTTTGATGGTATTTAGCTCCCTTCCAAATCACTAATCAGTTTTTAAAACTGCTTTCTGATTAGTTTTAAGGCCTACTCCACAGGAGGAAATACATGTCTGGTACTGCAAATGTGACCAGGAATCCATGGTCTGGGAGCTCACAGACTCCAGAAGTGAATATACTACTAGTATTTTGCTAAATAGAGTCTCAAATTATCCTCTAAATTCATATCTCTCTACCCATAAATTAGTACAGCTCTCAGACCTCATCAAGGAGTTTCTTTGTGCAGTGGATGGTGGTTAATGCAGAAAGTCCAGGAGGCCAAAACGCGAAGAATAAGCCTTAGTGAATGCTCAGCCACAAATGGGCCATCTATACCGCACCCTCCTACCCAAGGCTCAGGGACCATCTCAGAAGAGGGGATGAAAAGATTCTAAGAGTCAGATACCAGGGAGGACTGGGGCAAAATAGTGTCTTCTGGACATGACAAAATTGCTGTATTCCTGGCTCACAGTAGTTACAGTTATCTGCAAAGAATTGCAGAAGATTAAGCTAGTCAGCTTTCTAGCATGGGAAAGGGGAAAACTCAGGAGGCCCCAACACTAGCCGAGGATATATGGACAGGAGATGGCATCTGGAGGATAGGAAGCCAGTTTTCATTAAAGGTGTGGCTCCTGGTAGGCTGACCATGTTCCAGTGGATGGTCCACATACAGAAGTACATGGCCAGCACAAACAGGAGTATTACAGAATTTTAGATTTTAAAAAGAAAGATACAAAGTTGGGGGGTAGGAAGTTTGGGTGAATCTGGGAAAAGATAAGGGGAGGAATTGGAATGAATATGATCTTGAATGAAATTCTCAAAGAATTAATAAAAATATTAATTAAAATGATTCGATTAAAGAATGTTTGTTAAAGCTTTATTCAGATTAGCCCAAAATCACAAATATACTGGATGTCCACCAGTAAAAGAATGGGAAGCAAACTGTGGTATGTCTACACAATGGATTCCTACCCCACAGTAAAGAGGAATAAACTACTACTACCTAGTACAGCATGGAAGAATGTCACTACAGTGAGTGGAAGAAATCAGTCACCTAGGGTTTCATATAAATGAAATGCTAAAACAAAACTAATCTATGTTAATGAAAGCCAGAACACTAACTGTCTGGTGAAGAGAACTGACTGTATATAGGTACAAAGGAACTTGCTGGAGTGATGAAAATCCTGTACCTTGGAGTGTCAGTTATAAGTCTATAAATATTAAGAAAACTAACTATATACATAAGATCAATAGAGATTTTAGGGTATATGTAATTACATATCATTTAAAAGTTAACAAAAGAAAAAGAAATCAGGGACAAGAAGAACAGCTGGTATAACATTTTATGACACTGTTCCATGTGTTATTTTGCTTCAACTGTAGTAATTCTGCCATGTGCTATTTTTAGAATGTAAGTCATGGAGGTTTGAGTTACATCCATTTAACTTGCTTCACGTGATACCAATTCTACTCCCAATGACTAGTGAGATTGAGGAAGAGAAGGAGGAGAAGGAGGAGGAAAATAGCTGATGAATAAAAAACAGAAACTTGAATTTTAGTATGGAAAAATACAACAGAAATCAATATGATAAATATATTAGACCATTTACATTTAAGGAATATCATTTATCAAGCAATTTGCACCATTTAAGTATGCAGAACATCAGTTACGAAAACTAGCTCTTTGAGTAAGTTTGCATTCCATCTCTTCTCTACTGTTGAGTTTAGTTTGTACCATCTGTTATGTGAGTTTAAAGCAAATGCTGCATCACTGTCAGTGTTTTATGTTGTGTGTCAAGACAGGGGTATGTAGGGCAGTAGGTAATATATAGATGATATTTCGATGTCTTCTGAGAAGTACTAAAACATGAAGACCTATGGCCTTTTCATCTTTAAAAAAATGAGCATAATTAAGTGAAAATGATCAGTTAAAGCTCCTACGACATGAACAACAAAGTCAAAAATAGAAAGTATCTTGACAGGATCTGCCAAGATAGCTTTAAAACATTTCTGTAATATTTTTACTTAATGTTCATAGGAGTAAATGCATCTTCAGAGAACAAAGTCAAAGCTTACTCATTAAGCTCCAGCGGTAACAGAAAATAGGCGAGCACTGTACATTTGGAACTATTGGATCTACTTGAGAATTTGTAACAGATAAAATACCTTGGGACCAGTGAAACAGCACAAGAGTTAAAGGCACTTGCCACCAAGTCTTATGTCATGAATTTTATTCCCAGGACCCACATGGTAGAGGGAGAGAAGAGACTCCAAGGAGTTGTCCTCTGACCTCCACATATATGCTGTAGCATACATTCACAAACACACACACACACACACACACACACACACACACAAACACACGCACACATGCACACATACACACACACACATACATACATATAGAAATAAGTAAATAAATTAATGTAGCATATTCTGGTCTTATTTGGGCTCAGTATTTCCTCACTATGCCCCAACTCCTTCATTTTTGAATGAGACTATATATTCCTGCCATTGTCTGTTTTAAGTATGTGATTTGTGCTTTTGATTTTACAGGAGTTATAGTTGACAGATTTAGTTGAGTCTCTTCAGATTCAAAAAGTCTCTTAAGTGTTGAGACTCTTAAAGTCTATGGATATTTTAAAAGTTGAACTGAATGTATTTTGTATTATGAAGTGACCATGAGCCCCTGGAGACCAGGAAGGAGAATGTGGTGGTTAGAATCACAAATGCCCCGCCCCCGGGGCTCAAATATTTGAATGCTTGTATGATCCCCAATTGGTAGCTCTGTTTGTGGAGGGTCATGGAGTCTGTAGAAGGCAGAGCATTGCTGAAGGAAGTATGGTCACTGTGGGCAGTTTTCAGGAGGTGATAGTCTCATCACCCCACTTCCAGTTTGCTCTTTATGCTTGCTGTTGGAGATACGGAGCTCTTGGCATCCTAGTCTGCCCCCATGCCTGTGTGCCACCATGCCTCCCTGTCATGTTGGATTATTTTTTAAATTTTATTTGGATTCTTAACCTTCTGGAGCTATATGCCAAAATAAACTCTTCTATTTAAAAAAATCAGAGTTAAAGTACCTGAGTTTTCAATCCCAAAAGAGTCAGTAAAGAAGAAAGATGAAACAAGTCCTAACATTTCCATGTTTTTGGAAATGTTTCCACTAAATACAAATGAGAACCTGCTGTAAAGAGATATATCAGAAACACAGGATATGTGATTTGTGGAACTATCAATAGCCAGGGTACCAGATGCTCTAGTTCCCTCAGACTTCCACTAATTCAAACATGTAAGAAAAGGTCTTTAAGTGATATGGGCAGAGATGCTAGAAAAACACCATAAGAAATTATACATCAGTCCATTATACCAAACAGACAGTGGAGTTACCCTGTCAAGGAGTACTAGATAAATGGAAATTACTGTTATTATTTTCAGTAATGCTGTCAGAGTCATCTTAAAAGATCTTTTCAGCTATTATAAGCATTTTGGTACATTTATATTTTCTATTTGTGATAACTGGTAACATGCATCCTTATGATAGGGTATCAGTAAAATGAGGAGAAAAGCAACACTTTGCAAATTATATTCAGATCTGTCTTTGGAAGGTTGGACCCCAGATAGAGATTATAGTGAATCTCAATTCTAATATCTGATGTAATTTTTTTTATCTAAGGCAGTCTGTCTCAAGATCAATACTCTGAAACATTTTAATGGTAATCATATACTAAGGAGTATATTTTTAAATTAATCAAAAGAAAAATAATAAGCATAATGGTGTCAGTACAGCAATAAAAATAGGAGACAAATAAAAGTAATATATGCCTAACACTTGAATGCTTAGGATAATTATAATACTTAAATTTAAATACCATTCACGGGACTGGAGAGATGGCTCAGTGGTTAAGAGAACTGACTACTTTTGCAGAGGACCCAAGTTCAGTTCCCAGCACCCACTGGCAACGAATAACCATTTGTAACATCAGTTCCAGGGGATCTGACACCATCTTCTAATCTCCATGGGCATTTCGCAAAATGGGTGCACTTAAATACCTGAGGGAAAAACATTCAAACACACAAAATAAAAGTACATAAATCAAAAAAAGTTTTAAGATATAAATATCATTCAGCCACTAACAACTGTAGCAGTGGGCTAGGGATGCAGTTCACTCGGCTAGTATGCACAAGTCTTGGATTTTATCCCTAGCACCACTATATATGTTCAAAGATTGCATGATGCTGAGTGTGGAGAATTTCAAAACTACTATAGAAATGGATAGGCATCAGAATAAAGAAAAAATGTTAAGGTATACATGATACAAATACAAAATGTAACTGTGTACACAAAAGCACAGGAAAGTACTCAAAAACTAGCATGATTGGGCTTTATTCTATTTCTTTAATGATATTTTATATTACTTAATAATGAATAAATGTTAGTAATTGTATAACTTTAGCACAATAATGCCATATATCATTCATTTAAAATGTGGACTGTAATAGATACAATGCTAACTTTTTATATATTAACTTTCTATTTAATTTACCCCTCTCCCTGCAAGATACCCAGAATCTCTGCTATGTCTGTCTCCATACTGATATGTAAACATACCTATTCAGGATCTAATTTTCTTTCTATAAAACTTATACCATACCCTATATATCATGTTGAAGATTTATCATGATCAACCTTAGTTAATCACCTATCTCTGCATCTCTCCAGGTCAAAATAAATCATATTTCTAGTAATTATTTACAGTAAAGTTTTTTATTATTTAAGTAGCTTTTGTCTACCAAATAAGATTCAAGTTGTTTCCAGTTTTACCACCATAAAGAAGCTGCTTATATATTACATATACATTAAGTTATAGTGTCTTTAATTCTATAGTGTAACTTCTCAGACTTGTGATTGCTAGGTAAAAGATCTATTCATTTTTACAAACATAAAATACATCTTCCTATAAAGGTCCTGGATTCATAGTCTCACCAGCAAAATGCAAATATCTGCTTTCTTAGATTTTCATTAGTATTGAATGTTATCAATCTTTTGTATCTAGTAATTGGAAAAGTGAAAATTGTATCTCCAACACAAGGTTTTTGAATGCTAATAAGGTTATGTTTCTTCTTTTTAGTCATCTGCTTTCTCATCACTATGAATGTAAACAGTCTTGTATGTCACTTCTCTAATCAATTTATGGGTAGACTTTGTCAACTGGAGGTATTAACTTCTTACCCATTATATAACTAAAAATATGTGGTCCAGAAAGTTTCTTGTTATTTGGGTTGATTTTTAGTAGTATATTTATTGAGTTTTATACATTTCATACAACAGTTCTTAATCAAATTTAGGCCCCCTCCCTATCCAACCCCCCAGCCACCAGATATTATGAATTCCGTCACACATGTTAAGTCCTTTCCAGTCAAGCATTTGCCCAGATGTCCTTTAGTGCAAATTCATCCACTGGAGTCTGGTTAAGCTATCTAGAGATTCTTCTCCCAGCAGTAATCAATCTCCAGTAGTTCTCAGTCTAAGTCTGGCCTGCTACCAATTTCTATCACTCCACTCTGGGCCCTTGTCTAATCTGAGTTGGTGTAGGTCCTGTACTTAATGACATCATTGCCACAAGTTGACATGTGTAAGTTTCCAGGGGCCTGAAAGCCCATGAGCCCGTGTTTCCCTAAGTTCACGAACCAGCCCTGGCTCTTACAATCTTTCCACCTCCCTCTTCCACAGTGATCCCTGAATTGTGAGTAGGTGAGGTCAGTATACGAGTCCTACCCAGGGATACAGATTCTCTAGTCTTTATTCTATAAATCTTATCCAGTTGTGGCCTTCTGTGTGAATAGCACTATGTGATTTGTGGAAGTTTCACTGGTGAGAGTTAAGGGGTGCTTCTTTTCTCTACTCCTCATTCCACTGTGTTCCATGAACCTGAGGTATAGAGGTTCAACTGTAGATATGTCACCTAGGACTTGACATCTCTTAATCGTATATTCTCTGTGACTGACCAGTTGTGGAATTCTGCTGTAGCCTCCATCTGTTGCCAGAAGAAGTTTCTTTGATGAGTGGGGTACTGTATACTTGTCTATAACTATAATCATCCATATTTAGCATACAGTAAGAAATTTCATTTCTTTAGAGATATGACAGAAACAGGGTTCTCTAGGATCTATCACCCACCAACTCCATGTATTTGGCTGAATCTCCAGTGCCACCCAAGAGTTCACCCTCATTGAGAGGGTTTTAAGTTCAATTAGACAGGTGTTGATTACCCCTCAGATGAGAGTGCTACTGCTGCACCAATAGAGGTAGTGTGCTGTGTCAGTTGTCATGATTATTAGAATTTAGGGTTGGGTTGGACCATTGATTGATTTTCTCCCTTAGCAGTTTGCATGTTATCATCTAACATTATAGGGGTTAAACTTCAGGCAGAAGGCTTTTAGGTCATTTGGGTTTCTATTGCACATTTTTTCATTAGGAAAAATGTTTACATTTATTTATATTTTATGGATATGAATGTTTTGCCTGCATGTATAAGTGCACCATGTGCATGTAGTGCCCAAGGAAGCCAGAAGGGGGTGACAGATTGCCTCTAACTGGAGTTATGAACTGTGGTTAGCCACCCTGTGGGTGATAGGAACCAAACTCAGGTCCTCTGCAAGAACATTCAGTGCTCTTAACTGCTGAGCAGTTAAGCCTCTCCAGCAGTTAAGCAGGAAACATTTTAAAAATATGTATGTCTATTAATGCTTTCCTTAATTGCTTCTAAGTTATCTATCTTGATTCCTGACCTTCACTTAACCACAAGGTCACAGAATCAGAATCCTAAATTTTCTTCTAATCATAAGGATTTCATCTTACATTGAAAATTATTAGTCTGCTTAGCATGTTTTATATATAAATAGCAAAATTATACAAATGTTCAGTAATCTTTTTTCCTACTGAAATATGACAGCTTTTATAATATTGATCTCTCAAATATGCTCTGAAATGTGTTGAAATTTACCATGTCCATTTCTCTGATTACTATTTCTTACATCATTGATATTCTGTTTTGATTACTCATGATTTATAACTTTTATCTGACCAACTCTATCCTCTGATTATTAATCCTGTAAAACCTCAAATTTGTTATAAGTTCTCATTCATTTTTTTCTTCTGACTAAATTTTGAAATAGCTTTTTTATCCCCAAAAAGGGTTTTACTTTGATTCTGTTATAAATTATTTTTCAACTACATATGCATTTGGCAAAAAATAACATTCAGATAATACTGTCTTCCCAAACTGTAAAAAGAATATTTCCCAATTTATTGCAGTATTGTTTCATATCCTTCAATAAAATGTTGTTTTTCATTCATACTTCTGACATAATCCTAGCTATTCTATATCTTGAAATATTACTGCAAATGAAACGTCTTACACATTTCTTATAGGGTAGAAGCTCATGCTTCATACATATCTTGAACCCTGCTTCCATTTATTTGTTCCTTCATGCATAGAGAGGATCAGTTCAGCAGATGGACCAGTCTAGATACGTGCCAGGGAACACCTCATCTCTGCCAGGATTCTCTCATCTATCTTGGAGTCATATCGTTTGCAATTTCATTACTGGGCACAAAAAAAAAGTACAGAATTCTTAGGCATGAAAACAGATCCCATTCATCATAACCAAGGTTCCCAATCTGTCAGATCAGCATGGTTTAAGTATTGGCCTCCATATAGTTGTAGGCAACCTCAGTGGATAAATTTTCCCAGAATCCCCCTAGGAGCCTTACAAATAAATCCTAAACCAGCTGTGGCAAATTTTCAAATCATCACTTGCTGAAATGCTCTTTTACTACTTTGTATATGTTTGTGTGTGTGTGTGTGTGTGTGTGTGTGTGTGTGTGTGTGTGAAAGAGAGACAGAGAAAGAGAGAGAAAGATTGTTCCTAATACCAAGGCATTTTATGAAATTTATCACAAAACAGGGCAGGGGGAATGTCAGCAACCTGTTTGAAAATTGATTTTAAGAAAAACTAATTTAACTTAAATATCTAAAATCATAGAAATAGCCAAACAAGGTAAGGTACATTCAATCCAGAGGGATGGAAACTGAATAAAAATTATATTTTCAAGTCTATATAAAGGGCATTTCAAAGAACAGTTCCAGACTGCCCTAATTACTTTGCTGTGATAAAACACCCTGACTAAAACCAACTTGGGTTTACTGTCTCTCTTACAAGTGATAGGTCCATTGTTGAGGGAAGCCAAGGCAAGAACTTAAGTGAGGCAGGTACCTGGAGGCAGAAATGAAAGCAGAGACCGAAGGAGCACTGAATACTGATTTCTACCTCTACCCACTGAGCCATCCCTGATGATACTTCTTTTTATTTTCCAGATATTTACAAGAAATATAATCAGAGAATAAAAGATAAAACAAGCCTTATTTAAAAGATGTATTGTGCTTGACAAAGATATTTAGGAATACTCCAAGGTATTTTGTCTTTCATTTTATCTTTGTCCTCATTTGCAATATATATCAGTTTCCTAGGGCTGTCATAACAAAATACCACAAGCATCAGAACTTTAATCTCACAGTTCCGGAGAAACCTAGGTGTCAAAAGATCAGGCCCTGCTCCCTCAAAAGTCTTTAGGAGAAGACCTTTTACTACTTCTAGCTTCTGATGGTTGCCAGCAACCCTTGATATTTCTTGTCTATGCCCATTGCAGTTTCTGTCTGCATCTTCAAATGGCTCTCTAATCCCATATGGTTCCATATTAACTTAATTACTTCTGCAAAGACCCTACTTCCAAAGAAGATCACTGTCACATGCACAGGTTACGTGGGTTAAGACTTCAACGTATTATTAGAGGACCCAATTGAATCTACTCTTTGAGCTCTCAAAATTCATGTCCTTCCCACACTCAAAATATACTTATCCAACCTCAATATCCAAGAAAGGTTTCCTCTTGTCTCCCCTCTTTACTTTCTCCTTTCCTGTCCAGATAGTATTCTAATGCACTCTGGTTTCTTATCATTGAATCCATGGACTAATTTCCAGTGTAACTTTGTCCAATGCTATTAGACAACCAGTGAACATATAAGCAAATCTTTATAGAACAAAAATTAAAATAAAATAGATCGATCAAATCTTTGCTCCCAGACAAGACTATTATTTCTGCTGGTAAAATGAAGCCAAAGGAGAAATCTTTGCTTGCCTAAAACCCTCATCTTTCTCTAATAGCCACAGAACAATATTATCAAGTGCTTTTCTGGCCCCACATAAATAACGTGGATCTACCACCATCCAAGCTACTGAGCAATATTTTGATTATTTGGCAACCAAGCAGTGCTCTCTGATTTTAAAATCACACTGTTAAGCCAAATGTTTCCATGTCTGCAGAAAAATTAATGTTGTCCCATCAGGAAGGGAGTTATAATTCACAGTTCAACCCTGATAACAGCATGAGTCAATTAACTAACCTTGGGAGCAAAACAGATCAGATTTTATTTTATTTTAAACCTTTTTAATAAATATGATATGCATGCCTATTGAGGTAACAGCCACCACTAGGAAATTATTTTGAACATAAATTAGTAGAGCAATTTGTCTACCCTACAGGTAAGCAAGTCTTTGGATTGATTTGTTTTTAAAAACAGAAATCAAAGTTGTCAAGGCAGAAATTTCATGCAGAAACGCTGAGGCATTGACAGGGAGCAAGGGAAATGAATGGTTTGCAAATGAAAGGAGTAGACTACAAGGCTGAATTCAAGTTAAAACTGTTTTATAGTAGACATCAACAAGCACTGGAACTCAGTGACAGCATGGATTCTCCAAGTACTATGTGAGCCAGTATAGGCCTTCCAAGCAGACCCAACTTCCTAGTTTGGGGGTCCCCAGTGCAAAATCAATGTGATGCTTTAAATAAGAGTGTCCCTCATACGTTCAAATGTTTGAATACTTTGTCCCCAGTTGGTAGCACTGTTTGGTATGTATGGAATATTTAGGAGGTGGAGCCTTGCTGGAGGAAGTACATCGCTGGAGGCAGGCTTTGAGAGTTCATAACCTTGCACCACTTATAGTTTTCTCTCTCTTCCTCATGTTTGCTGTTGAAGATCTGAGTGAGCTATTTGTTTCTTGCTCTTGCTGCCATGCCTCCCTGATACTGTGTATAGAGAATTAGTGCTACTTGACTTGATGGACTCTTATCCCTCTGTCACGGTAAGCCTAAATTCCTTCTGTAAGTTGTCTTGGTCATGATATTTGATCACAACAGAAAAGTAATTAATAAAGAAATTGGTACCAGAGACTGGGACATTGCTGTGATGGTCCTGTTCATGTGGATTTTGTGCCCTGGACTATTTTATGGAAGGAAGTTTAAGGATTATGGAGCTTCAGATTGGAAAAGACATTGAGTATTCAGAGTTCAATGAGCTGTTGTGGAAACGTGGAATATAATGCTCAAACAGACAATAGAGGCCTGGCTTGTGAATTGCAGAGAAGTTTGAGAGTCCCTCAGATACTCAGGGCCATTTGTGTGATATATTTGAATCCCAAATCTGTAGAAGAGAAACTCTTTGCTTTACTGAGACCATGGAAGCTGGTTAGCTGGGGCTAAGAATCAACTGTGATTAATAAGAGACAAACATGACTGAAGCAAAATCTGGGAAGTGTTTTCTTATGGTCATCACACTGAAGCTGTGGTCCAATGCTGCAGGGTGGGGGTGAGGGGTAGAGTTGGCATAAGGCAGCACAATACTGGCAGCAGAACTTGAGAAATAATATGTAAAAGTCTTCCACATGGTACTGATTTTGAAGGCATGAAGGGGTCATGGGCAGCAGCTGAGGCTTGGTACTGTGTGGCACAGTTGGGAGTCTCTCTGAAGACATGTCAAGAGAGTCCATTAGTGAAGGTGCAGCCTCAGTTCCGGTAGAAACCTAGGGATTGAAGGGGTTATAAAGAGAAGCTGAGGTTTGGCATCATGTGGCAAAGTTGGAATTCCTACAGTGAGGCCAGAAGGTCACTAGTGAAAGTGCAGCCTCAATTGCCGTGGAGATCCCAGCATTTTGGAGATGCCAGAACTTGGAGAGCCCAGAATATCATGAGTGAGCCCAGATATTAGACACTGAGCTTTTTACCCAGTTGAATTTTGGGTTTGTTTTGACCTGATTGTAACTGTGCCCTGGAATAGGAAAGTATGTGATTTATTTTGGATTTTAGAGGAGCCCACATTGAGAGACTTTAGATTTCCAAAAGACTTGGACATTTTTAAGTGTTAAAAATTTTAAAGTTATACTGTTTCTTTATATTTTTTTGATATTTTTATTGATTCTTTGAGAAATTCACACAATATTTCATATCATACTCAGACCATTCCCCTACCTCCAACCTCACTTTATTCTCCCTGCAAACTTTGTCTTTTATTATTTTTTAAAGACTTACTGAGTCTAATTTGTGTTCCCTAAATGTTCATGGGTATGAGTTCATCGCCTAGATCCTAGTCAACCTACTCAATGCCATATCCATAAAGAAAACTGAATTTCCCTCTCCCAGCAGCTATCAATTGCCGATAGTTCCTCAGCTAAAGGTGGAGACTATATTATGATATTAATATGACATCTTGGGTACAAACAATAAAGGAAAGGTTGTAGTTTAACAGTGATATGCTTGTGTGTCAAGTTGACAGGGGTTCAAATGTACTGCTTAGTTTTTGTCAACTTGATACAAACTAGAGTCATCTAGGAAAAGGGAACATCAATTGAGGAATTTCCTCTATCAGACTGGCCTTTGTGCATGTCTATGGGTCATTCTCTTGAATGCTAATTTATGTAAGAGGGCCTAGCTCACTGTGGGCATTGTCATTCCTGGACAGATAGGCCTATGTTGCATAAGAAAAGTAGCTGAGCAAACCAGGGAATCAAGCCACTAAGCAGTGTTCCTCCATGGTTTCTACTTCAAGTCCCTGCCTTGAGTTCTTGTGATGGCTTCTGTCAATGAAGGACTTTAACTTATAAGACAAACAAACCTTTTCCTCTCCCAAGTTGCTTTTGGTCAGTGTTTTATCACAGAAACAGAGAAGCAAACTAAAACAATCAATACTCAGGGATGGAGTGATGGCTCAGTGGCTAAGAGCACTGAATGCTCTTCCAGAGCCCAGCAGCTACATTGTGGCTAACAACCACCTGTAACTCAAGTTTCAGGAGATTCAACCTCCCATTCTGACCTCCATGAGCACTGCAAGAGACAAATGCACTTACATACATGTGGGAAAAACATTCATATACAAAAAAATAAAAATAAATTAATACATGTTTATGGGAGCTCATAAAACTAAAAAGTTTCTATACAGCAAAGAACACCATCATTCAAACAAAGAGGCAACTTACAGAAATGGGAAAAAATCATTAGTAACTATACTTCTGACAGAGGGTTAATATCTAGAATATACAAAAAACTCCAAAAAAACCTAAACAAATGATCAAAACTTGGGGCAAAGATCTGAGCAAGGAGTTCTCTAAAGATGAAAAGCAAATGGTCCAGAAATACTTTTAAATTTTTCAACATCTTTAGCTATCATGGAAATGCAAGTTAAAACCACTTTGAGATTTCATCTTACCCCTATGAGAATGGCTAAGATTCAAAACACAAGCAATGATAAATGTTGGCAAGGATGTGGATAAAAGGGTACTCTCATCCATTGCTGATGGGAGTGCAAACTGGTGCCACCACTATGGAAATCAGTGTGAAGGGTTTGCAAAAATCTAGAGATTGATCTACTGTGTGATTCAGCCATACAACTCTTGGTATATGCTCAGAAGACTCTATATCCTACTACAAAAATACCTGTTCATTCATGTTCACTGCTGTCTTTTTCATAATAGCCAAGAAGCAACCTAGATGTCCATGAACTGATGAATGGATAATGAAGGTGTGGTATATATACACAATGGATTAGTCAGCTCTTTAAAAAATTTCTCAGGTAAATGGATAAAACTGGAAACAATCACAATGAGTAAGGTTCCCCAGATCCAGAAAGACAAATATCACATGTTCTCTCACATAGCTGGATTGTAGCTTTGTAATCTTAGATATGTATGATTCAATTGTAAAATCCAGAGAAGTCACTAATAAGCAGCCATTGAATGGGAGGCTTGCTGGAAGGGGAGGTAGAATACTGTGATATAAAGGATGGAAAGGGAATAATAGAGCAGGAGTAGTTAAATGGGGTAGGTAATGGGAGGGCAGGGCAGAAGAGGGAATATGGGGAGGGATAGCTAACACCAAAGGCCTTTACAAAAAGCCCTGTGGAAACCTACCACTAAAGAAACTTCTTAAAGTATGTACATATACATTATAGAAAGAGATTAAAAGGAGTTATAACAGGGAGAGACATTGCCCCTACCAGATACCATAGGCTAGCAAAGTAAAATTCCATTACCAATAATGGTCTCCCTCTTTTGGAGCTGTTGACCAGGGGTCCCATAGACCCTCAAACAATAGAGGTTATTACACCTGCTCTTGGTTACCTGCCAGAACTTGATGGTAAGATTCTATTGTTGAATATACTACTTAGATGAGATGTACAACAAACAAGGAGAAACCAAACTGGTGCTGACTTCAAAACCCCATCTCCATTGCTTAGCTTTCATAGTGCTGGAAAGTACTATTCACACTGCCTGAAGAGAAAATAAATCATCAACCTTACTTAGATGTGAATCCTGCACACTACAACAGCAACTGTCCTACCAAGATATGCACACCAGTGAAATAGTGGCATGAATATTATGAGAGTAGCCAACCACTTTCTGATTAGATTTAACACCTTCATAACCCATACCTGACATTGCTATCAGGTCTATGAATGGAGGCTAAGCAGATCACTGGCTATTGCTAAAGCCTAATACTATTATTCTTCTAAACAGATAGAGTATTAAACTTGATTCCTAATGACTTACTGTTATACTCATAGATTTAATGCATCTCTCAACTATCCCCAGAGAAGTTTCCTTATGCAGCATATGGTGATTAACACAGAGAACCATACTGGCAAACCTATAGAGAATAAGAGGCTGCAGAGTGTTTATCTCTCACTAGGACACCTATATCAAACTTTTGCCTCCCAAGGTTCAGAGAACATTGTGGAAGAGAGGGCAGAAAGATTGTAAAAGCCAGAGGAGTTAAATAACCACAAGGAAACAGAGTTTACACAGACAGCTGGTCAGTTACTCATATGAACTCACAGCAGAGGAGAGAGTATGGACAAGGCCCACATAAGCTCAAACAAGAAAAAAAAACCAGCATTGACATAAGAAATGAGGAAGAAATCCCAACCCTACCAGAGGAAGTATTGGCAACTGATGGTTGCAGGGGCAGCAAAAGTCATTCTCATTTAAACCTAATACTTTAGGTAGGTTGTCCAGGCTCCAGTGGATGAATCCATAACAAAGAGCATTTGAGAACACAAATTTAACTCTATAGGCCTTCACATTACATTCCATAAAATTAGGGGTTAGTAAGAGATGCAGATTGTTGAGGGGATCTAAAAACAATAAAAATATATAGTATGAAATTTGCAAAAGTTCAAAAAACTTTAAGTCACCATTCTTAAAAAGGAATAGTGAAGTATTTAAATGTTATCTAGTATTGTACATTTCACAAAATTGAGATTAAGGACATCCTAAAAGATGTTTTTACTGAATTAAAAGAAACCTGTTCATTAAAAGCAAAATGGCTGCTTGAATTGGATCCTGGAACAGAGAAAGAATATCAGTGGGAAAACTAGTAGAAAACCATAAAAACTCCAGTTCATTTAGTAGTAACATACTTCTATTAATTTCTTAGTTTTGAAAAATTTAGAGTGGTTATGTAAGATAATACCATTAGAGACAACTGGTCGAAGTTTGTGCAGGAACTGTCTATGCTGTCTTTGAAATTTTTCTGTAATCTAAAATCATTCCCAAATTAAAAATTTACTGAAAAAATTAAAGTAGGAAGAAATGATGACTCGTGACAATTTCATAATGAAGTCATAAGATTAGATTCTGTCAAAATGTGGAAACAACCTGGGCATAGTGGCGCATGCCTGTCACCCAGCACTTAGGGGGACATGGAAGAAAAATCAACAATTCAAGATCATCTGCAGATACATAGAGAATTTGAGGTCAGCCTGGATTACATAAAAACCTGTCTCAAAAAAATTCAAAATATGGAAATTCCCCCTATGTTATCTAGACATCTGTTTTAAATTGCACATACCTAAACGTGTGTTCATGCATATATGAACATATATAAAGAAAAGGAGGAAGGGTAACAACAAACTAAACAAATGAAAATGGCAAAAATCTTGTTGCATGTAAGTCTTCCACACTTCTAATTTATGCAGATATTCTATTTTAATTTCACAATATAGTTTTTTATTGTTTTTTGAGGTAGGGTCTCCTTATAGTCCCAGCTGGCCTGGTATTCACTATGACGACCAGGGTACTCTCAATTTTATAAAGATCCTCCTGCCTCTACTTCTTGAGTGCTGACACTCAGCTTTTTATGTAGGTATTGGGGATCCAAACCCAAATCTTCATGCTTATACAGGCACTTTAACCACTAAGCCATCTTCTCAGCACCTTGCATAACTTTTTAACTCAGATTTTTGTCAATATATGGATTCTATTATGACCAAACAGGATAATTCTTGGGAAATCCTGGTATAAATGGCTCTGTTAACATGGTAAGTATTTTCCCATATTATTATAAGTTATTTGCAAATATCATTTTATAAAAATGCAAACATTATGTCTTTCATATACCATTATTGTATTATACCAGCAGTAGGCTCAAAATTTGTATGAAAATTTAAAAATGGCAAATATTTGAGACTTTGTGGGCCCTATTATCTCTTCCCAAGGACTCAAGTCAGCTGTTAAAACTATGAACACAATTATAAGCAATATACAAAAACATGGCTGGTATTTTCATATAATTTTCATGTGTCATGAAATGTACATTTTTTTGAATTGTTTAAAAATATAAAACCCGGGAACTGAAGAGATGGCTCAGCTATTAGGAGCACTGGCAGCTCTTGCAGAGGATCCAGGTTCAGTTCTAGCCCCACATGGCAGTGAACAACCATCTCTAAGTCCAGTTCTAGGAGATCTGATGCCCTCTTCTGGCCTCCACATATATTGTGCTCACACGATGCACTTATATTATATACATGCAGGCAAAACATCCATACACATAAAATAAAAATAAATAAATAAAATTTAGTGTAAAAATCATTCTTAGGTGTTGCTAAAATTTCTCTTGGGAGAGGCTGACTAAGCTTAGTCCCTCCCTCCCCAGGTCCTACAACAAACACACAAATTTCCCAACTCACAGTTAGGCAATTTCTAGCTAATTCACTTGGGCTTACTAACAGAGCAGTGAGTTGGGGGTTACTTACAGAGCATGTGGGTGCCCTCCCTCCCCTCCATAAGTTCATTAATAAATCCACAGTGAGACTTGTACCTTGTGACTTCCTGGTGGTCGGATACAAACGGCCAAAGGGGAGGCAAAAGGGCCTACTTCCAGACACCCTTAGTTTAAATGCTTTTAGTCCCTCCCCTTTTCACATCCATGGCTAATTGACTGGTAGGGAGGGGCATAGGACTTTCCCAGCTCCTCATCTTTCCACACAAGGTGATCCTAGGTAAATACCACTCTGCCTGAGACGGGTGTTTGTGCACAGCTCATCAGGCTTGTCCCTCGGAGAATTAATTTACCCTACATCAGGTCACAGGTTGCACAAAAGAAAATGGTGGTCCTGCAGCCATAGTTCAAAAACCTGTGTTGGGTTTTTATCCTCAATTAAAACAAAACTGTAATGAATATTTGCAGACATAAATTTTTGCCTGAATTTCTAATAACTTTCTTTGCATAGATTACTCAATTATTTCCTAGAATTGAACAACTAGACCTGTCAATAATTTGATATGCATTTCTCATTGACCATTTCTGTTTCCTTCTTTGTAAATGGTCTCTTGTGTACCTTTCTCCCATTTATTGCTAAAATGATGGTGGCTTCTTTGTTGAGGATCATACAAGTTCTTTATATATAAGCATATTATTCATTCTTATTCTTGACAAATTTGAATTTTGATTTACTGATTTAATAACAAAAACAAATTTTAGGATTCAATAATAGATTAATTATAAATACAAATTCTAGAGACTGAGGTAGACTTATAAATCTATAAATTTTCCATTTGGGTTTCTTCCTTTGTGTTTATGTGTAGAAGATCACTTCCTATTTGTATATTTTGAAAATCAGTCAAATTTTATTCTATATTTTATTCTAGTTCTATGTCTGATTTCACTCTGTCATCTGGTTTAGTTGGATGGATGATGTGAAGTGAGGTACTAAACTGGATTTTTTTTAATCAAATTCATTTCCAAATTGGTTTTTTTCCCAGATTCATTTTTCCCACCCCCATTTTTACATAATTCATTCCTTCTTTATTCTTAGATAAACACAGGGGTTTAAATATGGATCTAAGTGGCACATAACATTGGGGTAAGTTGAAGGTACATACCTAAGACATTACATTTATCCATTGATGCTTACTTGCCCTGTTTCAGCATCATCATCTTAGCATGCATTTAAACATCTATTAGTATTAAAGCATATTCTAAAATACCATTCCACTTAATTACTCTAAGTTCTTCTCAGAAAAAAAAAATAAAGGGTATCTTGGGGATATTTACATTAGCAAAAGACATTCTCAGTGCATTAATAAATAATCCATGACAAAAAACATGTACATATAATGGACATCAAATTTACTCAGAGAAATGAACCAGATGTGACCAAAAAAAATTTCTGATATACATGTTATCTATGGAAAAATTATTATCCAATTTATTTTAGGGCTATGGATAATGGTCAATTCTTTGATTTTTCTGGCTAAATCTGTCACAAAAACATATCTATAACTCCATGTCTCACCAACTCCATGTCTCACCAATCCCATACGTGCTTTGACTTTAACCTTGTCCCAGGCCAAGCAGACTCTTAACAGAAAATGTGCTCAGTGAAAACAACTCTTTCTTTCGTGGATGCTTTCTTTGGATGTGTTGTGGACAGAGAAATCTTCAAAAGTGTGTCAGCAGGAAGAAAAAACAGCAGCAACTATACCTTGGCCAAAACTCAGAACCATATAGACCTGGTGCTATGCTTCAGTTGAATGTGTTCCAAAGGTCTGTAAGAAAAGGCTTCATCCCTAGGGAGATGCTATGGATCTTGAAAAGTTGGGACCTAGTGGAATGTCCTTAAGTAACTAGGTACATATCTGTAAGGTGATTGTGGGACTCGCCCCCAGTCTAGCCCCAGTTTCTTCCTGTCTCATCACAACGTGACTGCTTGCTCTGTCATATATTCTTGATAAGATATGTCAACCTTACCAGAGACCAAAGCAATGTCACTACCTAATTTTGCACTCAAATTTCCAGAACTCTTGACCAAAATAAACTTTGCTTTATTTAATAAGTCACAAATGTCAGTCATATTGCTGTATTATTTTGAAGCAGACTCACATAACCATATGGTGAAGAAAGACCTCAAAATATGAACCATAACCTATTCTTTCACATAAAATTTATGGTGCACAGCCTTAATCTTTTATTTACTATTATCTGTGACTTCTTACCAAATGCGATGGCAAAGTTGGATAATTGCAACAGAAGTATGGCCTGCACAACTGGGAAAATTTCCCATCAGGTCCTTTATAGAACAAGTTGTCTGTGTCATGGCACATCTGCTTCCTTGCTCCCCACTAAGCAGAGGCATTCACAAATACACTCCACTGATTGTAAAGACAGATTCTTATTTCTCTTTTACTTTCACCTCAGTAATTCCTGCCTGCTTTTAATTAGAATCAAATCCAGACCTCAACCATTCACACAGAAGACCAAAGGGTAATGCAGTCACCACTTATAATTTCCCTCCACTATGCTGCAATCAGCTCACAAATTAAATCTGATTGTCAAAGCCTGAGAAATGTTAAAGCTGGGGCCAGAAATAATAAATGTAATGCTGTTAAGAAAACGGCAAGGTGCCCATTTCCTTGTGCTATTTCTGATGCATAAGCAAAACCTAGACTAAGGCTAGAAGAGCAAAGCAAAGATGTCCACATTTCTGGATCTCTAAAATAGATGTATTATTTTTAAGCACATTTCTTCTGTCAGACTGAAACCTTTCCAGGGTAAGAACTATAACATGTGCAGGCCTTTGCTATCAGTGAAGTAATTGCTGGCTCTAGCCCAAGAGGTTGTCTTTGAGCCATAAATTGAGTGACACTTTGTACCAGTAATCTTGTGTTTCCACAGCAGCAAATGAGAACAGCAACAGACCAAATGATAACAGTGTTCTCCATCTTACTCTGCATTTCAGACTGTGGATTCCTAGCATGTAAATTGTTTTCTATATCCTTTCCTAAAAGCTTATCTACAGCACTTGGTGAATGAAATTACAGGAGTGCTTCATAGACTGTACTTAACCAGAAAATGATGCACTTCCTATAGGTAAAGCAAACTTCAAATTGCTTGTAATAACAATCACCTTAGACAGAATTTTCCAAAATATATTACTTTGCCTTACATTACATGAAAACACTAGATTTTTTAGTAATTCAAGGCCATCGCTCTAACCACTTAAGAACCGGCCCGATCCTCAAAGAGTTTACAATCCAGTCACCACTTTATGTACAGAGCTATATGGTATACAGTTTTGGCTTCATAGGCTACACACAGTTCTTTTTGCATGTTCTTTGGGAATAAATACAATTCTAGATGAGGGTGTCAAACTTTTTGGAACATCCAAGTTGAATCTTCAGAGGGAGTGTAAGATTCTTGTTTTCTTTTTATAATATTTTTGTATTTTCTTATGTATGAGTGTACTGCCTGCATGTATGAAAGTGCATCCGTGCCATGCAGTACCTGCAGAGGTCAGAAGAGGGCGTTGAATTCTCCTGGAACTGAAGTTATGAATGAATGTTAGCTGCCATGTAGATGCTGGGAACAGACCCTGCGTCCTCTGCAAAAGTAGCCAATGCTCTTAACCTCTGAGCCATCTCTCAACAAAACTCTGTTGTCAAAAGTAAATATGCATCTAGAATGGGCGTGGTGGCACATACCTGTACTTGGGACATGGAGGTAGGAGGCTCATTAATTCAAAGTCATCCTTGCCCACATAACAAATCCAAATCCAACCTGAGATTCATGAAACTCTATCTCAAGATCATCATCATCATCCTTTCAAAAACAAACGCCAACCCAATTAAAAAATGGGCACAGGATGTACCCCATAAGTAAATACTTCTTCAAAGAAGATACACAAGTAGTCAAAAACGACATGAAAGCTGATGTCCAACATCATTAACCATTAGGAAAATACAAATCAAAACAAGGTACCCTCTGTGCATTGTAGGGCTATAGAATAAGAAAAATATGGAAAAGCACAAGTATTGGATAGGATATAGGAAAAACTAGAACCCTTAAACATTTCTGTCTAGAATATAAAATGGTCTAGCTGCTGTGGAAAACAGTTTGTCGGTCCCTCAAAAAGTTACATATGGAGTGATTATATGACCCAGCAATTTGACTCCTAGATATATACCCAAAAAACCTGAAAACTGCCCTCAAACAAGCACAAGTACATTCATGTTTATAAAAGCACTAGTTGCAATAACCAAAAGATGGAAATAGCCTAGAAGTAAAAAAGATGTATGAATAAACAAATGGGTGCATATACATACAATGGAATAGTGTTCAACCATAAAAAGGAATGAGGTATTGGCATATAGCACAACATGGATGAGCTTTGAAAATATGGTATGTTAAAAGTGAGATACAAAAAGATAAATAGTATATGTTTCCGTTCAAATGAAATATCGAGAATAAGTAAATCCAGAGACAAAAGGCTGCAGGTTACCAGGGGCAGAGGGCAAAGAAAGGTGATGAGCAACTGCCTACTGGGTAAAGACTCTTCTGGGGTAATGAAACATTTTTGAATGAGATACAGTCAACGAGGTAGCGGCTATATAACATTGCAAATGTATTCAGTAGCAGTGAAGTGTCCACTTTAAAATGGTTAATTTTATGTTGCATGAAGTTTACCTCATTTAAAAAATGATTAGGAAAAAAGTAAACATACAGGGCAGTCATAAAATCAGGAACGTTAATTGCTATTTTATCAAACTGTGACATATCAATGAGCCCTTTTACATGTCTATTTGCCTGTGTTTCCAGACTGGGGTAACGCTTTGGGTAGGTAGTTTTAGCTGTGAAATTGAAACACGTTTGTGGTCAAAATTCAAGGCCTGTTGAAGAATATTACGCTAGATAAAACCTCTTGAGCCCTGGCATTTGTAAATCATGTGCTAAAATAGAATGATCCATAAACACAGGAGACCTCACAATAACTGCGTGCACTCTGCAGCTACTGTGTGAATGTCTAGTTTAAGAGGTAAGGAAGTAGCTATGACTGAAAATAGGCCTAAAGATGGAAGCTAGTACATGGCAGAGCTGGAATTTGAAACTCCAGTCATCTAACTCCAGAAGTCTTGCTCTTAAACACTACCTGCTAATTCCTTGAAAGAAACAGTAGTATTTTGAATTCCTTAATTCTACACCCCCAGTGGGACACACTGCTAACTAAGCATTTTCAGATTCTTTGTTTTTTCAACAAAATGAGGACTTCACTACACACTTAATATATGACAAGCATATTTTCATTGGTATACATTCACTCCACCCTCATGACAGGCCACTGTACAAACATATCATCATTTAGTTCTCCAAACCCCTAGAAGTGGCCACTGAAATTTTTTTCCATTTCATTACTCTGTCAGTGTTAGAATAAAATTCCATTTGCTTTGTTCATATGTTCCATTATGTTGTTAGAATAAATTTCTAGAAAGGACTTGCTTGAACAAAAGATAAGCCTACTAGTTGAATGTTGGTAAACTGTCTGCCCCAAACTTTGTGAATTTAGATTTTCAGTAGGAGAATAGGAGAGATTCTTTTGATTAAAGCCATTATCAGTCCTGGGCACTGTTCATCTGTTTAATCTTTACCCAGGAACAAGTCAATTGCTAGATCTTTTTTGTTTGTTTCTTTGCTTGTTTTTGGAGGTCTTTTTGAGGCAGTGTCTCCCTGTAGCCCCAGCTGGTCTGGAACTCACTATGTAGATAAGATTGGTCTTGAACTCACTGAGATCCACCTGCCTCTGCCTCCCGAGTGCTGGTATTAACTGTGTCAATTTTTATATCTTATTATAGAAACGTCCATTTGTTTTATTAAGAAATGAGCATGTGTGTTTATACATATGTGTTGGCTATTGAACTACTGTTTGTTAAAGCATTTTATTATTTTTATTTGTTTTATATGTATGAGTGTATTGCCTGTATGTATGAAAGTGCACCCATGCAATCCTCCTGGAAATCAGAATAGAGCATTCGACTCCCTGGAATTGGAGTTACAGATGGTTGTTAGATGCCATGTGGGTGTTGGGATCCAAACCTGGGTTCTCTGCAAGAGCAGACAGTGCTCTTAACTGCTGAGCCATCTCCCCAGTCCTAAACTGCTTTAAAAATTGATATTTATGTCCATCCTTTGTTCATTTTTTTTATTTTTTGCTACCTAGTATGTACACACATGTTATGTGCACGTGTTTATGTATGCACATAAAGGCCAGTGATTAACATTGGATGTCTTCCTCTAATGCTCACCACCTTATTGTGATAGTCTCTCACTGGAATTCACCAATTCAGCTAGACTGGACTGCCAGCAAGCTCCAGGCATCTTCCTGTGTCTACCTCCCCAGAACTAGGATTACAGGCACAAGCCACTGCACACACCTTTGTATATGGGTTGAACTAGGAACTGAAATTCAGATCCTTTTGCTTACATGACAAGCACTTTACCAACTGAGTCATCCCCAGCTCCTGTCCATTTTGCTATTTAGGACTCCTTTTGATTGAACTATAAGCCTTGTGAGCTATTATAGCTTGTAGGCCCTCTATGATGCTTGTCTCCATTGTCTACACTGCAGTTTTTCCCTGTGCTTTTACATCTTTTCATTATCGCATTAGGAGTCACCTTATAAGGTTTCATTCTTTAAATAAAGTAAAATGTCTCAATATTTTAGCTGGATGTTTCTGACTTGAGTGCCATACTTGGAAGAGAAGCAGGGAGGTCATGCCATGATATGAAAATAGTTTTCTATTTTCCTGGGAAGTTTTTACTTTTCCTAGTTACTTCATGTTCATCACTGGTAATTCCATTGTCCCATCTTATCAAGACAATCTAAAATTGGACAGGGTGAGGTAGCTCAGCAGGCAAAAGCACTTACCATGAAAGTCATAGAACATGATATTGATTCCCAGAACCCTTATAATAAACCAGATGTAACGGTGCACATCTGCAGTCCCACACCCCTATGGAGATGGGAGGTGACTGGAAGCCCAAAGAGCAGCTAGCCTGGAGTATGCAGCACAGCAGCAAACAATAAACACCCAGCCTCAAGAGCAAGGTGCAAGGAAAGAGCCTCGTAGCAAAAGTTGTTCTCTTAGGTGTCCACATGTGGACATATGCCAACACACACACACACACACACACAGAGAGAGAGAGAGAGAGAGAGAGAGAGAGAGAGAGAGAGAGATTTGCATAAAATAATAATAATAATAATAAATGCTCTGAAATTACCTATTTTTTTCCCATTTTACATGTTAAGGGCTGACTTGTGTCCTCCAAAAAATAAATGTTAAAGCATTCACCCTCTAATGCCTCTGAATATGATTTTCTTTGGAAACAGTCTTTTAGAGGTAATTAGTTAAAATGAGATGATACTGGATTAGGGGTGATCCCTTAATCCAATACATCTGGTGCACTTATAGGAAGAAGGAAACTGGGGCACTGTCACAGTCACAAACACAAAGAAGGAGATAATATGGCTGTGTGAGGATGGACAGAGTTTGGAGTTACACTGCCATAAGGCCAGGATGCTTGGGGCTCAGAAGCTAAGAAGAGAGCAGCACTAATTCTTCTCTATTGCCTTCAGAAGAAGCAGGGGGCTGTCAACAATTTGGCCTAGGAATTTTACACAAGAATTATGCAAGACCGGATTTCTGTTGTTTTTTTATTTCATTGCATTTTTATTTTGTGTGTGTGTGAGAGAGAGACAGAGACAGAAAGAAAGAGAGAGAGAGAGAGAGAGAGAGAGGAGAGAGAGAGGAGAGAGAGAGAGAGAGAGAGAGAGAGAGAGAGAGAGAGACTAGTAAGAATCAGTTCTCCTCTTCTACAATGTGTGCCCCAAAGATCAAACTCAGGTCATCAGGCTTAGTGGCAAACAGCTTTACCTCTTTACCCATGGAGCCAGCTCACTGGTCCATGAAGTTCTATTGTTTTCAGTCATCAAATTGGTATTATGTTGCTAGATCAGATCCAAGAATGCAACACACATATTTACAATCAATCTTACTTACACCCCACCTTGTACCACAAGCATGAAAAGAAGTGTATGGTCAGGTCCGATAGCTCCAAAACATAGAACAGTACCTAGTACATAGCACAAAATCGATATTTATTGGAAAGAGGTAATTTTAGCATGGTTTGGCTATGAACATGAGAAGACATTTATGCCACCTCCTATGTACTACATAGCCACACCCTACCACTTTTCACATCCCTTGATTCAACAAATTTGTCTCAAGATCCTCACTGGAAAGGTTGTCAATGCTCTAACTACCTCTATATAGCTCAGAGCTGTGCTGTGCAATTTGGTGGTGACCGGTCATGTAAGGCTGCTGTACCCTTAAAATTTACTTAGTACAACTCTTAGATTGAATTTTATTGTACTTTAATCAATCCAAATTTATGTAATAAAAGCAAATGCTTGGTTCAGTTTTGTATGCTTCCAAACATTTTCAATACATGAATATATCTTTTTGACCATAATTTTTATGAAATTTAAATATGAACCAAATAGTTATTTTTTCTATTTTTAGTGACTTTTGTACATCTTAATCATATTTAGGCTACTTCCCCTATCTGCATCCTCCCATAGCCCCCCTGAACCAGAATTCATGCATTCTGTCATATATGTTAAGGCCTATTGAACTAAATGCTTTGAATAAAAACTCCATATGCAAATTCAGAGTTGTTTTAAGTCTAAAGTAGACACTAATAAGAGATATCTTTAATGGTTTTTATATTGATTCCATCTTACAATGTTCTGGAAGTTTGCTTCCTTCCCAGGGGTTTACCTCCATCCCTTTGAGGTCCCTGGGCTCTGAGGCTTCTTTCATGTTCCAGAGCTCCCCAGGGATCAAGATGAGGCTTGGACTTCCCTGTCCTGCTCTGTCCTCAATCTCTTCTCTCCTGCCAGCCCTCCCTTAGAAAAGCATTTGCTCTCCAATTTACATATAAGGGTCTGCTTCTGGGGAATGTAAATTCAGGCTGACTTTCTTAGCCATGTGTTTAGATCTCCATTTCCTTTTGTGAGCACTGGCAGGTACTACATATTGAGCTACTTGTATTGTGCCATGTCCAATTCCTATAGCTTCTCCTTGGTGTGCAGTCAAACACCAATGGTTTACTTAGAATGAAAAGCACTAATGTAGATGGGCAGTCGTCATTTGCAAGGCTGAGTATTTGCATTAAGGGAATGGTGTAACATATCTTCCATCTGCAAGGCTCCCAAGATGCAGAATTGCCTGGCCATCAGTACACTGCTTTCAGCATCATTCAGGCTGTCAGAAGTGCTCCCTAGGATTTAAAGAGGCTGAAGACTTCATTTCCCATCTTTAAGCGTAAATACACTTAAGATAAACATAGAGTCATCTCTTCCATATTGACCCTATGTGATGCCAAGGAGCACTGTCATTTATTTTACTCTAAAGGAGTAAGCAAAAGGAATGCTTCTGAAAGCTATGCACCAAGTGCAAAGCACAGCACAGTCTTTCATTCTCTTTAAAAGCCCCACTTTGTTCACATGAATAATACTAGCTATCCTAGAGAGAACAGAAGAGGACAGAATTCCTGTCTTTTAAGCAGGCAATTGAATCATCAAAGAAGTTCTTTGAGTCCCAGGAGTCTGCTTGAATTATTGAATTAGGTCTTAGCACTCTTCCTACCTGTCATCATGTAGAATGTCATGTTTCTCTGTTAGAGTGAAAGCCCAACTTTTGCCTTTTCAACACTAAAAGTCAGGAGTGATGCCTGTAAGAAGCTGAAACCGCTGAACAAATGCTTTTTTAACATGCATGGTAGGCACATTTTACCTAAACAATAACTACTTATAAAAGATTTAATTATGTTCATAGCTTATGCCTGTATTTTAGAAAACTTAGAAACTTAGAATATACCCCACAGAACAAGCAGGCTATGAGGATAACATGACCGAGAAGACTATTTAATCCATGAAGCAGACAAACACCACATGAACAGTGCTATTGTAACTCCAGCTAATTTACATGGATTTCTGTAGGAAATTGGTCCAGAATGTTCACGTGATATGCCTGAAATCTGGTTTTTTGACAACAGCAACTCAAAACCAAAGGGTCATAGGGATATAGTGGGCAGACAGTCCAGGGTAAAAGATTTTGTTAGCCCCTTACATCTGTGTATTATGCAGGTGTATCTGAAATTTAATGTTTGAACACAAATTAAATTTTCAATGCTCAAAATTCACAGGTACAAAAGTACATCTTATTTTTATTATTTTGTGTGTGTGCGTGCATGTGTGTGTGTGTGTGTGTGTGTGTGCAGGTGTATGTATGCCATAACATGTATGAAGGTCAGAGGATCAAACTCAGATCATCAGGCTAGTGCTGCAAGTGCTTTTATCTGCTGAGTCATCCTGCTGGCTCCAGAAGGGCATTTTTAAAACTCTCCTCTGTGGGCTGAGGAGATGACTCAATGGCTAAGAGCACTTGCTAAGCAAGAATTAAGACCTAAGCTCAGACACCTGGGACCCACATAAAAGCCAAGGCACATTTGTGTGTGCCTGTAACCCCAGAGCTGTGGGGACAGGCAGAGATGAGAGTATCCTATCTCTGGCCAGCCAGTCTCATCACAACAGTGAGCACCAGATCCCATGAGAAACACTGTCTCAAAAATTTAAATGAATAACGGTTGAAGAAGGTGCTTGATATCAACCTCTGGCCTCCACGTGGCTTCATGCATCCACCCACACACAATTGCATGGAATATAAGTACAACACACATGCACCATACACACAAAAAATGTAATTAAAAATGCTCCTCTCCCTCATCCCTACCATTCTTTAACCAAACATTTTCTCTGTATAACCAAGCAAGTACGAATTCTTTTTGTCTTCTTTTTTTATATTCATACTGTACACATCTGATGTCCCTTATAGTTTTGCACACACATTTTGCACAAAGGGTCCATTTGAATCAATGGACATTAGTAAGGTCTTTGACTTCAAATTTAATGAGAATGAACAATAGCAGAGGTGTACCTACCCTGAGCCTAGAGAACCAGAAATGTGTACACATTGAAGTGTGTGAACTGAGTAAGCCAGAGAAAGAGCATCGGCTCTGGCATCAGACAGATCTAAACGGGACTCAAACCCGGTCTTTGTGTGATAATCCATGGCGTTCCTATAAGGGCAGTGGAGATAACAGCATCTCCCTTCCTATGTCCCCGGGAGGAAGAGAGAGAAGTTGCATGTACAGCTTCAACCCCTTCTCAGGAACTTCTTTTTGAGCTCCAGGTACAAACACCAGCAGGTTGGCTGCCTTTCCATTCCTGTTTCACTTCTCCACTGTTTAACAGCTTCCTTTACCCCCCAAGTAAATGACTTGCATTCAAATTCCTGTCTCAAGCAGGACTGGGACTGGGGCTATAGCCCAATTGGTAGAGTGCTTACTTCTCTGGCATGCAGGAAGCCCTGCATTCAATATCCGGCATCCCATAAATTGGGCACAGTGGTACACAATGTAATCCCAGCACTAGGGTGGTGGAGACAGGAGGATTAGAAGTTCAAGGTCATCCTTCTCTATATAGCAAGTATAAGGCCAGCCTAGCTACATATGAACTCATCTCAAAAAAAAAAAAACAAAAAACATCTTGCTCTTAGGGAATCTAAGCTAAGAAGGCACCTTTCCATAACAGGAATGATGAAAGAAGACACTGTCAAGTTTGAATGACTGATTATACTGCCTTAGACAACTTCCAGGCATGTGGTAAGTATTACGAGTTTGCTATCACTAGCGTTAGTAGTATCCTTATATCTCCATTTTGGAGGGGGGAGCAACCTCACTATCAATCACTGCCTCACAATGCATCCTGTCTTGTTTGATTGAAGAATAGCTTTTCTACCAAGTGACTGGACCTGGACCATCATTTCCATCCCATGTAGGCTACATCAGGAACTAAACCTTGGCAGTGGTTCTTACAGTTTCACTCACATGTATCTGAATTTTAATATTTTGTTATAATCAGTCTCCAAAGCCTTCAACACTCTTCACTCTCACTCAGCTATGGGGCATGCATTATTAATTAAATGAGACATTACTATAACCAGTAATTGAATTACTCCATAGTCCTGCCTGTAATCATTAACATGTAGCAAAACAAAAGAGGAGGAGATGTGTTGCCCTTATTATAGTTTGGTTTAATGGGGTTTTGATCAGATTAAATACAAACTAACAAGTGATTGAATTAAGTGAATATCCTCATACCTATATTGTCCTTATTTGTTTCCAGACACAACAAAACACAGAGAATCCATTTGAGAGTCTACCTATTTTTCCTTAAGAAATCTCCCCCTTCTCAGGGCAGGCTCAGGAACGTGCCTGCCCTTTTAAACTGATGAACAGTATTCTCATCAGACTATATTCCACAGCTGTTTTGTACACAAGAAACTATTTAAAAGTAAGTCAAGAACAACCAATTAAATCTAAAAATGACTCTGCAGTCACTGTACCAATTATAGGCATAACCAAGAAGCAGTTTGTGTGCAAAAATACTCATAAAATCAGAATCGTGTCAGAGCCAGTCGATAGCTATCAATTGCTATTAGTGTAAAGCAAAACAGGAATGCAGGGAAGTGCTGAGAACGCCAAGAAAATGAAATCGAAGGGAAGTTTCCTCATGAATAGGCAAACAGATTGTCTCACATAAACAGACACATAACCATACGCAGCAAAATGAGTATGGAGAAGAGATACCAACCTCAACATAAAAGACCTATCCACTAAAGCAATATTCCCCACCGATATTCAGATATCATGAAGCACAAAAATGAAATTAAATCTATACTTGTAGAAATATTCATGACAGCTGTGGATCTCACCAGAAATGTTGGCTCAATGTCCTGTTTATGTAAACCCATACAGGCAAAACCTACCTTCACAATCTTCCCAGGCACCCCTCTCCCTGCTCCTTTCCACACTGTCCCCCTACATCACTTTGATGCACAAATACACATGCATCTGTAGACATTTAGCGAAAAGTCCCTTAGAAGATCTCCATCTAATTCAGAATTCCTAGGATAGTGTTATCCATGGTTTTGTACCAGCTATATTAGTAATAATATCCACTTTTTTCTCAAAATTATTGTTGAAGGGTACAAAGTTTGAATCTGACATTAGGATCAAGTTCTAGAGCTTTACTGATCAGTATAGTGGTTATAATTAACAATACATTGTGTTACTGAAAACTGCCAAGGGAACATATTTTAAATGTTCTTGCCACAATAAAAGGCTATAGGGTTATGGGTACATTAGTCAGCTTGATTGATCATTCCACAAAGTGTAACAAACATCTATACTGTACCCCATAAGTATATACAATTTTTTGTGAAATATTCCAAATTGGAGGTTTCTTACTTGAGACTTTTGGTTTTATGTGGATATGCTTACTTGTATGCTTGCTTCTTTTGAGCTGCTTGCATGTGGCACTAGAGGGTTGCATCTAGGACCTGGTACTTGCTAGTCAAGCACTTTAATTTGAATGAGAATGTCCCCCATAGGCTCCAAGTACTTAAATACTTGGTCTCCAGCTTATGGCCTTGTTTTCAGAGGGCAGAGTCCTGGAACCTTTAGGAGGTGTGGCCATGATGTAGGAAGCACATCAGTAAGGGTGGTCTTTGAAAATTCAAAGCCACTTCCCTCTTCCAGGTTCTCTCTTACCCTGTTTCCTGTGCCTACTTGATAATGTGAGGGTTCAGCTTTCTGGTATGGCCACCTCTGCCTACATGTCTCCCTGTCATGATGGACGCTTATCCCCCTGAAACCATAAGACAAATACCTTACATAAGCCAAACTCTTCCTTCTATAAGTTGCCTTAGTCGTGATGTTTTATGCTGCAATAGCACAAGTAACTAATACAATCCATGGTTTTTTGGTGCCCTGAATTATAAGAATTACTTGGTCCTTTTGTGATCAGTTTGAAGGATGCCAACATATATTTTCACTCTCTTCGATTATGGCATCATAAGAAGTTCTGAATCTCAGTCATTATTTCTAAACAATTCCAAGTACCCTTTAGAGGTGCCTCTCAAACACAAAAGCCTCGAAGGCTGTGGAAACAGGAAAGGGGAAAAGGGATGGGGAAATTTTTTTAAAAGGGAGAAGAAAGGGGGGGAGGGAAACATTGGCACATATATGTTATAATGCTGTTGTCCCTCCACTTGCAAACAACTGGTCTTCATAAGAATTTAAGATAGCTTACACAAGTTTTTTGACAAGATAATTCCTCTGTTCATTTAATATGCAAGTGGCAGTTGACTAGGTATAAGAAGGATAGATGGATGTAATACCTTTATTCTGACAAGGCATCATAGTGAGGCTACAGTGCTTCATGCTTAATATTTCTTAGTAACAGAAGCTTTTTGTTAAGACAACAGAGTTTTACTCATGCAAACAGCACTTTAATTTCATCATGGATGACAGAACATTTCAACTATAAAAATATTGATGACAGAACAATAGGATCAAGCAATTAGAAGATTCTAGAAGTAAATAACCTCACTTTGTCTTCAATGTAATAGTACACTAGATTTTCCTACCTCAAACAGATATTCTAAGTAATCATACATGAGTAAAATAAAGTGATAAAAGAGACTAGCTAAAGGAAGTAACAGGGCTCTAACCTTAGAGACAATCATTCTTTAATGCTATGGATGTAAGTCTTCTGACCCAGCTGATTTTCCAAGTTACTTTCCAGCCATATAAATATTATCATTTGTTTGAACTTTGAAATCCCCAGTAGGCAATATGCTAATACAAATGTTAGAGCATTAACTACATCCAGGGAAAACATGACCCTGCTAGACACAAATTTATAAATGGTCAAATTATTTAAAAAGAAAAATATCTCACTAGCTCAGACAATAAAACACATTTATTCTTTTTAGGATTGATTTTTATTGATTTAAAGATTTCATACAATGTTTTCTGATTGTATTCAGAGACCTTCCCACCTCTCTACCCCACCTTACTGCACTACACACAGGGATCATTGTGGAAGAGGGGGTGGAAAGATTGTAAGAACCAGAGGTGGTAGAGGAATACAAGCAAACTGTTGTCTGAACACCACAGGGTAGTCTCACATATGAACTCACAGTGCCTGTGATAGTATGCATATCTATTTCTTAAAATACATGTAAGACCTTTTCTTTTTTATTCTTAATCATAGTGTCTTTAAAATGACAAGTGATTCTTTCCTCTATATTTTTTAATGTTATCTTCAACTACTTTGTATGTGACTCCCCAGTAACAGCATCAGCTGGATTCCCAGGGAACTGGGGTTATGGATGGCTGTTAGCTGCCATGTGGGTGCAGGGAATTGAACCAGAGTCCTCTGGAAGAACAGCTAGTGCTCTTAACCACTGAGCCATCTCTCCAGTCTGAGCTTTGGTTCATCTTAAAATATGTTTTTAGTTTTTTCCCCCTTTTTACCTAAACAAACCTCTGGATATATATTGATGTCCACTTGGAATTGTTTGTTTTGCTGTTCTTTAACTGCATATAGAATTTTGATTATTTTTCTTTCAGTACTTTAAAAATGTCATTCCAAGTGAAGCACAGTGGTACCAGCACTCAGGAGGCCAAAAGAGGGTAATTTTGAGGCCAGCCCAAGTCACAGAGCAAGATCCTGGCCAAAGAAAATAAGGGGGCATTACATGAGGATGGGGAATTGGCTCAGTGGTAAAGAGCTTGCCATACAAGCACAAGAACTGGAGTTCATATCCTAGAATTCATGAAAATGCAACGTGGGTGTGGCAGCCTGCTTGTAAGCCCAGCCCCAAAAGACAGAGAAACTGAGAATTCTCCAGAGCAAGCTACAGAGTTTAGCCACATTGTGAGCATTGGGTTTGTTTGCACAACTCTTCCTCATTGAATAAAGTGAAAGAGCTATGGGGTGTGATTCTCATCATTAACCTTGAGTCTCACACATGTGCACAATTACACACACACACACACACACACATGCAAATATGCATGCACACATGGGCACAGACACACATAGACACATGAAAAATGAAGAAAAAAGAAAAAGTATTTTATTCTCTCTTGGTCTTTATTTCTACTAAGAAGTCATCATTCATGACATTGTGCTCTTTTATGTCTAAATGTTCTATCTATTTTATGTGTATGTGTATGTGAAAGAGGGTGAAGAGTGTATATGTGCGCCATGTGTATACAGGTACCCTTGGAGGCCAGAAGAGGACATCAGAGCCACTAGAATTAAAGTCTTTATGAGCCACCTGATGTCAGTTCTAGGAACTGAACTTGGGTCTTCTACAAGAGCAGCAAGTGCCCTGAACCACTGAGCTATGTCTCCTGCACCCAGGGCATTGTTTTCTGATGTGTCCCTCTTCACCATCTGCATTTAGGTGTTCCTCTGACCAGACAGGCACAGTGGCACATGAATTTATTCCCAGCACTCAGGAGGCACAGACCGTCTGACCTCTGAGGCCACGTGAGGCCAGTCTGGTCTCCATGGTGAGTTCCAGGCTAGCCAGGGCTATATGGCAAGACCCTTTCTCAAATTTTTTTAATTTTCCTCTCACATTTGACTCTCATAGTGTGACCATGATGTGCCCACATATGGTTTGTATTATACTTTTCCAGCTTGATGTTCACTTCCTTTTCTAGATCTATAAATTGATAACCTTCACCACTGAGAATCTTCCAGCCATGATTTATTCAAATTCTTTTTTCTTCTGCTCTTTTTCCCTCAGTCCTTCTCAGACACCAAATGCACGTATGTACAGTCCCTCTGCACTCACTACCAGTGTGAGAGCTGTTCATTTTGTTTCAACCTCTTCTCCTCCCTAGTCTTCACTTTTAGATAATTTCTGTTGATCTGTCTTTAAAACTTGTTGATCCTTTCTGTCTGCTAATTTCAAGCTGCTGTTAAGCCTATTCAGAGAAATTTTCATTTCTTTCATTGTATTTTACAGTTTTAGATTGTCATGCTGTTCTTTTTTATAGTTTTTATTTCTATACAGTTGCTCCCCATCTTTTTGTTTATTGACATTCTTTTTATTTAAGTTCTTGGGTGTGATTAATAATTGCCCCTTCAAGCTGCTGGGAAAAGGAGAGTCGGTTTTTTTCAAGGATGCAACCAGAAAGGCTGTCCAAGCTCCAGTGGATGACACTATACTCATGCACATACTGGCAACACTAAGTGAACTCAGGGGCACAAAAAGACAGCAAATAAAGCTGACAGATAATAGTGATGAGGAAATGGGGGAGGAATTGGAGCAGAGAATGGAGGGTTGATGTGATCAAAATACATTGTGTGCACATAAGAAATTCTCAAACAAAAACAGCAACAACAATAATAACTCCTTTACAGTTATTGTCTAGGAACTCAAGTCTGTTTCTATTCTCAATTTTCTTTCTTGGCTTAGGTCATGTGTTTCTGCATGTTTTGATTATAAATGTATATATGTATCTATGTATTTAAAGTTCAAGTGTGTGTCTTTGTGTGTGTGTGTGTGTGTGTGTGTGTGTGTGTGTGTGTCCACAGTGCACACGTAGAAGTTGAAGAACTTTTTGGGAGTCAGTTCTCTCCACCTTGTTTTGAGGCAGAGTCTCTCTCATTATTTCTGCCATTGGGGCTGTGTACTCCAAGTTGGCTGCCTTGTGAGCTTCCAACCAGTTCTTTTGCCTCCACTTCCCACCTCACCTTACAAGTTCTTGGATTACATATGTGTGCCATTACATCTGGCTTTTTCACATGGATTCCAGGGAGCAAATTCAGGTCATCAGGCTTAAGCAGCAAGGACTTTTGCCAACTGGGTCATCCGTTTTATTATCTAGCTTAAAATTTGTATTGTATATCGGACATTGTGGATAGTATATTCTAAAGATTCTGCATTGTTTTATCCTCTATTAAATATTTTGATCTTTGTTTTAGCAGATACATGACTAGCTCATAACCTTGAACTTGTAGAGACTTGTTTTACATTTTGTCAGGATGGATCTGTATCATCCTTACTCTTAATGTTATCTTATTCTTGTAACAATGTTTTAATGGCCTTATGCATAGCTTTTCTAGTGTTTCAAAAGAATGCCCTAAGTACTTACCAGTGCCTAATGACTTTGCAGGATTTATTTATATTTCAAGTCCTGTTTTTCTTGTGAACAAGGGCTTAAAGCCCTGCTCACATTGTCCAGTTTTCCACTGTTGCCTTTTCCTGCTATTTTTTTTTTTCTGAGCGAGGGGTTGTTTCTTTTGGTGCAAGTTCATTCAGGGAATCAGTCTAGGACCTAAGGAGATACAACATGCAGATTTGTATGCATACATGTATGCATAGATAGGATTTAATGGAAGATTTTTTGTACCTCCTTCTGTGTTTTCTTCTTTTCTAGGATTTTGCCAAATTCCAGTCACTCTTGGATCTCCTAACTTGATTCTCTGATATCTTTAACCAATATGACATCAGCTTTCAGCTTGAGTTTTAACCTTCACTGAAGAATGCCTTCAGGAGAAAGTTGTATAAATTTGGATTTTTTCCAGTACAGTTACCTTCTCTCAGGAGTCAAATCCAATTTCTGCCTTCTTCTGTTACTCTTCTACCTTGTGATCTGAATGTGAAATGCCCCCCAAGACTCATGTGTTTGAATACTTGGTCTCCAGCTGGTGGTACTCTTCTGGAAGATTATGCACACTTTAGGATGTGAAGCCTTCCTGGAGGAAGTGATTCACTGGGGGCAAATCTTGAGTTTTTCTAGCCCAGACCTGCTTCCTGCTTGTTCTCTGCTCCCCAAATGCAGATATAATGTCACCAACCATCTCATGTTCTTGACATAGTGCCTTCCCTGCCTTGATAGACTGTACCCTCAAACTACAAGACAACATAAATTCTTTTCATAGATTGTTTTGTCAGGTATTTTTTCAGAACAATGAGAAAAGTAGCAAATATATGTCTAACACTCTGTTAATATTAGGTCAAGAATTTATAATTTATGTTTGTAGGAAGTTAGACCAGTCCAAACTATGCTACCATAATGAAAATTGGATTTCTTCTATACAGATAATTTGGTAATTTGCTGTGTCCACATAACAATTTAACTTTGACATGTTCCTATGTGGGTAGGATTTTTCTTCTACAATCTAAGTTTTCAGATTCAAGTAGCACTTTTCTAAAAAACCTCTCATTACATTTGTATCTAAAGCATGGAAATTGCTAACACACTTACCATTAGTTTTCTTACAGTTATGGTACAGTCTGGTTCATAGCGCCATGGAGATGGTAAGGAAATATTAAATGACTTTTGTGAAAATATAGAATTTCAAAAACTATTCCACTGGGGAGAATAACTTGTATGATTTCTGTCTTCGGGCTGTACTTTAAGCAATCTATCAAACTTCAAAAACTGTGACTCGGGTTCTAACGAGCCCAACTCAAAATTTCGAAGCTTTGTTGCAGCTTTCAGATATGTCCCCATTCCTCAACAGCTACTCCCTTTACCTACCAGTATTTTCTTTGCAGGAACTCTAGGGAAAGGTAAGGAAAGAAAAAGAAACTGAAACTGGTGGCAACACTCTACCACACACCATAGCTCACCATTACTTCATATCTCAAGCATACTCTGATTTATAAGCACAGTAAAATAAGAGAACTGACAGGATGTGGGGACACTCTTTACATATAATACTGACTGAAAAACACCCTCTCTATTCTGAGACAAGCTGGCATGTTTTTCCCAATACACTCTTTGGCAACTCTCACCACATAGAGTAGATAAAGATTTGAAAACTTAGTTAGCAGGTCTGACAAGATTTATATTCTGGGTTTTGTGGGGACTGTTTTGGTTCTAGGGTTTTCTAGGCAGTTCTATCTCCTGCAAAGAGAAATATCTTTTTACGTTTTATGGTTTTATTTATTATTCACTGTGGAAACTCAATAGCTGAAATGATATGACTACAAAATGAGACTTCTCTTCAGTCATCATAATGTGGAACATAGCTTTTCCTGGATTAGCATTCCAGTATTGGAGTTTCAGAAGTGGAGATGCAATTGTCTGTCCTCAGGACACCTGAGCACACACATTAAGAAGCTACACATACTGCAAAACACGAGATTCACTGGGCCTTAAATCAGTAATTACTCAGCACCAGGATCTACGAAAGGATTCCACTGTAATTCTCCATAACTCAGATTGAAGTGCTAGCTGAAAATACCAGTAATAAAGTTGACTGACTACGCCACTTACACTAACTTCTTTTAATCAGAAAGATACACTGGGTGCTGGGGAGATGGCATAGTGGTTAAGAGCACTGGCTTCTCTTGAAAAGGACCAGGGTTCCCTTCCCAGCTCCCACATAGTGGCTAATACCCATCCTTAACTCCAGTTCCAGGGGGCATGATGCCCTCTTCTGGCCTCTGCAGGCATTTAATGCATGTGGTGCACTTACATACACACAGGCCAAAAACTCATACATATTAAATAAAAATAAATAAATCAAAAAACCTTTTGATCTCTTTTTATCGAATTTTTGTGAATTTCAAACATCTTCATCATATTTAGACTCACTCTCCTATCTACAGTCCCCAGACTCCCCTGCCACCAGATTTCATGTTTTCTGTGGTATATGTTAAGGGTTATCAAGCTACATTTGTATCCCCAAATATCCCTCAGTGTGAGTTCAACCACGGGAATCTAGTCAACCTATTTAGTGTCACTCCCTTAAAGAAAATCAACTCTCCCTCTGTCATTAGTCATTGGCTGAGAATAGTTCATCAGCTAAGATTGGGGCTTCTTACCCATTTTGCTACTTCAACGCTGTGGTTTTGTCTGGTTTGAGTTTACATGGGTCTTGTGCATGCTGTCACCATTGCTGTAAGTTCATATGAGCAAATTCCCAGCCACTTGGAAAACTCTGTTTCCTTGTGGTCATCCACCACCCCTGGCTCTTACATTCCTTCTACCACCTCTTCTGCAATGCCTTGGGTGGAAAAGATTTGATATAGGTGTCCTACCCAGGAACGTATTCCAATCATCTATTCTCTGCACTTTGACCAGTTGTGGATTTCTGGGTTAATCGGCATCTATTGCATGAAGAGGTTTCACTGATGAGAGTTAAGAAGAGGTGGCATTAATATTCTTTCTGCCTCCTATTCCACTATGTTCCCTGAAGTGTATAGGTTGCTTTGTAGATGTGTCACTTAAGGCTGGGCATCTCAGAAACATTTATTCTCTGCATTTGACCAGTTGTGGAACTCTGTAATAGGCTCCATCTGTTGCAAAAAATCTTTTTTTGATGAGTGGTGAGAGGTGCACTTGTCTGTAAATATGGATGCATATTTATAGGAAGAAATTATGTTGGTTTAGAGATGTGAGGAAGTAGGTTTTCCTCTAGGATTTATGATCTCTCCAACATGTGTATTTGGCTATTTTTACAGTACCACACATGAGTTTCCTCCCACTGAGGAGGCCTTAAGTCCAATTAGACAGCTGTTGATTAGCCCTAAGATAAATGTCTCACCATTGCACCAAGAAAAAGATATTGCTGAGCCACTCTTTCTTGTGTTTATTAGGCTTCACAGCGGGGTAGGATCATTGATTTTCTCCCTTGGCAGCTTCCATACTATCCTCTGATACTATGAGAGCTAGTCTTCAGGGAAGAGAATTCCAGGTCAGTTCCAGGTCAATCACTCCAAGTCCTGTGAGCTGAGCAAAATATGTCCTGTCTTCAACAATAGGCTTTACCTTAAGTTCTGGGAGGCAGTAAAGGTCTGTGGCAATAGCCTTTGTTATTTTGGGAGTCTCTTGGACTACCCTGATCTACAATTAAAAGGAAGGTTTCTCCCACCTGGCACTCTCAGCTGTACACATGCACTCATGTATATATTGTATGTGTATTTTTCAGGACGTTTTTTGATCTAATACATTGCCCTCTGGTTATTCACACACCACCTAAGAATTATTTATCTCTGCTCTCTCTCTCCCTGTACAACCCCACCTCTTCTCTCCCTGTTAAAGTACCCCATCTTCCCTATTTCCCCCTTGATAACACCTATCTTGTATGATCCCCTCTCCCAAGCTCCTTCTTCCCATTTATTCCCATCATTCCTTTCCATTTTCCTGACTCCTGCAGTTACACCGGGATATTAATAGCTACATCTGAGGATTTGGAGCTAAAATCCACAAATGAGGGAAAATAAACATCACTTGTTTTTCCTGAGTCTGTGTTACTTTACTTAACATAAGACTTTCTAGTTCCATCCATTTACCTGCAAATGTCATGATTTCATTTGTCTTTACCACGGAGTAGAACTCCATTGTGTAAATGTACCACATTTTCATTATCCATTCATCAGGGAGTGACATTTAGGTTGTTTCCACTTCTTAGCTATTGTGAAAAGAGCAACAACATTCATTTAAAAAAGTGTATATTGTGTGAGACAAAAGGCATATTTATTTCAGTCAGCATACTATTCATTAATTACCCACATGTGCTGGATCAAATACCACTACCAGCACTACCTAGAAGTAAAATAGCTGGATTTCAAGTGAGGTGGTACTTATGTTTTGTTTCACTGGAGGAAATACTTTTTATTTGACCCTTACATTTTTAAGTTACCACATAAGGCAACATGAAAATCACACATCTGCTCAGAGGCAACTAAATAATCTATATTGTTTGAGTTTCAGGAGCTGCAGTCAAACCTCTATAATTCTAGATATTCCTATATCCTGCTATCAGAAATAATTTACTCTTATGCACAAGAATGACTCACAGGTACTCACTCAGCAACAAGACTAGGGTAAATAAGAGAGACAGGAAAAAAAAAACTGCTAGTAACAAATTTCAGCTAAAGGCCAGAATGTACTCAATAGACAATTCATGGCATTTGAAAAGCAGGACTAATAAAAATAACTGGAAAGGAACGGTGCTGTGCTCCAGAGAGCCAAGGATAACTAACTGGGTAAACATGACCTCCAAATCAGTGAAAATAGATAAAAGTTTGGCTGGACAATATGAGGCAACGGGTCCATGTAAATTGCAAGACAAAGGAAGTATCTAAGAAATGGTTGTAGATAAAATGAAAGAAGTGCATAGTTCTCTAGAAGTGACTGAGATAAGGAACAAAAAGAAAGACATCAAAGACCTTGCATTTCCACCAAGTTTCTAGGCCTGTCAGAGTCTGCAGTGACATTGCTGTCAAAGAAGGTATGGAAGAAAATGCTCCTCACTCAGAAGGAACATGTATAGCATTGGGAGAATATGCTTATTGTGACCCAAGAGCTTCCATTCTGGCAAAAAATTGGAATATTATATTCACTTTAAAAATAGCAAAGTTTGGGGCTGGAGAGATGGCTCAGCAGTTAAGAGCACTGACTGTTCTTGAAGAAGACCCAGGTTCAAATCCCAACACCTATATGGTAGATAACCACCTTCTATAAATTCCGTTGCAAGAGATCTAGTGCCCTCTTCTGCCCTCCTTGGGCACTGCATAACACATGTACACATACACACATGCAAGCATAAAACTTATACACACAAATAAAAATAAACAAATTGAAAAGAATTTTTTGAACTGCTAAGCTCCACCACCATCTACGCAGCTCTTACTCTGCACAAGCACTTTGTAAGCATTATCTCATTTTACCTTCACAACAGCCCTTCAAGTAGGCACTAGCTCCAGTTTCCATAAAATATGAGTATTAGTGGTGATCACCCTTCCTATGAGATCTATATGAGCTTGGTGTGAACCGCCATGTGTTGAATAGCTTCACTTGTCACCTTGACACACTAGGGAAGAGGGAACCTCAACAGGGGATTTCCTCTATCAGACTGTCCTTTGGGCATGTTTGTGAGGCATTTTCTTGACTGCTGAGTCATGATGTGGGAGGGCTCAGCCCACTATGGGTGGGCAGGTGATCTTAAATGTATCAGAAAACAGGCTGAGCACAGCCCATAGGAGCAAGCCAATAAGAAGAGTTCCTCTGCGGTTCCTGTTTTATTTCCTGCCTCCAGGTACCTGCACTGAGTTCTTGCCATGGCTCCCCTCAAAGATGGACTGTGATATGGAAGTGTAAGCCAGATAAACCCTTTTCTCAAGTTGCTTTTGGTCATAGTGTTTTATAATAACAATAGAAAGAAAACTAGAACACCCACTCAATGGAAAACCAATGCTAACTAAAACTTCCTTAGGAGATTATTCTCTCCTGACTTCCTCTCCTCTGAGTGTCTGCTTTCACTGAATTAGTGTACCTTACTAACTGTCTGATTATTTCACACCTTTTTTTCCTTCAATACAATTGTACTCTGGACACTGGATCCATTCCTTTTACTAAACCAAGTCCCTCCTTCTCCTCCTCCTCCTCCTCCTCCTCCTCCTCCTCCTCCTCCTCCTCCTCCTCCTTCTTCTCTCTCTCTCTCTCTCTCTCTCTCTCTCTCTCTCTCTCTCTCTCCAATCAAGTCATTAGTGTTTACAGCAAACTGCAAATTTTATCAAACATTTGAAAAGACAGAATGGGTTTAACACACAGTGATACACAAGTAACTTAGAATTAACGTTACCTCTACTATGATTCTTTTGGCCCCCAGCCTTTCTTACGAACTCTACTTTTCTCCCATTACTCCTTCTTACTCAGGGCCAATAATATATGGATAATTTCCCTCTTGTTCTTATAGAAAATGACTCAGTCCTTGCCAATCCTTTCCAGATCCTTTTCTGAGGCTATAGTTTTATGACTAAATTATTCTTTAAGGAAGGTATTTTCCCAAACAAAAACAGGTCTATCCCTAACAGGAATTGTGCTACCAGTTCATAAGAAATAACAGAGGAGGAAAACAAAGCATGCAGTACTCTATAAACTTGCCCATTAACCGCTGGAACTCATTCTTGAGAGCTGTGCTGCCCACAAACTTGTGGGTTTCTCAAGTTGAATTTTAGTTAAAATAAAATTAAAACAAATTTTCGGGCCTGTGGAAATAGTTCAGTTGGCAAAAGGGCTTGGCCTTGCAATCATGAGGACCTGAGTTTGAGCCCCAGAACCCATGTAAAAATGCTAGGTGTGGTGGCACAGGCTTGTATTCCCAGAGACTGGAGAATCCTTGGGGCTGGAAAGTCAGCCAGCCAAATTGGTGAGCTCCAGGATAGTAAAAAACTAGGTCTCAAAGGAGGTGTATGGTGTTTCTGCAGAGTGACCCCTGAGGCTTTCCTCTGCAATCCACAAACATAGGCAGACACAGATACCTTCACTTACACACACATAAACATGCCCACACAGGCAGAAATTTAGTGAGCTGGCTCAGTGCTTAAGAGTGCTTGTTCCACAATCATAAGGACCAGAGTTCAAATCCCCACATTCACATAAAAAAACAGGCATTCCCGGCAAATACCTATAACCCCAGTGCTAAGGAGGTCAGAGACAGGTGGATCACTGTGGCTCCTTGGCTTCCAGTTTAGCTGAGACAAAAGACCCGGATTCTAGAAGAGACCCTGCATCAGAGAAACAGGTGACCACCCAGTACCCTCTTTTGGCCTCCACATGCGCACACAGGCACACTCACCTGCATGTACACACACTCACATAGACATATACACATACACACACAATTTTAAAACTATTTTCTCTTCTTCAGTCTCACTGGCCACATTTCAAGGGCTCCTGTGGCTGCTGGCCCTGGACATCGGAGATGGAGGCCAGTTCTTGCGGGCCTGAGTTTTGTTGGGCAGTGGTGCTTCCAGGCAGTTCCCAGCCTGCTGTCTCTTGCTTGTGTGTCACCATTAGAGGTGGTGACATGCTCCTCTCATTCTTTTTATGTTGGACTGCCATCTGCTGCGCCATTTATGAAGGAGTGGAAACACACAGCATCTTTTAGACAAGAAAACTGTGAACAAAGCAAACAATGTTCTGTGCCATCCATGGCCGCATCTGACTACCCCAAGTGTCCCACACAGGTGAAGAAATTGCTAGACCACGCTCGGCTATGTTTCTACTCACCCTGGAGACAGCTTATTGTCGGAAACCTTAGGTCCCATTTCACAATAAGGCACCAGGTGCTTGATGAACCTTCTAGAAACAGCAGGTCTTTTAAAGAGTGCTTGTTTTCCTGCTCTCCTTTGACTGAAAAAACACAGTTGTCTCTTTTTTTTTCTTTTTTTAGACAAGGTCTCATGTATCCCAGTCTGACCTGGAATATGCTATGTAACCGAGGATGACCTTGAACTTGTGATCTTCCAGACTCTTCCTCAAGGTGCTGGGATTGCAGGTCACCCATCCCTTTGTTTTCGCAGTACCGGTGATAGAACACAGGGCTTCATGCATGCTAGACAAGCACTGTACTAACTGAGCTACATCCCCAGCCTGAAGAAACTGCTCATATTGGCTTTGCAGTGATGATGGCTGCCTATGTAATAGTCCTCTCTGAAACCTGAACTCTCTGGATTTCTCAGCTTGATGTTCAAACTGTCCCCATTTCTTCCCTTTCAGCTTTGACAGCAGGATGGAAGGCCAGAAAGTCAGTGGTTCTGAATGTCCCTGGGCTCTCCTGGGAAGCTGGGGAAATTAATGGGCAAGGCCCACTGAAAGAAAACCCAGTCAGACTCCAGAAAAGAGGCCTGAATATAGAGGACACTCGCCACAGGATTCCCAGATGCAATGGAAGTTCCAAACCTGCCTGTGCACAAGCACTGCTGGGGGAAGCTCTGTAGAAAGCAGATTCCCAGGCCCTCACCAATGTCACAATCTCTAGACTTGGGATCAAGTTCTTTGTATTTTTCTAGAAAGGCACAAGGGATCTTCAAGGGATGACAGCTTTGTAAACACATGCCGAGGTATACCTGCCACCATTCAGGACCTCACAGGAAAACCTCCAAGTGAGAGAAATCCCCCTCTCCTGGCCCTCGAGCCCTCAGCATAGCACATAGCTTCCCTTAAACTGCAGTTTCACATGCTACACTCAGCTGTCCGGTGCCCCCAAGGCCCTTCCAGTCTCCATCAGGTTTGAAGTTAAGCTCTACTTTCTAAAAGGGACACTAAAATAAACAAAGCTGAGGTCTGGAAAATTTTCAGTTTGAAAACCCCTAGGCGATGCACCTTTTCTGCTCATAATATAACTTTTCTGCCTCAAAATCAGCCTTCTTTCTACCAAGCACCCAATCCACCTTGCAGTTGAGTCCACAGTTTGAGCGTTTCACCTCACACACAGTAGATGACCAGTAAATACCAGTAAATGTTTGAAGAGGGGTGAGGAGTGAGTAGAAATATGGCTAGATTCATAGTTTGATATCCAAAGTTTTTTTTAAGGCCTTTCATTTTACATTTGGAAAAAAAAATCCCTTTTGTGACAATCAAATTACTTTGGAGGCACATCTCTGCATACAAAGAGAGAACGTAAAACTTAGGGAAATTATTGAAATTAGCAGAAGATGCACCCTGCAAGCTGTCTAATTAATGCACTGGGAATTACTGTCACTCCAATTTTAAATCAATTTTCTGAAGTAAATGGAAGAGCCCGCTGAAATTTTCTTCCTTGTATTTGTGGGAATTTTGCTCTCAAATGTATTTAATCTAACCAGAAGACCAAAGGCAAGAGAAAATGCTACCTGTCTCCAAGGAGGATTTCTTACAGAGCCTGCAGGGCATTGGCTACAACTGCCTGTAGGTGATTTTCCTCAGGCTTGACCATCAGAGGCAGTTAGCACCTGAATATGATCCAAAGATGTTCATCTGAAGATCCTTCAGAAAATGGCACTGATGATGTTGGATTCAGGGAAACATTGTTCTTTTCTTCCTTTTAATTATATTCCTTATATTTTACAGAATAAAAATATTTTGGTGGACTGAGTAGATAGTAAACTGTTAGCCTTTCAAGCACAAGGCCCTGAGTTCAAATGCCAGAATTGACATAAAAAAGCTGGGAGTGGTGACACGTACGAGCAATCTCAGAACTGGGGAGGTGGAGTCAGGCAGATCCCTGGGCCTTGCCAGTCCGCCAGCCTGCCCAAACTGGCAAGCCCCAGGCCAGTGAGAGAGTCTGTCTCAAAAAAAGAACAAACAAAAACTGGTGCACAGCACCTGAGGAAAAATCTCCAGTGGAATCTTTGGCCTCCATATGTATGCACACATACAAGTATGCATACCCGAACACACACATGCACCCACACCCACAAACACACATAATTTTTAGCATGAGGTATACATACCTATAATTTCAACACATAGGAGAAAGTAAAGGCATAAAGATTAGGAGTTCAACGTCATTCTCAACACAGTAAGTTTCAGGGAAGCCTGAGCTACATGAGACCCTCTCTCAGAATAACAAAAAATACACACACACACACACACACATTAAGTGTGTCAATTCAAGAGTGAATTTTTGGACACACTGAAATTCGGATTCCTTCAGGTAAAGGTTAGAAAGTTTTTGTGCAATGACAGGATCTACTTCGCAGCTCACTATTTGGTAGCTTTTATTCATTAAACCTTTAATGATAAATGTTCATCCATTACACTTTATCACACAAAATTTGCTGGTTGTGTATTCCTTATGCATCTTTCATGGATTTAGAAATTACTTCAGGGATTGGAGAGATGACTCGACAATTAAGAGTGAGTACTGTTCTTGCAGAAGACCGTAGCTGGGTTTCTAGTATCCACAACTGCCTGTGACTCCAGCTCCAGGGAACCTGACATCTTCTGACCTCTGAGGGCACCACACTCATGTGCATAAACCCACACCCACAGAGACACACATAAACATATAGTTAAAAATAAAATATTTTAAAGACTTCAAAATGGATTTTGAATGTATCTTAAGAAAATGATCCAAATATTATCACTCTATGTGTAAGAAAATCTACTTATAATGGTAAAAACTTGGAAACAATTTAAATGCCCGCAGATAGAAGAATGGCTGTTTAAAAGAATATTTTGAAACCAATTTAAATGTAGATTATAAAGGACATAGAGTAACCTGGAATTGCATATCAAATAACATCATTTTAAAATAATGTACAATTAAGACTAAAATAATATGCAACTCCACACCCACTACAGTGGTTACAACCAAAAAGATAGATAATAATAAATGTTGGTGAGGATCTAGAAAAATTTGAATACTGGTATCAGGCTGATGGAAATGTAAAATATCAGAGTTCTTTGCCATTTCCTAAAAATATTAAACATAAGGCTATTACAGAACCCAACAAATCTTCTCGAAGATATATAAACAAATGAATGAAGAATAGTTGCTTTCAAACTTAAAAATCCTTGCTCAGCTGGGTGTGATAGTGCATATCTTTAATCCCAGCACTTGGAAGGCAGAGACAGGTGATCTCTGTGAGTTCAAGGCCAGCCTGGTCCACATAGAGAGTGCCATGCCATCTGGGGCTACAAAGAAACCCTGTCTCACAAAGATCGAAAAAAAAAAGTTTGCTTAAGAATATTCATTACAGAGACTGGAGATATGGTTCAATGGTTAAGAACACTGGCTGCTTTTCTAGAGGACCTGGTTGTCAGTGCCTACATGGCAGCTAACACTCATCCTTAACTGAAGTTCCAGAGGATTGGAAGTCCTCTTCTGGATTCCATGGGCACTGCACACTCGTGGTACACTTACAGACATGCAGGCTAAACACTCATACACATAAAATAAAAATAAGCCAATCAAAAAAATTTTTAAAGAATGTTCATTGCAGCATACCTCATAATAGGCAAGAGACAGAAAGAACATTAAGTAGTGAATGAATATGGAAAATAGGCTATATCCTTACAACAGAAAATTATTCCGCGAGGAATAAAAGTGCTGATAAATGAAATGACGCAGATAAATTTTGAAAACATCACGCTAGGTGAAAGAAGCCAGACCAAAAGGATACATTTCGAAGAGATCCATATGAAATGTCTATACTAGGCAAATTTACACAGTCAAAAGATCTTTAGTGCTAGGAGAGTCAAGAGGAACTGAAGGAGCTGTAGAGATGGTTTGGCGGTTAAGAGCTCACACTGCTCTACAGAGGGATTCAGTTCTCGGTACCTGTATAGCATGGTTCAGAACCACCTTAACTCCAGTTCCAGGGAATCTGACACCCCTTTGGGCATCTGTACTCACCTGTGCACACACCCACACAAACACACACCAACACAAACACACATATATACACATAATTTAAAAATAAATCTTTTTTAAAAGGAACTGAAGAATGACTGCTAATGGGTATAGGATATCTTTGGGGGTGAAACACGTGCTAAAATGGATTTTGCTAATGGTTGCATAATTCTGTGGCCATACTGATATTTTAAGTAGGTGAATTGTGTGGAATGTGAATTTTCTCTCAATAAAGTATTTATTAAATTATGCATAGTTATATATACACTATCACTAAAGAAAGGCATATACATGGAAAAAGTTCAAGTTTTCTAATATTTTATAATGTAATTCAATAATTATAACAAAACTTTAAATGCATCTGATGAATGGAGAATAATCAGTGCAGAGCTTTCCTACCTAGATCAAGGAGTACTCCTTTTCTTTGCTTCGATAGATTTAATTTATTTTCAAGCCAGACTTATCTGACTTGGAAGCAAAGACCAGGAAGTAGCAAGTGAACCTCCCTACCAATGAGATGTGATGTAACAGGTGCAAAGGGTGCGGGCAGCCACAGTAGGTTTGCAATGGTCATTAGCATGCCATTGTTTCTCAACTCACATCCTGCGTTCCATTCATGTCCCCATACCATCCTCTGCAATTTCGTTTTCTCCTATACCTTTGACTCCTTGTATAGGAGATTCCCAAATCCCTATTTTCAGCACAGAGCTCTTCCCTGAATTTCAGACTCCTATAACTATCTGCCTCTTGTTATTAACAAATTGCATTCACTGCCATTAAAGCCTTTGCCTTTAGAATCAGCACTTGGAAGCATATCATTTACTGTTTATCAGGCCCAATACAAGTTTACGTATTGGAAGATTCCATCGCCACACTAGTGTCAAGCTGGAGGTGGGGAAGAAGAAAAATGTGAATGATAGAAGGAGGAGTTTCCTGGTGTTCTATGGCACTATCTCCCTTGGATTTCCACTTGGAATCCAAAGCAGGTACAAGTTCAAAGACGGTGTCGCCCTTCAATCCCTTCCCTCTTCTACTACTCAATCATAAAATGTCAGTAGCTCTGACATTATCAAGGGTGCTGAAAAAATGCCATACATCCCCTAGAATAGGAGGAGACATTTTTGATGACAGTTAGCACTATGTTGATGTGCCACATGCATTATCTAGTTTAAAGCTCACATCAAGTCCAAAGTCAGTGTTAAGGTGAACTGCACTTCTAAATGAGATTCAGGCAGACAAATTAAGTTTCTCGAGATCACCCAGCTGAGAAGGGAAGGAATGAGAGTAGCCCAGACACCCAGATTCCAGATTCTCTCTATAAACTAAAGTTCCTTCACCTCAGCACCAATGACATTTGTAGCCTGTCCATGGCATCTTCCTACTGAAGGTCAAAAACACTGGTGACAATCAAAAACATATCAACATCTCAGGGCTAGAGAGATGGCTCAGCAGTGAACAGCACTGGCTGCTCTTCCTGAGCATCCAGGTTCAATTCCCAGCACCTATATGATGGCGAACAACCATCCATAACTCCAATTCCAGGGGATCCAATGCCCTCATGGCCTCTGTAGGTTTTGAATGACACAGGTGTACTTACACACATGCAGGCAAAACACTTACATACATAAAATAAAAATAAATTCATCAAAAAAATTTTTAAATCTCCAATACTGCCAAATGTCTCATGGTAAGTAAAACTACCTCCAGGTGAGAAGCACTACTGTGGAGGGTGGAGGAATTAACTTAGATATTAATAAATCATAAATCTATGACAATTAGCAAATAGCCCAACCTGTATTGAAGTCAAGAATGGCCTCTATATGAGGTGACATATTTTTAATCAATATGGCAGAGAATAAAGAAGCTATGTACAGCAAAGAAACAGAGTTGCAGAATAAAAGAAAATAGGTAAGATTATTTTGGGGAATGATTTGCTTTTATTTAAAGCTAAAGAAACAGAAATGGTCCCTAAAGACTTAAGGAAAAAGATTGTTAAATACTATTAGAGTCTCTAAAGTACTTAAGCTTAAATAAGAGCAAGCAGAAATGTTCTCTAAATCGGTGTATCCAAAACTCAGCTACAAATTAAAATCACCTAGTGAGTTTTAAAATACTGGGATCTTGGTCTCATCCCCAAGAGACTTTAGTTTAATTGATCTGGGATGTGGCCTGGGTTTGGGGGATTTTTAAAGCTTGCCAACTGTGTCTAATATGAATCCCAAGCTCAGAAGTACTGTGATGAAAGACTAACCACAGTGTTTTATCTCTATGGGTCTTATCAATTGGGTAGATTAAAAGGATTGCACATTTATTTTAATAGAAAACCAAATGGATATCTATAATAATCACAGTATAGCCATTATCTTCAACTTTCATGGAACTATTAATCATCAGATATGTAGATGCTTATAGGATTCTATAGCCAGAAATGAAAGTATTCTTTCATTCCTGGCCTTTAGACCAGCTTGTCCTGCATTATTATTGCCAAACTAAAAAAAGACCAAAAGTGATAGAGAGAATATTGGTTATTTCAGAAATTTTCACAACACTATAAAATGTGATGAGAAAAAGATTTTAATTATTGAATAAAATGTGACTTGGAATAGTTTCAATGTTCCCAACACTATGTTTTAGATTGTTCCAAAATGCTTGATTATATTATTTCCCTAAAAGTTAGCCTTGACCCTAGCACTATGAATAACTCAAAATTCAATGGGTGCATTAGTTTCCAATATGTACTTTATTCAGATGACAATAGGACATTTTCGGTGTTACTGACTATAGGCTTCATCGACAGGAGAGACAACCATTTGCTGAAGCAGCTTTCTACCACTCTGGTTTCATCTAGACACATCCTCCAAATACCCTCCTTTTCATCCCCTGGACGATCTACCCCTGTATGTGGTAATCAGCAGAACACCAGTGACATTCAGATTATTTCCTTAGTAGTGATGATCTCTTTTAATCATCCTGAACAAAACTTTGTCCAGCAATAAACACTCATTCTTTATGTGTGTCTATGTGTGTTTGTGTGTAAGTATGTGATATACGATGCTCACATGTTCATGTGTGTGCACATGTTTGTGCAAGCATCTGGGAGCCAGAAGTCAGTATTGAGTATCTTTCTCTATTACTCTCCAACTTATTTTGTAACACAGGGTCTTCACTGAACTTGAACTCTCTGAGTCAGCAAGATTGGCTGGCCAGCAAGTCCACAGAATCCACCTCTCTATGCTTCCCCAGCTCTGTGATTATAGGTGTGTGCTGCCGGGAATCTGAACTCAGGTGTTCATACTTGCACAACAAACACTTTACCTGCTGAGCCATCTCCCCAGATGCCAACCGTTGATTCTTATAAGATGTTCACACCGCAAACATCACCACTCTAAGCTGAAATAATACTCCAGGTCATAATACTCCTAAAGTAGGAGCAGGGAAGTCCCTCTGACCTCTACTGTTCTCCCCTGAGACAGACCATAAACCTGAAAAGGTCCTTGCTGTGATCCTCTTCCTCCTTTCTCCCTCTCATGTGACAGATGGCCTGCCCTATCCATGGAGAGATAAAATGTCCCACATAAAGACCAAGAATCTAAGCAAGTAGGCCTTGCTAAGTTTCCTCAGTTTACAATAAAAAATGTCATATGTTTTATCTTTGGATCATATTCCTGGTCCAACATCCAGTAAAACACAGTTTTCCTCGACTCTTTCTTTGAGTATTCATTTCTGAGGGCTCGTGAACTGCATACCATATTATATTTGGGCCAGTGGTGAGATGGTTCAGCAGGTAAAGGCACTTGCCACCAAGCCTGATGATCTGAGTTCACGTCCTGGGACCCACATGGTAGAAGGAGAATACAACTCTCATAAGTCATCCTCTGACCTCCACGCCAATGCCATGGCACATGCATGCTTATACACATGAACAGAAATTAATTTAATTAGTTTTTAATTTATAATAAATCAAAAGGTTGGATGTGGTGGCAGGAAGATCAGAAGCTCAGGTCATTCTCATCTATATAATGAAGTTCAAAGTCAGCCTGGACTACATGAGACCTTGCCTCAGAAATATCAAAATACATATATCAAACCAATTCATTATGATTTCCTCTTGGTATTTTTATTACGTAGCAGTCATAAGCCTTGTAATGGGTAAGAAAAGAAATATTTTCTCCCTTCCAAAGTGTAGGCCACTTTTCACACACTGGTTCACAGAATCTGTAAAGTTCTTAAGAATCAAGGAATGAAGGCCAAACATTACATCCAATTACAAGTTATCTTTCAACTGCTATTCTGAAAATAAGGGAGTTTGCTTAGTGCATTTATCAATAGAACAAAATTTTTCTGGAAGAAAGAGAAAGCTTGGAAGTATACTAAGATTTCCCAAGTTCTGTAACTGCATAAACACCCACAAGAGTAGAGCTGAATTTAACAAATTATTATAACAGAAACTCTTCAAAAGAACACCTATACATACACTAGACCAGGGTTGAGCCGGAATTTTACTTTAGACATCAGAATTGGAAAAATATCACAGGGTCTGGGCAGCAGAAATACATGAACTTATATAGTATATACATTCACAGAGCCTTGTGTAGAATTCAATCTTACTTCAACTGCACAAATAGTCCACTCTACTCTAACAGTTCATTCTTTTGCAAAAAGCAACAGCTAATTCTTTTGCAGGAGACTGGAGCGATGACTCAGCAGTTAAGAGCACTGACAGCTCTTCCAGAGGACCTGGGTTCAATTTGCAACACCCACATGGCAGTGGCTAATAATCATCTGTAACTCCCATTCAATGGGATCTGATGCCTTCTTCTGGCCTCCGTGTGTACCGCATGCAGATAGTGCACTTATGTACATGCAGGCAAAGCATTCATATACATAAAATAAAAATAAATTTTTAATTTTTAAAAATTCTTTTGCAAAAAGCAAAATAAAAATATGTTTTTCTTTTTTGGAATCTTCAGAGCATCTAGCAATCTGCTTTTCCTCTGTGTGTTTGTGTCTATGTCTGTCTGTCTGTGTGTTTCTGTGTCTTGTCTGTATACATGTGTCTGTGTTATAAGTGTGTGGTGTATGCATGCACAGGAGCCAGAGAGGGACTCCTGGGTTTTATGTAGGTGCTAGGGATTTGAATTCAGGTCCTCATGCTTAAGCAACAAGCTCTCTTGCCCACTGAACCATCACTTCTACCCTAAGAACTTGCTTTCAATATTCAAGATATGCTGTGTAAGTTTCAAATTATGTACCATGTATTGCTTATAAAAAGGAAAGATTATTTTATTTTATTCTATTTTAGACAGAGTCCCAAGTAGCTCAGTCTCACCTCAAGCTCGCTACATAGATGAGGATGATTTAGAACTTCTGATATTCCTGTATCCACCTCCCAAGTGCTAGGATTACAGATGTGCACCATCACACCCAGTTTATGAGGGTCTAGGGATTGAACCCAGAGTTCTGTGCATGTTAGGTAAGCACTCTACCAACTGAGCTACATCCCAGCCCATAAAGGAAAAGATTCTTAAGTGGCATCAATTATTATTCTCTAGTTTGTTTTTATAATTTCTAGTTTTCCTTGTTCCCTTGCTCCTTTCTCAACTAGAAGTAAGTTCAAACCAGAATGAAATCTGTGTATGGAAAGGATGAAGCGACATGGGAAGGGAAGGGAGCAGAGGCAGCGTGGGCTGTTTTCTAGCTATTGATTGCTTGACTCTGCCTTCAGTTTCCATTGATTTGTTGGTGTTGACTGGTTTCTACCTCTATACTCGGATTCTATTTTCCCTGCAGCAGCATGTCCCTTGAGCACAGAGGTCTCCCACAGATCTTAGCCTATACAGAAAATAGCCACGAGCCAAGAAGTAAGCAAAATGGACATCTCAGCAGCCAAGATAGATGCCACCATCTCTCCACTGGCCAGACACATTCTGAAAACAGAACAGCTTCTGAAGAACTCTGAGTAATTCTAGTTAACACGGTTGTGTGGTTTTCCTCACAAGGCACGTTAGAAATAGCAAATATGTTGCGAGGTTAGGAAAGGAAGGTTGCCGAAGGCTGAGACCCCAGCAGCTGTGCAAATGACTCCTGATAGACTGCAAGAAAGAAAAAGACCACCACCACCAACAACAGAAAGGAAACCGTCAAAAACAACAATCAAAAGAGATTTGATCGTGTCATACTGAGGCAAACAGGCGATCCTTGAACTTCACATAAGGACACCATTGTAGTTGAGCATCAGAGAAAGATCATGGCAAGCCTGAGATATAAGAAAAAGCATTCAGAAAACTCACTGGAGATGACATGAAAGTATAAAATACATTTTAGAGAGATCTCTAGTCAAAATGGTTGCGCGTGTGTGTGTGTGTGTGTGTGTGTGTGTGTGTGTGTGTGTGTATGTTTAGAGGATTAAACAATAAATTACAAAAAATAGATTTATAAGTTATTTATTTAAATATACTACTTCTTCCCTAATGTACTGGATAAATGGCATTACTAGATTTCAAACTAAGCATGAAAATATCTCTTTACGAATCGCTTTTCTAGAATTGTCCTGAAACAACAATTATGTAGTTTAAGAAAGGGAAGGAAAAAGATAGAGATTGAGGACAAACTCCACCTCACTGTCATGGGCCATTCCAACTTCTTCATCATTTCTTCCCAGCCACATATGCTCTCAATTTCAACATAACTATTAACACAATATATAATGTATTCTATTTTCATTTTACTTACCATTTATCACATCCTTTACAGGCATCTATATAATATTCATAATTTCCATGTTGATGGCTGCCTAATAGTCCATGCACCTAAACTGCTTCCAATTCAACTAACTGATCATAAACAATGCTCTAAAAACATCTTCACATATATAGCTATTCAGTCCTTTTATAGTCTTGAATTATTGTCAATGGATACATTCTCCAGTATGGAATTTTAAAATATATCTAAAGTAAAGTACAAACTGTATTTGAACAATGACCTACTTTAGAAGGTCATGGCTAAGGTGAAGGTAATCTCCTAATATTACCCAAGGCCTCCTCCTCAGGTTAACTTAGGGACAACTTTCTCCCACTGCCCTGAATTGCCCAAGAATTCTGAAATTCATTCATTTAAACTCTTTACTGGGGAAAACTGGAGAATCTGGCCGCTGATGGGTAGGGCACAATGGCTACTGTTGCTTCAGTTGTTCCTGTCTGTGACACAAGTGGGTGATGTGTCTGATGAGCGGACACCCATGATCTTCCACTGAAATACATAGCACCTATCTGCAGAGAGAGCCCAGTGTGTATCACTGTTCCTGTACTAACAGATGAGGACAGACAGGCTCTGAGAAGTAGAGACCCAACCAGGAAGGAACAGAACCAGATTTGTTCTAGGACTTCATCCACTACACAAGGAAAGTTCGTGTAACATGCACGCCAAGAAAAATCTGACAATACCAGAGGGCCACTGTTAAGCTATTAAACTTTTCTTAATCTTGAAAGATGGCGACTCTGCACAGTACATGGAGATAGGCTTTACATCCGGGTCATAATCTCTTAAAACATCCATGTGGGAAAATAGGCTCTACAAAAGCCTTATAATATTATCAAGATCAAACAATAGTCAGTGAGGATTAGTAGTATTACTTAGCAGATAATTAAAACCCAATTCTGATGCTATTGAAGATGTAATAACAATGTGAAAGACCAGAGTTGGAAATTCAATAGTGGAATATCATCTAGACACAATACATTATTGAACTTTAGATGAACAGTGAGACTCATTTACATGTGAATGACACAGGTCACCGTAGCATATGAGTGATTAATATACTTCCTTTCAACTTTAGTGTTTCACCATGAGTAGCTATATACGACTGTGCCCTCTGGTGGATGAAAATGAGTACTGTTTTGTGGCACTGCTTAGTGCTTTAAAGTTATTTATTTAAAATAATTTTCAATGCTTGAATTCTGAATTGTATATTAGAAATTAGCTGGTTTCATCCAAAAAATGTTCTAACACCCTTTTCAAATTACTAATATTCTCATCTACAGAAGATTCAAGTCACTGCTGAAGATTGGCTTAATGCTAAGTTAGACTTGTGACTTCTTTAAAATGGGCTTGTACTTTAAAATAACAATATAAATAAGAATTAATCTTTTGGGAGTGCCCACATCTCACTAAAATGGAAATTAAGCTTGTGATGACAGAATTTAAGTTTGTAAAGACCCCAATAACCACAAGTGTTATCCCATTTCATTTCACTATTTCATTTTGCCACAACTTACCCCACATAGTATGATAGATTCTGATAATACACAACTAAATAAAGTGTGGTCCTAATTTTCAGGAATTGTATCACTAAGTGGCAGATGGAAAGAGATAAATTAACGATTCTAGAGTGTCTCTTTCTGCAAACACTGGAATGTTCTAGACGCCCCTTCAACAAAAGACTTGCTCCAGTAGCAGACAAACACTTCTTGCAACATCAAACTCCTTTCCAGGGCCAGGCACTGACTGGCTGATCCACATCTGAGAATAAAATGGTGGTTTTCAACTACGGGCACTCTGATGCCCAACCCCTAAGGTACTGGCAATGTGGGGGGTTGCTGCTAGCCTCTAAAGGATACAGTCCAAGGATGCTGTTAAATACCCTCCAGTGTGCTGGACAGCCACAAGGTACTACCCAGCCCAAAGTCAGTAAGCCACGCTTGAGGATATCTCTGCTCGACCTATTCCTGGTCCCAAAGTCATTCTTTATTAAACATCTTGCACCCTAGATTCCCTCCTAACAGCCAGCTTTCTAGGGAACAGTTATATAAAATACATCTAACAAGAAAACATGTGGCTTTATATGTGTGTAAGAAGTCCAGACAATACAATCCATTGTAAATTTGCTTCTATAAAACAAAACTGAGGAAACAAACTAGAACTATAGAGTGGTTATTTTTAAAAAATGATGCTGAGTTGGTTGGTTTGGGTGTTTTATCTTATTAGTAGTAGTAGTACTATTTGTGTGTGTGTGAGAGAGAGAGAGAGAGAGAGAGAGAGAGAGAGAGAATAGAGAGAGAAAGAGGTCTGAGAGAACTGAATCGAGGATTCATCGGGCTTGAGTGGCGTGCCCTTCCCAAACCCACTGAGTCACCTCACTGGCCCTGGTTTTTGTTGTTGTTGTTGTTGTTGTTGTTGTTGTTATTTGAGAGAGAGACTCTCATTATGAAGCTCAGTTTTGTCTCAAAGTCTCAGTTCTCAAGTTGCAGCATCCCTAGTGCTGAGATCACAGGCATGAACCATCACACTCAGTGCCAGCGATTTCTGTGTTCCTTTCAGGCTAAACTTCCTGGGTTTTCCAGGATTTTGTGTTTTTATTGTTTTATCTGTCTCTCTATCGCTACTTTTCCTTCCTCTCTCTATCCCTCCTTCTCTCTCTCTCTCTCTATTAAGCACATAGTGCTTTTGCAATGTGGGATGGATGCTCCAATTGCAAAGAAAGAGAGCATGGTCAATTACTGTAAAACACTTCGGAGAGATAGAACGGTAAACAATAAGTCGGCAAAGGTCTGCAGTGATGTCGGGCAGACAGACAAGGAACAGCAGTGGGCCGGGGGAAAAGAGGTGGCTAATAAAAGCGGCGCACTTTTTATGAGAGCATGACCCGAAAGAGAAAGAGAATGGCAGGACACTAAAGTGAACGGGAAAATGATCGATCCAAGCTCTCTGAAGGAGCAGAGAACACAAACAAGCTTCACACTGATAGGAAAGGGAGAGGAAAAGAGAGATTCTGGTGATGAAGAAGATGATGATGATGGTGATGATATACATATATATACAGAGAGAGATGATGATGATGATTGATGATATATAGAGACAGGGGGGATAAATGAACAGGTGAGGAGCATGTGAGGACCTAGGAAAGATCATATTTACATTGGCCTAGGCAGGAGGAAAGAAACAAGACATACAATGATCACACAGTTCAAACAGCAATGCATTTGGAAGAGAGGAAATGTGTGCCTGGTTTGGTCAGTAGATGTGATCAGCTTCTGAGAGGGGCTTGGGTGAGGGGTCAAGAGCTCAGAAACAAGGTGTAATCAAGGAGAAAGTGTAAGAGAGGACCTGAGAGTGAGAGTGGCTAGACAACTTCTGGAGAATCGCTCTTTCCTTCTTTGTTTTGATTGTATTTAGTTTTGGTTTGATTTGGTTTGGGTTTTGGTGGGTTTTTTTAAGATAGGGCATTGTGTTGCTCAGAGTGGCCTCAAATTTACTACATAGTCAGGGATAACCTTGAATTTCTGATCCTTCCACCTCCTCTTCCCAAGTATTGCTGTTATAGCGATGTGCTACCTCAAGCATTTTACGAAGTGCTGAGCATCAAACCCAAGATTTCATGTGTGCTAGGCAAGCCCACTACCAACTGAACTATGTCCTCAACCCCAATCTTTTCTTTACCCAGCTTTGACGGAAGAGTTCACGATTGTTGCCAGGTAATCTGTCACCTCCACTTAACCCAGCTAAGTGACCTGGCTCTCAATCAGTATCTCTGTAATTCTTGCGGGAGGGGGGGTCCCAAAGAACCCATGAGGTTAGCTATGGATTCCTACACCTGGCCAGACATTCTACATTGTACACTGATGGGAAATTTGGGAGACATGGCCTGGCACTGTTCTGCACTAATTCCTCTGTAGGGGAACGGTTGGGCATAATGCAGGGTGGGCCTAGCCAGGCCACCTGCCAGGAGGAATGGAGGAATGGCTCTGGTGGGTGTGGTGCTCCACACCGGTTGGTCGTGAAGCCACTTTCTGCCCAGCACCTGAAGAGAACCTGATCCACCTGGGAACAAACTGCAATTGGCTGTACTCAGGACCCCACCTCATGGCTAACATGACATATAAGACACTCTGCTCTTGCTTGAATAAATGAGTTTGCAGCAGACCACCACTACTGGCTTTCCGCTCAACTCCCAGAGTCTGTGTGTTGACTCTGCGCCTACTTGCCCCTTCCCCATGGTGGAGATCCTTTGGTCCCCCTCAGGCTGGCCCTGAGTGCTGGGTCCCCCAACAGGGAACTGCTTCTCTAGATTTTCTTAGCACGTAGGACTTGAACATTTCGTTCTCTCACCTTCCCTTTCAGCTCTGTACATCTCTCCTTCCACCGTGAGGATGAGAGGGAGTCTGCAGTGTGCAAAACAGGGCATGTCCTGCTAGAAATGGAGCCTGTATCTTCCAAGCATGGTCTTCCCATCCTTACGGGACAAACAACTTCCAGGATGCGCTGAGACTACTGTGGTATACAGACTTAAAAGAACATGAAATTGCACATGGTTTGTTTAAAGGAACACGATTCTCAAGAAGGAGCAATTATTCTCCCACCACCACCAACACAGGGGACATTTGGCAAGTTTTCTAATTGCCACGTGGGAGGGGAACCAGACACACCAAGGGTGTTTTCAAATATCCTACATAGGGCAGCCCCCACAGTGAGGCATCACCAAGCCCCAAATGTCAATACTGTTGAACAAACAGTTGTCTAAAGTTCCTCATCAGAGAGGACCCTTTAAAGTTTTGCTATAATCCATTGAAGGGTTACTTATAGTTCAAAGTTTAAACCAGGGACAAATGAAAGAAAATATCAGACTATGAGGAATGAGCGATCTCGTGCGTTATAGATTCCCACCAGGTGTCGCTAAAACACAAATAATAATCTAACCTTCTCAAGTCCCCCTCTGTCTTTAGCCTGTAGTTTGTCCTTTTAACATGAGACTCGCCTTTAAAGTGCTCACTATTAACCACCAACAATACTTTTATGCAAGTAAATTAAAATAACCACTAAACCTCAGCCAAGAACCGGAAGAGACTCACTTAAATCAGTAATGTGGGAATGACAGAATCTTCTAGCTTCTTGACTTTTTTTTTAGTTGGACCCCTGGCCACCTGAAAGACAGAAAATTCCAAATTGTTTTATCCCTACAAAGGCTGGATCATGACATTCGAACCGTAAGTCAGATGTGAGCAGAAGCTATCATCTTCTAAGATGATAGCTCTCAATTAGGGATGACTTTGACCCCAGGGGCCATTTGGCAGTATGTTCGGGCATTTCTAGTCATCACAACCAGGGAGTGCTACTGGCATGTGGTGGGTAGAGGCCAAACCATCTATTAAATATCTTATACAGGCCGACCCTCAGAACACAGAATAATTCTGGCTCAAATGTAACTGGTACTGAGGTGGAAAGTCTCCATCTTGGAGAAAAGGGGCATTCAATGGGGTTTCCCTCGACCTCTTCCACGGACTAGAAGAAAGGGTCATCAATGAACCAACTTGGACTAATCTCTCTAAGGCAAGAAAACAAGCAGTTAGAGCTTCAAGATAGTAGAGGGTGAGCTTCTCATTCCAAGGAGTTGACACACTACTCTGAACTTGTCACACCCACACTGACTGCTCTGAGAGAGAAACCTACTTCTCGCTGCTTTGAACCATTCTTCTGGGTCTCTGTGATGATAGCACACACCTGTAATCTCACCACCAGGAAGATAGAGAGAGCAAAAGAATCCGGAATTCAAGGTCATCCTCAGCTTCATAGTGAGTTCTAAGCCATCTTGGGCTACATGAGACTCTGTCTCCAAAACAAAAAATCACACAATATATAATTATACCATTTCATTCATTGTCTTTTCTCTCTACTCAACAGATTGTCACTTTTATGGGGCCAAACACTATCTTATTCACGACTGTATATTCACTTAAAATACTGCTCTCCACTAGAATGATAATGTATGGCAAATATATAATTTCATGTTCTAGTGAATCCATTAATAAATTTAAAATATAAAGATGAAATTAATTTTACTCTTATTTCACCTCAACTGTCCTTCCGTGGGGTAAGGATTTTTTTTTTATTTTGTTTATTCTGACTCAGGGCTTCATGTATCCTAAGCTGGCCTCAAATTCACTATGTAACCAAAGATAACCTTGAATTCCTAATTGCTCCTCCTGCCTCCATAACCAGAATGCTAGGACTACAGCTGTGCCACCATGCCCAGTTTTATGTTTTGCTGGGGATTGGACCCAAGACCTCATTCATGCTAGGCAAGCGCTCTACCAATTTAGTTACATTACCAGCCAGTTAGTGAATTGTTTAAAAATTGAGATATTTAAGCTGGACATAGCAGTGCATGTCTTTAATCCCAGTACTGGGGGATGAGGAGGAAGAGGCAGGTGGATCTCTGTGAGTTCAAGATCAACCTGGTCTACTTATAAATCCCAGACCAGTCATAATTACATACAGAGACCCTCTCTGAAAACAAAAATAAAAATGGAGATATTTTACATTCTATTTCCTATAGTAACTCTTTAAAATGCACTGTGCAATTTGCCTTAAGAACATATCTCAAACTATCACATTTAAGTATCACAAAGCCACATGTGCCTAGTGGCCACAAGATAATGCAGATACTTGGCACATTGTAGGCATCCAGTACATATTTGTTAAGTATTCTTTTATACTATTTTCATTCGTCTACAGTATAGGAATAACATGGCAATAATATCCCACCATTAATTTTATCTAGTTGTCTTAGCCATTCTTTCTTGTCCAGTATTTAGACTATGTCCAATTTTCACGTTTTGGAATAATTACTGTTATAAATTTCCACAAGATATGCCCTCTTTTAGGCTCCCACATTTTACCAAAAAACCCAGTAAGAGAATGCCACTTAGCCAGGCACGGTAGCACACGCCTTTAATCTCAGCACTGGAGAAGCAGAGGCAGGAGGGGGTCTGTGGGTTCAAGGTCAGCCTAGTCTACATAGGGAGATCCAGGCCAGCTGGGGTTACAGGGAGACCCTGTCTCAAAAAGATCAAAAAGAAAAAAGTATGCCACTTAGCCTTCTAGTGATTTTCCTCCCTTCTGACCAGGCTCCAGTGGATGAACTCCCCACAAGGAAGGGACATTTGAGAACACAAACGTGGCTACACAGGCCTTAACATATATGACAGGATGCATGGAATCTAGGGCTTGGGCTATGGGTTGCTCAGATATGGGGGAGGGGGCGTCTAAATATGATCAAAATGTATGAAATTCGCAAAAGTTTAATAAAAAAAGAAAGTAGGAAGAAAGTAAAAGTTTAAGAGAACAACAAAAAAAGAGCTAAAAGGTTCTGCTTGGGTTCTCGTCCCACCCCCAAACAGGATAGGAACTTAGCTTATCTTTCAGAACCGCCCGCCAGCTACCTCGGCTACCCCAGGCCTCGCTCCGCCCTCGCCCCGCCCCCCGGAGCCAGTTCCCTTCCCGCACCGCCCTCCAGAATGACGTAACCATGAGTGCGGACGTGACGTCTTCGGCGCAGGCGGGACTTCCGGCGCTCCGCAACCGATGCCGGAAACACTCTCCTAGTTGCCTAGGCAACACCCCCTCTCTTTTTCCCCCAGCGGAAAACTAGGCCGGATTTCGCCCACCGCTCTGTGATCTGCATGCTGCGTGGCCACGAGGTGACTCCGGGGACTGCTGGGTTGCTTTGGGGGACTAAGGGACTAGCCTGTCGCCCCAGAGCTTGGCCTCCTCTGAGGCAAGGCGTTCCGGTATCTAGCCGGTCACGTTGTGGCTCTTATTACTGTCATCCCGTGGCAAAAGGTGGGGCCAGAAAGCCTGTGACAGACCCTAACTCTTCTGAATTGTTAAAGGAGACTAGGTCTAAAATCTCTCAGCCCCTTGGTGATTGTACGGGCCCCTATCTCAGACTAGTGCCTTAAGAATTTTCTGCAAGTGAGATCTCGGATGGGGAACTTTTTTTTTTTAAGTTCACCATGTAATTCAAATGTTCCCTGAATCACCGTGTTTTGCTGTTTGTGGGAACTGGAATTTTGCTCCTCCAACCCAATATCTGAATAGAAGGTGACCCAGCAGGACACATCCTTGGAGAGATGTCTAGGATATTGGACCATCTCCCTCCAGCTCCTTCCCCCCAAAACGCGGGTTTCCTTTCATCTGCCTTGCAACTTTGAGCACCTAGAAGTCAAAGGTTTTAGTGCAATTTATCTTGAAGGCATTTTGCAGTTGTCTGTAGGTGGAGAAAGCCTTAGGTTCTAAACCTTTTGAATTTTTTCAGAAATGATTGCTGTAAACTTGTTTCATAGACTAGGCCCTGGACTGAATTGTTCTCACCCTAAGTCAGAGCATGAGTTGAAAACTCTAGAAATTAATAACACAATCATTCCAGCTTGCGAATTGTGAATATGAGATACTCTTTAAAAATGCATATAGTAGCCTAATTTATCAGAATAACAACACTTTTTTGGATGGCAATGTGAAGAAAAACCATGTATGTACCCTTGTTTAAGATCCAAAGTTTACGAATAAGTTGAGATGAGAAGGGTTGGGAGAAATTGAACATGGTTAGAAGATAGTTGAGAGAGTTAAACTAGCTCCAGAACCCTCAGAATTACTTCTTTCTATTAGGAAATGCACCCAATGCAGAAAACAGTTGGGCAAGTGAATGCAGAATGTAATGTTGATTAAAGGCCAGATGAATTGAAAATGTATTAATGTATTTAAAGATTTGTTTATTGAAAGCATTTTGAGCTTTTTACTGTTATTTGAGTTGATAATTTCGGGGAGCAGAAATAGGAGAGGATGTTATCAGGATTGTCCACAATTTCAGTAGCCTCCAAAAGCAAGAGGTAATAACTATTATTTCTATGCTGTAAGAAAAATGGGACTCAAAGTAATGAATTGTAGGATCTACCCCTCCAAGTTAGTGCCCAAAAGTGCAAAGCAGCATTAGTACAGTAATAATTCAGGCAAGGAGTGAAATTATTCTTAATATATTTATAGAAGAAAATTTTCTCTGGAAATACAGAGGTGGTGCTATGCTGGTAATTTTCAATCCCTCTTTATTTGGCCCTTGGTATTTTATAGGATTTGTTGTAGGAAAGATACATGCCTGAGAATGAAATGAATCTCATCTGTTTCTTTTGAACAGTCCTTCTGGGTTATCCGTGTTTTCAGTTCTCCCGTTGCCTGCTCTGTTCCTGATAATGTGTTTTTTCATGGCCTCTTAGTTCCCTTCTGACACTAGCCACATAGAGTTTCAGGGAATTTGCAAATAAATCCATTCACAAATCCGTCACCCCTGCTGATAAATGAATGCCTTTCTGTGGGTGCAGTGTGATTTGTCTGGTGGGGAGGGGGATAAGCAGGAATTGTTAACCACATCTTTTCAGTCTTCTTCCCCAGCTATGGTTTCTTTTTGACAGGACTTACTGCAATATCCCAGCAAATGTACACTGCAGCTTAGGGTTGAGAGAATGAAAAGGAAATAAATAAAACTGTTTTGTATCCCTTGGTCCTGACCTTTAAATTAAAGTAGCCCTTACCGACAAGAACACAGTAGCATGTGTACTTGTAAGCAAGCCTGTGGCTCACCAAAAATGGAGTTTGGGAGGTTGGTGAAATTGCTTAACAGGTAAAAACCAGCCTGGCAACCTAAGTTTAATCCCCAGGACACACATGGTAGAAGAAAACAGACTCCCAAAAGTTGTCCTCTGATCTCCTCCCAGACATGCGCGCGCACGCGCACGCACGCACACACACACACACACACACACACACACACACACACTGCTTTAAAAAAAAAAAAACTCTTATGGATGGAAGAAGGCTGTTTGGACTGGTACCATATTTAATATCTAAATGACTAGTAGGGACCATACAAACCCACAGGATGCCAGTGAGATCGTCCTGCCTGATGACATCACCAGCCACCATGACCAGCTGGGGGTGACATCAATGCTTCCAGAGTAGGTGAGAGGAAACAGAAGTGTCAGAAATCCCTGTTTTATTAGTTTTCTTCATTGCCATGCCTGTCAGTGTTTATACAATTGGAAGGCATTTCTGATAGGGTTAGTATTGCTTGTTCAGGGGGATTTCTTAAATCACAGGTGACTAATTTCTGTCACTCAGATTTATCGTGGTGCCTTCATTTATTAGGCTGCAGACCCCCTTCCTTTTACTTTGCAGCAGTGTATACTGAGGGTCTTATGCCCTCAAGCTCTCCAACTGACACAGAGCCAAATCAGTGGGGACCTCTATAGGAAAGATGTGACTTTCCAGGGTTTAGCCACAATGACTGATGTAATGATTGATTTTCATGTATTTTTATGCAAAACTAAAAGCAAATGAGCTTTCATGCATTTAATTTTCAGAATTGTAGTAGAAAAAGAAGATAAGGTAGAAAGGAAAATCAAGTAATAGGGTATACAGAATTGTTTAGAAGGGAATTTGTGGTTTTAATTTACATTCTGGTTGTCATGACATGTCTTACATTCTATATTTGTAAGAATATAAATATGCAAGAAAAATACATAAATATGCAATAAAAAGAATACAGTTGATGCCACTGCCTTTCAAGAAAGCCATATTATATGTGGAATTTTAAATTTAGTAGAAGTGGTCACATTTTATCCATTGAAAAATGGCAAAACTCTTAACTGTTGTTCTTCATGTATATTTATGCATTTAAAAATATATCTTTGAGAGCAAGCAGAATCACTGCAGAATAAATGCTTTTTTCTTTTCTTTTTCTCTTAGAGATGCTGTATGGGAAAATACATCATTCAAGACTGGGAGGCTCTGTCTTGCCTGTAGGCCTCAGCAGTGTTTAGTGAATGACCTCAATGCTAGGCTTTTTTTCCCTCCCTTCTTTGGTGGTTGGGGACAGACAATGAATGGTCTCTGTATTCCTGGAGCTCAGCTGGGTGGTGACCATGATGCCATTGTGTTCGCTATGGAGGGCTGCCCAGTTTGTAGAGCTGTGGATCCGGCCTTCCCTGACATTGCCAATCTCTTTTCTTTCAGTTCGACCAACCCATTAGAAGAAAAGTTGTTCAGTGTCTGAAGGCCTGTGCCAGAAAATAGTAGGAGACTCTGCTGGGTAGGTGGGGAATGGAAGATAAAGTGAAAGAGCATGGAAAGACATTCAGAACCCCTGTACCCGTAGGCTTCCTTAAGAGGAGAGTGTTGATGTAATGCCTAGGAATTCTGCAGTGTTGGCTTTGCCAGTGAAGGCAGGCATTTCACAAAATCCACAGCCAGCTTACAGATGTTACCAGGATCCATTTTCAGAGGAGGTTCTTTTCCCTTGTGAGTTCATAGAAGCAGATGAACAGATCCCTTCACAGGGAAGAAAATGTATGTGTTCCTTCTGGTCATACCTACTCAGAACACTGTTCTGCTTGTGTCCTTGAGTTCCTGTCTAGCATTGGCAAGATAGCAGCTCTCTGTCAGAACTCACTGCACTGCCTGTGCTTTCTAAGCCCTGTTGTTTAATGTTGGTCTACAGGTCTTGTTGTTGCTGCTGCTTTTAATTAAGTCTTTAAGTGTCTGTGAAGAGCTTTAAGAAATGTTTCCTTATTTAGTCAGGAAAACTTGTCTTTCTTCTTTTGTCCCAAGTATTAGAAATCACTCATCAAGACTGGAGTTGATCATAATTTCTTTCTTGCTTCCACTACTCTTGCATAGGGCCGAACAATCAATGAACTATATGGGAAATGAATGGTTCCTCCACTGGCTTCCGAGTGGAAAGTGAGGAACAATGAGGATGCTCAATATATTAAGGATAGACTGTTCAAGGTAATATCATGTTAACATAAAACAGAATGGTCAGCAGTTTTGTTAAGCCAAGAAGAATATGAAAGCTATGTGGAAAACACTGGATGTGGCCCACAATCCTTAAATATTTCTTATCTGGACCTTTACACAAAGAAAATGCTAGTACGAAATAAGAATAGTACTGGGAATGCTGAGCTTCTAATCATAAAGCTCTGTGCAGCTGCTATTCCTTTAGACTCCTTTCTCTGTGGTTTATGTTATTGGTGTCTGCGAGATTAATTTGTAAATTCAAATCAGTTCTTCAGAATTATGAATTTGAATATTTATAGGGTTTTTTCGGGATGTTGAAATATAAAAGAATATGGCAAATGAGTTTGGGAATTTGAGAAGAAAAAATAATGAAGCCAAGAGTGAAAAGAGCACTTCTGACATCCAGCCCCAGTGACACTATCCTTGCTGAAGGATGGCAGTAAATTTGATTATAATTACCCCAGTAGCCAAAACTAATTTAATTCTTCCTCTACTTGGTACTCAGAACCAAACAAAATTGCTAGCAAAGTCCCTGAGTCTCATCATTAGCATTCATTTCATCTTTACTTCATGGGCTAGGTCTTCAAGGAAACTAGCACCTGAGCTGGTGGGATACTTGGTGTAAAAGGCTTGCCTAGGATGCACAAGATCTGAATTCCATCTTCAGCAGCATGGGTCAGGGGAGTTTGATTAGTTTCTGTATCTTCTAGACAATGAAACACACTGGGCTTAATGTGAGTTGCTGCTGGTTGGGAATGTGTAACTGGCTTTCTTTAGTGAGCAAAGATTATTTTCCTGACTTCTGGCTTGCAAAAAAAATGTTTTGAGTGAGCACCAAGTGATTTCCTGTAGCACAGTATTATATCACTGCAGTCCTGCTGCCAAATTATGTGTTGAACCCAAATTGGAAGCAACCTCTGCTCAGAGTAGTGCTCTTTCTCCTTTCTAATCACAGCCATTGCTGTTTGAGCTTCCAACAGTATGTCATGGACTACCCTTGAACCTCTTTAGCAGCCATTTGCTTTATCACAAGGGCCTAAACTTCTACCTTTAGGAGAAGGGCCTCTGCTGTCTCATAGAAAGAAGTCTAGATTCCAGGCAGTTTGGTCGGGTTGGGTTGGGTTTACTTGTTCTTTGAGACAAGGACTCAGTATATAGCCCAGGCTGATCTGGAACTTGCTAATGTAGTTCATGGTGGCCTCAAACTTTCCCTTCTCCTGCTCCAGATTCCTGAGTACTGGGATCACAAGCACATACTTCCATACCCAGTTAGGATGCAAAGCTCTTAATTTCTAGAAGACTCTCAGATGTCTCTTGGACTTTTCTTTACTTCCTATGCTACTTGTTAATCTAGAAAGAAAATTTGATTAAGACATACATGGAGTTCACTTTAATGTCATCGGATTCTGAAGCTGTTTCGATTACAGTGATAGAAATAGGAAACTCAGATTTTGTGAATTAGATATTTATAGGCCTCAAGCTTACAGTTTATCACTTAAGTGTATGCTGAATTCTACCATAATTGCATTAGTTTTATTTCTTTGGATGGAAACACACCTAGTTACTGTCTGTTTTGCATTTTCTTCAGTAACCTATCAAAAACATTCAGTTAGCTAGGTTTTCAGGTAATGGCTCCTGTTTGAAACCTTTAAATTCTTGCTGAAAAGCAAGGTTAGTTCAACTTGCATATTTACTGCATTTGAAGTTACTAGCAGTTTACACTCAACTGCACATGTGCCTAGTCCTGAATTTAGCAGGAAGTATGGGCTGTGTTTAAGATAAGTTTGCAGAAAGCCATGTCAACCTGTTTGAAAGCTTGTTATGCATGGTTCTCTTGAGGTTAAATCAGAAAAGATGGTAGGTCAGTGTGCTGTCTCAGTCTTTATCATACTTATGGGAAGCATTTTATTGAGGCCACAAAATAAGTCGGGTTTATTTCTTAAGGCTTGGGAATTTCTTTCATTTTATCCTCTGGTTAAGTAAGATAAATAGGCTCCTCTAGTATGTAGTTTCTAGATTTTCAAAACCTTAAATATCTCATTGCCCCACTGTGCTTTTGTCTCACAGAATCTAATATTTGTGTACATTTTAGGATATTATTTTTTTAACTATTTGTTTTGTTTTTTTTTTCTTTGCCACAAGATCTCACTCTGTAGCTTGTAGCCCAGGCTGATCTTGACCTCACAGCCAACTTACTGGCTCAGTCTCCCAAGTGTTGAAATTATAGGCATTTACCCTGTCAGTCATCTTGACAGCCATAACATCTAACTTTTTTATGTATATGGGTGTCTTGCCTACATGTTCACACATGTAAATGCACCGTGTGGGGGGGGGGCAGAGGGGGAGAGAGAGAGAGAGAGAGACCTGTGGATGCCAGAGAGGGCATTGGATCCCCTGGAGCTGGAGTTGCCAACAGTTGTGAGCTGCTATGTGGGTGCTAGGAAATGAACCCAGGTCCTCGGCAAGAGTAGTCAGTGCTCTTAACCATTTGAGCCATTTCTCCAGCCAACCCCCTTAAATTTATTTTAAATGGGCTACAAATGTGTGCGGGTAGAGATTCAAGCATTCCATGGGTGAGTGAATGCCCACAGGAAGGTAGTTTGCTAAGTAGCAGGAAAAGGAGTAAGACTGGCAGAACAATGCTGTTTGCTAAAAACAGTCAGAATATGTCATGCCTAGTCTCCTGCAAGGAAGCAGGGTGATTAAGGATTGTCCTATGAAACCAAAACCAAAGCTGAGGCGGGAGAGACATCTTGGTGGAAGAGGCTTCTACAAGTCCCAAACATGAGGCAAGACCCAACAGAGGCTTCCAGTCAGCTGGAAAGATACATTCTTCTCAATCCTGGAGAGAAACCAAGGTTAGGCTGGCAAGATGGCCCAGTGGGTAAAGGTACCTACCACCAAGTGTGATGACCCGAATTTAATTCCTAGGAAACACAGGGAAGAAGGAGAGAGAACCCACACACAATAAATAATTGTCTAAAACAAAAAAGAGAGAAACCAAGATTATTTTAAATAGACACTAGCCTATGTTTAGGACTAGAAAAGTAATGGTTGTTCATCTTTAGCGCATGCTCTGTATTTTATTTGTATCTACACACTACTAAATATTTATATGATTACTTTTGTAGACTTTTCGTTCAGTAAATAAGTAGAGTACTAAATTATACTGGACCCTTTAACTCATGTGTAAGGGGGTTGCCCCTCTCCAGACCACAAGGTCTTCTTTATATGTGAAGGTCAGGCATGATTCTGGCAAGAGGCAGGCTATTAGAAACTGTTTTATAAACCATGAAATACCCCAAATATCCCATAGCAGTACTGATCAAATGTTCATGCTGTGCTCACTCTTCCTTATTTTCAGGGCCCACTTTTCCAGAGACAGCAGCAATGGTAAGAGTGCCTCTTTTTCTTATGAATTTAAAAAAGAATTATCCTTTGAATTCTTGATGTTTGGGATGGGGATGTAGCTCAGTGATAGAGCACTTGCCTAGAATGCACAACAGCCTAGGTTCAATCACCAGCACTGCCCCTCCCACCCAAAAAATTATAATGGATTCATTTCATAATGGAGACCAAAGAAAAGCAGGTTGAGTGTCCAAAATCCAAAGGAGGCTTTTTGTTTTTGTTCTTGTTTTTTTTTGAAACAGGGTCTTCCTGTAGCCCCAGCTGGCCTAGAACTTCCTATGTAGACCAGCCTGAATTCAATCTCTCAGAGATCCACATGTCTCGAGTACTGGGATTAAAGGCATGCACCACCACATCCAGCTTTCCGAAAGCTTTTTAAAGACACCAGCATGACATACTCAAAAGGTTTTGAAGCAGTATAGATTTTGGATTTTCAGAACGTGAATTTTCAGGGATGCTTATTCAGTAAAATGTATGCAGATATACAAAAATGTATGACAAAATCCAAACACCACTGAAATTTGAAACACTTCTAGTCCCAGCATATCAGACAACTAAAAGTAAAAGCACCACCTAGGACATCATTAGAGTCTGTCTCAAACATCAAGGTGTGGACTGAGCCAGTGGATTAGTAGGGAACAAGAAGAGGAACCAAATGCTAATGGGCATTAACAAGCCAGCTCTAACTTGGAGCTAGTACTGATGGCAAAGATGACAGATATCAGATCTTTTATCTCTTGTTTTATAAAAATCAATCATTAAAGTAGAAAGGGGACTAGTTGGAAAGAGAAAAGGCCTCGGGGGAGTGAGAGGGACATAAAAAGAGGGTAATGGAGATAAGTATGATCAAAATACATTACATACTTGTATGAAGATGTCATAATGAAACCCATTGTGTATAATTAATGTATGCTGATAAAAAGCAATAACAATTAGCTCAATAGAAATAGATATTGGGACTAAAAGGAAGGCACTTTAAAAGAAAACAATCTTTAGCAACGTTAATAAATATTTTTAAATTAAAAAAAACGTCTTTATTAGCCTCTGTCCTAAATAACTTGGTTTCTTTTTCCTCTTATGATGAAATAGGCAAAAGTAACTTAAGGGAGAAAGGGTTATTTTGACTCAAAACTCAAGAGTACAGTCGGTCCATCATGGCAGAGAAACCAAGGCAGTAGGAGCCTGAAGCAGCTGATCATAGTGCATATACAATCAGAACACATGCTGCTGCCTAGTTCCCTTTCTCCATTTAGACATTCTAGGATCCCAGCCAGGGCAATGGTGCCACCCACAATGAACGGGTCTTTCTACCTCAATTAACAGAATCAAGGTAACCTGTCACAGGCATGCCCAAAGGTCCATCTCCCAGAAGATTCTAGATCCTGTTAAGTTTTCAACACCAATTATCATGTTATATAAGGCTCCATAACCTTAAACTGTTATCCTATTGGTACCTGAGGTACACATCCTCAGAAAGCAAGTGGATGTAAATTTGGTTTCTGTCCTGGATATATACCTATTTTACACTTTTTCAAAAGCTCATCAACAGCTTCATGGAAAGTAGGCATTTAGTAGATAGTTAGGGGCTGTCAGTTAGTTGGTAAAACATTTGAAAATTCTCCAGAGGATGAACCATTTATGTCTGTCCTGTGTGTTCCTTCATTTTGTAGGCATCAGACTGGAGTGCTACCACTTCGTGGTATTCTCACCCAGTATATGCAAGATACTGGAAACATTATCATCTTGCAATGGCTTGGATGCACAGTCACCAGAATGCCTACAGAAAGGCCAGGGAATACTGTTTCCTTTCCCCACGGTACTTCCCTCAGTCAGTAGTTTCCCAGAGCTCTGTTGATTATGAGACTGAGTATCCTCAGCCTCAGGCCTTCCAAGGCCAGCACATGACCTGGCAGAACTCTCACTACAGTTCTTTACCTTTCGAAAGCTCTGGGCAGCCTGTGCATGGCAGCAGCAGGGCCCAGACATCCACAAGAGAAGACGAAGCTGTGTGTGAAGAGGAAGAGATGGAATTGGAGTCAGATGATGAGGTAGAATGTGACGTGAGCAACATGGAAATCACTGAGGAGCTCCGCCAGTACTTTGCAGAGACGGAGAGGCACAGAGAAGAGCGACGTAAGTTCGGGCCTCTGTGCTTTTTCATTGCTCTGACTTGTGCTTTTTTTCTTCTCTAACATATCAAGTTATTTTATAACTTTTCATTTGGATAGAGTTAATAATCTGATCTAGACATAAACTCAGAAACAACATAGTGATATTTTACCTCAGTGACATTACTCCCAGACTTATTTTATTTTTTTGGTTTGGTTTTTCCTTTGTTTTGAAACAGGGTCTCCAAATAGCCCCAGCTGGCCTGGAACTCACTATGTAGTCTGTAGTCTGGCCTCCATCTCACAGAGATCTGTCTGCCTCTACCTCCTGAGTGCTGGGATGAAAGGCTTGCACCACCTTGCCTGGCTCCTCAAGTTACTTTTTATAGGACTGTTCATTTTAATTCCACAACACAGCTTATCCTAATAATACTTCTACCATTAGACACTCAGCCAGATGGAGTGGTGTGTGTGTGTGTGTGTGTGTGTGTGTGTGTGTGTGTGTGTGTGAGTGTGTGTGTATTTTCTAATCTACACAGCGGTCCTTCAAGGTTTTACACTCATTTTACTAATGAGGAAAGTGAACTTTACGGAGGTTAATTATACAGCTACTCATTCATTGTTAGGATTCACATCACGCCTGTCTGACTCCACTGGTCCCGTGCATCTTCCTTGATGTCACACTCTCCTTGGAACTTCTGGGTTTCTGAAATGCTGTATTCTCACTACTTCCCTGGGACACAGCTCAGAGGCAGTCCTGATTGTTGTACTCCTTCCAAATCCTGCCTGGCTCCCTTCAGTATATAGATGAGTGTGAACCTAAACAGAATAACAGAATGCCTCAAACATGCAGCTTTCCTGTTTGGTCCCACATTACAGGTTAGCAAATTGCAGTAAAGGTCTTATGTCTTTATAGCTTCACCCAGAAAGCAGAACTTTTTTTCTTTTTGAAGTTTCTAACCATGCTCCCAAGAATTCCCACTACTCACCAGACCATTTATTGTGATTATAAGTGCCCTTAATGAGTTTACAAATACCCTCTCTCTCTACTGGAACCAGTATTCAATCTCAGTACATTTTTAGTAAGGCTTAATTATATATTTTATGTAGAATTTTCACTTGATTGATTAGTTGTTGTTGTTGTTAGGTCTTTCTATATAGCCCAGGCTAATCCAGAATTCACACTCCTCCTGCATGCTGGAGTTATAGATGTGTATCACCACACATAAGTCCTTGCTTTGAATTTTCTAATAAACAGAAACAGAAGCTTCAAAATAGGAAAGTTTCGTTTTTATTTTTAAATACCTGTGTGTTTCTAGCAATGAATTAGCATTTATTGATTCCCAGTGGATGCCAGGAACTAAGCAGTAGCCTTTTGATAAGATAGTATGTCCTTTAGTGTATACCCTATGATTCTTCACGAAATCATTGTTACTTTTAATAATTTTCTTCAGATTAAACTGTTGACTTTTTGATGCATATTACAAAAAATACCCAACAAGTGTTATAAAAACAATACTTTGTGTTATGCAAAGAGCATACTTTTTCATTGCATGTATTTATTTATTCATTTATTTATTGAGGGTGGGATGTATGCACATGTGTGGAGGTCAGGAGATACCTTTGTGAAATCTGTTCCTTCTTTATGTGGGTTCCAGGGAACGAGCTCAGGTCATCAAGCTTGGTGGTAAGAGCCTTTACCCACTGAGCCACCTCACTAGCCCCCATACAGTACATTTCTTTCTTTGATCTTAATAAGAAACTATAGTTTTTCTCAAGATTCATACAAAAGAGTAATTAGTCTAATTTAGACCTATGCAACAAATAAGTAGAACAGACATTAGCACATGTTCACATGTGGTTGGAATGCTATGTGTTACAGTGTTCACAAAAGAAAATGTGGTAGAAATAGGACTTTTTCCTGGGAGTCTAACCGGAAGGTGGAATAACGTGCCTTTAACCCAGACGTTGATACTTTTTGAATAGAAGATGTAATGGAGGATGGACACAAATGTCCATCTTTACTCTTCTAATTTGTTTTTGCTTTGACACTGGATTCTCACTGTTATATAACCCTGGCTTACCTGAAATTTGCTTATGTAGACCAGGCTGGCCTTGAACTCAAAAAGATCCATCTGCCTGTGCCTCCAGAGTCCTGGGACTAGGAGTATGTACCACCACACCAGAAAAATCTGCATCATCTTAAACCTCTTGCTGCTTTAAAATCAACCTGATAATTATTTAATGAAAAATGAGCCAAGCCCACTGGACCAGCCTGTGATACCATCTTCTTTAGAGACTGGGGCAGGAAGATTGCAAGTTGAAGACTTGCCTGAGTTATAGTGAGTTCAAAGCCAGCCTGAACAACTTAGTGATACTGTGTCTCAACAAGTAAAACGGGGGCTGGGGATGTAGCTCAGTAGGAGAGCACTTGCATCCCTTGTTTGAGTTCCATCCCCAGTAGTGCCAAATAAATAAGTGAATGATATGAATAAAATTAAAATAAAATACATCCTGATAAGTAAAGAAACAAATGTAAGCAGTTCAGTTATGGAGATGCTTAAAAGCCATCCATGTTTCTACTTTTACCTATATCTGCTAGAATTCTGGGCAGGTAAACAAAGTGATGAAAATTACTTACTAAGTTATGCCTGGCTCTTCAAATTCTTTTTGAATAAATAAATGTAGTCCTTCAGTATTATGAACTCTCAATCCAAGGTCTCCTGCTCTTATCCCATACACTGCTATGTTTGCTGAGTCTGTGGGACCTTTCAACATGTATTAGGCTTTATAAGCTTGATGGACTTTCTGCCCTTGTTGAATAGTATCCTCAAGTTTGCCTACTTTACTTCAAGACTCTGAGCTGTGCTATCATCATCACTGTCCTAGGCTGAATCGTGTGTATGTGTCTCCATTCGGATATGGTGAAATCCTAACCCCAAGTACCTCAAAAAGTGGGTCCTTACTTAGAGATAGGTCTTTCCACGGCTAACTGAGGCAAAATGAAGTCAGGAGGAGTCGTAAAGCCAGATTTCTAACACCTTATAAATGAGAAATGTGGGTCTGGAGAGATGACTCCGTGGTTAAGAGCACTGGCTGCTCTTGCAGCAGACGTGGGTTCAGTTTCCAGCACCCACATCGTGGCTAACAACAGTCCCCATAACTCCACTTTCTGGGGATTCAGTACCCTCTTCTGGCCTTTGTGGGCATTGCATGACATGAGTGCACTAACAGACATGCAGTCAGTACGCCCATATACAAAAATAAACATACTAAATGAAAAATTTGTTGTTTAAAAAAAAAGAGAAAAATGTGAGCTGAATGGTGGTGAACATGGCTTTAATCCCAGCACTCAGGAACTTAACTCACAAGTGGAGGCCAGCCCCATCCATGTAGTGAGTTCCAGGTCAGCGAGGACTATGTAGCAAGGCCTCGTATAAAGTAAGTAAATAAATAATAGGAATGTGGGCACAAAGACAGACACGCATACAGGAAGTGCACTGAGAGCTTTATACTGCCGGAAGCCAAGAATGTCCAGAAGAGAGGCCTGGAACAGAACGTTTCTTAAGACTTTACAGGGTTTATGGCCCTCTGTTACCTTGATTTCAGACCTCTTTATTTTTTATTGTTTTTATTTATCATACATGTGTGTACACCATAGCTTGGAGGGAGGGAGTCAGAGGACAACATGGAGAAGTCAGTTCTTTCTTTACATTGTGTAAGTTTCAGAAATCGACCTTTGGTCATGCAGCTTGGCAGCAAGCACCTTTACCCACTGAACCATCTCCTTGGCCCTGATTTCAGACTTCTGACTCCCAGAACTTTGAGACAGTTAATGTCTTTTATCCTAAACCAGTCCCTTCGTGGTGCTTTGAAAGCCCTAAGAAATTAATGCAATGGTCCTGAAAAATGCCTTTCATCCCTTGTGTACTCTGTGACTACAATGTAAATTAGCTTCTCAACTGTTGCCATGCCTATGAAGAGAAGAGAAGGTGCTATTTGTTTTACCATGTTGTAAACAGTAAACCATAAAAGAATGGGAATGAAGGAAGGGAGGAGAGAGAGGGAGAGAGGAAGAGGGATTTTAGGTGGATGTCATGATACATTCCTATAATCCCAGCACTCAGGAAGTAATATGAGGATTGTGAGTTGAGGCCAGCCTGGGCTATGTAGTGAGACCCTGTCTCACAAAGAACAACAAAAAAGAAGGGGGAGATTTTATAAAAACCCTTACCATCTCCGTCAGCTGTGTCCTTACTCCCCAGTACATACATTATTGTTAGGAACAGTATGGAGACAGTTGGAGCAAAGCTGTTCAGTGACAGGCTTATTTCTTTCTTGGCTGGACATTCTCATCCTCTTGTGAGCCTTCTGCCTTGCCTACGAGGTGGAAATCCTAATTAATAACGTGATAATCATGAAAAAAATCTGCTGATATCAAAAGATTATAGGGTGGCGCTTGACAATAAGGCAGGCCCAATCAGTGTTACAGTTACTAGCTGGGAATCTGTCTTACAGCGAATGGACTGTTAACCACACATTAGTTTTATGCTCTGATCACTTTGACTTGATTGGTGCTTGGATGAGATTCTGTATACTTTTAAATAGAGATGTTTAGTAGCTTCTAACCGCTCCTTTCAAACTTTTAAACTGACTTAGAATACCAAAAACATAGGTGAATTAAAATTTTGGTATCTGTAATTTAGTAATTAATACTGTTTTTAGTTCTGTTTCAAGGACATTCTTGGTTGATAAAATTTAACAGAAAAAGGGTCTTACATTCAAGTTCTAGGAAGCAATCAAGGGCTGTGTCAATAGCCTGTGTAAATTTTAGGAGTCTCTTGGACTACCCTGACCAACAACTTGAAGGGAGATTTCTCCTGTCTGGCGCTGTTTCTTGTTATATAGCCGTCAGCTATGCACGTGGACTCTTGCAGAGATATTATATGTGGAATTTTTCAGTAAGTTTTTGAACTAATACATTTCCCTCTGGTTTTTCACACCAGCTAGTCATTTTTTATCTCTCTCTCTCCCTGTCTGACCCTCTGTGCTTCCTCCCCACTTAAAGTACCCCATCTTCCCCATTCCAGCCTTGATAATCCCTGTCTTCTGTGGCCCCCTCTCTTGAGCGCCTTCTTCCTTTTTACTCCCATCGTTCCTTGGATAGCCCCTCCCTCCTCCCATTTAAATACCCCCACAGCATTTTGCCCATTTCCCTCTTGGTAACACCAGTCTCCTACTGTTCTCTCTCAGGCTTCTTTCTTCCCTTTACTCCCTGGTTCCTCTCCATTTTCCTGGCTTCTGCAGTTATAGCAGGATTTGTGCTCTCAGAAGGATTTGGTGCTCGGATCCACAAATGAGGGAGAACATACATTGTTTGTTTTTCTGAATATATGTTACTTCTAAGAAAATGAACTCCCATATCACTGAGAGTGCTAAACACACACTTCAGGTTCCTTTAACTTTTAAAATGTGTAATTAGCGCTGGGGGTGTAGCTCAACAGTAGAACACTTGCCTAGCACACTCAAGGCCCAGATACAATCCACAGTGGCACAAAATAAAATAAAATATATAGTTAGAGCAGAGTTTAGAACTTCTTGTCCTAGAGTGTCTTCAGTGCTTTTGGTTCCTGATGCCTTCATGAACCATTATGAGGTCCCCAGAAGATGACAGAATTGTCTAATGAAAGTGAGTACAGGTAGTAGTCTCAGGCTCTAGACTTAGTCTTTATTAAAAAGAAACCACTAGGCCTGATCTTGTACCAATAAGAAAATAATGAGCAGCATCTCCCTAACATTTTTAATCTCCAGTACTTTATTGGGTCAGGGTGGACATATGTTCCTTCAAGCAGGAATGAAGGGTGAAATTCATATGTAAGTAATTGGAGTGTATTAAGGGCTGGGTAGCTCAGTAGTAGACCTGTTACATCAGTAGAATTGTGCAAGGTTTTGGTTTTCATACCAGCATACCAAAAGAAAAGCAGGGGGCTCATTGTTTCTAAGTTTTCAGCCCATGGTTGCTGCCTTCCTTGCTTTGAGCCTGAGGAAAGGTAGAAGATCAAAGAGGTGAGTGGAGATGTTGGAGCCTCATGGCCAGCAAGCAAAGAGACTGAGAATGGAACTAGTGGAGGACTGGACAACGTCCTTCCGATCCTTCTAGAGTACATCACCAGTGAGCTGCTTCCAGTGCCTAGTGTGCACCAAATACCACAGATGCCATCAAGAGCCAGGTATGGAAAGAACCAAATGGCTCTGTTCAAAAAGGTGGCTGCCACCAAGCCTTAATGACCTGAGTTTGATCCCTAGAACCCACATGTAAAGAGAAAACCAACTCCCACAGGTTGACCTCTACATGCATACTACAGCATGTGTGAGTCATGCACGCAACCCGCTCCCCCCCACACTAACTAAATGTAAAAAAATTACTAAAAATTTAAAAAACAGCCAGGCACGGTAGTATATACTTCTAATCCTAGCACTTAGGAGATAAAGATTGGAAGATCAGGAGTTCAAAGCTAGCTTTGAATACATAGTAAACTCAAGGCTAGCCTGGGTATATGAAATCCTGTTTCAAACCATCATCATCATCATCATCATCCCATCAACTTACAAATCCATCAGTGGATGAATTAAGGCAGGACGCTTATAGTCCACTCACCTCCCAAAAGCCTACCTGTTGACAAGCACACCTTTAGTGCATGGCCTTTAGAGCCCAGCTATGTCAGATGCCCGTGGCACTTTCCAATCCATTGCTTTCCCTAGAAATTTGTGTGGAGGTTTAGTTAACATATACAGTTGAACAAGCTTTGCTAAGGACATAAGGTATCTGAGTAATGTAAATAATTGCTTCAAGTTCTTTGAACGGGGTAGAAACTATGTGTGCGGTAAGGGCAAATTCCTGTTAGAACATGAATTGGTTAGAGAACACAGGATTTCGAAGGAAGGCATATCTGAATTTTTAAAACTTAACATTTCAAAATTATTCACTTCCATAGGAACATGTAAGTTTTATCATCCATCTTCATCTGAGACTTGGGTTTAATGCTTTCTTAGAATAAAATTGTTCACACTGAACAACATGTTCTTGTCTAAGATTTTTGCTCTTCCCAGTAATTAATTTAACATCTTTAAATCATAAGAGCACAAAACAGTAAATAAGATAAGTCCTAGAAAGTGTTAAGGGGTGAGCTCAGTGTGTAAAGTGCTTTTCACAAAAGCACAGAGTTCAGATCCCCAGGACCCACGTAAGAGCGGGGCAGGCATGGCAGCTCCCAGGACTTGGGAGGCAGAGATGGGATTCCTTGGAGCAAGCTGGCTAGATAGACTGCCCAAAATTGGTGAGCTCCTGGTTCAGTGAGAGTCCTTGCATCAATAAAAAAGTTTTAGAGGGGAGAACAATCAAGGAAGACACACAACAGCAACTTCAGACCTCTGTAGGCACGCCCGCATGTGCACACACACACACACAGACACAGAACGAAGCAAAGCAAAACCAAAAACCTGCTGAGACTGTGATGGTAGCTAGAGGTGAAATGGTTACCTCGCATGCGCATGGCCCTGGGTTCTAGCCCCCGCACCACATGAAGAAAAACCTTTTGTGCATTGGAAACATGGGTGCTTTTGATTATGTTACAAGTCATTGTTTCCTTGCAACATACTTCCTCAAAATGTTAGTGATGACATTACTTATGAGAAATAGACAGTTGTGAAATTTTAAAGGTCAGCTATGTCTTCAGTTATTTCTTAGGAAAATGTGTAACATTCAGTAGAATATTCTTTTGATCATAAATGGCCATCAGTTGAGACTGCATGAGTACATTCCTAATACTTAGAGTGTCAGTGACAGCTGCCATCCCCCATAGGAAATAAGCCAAGCCCTCCCCCTTGGGGCTGCAGAGTTACTGGCTGCTCTTGCAGAAGACTGGGGTGCAGTTCCCACATCTACATGGCAGCTAGCAACTGTCTGTACCTCCAGTGATAGGGGACTGACATGCTCTTTTGGCCTCTATCAACAATTGCATGTCATGGGTGCACTTACATACTTGCAGACAGAACACTCATACATATAAAATCAAAAGAATGAGGGGTGAGGATGGTGTGGATTCTGAGTGTCTCATGGATGCCATCACCATGAAAAGAAATGGAAAGAAAAGCAGGCCCTCTGAAGCAAACACTGCCCCTGTGATCTTCGGGTTGTGCCAATCAGGTATTTATTCGATGTGATTTGAGAGTAGATGCGTGTTAACAAGGACATATTCTAGAGAACGTGATATTCTTAAATGAAGTTGAGAAGAGGAGCAAGGGGCGAAAATCCTATTTAAAATAATGCACAAAGGAGTGTCTCTTGGTGCACAGTCCATGTTTACTCATGCAAACAAGGGGTGGAGCCAGCGTCCAAGGCAGGGAAAGGAGGAGCCACACCAGGTCCTGTGGAGAAATGGAACTTACTCTAGGCTTTGAGCAGTCGGGTCTGTTTAGAATTAGAGAAAAGATAAGTTCACCCCTTGCTAGGCAGTACTATGCTGTTTTTACTAAAGGGCTCAGGTGTGTTTGTACATCTCATGGGAAACATAAGGGTCCATTGTGTTCTGTACACTCCATTCAGGTTTCCACTCTAGGGTCCCAGTAATCCTGTTCATAGTCAGTGTGTTGGAAACTCACCTCCTCTAGTCTGTCCTCTAGAAAAGCCAAAGCCTATAACAGAGCTCAGTGTGTCCTGAGCTGTTTGGGCTCAAACAACATGTTAAAAGTATAGAATCACAGTGATTGAGCACCGTGCCACCATTTGTGTTCCTTTCCTCTGGTACAGATGTTCAGGAGAACGTAAAAGCCATCAGTGAGATGATAGATGTGGAAGGTCATAGAGAAGTGGAAGAGGGAATGTTAGTGCACTTTGATTGTAAAAGCTAAAATGCTGATTGCCCACTAAGTTCAGGGTTCCATCTGTCGTGGAGCAAGGGACAGAGAATGGCCAATCAAATGGCTTCAGCTCTGCTGGCAGCACCTGTGTTCTGTGCCTGCTGCCGACAAGCCAGAAACAAGGCATTCTTGATTTAATCAAGTTTGTGCTATCATTAATTTTGGCAACAGAGCAGAAAATCTCATCAGAAAGACATGCTAATCCTAGAAAAATGAAGAGTAACATTCTTTAACACTCATTAGTGTAGTGCTTTGTCTCTCAAACTGTTGTGCCTTTGAGCTAATTATCCTCAGAATAGCAAATGAGTGTTTTCCTGCTGTGTAAATTCCCCTACACTCCCCAACTCCCCAAAGTCCAAGTAACTTCCCATGATTGCTTTTTCCATTACAGTTTATAAGCCTGCATTCTTAGTAACTTCTTTTTTTAACATTTATTTATTTTCAATTACATGTCTAGAAGTGGTATGTGCACAGTGCTCTTAGAGGCCAGAGGTATTGGATCCCATGGAGCTGGAGTTACAGGTCATTGTGAGCCTCCTAACTTGGGTGCTGAGAACCAAATTCAAGTCCTCTGGGAGAGCAGTACAAGCTCTAAACCACTAAGCCATATCTCCAAGCCCCTGGTAACAGCTTGTAGATTCAGAGACTGAAGCAAAAGCATGTCAAGGCAGTGTACCTTAAATTTGAATGGATTCCAGTAAAGTTTTCCCTCAAAAATATATCACCGATGGGGAGGGGCTTCACCCTACTTACATGTTAATCCTTGTATTCATTTCCTAGGATTGCTATAGCAAATTACCGAAAATTCCATTACTTTAAACAGAAATTTGTCCTCTCAGAGTTCTACAAGTACCAAATCAGGGTGGCAGCAGGGCCACTTTCCTACAAAAGCTCTAAGGCCTTGTTTCTTACAGCTTCTGGTATCTTCTTGCATCCCCTGACCTGTGGCAATATCACTGTCTCTATGTCTCTATGGCTTTTCCTGTGTCTCTCTGTCCTTTTCTGTAAGGTCACTCTCGTTAGATTTAGGGTCCACCCTAATCTAGTATGATCTCATCTCAATCTGCAAAGACCCTGTTTTCCAAATAAGATCCCATTCTGATGCTTTGTGATAGGGATGAGCTCCGTGGCCTACTTCAAACCTGTTTTAAAGCTGGAATAGAATCTAAATACTATTTCTGACTTACGGTTAAGCTGATTACCTTAGCCAAATACTCAAACTTTCCATTGCTGTGACAAAATACCTTTCAACTAGGTAGGAAAGATTTATTTTAACTCTGAGTTTTAGAAGCTCAGGCCACAACCAGTTGGACCCATGGCTTTGGGCCTCAGGCAAGGCAGGACATCGTGGTGACTGTAGGGTGTGGGGAAGTAGGGTGTGCCTGTGCTGGTGATTTTCCTCTATGTGGACCCCCAGCCTTTTGATGTTATCACCTACATTCCAGACAGATCTTCCTCCCTTGGTTAACCATCTCTGGAAATATGTGCCTAGACATACACAGAGGTGTACTTGGCCAGTCTCGTTAACAATCAAATTGTCAGTTAAGACTTGCCATTACAACCGTGCAGCTGCTTTCAATTTAAAAATGACCCAGTCTGTTGCCCATGCAGGGCAACCATTCAATTAAGTCTCATGTGTAATGTTCATACTACTCAGCTTCAGCTGAATGGTTCACCATCCCTTTGGCTAGCCCTTACTTCACCTTGACAGGAAGAAAATGTACCAGGAGTTAAGTATCATTTCTTTCAGTGAGAGGGAAGAAAGAGATGAATAGAAAACAGACTAAGTGGGAGCTTTCAAGCTCAGGAATTCCATCCTACATTTCTTGGACCCCTACATCAGTATGTTCTAAAGTACTTTCAGTTACTAGCTGTGATCATTAGTCCACAGCCAGTCAATCTGGGAGTTTGATTCTGAGCTAAATCTTTGGACCAGGGATATAACTCAGCTGGTAGAATGTTTACCTAGCATACACAAAGCCCTGGAATATATCCCCAGCACTGCATAAACAAGGCATGACAGGCAGGACTATAATCCCAGCACTTGAGAGGTAGAGGCTGTAGGTAAGAAGTTCAAGGTTGTCTTGGCTGCCTAATGAGTTTGAAGCCAACCTGGGCTAAGCAGAGATCCTAGTGTTAAACACCGACTATGGGTCTCACCAGTCTATAGCTGCCCCTGGTGCTCTAGCTCATCATTTCTCAACACCAAGCAGGCCGAGCTTACTTCAAAGCCCTGCCAGAACTATAGTTAAATGATCCCTGGACAGAGGCAGGCCGGAGAGAACCTAGCCCCAGCTGGGAACCTAGCTACATCAGGAATACACTGCACTGAAAATAAGAGGCACACACAGAAACATCGTGTGCTGTTCGTGACCCACTTAGGACTTTTGTTTTCCCCCTAGAAGTTAACTTGAGTGACACAAAAGTGTCAAGAAGTGAGTTATTTTCTCCACCTAATTGGGGCCCCTTTCGTTCACTGCCACACTGTTCCACCAAAACACAGGTTTGGGAATATGGAATTTAGATACCTGTGAGGACTGAGCAGCTGAAATGCTGATGTTTTTAAACTTGGCAGAAAGTCCAAAATTTTGAGCTTGCTGGCCTCCAATTCATTTGCATATTAGGTCAGTTTTGTGTATCTCACAGTAAGTCCCAGCTCTTTTCTGTGGCTAACAGAGGCCATTTATTTTGCTTGATAGTTATTTAACTTATCCACACATTACTTCCACGTGTAAAAATAAAGTGCAGATGTTCTAAGACAGCCATGTGTGTGGCCATATCCATTTTTTAAATTTTTTATTTGGGTGTGTGAGAGAGTGCCACATATGTGCACTCTCAGAGGCCACAACAGAACTTACTCCTTTTCAAAAGAAGTATACACTCAAACTGTTGAGCCATGTCTCCAGCCCTACCATATCCTTTTTTTTTTCTGAAGACAGGGTCTCACCATACAGCCCTGCTTGACCTGGAACTGTGTAGATCAGGCTGGACTCGAACTCAGTGACCTGCCTGCCTTTGCCTCCCAAATGCTAGGATTAAAGGTGTACACCATCACACCTGGCTGTATCCATTTCTGGTTCCAAGTTTGTAAAATTCCCTCTCTCCAGTTCTAAGGTGCTATTTATAAAGAAGAGGATTTATGAGAATGACTTCCAAATAGCCATATAAATAGCTTCCCTTCACACTTGATTAGCTCTCTGCTGTCTTTCTTTTCAGATACTAGTAGAGAGAGGCCCAACCAGGAAGGAGTGATTTATGTCATTGTTTTATTCCCCTCCAGCCATTTTTACTCCTTATCTCCAGGCGTTCCTCTGGGTAACAACAGCAGCTACAGATAATGCACCTTCTGCTTGACAGAGTCACAAAATCTATGTGAGTTGGCTCCATTTTGCCTTCTGCATCATTGCTTTATTGGCATTTTTATGTCACCATTTACATAGAAATAAAAATTATAATAGTGGGACTTGCTGTGGTTTAAAAGAACACTACAGAGAGGGAGGGGAAAGAGATTGAATAAATACTTGCTTTACAGGAATGTATTAAATTAGTAGGACTTGCTGTTTCACCTGGGCTAACCTGGGAAATGGTGCTTGAAACCCAGAGTGAGAAAAGCAGCCGTGTCTTGGTTTGTTTCTGCAGCAGGAAGACGAGAACTACAAATCCACACTGAGTTTGGAGTGGCTGTTTCTTTGCCCGCTTGCTAAATTGCTTGGGCTTTCGTTGTCTGGTGTGATTTGTACTTATTGTTATGGTCTGTACTTACCAGGGCTTATTCTTTTCCAGCTTACCTAAAATCAATACCTTTCAGAGGGGTGACCCCACGTACACAGCTCATTTGTGGTGCTACGAACTGCTTCTTGAGGGCTGGGGAGATATAAGTAAAGCACTTGCTGCACAAGCATGAGGCCCAGAGTTTGGATCCCTGCACTCACATAAATTACCAGGTGGACATGCAGCCCGTCTTGAATCCCAGCACCTGGTGGAGAAAGGGGATCGCCAGAACAAGCTGGCTAGCCAGAATAGCAGAATCACTGTGCTCTGGGTTCAGATGAGTGACCCTACCTTAATATATAAGCTGGACAGTGATTGAGGAAGACAAGTGATAGCAAGCTTTGGTCTCCATGTGCATGTTCCCATATGCCAGCATACCACACAAACACACACGTGTACACACACGTAAAAACTGGGACCAGTGAGATGGCTGAGTGTATAAAAGCACTTGCAGCCAAGCTGATAACTTGTGTTGATCTCAGGACTTACAAGATGGAAGGAGAGAATTGGCTCTCAAAAGTTGTCCTCTGACCTCCACACATGCATGTACCTGGCATACATGTACATGGTGTACACACACAGACAAATACACACACATATATAACTGAAATTCCTCCTGGGTAGCACAAATGACGTCAGGTCCCAGCCTGGCTTGATCTGTACGACAAACCAGGGTACAATTTGACCAAACTGCAGTCTGGGAAACCACTAAGTTTATTGGACTCGCTTACAGAGCAGTGGGTGAGAGTTTACTTTCTGCAGTGTGGGTGCTTCCTTCCTCAGGTCTCCAGGCATGGACTGTGACTTCCCCACAGCTGTGCAAAATGAAGAGAGACCCTCCTTATAGCTGTCTCACCTTATATACCCTCAGCCCCTGCCCCTTCTTTCTTGCAGAGCATAACAGTCAGCAAATTTGGTAGTGATGATCCTAGGCAAGTGGGTGCAACCAAGCTTGGGAAGAAGGCATCTGTCCATATAGTCTGCTGGTCAGAGGACAGTCCTATGCAACAATAGCAAAGGAAGGAAGGAAGGAAGGGAGGGAGGGAGGGAGGGAGGGAGGGAGGGAGGACAGTCCTATTCAACATAAATAAATGAATTAATGAATGAAAGAAGGCATCTGTCCATATTCTGCTGGTCAGAGGACAGTCCTATGCAACAATAACGAAGGAAGGGAGGGAGGGAGGACAGTCCTATTCAACATAAATAAATGAATTAATGAATGAAAGAAGGCATCTGTCCATATTCTGCTGGTCAGAGGACAGCCCTATGCAACAATAACAAATAATGAATGAATGAATGAACAATGTGATTTTCTTAAGAGTGCTTCTTTCAGGGAACTGGACAATTGGCTTATTGGTTAAGAGCACTGTCTGCTCTTGCAGAAGACCTGAGTTTGAATCCCAGCACCCACATGGTGGCTAACAACCTTCCATAACTCCACATCTAGGGGATTTGATGAGAAGGACAGACGAGTCCTCGTGCATTTCATGACACAGGTGCATTTACATACATCCAGGCATAACACACATACACATTAAATAAAGTAATTAAAAGTTAATTTTTTTTTAAAGAGTGCTTCTTGCAATGCTGGACTTTCTAGAAAACTTCATTTCCATCCCAGAACAGCAACTGAAAACAAAACAAAAAGCATCAGCTACCTGTGGCTGGCCAGATGACCAGGGAAAGCCAGTTGGTTTGGTTTTTCTCTCCTGTTTTCAGGGCACGTTGCAGAGGCGTGGTGGATTGGAGTGATGCATTTCTTGATGGGTTTTTGCCATTTCTGTCGCTGTATATTAGCCCTGAAGAGGTGAGCAGTGGGCTTAATGACTAACAGATAGTAAGAATCTGAAGGTCACCTCAGGTGGCCTAACAGGGCCCAACTTTACAGTTGGAGAGGAAAAAGGGGACCTTAGGGGCACAGGCAGCATGTGTGGTGATGGCCACAGAGGCAGCATTCACCAGAGCAGCTTCTTGTCTGTGCATGCATGTTCACAGTCATGTTCATTCCCAGGGCGACAGCAGCAGCTGGATGCAGAGCGCCTGGGTGACTATGTGAATGCCGACCATGGCTTGTACCGCGGCCACCACCGCTCAGTGAAGCCCCCATCTGAGAAGCCTGGCGAGAGGCGCCAGGCTGAGATGAAGCGCCTATACGGAGACAGTGCTGCCAAGATCCTAGCCATGGAGGCTGCTGTGCAGCTGAGCTTTGACAAGCACTGTGACAGAAAGCAGCCCAAGTACTGGCCTGTCATTCCACTGAAGTTCTGAGCCCTGGGCACTGGAGCCTCACCCCCTTCCTTTTGAGTATGTTCTCTTCATCTCCCCTCTGGGCATTCCTCAGGGAAAGAGTCGCATACACTGATAGAAACGTTCACCAAAGTCCTAGTGGACCCCTCACATGATGGATGTAATCTGTCAGCCACTTAGAATTCAGTAAGCAGGATGTATACTGTTGGCCAACATGAGACGCTTTCCCTTGCCCAAAGTGATAATTGTCCACATTGCACTGGTTCCTGTGTCCTCCTAACAGTGTCCAGTTCACTAAAGTTGTTGCCTTGTGTTTTGTATTTTCTATTTCCTTCTTTAAACCTTCCTGAATGTCACAAAAAGCCTTAAATAAACCAGTTCTTCTTTACTGTTTGCTTGTTCATCTGTTTTTTAAGCAAGCTCTCACATAACCCAACCTGGCTGCCAAGTCTTAAGTCACCCTGCCTCCACCTCCTCAGTGCTGTGATTAGAGGCCTCCACCACTCTATCTGACTCCACATATTCTCCCTGTCACCATTTGGCTCCCTATGAACAAAAAGATGTGTGTGCAGTAAGATGACTACCACTTGTCACTAAGCCAGGCATCAGCCTGCATGTTCTATGAAAGACCTGAGATTAAATCCTTTCACCTTGGCCGGACACGTGATCAGTGTCATGACTGCTCAACCCTATCTTTATAACAAAAACAGCCACAAACACTAAGCAAACAAATGGATGTGAATACGTTCCAATAAAACTTTATTTGTAAAAAATAAAATAAAATAACAGGCCATGGACTGGATTTGGTCTACAACTGCAGCTATAATGGAGTGAAAATCACCTGTCTGACATTACTGTTACCTTATTTTCTCTCTAGAGCTTGAATGTCATACAGAATTGAGAGCAAAGGACATTAATTTCGAAACCTGGTCACTTCTGTGGCCTCTCTTCAAAATGCACAATTGGGCTCTTACTGTATATAGCCAATACCATTTTGATAAGCAAGTACATGTCTGAGAAGGAAAAATCTAAAAATTGATGGAGCAGTGCATTTATAGAAGCCAGCTGCCTTTTAAATAAGTTATTCCAATGCATTGCCATGGTGAGCCCAGGTTGACCCGAAAAGATTAGCACATCCATCAAAGGTTGGTTAAAAGGTTTAGTATTGACATGTTTCTCCCTCAGAACATTTAGCTTCACATGGAGCCCCTGACCTGAGACAAATGCACTCCTTTCATCAGCCCCAGGTGTTTATTTGTTCCAAGCTCTCATTTTATCACTGGCATTGCAATTTGTGCCCAGGTACTGCAGACTGGGCATGGAAATCAGAAATCACTTGTCCCTGAGGTGACACATGACTAAAATGTGAAACGTTTAGTCTTTCTCCTTTTTCTTAGAAACTCATGTGCCTAAGTGATAACATTAACGTGACTCAGACATCAGTCAAAGCCTGTGGTAGCAGCAGGCGCTGCTATTTGAGAGCGCAGTGGTTTTCATCCTGGCCCCATGAGGAGCCACCCTGCCAGCCCAGTGCTGCTGCTCTGCCACCGAGACAGTTATATTCACTCCCTGCTTCTCTTTCTTCCCTCCTTGAAATAAACAGGAATGATTTTCCGTCACTGTCATTGTGAAGACCATTGACAAGTAAAAACAGTGCTGACCACATGGTAAGTGGGCAATATTTATATGCAAATTGATTCCATATCTTTTTTAAGTGCCACAAAGCATCAAGGAGGAGCCTAGGGTATAAAATTTCCAAACAGGGAGAAATATTTTGCTGTCTACTCTACCTTCTGGACACCTCATGCTCACCTGTATCTTGTCCTTAGGATAATTCACGATAGAGTACACCCATGACTTAATCTGTTTCTCGGCAATTAACTATTATTCAGTATATTGAGTATTCCATTCCAGTTAGCCACACTGTAATCTCTTCCCTTAGACAACTTGCATTTTAGGCAGGGACACAGACACATGCAGCATGAGAATAACTATGTGCACAGCTGGAGGCATCTGTGGAAGCCGGAAGGAAAGAGCTTAGGGCAAGGCCACGGGAGTGTTCGTGCCATGCATAGTAAACTACAGCCATATTCATAGAGTTTGGAGCAGGGGGAAGATTAAAAGGTGCAAAGAGGAGGATCGTGTCAGATATTTGGAAATAATATCCTGTCACAGTGACTAATAACCAGAGTAATGTTGAGGATGACGAAGCGGTTGTGGGGCTTGTAGAGATGATTCAGTGGTTAAGGGCACTAGCTGTTCTTCCAGAGGACCAGGGTTCAGTTCCCAGCACCCACATGATGGTTCACAACCATTTGTAACTCTTCAGTTCCAAGAGCTCCAAGGTGCACTTCTGGCCTCTGTGGGCACTGCACACATGTGGTGCACTGACATGTAGACAAAACACTCATACAGGGACCTGAAGAGATGCCTCACCAGTTAAAAGTACAGACTGCTCTTGCAGAGGGCCCAGGTTTGGTTCCCAGCACCCACGTGGCTGGTAACAACCGTCTGTAATTCCAGTTCCAGGGGATCTGAAGCCCTCGTCTGGCTCCTGTGGGCTTTACACAGCATGGGTGCACTGACATACAAGCAGACAATATACTCATAACAAAATAAAAATAAAAAATATTTTAAAACACCCATACACATAAATGAAATAAAATCTTTAAAAAGGAAACAGTTGTACATAGGTTAGCACAAAGGACTTCATTTTAATTCTGACAGTTTCTGTCACATCCTTATTTCTGTTCCCAGCAAGCTCTCAAACCAAGGTCATCCAGGAGCACACGAAGGGTTGCTTCATTAGAAGTCTGGAGAGATGTCTTCATGGCTAATAATGTTTATTGCTTTTGCAGAGGAACCAGGTTCAGTTCCCAGCAACCACATAGCAGCTCACAACCACCTGTGACTTCAGTTCCAGGGGATCTAGTGCCATCTTCTGATCTTCACGGGCTCCTACGCACATGTGGTGCACATATATATTCTCAGGCACACACATATGCACAATACTTAATTAGCTAATTAATTAATTAAAAGAGCTGCTTCATTAGAACAAAAGATAGTCCTGTCATACAGACAATTTCAAGGGATTTAAGAGTTTCATTCCATGAGGGTCAAAGACAAAGATTAGAAGTAAATATTCTCCGAGATGCCCTCTCTATCAGAGTTTTGTGAGCTCATTTCAAGAATAAGGACAAAGATCAATACACATTACTTATCATGTCACAGGGCCAGAGATGCTGCTCTGTTGGTAGAGTGCTTGCCTAACATGCACAAAAACCCAGGTTCCATCCCCAGCACCACACAAACCAGGTCTGGTGGTATTAAGCTTGTAACCCTAGCACTTAGGAGAAGAATCAGGAGTTGGGGGTCATCCTCAACTTCACAGTGATTTTGGGACAAGCCTGGGCTATATGAGACCCTATCTAAAAGAACAAACCAAAAACTTTAAATCTTACTCTATTACAAAGTGGAGGCAGGCAGACTATTTACAAGTCCAGTATGGTAAAGATACACAAATCCACTAGCATTTAAATACCTGCTCACTAAAAGAAGAATAACGTTTCATATCCCTCAATAAGCAAATGTATGCTAGGCAGAAGAGAGGCAGTAACTCACATGGAGATGGGAGCATAGGACAGTTCCAGAGTTTATTATAAAAGATGGAAATGAACAGCCAGGTAAGTGCACAGGGCAAGAAGTAGGGAAGGAACTTGGAGATTCCATGCTCTTTTCAAACATGTCACACTCCTAACATCTCAACACAATCTGCACCCTGGATAGCCATCAGACCTTTTTATTCAAATTTCTTTTCATTGTTTTATGTTGGAATTTTGTGATGTTGGATATTAGTTAGGCTTATCCCTAGGACATTTTAGTTTTACTTTGGGTTTGGGTTTTGGTTTGGTTTGTTTTGCTTTTCTTTGGCTTGGCTTGGCTTGGTGTTGAATCTATTGAGAATGGGATGTTGTTCCCTGATCCCTTTCTCACCAACTCTATTAATGGTATATAAAAAGTCTGCTGATTTTTGTCTTTTGATTTTGTATCCTACTTTGCTGAAAGTGTTCATTAGGGCCTCACACATGTGAAACAAGTGTTCTACGACTGAGCTACATCCCCAGCCTCTTGTACAAGAGTTTTGTTTGTTGTTGTTTTAAAAGATTTTATTTTTGCTGGGTGTGGTGGCACACACCTTTAATCCCAGCACTTGGGAGGCAGAGGCAGGAGGATCTCTGTGAGTTCAAGGCCAGCCTGGTCTACATAGTGAGTTCCAGGCCAGCTGGGAAGACAGGGAGTCCCTGACTCAAAAGACCGAATAAATAAGTAAATAAATAAATAAATAAAAATAAAAGATTTTATTTTTAATTATGTTTATGTGTGCATGTCTCTGGGGGATATATGCAAATGAGAGCAGATGCCCCGGAGGCCAGTGGTGTCAGAGCTCCCCAGAGCTGGAGAAACAGGCAATTATGAGCTATTCAACACGGGTGCTGGGAACTGAACTCAGGTCCTCTGAAAGAACAAGGTTTCTTAACCACTGAGCCCTCTCTCCAGTCTCTGTACAAGAGATTGTATAGAGAGCTTGATCTCCAGGTCCCATTCCCTTCCTGGGGATCAGTGAGTGGGGCTGAATCTTCTTTTACTGTATATGTGTGTAAATGTTCATTTTTATCCTTTTCATTAATGTTTCAAGTTAGCATGCAAGTAGTAGGTTTCATTGCGAATTTTTATCCATATCTGTCAGTATACTTTGTTCTTATCTCAGTTCCCCTGCCCTCTCCCATCCTCCCTGATCTGACTCTTGCTGGTCCCCTTCTTTCTCCCAAATAGATTTCCCCCTTCTGCTGTCATAGCATGTGTACCATTACCTTCCTTCATCCTTTATCTCATGCCCTCCTTAATATCTCTTCATCCCTTCTCCTGCTCTCCTTTATAGTTTTATGACCTACAGAGAGAGAGAGAGAGAGAGAGAGAGAGAGAGAGAGAGAGAGAGAGAGTGTCTAGATTCTGCATGTGAGAGAAAGCATGTGGTGTTTGCCTTTCTGAGGCTGGCTTATATTTCACTTAACTTTCCAGTGCCATCCATTTTCCTACAAACGTCATGATTTCGTTATTCTTTTCAGCCAATTCAGATTCCACTGTGTATGTATCCTATCTTCTCTGCCTGTTCATCTGTTATTGGATACCTAGGCTGGTGCCATTCCCTGGCTATCCTGGTTATTGTGAATAGCAAAGGAGTAAACATAGATATGCAAGTATCTCTGTGATATATTTACTTGAAGTTCTTTAAGTATATGAGTACTGGTATAGTTAGAGCAATAAGACAAGAGAAAGACATTAAAATGACACAGATAGGAAGTCGATTTGTCCCTATTTTCAGATGGCAGGATCCTATAACTAAAAGAATCTAAAGACCGCCAAAAATCTCTTAGGCCTGATAAATACTTTCAGCAAAGTAGCAGGATACTAAATCAATGTACAAAATAAGTAGTTTTTCTATATATCAATAACAACCAATATGGAATAACTTAGAGCAGAGCATATCCTGAGCCTGACCTCTACAACAGGGCCATGCTGTATATTGCTGGCTGACCTGGAACTCATTGTGTAGACCAATTTGATCTTGAATTTGCAGCAATCCTCCTGCCTCTGCTTTTTAAGTACTGGAATCACAAGTGTGCACCACCATACCTGACTTTGGAAAAGGTATTGTGTTTCCTTTGTTTTGTTTTGAAAGCAAGGTTTCATATAGCCTATACTGCCTTGAACTCACTATGTAGCTAAGGCTGGCTTTCAACTCCTGATCCTCCAGCCTCCCCTCCACATCCCAAGTGCTGAAATTACAGGCGTGGGCCACCATGCCCAGCTAACAAAAACAGTTTTTAAATTAAAAAACAACTGATTTTTTTCAAATCAGATTTTATTTCTTCACAATTCTTTATGGGAAGAATAAAATTTCTTTTAAAATATTTTACAGTGAGGGATGGAGAGATGGCTCAGCAGTTAAAGAGCTTTTGCTGCTCTTGCAGAGGACCCAAGTTTGGTTCCCAGCACCCACATCAGGCAGCTCACAACTGCCTGTAACTTCAGCTCCAGGGGGCATGACAGTTTTCTATTCTCTGAGGGCAACTGCATACACAAGCACATATCCATACAGAAACACACATATGTACATAATTAAAAATAAAGTCTTAAAATATTTTACAATGCTTTTTTCCTTCTTTTGAGTGCTATAGAATCTGACCTATAAGACCCAAGAAGACAAGCTTGAAGGGAAAATGAAATAAGGCCCCAACCTTATGAGATATCTAAATAGGGTTTGTTATACTTCTAGGCAAGTTAGACACATTCCCTCCCTTGTTTTTGAGCAGACTTACGAAGCATGACCGCCCCCTCCACCGCCACCAGTTTCCTGAAAAGCAAATTGATCAAAATAAGAACAAGTAACTTGCCTGGTCACAGCAACTTCAGATTTTCCTTTATAGTGGTTTAGTTTCCCCTTGATTAGAAAAGTACATCATAGCGGTTCATTTATTCTCATGTTGAGGATCTCTGAACTACTGGACACTTATTTTTCTTTCAAAAACAGTGAGTTTTTGCTCCATAGCAATCCATCCCAAAACTCAGTGACTTAAGATAAGCCTATGAGGGGCTGGAGAGATGGTTCAGTGGTTCAGAGCACTGGTTATTCTTGCAGAAGACCTGTGTTCATATCCCAGCACCAACATGGTGGCTAAAAATCGTCTGTAACTCCAGTCCTAGGGGATATAACACCCTCTTCTGTCCTCCACAGTATTGCACAACACAGGTACACCCACACACATGCAGGCATAATACCCATACACATAAAATAAAAACAAACCAATGAAATTTTTTAAAGATAACCTTATGATTCTGTGTGCCAGTAACATGAATTGGCCTCTGCAGGACTCACCCTTACAACTACACAACCAGTAGATCAGCCAGAGACTGATGGGTCTGGTGTGACCTCTGTTTCATGTCTGGGTGTATTAGGGGTCTCTAAAGGCACAGAACTGATATAATGAATAGATACTATATTCATCATATAATATAATCTATATATTAAAGGGGATTTACTAGATTGGTTTATAATATAGAACCGTCCAACAATGGCTCTGCCACATTGGAGAGGCTGAGAATCCGGTAATTTCTCAATCCACAAGGCTGGATGTCTCAGTAGTCCCAAGCTGGTGCTGAAGGCCTGGAGGATTCCCGGAGGTCTCCTAGTCTTCAGTCTATGTTGGAACCCAAAGAACTTGGTTCCAGTATCATCAAATGAATGCCATAGCAACAAGATAAACTCATCAGTGGGAGTGAAAGCAAACAGGCAAAAAGCAAAATGTTAGATTTTAGGAGAGGAAAAAAGAGTGGAGATTAGAGTTAAGAAATAAAAACCAGAGCCAGACCTGCAACAGGCAAGAAATGTACGCTTTGCTATAAGCACACAGCCAGGGTAGATTCTTCTCTATGCAAGAAGCCTCTACAAAGTAACGAGGGAGGGGAGAGGTTTTTATTCCTTTGAGCCCAGATAGAATGTGTTTGGTGCCAAGGTTTGGTGTCCTTCAATGACTGAAACCATTCTTTCAAGATTTCCTTTCCAGGGGAGCAAGCTGGTGACTCAAGGCCCTTAAGGAGACAATTGGTTCCACAGACAACCTCCCTTAATTCTTGGAGTGACCAGTTGATGAGGCTCCAAGTGAAGCCGGATTTGTCAATTTAGGGCTAATTACTTTAAAGAACTTGCGACTTTATGGCCTCCTCCAGTGGCGCTCTTAGCTCTTCTGTAATTTACACATTCTATCACAAATGCTCTCTTCTGTTATGTCCGAATACACGCTGCCAGCAGAAGATAATGCCCACATGTACGGAGGGTCCTTGGCTTCAAATAATCTGTTCATGAAAGTCCCTCACTTTTTAGTTAATTCCAGATCCAATTCCAGAGGTTGACAACCAAAATCAGCCATCACCCTGCACTTTGCAGCTGCCTGATTTGGAACATGTGGCTCCAGCAGGTTATTCACCTGGCGGTAATCACAAGGGTCCCAAGAGCAACACAAGAAGACAAGCCCCAGAATGCAAGTACATTTTAAATCTGAGCTTTCTTCACATTTGCTGAACTCCCATTACCCAAGGATGGCCTATGACCAAGCCCAGATTGAAGGGGTGTAAAAAGATTATACCTCTTCTTTTTGTTTATTTGGAGTTTTGTTGGATTTTTTTATCTTTTTATTTTATGTGTTATGAGTGTTTTTTCCTGCATGTATATAAGTACACCATATGCATGCAATGCTCACAAAGGCCAGAAGAGGGCACTGAATCCCCTAGAACTGGAGTTACAGGCAGATGTTAGCCGTCATGTTGAGCTAACATGTTTGGGTGTTGGGAACTGAACCCACATCCTCTGCAAGAGCAGCCAGTGCTCTTAACTGTTGAGCCATCTCTCCAGTTGCATTTTTCTTTTTGAGACAGGGTTTCACTCTAGCTTAGGCTGGCCTTGAACTCACAGCAGTCCTCCTGCCACAGCTTCCTGGGAGCTGCAATTACAGGCATTAAATGTCATCACTCCCAGCAAGACTCCACCTCCTTTTAAAAATTTATTACTCTGTGTGTGTGCATGTGAGTGTGTGTACATGTGTGTGTGTGTGTGTGTGTGTGTGTGTGCGTGCTCACATTCTACAGTATGTGTGGAGATAAAATCACAACTTTCAGGACTGTGCTTTCTCCACCATGTGGTTCCTAGGGATGCAGCTCAGGTCTTCAGGCTTAGTAACAGCTACCTTTACCCACAGAACCATCTCACTGGCCCCAGGACTCCACCTCTTGATGGGAAGAACTCTCTGCATTCAGGAATGGGAGGCAATATTGCTGCTGCTTTTGCAAGCAATCTCTTACATTCTTTCTTTTTTCTTTTCTACTTGTTAACTTACAGACTTTAATTCCTAGAGCATAGGATTGATATTCTATGTTTAGCTCCTCTCCCAACATCCTATGGGACTCTGAATGCACTATGCGCCTATGTCTCCTGGCTCTTAAAATCACAGGGTTGCACAAAAATTAAATTGCCATTCAATTCAAGATTACACCAAATTTGAAGGCCCCCTATACACCATCTGAGGGTAGCATTTTGTACACCAGTTATGTACAAATGTTCCTTTCTATCGCAAGTATTGTGTAGCAATTTCCTCCAGGAAAAAAATCTTCCTCTTAGAGGGAAACTGGGTAAACAACAAGATGTTTTGAAAGGAGGTTGTAGGGGTAAATTTACAGAGTTTCTCTCTGCCTTGAGGGACATGCCTCCAAGAATGTGATTGACAGAGATGAAGCCAATAGAGTCAACTACTTTCCAACCAATCAGTGACTTGAGGGGGAGGGTCTAGTGGGAAAGCAGCGAAAGCTGGGTAGAAGACACAGGAGCGGGGCGCTGCTGGTCTCTCCATCTTGAGTGTGTGTTCAGGATGTCCATTCAACTGATCAAAATGCTGGCTCCCCCATACAAAATTTCTGTGTCTCTCTCCAGGGATGAATCCTTTGTAAGTAACCCCAAATAAACTTGTTTGTCTAATTGGAGAGCATTCTCTGTTTGCTCAATCAGTTCAAACCTGGAGGTGGGGGTGGGGGCTGAACGCCGGGCCTCACTTCGAGAGGAGAATTCTTAATACAGAGGTGGAACATTCTATCCCATAGGGAACCTCATTAACTCAGGAAGTAAACAATACAATAGATTCAGGAAATTCCTAAAACTGACCAAGTTCACTAGGCCCCTCATTCCCCAAGAATGCTGAGAGACTCTCCCACAAGCCAAGCTTCCTGGAAGAGGCTCAGACCAACAAAGAACCCAGAAAATACACTCTCCAATCTGTTGAGCTGCCTGTAGGTTGGGTAGTCCACCCCACATCTCCTGCTTTTATTAGCTGTCACCCATGCTGGGGTGGGCTTTTGGAGATGCAGATGTCTTTGAGTCATTTCTGTTCCTGAAAGTAGCCCCATGCTCAAACTCACTGGTTCACTAAGTTGGACTTTGGTGCTATCCTTATTTTGGCCTGTTATTGGTTCCCTGTCTGGGGTGAGTAGACATTTGTGCACATCTCCCCAGGAATGATATCACAGAACAGTCAGCCTCCAAATCCTTAAAGAGTCAGCTCAAAGATTTCTCTCTTCTACGTTACATATTCTGAATGTCTTTATCTGTTTCCGTTCTATAAATTGCACCAATTCTCATCCCTTATCATGCCCCTCTGCTAACACTATATTTTTTTCAGTCTTTAAAAATTTACCAAGAGGGGTGAGAGAGATGGCTCAGGGGTTAAGAGCACTGGCTGCTCTTGCAGAAGACCCATGTTTGAATCCCAGCACCCACATGGTGGCTAATAACCATCCCTAACTCCAGGTCCAGGGGATCCAATGCCCTCTTCTGTTCTCTGCAGGCACCGCATGACACAGATACACTTACACAAATGCAGGTATAACACTCATACACATAAAATTTTAAAAAATTAAATGTACCAAGAGGTATATTTGGTTTTCTCACAAATATACATTCAAGTGGTTTCTTTTTTAAAATTTATTTTGTTATTTGTGTGTGTGCCTACATGTGTATGATGTATGGGGTGGAGGTACATGTGTGCTTTAATGCACATATGGAGGTCAAAGGACAGCTCTGTGGAATCAGTTTTCTTCTTCTACCTTTGTGAATTCTACAAAGGTTAGCAAGTTTGCACAGAAAACACTTTTACCCACTGAGCCATCACAGCAACATAGTTTTTCTTTTCTTTTTTGTCATGCTGGGTATGTAACTCAGGGTCACAGGCACGCCGGGTGAGCGCTCTACCACTGAGCCTTATCTTAGCACTTGCCAGAATTTTTAATCTGATACTTTATTTACAGGGTTTTGTGCACCACATTTTTATATATCCTAGTCTAGCTTCAAACTTGCTGTGGAAGAGAGGATGACACTGAATCCTCGATCCTCTGCCTCCATCTCCCATGTGCTAGGATCACAAGGATGTGCCACCATGCTAGACCTCTACTAAGTATTTTGAATGCTTTGCAAATAATATTCTGTATGAAACTCGTATTTTATGTTTACCTAAAATGAGGTACACTGAGCTCTCCCTAAAGAAGAGTTTCCCTTAGGAAGCTCTATATAGTTCCAGAGAACACTTTCACATTTTGCCTTTCAGGCTTATATATCTGTTTTTAAAAGGTGGGGAGCATGGTAGCACATGCCTTTGATCCCAGCACTCAGGAGGCAAAGGCAGGAAGTCTTTGTGAGTTTGAGCCTGGTCTACATGGTGAGTTCCAAGCCAGCAGGGCTACGTGGTGAAACTGTCTTTGAAGAAAGAGTCATATGTTCTTCTTGGATAGGTCCAGGTTTGTGTACATTTTGGTTCCTTTTAGTGCCTTATATCCAGATCAGTTCTCACTCCTGAGAGTAGACAGATGTTTAGGACCTGGGACAGACAGCCAAATGCTCTGCATAAAGTCCTAGCTTAAAATTATTATTCCAAATGCCGAAGGTCTAGAGTGCTAGAAATAGTTTAGAGCTGCTCAAGGGAGATGTTCTAAACTGCTGTCAGCAAGGGGCAGGAGATAATAGTAATGAGGGATTGGAGTGGGAAGTAGGTGGGGCTAGGCAGGGCCTGGGCCCACGTGGGAAAGGCTGAACACAGGAGAGAAGTGTTGCATATTTTCCAGATGCACAAATCTTCAAACTGCCCTTCCTCCTCTTCAGTTACATTGAACTAACCCTTAAATTGGCCGGTACAGAGTGGGAAGTCAAACAGAAAGAGACAAAAGTGCAGCTGTTGGCATAGATCTCAGAAATGGTGTGGTCAGCAGAACTTCCTAGTCTCAGGAACCTGTGCCATTCCGTGACATGGCAAAAGAGGACTTTGCAGATGTGATGAAGTGAAAACTCTTCTGATGGGAAAGATGATCCTCTGTTTTCCAAGTATACGATGTCATCACAAGGATCTTTTTTTTCTGAGAAAGTGTCTCCCTGTAGCCCTAGCTAGCCTTGACTCACTATGGAGACCAGGCTGGCCTAGATCTCACAGAGACCCACCTGCCTCTGCCTCCCAAGAGCTGAGATTAAAGCACACAGCACCTATCACAAAGCTCTTTATAGAAGGAGGCTGGTGGGTTATAGTGAAAAAGGAACCTGAAAAGCAGAGGTTGGAGGGACCTCTGGAAGGAGCTGTATGTGCAGGATTGCCACGGGCAGCCTCCCAAAATAGGGAGCTGAGAGAATTGATTCTCTCCTGGAGCTTCCAAAAGAAATACAGCCCTTCTAATCCTTGATTTTACCTCTGAAGGCGTGATATAAGATTCGGTCCTCAGGAAGTGTAAGAGCATATATGTGGGTGGGGAGAGCCACTGAGTTTGCGGTTATCTATCAGAAATGCAACTGAAGACTAAAATGGGAAATGTGTGATTGATTGACGCCGTGGGACTGAGCACTACATATACCATACCTGATTTGATTCCAGAACCCAGAATGCCCTGGAGATCAATTATGCATTGCCCAGATATAGAAATGAACATAGAGGAAGTTGCCCAAAGCCAGCAAACTAGGTCACATCTGGAGAGAAGCTTGACCCAGGTTTCGAGTCTCTCTGAACTTTTGTCAGTATGTATGCTTTCCACCTTGAGAAAGGAAAAGACTTGAGCAAGCTCCTGCTTTCTGGCTTGGGAGACTCAGGAAACTGGGCCCCCATTGCCGTGAGTTGCAAAGTGATTTGATGGGCCTTTGAGGCACAACTCTGGAAGACAGAAGTCCAAGCAGTAGGCAGAAACTGTGGGTCTATTTGGGGTGGTAGATTCCGTGGAAGTAGAATTAACTATTTGGGGTTGCTACAAAGGCTAAAAGGAAAGAGGACCAAGGGTAGAACTTTAAGAAGACCCAGTACTGGAGGGATGAGTATCATCTATAACAGAAACAGAGATACCTCAAAAATATGCCAATAAAAGGAGGAAGTTACAAAAGTTCCACCCCCACCTCAGGTGTATGAGTCCATTGATATGAAATGCCCTGAATAGGCAAATTCGTTGAGACAGAAAATAGGTTAGTGGTTGCCAAGAGCTACGTAGAAATGATGAATGATGCTAATGGGTTTGCTTTTTCTTTTTGAGGTGATGAAAATGTAAAACTTGACATAAGTGATGGTTACTCAACATTATGAATATACAAGGGGGCACCGAAGTTGTTCACTCTCAAATATTTGCTCTTATGTTATATGAGTTTCTGCTCTGCAGGAAGGTAATAAAAGAGATTAAAGGCTAAGGAGATGACTTCAGTGGGTAAAGGGCTTATTATGCAAGTGTGAGGACCCGATTTCAAATCCCCAGAGCCCATATAAGGCAGGCACTGTAGCACAACGTCTGTAACCCCAGTGCTACTATGGGGAGGTTGGAGGCAGAGACAGGAGACTCTCTGAATGCTCACAGTCCAGCTAGCCTGACATACACAACAGTGAACAATAAGAAGGAGACCTTGTCTCAAACAGGGGAAGCTAAGAACTGACACCCAAGGTTGACCCTACATGTGCACCATGACACACAGATGGCCATGCCCCCCGCCACATCATACAATTTCAAAAACAGAGAGAGATCATGCCAAGAACTCATGGCTGTGAAGTCCATCGTCTTCAGAGGTGAATCTGCTACTATTATTTTGCTAAACAGACATAGCATCAAACTGCCTTCTAAATGTCTATGTCTATACCCTTACAGTAGTGTAGCTCTCAGACAGTTTTCTGTATTACACCTCCTCCCCCCACCCTTAGATGAACCATCATGAAAGAAGACGCAGAAAGACCATAGGAGCCAGACACTGGGGAGGACGATTAGCTGTGGTTGCTTGTACAAGACCTGCACAAGATCAAGCCAGTCAACATTCCAGCATGGAGTGGGGACAGTCTCACAGCTCAAGCTGAGGAGCTATGGACAGTTGATGGCAAGAATTTATTGGAAGTATAAATCAAACATAAATATTTGTACCATGTGGTCAGAGTCTTTGGTTCTGTGGGTCTGGGGTAGGGCCAAATAATGCATGTATCTATCAAGCTCTCAGGTAATCCTGGATTCCACATTGAGTAGCCTAGATATAAAACTTTTGGTACAATGATAAAGGAATAGGAAAGGAAAGCTTGCAGATGATTTGTTTTCCTAAACTACATAACAAAAGTGGATTCAAGAGACTAGGAGATGATGTGGTGGCATTAAATTTGCTACACTAGAGCCTCAAATTTCCCACGGTTCTTCATTGTAGTGATTTGAATGAGAAATGCCCCCCATATGTTCAAGTGTTTGAACACTTGGTATATAGTCTGGTGTATAACACTTGGTAGCACTGTTTGTGGAGTTCATGGAATTTTTAGGAGGTGGAGCCAGGCCGAAGGAAGTATGTCACCAGTGGTGGACTTTGACAGTCTTCATGCCTCCCCTGCCATTATGGACTCTCCCTCTGGAACTGTAAACCCAAATAAAATTTTCCTTTTATAAGTTGCCTTGGTCATGGTGATTTATCAGGGCAACAGAAAAGTAACTAAGACACTCATCCTCCATGTCCTATACCTCATGATGGGGAGAAGGTCATGAAGCCTTGGGCTAGAACAGTAAGTTCATGAAGCATATTGGTGAAGTAGAAATGTGAAACAGGTCCAGTTTCTGAAGGGTTTTAATCCATTTTCTGTTGCTAATAAAATAATACCATAGACAGGCTCACAGTCCTGGTCCAAGGTCAATGGCTGCTTCTTCTGCTGGCAGGGTCCTAAAATAGTGCAACTCAGCACATGGTGAAATTCAGTGAATGTGCACAAGACTTAGCTAAACTGGTGTTTATAATAGACTTACGTATGCGAACTAATCCAGAGCCCTAACCTCTTTAAGGTTCCACTTAGTCCCACCTCTTAATATCTCTTATTAGGGTTTAATTTCCAACACAAATTTCAGAGAGGACAAACCATATTTGAACCACCACAAGTTTGCACTGTTACATTATTGACTCTGTGAACAAGTGTCAAGTCTTTTTAAAGGCCTGAACGGAACAAGCCCATCGCCCAGTATTCTAGTTAGCCTTCTATTGCTGTGATAAAAACACTGACCAACACCAACTTGTGGAGGAAAGGGGTTATTTGGATCACATCTCCAGGGTCACAGTTCATCACTGAGGGAGTACAAGGTAGGAACTTAAGAGAAGGTAGCTGGAGGCAGGAGCTGAGGCACACAGATCATGGAGGAAATGTTGATTACTGGCTTGCTCCCCCAGCCTGTGCTCAAGTTGCTTTCTTATATAATACAGGACCACCTGCCCAGGGGTAGCACTGCCTACAGTGGGCTGGACCCTCCCAGATCACCCGACAATCAGGAAAATGCCTCACAGACATGGCCACAGGCCAATCCAATGGAGACAATGACTGAATTGCCATTCCCTCTAACCAGGTGTGTCAAGTTACAACTAAAGTTATCCGGCACACCCACAAAGGTCTGTATGAAGACAAAAATAATGAGAATCAATGGGCCCTAACCTGGGAAAGTAGCAGCAGAATTGGCGACCCAGGATGGATGTCAGAGATGGGACATAAATGGCAACTCCCTCTTTTCAGGTGTTTCAACAACTCTTTCACTTCTCCAACCAGCCCATCCAAAATCCTGTTGGCTCTGCCTACTTCTTGAATTGCACTCCTGCCTTCCTATCCAGAGAACACCATCTGTCCCCAACCTGGACTTGTTCAATAGTTCCCTCCAGACCATTGCTTTCTTACAATCTATTCTCCCACAGCTCCTAGAACACAAGCCAAATCAAGTTATTTTTCTGCTCCCTCCTCCTTTACAACAGCAGTTCAAACCCTTACTGGCCTATTACAAGTGGCAAGATCTGGTTTTCTATTATCTGTCTGATATCAGTTCATTCTACTTGCTTATCCTCTCGTTCTGCTCCATCCCCACTGATCTCCTAACTCCATCTAGGAATGTGCCACTCAAAATGCACTCCAATGGGCTGAGCAGATGGCTCAGTCAGTAAAGCACCTGTTACAGAAGCAGGGCCTAAGTTTGGTTCCCTAGCCCTTGTGTAAAAAAGCTAAGCATGGTGGCTGCATTTGTCTGTACTCCTAGAGCTAGGGGTCAAGGGACAGAAACAGGCAGATATGTGGATGTCACTGACTAGGCAATTTAACCTGATCAGGGAGCCCCAAGTCCCAGTGAAAGACCCTGTCCCCCCAAATAAGTTGAAGATATTGAGGACAATATCCAGTGTTAACATCCGGACTGTACACAAACACATACATATGTGCAGCCTCACACAGAGAAACACACACACACACACACACACACACACACACACACACACAAATGTGCTCCCAGGACCTGCAGTATCAGCATCAACTGGAAGCTTATTAGAAATGCAGCATCTCAGATTTTACTCCAAACCCAAGAATCAGACTGCACTGAAAAAATACCTGCCAGTGATTCTTCCACATCTCAGTGTACAGGACACTGATTCAGAACAGCCTGACCCGTTCTCAGCCCTAATTATAGCCTTCATTATTTCCCACCTGGAAACGGCTTACTCTGTGTTATGATTTGAATCTAAAATGTTCCCCAGAGGCTCATGTGTTTGAACCCCTGGTCCTTAGGGAGTGATGCTGTTTTGGGAGGCTGTGCTACTTTAGGGGACCTGAGGCCTACCTAGTAGAGATAGCTCAGTTGGGGTGAACCTGAAAGCTATACCTACTTTCTGGTTCCAGAAAGCCCTCAGTTTCCCCGGCTGGCCATGTAACACGTGAGACGCTGACACATGCTTCTGCTGCCATGGAGCTGCTCTACCATGCCGTTCCTACCATGATGGACAGTGACCCTCTGAAACTGTGAGCAAATAAACCTGTCTCTCTTGAGTTGTTTCGATTAGGTATTTTGGTCCCAACGATGAGAACATAACTAGCACACCCTCCAGGTAAGGGTCCCTATAAATCACTCCCTCCCCTCTGTGTATTCAGATGTCACTTAGAGAAGCTAGATAACAGAACACAGTCACGAGAAGTTAGTTCTGGTATTCTATAACACAGAACATTAACTACAATAAAAGTTTATGATATAGTTCAAAATAACTAGAAAATATGAAGGTTTCCAACCCATAAAAATGATGCATATTTGAGAAGATATCCCAATTTAATCAGTATACATTTACATGTGGACTGAAAAGTATCATACTACCCCCCATAAATACTTGCAAATATAATACCACCCCCCAAAAAGAACAGAGGGCTGGAGAGATGGCTCAGTGGTTAAGAGCATTTAATGCTCTTCCAGAGAACCCGAAGTTCAGTTGCCAGCACCCACATAGCGGGTAACATCCATCCTTAATTCTGTTTCCAGGGGACGCCACACCCTCTTCTGGCCTCCAAGGGCACCAGGTATACACAAGGTATATTTACATACACGCAGGAAAAACTCCTACACATAAAATAAAATAAAAATGTTTAAATATCTCTGGGGTGGACAGATGGCTAACAAGGTAAAAGCATTAGCTGCAAAAGCATGACCAAAGTTCAATCCTTAAAACCCATGTGAAAGCCAGATATGCTGACACACACCTGTAATCCCAACATTCCTATGGTAAGATATAAGGAGGAAATAGAGTCATCCAGAAGTTAGTAAGCTAGCCTGAAGTGTGCAGCACAGAAGTAAGAGAGGCCCTGGCTCAGCAAGGCGAAAGGCAAAAGGCAACTCGTGAAACTTGTTCTCTGACCTTCACAAGTGCTCTCTGACACATGCACGCCTGAACACACACACACAAAATAAAACCAAAATTTAAAAATAAATTTAAAATGGCAAGTCTCTGCTAATCTCCTGCTCCTTTCATGTCTCATAGTATTGGCCTTCTAGGAAAATAGTGGCCTCTAGGGGTGAAATCACGTGTAGTGAGATGGGGTACAAGACGTTTTTAATTGAACATTTTTTAATTGAATTTTTGTGTCTTTCATACAGAACATGTCAATCAATTAATCACTTTTATACCCCCTTCCTCATTGGCACCCTCCCGCAGCCCTCCCCACCATAATTCATACACTCTGCCATTTGTGTTAAGGCCTATTGTGTCAAGTTAGTGTTCCTGGGCAATCCTCAGTGCAGGTTCAGCCACTGGGGTCTACTCAGCCTATGCAGAATCCCTCCCTTAAAGATCAACTCTTCCTCACCCAACAGTAATCAGCTGCCAATATTTCATCAGTAGAGATTAGGATCTGCTGCCCGTTTCCCCAGTTCCATGCTGGGTTTTTGTCTGCTTGAGTTTGCATGGGTCTTGAGCATTCCCAAACCATTGCTGTAGGTTCATATGAGCAGAGTCCCAGGAGCCTGTAGGATTCTGTTTCCCTATGGTCATACACCTCCTCTCTGGCTCTTACAGTCTTTCTGCCCCCTATTCCGAAATGGTCCCTGAGCCCCAGGTGAGTGAAGCTTGGTATAGGAGTCCTGTCCAGGGACCCACACTCTGCACACTTGTAGTGTCCGCTCTTTGGCCATTTGTGACCTTTTGTGTTACTGGCCCTCTGTTGCATGAGAGAGTTTCATTAATGAGAGTTGAGAGATTCATTAGTGTCCTCTTTGCCCCTGTTCTATGTTGTGTGAGCATTAGGTGTAGAGGTTGCATTGTAGCTGTGGTGCTTAGACATGGGCAATTCATAGACAATGTGTGTGTGTGACCAGCTTTGGTACTCTGTAGTAGTCTCCGTCTGGTGTAACAGAAACTTCTTTGATGAGCGATGACTGGGACACTTGACTGTAAATATAAGGCCACATATTTTGCACTTAGCAAGAAGTTACATTAGTCTAGGGATGTGACTGCCTTTAGAATTTCTTTAAGATCTATGGTCTCTTCACCCATATGTGCTCAGCTCTGTTTAGAGTACCACACATGAGTTTCCTCCATTGAGTGAACTTTAAGCTATGACAGCTAGTCTTCAGAGTAAGTGGTTTCCAGGTCAGTTCCAGCTCCATTGCACACATTTTTGTGGGATTGATTTTTTTTTTATTTTGAGGGTTCAAATATTCCATATAGCCTTGAACCTTCCTTCTTTCCTCCCTTCCTCCCCAACCTCTTTTTTTTCTTGAGATAGGATCTCAGGCATCCCAGGCTGACCCTGATCTTCATATGTAGTCAAGGATGACCTTGAACTTCTGAGCCTCCTACCTCTACCTCCCAAATGCTAGGACTACAGGCATTTATCACCATGCCTAGATAGGTGCCTGCTTCCATGACTGTTAGGTGAGGATGGTGATAACTACTGAGATCAGGCTGTGCCCTGCACCAAGTTGTGTAAAACAGTGTTTTTTTCTCTCTTTTTTTCCCTGGATGTACCTTCTCCCAAAAGGCTCCATTTTACAACCAGCATCAAATTTAAAGAGAGAGAATAAAATAGCTTGTATAAACAAAGATAGAGAAACATAGATGAACATGATTATGTCTTTCCACAATGTCAATATTTTGTTTATTGTTTGCTTGTTTTTTTGAGATAGAGACTCCCCTAAAGTTCCAGCTGGCCTGGAACTCAATATGTAGATCAAGCTAGCCTCAATCTCATAGCTTTCCACTTGCCTCAGCCTCCTCAGTCCTGAGATTAAAGGTGTGCATCACCACATATGACAGTATTATTGACTAACAATAAATTTACAAAGTATGGTGGTTTTATGGACAGCAATTTCCAAGTTGTCCTGCTTTCCTTGATATGGCAGAGGCAAACACAGGTTCTTGTACTCCAGTCTTAATTATCAGTATTAACTGTCAGATCACATATTATACATCATACAGTGGGGTGTGTTTTACAGAATGTCTATAAAAGGTTAAAGATGCCCAAGCAGAGTTCAAGGAGTTTCAGAGAGGTTTACGAGACAGAAGCTGAAAGAGATGCAAAAATAATCTATGTGAGGACAAGACAAACAGTCAAGTTGGGGTTCTGGCAAGATGGCTCAGTGGTTAAGAGCCCCATCTCCTCTTGCAGAGGACTGGGATTCACTTCTCAGCATCCACATGGTCACTAACAATTGACTGTAACTCCAGTTCAAGGGGATTCAACTCTCTTCTGACCTCTGCAGGCATTGCACAACACATACATACCTACCTACATACAGCCAATACAGTCATACACATAAAATTCAAATAGTGAATAAAATATATTTTTTTAAAAAAACGTGTTGGAGGACTGCTGGAGATGCTGCTGCTGCATCCATTGCTCTAGAGTCAAAAATTTGCAAGGTCAGAATTGGGTCCTACTGCAGAAGCAAGATATGGGACCTTGGAGGCTGTAGAAGTGGAGGACAGTTCCAGGTCCAGATGAATGAATGTGTGAACAGATGAATGGGCAGCTGAGTTAAGCTTTATCAACAGTGGAACCAAGCTCCATTGAAGCTCCTGGGACAGTAAGGAGTTCTGCCTGTTAGTCCCTTGACATATATACCTGGTGGTCAAATGACAAGTCTGTGGGGCCATTGCCATCACAGTGTTAGGTGTCTTCCTTTTATGGGGTCCAGGTGAGAGCGTTGCACTCTTTTCCCAGCCTGGTGTGTCAATTGAATTCTTGGACCTAATTATCCTGATGTGATTTTAATATGCCCATGTGCTCTATAGTCCCAATGTACTCTTTCTACTCAGGAATAGATTATCAGTTTTTGCCTCATGGGTGGTGCTGGACTGATGGATGATTTTTATGTACCCACCAAAGCACACAGTCATCCTCTTGAAAAATGAAGTCAAAAGCTGGTTGTAAAATGGAGCCTTTTGGGAGAAGGTACAGCTGGGGAAAAACAAGAGAGAACTCCTCCCCACACTGTTTTACACAATATGGAGTAACTTGGTGCAGGGCACAGCCTGATCTCAGTAGTCATCACCATCCTCACCTAACAGTCATAGAAGCAGGCACCTATCTTGGCGTGGTGGTAAATGTAGTCCTAGCAATTGAGAGGTAGAGGTAGGAGGCTCAGAAGTTCAAGGTCATCCTTGACTACATATGAAGATCAGGGTCAGCCTGGGATGCCTGAGATCTTATATCAAAAAAAAAGAGGTGGGGGAGGCTGGAGGGAGGGAAGGAGGCGGTGAGGGAAGGAGGAAGGAAGGAAGGAAGGAAGGAAGGAAGGAAGGAAGGAAGGAAGGAAGGAAGGAAGGAAGGAAGGAAGACCAGAAACATAAAGAACTATAAAAATTGGCACAGGTTAATAGTAGGATTGCGGCATGAATCTGCAACATGGATTCCTGTGCTGGGGACTTTTCTGCTATGGCAATCATCCTGGGAGGTTAATGCATTGATTGCCTACTCCATTGTCTAATCAGCCCACACACTGCCTGAGTGTATTACCAAGCAAATTCCCGTTTGCTTTTAACCAAGAAAATCATGCCATCCTGAAATGCCTTGAACCAAGCTCTACAGTCTCAACAAATAGTTTGCCTTTTAAATACATAAGTTAAACACAAGGCTCTTTACATTCTTTCAGCCGAGCCCCTGTAGCTCTTTTTCCCTTCCAGCATGAACTTGTTTTTGATAAAGACAGCCAAGAAGAGGAAATTAATGAAATGATTCCAATGGAATCTTTCCAAGACAAGCTATTAAGTACAAAAAGCAATGTAGAAGGTAGGTATGGAATAAAGCCATTTGTCTAAATTTTTAAAAATACATATGTATATATATATATACACACACACACACACACACACATATTTGAAAATTTCTCCACTACACCAACGCTTTCACAGAAGGCCAGTCCTAAGGTGTGCACTGTGTGCTGCTTCCCAGACCTGACTGGGTTCCCATTGCCTATTTGCAGACTTACTGCACAATGTTCCCATTTCTGGCTACTTACTTCCGAATTCTGGAATCCTTCCAAATCAGTTACAGGTTGTATCTTAGGGCTGGTTTCCAGAGGAGCAGTGCTGTCCAACAAAATTTTCCTTTTAATTAATTATTTATTTATTTTTATTTTATGTGTGTGTGTTTTGCCTGCTTGTATGTACGTGCACCTGTGTCATGCTGTGCCCCCAGAAGCCAGAAGACAGTGTCGAATCCCCTGGAATTGGGATTATGGGTGGTTGTAAACTGCCATTTGGGTGCTTGGACCGAAACTATGGAAGAGCAGACAGTACTCTTAACTGCCGAGCTAATTCTCCCGATAACTTTCCTAAAGAAGGAAACATTCAGTATCTCTAATGTCCCTTGTGGTAGCCAGTAGTCATGTGGAACATTGAACACAGTTTCTTGGTCATGCTTGTCATATTTCAGATGTTTAGCATCTTAGTGGATAACACATCCATCATCAGCCTTGCTTCTATTGGGTGGTACTGGTTTGCAGACAGCATTGGTGAATATGACCCTGTGTCACATCAAAAAAGAAGCCACTGGGGCTAGTGGGACAGCTCAGCAGTTAAGGTATTTGCCAGCAAGTGTGATGACCCAAGTCTGATCCCTGATACCCACATTAGTGGAAGGAGAGAAACAACTCCCACAAGCTGCTCTCAAACCTCCACCTGCACACAAACATTCACTGGTTTTTAATATAATAAAAAAAGAAGCAAGCAGCTGTTTGGGGGTGTTTGTTTTGATTTTTATTGTTTTTGACTGACCTGGAATTCCACATATAGACCATGCTAGCCTCTAAAATCATGCAGATCCAGCTGCCTCTGCCTCCCAAGAGCTGGATTAAAGGCATGTGCCATCACATCCGACTTAAGTAAGGAGGGACTGGAGAGATGGCTCATCAGTTAAAAGCAGTGGGTGCTCTTGTAGAGGAACCAGGTTCATTCCCAGAACCCATGAAGCAGCTAACAACCATCCATAACTCCAGTTTCAGGGGATCTGATGCCTTCTTCTGACCTCCGCAGGCATTGCATGGGTGCACTTAGAAAGCACCTGTATGTATGAAATTGAATTTAAAAAACAATAAAGGAGGGACTGGAGAGATGGTACAGCAGTTAAGAGCACTGGCTGCTATTGTAGAGGACCTGGGTTCAGGTCCCAGCCCCCATATGATAGCTAACAACCATCTATAATTCCACCTTTAGGGGATCCAACCACCCTCTTCTGACCTTTGTGGACGTTGCAAGACATGGGTGCACCTACATACATGCAGGTAATACACTCATACACATAAAAATAATAAATATATTATTTTTAGAAATTAAGGAGTAAGAATACAGTTGTTGGCTCATGGCCTCCCTGAGGCTATCTGGGATCTCGGTGTGGAGTTTGTGTGAGAAGCCTGGTTTGATTTCAGATGTCACCCCTATCTCTATTGCCTAAATATGAACAGCCCTAGATGTCAGCTAACATCAAGGCTGCTGTTCACTCCCATGGCATCTTTATGCAGGGGAATTCAAGGCACCCCTCCATCCCAAGAGACATGGTCAATGCAGGCACACACATGTGCATATGTGTGTGTCTGTGCATGTACAGGCCAGATGACAACTTTTGGGAAGTCCATTCTCTTCTTCTACCATGTGCCCTTCTGGGGATTGAGCTCAGGTCATTGGTGTTGGCAGCAATTGCCATTGCCCACGGAGCCATCTCACTGAGGCTTCTGCACTGTAAACACCAGGAAGTGCTTCTCTATTGCTCTGTCTTCTGCATGTATGCAATACAACCCTTCCCTTGGTGAAGATCCCAGACAGCATGGCAGGGCTTAAATTTGGGGCTTGGCAAGAAGGCCAAATCTTGAAAGAAGCACCAAGAACAACATTTATTTTATTATTTTTTATTGTTTTCTTGTTCTTTTGAGGAAAGGTCTCCCTATATAGTCCCAGCTGGCCTGGGACTCACTGTGTCGAACAGGCTGACCTCAGTCTCACAGAGATCCTCCTGCCTCTGCCTCCCAAGTCCTGGGATTAAAGGTGTGCACCACTACACTCAGCTACAACAACACAAAAAATAGTATGAGTCAAAATTATGATTTTAGCACATAAATATTAAGTTTCAATAGCTCAGTTATTTTATGAAGGGAATGAATGGTTATATCCCATCTGTTTTGTTTCTAGGTGACTGTATAGCGGTTATATGACTATGCCCATTCAATGATACATATGGATCTCTTTGGTCTGTTTAACTGATACGATTCTGTTCATGGTCACTTGTCTTTGTGTCAGTGGTAAGGTAACACCCATGCTGGAAACATGTGGCAGAGAAGGCTGCTCACGTCTTAGCTTATGTTAAGAAGCAAAGAAAGAAAGAGAGGAAGGGGGCATGCCCCAATGACCTAACTTCTTCCCACTAGATCGCACCTCCATAACTCTATAGTACCATGGGCTGGCGACTAAACCTTGAACACATAAGATTTTAAAAATACATATGAATGTTCAGAGGGGTTACATAACACATCTGAGATCACACAGCCAGTTAAAGACTAAGAGCTTATATAATCCTAGAATACAACATTTGTACTCTTTGGCCCTTATGGTATCACATACCTACAAACAAGGATCAATTTCATTTTAGAGCTGGGAGATTATACAGGCGAGAAACTTTTAATACATAATAAAATAGGCTTTAAATATATAGAACATGAGCTTCATTCCTCTTACTCAAGAGTCACCCTGGGAAAGTAAAATAATTTCATCTCTCTGTACCCAGGTTCTTTTTCTTCAAACTGGAAGTAATATTATAACCTATCTCATAAAGCAGTTTGGGTATTAGATACATAGTTTACTTTCTGTTCCTATGATAAATACTATAACCAAAAGCAACTTGGGGAGAAAAGGGTTTATTTGGCTTACAGGTTTGCAGTCCATTGAGAGATGCCAAGGCCGGAATTCAAGGCAGGAACTTAGAGCTAGGAACTTAAGCAGGGACCACAGAGTAATGCAGCTTCCTGGTTTGCTTCTCCTGCCTTGCCCAGATAGCTTCCTTATACAGCGCAGGCCCAGCTGCTTAGGGCTGATACTGGCCACTGTGGGTTGATCCAGCCTACATCAATTATCAGTTAAGAAAATGCCTCATAGACATGCCTACAGGTGAATCTGATAGAGAAAATTCCTTAATTGAGGTTCCTTCTTCCCAGATGACTCTACTTTGCGTCAGGTTGACAAAAACTAACGAGCAAGGTGGCAGTATACTAAGCCCTAGTGAATGACTCAAGATTGTTCTAAACCAGCTGTGGTCATCCAGTGATCCAGTTCTGTGCTGTAACTTGTTCAGACAAAGGGTCTTAGAAAAGGTTTCCTGCTTGAAAGAAAGCAAAGGCCCACTCCTTCCCTCTGTGGCTCGCCAGGAGAGAATGTGCCAAGGTTTGATAGAGCTAAACACCTAAATTAGCCTATCCATTTCCTACATTCTTATCACAGAAGATGATTTAATCCATCCAGCCCTTGCCCTACAGCCTCCAGCCTTCTAAGTTATGTCTCATGGTCTTTGGAAGAAGGATCTCAGGCAGCTATGCATGAGTAGAACAGAATTATATATAAATATATAAATATATATATATTGTATAATATATTATATATATAAGATAGATAGATAGATAGATAATAGATAGATAGATGTGTTTCCATACGCGTGATTTTAGCGAAAATAGAGAGTGTCTCAAGGGAACTACACAGGAATTCCTATGGCCCAACATAGTGAAGGGAGACACATCAGGCCATTTCTATGTCCCCAAGAAGAAACTGAGAGCTGAGAGGAACTCAGGCACAACAGGGCCTTAACATATGGATGCAGTTCAGCTTATCAGATGCTATGGGACAGACAATGGAGAGCCATGTAGGAAGAGGGACACCCCAGCTAATGCAGAAATGAATATAACACAGATGGCCCTACCCCCTGCAGCTCTAAACTTAGACACAGTGATACCAAAATGTGAAGAAGAGTCTTGATTTAAATAAATCTGAGTTTCTTTCAGTCATCTGCATTGGGGGGAGGGTTAAAATAGAAATTACCATCCATTGCAGAAAAACTCAGAGGTCATAGTAGACAGTGTGGAATTCCTAGAAAGAAAAATAATTAAGAAAAAGAATACAAAGTATCCAGTCACTACATATCCCCATCATGATTTCAGAAAAGAAACAACATTGTAATATGAAAAAGTCCATGAATTTGAGCTTCCAGCAGTAGATGGCGTGGAATTCCCGGAAAGAAAACTAATTAGGAAAAAGGATACAAGGTATCCAAGCACTACATATCCCCATCATGATTTCAGAAAAGAACCAACATTGTAGCATGAAAGAATCTATGGATTTAAATGATAACATGGAGCCAGTGAAATGGGTCAGAAGGCAAAGGCACTGACACTGAACTGGATGACTTGAGTTTGAGACCCGCAGGGTACAAGGAGAGAACTGGCTGCTGCAAGTTGTCCTTTGACCGTCACTCTGGGCACACACATGCACACACACATACACTAAATAAATAAATAATAGCATGATGGCAGAATGAAACACAATCCCTTAAAACTATCTAAAGGCATTCAAACTTGCATAAATGTGTTCAACATTTCAACAGGACTCAGTAAATTCTTTGTCATAGGCTGGAATCTATTCTAAGAAACAGCATTTGAGTCCAATATATAGAGGGCATAGCGAATATTTTCTGGCTCATTGTGATTATCCTTAGTATCTAATATTCTTTAGTCCACTGGAGTAGATGCTACAATTCCTTTTAGCCAAATGGCTGAAAAGCAATTGGAGTCAAAACTCTGATTAATGATGGAGCAGTGAAATGAAAGGAGTCTGTGTCCTCTGGACGACATAAAGCATAATGGCCATATGAGTTCTGGGCTCTGGAAGTTGGAAGAGGGTATCAGATCCCTCGGAACTGGAATTATAGATGGGTGCTGGCCACCATGTGCATGCTGAGAACTGAACTCCAATCCGTTGTAGGAGCAGCCAGTGCTCTTAACCACTGAGTCATCTCTTCATCCCCACATATTTGTTTAAAATGCTACCTTTCAAGGGAAAAATAATAAAGTTGAGAAGTGTTTATTAAAATATTTCTCAGAAATAGAGCCATGAACCATCTAAATCTTAAATATATTTAAAACTTTATAATTCATATTTCAGAGGTTGTATGCATTCAGTGCCCTAATAGTCCTAGAACATTTTAATGTTTTCTTTGTCTTAACAGTCATGGATATATAAATATTCATCCTTTTGCACTTGAATATTCTATATTCTAATTGATGTTCAAAACATTTTTAAAACACAAATGAAGTTTAAAAGATGGAGGAGGGCTGGGGAGATGGCTCATTGGGTAAATTACTTGTTTCACAAATGTAAGGACCTGAGTTCATATCCCTAGAACCTGCAGAAAGTTGGATGTGGTAGTGTGCATTTGCAATCCCAGCACTCCTATGACAAGATAGGAGGCAGAGACAGAAGAACCCCTGGACACTCGCAGCCAGATAGACTGCTACGGGCAGTGGTGAACAAGAGCCAATGTCTCAGACAAGATGGAAGTCAAGCACAGACACCTGAGGTTGTCCACTGACCTTCCCCATGCCCTGTAGCACAGACACACCCACACTCCTGTACTTGAACATACATGTCCTGTATGCGCGCGCACACACACACACACACACACACGCACACAATGGCTAAAAGCAAAGATGAAGGGACGTTAAAGCCATGACATACAGTCCCCATCACTGACTCCCACCTGTGTCCCATTTATAGTAGCTTTCTCTGTCCGACATTTCCATTTCCCTACCAGTAGTCAATTTTCTTTCTATTTTTGCTTGGTATCATTTCCTAAGATATTTCAAGGGTCTTTTTCTTCTTTTAAGTACAGTAGAAATAGAACTAGTTGCCAAACAGAAACAACACAAGCAGCAGAGACTCTCATTATGCATGAGCCTCATTATGCAGGAAGTAAAATGCAAATGGGTAGAAGAATCAAATTTCTGAAAGGAAACCATAAAAGGCATTACTGTGCTCTCTTCTGTGACTCCCTTCCGCTTTCCCTGGGGTACATGGCACTCCCTGTGCAAGTTTCTTTTTATGGTAGACATGCACATGTGTTATTTCTGACTTAGAATATACTGCGTCTCTCTAGGTCACAAAAGGCCATTGTTGCCCCAGTTATGAAGAGAAGAGTATCAATCATGTGCATTTGTCAGTACATAGTTCTTTTATGTAATCTTTCCAGAAAAAAATACTTTTTATGGATATTGGAAAAGCAGATTTCTGATACAATATTCTAATATTCGATATTTATTCTTGTTTCATATAATGAAACAAAATAATACTGAGCAAATAGAGCCATAAAATATCATTCCAAAGAAGAGGATTGGGGGGGGACAAGAGAGAGGTACAGACAGGGCAAATAGAATCAAAATGCATCATGTACATGTATGAAAATAGGATGATGCAACCCATTATCATGCATACTTAATATATGCTAATAAGAACATTAAAATATATTATTCCAGTCAGGAGTAGTAGTGCATTCCTTTAATCCCAGCACTCTGGAGGTGGAGGCAGGAGGATCAGAAGATCAGCGTCATCCTAAGCTATGTAAGTGAGTTTGAGGACATTTTGGGCTATATGAAATCATTTGGCAAAAAAAAAAAAACAAAACAAAAACAGCACCAAACGAAAAAAAATCCAAGTCCAAATGGGTTTTATAATATATTGTCATTGTACTGCCGCAGACTTACAAGTAATTTATGGACTCCTCTGTGTCTGGGGACAGTGGCCATCCTGTAACCTCTCATAGGGGAAAATAAGCGGCAATAGACTTTCGATGATGGCAAACAAATTCAGAAGAGGAATAAACCAAGAACCTCTTGTGATGGTTTGAATGAGAATGTCATTTCTGTGAAATGGAGGACAGCCTAGTCTATATAGCAAGCTCCAGGTCCTCTGGGGCTCAGGGAGACTGTGTCTCAAAAAACAACAAAAGAGAAGAAAAGACAAAGACAAAAAAGAAAATTCCCCATAGACATAACCAATGTGATGGGCAAGATTCCCCAACTGCGTTTCCCTCTTTCTGTGTGACTGTGGGTTTATGTCAAGTGGACAAAAACTAACCAGCACAACTACCTAGATGGTATCATAATAAATCCCTCTTTAACATATATTTATTTTATTGGTCCTCTTCCTCCAAAGAACCCTATTACAAAGGGCAGAGCACTTTTTCTGTAAAGAACAAACTATTAAATACTTGAACATTGCAACTATTCAACTATAGTAGTATAAAAGCAGTCACAGAGAATAGGTAAACAGGTGTAGGCTGTATACCAATAAAACTTTACTTACAAATTAGGAAGTGAACTGCATTTGGCCTCTCGGCCGAGACTTATTTTCCTGACTCTTTTTCTGAAGGAATCCAAGGTAAAAACATTCCCAGTGTTACTTTTTATATATATAGCTGTTTGACAAACTACCACAAACTTAGCAACTTAAAGAAATATAAATTTATCATGTCAGTTTCCACAGGTTAGGAGTCCCAGTACCATAACAATGGTTTCTCTGTTCAATGTCTTCCAGAGCTGAAATAAAAGTGCCAGCTGGGCAGCTTTCCTTCTAAGGCTCAGAGTCCCCTTTCCAAGCTCAAGTGCTTTTTGGTAGAATTCCGTATTTTGTTATTATAGGCCTCAAGTCCCAGTTTCTTGCAAGCTGTCAGTCAGAAGCTGTTTTCAGCTTCTACAGACCATTATGCCCTGCCATGCGGTCCTTTCCATGACTGCACAGAGATTTTGCCATTTTGGGGGGAGGTGTGCTTTGTTTTGATAGGTATGAGGGTGTGTCCCAGGATCTTGCCTCTTTAAAGATAGTAGGAGAGGGCTGGGGAGATGGCTTAGTGGTTAAGAGCACTGGCTGCTCTTCCAGAGGACCCAGTCCGATTCCGAGCACCCACATGGAGGCTAACAACTGTCTAAACTCCAGTTCCAGGTGATCCAATTCCCTCCCCTGACCCGCAAGAACTTGGCAGCACATGGGTACACTTACACACACTCAGGCAATACAATTATATACATAAAATTAAAAATAAGTAAAATATTTTTTAAAGATAACAGAAGAATTCCTCTTTTAAAGGACTCATGATTAAGTCAAGAGTCTAGCCTTCTAGGATCACAGTATCTCCCATTTGCTTAAATGAAACTCTACTTATTAGAGATTTTGATTGCATCTGTAAAGTTCTATCTATCTTGGCTGGATATTGCAACCTAGTCACAGAGCCAGTGTGGGAACAAGATATGTTAAAACCAGAATCCTGACCCCACTTATTCTCTTTAACAGTTTCTCATGATGCCTGGCTTCAGACACTTTTTAATAACGTTCATTTAAAATTTTTAAATTAAATTTATTTTTAACAGATACATTAAAAACCCAGGGCTTCATGCATGCCAAATTAGCACTTTACCACTGATCTACACCTCCTATAACTGTATATAATAGAGTACTATGTGATGTTTTGATCCATGTATACATTCTATAATAGATTAGAGGAGATACCTATCTCTTCAAACTTTTTGCATTATTATGGTGAACTAATTCAAAATCACTTCTTATAGCCTTTCTAATTATGCAGCATTATCATTACCTATAATCATCCTACCATTCAGTGGCACTTCTCATTTAACTGTGACTCAGGACTTTAGTAATTCCAGTTACTCCTCTTTATCCTTCCCTCCCACCTGCTCTCCTCGGCATCAAGGAACCACACTACTCTACTCTCAACTTCTGTGGGATCCATTTCTGTATATTCCACATGTAAGTGAGATCCTGCAGTACTTGTCTTTCTGTGCCTGGCTAATTCCCTTAAAACAAGGACCTTCGCTTTCATACATCTTGGTGCAAATGACATGATTTAATTCTTTTGGTTGATGAAGAATATTATATGTATTCTATAGTTTGAATGTTAAATGTCCCTCATAGGCTCATATATTCAAACACTTGGTCCCAGCTGGTGGCATTGCTTTAGAAGGTTGTGCACCTTCAGTAGGCCTCTACTGAATGAAGTGGGCCATTGAGGGCAGGCGCTGAGATTTTGTAGCTTGTTCCACTCCCTATTAGTTCTCTACTTCCTGATTGTGCATGCAATGTAATCAGCTGCCACAATGGAGCCATCTGCCATCATGCCTTTCTCTCCATGATGGACTGTGTTCCCTAAAACTGTAAGCCAAAATAAAGCCATCCTCCCTTAAATAGCTTTCTGTTAGGTAATTGGTCACAGCAACAATGAATAATACAATGGGTATTCCAACTTGTACCTTTGACAAGCCATTAATTGATGGACATCAGTTGTTTTTATTTCTTGATTGCTCTAAGATTGTATACCTAATTCTTCACACATTCAACACAAACCATCTAATTCAGGCACTGTCATGCTGCTTAGCTTTCTTAACATTTAAGATTTGCCCAAGCAATCTTCAAGTCTATTTTAAAAGTCAAGCAATATTCACAAAAAGAAAATTGCAGACAAAACTTTAACCAGAATTTAATTGATTATGCCAAATGTGAGAGCATAAGACTCAGGTTGGAAAATGATATGATTGATTTTGCCTTCCTTGGTGCTTGCTTTCTCAGGTAAAAGAATGACTAAAAGTCAAAAAGGAAAATGGAGAGGAAGAAACCATTGCATCCATCATTTCTTTGGGCGTGACATGAAACCTAAAATCTATTATTTACTAATCTTCTTTTACAGGTGAAGTTAAGCTTAAGAGAGTGGGACAAGATTTTAATTTGTTACCTAGTATCTTTTCTCCCAGTCTTCTTCAGTATCAGATGGCTAGGCATATTCAGGCTAACAGTGTGATCAGCTAAAGGATATTTCCCTGCATCCCTTGAAGGTGGTCTTGATCAAGGCATAAATAAGTATTTTGCTAGTGAGAGCCAAACAGAGCTATTGGATAGGACTTCTTAGGAGGCTGCTTACAAAAAGCTTAATCATTGAAGCTTCCTTTTTGGTCTTCTCCTCTTTACACCTGCTTGTCACTTAGAATTCTGATGTGATGACTGACACTTCAGATGCTACCCTGAATCATAAAGCAACTTGAACGTGGAAACCATTTTCCAGGAGGATAAAGGAGATTGTATCCTTGATGATCATATAGCAGTCTTGGAGTTCCATCTCTGGGATTATTTTGTGTGTCTGTGATAGAGGAGAAAACAAAAAACTTCTGTCACTTTTAAGCCACTGTTATTTAGAGTTTTCCTTAGGTAGAGGTTTTTTAAAAAGAGGTCTATTAAACTACATGCCTCAGGTCTCCTTATAAGTGAGGAGTAGATTCATAATGCAAACCAAACGCTCTCAAACTACAGTGTCCTTGAGGCTAATCATCTCTGTATTTCAGTTGGAAAATGGGATGTAACTTCATTAAAATTTGATGGTAATCCTATTGCCCACCTGTACTTCAGCTTTTCAAAATCTTTTTTGATTCTAGCCTCTAATCTCCACAAAGTTTTTTTTATTATTGTTCATGAAGATAACATGACTGGTGAAGAAATTGCCTTCCATAACTGCACTACATTCCCCTAAATTATTTTGGGGTACTGTTCAATCTGGTTTTATGTTGCTATAATAAAAATAACACCTCTGTCTTGTAAAATCAAATGAAAACTATAAAATGAGAGGTGAAGCTTTTTTTAACCTGACATGAATTCAAGTCCTACTACTCAGAGGCAATATTATGAGTCTTTCCACAAAGTCTTTATACAGCTACAATAATAATATCTTTATGCTTTTACAATAATATAGATTGATTTCCTTTCAACCACAAATGGAAATATATTTCATAGGTGTTTTCACTGATTGTATCTTTTATCATCTACTATATATTTACAGATAAGCCATTGGTCACACTTAAAATGACTATATGGTATTTCATTGTATGGATGCAAAATAGCTTATTTAAGGAGCATTTGCTTATTACTGGGCAATTCCATTTTTGTTATTGATTTTCTTTGTTTTGTAGTGCTAGGGATTGAAGGCCTCGTTCATGCTAGACAAGCATTCTACCACTGAGTTAGGGTTCAAACTTTTCATTTTTCTTTTTCTTTCTCTCCTCCTTTCTTTCCTAGCTTTTCTTTATTCTTTTTCTTTTGTTGTTCAAGAGTTGTTTATTTTGTGCTGTGTGTAGACATGTGCATTTCACAGCATGCATGTGGAGGTCAGAAGATAGCTTGAGAGAGTAAGTTCTCACCTTCTACCATATAGGTCCCAGGGATTGAACTGAGATTGCCATGCTTGGCCGCAAGCACATCTTGCTGGTCCACAGGTTTTATATTCTAATGCAAAAAATGCTGTCATATATATCCTTGGACATAAATTTGACTGTGTAGATGTGGTTGTGGGTGTTGGTATTGAGGTATTGTTCCTCAGGAGCCGTTCATTTTGGCTTTTTGTGACAGGGTCTCTTACTGCAACCTGGGTTCACTGATTAGGATAGGTTGACTATCCAGTGAGTTCCAGAGATCCACTGATCTCCCCCTCCCCAGTGCTGGGGTTAAAATCATATACTACCATACCCCAATTTAAGCTGATTTAAGTTCCAAACATCAATGTTGTAGCTATTTCCATGAGGGTTGTGTTGCAATTCATATATAGAAGTTTGTCGTCTTCCTAGTTCCTACTTCTTCCATCAAAAAATAAAGTATGTGACAATATTATAAATGCACAATATGACAACTGATCTACGTCCAGCAATGTATTATACAGATATCTGCAAATATTGTTTAGGTGTGTCTGATGGCAAATGATTTGAAGCACTGCAGGCCTTCAGGAATTCACGAGTGTGAGACTGCCAAGCACATGTTAGAATATTATGCTACAATGAAAAGGATAAAAACAATCCTTATTTATTGATAAAGGATGATCTCTTAGACATATTTAAAGACAAAAACAATGTGTAAATAATTCAGGAGGATCTCAAGTTTGAGGACAACCTGGGCTACATAATGAAACTCTATCTCAAAAAAGAAAAAATAACAACAAAGAATACATAAACTGCTAACAGTGGAAACTACAAAAGAGTTTTTCATCATAAACCTATTTCTGCCTTTGAACTTTTGAACCAGGAGACTGAAGTGCCTGTTCAAATATATATATTTCAATGAAATAAAAGTATGTCTATATCAGATGCATTTAAGAAATATGTTCAACAGTGGCTCAAATGGAATAATGAAACGTCACTCATGAAACAAAGATGAACTTAAGGATATAGCTTTACAGATCCAGCTTTAAGAAATACACAAATCAGCACCTGGAGATGGCTCAGCAGTTAAGAGCACTGGCTGCTCATGCAAGAGACCCAGGTACAGTTCCCAGCATCCACACAACAGCTAACAACTGTCTAAAACTCTAGCTCCAGAGGATCTAGCTCCTCTGGCCTCCATAGGCATTGCAATCATGATTGCACTTACATGCAGGCAAAACACTCATACACATAAAATTAAAATAACTAATTAAAAAAGCAAATACATGGTATGATGGTGCATGCCTTTGATCCCAGCACTCAGGAGCCAGGCCAGCTAGGGCTACAGGGAGACCCTGTCTCAAAAACATAAATAATACATAGAGTAGGCAGACATGAGATTACATATAGAAAGGTGCTCACTTCTCTGCCAAAACAAAAGAGCTTTAGGGGGCCGGTGAGATGGCACGACAGATAAAGGTATCTGCCATGCAAGCCTGGCAGCCTGAGTTAGATTCTCAGAACCTCCATAAAGGTGGAAGGACTTTCTCTTCTGACCTCTGCACATGCACCATGGCCTATGCAATAAAAATAATAAAATATTTTAGAAAAGGGGTAAAGATAAGAAAGGTGTTTGCGCATGCCCAAGGTGCAAGTGAGTGTCAGTAGAAAGGAGGGCTCTGTTTATTGCCCAGCCAATAGCAGCCTAAGGTTCCCGATGACCAACCGGGCTATAGAAACATAATGCTTCTTACAGATAAAAGAGAACTGAATCTCATAAGAGGGTTAAGGAGTGTGGGTTGAATATTTGGGAAGAGATTCGGGAGTACAGATCTCAATTGGCGATTTGAGAACCTTCACTGTGAAGGTGGCTTCTGGGCAAAGATGTAAAGATGTAGAAGGCGCAGCCATGTTGGTGTCTGAAAGCAGAATGTTCTCAAGTGTGCCTGGCCTATTCAAAGGACAGCAAAGGACATCAGTGTGACTGGAGCAGAGAGGAGGTGGAAGGGATCACACAACATTCTGTTAGCTTTCACGAGGAAATCACCTTAAAGCAATGGGAATATGCTGGAGACATTGAGCAGAGACAGGAAATTCATTCTTAACATTTCAAAACATCACTCTGGCTGTCTTTTGGAGAAGGAGCTGCAGAGGATCAAGAAAATGGGAACCGTGAATGTGACTCAGCTGCAGAGTACTTACTCGAATATGAGCGAAGGCCTGGATTCCATTTCTAGCACCATACATACCAGGTTTGGTGGCATACATTTGTATTCCCAGCACTCAGGAAGCAGGGGCAGGAGGATCAGGAGTTCAAGGTCATCCTCTGTTACACAGTTCCTGCTACCCTGGGCTATGTGAGACTCTGTCTCAAAACAGACAGAAAAAAAAAATACCATCTTCATCCCCTCTTCCGCACCAATCCCTCCCCGTAACCCCAAAACTGGAATCCCTACATTACTTCATCTGTATTGTGTCAAGTTAGTGTCCCCAAATATTCCTCAGTGCAGGTTCATCCACTGAGGTCTGGTACATCAGAGTCCCTGACTTTAGAAAGACTAGCTCATCCTCATCCAACAGTAATCAGTTGCCAATAATTCTTCAGCAAAGGTTGGGGTCTGCTACCCGTTTCTCCAGCTCCATGCTGGGTTTTTGTCTGCTTGAGTTTGCCTGGGTCTTGAGCATGCCGAAATCATTGCTGTAAAAGAGCAGAGGCAGGGGTGTGTGAAGCAGCATAATCTCTACTTAACTTGCTTTCTGCTGCCCCAAAGCACACTCTTAAAGAAATAGAGACAAGGGAAGAATCTCCTACGTTTACCACACAAAATATTTACAAAGCTTTTTCTCCCGTTATGAAAATAATGCATGCTCATGGTAAGTAACCAGAATCTCAGAAAAATAGGATGAAAGAAAAATATCTGGCCAATAGAATCCCTCTCAGATACAAGCTTTGGTGGCATATTCATATGTTCCCTATCTATGTGGTTTTACATAGATCATTTATAAAATGCACATACTTAAGCATTCCATTTACCCTCTTATTAGCATGGGCATTTCTCACTAAAAATTACTTATATTATTATTTTTTTGAGATAGAGTCTCACTATGTAGCCCTGGCTAGCCTGTAACTTGCCCTGTATACCAGCCTAGTTTTTAAAAAATATTTTATTTATTTATTTATTTATTTATTTATTTATTTATAAGAATGTATTTCCTTTATGTATATAAGTGCATTTGTGTTGTGCAATGCCTGAGGAGGTCAGAAGAGGGTTTTGAATTTCCCTGGAACTGCAATTACAGACAGTTATCAGCCACCATATAGGTGCTGGGAATTGAACCCAGGTCTACTGCAAGAGCAGTCAGTGCTCTTAACTGCTGAGCCACCACTTCAGCCCCCCAGGCTAGCTTTGAAGTCACGGAGATCTGCCTGTCTCTGTTTCCCAAGTGCTGGAAGTAAAGTATATTATTTTCAATATGTTATCAATTATTTGAGAATTTTATACGATGTATTTTTTTCATATTCCTCCCTCCCCCAATTCCTCCCAGATCCATTCCCACCTCCCTACCCACCCAAATTCTTTTAATCTCTTTTTTGCTGTTCTTAAAATTCATTGAGTTCAATTTGTGTTGCTCAGATACTCTTGGGTGTGGGGCCATCCCCTTGGGCATGTATGATCTACCTGGGGTCACACGTATAAAGAAATCCAACTCTCCCTTGCCCGGCGGCTATTTATATATAATATATACTTCAGTGTATTTAAAGCCTGAGATTATTTATATTATTCATTGTATTTTGAAAATATCTTTGTGTGGGTTTCTCTGTATGTGTCTATGATGTGTATGCTGTGTGTGTATGCATTTGTGTATGTGAGTGCCAGAGCCCACATGCCAGAGCACATGTGTCAGAGGACAACTTCAATATGGGTGCTTGTCTTTGACCTGGTTTGAGACAGAGTCTTTTGATCACAGATGTGTACTCCAGGCTAGCTGGCTTCCAGGATTTGTCCTGTCTCCAACTGACTCCCGTATCTCAGTAGAGATGGAGTGCTAAGATTACAAGCATTCACTATCAAGTCTAGCTTTTTATGTGGCTTCTGGTATTAGAACTCAGGTCCTCATGCCTTCATGACAAGCGCTTTACCCACTGAACCATTTCTCCTGTCCTCTATTATTTATTTTATCCATTTTAAGACTATGTTAACTTCAACTAAATTCTTAGTCTGGTAGGTTCTTTCCACTTTTTTGCTGCTATAAATAATGCTTCAGTGTTTATCAATAATGCTTCAGTGATGACTTTTTAAATTTTGGTCTGTATTTTAGATTCATTTGCCTTAGGACAGATTACAGAGGTGGAATTAGCAAGTCAAATGGAGAACATATTTTAGGCTTTTGATACTATCAAATTGCTCTTCCAAAAGGTCATACCTATATAAATTCCTGTGCTTATGAAAGTCTTATACTCAATCTTAGAGGGAAAAAAAAACCCTGATTAGCATCATCCTCTTTAGAAAAGATTTCTTTTTATACTGAGGAAGTGCTAGAATTTCGCACATCATATGCATGGCAGAGAGGGTGAAAACTAAGATTCTGCGTATGAAAGAGTCGTTAGAGTTTTCAGAGCGGACTGCAGTTAAACGGTGATCCAGCTTGTGGATCATATGAAAGCAAGTGTGCTTTGCAGGCATTGAAGTAGTCGTGACTAAATATATGTGGTTGCTAAGATACTAAACTGGAGACAAGGAATTAACTTTTAACACATTCTCCTCAAATGAGTCATTCCAGACTGGCCGTCTCCCCTTGTTAAATGGTATATGGCATGGAAATATTTGGGACACAATGGTGTTTGGCCAGAAGGGAAAGAATTGCAGACTTGGGACAAAATAAGAAGTAGGAAGATATAGGTTTGGAACAATGCATTGCTTTGTAACTCCATGTCTGTCGGTCACTTGATCCATCGAGTCAAGTGGAGCTTTTATGAAGAGCACATATGCTTAAGAATTGGTAAAGTGATAGCTGACATTACAACCACATGAAGTCTTAGGCCCACAGCTTTGAATATAGTCTGGATACTTCTGTGGAACATTGATCTTGTATTCAGTTGTAGCAGATTCAATGATCCGTTTGTGGGGAAGTCCATTCAGAAAGAAAGAAACAGCTGCACAGGTCTGAACCTTTAGTTGGACTGACATTTCCTAAAGAACAAAGATGAGTTGTCCATATGATAAAGTGTCCAGACTTTTTGGAGAGCAGTTTGATAGTATCAAATCCTAAAATAAGCTATTTGACTTGCAAAGTCTTACATTTGTAATCTGTCCTAGGGCAAATGAATTTGAAATACAGACCAAGATTTATCCATAACTTTTGTCCTGGCAAGACAAAACAGGCCCATTCCACCTGCTTTGTGTTGTGTCTCAGCAATGTATGGTCAGTAAAGACAAGAAAGTGGTCTACAGAGAGATTTCCTTCGTGCCTCTGAGCCTCCACCTTGGTTTTTTTGCCACCATCTTGTTTTTTTCATTCCACACCGAGTTGCTACTAATTCCTCATGTCTCCACCCTCAACCAAATCATGACTTCTAGACGTTCTCTGACCCCGGAAATCTAGCCTCATGCTTCTACAGCACCCGCTAGACCCCATTACGACAATATCCTGTGGATCATGCGGTGTGCTTTCCCCGCATGCTGGCCAGGCTCCACAGGTTTACCCTGCTGCCTCTCCCTTTCAATTGAGTTGGCTTCCAGCTGGGAGTGTAGCATGTTTCATAGAGTGTGTGCCTAGACTTGGGTTCCATACACACACACACACACACACACACACACACAATTGTAGTACATGCTTGCAATTCTGGTACTCGGGAGATTGGATCAGGGTAAGCACAAGTTCAAGCTTATCTTCAGCTAGGTATCAAGTTCAAGGACAGCCTGGCTACATGAAGTATGAGACTCTGCCTAAAACAAAAAGTTTTTTACAAAGGATGCTTCCATGGCTCAGGTCATAAAAAGGAAACAAACACCTGTTAAAAATGAAGCCATTAAGTATCTCAGTTAAATAGACATAGCCAAAAGCCGATCTCTCTATATAGACACATTATTATCTACTAATTGCTCTTATGTCAATTTATTTCTAGTATTCCCTTGGTAACACAAATGTGAAGAATAATACAATGCTTGAGGTTACTGAGGCCCAGTGCTAATTGTGGTAAGGTCTCATATTTCAATAGAAGAGCAGAGGGTGTTTTTAAACGCACTCCTCCCAAATTCTCTACTAGAAACCTAATTGAATGGTTCTCAGGCATCTAATGATGCTACATGGCAACAGACTCTTTAATAAATCCCGAAGCCTGCAAACCACCCCCAGGGATTTCCATGCCATTGATCTGGGGTAAGATGTGTGTACATTTTAAAAGTTCCCCAGGGGACTGGATATGCAGCCCGGGCTGAGAACCACTGCTCTGAAATGTCTAGGCTTGGGATGACTGATCTAACTAATTAAACCTCAAGGCAGAACACGATGGGCTTCTGGGATGTCTACGTAAAATATCTTGCTTACTCATGCCCCCCCTCTCCAATACCCTCCCTCTTGTTTTCTTCTTATTTATCCAATAAATTGCTTTGGAACTTTGGATTCTGTGCTTTTTTCCGTTCAATACAAACCTAAATCCTAATGGTTCAGATTGTAGTAACATGTTATCTCTGAAGCCCAGAACACAGCAGTGGAGAAATCACAGAGTACAAAAGGAGGAGACGATGCAGTTAACCTTCTCCTGTTTTAGCTTGTGTTATGTGGGTGGCTTTGTGGATGAGAGGACACAGGAGAAGCCTGGAGAAAACACTGACATATGGTTCTATGACAAACTTTTGTGAGATTTCACTCTTGGAATCAGGCATAGTCAGGGCAGGATTCCATCTGACTCTCCCTTCCCCCACCCCCGTGACGGATGCCATGTGCCCAGGAAGTAGCCAAAGATCTCTAACCCAGGCACTTCTCTTCTTTTTCTTTTGAGTTGCAGGCTCCTTAAGAACTGCGACTCTTGGGTAGAGGATAGATGAAACTGTGTCTCAGTATCATCCATCTAAAAGCGCCTTCACATAAGTCATCCTTGCACGAAGGGAATTAATGATAGCCAAGATTGAAAGCTCACAGCAGGCTGGGTTTCTCTTTTCCATGGATCTCATCCTTGATGCCACTCTCAGAAAGATGATCACCAGGCAGATATTCAATGCTCATAAGAAAAATGCCCTCCAGATCTTCAATATTTCAGTAAATATTGAAGATATTTACTGAAATATTTACATGCATGCGCATGATCTGCTTATTGCCAGATTCAGAAGTGGTAATGGAAGACTCACCGCCTTGAGGCTTTTTCCATTGGCCCTTTTAAAGGCCAATGTGAACCACAAAGGCACAAGAAACAAAACCAGGTCCCTCTCTGGTGCTGTACTCCTCCAAGAAGAGGAGTGTGTACTGATGAACCAGAGGTCATGAAAGACTTTGGGCTGCAGGCTCCCTGACAGCTACCTAGCTGGGCTCTATCCCAGGATCCCTAAACTAATCGTCTCCTTGGCAACCAGCATCTCTACATGATTCTGATGGACATGACTGCTAGAGGGCTGAGGTGTACTATTTCCTCAGAAAATTGTGTTATCCCAGGAGCAGATCCAACTGCAACTCCACTTGAATTCGATTGCTGCAATCAGGGACTCAACCATCATGAAGATGAAAGAAGTGAAAATCCGGACAGGCCATGACACTTTTCATAAAATAACAACAGCAAAATTGTAACATGTCTTTTATCTCAAAGTCTTGGTTCCATTTTTCTCCCCATTACTGTGTTTGTTGTAACATATAACCAAGTTTTGATGCTAAGAAAGAGCACAGGGGACCAGCAAGATGGCTCTGTGGGTAAAGGCTCCTGCTGCCAAGCCTGACAACCAGAGTTCAGTCCCAAGGATCACATGGTGAAAGGAGAGAACTGACTCCCACAAGTTGTTCTCTGACCTCCAGGCATGTAGCTTCCCCAAATAAATAAAATGTAATAATAATGTGGTATTTTATGAAAAGAGTACTATTTCCACTGCCTATAAAAATGGAGGAAGCTAGTCTTGAGACTTCTGCTGGAAAGAAGCCCTATTTCTATTTTCATTGGAAGGTTCTGGAAGGAAATTAATGGAAGGCAAACATCTGGCCCTGAGCAGTTTCCATTAACTTCCTTCCAGAACCTTTCAACATCAGCTGATTCTCACACAGATACATTTTATGGAACTCTATGAACTAGATACATTTCTTATTTATGCTGGAACATACCATTCTGCCTACAGATAACAGGACTTTTTATTCCTGGGTACAACCTAATTGAAATTGACTGGTGCCAGCCAGGGCAGGCTACCAGAGCTCCACAAGAGGCCTCTTGACATTCACACTCGTTTCTGGATTTGATATTTCACCAGCTTGCTAGTTCCTGATTTCTGTTGTAGTCTCAGAGTTTGGGTTTAATCATCTGCCAGAAATAAAGCAAACCGCTTTCCAGGGCAGGAGGCTGTGGGGTTTTAGGAAACTCTGCCATGAGTTTCTGGAAATCCGTGGGACAGAAAAGTACATTGTTTTTCTTTTTGTCTGAGGCTGAATTTAATTCTAAGCATAGAATTTACTGAAGCAACCTACATTAAACAGGCGTGTGAGCATTGGTAATTATAGTAATAATGATAATATTTGTCAAACAACCCTTCCGTAGGAACCAAACTCTCCTATGCCTAAAATGCACCCCCTCTGGACAGGGAGTCCAGAGACTTAGGTTCTAATTCCTTTCCACCAGTGGTACTCCTTTGAACACCTTTTAAATCTGCGCTCTCTCTCTCTCTCTCTCTCTCTCTCTTCCTCTCTCCTTCTCTCTCTTTGTCTCTCTCCTTCCCCCTTCCCTCCCTCCTCCTTCTTCTTCTTCTTCTTCTTCTTCTTCTTCTTCTTCTTCTTCTTCTTCTTCTTCTTCTTCTTCTTCTTCTTCTTCTTCTTCCCCTTGAAACTTCTGTGAACCCATGCTAAAGTTGCATGTTTAGCTGCATAAATCTATTGTGCCCTTTAGATAAGGTCTCGTGTGTCCCAGGCTGACTTCAGACTTGCTGTGTAAGCTGAGGATGACCTTCCACTGCTGACCACCCCCACCCCCACCCCCGGCCTCCACCACCCAAGTGCTGGGATTACAGGCATGGATCATCACACCTGCTTTATGCGGTGGTGCCGGGGAGGAGACCCAGGTTAGGCAAACACTCTACCAACTTAGCTACAGTCTTAGCTCAGCCCCTGCGTCGTTCATTTCAAAGCCTTCCCAACAGCTGTGATTCTAGCTGATTGCAGATTTCCAAAAGTCACTCATTCAACTATTTAAAAACGAAATGAATGAGGGACTGGGGTGTAGCTCATTGGGCCTGTGGGTTTCGCATACGCAAAGCCCTGGTTTGCTCCACAGTGCCCTAGCCTCCCTCCACCAAAAAATAAAAAATAAAAGAAATGAGGGGAAAAAGAAAGAAGAAAAAGTTCCAAAGAACTAAACAGTTCAGAGCTTCCATTTTAGCTCTGCAGCCACGATATCTTTTTTTCTTATTTCAGTGGGAAGGAGAGACATCTTTAAAAGAAAAGGGGGGGGCAGAAATAGAAAGAAGCAGCACAGGAAGAGCCAAATAGCATAGTGACAGAAGCTGCGGCCCCCGGGCCTGCTGTTCCCCTCTTCCAGCAGTAACCCCACGAGCTGTGAGAATACACAAGCCATGAGATGAGCGGAGCCCATCCGGCAGCCTTTCCCACTCTCGGAGGTCATAACTCAACTCACTTCAGCAAATATTGACTGAATCCTTTCCTCATAAAAAAGGAAGGGCTGCTTTGGGCCATCGGACCTGATAGGGAGAGGGGGAGTGGCAGGATGTTCCCAAAGAAACAGTTTCAGGAAATAAAGAATCTAGTCCAAGGCTGGGTGGTAGAGAAGGGAGGCTGTAAGCAAGGAGCAAAGGAGAGGGTGGAGCCTGCTGGAACTTGAGGGGTTGAGTGGTAGGGATGTCTGTAGGCTGAAAGAAGGGGAAGAACCTTCTAAATCCACTCATTCCTGTATTTGTGTGCGTGTGTGTGTGCGTGTGTGTGTGTGTGTGTGATATGCAGCCACACACATGTGAATGTCTGAGAACAGCTTTGTCAGAAGTTGGTTCACCGTCTAATCATAGGGCAAGTACTTTTACAGGGGGAGTCATCTTTTTGTCCCTAAATCCATCCCCTTTTTTTTTCTCCTAACACCATTCTAATGCATGCCTGGGGCCTTTGGCGAAAGTGTCTTATTTTCCTTCAGAAACTCAGCAATCATTTTTGTTGTTTGTTTGAGACAAGGTTTCATTCACACTGCTGTCCAGTCTGGTCTCATACTGATGAGAATCCTCCTGCCTCTGCCTCCCTAGTGCTGGGACTGTAGACATACATCACCATTCCTGCTTCAGCTGTCCTTTGTGAAGTCACCTGCATATAGATGTGTCAGTGAAAGAATCAGCAGGGCTTTTCCAAAGGACTGTTGTCCAATGCCTTGAAAATTTCTACTTCCTGTTACTGTAAGGTTCATCTCCTGAAGATTGTATATCATGCCGCTCTTTTTTCCACTAAGACCTTAGTTAGTTGGCAGACCCATCCTCTCACTGGGGATTTTACACCATCATTTCCTGACATTCCACTAATGTGAATGATTTATTGCTTCTTTATTCCATCCCTCCATCTCCAGCTTTCTGTGTTTAGCTTGGGAGGCCAGGAGGCTCAGAAGAGAGAAAATGAACTCTCTCAAATGTGATGTAATTCACTTTCACTAGCTGGAATAATTAGACTCTTCAGGCCAAGCAGACAAATAAATAGTCTGGTTTTTGTACTGGGGCAGGTTTTTTTTTTTTTAAGGATGTTCAAGAGTATGGTGATTCACCCCAATAATCCCAGTACCGGAAAGGCAGATTCATGAGAATGGCTGCATGTTCAAAGGCAGCCTGGGCTACATAGTGAGTTCCAGAAGAAACAGGGATATACAGTAGGACCCTATCTCAAAAAATATTTAATAGCTGGACTTTCCATATTCATGCACACGCATACACACCCCAGAAAACTATGAAAAAAAGACCAAAAGCAAATCTTTACAGGGTTGGGGGCATACCTGGGTTGGTAGAGTGTTTGTCTAGCATGGTTGATGCCCTGGCTTCTGATCTCCAGCACCATATAAAATCAGGAGGACCAGAAATTCAAGATCATCCCAGGTTACACAGAGTGTTTGAGGCCAACCTGGGCTACATGAAACTGTGTCTTTAAAAAACCAAAAGGTTCATATACAAATGCTCACAAAGCTGGAAGCAACCCAAATATTCATTGACAGATGAATGAATGGATAAACAAAAATGAAGTCTATCTACACATTTGAATAGCCATTAAAAGAATAGAATATTGATACGTGCTACAGTGCGGTTAAATTTTGAAAACTATGCTAAGTGAAAGAAGTCAGACATAGAGGATCACATTTTTATGGTTTTAATAGCATATGCTTATTATGCATATTATATACTAATGGATTTCACTATATTTTCATACATGTACATAATGTATTTTCATCATATTCACTTCCCATTACCTTCACTCATCCTTCTCCAGCCCTCACTTGTCTTCTTCCTCTTTATTTACAGGAGCATGGGCAAAGGACTACATTTGTAATCTATTTCTATGAAAGACTCAGAGTAGGCAAGCAGAAAGTATAATAGTGGGTTTTCTTTACAAGACTTGTTTTTCCTTGTGTGCATGCCCAAGGAGACCAGAAAAGAGTGGTCAGATTCCCTGGAGTTGAAGTTACAGGCTGTTATGAGCCACCCAATGTGAGCCACTCAGATCTTAACTGAGCTGTCTTGCCAGCTGCCATGGTAGTCTTATCAGTTAAAATATACTTTTCTCACCACCAGAAGACCTGGTTACTTCTGGAGGCGCCAAGGAAAAGTGTGTTTCCTGGCTTTCAAAACCCACATTTCTCCCCCCCTCCCCCGCAAATAAAAAACTGACACTGGGATGATTTTCCCTTACAAAGTAATTCCCCATGATAAGCTGGAACAGAGATACAAACACAAACCACTACGTGCAGAACTGTGATGTTTATGTTCTTTTTAAAAGGAAGGTGATTAGGAACTGGAGAGATGGTTCAGTGGTCAAGAGCACTGGTTGTTCTTACAGAGGATCTGGGTTCGGTTCCCAACACCCACATGGCCACTAACAACTGTCCATAACTCCAGTTCTAGGAGAGCTGATGCCCTTTTCTGACCTCCTTGGGCATTGCACACACGCGATGCACTTACATACAAGCAGACAAAACACTCATATACCTAAAATAAAAACAAAGTTTTAAAAGGAAGGTGATTTAAAGAAAAAATGACGCTCCTCCCACATTCCTTCCCTACCAAGAGGAAAAGCAGAGGCATCCTCTACCCTGAAGATTACACCTGCTGAGCAAGAAAAAAAACCCAAGCTTTTGTTTTCTCTAATTCTCCAAGAAAAAAACATTAAATGATTTTTCAAGAGGATTCCAAATTGGTTAGACTAATTCCAATAGATTCCAATAGACTAATTCTTTTCCAAAAGCAGCTCTAACATATTCTCTCTGTCTTTCTCTCCCTCTCTTTAGGTGCTATGGGCATCTGGTAGGAATCTCTGACTCCAGTGACACCCACAAACTGGGTGGGGAAAGAGCTTCCACATGGGGATAAAACCAGAGCTCCCACCTCTGGCTCCCTCTGGGCTCATTTGGCCCAAGTTCTCAGTCCAGTTTCCATGGCCCAGGGCTTAGCATGGGAGGATGCAGTGGGCTCTACCTCCTTCTGAGGTGACTGACTGTCTAGCTCATACTTTGGCTTTGGTGGGGCTGGGACCTTTGGTGTGAGGGGATCTCCCAGACAGTGCTTTGTACCTGGAACCCCAGCATCTTGAATGAGACCCAAAGTACACATTGACTTTAATGCCCCACTGGACTAGTTGAGGTCACAGACATCAAAGTGAAGAGTGCACCTGCATTCACAAACCCCATCAGTAACTCCAGTACCAAGGGATCCGACGCCCTCTTCGGGCCTCCATGGGCATTGTGCTACATGGGTGCACTTACATATATACAGGCGAAACAGTCATACACATTAAATAAAATAAAATTTTAAAATGTCAAGGAATTGCTTGGCAGGAAAAGACTTTCTGAACTGACCAGAACATTCTCCATCCAAAAGACCTGGGCAGCACCTTCATTCTTTTTTCTTTAAAATAAAGATTTATTAAGCTTATGTTATGTGTATGCCTGAGTGCATGTATCATGCCACATGTGTTCAGGCAGTTGTGCCATGTGGGTGCTGGAACCCCAACCCAGGTCCTCTGAAAGAGCAGCCAATGGTCTTAACTGCTGAGTCATCTTTCCAGGCCACCTCTGTCATTTATTTTTGCTAGAGAGCAATTGGAATTGATCACTACTTGGTCAACACGTTTGAAAACTGATTGCAGTGTTGGTTGCAACCAGAAACCACTAAAAAGGTGTAATTTAAAAAAGAAAAAGTCAGGCTGGGCATGGTGGTGCATGCCTTTAATCCCAGCACTCAGGGAGATCAAGGCCAGCCTGGTTTACACAGCAGGTTCTAAGCCAGCTGGGATCCAAGGACGACTTTGCCACAAAATGAAAAAGAAAAGGCATCTTAAATATTTGTGTAGTAACAAAGTATTGGATGGATGTCAAAAATGAAAGATCAGAAACCAAATGACAGTAACTCACCTGCTGATCCTGTCTACCACAGCTCATGAAAGCAGTGATAACAGATGCCATCAATTGAGAATTCATCTTTTTCTCCCCTCGTGTAGCTCCCATTGGCCTCAAACTCTCTATGTAAATGGAAAATGAGCCTGAATTTCTGATTGTCACCTTCAGCTCCCAAGTGCTGGGAGCATAGGTGTGCGCAACCATACCTAGCTCAGTGAAGCAGTCTACAGACACAAATGGTCACAGGGCATGTTCCAGTGCTGATGTCCGAGGACACTGTGATAGAAGACAGGCATCCATCCCGGCAATGTCAGGAAGCACCCTGTGAGGTCAGTGACTTTTTTGTGAGTGGATTCAGTAAACCAGGAGGCAGAGAGAAAACACATAAGTACTCTGTCATGGAATCTAGATAAAAAAATATCAGATTTTTGTGCCCAGATTAAACAGGTTCTAGATTTACACCTGCACCTTTATAAACAATGTCAGTGAAGTTTGGTCTGTCTGTTGGTCTTTCTCTTGTTTTTTTTTTTTTTTTTTGGTGGGGGGGTACTAAATTCTCCGTGTAGCTGAGGATGATGTTGAACTCTTGATCCTTCCGCCTCCACCTCCCAAGTGTTGAGTGCTGGAATTACAGGCATGCACCACCATGCCCAGTTAATACAGTGCCGGGATCAATCTCAGGACTTCATGCATACTACCAGTTAAGCTGTACCTCCAGCCTTCCCCCATATCTTAATAAACTCACTAACTTTGCTTCCTTTGGGCTCATCCTGTAATTCTTTTTCTGCAGCCTAGTCAAAGATTCAGATTTACCTGAGTGGCAGTCCCTAAGAAAGAAGGGAATTCCTCAGATCACTGTTGGTAGTGCTGGACTGGGCTGTATTTCCTCAGCACCCCTGATACTCCCCGGGCCTACTGGATAAGAAATCTTGAAAATGGAGTTCAAAATATACAAGTTCCCTAGGCATGGTGGCACATACCTTAACCCCACCATTTGGGAGGCAGAGTCAGGTGGCTCTCTGTCAGATCTAGGCCAGCTGGGGCTACAGGGAGTCCTTGTCTCAAAAACCTAACAAACAAAAAAGATATACAAGCCCTGAAGCTTATGAGGATGCAGATTCCTGGACCCCCACCCACACTTGCTAAATTCAAAGCCTGCATTTTAAATAAGCCTTCCTGGTGATTCTGGAGCACTCTGAATTTTGCAAAGCAATGCTCCAATTAGAATGGAAATGACTGGTTGCAGAACCACAGCAAAGCCATTCTTTGTGGCTTGAGAGTCACTGTGGCTGTTTCCATTGCTTTCTGTCACATATTAGCTATGTGACTATGAACAGGTTACTTGTCGCCTAGGGCCCTGCTTAGTTGACTGTATAACAGGGAAGATCTTTCAAATCTTACTCCTCCAGGAACCACTCTGGAACAATCCATGTGAAATGTGCAGTGCATGGAAGCCTTCATACAAAGGACCCCACAAGGATACTCTCATTAACCTTTGGAATAACAAGGGTTAATAGAATGAATACAGAAAAGATCTTTGTGAAACAATTTACCAAGGGCCTTTTCCGATACTGTCTGTGGAAGACTGAACAATCCACACATTCTCTCTCCAGTACATCCATGTCCCAGAGCCTGTTAAAATGTGACTTTATATAGTAGAGGACACTTTGCAGGTGTGATTAAGGATCCTCAGAAGGTAAGACTATTCTGGATTATGTATGTGTTCCCAACTCAATCACAAAGGTCTTAAGAAGTGGAGGGTGGGAAGAGCTGGAGGAGAAAGCAAATGTGCTATCAGAAGCCGAGCTTTGAGTGAAGATAAAGCAAAGGGCCACACGTGAGGGAGGGTAGGCAGCTGGGAGAAGCTAACAGAGTCAAGGAGAAGCATTTTCCCCAGAACTTCAGAAGGAACCAGTCCAACCAGTGTTGAGAACAGACGATAGAAACTAGTTAGACAGTTTTAGGGACAAAGACCTTGAAAATGAGCAATTCTGATTGCAGTCCATGGCCGGAGGTCAGAAATGTTCTTGTTTCTGTTCTAAGTGGAGGCCAGGAATGCCAGGAGTGTTTGGGGGTTCTGGCTTCTTGTTATCTTTCTTTTCCTTCTACACAGCTGCCTAGAAGCTATATGGGAGGGTGTGAGTAAAACTCTAGTCCAGAGATGGAGGGGCACATGGATACACCGTAGGTGGACCAGCTGAACTGACCAACTCCTCCTTCAACCCAGACAGGTTTTATTAAGTCCTAGATGGGGACCCTCAGTAGCAATCCACTTCCTGTGACCTGCTTTTATTATGCACGAGCTCTGCTTGCTTCCTGTCTCTTAAGATCTCACCCATGAACCAAAAATAAACTGTTTTCTAAAACCTCACCTTTCCTGTTGTCTGAGAATTTTATTCTTCTGAGTGGCATTGGTAACCCTGAGGAGTTATTTATCACTTGAAGCAAGAAAGCCTCCATCAATCCCAAGGACCACCCCTCTACCCTCAGCATCCCCTTCTCCCTTGACATCGCTGGCAGCTTAGAGAAAGCATGTTTAGAAAAGGGATATGAAGAAGAGAAGGAAAGATTACGCTTTTCTGAAATCTTCAGAAAAGCGGGCAGACTTACCGAGAGCTACATGTCTGTGGCCAGGTCCAGAAGAACTGCCCTGGGAGGCGGATTCCAGGCAGGAAAACTTCACTGCCTCATTAACACACTCTGTATTCCGCCCATCTATTTACTATAGCTTAAGTTGAACCCACCTTCCTAACGGTGGTCCTTGGATCAGGTGATTGACCAGTGAAACTGGAAATGTGTGCCTTTTAACAGATAAACTAGAGAATTTATAGTCTATCCCAGCTAAATAGGTATTTGCTCTGTAACACTAGTAGCTATGTTCTGATGTCATCACCCTGAACAACCATCAGGGAGGTCACTGGGGGCCACACTTTGTACACATAGGAGTGATATGCAGAGCCAGCGTGGCACTCTCTGAGATGATCAGATGCGCCCCATCATGAGCCTCATGCTACCAAAAGCACACAAAGCTTCTCAGTGCTATCTCTGGCACTGTAGGAGCAAAGAACCCTGGCGGGATGCCAGACAAGCTCTGTGACTTTTGACCAACTTGGTCAACTCAAATACTGTGGGCCAGGGATGTAGCTGAGAGGCTCCAGTGCCTGCCCAGCATGCACAAGGCCATACCCAGTTCCATACCCAGTACCACATCCACTGGGCATAGTTGGGGCACACTTGTAATCCCAGCAATGGGAGGTGGAGGCAGGAGACTCTGAAGTTCAAGGTCATTTTCAGCTTCATAGTGAGTTCAAGGCCAGCCTGGGCTTCGTAAGATTCCGTCTCAAAAAAAGAAAAAAAATTCCCTGAAAGTATAAGACGTAGAACTGGGACTGGTGGGAATTTAAGAAAGGAAATGGAAGCCAGGAAAGAAAGAAAGAAAGAAAGAGGGGGGGGAGGGGGGAGGAGGGAGGAAGGGAGAGAGGAAGGAAGGAAGGGAAGAAGGAAGGAAGGGGAGTAGGAAGACAGACTGAGAGCAGTGAGTGATGACGAGTAACGGGGTGGGGGCAACTGCTGCGAGTCCGAGCCAGGGACACTGTGCGAGAATGGATTTGGAGCAGCTGGTGGCTTCCATCAAAAGCGAGCCGGCTGTACTGTGACCCTCACACCCCACCTCACAGTCCCCTTTCTATACACATGTACAGGCCTGTTGCATCGCCTGTGATCAGCTGTGAGCTGCTAGATGGTTTGAGCTCATCGACAAAGCTCCTCAAAGAGAAATAAATGCTGGCTTGTGACCTCTATCCCAGAGATAAAATGCTTTTTCTTGTAATAAACCTTCAGGAAACAGGAGACAGGAGACTGTTGAGAGAAAAAACTCCACCATCAAATGCTACTAAAAGGGAACAGGTGTCACTGGTAGAAACACATGTACATGAATACTTACTGTATCCCGCATCCATCAATATAGAAACCTGAAGGGGGCCAGGGGTTGTGCTTGCAGCCAAGCCTGACCACCTGAGATGATTCCCTAGAGCCTATGTGGTGGAAGGAGAGAACTGACCTACACACACACGTTGTGGCACACACGCTGTGGCACACACTGTGACACATGCACACACACACAATACCTTCTGAAGAAGTGAATATGAGAAAGGACTTTTTCTCATTGTGTGACCCTGGATGCTCAGGAAGTAGAGAAACTGTGGAAAGAACAAAGCCAGGTTACCACAAGTCCTGAGTGTATTAACTTAGCTTCTTAGCAAGCCTTTTAGGAGTGGGATGATTCCTCTCCCATTCTACAGGAGAGAACACTTACTCTGACAGATTCAAGAGAAGCAAAGTACCCCAGCCTGTGTGAAGCCAGAGGTAGTTTGAACCCCAGCCCACCTACTACCCTCAAAGCTTGTCTCTCCACCAAATCCCTGAGCTCCTCCTTGACTGAGTAGATTTTGCTTGGGTCAACAGAACGATAGCTATTCACCTCACCACCTGTCCTTCTCGCTGGGATTTGATCCTTAAGCAGTTGCAAGCAGCCCAGCAACAAGGAAAAGACATGCAGAGGGTCTCAAGAAGGCAGATCCCAGGTCCCCACTCCAGAGAGGCTCAGAAATCCTGCACTTAGATGCTGCTGCCAAGGGGTAGGTCTTCCCAGAGAGAAGCAGGGTTTTCTAAGATGTCAATCTGCTCACAGCACCCACGCAGAACTCCTTAGCACAGTAGAAAGCAATGCCTCATAGCTGTACTCCTACATATTTTTTGGAGGCCCTTTGCTATGGCACAGAGATGTACACACTCAAAGGTCGATTAGGAAATCGGTTTCCTAATTGACATTTCGTGCGATAAGCTTAAATCACAAAACCACTGTTTTCAATTGCATGTGGGGCGGCAGGGAAACCCGGGAGCCAGGAAGGATAATGGGTGTGCTATTCAGTGGCGAAGAAGAACGCTGTGCTTTATAATTGCTGCAGAATCAGTCATTTGACAGTGCAAAGAAAAAAAATTAACTGAGATAAAATTCCCTTTTGGGGATGTAATTATGATTATTCTAAAGCAAGTATTATTCATTTTACATATTGGGAAATTGCTCCCAAAATATGACCTGTTTGGTGATAGAAAGCTACTTCAATGTAATTCTAATAAAGGATTTTGATTCTTTATCTCAAATTCAATTGCATTTTAAGAAATCAAAACAAGTATAACAGTTTTTAGAATTAGAATTACATATTGTGATTAGCTTTTTTTTTTTTTTTTAAAAAAAAGGACATTATGGAGCCTGACCCGTAGGCTGATGTTTTATCCTCATGTGTGCTGTGCTTTTATTTGTGACTCACAAAACACAAAGGATATTTTGAAACCCATGACTAAGCAAAGGGACAAAGAATGAATAGAAGTCTGGTTAGGAGCAGATTGGATGACAGAGAGATTGCAGAACTATCTAAGTCTGGATTACCTTCTGCCTTTGACAAGGAGGATAAAAATGGAAAGAAAGAACAAAATGAAAAAGGGCTGCCATTCTGCAAAGGGAGACTGCGTTACACTGAATGTGGGAAAGAAAGCACACAGAGTAGCTATCTTTTCCATCACCATCTCAGTCCTTCAAGGGTACTGAGGCAGAGAGACTCAGACTCCGCCAATAAAGCCTGAGGCAAAGTGTAATAGTAGGTCTGCTTTCTCATTCATTCTTTCATTCATTCATTCCTTCCTTCATTCATTCATTCATTCAATACTCATTCAGCGAGGACTCACAACATCAAGGAGTACAGGGAGAAGAACCCAGCTGCTTCCAGGTGTCTCCATATAAGTTGAAGGTGATCTGTGGCTCATCATAATATAGTAAAACACCCCCCACCCCCACATACTGGAGATTTCAGTTGTTAATGGGCTATGTGCCACATGAAGTTGCATTTAGAACTACCTGTAACAGAGCATGCAAATGACCCCCAAACCCATGCTTGTTGCCACTGAATTTCTAAACATTCTCCCTGCTCCAGCCCTCTTCCTGCCTTGGAATATCTACTCTTTTTAAGTTCTCTCACATTGTTTGTTATTACCCACATATTTCTATCCAATTCCGTGTTCCAGAACAAGAATCCGGAACCCCTCCAGACATGCCACGGAACCCTGAAATATGCTACTATCCATAAGAAAAGGAAGATGCACCGAGAGATGGGATTTAAGCAAAAGTCTACTTCTCCAATAAAGGAACAGCACGTAGACTCAACTCATCATGTTGGCAACAGCAGAAATAGTAAGGCTGGGGACAGGTCTTTACCTTGGCTTGCATTCTCAAACACTCTAGCGAGCGAGGAAGTATGCAGCAGTGGTGCTCTTCTTTACCTGTCAAGAATGAGGAAACAGGGCTTTCGAGATGGCTCAGAGGGTAAAAGCATTTGCTGCACAAGCCTAGAGCCCTGAGTTCAATCACCAGATCCAGGCAAAGGTGAAAGGAAAGAACTAGGTCCACAAAGTTGTCTTCTGACCTACACACACACACACACACACACACACACACACACACTACTACTACTACTACTGCTACTACTACTACTACTACTAATAATAATAATAATAGTAAATAAGTTTTTTCTTAATAACAGTGGTACTATGCAGCCCTGACTGACCCAGAACTCAGTATGTACACCAGACTGGCTTTGAACTCACAGAGATCCATCCACCTCTGACAAACAAGTTCTGAGATTAAAGGCATGTGCCACCACTTTAGGCAATAAATAATTTTTTGAGAAAAAAAATGATGAAATAAGTTCAAATGGATTAGATAAAAATTACTAGAAAGAAAACAACAGGCAGTCTAGTCAGGGCAGTTTGTTTTCAACTGGGGGAAGGGGCCAGGAATTGAACCCAGAGCCTTATGCATGATAAGCAAGCACTCTACCGCTGAACTACCCATCCCCATCTACCAACCACCTACTACTTTTTAAATTTTATTTATTTATTTGTATTTTATGTGTATGAGTGTTTTGCCTACATGTATGTGGTCACAGTCATGTGTGCAGTGCCCATGGAGACCAGAAGGGATCCTCTGGAACTGGAGTTCTGGAAGGTTGTTAGCCACCCTGTGGGTGCTGGGAACTGAACTCTTGTCCTCTGTAAGAGCAAGTCACTGGGGGTGGATTTTGAGAGTTAGTAGCTATGTCTCATTTCCAATTTTCTCTCTGTGCTTCCTGTGTCTGTTTGAAGATGTGAGCCCTCAACTTTCTGCTCAACTGCCTCTGCCACCGTGATGTATGTTTATTCCTCTGGAACCATAAGCCAAATAAACTCTTCCTTCTGTTATTGCCTTGGTCATGTTGGTCACGGGGTTTTATCACAGTAACAGGAAAAGTAATTAATACAAGCAGCTGGTGCTCTTAACTGCTGAGCCATCTCTCTAGCCCCAAGCCATGCACTTCTAAGTGGATGCTGAGACTGGTATATGTGAAGGGAAGCTGTGGAGAAGGTCTCTGACTCCAGTCAAGCACTCATCCATGAGCCCACGCCACAGTGAAGGCACTAAGTCCACTTTGAGGTTGAAAATTGTCTTCTATGAACTTCTCATAACGCTCTTATTTCCTCAGTCTCATGCAGCACTCTGGTAAGGTGTAGGGTACGTATTTTAACAGAAATAGGTGACTGTATGGAATGACAGCACAGGAAGTCATTACACCAGATTGTGGCTCATCCCCGATGTCATTGCGTGCCTGGATAAATCTTCAAGAAGGGATGATAAAGATCCCACTCAACTTCCTGTCTGGCCTTTAGGAGGTGGCGATGAGGAGAGTGCTGAAACCATATCAGATGAGTGAAACTGACAAGAATGAAAGAAAATGAGTGGTTAGCATGATGGATCCGCAAGGAACAGAGTTTGCTGCACAAGCCTGATGACCCGAGTTCATCCCTAGAATTCCAAAAGTTGTTCAACTGTCCTCCAACATACACACACACACACACACACACACACACACAGAGAGAGAGAGAGAGACAGAGAGAGAGAGAGAGAGAGAGAGAGAGAGAGAGAGAGAGAAACTATATCAGATGGCTCACTGGAGCAGCAGAGACTGCAAGTGTTCCTTACCTTGTGTCACAGTGTAGCACGAGAACCAGCACCAGGAAACCCTTGCTGGATGTGGAACTGCACAGTACATTGTGTCACTGTTATTTGTGTTCCTCTTTCCATGGTTTAAATGGACCTTGCTCACTTGCATATTGGAAATCACCCTGCTAACAGGTGCCTTTCCCAGCTGAGCAGCTGAGTAAGACTAGAACTCTGTGTGTGCTAAACAGAGGATGGCCTTTTTCCACAACAGAAGTTATTTCTTTGTGCACAGCGTAAAGGATTGTATGCCACACAACCAAGGATTGTCCAGGTGGCTGAAAGCAACAAAGCCCAAAGAATGCTGGTCAGCGACTTGAGGTCAACCTGAAAGAAGAAAGATTAGTAGGAACAGGAAGAGCAATAAGTCTGTTAGGTGGGAGGGTCAAGACACAGGATGATGTGTACAAGTTGTCATGATTTGTTTGATGTGAACAAGAATTATAATGATGTTTTATTTAGGCTGGAGATGCACCTCATTGGTAGAGTACCTGCCTTGCCTTCGTGAGGTCCTGAGTTCAACTTCCAGCACTAAAACAAACAAAAAGATCCATTCAAAATTATATCAGTTCAGGTGCTGGAGAGTTAGCTTAGTGGTTAAGAGCATTAGCTGCTCTTGCAGAGGACTGGCATTTGGTGGCTAACAACAGTTTGCATCTCCAGTCCCAGGAGATTGTCTAACACCTTCTTCTGACCTTCACAGGCACTGCACAACACAGGCAAACACACACACATATATATATATATATATATATATATATATATATATATGTGTGTGTGTGTGTGTGTGTGTGTAATATATATTATTTGTAACTCATACATATAAAATAAAATAAATTTAAAATTTCTAAAAATTATATTTATATAGCCAGGTGTGCTGGTGCATACCTTTAAGTACCTTTAAGTCCATCACTTGGGATGCCAAGGAAGGTGGACTCTGTGAGTTCCAGGCAAGCCTTATCTACATAGAAAGTTCCAGGCAAGCCTGTGCTATATAATGTGATCCTGTTTCAGAAAAACAAACAAACAAATAAACAAACAAAACAAAAAGATATCAATTCAAATGGAGGAGATGATTTGTTCAGTGAACAAAGACCCCAGCATCTGATATGTGCTGTGCACGGAAGTTCGAATGGTAACCCAGACTAACAAACTTCCTTCTCATAGGAAGCTCTATGGAGTGAAACATATGAAAAAGAAAATAAGGGGCTGGCAAGACGGCTCAGGTGGACCAGAGAGCTTGCTGTACACACCCGATAACCTGAGTTGAATTTCTTAAATTCTAAAAGTTGTCCACTAGCGTACACACACACACACACACACACACACACACACACACACACACTCAAAGAAAGTTTAAAAAAAAGAAATGAAACGAGGACTAGGGGAGTAGTTCAGTACTAGAGCACATGCTTAGTGTAAGTGAGGCCCTTGGGTTCCGTCTTCAGCACAGAAAGATGGAAGAAAGTGGGTGGAGGGAGAGAAACAAAGTTTAAGTTGTAGCAAAAAACATGGATAAATTGTATCCAGTGTGATAGAAGGAAAATCGGAATGTGCGAACTCTCAGGGGCCAAGATAAGAACAAGGCAGGCGTGCTTCTGTGGAGAGAAGTACAGATACATATGGGCAACTCTTTCAGGAGGATTTGCTAAGAAGGGGGCCAGACAGTGACACAGTGACCACACTGTGTGACACTCAGTGGAAACCTGGCTAAAAGGGACTCAGTGATGACACTCAGGAGACAAAACCAAACAACACAGGTTAACACTGGGTATAGTGGCACACACTTTTAATCCCAGCACTTGGAAGGCAGAGCTATGTGGATCTATGTGAGACTGAGGCCAGATTGTTGTAGATGGTGAGTTCCAGGCCAGCTGGGGCCACAGAGAGACCCAAAATAAAAATTAACAACAACAATAAAAAAACTCCCACTTGTTATTGCAAAAGCAGAATCCTAGGGAAAGAGGAAATGGGACACGAATTTAGAGAATTAAAAAAAAATTTTTTAATGTGTGTGTGAGTATTCTGCCTCCATATATGTAAGTACACCATATGTGCGCAATACTCCTGGAGGCCAGAAGAGGATGTTGGATCACCTGGGACTGGAGTTATGGAGGGTTATTAGCCACCATATTGGTGCTGGGAATCAAACCTAGGTCCTCTCTGCAAGAGAAGCCAGAGTTCTTAACTGCTGAGCCACTTCTCTAGCCCCAGAGAATTTTTTTTGAGATACTGTCCCATATATCCCTGGCCTGAAATTTGCTACATAGCCTAGGGTGACTTTGAACTTCTGCCCCTCCTCCACACACCTCTCTAGTGCTGGAATTAGAGGTATATGCCACCATATCTGGTTTTTGAGGGGCTACGGGTCAGACTAAGGGCTTCTTGTATGTTACTCAACCACTCTACCAACTGTGCTACACCCCCACCCCAGACTGCAAAAATTTTCACATTTTACTCCCACTGTAGTCATGGCTGCATGGTGGGGAACTTTTAGGCAGGTGAAGCAGGAATAAACGAGGCCAACAATGGGAGAATTAGGGTCAGCCTGGACAGCACCTGGGAAGGCAAGACATGGAAAACTTAAGATGTAGATTACTAGGAATACCATTTCCTACTCACCAAGACTGCTGTAATGAAAAAGAAAGAAAACAGTAAATGTCAGCAAGGATGTGAAGAAATTAGAACTCTCATACATGATGGTGTGGACGCAAAATGCTGCTACTTTTGCCTAAGACATCACGAACTTACCATATGATTCAACAATTCCAACACATTCAAAGGAACTGAAAGCAGGGACTTGAACAGATCTTTGTATACAAACATTCAGAGCACTGTTATTCACAATAGCCAAAAGGTGGAAACAACACAGATGTTTAAAGGATGAATGGATTTATAAATTCTGTTACATCCATATAGTGGAATATTATTCAGCCATAAAAATGGAGCACCATATAGGGGCATGCTATGAAAAGATTTTAAGTGAAAGAAGCCTAACACAAAGGTCACAAATAAGATTCCACTGATAGGAAACAGTCAGAATTAGACACTGTATAGAAACAGAAATTACGTTAGCAGTGGTTTGGGTTCAGGGAGGGAGAAGAGTGAGTGCCAGGTTAATTGGTATGAGGTTTCCCTTTGGACTGGTGACACTACATAGTACTGATTGTTTCGCCACAGCGTGAATGTACTAAGTGCCGTTGACTTCTATTTGAAAATGTCTAATGTCATGTTGTGTGATGTTTTAAGATTTACTTTTATTAGTTTTCATTATGTGCATTGTGTGGGTAAGTGCACGCGAGTGCAGGTGTTCTTGGATTCCAGAGCTGTCAGATCCCCCTACAGCTGGTTGTGAGTGGACCAATGTGGGTGCAGGGAACCAAACTCAGTCCTCTGCAAGAGCAGTCTACATTCTAATTGCTGAAATTATTGAGCCATTTCTCCAGTCCATGTTGTGTGAATTTTACGCACACACACACACACACACACACACACACACACACACACACACCACACACATATCCCCAAACCAGAAAAAAAATATTTTAGGATGAGTGGGTCAAAAATTTATTCAGAGCCTCTCACTTGAAGAGCAACTTTGGGCAATCAGAGGATGCCATAGGATAACTAAGACGCTGAACAGTTTTCAAAACATTCCTTAAACTTTATAGTTCACAAAAACTTTGATTTTTCAAAACATGTAAGGAACCTTGTACTGGCTTGGATTATTTTTTTCCAAGACCTTGAATCTGTAATGTGAGCTAAAGTTCTCCCAAAGAAGTTGCACCCTACTTCGAACCTTCTACAAAGGCTGATTGGATAGAACTTAAAGGATCATGGAGAGGTTGGAATGCTGCAGGTACAGAGACAAGTTATCTTGCCTTATCTTTAGTCCCCTTAATAACTATTCATTGCCTACCTGTGTAGAGGGAGAGAACTGACTCTTGCAAATTGTCCTCTGACCTACACATGCACACTATAGCAAGTGCACTCCTCTACACACACACACACACCACATATAAATAAATAAAAATAGATACAATAAAATATATTTAGTGTCTTGATTTATTACTTTCTTTTGTTGTATTACTATAAAAACTTTATGAAACTGTCACCTCATTGAAACATGGTATTTGGGGTAACTTGAATCTGCATTTCCAGGCCACAGTCACTCATATTTGACTCCAGATTAAGCTACCTTTTATCATGTTGTGATGGTAGCTGTGTTTTTCTTTTGTCTCAGTATACCAAATTCATTCTTACTAGGCCATAGGAATATGTAGGAAGAGTACGAGAAATTGTTTTCCGCTAATACAAGTGATGGGTTTTGTGCTTGATAGTTTTAACTGTTAACCTGATACAACTTCGATCACCATGGAAGAGAATCTTAATGATTATCCTGGTCTATGGCCATGTCTGTGGAGGGCTGTCTGGATTGTTAATTGATGTAGGAAGACCCAGCCCATCGTGGACAGCACAATTCCCTACGCAGGGAGTCCTGAACAGTGTAAGAAAAAGAAAGCTAGCTGAGAACAAGCAAGCAATGATCCACGTATTTATTCTCTGTCCTTGACTATGAATGTGATGCTTGCCTCAACTTCCCCACAGAAATGGACTATAACCTGGAACTGTAAGCCAAATAAACCCTTTCCCCCTAAGTCATTTCTTATTAGTGTATTTTATCATACTACCAGAAATGAAAAGACAAAAAGCTAGTTCAATAGTTTTGGAGCTGAATGCATGGTTCATTTTAAAATTTCATCTGCAAATTCAAGGACATGCTGTCAGGCTATGCACAGTCTTGAGCATTTGTTTTGAGTTCCTGATGCACTGCTCTGAATTGTGTTCTAAATTCATATGTGTGGGGAACTTGATCATGGGGCAAAACTGTCACATGAAAGATCCAAGCACTGGAGTCGGACACGGCCCAGAATTCTGGATTGAAATGCTCACTACAAACCATATTAAAAATCACTTGCCAATGGCTCTGACTCACAGGACACAACATGAAATGACTTATATTTTAAAGACAGGATCTGTTTGTAGCCAGTTTTGATTGAAATATAGAGCCCCAAGGCTGCTGCTCCTTTCTATGTGTCCAAGACCTCTTCATGTTTAGCCTTGGACTCTGGAAGACACGAAACAGGAGGTAGCCATTTTCCCCATTCTGTAAGCTGCAGCCCAGCTGTACACCAATTCTAGGAGAGGACCTCCAGATAATCCATCCTCCCCACCCCGGGTCGAGAAAGCACAGACGACAGAAAATTTGTTGTTGAGCTAGCTCTACGGTTCTCAACTGAAAAGGGATTGTGACACACACGCCCACAGTCTGGAAACACTCCCAATAGACAGTACCTTGGTGGGAAGGCTAGAGATGGGCCATCCTACCCAACTATGATGACCCAAATTCTCTAGGCACAACTTAAGGTTTCTGGGGCATCTGGGGGAGGGAGGGACAGAGGAGAAGCATTACTGATGGGGGGCTATATGCATCACAATTTTTCTGTAGTTCTTTCTTGACAGTTGAATGATTGTTGCTTTCCTGTTTTTGTTTTGTTGTTTTATAAGTTATTTTATCTCACCCTCTGATAAACACCCTTTCACATTCATTTTTCCTTTAATCATCGTTATTTGCTTAGGAAAGAGCCTCAGAAGAGGAATGATTAGGTCAGAGGCTAGGAATATTTTTAATTCTCTTGATACATACTGCCAAATTGCTTTCCAGAAAGTCTTGCCCAATTTATTCACCCACCTGCAATGCTTCTTGTTTTACTTCGTAAAGACTTTGGTTACTTAACATGAGAACATTAGTTTTATTTTAAGACAGCCTTTAATAGTGAATATGAATATTCTTGTTATTCTATCTTCTGCTTCCTGGTTTTCCAAGTGCAGTCTCCTTTTTCTTAAGAGTTTTAGGGACAATTGCTTATTGAACACCACTTTCTAAGTGAGGAAAACATTCTATTAAAATGTGACTTTCCTTTGACATTGTATACACAATTCTTACAACAATTTTTTAATCACACCATCCCATTGTGACTACCTTCAATATTTGGACAGATGATCTTTCTTTTCTGTGTTTTATTTAATCCATCACTTCTAGGGAATGATAGCAACTGATCAATGGCTTTACTTTTATCTCCATGCTTTAAACTTTCCACTTCTTTGTCCCCAAGTACTAGCTCACTGAGGCCGTGGCATATCAAAATGCTACTTCAGATTGTGAATGCCCAAATCCCACTCTGATCTTGTTGCAGTTTCCTAGGAGTCTGCTAAGATGTAGGAACAAACCAAATTACTCTTTCCCAAGCCAGAACTTGGTGATACTGACCTCACCCACACCACCTATGACTTTCTGTTCGTAACAGGCAGCCTTGGTTACCTTCAAGTGTGGTTGGATTCCTACATAAAGGTCCACTCAGGACTCATTCAAGTGGATTACTTTCCTGTAATAAGAAGACACAAAGTGAAACCTATGAGCTGTTTTATCGCTGCATGAAGATTGGGTAGGAATGATTATTCCCGTGGGATTGTGAAAATGAGCCAGTGATCCGCCTAGCACAAATATCTGTCCTTTTATGTAAAATATCATTAGCTCTGCCTTGATAAAATCTTTACTAATCCAATAAATTTCAATAAATGAAATGTTTGCTTCCTCCTCCCTTTCTCAGTCCCAAAGCCTCTCTCTTCTGGCTTAAATGTCCACTAAATGCACTGTCTATTGTTACTGTTTACGTAATCTTCTGTTCAAGTATCACCATGTATTTCCAAAACAATAAAGGAACACAACCTAAAATATTCGAGGTGAACATCGAGCCCAGAAATGTGTCCGAAAGCATTAGAAACTGCAAGGGCTTATGGCCTTTCTAATGCTTCTGTTGACAGGAAGATTCTTCTCTAAGGAAGCAGAAAGAGTTTAAACCCCTGACACTGTTAAACCATTAATTCGCTTAAAGGATCAGTGCAAGGCCTGAACAGTGGGAGTTGCCATTGGCTGCAGCAAATCTGTGGTCTGTAAGGGTCTTCCAGGGTGGGCTTCCAGGGATCGAGTGGGCTGAACTATGGGCACCACCACATCTGATTCCACCCCAGACTGGAAAGTGTCACCAGGGCTCTTCTAAGTCACTTGGACCCACAAGTACCTTCAGTTGGTGTTCTATGTGCGGCATTGTATGGTGCACTGAATCTCCTGGAACGATAGGGACTGCTATGCCTGGATCCCACCCGCAGACATTCTCATGGGATCGATTTCCACAAGCTCCCCCAGCTAATTCTAAAATGTCACCAGGACTGTGACTCGATTAATTAAGTCACAACTCGCAGCTCACTTCTATACAAAAGGATCCAAGACTGTTGATGAAGGCAGTTCTGCTAAATACTGAATCTCCTTGGGACAGTGTCCCCGGCCTCAGTTTCTTTATCTGTACAATGGGTGGTGGCTAAGACCTCAAAGCCTCTGTGTTAGTTTTCATCTGGGGTGTGGATTCACGTCCCCAAGATGCTAGAATTCGGCTCCCGTCTTTCTGCAAACCCCTGCCCCAGCTTCGTGGGAATCCATGCCCTTCGGCGCTTGCCGGGGATGGGAGTGGGGGGGTAGCGGTGAAAACCACAGGCTTGGCCACAGCGTGGGCGCGGCCGCGGTCCCCAGCCTGGCCCTGGCTCCGGGCGCACAAAGCCCCCGGCGCTGACGTCAGGGCCCCTCTCGGCACGGCCGGCCCCTAGTGCAGGCGGAGCTGCGGAGCGCTCCCACCCCAGCCAGGAGGGAAGAGCCAGGCGGCCAGCCCAGCTCAGCCCAGCAGCCAGCCAGCCCGGAGCCCGGCCCCGCGCACGTGCCCGCCAGACCTGCAAACTTGTGCCACCGGCTCTCCTGTGTCCCCGGGGAGCCCGATCGCCCGGAACCCGCGCCCCTCCCGCCCGTCTCCAGCCATGGGTAAGCGATCGCACTGGCCCCACGCCACGGCCACAATCACCACCTCAGCCACGGCCTCGCGCCCCGGCCCAACCCCCAGCGCAGGTGGTGCTACCTGAGCCACCTCCGTGACCCAGTCCAGATGGGTGCTGGAGGGGAATGGAGGCTGGAGATAGGAGGGGCGCTGCGCAGGTGTCCGCAACGCCCAGGTGCGCCTCGCTGCCCCATCCGCGGGGACACCACCACTCCCCCTGCACCCACACTGCACCCCCGGGGCGTGCCAAGCGCGGGAGCTGGAGTCGGGTGTCCGCGAGGGGTGCCAGTGGGATCAGGCAGCGCGCCCCGGGCTGCAGGCTCTTGCTACTCTCTCCCCTTCTTACCCATTTCCCGGGACCATCTCCCTGCCGCCTGAGCTCCAAGTCATGTCCTGTGTAGCCCTGTCGTCCTTCTAGTCTCCAGAAGCCCTCAGGAAACATGCCCTGACTCCCTAACGCTGGGGTCCTCCGAGAGAGCTCCCTTGGGAAGCCTGACCCTTGAAAGCATCGAAGTGGGAGGGGAAAGGAGAGGACAGGATGGGACAGAGAGAGCGAGTCTCTCTTTGTCCCCTGTTTCAACAGTCTAAGTTGGACCCCTGCACAGGTAGAGACGGTAAGAAGCGGGTTCCAGTGCAATTGGGGAAACGACTAGCAACGGTCCAAGACTCTGCTCAGGGGATCGAAAACCTTCCACCTGGCCGGAGGCGGGTGTTAGGCGGCGGGAGGATCCCTTCAGTCACTTCCTAACACCCGAAATGCTACCATCAGCAACATGTCGTTAAACCGGTACTATACGGAGGAAAACTCGTGTCTTGGAAATGAGCCTAATGTCCAAGTGCCCGGGAGCTGTGCCTGAGAATGGGTTTTTCTCTCTGCTTCGTTATTCTTCTCTGGTGACAGCTCCACTCACAGTGCCACGAAGACTAAGGGCCCCTCAAAATCATTCCTAATGAGGAAGGGAGTGGGCTGCAACCATTGTGGGTGAACCGCCAAGGCTGAGGAGTCCCTTCGTCCCCATCCCTCCATCCTTTGCCCCTCCCCCACATTCCCTCCGCTAAGTGTGTATGGGTAGGAAAATGCTCTTTTCTTTTTTACCGATTAAAAATTGGGGGAAGGGATAGTAAAAGGGACACATTAGTTTCCGTTTAAAAGGAATCTGAAATCGTTTCATATATTTTTAAAACTTTAAAAAAATTTCTTATCAGCAAAATATGAAAAGATTCAAATGCTTCACATAAAGTTAGGTGAGAGCTAGTATAAGCTCTCTTCTCGAAAGAGCAGAACTGGATGGCCTGTAGCTCTGCTTTCTACTTCAAAAATCACATGCTGGCTGGGGTCAGCCTTTGGCTTCTTTAGCAACCATTGCTGCCCAAGATATTGCAGTTTCCCAGAAAGGCAGGGTTGAGGAAAGCACTAATTTTGCTGAAATCAAGTTCTTTCTGATTTTTGAACTGCAGGCATTTACATTCGTATGTTGAATTTGAGCAGAGAATTGCCACATGGGCACCTTCTTCACAATGCTATTCACAATACTCTGGACTTCATTGGAGGCTGGCTTTATTTTTCAGTGGGTGTAGAAGGGTGTTGCAGTTCTCATGAAACAAATATCCAAGCCAAAGGCTTGCTCTCAAGGAAGTACTTTGTGTCTTGGACAATTATTGGTTCTACAACTCCAGTTGCCTGTTTATGTTAATTTGTGCATACTTCACTGGTTCTGGCAGCAGCCTTGGCTTTAGCTTTGTACTTTTACATTGAAAAGAAAGTTTCCAAGCCAAGAAAGTTCCCAAGCCAGGCGTGGTGGTACAAGCCTTTAATCCCAGCACTTGGGAGGCTGGGGCAAGCAGATCTCTGTGAGAGCAAGGCCAGTTTGGTCTACATAGTGATTTCCAGGCCAGCTGTGGCTACAGGGGGACCCTATCTCAAAAAGACCAGAAAAAAAAAAAGTTCCCTTCATTCCAGAAAAGAAACAAACATACTGATTTCCTTTACATTCCTAGCACATACAGGGCCATGAACTGGCTTTATTTTTCCAGATGTAGTTAATTACTGAACATACCCTTATGAGTGTTTTAATTGAAATGGTTTGATGCTGGGAATTAGCCCATTCAGTTGGTTCTGACACACACACATCACTTTTTTAACCTGGTATCAGTTACTTCACTGATAAAACAGATGAAACTTGTAGAAATGAAAGCCCAAAGTGGCTTGCACTTTAACCTACTCAGAGATGGTTTTTAAAACAAGATAAAGAACAGTGTACACAATTCCATCTTTCAATGCATCTTAAACAAAAAGAGTATTTCTGAGCCAACTGATCTTTTCTGCTCTGTTTACCTTGCTACCATTCACGCAAAATTCACACATTTCAAGTCTACAAGCCAGTGGGTTTTGATGTACCTAGAGTTGTCCAGTCATCATCACCTTCTCTATAGCAGAACATTGTCTTCACCCTTAAAAAGAAACCTGTAGCCATAAGCAGTGGCTCCTCATTCTCCCCTCCCCCCAACCCCTAGCAACCACTAACCTACTTTTTGTCTCTATGGATTTACCTCATCGGGATATTTCATGTAAATGGAATGAGCCAATTAATGTTTGAACCCCACTGGACTATTCAGTAGCTTGGGTTTGGCACAATGAGAAGAAGCTGGTGTATTGTTTGTATGTGTTGAAACTAATTATTTCCCCAGCTGAAGGGTTCCATGCATCACAGCACGTCCTTTCCCTCCCAGCAGTACCCTATTGGATCTGATGGGAGCCCATCTTGGCCAACACAGTTTTGATTCTGTTATTCTGCTCATAGGCCTGAAGACAGTCTTTAAATGGATTCAATGCAATAATTCCTCATTCAGTATTTCTGAAATATGGCTCATGTATCTAGAGAGAAATGTTGATATCATTTCATTAATTGCCTATAATTTAAAGTGTGTGTGAAATGATCAGATACCACAGAAATGGAAATAATTATTTTGACCAATTTTACAGTAAGGAGATAAGTTTTCTTTTGAGATAGGCTCTCGCCTTGTTGTCTGAGCTGTTAAACTTGTGGGCTCCAATGATCTCCCTGCCTCAGTTTGCTGAGCACCTGAGAGCCACAGGCCACCACACCCAGCTGACAGGAAGATTTTATGATTGTGATATGAAATCATTTCACTATTATTTTCTAAAATATTCCTTTAAGCTACTTTTGGTGGCTCACAGTTGTAATCCCAACACTTACGTGTTAGAGGCAGGAGGATTAGGAATTCAAGGTCACCTTTGGATTCATAGCTATGTTGAAGCCAGCCTGGACTACATGCGACCCTGTCTCAAAATGAAACACAAGGGCCAGGGAGATGACTCACTGGTGAAAGTGGTGACTGTGTAAGCTTGCCGAGCTAAGTTTGATCACTGGGATCTACAGTGGAAGGAGACAACTGACTCCTGAAAGCTGTCCTCTGATCTTGCGTACATACCATGTCACTCTTGAATGAGCACACGCATAATAATAAATAATAATAATGATAATAATAATAACAATTTACAAAAATTCAAGGCCAGTGAAATGGTTCAGCTGCTAAAGAGCTTGCCTTGGAAGCCTGATAACCTGAGCTCAATATCTGAATGTCACATAAACAAAGCTGAGTTCAATGCTGTCCATCTCTAATCTGAGCACTTCTATCTGGAGATGGGAGGCAGATCCAAAATCATTCAGAAATTCGTGGACTGGCTAGTGTGGAGTACACCACAAGGCAGAAGCAGGACACTATCTCAATAAGGTGGAAGGAGACAACCCACTCCTGAAAGTGGTCCTCTGACTTCCACATGTGCACTGTGGTACCCGAGTGTGTGTGTGCACGCACACACAGAGACATAGATAATAAATACGAATAAAATTATTTTTCGTTTAATCACTGTGAGCAACAGATCTGTTGCTATTGGTGAAAGGGCAGCACCCTGACGCGATCAGCCTGGACATAACCTGGGTTTCTGCATTTCTAAAAATCACCCAGGTACTTCGTCCACTGCCTCTGCTGATCCCGGAGGGAGGGAGTAGAGCAAAAGCCTAGCAAATTCAGCACCTGGTTCACATTCCCACACCCCCAACTTGCTGTGTGATGATGCTCAATGTATCTTCTTTAACCTCAGTTTTCCAGAAAAAAAAAATCAGTGAAATTCCTTCCTCAAGTCCTTGCAGATCTACAAGTATGTAGTTTAGGGTGGGGAAAAAAAGAAGTGAGAGTAATAATGTTATGCTTGAAAAACAGGAGCAAACAGCTCCTTAATTGTTTAAACACTGGTTCTGTCAAGCCAGCTGCTAGACCTCATGCGTATATTGGGTTAAATGCTGGCATCTTCTATGTGGCCGCCTACGGGCTGAGCGCCTCTTCTTCAAGGCAGCTGGTGTGAGGAGCCATCATGGGCGCCCTCTCTAATGCTTCCAGCTTTGGCTTCTGCTCTCTTCTCTTTAGAGAGCTTCCCCTGGCCCCCACACATGCCCAGGCTGTGCCTTCAACAGGAAGCAGCACCCTGAAGTCCCATCCTTACAACATTTAGTTCTAGAAGTTGGCTCAGGAATTCAGATGCAATTGGAGACAAAGGAGTGATGTCCTGATGCTGAACTGGGCAGGAAATGGTCCCAGCATGTGCTAGCCAGCTTCCTTCTGAGACTGAATGTCTAGTGAGGAGCCCACCCAGGGCCCCAGAGAGACTCCTTTCAAAACAAACTGAAATTCTGAGTAAACCTCATACCAATTTAACCAAGGACTGTTTGTGACAAACAAGAAATAATTAATTCTTTACTATATTTTTTGCTCTAGCAGAAGCTGTTGGCCAAACCACTTGGTCTCTCCAGGGGCTTTTTAGAAGAGAGTGACATCCGGCATCAAGCAGTTGGATGCTTTATTGAAAATGCCACAGTGGTAAATCCTAAAAACCACCACTTCATGTTCAAATGGTTTTATTTAATTTGTTGAGATTTTGTTGCCAAGCCAAGGCCTTTACTCTGAGTATGAAATCCCATTGGGGTTCCTTGAAGTTTTCCATACATAAATCATAGCCACACTTCATTGGCTTCTCATGTCCAGTTTGAGATTCCTTTAAAGTAGAATGAAACCGTAAAGACACTGCAGATTCTGTGTGCAGAATCCTTTTATATCACCCACCCGCTCCCCTTAAACCTTTAACAACTTATTGCCATTAATTATATTGGCAAATATTTTACAAGTGATTCGTTTTTTGTAAGCTTTTCCAAAGCAATGACCTGATTTTAAAAGAAAGAAAAACTTTCTTTTGGGACTCATATTTTATTAGTTTATATAATATTGAATTCATTTGCATAATTATAATAACAAACACACCTGGCATGAATCACTTTGGGGACAATGACAAAAGACTCTACTTGTGCACACGAATAATGAGAGAAGTAATGCAGGCAACCTGGGGAAGATTCAAGAACCCAAGTTCTAGGGACAGTAGTCAGTATGGTTTAGAAAAGGAATGGAGGATACAAGGTCTGTTAGTGACTTTGTCACTTTGCTTATGATAAAATACTCTGACAAAAGCCACCTAAGAGAGAAAGGGTATATTTTGGCTCACAGTTTGATGGTTCAGTCCATCATGGCCATGAAGCCATAACAACAAAGGCAGAGAGTGATGGATGCTAGTGGTCAGTTCACTTTCTCGTTTTTCTGCAGTCCAAGACCCCAACCATGGAATGGTGCCAACCACAGTTAAGGTGGGTCTTCCCGCCTCAAGTAACTAGTCTAGAAAATTACTCACAGGTGTGCCTGCTTGCCTCCTAGGTGATAATACATCCTGGCAAAGTGCCAGTATTAACCATTCCAAAAAGTTGTTCATTGAGTGGAGTATGTTGGGTGGTGGGTGCATGATGTTGATGATAGGGTTTCTATTCTATTTTTGAGCTAAATTCATCCATTTGATAATTGTTACATTATTTTACTGGTTATTATCTGGCACACTAGTATATTTATTAATAATATGCCTCCCTTGTTCAAATACCAACCTTTTCAAAAGCAGAGATTGTTCTATTCATGGTTGCATCTCAGTGTTCACTTGAACAATCAGCATTTTATAGAAGCTCCACAGATACTTGGTGAAAAACATATAAGATATAATTTATTAAGGTATATGTATGGTATATGTATATCATATATCATATATATACATGCATCAATTTTAAGGTACTGAAATTTGTTACAAACTATGATCAACCATACTCAATTAAATAGTGCAAATAACATTATACTTGAAGAAAATTAATCTTTTATTCCAGCATTTCATGGGGTAACCAAATTTTAGCACTGGAAATCACCTTAGAAGTAATCGCATCACTTCAGGCATGCGCAGACACAAAAATAACTTGTACAGCAGTTTGAGTGTTCTTTCATTATCATCATCATCATCATCATCATCATTACTTTGCCTTTATCTTTTCTTCTTTTGATGTTATATTTTCTGGTGAAAAAAACACTTCTTCCTTGGCAAATATTTGAAGCTCGGGAAAGTGAGAGGTAAAATACTCTGTTTCAGCACAATTCCTCATTGCCTGGCACCAAAACTTCTGCTTTTCCATTCTCTGTATTCATATTAAACAAGTACATACCGCAGTCCCTGGCAATGCGCACATGCAGAATGAACCCCAAGTCTCTGCCTTCAGATTAGTACTATACCCCCTCTGGAAGGCTGTCAACAGAAAGGAAGAGATCTGCTCAGGTGCACTGAAGACATGCGCTACGTCTTGAAGCAAAGCTTGGACAAACATAGACTTCCTTCCTCACATACCCAGTCATTTTATAAAGGCAGATGGACAAGGTCCTATAGGAAACAGAAAATGAACATCTCAGGAGGTGTCTGAGAGAGAACATTTCAGGTCCTGCCTCTGTACAGATGTGCAAAAGCCAGAACCAGGTGTGGGTACCTTAAGGAGGTTAGAAGGGCTGGTTAACGAGGAGTGGGAAGAGCCAGGCCAGGCCATGTAGGGTCATGCTAGGGAAGAAACCAGTCATTTCTCTGTTGGCCAGAGAGAATCCTGAAAGGAGCAAAATGGCAGTCTCCCTGAGGGGATAGGGCTGGAGAGATGACTCAGCAGTTAGGGGGACTGGCTACTCTTACAAAGGACCCAGGTTCAATTCCTAACACCCACATAGCAGCTAACAACCGTCTGAAACTCCAGTTCCAGGAGCTGGCACCTCTTCTGACCTCTGAGGGTATTGCACAACACTGGTGCACCTACCTACATGCAAACAATACACTCATACGATAAAAATAATAAAGATATTTTTTAAAAAGGAAGAAAGCCATTAAAGCTGGACCTGGTAGTGCCAGAGGCAGGAGGATTGCAAATCGAAGGATCATCAGGTCTACGAAGGGAATTCAAGGCCAGCCTGAACACCATAATGGAGCTCTTGGCTCAAATAAAGCTTTAAGAAATGGGGGAGGGGCTGGAAAAATAGTTCAATTTGTAAAATGCTTGCTTTGTAAATATGAGAACCTGTGTTCAAACCCAAAAGCCAGGTAAAAACACTTGTAATCCCAGGGTATAGGAGGGGGAAACAGGAGAATTTCTACGGCTTGATGACTAGCCCATCTAGCCGAAACAGTGTGAGCCCAGTGAGAGACTCGTCTCCAAAAGCAAAATGGAGAGTGCCACCGAGATGGTCCTCTGGCTTCCACATGCATGTGCATGTGCGCATGTACACACACACACACACACACACACACACACACAGATAGGGTATCTTGGGTGGGGCTCAACAGTAGAATGATAAAAATAAAAACAAAACCAGAAAGTGCCTCACTGATACAGAGGATCCTAGTATCTGGTTGTAAAATTCCAAATAAAGCATAGAAGACATTTTGAAAATGGTGAGGCCTTGTTTCTTACAGTGGAAACTTGCACTAAGGACGGAAAGGACTGCGGTACCCCATGGAAGAGGAGCAGGAGGGAGCAAGGTTTATTGGCAGGCTCCTGAAGAAATGAGCTGGCTATAGCAAGCAGTAAGTGTGGGGCAGAACAGAAAATAAGATCTGGAGGCCCATGAGGTGGCTCAGCAGGTAAATGTGCTTGCTACCAACCCTGCATATTTGAGTTCGAGTCCCAAAACCCACATGGCAGAGGTTGAGAGCTAACATCTGCAAGTTGTCCTCTGACATACCACACACACACACACACACACACACACACACACACACACCATGGTAAAGCACCTGTACACACAAATACACAATAAATAAATGTAATAAATATTTTAATAAGTTAAAGAAGATTTGGTAGGTTGGCTGAAATCCAGATGAGAGTGACACATTTTAGTTTATCCCAAATGGGCACACAAAATGAATCCTGCAAATCTGTTGTCTCCTTCCCTTCAAGAGTACAGAACAAAGAGTGAGCTCTTCTGGGATAAGATAACAAGTAAACTTTTTGAGATGGAAAGAGATAAGGAATAAACTTTAAGGGATAGAAAGGAATAACGGATAAACTTGGATACGGCTCTACCACGGTTGGGGACTGAAGTGGATTCACATCCTTGTCTATATAATTATTTATCATTTTTAACATGTTAAGTGATTTATTATAAAGAAAATCACAGCTACAGAGATGTAGAGGGCAAGGCATGGGGGAAGAGGCAGTGAGCTTCCATGCCCTTTTTTGGCATACCAAGCTACCTGGAAGCTCCTGACCCCTGCCCTTTGTTTTGGTTTTTAAAAGATTTTTAGTAGCATATGTTAATTATGAGGCTATATACAGAATGGTGTTGAGTATGGTTTAAGACAAAGAGGGGAAGGAGGCGGCAGCTAAGTTGGTCACATGCATGAAGCCTAGCACTGAATGATGGTCCATGCCTGTAATCCCAGCACTCAGGAGGTAAAGGTAGTAAGATCAGAAGTTCAAAGTTATCCTTGGCTACCTAGAAAAATTCAAAGTCAGCCTAGACTACATGAGACCTTATGTCAAAAAGAAAAAGTACTGAAAACCTTTGTGCATCACAGTACCATAAAGTCGGAATTCTATCCTCACTGAGGACTTGGTTGAACACATCTGCAGAATGGGAGTATTGACAAGGTTCCCTCTTTCCAATAGGAATGGTTGACTTTTTTTCTAGCTTAAGAAAATTATATTTGGGGGCTGGAGAGATGACTCGGCAGTTAACAGCAGTGGCTGCTCTTGCAGAGGACCCAGGTTCAATTCCTAGGACCTACATAGTAACTAACAACTGTCTGTAACTCCAGACAGGGATCCAACACCCTCTTCTGTCCTCCTTGGGCATTGCATGCATGGGTACACTTACACAGATGCAGGCAAAATACTCATGCACATAAAATATGAACACATTTAAAAATCTTTAAGGTGTATTTTATGTTTATGATTCTTCTATCATCACCCAAGAATTATAATGGAGAGACCATATGATTCATGAGTTCCTTGAAGTAAGAGGTGCTTTAAGCTATCTCAATATTGAGTCAACCTGACCTCCCCTAGAAACAGAGTTCCTGCTTTATCTCTGTTACTTATTCTAAGACTTATTGCACTTTTGCTTTGAAAGGACTGGATCTCTGAAGTCTGTCTTGCTTACTAACATTGTTTTCGTCATCCTTCTATCTCTTCATTAAGTAGAAAGACACGAAGAAGCTAATCACATCCTTAATTACCATGATGGCCTTTCCAAATTTAGAATTCATCTCCTTAGCTAGAAGAAGAATCTACCTAGATTAAGATTTTAAGGCTACCTCCCTGTCCGTAGGCTGTGTGGTTATGTCTTCATTACGTTTCACACATTCAAGTGTTAGAGAGTGGATTGATTTCCCCCTGGTTGCCCACAGAGATTCTTCTCCTGTAGCCCCTGATCTACCTGCCTTCCTGCCTTAACTTGCCCACCAATAGGAACTATAAGTCACTGTTTTCCCAGATATCTGAGTATACTTTGCGAAAGAGTCTTAGTGTTAAAACAGAAGGACCATCAAGAAGCCAAGGTTGGGAGGAGCTTAGGAAACCTGCTATTAGTGTGTGTGTGTGTGTGTGTGTGTGTGTGTGTGTGTGCATACGCACATGCTGTGGGTCACTGTTTTAAATTGAGAAGTGTGAGTCTTTTACAACCTTTTCCTGAAAAGGCCGTTTCAGTGGTACATTTTCTAATGGGAGCTTAAATTGAGACATCTGTTACTTCACTCAGTGAGCAGAGGGTGGAGGTGTAATTAGCAAAGTCATCTAAGTACTTCAAATAACTGTATTTTATTCAGATCCTTATTTTATATTTCCCTTTTAGTTTTCTCACTTGGCATATTCTGACACTTTCCACATTAAGTAAAACAGAATTCAGAACATTAAAAGAACGAATCTTCATTATGTAACTTATGACCATTTTGCAAAGACATTATACCGGATTGCCCAAAACTCTTTAGAGACCTATTATATAATGAGATATTGTCACAAATACTATTCGATGTTTTCTAAGAGGCGTATTATAAACTCATTTTAAAGTTTGTTACTGAAATGTAACATATACTTGAAAAGTGGACAAATCATACACATACAAGTTTAAAAATTTTTTTCAAATGTGCTTAGATTACAAAACAGAACATGGGGCTAGACATGTAGCTCTGAGATCAAGTGCTTGCCCAGTGGGTGTGAATCCATGGGTTCCACCCTCAGAACCACAAAAGAAAAAAAAAAAAAGAAACCAGAACATTACTAGTCCCTCAGAACCTTCTCTCAAGGGCCTTTCTGGCACCTCCATCAAGAACAAGCACTCATTTCCATGAACATAGCTTTGCATGTTTTTGCACTTTATATAAATTGAAACATACAGTATAAATGTTGATAGCTTTTGCTCAACATTAATAACATAATTTTAAACCTCAAGGATTTTTTTGTCTGGAAACTTGCCTTGCTTCTAAATAATTATGGTTGAAAGATTTTATGAAAAACTTTGGCATATAGAAATTTAGTAGGAAGTACATAAACTTTAGGCTCTTACTCTGTATTTTGGGTGAAAAGCTCTGTCGTACAGCTATGAGGGGACTTTGCAAGTCCTTGATGAAAGATGAGATGTTATCATGGAAAAACACGCAGGGAGGATAATGTTTTGCGTTACCATGCCATATTACAGTTACCTGAATAAAACATCCCAACTCAACTTTAGCTCTAACAGTGAGCCCAAACTCAGAGAACACTTATTCCCCCACATGTCTCTTGGAACTGTGCCCTGGAACTGTGTCGTACCGTCAGGTCTCACCCATAATTTTATTCAAAACCATTTTTCCAACTTCATTTGAGGACCTAGAAGCTCAGATTCATTCTTACCTTACCAATGTTTCCCTTTCATCGCTAGGCTTAAAACATCTCATACACACAATATAAGTAGTACTGTGTACCGTATTTCAGTGCTTTGATATGTTAATTCTCCAGCATACCTATATTCATTATCTTGGCTGTGGAATACTGAATTGAGGTTCCCAGGAATCAAGGTCAAGTGTCCAGGTCACAAGAGTACATGGTTCGGTGAGTTTGCCAAAAGTCATTGGTCCAGATTCTGTTCATTTCATAAAAGTCATTTCTATGTAAGGTATCCCCATCTCCACCTCAGAAAGGGGAAAATGCATGTTGTAGAGTTGTAAATGAAGAAGAAGCAGTTGCCATTAGGTTAGATCCTTCAGGAAATGATCTGTATGAACGTTTTCTGGCTTAAGAATATAAATACTGGGGCCTCTTTCCAATGAGTGTCCTAAATAAGATGGAATTTTAAGACATGTCCCAATTAAACGTAATTCCTCAGAAACTGATGACAAATACAGTGCAAGGTTGAAAAAAAGTTCAAAGACCTGTACTGATTTCTAGTTTTAATTCTGAACATAAAATAATTGAAAATAATATTTCAAAAATGGTTTCTTTGTATGTTGTTTGGACGTAGTCATAATCTGGCCCAGTTCTTCTAATGAGGTGTTCTGTCTTCCTGACTAAAGATGTGGTCAGTACGGTGAGTGCTTTATCATTCCACACAACTGCCTTTCAGTCCCATCATTGCTTTCCGATTGATGGTTTCCGTTTATTCATGGCTTCTACTTATACTCCAAGCAAGAATGTGTGAGCATTCTAGCTTCTGGGTATCTATAGCATTTGGGATAGTTATGTTGCTTGATCTTTAAAAATCTGGTGGCCATGAAATGGTATTTCATTATGTTTATGTTACATTATTCTACAGAGGCTGAAGGTGTGGTGTAGGTTCTTGGCCACTTGGGTTTTGTCTCCCATTTCTGTACTTGTTTCTCTCCATACAGATTTTGGATCTTCAGTTAAGGATGTGGTCAATGTCATTGTTCTTTGTGACCCATCTTTTAACTTTGTTGAACTTATCCTTTGTTTTATTGATTTTTTAAATTGTAAGAAAAGTCCAAACTATCAGTATTTTCTCCTATTACTTTATAATTTGTGCTTTTTAATCTTTGCCTGATTTAAAATTTTTTCCTGTCCCCGAAGTCATGAAAATATCATTGTCCTCTCTCTGCTATTTCTTTTAAACTTTGTATTAAGCTATCCTCTAAATATTGCAAACTTTTGTTTTTGATTTTTTATTATATGTGGTCTATGTGTATGTGTATGAGTGCACAGAGACCAGAGGTGTCCAGATATGTCCCTCTCGGCCTTATTCCCTTGAGAAAGTCTTTCACCGAACCTGGGGCTTGGATGCAAATTTTGTTGTTGTTGTTTTCGTTGGTGGGTTGTGGATATTTTTTTGTTTGGTTTTTATTATTTTTTTTTTCTGGTCTGGAAGCCAACAGGCCCCAATAATTTTGTCTGGGCCTCTACAACTTTTTTTGCCCCTGTCCTGGGGTTATAAGCATGTCAATCATGCCTGGCTTTTTTTTTATATGTCTGCTATGGATTTGAACTCAGATCCTTATGCTAATATGGCAAAGAATTACACAGTGAGCCATCTCCCCAGCCCTTAAGTCTTATTTTACTATCAGGATTTCATTTTGGGTACAGCGCGAGGTAGAAATTTGTTATTTTTCTATTTTCTATATAAAAGCCACCCATAGACTTCATCCATTTCATGTTGATCATATGTGTGTGTGTGTATGTGTGTGTGTTTGTGTGCATGTATTCCTTATATGTGTGTAAGTGTATCTCTGAGCTCTATTCTATTCCTTTGATCTATGTTACCATGCCTGTGCTGATATAATGCTGTCTAATTGCTGTGGATTTAAAAATAAGCCTGGCTAGCTCCTTTTTAGACATTTCTTTCTTTGGCTCTTCTTTACAAGTGATTGAGATATTCTTTTCTAAAAAAAATATGTGTATGAGTGTATTGCCTGTATGGGTATAAGTGCACGCGTGTTGTGCAAAGCCTGTGGAGGTCAGAAGAGTGTATTGAATCTCCTGGAATGGGAGTTACAGACATGTGTTAACTGCCATGTCGGTTCTGGGAATCAAACCGGGTCCTCTGCAAGAGCAGACAGTGCTCTTAACCCCTGAGCCATGTCTCCAACCCATGACTGAGCTATTCTTGATCATTGCTTTTATAGTCAGTTTTTTCCCATTCCACAAATGTCTCTGTTAGGATTTGGAGTGGGATCTCAGAGAATTTATAGAACAGTTTGATGATGGTGTCTTCAATCATATTGAATCTTCCATTTGTGAACATGTTAGATCTCCTTACACATTTCACAGTTTCTTTCTCTCTCTCTCTCTCTCTCTCTCTTTTTTAGATGGGGTCTCCCTGTAGCCCCAGCTGGCCTGGAACTGCCTATGTAGCTCAGGCTGCCCTTTACCTCACAGAGATCTGCCTGCCTCTGCCTCCGATTGCTGGGATTAAAGGTGTGCACCACCATGCCTGGCCCTTTTTAGCTTCTTTTCAGAACCCCAATATATACTCTTAAAAGTTAGAACTTATTTTAAGATCCCTCATAGTCTTTGTAGCTTCTTAAAAGGTTGCAAAGTAAAACAAATCTATTCCACGGAATGTCATGGTTCCTTTCCATAGGCTTGTGACTTGAGGAAGTCCAGCTAAATGGAAAAACCTGGTGACATCAATGAAGAAACGGTAGATAGGAGAAGGCATATTTTGAATTACCACATAGCAGCCTGTTGGTAAGAGCTACAGATGATAGCTGTGTGGAGATGTCAGCATTTCAGGGTTTTGTTTGTTTTTTAGTTCTTTGAGACAGGATCTCAGGTTAACCTGGAACTGGCTATGCAGCTAAGGCTGGCCTCCAACTCCTGGTCCTCCTGCCTCCACTGCCCTAGTTCTAGGAATATGGGTGTGCACTACCATGCTTAGCTTTGAAACAGTTTTTAGTGGAGACCATGTTACAATTTCATCATCTTGCTTTGGTATACAACTATGCTTAATGGAAGGAAATTTTCTATATCCATCCAACCTATGGATATAGGATGTTGTGCACTTTCTTATATTCTGTTTAAACACTGAAAGAAGCAGAATTGAAGCCATGAGATTCTATCTTTAGGACCTTCGGGGTCCTGAATAAAGTTCCTTCAGAGCAAGATGGTAAAGTCTCTCACTATGTGGCAGTTTTAACATTTAGCAGGTGGCTTCCAACACACATGGGCTCCGTAGTCCCAGAGAAAACAAAAAGCAAGCAAATACAGTTTCAGTAGGCTTTCCACTACCCAACAGATTACCTTCTTAAATTAATAGAAAAGCTGATTTGGCTTATCATTCTATATCAATATGACCATAAAAACCTACATTTTTCATGAAAATAATACTAATTGGAAATACAACACAAGTAAGAAACTTAAAAATAGTAACTTGGGCTAGCAAGTTGACTCAGCAGATAAAGTGAGTTGCTGTAAAAGTCTGGGGACATAAGGTCAATCACCAGAACCCATATAAGGTTGAAACAAAGAACCAACTCCACAAAGTTGTCTTCTGACCTCCACACATGTGCTGTGGCATGCACACACCACGGCATGCACATGCCCACACATGCATCACACACACAATACTAATAAATAAATAAATTTCTAAACTTGGGAAGCAGAAGAAGGGATCACTTGTTAATAGGAGGCCAGCCTGGGCTATACAGCAAGACTTTTTGTCTCAAAAAGCAAAAATTCAACAACCAACCACAACTGGCAAGAGTGGTGACTCAGACCTGAAATCTCAGCACTTGGGAGACGAAGGCAGAAGGATCCCAGTTAGAAGAAAAAGAAAGAAGCCAGATCTTCCGTTATATCTTACCAATGTTCTAGCGTTACTTCCAAGTTTAGTGATATTACTTGTGAAAAATGAAACTGTCATGGTTGATTCAAGATTACCTAGTTTTCCTAAGTAATTTAATGGAATACTTCTCCTGGAATATTTTACATAACTGTGCACCCAGTGACGAGGCCAGCAGTTGGCTCAGGCTTGATTTATTCCAGGAAGCAGCTTATTCAGCCGTCAAATGAGATTACATGTGTGGCTGTTACCCATCAGTTCACAGAAGCATTCATGTTCTTCAACAAGACCTCAAACTTTTATTTATTTATATCAGGGCAACAGAAACCACAAATGTAATTCTCCCAAAGCATAACTTTGGAAATGTGATTTTTAAAATGGAGTGTTGTTACTTTCTTATGAGCAGTGAAGACCTGAACCAAATGGAACCAGTGGATACTTGTTATACAAACCATCTGTGATCCTTCACAGGCACATTTGGCCTTGTTTAGATTTCAGCTATCTTTTTAGAAAGATTTATTTTTATTTTATGTGCATGAGTATAATTGCATGTGTGTAACTGCACCCGTGTTGTACATTGCTGGAGGAGGTCAGAAAAGGATGTCAGATCTCCTGGAATTGGAGTTACAGACGTTTCTTAGCCACCACGTGGCTGCTGGGAACAATAATAATAAATTGAAATTTGGGTTGGGTGTGTAAATTAATGGTACAGCACTTGTCTGACACATGCAATACCCTGGGTTCAGTCCCCAGCACTTAAAAATAAATGGATAAATAGATAAAATATAAGTCTAGGCTCGAGGTGTGGCTCAGTGGTAGAGATTGTGCTTAGAATGCATAAGACTCTAGCTTCTGTCCTCAGCACCAATGAATATGGACGCAAAGAAATCAATTAAATTGAAGTCTAAATTTAGATGGGAAAATAAAGTTCTTTTTCTTTTTATTTTTTTGCCATCTTATTTTAACCGTTAGAGTTTTTGGTTTGTTATGAAACTGCAGTTTCCTCAGTCTAACATGATAAATGAGTTATTATTAAAAAGATAAAAAGGGCTGGGCGTGTAGCTCAGGCAGTAGAATGTTTGCCTGTCATACACGAAGCCCTGGGTTCCATCCCCCAGCGTCTCAAAAAACTGGGCATGGTGGTACACACCCATAATCTCAGCACTGGAGGATTAGAAGTTTGTGGTCATCCTTGGCTACACAGAGTTAGAGGGCAGCCTGGGCTGCTACATAAGACTGTCTTTAAAAAAGGAAAGAAAAATGAAAGCTTATGCCAAAGTAACTGTGACAGAATGAGTTGTTGGTTTGACACCTCCACCAGGTTGATGGCTTGAAGACATGTGATCTTGCAGTTGTGCAGGCTCTTGGCTCGTTCGTGATCACTGGCTGAACTTGGAAAGTTAAGTGTTTATTCTCTCAGAGACTGGAGGGAAATTAATCCCTCAGGTGCCTAGGAAGCTACAGCAAATGATTTTTGGCGTCAAGGAGACTTTGTCCAGCTGGGAATAATGGTGGACCCCTGGCATCTCACTGCTTGGAAGGTTGAGGCAAGTTGGTTGCTGCAAGTTGGAGGCCAGCCTGGGCCACAGGGTGACAATCTGATGAGAGGGAGGGGAAGAGTTCATGCATCAAAATGTCAGAATGAAACCCATTATCAACATATAATTAATATGTGCCAATAAAAACTTTTTAAAGAAGTTATGTGTGGTGATACACTCCTTCAATTCCAACACTCTGGAGGCAGAGGCAGGCAGATTTCTGTGAGTTTGAGACCAGCCTGTTCTACACAGTGAATTCTAGACCAGCCAGGGCTACATAGTGAGATCCTGTCTCAAAAAAAATAAAAACAAAAAACACTTTTTTATAGAGAGAGAAGAGAGGAGAGGGGAGAGAGAGAGAGAGAAAGAGAGAGAGAGAGAGAGAGAGAGAGAAAGGACTCCGAGACTCTGAGTCTGGCAGTGTCTGGAGACATTTTTAGTGAGTTCAATGCAAGAAGGAGGCGACATTCCTAGTTTGTAACAGATAGAAGCCAGGGGCAGTGCTGAACAGCCTACAAGGGACACCTTACCCCCAGTAGAGTTGTCAGCCTGCAAATGGGGACAATGCCCAGGCTGCTGAGCACACACCTTCGAGACAAAAGGCCTGTGGGAAGGTTTGGGATTTGGGCTGAAATAAGAACAAAAGATTCTAGACAGAAAAGAAAGGCCCTTGAGTGTAGAAGGGGTGACTTTCCAAGGGGAGCTTTCAGGGTAAGGCCCTCACAGAGGCCGACAAACAGTCCCTGGAGTCACTGTCACTGGTGCTAATGTGGACCTACTTGGGTAATTGATTTGATAGTCACTGAACTCTGCCTATGAACTGGACACTGTGGCTTGTTTGTTCGTTTTTGAGACAGTGTCTCCCCACATAGTCCTGAGTGGCCTGGAACTCTCTATGTAACCCAGACTGGCCTCATACTCGTGGGAATCCTTCTTGCCTCTGCCTCTGTAGTGCTGGGACTACAGGCATGTACCGCCACACCTAGAAATACAGCATTCCTTATGGTTAAAAAAAAGGAACACAAATCATGATAGCATGTATGGTATAAAACTGAATCATAATGATCAGAAAATCCTTTGGACTGTGAACATTTTTTATTTAGTGTGCATTTTTGATATAGAAAGTTCAAAGAACATAATTATTCACAATTCACATTTGAAACATTCATGTTGAATTACTCTCTCAACTATAAAAGTTAAAATTTGAGGATATTAAAAATAAGAAATTTAACTTTTCTCAACTCTGGAAATCTAGTGGAATCCTTTAAGTATGTGACTAATTGATTTTTTAGTGAATTTTTGTAGATTTCATGCAGAATATTTCAATCTTAATCACCATTATACCCCCTTCTCCATCGGCACCCAATCACAGCGCCCCTTCCACACACACACCCGGACAGAATTCACACACTCTGTCATTTGTACTAAGGCCTATTCAAGTTAGTGTTCCCGGACATTCTTTAGTGCAAGTTCATCCACTAAGGTCTAGTCAGCCTATCCAGAGTCCCTCAGTTTAAGAAGATTAGCTCTTCCTCACCGAACAGTAATATTGGCACCAAACAGCTGCCAATATTTCTCCAACAAAGATTGGGATCTGCTGTCCATTTCCTCAGGTCCATGCAGGCATTTTGTCTGCTTGAGTTTGCATGGTACCCTGAAAGTTTTTGTCTATATGTTGTTTAACCTTTCTAGTCAACTCACATGTAATTAATGTTAAAAAAGAAAGAAAGAAAAAGAAAAGATAGGACATCAGGTTTCCCTGACTTGCCCAGTTGTTGATGAAGCTCTGAGATTGGGGCATATGAATTAGACAATATTGGGCCATTTTTTGGTATAAAGCATGATATTTGCGTACAATTCAGTCTAATGTGATCTAATTATCCAACATGCTAAAAGGAAAGCAGTCATGTCAGGAACACTCTAGAGCCACCAATCCTTAGTTCTTCTGGAACTTTGCTCATGATGTCATAGTTTCATGCTGATCGTCCATCCTTCAAAGGACTCTGCTTTTAGGTTTTCTGTCCATAGACCTGGAGTTTCTTCGGCAGATGCTGTCCTGTAGACACAGAGGAAGCCCCTCCGTACTGCCGTCTCTCCTCAGGTGTGCTCCTCTGGCCAGAGGAAGTATTTTAGCTGAGTTTAGTCTGTTCTTACATTTAATGAATGCTTCTGGTTGCTTTGACATTGATTTACACAATTGATCATAGGCAGTATTCACAGGAAAAATGTTCTCCCCATATATTTAGTTGAAATTGGTAAAAATGTCACTTCTGGATAATTACTAAATGTCAACTTTTATGTCCACACAGCTTAATTATTCATAGAGATATTTATATCTCTTTTTCAGTCAGTTCCAGCTTAACACCTTTGTGAGACAAACTTCTTACAAAGACATATACTTTCACATAGGCATAAACAAATTGCTTAAATGGTTATTTTCTTTTTTCTAGAAAAACTTTGTTTCTATTTTATGTCTATGAGTGTTTTGCTTACATGTATGGAAGTGTACCACATGTGTGCAATGTCCATAGAGGCCAGAAGAGTGTGTGAGATCCTCTGGAACTGGAGTTATGAAAGGTTGTTAGCCTCCATGTGGGCAACTGAGCCTGAGTGCTCTGCAAAAGCAACCAGTGCTTGTAACAGCTAAGTCAGCATTCCAGCCCTGCAATTGTATTTTTAATTAATTAAAATTTTAAAGAGTTTATCCTAATATGGAACAGCAAGTACTCAGAACATTGCTTTTTAAAGAACTTACTTATATTTGCTGGCATGTTTTTTAAGAAGTGCTGAGAATCGGGTCCAGGATCTTGTGCATGCTAGACAGTCACTCTACCACTGAGCCATATCCCCAAACCCTAACTTACTTATATTTGAAAGCAGGTATTCTTTTGGGGGGGAGACATCTTTCTGAGCCAGTGTCTCCATGTAGCCTCAGCAGGCTTGGAACTTGCTATGTAGACCACCAGGCTGGCCTCCATCTCATAGAGATCCACCTGCCTCTGACTCCCGAGAGCTTGGGTTAAAGGATCGCACCACCATGGCCAGCTGAAAGCAGGTGTTCTTCATTATATCAAGCAAAAATCATAAAACTACATATTAGCTAGTGAAGAAACTGTCCAGGTATGATGGTGTGTGCCTGTAATTCTAGTATTCATGAGACCGAGGCAGAAGGATTGTAAACTCTATACCAGCTAGGTCCACAGAGGGAGTTCAAGAGTGGTTTGGGGGGCTGGATAACTGGTTCACTGGCTAAGATCACTTGCTGCTCTTGGAAAAACAATTGAGATTTGGGTCCCAACACCCACATGGCAGCTAATAACCATCCATAACTCAAGTTCCAGGGAATCCAACTTTCTCTTCTGGACTCCACAGGCACTGTATACACGTGGTACCTTTATGTAAGTACTGGCAAAACACTCATACAAACAAAATTAAAATTTAAAAAATACTTTTAACAAAAGCCTGGTTTGGGTAACCGAAGGAAAGCCTATCTCAAACAAATACTAAAACAAATTCAGTTCTTACTTCCCACCTGTGCCTCCAAGTCTAGTGTCCTAATCCATCTTTGTCAAATAATATTATTTGAAATCTTTCTGAAGAAAAGCTGAAGCTCTGTTAACCCTTCCCAGAATGTGAAAAGAGGTTGAATGATGACTCCAAATAAAGCAGCAAGAGGAGTTGAAATGTGAGGAAGTGACCATGATAGAAAGGAAGGTTTGCTTCAATGCAGACCATCCGCTGAAGGAACCGGAAACTTTCTATTCTTAGATTCTGCTGCAGTAAGGGTCTACTGTTTAGTGATTGTCATGTCAGCTATAGCAATACCCAAAGAGCGAGAGATGACTGTTGCAACCAAGCCCAATCTCTGAATGTCCACAGTAATCATTTGGGGTGATGCTGCTGCCTGGTTTGATGCCAACAAGAGCAAGCTTTGAGGCAGGGTTTGCTTTCCTGGCTAGCTTCTCAGCTCTCTCCTGGTGCACATTCATGGCTCTCAGGCAATTGGAAGTACATGGCTACTCACTTGTTCTTTATACACTGCCAGCTCTTGGCCTTGAAAAAGACTGTAGTAGTCTGGTGGCACATGTACTTGCAATCAAATAAATTGTTTTTTAAATTACATTTATTTATTTATGTGTGTGTGTGGAGGGGGAGGTGAGTGTGTAACACCTTTCCAGAGTCTGTTCTCTCCTTCTAGTATGTATGTCCCTGGGATTGAACTCAGGTCATCAGGCTTGGCAACAGGTGCCTTTATCTGCTGAGGAAAACAATGGAATTCTATTCAAGAAACCATTTTCTTCAGAGATAGAGTATTACTTAACACTGGCCTATAACTCTACCACATGTACATGTAAATATGCATTTTTATCTTCTATGGCATCGTAGCTGTTTTAATGGCTGTATTAACAAGTTTCACATTTTATTATATCCACATGTTGCTTCTTTTGCAAATGAACATTCTGCTGAAATGTATTCAGTTGGGAAGAATCTGACCTTTTCAAAAGAGCATTTCACGAATGTAGCAAATTATCATTCCTGGTATAAAACAATTAGGAAAATAGAACTGGTTGGTGATAAAAGCTGATCAAACCCACCAGTTGTGTAGGAGAATCAACCATAAATGTCAGTGACTCTAATAATCAGATGAAACATCAGCATTACTTGGCATTTCCTTCTTCACAAGTCTCGAAACATCACCATGGGCATCTGAAAGGGAATTAAGGGACCAGCAAGATGGCTCAGCAGGTAAAGGTGCTTGTTGCTCAAGCCTCATGACTTGAAGTTCATGTTCCCAGAACCCATATGGAACGAGAGAACTGACTTCCAACTTAAGGCATTGCTTGAATGCTGAACAATCTTAGTCTCAAATGCTACTGCAAATCCAATAATTCATTTAATTATTTCTATACATTTATTACCTATGATAAAGAGTCTTTGAGGATCTCAGAGACAGGCTATTTCTCCCAAGCTAACTTTGTAATTAAAATAGCAAGCTGGCTTACTCAATTAAAAAATATCTATAATTTGACTGCTATTTTTTTTTAAAAAAACTATTCATAGTTTATTCTCATCCATTGACTCAGTCCTCATTTTATAGGTGTTGGAGTAAATGTCTCGGTCAAATAAGCTGTTCAGAGAACTAAGATTACTTCCAATAAAGCACTAAAGATATTTAAATAGCCCTCATTGAAGAAAAATGTAATATTTAAAAAATACTATACATGTATCCTTACCATGTTAAAAGAGTAAAACCACATGAATGGAGTGTTTCTCAAGAATCTACAGAGAGAGAGTGATGAATTCTGCTTGGGTGTAATGTGGCATCTTCAGCTCACAGTCTGTTTCCAAAGCTGCTGTGCCCATTGACTTTTCATTTGAGTCTGCGCACTGCTGCATTTGAACGTGTTAGTCTGTATCTCTCTTCTGTTTTCATAGAGGCCCCCTGATAGCTACATCTGTGTCTATAGTCGCTTTACATTTTTTAAAATGAAGCTTCCTTCCAACACACACACACACACACACACACACACACACACACACACACATACAAATTCATAAACAGGTACAGGAATTTTCAAACAAATGTAAGCAGCACAGAATGCTGCATTCTTTTCTGGGAGCAGTCCCACCTTAGGACAGTGCATGCATCTACATGGCAGCTATTGACTGTGGGGCCAGTGTTCGTTGCAATAAGGTATTGAGCAAAGCCCAGCAACCCCGGAGACCCTGAAGGGACGGCAGGTGTCTGGCCTGCTCTGCCTGATGTGTGATAACCTGGCCCCAGGAATTCACTATAGATATGAATCTTCCTTTCCCCCACCCCAGACCAGGTTTTTGGGTTTCATTTCCCCATTCCTAAAGTTCCACAAGCTTCCCACCTTTAATCCCTTAACCCCACCTTTAATCCCTTAACCCCACCTCTAACCTTCCCAATGCCAAAATGCCTTCTTATAAAAACTCCTGTCTTGGTCCCAATAAACGATCTGCCCACCGACGCAGTTTCCCGGGTGTCATTTCCCGTCGCACTCTGAGCCATTCTGAGGACCTGTTTTACTCTCTGTTCTCTGGGACCGCCGGTGCGCAACGGCTGTCTCTGGAGAAGGAGCCCCACAATTGACCATTAAGCCATTTTTACACTCTACTGTACAAATAGCTGAGGCTTTCAGCTCACATTCTGGATGACTGAGGAATATCAATTTATGGAGATAGGGGTCTTCATTGGTGATATAAATATGTTTTACTTTGGACATAAGCACTAACAATGGTCTTTCATTTGTTTGTTTTTCTGTTTAATTTTTCATTCCAAAAACTTGGGGGCAGCATAAGAAAGAAAACTGCTTCAGTTGAGAGCTCCTCTTTGGTCCATTTCTGCTGTTATGGAAACCCTTCATTGGCAGTGTATTTCTCTGTCTGCATCTTTTGGATTGTTCAAGCAAGATCCTATAATAAAATTATAGCTGTAGTTTCACAAGGCAGGGCCGGAGCAACTCAGGATCCTGCTGGATTCTTCAGAGCCCCTTAGGGATGCATAGGTGGCAGGTGCACTTAATGAGTAGATACTATTATGAATGCAGGAGAATGAGCTTTGAGAGAACTTTGAAGTCAGGACAAAAGGACACTGCTGTTATGAATTAACCTGTTTTTCACAAAAGAGTATATTTGTGTATTGGCTAAGAAATGGACATGCAGGCTGGACAGATGGCTCAGTGGTTAGGGGCACTAGCTCCTCTTGTAGAGGACCCAGGTTTGATTCCCAGCACCCACATGGTGCGAACAACCATCCAGTTCCAGGGGAATTTCACACCCTCTTCTGGCCTCCACGGGCATTGTATGATATGGGTGCACTATACTCATACAAAAAATAACAAAATACTTTTTAAAAAGAAAATAGATATGTGGCCGCACAAACACATAATACTTATAGAAAAGGAGCGTATATGTTAGCCATTGTCCATCAGCATACATGCACCAATGTGTTGTGTTATGACAAACACATTCATTGTTCATATATACATGCATATGTTTTATGCACATATATTATATATACATGTGATACATATACATATATAAAAATATTGACTGAGCCGTTACTATGTGTGGGCACTATTCTAAGTGCTTTCTTTGATCATGCATTGTAATTATTACCACATCACACATGTGACAACTGACCACACCCATAGAAAGTGTCAAGGCCAGTATTTGAAATCAAGAGCTCTGGCCCCATCCTATGGCTCTCACTTCCTCTTGGTGGAGATGGTGTAGTTGATATCCTTTACTGGCATGGTTGGTTTAGTTGTTTGATGGGAGATACTGCTCAGAATCACAGGGAATCTGCTAAGAGACACAGAGAGATGGAACAGAGAATGCCCCATCTCCTCCCTGATTTCTGCCAATGAAGAAGATGGTATAAGGGAAGCCTATGGCTCATTTTTAAGTGCTACCAATGGGCATTTTGTTGGTGGGTGAAAGTTTTGGAAAATTTTCATAATGAATCGGGCCAAACCTAAGTAGTTAGGTAGGTGACCAACCTAAGCACTGCCATATTAGGACTCAGTAAAATAATATGAATTGTTTCTCCTCACTGGAGGTACTTTCAAATGAAGAGTGGTAGTACCCTTGGATGCCAAGTGGCTTGGAAGACTACTTATTTATTTATCTTTTGTTTTGTTTTGTTCTGCTCTGTTTTAATATTGCCCAGGTTGGCCTTAAATTCTCTACTCAGGCAAGGATGACCTCGAATTTCTGATCTTCCTGATTCCACCTCCTTATTCTTGGGATTTCAGATGTGCACCACCATACCTGGTGTACACGGTGCTGGAGATGGAACTCAGGGCTTCATGCAGGCTAGTTGAGCATTCTACCAACTGAGTGAGAAGTCCCAGCCCAAGAATAGTTCCTTATATGGATGCTTTTGTAATTAAACAAGATTTAAGAAAAACATTCATTTAGTTGGGGGATGGCACATGTGCATCAGTGCCTGCGTAGAGGTCAAGGGACAACTTGCAGGAGTCACTTCTTTCCTTTCACTGTGTGGATTCTGGGGCTCTAACGCAGGTCATCAGATGGGGCAGCAAGTACTTTTACCTACTGAGCCATCTTACCAGCTATTTATTTATTCATTTATTTATTATTCATTTGAGGAAAGCTCTCACTGTGGCACACTCTGTGTGTAGACCAGGGTAGCCTTGAACTCACAGAGATCTGCCTGTCTCTGTCTCTTAAGTGCTGAAATTAAAATCCTGTGCCAGTATGCCTGACTGTAATTATTTTTTAATAAAACAGAATGCATACAGTTCCATTACTTAGCAGCATACTCGAGATGACTTTGCATCATACCATAAGATCAGATGTGATGTCATAATCTAAAGATGGAAAAACTTGAATGTCCTGTGATTGTCTTAAAAATCCAAGGCCTCTTCATATATCACAGGGGTTCTACCACCATATCACACTCTTTGCTCCAAATTATTATTCAAGATAATAACGAACATCTCCCTGTGCCATAATTGTAGTCATATAGCTTTCAACACACCCACTTTTGTTGACAAATATGAAGTACCTGTCATCTAAATAGAAAGTAATAAAATATATTACATATTTTCCTTACACTGTTAGACACTGGAGCCACTAATTCTGCAGATCTCGTCTTTACCTTTCCTCAGGCCAAGATAGTAGAACTGGAAGTAATACATTAAACTAGACATCTATAATCTTTTTTGTTTGACTTTTTCTTGACACAGGGTCTCGCTATTGTTGACCAGGCTAGCCTTGAACTCCTAGCAATCTTGCCTCCACCTCCAAAGTCTGAGGATCACAGGAGCATCGCTTGATTGGTTGAAATATAGAAATACCTTTTAGTGGCCAACAATGAAGAAAACTAAGAAAAATCATTTTCACATTTAATTTAAGCAGCACTTTCCAGAATGGAATTTTAGAAGTAGGAAAGCAATAGTTTCTGTTTTACACTTAGATTTATTATGAATTAAGCTATCTAATTTAGTAATATTGTTCATCCTTGCCTATCTTGGCAATGGTTTGCTCATTTATGAAAAGAAAAGGGTAGCAGGACAAAGGAAATATGGAATAGCCTGTGTAGTTGGTGGCTGGGGACGGACTCAGGCTGGTAGCATCTTCAATGTCACAGCTTAAGGCAATATTTCAAGCCAGGTGATTGATTGGCTATTGGTGAATAACATTCACATTTTCTTTATCTCCATACATTTTCCAGCTCCTTGAAAACAAACAACATCCACAGTGAACACAGGGCAATAGAACGGGTTTTTTTTTTTTTGAGAGAGAGATTTTCATTGACTCCACTACATTTTGTGGGTCACATATTCCAGCTCTAAATGGAGCTTGCTCTGGTGATTTTCCCAGTCAAGTACTAGGGAAAGCACAGAACTCAAGCTTTGTCCAAACACTTAGATTGTATTTTCTTTAAATAGAGTTTGAGATGGACTGATGTTAAATGCCTAGGCCTAGGCTCAGCCACCCATCCCTGATATGCCAATTATAAAGACAAGTACTGTTACAAAGTGGAGAGAGAGTTATCCAATGTGGCCATACTGGAAAGAAGAGCAGGTGAAGAAGTCCAGTGGCTGTAAGTGTCCTCAGGATACTGACATGAGCTTTAGGCTTAAATAGAGAAAGAATTGACTTGGGTATGGAGAAGAGATCTGCATAATTAGCTGGTCCCAGTCAAGGTGTGGTCTGGTGGATCATTGCCTCAGCTCTGTTCTGGAAGATGGACCAAAGGAGTCCTTACAGCTGTCATCACTTGAGAAGAGTACTCTGATTGCTACACTTCTGCTTCAGGGTGTAGCCTTGGCCTCATGGGGTAATTATCCTCATAAAGAGAACGGCCCCTCCCACATTTTGTTTTTCTAAACTTCAAGGCCACTGTAGGTGTAGGACAATACCTGAACTCTGTGTCATTAGCCTTGGAGGGAGATGAGCTGGGTTAGGCATGAGTCTTTAGACAGGCCCTCCTGAGTAATTAACATGTCTATGCAGAATCAAGCAGGGGTCTGACCCAAAGTAAAGGAGATAGGTACAATGTGTAGGCATAGGTGCCAGGCTTTCATCCTGTGTTTAGTTACCCTGTGAGCCCAAGCAAAGAGTCAGTGCTTTTCAGCAAAAGCAGCTTCTAACTGCTTGTTTCAAATTTAGTTGGAACAGCAATTATTAAGGGTGTAGATGACAGGTGTTACTTGGCTTCTGTTGTTGCCTTTGAAAGATGGCAGTCATTAACCATTCTGCTTTGAGCTAGTTAAAATTAAATGAAATGGGGGCTGCAGAGATGGCTCAGCAGTTAAAAGCACTGTCTGCTCTTGCAGACACCCTGGGTTCAGTTCCCAAAACCCACATGGCAGCTAACAACCATCTGTAACTCCAATTCCAGGGGATCTGACACACTCTTCTGGCCTCCATGGGCAGTGCACACAGGGAGTGAACTGACATACAGATAAAACACGCATGTTTAAAGTTGTCAGTAGCTACACATGGCTAGAGGCTATTATATTTGACAACCAAATATTGTACATTTTCATTATCATAGACACACACACACACACACACACAGACACACACAAGACACCAAATGACACTGCTCTCAAGCAGGAGGTTTGGGATGGGAGTTAATCATGGATTCTATTCCAACTTGGGGCCATTAAGGCTCTCTGACCTCATCTTGGAACCATTGGAAGTTTCAGTGAACGTGTCAATACCACAACTGTGACTCCCATACCCTCCCATTTAGTGATATTTTGACGCTCATGTGAGGATTGTGATTGTGTAGAACTGTGTCATCTTATGGTTGTGGGTATGTCCAGCCTGCAGTTTTCTCATACCTCCCAGGTGACAATTTTTCGGTGGAGCAATATGACTTGAAGATGAGGCTACCAAAGCAGGGTCCACCCCATGTTGCACATAGTGCCTGATGGTGTCATTTTGCATAAAGTCAAAGATGTGTTCCCAAAGTTGTTCTCAACCCAACTGTGCACCCGTCCCACCTGGAGAACTTTAAAATTGCTGTTGCCTTGGTCCTGCCCCCAGAGATTGGAGTGTAATTCTCTGGGGTGCTACCTGGGCATGGGGAGCATTTGAGCTCCACATGATTCTCAGGTGCATCTGGCTGCACTGGGCTAGCCTACACCCAGTGATAAGAAATGGCTTCTTTTTGAGTGGCCCAGGCATTGCTTGTTAAAAACCTACACCAGCCTGGACAGAGGTAACTGATGGTTTTCACAAGGTCCTGTCCAGGGCCTTTGTTTGCTTGTTTTTCTCAAAGTAGCTGAGGATGACCTTGAACTCCTGATCATTCTGCCTCTACCACCCAAGTGCTGAGATTACAGGTATATGCCACCATACCTCATGTATGTAGCACTGGGTAGGAAGAAAGCTGAAAAGATGACTCGACTGTGAAAAAAGGACTTGCTGCTCTTGCAGAGGACCCAGGTTCAGTTCCCAGTACCCACACAGCGGATAACCACCACCTGTAATTCCAGTTCCGCTGGATCCTATTCCCTCTTCTGGCCTCTGGGGGCATTGTATACACAGATGCACTTACATGCAGGCAAAACACTCATACACACAAAATAAAATAAAAACCATGTAATACTAGAGATTGAATGGAGGGGTTCATGCATGCAATGCGTGCAAGAACTTTACCAGCTGAGCTATATCCACACCCACCTCCTTTACCCCTCTTCTGTAAACAAGGTTCTCTCTCTCTCTCTCTCTCTCTCTCTCCCAAACTGACTTCAAACTTATGAATCCCTCCAAGGACTGGGATTATAGGCATGTACCAACACCGTTGGCTCAGGTCCACATTTTTGTGACTGATATGAATCCACGCCAAGGACATGAGTCAGACCCGTGGATGATGAAGAGCTGAAAAGGGCAGACTGGCTGACAGGTGCTGAAGGCAACGTTGACAAGTTAGAAGGAATGATGCTTGAATCTAAGAAGTCCAAGAGGGAGAAAGAGAAAACCATTTGATTACTTGAAATAAAACCAACTGAACATGCCTAAGATGTGCGACGCCTAGCCAAACAGCTGCAGGGAGGGTTGGGTAGACGGACAGCTGCAGTGGTTGAGAAGGGGCCCTTAGAAGCAATCCTGGGCCTTTGAGACAGTCCTGGGCTTGAATCTAGATTCCATGTTTTTTGCAGGATGATCTGAGACATATTTCTTAACCTCTGAACTTCATTCTCCCCCTCCATGTAGCAGTAATAAGAAAAGTCACCTGTCTCATCCCGTTAGAGTGATAATTAGATGAGTTATGTAAACTTCAATTACTGGCCCACAGTCAGGAAGTATGATTATAAATAAAAACATGGGATGTATCCCAGCTGGTACAGTGCTTGCCTAGCATGTACAAAGCCGTGGTTTCCAGTCCCGGAAACTAGGCATGGTGGTGCCTGTAATCCTACCACTCAGGTTATAGAGGCAAGAAGATCAAAATTTCAAGGTCATTTGGGTTACAAAGAAAGTTAAGAGACCAGCCTCGGCTACATGAGACCCTGTCTCAATAAAATTAAGAAAAAAAATGAAGCTGAATGATAGACTGAGGAATCATTATAAGGAACATGACAACTAAATGTCACATGAGATCCTGAATTGCATGCTGCAACAGACATTAGAAGAAAACCTAGTGAGATCCAAGCAAATGGCTTAGTTAACAGCATTGTGCCCATGTCAGTTTCCTGGTTTTCATGAGTGTACTATGGTTATATAAATTACTGTTAGGGGAAGCTTGGTGAAGCGCATACGGTCGTTTTCTACTGTTTTTATAGTTTGTTTTCTCTACCTAAAATTCTTAATATTATTATTGGTCTGGGGGGGGCATGCTTATAGACAGGATCCCATATACCTCAGGCTAATCCCAAGCTCCCGATCCCCCTACCTCCTCCTCCCAAGTATGAGATTACACACTTACACTTACGGCTTTTTCTATATAAAATTATATTTAAAGTACACAAAAGTTTTAAGCAGAACTATCCTCGGTATTATGCCATGCTAGGATAGAATTCAGTATTTCATGTATGCTAGGCAAGCACTCGTACCAAATGAGCTACATCCCTAGCCATAGACCTCAACTCAGTTTAAAGAGTACAAGTCAGGTATTTTTGTAGCATGTTCATCAATTTGGATTTATCTGTTGTTTTCTCATGATCAGGCTGTATATATGGGGCACAAATACCACACATATGTCGTGAGGGGACAGGGGATGTTAGTATATCTCAGTACTGCTACTTTTAACCTTAATCATTTAGTTAGGGTTAAGTCTATAGTTTGGGGAATTTTTCTTTTAAAGAATCTTCTAGAACACTTAAATTCACAGCAAAATTAAGAGGAAGGCACAGAAATTTCACACATACCTACTTCCCCTACACACACATTACTTCCCTCAAGTTTGGATCTGTTTTTACAAATATCTTTGATAATGGACATCATTTGTGTGCTACATTACAATATTAGAATGATGTGGGGAAAATTATGCCCATGTCTAAAATGGTTTCAAATAGCCCATGTTTTTGAATTTGGGCATAATTTTTATAATTTTCTTTCTTTAATCTAATTTTCACTCTCAATACACCTCATGGGTTTCGAGAGGTCTATGGCTGGCTGTGGTTGAGAAAGCAGGTAATCAAGTTGTTAACAATTGTGTGGAAAGTAGAAAGGCCAGGCTACAATTCAAGATAAGAGAGTTCTCAGGAAAATATGTACGTTAACTAGAGTGCACATCCTTTGAAGCATTTTCTTTCTGCTCACTTTCAAAACAGCACATTATTTACAGTGCCTCTTAAAGCTACATGAACACAAACTTGGACTGGAATCTAATTTTGAGTATAAATGAAAAAAAGTAATTTTAGCCAGATATAGAAGCAAACACCTGTATCCCAGTACCTGGAAAGTGGAGGCAAGAAGATCAGAAGTTCAAAGTCATCCTCGACTACTCTTAGGTAGAGTTTGAAGCCAATCTGGGTTTAGGAGAGCCTGTCTCAACAACAAACAAACAAGGTGATTTGTAAAATCAGGCCAACCTGGATTTCAAATTGTGGCATTATCTCTTACCAGCAAGATCCTTGGCTTCTCCAAGCTGCAGTCTCCACCCCAGAAAAGCTCCCCTGGGGTGGACAGGAAGAGCCAATGAGAAGATGGGAGTGTTGAGCACTATCAAGAAGGTCCTGAGCTTCAGACGGACATTTCTATCAGTGATAGACTGCGTACACTACAATGTTTCCACAAGATTAGAGTGGAGAGAAAGCCGGACATAGTGTCTGATGGCTAAAAACCCCAGCACTTGGTAGCCTGATGAAGGTAGATTAGGAGTTCCGGGTCATCTAAGGGTACAGATAGAGTTTGAGATCCTATCTCAAAACAAACAGCAAACCAACAAAAAAGTGATGGAACTGAAAAATTCCTATCATTTGATGACATAAATATTGTACAGAAATATATCACTCATGTAAAGCTGCTATAAAGAAACCTACCATGGGGCTGGAGAGATGGCTCCATAGTTAAGAGCACTTACCATGCAATCATGAGAACCAGAGTCTGGATTTCAGAATCCATATAGCAAACTGAGTGCTCCACATACACCTGAAAACTCAGCTCCAAGAGTAGGGAGGGGAGACAGGAGGATCACTGGGGCTTGCTGGCTGCTAGCCTAGCTGAGAAAATATGTCCAGGGAGACCCTGCCTGAAAGGAATAGGCAGAGGAAAACAGAGAAGGACACTGGACATCCTCCTCTAGCCTCCTCTTGTGCATAGGCATACACATTCACACAAACATGCACATACACTCACACAGGCACAGACACCCACCAATCAATCAATAAAATGCTTTTAAGAAGTCTGTCATGTTCTCAGTTAAATAAAAGCATAGCACATGCAAATTACATACAAACTATAATACTTGGTAATGCCAACTAATGAATATGATATTGCTTTAATATTCACTGTAGTTTTAATCACTGTTTTACAAACTATTCCTTCTACTTACAAAGCAAAAAGCTCACTGTAAAAGAGTGTACTGGGTTAAGCTGGCAGCAGCCTCACACTCATTGCCTAGTCTTCTCTTGGGCTCGATTTCATTTCATGTTGTTCTGTTCATCAAGGTCCTAGGAGTCTGAGGCTCTGCCATGTGCATACGGGAGAATCTAGGTGCATAGTAGGCCGAAGCACTTAAGTTGGGGTAAGCACACTTTATGATGTCCAGACAATGACTGGGTTCTCGGTATATTGCCAAGAGATGCAGTAGTATACAGGGTAAGATTCCAATAAACACCAATTGCTGTCTGATATTATACCACACAGGCTCTTATGGCCACTTAAAAGTAAGACTTGATGGAGCACAAAAGGATAAATAATTAGCTTCACATTCAAATGAATCTGCAAGTGTGTTGTAGAACTAATAGGAACCACAGAATCAGGAACAGCAGAAGACTCTTTCAGACACTGATTCCCTCACATTTAAGGGCAGTTAGATTATTCTCAAGTATTTTTTTTCTTTTGCCTTTGTGGTCATTATTCCTAAGGTTCTGGAAATAGCTTTAGAATACAAAAGGGCATTTTCCCCATAGCTACCACACAACTTGACTTTAGTGTCTCATGTCTATAATTCCAGATCTCAGGAAGCCTAGGCAAGAGGATTTCTTGAGTTTAAGACCAGCCTGGGCTTATAGTGAGTTCCAGGTAAACCTAGGCTACCTAACAAGACTGTCTCAAGCTCCTTCTTTCCCCGTGCCCAAAACTTCCTATGACATAATTTAATAATAAAAGAGGCATATATGAGGGTTCAAAAGCTTATCAAAATTGTTCTTTGGAGTTAATATGGGAATAATTTGATCACCAAAAAGAGCGTATGAACTTGGGCAATTTTTCCTGTCTCAACTCAATTTTTAACTATTCAATATGACTGATGACTTTCTTCCCAAATATGAAGGCCAAGAGGCCGAGCATTTCTTAGAAAATAAAACAAAAAAGACCACTTGGGAATGGAGCTCAGCACCAGAGCACTTGACTTCCAGGCATGAAATTCTAGGTTCAGTTCCCACTAGTGGCAGTAAACAAACACAAATATTGATAAAAAGGGCTAGATTATCTCTTTGTCTAGTTAAGCTGTGGTTTGAAAGGTATTAGAATATGTGATTGCCATGCAGTCTATCTCTTGATTATAAAATTTCCTCCAGTCATACATTGTTAGTTTGAAGTAGTCTCTTTATAGTTTAGCTCTATGAGAAACTTGACTTTTTAAAAATATGGATCAAATCTTCAAAACATAGTGGCCAAATTGAAATTCCCTTCCCCCTCCAAAATAGGGACATGGTGTCCTTGAAACAGCCAGACCTATACTAGATTCCATTTTAATGCTGAGCCTCTAGAAAGGGTCTTTAGAATTAAATTTGGCTATTAGCCCAGATTTACTCAAATTTGTAACAAGCTCAGCTTTGTATTCCAGCATGCCCCTGGTCCCCAACATTGTAAGTGATTAGGGGAGGGGAAGTGGGAAGAGGTACAGAAACAAAAGACAAAAGCAGCTGCTAGGGAGAGAACCCAGTGAACGGGGAGAAGAAAAACAATTCTCTCACAGCAGCTGTGCAGATTCTCAAAAGACGCAAGCAGGCCTCCGTTTGTGCTGGATCGCCCTCTGGTAGTTCTGAAGATTTCAGGATGTTCTTTACTGGTGGAGTGTGTGTGTGTGTGTGTGGTGTGTATGTATGTGTGTGTTGTGTTTTGTGTGTGTGGTGGTGTGTGTGTGTGTGTGTGTGTGTGTGTGTGTTATACAGTCTATGTAGGAAGTGGGTACATTAATGCAGAAATGAAATTGGTTTAAGAGACCAGTGACTGACTCCTGTATCAACACAGCTTTGTCTGAGCTTTATCTGGTTTTAAAATTCTGGGCTGTTTAATAGTCCTCATCAGGATGAGTTCCTAAGGTGATTATAATTATGATTATGCTTTCTTCTTTGTATTTTAATTTTAATCCTGTTGGTTCATGAATAAAGGATATAGCTAATTCAACCCAAATCTTTTCAAGTTCAAAATGAAATGTTTTTTTTTTTTTTTTGCTTTTTTTAATGGATGGCCATTGAGGGACAACGAACTGGACAGGCAGCATAGCAAGGCCTTTTAAAAACAGCAATCTATTTTTTAAAGGTTTTATTTATTTTTGTTTCATGTGCATGAATGTTTTGCCTGCATGTATATAAGTGTACCTTATGTATGCCTGGTGCCCATTCAGGCCATAAAAAGGTATAGGATCTCCTGAAACTGGAGCTACAGACTATTGTTAGCCACCATGTGGGTGATGGGAACTGAATCTGTGTCTTCTGCATGAGCAGCCAGTGCTCTAAACTGTGGAGTTATCAGTCTAGTACTGTCTATATCTATTTTGTGGGATGCTATTGATCGAAAAAGTCAGAATTATTGGCTACAGACGTAGTTCATTTGGTAGAGTACTTGCTTCACGTTTTAGGAAACTCCAGGCATAACCAGGCATGGTGGGTGCATGCCTGTGGTCCCAGCACTGGGAAGGTGGAAGAACAGGATGAGAAGTTCAGTTATCCTCCGCTAGGCTAGCCGATTTTCTGTGAGATGCTCGTCTCCATGGTTATGGGTGACTCATGTATGTGTAATACTTCTATCATGGCACCCCTTGGCCCTTCATTTTACAAGGAAACAGAAATTTTCTCATACTGTCTTAGCCACTGAGGTTAAATAAACTGTAAAGAATGAAAAGGAATTCTTAATAGAATAACATTTGAGCACAGAAAGCTAGGACCTTCTAGAGGCTATGACACAGCTTTGTGTATCAAATAATTTGATTTTTGTTTACTTTGCAGTGCTGGCAATTGAACTTGGGGCCTCAAGCATTCTAGGCTAGTACTCTGTCACTGAGCCACACACCCAGTTCACATAAATCATTTGATTTTTCTTGATGGTACATGTAGGCTTAAAGTAGAGGACACCTACTCTGGACCCCACTGCCTCCTGGGTCCAGAGATAAATTGCTTGCATATTGAGCTACCTCTGCCTTAAATTAGAGGAGTTCAGGAGGCCTGAAGGGTAGTCGAGGTTCTAAGTGCTTGCTGGGTCAAGCCTTAAGGATCAGCTTGGACTGTTCAGACACCCACCTCCTGAGAGTCAGGCCTGAGCCCCACCTGATCCCTGAGGTTCAGAGAGTCCTAGATCATTGAATGTCCCTATTTCTTCACATTTATGACCTGCTCAGCCTTCAAAGCCCTGTGTGGGTCCCACTGATCTTCCTCTGGCTCTGTTACCCCTGGTACAAGTCACAGTCACTCACCCCAGACCCTCCTTGTTCAAGTGTTATATTTGTGTCTATATCGAAGTCCCTGTAAGAACATCAGCTCTGAAATCTGCTGGGTCTATGATTTGTTAATGGAAAGAGTCCCTACTCCTACACAGTGACACATTGGTGTTGGATAGCCATGACTATGAAGATGACCTTGAACCACCCTGACCAAGCCTGCATCTCTTCCTGGAGGCTGGCCTCACGTTGGAGAATATCCAAGAGCCTGCACAGCAAAACGATAATGAACAAGAGCTTAGGGGCAGAATGCTGATGAGTCCGTTCTGCTAACTATGTGCTTGGGAAGAGCCTATCTTTATTCTCCCTGAACTCCAATTTCCTCATTGGTGAATTGGGAATTGTACTTATTTGATAGAATGTAGCCAAGACTAAATAACAGACTGACTCAAGGAAGCATGGCTGGCCTGGTGCATGGCACATGTTCATTACTTTGGAGGTAATATTTGCTGGGAGTCATCAATAGTTTGGATGCTACTGATTAGCCTGGTGTAAATCCAAGGTCTAGGGCTGGCCCCATGAACTCAGAAGTGCCCCAAGATCCTGATGGGAGAGAAAAGGATGGAGGTTTTAGGCCTGTATCAAAGAACACATACCTGCCAGAGTCACAGTGGACCAGGAGAGGATCCTTTGAACAAAGTGATGACGAAGCATGAGGCAACTCTGTCCAATTCCATCACCTCTTATGATTCTGACCTCTCCGTTGGTTATCCTTAGTACCTAATGTCCAGCTGCAGAGAGTCCTGAGATAGCTCCAACATCGTAAGCCTAGAAAGACTGATTGTGATCCCCCTGAAAGGCTAGGGAAATGACTCAGTTGGTAAAGCGCCTGCCTTGAAAGTATGAGGACTTGAGTTTGATTTCCAGAACTTGTGTCAAAAAGCCAGGCATGGAGGTGTGCGCCTGTAATCCCAGCACTAGGGAGTCTGAGACAAATGAGTTCCTGGGGCTCGCTAGTCTAGCCTACTGTGTGAGCTCCAGGCCAGTGATAGACACCACCTCAAAAACCAAGGTGGATGATAATGTCTAAGCAATGACATCTGAGGCTTACCTCTGGCTTCCATGTGCACCTGCACACATTCGTACAAGGACACAGACACAGACACACACACACACACACACACACACACACACACACACACACACACACATAAGGATCCCTCTAAGGATACATCATATGTGCCTCTTTTTGTCTTGATGGTGCTGCATCCTCAGTGCCTTCTCTGTAGGACTGAATCCTGTGGGCTTCCTATGATTCAAGGTCTGTTGCTGTAGGTCATGTGATTGTGATGACAGTGAATCACAGGAACTGTCGAGGCCACTGAGCTAAGAAGAGATGGGTTTCGGTGGCATGGCTCAGCATGAGCTCTGTGTGGGAGTCACCGGCCCTGACAGGTACAGACAAGAGCCTGAGTTTCTCAGAGACTTGTTGCTGGCCTTTGGGTAGTTCCTGCTGTCCCAGCTATTGTAACAGAGTACAATTAGTGTTGGACTAACCATCGGAGACCTGGAACCTCTACTACCTCTCTGATCTTGGGCAATCCACTGAACATCTATGTGCTTAAGTGACCTTGACAAAAATAGGGTAATCTCCTCCCTAAGGAGTAAATAAAATGATGGTGAGAAGTCATTTTATGGGCAAGCCATTTTCATGCATGCCATGGGAAACAAGCTGAGTCTATCTAAAAACTTAATCCAGTGTACATTTGTGGAATCGCCTTTGGGAACAAATTAAGTGGGGGTAAACATCTATTTAGGCCTGATGTATTTCTCACTTGTTTTTGAAGGCAGCCAACAGTCTTGTTAAATAGGATCCTATTTGTATTTCTCCATTGAAGGATTTGGTTACAGATCCTACCTGTGATAACTTGTTGCTGCAGATTGCTGGACAAGACCAAAGCAAGGAAGGATTTCTTTTAGATTACAGTTCTAGTCCATCATGATGGGGAAGGCATGGTGGAAGGCGTGTGACGTGCCAGATTGTGTCTACAATCAGAAAGGAGACAGCAATGAATTCCGGTGCTCGAGTCGCTGTCTTCCTTTTATTCGGTCGAGGACTACAGCCTGTGAAATGGTAGCTCCCACAGCTAAATGACTCTTCCCACCTCAATTAATCCAATCTGGATAGTCCCTCATAGACATGTCCAGAGGCTTGTCTCCTAGGTGATTCTCAATCCCATCAGGTTGACAGTCAGTATTAAGCATTACACACTACCTCAGTGATGGTATCCCCGAGTAACAGAAAAACCACAGACATGGTCAGCTATGTGTCTCCTCTTACTCAAGTCTAGTGCTCACATCACAATTCTGAACTTAGACCAATCAGTAACGAGTCTCGATCTGAGAAACATATACTTGTAGTGTGAGCTTGCATTGTCATCTTTTACTTCTCTTGTAACAATAAGTCTCTAAACTCAGAGATCATCTAATTAATTTGTATTAAGAAATAAAATCAACAGGCATATTTAGGCTTGTTAATCTCTTTCCTGATTGGGAAAGTTTCCTAGCACAAGGTAAAGCATTTGGCCTAGTGCCTGTACACATTGAGTACTTTGGAAGTAGGGAGTTAGTAACTAGTTAAGCAGAAAGAAATAATAAGGGGACATCACCAAAGGGGTTCCATGAGAAGCCTGGCTGAGTTCCCAACCAGGGTCTCAGGGTCTAATCCAAAAGTGGACTTGACTCAGAATCCCCAGGACAAGTAAGCATGAGTCTTTGGACTGCGCCACGTGACCTTGTCTGTCTGTCTGGACTTCAGAACAAGTGGTCCTCACTCATTCCTGGCAGATTTAGGGATAAAAATGGAAAGAAAGCAAGTCAGATGACTCTCAAGTTTCCTCTAGCACCACAACAGGAAGAAAGGATTGAGCAAGAACCATATTTTAGACCCCAGAGAATGAATCTTCTTTCAAGACAAGGAAGTGGGACATTCCAGGCTGTCACACAAGAAAACTAAGGCATCAAAATGAAAGCTTGAGGAGGAAATTAATTTATCTCTGACTTTGCAGAAGCAAGGGAGATACCTGCCTGTGTATCACGTCTCCCTTAGTGTTCAGCATATTGATTTTCTATTTTTCTTGTATTTTTACAGTCACCTCAATGAGTGTTTTATGCTGAGGCCATACAGGATGTTTCCCACAAACAGACAGGTTATAATTAGGGTTTAATCTGCATCCACGTTTGCATTCAATTCCCAGTTTTCAAACCCTGCTTAGGTAATTTCAAGCTATATTATCTCATCCCATTCCTAAAACAACTTCTTCTCGGAGTTAGATAATGAGGCTCCCGCAATTCAAGAACACTGCAGGCCACACAGGGGTTTGTAGGTCTGTCTAGAACCTTCTCCACAACGGCCTCCCATGTTCAATACATTGTATAACTTCGTGGATTGTTGAGCTCTGTGGAAACTGAGGAGTGGAATTCAATGTTATTGGTTGGAACACAGTGTCATGGTGGGAAAATGAGCTTCTAGTAAGCTCTGTATGGGTACTTCAGACTATAATTGGGTCTAATTCTGAGCTAAAATATCTTCAATAAAAAGGATATCTGAGATTAAGAAATTGAAAAAAACCCAAGAGTGATTATTATTAAGCCAAACTGTATGAATCACATTGTGGCACAAGTGACTGTTCAGGTCTTTTGCACCAAACTTTCCATCTGATTTCATGCTATTTATTGCTATTTTCAAGATAAGATAAGAAATGCATATCTCTTCATAGAGGTTTTATAATATAATAAAGTTCTATTTGTGACTTACAGTCATCTGTACAAGAAGGAATAGATTTATTTGCCAAGGGAGCAAAATTAATGACATTTAAAACTCATAACTGAAAAGGATGATTAATGGAAGCAGAAGAAACTAGCATTTCCTGAACACACCCTTGGTGCCAGGTCTCGTTGGATGTCCTCCAGTAGTTGCTTCATCGCAGCCTCATGGCAACTCTCTCAGGTGGTAGGTGGGGAATTGAGGCTTAGAAGTGACTGACTCCAAGTCATGGCTCTGCAGAGCAGTGTGAGCCCCAGGCTCTCCTCTGCCTGCACTGTCCACTGACTTTCCTGCTCTGTACATGTTTGCTTCTGTCTTCTGTGTTTTATTGATCACAATTTGTGTATTCAACAAGGTTAAATTGGTGTCATTAAAAATTTATTACATGTATGTGTTTATTTATTTGGGGTAGGTTTCAACACAGTGGAAGCCAGAGGATAACTTTTGTGAGTTAGTTCTCTGTTTCTACCCTATGGGTCCTAGCTATTAAACTCAGGCTTGACTGTAGGTGCCTTTACCTGCTAAGGTGTCTCAGTGATCCTCAACTGGCATCTTAGAATTCTTTGCCTTGCATCATATTTTTAAAATATTTTAAAATATTTTAAAATTATTTTATATGCTGGAGTAAAACACATCTATGTAAGTACATCCATGTGTGTAATGTCCATGGAGACCAGAAGTGGGCATCACATCTTCTGAAACTGGTGTTACAGATGTTGTGAGCTTCCATGTGGATGCTGGGAACCAAACCTGGGTCCTCTGTAAGGACAGCCAGTGCTCTTAAGTGCTGAACCATCTCTCCAGCCCCTTAGTTTTCATTTCAAATTATGAGTATGTGTCTGTAACTGCCTGTGCACATGTGAGTACACATGCCTGCAGAATCCAGAAGAGGGCATTGAACACCCTGGAGCTGGAGTTACAGATTATTTTATTTGTTTTTCGTCCTTCATTGTCAACCTTTTGCTCTTTTTCTGGTGCTGGGAATAAAACGTAGGGCCTCAGACATGCTCTGGATGAGCCAGACTCCCAGCCCAACATGTGTCACCTCTCCTGCCTTTTTTTTTTGGTTTTTTTTGTTTTGTTTTGTTTTTGTTTTTGTTTTTGTTTTTTGAGAAAGGTATTCTCTGTAGTCCAGAATGGAAAGGAACTCAATATGTAGACCAGGCTGACCTTGAGCTCATGATGATCCTCCTTCCTCTGTCTCCCAAGTGCGGGGATTATACACATGAGTCTCTGTGCCTATCTTTCTCTGTCATATTTTTATATTTTGTGTAGGAGTGTATTCCCTGCATGTATGTAAGTGCACCCTTGTCATTGAATGCCCTCGGACATCTGAGGGTCAGATCCTCTGGAACTGGAGTTATGGAGAGTTGTTAGCCATCGTGTGGGTCCTGGGAATCAAACCTAGGCCCTCTGCAAGAGCAGTTCGTGTTTCTAACCACTGGGCTGTCTTTCCAGCCACCTCCATGTCGCATAACATAACCATACTATATGCAGATAGCGTGTCCCTTATCTAAAAACACCTGGGACCGGAAGTGTTTCACATTTGGTTGCTTTTGAGATTTGAGGATATATGCATAAATACTGCTGGTTGAAAAAGCCCTGCTCTGAAATTCAAAATATGAAACTTTTTCAGCATCAGGTTGGCATTCAAAAAGTTGAAGATTTGCTGGGCTGGGGAGATGATTCAACAGTTAAGAGCATGCACTACTCTTACAGAGTTTGGTTCTGAGCTCTGAGCACCCAAGTCAGGCAGCTCAAGATCACCCGTAACACCAGCAGCAGAGGATCTGAAGCCCTCATCTTGGCCTCCAAGCATTTCTGCATTCACTTGTTCATATCCACACACATTTGCATAAAAATGAAAAAAATCAAAGGAAAAAAAGAACAAAAACCTACAGATTCAGGAGCGTTTGGAATTTCTGGCTTAGTGATGCTCAATCTGTATCTGTTTATGTAGTATGTGTGTGCTTTGCATATAAAGAGAATTTACTTTCCACCTTCAAGAACTCATTTTCATCATATCGAGAGTAATATTGTATATTTTCTGTCTCCAGTTGTTTTCAATAAATAGATCTGCTTTAAAAATTGATGTCAGCCTACTTTCAGATGACATTCTTAAGTCTACAAGTAGTAACTACTGTTGCTGGGTTGTGTTTCCTCGTGACTTATGAATGAGTCTGATATGGTAGTACAGCTAAGTGACCGTGCAGAGCTATTCCTGATGGGCCAGTGGAGCATAAGGGTGATCACAGTATTCCCTGTATGTCAGTATCTTTCTATGAAGACAAAAAGAGTCCACATCCAGCCCCGCCCCAACAAAACCAAATGAAAATAATGCACTGTTGAATATCAAGTGTACCTCCTTAGCTAGCATATATTTTAGTTATCTTCCTTATAAAATACCAAATGAGTTATACCAAAATAGGGTAGGTAGTGCTTCTCGAATTTAAATGTATATGAGAATCACCTGCAGGCCTGGGCTAGGGTCCATGAGTTTGCAGTTCTGACAAACTCCAGGCGATGAAGGTGCTACTTGATCAAGCAACTACATTTTTGTTTGTTCATTTGTTTGTTTGTTTGTTTAGCCTTGTAGAGCTAGGAGTGCTGGGCCCAGGGCCCCATGCATACCAGGCAAGTGCTCTACCACTGAGCGACACTGTCAGCCTAGTAACTATATTTTAAACAGCAATATCCTAAGAAAGTATGAAGACAAACATCAGGGTCCTCAAACTATTTTTATTTTACTATCATTTTTTTCTGAGACAGGATCTTGTGAACTCTGTGGTCAAAGGTGATCTCGAAATTCTTATCCCCATGCCTGTACCTCAGTAGTGCTGGGAATAAAGGCATGCACCACCACTTCCAGTTTATGCAGTAATGGGGATTGGACTCAGGGCTTCCTGAATGCTAAGCAAGTTCTCTACCAATTGAGCTACATCTCCAGCCATCAAACTAATTTCAGGATTTCACAAAGTCTAAAGTAGTCTCAACTGGGGACAATTTGTTGCCTAAGGACCAGATGTATTTGGTTGTCATGGCTACATGACACTAACACTTACTGGGTTGAGGTGGGGAATCCCTCTAAATACACTACAGTGCTGGGATAGCCTCCACCACCGTAGAGCTGTTATGGTCCCAAAAGTCAGTAGTGCTGAGATTAGAAACTTGAGATCACACACTCCCACTAAGACATCACAGGCTCACACAAATCCCCTCTCTTCCACCAGAATAATCTCACGCCCAGCTTGTTGGTAACCACGTAATTTGTAGTTGTGAAACTTAGCAATTGACATGAATAGATATGTCCAATTGACTTAAAGTGAGAGAAGTAAATCAACTGTAATTTGATCGATGCAGCTCAGTAAGAAAGAAAGGAACACAGTCTGGGGTCATGAGCTCTTCAGGGAGACCTAAGAGTGAATGCTGCAGGAGACCTCCCAGCAGATGAGTGAATGCTGAGCCCTTTTAGCGTGTGTGTGGTGGACTGACCCGTCTGTGCAAGCTTTGTCGGTGCTGTGTACTAGAGTGGTATGCGAGTGAGTCCAGCTGGACATTTTGGAACAAATCTGGGACATTCCTTGGACTCTTGAAGGAGGATTTGCAGCTGGGTAACAAAGTGGTGTAATATTATGATTCACATATCTCAGGTTCTTTGTAAAAGCAAAAATACTCTTGAATTCTCTGTGGAAGACTTTCCCCTTCCAGGGAATAACAAACACAGATGGATGCAGAGAAGCTCATGTGTTTGTCAACAAACCCCTCTTTTTCCCATAGGATATACATAAGACAGCATCTGGACTTTTCAATGTATTAACATAATCATTTGTATTGGAATCATTTAAAACAAGAGCAACAAGAAATCAGAGTGACTCATCTGAAAATGGGTTACTTAAAAGCTTTTTTTCTGTGGAGTATAATTATCTGCATTAAAAGAAATTGAAGGGGTTGGGGAATATAGATCAGTTGGTAAAGTTTTCGTGCCATGCACAAAGCCCTGGTTTAATCCCTAGCGCTGTAGAAACTGGGCATTGTGACACTCACCTGTAATCCTAGCATTCGGGAGGTGAACACAGGGAGAATCAGAAATTTAAGGTTATCCTCAGCTACATAGCAAATTCAAGGTCAGGCAAGTCTACCTAAAACTGTCTCAAAACAACCACCATAACAACAAAAACCACCAACAAAAGATTTAATGTTATATAACCGACTCCTGAAAGATATTTGTAAATTGACTACAAACCCTCTTGGAAGATAACAATATTAAAACCACTGTCAACAGGAAAATAGCGATCTATTTGTGGAAAGGAGAAAATATATGTTTGGGAATTCCACATGACTTTAAATCTTGTTGGTTATGAGATAGGGAAGCATGTAAAAACCACTATTCTTGTTCTGGGGACACGTCTCAGCGGGTAGAGTGTTGGTGAACAAGCATGAAGACCTGACTTTGCTCTCCAGCACCCATATAAAAGTCAAGCTTGGTGGTGCGTCCTGCAGCCCTAGTTCTGGAAGTCAGAGACAGGCAGACCCCATGGACTGGATGGCCAAGCAGTCTAGCTAAATGGAGAGGATACCCCTGTATCACACATTCACACACCACACACACACACACACACACACACACACACACACGCACACACACACACATTTCAAACATATCCAAAAGTAGATAATAAAGTTAAAATAACAAAATTTCAATTTAAAAAAGGAAATAAAATGCATAATTCCAACCACTCTTAAGGTCAGTAAAATTTTAGAAACAGAGCCCAGCTATGGCTAAGAATGAGTGGAGCTTTAAGAAAGCCCCTTTTTGAGGCCAGGTATGGTGGTGCATGCCTCTAATTCCAGCACTGGGGAGGTAGAGGCAGGCAGATCTCTGTGAGTTCAAAGTCAGTCAGGTCTACATAATGAGTTCCAGACCAGCTGGTGCTATAGGAAGACCCTGTCTCAAAAAGACCAAAGAAAAGAAAAAGAAAATCTACCTTTTTCTTCAAATAAAAATATGTCTGTAGGGCCAGCAAGAAATGTTTCAGTGGGTAAAGGCACTTACTGCACATCTGGACATTTGAGTTCAATCCCTGGGAACCAAATAAAGGTGGAAATCGAGAACTGACTCCACAAAGCTATCCTATGACCTACACACACACACACACACACACACACACACACACACACACACACACAAAGATTAATAATTTTTTAAAATTAAAACAAAAGTAAATAGAACACTTATGAATGGAACTGAGCATGTTAAGTTCCATTAAAAATGTCGGCTAACAATTGATTCCATCATCTGAAATAAATGTTCCTTATCTTTTGTTCCCACAAGTAAAGTTGAGTTAATTAGCTGAATCATCACAGTTGCCCTTATTTAATATTTAAAACTCTAGGCAACCTTACCTTGTCCTTATCTCTTTATAATTCCTCTATTAAAGCAATATAAAATTGACAATATGTAACCATTTTCTACCTAGGAAACTGATAATTTCATATGGTTCAGTCTATGATTTCAAACTGCATTTTCATTCTTGGGTTAAGTCTTGTAAGAGTAAGGTAAAATAGCTGTTTTCTGAGCAGCTGGCTCAGTCTGTGGTAGTTTTCATTTCTATAGTTCATGCTTTCAGTGTCCCTTTCTTCTGTGGAAAGGGACCTCTCCAGCCATGTGTATTTGGCTATGTTTACAGTACCACACATGAGCTCCCTTCCATTGAGAGGACTTTAAGTTCAATTAGTTGATTATTCACAAGACAAAAATGCAAAGACAAAAGATTTTTAAACACTCTGCACCCTTGTGGAACATTTCATGGTTCCACTCCATGTGGTTCCTTCCATTGTCAGAGATGTCATTTCTCTTAGAATATATATATATATATATATATATATATATATATATATATATATGTGTGTGTGTGTGTGTGTGTGTGTGTATATATATATATACATATATATATATATATAGTGTGTGTTGCCTGCATGTTTGTAAGTGCACCATATGCATGCAGTGCTCATAAAGGCCACTGAGGCTACTGAAGCCACTGAGCCATCTCTCAAGTCCCTCTCTTAAAATTTTAAATAAAAATTCAATTTATATATAATTTTTCGTGAGCATCATATCTAAGTTTCTTGTTTTCAGATAAAGTCTCCTTCTGTAGCCCAGTCTGTCCCAGAATTCACTGTGTATCCCTGGCTGGCCTTGAGCTTATGAAAATCTCCCTGCCTCAGCCTCCCAAGTACTGAGATTACATGCATTAGCCACCATGCTCATTTCAAGATTACTTTTTAAAATTGATTTTAATACTTTTAAAGACCTAAGGCTGGAGAGATGGCTCAGGGGTTAAGACCACTGTCTGCTCTTGCAGAGGATCCAGGTTCAGTTACCAGCACCCACATGGCAGCTAACAGCAGTCTGTAACTGCAGTCCCAATGCATCCAGTGCCCTTTTTGGGTTGTGTGGTCACTAAATATATGTGATGCACTTACTTACATGCAGGCAAAACACATATAAAAATTAAGTAAGCATTTGTTCAATTGATATTTTTATTGAAGTTTTGTGCATTTCATAAATACATCTTAGTAATATTTAGACTCCTCCTTTATACCTGCATAACCTGCCCACAGATTTCATACATTCTGTCATACATGTTAAAGAATATCAAGTCAAGTTTGTGTCCCCAGATGTCCCTCAGTGTGAGTTCATCCACTGGAGCCTGTTCAGCCTGTATCACTCCCTTAAAGAAGACCAACTCTCTCTCATCCAGCAGTGATCAGCTGCTAATGGCTCCTTGGTTAAGGTTGGGGTCTGCTGCTCATTCCTCCAGTTATATGCTGGTTCCTGTCTGATTGAGTTTGTATGGGTCTTGTGAATGCTGTCACCATTGCTGTAAGTTCATATGAGCAAGTTCCCAGAAGCCTGGAAGACTCTTTTTACTTGTGGTCATCCACCATCCGTAGCTCCTAGTCTTTCCACCCCTTCTTCCACAATGGTCCCTGAGCCCTGGGTAAGTGAGGTTCAATATAGGAGTCCTATCCGGGAACACACACTCTGCAGTCTCTTATTTACTACACTTTAGCCAGTTGTGGCCTTTGTGTCCATCTCCCTCTGTTGGGTGAGGAAGCCTCACTAGCGAGAGTTGAGAGATACATTAGTATTCTCTTTACCTCCTGTTCCACTATGTTGTGTGAGCCTTAAATGTAGAAAGGTTCCATGTGTCACTTAGGTCTGGCATCTCACAGACACCTATTATCTATGTGTGACGAGTTATGGAATTCTGTAATAGTCCCCATCTGTTTCAAAAGGAATCTTCTTTAATGAGTAGTGACAGGTATACTAGTCTGTCAATATGGGGATCCATATTTAGCATACGATAAGAAATTACATTTGTCTAGGGATATGACAGGTATAGATTTTTCTCTAGGATCTATGACCTCTCCAGCCATGTGTACTTGGTTATGTTTACAACACCACATAGGAGTTATCTTCCATTGAGAAGGCTTTGAGTTCAATTAGGTAGCTGTTGATTAACAAAGAGACAAAAATGCTAAGACAAAAATATTTTTAAAGACTCTAATTGTATCCCATTAACCATACACAGCAAGCTATTGACAGAGATTCCTTTGGAAGAAACAGGACTTTTAAGGTCTGGAAAATCCTTTTCCTTATTAGTCACTTTTCAGAAAGAGTTGTTAATAATTGACTCTGATTTTTTTTCTCCAGAATGATAATCTATTTTTCCCCAGCTTTTTGTTCATTCCAAAACACTCATGGACTTGACCTAAGAATTTTGCTAAAAGAATACTATTCCTCTCCAGGGAAATGAAAGCTGCATGCTTCAACACAAGTTTAGAACTCTTTAGATCAACCATAAATGAAAATAAAATACCAGATCACTATGGTCTGGAAAAAATTAGACTCATTGGTTTTTCTGTGCTTACTGTCAGTCTTACTGTGAGGTAGAAGCATAGTGTGTGTGAGAGTGAGGGGTTGCCAGAGTTCATTGCCCCCTCCACTGCTGTGATTATGTGGGTAAATTCAGAAGCTATAAAGAAAGCAAAACACCAGCTAAGAGGCCCCAGTAGACACTCTTAAATTAAGATTTTGCGCATTATGAGAAAAATCCCCCAAAGAAAATATTTGCATGGCTAGGAATGAGAAAATGTGTTGTAATATTTCAAGGAAAACAGTGAGTGTGGCTTTCTTATGATTGGCATTTAAATCTCCTCAGGCGGAGCAGTTCTCACACAGACGGGAGGAGTGTGCAGGAGACTCCTTTGCTTCTTTGCTTATATAAACCCTCCACATTTGAACACATTACTATTTTATCCTTAGAATAGGTTCAAAGCAAAAGACCCTTTATTTCTAGGTACGAGATATTAAAATGCGGCTAGGCATGGTGGCGCATGTCTTTAATCCCAGTAGTGGGGAGACAGAGGCAAGCAGATCTCTATGAGTTCAAGGCCAGCCTCATCTACAATAGTGAGTTCTAGCCCAGCTGGGGCTATAGGGAGACACTGTCTCAAAAAAAGCAAAAAAAAGATATAAAAATGTGAAGTGTTTCTGTAGCTAAGGTCCATTCGGAAAAGTTCCCAGCCTCATTTGGAACCAACTGTTGGATCTGCTGAATTCTCTTCTACTTTTTATGATATTTATTATTTGCCATGGCAAATGTGTGGAGGTCACAGGACAACTTGCAGAAGTAGGTTCTCTCCTTATACAGTGGGTCCAGGGGATCAAACTCAGGTGGTCAGGCTTGGCAGAAGTTGCCTTTAGCCAGTGAGCCATCTCTCCAGCCCTGCTGTATTCTCTCTCCTCTTGTTTCATGAATTTTTGTTTCATTTACAAATAACTGATAGCAAATGGATGTATGAGGTTCTGATCTTATTTGCACCAAGTTAACAAAACACTACCTCAGCAGGTGAGTGAACTATTTTAAGGTGTATTTTATTTTTAGTTATGTATTTATATGTGGGGGTGGGTTTCATGCACTTGTGAGTGCAGGTGCCCACAGAATCCAGAAGAGAGCATCAAATGCCCCGAAGCTGGACTTCCAGGCAGTTGTGAGTCGTGCAGAGCGGGTGCTAGGAATGAGACTTGGGTCCACTGCAAGAGTAGTATGAGTTCTTAACCGCTGTGTCATCTTTCCAGTCCCATGAAGTGACTGTTTTAAGAGGAAAAATATGTCAAATAAGAGTGTTCATTTCTTATCTTAAGATAAATTAAATATACCTAAGATCCATAGCTGAAAAAGAATTTCCTTATATAAATCCATCCTTCCTTCCTTCCTTCCTTCTTTCCTTTTATTTTTTCTTTTCTTTTCTCTCATTTTCTGAGACAGGGTCGCCTATAACCCAGGCTGACCTCAAATGCTATATAGCCAAGAAAGACTTTGAACTCCTGATTCTCCTGCCTCCACTCTCAGGTGCTGGATTCCCAAGTCTGATGATGTACGAGTGAGGGCTTGATTTGTAGAGAAAGGTTTCTGTATCATTCACATGGTAGCTGTGATGCACATCCATTTAATCTGTGGATTTGTTTAATGGTGTAATGGGCCAAGCTCTTTTTGAGTCACTTTGGAGGGCATCCATGTGGCTGGATTTGTTCCTTTCTGTCGCCCAAGTGCCATGGAAACAGTGAGTGTTCCTACTCTAAGATGTCCTGGAGAGAGACTCTTCTCCAAGTGACAGTGAGTTTCTGTCTTGGAACCAGCTGTGCTTAGCCCTGGGAGAACCTGGGCCTAGCTCCAGCAAGCTTTCCACATGAGGTCTCTGAGGATGCGGGGAGATGGAATACCCTGCCAAGTTTTAGCCTCCAGGAGATGAGGGCAGAGACCCCCATGAGTGCACTATTACATCCCTAACAGAAGGCCAAGGTTATCTATCTCTTTGCTCAGTCCTCCAAAGACAGAGCTCACATGTTCTCCACCAGCTTCTCAACCTTAGCTGGTAAAGTCAATCAGGTATATGCAAGGCTTCTCTTCAGTTGAGTGCACGTGTGTGTGTGTGTGTGTGTGTGTGTGTGTGTGTGTGTGTGTGTGTGTGAAGCCAGAGGTCAACCTCCAGTGTTGTTTCTCAGAAGCAATCCATTTTTAAAAGTTTATTTCTGGTGTATGTTTGTACATGTGAATGTACGGTATGTGTGGGTGTATGCACCTGCAGGAGTGTGGAGGTCATAAAAGAATGTCAGGTGTCCTGCTTTAACACTCATTCTCTTGAGGAAAGGTCTCTCACTCAGTCTCGTTCACACTGGCAGCCAGGAAGCCCCAGTGATCCTTCTGTCTCTGCCCCCCACAGCACTGGGGTTACATGCTCCTGTGGCCCTGCCCAGCTTCTTACATGGGTTCTGGGAGTTGAACTCAATTCAGCATCGCATTCAGTTCTTCACGCTTGCAAGGCAAATACTTCATCACCTGAGCTCTTAATACTAAATGCCCAGCCCTCCCCACCAACACACATTGCTCGTAACCGTATTTAAAGTGTGTCTCCTCTTGGCGTATTGTGGTAGTCTTGAGAGCTATAGAAAGCAGCGCCAAGCTGGAATACCACCTCCTTCCTACTGTGGCCAGAGATATGTTCACATCAAAACCCTCATCTTACTCCAGTCACCCATTGTGCACCCTTTGTAATTAACTTCTGAGAGAAAAATCCTTCCTAGACCTCATGCCACCATGGTCACTCATCAGAATCTACCCCTGCCTTTGTGAGATTATAGGCAAGCCCTCTCTGCCCCTTATGTCTGTCACCAATTTTGATGTGGAGGAAATATGAGTCATAGTGTAACTTCTAACCATTACTGGAAAAAATATCTTGACTCCAGTGGTATGGTCAAAAAAAGTAGAAGCCAGTATTTGATAGGAAAAGCTTGTTTTCCTTTGGTTGGGAGCGGGGAGGTTTTAGTGTATTCAACATTAAACTCAAGTGAATCGAGTTATTATTTCGTTCTCCAGGGCATCCTGGGAGCTTCTGAAAGGTGGATGCTGTCTCTTACACATCCTGGTGTCTCTGCCATGTATTAAAAGCCTTGACTTGTTGCTTTACAAAGATTCATCTGTTTTCCTAGGAAATAATAATTATAATCACATTTTTTTTTATTGAGACAGGGTTTCTTTTTGTAGCCCAGGCTGGCCTGAAATTTTCAATTCTCCCACTCAGCTCCCTGAGAGCTAGATTACAGGCATCTGTTATGACACCTCGTTCAAGGAACATTTCTGGATCATCTCTATCAGCAAGAATGGCTATTATACATATTTTGGACCACTCTAGATGTTGGTAAGGTCCCCAACCAGTGCAATAAAACCTGTTTCCTGAGATAGCTACTTTTCTTGGTAGTTTTCAGTCTTCTGGATCACTATAAACAGGTTGTTCCTAGTGTATTACATGTCTTTCTTATTGCAGGAACGTTTCTCTGTGTGGAAGATAGTACTGTTTAAATAGTCATATTTACATTGAATTAGCATGACTATGTCAAAGATTGCACTGTTGACTGAAGGCACAGGGAACAGTGACAATTGTGCGAATCTGTCACTGAAGATTTTGTTCTTTGGAAGGCTTCAGAGAAAAGAATGAAACAAAATTCTATCATATACTTAGTGAATAAATATTAGTTATTTAAGACTGGGTATGGTGGCACATGCCTTTAATCCAAGCACTCAGAAGGCAGAGACAGATGGATTGCTGTGAGTATGGTCTCCATACTGAGTTCTTTGCCAGCCAGGAAATCTGGGAAAAAAAAAAAAAAAAAAAAATATATATATATATATATATATATATATATATATATATAATCATTTAGACCCCAGATTTGTCTTAGGTAATGATTATTCCTGAACTCAAAAATACTAGTTTGGGGACAATCTTGGTAGGGCACCTGGGCATCTGGCACACTGGAGGTGTGGGTTGACCACGACTCCTCTAGTTCTTGTGACAATTGAGTTACTGAAGATCCCCACAGGACTTGCCAAATTAGTCACCACATTCTCAAAGAAACGCAAAGCCAATGTGTCAGTGCTGAAACTAGAAGATGACTGTGTCACAGGGACATTGCTGAAGCCCTTTACCTATTTATGTGTATGAGTCTTTTGCCAGAATGTATATAGGTGCACTACATGTATGCAATGCCTGCAGAGGCCAGAAAAGGGTGTCGGATCTCCTGGAACCAAAGTTACAAAGAGTTGTTAGCCGCCATGTGGAACCAAAACCAGGTCTTCTGCAAGAGCAGCCATTGCTCTTAACCACTCAGTCATCTCTCCAACCTGGAAACCTTTCTGAAGTGGTTTTAAACTGCTTGAGAAAACGGTTTCCAGTTGTTTCAGAAAATGCTTTCCAGAAAAAGGAATTGTGCTATACCTGAGTGCTATGAGGGACAGAAGTCTTCCCACCCCTGTAATGAAATGTTTCTTCAGTCCACAATTTGCTGTCCAGGTCTAGAGCACAGCCCCAGGAAGAAAAATGCACAGTGCATGGTAGGCAGAATTTTTGCCTGTGGACGTTCACAAGGCCGCATTGTGGAAACAGAGGCCGCTCAAATTGTTCATTGTTTGGAGGCCCCCTACTTTGGCAGCCAGAAGCGAATTCATTATGTGGTTATTGGCATAGTTTTCTTCTGTTTATTTCATGCCATGGGTACAGCGAGGCAGTATGTTCTGCCTGAAACCTCTTGCTCTGACTCTTAGTGTCCTAACTTTCCTGCCCAGCTGCTTTCCAAACCTGGCGACAAGCTCACTTGTGACCGCCTTCCTGAAGTGATTGAGTGGGTATGTTTTCCCCAACTCCGAGTAAAATCCACTCTGTTTTTTCGTCTGGATGAGCGAGGCAAGCAACGATATTAATAAGTACCCATGGAGCACATAGCACTGTGCTCAGAGCCCCCTTTTGGGGACTGCACAATAGCAAACACATTTCTCCCTTGGTGTTTCCACCCCTCAAACTGTGACCTGAGCTTAAAAGGAAGTTAAGAAGCAATTCTTTCACAGGTACCATTTTTTGTTCTTTTTATCTGAGTTGCTTTGTGTGTCTGGGAAGATTGGCAGGGCTCCTCACAAGTCCAAGGAATTATTATTTTTAACATTTTTATTTTCTGTGTATGAGCATTTTACCTGCATGCATGTAAGTGCACCCGTGTCATGCAATGCCCATTGAGGCCAGAAGAGGGCGTCAGATCCTCTGGAACTGGAGTTATAGACAGTTGTTAGCCATCACGTGGGTGCTGGGAACTGAATCCCAGTCCTCTGGAAGAGCAGCCAGTGCTCTTAACCACTGAGCCATCTGTCCAGCTCTTCAGGGTATTATTTTAATGCATTCCAGAGCAGCCCATTCTGCTGTGGTTATGAGCATTTGAGTCAGCTGAGTCCTGGTTACAGTGTCTCACTTTGCAGTTTGTAATGATCTTCTAAGTGATGGAAAGCAGTTGAGGAAGGACTAATACACTTGTGTCGTGTGTTTTACATCAGTGGGTATCAACCTCGGTTACAAGTGGGATCACCTGGGGAGCTTTAAGAACTTCTGGGTCAGTGAGATGGCTAAGCAGGTGAAGGCACTTGCTGCCAAGCCTGATAACCTGAGTTCGGATCCCAAAATCCACATAATAGAAGGAGCATGCTGACTTCCACAAGTTGTTCTCTTACCTTCACATATATTCCTACACACACACACACACACACACACACACGCAGACACACACACACACACATAGTATAAATGTAATTAAAAATAAATACACCTGTCATAGCTGTACACCCAAGGGATCCTGTGTTAACTACTGTGGAGTGTGGCTTGGGCAAAAGGTGGTTTACAAACTCTCCAGTTTAGGACTGGGGACGTAGCTCAGTTTGTAGAGTGCTAGGGAACTATGGGCTCCCTAGCGCCTGACAAGCTTCCTGGGATTTAGGAACCATTTCACAAATATTTGCTGGCTGGATGGGTTTAGTTGTACTACATCTGTTAACTTCCCTGGGGGCAGGAACTTGCCATTATCCACACATTCATATTTAATATCATCTATCTTCTAACCCTCTGGCTGTAGGAGGAGTTGGGAGATGGAAAACTTGTGTTAAATACTCTTTTTGATGTGACGTTATTCTCTGGGGATTCAGATAGATTAGAATCACTTGGAGTACTTTAAACCCATTAATGCCCAGGCCACAGCCCACAGATTCCATTCCTTTGACCTGAGGACTGGTCAATCATCTGGCCTTTATAAAGGGCCCCAGGCAATCCGAATGATGTAGGTCCCTGCTTCCCACCAAGGGAGAATAACCAGCAGTATCAGCATCACCTCGAAGCTTTTGGAAAGCCTGAGTCACAAGCCCAGGTATCAGAACCTGCTTGTTAAGGAAAGGCCCCAGGTAAATTGCTAAATTCGGGAAGCTTGATGGTTCCTTTGATGTTAATGGGTACTATTTTACTTGGCCAGGAGAACAGGTGACTCGTCTGGGATGAAGAAAAGTGTTGTGTTTGTCTGGAGGCCACAGAGGTCTGCAATGCAAAAATAGTCCACAGAGAAAGGGGTATTGTTCCCACTGGAAGGACTTGTGATACTATTTTAAATACTTGGCTTTGGAGACAAAAGGCAAAAAACATTTTTCGCCCTATTTCATTTCTAGCGTCAGCTTTTAACACCACCACCAAACAACGGGAGGAAGAATGGGGAGGAATGGGGAATCCAAATAGATAAAATAACCTTAGCCTATGTGGAAGTAAAAAGATGCAAAAAGTTACATCTTTTTCCTCTGGAGGATAGAATGTGTTTCCTGTTTGCTTTCTCTGAGAGCCGGAACATAATGGTTCAGTGTGTGCGGAGCTGCTGAACAAAGAATATTCAAGAAATGTCTGGGAGGACAGAGTTGGAACTGCCAAATATTGGCTCAGTTAGAAACCATGTGACAAATGGAGTTCTTGATTTCATTTACCAGGGTGAAAAGGAAATGTGTATATGTTTCTATCCCTTGTGGCTTCCCATGAAAGAAAATGGGAAGTAATTCATTTTATCCTCAAAAGTTTTTGCGTGTGTACTGGAAGATCTGTTGTGATTAAAGGTGTTTTTCTTTACTAACCTTGTAACCAATGGCTTTCTCTATGAAAGTGGGCTTTACAATAATCCCTGGCTTCATGAAGAAATATTTCAAGATTCTGGGCCCTAGGAATATGGCTATGATGGTAAAAGTGCTTGTGCACAATCATGAGGACTTGAGTTCATGTCTAGCACCCATGTAAAATGCTGGGCACAGTGATGTATACTGGTAATCCCAGTGTCAGGAAGGTGGAGACGGCTGGGTCCCTAGGGCTCACTGACCAGCCAGTATAACTTAATTAATGGGCCCAGGATCTCCGTGAATGATCCAGTCTCAATAAACAAAGTGGAAGTTTCCAGAACACTGAGGTTGATTTCTGGCCCCCATACACACGCACATACACCCACACATATACACATGGAAAAGACATAAATCAAAAAATTTAGACTCTGCCAATTTCCCTTAACGTTGAACCCCTCAAAAGATGTGGAAAGATGTTACTACAGTCACGGAAACACAGTTCCTGGGTACCAAAAGGTATCATCTAATTCAGTGGTTCTCCACCTGTTTTTCTCTCCCCATCATGCATGCAGACTAAACCCTGGAGTAGCATTGTTATAGGTGCCAAACAGGAGTCACCACACCCAAAAGAAAGGCAAGGTAGATTTTACTACGGCCGGGCTGACTTCCGCACTCTAGGTGGGCGGGTTCTGAGAAGCAGCCCCGATTCACTGTAGCACCCAGTTTTCATAGGCAAGTACAAGGTGTGTAAAGGTTAGCTTTAAATATATCCAACCCAAAGTTCCCATCCAATCCATAGAAGCAGATGTTCACATTCAGTCATTGCTTTTGTTCCCGACTGAGACACATCCTGGCATTATATCCAATCATGAAGACCACGAGAAAAATGTCAGACTCAGAGTTCCTCTTTCCTCAAAAAACAGGATTTCACTGCTGTAAGATGGAGTCTCAATGGTTTGGTTAGAGACCATTATCACTTCACAGACACAGATGTGGTGATTTGCTTAAGATGTTCTGCATAAAATTAGATAACTCCTCTTTCACACAAGATGTCTGCATAAGATTAGGTGTCCTTCTTTTACACAAGATGTTTGGATAAGATTAGATACCAAACAGGGGATCTTAAATTCTCACAGGGTCTGGTGGGAGGCAGAGAAAATGAGGTCACTCTGTTACAGCATCAGGTGCTTAATTCAAGTCTTTTAGCCTGGTGTGGCACTGCAGAGCCAGAGAATTGTCACTTGGGAGCAAAAACTCCTCAATCTAACTATATAACTACCAGTTCTTGAGCTATGCTGTTGTTAGTGAAGTGAGTTGACTGCCCTCTGGGTCTGCCCCTCCCCCCCGAAGAATTTTGATTGAAAGGATCTGGGGTGCAGAGAGATGTTTCCCAGGTGATTGAATGCAGCCCATGTTGACTACTGCCCTTCTCTCTCTCCACTTGCAATTGCTGAGGAAGTAAGTGGGAGGAGGGATCGGAGGCCAGTGATGAAAATGCCCAGTGGGCTTCTGAGACGGTCTCGAGCCCCTGTTGTCCTCAACAGGCGTTAGGAGAGGGGCAGTGCTCCCTCCCTTGCTACCAAGGTTTGTGGTGCAATAGAGACTGAGAATTCTGTTGTCTCCCCTCTAGCAGCTTACTTCTGTCTTCCCTCGGGACAGCCCTAAGGCCCTGGGAGGAGGAGCCCCAAGGACTGAACTAACCTACATTTCGTTGTAATTGGAAGATAAGGGCACCATTTCCAGGAATATTGGTAGCCTAGGATCTGACTTCCTGCCTTTATACACAGACAGTAAGAGCATCTGTAGTTGGTATCATTTTCTTCAATGATGATGACTTCAGTGGAGACTGAAGGTAGGGCAAGGGAGAGCCTGGTTCCATGTTGATGGCCAGGTGTGTTGAGAGCTGGGGACGGGATGGGATGGCATCACCAAGAGAATGACCACAGAGAGTGGCCTGATGCCTTTTCGTGGAGGCAGAGGCAGGAAATGTAAGACTCCAGGACAGAAGCCCGGAATGATAGGATTATATAGGGACCCCATTCTTTGCCTGCCCTGTAATGTCAACAGTGCTGGGAACTTATAAATACATCCTAAGTGTGGAAGCATTTTTCACATGTTCCACTAATGCGCTATATCTGGAGCTATACAGTACTGTAAACACAAAGATGAAGGACTGTGGTAGTCCCAGGCAATGTTTGCACATTTCTCTGGAGAAAAATGTTATGGACTACAAAGAAATCAATTGAGTTGCTAAAGCATTGGGTTAAATTAATCATTGATTAAATGTGGAACTTCAGGGTGAACATTTGCGTTCTAATTCATTAGCTTCCATTTGAATACATTTGCCTCACTGCATATGTAGAATACTAATTCAGCAAAGTCTTTGTAGCACATAACCCAGAAATCAGGAAGCATTTTATGTTCATGAGTCAGAGAGTCAGGAGACTGGGTAGATGGCAAAGTCAAAGTTCCAGGTGCACATGTAAATTCTTGCACTTTCTACGTGTTTTCTGTTGTTATTGTTTTGAAAAACTCCGTGGTTTTGTTTGTACATGTGTTTCAGTGTTGGTGTCTGAGACAGGGTGTAATGTAGACCAGGCTGGCGTGGAACTCACTCCACAGCTAAGACTAGCCTTGAACTCCTGATTCTCTTGCCTCCACCTCCTTAGTACAGGAGTCACAAGTGTGTGCCACTACACTCAGCTTAAAGAGAAACTCAGTTATGACCACATTTGCAGGCAGTAGGGGCGAAAAATAAACCAAACCACTCAAAACTCAAATCTAAAATGGTGTCCAGCTTTCCAGTATGAGGCCAACCTCTTCTCTGCTGGTTCATTGCGGTCAGATGAACACATCAATTGCACTGGGAGGAGCAAAGATTTTGACACATAATTGTGCTTATTTATGGGTACAGTGTTATTTTGATAAAGGTATGCAATGTGTAATGATCAAATCAAGGTAATTAACATATCTCTCATCTCAAAGACATTTTAAATTTCTTTGCATTGGGAACATTCAGAATCCTAGCTAGTTATTTTGAAATTTCTAAGAAACTGTTATGTGTATTCATCCTTCTATGCTATAGACTATTGAATCTCTTTCCAAATGTTAAAAAGACACTTAGCATAAACTTCTAGACATCTATTGCATATTCTTTTGTTTCATTATTTTGTTCTTTTTCTTCTCAGTGCTGTTGGATGTACACAACGCCTCCCTATATGCTTGTTTCAGACCTGGACATGTGAACAGCAAAAAACTCCTATTTTGAAGCAAGTGCTATGCAATTGAGTCACTCTTTGCTCAAACATTCCTTTTAAACAATATATTTTTATTTTATGTGTCTAAGTATATTGCCTGCATGTATGTAAGTGCACCTGTTTCATGCATTGCCCATGGAGGTCAGAAGAAGGCATCAGATCCCCCAGGACTGGAGTTACAGATGGTTGTTAGCCACCATGCAGGTTCTGGGAATTGAACCCAGGTCCTCTGTAAGAGCAGCCAGTGCTCTTAACCACTGAGCCACCTCTCCAGCCCCACAAGCACTCCTTTTTCTAAGATAGCAAGCTGGGTAGCTAATGGAGTATTTGGTGCTTACATTAGCTAATATGATATCTTGGGATGAAAGTACTGAATTTTTATGTTTTATGATTCCCATATACTCTCATGAGCTAATACTCCATGTGTACCTGATAATTACAGTTTCCTTATGCATAGTTTATAGACTTACAAGAAAAATAGCACTGGGACTAGAGAGATGGTTCATGACTAAGAGCGCTTGATGCTCTTGCAGAGGACCTGGGTTTGGTTCTCAACACACATGTCATGTGGCTCACAGTTGCCCATAACGGAGGCTCCAGGGGATCCAGTGCCCTCTTCTGGCCTCCTCAGGCATCTACACACATGTGGTGCACATACATACAATCAGGCACACACACACATAAAGTAAAAAAAAATATCTTTTTTTAAAAGTGGTACAGTTTTGTTTTTTCTAATGCTATGTTCTAGGAATTGAAAGTTGAGGAACCAGATTCCTGCACAAACAAATTATTCAATGTCTCCTTGAGTAAGATGTAACAAAGTATGTATAGATGCTCAATAGATGTTATTTTCCTGCCCTTTCTCTCCATTTCACTTTCCTTTCATAATGACTTCAGGGCAGACCGAATGTTCTCCTGTATCACATCCTCCAAGCCTGTCTCCCACTTGGATCCTTTTACTATTTTGAATGCTATGCATGCTGGAGGGTGTATACTTCCTTCTGTCATCTATTTGCATCTTTCTTTCTGACCTGGCGTCTTCTTTGGTCAGGAATCCAACCTCATCACCTAACGTCCATGGAGAAAACTCAGCCTGCTTAATGATATGATATATTATAGTTTACAACTCTTAGGACAAAAAAAAAATGTGACAAGAAAATAGAAACTATTTCTTCCTACACTATGAATCCCAAATCCTATATGCATACATGTGCATGCGCACACGTGCGTGTGTGTCTTCCTCTATCATTTCCCACCTTATTTTTTGAGACAGGGTTTCTCACTGAACCAGAAGCTCACTGATTTGGCAACACTGGCTGGCAAGCAAGCTCCACTTTCCCAGTTCCAGGATTACAGGCATCCAGCATTTTATGTGGGTTCTAGGGATCAAACACCAGTCCTAATGCTTGCATGACAGGCACTTTACTGACTGAGCCATTCCCCCAGCCCCAGTCCTGAGTCTTTTAATGATGGTAAATAAAGACAAGGTAAAATCTGCCAACTGTTTAGCTTGAGGGGGATTGTACTGTCTGCTGGGAGACCCTTAAAACTATTTTCCCTCTTTCCAGAACAGTCCAGAATTTTGAGCAACCAAACACTCTGTTTGAAACAGATGACGTATAGAACACTAGATTGTTAGTTTTGTACATGTAACTAAAGTGAAAGAGGACTAATGAATTTATTTGACACTTATTGTCAAGGAGAATCTGGGGATGAGGAGATGGATCAGTCAGTAAAGTTCTTGTAGCACAAGCATGAGAACCTGAGTTCAGATTCTAAGAACTCAAAGCCAGGCATGGTGGCATGTGCCTGTACTCTCAGAGATGGGGAGGCAAAGACATCATATCCAGGCAGCTTACTAGCTAGTTTGCCTGGCCAATTGAATGAGCTTCAGGTTTCTCAGTTTTCACTGAGAAAAACTATCCTTGAATCTTGTAGGTTTAATCAAAGTATTACAGGAAAAATATATTTTTTGAGATAATTAGTTGTGAAATGTCCGAAGGACTTTAATATACTTTTTAAAAAGAGAGATGACGTCAGATATAGAGGCACAAGCACATATCCCAGCATTCAGGAGATGGACACAGGAGCATCAGGAGTTCAAGGTCATGTTCATAGTAAGCTCAGGCTATCCTGGGTTACATGAGACCTTATCTCAAAAGAATCCAACAAAAAGATGAAGCAAATGTGATGAAATGACTTTTTAAATATCATATGTGGAGGAAGGGATATAACGTGCATGAAACCCTGGGCTGGGTGCCCAGCACTATGTCAACCAGACATGGTGGCATACACCTGTAATCACAGCACTTCAGAAGTGGAGGTAGGAGGATGGGAGTTCAAGACTAGCCCCATCTACATAGTGAGATCAAGACCAGCCTGGAATACAAGAGACCCTGTCTCAGAATAATAATAATAATAATAATAATAATAATAATGTTGATGATGGTGCTTCCCTAGCACAGCGACTTGGTTCCCTGGGGTCATTGTGGATGCCATTCCAGGCCCTCCCAAGTTCTGCTCCGTTCCATCTCTCGCACTTTACTAGGTACCCTAATGAAACTAATTCAGCATCTTTGTCAAGTTGCAATGCCACTGGAGACAACTTTGGGATCCTGTTATATTTGCTGCCTTGCATATCTCAGTTCCAGGACAATAACATGTCATATTAAAAGAGAAAGCCAGTTATTTGTAGTTCTGGCTGGGTAGGTGTTTCCCTTTGCTTCCGCGAGGCTTGGGGCAGGGGCTCTTTTGCAGGAGGGTTTAGAAAAGGAAGTGTCCTCTCCTGCCCTGTGAACCAGGCCTTGCAATGACACTGAAATGCCCAACTGCAACTTTGGGACCCAAAGAATGGTCTTGCCTGTGCACACACATGAACTCCAGACCTGCCCTCCAGTTTGGGAGTAGAACTAGTGCTCCCAAATCACTCCAGTGGCTTGTCCATTATTCTAGGGAGTGACACAGCATCATGGCATGTGCATGATGTCATCTCCAACACTGCCAGACAACAGATGCTCTCATGTCACACACACAGCACTCTATCATGGAAGCTGGCTTCCCCCAGGAACAGCTCTGTGCTTGTCTACTGTCCCGTCTCAATTCTAGGAAACCACTAATATTTCTGTTCCTATAAACTTGCCTGTTCTAGATATTTCATATGAACAGATTCATAAGTACATCCACATGGCCTTTGATGGCTGGCTTCTTTCACTTGGTACCATGTTTTCAAGATCCATCTGTGTTATACATGTATCTGGTTGTTTTTCCTTTTCACAGCTGCTTGCTAGTCCATTGCACGAATAGACCTCATTCCACTTATTTATTCATCAGATGGTGGCTATTTGCACAGTGTCTATCATTTGTCCATTGTGCTGTTGTGACTATGCATGTCCAAATTTTTCTTGGAGCATCTATTTTCACTTCTTTTGGGTATATACCTAGAAATGGAATTGCTGAACTGTAGAGTAATTGGATGATTAACATACTAACATGCAAAAGGCCTCCAGCATTTCCCAATTACTTATGTGTACTCAGTGGTTCTGTGAAGACCTCTTATTCAGCTAGCTCTACCTGGAAGGACTCTACTTCTGCCTCATGTCTCCCATTGGTCTGGCCTTGGTTCTTTGCACTTAGATGATGTTTGTTTTCTACCTGCATTCAGCCATCAGCTTCTCAAGGATAAAGGTAGGTACCAGTTCTTTTTGCCCAAAGGCACTTGTTACTATTTCTGTCTTTCTATTGTTGGGCTATTCTAGTGACAACTGTAAATTGAAGAAATAGATTGTGGAGGCTGGGGATGAAGGTCAGTGGTAGAGAAAGCTTCTGACTTTGAAAAGTACATTCCCAGCACCCTCAGAATGTGTTGAGTTTACTCATTATACAGTGAGTTTGTTGAATCTAATTATGTCATTTGTGGTTTTAATTGTTCCTAATATGGATTTTTTTCTAAGTTGTTCTCCTTAAACCCTGAAAAGAATAAAATTTTTTCTTTATGAAATGCTTCATCTTATTCTTAGACAGGAGCCTTATTCTTTATTTGGATCTGTTTACAAACCATTAAAACAAAGACTTTGACTGCATCATAATATCTTTCTCACTCTTTGACTCTTAAATAGCAATAGCATTAATATGCCTGTTGTGCATTGCCAGCAGTTCAAGTTGAGATGTGTCTTTTGCACAATATGTACTATTGAGTAGTCTTGTGTTGTCACTCAGGGTAAGAAAAGATGACACGATGGGTTTTGTTATTTAAAGTACCCCAGTCTTTTAAATGTCATATTTTTATACAGACAAAGTGTAGCTTAATTAAATGAGAACTTGCTATTTTAGTGATGGAAAATGTGAAGGATAGGATACTTCAGAGACATTATTTGTGGAGATTCAATTTTATTTCTTAATTTTACTTTATTTTTATTTCTTTTTTTTTTGAGATAATATCTCACATAGCCAAGAATAGCCTCAAACTCCCTATGTGATGAAGGACATCCTTAAACTCTTTATCTTTCTTGTCTTTACATCCCAAGTACTAAGATTATAGGCATGTATCACCATGCCCAGCTTAGGAATGACATTTTTAAATATTTTGTTTTTAATCATTCATTAGACAAAAATTGCAAAACTTGAAACCATATAGATCCTTCCACATGTTTTCACAGTCCCTACATGGAATGAAGCATCCATTTGTGATCAATGTCACTTGAGGCCTTAAGGTACAGTAGGGTTTGTTCTAAGAAGCCCCTTTAATCCCAAGTCTGCCCTATGATGTTGACAACATTATGCCTTTTTAAAAAAGAATTGAGATTAAGGTCACATAACATAAAATGGATCATTTTTAAGGTGAAGAACGGAGTTGTGATTAGGAGCACATTGATAGTCTTGTACCAATATTCATTCTTCCTCATTCCAAGACATTTTCATTACCCCAAAACAAACACTGCTATCACTTTTAAGACTGAGGAAACAGACATGGAGATGATCAGTCCCCGGAGTTCTATAAGGAAATGATTGATGCAACATGGGACTGAAGGCCACCCTGTACCACTTTGAGAAGATCATGCTATCCCTTGTGTCCTGGGTAGAAACCCAAAAGTACTTCCTGTCATAGTCCTCAGTGAAAAGCAGGTAACTATCTTTTGAAGCCTTGGGGTGATAAAATTATATTATTCCCCTGGGGGAAATCAGGCCAACTCTTTTCTCCCTTTGTTGCCCTTCAGACAGCCCTCATTCTGCAGAGCAAACAGCGTTAAAGGTGGGTGTCCTCCTATTCCTAATGTTCCACCTCTTTATCTACCTCATAGGGACTTTGCCATGCATGTTTCAGAAGGTTCCAGTGCCTTCATCAGGCCTGGGACTAAGTCAAAACAAGAGAGTCCTAAAGGTGTGTATGCTCTGAGTCACGAAACCTAAGAGCTCTCTGTCACCTTGCTTAGTCCTGATGCTAGCCTTGACTTCCTCCCAAGTGCATGGTCAATTGTCACCATTTCTCATCCATACCTTCCACTTCTCCCTCTGGCAACTTCTAGGATCCTCCTTACCTTTCACTCTTGTCCTGGTTCTCACTTATTTTGGGATTCTCTGACATTCCCCATGCTCCACCCACCCCTTACATGAGAGCAGTTTGTGTTGACTTGCCTTTTCCTATGACTTGACCTATGAGTCCCCTCCCTGAGACCTTCCCATCTGTTCTTTACTCCCTCATCTATTGTTGATGACTTCCATACCCATAATTCTAGGCCTGCTCTCTTTCCTACCCTCGGCCTAGGTAGCCACACTTCCTTATTAGACTACAAAAACCAAATTTATTTCTATTTCCTTGGAATGATTATTAGAAATATCCCTGTCACTCACAAAATTGGCATATAGGACTGCGGAGATGGCTTAGTGGATAAGAGCACTTGCTTCGCAACTATAGGGGCCTGAGTTCAAAATCCCAGAAGCCATGTAAAAAGCTGGGCATGGCTGTAAGCATACCCGTAACCCCAGAACTGTGAAGTGGCAGAGGTAGGAGGACTGCTGGGGTTTGCTGGACACCAGCCTAGTTCAAGGTTCAGAGAGAGACCCTGTCTCAAGTGAATGAAGTGGAAAAAGTGAAAGTGCAGTCCGTCTACCTCTCAGGAAGGCAATCAAGCAAGACACCCAGTGCTCTCTGACTCCTCTTACCTATACCCACATACACACATGAACATACAGCACACTCACACCACACATACAGACACAAAGTGAGATCTAATAATCTACCCTTTATCCATTCTTTCAGTCAACATTTTGGTTTGAACATGTTTGATAAAATATTCCAGAAGTTCTAAATTTGGCTCCATTTTGAATAATGGGCTGAAATATTGTACTGTCTTGGGCCTGTGATGGGAACCATTGTCCATCTGGTATATTGGCATGGTATAGGCTACCTATCCAATAGCTACTTGTTAGCCATCTTGGATATCTGATTGACTCTCATGGTATCATAGTACTTATGTTCAAGTAGCTTTGGTTTTTCTCTAATAATAATGATGCCGATAATCTGGACATGTCAAAGAGAAGTGCTTCTTTTAAAAGAAAAGGTGGAAATCCTCAACTCAATAAGGAAAGAAAAATCGCATATGCTGAGGTTGCTCATATCTACTCCTAGCCATGAAATTGCAAAGAAAGAAAGTTAAATTTGTATATTTTTGCTATCACACCTCAAACTGCAAAGTTATGACTATGTTACAAAACAGGTACTTCATTAAGATGGAAAAGGTGTTAAATTATAGGTGCAGGTACTACCGAAACATCTTCTGAGCCCCTATTCTACTAGACTAGCCAACAGACATACGAAGTGCAGCAGATGAAAGTAAAATCAAATTTCTCAGTGTCTTCCCTAAGACACTTGGTTTCCCTCCATCAGTTTAAAATGATTCAGTGGTCCTCTTAATTTGGAGTTGCAAATGAGCAATGATATTCCCAAGCTTAGCATTGTTCCTGGCTCCTGGTAGATATGGAATAAATGTGTTAAATCCATGAAAGTGAGTGTTACATTCAACTTGTTAGTAGAGAATCTTAGCAGACCCCGTTCTGGCTAAGTGATCAGGACTCATGTCAAAAGTAATACATATCAATAATATGACATACCAGTACCAGTAACTTCTGGTAGCATGCACTGTGAAGGATAGAGCATCTCTACTCTGATTTCTTCCCCAGGAATGCACAATCTCAACTAAAACATGAGGAAATATCAGATAAAGCCAGAGTGAAGGGTAACGAGTCATCTTTAAGAGGGTCAAGATGGGGCTGAAGAGATGGTTCAGTGGTTTAGAGTACTAGCAACTCTTGCAGAGAACCTAGGTTCTGTTTCCAGTATCCACATGGCAGCTAACAATCCTCCTTAACTCCAGTTTCAGGGGATCTAATGCCCTCTTCTGTCCTCCACAGGCATTGCATGCATGTGGTGCAATTACATACATACAGGCAAAACAGTCATACAGGTAAAATAAAGTCTTGAAAGAGACTGAGGGACTGTCAAATTGAAGTGGAGCAAAGACATGTGAAAAGTAAGCATGGTGTAAGATCTTTGAATAGATAAAGGGCACTACTGGGCGAACTGGTGACTTCCCTGTAACTTCTAGACTTCAGTCAATAGCATTGGACCAAGATTAACTTTTTCAGTTTTCATGAATGCTGCATAGTAATATAAGATGTTAACATAAGAAACTTGATGGGTAAAGGATTTATCTGAACTCTCATAACTTATGACTTCCTCCCCCCCTTGAGAAAAAGTCAGCCTTTATAGCCCACTTTGGCCTTGAATTGGTAATCCTTCTTTCTCTCAGGTGCTGGGATTAAAATGTCTGACTCTATGATGCGTTGACCTCCCTTCTGAAACACTAAAGTCACTACAAACAAAGCAAAGCAAAACAAAAATGTTTAAAATTTTGGTATGTCACTTTATTCTCTACTGAGAATAAATGATGTGCAAAGAGAGATGATTGCTTCAAAGTAGAAATTAGATCAGGCAACCAGAGTTTACAAATTGAAAGCCTACATTTTGTCACAACTCCATTTTTTAACAATTAAAAAGATAAATCATGTACCACATAATTTACCCATTTAAAGTGTAGTTCACCACATTTTAGAATACTCACAAGTTTGTGTTGCTATCACTACACTCTAATGTTAGAATGTATTCTTCCTCTTAAAAGAAAAAGTTGTGGTGTAGCTTGGTGATAGAGCACTTGCCTGGCATTCGTGAGGATCTGGATTCCATCCCCAGCACCTTGAGAAAGAAAAAAGCTCCACTATCATCCAACATGTCTTCTCCCGACTTGAAACAACTCTAAGCAACCATTTATTTCTTTTCTGCTTCTATAAGTTTTCTTACTCTGAATGTTTATTTTAAGTGGAATCATAAGTTGACCTTTTGTGTCTGGCTTCTTTCACTTGGCATGATGTTTTTGAGGTTTATTCACAGTGTAGCTTGTATCGATATCTCATTCCTTTTCATGGTCCAGTATTGCATTGTATGATATATACGTGCCATATTCAGTTTATCCCTTGAGCACATGAGGAGCACCTAATGTCTTTTTGACTGTTACTGTGATTACTTTTGGTCAAATTCTACAGTACAGTCATTCCTAGGCTCCCACATCCTGTGTATCTATTGCTTCAGAAGACAGATTCTTGGGATTATGTATCAACACACCATTTCTGAGCATCCTACCCAGTATTGTTTACTTATGTACATGGAATATTCTTAAACTAAAACAAGAAATGCCCTCAGAGTCTCAGAAATGAGGAGAAAGTGTCTGATTTTATGTGCAAATCAATAATCACTTCAAGGAACTATGCAGTGAATTGCTTTATTGAATAAGTGTGAGAAAGGAAAGATATTAGTTGTCCAAGAAGTCTATTGCCAAACTTTGTGGAAGCAGAATGTTTTCTGTGGAAGCAACATATGTTGCTTTCTAGGCCATGGAATTTCCCCTTGTTTGACCCAAGGAGTAAAGGAAAGTGCTTATGTAATCATCATATTTTAAAAGTTAATCTTTTACTTGTAGGCTGGTTAATAACCAACAGCAGACAATTTTATCTAAGAAGAGATGACTGAGATCCTGTATTGTACTTTTAGCAAGACTTGATTTACATGTCTAACTCATGTTCTATTAACAGAAATAAATGAAATGCAAAAAGGAAGCCAAGACTTGTCTTAGAGCTAAGTTAAAAGTCCCATAGTTCCATTCAGTTGTGAGGACTACCTTCCAAAGTCAGAAAAGAAAGAAACCCTGTAAATTTACTCTATGTAACTGTTAGCTTTTTACTTGAAAAAATCTAGCATTTTCAGCTATTCTCTAAGTGATTTCTAACTTGAAGTATTTTTTTCATCATTTCAATGACTTTCAGTAATAATGTTTTAAACATTTTTTATTTAATCATTCATCATTTTATTTAATCAGAACATTTCAATCAATCTTAATCATCTTTATACCCCCTTCCCCACTGGCACCCCCCACAGCCCACCAACTGGAACCCATGCATTCTTTCTTCTGTGTTAAGGTCTATTGTATTGAGTTAGTGTCTCCAAATGATCTCATTGCAGGTTCATCCACTGAGACCTAGTCAGCCTACCTGGAAAATTATTTGCTCCATTTGAATTTTCCTTAGTGCTCTGGTATCAAGCTTACATGCAAGATGGAGGCATTTTGCAGAGTGCTGAGTTCAGAAGACGTGGTGTGCTAGGTACTTCTCCCCACCAGGTCTTTCATATGATTACTAGACTCATTATCATAGACAGTGCACATCCAGAATGAAACACAGATATCTGCATGCCAATTTTGGTTTCAAAGTAAGTTCTGATCGGCCTTCTTGGTTGAATGCATCATTTGAATGTATACGGATGTTTATGCCAGCTAAGCTTATACATTTTTTTCTGTTGCTGCTGGAGTGCACCCCATCCCATTCTTTTGTCTCCATGTAAAAATCATGCATTTAGGTCCTAAGACCCAAACATTTACATTTAACTTTTTAGTCTTTTCAATTTTTTTTTTTTTGGTTTATCAGAAGGCATCTGATTAGTTTTTGTCATGGAATGGGTTGACCTTACTTCTTAGCTTCATACTACTTGGACAGTTGATCAAGAAAATATTGATGCTATTTTTGACATTGATAACTCTTACAGTTTGAATGTGAAATGTCCCCCATAGGTTCATGTGTTTAATCACTTGGTCTAAAACTAATGACACTGTTTGGAAAGGTTATGGAAACTTTAAAAATTAGAGACTTGCTGGAGGAAGTATGTCACTGGAAATGGGCCTTGAGCTTTTATAGCCTGGTCCCACTTCCTGTTCCTTCTCTACTTCCTGAGTACAGGTGCAATGTGACCAGCCAACCTCCTGCTCCTGTCATCATGCCTTTACTGCTTCCTTCTATATCAAAGTCCCTCTGGAACTTTGAACCAAAATAAGCCCTTTCTCCCTGAAGTTGCTTCTTTCAGGGTATTTTATCATAACAACAAAAAAGTAACTAAGGTAATAAGCATGCTCAATCACATGCAGCCTGCTTAATCACATAATAAATACATTGATCACCACTTCCAGACACAGCTTTGGAATCTGTTGAGAGCCAATGGTAGTGAAGGTCTCTCTTCCATATTCCCTTTTGAACAAGGTAGCTTGAGACTTTGGCAAATGCCTTGTGATTGTTTATCTTCATTGCTAGTTTGATTGCCTTGAGATGCCTAAGTGTTGAGGAGATAACTCAGTCAATAAAGTGCTTGCTTTTCAAGCATAAGGACCCTAGTTTGATCATCATATCTCTGTGTGTGTGTGTGTGTCTCTCTCTCTCTCATATATATATGTCATATATATATATGTCAAGAAAAACTGGGTGTCAAGGCCTGGCATGGTGGTGCACACCTTTAATCCCAGACCCAGAACCCAGGAGCAGAGGCAAGAAAATCTTTGTGTTCAAGGCCAGCCTAGTCTACAAAGCTTCTAGGCCAGCCAGGGCTACACAGTGACATTTTGTTTGAAAAACAAAAACAAACCAAAAAAGGTGGATGTTGTGGCACATACCTGTAAACTTAGCACTAGAGAGGCAAAGACAGGTGCATCCCTAGGGCTCACTGTCCATCCAACCTAGCCTATTTGGCCAACTCTATATCAATGAGAGACTCTGTCTCAAAGAAACAAAGTGGATGGTACCAAAGGAATGATATCTAAGTTTGTCTTCTTCTCTCCACAAGCACATGCACATGAACATACATATATGCACACACATACACATAGACACACAAAAAAGAAAAAAATATATGCCTAGGAGATTAGCTAAGGGCAGCTGTGGGTGTGTTTGTGAGAGTCTTTACAGAGAGGATTAACTAAAGGAGGAAGATCTGCTCTGAATGAGGGCAGAAAACATCTTACAGACTAGATATCCAAATAGAATAAAAGGGAAAGAAGGAGAAAGTGCAGTTATTTCCTCTTTCTGCTTCCTGGCCACCATGCTGTGAGCTTCTCTGCTCTGACACAACATACCGTCATGATATGTTACCATAGGCCCAAAAACAAGGGTACTGGATGATCACAGGCTAAAGCCATGAGCCCAAATAAAGTTTTTCTCCCTTAAAGTTGTTTAACTCAGGTCTTTTGCCATAGTGAGAAAAACTGGCTAATGTATTTATCCAAATCATGATAGTTATTATCTAGAGTATTCCCTCAACCTGATAAGCTACACTTATGAAAAGAAAGCAGAAGATATTGATCTTGCATCTAATAATCACTGTACCATCCTTCCTAAGCTCTTACAAAATGTTTCTCAATAACCTGTTCCAGAGCCTTAACTAGGGTGAATAACAAATTCTCCAATCTATGTTTGTCAAAGCAAATCTTTGTCTTTTGAGAATCGAAAATGTGTCTTCCTGACTCCATTTACTTACAGGGGAAGATTTAGGTACTTTATCTTCAGGTTCTCCAAGTGTGTCTGGTAGAGCAATTTGTCTTCACTTGGGATGCTTAAATTCATTTGGAATATCTTCTAATCTATTTGAGGCCTCATAGGTATCTCTTCCTACACTTATTTTCCTATTCTTTTCTGACTGAAAGACATTGTCATTGTTCTTTTCCAGGAAGATAATGTTTTTGTTGTTGTTTTCTTTGATAAAGGGAGTCACATAGTCCAGGATGGTTTTAAACTTGCTATGTAGCAAAGGATGACCTCAAACTCGTGACTCTCCTGCCTCCACCTACTGAATCCTGAGATTACAGGTATACACTACTAGGACCAGATTATACAGTATTGGGGGTCAAACTGGGAGCTTCACACATGCTAGGCACACACTCTATGCATTGAGCTACGTCCCCAGCCCTTGTTTAGGTCTGCCTACTTGCTTGTTTGCTTCCTTCCTTCTTTCCTTCCTCCCTTCTACTTCAAAAAATTAGGGACTAGAGTGATGGCTTACAGGTTAAAAGCACTAGCTGCTCTTGCAGAGGACCTGGATTCAGTTCCCAGCACCCACATGGCAGCTAACAACTGTCCTGTTCCAGGGGATCCAATGCCCTCTTCTTGCCTCTATGGGCATTGCATGACATGAGTGCACTAACATACATGCAGGCAAAGCACTCATACACATAAACGAATTTTTTTCATTTTTTAATTTACCTATTTATGTATGTGGGGATGTTCCTTCCAACCACATGGTTCCTCAGGCTTGAACTCAGGATGTCAGGCTTCACAGCAAGTGCCTTTAGCTGCTGAGGTATCTCTCTGGCCCTGTTTGTTCTTTTTGATCAGAGTCATGAGCTGCTTTACAGTTTACAAGCTGCTCTCACAGGCATATGATCTTTGCACTCATCCTGTGAGACAGTGGTTCTGCTGCCTACCATGTACAAAAGAATAAGCAGATTAGAAGTTCTACTTAGTGTCGTGGTTGTTGGAAGACTTCTCCAAGTTAGGAGGCCAAAAATGGATGCCTGCTGGCTTTTTCCCTGCACAGTTTGTGCCATAGCAAATATTTCATTAGAGGGCTGGAGAGATGGTCAGCGGTTAAGAGCACTGACTGCTCTTACAGAGTACCCAGGTTCAATTCCCAGCACCCGTATGGTGGCTAACAACTGTCCTGTCCATAACTCCAGTACCAGAAGATCCAACACCCTCTTCTGACTTCTGAGAGCATTGCACAACACGGGTGCACTTACACACATTCAGGCAATACACTCATGCACATAAAATAAAAATAATAAATAAAATAGAAAAATACTCCATTAGCACATACTGTACTTGAGAAGACTTCAGAGCACACTTTTCTGACTTTATTCCCTGAAATTCTTGTTTGACCTTTGATTCCTGCTTTTCCTTGTCATTCGTGTAAACATAGCTTAGAAGGAGTGATTCCCATAAAGCACTCAAAGTTCTGTCCTTCCCATTTGCTTTTCTCTGGGGCTCTTTGATGATGATATCCCCTGAGCATTGCCTCAGCTCACCTCAATCCTCTGAAGCAGACATCTTTAAGAAACCAATCCTGGGCCTGAGAGATGGGTGAGCTGGTAGTTGCCTGCTGCCAAGCCTGATGAAGTGAATTCCATCCTGGGGACCCACATGGTAGAAGGAGAGAACCACCTCCTTCAAGTTTTCCTACAACCCCCACAAGTGAGCCATGCATGGGGGGGAGAGAGAGAAATGAGAAACGAGAATATGAATGAATATGAATATGAATATGAATGGTTATCCAGAAGTAAATTTGCCCTTTTAAAAGAACCTTTGAAAGATTCTACAGCAAAACTATTTCCATCAGTGTACCTTCACCACCTTGTGTGAGGAAGCGCTGTCTCCCCAAGATTCCCTCTAACTCACCAATGTAGTTCCCCAAGGGAGTTTTTGTTCCAATATAACAGCCCGCTTGTCTGCTTTCTAGCAGAGGAAACTGGCAGCCATGCTAGCCAAGACTGTTTCACATTTACCAGCTACTCTGCTTTTCTGCTGAATGAGACCCTCCAAAGACCTACTTCACTGGTTTATTGACATTACTATGCATGTCCCTGGGGAGATGGGCTGAAGGTTAAAGGTCAGCATCAGTTCTTCCACATTTGTCAAGACTCATGCTGATTTCCCATGATCCCTTGTCTTATAAAATAGGAAGTCAAACGATAGACAGGCTTTCTAATATTAATTCATTGGTTCAATTTAAAGCAACTTTTCCTTTTGCTTTCACTAACCTTGCATTGCTTTCCAGAATGAAATTGACCCTAGCCCAGTAGCCATCTGAGATACAGTAAGATACCATAAAGAATTGCTTTATGGGTTAAAGAAATGACTCAGTGGTTAAAATGCTTGCAGTACAATTGTGAGAACCTGAGTTAAGATCCCCAGACTCCACATAAAACTGGATGCAGTAATGGGTGTCTTTAATCCAAGCACTCTATGGTAAGATGGGATGCAGAGTCAGGACAACTAGCCTGGCGTATGCAGGGATGAGCAAGAGAGCCTGTCTCAAACAAGGTAGAAGATGAGAACTGATACTGGGGGTTTGTCCTTTAACCTCCATGCACATGCCGTGTCATACGTGCACCCACATTCACACATACAAATGCATACATACACACAAGGGAAAGATTGCTTTAGTAAAATAATTTCACCTACGAAAATACAACACAAGACTTCTCTTGTTTCTTTCACCATTTCATTGCAAGCTTGAAAGTAGACTAAGATGGACCAAAAGGAAATTATTTCTCTGTTGTTTTGCCAAGGACTCTATCCCTTTCCTTTCAAAACACCACATATCCTGGAGTTTTGAAAACTGCTATAATTGTCACAAGGCAACTCATTCTCTGGGAAGAAAGTGAGTGAATTTCCCATTAGGAGATCATGGTTAAAATAACCTATCGGTGCTGGGACCAAATGGAACTGGAAAGTGTGTTCAAAAGCTGCATTCACTGAGGAGGGAGAAAGAACAACCTTTGTCGTAATGAGCCCTGGGAAGCAGCCAGTGTGGAAAAAGTGCACACAGTGGCCAGCTTGGCTTCAAAAAATACACAACCAGCTTGCTTTTGCATGTGGCATTCGGGCTCTTGTGGTTTTTCTCTGGAACCGAATCCTTGCAGTCATCAAGCAAACTTTCTTTATTGTAGGACTGTAATCTACCATTTTTATAGGAAATGGGAACAGTTACTGTGGACTGAACAACTGAAATGGAGCTTGGTACACTTTTATTTCAAATGGTCATAGCACGTGGAGAGGTCATTTGTTTTTAATGTAAAAATAAGATGAGCTGTGTAGCTGGGAAATTACCTATCTTTTGTGGCTCATTTTTCAAGGAGTGCCCCTGGAGGGTGTTTTGATGAAATTAATTATGTAGTATTCAGAAATGTGCGAACTCTTTGATCACCGAACAGAACAGAGCCTAGTCTGCCAAAGGAAAGCACACAGTCTTAGTAGGACAGAGGGTGAGAGAGGGGAGATTATATTATGGCTCAATGGATTTATATGATTATGCCAAATTTTAAAGTATGTTTCTACAAACTAAATCAAAAACAAAAGGGATGACTCTTGGAGGAGATATTCATAAATCTTCTCATTAAATATTTTTCAAAAGCTCTACAGTGCTCAATCCACCTTTGATGTTCGAGGGGAATTGGTCTCAGTATCCTCTTGGATACCAAAATCCACAATGCTCAAGTCCTTTTATAGAACAGCACATTAATACCTACATGTAAAGGATTAGACACTTAGCTCAGTGGAAGAGCACTGGCCTACACAGCCTGGGTTAAGTCCCCAGCATGGGGTGGGGCGGATATTTGTGTTTCTGTAATTCTGGTTCCAGGGGAATCCAATGCCCTCTTCTGAACTCCACAGCAATTCCATTACATGGGTTCACTTATATACATGTGAGCAATACATTCATACACACAAAATGAAAATAATAGATTTTTCTTTTTTAATATTTTATTATTTATTTATTTGCTGTCTTATTTTGAGACAGGGTTTTCTATATAGCAGGCTGGCCTTGAGCTCACTATATAGCAAAGGATGACTTTAAATTTTTTATCCTCCTGCCTCCCCCTGAGTACTAGGATTACAAGATGTAAAGCTATTTCAAGTTCATGTGGTGGTGGGCAGTGAACCCCGAGCCTCTTGCTCACTAAGCAAGCACTGTACCGACTGAGCAACATCCCCAGCCCTAGGAGCAAAAGCCTACATATCTTCAGTACAGACAGGCATTTAAAAATAATGTTTTAATATTTTATTTGTTTATTTTATTTTATATGTATTAATGTATTGCCTGCATGTGTGTAAGTGCACCCATGTCATGAAATGCCTGCAGAGGTCAGAAGAAGGTGTCAAATCCCTTGGAACTGGAGTTGCAGATGGTTGTTAGCTGTCATGTGGGAGCTGGGAATCGAACCTGGGTCCTCTGCCAGAGCAGTCAGTGCTCTTAACCACTGAGCCATCTCTCCAGCCCCCAAAAGACTTTTTCAAATATTTTCAATCTGTTTATTGTATCTCTAGATACAGAACTTGTGAATACAGAGGGCTGTCTGTACTTTTATTTAGTACAAGTGCTTTACATCATTTATATTGCCCACCAGGTTACTCTTCTGACTTAATGGACTTAAGTTTTAAAGCCTCTATCTCCCCATGCACTGAGATTACAGGCATGAACCACCATACCTATTTTATTTAGTGCTAGAGATGGAACCCAGGACTTTCTGCATGCTAGGGAAGTGCTCTACCAGCTGAGCTACAGTCCCAGTCTAAACCTTTTTAATTTCTAAAAGCCAATAAGCATTGTGGTTTTTACCTTGTTTCATCATGTATCATCTACTGGCTTGAGAACTAAACCAGAGACTCCTATCATTGCCACAAACATTCCTACCCTACACTTGACTCCCCTGAGCTCTGCTAAGCCAGGTGAACTTGTTGGGGGATTGTCAGCATTTCTGCATCATGGATTCCTGAAGCATCATTTCAGAACTTATCCTTTTACCCTGCTAAGTATCAATACAAGCGTATGCAGGTTTTGGCTACCATTTGGGGGGAATTTACACTCACAAAAACCCATACTGGGAGACTTAGTTTATATGCATGTCCTTTATTTCTGTTTTGATTTTGGTATAACTCTCTGGGTATCTTCCCTTGACTAATCAAATCTGTTCAGGTTATTTGTCAGTTAACCAGTTAGTTACCATACCATGAGGCTAAAAACAGATTTTTCTTCTTTGTTGAAGTATGATATTGGGTCTGAAGAGTGAATTTGGAAGCACAGTGTTCATTCTTAACTTTTTATGTACTATAGTATTTATCAGTATGATTGCCAAAACCATTGTTGATAGACAAAATAATAAAGGACTACCAGTTAAATTTTTATATGAGTTATTTTGAACATAAATTACAAAAGCTTATTTATTTGTGTATTTATTTGAGATACTGTCAGTATGTTGCTCAGGCTTCTTTTCAAGTCCTATGCTCAAGTGATTCTCCTATCTCAGCCTCCCCAGTCACTGAGACTAAGGCAAACACTAATCATGCCCAGCCAAGAAGAACAGCAAAATATCCCACCTTATTTAAATATTTTATCTGTAAGAGTGTTTTGCCTGTATGTAGGAGTGTTTTGCCTGCATGTATGCAAGTTTACCAATGCATGCAGTGCCCACAGAGACGAAAAGAGGGTGTCAGATCCTCTTGAACTGGCATTTCAAACAGTTGTTAGCCTCCAAGTCAATGCTGGGAATTGAACCTGGGTGCTCTGGAAGAACAACAAGTGTTATTAACCATTAAGCCATCTCTCAAGTCCAATCCCACCTTATTTAAAGGCAGGTATAAATGTGATGAGGAGCCAATTAGGTTACTGGTCCCATTTTCAGATCAATTGGGGGAAAAACGTATAGTTGCCAGAAATGTTGATATGGTAATAGCAAAAGGATAAGAGTAGAGAGTTACCACACAGGGAGCAAAAATATTTGGAATCCTACCTACAGAGTCTTTTCATATATTTCTCTTATGTGGTTATCTTAAAAAAATAAAATTAAAATTAAAAAAACTAAACTAAATCCTCTTGTGGGATTGTAGGACTGTTGTGCTTTGATTAGGTTCCATATAAGAACCATTTTTAAAACTAAACTTTTCAGGGACTAGAGAGATGGTTCAGCAGTTAAGAGCACTTGTTGCTCTTGCAGAGGATCTGGGTTTGGTTCCCAGCACACAGAGCCCATAACTGCAGCTCCAGGGAATACGATGCCCTCTTCTGGCCTTGGAGAGCACTGCATGCATATGATGCAAATACATACATGCAGGCCAACATCCATACATATAAAATAAAACTAAAATTTTTAAAGAAACTTAATTTTTCATCATCTTAGACATTAGTATGAGTGAGTCCTCTCTCTCTCTCTCTCTCTGTGTGTGTGTGTGTGTGTGTACACACTCGACCAAACATGAACTCTGGACCCTCCAATTCCTGTACATTTGAAATGAAAGTCATCTTTTACTCTTCCCAAGAACGGTTCTATAATATTTCTGAGAAGTATTCAAATTCACAAAACTGAAATAACTCAAATGAGGAAAAAGAGGTTGATGATGGGAGCGAGGAGAGACACTCTAATAAAGAGTATCTTATTTTTCTTGTACAATTCTATATAGAAAACCCATTTGGCCAACTGATAGGATTTTCCGTCACCTCACTGTGAAGTGCTTTTTTAGTATGTGTTAGCACTGACTGATGGCTGCTGTTATTGTTATTGTGATATTAGCTGCTGGGGTGAAGAAATATGGATTTCTTTTTTAACCTGGGACCTGAATGAAGAACAGGGAAGAAAACAGAGCCAAAAAAAAAAAAAACCCCCAGTACAGTCAAGAGGTCTACATTGGTGAAGCCCATTATCCAGTTCTTTCAGTAGCTGTACATCTTTAGTTTCAAACACTATTGGGTGCTCTGTGGGTGGTAGGATTGTGTGTGGGAAAGAGCTTAGTTATAATAGCTGACATTTATTGAACACTTGCTATTCTGAGCACATTATATGTATTAAGTCATCTGATCCCCATGACAACCATATGGATTAGCAGAATTCAAATCCTGCTAATTCTGACTCCTCCACTTCCTCACTGTGTAACCTTGTGCAACATGTTTTAGAGGAACTGAAAGTGTCCTTTAGGGTTGATGTTAATATTAAATGAGATGCCAGTTCTAATGTATTCAGAACTGAGTCTAGGAAATGAGAAGAACTCGGAAAATGGTATAAAAAACATAAGAAGCTGTTTACAGAAAGACTTACACATAAATGCTCACAGCAGCATTATTCGTAATAACTCCAAACTGGAAACAACTTAAATGTGATTCAATTAGCAAATGAATTTAGAAAGTACAACTACCACCATGGTCTATACATTCTGTGGAAAGCTACTAAGCAATGAAAAGGAAAGAAGGATCTGGCGAAGGAGATGAGCTGCAGAAAGATACTAGGGACACTGAAAGGAGGGAGTTGTTGAGTTGTTTTCTATCTTAATTGTTATAATTATACAGCTGCATATAATTACTAAATTTCATCAGATTAGACACTTAAAAATGAATGAAATTTAATGTGTATAAATTATACTCCAAAGTCAGAAGCAAAGTTGCTGCATATTATAAAGCTGTATAATATTGGACTTTCTTATATTTTATAACAAGTGAATGAAAAATCTTAGAACAGATGTATTGGGAGCTATTTACCCTTTGAAACCATATTTATTTTATTTTTGATTAAGTGTATGTGTGTGCACACACCTGTGTATAGCTATGTGCATGAAAGTAAAGGTGCCCATGGAAGCCAGAAGAGAATGTTGGAGTCCCTAAAATTAAAGTTATAGGCAGTTGTGAGCCACTTGATGTGGGCACCGGGAACTGAATACTGGTCCTCTGCAGGAGCAGTATGCTTTTAACCACTGACTTGTCTCTCCAGGCCTATTTGGATTATTTCAAAGGAGAATTACTACAAGTATTAATGAGATCTCTCCATATGTCTGTTTACTGGGAATGGTAAAAGCGATGAGGTCAGAGGGACCTAGGAGAATCTATGTCCTTTCAAAAAATATAGCTAAATTACAGTCAGTCTGTATACCCTAAACCATCAAGACATTTCATGAGAATTCAATGTGTGCTGTTAGTAGAATCCTAGATGTGAGGCCTGACTTTGGAGGATCCCAACAAATTATGCTCCAAAGGAAAAGTGGAAAGGTCGAAAAGATTTAATTAGTAGAGCCATCTTGGGAATCCAGAGGAGATCAGTCCATCTTCTGGGTGCTGATGTGAGTTGCAAGTTCAAACAGAAAAAGAATTGAGGTGGAAGTTGAGAAGTATGCATGATTAAGTAGTCTTGGCCAAAATATGGTGTGGTTGATCATTATCCAACTTCTGTCAGGAGGAAGGAGGCTCTGGAGAAATCATTACTGTGCCTATTTGAGAGAACAGGTTCTCCTGAGATGATTGCTCCAGCTTAGTGTGACTCTCCCATCATGGGGTGATCTCCCAACAAGACTTTGCTCTTCTTTATGAGTGTGTGTACATGTGCTTATGTTTGTGGATGTCAACCTTAGGTATTGTTCCTCAGGTGCCATCTACCTTTATTTTGAGACAGATTTTCTGACTAGCCTGGAACTTACCAAGTAAGATAGTCATTAGGGGGATGAATTTAGGGCTAATCCATCTTACATCACCAGTTGTAGGCAGACACTGCTTTAGTGATTCACATACCTATGTGCTGGGCTGAGTAGGATCTCTCCCAAAATAGAGACCAATTCAAAATGAAGGCAGAGATGCCAGGTTTTGTTACCCATCAGGCATCTGCAGACTCGAGTGAAAGGTCAATACGTTTGGCAAAAAGCAGTATGCCAAAACTACTGGAGAGATGGTTTAGTCGTTATAAACACTTGCTGCTCTTGCAGAGGATCCAAGTTCAGTTCCCAGCACCCACATCAGGTGATTCGTAACTCTAGTTCCACGTAATTCAACACCCTCTTCCAGCGTCCAGGGACTCATGTGGTACACTTACATACATGCAAGCAAACACTTATACACATAAAATTGACTTATACACAAAAATCTTTAAGAAAAAGAGTTTCTAAGTCCGAATTACATGGCTGAAAAGTATTAGAGTGGAATCAGAAAGAAGGGAGAGAAGTTAGTGGGTGGTAGGAATGGCCAGGAAAGGCCTTTGACAAAGATAAGATTTTAAAGGGCTTTGGAAATAATTTGAGAAGAAATGTGATGCCACAATATGCACTTGAAAATGGTTGGACTGGAGTATGTGAGGAGGACTTGGAGCAGAGCACTGTGAGGTTTGTCAACTTCACTGAGCTACAGAGTGCTCCTGACCATGAATGCTAGTTATGTCCACATCTGGGGGCACAGATCAAGATGACAGTTTCTCACTGTCACCCTCAGAAGCCTGAGGATTTCCCCTAAAGTTGTAGGAACCTCAACTCAACTTGAACCAACCAAACAATTCTAGGACTAGCCAGTTTGTGATGCACAGCTAGAGACTCAGGGGCTGGAGAGAGGGCTCACCAGTTCAGAGCACTGCCTGCTCTTGTAGAGGACTCAGGTTTGGTTCCCTAAACCCACATGCCACCTAGCAACGATCTGTAACTCCATTTCCAAGGGATCCAACACCTTCTTCTGGCCTCTGTGGACATTGTAAGCTTATAGACCTGTGTGGTACACTTATATATATGCAGGGAAAGCATTCATATACACAAAAAATAAATAAATAAAAAATTGTAAGATATTTTAATATGGACTTGGGAATGAGGTGTATGACAGAAATAGGTGCTTAGAAGAAAGTTAGGCACACTAAACAGCATAGACATGGGCTTCTCAAACAGAGTTGTATTGCCTGCTGTGTGTGATGATACACAAGTTTTATCCCAGCAGAGGCCGGTGGATTTCTGTGAGCTCAAGGCTAGCCTGGTCTACATAGTGAGTTCCAAGCCAGCCAAGACTATACAATGAGACCCTGTCTCAACAACAAAAAAGACAGTTGCTGCTTATTGTGTTTGTAATGTTTATACACATATTTTTTCAGGATTTGAAGGTACTGTGTTATCTCTGGGTAGTTCCTGAGGGGAACTTGATGGGATTACAATTGACAAGATAAAAGTCTAGCCCCCAGGGATACAGGAAGGGATGAACTTTATTGTAAACTAAGTTAAATTTCATTGGAAATTCTCAGGCAATGTCTGGGGAATGGAATGAGGCCCAGCTCAAACATATTCATTCAGGTCTTAAGCATTGTGGCCCATTGCTATTTCAACATAAATTATCTGTATATGAAAGGAACGTTAACTCCGTGTCAGAACATTTTTGGTACTGTTGTCAGTTGTACCAGAGTTCTTGCTACTCCGCAGCCAAGAGGCTTTTGTCTGAATCCAGGATGACAGGCTCCTTTCTGTCTCATGTTCCCATCACTTCCCTGTCTTTCTATTCTGCCTCAGTTTTTGTCCTGATTGTGTTGTCTCCTGACTCCAAGTTGAATAACATCATTTTGGTAGCTTCAGAATGGATTATCCAAGGTGATGGCATTTTTCTGATGAAATCAACGGATGCTATGGCACCAAGTCTCTTCCCATCCCCAACCTGGTGTTACTTACCAATGTACCAGTGACTGTAATCCTGAGTAACTGTGAACTTGATAGAAGAAAACAGGGTGATCTAGAAGTGACTGGAGAGTGCTAGGGAAAAGATACTCATAAAGGAGGGATGAAAGGACACAAATATTCAGGGCTGGAGAGATGGCTCAGCAGTTAAGAACACCGACTGTTCTTGCAGAGGACCCAAGTTCAATTCCCAGTAACCACATGGCAGCTAACAACCATCTGTAACTCCAGTCCCAGGGGATCCAACACCCTCTTCTGACCTCTGAGGACATTGCACGACATGGGTACACTTATGCAGACATAACACTCATACACATAAATAAAAATAGTAAATAAATTTTTTAAAAAGGGCATAAATATTTAGTGCTGAAATTAGAAGTAGGGTGGTTTTTGTATAGTTTCCAAGACAACTGAAGGCTTGGGATGCCATATACGTAGCACAGGTGTGACGAGCATCTTGTATAGAGATATTTTTAGACTTTCAGTGAATGGTGTTCCCTCATTTGTCAGCTTCCTTTGAGATACCTGAATTGTCAGTACTCACAGGTTAAGACTGGATGTTCTCTTCTCTGTGCCTCCTAGTATTTCCTGCTTTCTGGAACATCAAAGGAAAGCATAGTAGATGAATGAATGAAATCAATGAATTCTTTTTCTTTCTTTTGAGTACTTTACAAATGAGCAGATATCCCTGGGCATGGTGGTACATGCCTTTGATCCCAATACTTGAGAGGCAGAGGTAGGTGAATCTCTCTGAGACTGAGGCCAGTGTGGTCCATATAATGAGTTCTAGGCCACCTGAGACTACAGGGAAACCCTGTCTCAAAAAAAATTAACAAGTTTCTTTATGGCATTTTCATACATAGTTTTAATTGACTTTTTAAAAAAGATTTTTATATGTGTGTCTGTATGTATGCATGCCACATGTGTGAAGGTGCCCATGGAGGTCAGAAGTGGGTGTCAGATCCCCTGTGAGCTGCCCGGTGTGAGTGCTAGGAACTGATTCCAAGTCCTTTGCAAGAAGATTAAGTGCTTGTTACTGCTGAGGAATCTCTCCAGCCCTGTGGTTGACTTTTTGTTTGTTTTGATTATTGTTTGAGACAGGAGGATCTCGAGCAACCCAGGCTAGCCCCAAACTGGCTATGTAGCTGGAGATGTCCTTGAAGATTCTCTTTCCCTCTACCTCCCAGTGCTGAAATTACAGATGTGCACCACCATACCTGGTTCATGTAGTCTTTGGGATCAAACCTAGGGCCTTCTGCATGTTTGGCAAACACTCTACTGAGTTATGTCCCTGGCCCCAAATCATGAATTATTATTTGTAGCATTTGCCCATACTATACACTTGCAGTACACACCCAAAAATCTTCCTAGTCTATGTGCCTTGTTAAGGTGCAGACTTCAGACAAGCCAGGCATTGTGTGTCTTTGGGTGTTCTCACACCTACTATTGTCCAGTAGGTGCTCAAGAAATGTTTACTGATAGGGCTGGAGAGATTGCTCAGTGGTTAAGAACACTGACTGCTCTTGCAGAGGACCCAGGTTTGATTCCCAGAACCCACATGGTGGCTAACAACCAACCATAATTCCAGTTCCAGAGGATCTGACACCCTCTTCTGACCTCCATGGACATTGCATGACATAGGTGCACCTAACTACATGCAGGTAATACACTCATATGCATAAAATAAAAATAATAAAATAAGATTTTTTTAAAATAAATGTTTACTGAAATAATTCAGGAAGTTTCTGTCTTGTAGAATATGCAGTTATCAGAACACCGGTTTTATAAAACAAAATCGAGCCTTTCCTAAAATGCTAAAAAGAGGCACTATATTGGGTGATGGTATTGTCTTTAAAATATGGTTCTTATCTCAAAAGGGATAAGAGGCAGTTTATTATACATATATATGTGTGTGTGTGTGTGTGTGTGTGTATGTGTGTGTATGTGTATAATGGAGCTAAATATGTGTGAATAGATTTAGGTTACCCCAACTTCTGTGTTCCAGTGTGCTAACAGGTTCATGAAGTTTTTATAGTAACAGAACAAAGCAAATCATAACTTAGGGCATTTTTCAGATAGACTGGTGGAAACATCAAATAGGAGAGTAATAAGTCCCAGATGCTACCTGACAATATTCTTAGCCTTTCGGTTGGTGGAAGCTGGTGAAGTTAATACATTCCAGAAAGTTTCACTGTTTGTCACAAGGATGTTAGTTAGGTCAGACAAAGAAGTGGATAAGGAATGGCTATTAAGGGGCCTAAAGATAGCCCAAGAGAAATTGTAATTATACCCAGGACCTGTAACTTCCAAGCTCTCCACAATCATGGATATTCTGATCAGATAATCAGCTTTTGCAGCCTTCAGGCCTATGCTGCCTCACCTGTGGCAAGCAGAATACTGAATGACTCCCATAGATATCCTGATCACATGCCTAAGAACCTGTGACTAGCCTACCATTCAGGGCTTGTGGACATAATGAAACTTCTACCTAGGTGGACACAGTGTCACCATAAGAATCTTTCAGAGCAAGGAGAGTCTGAAGGATGTCAGCAGAGGGAAAAAGGATAGAGATTAGAAAGCCTTTGAGAATTGGCCGTTAGCAGCTGAAAAGGGCCAGAAAATGGATTCTCCACTGAAACTTCTGGAAAGACCCAACCCTCTAACACTTTGATTTCTACCTAATAAAAATCACTTTGGGTTTGAAGGATTGAAGGGAATGAATTTGTGTTGTTTTAAGGCATCGATTCTGTGGTCACCTGGTAAGGTAGCCCTAGGGAACTACTAAAGTGTGTCTTCCCAAGACTTAAATAGCTTCATTTTCCCACAGAACTCACTGTGGGTGTTGTTAACAAGCAGTACGGGAGTGGGAAATCTGTGGAGGAGCAGGAGGCTTTATAATTACATGGTGCTCTCCTGAGATGCACTGCAGATGACCATGCTGACCTGCCCACCCCCACTTTTGAGTAGGAAGGCTTTGGATGAGCTTCACTGCCTGACTCCATTCTCCTTAATTGCTTTTGGTCAACTGTACTGAAATATTAGATACTGTTAGGGGCTCCTTTCTGGAGGTATGTAGAGAATTAGAAAATGTTTCCAGGAGAGCCACAAAAACTTGGAGGAGAGCCAGTAAGGGAAAGAATAAGAGAGCTGCAATTATTCAACCTGAAGCAAAGAAGGCTGAAGGATGATTTAATAATGATATGTAAGAAACCGGAGAGTTAATACATGGGAAATAGTGATGAACTGTTCCTCATCTCTACCGAGCCAACAATCCCAGCAAGAAGAATTCAGGCTTAGGAAATGAGCAGCGGTGGGGAATGCTGTGATTTTCTTTGACTGAGAGGAGCTGCAAAGGATCCTGGCGTCCATGTTGTTGTTGTACCCTCTTCATTTGCTAGATACTGAAAGCAAAGCCGAGAGTGATCCCAAAGCAATGACAGTGGATAGCCTAGAACTGGGACTTGACCCTGTGTACTGTACCACCTTGTGGAGACAGGGCTGTGCATGTGTTTGAGGGTTGCTTCTGTCTTTGGAGTGAATTTAAAATCCAGGCTGTCTCCTGGGAACTTCCAGCTCTCGAGTCTAGTCACATAGGTTATGCTGAAGGATTGAATGCCGAATTCATCCAGTGTATGCCTAGCATTTCTGTGTTTGACCATGTGCCTGCTGTTCAGCCATTTTGAAAATTCTTACCAGCATTTTGGAAAATGAACACGCCGAACTCTTCAGGCTAATGGCAAACTGAAAACAATCCAAACGACTTTCAAAGTAGACTGCTTAAATAAGCTATGGCTTCTTCCTACCAAGAATTTCTACATAGCAGTTGAGGTACTGGAATTCCATAGGACTCCATAGGATTCCATAGGATTCCATTTCTAGAAAAGTCGAAACAGAACAGACATATTACTGACATTAAAAGTCAGGGTTGAGGTGCTGGGGGAATGACTTCGTGGGTAAGAGTGTTTCCTATGCAAACATAAGAATCTGAGTTCAAATCTCCAGCATGTAGGTAAAAAACCAGGCATGGCTATGCTTGGCTGTAACCCCAGCCTTGGGAGTCAGAAACAGGTAGGGGGGCAGAAGCTGGCTGGCCAGTCAGTGAGTGTAGCCAGAATGGCTAGCTTGAGGTTGAGGAGAGACTCTGTGTAAAGGTAATAAGGGGGACATTGATAGAGGAAGTCACTTGATGTCCCCCTCTGGCCTCCACATACACGTACAACACACGTAATTTTTTTTTAAAATCAGAACTGAGCCAGACATAGTGGTGCATGCCTATAATCTCATCAGAAGGCAGAAACAAAATGACTTCCCATGGGGTAGTCTATCCACAGAGACTCTGTCACATTTTTTTTTAAAAGAACACGGCAGTGGCTAGCTTTGTTGGTAGTTGCACAAGGAAATTCTGTGAGGTGCCAGAGGCAAATCCAGTTAGTGAAAATGAAGCGGGGTGGATCGCTTCTTATTTGTGCATTTTCTTTCCATGTAATCTATTAAAGCCGTGGAGATTTGGGGTAGTTGCATTTGAAATAGCTGTACTCTTACAGAAGCCCCAGAAAATACTTGCTACAGAGAGAAATTGCCTGTTAAGCAATGCATATATTTAAACCTTACTTTCAAACCAAAGACAATCTATTCCATATCTTGCTTTCTCCCTGAGCTGGTACAGCCTTTCATGAAAATCCCTGAAGCCACCATCAGCCTTCAGTTTCCTTTTGGCCCTTTGTAGCACTGAAGAATGAAAGAATGGGGTCATTTCTTTTTTAAAGCAGCAGCTTGCGATAAATAGTAATTTTGTTAGGAGACAGTTTTGTCATGCCAGGCACATTTCCCTGCGGCAGCCTGGGAGAGCTACGGTTGAGTTCAAATGGTGTGAAGTGGTTCAAGGGAAGCAGCAAGCCAATCAGAAACGGTGCCACATAGCCACAGTTCACCTGAAGCCCCATCCACTTCCTGCCATTGGTGGTAGGCTTTCAAACTAGCTGGCTGACTTACCGAAATGATTTCATCTTGAGAGACCATGCAGAAGAGAATCGGCACCGGGGAGCTATCTCCAAAGGACTGTTTACTGTGCCCCACCCCCTTGGTTTACATAAGGGAAATTGGATGGTGAGCTATTCCCTAGGGGAATATGACATGCATCCTCCCCGCCCCCATTAAATCAGGCTGCCTAAACTGTATGGACATAGTTGACGCTGACATAGTTGACGCTGAGCACCACCGGCTTTCCTTCCTGGAGTCGGGAATTTGGTTGTATGTAGGCACAGGATGCCTGCATGCTCAGCCTCCTTCTCAATGGGCTTCCCCAAGTGGAACATTTTCACACAGGTCGCTGCTGGGCCACTGTGTGCCAGATGTGAGCTCTCCTGTAAGGGAATGAGGAGACGGAAGTCTGCACGTGGATTCTCCCAGGATCTCCTTGGGTTTTACTCCTTGGGATCTGTCTGTGTGCCATTAGGATGTTGTAATAAACACTGGCTACAAGGTCAAGGTGCAGATCTCACAGTGCCTTCTGTAGAATCACTGACCATGGGATGGTGTTGGAGACTCAGATACTTGAGCGAATATAGGAAACTGTTCTCCAGCTTTTCTTTCTCTCAAAGCAAACATGATTAAAGGCACTCAAATGTGTTCCTGGAGTGAACAGAGCAAGAAATGGGAGGACAAGACCATTAGGATTAAAATCATAAATTCATTGACCCTTTGCTCCAGAATTTCCACTTCTAGAAATTGATTCTATAACTATTCATGTATAAAATGATTCATATAAAAGTTTTAGTTGTACCCACTATGCCCCATTTGTAATAGCAAAATGGCAGAACTGAGTGTCCTGTAGGAGCTGATTGAATCTGGAAAGGGGCAGCTGAGTGGGTGGGGGTAAGCAAAGCATGACAAAATTGTGAGTCATAGATAAACACAAGACATGGTGGCACACACCTGTGATTCTTGGGCTAAGGAGGCTGAGGCAAGACAATTACTGTCTGATTGAGGCTATGTAGCCAAACCTTGTCTCGAAATAAAACAAAAACAGCAGTAACACCCAATGAAGCAATGAAAAACCAAAACAAAACCATGGAGCAGTAAATCTAGTATCTGTATTGTTTGTATGTGCAAAGAGTAGGAAACGTTACACTAACAACTATCCAAAGTGATGACCTGCAGGTTGAGTTAAACAGGGAACTGAGGCAGAAGTGAGAATGTTCAGTGCATTTTGGAAGGGGGCTCACTATTTGGCTCAGGCTGGCCTAGAAATCATTGTGTAGCCCAGGCTGATCTGGAACTTACTGTCCTCTTGCGTCAGCCTCACGAATGCTGGGATCGCAGATGCTTGCCACCACACTTAGCTCTCAGTGCATTCCTTGTTTTGTTTTTCCAATGTTTGTATATTATTGCAAAAGGTTTAAAGAGTGAATGAAAATAGCTAGATGTAGGTGACATGTACCAACATCAAACTATTATAACGGAAGGAAAATGGCACATTCTCCAAACTGTTACCTTTGATTCTAGCAACTACAGCCTCTAAGTCAGCTACCTGTTTTTTGTGACTAAAGTTTCACTGAACCACAGCTATGATCACTCTATGTATTGTCTATGGCTGCTTTTATACTACAGTGGCAGAGATGAGTTGTAATAAAAGCCATACAGACAGCAAAATCTAAAATATTTACTATCTGGTCTTTTATAAAAAATTGTGTATATTGTCCATTATTGACTAAAACATCATTATAAGATGCATGACTCTATTTTTAAAGTTTAAAAATATTATATTTAAAAACGATGTGTATGTACTCATGAGTGCACTGCCTGCAGAAGCCAGAAGAGGGTGTCAGATCCTCTGTAGCTAGAGTTACAGGCAGCTGTGAGCTGGGAACTGAGCTCCAGTACTCTGTAAGTGCAGTATGCACTGAGCCATCTCTCCAGCCACTATGACTATATTTTTATTTATCACAGCATCACATATTCCAAAGGCTACACATGGTTTTATTGATGACTTCCCATTGACTTTCTGAAAAATGTTATTTCATTTATTCAAAGAAGCTAGATGTTAAAGAACTTGAGTGCCTTCACCCAAACCAACACGGGTGTTTGTCTGAGATCTAGACTCCCATGTCCCAGACCTTGTTCTGTTCACTGTTCTCCACCAAATCTATATATCAGAAGTGTTGCTTTGGGTTAAGTCCCTGCTTCTGTTTTCTGTCCTGGTTCTAGTTTCTGTTCCCTTCTTGGATCATTTGTAATGGTCATGTTGTGATAAATAGATTTTTCTGCTACTTTTGTTTCACTTACTTTTATTTCACTCTGACAGAAGTAACTCCTTTAAGGAGGTAGGATGTATTTTGGATACAGTTTGAAAGAATACAGTCCATCATGACAGGAAAGGCATGCAGCTGGGGCTCTGCCTGTGGCAATGCAGCATGTTGCATCTTGGTAGATCAGGAAGAAGAGAGATCAGGCCAGAAGTGGAGCTGGGCTATAAACCTCAAGGCCCACCCCACAGTGATTTACTCCCTCCAGTTAGACTTCACTTCTTTAAGGTTCCACAGTCCTTCAAAACAGCACCACCAGCTGGGGACAAATTGGTCAAACACATGAGTCTATAGGGGACAAATACAATCAATTCAGAATGATTTTTGTGTTGATGACTTTCACAACTCCGACACAAGGGAATTGCTAGCTTTATTGTTATGGCTGTTAGTAGAATTCAGAATAATCTATTACATTCAGTTTCGGGCTAATTATAGTCAATTGTTTCACCATGTATTTGTTTACATTTACAGTGCATCTATGTACACAACCAGCCTCCAGGCAGGGACAAGTGTTCCCCATATAGCTGATAGTGTACAGCAATACGTGATTATGTCCAAGTGAATATGACAGGAGAGTGGCAGTGCACAGGACTTCACAGAATGCTGAAATTATAAAGAGACGGCTTGTGCAAATCCAGACAGCTAATCAGTTTCCTTTTCTCTAATTCTGTTGCTACCTGTTCCAAGACACTATCCTCCCTGATCTAAGTTACTAGACCAACTCTCTTATCTCCCATACATATATATACACATACATACATTAATTAGTTAATTTGGTTTTATTAAGACAGCATCTTGCTATATAGTCCTGGCTGGCTTTAAACTCATGGCAATCTTTCTGTTGTGATTATAGGCATGTGCCACCATGTTTGGCTACATTTTTTTGAGAGAGCAGTTCTGATGCCATCTAGATTGGCCTGGACCTTACTGTGTAGCTGAGGATGTCTTTGAATTTCTTATCCTCCTGTCTCTGCATACCAAATGCTAGGATTACAGGATCCACACATCCAGCTCTTTTTCCTTTTTATTCTGCTTGCTTTCAACATTTTTTGTCATTTACACATTTTTGGTGCATGTTATATGTATGTGTGTCCTCCAAAGGTGACAACAGATGTCTTCCTCACTCAACTTCCACCTTATTTTTTAAATTTAATTGTGTGTGTGTGTGTGTGTGTGTGTGTGTGTGTAGGTTACAGGAAAATTTCCAGGAGTAGATTCTCTCCTTCCACATTGTTTAGGCAGTGATTCTTGTTTCCACCTCAATGTGGACTTCAGGCTAGCTGCGCTGTGAGCTTCTAGATGATTCTTCTGTCTCTACCTCCAATCTCACCATTAGTCCTGGGATTGCAGGTGCATGCTACCACATCTCTGTTTTTATATAGGTTCCGGGAATTGATCATAGTTTGTCAAGCTGCATGGCAAGCTCTTTTATCCACTGAACCATCTCACTACCTGTCCCCCAACTTATTTTTTGAGACAGGGTTTCTTACTGAACCTGGAGCTCATTGATTTGGCTACACTAGCAAGTCAGCAAGCCCCAGAGATTCTCCTGAGTGCCTCCCCCACTGTGGAGCATGTAACCCTGCCTGTACCTGCAAGGCCAGGCTTTCTACATGGGTGTGAGAGATCTGAACTTGGGTCATCATGCTTGTAGGACAAGTACTTTACCAACTGAGCCATCTCTCCCGCACACTTTGAATCTTTTTTTTAGGTTTCTACTATGCAGTTAGTCTTGCCCTTCTCTTACAAGCTATTTCCATACCAAGTGAGTGTTGTTTCTGAAGCCCATTTGAATAAATGTTATTTAGACTGTTTTCCAAGTACCCCTCCATGTAGGATAGCCTCCACAATTGGAAAGATGACGTGCCAAAGCTAAAATGTGTGTGATCATGTTTGAGGGTGCAGAGGAGCTAGCTGAGGAACATTTGTGATGTGCAAGAGAAATTGGAGTCATAGGAAATGTATTTAAATTTCTTACTTGATTTTTTATTTTGGTAGTTCCCTAATGACCTTGTAATGGCCGTTGAATAGTCATTTAGTTCTTGACTTAGATATAGAAAGAAAATGTAGGTGTTTTCTTCTTCACCTTTGATATCTTGAAAGAGACGTGATTAAAAAGTGACAGAGTAGTCTGGGGGTGTAGATCAGTGGTAGGGTGCTTACCTAGCGTATGTAAGGCCACAGTCCATCTCCAGTGCCATTTTTTAAAAACGTAATAAAGAATTTTAATATACAATATTTAAATCACTATGTTAGTAAAGTAACTTGTAAAAGAACCTTGATACAAAGCGAATGTTAAAGCTGTCATTTGGATGGCTCTTTTGGCTTTATTACAAAGTCCAATATTGGAAATCACTCATTTAGTGTGATATGTAGGAGCCATTTCCTAATGCAGTAGCATTAATCTACTTATAGCTAAGTGGCTAGCAGATTAGCAAATACTTCTATTTCCCATAAAGAGATGGATATTGGGAGGGCCTGAGTAATGCTGAGGGGGAGGTTAAATGGAATCATAATTCATGTATTTAAACTCTGCATTATATAAGTAGGATTAAAGCTGAGAATTTAGATAGGGGCATTTATGTATTTCTTTGAGAAATAACATACTGGAATCCATAAAGAATAAAGGTTCTTACTTATATAAAGTAGACTTTAAAAACTATTTTATTTATTATTTTTATTTCATGCATATGAGTGTATTGCCTGCATGTATGTAAGTGCGCCTGTTGTTGTGCAATGCTGACAGACATCAGAAGAGGGTGTCAGATCTGCTGGAACTAGAATTGCAGATGGTTGCTAGCCACCATGTGATTGCTGGGAATCAAACCTGAGTCCCTTTGTAAGAGCAATCAATGCTCCCAAACACTGAGCCATCTCTCCAGCCCCATATAAAGTAGACTTTGAGAAATATTGAAATTTTATTTCTGAATATTTAAATATATTTATTGTATTATTGATGATCGTTAAGCCTTTTAAAGAACTACCTTATTCTCAAGGGTTTTTCCCCCTTTTTAAGCTTTATTGCAGATTGAACCCAGGGCTTTGTGTGTGCTAGGCAAGTGTTCTACCGCCAAGCTACATCTCCTGCCCTTTGAAAATTTTGTTTCGACATAGTGTCTGCTAGGCCTCAAACTTGGGATCCAGCCAAGAATTCTAACTAGCTGGGATCACTGCTGTGCTCTTAGCTCTTAGATATTTTTTCCTTTTGCTTTTTAAAAAATCAATACTCAGTATTTCTGTACTTCAAGAACAGCTGAATTTAGGGGTATCTGCAGACATAAAACATATTTTCCTACATGCCACGTAGTATCATAAAGTCTCATTCTTTTTGCTTTTTGAAAAAAGTATATGTGTGTGTACATATTGCATGCATGTATGCAAGTGCAACTGTGTCATGAAATGCCTGTGGAGGACAGAAGAGGGCGTTGGATCCCCTGGAACTGGAGTTACAGGTGGTTGTTAGCTGCCATGTGGGTTCTGGGATTCGAACCTGGGTCTCCTGCAAGAACAACCAGTGCTCTTAACCACTGAGTCATTTCTCCAACTCCCAAAAAGTCTCATTCTTTTGATACAGTCCTATAGACTAGAATTTGGTGTTTATAATAACAGGTTTATATATTTAACATATGGGAATATGACAAAAGCTGGGGGCACCAATTCAGTTCAAATAGACATATTGACTGAATGAGCAGACCATCTGCTTGTCACTCTTGGTTGTGGTTTCATTGGTACAAGCCATAGAAAGTTTTTGGCCTTTATCAGCCATATACCAATGAAGTCAAGAAATGAATGACTCCTCAACTGAAGGCATCTCATCCATAGATAAATGGATATAGAAAAATGTGATGCATAAGTACAACAATGCTACCGCCCCAGTCATGAAACCTAAATCCTGTCATTGCAGCAACATGCAGTGACCTGGAAGATGTTAGAAGAAGCTAAGGATGTAGCTCAGTTGGTAACACCCTTGTCTAGTACACACAAGACCCTGGCTTTGATCCAGAACTCCACAAATCCCAGGTGTGGTGGTGCATGCCCATAATCTCTGTTGGATCAGAAGTTCAAGTTCATCCTTAGCTACTTAGCAAGGTTGAGGCCAGCCTAGGCTAGTTAAGACACTGTCTCAAAAAAAAAATTGGTGGGATGCTAATGGCTTAAAGAAAACACATATAACTAGTGATATGCTTAAATCTAAATTAGGTAAAATTAAATGCAAAAAATCAGATTTTCACACGCAGACTTTGTAGGAACAAATAAACACTACCTTCTATGTATATTGGAAATATTTGGGTTATTGGAAGGGGTGAGATAGAGAGTCATTTAAAGTGAACAAAACCTCAGTGAGACGGAACTTGACAGTTTTTCCTAGGTAAATAGTAAAAGAGCTAGAAACTTTTCATGTGCTCAAATTTCTAGTAATAATATATATATACACACACACACATATATATATACATATACATATATACACACATTCTGGAAAATGTGAAAATAGTTGAGAAACTGAGGAAGATAAATCTCAGTTCTCTTCATTTTACTTCATGTTAAAAACAACGAAATAAAATTTTAAAGTGAACTGGTGAGATCGTTCAATGGGTTAAAGCACTTGTCACCAAAATTGATAATCTGAGTTCTGTTCCAGGACCCCACATGGTAGAAGGAGAGAACTGACTCTTGTGTGTATACACACACACAGACACACACAGACTCAAGCACACACACACACACACACACGTCTTATAAACTCATGAAAACATGTTCAAGAGCCTAAGTTTTTTGATATATACAAATTAAAGCCACTTGCCAGAATCAAAATGACCAAAAAAAAGTGTTGATAAAGATGTGGAAAATTCAAAACTCTCATACAGCTCATAGAAATGGAACACGGTATAGGAAGACTACTTTGGAAAACAATCAGGCAGATCTTCAAAAGGTTAAACATAGAGTTCCATACGATCCTGCTGTTGGTCCTGCTCCTAGGTATCCAACCAGAATTGAAGACTTATGTCCCTTATGCTCTTGGTAGTATTACAGTACTGACAATAGCCAAAATGCAAAAACAACTCAAATGGAGGAACACAATTTGGTAGATCTTTCAGTGGAATGTGACTCAGCAAATCAAAAAATATCCTGCAGTTAAATGTGATTCAGCAACCTAAAGAAACATGTTCCACGTGGATGACCTTTCAAATCATTATGCTAAGGGAAAACGCCAGTCAGAAAAAATTGTATATTATTAAGTGTCCAGAAAAGACAAATTATTCAGAAAGTATATTATTTGCTAAGTACCAGAGTTAGCAGGGAAGATAGAGACCCAGACCTGGTGGGATTAGGCTTTTTTTAAATGGGTACCAAAACATTTCAGAATTAGTTGGTGATAAAAATGGCATCAAGTAGAAAGGTGTGAATATGCTAAAAATAATTTAATTGGACAATTAGGTGAATTATGAGGCATGTCAGTGGTATCTCAGAAATGCTATATTTGCTTTTCTTTTTTAGTGGAGTTTGGCTTAATCATGCATCATAGCCAGCAGGAGAAATCAGTTAAATAAATGTTAATAACATATGATTCTGTGCTTTGTTCATTGACTCATATTTTAATTCAGGAAATATGCATCTCTAATTACTGCTATTGTGTATCTAAGGCTGATGTGTTTGGATGAATCTTTTTGACCATGGAAATAGTTGTTCTTTAATCAGGTCAATAAAACAATTGCTGCTGGCAGATGGATGTGCCTCCTGTTCAACAGTGAGGTCATACGAGGCCCCTTGGACTTCACAAACCATAAGTGGAAAATTAAAGCATCTCTATACTTTAAACTCTACCAATGTGATGTATTAGATATATAAATTTGCACTTTATTGTTTGCCAAATTCTTCCTGGTAATAAAATGCTGTTTACCTAATAAGTTCTTATATCATTTTTTTTGAATGAGGAATATGTTTAATAATTGATTATACCTTGTTAATACTAGTTTTTGTTTGTTTTTATTTCAAAGATGTGTTTTATTAATGAGTATGTGTTTTGTCTACATGTATGTATCTGCACCCACGTGCATGTCTGATGCTCAAAATGACCAGGTAGAAGCATGCATCTGTGTTGTAGGAATGGAACTTAGAAAATAAATGCTATCCTAAAATTTAGAACGGAGGCTTTGGGGCTAGGAGAAATCATTTGACTCCATTAGAAAAGGAGGCTTTATGTGTTTCGCAGTTTCATAGATGGATCTTAGGGAGAATAGAAGAGATAGTCCAAACTACGGAAGACAACCATGCCGGGAGGAAGAATTGCCTCTCTGTGGAGAACTGCGACAGGCAGTGCTCGTCTGGAACTAGGAGCCTAACAACTATCTTCTGAACATTTATAGGTGACTTTTTTGATATCTTTTGTGTCTCTACTATGTACTAAGCAACAAGTGAAGACTGTTAATATCTCACAGAAGGAGGGGTGAGGAGGGTCACTCCAACCACTCCCTCCTGCTCCTCCCAGGAATTTACATGTGATTCTGCCCCAAATACTCATGGCTTTGAGGTTTGAGGAAGTGCTAGAATATATAAAGGGTGGATGGTCAACTGAAGAGAGGACTCCATCTATGCAGCTATGGGGAAGTTGTCATCCATGCTTCGGTGAGACTTCCTGGTGGTTCAGCTGCTTTGGGGGTCACCTGCACTCCCATAAGTAACCTCTCATTCATGGGCTGTAAGGAAGCTCGATAAACTTGCTGGTTCCTCAAGTTGGATTTTGATGGAATTGAACATTATCCCATCACGTGGGGGAAGATGTTTATTTCTGTCTTCCCAGAGGAAGAGTTCCCTCAACATCAGTTAACAAAGAAAGAGACTAGGTGTGTGCTGCAGGTGGAGAATCAAGATGGAAGCAGGAACCTAGGGATTGAGGGTAATTTACAACATGAAGATAGAGGTTGAGTCTAAATCAATGACTTGAGCTTAGATCATACAGAGATGAGTTTGTCCCACTGTAGGAGGCAGGCAGAGATGAATCCCAGGCATGGAAGAGAAAGAACAATTCCAGATCATGATAGAGGAAGAGGACAGTAGTTCTGGGGGCATTGTTGAAGACTGTAGGTTTGAAAGTACAGCTTTTGCCTCAACGGGAATGAGACATTGTTTAGTCTGGAACCAAATGAGTGACTGTGGCTCAGGAACACAGATTTAGATCATCACAAATACCATACTCCAATATGGTAACAGTTAGATGACATTTTTATAGTAACAGAACAAATTAATGTCATGTAAGTCACTTTTAAAATACATTGATGTAAACACCAGTTAAGCAGGCTATATCTAAATGGTCTTTGTTACAGGGCTTCAGATGCTGTCTGATGACATTCTTAGCCTTGAGGTCAGTGGAAGCTAGAGGTCTGCAATACATCCCCACAAGATTTTACCTGATTGTCACCATGTTAGAACAGCCACAGAGCAATGAATGGCTGTAAAGGGGGCCAAAGATAGACCAAGATAATTTAGTTCCGAATCTACAACATTCTAACTCTCCACAAGCACTGAAGTTCTAACCAGCCAATCAGTCTTACATAATCTAACATAGGTATGAGTTTTTTGGTTTGTTTTGATGAGTTTATACCATCATTATCAATCTGTTCTCCTCCTCTGGAGGACAGGATAAGAGAGGAATTCAGAGACCTTCCAGAACCAAGTTTAAACCAGCTGGCACCTCACTCCATCTTAGCCACTGGGCCTCTCAGGCCCTGTAAATTCACTTGGCCTAGGTAACAGTGAAGCCTGTGTAAAGAAAGCCACTATTTTAAGAACCTCTAATGGTTCTGAGCTGTCACTGAAGGGCTCACAGTCCTTTTATTATTTTTATGTTATGTGTATGAACATATTGCCTGCATGTATATAAGTATACCCATGTCATGAAATGTCTGCAGAGATCAGAAGAGGCAGTCATCTCCTGGAACTGGAGTTACCGAGGGTTATTAGCCTCCATGTGGGTGCTGGGAACAGAACCGAGTCCTCTGCAAGAGCAGTAGGTGCTCTTAATCACTGAGCTATTTCTCCAGCACCTGGGCTAAAAGCCTTTAAAAGTATTCATTCTGAGTCTGATAAATTTCCAGTTTTCCTTTAAAATTGAGACCCAATCCTTGAGAGAATTAATATTTCATGGAATGGGATAGGAATAATTTATTTGGATGTTCTTTAGAGATTTACTTGATTTCTTTTGTGTGTATGTGCATGATATAAATGGTGGATGTGCACACTTGTGCAGGTATGTATATGTATGCAGAAGTCAGAGGAAGACATCGCGGTGTCATGTTTTATAATGCTCTGCCTTATTCCTTTGAGACAGGGTCTCTTATTGAACCTAAAGGCCCAGCCATCTTCTTGTCTCCACTCCAAACAATGCTAGTGTCACAACTATCCCTGGTTTTTTGCATGTGTGCTGGAATCTGAACTCAGGTCCTGGAGCAGTATAATACAGTCTTATGCACTGAGATATCTCTCCAGTTCCTCAACTGATGTTTTTAAGACTTTTCAAATAGGCTAAACCTGGTGTGTTTTAGGAATTTCCTTTGGTGAAAGGAAGCAAGAAATGGTTCCCTATGGCATCCCATAGGCAAATCTCGATATAGCATATCCATCCATGTTGCTTTCTTTTACCCGCCCTCCCCATTTATTCATAGAGATGGGAAACAGATAAGTATGGTGGGGGATCCCCTCAGAGCATTTTGCTTTAATACATATTTATGATTATTGAATTTCTTCTTTTTGTCATTTCTCCAGGCAGAAGATAATGTGCTCCATAGCAGGATTGTGGAGGAAGTGTTGTGGGTTTATAATAATTATTTTTATCAAATAATTGAATTGCAAGTTAATCACAAGAGAGAGGTTGTTTATTACACAGTTGTCCAATAAATACTTTCTAATAAGTTCCTAAGCCATTTGAGAAGACACTTGCTTAAAAAAAAAAAACTGAAAAACATACAAGCCGCTTTGAGGGAGCGCAGATTATTGAATTTTAGACACTGTTGCTAAGAGCTGCCTGGCATTTCCCCTTCCCCGAGACCTTGGTTTTTAAAAAGCAGAGGCTTGAAAGCCTCTTTTGTATGGAAGGTGGGGGGCATATGCTAATTGGTGGCACGTTTCCCATCACAGTCTTTTTTAGTCCTGTCATAGCTGAGATATGAATGATAGGAGAGGGCGGCATTCCGAGGGTTCTATGGCTCCTTATTGTGCCCGGAGAAAGGGGATGAATAGGGTGGCAGCTCCAGTCACCCGTGAAGCCCCTGGGTCTGCAGGCTGCCGGGCACCGAGTGGGTTCTCATGGGTGTGCACTGCCCTCCTCCCAGGCACTGCCTCCTGTCGTCTTTGCTCTGTGGCCACATCCTCTAGGGAACTCCTTCAAGGGAGACTGCCTCAGTTTAATAAACAGTCCGGTATAGGGAGGATAGGAAAGAGACCATGGCTGAGCGTCCATGCCCTAGACAAGGCATTGCCAAGGAAAAGAAAGAAATCAGAGTTTGGAAACGGCACTAAAAACCTTATAATGTCAAGGCGGTGACTAAGGGCGATGCAGCTACTTAGGTCCTCAAAGGCATGGCTTGCCATGGTTTAATGGTGTACATTATGTTTATTTTTATCTTTAACTCATCTAGTTGGCTTTTTCACCAGATAACCACATGTGTAGCTCAATGTTTAGATATTGTACTTAAAAAAAAAAATTTGAGACAGAATCTCCCTACATAGCCCCAGCTGGCCTTGAACTCACTGTGAATGTCATGCTGGCCTCAATCTCACAGAGGTCTGCCTGCCTCTGCCTCATGAGAGCTGGGATTAAAGGTGTGTACCACCTTTAATGGAACTCACTATGTACACCAAGCTAGTCTCACTTTATGGGCAGTCCTCTTGTGTCTTCCTCTCCAATGCTGGGGATTATAGGCATGTGTCACCATGCTTAGCTTAGATTTTTATTTTTATGGGGCAAATTTAGTCAGGATTTTTGCAAAATGAGACAACAGTATTACATGTGGGAATTACTCTACTCCACAATAGAAAAAAACACGTTTTCCTCCCTGCTCGATGCGGCTGATTTTCATGCGTGAAAGTGCATTCATATAATTCCTTGTGGGCACATTTTAGCTGCTCTGGTTTTTTTAAAATATGTGGATTTTTATAACTGAAGAAATGCATTCATTAGCAAACAACCATTAAGATAGGCAAAAGTGCTTCTGAGTTGAAATTTCACATGATTTATTGGAGGCACTTATATATTTGTCATGTGTACTTGTGGCATATTCAACATGGGTCATGAACATGAATCATTTGAGACTAAGAAAAGAATGCTAATTGAATTCTAGCTTTGTATTGGGTACTTAGTAAATATTGATGGTAGCAAACTATATATGTAAAACAAAAAAATTAAGATGTGTTTATTGCAGTAGTTGCTAATGTTATGCTTTAAATAACAAGAGGAGCTGGAGAGATAGCCCAGCAACTAAAAGCATGTACCGCCGCTCTTCCAGAGGACCCGAGTTCAGTTCCCAGCACCCACCTCAGGCGGCTTATGGACTGCCTGTAACTACAGCTCCAGAGAACCTAATGCCCTCTTCTCGACTCTTCTGCACTGTAAAACTGGGAAGTTAGTTGTGAGTTGCACAATAATGTTTTCGTTAATGGACCATGCAGATGACAGTGGTCCTTAAGATCATATTACATAGTGACATAGTAGTCTTTTTTGTGACTGGGTCTTACTATGTAGCCTTAACTAACCTGGAACTTGCTATAGAGACCAGACTAGCTGGCGTTGAACACAGAGATTGCCTGTCTCTCCCTCCAGATGCTAGGTTTAAAGGCACATGCCACCATGCCAGGCCCTTCATCTTCATTTTTATAAGTATACTTAATGATCTCACAACAAAGAAATTGCCTAGCTGTGTGTTCTTGGAACATAGCCCCTTTTTGAGCTATGAAATTGTCCACGAAATTTCATAGGTGGAAACTAGGGTTAGAACTCATTCATTTCACATCCACAAAGAAGTAGCTCGTATATTTGCACAGCTATTAAATGGTTGAGACTATAGATTACGGGGTAGAGTTTCCTTAAACTAAAGTCTGGGCACTTCCGTTTAATGGGTCTGTTTAATTCATGAATAAGTGTAGTGAATTTAGGATTTAGTATCACAGCCTGTGGACAACATTCATTCATTTTTAATGGTTGAAATCATAGCAGGTCAAGGATATCATAAAGTAAAAAAGCAAGTCAGCCACCTGTTAGTGATTTAAAGTACCACCTGTCACTGACTGCAAGCTCCAGCATCAGCTCACATAGATCACAAAGCAGTTGTTAAACATCATGTGTGTGCTTAATAAGTGGTGTAAGAGCCTGGCTCAAGAATTACATTATTTGGGACTGGAGAGATGGCTCAGTGGTTAAGAGCACTGGATGATTTTGCAGAGACCGAGGGTTAGGTTCTGAGCAATCACATGGCCACTGACAACCATCTGTAACTCCAGTTCCAGGGGATCTGATGCCCTCTTCTGGCCTCTGTGGGCATTGCATGCATGGGTGCACTTCCATGCAGGCAAAACACATATACATAAAATAAAAAATAAGTAAATAAAAAAAAATTAAGAGCCACATTGTTCTGAGTACCATAAATGTTTTTGAGTCAGGCTTTGGCACATCCCTATACCACTACTCTATTCAGCTCTCTAGAAACTAAAGCTATTACATAACCTTCCCAAGCACTTTACACATCTAGCAATGACCATGGACCCCCTTCATTTGACTACAAAAAAGCTGAAGTGGAATGAAAAACTAAAGTGAAAACTGCCTGTCACAATCAGAAGTTAGGATTGGGGGTAGTGGCCAGGTGTGGTAGCACATGCTACGAAACCCAGTGGCCAGGTGTGGTAGCACATGCCATGAAACCCACTGTGCAGGAGGTAGATATAAGAAGATTACTTCAAGCCTAAGATCAACCTGATCTATATAACACACTCCAAGCTAACGAGGTCTACATAAAGAGACTCTGTCTCAATAAAGGAAAGAAAGGGGCTGGACAGATGTCTCAGTGGTTAAGAGCACTGGCTATTCTTGTAAAGGTCCCAGTACCCACATAGTGGCTAAAAGCCATTCAGTACCAGGAGATCGGATGACCTCTTCTGGCCTCCCAGGGCACTGCATACACGTGGTACACTTATACACATATGGGCAAAATACTCAGACAAATAAAAATAAAATAAATAAGTAAATAAAATCAAAAAAGATATGAAATAATAAGCACTAATTTCCATGGAATAATTTCTGACTTTTCCCCTACCCAAGTGTATTAAGTATAAGGTTAACAGCTTTGAAATTCATTTCATTTCAGAGCATTTTCGCTAGTGTTAGCAGAAATTGTGAAAAGTAACTAAGCTATACTTTGAGAGCTAATAGTAAATAAATTGTGTAATTCATGTGTTGATTAATCTGCTGTTGGGTGTGAAGATGAATTACCTGTTGCTTCCATCTGCTAAAGTGACAAAGAGGTAACACAGCAAATCCTTGAAATAATATCCTTTATCCTTTTAAAAAATTTTTGTTTTTATTTTATGTATATGAGTGCCAAGGGTTGCATGCATCAAAGTGTACCATATGCAAGCAGTGCCCATGGAGCCAGAAGAGGGCATCAGAGCCCCTGGATCTGGAATTTATGTTTGTAAGCTGCCATGTGGGTGCTGAGAACCAAACCCAGGTTTGGATCATCCATTTCTCCAGCCTGATGAAATAATATTCCTGATTAAAACAACTAATTTCCAGAATGACCAACTAGAGATAATCTATTTAAAGATGTTTAAATCATTATGTTAGACACTTGTAATCCCAATCCTTGTGAGGCTGAGGTATGGTAGGTACCACAAATTCAAGACCAGCCTGGGCTACAGAGTGAGACCGTGTCTTGAGAAACAACAAAACAAAGAAAAAGAAAACCATTTTTTTCAAAATGTATTTGAGTTTCATTTTTCTGGCACAGTACCCTGTTTAATTTATCCTTTCTATGTCAATCCTTACTATCATGTGCTTAAAAAGAAAAACAGCTTCAAACTCATGTTTGGGTTGGGGATTTGAAGAATTAGCCCAAATCAAGAACTTACTTTTTGTTCTCTGTTTTCACAAATATCACTGAACATTTCTTCTTTGGCAGTATAATTACAGCAGCTTAGATTCTATTAGTGCTTTATCATATTAAGTGCTCTGAGGCTAAAGCAGGCATTCTAGGCTATAACTATATTACACTTGTGTGCTACAGGGACAAAACTATTATAACATTTGAATCATTTGTTATACATAAAGATGTGTGAAAGGAGACACTGACTTTCTTGTTGTTGTTAGAAACATATGCATTTATTCTGCTCCTATACTAGTCTCTGCCTTGTACTTGGATATAGTTTTCCTGAGTAGGCAGGAACAAGTGGGATCTCAGCTTGGGAGCTGGGAATTTCCCACAATCCAACTTTATCCCCTGAGAGTGGGTGGAGCTGGTGACCATTATCCATGCATTATGCTCTGGTGGAGGCTGTTTGACCAAGTTCAGTCCTGGAGATTTACTGTCATTGTGAAAAAGCACTTCACACCCCACTCTGGTCCTACCTATTAATCACAATAACTACTTTTTATTGAGTGTCCCTAGGTCTTGAGGAAAGCCTGTGGCGAGCATTAGCTCACTTAATCCTATGGCATGGTTTATCAGTGGCTTTTCATTAAAAAAGATAAATTGACATTAACAACTATTGATTTCCAAAGATTTATGCTGTCTTTTCTATGGTTCTCTGCTTTGGCCCAATGTGGTTTTATTTTTGAAGCATATTTTATGTGCTTTTAGCAAAGATGTATATTTGGGGAATAATTTTCTTTGCCTCACATATACATTTGATTTGATATATATGCCTTATCCTAAGAAAAAATACTTCAGGGGCAAATGAGAGCATTTGGGCTCTGGGTCAAGAGAATTGAATTCTCTAGTGCTGTCTTGTCCTGTGTGCAGATTGAAAAAGGAGAGAAAGGCTAGGTGATTTTCAATTTTCTTTCCTGATTTGGAATTCTTTATTTGTAACTTTCGTTTTAAATAAAATTAGGAATTCAAAAGAATTAAAGTTCTTGTCATTTTCTCTGAAGACATTCTAGATTGTTTGATCACAGTGCTTTCATCTCACATGTGTAGGTGGTAAAATGAAGGTTCATAGGTAAGCCTGTCCTCTTGAGACTCTATGTGACATTGCCATGGCCATGGCACAGACCAAGGACAGAGCCTAGTGCTGGAGAACTAGACTTCTTCCTCTGAATTGACAGTGACCTTCTAGTGCCCCCTTTGAATGCACAGTCACCCATCCTGATTCCACTGGACTTTATAACTAAGTGATGCTGCCCACATCGAGCTGTCCTTCCCAAAGCACGTACCTGGACTTTACCAAATGATTTGAAGTGAACATAGATGTCAGCATCTGCCTGACCCCAAAATCGTGTTCCTGTAAATTTGGATGTTGACAGCTTACTTGGGTTAGAGACAGGGCTAGGTACAGAAATTGCAGAGCTCAATGCAAAATGAAAATGTGGGCTGTTTGTTGAAAATTCACTAAAAAGGGCTGGAAATTGTACCTCTGTTGGTAGAGTGCTTGCCTGGCATGTACAAAGTCCTAGATTTGATGGCCAGCACTGCATAATTGGGTGCGGCTGCACATGCCTGTAATCCCAGCATACTGGCATGAGATGCTTGAGACCTTGTCTCCAAACGCAGAATTTCACAACTATGGTATCAGAGGCTCCTTTTAGGTCAGGATTATGCACGTTGCATGACCATGAAGGTAGCTCTTTTTAAATTCAATTGATTTGGGCAAAAAAAAAATTGACTAAGAGAAAATCTAATTTGGTCTTAGGTTCTCAGGTGTTAACAAGGCCCTCCAGCATCTAGAGGTTAAAGAGTAAGGACCTTTCGAGGTGCACTTCTGTAATCCTGTTGCCTTATTCATCTCAGTCCCATTTGCTTTTTAACAAGCTAATTTCAGACATGGCATCCATAGTCATCCTCCCCAGACACGACTGTCTCAAAAATGAAAGAGATAAAAAAGCAAAACTAAAAAGTAGATGAAAAAAAAAGAAGAAAGAAGTGAGCCACTAAGGGACAAAGAAAGATCTAGAAGGATATGTAATCACCCACTAGTCCTTCCTCCGCCCCACTCTTTCTTAGGAGCATGAAAACCTTCCAAAACAGAAATAGCACTTTGTTAGCACCAAGTAGGAGGCATGTGGAGGCCTTCTAGCATCTCACTATGCTAACAGTAACCTGGTACAAGATGCTGCTTACTTGAGTCCCTCCAGTAGCTAATGAAGTCAAGGCTCAAAAAAGGTGGCATCATAATGTTGGTCATAGTAGAGCTGGAAGGGACGGTAGGTGAGGATATGGCCGTGAGATCCTCATTCTGTCAGGGCAGTATGTTGCTATATAGCTGAGGATAACCTTGACTTTCTGATCCTCCTGCATCCACCCACAGATACCCACTCCCCATCCCTTGCCAAGTGATAGGATCACTGGCATGTACCACCACAACTGGTCCATGAGGTGCAGGGGATTGAACTCAGGGTTTCATGTGTGTTAAGCAAGAATTGTTATTTTTTCCAGTTGCTGTGGCACAGCACTCTGACCAATGCCAACTTGGGGAAGAAAGGGTTTATTTGATTTACATCTCCTGGGTCACACAGTTCATCACTAAAGGAGCCCAAGGCAGGAACCTGGAAGCAGGAACTGAAGCACAGGCTATGGAAGAACACTGCTTACTGGCTTCCTCCCCTAGCGCATGCTCAGCCTACTTTCTTATATGATACAGAACCACCTTCACAGGATTCACACCATCCACAGAGGGTTAGGCCCTCCCCCATCACTCATCAGTCAAGAAAATGCCCCACAGACATGACCAGTCCAATGGAGTAAATTCCCCAGTTGAGGCTCCCTCTACCCAGTGTGTCAAGTTGACAACTAAAGCTACCCAGCACAGTAAGTATTCTACCAACTGAGCTACATCCCCAGCCCAAGAGAGCGGTCCTGAACAAATGATTGGTGGTGACATGAACTATTGAAGTTAAATGGTTGATGCTGCTGATCTCCTTGTCACTTGGACCCTTGTTTAGCTTTGTGTCTTTCCATTGTAACTGCCTAATTCCTAAATTCCCAGCACCAATATCTGATGGCCAAGGCTCTGCACATTCTCTGACCTTGGTCCATGTCCCTTTGGTTCCCTTTGCTCTTGGTGTTTCTGGCCAAGGAAGATGGTGGTACCTGCTCTCAATGTTGTCCTGTAGGCATAATAATGAAAGAACATGAGTCAACTTACCTCCACAATGCTGATGCAGAGGACACCTACTGTCCCTGTCCCTGAGTGCCAGATTGTGTTATGCATCTCATAGATGGGTGGACCTAGGTTCTCTAGAGACAGGGTTGAGCCCATTTACTAGGTTCCACATGCAGCCAGAGCCCTCATCTGGTCAAATGTCCTCAGTAGGTGGCACTTATGGTTTCCTAGTGACAGTTAGAGGCGCATGTACAAAGGTTTACCAGATATAACTGGTCTGTTTGATGCTTTCTTTTTTGCTCAAATCAATATGAAATGAACACTGCTGTGGGTGGGCCTGGAGTGGTCTGCCACTCCAAGATGAATGTAGGAGTCTGTGTGTCTGTCTGAGGAAATGCCTTTCCCTAGTAGCCTAACAGATAGTAACTCATTAATCTACACATTGACTCAATTTCAGGGCAATATGTGCAGAGTGCGTAGAGCCAGCCAAAATGGCTTCTAGGCAAAAGCAACAACAAAATGGATCCCGTGATGTGCCCTGAGTTCTCAGAATGGCTCTTAAAGGAGTCACCTCATCTTTATTCCTAACCTGCTAGGTATATGCCATCACTTTTCAACTTGTGAGATTTTTTTTTTACAGTCTGAATATCTTGCAATTTAACCTCAATTTTTAAAACAATTGCCTTCCTTTGACAAAACAGGCCAAAGACACAGAGACCTACCTGCCTTGTTCAGCCTTCCTTGGGGGCATGCTACTGAAAGTTGGATTGGTCCAAGTGATTATCTGCAACCTGAGTGGAAGGCAGGTAAATGCACATGACTGTCTTCCAGTGGAGAGAGTTAGCATTTATCACTGAGGCAGATGGAAAGATTAGAGTGATTGCTGATGATACAGTGGGTGGAGATCACCCAGGTAGTCCCCCAAAGAAGAAGGACTTGGGGCTGTGCCCTTTATGAACAGAGTCAGAGCTAGGAAGGCTGACTACAGTGGGGTTTTGAAAGATGATGTAAGGCAAGTCTCTAGCAGAATACCCTATGTTCTCCTAGCTATAAAGCTGAGCTATTGACTCTAGTTAGGAGAATACTCTGGGACTTCTGGTGATATAAGAAAGAGCAATCACACAGATATGACTAGAATCCCAATAGCTGCAATAAAGACCTAACAAAGGAGCATGAAACCCTGCCCCTTGTTCATATTGACCTGGTACATGCTGCATAGATGTATTAATTGGAAACTTGAGCAGAAAGAGCTTGATGATGGTATGCCATTCTTAATGAGAGAAGGGGAGATCCCCATGGGATGCGATAATGAACCATGAAACATCTTGTCAGTAGATCAGCTGTGTCTCTTAGCATATGTCTTGTGTACACAGAAGTGGAAATTTTCTTTTATCAAAACTATTTTTAAAGAAATAAAAATGGAGACTAGAGATGTATTTCAGTTGGTAAAGTGCTTGCCTAACATGCACACAGTCCAGAGTTCTATGTAAACTGGGTGTGGTGGTGCACACCTATATCCCAGTACTAAGGATGTAAAGGCAGTATTAGGAGTTCAAGGTCATCCTTGGCTACAAAACAAATTTGAGTCGATCCTGGGATCTATTCCCCAGACTGGAATCACAGTAAGGTTATCATTTGTCTTCCTCTCTTCTTATAATCTCTGATATTCTGGAAACTTGGATCCATTAAAGTCCTCAACAACCCAGATTCGAGACAAGCTGCCTACCTTGATAAGCCCAAGACCATCATCCTTCCATCATGTCATCCATTGGAATTGGTCATCCCTCCTAACACTGTGACCTGGGCACCATCATATAATAAATGTACCCTTCTGCACACAGGGCAGGCTGCATTTATAACCTTCCAATCACTGCCATCTTGTTGAGATGACATTCGTTGAATAGACCTCTGTTTTCCTCTCTTTTCTTTCCTTCCTTACATGTTAGAGAACTATTGCACCTTGGCGCACATAGCTGGTCCCTCCCTCTCCTGTGATCTTGATTTATTATCATTCATACACTCGTGATTGCATCTTAAATCTCTCCTTCCATCCATGTGGTTTTCTGTAGCGTCAGTGGACTCTGTCGTGCCCATGTTGTTTCTCTTTCATCTGCTTCATCCTTCCCCTGCCTTCCCTCACTACATTTCTTTGGATACTGGGCTACCCTTGCTTTCTCACCCTTGCCTCCAAGCAGTCCTTCTGTAAACCTTCTAAACCTTCTAAAAACCGGATTCCATTTTAGTCTCTGTGATGCTGCTGGCAAGCAAATTGGAATTTTCCATTTAATTGGTCTGTGCCAGGTCCTCCACATCTGACTGCCTTGACTGCAGCACGTCCCCCACTTCTTAAAATTCCCTCTTCTGTAACAGGGCTCTGTCCTGGATCTTCTCCAATATCCTCAGCATCCTTTGCAAGTGCTTCTCCTGGGGCCTTCTGTATTTAGGTGGTACTTTCATGGTGCTCTCCTCTGCACCTTCTGCCTTGGTATCACACCCACTCATGCTATAATTCATTTCCCTCTCACTCAACTTTTCATTTTCAAATTCTGCCTAGACTTAGCAGCTCCACAGATATGGCTCACGTGGCTTCCAAATGTGACAGTCTTTCCCAGTTTCCTCGCCTGGTGGGGGTTGAGTTGTACATCACCACCCACATGCCAATATATTGAATTCTTACCTCCCAATACCTGTGAAAGTGCCCTTATTTGAAAATAGATTTTATGGATATAACAAAGTGGGGATGAAACCATATTTGATTGGGGTAGGTCTGAGTCCAATGTGATTGGTGTCCTTCTGAGATACAATGGGAGAATACCGTATAGTGTCATGGATGGAGGTTGGAGTGGAGTATCAAGCCAAGGAAAGGAATGTTGAAGATCACTGATTACCGCTAGTAGAGATAAGAAAGGATCCTCCTCATGTTTCCTTCAGAGAAAACACTGTACTGTCCACCCTTTGGCTTTGAGAACTGTGAAAGAATAATTTTGTTTTTCAAAGTCACTGAGTTTATGGTCCTTTGTTACACTGGCCCTAGAAAATCAGTATATCATCTGATCTCCTTGTGTTCCCTATAGGGCTCAACCCTGAATCCCCCATTTGTGTTCTTGATACACAGTTGGTTATTTCTATTCCAGCGGGAGGTAGAGCCTCGACCTGTTTTGTGTTGGGTGTGGTTGCCCTGACACTGGTCTCGCTGGTCTCCAATGCATCTATCCAACTCTCCACTCTGTACTCCTCCCAAAGCAGTTATGATTGTGCCTCAATTACCTACAACAGAATTAAAGATCTCAGGATGCCACATCACACCTGCTCACTAGCCAGTCAAAATCTCTGAGGGTGGGACCAGACATTCATATTGCCAGAATTTCCCAGGTGATTCCAGAGTGCACCCAGGATTGAGAGACATTGGCTAATCGGAGAATATCATCATAGCCATGGAAACTAGATAGAAGGCAATGCTTCTTGGCTGAGTGATCCTGCCTCCCCAGGAAACATGTGGAAACATGCATCTAGTGAGTGGAGTTCAGGAAGGTCCTCAAATACCCTCTGTGTCCCAGACAGCACCTTATTAAGTAATGAGCCAACCCTAAGTGTGGCTCAGGTTAAGAAACCTTGATATGAGAGATGAAAGGAAGCCCGGTGCCAACCTTGACTTTGAGACAGATGTGGCCCACCCTTCTTGAAGAAAATGTACACTCCACCTCCACCTCATGCCACGGTGTTACCTGTGCTGAGCTCATTCCTTAGCCAGGAATGTGTAGACTTCTGGCACCTGTTGCCATCATGCAAAACCCCAGGCTGCCCCAGGGCAAACTTATTCTCTTGTTCTCTATTTGAATGTTGGTTCTTTTACATAACTAGACTTTCTCAAATTATTAGCAATTTGGCAAAGTCTTTGTCCTGCATTAGAAGAATTAAATTTCTAGGGACTAGACAGATGTCTCCGCGCTTAAGAGCACTGGATGCTCTTCCAGAGGACCCAGGTTCAGTTCCCAGCACTCATATGATGGCTAACAACTGTCCACAACTCCAGTTCCAAAGGATCCAACACCCTCTTTTGACCTCCGTGGACACTGTATGACACACATTTGAGCAACACACTCATACACATAAAATAATAAAAGTAATAAAATATTTTTAAAAAATGATTACCTTTCTAGTTTTTTAGTCAGGCATGATGGCTAATACCTATAATCCCAACACTAGGAAGACTGAAGCAGGAGGATTGCAGAGAGTTTGAGGTTAACCTGAGTCACATAGTAAGTTCTAAGGCAGCCTCAGCTAGTATGAAACCTTGTCTCACACACACAAAAAAAGAATTAAAAAGAGGGCTGGTAAAATGGTTTAATGAGTAAGAATGTTTGATCCCTGGGTCCTAGATGGTGGGAGGACAGAACCAATTTCCCCAATTTGTCCTCTGACATACACATGTTCATCATGGCACACATGAGCCCATACACATGTATATACTTGTCATTTAATTAATAATAAATAAATAAATACATAAATACATAAAACTGAATTTCTAATTTTTCATGCATTGTGAGTTTTGGAAAAATACCTTTGGATTCATTAGTTATTATTTTTCCTTCCCAGTATTTTCCCTCATTATTGCCTTCATTATCACAGGAAATGATGCATCATGAAGAGCTGTAAGGACAGACCAACCAGATAACTGAACACTCTTGAAACTTCTGGAGCCTAGGTTGAGGATGTAGTGGCCCAGAAAATGCCCTTGGTTCCATTTCCAACAACAAAAGAACAACAACAACAACACACACACACACACACACACACACATTATGAAACATTTCCTTTCAAAGACAATGAGGTTATGCCAGAGTATATTTCATGTCATAAAAATGTTCTATAAGCCATGAAAACTGTGTAGGAATTAGTAGATAGAAGGAATCTGAAAACCTCTTCTTGACTCCAGTCACTTTGAGGCCCAAAGTAACCTAAAATGTAGGGCTACCAAGTTGGAAGAGATGAAAGTTGGCAAAACCATTTGACAGTCATGTCGTTGTGATAAGCATACACAGGTAGATCACTGTGCAAGTCAAATTTTCAGATGGTTGAACAACTACTGTTACATAGCTGAGAATAGTGACTCAATTTCTGGAATGCAGCAGATGCTGAAGGAATCCTCCTGCTTGTCTTGTGACACCCGTGATATGAAGGAACACTCTGGTTAAGCCAGGCCCCTGTGATGTATTAGACTGTGGGCTACCTGGAAAAGGCCTCACGGCTTCTTCATGGCCATACTTCATGTAGACATCAGCAGTTGAAAAAATCTTCCAAGGATGTGCATGTTTACTGAGCAGACTGTGAGTCTATGAAGACTTGTAAGTATCTGTAATAGGCTCTGTGAAAGTATACTTTGAAAGCAGTATCAGCAGTTTCATAAGGTTCGATCTAACACATCCATTTTCTGTCAACATTTCTTATCCCTGTGTTGGCTTTCAAACGTATTCTTACTATTTTAGAGCATAGGGCTCAAAGTAATATTTTCAGCTCAGGAAGCTATTTTCCATCCTGTTCTTCCTATATATTCAGCCTTTCCGACCATAAAACAAGATACATTCCTCAAAAATATTATAAGCATGTATTCTTTTTTCTTGCTTCTTCACAATTTTTCTATTGCTTCTCTTGTGAATCATATGGTTTATATCATAAACATCAGGAAGTATTTGAGGCTGCTTATGAACTGACACTATGGTAATTTCTAGATGTGTCATACATCATGGTCCTAATGACCCTGAAGGTGAGTACGAATAAGGAAAAGTAATGAGTTGTTCTTTTACCTGTACTTTTTGAGAGTGGAACTAAAAGAAGAAGGCATCGACTGGAGGATATGTGAACATTTTGTCCCATTATTTTTATGTCTGTCAGTATGTTATAGAACTAACAGCTGTCCTTAAATTTATGTCTTCCATATTTTACCTTTCCACTTGCATTAGTATTAAGATAGAATTTCTAACTAGGTCTAGTGGTGGGGTGCCTCGCCATAATCAGACCCTGTCTCATATAAGTAAATAAATTAAATAATCTGAAGGAAGAACCAAAGAAATGAGCCTGCTCTGGGGCTGGAGAGATGGCTCAGTGGTTAAGGGCACTGACTGCTCTTGCAGAGGACCAGGGTTTGATTCCCAGCACCCACATGGCAGTTAAAACCATCTCTAACTCCAGTTCTAGGAGATGTCTGACATCTTCTTCTGACCTCCTTGGGCACTGCATGACACAGGTGCACTTACACATGCAGGCAACACACTCATACACATAAAATCAAAATAATAAAAAAAAGTTGGGGGAAGATATATATATATATATATAAGAAATTAGCCTACTTTGCCAGTTCTGGAATCTAATGACTTTCTTAAACAGTTTGTAAAACCCAGCAACAGAGCTGATCACAACTGTACTCTTGGCTTTTTGTTATTGCACTTATTTATTTTACATTTATTTCACTGTGTGTGTGCACATACATGTCATGGTATGTGTATGTGGAGGTCAGAGAATAATTATGAAGTTGGTTCTCTCCTTCCACTATGTGGGTCCCTGAGATCCAACCTAGATGGTTAGGCTTGGCAGCAAGTGCTGAGCCATCTGGATAACCCACAACTGAAACTTTTATATGTATCACTTTGTATCTTTCTTTCTGTATGGACCTAAGTTGTCTTTATACAGCATGTTTGAAGTTTGTCCCATTAGGGTACACCATAGATATTCCCATGGAGGCAGTCATATCTCAAAAGAATCTTTTTTCCTAAATTTTCAGTTTTAGGCTGCACAATTCCCAAGCCCTTCACGGGGAGACAATAAAATTGACTGAGGCCATAGTTTAGGGAATAGATGATAGTGGGCATTGTCTTCTGGGACAATGGTTAAAGTGGAAAGTGAGATGGAAAATTAAAACAAAGTGTTGAAACAGGCCAAACTGGTTTCAAAATCTTTTCTTCTTTAACACTCCAGAGGTATTGAGTGTAAAAAGGTTTGAGAGATTATCTAATATCAAAGTGGGATCAAGCTGTTACAGGATTTTGATCCAGGATTTTGCACGTTGTTTTGAGCTATCGTGCAACAACCCTATAAAACTTACAGAGTGTTTTTAGGAGAATTGATCTCCATATTGTCTTATTTTTTAATTGTTATTTCACTTTATTGTGTGTGGGGGTACACATGTGATCAAGTTTTCACATGTGGAGGTCAGAGGATAACTTGCAGAATCAGTTCTCTCTCCTCCATCATATTGGTCCAGGGGATCAAACGCAGGTGGTCAGCCTTGGTAATAGGTGCCTTTGCCCAACATAGCATCTCACCAGCCTTACAACTTGTTTTTAGTCTTTGCTCCCAACACTGCCTCCCAAGGTAGGTGTCAAGCAGACTATTGTGATTCCAGGAACTGTTTATCTTGTGTTTACAATGGTTATCCTTGTATGTGACATCAGTTTCTAGAATTTTTCTAGTAGGAACAACGAAAGTAAGTGGGCCAAAATGCATTTTTAAAATGCAGCAATTGGTGATACTTGAAAAGTAAGGCTAATAATGGTGATAAAGGCTTAGGTGCAGGTGCTGGGTTAAGAGCACCAACCTCAGAGATTTTGCTTGCACAGAAGGGCTTGTGAAACTAGTCATCAGAAAAAAACACTGGTACAATAGCCTTGAGGCCGGATGTTTAGAATGCTCTTCAAAAATGCCTTCTTGAGATTTTGGATAAGGGGTTCACATGAATAAAACTCCACACAGATGTAATCACACCCTACTGAAAGGAACCTTTTGATTTTCATCTTAAAAACCTCTAAAACATCAACTACTTACACTTGCAATGGGCTGACGACTGAATAAGCACAGGCCCCTTTCTATAAATTAGGCTTGAGCTAATACATACATACAAAGGAGTGAGATTCCAACACCGAATTTCCATGCTGCTATCAATAGATAAATGTTTGCAATTTCCTTCTTCTTATGTAGTTTTTTTTTTATGTCTTGAGTATTTTTTAAAATCAACCTGTTTAGGAATTTGTGAAAGAAATGTGTTTATTTTTTTTTTAAACGGAGTATAGGCATGTCCGTTAAAGATGCTTTGCTAGAGTTCAGGAATAAATAGAATAAACATAACCGACGCCCCAGAAAGGGGTGGCCTGGGAAAGCAGGCAGGCATTATCCTGAGAGACAACATATAGTGTGGCCAGATCAAGTCACGTGGTGGGAGGGGGCCGCTTTTCTTTCTCTTCCACATCCCGTCCTCTGATGTCACAAGCCTATTCTTTCCTGGGAAAATTAATTAGTATTCATTGGGTGCATTTGGCAAGAAGAAAGAAGGGAGGGGAAGGAGAGAAGGAGAGAGGAAAGGAGAGGAGAGGAGAGGAGAGGAGAGGAGAGGAGAGAGAGAGAGAGAGAGAGAGAGAGAGGAAGGAGAGGAGAGGAGAGGAGAGGAGGGGAGGGGAGGGGAGGGGAGGGGAGGGGAGGGGAGGGGAGGGGAGGGGAGGGGAGGGGAGGGGAGGGGAGGGGAGGAGAGGAGAGGAGAGGAGAGGAGAGGAGAGGAGAGGAGAGGAGAGGAGAGGAGAGGAGAGGAGAGGAGAGGAGAGGAGAGGAGAGGAGAGGAGAGGAGAGGAGAGGAGAGGAGAGGAGAGGAGAGGAGAGGAGAGGAGAGAGATCTTAAGAAGGAAGAGCTTGGTGAGGGAGCAGGACCTTTCCTGGGGTGCATTGGGTGTGGGGGCACAAAATAGCTGTTTTATAACTGGGATCCTCAGTGACGTATGGCTGCCTGCTCCTTGGCAGCTGTCTTTATGGACCAGTAGGCAGAGCAAAATTGACGCTGACAAGACTTTTGCATCTTGGAAGGGACTGTGATCTACTGTAGTGAAGAACAGAGCCTCTCAATCAGGCGGGTGTAAATAAGAGACGGAGGGGAGTCCAAAAGAAAAGGAAGAGGAGGGGAAAAAAGTGTGTGTTTGGTGGGAAGCAGAGAAAAGCATTTTTGGTGGATGGTATGAAGCCAGCCATGGAAACTGCAGCCGAGGAAAATACTGAACAAAGCCAAGAGAGAAAAGGTACCCAGCGCTCTGACAATAGCCTGTTTAAAGCTTTTCACTGACGGTGCTTGAAAAGGGTTAGAAGGGTTTGTCTCTATTTTTAATGGCTCTGAAACAATCCTGATGGCATGGTCTTGTTTAGGGTGTTTTGCTTTGTTTTGTCCTTTTTCCTGGGGGCTAATGTTAAATTAATAATGCAGCCTCTCTTCTGTCCATTCCTGTTACAAGTCGTTCCACGGAATGTGATCTCTCATACAAGGGTGTCCGTAGTTTGTCACCTTGGGCAGCTGGATTGGGAAGGCTATCTTTTTTTTTTTTTAATGAAGATAATTAATCATAACTTAAGTCCGATGTTCTGCATGCTATATTCCAGGGACATGGGATGTGCTATTCTGTGCTAATGCTGAGGAGGGGCTGGAGGGGCATGCATGCTAAATACGCTTTGATTCTAATAATGACTTGGACATGCTGTAATTTTCTTATTCTAACATGATTGCTCTTTCCGTGTGTCAGACTATGACATGTAATAATCATTGGTAGTGGGAGCTTGAGAGAGGGGACATCAGCTTTGTCCCCTAACATTGATGGAATAGGGGGTGGTCTTCTGCTAATGATGACTTAAAGATATGGAGGAGGAAAATTGACCAAGGGCCCCATCCTCAAAGTAAATTTTAGACTTTGTCACACTTTTGATATACAGACTTGATCTTTGGAGACACCACTGTTTTGGTGGGTAAGAAAATATCAGAAAGTGAGCCTGTCTATTTCCGATACCAAATTTGATGCCCTGCGGACCCACCTCAGCCACAGTTAGGTTAACAACATCTCACTGCACTGTAATTGATCTTTTTCACTCCCAAGATAGAAACTGTTGGGAAATGCACAAAAACATGTTTTATAACTGCACCTACGCTAATCTAGAAATCCGTTATGCTAAGGTTCTTTCTTGTGGCTTTTACACCCAATGACAGTCACTAAAAAATAGTAATCCTTCAGCCACATTTTCTTTATGAATATATAGATTGAGCCACATGAAATCACTGCTAGTCAACCATTTGCAACCCACAAAGCCAGCGTCTCTTTGTAGTCTAACTTTACAGCACGCTGAGGTAAAGGCTGCTTGTTTTAACATAAATTTTCTCCTGCATTCATCAGCAGTTCATCTTAAACAGACTTTCATTTTAAAAACTAATTTTAGAAACATGATAAAACACACCAATTTTCCATTTTAACCATTTTAAAATATACAATTCAGAGGCAATAGGGCCAATGAGTACATAGCAATTTTAAAGTTGACATTTCAGATCAGTCCTTCTGTCAAGCCTACCTTGCCCCTAAGGGGGAAAAAAAAATCTGCCTTTTCTTCTATGTGTCTGTTTTCACTCCAGTTTTCTAAGCTATGCACATGGCCATACAGCAATAAGAGAAGCTCTTGGGAATATTCATCAAGCTCTGAGGGAAGTGAGAGGAAAGTTTAAAGATTCATTTCCATCATGATTAGATACTAAGTTGATTGCCTGCGTGATAACATAACAGCTTTATCCTGTGAGAAAAGTTCTCTCAATTTACAGCACTTTTCCCCTAAAGTTTGATTTTGCTTTAAACATGCTTTTTATTAAGATTATGTTTGCCCGTGGCAGATGAAACCATTTTGGCCTCTGCAAGACCTTTTAGCTTCTACAAAAACATTCCTTTTGTTTTTTCTCTTAAAAAACAAAGGACATAAAATTGATATAAAATCTTCACAGCACAATTTCACAGCTGAAGTCATTTAGTCTCATGGACTGCCGTTACTCTACATCAGTTAAATATTTAATGACAAGATTTACAGGTTGCCACTACATCCCCAGCATCCTGCATGTGAAAACTTGCTAGTTGTAGTTTTAGAGGCAGAATTGGAAACAAACAAACAAAAACTGGAGGAACCATAAAAATGACCAAAATTCATGAACACTAGTTGTTAAATAATTTTAAAATGCCAAGCTACCAAAAGATGGCATCACATGTATGATACATACTTGGATAGAAATTTATTCTTATTGACCTGCAGCAACTAGAACTGTGATCATTATATGACCCACCAAAGCGTTGTGCTGAAGGTGACGCATCTACAAATCTTGATTTGGATGAATAAGTTCATATGGCAGCTGCACAAAGTTGAAACTCCCACAAGCATCTTTGTAGCACCCCAGTTTGCTTGTCCATTGTGGTAAAATAGTAACTACAAATGGGTTTGGATGCGTATCACCCTACTATTCCTTCTGATTTAGTGTTAAGTGTATGATACCAATGCTTATTTCATTGACGTGAACATTTAAAAATCTAACATCACTACTTATACAATAAATTATGAAATGGATCTCGTTCTTCTTTTCTTGTCTTTTCTTCTTTTTTAGCCTTCAGTAAGACTTCTTGATCCCCAAATGTAATCCTATACATGTCTGTTACTTCACACAGTTTTTTATGCACAAATGTGATTCCTTGTGTTCTTACTTTCCCACTGGGTTTAACTGGTGACAGTGGCGATGCCTGTCTGTTAATTAGAGGTATTGTTGCCCAATGGCTAGTACCCAGTAGCTTGCGAATGAATAGCTCTGGATAATTATTACAGTGTCTATTAAGAATGTAAATTAAACTTAGATTTTATAAATCGACCTCAGCTTTTCGGGTTGGTGTCCTTTCCCAGAGGGAGTTTAGGCAGGCAACACATCTGAGGTATTGCAATTCACTAATTCCTACTGAACGGTTTGTTTCTTTAGAAACTCAATCAGAATGGCTTTGTTCATAATTTTAGACAAAAATAGTCCAAGTCTTCACAAGGGAAACACGTTTGTGTTTTTGCAATACTCTCATAGCTTTTAGCAGAGAACGCTGCTGGGCAACCGCAGTTCCACACCAAGTCTTCAGGAATATTCAGGGATTTTTAACTAACTTTTCATTTTTGGAAAGCAAGCAAGTTTTCTCAGATGAATATAGCAAATGCCAAATCATTACAAGTGAGGGCTTTTCAGATGAAGAGCATTGCATTAAAGTGGGAGAATTGAGTAAACAGATTGAGCGGAGACAGAATAAGTAGAGCAAATGAATAAGGCAATTAGAGGAAGTGGATCATGGATCCAGTAATAAGAAAATGGAGCGCGAGCTTTCTACTTGTTTCCGCAGAGGATTGCTCCGAGGCACTTCATTTGTGAAAACAGATGCGTCTGGAATTGCCGGAAGCAAGTCACTGCTGGGTAGAAAAACAATTGAATCCTAACAAGTCTGATGCTCTCTTATGTTAAGAAAAAACAGTATCTGTGATGAAAATTATTTTTATCGCATGTAGGAAATTGGAATCTGCCAGAATAATTATAGTCGGGCTAGGTCAGTTCCTATAAATCACTGCTGAAATCTATTCCAGAAGCAAATTAAGTTTCTAGCCACAGAGGAAGAGTGAAATGTAGTAAATTGGAAATCATGTGTAAAATAAATTGGAAAGCAGAGTCAAAAGAAGCAAATTCAAATCAGTGACTTGTTTAAAATCTTAATAGATTCATTTAAATCTTTTTTGATCAAGTAGATATAATTTCTTTTTTTTTTTTTTTGATTTTGTAAAATGTGCACTTTGGCTCTCGGGTTTTTTTGTTGTTGTTCTGTTTGGTTTTGCTCAGGGAGAAAAGTGCTTTTCTTTGAATATATGAATTGTATGCTTAAAAAACTCCAAAGGGGAATATTTAAAATGCTACCCTATTATAAAGGATCTATGAATTATTATATTTTTATTGACATTTGCTAACTTGTTTATATGAATGTAAGGCAAAGAGAGTTTTAGGTGCAGTTATTCTCTGTATGAATTTGCCAAAGTGGACATCTGAAGAGATGGTGTCTGGGGAATAGGCAATAGCAAAAAGTGGCTGGCCAGATGGTGCAGGACATATGTGGTAGGTATGATACGACATCCTTTGATGTATTTTTTTAAGAAAATTTCAATGTGCAAAAAGATCTCTGAGCCATTTGGAGAATCTGCTACTTTTTATTAGCGGTTCTTTAAACAGGCTTCTCATGACTTGGCCTTGCTATTTCGATAGAAAAGCAGAATTGTGGCCCATTTCTTAGAGATTCAGATTTGTCCTCCTTGAAATTGAGCATCAACCTGAATTATGATTGTAAGTTTTAAGATCATGTTTTTTGTTACTTGGAAATACAGGTCAATTTAGGGTAAGTGATCTTAGTGAAATAGTTTCTTACTCTTGCTGTATGCAAAATGGCCAGTGTCTGCATAATATAAACTCCCCCTCACCAGGGCTGGTGATGAACTGTATTGTATTGCTTTTTTTCTCCTTTACACCAAGTGCACATATACACATGTGATAATTGATCCAGAGATGGCTATGCGATGGAGCAAGAATGGGGCACATGCTGGCCTTTTTAAGATGGGGAGGCTCTGATCCCAGCTTTACAATCGTGCTTTGTGGTTTACCACTTGTTATTCATTTATTCATTTAATAATGGGTTCCTTTGAAATGTCATCCTTCCTCTGCCCTTTCAGCTCACGTTGCAGGAGCAAAAGGCTGTTCACCCATTTAGGCACCATCAGGAGTAGTATAATATTAGTTTTGGCCATATTTTGCTGATTGATGGCAAATCAAGTAACCAACCACAGTGATGGAGAATTTTGATCCTTAGCCAGCTCCATTATATTTCTCTTCAGAGAATAGATGAGAGAAAATAAAAGAATGGCCTATTTTGTGGGCCAATTTTAGTCAGGACATTAACCATGTTGTGTATGAAGCCCTACAATGCTTTATTCAACACAGAGATGCATACTTTTTCTATAAATGCCCAGGTAGGTAGAGCTTAGTTTAGATTCTCAGGCCGTAGGTCTTTGCTGTGCCTGCTCACATCTGCCATTCAAGCGTGAAAGCAGCCAGATAGTATGTGCACAGAGGCATGTAACAGTGTTCTAGTCAGACTTTATTTACAAAATCAGGCAGTCATAGTCTTAACAGCCCTGTCCTCTACTGAGTTGGGTCCTTAAGGTCCTTTAACATTTTAGCTAATTGCAATAAATGAACAATGATAAACACGGCTTTGAAAGAGCTTGCCCATAAATGCAGTCTTTCTATGCAGCTGTGGTCGTCACTTAGTTGCTCCCAGTGATAATTTCTTACATGCTTAAAAACATTCCAGCTGACCACATAGGGTGCTCAGCCTAGTCCCTATATCATATTATCAAAGTAAATGGGGAGTGGGAAAGGAAGCAAGGCATTGTTTTGATTTTCTTTCCTCAGCTTCCCACCTTTGGTAATGACCACTCACAGTTGTGTGTGTGTCCGTGGGCCACACAGCCAACTTCACCGCAGAAGAGCTTGGAGGAAAACACGTTTCAGTCTTCTCTGAATAAGGGGATAGTCCATTTCCTCATCCTTACCAGAGGCCTAGAATCAGCAGGTGTTTGACTACCTTCTAGGTGTTGGGATCAAGTTGTTGGGATTAAAATGTGTACTCTGATTTCATAGACTTTAGAGATAGCCTTGTACTTCATATATCTGCCTAAGTTTGGATTAAAAATGCAGCATAAAAGTGATTTTTTTCTTTTCTCTCATATCTAAAGATTGGCTATTGTAAAAAGAACTCTCCAGAAGTTAGTCCAAAGGATTGGAAAACTCACATGTCCATCCAGTTGTCCGATTCCATCTCCAGATTTTCTGCAGTGACCACATGGACACATCCTATGACATGTCTCGGGCATGGCTGCCATGTTTTTCTCAGATAAAACACCAGTGTTGGGCAATCCATGTTTTCTCCTTATCCTTGCCCAGCGGTCACTGCCTGATTGCTCAAATATCCCCAATCCATGACAGATGAGGAAAGGGCGCAGATAAATCCTCCGAATCACAGTCATAGGTAGAATGTGCATCTGCGTGTAACAGTGTTCCAGTCAGACTTTCTTTACTACTTTCAACCAAATATTCATCCAGCAAACATTTATTGGGCACCTTTTGAGTACGGGGCACGTGGAGATAAAAGTCTTTGAATGACATGAGGATTCTGAATGTACATCAATGGTAGAGCACTTGCCTAGTATGTATGAGATCCTGGGTTCGGTACCTAGCACCCACCCCCACATTAAAAACAGAAAGAAAGAAAAGAAAATTTTCACTTCAGAAGTTATTGAGGTGCTTGGAATCTTTTTACTTGGGTGTCAATATGAAGGGCTCAAGAGGAAATCAGATTATATGAGGTGACTTGAACTTCTGGTTCCTTCCACCAGCCAGACTGGATTTCTGTGCCTCACAGAATGTAGCATCTCAGACCTTTGTCTGAGAGCATTTCTTTTTTTAAGAAATAATTGAATTTTTTGTTTTGTTTTGGTGGTACAGAGGATCACATCCAGGGCAGTACACATCCCGCTCTAATGCTGAGCTATGTCCTCAGCCCTTAAACAGGAGGGTAAAGAATCTAGGGAAGGGGGTTGAGATCTTTAATTAACAACTGTAGCAGAGGACCAAGGACCATTCCTTGAGGAGACACAGAAGCACTGCTTACGTCCACAAGGCCCTGGGAACAGCTTTCATTGGGCTTCACAGCTGGGAGAGGAGAAACTGGAAAGGGACCAAGGCAATGATGCTAGGGTTTCAAAAGTGCGCCCTCTGGGGGTTGGTTTTCCAACTGCATATCCAGACTCCACCTCCAGGCACTGTGTTGCTGGGCAAGTGATCTCTCGGTTCTGTCAAGACTGAATAATAATTTCCTAGGGTGGTTGTAACAAGTGAGACAACAGGTACCATGTGCTCAACACGATGGCTGGCACATCATAAGCACTTCATAAATTATAGCTCTCGGCGCTATTAATAACCGAAACAAAAGCAAAAATAGCTTCTTTGTATAGTTAGTTTTGTTCTTCAAGAACCTTACTTCCCCTTATTTATTAATTTATTATTTACCCTTTTTTGGTCAGCGTTAGAGATAAAACCCAGAGCCTTTCACATGCCAGGCTAGTGTTCTACCACTGAGCTACATACCCCAAGCTCTTATTTTTCATTTTAAATAAGATCTATTTATCTTACCTTGAAGCCAACAAGATTTCCTCTAAAACTACATTCACCAAAGTATGCCTTTGCTTCTCAGCCTCAAATCTCTTGAGCATTTTCAGAGATCGTGGCAAGTGCAGCTGGAGTTTTTCAAAGGCATAGTGAGGTTGCCATGTACCTGGTCAGAGCAGGCATGTGCTTGCTAGCTTCATGATATGGTTATTTATCTGACCTCCAATGATTTGCGGTGCACATAGAACATCAGAACCATATCTGGTATAGTCACTACCCACATCAATGGGAGAGGCAGTTTTAACCCTTTTAGCAGCATGCTTTTTAGAATTTACAAACATGAACTGCCATAGTGACCTTATACTTTCTTAAGGACATCAAGATTAAAATTCAGTTAACACTCCATGTCAGACAAAGTGATAAGTGGGTGGTTTTGAGTTTTGTTTTGCTCCGATCCCCTAAGAAGTGGGAAATAGATTACGAGATAGAGCCCCGAGTCCCTGGGAAGCCATCTGTCACCATTTGAATAGGTAAGCGGTTCCTTCTCCATGACACACTGAAATATCATCGAAATCAGATCAAATCCAGAACATTCTGGACTCTTTGGTGTCTTCAATTGAAGATGAAGTGGCAGAGAATACTGCAAGTGTCAATGGAAGCACAGTAGTTTCATCTAGAATTCAACAGGCCCCAGGGTCATTTGCCAGAGTTCTAGGATGGGAAGCGGGGACTGTGATGGAGAGTGAGCTGTGTTCACCTTTGCTTGTGCAGCTGGCAATAATTACAGTGCTCTGTTGGTTTGAAACCATGTAAGCAGAAAGAAAAACATGAGATACCACATTTTAACTATAAATAGTATCATCCCTGAATGAACATTTTAGGGGAGGGCAGAGAGAGAGAAAATAGAAGCAAAGAAAAATTTTGCTGATTTGTATAATCTTAAATTCAAAAATGGAGGACAAGAGTCCAACAAATTCTGAAATCTGTCATATTGAGTTGATAAATTGGTACCAAAGGATTGCATTTCAATATCATATTTGTAACTTCCCATTTTCCTTTACTATATGGTAAAAAATAAAAATGCTGATATAGAATCTTTGCTGGAGATAGACACTGACTCTTTGCCACTGAAATTGGCAGTGAACAGCAGAGCTGAAATGGAAATTGGCAGGTACCACTGGATGTACCCAGGCTCAAAGAACCATCAGTACCGTCCTGTGCCAACCCTGGGGGACAGGGCTGGCCCCTTGAGCAGTCCAGGTAAATACAGCCTTGGGGTGAATTCCAATAGCAACTCAACTGTTATCTTGACTGTGATGTATAATGGCTCTTGTGGTTTGGTGATATTTTATGTTTTGCTTGATGCATTCATGTGTTACATGGGTATGGGTGGAAATGGCCCTTTCAGAGATTTTTAATCATCTTTCGTTTTCTCTCCCCCTTTCCATTTCACCCCATCTTTCTCCACCTTCTTCCCACCTTCCCTCTTGTTGCTCTGCCCACTTCTTCATATCAAAGGGAACAGCGTGCAGTGAGATATGCCCTTGGGTTAACCACAGAATTTCAATGACTGAGCCAGTAATGGGGCAAGGGGTCTCTACATATCCACTATGGTGCCCAGAACTGGGCCAGAGCTTTCCAGGAGCCTTGGCTCAGAAAGTCTTAAGCATTCCTACATGTCTGCTCAATCATGACAATTTGTACCACCCTCCTTTACTATCACTCCATACTTTTGAGAAAGAAAAAAATCAAAGCCTGTGAAATTAGATGCCAAAGCTCACCAGGTAGGTGCCTTGAGTCCATTTTCCATTTTCTTTGCTTATGGAAGACACTCATCTCTGTGACCATTAAGGAGCTAAGTCTGAGCGAAGTATGTGGGAATCACTGTGGGGAACCAGGATGCAGAGGATGTTGAGCAATACGAAAGTCCCCAGTCTCCACTCCTAAAGTCTGCATGTGTCCCAACATTCAACTCAGTTAGCTCAGTGTGGACTGAAAGCTCAAACCATGTAAAATGTGGTATAAATGACTGATAATGAGTCAGATAAACTCAACAGTGAGCTTAAAGTCTTGCTATCATTATGTCTCAGAAATCCAGTCATTTCTCCTAAAGAGATGTATACATATTTAGGAATCAATCAGAAATGGCAGTGGTAGGGGCTAGGGAGATGGTTCAGGGAAAATTGCTTGTTGCACAAGCATCAAGGCTGGAGTTCAGATGCCCAGCACCCGTGTAAAAACAGATGGCAATGTGCATCTGTAATCCCAGCATGATTGGGCCTGACTCATTAGCCAGTCTATCCAGTCGATGAGCTCTGGGTTCAGTGAGAGACCAAAAATTAAAGGGAGACTTTGTCTCACAAACAAAAAACCCTCCAAACCGGACATAATGACATGGACCTTTAAACACAGACATTGGAAAACAGAGGCAGGCAGATCTCTATGAATTTGAGGCCAGTGTGGTCTACATACCATGGTCCAGGCCATCCTGGTCTACATAGTGAGATCATGTCCCCCTAAAGAGGGGTGGGGAGCAACAGAAGAGGACACTACGTGTTGACTTCTAGCCTCCATGTTCACATACGCATACACATACACATACATGCATTCACAACAAAAAAGAAATGGCAATGTAATGAGTGATGCTAGAAACAGCAGGCCTGATGGTCAGTGTAAACATGCTGCTGAATGGCAGAGCCATACAACCCATAAGCAACTGAATAGAAACGGCTTCTCTTTCCTTTAAGACCTAAATAGTGGTATAAGGTTAATTTAGTTCTGTATCTTGGCTCATACATTTCTTCATTCCACATCGGGCTGAGAGAGCTGCTGTTAGATTGTTAGATGCTAGATTTTTTTTTTTTGGAGTCAAGTTGTCAAGTACTCCAGGTTGATCTTGAACATCTCCAGGACAACTGTGTGCTGGCATTATAGGTGTGTACCATCACACTCAGTTTATGTGATACCAGGGCTCACTCTAGCAAGCACTCCAGCAAGTGAACTCCAGCCTCAACCCCTACATGCTGGTTCTCTGTGTGCCTGAACAGGGCTGGTTAGAAAAGGTGAGCAAGAATGGATAAGCATCCTCTCTCATCCTTTAAAGACTATGACAGTGAGGGGTGGAATCTTGATTTAAAAGTCACCATTAGCTATGATGCGTCTACACAATGGACTCCTGTTCAGCAATAAAAAGGAATGCAATGCCATTACATGCTATGACATAGATGACCATCAAAGACACCATGCTAAGTGGAAGAAGCCAGACATTAGAGCCCAAATATTGTAAGAGTTCCTTTGTATTGAATTTTCAGAATGGGTGACTCCATAGAGACACAAAGTAGATGAGTTCTTGCCAGAAGTTCAGGGAAGTGTGGAGTAGAGAGTAACTCAAGATGAGCACCAGGGACCTCTCTCAGAACAAGGAAGATGTTCTCAAATTAGATCGTGAGGATGATTACACAACCATAGAGTTATTCAAAACCGCAGACATGTACCATTTAAAAGAGGTCAGAATCAGGCATGGTGGGGCACATGCCCATAATGCCAACACTTGGGAGGCAGAAGCAGGATGATTACCACAATTCATGGACAAAGTGAGCTACAGAGTGAGATCCTGTCTTTAAAAAGAATTTTCTGGTATAGAAGTTGTGTCTCCAAGCCATTTTTTTTAGCATACCCCCACCACCTCAATTCCATTAGATAGACAAAATTCAAGGGCAGAGAGTGGAAGGAAGGAATATTTGTTATTTCCAGGGAGCAAAAACTGGTGCTTTTGAAACAGGATGGTGTTCATTTTAAGAATAAGCGTTAGGGCTGGCAAGATGGCTCCACAGGTGAGGGTACTTGCTGGCAAGCCTGATAACCTGAGTTCAGTCCCGGAGACCTATACGGTAGAAGGAGAGAACTGATTCTCCCAAGGTGTCCTCTGATCTCCAAATGTATGCTATGGCGCGTGCACACACACACACACACACATCATTGGAAGGAGGAGGAAGAGGACAAGGAAGAAGAGGAGGAGGAGGAGGAGGGAGAAAGAAAGGAAGAAGAAGGGGGAGAGGGAAGAGGAAGAAGAAAAGAAGAGGAGGAGGAAGCAAGGAAGAAGACAGCTGGACATCTACAAAGAACTTTCAGTCAATCCTGCATGCCAGACAGAAAGCTGTGTGGTAAAGAATCAGCGTCCTCATCTTCCTAGAGGAAAAATGCCTTTGTCCATGCTCCAGAAAAATCTCTTCAGGTGGTAAGCAGTTTCCTGAGAGAACACTGGAGCAAGATGTGTGCTTCTCACCCGCTGGCCAAACCTCCGAATGTAGGCCGGCCACAGAGCAGCAGCCGAGAGAAAACAGTAAGGCTGTAGGGACTTCGCTGATGTTTGTTTGTTAGGGTCCTGAGGAATGTGGGTGTTTGAAAGGTGATAAAATTTGTGCAAGGTGTGCTGCACCATCCCACCTGGAGGGCCTGGCTGGCACTGTACTCACTCACCTTTCTTTTTTTCAAAAAATTATTTTTATTTTTATTTTATGTTAGTGAGTGTATTGCCTTCATATATGTAAGTGTGCCCATGCCGTGCAGTGCTCATGGAGGTCAGAAGAGGGCATCAGATCCCCTGGAACTGGAGTTACAGATGGTTGTTAACTGTCATGTGGGTGCTGAAAATCAAACCCAGGTCTCCATAGGAGCAGCTAGTGCTCTTAATCTCTGAGCCATCTCTCCAGCCCCTCATTCACCCTCCTAAAGAGTCTAGGCCTGCAACATGAAGCACCGTTGGCCATTTAGGCCAAGGTTCAGGACCAAGGAAGCTCAGGCCAGCACAGGATTTGCTGTCAGGTGACCTCCCCCCAACACAAAAAAAGCCCAATTTTAAAATTTTCAAGACTTTGGGGATGTGATGAGAGATACAGAACCCCCTATGGTATTAGGTTGCTGGCGATATTATAGAGAAAAATTCCATGAACTACTGGTTCTTGCCTGGAGAGAAATAAAAATCACTGAGCTTGGTTTAAATTTTAAAGAATTATCTTCCTAGATTCTGAAATGGTCTCTATGCACAAATTGCTTTATCTTTTGCATGTACAGGTAGCTTGAATCACCACAATCACCACAATCCTTGGCAAAGAGATGCTTCTGAGACCCCCAAAGTAGGGAGCATTTGTGTCTGGGGTCTGCAAGCAACATGGATGCCTTACACTGGACAGTGTAAAGATGATGGAACAGGTCACAAAAAGAGAGGATCTGCCCCAGCCATGTTATCACCTCCCCAGGAGCTGAGAGCTTTTGTGGGTTCCAAAATCAATGCAGTTGCCATCCTGTACTTAGATTGTAAACCAGATGGTGTGAGGGAAAAAATAGAGAATTCCATATGGCTCGTGTGTCTTTTTTTTTCTCCTGCATATTTCTCAGTTTCTTTCCATGCATAAAAAGATACGGATACTAGCTGGCCAGGATGTCTCTGCCAGAGGAAAGTGCCTCTGTCACCCACGCAGTCCCTCTGGCAGAGAAAACCTCACCCCAACTTCACTGCTTCCCACCAGGAAGATCGAGGTCAGTAGTGTCCTTTGCCTTGATTTTCTTTTTCATAGCTTTTTCTCTGCACTGTAACTTCTAAGGAAAATCCCATTATTAAGACTTGGATAGCTATTCTGACAATCGGCTTTATCACCCACTTTCCCTACTCTGAGACAGGGTCTTCATGCAACCCAGAGTAGCCTTGAAGTCTCTGTGTAGTTGACAATGATCCTGCACTATTGAACTTCCTGTCTTCATCTCCCATGTGCTGTTCCCATTTAGAATCTTTTTTCCCTCTCTGTTTATGAAGATACATGAGGAAGAATGGTGGGGGAGAAAGCTGTTGATGGGAGCATCTTTCTCAATATAATCCAATTATATGTAAGATGCTATTGCTTTCAGTGGGCTATGGGATAGTGGGACAAGAGTTACTGCTTATCCATTGGTAAATCTGCCCTTTAGAATTCAATCTGAGAAGTAAAGACTAGAACAACCACTCACTTCACGAATCTCCAATTCTTCTTTTTCCAAATCCAAATTGCATTGAAGCTTAAATTGAGATGGCCATAGATAAGTCCAGAAGACCTGATGAGGAGTATTAACAACACACATGTGGAACAGGTCCGAGGGTATGGGGAGAGGCAATCTAGAGGAAAGCTGATGTCTAGCAGGATTTCTTAGCCTTGGAGGAATGATGACAGAGAGGGAGGGTCATTGCTCCGACTCAGTTATCACTGTTCGAGGCTGCACAGCTGCTCCTTGCACTGAACAGCACCGGACTTCTTCAGGGATCTGCTCTGTGACCTGAAACCTGGGAAGCGCTACTGTCCCTTAAGGCTACTCTTTCAACACCTGAGGTTCTAAGGCCACTATGTTTGAGGGTCATATTCTCAAACACTTGAAATGTATCTCAGGAGGGAAATTCTCTCTTTCTATTTTTCTGTGCACCAGGGACATAGAGGCTGTCTGTGGTTGGGTGTCATCCATCATTTGGTAGTATGGTTGCATCGTGCATGTTCTAATGGCACTGCATCTCTGTTCCCCTAGAATCTGGGTACAACAGCCTTCTGAGTTTATACAGCTCAAACCTGGAAGGTCTTTGTCTAGGATATGCTTCCAACCACTGAGGGGTGTCTGGTTCAGTGGCAGTGGACACTGTGGAAGCATACTGCTGCTCAGATTCATACTGCGAAGTTCCTCCATTTCTCAGTGTCCTTTGCTTTTTTATTTTTACTGTACTGTTGTATAGTAACTATTTCATAGCTTATTTAGCAAAAACTGTAATCAGACGTCTTAGTCATAAAACATCTCTTGATTGTTTGCAAACATTCTAATTTGGGAGTGCTGTCCTGTCAGTGTGATTAGCACAGCACAGAGTCCACAGTGCATCAGCTCCTCTGTCCTCTTGCTCTCATATATACTTCTTATTCCAGAGTGGGCAGGCACATCCATCAGCACTGAATGATGATCTAGAGCTATTCATCAGGTACAACAGGTAGTTTTAGGGTTGCAGCTTGGATTGTTCCAGAATGAGTAATTCTGAATCTTTTATAAGTAATGATATCAGATCTTTGCTTCACATTGTTTTCAGCTAGAACTAGTTCATTTTGGCCTTCCCAGAGGTAAATGGAGGTACTTGGAAGTGGCTAGGAAGTAGCTGACAGAGCAGCTTGAGTCCTTCCACATCTTCAGGCTGTGTCCTTTTGCTCAGCCCTGTTCACGACCAAATAAACCACACTCACAACCTGTTTCCATGTCTGTGAAAAGCTGGCACCAAATGGTATGCTTCTAGTATCAGAAAGCCATTTGGGTGGGGTGAACCTTTCATGCTTGCATTTTATCTAGAAACTTCTATGGATAGTACTTTTGCCCTAAAGAGAATAACTCCAGTGATAAAATGTCTGACTGACAGGAGAGGCAACGAGGTTGACACTCTCTCACTTTCCTGTCTTCCTTGTGCTATTTCCTAGGGGCAATCTATGGAAATTACTGTGAGGGTTCGTGATTCCACCCACTGTGCTTTTGTAAATAATACTGTATGCAAACCAGCCATGACTGTTCTATGGTTGCTTTCCTGTTCCAACAGCAAAGTTGAGAAATTGCCACTTCCATTATTTTTCAGTCTTCAGAAGCAAGTCACTGGGTCCAGCCGTATGTAACCCAGGGAAGGAGATGTCCCATAGACTCCAGTATAAGAGGCAGGATTACTAGGGTATGTTAGAAGGTTGCCTGTCCCAAAAAGTACATCTTACAGTGGAACAGCAAGCAGCCTTAGTGGTAGTAGCCCTGTACTTACTCAAAGCTTCACCTTTCAGGAGATATGGAATGCCATCACTGCATCCCTGCCTAGAAATTCAAGGCTTGATGACCCTTTAGGTTTCACACCTTAAGCTCTCCATGAGCACAGCTTTTACGATCATGCTTTCTGCTTTGTCCTACCTTAGTGCCTGAGACCAAGAAAGCACTCGTGCATAGTTTTGAGAGACAGCCACTTGTTCTTAGCATTCATGACAATATAAGATGTTGTACAGTCTTGGTGTCTTCTATGTACCTGGCTGATCTCTTGAGCCAGGCTGGTAAGACCTTGTTATCTTGTCATTTTCCAGTTTTGCAGGAGCTCAATAGCTATTTGCTAATTAGAACTTGACTGGCTAGTGAGAGAGAAAGAATGTCAATGGTGTTAACTTTGGGGACCAAATAAAGTCCCTCTAGTAAATTTTCAGCCTCAGCTTCATAGTCAAATACCATGAAGGATAAGGGGATCTTTTAAAATCCCAATACCATTTCTAGACTGACCCCAAATGATCTATGATGCTTTCCTGTAATAAACAAACCCTTGTTTTTAAGGTGGAATTAGCAGGTACACATTGTGTTTTCTCATTATTGCAACAAAATATCTGATAAAATCAGCTGAAGGAAGGAAGCAAGGGTTTATTTTGGCTTATGGTTTGAAGGTAGTGTCCATCATGGCAAGGAAGCCATGGCATCCACAGTCAGGAAACAGAGAAAGATGAATGCTGCTGTCTAGCTTGCTTTCTCCTTTCTATTCAGTCTCAGGCTTCAGCCCATGGAATTGTACTTCCCACATTTAGGGTGAATCTTCCCACCTCAATTAACTGAATCTAGAAACTTCCTCACAGACATGCCCGGAGGTTTGTCTTCTAGGCAATTCTAGATCTTGTAAAGTTGGCATTCAATATTAACTATTGGGCTGCATCTGTTTCAGGTGTTAAGTCTTGGCTTCCTTGTATGCTGAAGAGATCAACACAAGTATGATGGCAAAATGTGTGTCTTGCACAGCTGAGCCCCTTTTAAAGGGGCTCTAAGCAATCACTGCTTTGCTTGCTTTCTTTCTGGATTGCCTTGCCTTTTCTAGAATGACCCCTATGAAGACAGCTTCCTGTAAGTTCTCTTAATCCTATCTCATTCATCCATTCCTACAACTGGCCTGTCACATTGATTGCTTAGTAGTTCCATGGCTTTGTCTGATTTCCATCCTTCCTGCTTCCCTTGAAGATGCCCTGTCCCCTTTGAATAAAACTCACAAGGACTGATTCTGCCTCCACCCACAGCTGAAGACTTTAACTTGCACCCACTCCAGTCCAGCCTACACACCTGTGCCAGATGAATCTCACAAGCACATCTCTGATCATGTCACTCGCCCGCACACAAACCTGCCCCCTCTTCTGCTTGTAAAAGAAGCACAGAGGCTCCGGCTGGCTTAGCTACCTCCCACGGGTGGAGGAGGACCCACCTGCCTTTCTTTCCAACTTCTCCTGACACTACCCTGCTGTCCTTGAGAAACTCAGCTAACCCTCGGCCCCCACACCACATCGATTCAGCACTCTTCCCCTGTGCTCATCCTGGGAACATGTCTGGCCTTCAAGGCCTATCCATTACGGGGCCATCCATAGACCCTTTGCCCAGCATCTCCCACTAACCAAGGACTTCTATCCTTACTTTGCTCCCCGTGTCCCTATGTCACCCTTCTTATTCTGATTAAAAGTAATGCACTTATGTGTTGCTCCCTCACCCCCCTCCAACAAGGGTCAATGTCTTGAAGGAGACACCTACATCCCTAGTACAGTGCCTCACACATAGCAGCAAATCACTTGACTCTCAATGACACACTGGAATCTAGGAGAGCCATGGTGCTGCCGAGCCCTGGGTGGTCACAGATGCTGAATGCCACTAGACCTCAGCTTTGCTTCCTGTAGATCTCCCTGCTCAGAAAATCAGTGGTTTCTGGACTTAGATCTAGCTTTCTCTACTCAATGTCAGTCTCCCCAATCCCTTGCTCCCCAACTTTACCAGCAAAAAGTTAAGTGTAACCTTTAAGAAAGCCAAAGCTTGTTCCTATAGAAAGCAAAAAAAGGGACTAACAAGCGTCTGCTCCTTGAATTTCTTTGTTCACAGCCATGTAAGTGTATAACTTTCTCATGATCACTTAGCTCCCATTGCTCACACCTTATTGCAAATGCTGGCAATTAATCTCTTTTAAGACTTTCATGGTGTGCCACGGAAATGAAAGTTCCTTGTTAAATATATTTTAGGGCACGCTTTCAGAGGGGTCTGCTGAAAATGATTCCTTTTATGGCATTAGAAGCAGTGTCAGCATTCTTCGCATTATGTGGTTGAACTTTCATGTCTAGGACTCTAAGAGAGTCAAAAGAACGGAGAGGCAAGTTATCGTGTAAGTGATTTTTGTACTTAGTTCTGTTAAGGGAAGTCCCCTGTATTAACTTTATACTTTATAGCGTGCTGAACTCATGACTCACAGACTTCTGGATGAGATGGTCTTTTATACTCTTAAAATTAATGACTCCCCCAAAGCAAAATTGTTTAATCATGTTGATTATAGCTAGACATATTTTCTATGATAAAAATTATAACTATAATATTAAACTTCTGGGGATAGGGCTGGAGATCAAACCCAGAAGTCTGCTTTGTACACGCTAAGTAAGGGCTCTACCACTGAACTACATGCTCAGCTCAACTGAATTATCAAAATAACAACAAACCCGTCCTGTGTTACCCTAAATAGTATTTTTAAAATATAATTATGTTCCAAATCAAAAATAATACTTTAGTAAGAGGAGCAAATTCTGTTTTACATTTTTGAAAATCTTTGTGACTTAATATGAGACAGCCAGATTCATCTCTACATCCACATTTATTCAGTAGCATCATGGGGTATCTTGATTTAGTTGAGGTATACAAGAAAACACAATTTCTCACCAGTATATAGTTGGAGGAAGGAGGCGTATTTTAGTGGCCTTTCAAATAATTGTGGGATTCTTCCTTGCAAGATTCAGCAAGTAGTGGTTTCTTTGTAAAGAATATTTTATTCATTCATTTCTTTGTTTACATGGAGACATGGAGAGGAGGTCAAAAGACTACTTTCAAAGTCACTTCTTTCCTACCACATAGGTTCCAGGGATCAAACTTAAGTTGTCAGGCTTGGTGGCAAGTGTTGTTACGTGATGACCCATCTCACTGGCTTTACTAGTGGTTTCTTAAAGACTATTTGCGGTGTAGAATCTGAAACCATATTGATGAACATTTTATACCCCGATCCATTAAAATCCATTGCTAGCTTGGAGTTTGATTGGCTCTTATATTCAAGAATGATTTTGTAAAGTTACACACTGGTTATTTGGAAAATACTGGCTGGGTGTGTGTGTGTCTGTCTGTCTGAATTCTCTATATTGACACATTTCATTAGTGCACATAAAAGTCCCATGTCTTCATATCACTGCTGATTTCATCAAGAAGTCTTCTGAGTTGGGGAAACTGTCAGTCTCACTATGGCAGGTACAAGTTTCCCCAAGTTCATTGGCAACAGGTACTATCAGTTTTCTTTGAAGTGATAAGCTGTTCACTTGGTTCATTTCTGAGAAAATGTCTTCTAGATAGCTATGTCAGTGATTCTTTCCAGAAAAAAAAGTGTTCCACAAGACAAAGTACTACTACACCAGAACTTTCCCTGAAGGTCACTGTCATCTGTTGACATGCAATCTAAGGGCATATGTAAACATTAATACATAATATGATTGACACATAAGTAGGACATAAGTAGGTAGGTAGGTAAATAGATAGATGGACGGAGGATAGATTTCTTTTGCACTGAGGATGTTTTTAAGTGAGACTGGCTTTTCAGTTTTCTTCCTCTTGCTGCACATTCTTGGTGGTAAAGAATTTGCTGCTGCCAAGTACACTTTGGTGCCACTGTCTGCTTCATGCTAAGTCATCAGCAGCTTTACTGCGTAAATGTCAGTGCACTGATAAAAGTAAATAGTATCTTCATGCTATTATCAAAAGAGTTTTGACCTTGCAGACCTCCTGAAAGGGCCTCAGAATCTCCCAGGACTGAATCACCATCCTTTTAAAAATCCTGCATTCTTCCCTACTGGCTGAGAGTTGATTGGTAAACCTATATCGTAGAACCTTCTGGGAGAGGGTGAGAAAAGTAGCAGCTTGATCTTCTCCTCAGGCTTGCATAGATTGGTGACTGAGGGTGTGCACCTGTCGAGGACAACTTTGAATGTTGTTCCTCAGATGCTATCCACCTTTTTATTTGAGCAAAGATTTTTCGTTCCACCTGGAGCTCTCTTAGTGGGGCTAGACTGGCTGGCCTGCAAGCCTCAGGGTTCCACCTACCTTCCTAGTATTAGAACTACAAACGTACCACCATGCCCCACCACCATGCCCCACGTGGCAACATGGATTCTGAGAATCACACTTAGTTTCTCATGGGTGTGCAGCAAACTTTACTGACTGAGCTGCCTCTCTAGCTCCTAGGCAGAGTTCTGCACTGCCAAGTTTTTGAGCCAGTGTTCTACAATGGATCACTGCAGTCTCTTCCTGGAAAGAGTCTGATGGTAATTATCTGTGGCCAACTACTCTGCTCTGCCTCAGGAGCTTGACTATAGCCTTAGATATGGAAATGAATGCAGGTGGCCATGTGTCAATAAAGCTTTATTTATGAATGCAGAAGCTTGGATTTCAAGTACTTTCCATATGTCACAAAATATATTTCATGTTGCTTTTTAAAAATCATTTAGATGACATTTAGGTTCATTCAGGGTAGTATGGGCATTGACTAAAGGTATAGCACAGTTGGTCTCTAACTCTTGATTGTCCTGCCTCATGCTCCTCAGCATTTGCCCACTGTTGTGTACCACTAGAACTGGCTAGCCATTTACAAATATAAAAATCATTCTGAGTTTGTAGGCTGTAAAGCAAACAAGCCAGATGTGGCCCATAAACCAGTTTGCTGACTTGTGTTCTTTATCACTAGTTCCTCAACTTGGGCCTCCATTGACATCACCAGGAAAGCCTAAAACTTACAAAGCAACAACAAACCCTCTAGTTCTTAAATCCCACCCACCTGCCCCCTGGAAATTCCAATTTCATCCATCCAGGTCAGTGAAGCTTAGATATAAGGATGCCTCCAGATGTTTCTAATGTATAAGAAAGAGAACTTCTTTAATTGTTTAAAACCAAGTGAATTTTCTTTTAAGCATTTCTTTTAAAAAATTGTTTGTGTCATCAGGTGTCTGAGACCAAAATTATACATTGTAACCTCAGCAAAGCTCTTCCCTCTTAGTACCACATGCTAGTAGCACCTTTCAAGAGCTAATGACTTCAAACTTAGTTCAAATGTTGCCTGTGTCTCCTGAGAGGCCCGATGGTTGAGAGCAGCTGGTATAAAGAATGTGTAAGCTTTTCTTTATGGGATCCCTGGCATTCTCCTCTTCATCCCTATTAGTATTTGGGGCCTAGTAAGTCTTGGTTATGGGGAGGCTGTCTTGTACACTGTAGGATATTTACAGGATCTCTCGTCTCAGCACATTTCCTCCCAGCTGTGACAATCGAAATACCGCTAGACCTTACCAGATGTTCCCCATGAAGCACAATCATCCCCTGTAGCAAATTCTACTCAGCATCCAGGTGGCTTCTGTCCACTGTCATTTACTTTGGCTTCTCTTAAAGTAGAACTCTATCTGCTTTCATTTTCTCTGTTGATAGTGGCTTGAACATTGCAAATGTTCCTTTCCTTTTTAATTTTGTGGCTCGTTAGGAAATAGTAAATGTGGGGGGAGTAGAAGGGTGTATGGTGTGTGCTTGTATGTGACATTCATTCCCTGGGGAAGAATCTGAGCCCTTGTTCCCTTTGGCCCTCCTTCTAAGCCAGCATTAAATCTGCAGCCAAGATCACAGACAACTTGGGCAAATCACTTGGCCATTATGAACTCACAGCCATGGCAACGGCCATCCGAAAGCCCAAGGACAAAAGGTGTTTTATTCTGTTGTTCTGCACAAAAGGTTCTAGAGATGCTGAGGACAAAATGGCCATTGACAATTTGAGGCATTGATGCGTATTTTTTCTCCCTACTATGTGGTTTATATTTAAACCATCTGAGGCTAATGCACACTGGAGCTTTTGTGTAAATCAAACCTAAAACTCTCTTTACCCAGAGACCAGCTAAATGAAGACTTAAGATATTAGCTCAATAGGGGTTTGGGAGTTTAGTGAGCGATATTGAGAATTACTGGTAAAACATGTTTAAAAGCCTGGTGATGATTTTATTTAATTTTTTGTTTGTTTAACAAAAGATCGCAGTTATAAAAACAGAAAACCAAAAATGTGCTTTCCTTGGCCCTCTGGTTCATGGTAACCAACATTGTGGTTGCTGGTCCGAAGCTTCGGAAAACTCAGTCTGTAGGTTTACAAGCCCATTCAAGCAAAGCACTGCTCTTCTGTAGCTTGTATTGGCTTTGGTTAATACAGAATGCTACTCCCATATTTAAAATCATTAGCTTCCTGGGACTTCCCATCCTGGGGTCAGTCTGAATCTGAGACTCACTTCCTTTCTGCAGGTATGCCTTGCCACTGAGGTGAGGAGTGCATTTGTAAATCAACTTTCTCAAGTGGCTTTGTACCTGATTCCTCCGCCCCTGCCCATGCCAGGTCACTGAAGTATATTCAGTGTGAGAAATGTTTGGATTACCAGGACTTCTTGTCTCCAAGTAAGCACTATAGTTGCAGTCTTTTCAAGACAGCGGAACAACTTAGAACATTTTGCTTTCCTTCCTTGCGGTCACTGAAACCTGCTGTTTGGTTTGCAAGCGGCCCAGTGTTATGGCCACACCCTAGAGGGCCTCCATTTCCTAGGGTGTAAAAACCAAACATTGTATGAAATCACGCATTGTGTGTGGACTCAGGATACTACATCCGAGCCTGGGAAGATGGGACTACTAACTAGAAACTGGCTTCTCCAACCTGTGCACACCACTCCTGGCCAAGGGATACCTGAGATGGTGCAGTTGCACACTTGGCTGGTCCAAGATTCTGCAGCGCTCACAGACTGCCACTTCTCAAAAGTTGCAGGTGTTTCTCCCAGAACTGCCATGTGCAAGGCATTTCCAAATAACATATGGCGAGCGCGTGCTCTCTCGCTCTCTCTCTCTCTCTCTCCTCTCTCTCTCCTCTCTCTCCCCTCCCTCCTTTCTCCATCTTGTATCACTTTCTGGTTTTTTAGCTAGGATCACATGGAAATGGGCTCTCATTATGCAGCCTAGATCAGCCTCAAGATCACACTCCTCCTACCGCAGCCTCCTGGGTGAAGGACTCTAGGAGTGAACCACCACACCTAGCTCATATTTCTTCTCAACTCCTGGAAGTTTTTATTGCCCAATAGAAATTGTTGCCTTCAGGTTTAGCTCTTCTAAACCTCAATTGTCCCCAAGTGTCCCCTCCTGACAGCCAGAATGAGCTTCTCCAACCTCAATCTGTCCCCTGCTTAAAAATTACTCAATGAATTCACATGATTCTAAGGATGAATTTGTTGACACAAGAACACAGCTGTCACCTCAAAACAAAACAATTAAGCGATAGCTCATTCTGGAGCCAAATATGAGTAATCATGGCCCAGGAACACAGATTTAGGACCCCAGATACCATCTTCCAATATGATAATGGTTTTATGAAGTTTTTATAGTAACAGAACAAAGAAAGTCATAAATTAAGTTTTTAAAAAAAAAAAAAAACAAACATTGATGGAAACATGAGATGAACAGATTCCAGAAAGCAGAGAAATTTCTGCTGTAGGTCTGAGATGTTATCTGATGACATTCTTAGCCTTTGGGTTTATGGCAACTAGGCTGTTTGTACATTCCCAAAGGATTTACTCAGTCACAAGGATGAATGCTAGGTGAGCACAGAGGTGGGCGATGAATGGCTATTAAGGGAGCTAAAGAAAGCCCAAGATAAGCTGGCTCTGGATATGCAACATTCCGACTCTCCACAATTGGAGAAGTTCTAATCCATCAGTGTGCCTTGTAGACTTTTAATCAATGTTCACAAATTCCAGAATTAGTATGGCAGCCTGGCAAACCCTACATGGTCTAACACCTAGAGATCCTCCTGCCTTTAGCCACTGCACCTCTCTCTAAACTGTTTCTGGCTCCTACACTGATAAAGATAAAGTAGAGTGCAATTTTTTTGTAGGGAGCTGGATATGCACCACACATATGATTTTAGCTCTTTGGGAATAAGCACTAGATCCAGTAGGGGTATTTCCTAACCAACTTTTTCCATGTTGTAGCTCACAAGCTCTAGTTATATTGCCTGGCAGGGTCCGTAGGAGTGTTATTTCTGTGTATGGAACAAATATGAGTAGTATGGTGATTTCAGTTTTGCAGGAGTCATGGCTCCCAGCCACAAATGAAGCCATCTGCAGAAAATGTACTAGCACCGGCATTGGTCAAGAATGTGATTCATTGACATGACTGTGATACCCTAAGTCCGTGGCTGCCTAGTTTCCCCCCGCTGTTACCAGACTAGATTCACAGCATGAGGTACATAGAGTCTGTGAGAGAGATAAATTGGAGAGAAACTTTAGCCTTCATCTAGTGTTGAATTTGAGACTGGACAGCATCATTCTTCTAGCCCTACTTGCCTTTTTGAGCCTGGGAGCAGGTGTGATAATTCCTTTGAAAAAAGCAGAATACTCTAACCCTCTGGATGAAAGAGCCTTTTGAAACTGCTACTGTGGGTTTGGAAGGATGAGTTCTATTGTTAAGGGGCAAATGTGCTACACTGTAACACTTAACCCTAACTCCAAATGATGAAAAGGATGGAGGACATTAAACATACATACGCACCAAAAATACCATGAAATGAATGAGCACTTTATCAGATTATGTATCACTGTCATCCTGTCAGTGAGATGATATTTGTTTAATGGCATACTATGCCTTTCGGTACAAAGCCTTCTTGTCCCATCCCCAGTATGAATGCCATTCCCTTCTGACTTTCCCTCTCTCATTCTTCTCGCCCTTCCTCCACAGACTCTCTGAAAGTCTGTACCCTGGCCCTTATCATGCTACCAGGTTGGTCTAAGTCATGCCCTGCAGGCCATATGCACCACAGGATAGGTGTAAATGTGGCCCAACACAAAATCATAAGCTTACTTAAAACACGATGAGAGTTTTTGTGAAATTTGTTTCGCAATTCAACTGTGCGGTTGTGTGGGAACTTTGCCGATGGCAATGTCATGTTGCAATGTCGAAAGGTTGGAACAGCCTGAGCGAGTATGTTCCTTGTCTGCTGAAGCATTAAACAGATCTTGAAGGTAAAGGTGTCTTTTTTTCACATGTGTGTCCCTGTTGCTAAGCACAAACCTTGATCTCCACCCAGAAGGCCTTCAAAGATAGTGAATTAATGAAATCCAAGGTCATTACATTGATTTCACCTGGAACTCTGGTCACATTACAGACAAGTAAATGCATAAGTCTGAATGTATCTTCGAAATCACCATTCTGCGATAATGAGATGTTGTTTATCTGCATCATCCATTATGACAACTACCAGCGGGAGTGATTGTTACACCTGTGAAATGTGACCATTGCTACTGAAGATAAGAATTTTTCCTTTTACTTAAAGTAACTTAAATTTCAATAGCCACATGTGCTGGTGGCTATTTCATTGGACAGCACAGGCCCAGGGCCACACAACTCTGTTCAATAAAGATCAGGGACAACTGTAAGCATCCATTTTGTTCTTAATCTTATCATAGAGACTGGGTACGAGGAGGTTGTGAACGATACAACACACACTGGTCTATTTTCTCTTTAGTTCATGGTACGTATCAAGGCAAGGATGTTGGTTTCTCTTGCTTCTTTCTGGGTGCTTGGAGAGAATTTGGACTGTACTTGCATTTGTCTTACTGCAGTCCCACAGAATACAATGTGACAAAATAAGACTGAAATCCAACTAACAAGTACCCAAATCTCAAGTATCCATAGCTCCTGAGGTTTCACGCAGTTGTTTCAGTGAATTTGATCTTCCTGAACACAGCTGGTCATCTTTTGAAGCAGAAGGAAGCACAAACCTCTCAGAAAACCCTGACCTTTGGCATTTTCTAATGACCGAAAGAACAATTGAGGAAACCCAGTCCACAGTCAATTTCTGCAATTAAAGTTCATTGCTGGTGTATTCTGCTATGTTTGCAATCCCTGAATCCTATGAAGGCCATTTGAGAGAAAGAAACTTAACTGGCTTAATGTGCTTGCCCTGAGGTAATGAATTGCTCTTGATTGCTGTTAAACATCTTAATGCATTTAAAGTTCAATTTCCCAGACAAGCCATTTACAGAAGGGTCTGGATAATATAAACATGGATGGGAGGTCAGGAGAGCTACAGACGTTATCTGAGGCCAGCACTGTGACAACTGAAGATAAATGTCTCTAAACTGAAAATGTCACCTGGCTGTGGAGGTCAGGCAGGCCTGTATGGCCATTTCAAGGAAAAGTTTCTTTAAAAAGTAGGTAAAAGTCTTATCCTCTCAAGATCAAGTGTGAAGTATGGCTGTGTCTCCTTCATTTCACTTCATGGAGTCTCATTTTGTTCTTTTATTTTAACCCCCTCTGTTCCTTTTTCCCCTTCAACAACTTAAGTATCACTTACTGGGTCTGGGTTCTGACTCTGTGTGGTGAGAAATGGGGTAGATGGACGCTGGAGAGAGGAGGAGGAGGAGGAGTGGCGGGGGCGGGGGGTGGACTATGAGTGAATTGCTTGTGCTGCCCAGGTTGGGGAGCAAGGAGGAATTTATTAAATAGCTGAGATAATTTCTGTTCTCGACTTGAAGGAAACTCAGGTGGACCTAGCTGGGTGGATCTTGGTAACTTGGTATTCCATTACCTTAAGGGCCTAAGTCCCTGTGACTTTTCCAAATGATCGATCCCCTTGAAATTTTCCAAACCAGGCAACAGTATACTTATCATATTGGATTCCTCCAGACTCACAAGAGATGAAGGGCTTGGGGAAAGTCATTGGCTGCTACAGCAGTAGACATACTTAAAACCCTAGAAGGCTGAATTTGGAGAAAACCTGAGTGTGGCTTCTCCTCGTGGAGCCAAAAGGACTCTGCAGTCTTTTCCTTCACTTGTCAGCAGAATGAAAGCTTCTCATTGTCACTTGGGCAGATGCTTCTCTGCCTCATAGTCAGTCAGGAAGCTTTCAGATTATGTTACATCTTGTAACTGTCAGTTGATGGCTGTCACTCACTACCTTTCCAGACTCTGAGAAAAGTCAGAGTCATTCCCTTTTGAAGTGTCAGAATCTTTACTCACTGAATTACGAAACCCTGAGAACTACCCCTGGTATGTTGGAATGCTGACGTATTAGTGATAGAACTGAGATGGGAGATGACAAAGCAGAAATTTCAGTGCTAATAGTGGTGTTCATGAAGACCAGAGGCATTCCTGCCATCATGACTACCTTTTTTCTCCTTTGGTCTAGGTTGCTTCGAATGCTGCATCAAGTGTCTGGGAGGAGTCCCCTATGCCTCCCTTGTGGCCACCATCCTATGCTTCTCTGGAGTTGCACTGTTCTGTGGCTGTGGGCATGTGGCTCTTGCAGGCACCGTGGCAATTCTTGAGCAACACTTTTCCACCAACACCAGTGACCATGCCTTGCTGAGTGAAGTGTACGTATCTGCTTCCCTCTACATATGTAAAATGTGACCACTTCACAATGTTTGCTGGCAGACTATCCTGTCCTTTTTTGGCAGAAACCCAACACCTTTGATTAAAGCTCACTATATTTGGATGAAAAAAAATCCACGAAGACTGAGGATGTAGCTGAGTTGACAGAGTGCTTGCCTACCATGTATGAATCCTTGGGTTCTGTCCTCAGTACCACATAACTGGGCATGCCTGTATTCTCAGCACTAGGGAATTAGAGAAAGAAGAAGCCAAAGTTGGAAGCCATGACCATATTTCACTGTACACATTCATGAACTTCCCCAAAAATAAAATGTTTGAAAAGAAATATTGAAAGTTCAAGATTATAGAAAGTTTGGGTCCAGTCTTGGATATGAAGACCTGTTTCCTTTAAAATGAAAGAAAGAAATGAAGTAAGGGAGGGAGGAGGGACAGAGGAAGAGAGAAAGGAAGAGAGAGAGGGAAAGAAAAGTCCATGAGACAATGAAAAACAAAAGGCCAAGAATGTGGTGGGATCTCACTTGGGCACGGCAAGGTGTACACACTCCACACAGAGGTGGCAGACATGGAGGCCCATGACAAGGTGACAGGCTGATGATGTAGAACATCTCACCAGAGAGTGAGCATTGTTCCCAAGTAACAGTTATCTACCAGTGTTCTCACAGGAAATGAGTCCCTGGAATGGACGGAGCCCTGGGGCAACCTTACTCCAAGTCTAAATCTACAGGAATGGTACTTTTTTTCCACATTAATTCTTCTGGCAAGACAATAAAACTGGTATCCTCCATTGCAGAAAAGAGGAGGCTCTTGAAATTTAGCCTCAACTCTCTGTCTTCCCACTCTGGAAAAATTCTCAGTGGAGGTTCCACAACACTCAAGCACGGTCTCATAACTGTGAGCCCAGCCGCGACACACTTCTCTCCTTCAAACAGAGTCTCCTTGCCTCATTCCGTCTGCATTTTTGTTTTAATTTTAAAGTTTCAGGGTTTATGTGCTATACTTATAGAAACTTCTCCATCAGAGTAGAAGAGGCATGAATTAATGTTTATGGAATATTAATAAAATTGCTTTTTGGTTGTTGAGATAGGGTGTCACTATGTAGCCCTGGCTGGCCCAAAACTCACTATTGTAGACCAGGCTAGCCTCGAACTTCAGGCTGATCCTCCTGTCTCTGCCTTCCAAGTGCTGGAATTGCAAGCGTGCATTATATCAAGCCTGACAAAAAAATCACATCTTTTAATCTGTTCACAATTGATATCCAAAGAAATGATCAAGAATGGGAAGGCTATAAGGAGGACTCAAACACAGCAAATATGCTGGAAGAAATGTAGGTACAGGGGGGTTGGAGAGATGGCTCAGTGGTTAAGAGCAGTGGCTGCTCTTGCAGAGGACCCAGGTTCAGTTCCCAGAACCCATGTGGTAGCTAACAAGCATCTGCAACTGTGGGATCTAACACCCTCTTATGGCCTCCTCAGATACCTGCTCTCACATGGTGTACATGCATACACTAAGGCACACACAGACATACACATTAAAATTAAAAGGATATATATTTATGTGTGTGTGTGTGTGTGTGTGTGTGTGTGTGTGTATTTTAAAACAGAAAATGGAGGTTGGAGAGATGGCTCAGCAGTTAAGAGCACTGGCTGCTCTTACAGAAAACCAGGCTTCAAATCCCAGCACCCACATGGAGGCTAAGAACCATCCATGACTCCAGTTCCAGGGGATCTGATGCCCTCTTTTGATCTCCGTGGGCATTACAGGACATGAGTGCACTTACATACATGCAAGCAATACACTCATACACATAAAATAACAATAAATAAAATATATTCAAAAATAGAAAATAAATGTGTGTGCAGAAGGCTGGGGATGTAGCTCAGTTGGTAAAACATTTGGTAATGTGGGAAGCTGTGGGTTGGATCCCCAGCCCTGCATAAACAAGGTGTGGTGGCACACAAGGGTAACCCCAGCACTCGGAAAGCTAGAGTCAGGAGGATCAGAAGTTCAAGGTTATCCTCAGTTATATAGCAATTGCCAAGGCCAGCCTAGATACATGAGGCCCTGTCTTAAAAAAAAAAAAAAAAGATGCATAGATGTGTAGAGAAGAAACAGCAGAATGAAACTAGAAAATATGTATTAACTTAATAAACTAGTGATCTTAATCCATGGTTCTCAAACTTCCAAGAAACTTTAAAATATGCCTCACTTCAGACCAGTTAAGTTAATCACTGGGGAGAGGGATGTTATTTAGGTACCAATAGTTTCTGAAACTACCCAGGTGATTTTCCTGGGTAGCTTAAAACTGTAGACCTGCTATTTGGGTCTCTGGAAGCTTTCAAAGGACAAACTTAGTTGTGAATGAACTTTCTGTAACTTAGATGTATTCAACATCCTATGACTTGTGTAATATGGATCTCAGTGCAAAACTCAGCTGCCCAAGTTTCTCCTTAAAGACACCTGAGAGTTGACTTAGGTATTTTATCAGAATAGTATCAACCACCAGAGCTGCTTGGAAAGCATTTTGCTCTGTTGGAGAAAGCATGCTATCTGTTGAACCAGGGTTCAGATGCTGGGTCTGGTACTGTGTATCTTTGGATGGGTGATTTAACTCCTCAGTGTCTGAGCTACATGCTAATCAGAGATTCTAATGTTCACTACACAAGACTTGAATAAGTACTAACCATTACAAGTGACCCTGCCTGTGATGAAAGGAAGATTGCTCACTGCTTGAGAGGGTTTTCCACTTCATCTACAAGCCCACCATGAAAGGAAGGCCCATGCTGCTTGAGTGGGCAGAGATGTCCTCTAAGGCTGCTCTAGGAGCCTGCTGTGGTGGCCATAAAGATACCATAGTAATGTCACCTCACATCCTCTCTCAGGAGTCTGAGAATACAGTCTATACTACACAATGAATCTACAGTTTCAAGATCTCTTCTTCTTTTCATAGGATTCAACTGATGCAGTATGTCATCTATGGAATCGCATCCTTTTTCTTCTTGTATGGCATCATTCTTTTGGCAGAAGGCTTTTACACCACAAGTGCAGTGAAAGAGCTGCACGGTGAGTTTAAAACAACTGCCTGTGGCCGATGCATCAGTGGAATGGTGAGTACAAAACTCGTGTTCAGCCCAAGTCTTGTGTGGGTATGTTTCTCTCTTCTTGATAAAAAAGCTAACTATTCATGGTGGCTTAATGACACAAATATTGCTCTTACCAACGTAAGAGTTAGGAATTTAAATACCTTCACATTATTGAAAAATTTAAATCTGCAGCCAGTAGTATTAAACCAAACGTTTCCCTTTTGCTGGGCTCTAGTCTAGAGGAAGACATCTTAAAAAGACAGGGTTAAAAAGTACTCCATCACAAAAGGAGTGTGTGCACGCGCATAGCACTGGGGATCAAACCCAGGGCCTTGTCCGTGCTAGGCAAGTGCTGTACCACTGAGCTACAACCAGGTCCCTGTATATATTTTGAATATTTTGAGTTTACAATGGCATAGCCTTATTAAAATGTTGCACAGACAGCTGGATACCATGGCACTGAGATAATGGTAAAGCATAAAGAAAACATTTGTGGGTCTGAGAAAGGCACTAATGGTGTGGGACCTCCAGGGAGAAGAGTATCTACACTCAGGACAGGGCTGAGGGCTTCCTAGTGTGTACAGCAGTGACTGAGCCTCGCTGTTAAGGAGAGAAGGATACTACCATAAAGAAGAGGATGTAGTCTGGCTTCCAACACTAGAAGCCACAGTTCACAATAGTCCTCTTGAAGGAGGCATGCAGGTTGGGATAGAATTCTTTGTGTCCTTTGTGAATTGATGGTCTGAGCCTAGGTATGAAGGGTATTACAGGGGTCTATGACATTGAGTTTCTCAAGGTAAATTTGGGGCTAGCAAGATGGCTTAGTGGGTCAAAGTGTTTGCTACACAGACCTGACAACCTGAGTTCAATCTCCAGATCCCATGGTAAAAGGAAAGAACTGAACCTACAGGCTGGACTTTGATCTCTACAAGGATGCTATGACAACCATGCACCTGCACATAGACACACACAACACAGACACACACAATTAAAATTTGTTAAAAAGATCAAGACAAATGTAAACTTGCCTTGGGAAGATGTGTCACTACCCCTACGAGGATCCTCAGGGCCTAGAAAAACCATGGTTACCCAAGTTGTCCCAACTGTGGCTCAACTTGGCCCTAGGTCTCTGTGTCCTTGGCTGTACAGACTGTGTGTGTATGCGTGCGTGCGTGCGTGCGTGTGTGCATGTGTGTGTGTTGATGGCAGATGAGAGCAAATGGCAACAGGCCCAGGAACACTGCAGTGCAGAATCAGGGAGGGCTTTGCGCTAGGCCCAAGGAGAGGATACTAGCTCACATGAGCCAGGCAAGAGAAACCAGTGTGAACAGGGAAGGGTGGCCCAGAAAAGAGAGGTCCAGTCATGTAAGTAGGCTGAACAGGAAGGGGCTTGAGAATGAGGGAAATATCACTGCTTGGGAGGAGGGGTAAGGACCTGATCAAGATGGGCCTTGAATCCCAGGTTAGGAATGACATTGGAAGACAAAAGTAAATAGGGAAGTCATAGGCTCATTGGTAATCACGAGGTTTGGCTAGTCACCCAGTAGTATGGGGGATGAATTTGAGAAAGTAAGGTTGCAAGAGGCCATCTCAAGGTTCAGCTGAGGGTCTGTGGAGATGTGAACTGGGCCTCCCGCAGCAGAGTGGGAGAGGGGATCTGGGTGTTGACATGGGAGAGAAGAAAATGAGTGGCAGCTCTGGCTCAGGTCCTGTGCTGAGGAACTTAGTGCCGTTAGGATGTGGAGAATTCTGGTGGATTCAGTGATGACCCATAGAGGCTTGATGCAACCTTGAAGGACCAGATAGAGTTAGCCAGTTTGGTAAGTACAGGCTTGGGGCAGAGGTCTCTGAGAATACTGTGGGCTAAGATGACTAGGAGCTGCCTATGTAAGAGTGGTGGAAATGAGCAAGTTTCTGCCAAAGTTTGTGCAGGAGAGTTCTTGAGGTAGAACGCCATCTGTTAGGTCCAAGAAAAGCCACCTTTGTGGAGAAGTCGGGAAAAATGACCAGAAAGAGGCAGGTAATTTCTCTAGAGTCCAGGAAAGAAGGAAGTGGCCAACGAGATGCCCCCACTGGGTCCAGATCATTTGATATAATCTCAGTCCTGTCTGCAGGTTCCTGGAGCTACCTCACAGTCATGGAAGCCCACATCCCAAAGGTGAGAGCAAGTGATGGTTCAGACAGGGCCTCTTCCCCAGGAACTCAGAAGATGCCCACTACGTCACCCTACTTCCATCTGCTGCTTTTGTCTAAGTGGCCCCCATCTGAGCGGTTTCAGCTTAGGTTCCTAGTCTCTTATATCACTGTCCTCCCACAGGGACTGGCCAGGCTTTACTTCTCTCATGTTGCTAAATTCCTTCTGGGAGGCATGAACAACATGTGCCCCCTCCTTCCTTGATCCCAACAACAAACTGAGGTATTATTTCACCAAACTGAAGTCTAGGAGAGCAATGGATGAGAGTTTACTTCCAGGAATGTGGGTGCTCTCCTCCTAAAGCTGCACTGGAATATTTTCATCCAAACATGGATGTGGCTTCCCCACAGCTGCACAAAATGCCTCCTCAGTTTATATACCTTTAGCCCCTGCCCCACCCCATGCAACTAAGGCTGACTGTGGTTGGGAGGCATGGCTGACTCTCCCTACCCTTTCTTTCTTGTGGAACATAACAGTCAACAAGCTTAGCTGTGATTATCCTAGGCAAGCTGGTATAACCACGCTTGGGTTGTAGCATCTGTCTACGGTCTGTCAGAGGACAGTCATATGCAACACCTCAACATAAGTAGGCTAAGGCCATGAATGTAAGTCTTACTGAGATTACATAGTCTTGCTGAGGGCCATGGAGCTGCAGAAAGGGGATACCAGAGTGGCCACCATTCCTGATGGGGACCATACGCCTGCCCCTCATACCAACAGTTCCTTTTGGCAGATCTGGGCTCAACTCCACTTACTCCACCCTTGTCCTATCCTCCCTTTTGGATGAGGCAGTATCGACACAGTGCAGGCCATAAGAACCCAAGCTGCCACTCCTGGTAAGCCTGTCTATAGTGACACCCTTTGAGGGAGCCACATCAGCCCAGTGAGACCAAGGCTCTCTGTTGGACCTCTTGAGGACCTCTCTTTGCCTAATTTCCTGACTGAGTGCTTAAAGTAGAATACAGTCCTTTGACTCAGCAACTAAGAACATTGGCAGCTCTTACAGAGAATCTGGATTTGGTTCCCAGAACCCACATAGAGGTTAGCATCCATCCTTAACTGCAGTAGTTCCAAGGGATCTGATGCCCTCTTCTGGCCTACACAGGCAATGTACACACAGGTACACTTACATGTATGCAGGCAAAACACATACATAAAATAAAAATAAGAAAGTAAGAATTTTAAAAGCAACTTAAAAAAAAAAAACTATAGTCCTTGGCTAGGAAAATAAAAAACCTACATAAGGAGTGTCACTTAGGGTTGCTTCCAAAGACTATGTTCATACCCAGATGAAACTCACCACTCAGTTGCTGGGGGATTTAGTTCTTTGTTGACTTGAACACCTATGTCCAAATAGGATTCTCTTTACACTTGAACTTTGTGTGTGTTTGTGTGGGTATGAATGAGTATGTGGGTGCAGGTGTGTGCCTGTGGTGCAGACACCAGAGGTCAAACATCTGCAGGATCTATTCACTTTGTTTTTTGAGACAGGGTTTCTCACTGGGACGTGGGGCTTGCTGATTAGGCCACACTGGCTAGTGCGTTCAAGGATCCACCTGTCTTCACCTCCCTAGCACTTGCGTTACAGGTGTCCACCACTATGTCCTGCTTTTTACTTGGGTGCTGTGGATGAAACTCAGGTCTTCATGCTCATAAAGCACGGACCTTACTAACTAAGCCATCAACCCAGTCCTTTGACTTTAACTTTTAAAAATATTTTAGTGGGAATTGGAGGTATGATAGCATGTGCCACAGCACACATGTCATGGGTGCATGTGTGAAGGTCAAAGGAAAACTTACAGGAACTGGTTTTCTCCTTCTGCCACGTGGGTACCAGGGATTGATTTTTAGGTCATCATCAGACTTGGCACAAGTGCCATCTTGTTGAAAACATCATCTTGACTTTTAAGGTTAGGTTCACAGGACAAAAACAGTGCAGGGTTGATGGCACTGAAGCAGTGCTACAGAGAGGAAGATGGATGAGGGGAGGACACAATAAGCCCTGATCCCGCTCAGGAGGCCTTGTTCTCCTGTCCTTCATGGGAGATAACCACCTGCAGGGAGCTCACTGAGGAAGCAGTTTTGAACACCAGATCCACAGGGCAGGAGCAGCCTCCAGGAGGCTCTCTCCACAGACACTGGCCTGATTTCTGGGATGCAACTCTCCATAGGAAGGGAAGGCTCTCAAAGGTCAAGAATCACCAGTCCCTTCTCAAGACTCTGTGGTGTTATTAGAAAGATTGTGAAGTTTTATGTGGACAGGGGAAGAAAAAAGAAACCTGTTCTGGAGCAGCCAGCTTGGAGGTCCTGGGGAGGAAGAGGAGGTAGAACTGAAATGTGCTACTTTCAATATTTTATTATTTCATGTGCATAACTGTATTGCCTGCATGCATGTAAGCACACCTGTGTTGTGCAATGTTTGCAGAAGTCAGAAGAGGGCGTCAGATCCCCTGGAACTGGAGTTATGGATGGTTGATAGCCACTATGTGGGTGCTGGGAATCAAACCCGGGTCCTGTGCAAGAGCAGCCAGTGCTCTTAATCACTGACCCATCTCTCCAGCCCCATGCTTTAAATATTTTTTAAAATGAAGATGCTTCCAAAACTGTGAAGGTCCTTGAAAGAAAAAGGCCAAGTAGCTTGTATGTACAGTTTCACAGAGTGATAAATAGGGGACAGCAGTTTGAACCTGATGCTCAGGCAGGTCTCCCTCTGGTCAAGTATCTCGTGTAGCATAAAGTTAGGTGAGCAGAGCATGATGGCACAAGCTTACAATCCCAGTAATATGGGAGCCTGGGGCAGAAAGATGGCCATGATTTTGAGATCAGTCTGAACTACATAGTGAATTCCAGACCAGCATGGGCTTCAGCATGGGACCCTGCCTCAAATAAAAAGGTAGGCAGAGTCCTCAGGTCTTCACTATTAGCTTGAAAGAATAACAACCAACGTAGAACTCCAAACCTGCCCATATGTCCTACGGGTACACATTCTGGAAATAGACACAGCACGTATTAAAGACAGCCTTTCAAGGCTCCCAGAGAAGAGGTAATCAAGGTAGGTTCTGAAGAAAGTCAAGGCCAGGTTCAGTTCTTCCTGGAATTACCCATAGCAATGTATGGGAGAACACCAGGAAGCTTTTTGCTCTGGGCTACTGTATTGCTTGCAAAGCCATGGTGAATGTTAGGCATAAAACAAAATGAAAGAAATGAGAATCTGACCAGATTCATTGTACATTCCTCTTGTGTTCAGGGCAATTTGAAACTTTTGGTAAATGTTCAAGCATCTAATGGTTTTAAAAAGTTCACGAGATCAGGAAAGTAGCAGAGTTCCTTTTGAGAGAAGGCTTCCTGTAGCACGTACTATTTTTCCATACCCACGCATAATTTCAAACAAAGGGAAGTGCTGAGAAATCAAGTGTTATAATTTGGTAATCTGTGAAGACATCCTGAGCCTATTCCATGTTTAGTAAGATGGTTGGAGTTTTCAGAACTGATGTTTAAAAGAATACTTCATAGGCAGGATGCAGGCCCCTGATCCCAGCTACTTGGGAGGTTGAGGTAGGAAACAAAACTTCAAGGCCATTTTAGGCAACTTAGTGAGTTACTATTTCAGAATAAAGATGTAAAAAGGGAACTGTGTGTGTATCTCAGTGGTACAGCAGAGCACTTGCCCAGTATGTATAGGGCCCTAGGTCCAATGCTCAGTACTAAATAATTTTCAAAAAGTTACCTCATATAAGAGGCGCTGTAACGAATTAGTTGGATGAGTAGGGTCACTTTTGACAGGTAGACCCAATACCATTGGGATCTCATGTCCATGATGGTTAAAAGAGGGACCCTTAGGGGCAGGAGAGATGACTCAGTTGGGAGGACTTGAGTTTGATCCCCAGAACTTATGTAAAAAAGATGGGCATGATGACCCATTTTGTAATCCTAGCACTGAGGAGGCAGGACAGGCAGATCTCTGAGGCTCACTAGCCAGCTAGCCTAGCCTACTTGAGTTCCAGGACGGTGTCAAAAAACAAACAAACAAACAAACAAACAACAAAAAAAAACAGAAAAAGAAAAAAACAAGGGGCGGGAGAGTTGGCTCATACGTTAAGGGCATTGGCTGCTCTTGCAGAGGATCTGGGTTTGATTCCCAGCATCCATATGGTGGCTAACAACCATCTGTAACTCCAGTTACAGGGGATCTGATGCCCTTGTCTAACCCCCGTGGGCACTGTACAACATAAGTGCATTTACACACATGCAGGCATAACACTCATACAAATAAAATTAAAATAAATATTAAAAAAAACCCAAACCAGGTAGAAGGCACCTAAGGAATGACACAACAGGTTGTCCTCTGGCCTCTCCATACATGCATACACGCATACACGCATACACACACACACACACACACACACACACAAAACATGAATACACGCCAAAAAAATAAGTGAATAAGGACCCAAGAAAGCCACTGAGGTCTCTTCAGGCACTTGGGCACTCCCATGTCACATGCTTCATGTAGCTCATGGCAGCTCAGCTTTCCCTCCTCCCCTGTGCTGTGCTGTGCTGTGCTGATGTTTCCTTCTCACTCCGGTAGGCAGGTGGGGTCCTGGGATTGTGTCCCACAGGTCCCATACTTGGCCAACAAAAGCAGTCCTTCCTCGGAGATGCACCTGCCCATTTCAGTGATGATTCTCCTTCCTCTCACTTTCTGCCTAGTTCGTTTTCCTCACCTATGTTCTGGGAGTGGCCTGGCTGGGCGTGTTTGGCTTCTCTGCAGTGCCTGTGTTTATGTTCTACAACATATGGTCAACTTGCGAAGTCATCAAGTCACCACAGACCAACGGGACCTCGGGTGTGGAGCAGATCTGCGTGGATGTCCGGCAATATGGTACTTTCTTTCAATCCCATCCCCATTGCTTCTATATTCCCCTGTGCATATATCTGGGTTCTAATTAACACAAAGGCCTTTTCTTAATCATCATCGCCTGTTTCTCTCATTTCATGAATAGTTTATATTCTTTCGCTTGGTTTTCTGAATGCAAGCATCTCTGGGCCTTTATACTTGCTAGAAGATGTTTTTCGAGATAAAAATATTTTTCCAGTTAGGCATATAGTAAAATAAAAAAGTCTTTTGTAGTTCAAAACTACTTTATAATACAGTTCGATCAAAAAAGACTTCTAAGATACCCACTATAAAAATTTATATATTTAAATTTTTCTTTTCATTTTGTTTTCTTTTCTCCCTTCTTCCCCTTCTTGTTTTGTTTGTTTTTGTCTGTGTAGTCCAAACTGGCCAGCTTTGAACTCACAATCCTGCTTCAACTTCTGCATTGCTGGGGTCACATGTGTGTGCTCCCGTACCCAGCTCTTTTCAGTTTGAAATTGACTTCTCATCTGAAATATTGCACATACAGTTAATTTTCATAACCAGCTTTTTAAAGTGAGTCTTTTAAAAATGACCAATCGCTCCACTCTAACTTATCTGTACCAAAAATCTCAACATAAAATGCAGATGTATTTCAAAGTTCTCAGGATGGATTCTGGGAGAGCTGTCTTTAGCTGTCAGAAACTGGCTCAAACATTTTTTTTTCTAATGAATGGGATCCTCACGACAGGCTTCCTGTGACAAGCCACAGAAGGAGCCATTAAGTTCTCCTGTCAATTAATTTGGAACTTGACTTCCTTGCTGAGGGAAGGCCAACTGTATCCTAAAGAGGGAGTGTAATTCCTGCTTCCAGCTAGGTTAGTAGGACTCTTCTTTCAGAAATAGCTAGGACAGAAGAGAGCTTCCCATGATACTGAAGAAGGAATACCTGTCCTTGCAGAGTTCTGGATGGATAGAGACAATGATTTCAAGTTATGTCATTTTTTGTTTTGTTTTGTTTCACATGGCTTATTATTAACATCTTTATAGCACAGTATGAAACTCACCTAAAACTGCCCAACAAACTGATTTCTTCTTACAAAAACCCAATCTTACAATAGATTTAACTTTTTAACTTTGATTTTTAATTTTGTATGTGTGTGAGTGTGGCTTTGTATACATGAGGGCAGCACCCATAGAAGCCAGAAATGGGCAGTGGATCCCCTAGAGTTACAGGTGGTTGGGAGTGGCTGACAGGAGTGCTGAGACTCAGGTCCTCTAGAAGACGGCAATACATGCTCTTAACCAGTGTTTTTAAAGTCCTCATAAAGCTGGGCGTAGTGGCACATACCTACAATCACAGCACTCAGGAAGCTAAGGCAGGAAGATTGCCAGTTCCAGGCCTGCCTGGGCTACACAGCCCAACCTCAATTCAAAACAAAAAGTTTTCATATAGGAATGTATAAAAATAATTAGCATGTTCCTTAAAAGAACTGTCTTTGCCACTGTAATCATCTTTTAAAATCCTCTGTCTTTGCCTAGCAAGTTATTCCTGAGGTTATTTGTTTGAATTGACAACTCCCCATTCTTCAAAGGCATATAGATTTACTCTTAGCACATGTCAGAGATAGGAGGGATCCAGGAGATCTGACACCCTCTTCTGACCTCCATGGGCACTGCATGACACGACTGTACTTACATGCACGTAGGCCATACACTCATACACATAAAATAAAAATAAAAATTTTTTAACTTCCAATATGATTTTAAATCAAGAAGTATTTCCAACACAGACATACAAAATACAAATCCAGAATGTTCTACTGAATTCCAAGAAACAAATTATTCCTTCAGTTTTCCATGAGTCTTTCTAACTGAATACTCTCAAGTTTAGACCCTAACACAAAGCTTGAGTAGCCAGGACACAGACTTCAATACTCATTTGGAAATGGCCCTGACCTAAGCACAGGTACAATGCTTTATGAAGGTTCTTGATGAGGGTGCTTAATAGTACTTATTAAATTCACTGCAGGGAAAACCTAGTCTTGAAAATGTGGGCCAGGTGTGGTGGGGAACGCCTTTAATCCTAGAACATTTGCGGGGCAGAGGCAGGCAGATATCTGTGAGATCAAGGCCAGCTTGGTCTACATACTGAGTTCTAAACCAACCAGGGATACATAGTGAGATCCTGCCTTTAAAAAAAACTGGGGCTGGAGTGATGACTCAGTGGTGAAGAGCACTGGCTGCTCTTGCAGAAGACCTAGGTTTGGTTTTCCAGCACCCACATAGTGGCTAACAACTGTCTGTAACTCCAGTTTCAGGGGATCCAATGCCCTCCTCTGTCCTCCACAGGCACAGGCATAGCACAAGAGCGCACTTATATACATGCAAGCAAAACATTCATAATAAATATATACATATACGTTTATGCAAATCTAATATTTACAAATATCAAACTCCACTGAGCAAAGCACAATGTGCAGGAGAAAAAATGCCCAGCTGTTGATACCTTACATGGGCTAGCTGACTCTGTCCTTGCTTTGTTTCCCAAATAATGAATATTCCTTACTCCCCAATGCCTATTCTGCAGACAGCAGATATCTTAATTGTTGAAGAGGAACATAAGTTACGATTATACCTGCTATCCAAAGTGAAAAGGTCTACTAAGAATATGAGGCAGGCTGGAATTACAGTGAAGTAGTTGAGTTTGTGTTTAGCATGTGCAAATCCCCGAGTTCAATCTCCAGTATCAAAACAACAAGAACCAACTTAAATCCAAACCACTAGGCCTGTAGTTTTCACTCACGCTCTGTTGGGATTCATTTTGCAGGTATCATTCCTTGGAATGCTTTCCCAGGAAAAATATGTGGCTCCGCTTTAGAGAACATCTGCAACACAAATGAGGTAAACACGTCACAGTCCTGAGGGCTCACACGTATGAAGGCTCGGGCTGAGAAAAAGGGTTCTTTCTGGAAAGAGAGATGGCCAAAGTGCTATACGTTAGGAAGCTCTTCTGTGTAACCTTCACTATTCATTTTCTACCTACAAAACAATGGTCCAGCCTGTCCAGCCTATTCAGTGAGAATCCTTAAGACCACATGAGCTTTTCCTCTCTGCAACAATATGTGATCCGTAACCTATAAAGCTTAGAAACGCTTTCTTTCTCCTTTGGGAATATGTTTAAACTACAAGTGTGGTCACAGACAAATGGAAGGTACTTTCATTTTTCTTAAAGTGCCCTGAATTTGTCGATATGTCAGTTTTTTTAGTAAGAAGCCAGACCTAAACATTTCGATTTTCAGAACAAGCTGTTATTGCCTTCTTTGCTTTTCATCTTTAATTGGCAAGATAACCTAACACTTTGATTTAGACTGTGTAAGCATTAGAATATTCTTTAGCTGTGGACTTAACAGCTGTTTATGAAACAAAAGTCTTCAATGCACTGGTAGGACATTGCATATTTAAGAAAACACTAATGTGTTTTTTGGGAAGCACTGAGTTATAGAAATAACCTGCTTCTACCCTATTTGGCTTGTCAGTTTGTATAGTCATAACATGGATTGTTGGCTCAGAGCAGAGCCTCCAGACCTTGGCTGCACACTGCAGCCACCGGGACTACAGTGTATGATGGCTGAGGCCTAGGCTCTTGGTGTTCGGATGTGACTGGTCTGGGGTGTAGACTGGGCATCACAAAGTTTTGAAACTACCTCAGTGATGCCAATGTCCAGCTGGGGCTCCAAGGAAACAACAGGTCTGTACCCAGGCTGCCAGGGAATAGCTGCAAAGAATAAAGCAATATTTCAGAACACATGTAGCCCATTTCACCCCACACAAAGTGCTCATGGTGCCGTTCTTTCCTAGTTCTACATGTCCTATCACCTGTTCATTGTGGCCTGCGCTGGAGCTGGTGCCACCGTCATTGCCCTGGTGAGTACCCCAGAACGACCCTGCTGTAGTGCTCCTCCCCTTCTCCCTTCCTACAAATAACAGAGTTCCCTTTCAGCTTTTACCAGCCAATGAAGCACAGGATCCATGTATTCAGCTGTGATTAACTGTCACCTCTGTAAACTTACCGCATGTCTAGTTTGCAGGAAGTACTAGTGACTGCCTTGGCACCGACTGTGCGTGCTGCATTGTGGACACTGGGAAGAAGAGAGGGTGGCACCCCCTGGCGACTAGGCATATTGCCCTACTGCATTTAGCACTTAGTTCCATGACTTCATTCATGGACAGAGGCTCACGTGAGGCACTACCCATTTCTTTGCAAAGAAATCTGGACTTCCCAATAGAAAAATGCATATCCATATGTAGTTGATCTCCTTATGTGTGGAAATCATATTCTATAAAGTAAATTAAAATGCTAAATCATGTATATGAATTATTGCCTCTAGGGAAAATACAGAGTGGGGTCATGAGCCTCTGGTCACATCATTTCTACCAATGTGTCAGTACATCACATCCTTTCATGTGTTTCAGTGTAAAGACATCTTAGTTAATATATATTGATTCATTCCTGCTGAATTCATGGCCAACAACACTATCATTTGTGTCTGGATAAGGTTTCTATAAGACACAAATAAACTCTGGAAAGCAATACTACAGCTTCCCTGAGAATGATCTTAGCAAAAACAACAAAAATCACAAAAACACGCAAAAGTGAAGAGGCCACTTGTTTATGACCCGAGTGCCGAACAAAGGCAGCAAAGCCTCACTTAGTCAACCTCAGTTGGCACTGTGCACTTGATGTGATGCAAATCTTTCACTGCTCTATGAGAGTTCACTCATATTTGAGAAAGTATCGTTTCAAATAAACATTAAGCAAGTAGACAAATTTATAATCTGCACATAACGAGGATCAACTTATAAGCAAACAGGCTTGCATGTGTGTACATGTGTAATTGGGTAGCGGGGTTGGTTTATGATTTGTAGAAAACTAACTTCAAATTGGTAAAGACGGGGGAGATTTCAGCTGTGTGAGGACAAGCGATCCTGTTTTCCTAAGCATGAAGTCATTCTCCCCTATGAAATCAGCATGGTGACCTGTTCTCTTGGCTGAGCAACAGGCAGGAAGAGGACTAATTGTTGCTGAGCAGGCGGTTTGGGAAAGATGAGAAATAAGGCATTGAGCCTCATCTTTCTCATGCTGCTGACCCAGCTCTGTATCTTGTTATTCCTGAAACACATCCAAGGCTTTTTAATAAGCTTACTAAGGGCAGAGGCAAGGACTTACATTGAGTATGTACGAGCAGAAAAAGTTTGTGTGCTAGATGTGCAAATCATCTGCTTTGATTAGATGTTGAGAGAAATGCCTTAGACTGAGAGCTGGCACCCATTCCTGCCCCAGCTTAGAAGTGTCGTGTCATCAGCCCTCACTGCTTGTATCTTACTGTCCTGTTTTGTTCTCTTCCACCAGCTGATCTACATGATGGCTACTACATATAACTATGCGGTTTTGAAGTTTAAGAGTCGGGAAGATTGCTGCACTAAGTTCTAAATTACATAAGGCCAATAAAGGAGCTTTAGAGAGCTCAGCTCTGTAGCATGATATCACTGACACTCGAGACTAAAGCAGCGTCTAGGTTTCTGCAGTTTTGCTACAGTAATTTGTAAATAGCTTCAGTTAACTCCCTTTGCATGGTAAACTAAATAATACGACTTACTGTACGTGAATTACAAAAGAATGAGGTCTATTTCCACAGTTTGAAAAGGATTGTTATTTACTGACACTGGTGAGCATCCTTTGAAAAACAATTTTCTTGAACTTAAACGTTGAGCAGTATCTCTACATGAAGCATTAACACTTTGGCATACCTGCCTTTTCCCTTCTTTTGGCTTGCTTCATAACCAGTCTCGACGAAGTGCAAACAGGCGCTGCAGATAAGATGGAAGAGAAGCTTCACCCTAGATTTCTTTTTCTCAGTCTGTCTAGAAAATATTTTGCAAATACACTTTAAATTCAAAGATTTTTCTTTTATATTACATGGTTGGTTCCCTACCAAATAAATTCCCCTTCAAATAGACCAGATAAAAATTGGAAGAGAAAGAAGTCGCACATTTGATTTTTTCTGAAAATTATATTTTCTTTGCTTAACACAATCATTTCTTGAGAACCCACACAACTGGTAACTGTAAACTGTCTTTATGGGTAGGAACTCTTTCCTCGTAGCTAGGTTCTCAAACTGCATGGAAGATTGCAATGGGAAGAGAAGCTGGGCCCAGATCTGAAGGTCTCAAATATGTTGAGAAGGAAGCAGGAAATTGAGCTATAGAGTAATTTTGCAGGAAAATACATGGGAAGGATGTGTGTACCACATCAACTGTAAAGAATGATAAAGATTTTTAAACGAAATGGACTTAACAGGAAATGAGATAATGGCAGTTATAAAAGGAAGAATACAATTTCACTGCTAAAAACCTGTTAACAGAGAGGCTGCATACTTTCCTTAGTTCCACATTTTGCTTTTCATATTCATTCCATTTTTTCCATGTTAAATATATAGTTCTAAAACCATTTGCTCAAACGTTTTTTTCTCACTTAATTTAGGCCTCTGGGGGCATTTTTTACACACAGATAGAATGGGTCTTCACCCTACATTTTTCAATGTAAAAATAATGTGTTTCTGAACTTCTGTATAAGTCTTTAAAATGATTCTCAAAATGGTAAAAAAGCACCATCTTATATTTCATTTTTACTTCTTCTTAACAATATAAACTTTGGCCATTTTATCCCCAAATTCACTATATTTGCATACTAACTTTTCTTCAGCCTCTTAATACAAAGCAAACTAGTAGAGCATGCTCTGTGTCTGACAGCTCTGCTAGCAGAACAGTGTTAATAGTGAATAACCCTTGCCCCTCTGCGGTCAATCCATCTAATCTGACTAGCAGCTCGCTTTGCCTTCTCACATGCTCACTAGCCATCATGCTCACCCTTCTCTTCCAGATCCACTTCCTCATGATACTGTCTTCTAACTGGGCTTACTTAAAGGATGCAAGCAAAATGCAGGCTTACCAGGATATCAAAGCAAAGGAAGAACAGGAACTGCAAGATATCCAGTCTCGGTCAAAAGAACAACTCAATTCTTACACATAAATGTTTGCCAGAGTGTGTCTGCCGACGAATTTACAGCTCTGACAAATCATCAGACAGCTGCTCTGCAGTACAGATGTGTATTCCACCAAACTAATATAGACGTACCAACATTTCACTGTCTGTCTCAAGCTGCTGGGATGTATCTCTAGGAAAACTTTCCAGTGGGTTTGTTTTTTTCTTTAGAACAAATATTGGAGGTTTCATGTTAGCCATTTTAAAAGGCAACACTTTGACAAAATAACCATTTGTTTTTTGGAAATTTGTGGCATGTGCACTTATTGGTAGAGCAATTCTAACACAGGCAATGAAATTACGCCATACTCCTTGATAGGGACCTATGATTTGCCAGTATCAAAGAATGTGATCATAGATTTATATATGCTACCTGTCCTCAAATGTCATTAAAACTCAATTGGTGTGAAGTTCTTTTCTGACAACAAAATTTTATTAAACTTTGGCTCATCAAATATGAAGTGATTCTTTCAACTGACTTTAAAAAAATTAGCATCTAGAAAGTCATTCATTTCCAGAGCCAATCAGAAATCTATTTTTTAGTAATGCCAAAATGAGCTTACAATTCTGCTACACTTACCAATGCAGAAATTGGAGTCTGACTCAAGCTCTAGAGAATCAGTTTTATTAATAGATCTCATCTTAACAAAGTAATGATGACCCAATGATCATTCTTGTTAGGAAACAAATGTCAGCTCTGCCTTAGTATTTGCTTTAAATTTCTAAGAATTCATATTATAATCAGAGACCTAGATATCCTTCACAGAATTTTGTTCCATAAATACTTTTCTTAATTAACAAGTGTTACCTTGTTAAAATGACCATTCTAAACCATTTTTAAGTGGTCTGGATGATGAGTTTACAGTTTCATACCAACTATCTAAAACCTAACTACAAATTGACCACAGACCTCTGACCTCCTCCTTTTATAAACTTTAATACATAAGTAATTTAAGCTACGGTTGGTATTTATTTCATTTTATCTAAATCTTAATTTCCTGGAATAATGTTTGATGTTCAGCAAGAAAACTGCTTGAGTTTAAGCCATTATCAAAAGAAACTTGCCTTCTAAATCATTGTGTTCTAGAACATTAAGTGACTATAGGTACTGGGTATTAGTGATGGTAAGCTTTGTGTTGTTCTTTCTGAAATGATCCATATAACTGTGGGGTGCATCAGTGCTTTTCAAAGGGGCTGCATACTTATAGGGTTAACTATGTATATTCATGTTAAGAGTTAACTTGTGGTTTGGCTGTTTCCTGGATTTTAAAACATATACATGTGCAGAAATGTATACAAATGAAAGGAAGCATACCTTTATCAAGATGCTATTAAAATTGAACATCAAGTATATTTCATTTGGATTTTTTTGAGGGGGGGTTAATGCCTAAAAACGCCTATTTGGATTCTTTTTAATTGGGAGAAGCTCTCTTCTGTGTAGAACAGTTGTTCCAAGATAGCTTAGTGTTTTGTTTTCCTGTTGCATGACAGACTTCAATATTCTTTTCCAGCAGTGGAGGTGCTGTTGCAGTCCAGTGTTCTAGAAGAGGCAGTGTCTAAAGCCTAATTTTACTTTTCTAATTCTGGTAGCTACTACCAGGAATTTTTGGAAGTTTTGTTGTAGTCTAATATTTTTTATGTAAAGAGCATTAAATTTTGCTATGTATAAATTTTTGTAACCTAACAGTGAATCAATATTTTCTATCAGTGCCAAGGGCTTCCTGTAGTTCTATTCAAGTGTTACAATAAATATTTGTAGATAATAGTCAATACTTGTGTATGCTTATTTTAAATATCTATTTAGGTGGAAATAGTTGTGGATGTACTAAGAGTAACAAAATAAAATTATAGCTTCATTCGCTTGCCTTTTTACCATACATAAATCCTATCTTGCGCTCTTCTCAGTATGGTGTCATTTTTAAGTATCAAGATTTCACTTTTGTTTAGAAATGGAGTACCCGAGAGACTGCTACATGTTCTAGATCTCACAAAAATCTATTTTCAGCAAGAGCAATGTGTGGAAGTGCTGCAATTCACTGGGCTGTATTTTGTATAAAATGTCATGGCCATGACCGGTTTCTCTAATAAAAGCACCTACCAACAGAATTAACACACAGCTTACTCTTGGGCAAAGCAGAAATAACTGGGGAGGCTTAATGAAAGGGTCTATATGCTGTTGGCTCATTTTCAAACCCAAAGTCTAAAAGTCTAGTGAAAGAAAATCTGTTCGGGAACAGAATGAAATCTAGTTCTTACAGTTACTCTTGTTGAGATTTCATTTTTTTAATTTGAAAAACTACTGTCAGGATGATTCTGCATTTAGATGTTTTCACCATCTGACCTTTCTTAGTGAGGACCAGCCTTTGTCATTATAGACTCAATGACATTTCTAAATGAGGTGCTGACTCTGGTTCATTGCCCTTCATTCACAAACCACAGGAGGATAATCAGAAGCCCAGTCACAGTGCTTATGACCTTCTGCATAGGCAGCATTTTGTGCCACTAGGTAAGTCACATGAACCTCCTGAATAAATTCTAAATAATGGTTCTGTGAAATCACAAGCATTATTAATTACTGACAGCAATCTTGCCATCAAATGTAGGAAACTTTGGAGGGCAGATTTTTTCGTTATTCCTTGTAAAATATATAGATGAAAATAAAGTCTGAGCTACAAGGGGAAAAGCCTATTCATTTATAAAAAAAAAACAACGAAGACCATTAAGAAAAATAATAAAGGTCAAGGATTACACAGTAAAGTGGTTGGCTTACACTTACTACCAAATACCATAGACTAGATAACATAAATAGATTTCTCACAGTTCTGGATGTCCTGGGAAGTCCAAGATCAAGGTGCTGGCAGGCTCAGTAATTGGTGATCTAGGCCTTGGCTTCTACAGTTCTTGGTGTATCCTCTAAAGAGTTTCAATGTTGTCTCTCCAAATGGTGAAAAGCAAAAGGGCCTCAAATTACCTTCACTCCTTAATTCTACTCCGGAGGGCTCTGCCTTCTATCTTAATCACCTCCTCGAGGCCCCCCTCTTAATAACCATCACACCTAGGTTTTTGTTCCAATGTATCAATATCAGAGAGATCCAAACATTTAAGCCATACAGATGTAAAAGTATTTCTATGGGTTGGAATGGAACAATCTGTATTCATATTGCAGGAAGAAAACAGTGCTGGGAGGATGGCCTGTTTTACAAGAAAAAACTAACTCTGGAGTGGGAGGTGTCTAGCTTAACCTTTGTAAATGCAGGCCTAAAGTCTGACCAATAAGATTAAGTTTTCAAATTGGTGTGATCAAAGACAAAAATGGGGAAGGGGAAAAATAAAGAGTTCATTTTAGTATAATGACTAAGAAATCTTACAGCTAAAGAAGGGATTTCACTTGATTTAGTTATTCTTGTTTCATACATCATGGTAACAACTTCAAATGTTAAAAAAGAAAATCACACACTGGGCTGTAGAGATGGCTCAGCGGTTAAGAGCATACACTGCTCTTCCAGACCAACCAAGATTGGATCCCAGCAGCCATGTCTGGTGCTATGATTCCAGTTCCACAGTTCCAGGGGATCCAACATCTCTGGCTTCCACGGGCACCCACACACATCTGCACAAATCCACACACATATACACATAATTAAAAATAAGGACTGGAGAGATGGTTCAGTGGTTAAGAGCACTTGTTGCTCTTCCAAAGGACCCAAGTTCAATTCCCAGCATCCATGTTAAGCAGCTCACAAATGCTTGTTAACTCCAGCTCCTGAGGGATCTCAACCCTTTGAACTCCATGGGCACCAGGATTCAAGTGCACATATACACACATGTACATGTAATTTTTTTAATTTTTAAAAATAAATACATACAATAAAAGAAATCAAGGAGCTGGAGAGATGGCTCAGCAGATATGAGCACTGGCTATTCTTACAGAGAACCTGGTTTTGGTTCCCAACACCCACATGGCAGCTAACAACTGTCCATAACTCCAGTTTCAGGGGCTCCAATGCCCTCAGTGGCCTCTGTGAGGATTGCAGGCCGCGGTGCACTTATATGCATGCAAGCAAAACACTCATACACATAAAATTTAAAAACATAAAAAACTAAAAAAAAAATTAGATACACTAGATTACACAAAGTTTTTTATTGAGTTATGATTATAGAAAAACAATATATATGACATGATTTCATGTTGTATGTAAGCTGGACAGATAATGTGATTACCACACGTCATCTGGTTCTTCATGGGAAAATCCCGGAGAACTAAAGGAAAGATAAAAGTTCAATATTTAAATAACTCATGTCAAGTTTCAGATCTTCTCATTTCTCACTGGTGGGCTTTAATGCCATTATAATTCATGTCAATGTCAATTTCATAAGTTAAATCACATGGACTTTTTTGAAACCAGTAACTTTTTTTGGAGACAAGGTTTCATTTATCCCAGGTTGGCCTCTAACTCAGTAAGGAAAACCTTGACTTTCTTGTCTTCCTACATCAACCTGAGTGCTGGAATTACAGGCATGCACCACTACTCCTGGTTTACGCAGTGTTAGGAACTGAACCCACAGCTTCATGCATGCTAGGTAAGCACTCCACTAATCAAGCCCTTTGAAAATTATTTTTTATTCATTTATTGAGATAAAGACTTGCTATGTAGCCCAGGCTAGCCTTAAACTCTTGATTTTCCTGCCTTACCTTCCTGGGTATTGGAATTATAGGTATATGCCAACATGTCCACCTTTTTAAGTCAGTAATTTTGATTGATTCAATAATTTCTTAGAGGCAACGTCAAATATCTGATCACTTTCCTTGGCTGACAAAATGAGCAAATGAGCAATAACAGTTTGCCTGAGGAACATGGTGTTTGTGGGAAACCATACCTTTCATCCTTGTCACTAGGTGTCAGTGTGTCCGCTAGTGAGCATTCTCTGCCCGATTTTTTTGAACTCTGACAGAGGATAGAAAAATAATTTTGAAATAAGTTAATTTTATAAAACACATGGGTTTTCGATGTTATTGACCTTAATTGGAAGGCTAAGGATCAGTACATGTTATTTCTCTAATAGCTAATTTGGAAATATATGTGTAATATGAGTCAAATAAAAGGCCTTTTAAACACGAAATTTAGCAAGTACATCGAAATAAACTGTGGCATACATTTTCAACACCTGCAACTCAGACATATAAAAAATGTCTCTCAATGAATTCATTACTCAATGATACATCACTACTACTTGTTTTGAAACAGGATATCCCAACCTGTACAAACTGACAAATCAGAAGCTCTGCAATGCTGTACCTAAGCCAAAACTATGACATTTTGTGAATAGTGTAATATATTTAAACAATGCCAGGTTCTATTTCAAGTATGACTTTTCTATACTTTTAACCTTTTTGTCTTCAACAGAGAAGACAGATTCCTGTGCCAAGGTTTTGGATAACCCTCCTTGGCGACTCCCGTCTTCTCTGTCACCTGAGATAGCTGTCCAAAGCACAGGTACCTTATCTGCACTTGTTTGCTCCCCTTTCTGCTGGATGATTTTCATATATTTCTCTAAAGGATTTTCACCACGTGCCGATTTATCTCTCTTTTCTTGAACACTCTCTTCTAATTCTTTTTCCATTTCAATCTCCAATGATTCTTCAATCAGCCTCTACAAATGGGCCAATGCCCAAATAAGAAATACATAGAGTTCTTAAAAGCTTTTTAGTGTTTAACAATCACACTAAAACAATCCTTACCCTAGAAGCACAACTTGCAAGGGAGAGAAGTGTGTGTGTGTCTGAGTCTTTAAATCGAAGCTGTCACTACTCTCAGACAAGCATGTCATCTCAAGGAAGGAGGGCATTAATTTGTCTCAAGTGTCCTGTGCTTTCAGACCAAGTTAACCAGGAATCCAAGAAACATTTCTAAGGTATTCTAAGTGGCCAGAGTAATCCATCTGCTTAATACTAAAATCAAAACAGGAAAGGCAAGAAGAAAACTCCAGAGGAGGATGGCAGTCTGTGCCTGGCAGCACCTCCTCCCCTGCCTCTTCCTGTCCCGGCTAGAGGACCACCCAGTGTGTGTAGACAGGGAAGTCATAGAGCAGACAAGAGTACACATGAGCATCCTTTCTAAACTTTCCCGTACCACGATGCACAGAAGTCAAACTCGACAAGGAGATGAGAATGATGCCCTTTTGGTTACCTGCCACTTCTTGGACCTCAGAGTACCTCCTGATGGTGTTCAATGGAGAGAGTAGCACAGAGATTTAAGTCACATATATTACCCTCTCCTGCTCCAGTTTTTCCAGTTCTTTTCTCTCCCTCTCTAGCGCTTCTTGCCGTTCATTTTGTCTTTGTTCTTCTCTCTGCCTTCTCTGTCTCACATGGAGTTCCCATAACTGTTCTTCGTCCACTTGTTCTCCAGTTTGGCTCTGATCAGCACCTAATAGAATACAATAGTGAAATGATTCCAGTATCACATTTTTCAGAGGAATGCAGGACTAGCTTGGGGGATGACTGCTTCATTTTCCACTGATTCCTGTGACCTGCTCCAAGCTGCTGTTCCATTTTTATGGCCTTCTAGCACACAAACCAATCCCTAGCAATGCACCTCACTTTTTACTTTCCTGGCACTAATACAAGTCACTCTCACTAAGAATGAACCCAACTGTCCACCCTCCACGCCACGCCCCCCTCACTCATCTCTCTCTCCCCTCTCGCCTTCAGCCTTACCATAGCAGGTCCTGCATTTCTGTCATCACATTTGACTACGATCTCACCCCTATCTTTGGGACCATGACCAAACTCTATGCCCCTATTTATTTCCACAGCAGTTTCCCTTTTCTTCCTCCTAAAAAGCTGCTCAAGCTACTCCTATCCCAAACAGAAGAGAATTTTCCCCCCTCCCTCACCCCCTCCCACCACTCTAGCTATGTCACCATTATTCAAATCCCTACACACTGATGCTTGTCCTTCCTAGGGGTTTAGTGATCATCCAGATCCTTGATCATCCCCATCTTTCTTCAGTACCAACCACTCTCCCCAGCCACACAACCATATTTTTAATGAGCTTCCTGTCATCAGCACAGGAAAATCCCACAATGCCAGCTCTCCACCCAAAATTTATGCTGTCCTTTAATGATCTTTCTCTAGGCAGGGCAAGGTGACACAGAACTATAGTACTAACAACTCAAAAGGATGAGGCCGGATTGCTTGAACCCACAGGTTCAAGGGCAGTCCTGGGTTACACAGTCTGCCCTACGCCTACTGGGCCACTAGGGCTTGCATGTTTAACAAATCATCTTGCTACTACAGAGACAGTTCTCTGTGGTTCCCTGAACTACTGAATAACCAAATCAGTGTTCTCCCTAATGTCTTACCTCTGGGGAGCACACTGTCCAGCACTAGGAACTTCCTGTCGGGATGCCATGGATTTATTATCTAATAGCTGGCTCTTCTCTGACAAAGTGCAAACCGTCAGCAGCCTGGGATCAAAAAACCTGCCCTTTTCTTTCCAGACTACCCACGCTACCATTATGTGGAACAGTGTATGTCTACCTACTCACTGATATCCTCTGACTATGGCCCTATTCTCCTAGCTCTGTCTTCGTTGGCTATTTAACTTGAGGCATACCCTGCCTATCCACAAAGCCTGAAGTGCTATAAAACTCAGCTTAAATGGCACCTCCTCTGTGAGGTCTTCTTATCCCTCAAGTGACAAGTAAGCACTCCAGTACCTTATTTGCCAGCAGTTTATACTTTCTCAAAAACCATGTGTGCTTATTTTTCTTAGTTCTATTTCTTCTGAGAAAGACCCAGGTTTTAATTACTTGACTGTTCCCTTTTGGTTTTGGCACAGGTCCCTACCCATCAAAGGTTTAATTAAGTCCCAGTTCCACAGATGAGGCTGCTGGCTGTTCTCTTTTAGCTCTGGCCTGTGACCTACATTTTTTTACCTAAGCAATGCCAATAAGCAAAAAAGCTACAGGTTCACCAGAGGACTTCAGAGCTTTGTGCTGTCTTGAGTAGGCGGCAGGAATAGAGTTGGTTTTACTGGCAAGAGAAAGGCAGCACAGATATCTCTCAGTGCTGGCGCTCACTTCCACAGGCACAACTGCCTGTCCTCCTTGCTAGTGGAAGGAGGGTTACTCCAAACAAATTTTCTCACAGGGAATAGCGATCACAAAACGGGGATGTTGTTATTGGTCAGGGAGGAAGAAGAAGAAAGAAGGAGCAGGTGGTAGAAAAGGGGGAGGATGAAAGGAGGAGAGAGGAGTGGGAGGCAGAAGACGGCAGGAGGTGGCAGTGGCATATAGAAACCTCTTTGGACGCAAGAATCAGATCAGAAGCATCTATACTGTCCACTTCAAGGACACCCCATTTTGGCCTTTTTCATTCTTTTCATGCATAAAGAGGGAAAGCGATAAAAATATAAGAATTTCTTAGTGACCAAAACATAACCATGCTGCTTACTAATTATTTCAAAAGCCGTGACTGTAGTCTACAGTACATCTCAAGACATGTCTAGCTACTCACTGGCTGCCCTTCACTATTATTCTGGCTCCTTCCCCCAAGTCTGTGGACCCGGCTGGTGCACTACTACCCTGGTGCAACTACTGAGGCAGTGCCTCCCACCTGAGGGCCTCAGTGATGGCCTGCTGGACTTCTGACTCTCCATAAAGGCAGGGGCTTGGTTTGGCTCAGTGCGTAGGCCTGGCCCCTAAGCAAGTGCCCAGTAGAGAGAATCATCTTGGTCAGGTGCAGTAGAGTAACTGCCTTCCAAAGCACATTTACCCAAAAGTGAGGAATTCCAATCTGGCCCTTTCAAAATCTCTTGCTTCTTTCGGCAGTTCCTCATCTTCCTGAACGCTGTCGTTTAAATCAGGAAAGCACTAAAGAGAGGTTTTTGGTATGTTGGGATGGGTTATGATGATGATGCCTTTGGCTTGGGCAACACTAAGGAGGTGGCTTTACTGAAGACATTTTCTTCCATGTTTGAGGCTTAAATCCTCTAGTCCAAGAGGAAAAGGACCCAGCTGGTGGCTGCAGCTGAAACAGAGCACAAACCTCCTCTGGGCTCTGCCCCCTGCTCCCTCCACCTGGGGGAAAGTGGGTAAGCTGCAGAAGACAAAAGTAGGGGCCAGACTAATAGTGATCACTTTCCCTCTAATGACAATAGAGCAGAATTATCCACATCTCTGAAAATTGAAATATAAGATTTTTTCTGTCCCAAGACAGAAAGGAAACAAATAAGAATAAATACTAAAATCTATTAAAGATATATAATGGGAGCTGTCCGTTATTCCAGATTTTACCACAATTTCCCAAGATGATAAGGCTCTTACGGAGTACTTTTTGCTGAGGAGTCTTAGGAAAAAGTATACTTGCTCTGCTGGATTCTGAACAAGTGAACACTTTTAAAAATACTAAATGAGAAGTTGTTCTCAGAGGTCTTCCTCAGCAGTTTTTTCATATTCACACAAGAACTGTTCTTTTGGTGATCCCATTAACAATGGTAACAGCACAAGCCCAAGCCTCTGAATAATTTATGTATATAAAAGTCTTTTAGGGCCAGTGAGATGATTCAGCCAGGTAAGGTATTTTCCACCAAGCCTAAGGATTTGAGTTTGATCCCTTGGATATGGTGGAAGGACAGAACCGAGAACCAACACCCAAAATTGTCCTCTGACATTCACACACATGCAATGGTGTACACGTGCACACATGCATGCACATGCGCACGTGTGCCACACTCAAACAAATAAATGTAATATACAAGTCTTTCAGTGATCCAAGAAGTAACTTTCAGAGCACACATATCAGCACTGAAAATGTGGCTATGCTAAGTGCTAGTTGAAGAAAAGCAGCACGTACTTGTGCAGTCATATGGAATGGGTCTGGAGGGCACAGCAGCTGCAGAGCACCTGCGTTAGGCATATCGCCAGCAGGGTGGAAGCCTTTGGTTTCAAATTGCTTCATCTGGTTCCCTGCATCCACATGAGGGGCCAAACAACTGTGCCACGAGTTCTTAGTAACAGCGGCAAGTGAAGGAGGGCAATGGGATGTACGGAACCTAAGCATAGAACTCCAGAACTGCAGTGAGAGTAGGCAGAGACGCTTTCCCACAGGATTCTCAGTTCAACCACTGGCCAAGGCATTCAACTCTCCAAGCATTCTTAAACTTTAAAGAATTACATTTGTTTACAAAACTGGATTTATACTCAATAGGAAAAATCAATCCACAGAAGACAATTCATTTTGTTTGCCAAAAAATCATTTAAATTTAATTTAAATATCAATGATTTAAAGCCACTCAAAATTCCAACATCAGTGGGGGAGGGGCTCACAAAACTCCACCAACAAATGAGGAGCTTTGGCAAGCTGAAAGCTGCTAGAGTAGAGAGAGTCAAACTTTCTTCAAGGAGTGGCTCCTGGTCAGTCATCACTCTCTAGCGGATGACTCTAAACCCATGCACATATGTACAGCCCTGATCGGACTCTGTGGGACTCTGTGGGAAGGGAATTGTAGCAGGAGCGTGGGAGGTGCCGGAGAAGAGTGGGCAGTAGATATTTAACAGTCCTATTAACCAGTGAGTTTAAAAAAAACACTTCACAAAATTTACAAAGCCTTTTCATTTAACTGTTCAGATTTGACAATGACGTTTCCAAGGCTAAGATATTTTTCAAGCTGGAAAGAGCCTCAGAGAGGATGGATGGACCCTTATCATACTTACTTATGAAGGGGGATATAGGGTGACACAGTCCAAGGCAAGGTCACAAGCAAGCCAGCACTTTCTGGACTCTCATTTTAATTTTCTTTTTTGTGCATGTGTATGCCTATGCACATGTGTGTATGTAAGGAGAAGCTAGAGGTTAGTGTCTGGTGTCTTCCTCAATCACTTTCAACCTTATATATATTTTTAAATTTTTATTATTTTTATTTTATGTGTATGAATGTATTGCCTACATGTGTGTAAGTACACCCATGTCATGCAGTGTCCTCCGAAGTCATAAGAGGGCATCAGATCTCCTGAAACCAGAGTTATGGATGGGTGTCAGCTGCCATGTAGGAGCTGGGGCTTGAACACAGTCCTTTGCAAGAGGAGCCACTGCTCTTAACTGCTGAGCCATCTCTCCACCCCCACTCTCAACTTTTTATTTGTTTGTTTTTTTGAAACAGGGTCTCCCTGTAGCCACAGCTGGTCTTGATCTCAGAGAGATCCACCTACCTCTATCTCAAATGCTGAGATTAAAGATGTGAGCCACCACACCAGGCTCTCCCACCTTATTTTTTGAAACAGAATCTGTCACTCAACCTAAAGCTCACTGATTTGGCTAGGGTAGCTAAATTAGGCCCCTAGAGATTCCCCTGGCTCCACCTCCCCAGCCTTGGATTCCTAAGTGCATCACTGAGTGCAGCCTTTTTATGCAAGTGTCTTTAGCAACCCAGTCATCTCCCCAGCTCCTCCTGTGAATATTCTTCCACTACCATTCCAGCACTGAAGATGGTTTTTCCTAAGTGTGAACAATCAGTCAACAGAATAAATATAGCTTCAAGAAAATAATACCTTCATATTCCATAGGAAAGAAAAATATTGAAAAATTACTCATTTTAATTGAGGTAATCCCAACCTTGAAAAATTAAGGATTTATTTATGGGCTTAGCTTTCACTTGGGAACTATGGGTCACACTGAAAATTTTTAAAAGGAACTCAGATGCCACTTAAAAATCTTTGCAACAGAAAAATAAAGCAAGGGTGAGATGGTTCTGTGAGTAAAGATACCTGCCACTAAGCCAGCGGATCTGAGTTGCACACACACACACACACACACACACACACACACACATATACACACAAAACCTAACAGGTATACTCAAACTTACACCTGAAAGATGGTTCAGGTTCTTCATTATCCTCCAAAGACGGCCTGTCAGGCATGTTTGAAAATTCACTTCTATCTTGGGTTTCAGTTTGTCGTTGACAAGGACTGAATTGGAAGATAAAATACATGAATAGGGAGTGTTAGTAACATAAAAACCAAGCGAACAGGGGACAAAAAGTTTTATGATTGTTGAAAACAATTTACAAAAATTTTGTTTTTTGTTTATTGAGAGGTTCTCTGAGGCTGGCCTTAAACTCATGGCAATTCTCCTGTCTCAGCCTCCTGAGATTACAGATGTGAACCACCATGCCTGGCTCCTGAACTCATTTTTTCTTTGGTTTATAATGAATGCCTCTAGGCTTGAGGTTGAGACAAGTGGCAGAGTGTTTCTAAGCATGCACGAGATCCTAAACTTTATTTCACTGCCATATTAAAAACAAAAATACAAAACAGAGGAAAAGAATGGTCCCTGTGTGCTCCGCCTCAAACCCTGCACCCCGACGTTCTCTCTGGAAACTAAGTGCATTCCACCTCCTGCCCGAAAGCACACTTTACTGCTGTTAGTGAAGAAGACTGTGTTCTCAATGAGATTCCTCAGTTTTCCAATAATCAAAAAACACTTTTCAAAAGAAAAATTCCTAACACATATGACAGAGTACATTAAATCCAGTGGGGGAGAGGGCCTTAAGAGGGGTGCATACAGGAAAGGGAACCTAAATGTGATAAAAAAATATTACATGAAATTTACAAAAATTCAATTAAAAAAAAAAAGACAAATTCCACACCACACCAGCCCAAAGCAGCTGAAGATGCAATCCCACAAGCCCAACTTGGTGTCAAAGTGTGCCAAATAGACCAATTATGGGTCTTGACACTCCTTTTGGTTTTCTCATAAGAAAATATAGGGCTGGAAAGATGGCTCAGCAGTTAAGTACTTGGCAGTTCTTCCAGAGAACCCGGGTTCAATTCCCAACATCCACATGGCGACTAACAACAGTTCCTAACTCCAGTTCCAGGAGATGTGACAGTGTCTTCTGACCTCAGATGGTATTGCATGACATGGGTGTACTTACATACACAGAGGCAATACACTCATATACATAAAATAAAAATAACAAATATTTTAAATAAAAAAAATTTTTAAAAGAAAATACAATATAAGCTGGGCATGGAGACTTATGCCTGTAATCAATCTCAGGACTCATAAGGCAGGCAGGAGTATGGCTGAGGTCTGAGGCCAGTTTGGGAAGCACGGTTAATGAGACTGCCTGAAAACCAAACAAAACAAGTGTAATATAAAAGTATTAAAGTATATAAAGGTCCTAGGTCCATGACAGGCACATTTGGGATTTTTCAAGTCTGTATAGGAGGGCTACATAAACATCAAGTGCCCAGCTGGAGCCCAGACGTAGGGATTCCCAATCTCCTGCTGTGGGTAGAGTCCTGCCTTTGAATTACAGTCCAAGTGACTCACTGACCTAGTTTCTAAAAATCCACTTCTTTCTGCTTCAACAATCATACCCTCGAGTCCACTATCCAGAACGTGTTTCAATGATACACAAAATGAAACTTTATTTGTTTATACTTAAATGCCAAAAGTTTTTTAAATAACTTTAAACTTTTAATTTATGTTTATTTTATGTGTATGAGTGTTTTGCCTCCATGTATCTAAGTGCACCCATGTCACGCAATGCTTGCAGAGGCCAGAAGAGGGCATCAGATCCCCTAAAATTGGAGTTAGAGGCAGCTATTATCAGCTTTGTGGGTGCTAGGATGTATACCCAGGTCCTCTGCAAGAGAAGCAAGTGCTCAGAACCCCTGAGCCATCTCTCTGACCGTTTAAACAACTTATTAATGATGTGTGAAATTTCTCCATCTTTAAAAATGAGCCAAATTTACACACTTTGACATAGTTTATATCCATTTGTCTTCAAATTTTTTTCAAATTTTTGGGGGTGATCTTTTTTTTTTTTTTTTTTTTGAGACAGGGTCTTTCCTATAGCCCCAGCTGGCCTGGAGCTCACTCTGTATAACAGGCTATCCTTGAACTCACATAGATTCACCTGCCTCTACCTCCTTAGTGCTGGGATTAAAGGCATGCACCACCATGCCCAGTATATTTGTCTTCAAAAATTTTTTAATTTCAGTTATGTGTATTGTATGTGTGTGCACATGCATGTGTTTGTGTGTGTGTGTTTGTGTGTGTGTCTGTGTGTGTGTATGTGAGTGCAGTGCCCAAGGAGACCAGAGGAGGAGCTGCCCAAGATGGATAACAGAAACTGAACTCAGGTACTCTGGAAGAGCAGTATGTGATCTTAACCAGTGAGCCATTGCTCCAGCCTACATTTGTCTATCTTTGTGAACCAAATTCATTCACACACCTATGAAGATGTTCCTTTACGCAATATTACATTCATATTTCATTCACCATTTTAGAATCTTACTGTAAATGCCAGACAGCTACATGATCTTTAATATTGCCTAAAAAAATGCCAAAGGAGTAAAGGTCAAGACAGCAGATAATATGATTCAACAGAAGCCAATGAAAAAAACGATGCTTACTAGTCATTCTGCTCTGGAGCACTGGAGAAGGAAGGACCAGAGAAGCTATGCTTTGATGTAATAGGTGATGGCTGGGCTGTTGTTCTGTCAGGACAAGGACTGGAGGAAGGACCATGTGATCTGACTGTTGTTCTGTCAGGACACAGACTACAGGAAGCAACATGTGATGGTGCTGTTCTGTCAGGACCAGGGCTAGAAGAAGCAATATATAATCTGCCCAAACCTGTGAGGTAGAAGGAATTAGGACAAGGATATTACAAGTTTGCAGAGGACCTGGGTTCAGTTCCCAACACCCACATGGTGGCCAACAACCATCCATAACTGAAGTTCCAGGGGACCTTATGCCCCCTTCTGGCCTCTGTGGGCATTGCACAACACAGGTACATTTACATACATGTAGCCAAAATACTTATACACATAAAATAAAAATAAATAAATAAAAAGCTATTGATAAAAAAAATAAATCCTGTCTTCCTTGCAAGCGATCAAGTATGATGTGTGAGATCCACAAAAGTAATGAATGATTCAGGCACCTAAATTAAAACTGTGGAGGTAATACAAAAAACACAAAACTAACTAACAGAAAGGCAATGTTGTTCGCTGAACACCACTGTGTGCTAAGGAAGCACTAGGCCTTACCACCTTTTACCACTCTTTGGGCTACTGACTTTCACAGCAAACCCCTGAGACAGGATAGCTACCACTGTTCACTAGGAAAGATGGAAGCAGCCACCACTGAAGCAGGTTCCCCCAGGCTGACAGCTGCCTATGCTGCCCAACTACAAAGAATCTCACAAGCCTGTGGACAATGGCTTACCTTCCACATACATTTCATTATCAAGGCTTCTTCTTGATTTTGGATGGGGTGTGGATGAAAGGTGTGTAGAGGAAGAACTCCTGAGTGGCCGGGAAGCCATGTTGCTCATGAAAGTTTTGGACACATCACTCTTTTCGTCTTTCAACATACCCAGAAGGGGCTGCTCAGGAGCAACTCTGTCCTTTGCAGAAAAATGTCTATCCATGGAACCAGAAGCAATGCTTCTGAGAACTCCTAATGAGTATGCAGATGATGGACTCTTTGCTGGTTGTGGACTCATAGTGGGGTTCTGAGAAACCCTTCGATGATAATTTCTGAAAGCCTTTTCCAAGCGTTCAGCCTCTTGCTCTAGCTCTCTGACCTTGGCCTTGGTACTGGCTACAAACTCAAGGTCAGAGTCTGGGGAACTTGCCTCTGTCACTGCATTTGCATAGGCTGGAATCCTTGATGTAACTGCACCTGCCAAAACCCTGTTCTGTTCAAGGGGCATGTTCAAGAAATCCTCACTTGTATCACCATTGTGAAGCACCATCTTGCCAGTCACTAGGCCACTGAGGGAATGAAGGGTCAGAGACTTCTTTGGATTTCGGAACACTTCATTCTCTAGGGCTGCAGGTCACAAAAAGAAATTATGAAAAATGAGGAGAAAAAGCAATGTATAAAATTAAAATTATACCTAAGAATATTCTTAAAATAAATAAGAACAAGCTTGCACATTAAACAGTTCCTGAAGCCATAGTCATAAGTATCAACATTTATTGAGAGCAAATGTCATATATCTATCTTTTATAATAAATGATATAATTTCATAATTGGTTACACATGAATTTGAAATTCCCAAAACTCTGAGAAGTGAAAATTTGTTTATAATTTACTTGGTACAAAGTCTAGCCAGACCTGAACTCAACTGGTTGGAAAGTTTGGCTTGAACTGAGCGAACCCATTTAATCTGTATTTATTCCAACTACCATGAATACTTTCACATTTGACTACAGCATAGTGTGTTTCACTACAAGATTCAGCTCTGTAACTCTCAGGTCTGTCAGATAAGGGAAAGAGTACTTTAGGCCTGGAACTGTCACTGCTCCCCTTTTAGACAGGGGATGGAGGCTTTCTGAGGCCGGGTCACATTGTCAGCAAATCGTAGAGCTGCTGGGCTTTTCTAGCACAAATCCAGCGTCTATGCTGCCTCCTCCCTTGCTCTAAGACAAATGTGCGATGGGCTGTGTGGCATGCAGGAGGACCCTAACTTCACTTAAGGACTTTTCATGTTACAAGACTATTGATTCAGAAGTGGACAGCCTGGAAAACACCTGAAAGAGAAAGTGAGGAAGTAAAAAGAGTTTAGAAATGAGCAGAGAGCTACAAATAAAACTAGTGACAGTGGAAGGAACAGAGGACTAATGAGGAAAGAGTCCAAGTGGGAATGGGGCAAGGCTCAGATCAAGGAAGCATGAGAAATAACCTGAACTGCTAACAGACTTTGGGCCTGAAAGCAATTGAAGAAGTACCTGAGCTTCACTACCTCCTGTAGGAAGGAAGCAGGAGGCAGCAGAGCTGCAGCCACAGGGAAAGTTGGGCAATGAACCACCAGCAGCAACTAGATCCTGGGCAGCTTCCATGTACCAATTCGGGACCTATGACCCCATCCATTCTATTTGTTCACTGTGGCCCAGTAGGTAGAATTATCTCCAGATGAGGAACTTGAGGAAGTTCAAGTATTATGTCCAAGGTCAAAAACTTCAAAAGTGGAATCCCAAACTAAAACAGATCTCTGACTCTGAAAGCAGCATTTTTTTGCACCAAGCTGTGGGGCAACAAACACTGGCCCCACACCAAGCCACCCTACTTTTCTCATCTATCTATATACAGATCTGTTAAGGAATACATCAATATACAGAAAGCCTATTAATCTTATCATCAGGGTCACAAGAAAAGCATAAAAATAATTGGGGAGAGAGGCAGCAGTGAGATGACTCACTATGTAAAGGCACTTGCCACTAAGCCTGACCACCTGAGTTCAATCTCGTGGACCCATTTGGTAGAAGAGTCCTGACTCTTGTAAATTGTCCTCTGACCTTCATATATACACTATGGTACATGCATACAAAGACACAATAAACTAATGTAAAAAAATTTAAACATGAATCTGGGGACTTCTGTGTCACCACCATACCTGTCCTGTTTTAGGTACCTATGAAGGTAAATAAATCACTTTAGCTCATGATGCAGTTGGTATTCCTCAGATAGGAAGTTTCACTTCTAGGATGATACATGTTTCTATGGCTTTGCCCATACAAGAATTACTCAGTGGTCAATACATTATAGTCATTACATTTCCACAATGTCTGAAGCTTTGGCTCAGTGATTACCACCCAAGTCTGACAACCTGAGTTCAAACCCTGGAACTCACATAAAAAACAACTAGATTTCCACTGGTGCAACGGTGGCAAGACTACTTAGGGGGTAACCACTGCTCTCTTGATTGGATCTGAAGACTGCTGCAAAGGAGGAAATGCATGCATGGTACTGTAAACATGATCAAAACACAAGGGTGGGGAAGTCAAAGGCTCAAGGGGGGAACCTTTTGATGTTGTTTTGCTAAATGGTTATGCTGAAAAAGTGCCATCTAAATATAAAAATCAATGTATGCTGCTCCCAATCTTGGTCAAAAAAGCTTCTGATTGAAGTGGGCTGTGGTTAGCGCAGAGACTCATAACTGATCAAAATGCTGAGAATAAGCATTTGTGAGTGTTGAACCATGGATGGAACATCTGTATCAACCCCTCCCCAAGGATCAGGGAATGTCTTGGGAAAGGGGGCAGAAAGAATGTAAGAGCTGGAGGATAACGTGAAATGCTGTCCTCTGGATACACAAAGGAACTCACAGCAGCTGTAGTTACCTACAACCAAGACAGTTAAAAATCTCAGCATGGAGGGGGACAGGACTCTGGAAGCCCCATTTATAGCTGAGGAGCTATTGGTAGTTGATAGCTGCTAGAGAAGTCACTTGTTTGGGGGGATGGCCACTGGCAGGCTGCCCATTCTCCGGTGGATAACCTCACAGCCAAGCACATATGGGCAGCACTGATTAGACTCAGTGGAATATTCATTTAAAAAGGAAGAGTGCACGAAGCTGGAAGGAAGGCATGGTGGGACGCTGGTGGGAGAAGTTGAAGGGATGGAGTTGGGTGTAGATGCACTGTATAAATCTACGAAACTTCCAAGAATTAAAAAAGGAAAAAGTGCTGGATACAGTGGTGTGCATCCATAATCCTAGCACTCCTACAGTGAGATGGGAGGTCACTACAGGACAATAGGCTGGAAGCTCCCATGCCAGCTCGCCTGAAGTAAGCAAAGCAGCAACAGAAACAAGAGAGACCCAGCCTCAACAACATGGAAACAGAGAGCTAAGTCTTGAACAGGTATCCTCTGACTTCTGCCATGTGCCTTGGTGTGTACTACACACACACACACAAATAAATAAATAAATAAATAAATAAATAAATAAATAAATGAAGTCTAACCTGTCTGAGTCTGTTTTAGTTGTGATTTTAAATCAGCAACCTGAGTAGTTAACCTTTTTACAGATGCATCGTATTCTAATATCTGGGCCTTTAACTGTGTAGAATGTTCAATCTGAAAAAGATTCACAGAAGAAAAGAAATCAATATAGAACAATGACACCTGGTTTCAAAAAGAAAAATTCCCTTGTGCTTATATTCTTTTTGTTTTGACAATTCTAAGAATCTTTACACCAGCAATCAATAGGATTTCTATTGAAAACAACAACAGATAGAACACATGAACAAGTTTTTAGTATCTTTTCCATTCAGGCCCAAGAATTTATTCTATGGCATGCAGGCAGAAATCAGACAGAGTGTCATGTGTAAGTGGCAGGCAGGAACCAAGAGATTCATAGTGGGAGCTTTCAGGCCCTTTAAAAAGTTTAGGACTGCAAGAATTTGCCTTCTATTCAGAGCTACTACTAATTAGGAATATAAAGTCAGAATCACCAGACAATTTTCTCAGATGAGAAAGGCTCCTTTTGCATATTGTGGGGGATAAGTAATTTCTGATATTAAAATAGATCTGATTTTTGTCGATGTGACATGTGCCAAGTTTCTTTAACTACAAAGTGGACTAACATAATACGTGCATGAGTGAAGAACAGTACTCACTTCGCTCTGCAGCTGTTTTTGCAGAGCCTGCCTACAAGTTTCAAACTCCTTGTGTCCAACTGCTATAGCATTTTCTGCTTTCTGTAATTCTTTCTGAAAAACCAAAAGCTCAGGAGGAGGCTGAGTTATGCCTAAGAAAGTTTTTAAAAAGAAAGAGAAAGTCCTAGTTATTATCAATCTTAGGTTTGCTTATTTCACTTTAAAAAAAGCAGCTAAAGAGGTTTAAAAGTCTCTTGTCTTTGTGTATGTAATATGCATAGTACTAATATTCTATCATACAAGATTGCCAGGCAAGTAATATTCTATCAATTCTATTAAACAGCCCATGAGCAATCTAGATTCACAAGTTTCGGAATGAAAGACTTTAATACATGTTAATATAACTAAAGTCCTCTGGGAACCATCCAACTTAAACAATTCTTTCAAATTCTCAAATTAACTCAAAAGCCTGTCTACCACATGCAAAGGGTATAGTAAAGAAGGGCTCCTTAGCATTCCATCTCTTGGTGCCTGCTCTGGTCATATTCCATCTGACTGCCACCCCACAGCAGTCAGTAACAGTCAGGCTCCAGAACTACTGCTGATAGTGCCCTGAGTCACCTGAGGGCCACATTAATAAAGCATGCATTACGCAGGGTGAGCACACAGGATGATGCAGTAGAAACAGGGCCACACTGTTAGCCCTCCTTGGGACTAAGGATTTATGGGAGGTAGAAATTCCCAGCTGTGGAATGAGTGGGCACAGGAACACAGAGCACTGGTAAAAGGTCACTAGCAAGACTACAGTCATTTATGATCACTTGTGCCTGAGGCACAGTGGGCGGGCAGTCCACGGCTGCTGTACATGGAGGTTGGGTTAGGAGTGGAGACAACTACAGTTTTGACCTCCTCTCTCTGCTTCGTTCCACGGGCTCACTGGCCCAACTGAAGCATACAGAGGATATGAACCCTGATACCACCCACAGAGCCAGTACTCACAAATATTCCTTAAAATGATACCGGTAATTATGTAATAGTAAGCAAAAAGGAAATAACTCCAATTTGTGGCTCCTCTAAGATCTTTCCAATGTAAGCTTCCCTTACAGGAACAAAGTAGTTTTATAATCCTGACCTAATGCAAGTTATAGAAATATGCAGAACAGAAAAAAAAGACATACGGTCTAGGAGACGCAAGTTTTCATTCCTAGTCTCTTCCAGTTGCTGTTTAAGTAATTTATTTTGTGCCTGAAGCTCCACTTTCTCTTCTTTCAGTAGAGAGTAATCACTCATCTCTTTCACCTTTTCATTCAGCAAGTGGTTTTGTTTGGACATTGCCAAAAACTGCACTTTGACAGACTCTAGCTCCAGCTAAAATTGAAAAGGGAAAACTTGTATCTGAATATTGATTTCATGGCACTGAAAAAAAGCTGGAAGGCTGCCTTAATGAGGGTATCCAAACTGAATCACAACGATCAGACAGACGTCTGGTCCTCTGCAACAAACCCCCACAATAGCAGTGAAGGTCATCTTCTATGCAGAAGAGGGGCCAAAGGAAGTCCACAGCTTGTATCCATAGACACCCATCCTATGAAATAGGGCTTCTGATTAAGGCTAACAGTCCATTTCCCAAAGGCCAACAGAACCCAATAACACTTACACATGGTAGCAAGCCAGTTTTTAAGGTGGAAACAATATCCAACCTGCTGTGAGGAGCTTTCCTTTTCCTAGTCCTACATTTCCTAGACCGTACATTTGGGTATAGAAACATACACACCTCAAATAAGTCATCATGGTTGCAAGAGTCAATTTCATATACAGAGTCTCCTTTAGGTAGCTAAAAGTTCTAGTTCTGTCTTTCAGACAAGCACACCACTAGAGTAAAGTAATAGCAGCATGTGAAAATTCACCTCACTTTGCCTAAATTTCTAAGATAATGATGCAGAGACAAGATTTAAAATTTTTTAAGTGTATGAGTCTACAGCCTGCATGCGTGTTAAGTGTACCAGTGTTGTGCAGTGTCCATGGAGATCAGAAGGCTTCAGATTCCCTGGAAATGGAGTTGCAGACAGTTGTTAACCACCATGTGGGTGCTGGAATTGAACCTGTGTCCTTTGCAAGAGCAGCCAGTGCTCTTAACCACTGAGTCATCTCTCCAGCCCAGGATGTTTTTTCCAGACAGGGTCTCAGTATGCAGCCCAGGCTGACCTGGCCCGGCCCTCAATATGTAGACAGGGATGGCCTCAAACTCAAAGATCCACCTGCCTCTGGCTCCTCAGAGCTGCTATTAAAGGTATGTACCACTACACCTGATCCCCTATGATAGTAATTTTTATCTGCTGTTGATGGGACAGAAGAGGCTGAGGTAGAAACTATTATGTACTGGCTATCTGCTATAAGGGAATTCACCCAATTTCCTCAACAAGCACATACTAATAGAAATACCTCCAAGTGTACAGGTCACAGAACTTGTCTAAAGGCACAGAGCAGTAAGAGACAGAGACAGGATTTGGCATAGGACTCCACAATATAAGCTCTTCCCCTAAATCTCTATGTGTCTTTTAATGAAGTTACTTTGCTAACTTCAGTCACCACTTCCTTAATCATAGAACCACCACTCTAAGTGCATCAAAATGATGAGATAAATTGTGTATGACTAACAGTAACATGCCATTAAATCAACTTACAACAAAAAATAGGTTTAACAATTACCTCAACTTCTTTCATACGATTTACAGACTGGCTGAGTTCTTCCTTTTTTGAATTAAGAACTGTGAGCTCCTCTTGCAAATGAAGATTTTTTTCTGGAAAGAAAAATTAAAACACAGTGTCTTTCTACTGAACACAAAGGACATGCAATAATTTACTGTCAATATGTGTGACCATTACTTCATAATCTAAAGTAACAGATGTATACATCAAAATTGAAGAGGGTAAATAGAAATAAGCCCTGTTACCCAATGGATAATGTGATGGTATAACTACCATATATGTGGTGAAGTTCCTGCTACATGTTAACCAGAGTTATTCCATCCAGGAAGGGCATAGGACTTTAAAAAGAAAGATTTGTCTGCTTCCCTTTTGTAGTTTTTCCTTCCTATAACACAAGTCCATGCAGATACATCATCAGAAGACAGTTGACTAGGCCTAAATACATGATGGCACAACACCGTAAGAGATGCATCTGCATCCATAAGAGTGAGAAAAGGAGCAGCCATGCATTTGGTATCTAGTCAAAAGCAAGGAACCAGATCCAGTGGACTCCAAAGACTGTTTGAAACTTCCAAAGTTCATATTCTTTTTATTGGCGATTTCCCACAAATACACTGAAAGGTAAAAGACCTGAAAACTGAAAAAATCATTCACTCTCCATAGTCTTAGGTCAAAGTATATGAGAGCTTAGAAAGAGAAAGAGCTATGAAACAGGCTCAGAGGACAGAGAGGACAAAAGAAAACTTTCCACAAACTAGAACTGAAGTTTCAGAGCTAAGACTAATATTTGCCAGATGACAATAAACTGTGGCTATTGTATATATGAAAAATGTCAAACATGCAGGTTCCAAAAAGGTGAAGACAATTACTTTTTTATTTTGTAAAATTAAAATTAGAAGCAATATAACTCTGTAGTAAAAATGAATCAAAGGGCCAATGAGATGGCTCAGTGGGTAAGGGCACTAGCCCCCAAGTCTAAACCTAACTTCAATCATCAGGACCCACATGGTGGAAGGACAGAACCAACTCTAAGTTGTCTACTGATCTCTACACACATCATACAATAGCACATGTGCCCCCACCCCAATAAATAGTAAGTAAACAAATGTTTTAAAAAAACGTGAAAGCCACATTTTTAAAGAATATAGAACTTCAGTAAATAGCCCATATCAGAACCGAAAAATAAGTAGCCACCCCTATCACCTTTATTCTTCCTTTCATCTTCCAGCAGTTTATTAGTTCTAGCGATGTAGTCATCCTTTAGTTCCAGCTGATACCTGAGAATCAGAATGACTAAAATGAAGCATTTGCCTGGGAAGACCACTAACAAGAGCTTATCTGTGGCCCAGGGCACCTAACGACGCCAACACAGCAGAAAGGAAACTTCAAAATCTCAATTCTAAGGCCAAGGATCTGAATTCTGAACATCAAAAGACAAGTCAAACGCTGACTCCATCCTGTAAATGGGGCCCCAAGATTCAATCACACAGAGTTAAGGGTGTTACCATGGGGTTACTGAAAGCAACTGTTCTTCCGTTGGTCTCACCTGGCTCATAGCGCATAAAAGGAAATGAAGCTAAACTTACCTAGCAGATTCTATGTCCCCAATGATCACAAGGCAGTCACTTCTAAGCTGCCTGCACCACCTACCCAACCCCAACCTGAGTGAGAACTTTTGTTCTTAGGATTTAAGTATAATTGAGAGCCAATGGTATTATACCTGGATCAGCAATACCAAAAGGTGCTTCCAAGAAGTTTTATTTATCTTCTCCAGCTGTTACAGTTGGGAAAAAGGAAAGGCAAACTCTCATGTAGTGAACATCCTTTAAATCTCCACCTTTGCCAAAACCATAGGCAAATGTTACAGGAGGTTATAATGTGCAAGATGCACTACTGGCACTGGGAAAGGTTATCGTACAGGTGTAACACCCTAGCCCTGGGATTCTATTCACTGGCACCCAAACTCAAGACTATAGAAAAGTCAATGTGGCTGGGCATGGTGACACACACCTACTATCACTGAACTTGGGAGCCTGAGGCAGGAGAATCTTGCATTTCAGGTTAGCCTTGGCTATATTGCAAGAATAAAGGAGGGAGGGAGAAAGGGAGGGAGGGAGGGAAGGAGGAAGGGAGGGAGGGAGGGAGGGAGGGAAGGATGGAGGTCAAAGTAACAACAGCTGCCTTATTTTCCTTTCTTTCTAATGTTTTCTACTTCATATAGTTCACTTTGGATCATTTCTTTTGATGTGGCTTTGCAGAATCTTGCAGGAATATAAAGCACATGTGCACAATTAAATTCTATCCTAAGTGATTTATCAACAGTTATAGGTGTCCATCTTAGTGGCAGTAAGAGTGGGGTCAAATTTGACAGAAAGTGATTATAATTTCAATTTTACAGCTGATCAGCTATACAAGCTCCACAAGTCACATGGTACCCTGAAGTTAAAGGGAATAAGGGAATATGCAATACGAACATACATGGGCATATATATATACCAGGTTAAAGCAAATGACAGGTCCTCAAGGCCAGAGAACGGATAAGGAGAGCAGTAGACATAATTCTCTATCCCATATGCTTTGAAAACCATCCTAACTCAAATATTCACTGGACAGGTTTGATTTATATAAGAAAATAGGTGTGTGTTCAAACACTGAACATTATCATTGAAATGCTAGCTTTATCTACTTTGTCAGTTTGGGTGACATTTTTACCAACTTAATTCAAATGTATTATTTTTTTTAAAATGCCAAACACTTACTTTAGAAGTTCAGTTTTGAGCCTTTGATCATAGGTCTCTTCAATGCTCTTTAGACTCTGCTCCCGTCTCCTAAGTGCTTCAGCTGTGCTTTTATTGTTTTCTTCCTGGAGTTTTTGGGTCCTGAAATCAATCAAAACATATGAAGCAAACAAAGTATGGATCTGATGACACAAATTTGAAGAGAAAAAATAAGACATTTGTAGGGGAGCAGACTGAAACTTAGGTAACTATCACTAGCCGGAAGGGAGTGAGCCAGAAGTCCTCCCTATACCTAACCAACTGGAGTAGATCCAAAACAGGGAGAACCAGACACCTGGGGCAAACTGCTTGGCAGGGGGGTTACATTTGGCTCAGCCAGTAAACAGTCAGTAAAGGCACCTGCAACCAAGTCTGATGATCTAATTTCAATCCCTGGAACCCACATGGTGGAGAGAACTGACTCTCTCTCACAAGTTGTCCTCTGCCTTCACGTGTGCAGCATTATATGTGTAAATAAATAGATGTAACTTAAAAATTAAAAACAACAGCAACAACAAAACAAAACTCATTACATGGAGAGCATGATGTCCCATGCCTTAATCCCAGCAATAGGAAAGCAGAAGGATCACTCAAATTCAAGGCCAACGTGAATTGTAAACTGCAGGCCAGCCAGGACTGAAACAGTAAGACTTTGTCTAAACACAAACAAACCAAATCAAAGCAAAAACCTGGTTATAGATGGTACGTGGCCATAATCACTTTAGGGATGGAAGAATGATGTTACAAAGTCACAAATAAAAGTTACCTCACTAGGTATCTGGTTCTTCTGTAATACTGTATGATCTAATTCACTAGCCCATCCATATGAAAGGTGGAAGGTTGCTTTCAGTGTTTAATAACATATTGATTAGATACTGAAAAGGTAGAGGAGAGGGATGTCATATCCTTGCTGTATATTTACTGAACAAGGACTTCCTAGTGAGACTAAATCAGCAATAATACCAGCCCCGAGTCCAGTGGGCTGCTGCCCAGGTGTTACTGAAAGTAAGCCACGCTGAGCCCTAACCAATACTCACCAGTGCCAGGGAAGGAAGGAATATAATCAAAATGCACTGCATGTAATTCTCAAAGAATTAAGAAAAACACTGCTGTAAAGGCTGCAGGTATCAGCACCAGCACCCTCTGCTGGCTAATCTGGAAAGGCATGGAGCAGCATTCACCTGAATGCTAGAAGGGCTGAGCAGGAGTGGAGGTAAAGAGTCAGCAAGAGAAAAAGATACCAAATGAACTCAGCCTATAGAAGTGAGAAAATACCAGCGGAGAGAACTTCTTTAATGCACTAAGATTCCTGGAATATCTACGAATGAGTGTTCACAGTTGATCCCCACTGTGAAAGGCTCTATGCACAAACTATAGATGGGAGTGCTAGCTGGCAATCCCAGGTAAGAACTGGAATGAAACACCACGAGAAACTAGAGAATGGAAGAAGCACCCACACAATGAGAAACAGTTCCATTCATGATAAGTCAAGCCAGACCACCATACTTCCTTTTAGGAGTATAAGGCGGGTAAATACAGCAAGCCTGGATGTCTGGAGTCCAGCTAAATCATGAGACTACTGGAAACGACTGAAGGTAGCTGTAAAGCACCTGATTGAGTAAAGCATTAGGAGCATCTCCTAGTTGTCTAGCCTTAAGGCAGTCTGACAGGAGTATGTCATGCTGGTTTTCAACTTAATGACTAATAGTTCACAAGGAAAATTCAGGGTTTTTTTCCTTATGTTGTACCTAAAGCAGTTTGATATCACCTTTATAGTCAAGAACTCTACTTGGCAATTTGTCTTGTTTGTTTTCTTTTTAAACAGTGTCTTAACACCATGAGAAACAGTTCCTCCTATGACAAGTCACACCATTATATTTCCTCTTTTGAGTGCAGAGCAGGTAAATGTAGATGGCCTGGACATCAGGATTTCAGATATTCAGGCTGAACTAGAATTCACCACGCAGCTCAAGCTGGTCTCAAATGCATGGAAACCATCCAGCATCAACTTCTAAGTGCTAGAACTACAGGCATACCCCAATACATCAGGCTTTGCCTTGGCTGGGGAGATGGCTGAGTGAATCAAGTGCTTGCTGTGCAAGCATGGGGACCTGTGTTCAGATCTCTAACTCTCACATAAAAGCCAAGCAGGTGGTCTGAACCTATACCCCTGCATTGTGGTGTGGGAAACTACAGAAACAGGTGGAAGCCTGCAGCTTGCCAGAGAGGCAGTCTAGCCAATCAATGAGCTCTAGGTCAACTAATAAGAGACTTGGTAAAAAATAAGATGAAGTGACTGAGGAAGACACTTTATGCTGACCTTTAGTCCTCACAGTCCCCACATGCATGAATGAACACACGTGCACACACTTGCAGACAACACATACAAACATTTTTTAAGAAAAGATCATAATATTTTGACATATACTTAATGCAACTTTTTCAGCTCATTCTGAATATCCAAAAGAAGGATGCATTACTTACAGTTGAAAAGCTTCAATTCTTTCCTTCAGCTCTGCTTCTCTACCTCTGAGCAAATCTATATCATTTAGTAGAAGCTGCCTTTGAGCATAAATTTCTTTTGTTTCAATCTGTAGGAAAGCATTCATTTTTAGCAAGGAAGCAAAAGAAAATAAAACGTTGGAACTTAGACATTGCTTCTTAAATTCTAGGAAACACAGTTACAGATACTTAGGGTTATTTGTCCTTGAAGAGATTCAATTCAAAATATGCTTGTTAAGTCTATTGTGGTTGCATAAAACTTATTTACTTCTTGCACAAAAGAAAACTTAGTGAATGTTAAAGTACATTGCCCTATATTCTTAACATCCCTAGTCTAGTTCTTTGTCCTCTCTTATTCCCTTACTCAAAAATTTTTTAAGCTCTTTAGCAAGAAAAACTGAAAACATGAGATTCCAAAAGAATAAAACCCATGGTGACTGATGATGGCGGTGTCTGAAAGCTTCAGTTCATGGGTCACTCTGACTCAAAGTTAGTGGACTCATATGAAGATCTGAGTGAATGGGTCATCACATTACTGAGCCAGGTAACAACCTGCAACAGGTCACACAGAGCACTGGGAGCTGAAAAGTTCCTCATGTTTAAGATCTTACAATTTGGTTGAGGAGGGAGAAACCATCAGTGTAGACTGTAAAGATTTCATAATTGAAGTACATAAGACCACACACAGGAAAGGCACCTGAATAAGTCACTTGGTTGAGAGTCACGGAAGAAGTCACTAAGGTGACATTCAACCTCAATCTTTAAAGGACAGACTGTACAATCTTATCAGGGAAGGGATGCGGACAGACATGCAGGGGAAGGAATAAGGGCATGGTATGGCTGATGAAGATGACAATCTTCAATGCTTTCAGGTAATATTAACTAAACTGGGATCTAGTAAGTTACCTATGTTGGAGATAGTTTGTTAGTCTAAACATAATCCAATATACAAAACAGATACGCTTATTTTCATAGGAAGAATGAGTCCATTTCCCATATACACTAGACACAACAGTAGAGGGGTGCCCATTTAATGATGGGTAACAAGGCCTAAATCCTGGTTCAGTGATGTGATGGCTCATTCACTCAGGAGTTCATGTGAGCCCAGTAACGGAGAAGTCATGAGCAAAGCTGAACACTAGGAGGAAGCCTCCTGCTTTGAGCACATTACAACAGCAGCTCTGGGTGCGTACTGGGGAGTACTGCAAGTCCAGTTTGGCTTAAAATATTGCTGACTGGTGCTCACAAATTATCAATCCTCTGTAGAGCTAGAACAGAAACCTCCTCTCCAAACACATGGCTTCTTCTCCCACTTCCAGGCTCTGGACTCAGCTGGGTATCAGCAATAGTCTTCTCTGCTTTAAAGAGCTGCTCTCCCTCACCTAGAGGAGCTGTTTACCATGCCTCTCCTGAAACCACTCTCTCCAATCTGCCTGACAATATGGAGCTTATGCACATATGTGCATAATCCCAATGTGAATGTTCACCCTCAAGTGAACATTCTTTTCCACCATGGCAGAGGACAAGGTCTACGGAGGCTCATCAGAGCTCACCCTTCTCTTTGTACTCTTGCCCCAGTTCTGACTGCTCCTCTAGGGCCTTGTTCCATCAACTATCCTCCCTGGATGGTGAACCACCCTATGAGCAGCAGCAGGAAACAGCCAGCCAATACAGTATTTTCAGACAGTACCTCTCGGTGCTTCTTAATTCTTTCAAGAGTATTCTTTTCCTGAGAAATGAGGGCTTCCGTTTTTGCTTGACAAGTTCTCTCAAATTCACTCCGGAACTCAGCCAATTCTTTTTCATACTTCTTTTTCTCTTCTATCTTAATTTTTGCTATTTCACTTTCTCTAAAATACTTCAACTATGAAATGATCATAAAAAGTAGTTAATATAATAATAGCCATTTTTTTCATGTTTGGGTTAATAATAATGCTTTGTTCATCATCTTGAATTTAATCTCATTCACTGTCCTGTAGAATTCAGTGAAAAGGCATGAACAAATGACCTCAATGGAAATAACAATATGCATAATAGCACAGTATCCCATTCTTTAACAAAATTTCTAGATATTTCCCCACAGACAATAGAAGATAAGTCAAAGCATCTCTCTCATCAACAGCACTAAGAGCTACAACTTACCTTTTGACACATTTGTACCTGAAGCTGGTGTTGTATTTCTCTCTTATATTCATTTAACTTTGTCTCTAAAGACTCTAGCTTGGGACGCTGAGGATAAGCATCTGCAAACTGGTCGTCGATAAGCTGAAACTTCTCAGCTATTAAAAAATAATACAGTAAATTAGGAAATATAAACTCAACTCAAGAGAGGCGTGTAAGAGGTCCAAGGCAGAGTATACTAAAAGCAGAGAGATATCTGCCATCTACATCCCAAAACTGAGATGGCTACATGGATAGATGACTGGCCAACGCTCATAAATTAAGGGTGGACTCTAGGCAAATATTCACTATAACACTACTGCAACTGTTCTGTGCATTAGAAAATATTGATAATAAATGTTATGGGGAGGGGGAACAAGGGCCAAACAATCTCTTCTTAATTTCTAAGCACCAAGGAAGAGGGCTTTGACTGAACTGGACCAAAGAGATGAATATTCAAAACAAGGACTTTTAAAGAGCCAAAAACTATGTATTTTAAGTCTTCTACCTTACAAATAAGGAACAAATGGCCAGAGTTTGAGCAATGTCCAGAGGGTTAAACAACTACAGTCTAACTGGGAATAAGGAGGGGCCTGCTGACTTTCTCATGCTAGAGTTCTTTCCAGGAGGCCCATGGGCCTCAAACCAAGTACAGAGCCAAATCAGTGATGAAACAGTGGTGAACCTGAACATAGAGTACAATCCTGTGTACAACACTAAAACTGCCAAAAAAGCAGGCATGGGAGGAAGGGGCTAGTAGGTTAACACAGATGAAAACAGCCAGTGCTGTAGTAGGCCAGAATCATGCACAGGCCTTCCAGCTACTTCACTGCGTTTTTCAAATGGGATACAACTGGATAGTCTTACAGGACTTTCTAGCCACATGTGCCCATTGAGTACTTGAAATGCAACCAATCTCAGTAGAGATGTGCTCTAAGTAAAAAGAACATAGCAGATTTCCAAAAACTGGTACAAAAATATGTGACATAGCTCATTAATATTTATTGAGTACATGTTAAAATACTCTGGGATTAAATACATTATTAACAAAATACATTATTAAAATGAACATCACTTGTTTCTTTTTATCTTTTTAAATGAAGCCACTAGAAAAGTTAAAATTATATCTGTAACATGTCTTTGTAATAAACATTTACTACACTGCTACTGGAATTAAAACTTAAGGGCCTAGTTATAAAATACAACTTTTTCCAAATGATGAGTTTCTTATCTTCCCATTACTACTGAGGAAGGATGAGCCAAGATGGTGATTAAGCACATCAGTTTAAATGGCTTTTCCATCTCTATTGGCACAAAACCAAAGAGTTGGATGATATTGCAGAAAGTGTAGAGTGCAAAATTCTCTAGTTCATGACCAAAGGACCTAGATCCTACCCAGATTGGATGTTTTCAAGTTGCACTCCCTCTGAGGACCTCAGCTTCTTCAACTATAAAGCGAAGTGATGTGCCAAGGACTTCTCTAACTCTTTACAACAAACAGTCTGCAATGTCCTAATTTAACAACTATAAAATAAAATTAGAGAAGATCCCACAGGTAAGGAAGAATTCAGATTTGGGGATCTCAGCAAGGTTAGCCAGTGTAGCCCTGGCATTCAGAAGGATAGCAATGGACACTGAAGAGCAATTCCTGGTCCCTCCAGCAGCATGATTCCAGAAGAAATGAATTTCCTTATCACCTACAGGTAGCACTTTTCCAGTTCAAGGAACAAGCAATCACACAGTATGATAAATACAGTAATTTCCTTCTTTCAAAAACAAAACAAAGCCAGAGGATATGGCACCCATCTGCAATACTAGTACACAGGAAGACAGGGACAGGAAAATCAACCTGATTTACACAGTGAGTTCTAATCCAGCCATGGCTAAAAAGTGAGATCCTGTCTAAAAACCAACCAAACAAACAACAAAAACAAACCCCCCAGAAATGAAATAAGAAGAAGACTATAACTGAAGTAGTTAAGACCATTTACTGCTCTTCTGGAGAACCTGGGTTCCATTCCCGGCACCCACATCAGGCAGCTCACAACTGCATGTAACTACAGTTATAGGGATCTGATACCCTCATATGAACTCCACGAGCACCTGTGTATACACGGTGCATATACATACACTCAAGCACACATATGTACACATAAAATGATAAATCTTTAAAAAAAGAAAGCAGGTTATAGTTACCAAGAGACACTTTGCAAGGAAGTGTTGAGCTTGTCTGTGTTTCCACATCACAACTCTCTTTAGACTGATGATATTCTGCCAATTCTTTTAAGAAACTCATGAGAAAACCTAAAAACATAACACATACAGTTTGTTTCAGAATCTTTATTCAACCACTGCTCTATTACTATTTATGTTTTGTCTGTAGAACATGATTAAGAATGATTACTGAGAAAAGGTCTTTCCAAACATGAAATAAAACCCAGAAAGAATAAAGTAGGGGTCCATGTCTTTAATCCTAGCACTGGGGAAACAGAATAGAACTCTTTTGAGTTCAAGACCAGCCTGGACTACATAGCAAGTTCCAAGGTAACTGTGAAACCATGTCTAAAGAGAACACAAAACCCAGAGCTGGAAAGATGGTTCAGTGGTTATGAGTATTGGCTCCTCTTCCAGAGGGTGTGATTCCCAGCACCCACATGGCTGCTAACAATAATCTGTAACTCCAGTTCCAGGGGATCCAACACCCTCTTCTGGCCTCCATGGGCTTGGCACAACAAGGGTGTAATTCCATATATGTGTGCAAAACACTCATATACATATAATAATAGTTTTAAAAAACACACAAAAGACTTAGAAGAATTAAGATCAACATAGCCACAATTTTTTAAAATATATATGGCATGAAATAAAGGTCAAACATAAATGATATATTGGAAAAATATTTGTAATTATACAGAGAGGACTCATCATAATATCAAAGAATTCTTACAAATCAGTAAAACAGAAAATTGGACATGGACAGGACAAAAACAAATGGAAAATAAATATGAATATTTTCAAATGATAAATAAAAACTCATAAATGTAAATTCATACTGTAACAGAGAGATCACATTTTCCATACTACATTGCTAAGATTAAAATGCTGATAGTGTTAAGGGTTGGCAAGGAGTGGGGGTGACAGGCATGCTCACTTAGGAGGGACATTTGTCAGTGCTTCTATATACTCCAATGAACCTTTAACCTAGTCACTCTACTATGAGTTCATACTGCTCTACTGTCACAAAGGCACAAAGTGTGCGTGCTGTACACTGATGGCTTCCTGTGGTAAAAGGCAAACAACAAACCAACTAAGTCTCAGTCAACAGGGGATTACATACAATGTAGAAAAACTGTCTAAACACATCAGCATAGAAACACTGCTGTAACGACTCCTGCTTCTTTGACCATGATAATCTACTTTTTTTCTACTGAAGATTTTTCTACTCCCATAATTTTAACTTCCATTAAATAGGTAGAACCACATCAAAACTTCACAACTTCCCATAATAAACACATCACTCCCCTATGTAACAATTACATATGAGCTACCTAATGATCTCTCAGAAACCTTTTCATATAAACGTCAAACTGCCTCAGTAAAAAATTCTTAATCATAATGAGTTTTCCTCAGAAATTCAAGGCCAGTGGTTTCTTTAAAGATAACTATTACTTTTTCCCTTACATGATATGTTTAGGATTCTCAGATTTGAAAAAAAAAAAAAAACTTATGTTAGAGAGATGGTTAAGAGCACTTACAGAGGACCCCACTTTGGTTTCCAGCACCCATGTTGGATGGCTGACAGCTGTGCTGTGACTCCAGCTCCAGGGCCATCTGATGTCTCTGACCTCTACAGGCACCTATACTCATAAGCACATACCTACACACGGCAGGCAGGCAGGCAGACACAGACGCAGACACAGACACAGACACACACACACACACACAAAACTGTGTGCTAGTGAGATGGTTCAGTGGATAAGGTGTCAGCCATCAAGCCTTAAAACCTGACTTCAATCCTTGGGACCCACAGAGTAGAAGGAGAACCAACTCCTCTAAGCTGATGTATGACCTCCACATGCATACCATGGTCACTGACATATACAAAAAAATGTAGAAAAAAATGTTTGATCTATAAAAGTCTAAGAATGAGCCATGTGTTGTGGTGTACACCATTAATCCTAGCATTCAGGAGGCAGAGGCAGCTGGATGTCTGAGAGATCTAGGCCAGCCTGGTCTACATATTGAGTTCCAGGCTAACTAGCGCTACAGGGAGAACCTGTCTCAAAACAAATACCAAAAGAAAAAAAAAGTCTAAGAATGTAACTATATTCATTGATTTTTGCCTAACCCTAAGGTTCTTCTATCTCTTAATCCACAAAAATGTCTATCAGGACCTATTCATTAACTGAAAACTAACAAACACACTTGACTAATTTTCAGATGTACTCTTCCACCTACAAAGTTTTTCTTTTTCTTTTTTGGACACAGGGCCTCATATAGACCAAGGTGGCCTGAAACTCTTTATGTACCAGAGAGTGACCTTGAACTTCTGATCCTCCTGCCTCTATCTTCCAAGAACTAGGATTACAACTGTGCACCATCATATCTGGTTTATGGAGTGCTAGGAACTGAACCCCGGCCTCCATACATGCTAGGTAAGCACCCTATCAACTCAGTCATACCTCCAGCCTCATGGTATATTTATTTCTAATATCGTTATCCTCCCTCAGTTCTGCAGTATTTTCAAAGGCCACTAAGAATCTACTCCTCTAATGTCCTCCCAACACTGCCACACCCAGTTCTAACTTCTAAGAAGGACTTGTCTATCCTCTTCCATCTGTCTATCTATCCATCCACCCGTTTGCTTATATCAGTATGGAGTTACAGATAAGTCATATTTTGTGTAAAACTTTTATTTAAATTAACCTATATTTTATTTTGTTGCACCAATTGTTCCAGCTTTGGTCTTTTGGAAAATCTTTCATTCTTGAATTTTAGCTACTTCCTTATATCTGTATTATGAGATGCTCTAGGCTCATCTTGTATATTATCTGTCCCAATTCTAGAATTAGCTATTTCTCCAAGAAGCCCTGGGCCCTTTTAAATTGTAGAATGGTAGTAAGAAGTACCCAAACTTCCCCAAAGTGAACAATGCTGTGCTCACTGCTGTTTCTGGAGGATGTGCTTCTAGGCTCTCTCAGCTGACAAAGCAAGGAAACAGGTCATGCACCTAACCTGTTTCTACATCGAGCCATAAATCTTCTACATAAAGCATTTATATCTACATAAAGCTAAACAGTTCAAATAAATGTCTCTAATCTTTTACTGCATCATTCATTCTAACCCCCTCTTTTGCTGATCTGTAAATTCCCACTCTAAAATGTTTTTCATTATGTTTACTTATTTGTTTGTGTGCATGTATGCAGGATCAGAGGACAACTTGCAGGAACTGGTTCTCTCTTTCTATCATGTGGATCCAGAGGCTTGAACTCAGGTCATTAGGCTTGGCAGCAGGCACTTTTATCTGTTGAGCCATCTTGCCAGCCCAAATTCCTATTCTAACAGTGAGAGAGCTCTTATCATCTATTACCCAATGACTTAACAGCAATTTCAGAATTATTACTAAGTCTCCCCCATTGGAAATGACCATCACCTGCAGGATAGTTCTTCTGGCCAATTCCTTTGGCTATTAGGTTCTACTTGTTTCTAAAATGAAGCAGCTCAGCATTTCTTACCCCCAGTGACTACATTATAGTAGCATTGTTTGTTCTCAGTTTGCATTCCATTCAGAGATGGAATGTAAATTGTATGTTTCCTCATCCTGGTTTTAGCCAACATTAACAAGGAGTTGATGATTAGAAAAGGGCTCTATCCAAATTTTGGCACTTGGATGCTTATCATATTTGCTGCTCAGTTTCTCTGACTTTCAAAAATTTTACTGGACGGAGCTGGTAAGAGCTGTCAGATGTTTTTCTGAATCTGAAGCATTTAAGTAGACTGAAGAACAGTGAAAAACTATCTTTTAAAAGAATAACAGAAATATCTAGAGTAAATGAAATGTTTATAAATATCCCTTTAAGGCCTAAATTTCCTTCACAATATTTTAGCAACAGCTAATTTAGCCACATAGCTTGGGCCTGTGCTGTCTAATATCCAACAACTATTCAAATGTGGATAAGTGAATTTGAATTCAACTAAAATAAGATCCAGTGCTCAGCCACAGTTGCCAAATTATAAGTACAACATGAGCTTAGAGGCCACCACATGAGACAGCACAGCAGACACCTCCATCATAACAGTTACACAAAACAGCACTGCTTTAGAGTTCAGAATACAGGTTCCATCTATCTGTTTACTTACAGTATGGAGGAATAGTCATTTTTATATTTTGTATTATATATTCATATATAATAATATGAATATATATATTATGTATTATATATTCACATTCGTTTAGATTGCTCAACACTTTATTTTGTTGCACAAATACTTGTGGCTTTAGCCTTTGGGAGTACTTTCACTGTAGAATGTAGGGTCATCTGCTATACTGAAATTCAGTAGTGATGATTTATTTTGCAGGCAGCCTAGAATATCTTGTAAGCTAACTTACTCCCTGCAAACATTACTTCCAAGAGACCTGGCAATTAAGTCAAAAACTAATGGCTGGTAGATGCTTATTCTCAACAGGTTTCAAACATTATGAACATCCTAGTATGGGTGACAACAGACAAAAACCCCAATGTAAACCAAGATAAAAGGATGATATCCTGATGTTACAAACTACTTCAAAAGCGAAAAGACTAACTACTCATTGAAGCAGTTAAGTTCTCACCTTATGTTCAAGATACAAAGCCCATTACCAATGTTCTAAACAGTAGGCATTTTTGTAAGGAATACTTCAATGTGCTAGCTGGGCACTTGAGTAATGTGAGCACTTTCCTTATTTTAGTATCTAAGAATTATTTTTTAAAAAGATGGAAAGTGGGGGCTGGAGAGATGGCTCAGCAGTAAGAGCAGTAGCTGTTCTTCCAGAGGCCTTGGACTCCATTCTCAGCACCCACGTGGTGGCTAGCAACTGTCCAGTTCCAAGGGATCCAACTCCCTTCTCTGGCCTCTGCTGGAACGTGCACCCATGCGGTGCACTTCCATAAATACAGGCAAAGCAATAGTACACATCAATTTTTTATAATAAAAAATGAATACAAGAAAAATGAAAAAGGGGCCAGCAAGATGACTTAATGAATAAGAACATTTCACATCAACTCTAATGGTCTGAATTGATCCCTGGAGCAAACTGTCTTCTGACCTCAACATCCATGCTATGGCACACACCTACCTACACACACCCATACCACACACAATGAGTAAATGTAAAAGAAAACTGAAAGGCTGGGAAGATGGATCAGTGGTGAAAGGCACATACTGCTCTTGCAGAGGACCCAAGTATGGTTTCCCAACACTCATGCTGAGTGGTTCACAAACACCTAGAACTCCAGCTCCAGAGGGATCTAACACTTCTAGCCTCTGCAGGTACCTGCACTCCCATGCACATACTCACATACACACAGATATACACACCTAACTTAAAGGTTTTTTTTTTATCTTTTTGTAAAAAGATGAAAATGTAGGGGAAAATGACCTGTATTTATCAAAATAACATGTGAACTGTTATTTAAAAGGTAAGCAATGGTCAGCAAGGAAAGTCAAACTATTTGATTCTAATTAAATCTTTTACTCTTCCCTCTAATAATTACAAGCTTCTTATTTTTATAGGAAAAAGCATTTATAAAAATCTTGCTGGTCTCCACAAAGGTGAAGGCTCCTACCTTTCTGGTTTTCTTTATCAAATCCTGAAACCTGGTAAAAGAAAATATTTTACCTTTATTAAAACTATTTGTTTATAAGTAGCAAATCAAAGCAAATCATAAAAACAATCCTACCAGTGATTTGTAGAGACTGGAGGAGGGATTGATTCTAATCAGCTGTAACAGATCCTGCATGGTAAATACCTTAAGGGGAGAGTAAAACAAAATGAAAATATTTAATAATATTAAAGATAAATAAATATTAAGATATTTAATAAATTAAGATTTCTGAATATGAAATTAAGACTCATTTCATATTAAATAAGATCATAACTTGCTAATAATGTAAAATTAAATCTTTTACATTGTTAAAGAAATTATCATAAATAAACTGAAGTTAGACAGATAAAATTATTTTTCTTTTACTTATCAAAAATACATTTATTGTATGTATGTGTGTGTGTATACACATGCAGATGAGAGGACAACTTGCAGGAGTTAGTTCTCTCCTACCATGTGGGACCTGGGGCTCTAACTCAGGTTGTCAGGCTTGCTGGTAAGTGCCTTTATCTGCTGAGCCATCTTGCCTGCCCGGACAAAATAGTTTTAATCAACTAATTAATCTCCAAATGCCTTTTTTATTTGTAATGACAAAAACAGTTAATGCCTTAAAATGGCATTGGTCTACCTGATGAGCCAGTAGATAGATGAATGAATTTCAGGATATTTAAAATTATTTTAAAATGTAAATACACTACCCATCTTACTCTTCTTACAACTATGAATGACTATTATATATGCATATTTTTAACCACAGATTTTGGATAGGAATTCTTACCTTTATTTCTACTGTAGTATATTATGTATTGCATCTACCCTTAGAACACTGATCTGATTTCAACTGGTTTCTCTTTAAAAGAAAAGGCTCTGGATGGTATTTTATATTATCAGAAACTACTAATAATAATGAATTGGCTTCATTATTATTATAATTATATAACTGATTATTATACAGTAAACAGAATTGTAAAATGAATCATTAAAGGAAGATGATAAAATGAATTCTTGTTTTAGGACAGGGTCTCACTATGTATACCTGCTTGGCCTGGAACTCACTATGTAGACCAGGTCACCCTAAAACTCACTATGTAGACCAGGCTGACCTAAAATTTGTGTTTCTCCTGCCTATGCCTCTGGAGTGCTGTGATTATAGATATATGTCACTATACCCAGCTTAAAAATTAATTCTTTATGCTGATTAATTGAATATAGTTGTTAATAACATACAGCATATTTAAATTTCAACCCTATCATTCAAATATTAACATTGTTCTTATTTCTTTAAAACTGCTGGACAATTATAGACAATCAGTAAAAACAGGGAGATGACACCAAGAATGAATCTTAATGTAAATGATGAACTTGAATGATAATGATGTGTCAATGCAAACTCAACTAATTACAGCCAATGGATTCCCTGGATGTGAGATATTAATAGTGGGGAAGTCTGTGCATGGAGAAGGGAGGTAAGGGTGTATGAAAATACTATTTTCCACTCAATTCTATAAACCTAAAATCCCTCCAAAAAAATTCTACTGAAAATGATATACAAGTACTGGGAATGTTTGCTAAACCTGTCTTTAAAATAATTAAATGTAGCCAGGTGTGATGGCACATACTTTTAATCCCAGCAGAGGCAGGTGGATCTCTGTGAGATTGAGGCCAGCCTGATCTCTTACAGACCAGCTGGGGCTATAGGGAGACCTTGTCTTTAAAATGTATGTGTGTATGTGTGTGTGTGTGTAAATTAAAATGTGTCTAGTAAGTTCAACGATAATGAGAAAGTTAATACCAGTAGAAGAGTGAGTATGGATTTTCTAAAATTATGCACTTCTTACTTCTCCTGTAACTGCAAAGCAAAGAAGTAGTGAAAGATTGTAGCAAAATTAAAAGAACACATGTTACAAATCATAATTTATTGCCTTGCTATGCCATTTAGAAGTTACTGACCTTGGGCAAATCATTTCATATGTCTACACTCTGATTCGTCATTTTTAACTCACGTGATACGCGATAACCTGCACTGTGCTCAACACAGTACCAATTTCACAGAAAACATTCAACAGAAATAGCAGTTCCAAATCTAATTAAAGGTCCATGGAAAGTAAGGCTAATTCTAGCTCCAAAACATTTAGTGATTCTGCACAGCACTGCTTCACAAAAGACTGAGATACCAAAGGGTCAGCAACAGTCACACTTAGCATTCTTTTCCTATGCAACAAATGTATCTGTGCAGGTATGGTGTGAATGCAAAGATGAACAAGAAATGGAGCTAGCCAGTCGAGGGACACACAGCTTAATTACGCAGCACTGCACAGTTACCAGAGGAAGAAAATGCCAATAGAAAATTCAAAAATGTGATACTTTACCTTTTCTTTTGACAAACCGCTTTCCGGAAAGAAAACAGAAAATGAATATTCATAGCCACATCTTTGTAAGTGATCTGCCACTAGTGAGTTAGAAGCACCTATTAGGAGGGTACTCCCTTCCACTGCAATGGACTGAGGCTTCACTTGTCCATTCAATACGGGGTGCATCAATTCATGAATTAGCTGGTTCCGCAGTTGTGTCTGGAGAGAGAAGGAGGGAGGAATGGAGGGAGGGACGGAACGAGAGACACTTCAGTAGGACAGAGATATACACAGATTTGTCACATTAACTACATTCCTTCCTTTTATTTCCAAAATGACTCTAGATCCATGGCAGGAAGGTAGGTACCACTTCCTCCACATTTCATCTTACCACTCAGTGGTAAGATTTGAGCAAGATTTTACCACTGTCAGCTCCCGAAGTCTACCATCCAGAGACTATAATTGTACTTCCCTGGGAGCCCATTTCAGCTATGATGAGGAAATCAAAATTCTGTTACTTCATCACAACTCTGGCAGCCTATGAAAACAGTACTGAGTCCATCTACTTTATTGGGCACATTGATCAAAGGTAAAATTACTTCTCAAAAGAGACATAACTTATACAGGGAAGAAACTAGTAAGGCTAAGGAAGACTTATCAAGAATGCACTATTGGGTCAGCAAGATAGCTCAGCAGGTAAAGGCACTTGCCATGCAAACCTGATGACCTGACTTGAATGAGTTTAATCCCTGGAACCCATGTTGGAAAGACAGAAACCACTCTTGAAAGTTGTCCTCTGACCACCCCCCAACAATTAAAACAAAAGAATGCACTATCACAGAGAGTATTTATAACTCAAGCCATTGCAAGTTACAGCATATTTCTTACAACTGATAAATGAGGAAATCTAGGCTCAGAGTAGATAATTTTTCCAAAGTTACAACACTGACATCATTATTCATTTAGGTTACAAGAAAGTTTCCTAAATTAGTGAGATTACTGGATGCTTAAATCTATTTTGAATATAATTTAGAAATATACAGTTGGCTGAACTAGCAACAAGTTGCCAAGACTCTTGAAGTACAGCAGGAAATAATACCTAAAAATACAATCAAGAAACAAAAGGAGTCCTTCTTTATCTCTTTCTTCTAGCTTTGACGATGGAGAATGGTATAAAAGGGCCATGACAGAACAGATCATATAAATACAGCTAAAATTTGATACTTAAAAACATCAACACTGAAGAAAGTACTAATGCTCACCATCATCTAAGACAATCTACACCTGAAACAGTAAAGTAAAAAGACTACATACTCTCCACCAGTCAAATTTAGAAGTAGTTTAATTTCATTTGTAATGTACTGAGGAAACAGTATATTCAGAACCAGCTTAATTAATATAAGGGTCCAGATTATCTTGCATAAAAGATAAAATATAAAATATGAGTGCTGGTTGGTGAGATGGCTTAGCAGACAAAGACATCTACATCCAAGCCTGACAACCTAAGTTTGATACCCACATTTAACATGGTGGAAGGAGAGAACTGACTCCTGCAAGCTGTCCTCTGACCTCCCACATTCATACCATGATACACACACACACACACACACACACACACACACACACACACACACACAAGCACACACAAAATAAGTAAAATGCAATAAGAAAAAATGTAAATATGATTGTTCACAACAGATTGAAAGGAAAATAAGAGTAAGGAAAAATGAAAGGGCAATTAAAGATGAACTGCTGTCTTGAGAACCACAAAATGCATGTCACCTAGCACTCGCTAGAAGGAATCACAAAACTGGCTTGAAGCTTCCCAGTAGCCAATGCATGGAAATTGATTTAGAATCAAGTTTTGAGGCTGGGAAGATGGCTGAGTCAATAAAGTACTTGCCTTGTAAACATGAGATCTTGAGTCGGATCCCTAGAACCCACATAAAAAGTCAAGCATGATGGTGCATACTTGTAATCCCAGGGCTGGGGAGGTACAGACAAGAGGGTCCTGATGCTCACTGTTCAACCAGTCTAGCCAAATCAAGAGAGCTCCAGGCTTAGTGAGAGACCATGTCTTAAAAACGAAGGTGGACAGCAACCAAGGAAGACAACCAACATAACATGGGGGTTCACCAACCCCCATACACATAATGTTCCTCAGATTAAAAATCAGCAGTAGCATGACACCTGGTGACACCTATCATTTGGCAGTGTGTGCCTGCACGTATGAGGCCTTGGGTTTGATCCCCAGCACCAAATAAATTGGGGAATTCAAATAAACTGTGAAGTTCAAGGTCATCCTTGGCTACAGAGTTCAAGGCCATCTTAGGCTACATAAGACCCCATCTCAGGAAAAATTTTAAAAAGGTGGGGGCAGAAGACAGAGATGACACCGTGGTTAAGAGTATTTTTTTCAAAATCACAAGGACTGGAATTCAGATCCAGTACCCACACAACAAGTCAGTCAGACAACCCACCAACACCTGTAATTCCAACTCTGAGGAATTCAACAGCCACTTTTGGCCTCTGCATTCATATAGGCACACACTCCCATGCATACACATACACTCAGGCAGACACATTCATACCCATATAAATAAATTTTTAAAAAGCATCTGAGCTGGAGAGATAGCTCAGTGGTTAAGAGCACTGGCTGCTCTTGCAGAGAACCTAGGTTTAGTTCCCGGCACCCATATGGCAGCTAACAACCATTCATAGCTCAGTTCCAGGAGATCAGATGCCCTCTTCCAGCCTCCCCAGGCATTATACAAACATGGTTCACTTACATACATGCAGGAAAACACCCATATACATAAAATAAAAAATAAATTAATCAAGTTTGGCATGGTGGGACATATCTTTAATCCCAGTACTCAGAAAGCAAAGTTCTGGTCTATGTAGCAAGTTCTAGACCAGCTGGAGATATAGGGAGACCCTGTCTCTAAGAAACCAATCAACCAAAAAAGCAGAAATAAATGAATAATAGTAAAAGTCAACCAATAGTATCAAAGAAGGACAGTTATCACAAAGGGGGTGGGAGACTCAGAAAAGATTTGTCAATCTCCATCATACGCCTTGGAAATTAGTTAACTAGAACCTAAATAAAGCAACAAATGATCTAACAAACTTCATTTAATATATACTAGATGTAGTAGATTATACTGGTAATCTCAGCGCTAGGGAGGTTGAAGCAGGAGGATATGCATGAGTTTGAGGCTGGCCCAGGCAATGTAGAGACACTGTCTCAAACACACAAACAATGACAAAAACCACAAAGAAAAAAGCATAATAATAATAATCCACATCTAAATGACTTTGGATTTGATCAAGAATACAAATTTTTCTCAAACACTCAAACAGAGTGTAGATTAGGCCACCAAAATATTTAATAAAATTTAAAAAGTATAAGTCATCTTATACTTGATGTCAATGATGTCGGTCATTGAACTGAGAAGGTGAAAATAAGCAACACCTTAGAAAGTAGAAATCTGCCCTGCCTTGCATCCAGTTGGGCTAACTGTGATTGAATAGCCAGCCATGTTGTAGTCTGAAGTGAACAAGGCTAGCATGAAAGGTCTACAGATAAAAGCTATTAACTCATCAATACTAATTGCAACTGCACTAACGAGTAAAGCACCATGAAATCTAGTCTAGAATATGACATGCCCAGAAATGCAGATTGATTTTATAGATTAATGACATGTAATTAAGTCCAGGTGGTTTAGTACAGTATAATTAATGAGTTAATGAGTTGGATGTAAAAAATAAAGCTTGCCATTTCAAAAGTGAGAGCTGGGTATGGCTCAGTTGGTAAAGTATTTGCTAAGCAAGTGTGAGGTCTTGAGTTCAATCCTTAGCAGATACATAAAAAGCTAGGCATGGAGGTGAGTGCCTGTAATTGAAGAGCTGGGAAGGCGGTAATTGGAGAATATCTAGTGTCTAATGGCCAATCAACATAGCCTAATCAATGAGCTCTGATCCCAGTAACTTTTTCTCAAAAAACAAGGTAGTTGGCTCCTAAAGACTCACAAGGTTGATCTCTAGCCTACACAGAGATGCACATAATACATATGCACCTGCACACACAATCCCAAACATACACGTGAATATTCTTCTTTAAATTTTTAAATGAGATACAAATATTTTTAAAGTCAAATTAAAATAGGACACTAAGATAAGGTATTACAATAAAATTTGAAAAAAATTAAGTTTGTATTGAAGAGCTCTTAAAAACATTAAGGAAAAAAACACCCTAAGGAAAAAAATTAGAAACATGAGCTGATAATCATTACCACTGGAAAAGATACATACAAATAGCCAGAAAAGAAGTACAAAGGCTTTAAAAGCCAAAGAAATGAAACATTAAATGATTCAAACAATAAGGTTGTTTCCAATGTTACATTGTTAAAAGTTGTAACAGTGAAATAAATAACAAACTGCTTGTGGACTATAAACTGTTAACAATCTTTCAAACTTTTAAAAAGATTTTATTGTTTTTCTATATATAACTGTTTTGCTTGCATGTATGTAAGTGCACCACAAGTATACCTGAGCCATCTCTCTAGCCTAGTTACAATCTTTTTACAACAAGATGGACAGAGTGTTAAAAGTGCTCATGCCCCCAGGGCATAGTGGCACTGGCCTATAATTCCAGCACTCAAAAGACAGAGGCAGAAGGATCACTGCAAACTGCCAGCTGGCCAAAAGAAATACTCATTGACTTTCGACTCAGAAATGGGATTTACCTATGCTAGTTAAAAAATGAGGGATGCAACATAAGATGATGTGTCAACTTGGGTATACAGTAAACATTCAATAGGACACAGCTATCTAAATCACCCTCTGACTAGCAAGATGAACCTGATGCCAATGAAAATGAGGACTTCAAGAACCTGAGGAACCAGGGAAATGACCATCACATAATTTAAACTTAAAACATTATGCCAAATTTTGGTTCTACTAGATATGATTTTTTCTCCCTTCTGTTTCTCTATACTTTCTGGATAAGACTTAAATAATGAAGTTTTTTTTTTTTTTTTAAATGAGGGGCTGTAGACATGGCTCTGTGGTTAAGAGCAAGGTTGCTCATAAGAGGAACCGGTTTCAGTTCCTGACACTCACACTGTGGCTAACAACTGTCTATAACTCCAGCTCCAAGGGATCCAACACATTCTTCTGACCTCCTTGGACACTGCATGACATGAACGCACTTACATACTTGCTGGCAATACACTAATACACATAAAATAAAAATAACTAACGAGTGGGAAAAATCAGGCATGCCTGCTGGGCATAATGCAAGGTGGGCCTAGCCTGGCCACCTGCTAGGAGGAATAGAGGGATGGCTCCTGTGGGTGTGGCGTTCTGCTCTGGCTAGTTGTGAGACCAGCACCTGGAAAGAACCTGCCTACCTGGGGACAAACTTACTATTGGCTGTATTTGGGACCCCACCCCATAAGATCATTGGCTATCCAGACCTATAAGAGCTTGTGCACCATTCAATAGAGTTTGCAGTGCCATGCGCTTGGGCTGCTTCACATACAACTCTGGGAGTGTGTGTCTTCACTCTGTGTCTACTCACACCCAACCCCTCGGGCTGGCCCCCAGTGGTGAGACACTATACGTGCAACTATACACGCCTTTCCTATACAACTTTCGTATACAACTATATGTGCCTTTCCTAAATTTCCACTTTAAAATGTAAAATAGGGGCTGAAGAGATGACTCCACAGTTAGGAGCACTGGCTGCTTTTGCAGAGGACCTGGGTTCAGTTCCCAAACACCCACATGATGACTAAGAAAGGTCAGTAACTCCAGTCCCTGGGGATGGGAGGCCTTCTGCACCCACATAGTACATATACTCACATAGATGCAGGCAAAATACTCATATGCAAATATAAAACATACTTTTGAAGATATATTGTAATGAAACACATTGACCTAACTTTATTTCTTGCTGAGAATCCAAATTTAAAGTGTACTAATACATATTTGCTGCTCATATTAAATATTCATGTGTTACAATATATTTTAAAGAAAAAAATTCATTTCTCAAACTGCTCCACAGAAGCAGTACACCTAAGTAATGCCATCCAAACATACTATAAAACCACCTTTTAGCTCTGGAAATTGTTAACCTGATTTACTGGTTTTAGGGATGGCATCACTAAGTTTATATATACATGTGTATCATTATACTTTGCTCACAATCTTCTCTCCCATTAACTCTCCTTTGCCACCCCCCGCTTTCCCTGAAATAGTCCTTCTGCTTTCATTACGTATACACAATCTAGTCAAATCTACATTGTAAACCTGATTTGTAAAACAAGCTTAGTCTTATTACAATATGTTTACTATATACATGTTACGTGCTATTTAACGTCACTTCAATAAATCAATAGGTCCTTTTAAGACGACTGAAACACTCCATTACTACAATGTAACTCACAATATAATGTATATATTTTACTATTTTAAAAGATCAAAGTCCGGACGGATTCGTATATGAACTGTTCTAAGTAACAGTGAAAGTTACGACACAGTCATGCCTATATCGGATACCTTAAGCGTGTCCAATATACCCCGATCCTTAAACGTCTGGTATAGCTTTTTGCGCAGCTCATCTTGACTCAACACATCACACTTGGGGGTCATGGCAGACTAAAAGAGAAAATGATGAGTTATATGTGGCAGGGCAGAGAGGACGTGAATGTCACATAACATCCCAGTGGCCTCCCTGCAAGCCCTAAGGGAGCTTTAAGCAACAGAAACAACAGACTTCCTCTCTGCCTATCCCTGGGAATGGCAGGTGGAGCTACCTGAGCCATCATCCGCTATCTGCTTCCTACGGAGCCTGACCCGCAGCAGCCCAGCCCAGGCAACAGAAGGAGAGGGTATCGCTGGCCTCGGAGCCCTGCCTGTTCGGGATCCGGAGGGACAAGAGAGCTGAACCCTTAGCCCAGCACTCAAAACTAGGAACTCAGGGAAGCACGCGCACTTCCTCCCCGGCTGTCCCAAACAGTGGGCGGGGCCGAGACATGAACCGGAGCAGGAAGGTCAAGACCGGAAGAAAAGATACCAGTACAGCTTTCCGCGGTTCACAGTCGACTCCACCTCTCCCAGAAGCCAGCGGAACGCAACGTCCACCGGAGGCAGGGCTACCACGCATGCGCAATGTTAGGCCGGAAGCCCCGCCCACATCTCGCGAGGACGAAGTAGCTGTAGGTCTCGCGGGAACCTCTTCAGGGTGTCCGGATAAAGTTACCCAGCGCGGGCTTGTGGGGCGCGAACTGACTGGCCGTTTCCCTTGTGGGCTTCTCCCTCCAGGTAGGAGTTGGAAGGAATGGGGGTGAGTGCTCCGGGCTCCCGGGGAAAGTCCCATGTCCCGCGTGACGCGGAGGTTGCTCTTGTACCTTTACCCGGCCCTGTCGCGGGACATCCTGACCAGCCTTGGTGGCTGTTTGACTTAGTCACAATTCAAGTCACAATTCACCTGGCTGCTCTGCTTGGCGTTTCCAAGTGGAGACGACCTTCTGTTCTGTAAATCCAGATTGCTGCCCGAGAGTTCTTTGCCGGGTTTTGCAGGCTAACACCGTCCCTGGTCTATTCCATTTAAATGGCATTTGTAACACACTCGCCTTCGCCCCCGCCCCCGCGCGCGCACTAGTGAAAGCCAACAATGTTTCTGGACTTTTGACAGATACTCTCAGGGAGGCAAAAGTCGCCTGTGGTAGAGAACTACAGAGCTGTGTTTAGAGAGAGAGACCCTCCGCACCTCTGCGTGCCCCACTTTGTGTGCTGTAAGATAACAGTGCTTGTTCCGGAAATGCTTAGACCTGATTAGCGATCCTGGCGTGGTAATTCTGGACCATAATCCTAGCCCTGGGGAGGCTGAGGCAGGAGGATTGCCACAAGTTCGAGGCTAGTGAGTCTGAGGTGATTCTGGGCTACGGTGTGCATCAGAAAAGTTGAAATCTGGGGCTAGGGTTGTAGCTCAATTGGTAATGTGCTTGCCTAGCATACGCACAGAGCCTTGGATTCAATCCCCAGCACCTCATTAAAAAACAAGTAAATGAAAACACAAGTTTGGTGGAGGCAAGAGCATCAGAAGTTTAAGGTCGTTCTGAGCTACATAGCGAATTACAGGCCAGCCTAGGATAAATGAGACTTTGTCTTTAAAAAAAAATAGTTTACTTAGAAAGGAAAGAAAGAAAAACTCTCAGCAGCAGTGTTGAAAACATGACAGGGAATTAAACAGTAACTAAGAAGTCTTGTAGACTGGGTAAAAAGTTTAGCAAAAGGGGAGGTGGTTGCAGATAGAAATGAACGATGGAGGAGGACATTTCTATGGAAACTGAGACTTAGCAGTGTCTTGGTTGGTAGGATTTGGATGATGAAGAAATAGATGAGCATCATAAGGAAAGTAAACCGAGAAATAATACGAAACCCCTGATGGGGGCAGTGGAGAGTTTAGCCTGATTCAGGATGTTTGGTATCTTAAGTTCTATGAGAACACAATTGGGTCACTGTTAGCTTTGTGCACACGCAGAAGAGTACACTGCGTTTTGTTGCGTGGGCGTTAAACAGAAAAATGCTAAGAGACAGCAAGTGTTACAGGCTTGGCCGGGCATAGCTGCACCTGCCTTTAGACACAGCACTTGGGAGGCAGAATCTTTGTGAGTTTGAGGCAGGGCTACACAGTGAGATGCTGTCTCAAAAGAAAAAAAAAAAAAAAAACCCTAATAGATATTTACTATAAGTGTTGAACAGCCTGGAAGTTTTTGTTGGATAACTGTGAAAGAGGGACTAAGTTGCACTGTGAAGGATTGATAAGGGATGTAAACAGAATCAAAATTAGTTCGTGGAAAAAAAATAAGCAGAACAGTCCATCCTAACAAAGGTGAACAAGAGGACTGAGAAAAGGCAGGCAGAGCAATGGGGGGAGGGTCTGTTTTGAAATCTAGTGCATGATCATTAGCTGAGAAGCATAAGGCTTTTCAGCAGAAGAGTGAAATGAAAGCTATTCTAAAAATGATGTTACTGTGTTGTAAACAATGTTTAAAAAATCAGGATCTCTTGTCTACTGTTTTGGGGGCTTTTGGGTTTTTTGGCTTGTTTGTTTTGGTCTTTTTGAGACAGGGTCTCACTATGTAACCCCAGCTTGCCTGGAACTCACTATGTAGACCAAGCTGGCCTTAATCTCAGAGAAATCCACCAGCTTCTTTCCTCCTGAGTACTGGGATTAAAGGCAAGTGTCACCACAGCCAACTTTTATCCAGTGTTTTTAAAAAGCACCAGTGCCTGAAAATACTTGCACTCTTAACTCTGCCTTTGGTCCAACGTTGACTAGAAGTAGATTAGTGGCCTCCAAAAGGCAGCATAAACTTACTTAGGGGTGGGGGTCCCTATAGGGACCTGTCAGTAGTAGTCATACAGCCAGTTCCTACCTGTCGCACCAAACATATCCCATGCCACACCAGTTTAGTCTCAAAGCCCTGGTCTATGGAACAAATGAAACTCCTACTGTTGGGAGCACAGGCAGTTTCTAGAGGTTCCTCTGTAGAGGCTGTACAATTTGCTATTAAAGTGGATGTCTTTGGAACTGAGGCATCTGAGTTTTATCTTGTAGTTGCTTGCAACTTAAAATGCTTAACTTAGAAAGGATTTCTAAGTTCATTGAGTTCAGCCTTCCACTCTCCACCATGACTTACAAATTTTAGCCCTGGGTTTAGCCTGTTGAACAGTTTAGAAGTAAGTCTGGCAAGTCCAGAAGTAACAAATACACATAGGCACCGCCCTCTCCAAAACCCACAGCAGTCATGAATAATTAATGGCGGCCATTTACTTCTGACAACACTTTTCTCAGCACCAGTTCCTGGCTGTCATACCAGCTGTTTAGATTCCACCCACAACAAGCCCTTTGCCATCCCTCTTCAAATCTCTTTTTCTTTAGGCATTGTGCTGTTTCAGTAGTATGCTGTATTACCCCTCCCCACCAAAATCTCTTCCTCCCTCTGTAAACACCCTTTGTTCCTTCAGTTGCTCTTACTTTGTTTCCAGAGCATTCTTTGTGTAGATCCTGCCTTCCCCCAATACATACAGTTTAAAGGCATCAATCCTTTTAAAATGTGATTCCCAGAACTGAGTACCTTCCACAGAGATATTAGTGAAGATGATGTCAGCACTTTCCTTTCTTTGCTTGGGCACCATCTTACTCTTGCAGCCTAGAATGCTTTAGTTTTCTTGGCATCTTTGAGCAATAATGGGGTTCATGTAGATGAACTGCTCTTAATATATGTTCCTTTCTTCCTTTTGTTGGGCAGTTGGTCTTTTGTTGTTGGTTTTGGTTTTATGACACACTGTGTGGCACAGATTGGCCTAAAAGTCACAGCAGTCCTCCTGACATTATTTCCCCAGTGCTGGGATTACAGGTGTGAGCCACCGTACTTGGTTTTCGTTGACTTTAAAACTCAAGTATGAGACTGTGTCTCATCCCCTTGACTCATATCTTACAAATATCATGTAACTCTTGTATGAATGTCTGTATAGCTCTTTAACTTTTGCCTTCTAATAATCTGTTAATAGCTGCCTTTAGAGCTGGGTGTGGTGGTGCATGCCTTTAACCCCAGCACTCAGGAGGCAGAGGCAGGTGGATGTTTGTGAGATCAAGGCCAGCCTGGTCCATAGTGAGATCCAGGCCACCTTGGCTACAGGGAGTCACTGTCTCAAAAAACAAACAAACAAAAATCTCAACAAAACTGTAGCATTATAATGTGATAAGTTGTCTCTATCCAAGTTACTGATTCAGTGCCAGGTATGCTAGTGCAGGCCTATAGTCTCATTACTCAGAAGGCCGAAACAGGAGGATCGTGAGTATGAGGCCAGCTTGACTACCATAACAAGACCTTGTCTCAGAAAAAAAATAATTGGTCCAAATGCTGATCTGGATTAGGTTAAGGTCAAACTCAAAGCCTCCCTATAGACATTGCATCATAATAGATTAGTGTAGCACACTCAAATGCTCTTTGGGTATTGATACTAAATCATAAGTCATCTCTTATTCAGGAAATAATGAGTGCTTACTGGCCCCTGGCACTGTTGTAGCTGGAGATAGCACAGGGGACAAGGCAAACTGTGTCCTAACCTCTGTCACCCCGGCTCCAGGTCTCCAGTTTCTTCTTATGTAAATACCAAAACAGCTCAGAAAGTTTTCTGTCTGCCTACCACATTTCCCTTGCAAAGCAGAAAAGTTCAGTTTGGTGTGATTTGTTCTCTGTATAAGCAGAGTATGTGAATGAATAATAACCTTTCTTTTTAAAATTGTATGCTAAATGAGTTACTGTATAGAAAAGGTCCTGGCATGGTGTCTGACCCAAAGCAGCCATTTAAGTACCAATTTATGTTAGTGTTTTAGTCTCTGAATATGCCCAGTTATAGACTGGGAGATAACCCTTTATCCTGTTTATAAAAATACAAATAACATTTACCCATCTCTCTGAGCATATGGCACTTTTCTGTGCCTGTGATTTGTTAAATGTCACTTTGAACAGTAGGTGTAACAATTACGTTTGTTAATCCAAGCTAGATAATTTGCTAGGACCTGAAGAGTTGGATGTATTGAAATGCCCAGGTATTTTCTGAATATCTAAAATGTAATCTTGAAGTTCACATCCTGGCCAACATTGCTTCTACCAGGTTTGCTGTTGGGAAATCATGCTCTTTAACAAAGAAAATGGAAATGATGCAGACCTGCGTCTTCGGGTAGTTCATTGTGTACCCAGTGCTTGAATCTCTTGACTTACCCTGCCTTTCCTGGTGGTAACCTGCAGAGGCATTTGACTTTCTTAACATATTTCACACACTTCAGTTCTCTGTGAACTTTTGCCCCCTCCCTTTAAAAATATTTTATTTTTATTTTATGTGTATGAGTGTATTGCTTGCATGTAGGTAGGTGCAACATAGGTTGTACAGTGCCTGAGGAGGTCAGAAGAGGGTGTCAGAGCCCTTGGAACTGGAGTTGCAGATGATTGTCAGCTGTATGTGGGTGCTGGGAATCGAATACCCGTCCTCTGCCAGAGCAGCCAGTGCTCTTAACCACAGAGCCATCTCTCCAGCCCCAACTTTTGCTGCTTTGATGTAGCCCAGACAGGCCTTGAACTAATGATTATCCTGCCACAGTTTCTCAAGTGCAAGGATTACAGTGCCTGGTGTGGTCTCTGTATTTTGGGGTCCAGTGATGAGCTGCCATTCCATAACCAGGAACTCTTAACACAGCCATTGGTTCCAGAGATTAGGGTATGAGCATCTTCAGAGATGGGGCACTGTGCATCAGTCTCACTTGAGTTTGGCATTTGGGTGGAAACTCTCCTAAATTCTACCTTTATTCTCAGTGTCCCAGTTTGCTCCCAAGTTATGTGTGCCTCCCTCTTCAAACTAGCCTCATAGAGATGCTTCAGGGATCTCTAAATTGATGGGGAAATTGAGCAGACACAAACACACATGTCAACATAGATACTTTAACCACAGCTGTTGTTTTACTTGTATTCTTTGTTTCTTTATTTTGAGACAGGATATCACATTAAAGTTCAGGCTGTTCTGGAACTCACTGTGTAGTTCAGGTTGGCCTTGAACCCATGGCAATCCTGCTGCCTCAGATTTCCCAAGTGCAGGGATTACAGGCCTGAGCCACCAAGCCTAGTTTATGTTCGTTCATATGTTGGAATTCTAGGTTATACTTGTTTTGTGGATAGAAAAGGTGCACAAATTTAATAAAAATGAGTTTGGAGTCATTGGTCAGAGTTGAGTTGCCCTGTCTTGGAGGTAGTAGCCTTGTGTGGCTACTTCCTTTTCAGCCAACTAAAACTAAATTGAAAAGTCAGTTCTGCAGTCACACTAGCTGCATTCTACATACTCCACAGTAGGATGATCATAAAGCATTTCTATCTTGGACAGAAATTTCATTAGCATGGACAACAAAGATGTGTGTCACTGTTGCCTAGTACCCAGTGTGGGGTAAGCCTGGGAATAGTTGCTAAATGGTTGTAGATGTTCCCTTCTTGAGTCTAAATGCTGCATGCTTTCACTTACATGTGGGATGTAGATTTAACACACAAATATGCACACGCATGCACAAGTAGAAGTGGAAACCAGTTGAGAAGAGGGCACTGGGAAGGAGGAAGGGACAGAAGACGGTGATCAGGGAGTGACTATGGTGGGCGTGAGTTGCAGCACATGAGAATGTCCTGGTGAAACCGTTGTTTTGTTCAGTCAACATGTAATAGTTGTCAGCGGGGTAGGTTGTAAGAGAAGCCTATGTATCTGTCCTGCAGTCCCTTTTCTGTCTCTATCTGTGCTATACTGCAGCTGCATGCTGCTTTCCCGTTTGCGGATTCCACGAAGGGGCAAGGGTAAGCAGAATGTGGTTATCTTTCTTGAGCATGTTTCCTTATGCTTGAGGTGCCCTCCTGTGCTGTTGCTGCTTAAATGCTTGTGCTGAAGAAAGCAGGTCCTTCCCTTGGTACATACCAGCTTGGCAGCCTGTTCTAGTAAGAATTCATACTCTCATTGTTTACATGGTTCAAATTTCAAGTTCTCCTTTCATCACTTTTCTCTGAAGAATTACTGCCAACTCTCCCTAGCCCTGCACAGCTTTTGTATATTTCTGCTTTGTTACTCACCTTCAGTATTGGACCATTTTCCTATCTCTCTCCTAAAACAGGCAGCTTTTTCTGAAAAGGGCCAAATAGTAAATACTTTGACCTTGTGTGCCAGATGGTCTCTGGTGCAGCTGCTCAGCTCCGCTATTGAAGGGCGAAAGCAGCCTTGGACCATAGTCAAGAGGAAGCCTGAGGTTGGGTTTGGCCTGCGGTCTGTAGGGATGGGCCCTTGCCACAGATCTTTTAAATGTTACTTCATGGTGCCCAAAGAGTCTCATGTCTGTCTTCTTTCTTTTCTTCTAACAATCATAGCCTTCCATTTTGAATTAAAGTGCTAGATATGCCCTGATTTCCTTCATTAGGAAAGACATTCCAGATTTCTTTGCATTTTCTATGTGAATTAGTAGAGGGTCCAATGAGGCCTGCTGAGTTATAGGCTCTAATGGCCTCAGATGTCCAGGAGGCTGACTGGACACTCCTAAATAGATTCCCACCCCACATTGAAGAATTACTAGTTGCTTCATCCTAGCCCTTGTACTAAAAATACAAATAACCAAATCCATCCATCCAGTAATCCTGCTTTCAGATCATTTCTGTTAATAGCCATTGATAGCTAGGTAGTTAAAGGTGCTTACCTCCAAGCCTGACAACCTGGGTTCAATCTGTGGGACCCACATGGTGGAAGCAAACAACTGACTCCTGAAAGTTGTTCCCTGACCGCTACATGCATGCCATAGCAATGTACCACCCTCCCCTCTACCACTGCCACACATAGTTAATGAGTGAATATAACTGTTAAAACATTGAAATTGTTTTTCAAAAGCCATGAAATACTTGCTCTTCTCCCAGTTTCTTACTTTTAACCCTATTTCCAAGAACTTGCCATGTCTCAGAATGTCTTCCTTTAGGGATTATGGTCTACTTTGCTGTTGGTAGCTGGGATAAAGCACTGACCAAAAGTAACTTGAGGAAAGGATTTATTTTATCATACAGGTTATAGTCCATCATCAAGGGAAACCAAGACAGGAACTCCAAAGCAGAAACCTGCTTACTGGGCTTGCTATCCCTGACTTGCTCAGCTATGTTTCTTTTACAACCCAGGCCCACAGTGGGCTGGGCCCCCCTACATCAATTAGCAATCAAGAAAATGGAATTGAGGTTCCTTCTTTCCAGGTGTGTCAAGTTGAAAACAAAACTTTGAACTGTGCCATTTTTTTTCTAAAATGCACATAAAGTGTTTCTTAATAAATTGGTGTATGAAGAGACATATCATAGACCCTTGCGTTTGAGAGACTTATGTGTGGCACACTTCTTGATAGAACACAGATACAATATACAGTGTATAGGTAAATGCTGCATTGTCTTCTTTGTGTACAAATCGTGTATGATATGACAGTTTTTAGATTCCTTTGAAGGATGCCTCCTGAAAATTTTTGAGAAAAGCAAGGTAATTATTTCCTTCACCTTTTCTGCTTTTTATTGTTCTTAACTAACCAGAAACCTCTTCATCTTTCTAGGGGTTAATATGGACGCTAACAAGTGTAGTTCAAATTCAGTGTACTCCATCAGACACAGGGAACCTTGGCTGAATGTTCCTAACTTTTGATCATGAGAATACTGTCTTTATGGTATACAACATTTTCCAGTTTCCCTCAGAAAATATAGTACATTGGGTTCTATAGGACATATCACAGATATTTAATCTGTACAGTCCAAAAGTCATATGCCTGTGATAATATAGTAGAAAGCAGACCAAGCTTAATGCCATCTTCCTCTTTGTTGCCAAGTTGAAGGAAAAACAAAACAATTCTAGCTTCATTTTGTTTTTGTTTTGGGGTTTCAATATTGAGAACTAAAGGTGTGCGTTGTTTCTTTCATTTAATTAGGAGCTATATATTGAAGACAATGTCTGGAAGCTTCTACTTTGTAATTGTTGGCCACCATGATAATCCAGTTTTTGAAATGGAGTTTTTGCCACCTGGGAAAGCAGAATCCAAAGTGCGTATAAAAGTTTCCTTTCTGTCAGAACTTACAGGCTGTTGTGATGGTGTGGAATAATAAGATTTTAGAACAGGACTAGATCTGAATAGTTGAGGCAGCTTAAACAAGGCTGTCTCCAGAGTTCCACAGACTGATAGAAGCCAGCTAAAGAATGTGTTTGGAGTCATTTGATCCTTAGTTCAACACTTAGCACAGGTTAGCGTGATACCCAGGTCTCTTTCCCATGCTACTCAGTTCACTGTGTCACCCACTGTGAAATGTTCCTTAAGTGCAGGGACATGTACTCACCCTGTAGTGGGCCTAGAACAATCTTTGTTGCCTCAGAATGCCACAGAAGTCCATTCTGTTTCAGTAGATCATTTTTTCAGTAGGACATAGTAGATGAATTTATACCTCGGGATTAAAAAAGAACTTTACTCCCATGTCATCTTGCTGTCCCTGAGACCGTAGCACCTCATTTTCAGTGGCTTCTGCAGTGTTGCTTGTGTTGTGTGTGACTACACTGTCCCCATCCCAGTGACACCTTCTTTGTGTCAGGAAACACAGAAAGCAACAGTAGAGATGATGCCCCCCAGCACACACACCATCTCAACTTTCTTGTTGACAGGAATGGTTCTGTACCCCACTCAGAATAAACAGTCATCATTTTGAGACTGGCCCTGTCCTTTCTGGTTTTTGTTCTCCCCTGTGTTCCTAATTGCTAATAGCTATGCTGTATTTCTCCCAGCTTCCACAAATAGGCTTTAGCATCCTTTCTGATGGGAAGTTGGCTTTTTAAATTAACTTTAATGTGCAAACAAGTGTAAGATGCTTTTCAACCATTTAAATTGTGCCACCAAAATACAACACAAATTTAAGGTGTTCTCTTCCAAGTATTGTTGCTTCATTCTTTTCCTATGCTGTCAGGAGAGCACTGCTCACTGAAACTTTGTTCAAGGTAACTCTGTAGCAGTAGTTGCTGTGGGGGTTGCCACTTGGAATTTTTGTGTACTCCAGTTTCTTGATTTGTGTTGGGTAAAGCAGCATATGGAAAAATACTGTCAACTGATTGGTCTTAGTTCTTTCCCTACCACTCACCTCCTTAAAGCATTTCCACAATGTGTGTGCAGTCCCTCAAAAGTGAGCATTAGTACACAAGCAGAGAAAACTCAAATGTGAGCCAGACACAAAAGACATTCATTTCTTGAAGGATTCAGTTAGTTTTGTCATGGTACCATTAGAAAACTAAACATGCTTTAGCTGTGTAAGGGGTTTTCCAGCAACTGGCAGCCTTCTTCCAGTCTCCTCAGCAAGGGACTTACGCTAGTTTCCTGTGACTGTCATAGCACAGTACCCAAACCTGAGTGCCTTAGAACAGAAATGTATTTTCACACAGTCTTAGAAATGGATGTGTAAAAGACAGGCTGTGGCAAGGCCATGCTCCCCCTGAAAGTCATTCCCCTTGGCTTGTGGCAGCAGAATGCCAATCTTCTTGCAGCATTCTCCCTGTGTGCAAGTCTCCATATCTCCCCTTTTAGATATTTATTTGCAGGGAGGGGGGGATACAGGGTCTCATTCTATAGCAGCAACTGGCCTGGAGTTCATTACATTGCCCAGGGTGGCGTTCAACGTGTGGATGATACTTCTGCTTCAACCTCCTTGGTGCTAGGATTACAGGCATGAGCCACCACAGCCAGCAAATCTCCACTTTTGATAAGGACATTAATCACACTGAATTAGAGTCCCCCTTTCTTCCACAGTGACTTCACCTTAACTAACCGCATCAGCACTGACCCTTTTTGAAATAAGACCACATTCTGAAGTCCATATGAGTTTTGGGAAGGACTGTTCAGTCCATAGCAGGTATTTTTGTGTGTGTATGTGTGTGGCTGGGGGGGGGGTGTTGTGAAAGAAAGTCCACAGGGTTAAGACTCCATCCAGTTTGGGAATTTCCTTTCCACATTATAGTGGGTCATTCGTACCTTCTACCCAGTTAGCCCATTTTAGCCTGCCAAGAGGATAGTCCTGGTTTCTGACAGGATTGTTTCTGCAGTTGAGTATTCACAACTAGGACTGGGCACAGCCCCCTTGCCCCTCCCAGATTCCTAAACCATGGGAGCCCAGTTCTAAAAGAGACCTCTGACAGAGTCTGTCTTTGGCTTCATCCACATTCTTGATCCACATCCACTTATACACTTGTGTCTTTTTCCTTTGAAAAGATGAGCTTCTCAAAAATAGGATCTTCCTGTTTGTTCCACCCCTCCGCAAAAGAGTATTCTTTCTTCACCTGCTTAAATGAGTATAGACTTTAGTAACTGCTTTCTTCCAACATTCAAAATATGATTTTTAATATTTTCTTGAAGATATTAATTGACTGTTCCTGATCTTACTGAGTTATAGATATCAAGACTATATAAATATAGAAGCTTTTGTGTCTTTTGATGATACATGAAGCAAATACAAATAGTTTTTTACCCCACAAGAAAAATATGTATGAAATTTACAGAATGCAAGCCAGGCATAGCGGTGACACCTGTAATCCCAGCACCTGATAGATTGAAGCAGGAGAGTCAGGGGTTTGAGGCCAGCATGGGCTATATAGTCAGGCCGATTTAAGGTAAGAAAAAAACAGAATTTCACAGAATGAATTGTCAGTTTTCCCGGTGCCATATGGAAATGTTATTCTCTCACCATTCTCTGTCATTTAGGATGATCACCGTCATCTGAACCAGTTCATAGCTCATGCTGCGCTCGACCTGGTGGATGAAAACATGTGGCTTTCCAACAATATGTACTTGAAAACTGTGGACAAATTCAATGAGTGGTTTGTGTCAGCTTTTGTCACTGCAGGGCATATCCTTACCTTATGTTCTACTTTGCTTTCTGTTGCTATGATAAATGCAGTGACAAAAAGCATCTTAGGGAAGAACAAGATTTATTTGACTTACACTTCCTAGGGCACAGTCCATCATTGAGGAAGTCAGGGCAGAAACTTAAAAAGGAACTGAAGCAGAAACCATATTGGAATACTGCTTACTGACTTGCTTCCAGGCTACCTTGTAGGGGGTGGGAGGTGGGGCGTTTAAGACAGGTTCTCCCTGCTGACCTGGAACTCAACTCTGTTGACAAGGCTGGCCTCTTTGCCCCTGTCTCTCATTAAAGGTGTGCTCTACCATGCCCTGCTTGAGCTACCTTTCTTTCATAGCCCAGGCCTACCTGCTTAGGGATGAAACTGCCCACAGACATGCCCACAAACCAGTCTCATTAAGGCAATCCCCTGATTGAGACTCCTTCAGATAACACTGGGTTGTGTTATGTTGACAGCTGAAGTTAAGTAAGAGATACTATTAATAGAAATACTTATCAAAAGGCTGAGGTAGAGATCTAGAACTTGAAGAATAGATGCCAACTCTGAATTGAAAACTTCCAAGAGTCAGGCCAAGATGAAAAAAAAAAAACTCCATTTATGAGACTGCCTTTTTAAAAAATATATATTTATTTTTATTCTGTGTGTGTGAGTGTGTTGCCTGCATGTATCTAAGTGCATCTGTGTCATGCAGTTCCTGCAGAGATCAGAAGACAGTGTCAAAACCACTGGAACTGGAGTTACAGGCAGTTGTTAGCTACCATGTGGGTTCTGGGAACCAAACTCATCTTCTCTACAAAAGCAGCCAGTGCTTTTAATCACTGAGTCATCTCTCCAGCCTCCCCTCCCCCTTTTTTTGACTATACATTTTGTTTAACAGATAATTTTAAAGTGTCACACATAAAAAACTAAGGTTTATGTGAACCATATCAAGATCAATTTCCATTATGTTTTCTAACTTTAAAAAAATTATATTCTCCTTAGGATAAAGCTAAATTGACTTTAACCCAATTTATATATTTAACTTTGCCATTACAAAATACAGTTCGTGTGACTAATTTGAAGAATACTATATCAACTGATTGCTTTAAAATCTTCATTTGTAGTAAAGATTATGCCTTAATTATTTCACATATGAGATTTATTATGCTTCATGATGTGAGACAAGAAGATGGAATAAAGAACTTCTTTACTGACGTCTATGATTTATATATAAAGGTATGGTATACTTTGTGGGTGGGTGGGTGGGTGGGGGTATTGTTTTGAGATAGGGTCTCATCATGTAGCACTGGCTGGCCTTAAGCTTGCTATGTACCTGGCTACCTCAAACTCACAGAGATCCTCCTGCCTCTGCCTCCCAAGTGCTAAGACTTAAGGCATGTGCCACCATGCCTGGCTATTCTATAATTTTTAAATATCTGATTTTATAAAAGGATTTTAGGGTAGCTCAGATGGTAGAGCACTTTCTAGCATCCCAAGGTTCTGGGTTCAGTGTCCAGCATCGCATAGCTGTAGTGGTACATACCTGTAATTTCAGCATTTGGGGGCAGGGGTCATCCTCAGCTACACAGAGTTTGAATTGAGGCCAACCTGGGCCACATGAGACCCTCACACTAAAAAAAAAAAATTAGAATTCTAGCTTTGACAGAAGATTGGCCTGTTTAAATATTTCCTTTTCACTGTAAAGTTTTCATTCAGATTAACTTTTTCCCAGTCAGACCTAGCTCTGTCAACTTTCCTCAGCACACAAGTTTTTGTCACCACATTAATATATGTTTTTAAAAATACTTGTAGAAGTTATTTTTAAATAATTGTGAAGGCATATCATGGTCAGTCTTCCCCTTTTGGTGAATATAGTTGCATTTATTAGGAAACATAAAAGAGACTAAGGAAACTGTCCACTTTATAAGGGGAAATGGCTTCCCAATTTAAAATGTTCTCCAACTGCTCATAAATGGTTTACATTCCAATGAATATAGAGCAGAAAATAGCAGAAAGTGGTTCTTAGCCAGTAGTCATTCAAAGAGAAAGTGCCAAGTGCCTTTCTTAATAATGAATAAAAAGAAAATAGAGTTAATAGTTAAGCTATATTGCCAACAATAAATATGTTCTGTATTTGGTCAGTACTTACAAATTTGTTCAGTAGTCAAACTGAACATCAGTATTCCTAGTCAAAGTGGCAAATAAGAATTTTAGCCCTCTTGATAAAGATGAAGTATCAAATGATTGAGGTCTAAAAATAAGTTCCTACTGTCCTTATTAGTAACTCAGTTTTAATATTTATTTCTCATACATTATAATGCACTTACTATATTAGCTAAGGAACTGATTATTTTGTTGTTGTTTTAATTCTATGTATTTTATGTGTATATGTGTTTTGCCCAAATGTATGTTAAGTGTACCCATGTCATACAATGCCTCTAGAGGCCAGAAGAGTGTTGAATCTGGAACTGGAATTTTGAATCATTGTTAGCTGCTGCTATGTGGGTACTGGGAACTAAACCTGGATCCTCTCCAAGAGTAGCCAGTGCTGTTAGAACTTTTGTTTTTGCTTTATTTTTATTTTATGTGTGTGCATGTATTGCCTGCATGTGTGCAAGTGCACCCGTGTCATGCAGTGCCCATGGAGGACAGAAGAGGGCATCAAATCCCCTGGAACTGGAGTTGATGGACCGTTGTTAGTTGATATGTGGGTGCTTGGAACCGAACTCAGGTCCTCTGCAAGAGCAGCCAGTGCTCTTAACTACTGAGCCATCTCTCCAGCCCAGCCAGTACTCTTAAACCCTAAGTCATCTCTCTACCCCGTTTTTTGTGTTGCTGTTGTTTTTGAGACTTGGTCTCACTATGTCGCTCTAACTGGCCTGGCACTCATGATATAGACCAAGCTGACCTGTATAGAGATAGGCCTGCCTCTGACTCTCCCCTGCTGGAATTAAAGGTATGTGTCACCGTGCCCAGCTATGATTTTTAACTTTATCTTAATGTAAAGTATTAAAATCACAAATTAAAAGAATTCAAGAATCTAGGCACAGTGGCAGATGCCTGTAATCCCAACATTTGAGAAACAGAGACAGGATCACAAGTTTGAGGCCAGCTAGGCTGCACAAAGAGAGTTTGCCTGAAAAGAAATTGCTGCAGCTAATAGCAGTGTGGTGTAACTTTTGCTTAGCTCTGAACATATCACATGTTTATCATTTGTTCACATAATCTAAGGGACCTTACAGATTAATCCACATTTATAAAGAAGTCAGAATTCACATTGTATTGGTAATCTCTATCATACTACTATTAGGTTAGCTGCAGGTACTTCTCAAAGCTAAAACATTAGAACAGAAACTTCCTTAAGAGGAGCCAGATTTGGTGATGCATGCCTGTAATCCCGGCACTTGTGAGCCTACCTCACAAGTTCATGGCCAATCTCGGATGCAGAGTTCAAGCTTGACCTGGGCTACTCTCTCAAACAAAAGATTCTCTTTACTGGGTATAGTGGCTCACACCTGTTATCCCAGGTGTGAGGCTGGAGCAGGAGGATTGCAAGGAGTTTGAGGCCAGCATAGGCTACAGAGTTAGAACCTACCTCCAAAACTAAGGGGACATTTTGGAGGTTGTTTTTCTTTTTTTGTTTTTTTTTTTTATTACATTTATTTATGTGTATATGGGGAGGAGATAAGATGGGGTAGTACATGCCAAGGTGTGTGTATGAAGAGGGAGCTCAGAGGATAGCTTGTAAAAGTCAGTCCTCTCCTTCCACCGTGTGGGTCCTGAGGATGATACTCAGGCTGTTAGGCAGAGCAGCAGGTGTTTACGTACTAAGCCATTGTTACACAGGGCCTTGTGTTTATGTTTTTGAGGCATAAGTCTCATGTAGCCCAACCAGACTGGTCTCAAACTCAACATGTAGCTAAGGCTGGCCTTGAACTGATCCTCCTGCCTCTGCCTTCCAAGCACTGGAATTACAGGCATGTAGAACTACATCTGACTAAGGAGTTGCCAAGGATGAGCAACTCTGAGAAGCCCAAACCTGTGCTCTTGGGTGGGTGTTAATTCCTTTGTGTCTTTCTCTTAACCCTAATGATTAAAGTCTATATTAAAAATCTTTATTAGAATCCCAATTCTGCTTTATATTAAAAAAGAAAAAAACCAATGGAGCACTTTTTTTTTTTTTTTTTTGGTCTTTTTTGAGACAGGGTCTCCCTGTAGCCCCAGTTGTCCTGAAGTTCTGAACTTGCTGTGTAGACCAGGCTGGTCTTGAACTCAAGTGATTCCCATGTGCCTCTGCCTTCCCAGTGCTGGAATCAAAGGTGTGCGCCACCACACCCAACTGGAGCATGTTCAATGAAAGTTAAAAATGGGATCCTTTGACTTTGGAATGTTTGATAGTTTTTACGTTAAAAATGTACCTTTCCTTTTAGCAACCTGTGATTTTTTTTCAGCTTCTTTTAACAAGCTCACTAATACCTTTTTTTCCCCCCTAGTTTGCAATGAATCCATTTTATGAACCCAATTCTCCTATTCGATCAAGTGCATTTGACAGAAAAGTTCAGTTTCTTGGGAAAAAACACCTTTTAAGCTAAATGCAGAAAACTGAAATAAACAGTATCACCACCATGAGGTGTACTCAGGAATGTATGCATTGTAAGTAACTTAATGAACTAGTTTGAAAAACTTTAACTTAAAATAGTACATTGTTTTCATGTTGCTTATCAGCATCGATATTTGCTTATGGACATTATTGTTTATAAAGAGCTCTTTAATGTTTTTATTTTGAAAGTTAGGAATAAACTCTTGACGTTTCTGGTCATGATAATTGGATCTTAAGTAACCATTGAAAAGCCAGTGTCACAGTGAAGATTTGATAGGCAGATTTAAAATTAAATTCTTCAGACACAGATGAAATTGATACCTTAGACTTAGACTTAGGCATTTAGAGATTGTTACTAGATTTAGAGATGTTACTAAAAATGTCTACTATACTGCAGTACCCAAGAAGCTGAAGTAGGAAGGCTTTGCATTGCTAAAATATTGCATGCCTGCCTTTGTCAAGCTGAGAATAGTGATCTTGCCAAATGGACCAAAGTTCCAGGCCACAGTGAAATGTATTGTCTCTGTCTCTTCATACTTATTTTGTTTCTTGTAGTAAAGTAAAGGTTTAATGAACTTCTGAATATCTGTACTTGGAAAATATTATAATGTAATTTCAGAACTGTTTTAAAATAAAAGCCTGGATTGCCCTGACATTTGCACTAAGCCTTCGGGGTGGGGGGCAGTGTACTCTCTTCTGTACTGTAAGAAAAGTTGATTTGCTGGGTCTGGTGGTGCAGGACTTTAGTCTCAGCACTCAGGAGACAGAGGTAGATGGATCTTTATGAGTTTGAAGTCACCTCGGTCTACGTGGCGAGTTCCAAGTCAGCCAGGGCTGTGTGGTGAGAGCGTCTCAAAAAAAGAAAGGAAAAAAAAAAGGAAAGGAAAAAATGAGGGAGAGAGAGAGAGGAGAGAGAGAGGTGTTGATTTGACTGTACTACTTATGCATGGAAAAGCAAGGAGCACAAGCTGGGATTTTCATTGAGCAGGAAGAATTTTGTTACACACATTCTAACTTTTGAGCAAGCACTTCTTTATTTGTATCCTTATATGAAGTTGTTGCCATTACTACTCCGTTTGATTTCTTAAATAAAGATTTATGTCAAGGTTGTAGAAATTTGATGTCTAATTTTTTAAAATTCTCTATTTATTCCATGCCCCCCAGTTCATATCCTCTATTATTTTTTCTTATAGCCTATTTGAGTATCAATTGCCTATAATTCCTCAGCTAGGGGTGGGGTTTTCCTTTTTTTTTTCCTTAGTGTACTTTTTTAGTGAATTTTTGTGCATTTCATACAATATAACTTAATCATATTTACACCTCTCCCCCCAAATAATTTCATGCATTCTGTCATATATGTTGATCTTTTGTATCCTGATGTCCTGTTCTGCAAGTTCATCCAGTGGCATCTAGTCAGCTTCTCTACAGTTACTCCTTTAAAGAAGATCAGCTCTCTCTCATCTATCAGTAGTCAGTTGCCAATTAGTTCCTTGGCTAAGATGGGCCTGCTGCCCATTTCCCCGGTTCTAACACTGTGTTTTTGTCTAAGTGAGTCAGCATGGGTCTTGTGCATGCTGTCATCATTGTTGCAGTTCATAGGAGCAAGTACCCAGAGGCTGGGAAGACTTTTTCCTTATGTTTACTCACCAACCATGGATCTTAAAATCTTTCTGCCCCCTCATTAACAGTGGTCCCTGAGTCATAGGTGGGTGAGGTTTAATATAGGAGTCCTATCCAGGGGGATACACTCTACAGTCTTTTGTTTTCTACACCTTGACCAGTTGTGGCCTTCTGTTTTCATTGCCCTTTGTTGCATGAGAGGTGAGAGGATGTATTAGTATTCTCTCTACCTCTATTCCATGAGCATTAAATGGTATAGAGGTTCCATTGTAGATGTGTCACGTAGGACTGAGCATCTCTCAGACACATATTTTCTGTGTTTGACTAGTTGTGGAACTCTGTAATTGTCTCCATCTGTTGCAAAAAAGAAGCTTCTTTGATGAGTGGTATATGGTATACTTCTCCGTACATCTAAGGATCCATATTTAGCATACAGTAAGAAATTACATTTGTTTAAGAATATGACAGAGATACAGTTTGCTCTAGGATCTGTGACCTCTCCAGCCATGTGTTTTTGGCTGTGTTTACATTGCCTCAAAGATAGCTGTTGATTACCCCCAAGATAAAAGTACCACTACTGCACTGCTGTACTCTGTTGTGCCGGTCATTATAGTTATTAAGCTTTAAAGCTGAGGTTGGACCGTTGATTGATGTTTCTCCCTTAGCAGCTTGCATAGTATCCTCTAATACTGTGAGAGCTAGTGTTCAGGGAGGAGGCTTCCATGTTGGTTCCAGCTCCATTGCTCCAAGCCGTGTGTCTGAAATATGTCCTGTCTTTAGCAGTAGGGTCTTACCTTCAGTTTCTGGGAGGTACTCAATGGCTGAGGCAATAGCCTGTGTCCCTAACTAACTTAAAGGGAGGTTTCTCCTGTCTGGCTCTGTGTTTCTTGTTATATAGCTTCCAGTTATACACATGCTACACTTATGTTCACATACTGTCTGTGTATTTTTCACATACAGGTTTTTGAGCTAATATATTTCCCTGTGCTTTTTCACTCCATCTGAGTTTATCTCTCCTCTCACCTTGCATAACCTCTTTTCTCCCTCCCTAAATTACCCCTATTTTTGCCTTGATAATAACTATCTCCTATTAGCCCCCTTCTCTTGAGCTCCTTCTTCCCCTTTACCCCATGCTTCGTTGTATACCCTTCTCTTCTCCCTTCCCAGTTGAGTACTCCCATTTTCCCCATTTCCCTCTTAGTAACATCTATTTCCTACTATCCCCCTCTCTCAGGTTCTTTCTTTGCCTTTATGTCCATGGTTCCTTTCCATTTTTCTGGCTTTTGTAGTTACATAAGGATATATACTCACAAATAAGGATTTGATGCTAAGATACACTAATGAAGGAGAATCTATGTTGTTTGTTTTTCTTAGTCTGTGTTACTTCACTTAGAATAATAGTTTCTAGTCCTGTCCATTTATCTGCAAATGTCAGGATTTTGTCTTTACTGCTGAATAGAACTCCATTGTGTAAATGTACCACCTTTCCTTTTTCTACTTGTCAGTTGAGGGACATTTAGGTTGTTTCCATTTTTTAGCTTTTGTGAAAAAAGCAGCAACAAACATGGATTTACTGGTATCCCTTTGGCGATATGATAAGGAGTGGTATAACCGGATCATATGGTAGATTAAGTTTTAGTTTTTTAAGTGTCCTCCCCACTGCTTCCATAGTGGTTTTATGAGTTTGCAGTCCCACCAACAGTGAATGAGCATTCCCCTTTCTCCATATCCTCTCTAGCATTTCATGTCTTTTATTCTCTTGATCTTAGCCAGTCTGACTGGGGTAAGATAAATATTAAAAGCACATTTGATTTGCACTTCCCTAATTACTAAGGATGTTGAGCATTTTTAAAATAGTTTCTTAGCCACTTTTATTACTTCATTTGAGAACTCTTTCAGGTCCTTAGCCCATTTTTTTATTGGATCATCAAAAAGTTTCAAGTTTCATATTGAAGTCTTTGATCCATTTGGAATTGGCTTTTGTGCAGAATGAAAGGTAGAGTCTAATTTCATTCTTCTTCAGTTGGAGATCCAGTTTGGTCAGCACCATTTGTTGAAGATGCTGTCTTTCCTCCAGTGTGCATTCTTGGTGCCTCTGTTGAATATCAGGTGGCTGAAATTACATGCACTCATGCTTGGATCAACTTGTTTTTATGCCAGTACCATGCGGTTTTTATGACTATAACTCTGTAATATATTTTGAGATCTGGTATGGTAATTCCCCCAGCATTGCTCTTTTTGCTCACGATTGTTTTGGCTATCTGGGACTTTTTGTGATTCCATAGGAATTTTAGGATTTTTTTTCTAGTTCTGTAAAGAATATCATGGGGGTTTTGACTGGTGTTGCACTGAATCTGTAGATTGCTTTTGGTAGGATGGTCATTTTTACAATATTAAATGACCACGAGAGCATGACCATGAGCACTAGAGGTTCTTCCATCTCCTAGTGTATTCCTCTATCTCTTTCTTCAAAGATTTAAAATTTTCTTTGTAGAGTTCTTTAATGTCCTTTGTTAGGTTTATTCCTAGATTTTTTTTTTTGAGGCTATAGTGAATGGGAGGGCTTCAGTGAACACTTTCTCCAATTGCTCGTTATTGGTATATAGAAAGGCTACTGATTTTTTGTAAATTGATTTTGTAACCTACCACTTTGCTGAAAGTATTGACCATTTCTAGCAGCTTTCTGGTGGAATTTTGGGGATCTCTTAACATATTGTATCATCTGCAAATAGGGATAATTTGACCTCTTCTTTTCAAATGAATACCCCTTTAATTTCCTTTTCTTGTCTTATTGGTGTACCTTATTTTCAAGCGCTGTATTGAAAGGGAGTAGAGATAATGGATAGCATTGTCTGGTTCCTGATTTAAATGGAATGCTTCTAGTCTTTCTCCATGTTGGCTGTTAGTTTGTTGTATATAGCTTTAATTTTATTGAGGTATGTCCCCTCCAGTTCAGTTCCCTATAGGACTTTTAACATGAATGCATGTTGAATTTTGTCAAAGGCTTTTTCTATATCTGTGAGAGGACCATGTGATTTTTGTCTTTAAGTCTACTCATATGATTTGTTAAATTTCCTGACATATATATTGAACCATCCCTGTATCTCTGGAATAAAGCCAATTTGATCATGGTGAATGTCTCTTTTGTATGTCTCTGTGCAATTTGTGAGTATTTTGTTGAGAATTTTTTCATCTGTATTCAGTAAGGATATGGGTCTGTAGTTTTCCTTTTTTGTTGTGTCTTTATCTGGTTTTGGTTTAATAGTGATTCTGGCTCCATAGATGGTGTTTTGGCATTTTAATAATTTAAGTAGTGTTGGTTGTATATCTTTTTTAAATGTCTGGTACAGTTCTGTGAATCTATCTGGAATTTGCATCCTTTTAGACAAAAGGTTTTGTATTGCTGTTCCAATTTGCTTATTTATTATGGGTCTATTTAAACTGTTGATCTTTTCTCTCTTTTTTTTTAGCTTTGGTGGTTTCCATGAATTTAGAAAAATATCCATTTCTTTTAGATTTTTTAATTTAATAAAGTATAGGTTTGTAAAGTATTCCCTTATAATATTCTGGATTTTTTGGTGTCTCTTGTGATGGTTCCCTTTTGTTAATTTGGATTTGCTCTTTCTTTTGTTTATCTGGGCTAAGGGTCTGTCTATGTTGTTTATCTTTTCAAAGAACCAGCTCTTAGATTCATTGATTCCTTGTATTGCTTCCTTTGTTTCTCTTTCATTAATTTTTTTCACTGATTTTTATATAATTTCTTTTTGTCTAATAGGTTCGAGTTTGATTTATTCTTGCCTTTCCAGAGTCTTGAGTTGTACTGTTAAATCATTTATGTGTCCTCTTATTTTTTAATCTTGGCACTTAGAGGTATAAACTTTCCTCTTAGGACTGCTTTTAAAGTGTTGCAGAGATTTTGTTGTATTATTTTCATTTATTTCTAGGAATACTTGTATTCTTCTTAATTTCTTTGACCCATTCATCATTCAGGAGTGTGTTGTTTAATCTTCATGAGTTCATGTAGGAGCTTTTATTGCTTTTGATTTAAAGCTTTACTGTTTTGTGGTCTGATAGAACACATAGAATTATTTCCTTTTTTTGTATTTTTTAAGGTTTGTTTTGTGCCCCTATATACAGTCAGTTTTAGAGAAACTTTCATGGGCTGCTGAATAGAAAGTGTTCCCACTGCTTGAGTAGAGTAATTGGTAGATGTCTATTTGATCCTTTTGATGTATGATGTCATTTAATTCAGATGTCTCTCTGTTTATTCTTTGTCTAGTTGACCTGTCTTGGAGATAGTGAGGTGATGGTCACCAACTATTTCTGAGTTGGGGTTAATCTGTGTCTTAAAAGTCTATACTACTGTTTTTATGAAATTGGGTACACCAGAGTTTGGTGCGTATTTGTTCATGATTGTAATATATTCTTGGTCAGTTGTTCCTTTGATCAGAGTGAAGTGACCTTCTTTGTCTCTTCCAATTAGTTTTAATTTGAAGTCTATTTTGTTAGATATTAGAGTTGCAACACCTGCATGTTTCTCAGTGCCATTTGCTTGAAATATTTTTTTCATCCTTTTACCCTGAGGTAATGCCTATCCTTGAAAGTGAGGTATGTTTTCTTGCAAACAGCAAAAAGATGGATTTTTGTTTCCTAATCCATTCCTCTATATTTTGACTGGGGAGTTGAGGCCATTGATAAATAAAGTTATAAGTGAAAGATGTATATTGGTTACTGGCATTTTTAATTGGTTAATGCTATTTTATTTTGTTTGTGCTCTTGGTTCTATTTTGTGTTTCCATAATTATACCTTCCTTTGTTTCCTTTCTGTAACCTCTTAGGTGTAGTCAGTCCTGTCTTTGGTCCTTTCTATTGCTTCAAGTATTCTATGTAGGGGTAGTTTGGGGGACATGAGTTCTTTCACCCTTTTTGTGTTACGGAAATTTTTGCTTTCCCCTTTGAATGTGATAGATAATTTGCTGGGTAATCTGGGTTGGCATCCATGGTCATTTAGAACTGGGAATACTTTGGTCCAGGCTGTACTAACTTTCATAATTTGCATTGAAAAGTCTGCTGTGGGACTGGAGAGGTGGCTCAGAGGTTAAGAGCACTGTCTGCTCTTGCCAATGATCTAGGTTCAATTCCAAGCACACATGGTGGCCAACAACCATCTATAACTCCAGTTCTAGGGGATCTGATACCCTCTTTTGATCTCTGCAGGCAGTACACTCATACACATGAAAAAATAAAAATAATAAAAAAAATTTTTAAAAGAAAAGTCAGCTGTAATTCTGATAGGTTTTCCTTTATATGTAACTTGTTTTTCTCTAGCAGCTTTCAGTACCCCCTCTTTGTTCTGTATATTTATTGTTTTTATTACAATATGCAGTAGAGAGTTTCTTTTCTGGTCCTGTCTAACTGGTATTCTGTGTGCTTCTTGTATCTCTATAGGTATATCTTTCCTTAATATGGGAATTTTTTTTTAATACTGAGCGAGATGCACGGAGGAACATAGTGATAGTCGAATTAGGAATCCTGTTTTTTTTAATATCTGGCCGTCAGAGAGGGGGCTAATCCCAAAAGAACTCTCAACCTTGAAGAGAGGTAGGGCAGGGTTTATAAAGCTTAAAATCACAACTACATCATGTCAGGGGCAAAGCCAATAACCATAGTCACATCAGATCACCAGAGTTACACCACACCAGAATCAGGTCAGTTAACAAAGTTTCAATTAGGAAAAAACAAGTTTTTCAGATTTGTAGAAACAATGGGCTCCATGGAGATGCAGGTTCGTCTGGGAGGGAGGACATTCTACCTGACTACTTGTGTTTCCCATTACTGTAGAAACAGTGTACTTACTGAAACTATCTTCATGAGACATTCTGCCTGGCTGACTACAGTGGAATGACTGGGCAAAAGCATGAGGTAGAGCAAAGTCAGCTACAAAAAAAATGTAGTTTGTTTTACCCTTTTATTTCCTTCTGGTCTTATGACAGAGTCAAAGCTTTGATTCAATATCTTCAGGTGACAGGAGGTTGTACTGGACTGTCAGGTACACTAATTTGACAGAAGCTGTCTGTTTCATAAAGTTTAACAACCAGTTAATTAAGCAAGACCCAATCATTGGACCCAGGAAGAGAAAGACAAGAGGTCGTATTGGGCCTGGAAACAAGGTAGTCAGCTATGAATTCCAGTCAAACCAGTGATGTAACCAGGAACTGCTGTCCTCTCCTTTCAGAGTAGGTGGCAGGAAGTAGAAGAGGGAACCAGGAGGATGTCTCAGACATTAGAATGGACTGTAGCCTGAACTTTGTTAGAGAGACTGGAGGGAGTTCAAGAGAGATTTACCAGTAATTTTTCAGGATAGGGTCCCTTAGTCTAGGTAGTAGGGGAGGGGACCTTCTGAACTTAATCTTATGAGGTGTGAAACCCATTTTATATGGAATACAGCTAAACCAGAGGAGGAGGACCAAGGGAGGCAGTTTTCACCAGTCTCTAACAATTGAGAGAGGCAGCTCAAACCTAGGAATTATCTCATTTAGACTTTACCATCGTGAGGGAAAGGCCTCCATCCAATTGGAGAATGTGTCCACAAATACCAGAAAGTAGTTCTATCACTTTGGTGGGACCCAGGTGGGTCATCTGATGAAGCTAGTTCACAAGGAGGTATCCAAGGGCTATAAGGAAGGATAATTCTGAAATCTGACAGGGTCAGTATCCCATGGGGTCTTTTTTTCATTTCCCGGGAACTTGAGTGTCTCAACAGGGAGTCTGGAAGCCCAATGGGCCACTTGACCTTCTGCTGTAGAAGTGTCAAGAGTTCTCTTTCCTAGTACATGAAAGGGTGGCAAAGGCACATCTGCCTGTTCACCCATTTATCCTTTTCACATTGTAGAGCCTGAGTGAGGGCAATCAGTTCAGCCTTTTGTGCGGAGGTACACTGGGAAAGGCTTGGGCCCAGATGACATCCGTTAGGTGGTCTAGTAGCTTCAGCCTTCTGGGTCCCCTCTGTCACAAAAAACTGTTTCAATCCATGAACATGAAATCTGCCTGAGGTAAGGGATTATCTCAGAGGTCCAGGTGATGAGCCTGGGGGGTGTCCAGCAAATCCTTACGGGCACGTAGGGGTATTTCCTAGGGGTTTCTCCAGATTATCAGGCATCAGTGTTATTGAGTTGAGGCTCTGAATGGCTGAGAAGGTGAGATGGGGCTGATCAAGGAGCAGACTCTGGTACTGTGTGATGTAGGCATTTGACATCCATCAGCCATTTACTCCCAGGAGGAGGGTCTCTAATGCATGGGGAGCTGTTATGGGTAAGTTTTGATCCAAGGTGAGCTTGTCAGTTTCTTTTAGCAGTAGGGCAGTGACTGCTATGGCTCATAGACAGAAGGGCCATCCCGAAGCTTCTAGGGCTAGGCACTTGAATAAGTAACAGATCTTTTTGCCAAGGTCCCAAAGTCTGAGTAAGCACACTTTTTGCAATCCCCTGGGCTTCAGGGATGAAAAGGTGGACATTAGGAAAGGTCAGAACTGGGGCTTGCAGTAGGGCCAAGCCCATTGGAAAACCTCTTCCTTTATATTAAAGGCTGGTCCCCAGTTGTGGCTGAGTAGAGGGGCCTTGCTATTTCAGCAAGCCTGGGATTAAAAGTTGGCAATATCCCTCTGTCCCCAGAAATTTGTGTACCTGTTTTTTTGTTTGTTTTTATTTTTGTTTTTGTTTTTGTTTTTAGTTTGGGTATGGGGATCTAAAGAATGGGTTCCATCCTGGCTGACTGCAGCAAGGGTCCTCTTACCTTGATAGAGTTTGTGCCTGAAGTAGGAGACTTTATCTGACAAAGTTGGGCTTTCTTCACAGAGACAGGGTACCTCAAGGCCTGGAGCAGCTGGAGCAGTTCTCAGGTGTGTCTTGTAGGCAGGTGATTGGATCAGCAGCAGCTAGCTATCAGGAGGTCATCCATAAAGGAGCAGTCAGGATGAGAGGCTCTGAAGCTTGTCAAGTCTTTTTGAAGGGATTCCCAGAACAGCAAAACAGCGTGGGGGGATTTTGAACAAAGGCCAAATTTAGAGCTTAGGTGTTTTCTAAGGTCAGAGGATCAAATGGACTCCTTAGGCCCCGAAGAACCTCTGTGGTTTTAGATAGGACCTGAGGCTTTTAAAGAAAACAGGGAAGTGACCAGATGCAGGGACCCCAGGGTTACTGACTGCAGCCAGGGGCCATTGGGACTTAGAGGCCCTCAGCCCTTAGGAAGGAAGAGAAAAAGGGAGAACAATTACTCAGTATTTTTTTCATTTTAATATTCCCCAGATCCATTTATGGGAAATGTGAAGAGGACTGGGAAAACAGCTGGGGTGGAAAGGAAGGGACAGCAAAGGTGGTCAGAGATCTTCCATGTTATCCGATTCCATGGCTTTTCATAGTCCTGATCAGGCCAGCAGGACTATGATGTAAGAAAGTCTCTGACAAAGAACAGGTGGAAGCATCCAGTCCCCAAGATCAGAAGATGAGTGGGTACAGGAAGGCAGAAACAGCACTGTTCCTTGGTTCACCTAGTAAGGAGATTTATTTACAGTCATTTTTAACTTTTGTTTTTACTGGCATATATTTTATGTAATGGTTACCATTGATGTGAATTAGTCACTATTATAAAGCTGGCATGGTACGGGGCATTAGTCCTCCCCCTTTCTTTTAAAGAATTAACCTCGTTTTAACAAACATTTTGTAGTCAAGAGTTATTCTTTTTTTCTTATATGAAAAATCCAACCAAAATTAAACCAAAGCAATAAAGTTTACATTGTCTCTGGGCTTTGATAATTTACTATATATCCTTCAGTTGAACTTTTCCTGTCTCTTTTTATATTGTGGTAAAAATCAGACATTTTTATTTTAGATAAACCTTTTTTTTCTTAATTTTTAGACAACTTTAAAACTTGAGGCTTTTCCCATATCTATCCTTCCATGTGCAGATCCCAAGTATACCAGTCTTAACTATTTCTGTTCTCCTTGAGCTCCTGAGCATATCTGAAGATGGAGGGGGAGGAGAAATAGACATTCTAAGCTGATAAAAAGTGAGTGCACTCCTTTTTTATTTTCAGCAATAAGGCAGAGTAGAACAGCATTTCTTTAGGAACATTCATCTAGAAATAAATAACCCACGCCCTTGGAAGTGCAGAGAAAGGGGTACACGGAAGAGGGTCATAGAGAGTTCAACCACCTGTCCTAACATCCAGGAACACTACTTTCAGAGAGAAGAGAAATGAGTCCCAGACAGGAAGTTCAGCCTGACTGAAACCCTTTCATTTTACCCTTCATTTTATCAGCACAGGCAGGTGACAGGCTTCAGTGGGCAATGTCCTGGTTGCAAGTCGTGAGCTGCATTCCATTCCCTACCCCTTTTCCCCCATAGTAGAGGACCTGGAGAGACAGAGAAGACACTGAGAAACAACTTCAGGCTTTTCAAACATCAGCCAAAACTGGAGCCACAGAGAAAAGACCTGTGGATCTTTCAGTGCAGAGAAAAACCTCGGAGAAAAGTTCTGGGTATAGAGAGATGATGGGCCATGGGGACAGGCCTAGGCAAAGGGGAAAGGGAGTGCCCCAGGCATGGAAGGGGGGTGCTAGCTAGAATAGAGAGAATAGAAAGCTACAAAGCATCCACAAGCCTGTCAAAACAGAGAGGTGTAAAGCAGTTGCAGGAGGTAGTCACAGAGTCTACCAAACCTCCTAATCTCAGAGGGCAGGCTGGCTCCCTTATCCCCAAGGAGAATCAGGGAAGAAGGAAAAGAGGAAGGTCACAGGGTAGTAGTTGAAGCTAACAAGGACATACTCTAATTCCATGCAGATAAGACAAAGACAGGACCCTCTGGATAGCTTCTGTCCAGAGCAGAACTCACTTTGACTGCCCAATCACTCATTCAGTCACAGAATTATTCATATACACAAAACAGACATGAAAAGAGACCATAGTAACCAGTTTCCAGTGGTACACCAGTTTACCAGACGACTTCAGCCAACATCTTGACTATAGAGAAAGGTCAAGGGAGGTTCTTCATCAAGATCACACTCCCATTATTAAATACTAGAATTAAATACTAGAATGGAGCTCCAAACTAGAAATAGCAAAACTTACCTCCTAGAAGGAATCAATTAGTTTTGATTTGGGGGTCACTCAGCACTCATTCCAGGACTCTACAGCTCAGATGTTAAGGGGCCCTGGAAAGTCTTTTCTTCAAGCCAGGAAGATCTGGAGTGAGGCTGAACGCCAAGTGGCAATATTGTGGAGGCCTCGAAATGTAATACTGAGTGAGATGGACAGAGGAACACCACATGGGAATGGTAGAGTCCTATATTAATGGCTGAAAGGCATAGAGGGTGCTAATTCCTGAAAGAACTCTCGACCCTAAGGAGAAGCAGGGCAGGGAATTACATCATGCCGGGGGCAAAGCCAGTAACCATAGTTACACTAGACCAGGGGTAGGTCAGTTAACAAAGAATTTGTAGTTGACAAAAAGTTCTAATCAGGAAAAAACAAGTTTCTCAGAACTATAGAAACAATGGGCTGGGTATAGCTGGGAGGGAGGACATGCTGTCTAAATGGACTCCCTAGCTACTTGTAAGTTTTCCAGTATTGTACAAACAGTGTATTCCCTCAAATTACCTACATAAGACATTCTGCCTGGCTTGGCTGCAGTGGGAATGGCTGGGCAAAAACCCAGGGTAAAGCAACAGTCAGAGAGAACAAAATGGAGTTAGTTTTGCCATTTCAGTTTTCTTCTATAATCCTGTTGAAGATCTGGTCAGTGCTACTGACCTGAGATTCTCCTCTTTCCCCTATACCTATCATGCATAGATTTGCTCTTTTCATGGTGTCCCGTATTCCTGTATATTCCATTCCTGTGGGTTTTTTTTTTTAATTTTTCGTATTATTTGCTTGAGCAGTGCATTGCTTCAACTTTGTCATCCAGTCTTGAGATTCTGTTTTCCATTTCATTTATTGTGCTTGTGAGGCTTCCTCCTGTTGTTTCAAATTAACTTACTGAATTTTTCAATTCCATCTTCATTTTGGCTTGGATTTTCTTCAATATTTCTATCCCCTTTGTGAATTCACTTTTCAAGGCCAAAACTGTTTTTGTCATTTCATTCAGGGGTAGGTATAATTTGTATTTTCTTGAGCTTCAGTCAGATGTTTGTTTCTATCCTCTTTGAGTTGTATGTTAAGTTCTTTGATCACGTTTATGATTGTTCTTTTAAATTCTGTGTCCTGGGGTTCCTCTGGGTGATTCTCGTTGTATTACACCTGTAGGACTGGTAGTCTCTTGTTTTTTTCATATTATTTTTGTTTTTGTATTGTCATTTGGCTATGTCTTTTGTTTTTGAGTGTCTGATAGGAAATTCTAATCTGTCTTTGCTTAGTTGAAGTTTGGTTTTGTTTCTATTGTTGATGGAGCTTGGCTATTTTTTGCTCAAGTCTGAATAGTTAGTGTGTGCTTCAGGTTTTCGCTTTTCATATTTTTTATTGGTGAGACAGGATGGTTCCAAGATGATTAGTAAAGTACTCTCAAGAGTAGTATGCAGGTCTTTGGCAGGTACATCAGGAGGGGGACCAGGCAATGGTGGAAACAGCCTGGAGAAGGTCTAACAAACTAGGCTTAGTAGGTGTGGGCCCTGAAGCTGGAGAATGCACCTGTTTTGGGTTCAAGGGATCAGAACACAGTGGACAGGGTCTGGGTAGGAGACTAGTCCAAAGGTTTGAGGCAAAAAGAGCAGGAGTGAGCATAGGCCCATGGCTGGAAGTGGCATAGCATGGGGAAAGAGAATGGAGCTGCTCAGGGTGCAGCAGAGTCAAGCGTCAGTGGACCAGGTCCTACTTACCAGGGTAGTAGGCAGGTCTGTGGCAGGCAGGCATATCAGGAGGGGTGCCAAGGACAAGGCAGGATTCAGGACAGCCTGTGGAGGGTCTAACAAAATAGGAAGAATAGATGTGGATCCTGAAGCTGGAGAATACAGCTAGTGTGGGTGCAAGGGATCAGAATGCAGTGGGTACGGTCTCGTTTAGGAGGGTAGTCCAGAGATCTGGGGTGGAAGAGCAAAAGTGGGCCTAGACCCAAGGTTGAAAGGGGACAGCACATGGAGAGAGAATAAGGCTGGAATTTCTTGCCCACTTGCTCCCTCCATGCTGGGCCTTTGTCTGGCTTGTACTTTGCATGGTGTCACAGACACTGTGGGTTCATATTTATACCTGCTCTGTTGTGTCCAGAAAAGTTTCCTTATATTCACTTACCACCTTTGGCTCAAAAGCTTTCTACCCTTACCCCCTTTCTGCAAATCACTATCTAATTTTAAAGTACAACCTAACACCAGTACTGTTTTAATTTCATTTCCCTGCTTAAGTCTGCAAACTAATGTGATTCTTCTGAGCCCATTAGATCAAATCACCTCTGAGTAGATGTCAAAGGTACTCATGTAGAAATCTAGTACTTGAGGCTGGAATGCTTATGGATTAAAAACACATACTGCTCTTACAGAGGACCCAAGTTCAGTTCCCAGCACCTACATCCAGTAGCTCACAACTACCTGTAACTCCAGCTCCAGGGGAAACTGATGCCCTCTTCTGGCCTCTGCCAGGCACTGTATTCGTGTACATATTCCCATACACATAATTAAAAGAATAAAAATTGTTAAAAAGAGATGTAGTACTTTGAGCCACACTATACACTTGCCCCATGCTTAAAGAACATATAACCCTCAGGGCTAGAATTCCAGCCAACCAGTAGCAGCATTGCATTACAGGCAGCAAGTCACAGGATTGAGACTTGGGTTCTGCCCCTGGCTTAGCCAACAAAGGTACCTTGCAAATATTAGCCTTTTTTCTAGGCTTGTGAGGGCAAGATAGTGACTAGATCTATATACTCTGTGTGAGTACATTATGAAAGCTAAGTGCTAATTTTCATGTATGACTTTGTCAGTGAGGTATCTCAAAGGAGTGGAAGCCAGCAATGACTGGGACCTCATGGAAAAGCAGCTTTCCAGGCATAGGTGCCTAGAGAAAGCACTGGGATGATAAGCTAGAACTGGGACCTGTATTAGGGATAGAATATTAGGAAAATGATTCTGACAAAGCTTGGATTTGCTAGGTGTTTTCCAACTAGACGTGAAAATGCATACATCTCATTTTGTCCTGTCTGGGGCTGGAAAATTCCTAGGATTCTCCACTTTGCATCTATGGTTCTGATAATGTAGATACTATTTTATATGTTAAAAATATAACATAGATAACTTGTAAGTCTATACTATCCCTGTGTTCTTGAACTTCTCAGACTCCAATACTTCCTAGTTGACAATCCATAGCATTCCAGAAATCACAGACAGGTCAGACCCCACCTTTCAGTCCATTTTTCTACTTAACACTTTACTGCCATTGAAAAGGACTTGTGTTCTGATGTCCTTAGAGTAATATTAAAACGAGGTAGTATAGAAATATAAAAAGCAAGGTTTTTAGACAAGGAGTCTTAGACAAGGGATGCTTATATTCAACTGGGGACTTCTCAGAATGGTAAAGTAGCAGAAATATTGCTATTTCAGTGGTCAAATGCACCATTATGTGTTCTCCAAGTTCAGTAATGTGCCTTTTACTTAAAACTGAACTCCATCTCAGAAGGTTCTGCATTCATACACAGCTTACCCATAGCTAGATGTAACTACTACAGTGAATGTCAAAGACACCGTATGGTGACTCCAGTACCATCAAGACCTCCCTCCCTCTGGTCAGTGAAGCCTGGCACAGTTCCTCCCATCCATCTGCTTTCTTCCTGGGCAGCTGCTTGTGACCACTCCTGCTGCCACACCACCTGCTTTGCTCCCTACCTATCTCTTAGTTTCCCATATTGCCCATCCTTTGTCAGTAATACCAGCCATCAGAGCACCTGACTTTCTTCAAAAGAAATCCTGCCTTCAGCTATCTTTTGCTTTTCCATCAAAGTTAGTTGCAGTTCAAAGGCCAAAGCTATCCCATAAGGTTTTGTTCCTCCTCTTCTCTTGGTTCTTACAGTTTGGTGCCATGTTTGGTAGGTTAGCCTTTTAACACAGTGTGAAGCTTGGTATTCTTCCTTCAGCAGTTCTCTGCAGACCTCAGAATCTTTGATCACTTTTTGCTGCTCAGATTTAGACCTTTTGAAAACCAACTAATGGGGCTGGAGAGATAGCTCAGTGGTTTAAGAGTGCTGACTACTCTTTCATAGGTTCCCAGCACCTATGTTAGGTGGCTCACAACTGCCTGTAACTCCAGCTCCAGGGGAACCTGATGCCCTCTTCTGGCTGCTGGGACACCCACACGTATGTGGCATATACACACACATAAATAATATGTTTTTTAAAGACAACAAATCGAAATCCTTCAGTAGTTAACTGAAACTTTTTTTGTGTGTTTTTGCTTGTGGGTTTTTTTTTTTTGAGACAGGATCTTTTTGTAGTTCCAGCTGGCCTGGAACTCTGTAGACTAGGCTGCTCTCAATCTCAAGAGACCCGCCTACCTCTGCCTCCCAATTGCTAGGATTAAAGACATGTGCCACCAAACTTGATTTGAAAAGATTTCTTTTATGATTTATTTTTATTTTATGTGTATGTTTTGCCTACATGTATGAATGTGCAACACATACATGCCTGAGACTCTAATTAAACCAAAAAGTAAGAAGATGGAGCTCAGATGCCAAGGTATTCAATCTAAACAAATACCAAAAATAATAAGAGCATTGCATTCTTGAACTCTCAGCAGCTACGATTATCTGCACAAGACCTGCACAAAATTGGGCCTGCTGACATTCCATCAGAGATGAGCTCAAGAGGCCCTACCTCTCCCTGAGGAATCTATAGGTGATTAACAGTTACAAGGAGGGAAGGCCTTATTAACCCCCCCCCCAATATATAGGCAGTTAATAGTTACTAGGGAGAGGAGCTCATGAGGCTCTACCTCTCCCCTGAGGATCCATAGGCAGTTAATAGTTGCTTAGGATGGAGGAGCTCATAAGACCCCACCCCTTCCTGGATATTTATAGGTAGTTAATGGTTCCTGGGAGAGAGGGGACATACTTTCCTCAGTGGTGTAGTCTCTAGTAAGGTTGCCCGTGCTCCTATAGATAACCCTAATCCATCCTCCAAAACCGTAATTAACTCTGTGTGTGTGTGTGTGTGTGTGTGTAAATGAAAGGTATAAACATTCCTATAGGCTTGTGTCGCCCCAAAACTCATTTTGAGACTATAACTCCCCAATACCTCTGTGGTGGTCAGTGTTGTCAACTTGGCCTAATCTTGACATAATCTACAATCACCTGAGAAGAATCCCTCAGTGAGGGATTGTGGGGAACTATCTGATTATATTAAATGAGGTCGGAAGACCCACCCACTGTGGGAGGCACCATTCCTTAGGGGATTTGAGAGTGGAGAAAGCAAGCTGATCACAAGCATGCATGCATAAATTCACTGCTCTTTTCTTCTGACTGTGGAGATAATGGGACCAGCTCCCTGAAGCTCTTTGCCATTGAACTTCCCTGCCATGAAATTGAAACTGTGAGGTAGAATAAACTTTCTCCCTTAGGTTGCTTTTGTCAGAGGGTTTTATTACAGCAATGGGAAAGAAAATAAGACCACCTCAGATTGTGACTATATTTAGGCCAGGGCCTTTGAAAGCTGACTAAACTGAGGTCATTTGCATGGGACCAAACAACTTGGTCAGTATTCTGAGTTCAAGGCCAGCCTAGGCTTCATGAAACCCTGTTATCATACACACACACACACACACACACACACACACACACACACATACATGTAGTGTGTGTGTGTGTTATATCACTGTAACAGACTTTGAATTGCCCTAAATTTACATTTTTATTACATATATGAGTGTTTTGCCTGTGTTTATGAAAGTGCACCCATGTCATACAATACCCACCAAGATCAGAGGTACTGGATCCTCTGGAACTGGAGTTAAGGGTGGTTGTTAGCCACCACGTGAGTGCTGGGATCCAAACCTGGGTCCTCTGCAACAGCAGCCAGTGCTCTTATCCACTGAGTCATCTCTCCAACTCCTGCCCCAAATATAAAATATTCCCATATGACAGAACTGTCCCTCACATTAGGGAATTACACTTTCAAAAGCTTAAGTTTAGTGCAATGATTTGTTCCCTCAGTAGTTTCCAATGTGTGGAGTTTTCCACATTCTACCCTCCTGCCTAGCAAGCCACACCTCTACTCTTTAATAAGCCCACTGAGGGGTGGAGATTTGGCTTAGTGGTTAAGAGCACTTGCTGCTGTTGCAGAAGACCTGGGTTCAGTTCCCAGCACCCACATGGTAGTTCACAACAGTCCATAACTCCCAATTCCAGTTCTGACACACACCTTCCTTCATCTGGTCTCTGTGAGCACCAGACATGAATATGGTACACTTATATACATGTAGGCAGAACACACACACAGACCAAATTGTTTCTAAAAATGCTACTCCTTCACAGTGGAGAGGGTCTCATCCACATTAACAGCAATCTAGGCTTTGATTTGCTTCCACAGGACAGGACTTGTCACTGGCACCACATATGAAATAGTTATAAGACTAATTTCTAGTATTGAGTCTGGTCCCTGCTATAAGTTGTCTGTTTGAATGAAAAAATCTTGAGCACAAATTGCTGAACAGTGATAGAGAAGATACTAAGGAGATCCCTTGCAAAAACAGGTATCGTCTTTATCCTCTCACGGAAGCGCAACCCTGCGCTAAAGATGTAGCTTAGCTGGTACAGGACTTGCCTAGCGAGACATGGTAACACATGCCCGTGACCGTAAATTCCCACACTCAAGAGGTAGGGGCAGGAAAACCAGAAGTTCAAGGCCAACCTGGACTACACGAAACCATGTCTATCTTTTTAATGGAGGTACATAAAGCTAGCTCCTGTGTTAGGATTGCAGATGTGTGTGCCACACAGTTGTGGAAAGGTGAGATAGATTCTAAGATGTAGAATGAATTAAAAAGGTAAATCATCTTAAAGAGGTGAGGTAATCAAGTCAAAAAGCACTGCGATGCAAATAAATGCATTAGATTATATCTTTAATCTTATTGCTATAGGAATTTATTTCCCTGAACCAAGAATAGAATGCTAATTACATAAAAATATACACATATAAAAGTAATTCTTCATTTTCCCATGGGACATGGGAAAAACAATCCAAGTATAACCTTTAAAATGGTCCAAGTTTTTTGTATGAATTACAATTAAATTCTTGGTCGTCTTATTAGTGCTAACATTTTAAATTAAAGAATTATTAGACAACCATTACAATTTATAATGTAAGGTGCCATTACTGAGTAAATAGATTCCTCCAGAGTGAATTCGTCCCTTCTCCCACCAACTAATGAGGCAGCAAGATACGTTAGCTGAATTTTATTAGTACATCAACACTGCTGCAAAAACTAATCCTCATCCACCCTCATGTATATGTGTGTGAGTTGGTTAGAATGCTGCGACCATCTCTAATGATCAACAGCAAGACGAGTTTGACTTAGGCTTTCGGTGCAGATTGACTGTGTCTGTCTGAATGAGGTGATCTGACTTATCTTCGATAGCCAGCACTCTTCGAACTGCCTCCTCAAAAGCCGCTGCAACGTTGGTGGCATCTTTTGCACTCGTTTCAAAGTAAGGACAGTCGCCGTTGTCTCTGCACCAGGCCTGGGCTTCTTCCATAGACACCTGCCGTTCATTTATATCAGTCTTGTTGCCCAAAATCACAAAAGGAAAGGTTTCGGGCTCTTTCACATCTGCATAGTATATGAATTCTTTCTTCCAGTTGCTCAAATTCTGGAAGCTTTGTGAATCATCGACACTAAAAGTAAGCAGGCAACAGTCAGAACCTCTGTAAAACGGTGTCCTCAGACTTCGGAATCGCTCTTGACCAGCAGTGTCCCAAATCTGCATGGTCACAAAATGTCCATCAACTTCCAAATCTTTATTTAAAAACTCCACACCTATTGTGTGGAAGAGATGGGCATCAAACTTATTGGTTACATATCTGTTCATAAGAGAACTCTTGCCAACTCCACCATCTCCAAGAAGAATGACTTTAAAAAGACAAGATTTTCCTGCCATTATTAATTATATGAATTTCAACTTCAGAACCCTGTAAAATAAAGAGATACCATTACATTCCTTTACATTGGTGCAATCCTCCACACAGTTCTAACAATATCAGCACTTAAATGAAATAAAACATATAGCCCTAATTCCTTTTTGCAAAGGGAATACCTAACTAACAAGAACTTTCTAATATTTACTGTCACTTAGAGAAGTACCAGCCCAGCCAGCCCCCCTCCAACCACTACTCCTTACAAAGGCCGGAAAGGATTCACTCTTCCCTTTCCTCAGCTGACTTTTAGGCTGGACTCCAGGCAAAATCAAACCACAAAGATGGTCTGAAGCATCACTATTCAAAGCACTTCCCAGCCTCAGCCACCCCACAGTGAACATGTGCCGAGATCCCAGTGTCCACAGGTTTCTTTAACAACTTTAAACAGCCCCACTTGCCTTAGAGATTATGTTGACTGATAAAGAGATTTCTGCTACTGTCCCTTCTCTATTCAGATACAGGTGTGTTAAGCAGAAAAGCAGGGGACTTCCAGAAGCTCACTGATTGAGCTATCAATAAAATCAAGCAACCACAGGGTACACCGAGTTTACTGTCTTTGTTAGGAACATTATTATTTTGAGCTGCTAAAATCAACAGCAGCCGTGGACTTTTTCATACAAGACAGCACATTCTACTCACTTGGGCAGCAACAACTCTTAGTAAATATGAGTCCAACTCTTAGTAAATATAAGTCCACGCTCAGTGTGTATGCGCACGTGTGTGTAAGCACACATATGGAGGCCTCAGGTCAATGTTGGGGAGTTTTCCTCAATCACTCTCCACCATTTTTGGCAATAGATGGGAGGGGGAGGTGTCGTGTTGAGACAGGGTGTCTCACTGAACCTGGAGCTCCACTGCCTGACCAAACAAAAGTTTTATTCTACAGCACTATTTTTAGAAATTTTAAATTCTAGGGTCTATCATACAATTTGACAATCCCACCTAGCCTGCTAGATGTATATACCATGGAATTGTTTTAGGAATCCTTTGAGATTTATAATTTATCAAGACCTTTTAATAATTATTTTGTTTTTTTCCTAATCATGTGGTACTTCCTACTTCATGACATTATTTGGCCAAAGATATTTGGCATCTGCAAATTCCACACACCAGGAAATATTTTTGACATTCATGTTTTCTACTTGGAGACTCCTAGATAGTCCTACTTGGGAATATATAAGCTTTTGCTAAAATAATTAATATACAATGCCACTCCTATGATTCTAACCTTAGAACTGTATACAAACATACAAGATGTTGTAACTATACAAACCCTACGGCTGGAGAGATGACTCAGTGATTAAGAGCACTAGCTGCTCTTACAGAAGAACAGCACCCTCATGGTGGCTAACAACTGTCCATAACTCCAGTTCCAGAGGATGGATGCCCTCTTCTGTCCTCTGTGGGTACTGCATAACATGGGTACAGTAACATATATGCACACATAACCCTCACACACATAAAATAAAAATAAAAATTCTAACTATACAAACCCTCTTAAGTTTTCACTGCTTCCAAAGGGAAGCAAGTTTCACTCAGTCCATTCATTAACAAAATCACAGCAAACTTATGGACAATAAACATGTTCTCTGTTCATGTGTGTGTTGTATATGTGTACTACATGTGGGTAGATGCCTGCAGAGTTCAAAAGTGGGCATTTGGTCCCCTGGAGCTAAACTTACAGGCCAATGTGAGTCACCCAACAAGAACGCTAGGAACTGAACTCTAGTCCTTGTAAGAGCAAGCTCCCTTAATGGTTAAGCTATCTCTTCGCCCCTCCCTCCCTCTCTGTTCTTTTCTAAAAGAACCTTTGAAGTTTCTTTAGCATAGATTAAATGAACAAAAGCATATTCTCCAGTGTTCATTTTAAAATTTTGGTAAAAACAAATGTTATGTGAACTCTGATATTCCACAGTTGGAATGACTATTCAAAGGCAATCCATAATCTTCATCAAGTTTTACATAACAACTAAATTCTACAAATAAAATAATCAGAATAAGAAAAGCATAATACATAGGTCATGAACAAACCTTACCTTAATAGTTCAGTTTAAGCATCATTATCTGCAAAGAAAAATCAGAAAGCTCACATTAACAATGTATATTTCTTTTGATTTTTTTTTTTCTTCCCCTTCTATGGTACTGGAGATTGAACCTAAAGCTTTGTGTATGCTGGGCAAGTGCTCCACCAGTGAACCATAAATCTAGTTTTTACTTTTTGAGACAAGTTCTCACTAAATATGCCCAGGCTGGTTTTGCACTTGCTGTATGGTCCATTAAGGTCTTAAGCTTCCTCTCAGCCTCCAGAATAACTGGGATTACAGGCCTGTGCCTGTTATTATAATTTTAATTGTAAAAAGAAGAATTAAATGTGAAACAAGTATTTGACTAGTATTCGTATACATATTTAACTTAAAATACTCAAGTACCATCTATGATCTAAAAACATCTAAATCTTAAAAACATTCCTACATCAAATACTGTACTTTAATCATTGATTTGTTTCATTACATGTACATGCAGACACAACTATAAAATTATACTAAGAATCATACTTGCCTACATTTTGGGTGGCTGAGGCTAAGCATGTCCCAGAGAATAAAATAAGGACAACACAAGATCAACAGAGGGCCTCAAGAGGGAGAGACACCAATAGGATTCATAGTGGAGCGAAGGTAGGCCTGGAGGTAGCAGTATCCTGAAGCTTCTGGACAGCCAAGGCAAAAATGCAAACTCTTCTATGTGTGAACAAGAACACAATGCAAGGAGAGAGAAGGTACACCTAGTACCAAGCAAAGCCAGGGGGCACAGCCCTGTGGGTAGTTGAGCTCAGCATCCTAAAACCTCATGGGAACAGCAGTGACAGCGGTACCAACCTCTAAGATCCACTGCACACAAGTGTTTTACCACAGGGCCAGGCTCATTCAAGTATAGAAACTTTCTGTGGAATGTGGAAATGAAGTCTGTGAGTCCTTTTTTCTTTAACTGGAATTTTTTTCACTTCAACAGCTATTGACAGAACAAATTATTTGTAGGCCTCCATTAGGAAGTCAAAGGACAAATTCATTTTCTCTCTGTCTCTCAAGTGCACGCACACACACACATCACCCTTTTTTAAGGCAAAGGGCATTTTTGGGGAAGTTACATATAGCAGTCCTTAACTTACAGATTCAGTCAGTTAAAACATGAGACTTTAAAAATGCTGACATGTAGGATTAAGGATAAAAGAACAGCAGAATGACTGAGCATCATATGCCATCTACCTTGGGTCCCTCACAAGAAACTTAGCATTTCCCTGTTAGAGCCAGATTTCTAGAGAGAGGTAATATTCCATGCAAGATCACACAGCTCGTACAACAGTAAGCTATTAACATGGCACTCAGGCCAATGGCTATTTCTATTGGAACTACTTTTCCTTTTGAGGGTTTCACTGTTGTTGCCAGCTTAATGAAATCGTTTTTCATCTGTTTGCTTGAACAAATAGTGAACTCAGCAAAAACAGTATGCTAATCAACCAATATGTAGTATAAAGCACAACCGAATATGCTGCAGTTTTGATGATGCTGTTGAGACATGGTCTCATGTAGCACAGAGTGGCCTCAAACTTGCTATGTAGCTAAGAATGAGCCTGGATTTCTGAACCTCCTGTGCCTTCACCTTCTGAGAGTGGGGATGACAGGCAGATACCATCATGCCCAGTTTTATACGGTGCTAGGGATCAAGCCCAGGACTTTCTGTAGGGTCTCCCGTAGCCTCGGCCCACTGGGAGCTCACTATATAGACCAGGCTAGCCTTCATCTCTGAGATCTGCCTACCTTTGCCTCCCAAGTGCTCAGATTAAAGGCATACACTACCATGCCCAGCTTGCGTGCTGTGTCTTAAAACATGTTTTAAATAAAATGTGAGTCAAATGTTTGCAGAACTCTGAATCATCTCCACAGAAACCTACTTTCACAGGATGGGTAAAAATAGTTTTTCAACAAGTACTTGGTGAGTGCCTACTATGTGCTACACAATCAAGACGCAAACTACACAGTCATGCCCTGAGTGAGGGCAACATTAATATACACAGGGCTGGCTGTCCATTTCCTCTCAGTGAGTGAGAGGCACAGTGTACAAATTTGGAGATCCCTTAATTAGACCTAGGTATCTCATGGAGCAGTGTGTGAAGTCAGCCATCAATCAGACTTACTTTGCATATAGCATGACACTGTAGACATAAGCCAACTACTTCAACTGCTAAACTGCTGGTAAAAAAAAAAAAAAAAAAAAAAAGGCTTTACCCTGCAATACTAAACGAAAACCAGATTGTGTTACACACTGTATTAATAAGAGCCTGCACATAGGTTTCCAGTGTGGTGTGTTCCAATCAATGACAGTTTTAGCCACCTGCTGCCCTTAGGACACATCCTTAACTGACATCTGTTCTCCAAGGGAAAGGGTATCTGACTCAGGGAAGCTCAGCAGGAGGATTGCAGAGCTTAGAAGCCAGAACCAGGACAAGGGATGAATGCATGCCAAGATTCTACCAAGGAGCCCTGATGTTTGCATGGACTGGAAGACCTCAAAATAAACTAGAGAGTCAGAAGTATACTCGGGAGATGGGACTGGAGGTAGGGGACACTGGGCTGGCAATGTCTTAGAAGCCACAGAAAGGATTTCTTCCTGGACCCAAGGATTGAGGAAAGGCCCTGAGATACATTTAGCAGTGTAGACAGGATTAGAGAGAGTCTGAAAAGGTTACTGACTGCAGTAGGCAAAAAAGCTGCAAGGCACAAGAGGAGGATCTCAGAGAGAGAGAGAGATAGGATGGATACTTGACAATCCCTCTCTACTGCCAATGGTGTCAGCTGGGCTTAGGAACCAAAACTAAGGTGGTTGTGTCTCATACCTTATCCTCTAGTAAGATGTTCACCTTATGACTGTCAGCTTCTCCTCGCTGTCAGCCCCCACCCCAGTCCCTCCTCCTGACTAACTCTTACTTCCCATTGCAGATGCAGCTAGACCTTAGCCCCTCCCAGACACGTGCATTTCTGGCTGAACCCTCTTAAGCCATGTTCCTAGTATCTGCCACTTGGAATTTGGTAATCAACATGTCTAATAAAAATGAAATATACTTGCTAAAAACATTTACAGTACACATATATGTATCAAAAAATGTCCACATTTTCTTATCAAGTGTCAATTTTTAACACTAGAAAATGTATGTCCATACTATTCTAAAACTACACTTTATAAAAATGTTTAGCTGGGCAAGTGGCAATTTTTTAAATTCCTATTTTGTGAGGCTGGAGAGATGGCTCATAAGTTAAGAGCTGGTTTGGCCATCCAACCTCCCAAGCCTGTCCCAAAATCCATACAACTCACCACTTCCACCCAAACCTACCTCTGACATTTGTGAATCACACACATCTTTGCTTGGGCTGTGACCTTAATCTGGGAGGCACCTCCCAATCACAATGGCTATCAAAATCACTCATCAGAGGCCTAGTTCAGATCACCTCATGCAAGAAGCCTTCATTGGCACCCAAACTTTCTCATTTCCTTGCACTCCCCATCATTCCCACCTACATTATAATCCTTATTTGTTAACATGCTCTAAACACTCTTAGTTGTATATGTTTTTCCAAGTTACAATGTCACCTACCCACAAAGGACACACATAATACCTATGTCACCCATTCACTTGTCCTAATTCTGTATGCCACACAGTGCACAATGCTCTGCACATGGTGAAATGCAAATGCTAAGGTAAATCACTTCCTCTGTTATTTTTGTTATTCTATTATTCTTATATCTGTACTTATATCACAGTTGTTCCTCCTATTTTGGGATATATTAAAATGTATGGGCACAAAAAAGATTGATTCTTGTAATTCTAATGAAAGAACCACTTGAAAGTAAGTACTATTGATTGCCAGCAACAAAGAGCCGGTCTGCCCGCACTGTAATTGCATTCCTCTAGCAAGGCACCAGAGGGAAGGCACCCCCACTCCCCTTTGAAAGCCACCTTCTCAGAACATCAAAAACACACTCCACTGCCCCTTCACTACCTCACTTCCAAAAACTGAAACTGAATTTATCACTCTCGGTTTAAATTTAGGTGGCCCCAAACACATCCCAAATTCACAAGTTACTTTTGCATTCATTAACCCTGAATGCCCTAATTGGAGGCACACCTATCATTTTACTTAATGTCATAGCTTAAGAAGCTGAGCTTCAAGCAAGGCATGGTGGTCCATTCCTGTAATCCTTGCATTCCAGAGTTGGAGGCAAGAAGACTGTGAGTTCAAGGCCAGCCTGGGCTCCAGTGAGATGAGATAGAGAGGTGGAGGAGGGAGGGAGAGACAAATAATCCCAATATTATTTCTGTTTTCATCTGAATTCTTTTTGTTCCCTTATATCTTAATATAAGTGTATCTTAGCCCAACTGATTCCTCTGTTTATTTCTACAGTCTTTCTGGTCTTGCTTAAGTGTATGAGCAAGAAGCAAGTCAAGGAAAGCCTTTATTTAAAGTCCAGTGGGTGTTAGCTCTAGAGCAAGAAGGCAACAAAACAAACCAGGAGTAAGGAACAGGAACAGATTAACATGGAGGAAATCCTGGGGAGCTAAATCCATTATCTAGCACTGAATACTACCTCACAGATAAAAAAGATTAAAAAAAAAATAAGAAAAAAAACAGTGTAAATCAAAACTGTCACTGACAGCACCTAGCACCTTTCCTACTTATAACTCATTGTCAATAGTATTCTTTTTGACAGATGAAACAGTTAATATAACATAAACATACGTTAATTTTTCATGAAACAAGGCAATTCTGTAGTTGGGTATTGGTAGAGAGGCAAAAGATTCAGTTAAACAACTAAATCCCACAGAGCCCAGAGAGCTCTCTGTATCGCAGGAAATGTCCAGTGAACGACATTGTGGCCGCTGAACAACTGAAATGTGCTTAGTTTGATTAACCCACTTTCTAAGTTCATTTGAATTAGTTTAAAGTACTGCCCAAAGTTAATGGCTACTGTATTCTTCAGCCAAGCCCCACAACATTGGTGAATGAGGTTGAGAGGGGCACCTCCTAGAATCACAAGTAGACTAGAGTGCGGAATAGGAACTTATACTCTTGAGCTTTATACTGCAGTGACTAAAGTAGGTTTCATCAAATTCACATGTGTGTATACACATATGTGCATGTGCATGTAGAGGCCAGAGAACAACCTTGAATGTTATCCTCAGGAACGTCATCCACCTCCTTAGAGACAAGGTCTCTCACTGACCCAAAGCTTACCAATTGGGTTAGACTGCCTGTATAGAGCCCAGGAATGTTCCTGTCTCCACTTCCATAGTGCTGGGATTAGAAGTGCTTGATATCAAGCCTGGAATTTTTACCTTGCTTTGGGGGCAAGATAAGCACTGTACTAACAGCCCACACTCCAGCTCCAAGTTTCATTCCATTCTTAAAAATTCTTTTACATGGCTGGAGAGGTGGCTCAGCAGTTATGAGCACTGACTGCTCGTGCAGAGGACCTGGGTTCAATCCCCTGCACCCATCTGGCAGCTAACAACTGTTTGTAACTCTAGTTCCAGGAGAATCCGATGCCCTCTTCTGATCTCTGTAGGCCTTGCACAACACAGGTGCACTTACATAAATTCAGGCAATACACTCTTACACATAAAAATAAATAATTCTTTCACAATTTCATAAATAAAAAAAGATATATAATGTACTTTGATTATCCCCCTACTTCTATTCCCACTGAACCCTTTCCCAACAGTTCCCCTCTTTTCAGGTCTTTTTGTGTGTGTGGCTCACTGCACTTAGGGTAAGCAAGAGTAACTTACCCCAAGGCTACCCAACTCAGGAACATGCTTCCTCCTCCTTCAGTCACCATCAGCCAACTACCTACATAGCTCCTCAGCCTCAGGGAATAGGGCCTGAGACCCACCCCTCTTTATGATGCAGAGTTAATGGGCCCAGTAGGTCATAGGCAAATAGCCACTGCTGTCAGCTGTCTTAAAGGAGTTTAGATCCCTCAAAAATGATCACTGAAGCTGGGCATGGTGACACAAGCCTTTAATCTCAGCACATAGGCAGAAGCACACAGATCACTGTACATTTGAGGCCAGTCCAGTCTACAAAATGAGTTCTGGGCCAGACCAACCAGGGATCATGTCCAAAAAAAAAATAATCAATGCATATTTCTGTCATTTTGATATCACATGTGATCTACTTGTAAATCTCACAACATCCTCAGAACTTTCCATCTTTACTCAGCATCACTACTTCCTCTTTTTCTCCTTCACTCGTGAAACTTTATATTAAACTTTGACCATAAACTGTGATAGTTGAGTGAACAGCCCAACTCATGGGAAACTGCTAAAACCCAGGAAATGAGGATAAAAGTTTTATTCTTTGTTTTACTTGATTTTTGTGAGAACCAAGCATAAATCTACCTGTAACAAGGCACTTGCCTATAAAAGGCACTTAAAATATTTTTTAAATTTTATTATATTTTAACTTGTGTGTGTGTGTGTGTGTGTGTGTTTGTGTACACATGCGCATGCACACATTTAGAAGTCAGAGGACAATTTGAGGGATTTGGTTCTCTTTTTCCACCAGGTCCCTCAGAGGTTGTTGGCACCGAGCATCTTGATGGCCCTATTATAAAACATTTCTCAACAATAATGAAAAGAATAGGCATATTTTAGGGTTCCATTTTGGATTTTATTTTTTATTTTATCTGTATGAGTGTATGTATGTATGTATGTATGTATGTTATATGCACCAGGCATGTGCGGTACTTGTGGAGGACAGAAGAGGGCATCAGATTCCCTTGGAACTGAAGTTACAGATAGTTGTGAGCCACCAGATAGGTGTTCTGGGAACAGAACCTGGATCCTCTGCAAAAGCAGCAAGTGCACCTACTGCTGAGCCACCTCTCTGGCCCAAGGCTCAGTTTTGAACGATGAAATTATAATAGAAGGAAAGAGATAAAAAGCCACAAGAATACTAGGAAGCTGGTATGGTGGTTCAGGCCTAGAATCCCAGCACTTGGAAAGCTGATGCATTAGGACTGAAACTTCAAGGCTAGCCTGGGCTACAAACCAAAATCCTATCTCAAGAAAAACAATACTGGGAATTATGAAAGAAATTAATTTGAATATGTACATTAGAAAAATATATTAAATCAGAAAAACACAAAGCAAATGTTATCTATAAAATACATGTTCTGCTATCACTTAAGGAAATACTGGTTCTGATGCCTCTCTTCAAGTTAGATAAGGAAACAGGTGCCTTTAATGAAAGGCAAACAAGGTCAGAGGGCTAGAGAATGAAAAAACCCAGCATACAAACATGCGCTGTCTACAAGGTTCAAAGCCACAGCAAAGGAGAACTTCTTGACTGTTACAGGAGTAGGATTTCCCAAGTTATATATAGAGAGAGCAGCTGTTATGTCTGGCATACCGGATTCAACTAAATTAGAAGTTCCCAAATACCATCCTACAGAAAAGTTGTCACCAGTGCAATACCAGAAACTGTAGGTATCTCTTTATAAAGTTCTATTTACTGGATGTAACTGACATTTCTCCATCAGTGGCACCCCAGTTTAACCCTACTAAGATGCTGAAATGGGAATGTTTTCCAAGCCTAGACTTACTCACATTACTGCCTATTTTCCCCATCTGCCTTCAAGCCATATTAACTCTCCACTGAGTTACACACCTCCATTCACTGGAAGGTCAGTAAACATCATCAGAGAATGCCTACTAGTCAATCCAATGGCTTCTTAGTTCTCATGTGAGAGCCTTCAGGCACACAAGGCCCTTAAGTGAATAGAGAAGTGTTTCTTGGGACTTCATTTGATCAGTCTCTCTCTACCCAAGGCCTCAATAATAGACAGTAAATTCCTTTAGACTGTACATGCCACAAAATCTCAGAAGAGTACTCACAAGTCTTTTAAAACTAAGGAAATGGAGTATCCTGCACACATTTAAGCAGAGGCACAGCTGGGACCTTCAAGTCATGGCCAGGTCTTGGTGCTGCCCATTATTGCTTCTACTTCTACTAAACTGTGTCCATTTTCTCTTGAAAATGTTCCCTGTTAAGTCCATAAAAGAACTGACAAGAAGCTCTACTTTTTCTCACATCCTCAGCTTTCTTCAGTCAGGTGGCTTCCTTTCCTAACAAGCTCTCAGTGACAGTATCTCCAGAGGTTCAAGTTCATACCTTTTTGTTCCACTGGCTATAAACACCAGTGATTCCTAAAGTCCACCTTCACTCTCCCATATCGGAGGACCATATAACAATTTCCAACCCTTTTTATAATACATCCATCTGTCAATCTGACAGTAGTTCAAATTCAGTACAAAAAAAACATAATTACCCTTCTCATTTCCAAAATCTTTCTTCTGTTTCATTGGTCTGATTCAACCATATAAAGAACTGTGTCCGCTTCCTCCCTCCCCATTGCCATTGTTTTGCTTAGTTAAATAATAGTGTTGCAGCACAACATTAGCAGATCGAGTTTGCTACACCTACTAGCTCTCTTAGTTTCTTTTCCTGTTGCTGTGATACTCTGACAAAAACAACTTAAGGGAGAAAGGGGTTTTGGCTTACAGTTCCAAGGGGATACACTCCATCATGGTGGGAAGGTCAAGGCTGCAGGAGCATGAAGCAGCTGGTCATATCGCATCCATAATAAGGAAGTAGACAGAACAAACAGATGCAGTTCTCCCACCCAGGATCCCAACCAGAGAATGGTGCCACCCACAATGGGTGGGTCTTCCCACCTCAGTTAATGGAGTCAAGACATTCCCCCACAGGCATGCCTAGAAGCCTGTCTGCCAGGTGACTATAGATTCTGTCAAGTTGACAACACTAACCAACACAATATCTAAGACACATCCCTTTAAAATCACCTGTAGGTTGGACATACATACAACCAATGCTTCAGAGATCAACAAATGGATGCTGACAGAGATTATACACTGTCCCCACATCTAAGTAAGCAGGGCAGGTCAAAAGTGTTATCTTCTTTCCCGCCAAATGAGAGAGAAAAGAAGAAAAGCAGTAAAAACATCACAGACATCAAGAAGAAACAATTTAAGATGCAAATCAGCAACAAAATTTACAAAATGGAAAGCAAATAGTCCAGTCATGGCAGTGAGGAACTCAAGGCAAGAAGAAACAGCTGACACTGAACTTCCACTCGAGAACTGAAAAAGCACCAAGACAGGTGAAGGCTGAAAGCCCCTCTCTGAAAGGATGGCCACCCTCTTCTTGCCACCCCAACACACTTACTTCCTAAACAAGTAAGTGCAGCAGAAAATGAGGAGAAAACAAGAAGGCATGTAGGGATATGGGGTAGTCTGCATAGGTCGCCTAACCTGTGCATCCCTTCTGAGGTCCCTGCTCCCCTCAGCCTGGCAACCAGAATAGCAGCAATCCTAAACCACAAGCCCAAGAGGAAAATTTACAGACTCACTGAAGGACTGGTAGAGAATTAAAAGTGCACTTTAATGCCTTATTTCCTTACCAGTAAACCTTGAACTTCATAAACTACAATGGAAAACAGAAGTTCTAATCCTAGGGTTCCCAATCCATGTGAATTCACAGGGACAGGGCACGCTATTTGAAATTCTTTTTGTTTTGAAACTGGATCTCCCTATAGCCCCAGCTGTACTGGAACTCACTATATAGACCAAGTTGTCCTCCATCTCACAGAGATGCACCTGCCTCTGCTTCCTGAGTACACCACCTCACCCTGGCTGACATTTTAAAGAAAACAGAGATGCTGCCATTTGTAGGGCACCACACTCAAGGGAGCTCACAATTTCACACTAGGTTGCAAATATTCCTTCGGATGATGTCATATCTTTGTGAAGGTGGGTTTCCTAGGACTGCAGTTACAAAAATTAAGTATTGGGTAAAAATTAATTGCACACTATAAGGATGGCAGCTGTTTGCTCCAAAACAACTATTTTTTCAAATTTTATTTAAGAATATTCGTTCCAAAATACAGTGTATTTACTAATGTGTAGTCCTCAGGCAGTTTTTCTATTCTGACTTCCAGCTGCATGTGTACGTATTTCAGTTATGTTCACCAGATCAAGTGCGCTACAAGATTACAGTAATCCTACAGCTGAAAATAGTAACCAAGAGATTTCTACCTGTCTTTCTTTCTTTCTTTCTCTCTCTCTCTCTCTCTCTCTCTCTCTCTCTCTCTCTTTCTTTCTTTCTTTCTTATTTTTGAGGCAGGGTCTCATGTATCCCAGGCTGGCCTCTAATATCCTATATTGCCAAGGATGACCTTGAACTAACTACTCATCCAAGTGCTAGGATCACAGGCTTGTGCCACGACTGCCTTTTCTGAATTTGTCAGAATCATTTAACACTCCTCTCCGTTAGAGTTCTACACAGTAAGTTGCAGAAATAAGTCTGTCAGGCTTTCTTTCACATTTCTCTAACACTAATAAACACAGCTACTTATGAGAACTAACTTTCTAGAAGTTATCTTCTGTACCTAAAAGCCTAATCCCATTCAAAAGAACTTGGAACTGAAAGAGTTCAGGGATCCTCCACCCTTACATAAAAATGTAGCCATGGAATAAATGCATGGAATGCCCTATACTGTTTCTCCAGTGCCACTCAACACAATGGCATACATTTGTAATGCTTTAAGCCAGAGACAAAAGTGGAGTCTGTGTCCACAGAGAATGAAGCCAGGCCTGCCTGTTTTACTTCTGCATTTTTTTTTCCTGAAACATACCCCTCTCCATCCTATGTGTATGTAGCTGTTACCTCACTTAATATCTATTCACTGTGTGTCATTCTGTCTGTTTCCAATGTAGCAGGTTTCTACAGCTTGAAATCATCATGGTCAAAAATTAACAAAATGTAATGGAAAAATCCAGAATGTGGAAATAGCCAGAGCACAACTTCACAACATGTACAGTACCAAGAGTCACGTTGGGAAACTGATTTCTCTGACAAGTTATCTAACCAGGCATCCCTGGGCACTCAGGCAAAGCAGGCTTGAAACTGACACAGGTCCTGGCCTCCTCTCTCCTCCCTTCTACCCACATACCTAGGTGGCTCCAGGTGTCCCCCCTCGGGTATCCTGACCTTCCATTTGCTTCATAATTTCCCTCCAAACACCCTCAGGCATTTTTGAGTTCAGCTCCTCCCTGCCCCCACAAACATTTAATAAATGGTCTCTGTGGATGACCTACTTAGTCACAAGCCCTATTTTCTTATAGTACGTTTTATTATATAAATGGCTTTCAAGTTAGACTCATTGGATACTACTTCTAATTTGGCTTATTTCCTCCTGCTGCATAACTAACAAATTGCCCAGTGTGGAATTCCGTGGCAGTTAATGATTTGCTATCTCTATTTGATGGCATACAATCTCACGAACATTAGGAAGTACTACTGTCTTTTCATTTTTCAAAAAAAGATATGTAGTGATCTGACTTTGCTACAGAAGCAAGACAACTAATCATTGAGCAATATTCCACCAAGGCCTCCTGACCTTTCTCAGAAAAACAAAAACAAAAAAAAAAAACCACATACCTTTTGTTAGACTGCATGTGCTAGCAATCATTTTCAGATGTGAAATTCAGCATTCCTCTACCCCCACCCCATAGCAGACAGCTCCTTGTCCGAGGCAGAAAAATCCATATTCATTAGCAAAGAAAAACACTGCAATAGCATGAGTCAAAAGCCAAAGCTTTGAGGTTGAGGGGATGAATCTGTGGTAAGTTTGCTGAGAAAGCACAAGGACCTCAGTTTAAATCCCCAGAACCCATGTAAAAGCTGGATGTGGTAACACGTGCACACATACACTGGTAACTCCTATGATGCCGGGAATAGAGACAGGAGGATTGCTAGGGCTTGCTGCTCTCCAGCCTCCCTCCGAGTTCAGTGAGACCCTCTCTGCCTCACTGGGAATAAGGTAGAGTGGCAGGACATCCCACTCTAGTCTCTGCATATATACCATACATCCCCACACCACACCCCCACACACCCCCACACCACACCCCCACATACCTCCACACAAAACCAAAGCTACCAACAGAAAGATGCCATACTGACTATGTGAGTAACGTTTTTCCAGGAATGCCTTTCAATTGATGCACCCTAAAGCTTACCTATCAGTAATAACTAACACCAGAATGGACAGTACATATTTTGGAAGGTCTGATCTCAGATAAGCATGGAGAAAATTAAGCTGAAAACCATCAAAAAGAAAATTATAAAAACCTATTTTTTAAGTTTCATCATTTATTTCTTGATTTCAAAGATAGAAATGTGTGCCTAACTATTGTCCACTGAGACTAAACTTACAAAATAGTATTATGCTCAATAAGAAAGGCTTCTCCAAGCAGGAGGACTGGGAGATGGAGGCCAGCCTGGGCTACAAAGTGAATTTGCAGCCAGTGAGGGCCATACAGTGAGACCCTGTCTATAAAAAATAACAAGGGGCTGGAGAGATGGTTCTGTGGTTAAGAGTTCTTGCTGAGGCCTGAGTTCGATTCCCAGCACCCATATGATAGCTAATAACCATCCATAACTCTAGTGCCGGGGAACCCAACACTCTCTTCTGTCCTCTGTGGGCACTGCACACATGGATGCACTTACATACATGCAGGAAAAACACTTATACATAAAATGCAAATAAATTAATGTTTAAAAATCCAAACAAACAAAACAAACCAACACCTAGCTCCTAGGCTTGGTTTGGTAAACACATACACACAAACACAGAAATACACACATGTGTTCAATTGTACAAAGCTATGAGGAACCCAGCAACTTGTTTCCACTTCATCTAAGTCTGCCCACAGTAAATGCCATGGCACAGGTACTTCTGTGCTGGGTGTCAATGTGTTTTATTTCCTTAAGGAGCACCTGACCTCTGTTCTTGAGCATCCCAAACAATTAATTCTGTTCTAGGACCATGCCAGAACCTGGTCTTATGATTGTGGCTAGACCATAAGCTTCAGGAAGGTGAAGGCTTTCCCACTACTTTAACTCTCGCCAGCACTTGTCTTCAAGTGCCCAACAGGCTTCTCAGAAAATGTCTTTGGATGAACGGAATAACACAGAAACTAAAACAATTAAGTCCACTGCAAGAGTTCCCAGTAGCTCTCAACTTTTGTCATTTGTCTGAAAACAAAATAATGGATTCTAAAGCTGGGTATAGTGGTACATGGCTGTAATTCTAGTATTTAGGAAGCTGAAACAGTAGGATCAGGAGTTCAAAACCAGCCTCAGCTATAATGGCAAGTTTGAGGTCAGCCTGGGTTAGTGAGACCCTGCCTCAAAAAAATGAGACAAAAAATAGATTGTTACCAGGTACTTTCTTCATCCATCTTTCAAGTGAATATGGTGCTTAGCAAACAACTTTCCCCAGGCAAGATTTTAACTTTTTATTTATTAAGTTTTTATTTTATGTCTATGAGTGTTTTGCCTGCATGTATGTAAGTGTACCACATCTATGCAATGCTTGTGGGGGACGGAAGAGGGTGCCGAATCCCTGGAACCAGAGTTATAGACAGTTGTTAGGCACTGTGTGTGCTGAGAATGAATGTAGGTCCTCTGCAAGAGCAGCCAGTGCTCTTAACTGTTGAGCCATCTCTCCAGACACACAGGCAAGCTTTTGAAATAATAATAAAAGTCTAATCCTATAAACTGTCATTGCACTTATAAAGAACTACAGAAGACTTATGTGCCCTGAAGTGTGAACCAAAACTGCTTCTAGACATTGTAAATACCCCCAGGGGCATAAAATTGCCTCCCATGGGAGAATTAGAACTCTAAAAATCACACAAAAATCATCTTACTGCCTGTGTAACCTTGGAAGGTGCTCTAACCCACCCATGTTCCAGCAAACTCATTATTTGTAAAATGGAGCCATTGCTGTGGAAATGCTGGAAGAATGAAAGCATGCACTGACTGCACTTCCATGCACAGACCAGGTACAAGTGGCAGCGCCAGCGTGGGCCAGCTCAATAAAAGACAAAAAATTGGGGGAGGCTAAAATGAGTTGCTAGAACTGTAGTATGGGATGAAAGTCGTTGAGATGGAGAAAAATTAAAAGAATGAGGCTGAAAAAGAGGGAATTACCAGCAAGGTATTTTCCTAGTCTCCAACAACTGGTATGTTCTAGCTTTTGCCTGTCTGCTCTAAGCTTCCAGATAACCAACCGAAAATATCCTCAAATGTCCTAGGTAATCCATAAACATTTTAGTATAGTAAAAGGGACTTACTGCAGTGTAGGTGAAAATGGTGAATGCAAGAGACTGCCACACTTCTGTTAGACATGGTACTCTTAAATAAGACACTCTAGAGTTCAACCAAGTAGTGATGACTTCAACATAAGATCCGAAAAGAGAAACTAAAAGCAGGCTTCTTAGGAAGTCCCTAGTTGAGGGGCTGGAGACTTAGCTCGGGGACAAACACAAGGCCTTACATTTGTCTCCAGCATTGGAAGAAACAACAATAAAATGAAAGGAAAAAAGTCCCTAGCCAACTTCAACTCCAGGTTCACTCCACTGGACAGGTTTTGGGATTTCGGGCAGTGTAGGGATTTTCTGTTACAGTGGAGGCAGTGAAGAAAAAGAAAAACACGTGAAAACAAAACAAAAAACCCAATCAAATTTGGTCTTTTGATTTTATGAGTACCCGGTGAATAGACTGCCCTGGTCACATGCTAATTTGGAAACTTGAAGCAAAGTTATTCCTCAAAAGAAATAGGATCACGAGATGTGTCATCACGTCAAAACAAAACAATACTTCCACCAACGATTTGGTCAGCACTTCAAATTCTCATCTTGCCTTTTCACTTACAAAATTGGAAGAAAGGAAGGAACGCAATTCTGAAACCTGAGCCAAGGTCTGAATCAGACAGTGTCCCCAACCGCCTGCATCCCCTAGCACTGGAGCTCCCGATCACCTGCGTGCGCTGAAGACATTCGGCAAATACACGGTAGGGTACGTCAGAAGTCGCCAAACTCAACACCAGCGTCCTTGCTTTCCCTGCATTAGTCAGTCAGTCGGGCGCAGGGTTTGGTCTGGGGTGTGTGTCGCTGTGTGCTAAGGAGAAAGGCGGGTGCATACGTGTGTACCAAGGTGACTGCATGTATTTGGGCCCGGGCGCATCTCTCCATCCACCTCTCCCCAAGTGTTTGGGGTTTTGTATAGATCTCCTTCTAGGGGTATTATGAATTTCTCTTCCTCCTGTTTGTGTGCCAAAGTCTCCCAAGTGGTTGGGTGTGTGTCCTCTCCCCAGGTGTGTGGGTGTATAAACCCGTCTTTCCTCCTGCGTCAGTCAGCAGGAGACTGGGAGACGACAAGACGTCCCCTCTCCTGGCAGACTGCAGACCCGTGCAAGCTCGGCCCGCCCCTCCCCCGGCCGCCCTCAGCCCCCGCTGCCCCACTGCCCCGCAGCCTCTGCTGCGTGCGCCCCTTCCCGGCTCCCGGCCCGACAGGACTGCAGAGCGCCGCTCACCTTGGCAGCTACACGGAGGATCCCGCGAGAGCTGCTGGCCAGCGGGCCTGGGTGCAAATGAGTGAAGAAAGAGGGCCAAGGGCTAGACGGCGACGACCGCGCTACCCAGCTCTAGCTCCTACTGCTTGCGTCCCGGGCGGAGGGAACAATATGGCGACCATCCGGGGCGGGGCCCCAAGGCGGAGGGGCAGTGCCTGAAGTCGTGGGGCGACGGGGCGGGGCCCAAGTGAGGGGCGGGGCCTGGAGTGGTGGGGTGGGCCTGGGTGCAGGGACAGAGCCTGAGCGTGTGGACGCGGCCTGAAGCATTAGGGAGGGGCCTGGGTGGCAAAAACTTTGGGGGTGTCAGGAAACGTCGGGGTGGGCCCGAGGTGATGGGGCCAGGCCTGTGGTGGCGGGATGATGCCTGATGGTAGACCCACTGGGTGGTGGTCCCAGGAATGTGGGTGAAAAAGAAAAAAGACCGGGCTTGGAAGTCAAAGGACTGCACCCCGGCTCCTTTGCAAACTCACAGTTTTCTTGCTTGTTGGGTTCTGCTCCTGTCCTCCCGCCTGCGTTTCCTCTACAGAGTTCACGAACTAATAGTTATTTTTAAAATTTAAGTGGAAAGAGATAAGAGTAAGAGTACAATCACAGGATATTATTACAGTGATGTAAAAAACTGTGCAAACGGACAAAGGATAAGAAGATGAAAAATGAATACGGTTGTGAGACTGTGGAAAAAGTTTTCTAATTAAATTTTGTAGGTTTCCTTGTTAAAGTACTGCCTCTAAATATAAAACTAATGGCAAAAGACAGTATCGGAGAAACTATTTCTTTGCATTATTCAGAAAACTGACCGCATAAGTGGTAAAATCCAAGTCCCTGCAGGAGGGAAGGATTCTTAGTGAGCTCTCAATTGTTTCATCTGGTAGAATACATGTATTTATTTTCCAAGAGAATGAGCTCATTTTTATGGTTTGAGAGTTCACAATAATTTCTGCCTCTTTGTGGAGTCATTTTCAGGCAGTAACCCACAAAGTAACCCATTTTCATCCCACAAAGGTTACAAACAAAATTTCTCACAAATAGGACAATTCTAGAATAAATGTCAAAATAAGGCACATAATAAAGATTGAGTTCAGGTTTGAACTTTAATGACTTTTTCCTTATAAATATAAATCTAGTTTTATATATGCAGAATGTTTCCCCCATGGAAATAGGAGTAAAAGTTTATAAAATACAAATCTATTGAAAGTCAGAAGGAAGGGGCTGGCGATGTAGCTCAGTTGCAGAGTGCTTGTCTAGTATGCATGAAGCCCTGGGTTCCATCCCCAGCAAAGCATAAATTCAGCATTCCAGAGGTGAGGCAGGAGTTCATTCTCAGCTATATAGTGAGCCAGCCTGGGATATGATGTCCTGTCTCAAAAAAATTGAATTGATTACACTTCCATATAAAAAGAAAAACACGGAATTTGATGATAGGTACTTTGACCGTTAAATGATATTTAAAATAATAAATAAAAAAAATGGGGCTGGAGAGAGAACTCAGAAGCGGTTAAAAGTACTGACTGCTCTTGCAGAGGACCTGGGTTCAATGCCCAGCACCCACATGGTGCTAACAACTGTCTATAACTCCAGTTCCAGGGTATTTGACACCCTCTTCTGACTTCCCTGGGTATTGCATGACACAGATGCACTTACACTCACACAGGCAATACCCTCATACACATAAAATATTTTAAAGTAATACAAAATTTGTTATTTCCACCAACTCACTGGCCAACAGATGAGATTTCTAAGTATTGTATATATTTTATAAGTACATAAATATATTGATAAATGAATTAAATATTTCCTTATATGTTGAAAAGTTCTATATTTAAAACATTTCTGAAACATTTTTATGTGTGAAATCAGAAATTTAGTTATGTTCTTTTTCACTTGACATTATAAGTTAGTATCTATTTTCACTGATTTACTTAAGCCAAATATAATAGGTTTAGTGCTACTTTCATGGATATTTTATTATTTTATGGGTTTTTAGTACAGGTATACAAAACTATTTATACATTTTCAATATTTCAAAGCAATGGAGTAGTGTGCAGTTTTCCTGGAGACTAAGTTCAGTATATTTCTTGCACTGATACAGAATTTTTATTATAAGATTTCTAAAAGTATATTTTTATTATTTTTATTTTATGTGTATGAATGTATTGCCTGCATGCATGTAGGCTATGTTGTGCAATGCTTGCAGCAGCAATCAGAAGAGGTCATCAGACCCACTGGAACTGGAGTTATGGTTGTTAGCTGCCATATTGTTCCTGGGAATCGAACCCCATCCTCTGTAAGAGCAGCCAGTGCTCTTAACCCCGGAACCACCTCTCCAGTCCCCTAAGATAATTTTTTAAATACTTTATTATTTTATTTTATGTGTGTGAATGTATTGCCTACATGTATGTTTGTGAACCCTTGTTGTGCAATGCCCTCGAAGGACAGAAGAGGGGGCGGATCCCCTGAATCTGGAGCTATGGATGGTTTTTAGTGCCATGTGGGTGCTGGGAATCTAACCTGGGTCTTCTGCAAGAACAGCCAGTGCTCTTAACTGCTCAGACATCTCTTCAGCACCGATTCTAAGTTAAATTTTAAGTCAGGTAATTTCAATATATAAGGAAGTACCAGAAATCTGCTTAGCCTAAAAGAGAAATAAAGGTATACAAGGAGGTATAACACTGCTAGGGCATGTTTGTAGCATGTATAAGGCCTTGGGTTTGATCCACAACATTACAAAAACTTGAGGATTCCAAAGCAAAAATGCATAGTAACACCATTTTCTTTTTGTTCCTCCAACATACAATTTATTCTTTGACACTTCAAGTTTGGCAAATGATCAAATTAATAAAATCCATTTGAATCAAAGAAATATTATGAGACCAGTTATTATATCCTGAATGAACATAAGGCAAGGGGCATGGAGGAGTTAGGGCATTACAGAAGAGGAAGGGTTCAAGGGTTCAAGGTGTTAACCATGGCATTTTCCTTAAATCATTTCTTATTCATTCAAATGTCTTGAAATTGAAGGTGAAATTTTTTCTTTTGTTGTTACTGTTGTTTTCATTTGGGGAAATTCTTTTTTATCTGATGAATAATCCTCAGTGATTCACTTTTAACGTATTGTGCAATTTCCAAATAATCATTTTTCAATGGCAGCCTTCCACTGCCAATTCTCGATGGGTAGGGCTTTCTGCATCACCGTAGCCAAGACGACTATTCTGATGGGAAGGTACATGGGAAGCAGGCCTATATAGCCTGTGACCTACAGCATCCACCTCTTCAAAAATGTAACCAGGAGGTTCAGAGTATGAAGCTGGGCATCTGATGATTTCCTTAGGTGTAAAGCTAGCTGAATAGGTGGTCTGACCCTCTAAAGGGATGTTAGCACGAGGGCCAGACCATAGCGGCTTGCAGCTTTGGGTATTAACAGGTGCATGAGGCACGAAGTGTGCACGATTGGTGGTCATGTAATCCATAGGCTCAGTAGGAAATTTCAGCTGGGGAGTAGGTTTGACAGGCTCTCTGCATATGTTGGCCCAGTGTTTGTAGTCTTCCTTGGTGGTGGTGGAACTTTCAAAGCGGCCGCTCTTCTTGGTATGGGGCACTGGTCGGCAGGACTGTGCAGGAGCACCATTAGGGCACTGGTAGTCTGCTTGCACAGTTGTCATAAAATCCATCTTCCCTTCAGGCGGGATGTAAGGGATGGGCTCTTTCTGGACTATCTGGGGTGTTGGCCAAGCTTGGAATTTTTCTCGAAATTCTGTGTTGGATGGAAAAGGTATTTCTAGCCCAGGGTGTCTGGAGGGAGGTTTCCAGATCTTGGCAGGCTCCCCAGCTAAGCCCTTGTAGGAATCTCTGTGGGTGGTAAGACCATCAAAGGGGATTTCACAGGGTCTAAATTTTTCTGCCTCATACACATAACGTTTCTCCACAGGATGGGCAACATAGCTCATTTTGTAGCTCGTCACATCCTCTAATGGAATGTTACAGAGCTTTGGCACAGATGGAGGTTTGTAACTCACTGTATCCACAAGATTTTTCATGGGATAATCGTCCTGGTGTGTGGTTCTATGATCAAACCTACAGGACGCAGGGCGGTATGTTTGTGGTGGACGAATCAAAGGTCTTCTCTCTTGGTTCCAAGGTAAATAATCGGCTTTGTATGTAGGCACACTCTCCATCTTATCACTACATGGATGTTTGTTGTCTCGAGGTTTGATGGGGCTCACTCGAGTGGCAGAATGGTAATTGTAGTGTTGATTGTATGTTGTAAGGAAATCCATCTCTTCTTGGCTTGGTGTAAACTTCTCGGGATGATGGTGTTTCACCGGTACCATATCATGAGCTCCAAAGTCTCTTTTGGTTGTAGACAGGTTTTCCATCAGTATAGATCCTTTCTGGTACTCCAGCTTGGGTTTGAAGGACTCTCTGGGTAAATAAGAATGATAAGTAGGGTACTTCTCGGTGTATTCGGAGAGAAGACATGGTTTTTCTGTTTTCTCATAGATCTTGGTAGGAAGATGTGGACAGTGATGTCTGCCGCAGGAGCACAGGTCGCAAATGCACTTCCTATTCATGCGTGCCATTCTCCCGACATCACCTCACAGTCTATCTCTGAGCATCAGCCAAGCCTCAAGGGCTTTGTAGATGTGGATAGCTTCTCGAAGGAAAACTTAAGTAGCACTTCCCGTTGCCTTTCTGAAGTCTGCCTTGCAGGAGCAAGAAGCACAGAGCCTGAGCCCGAGCCTCAGGCTGGGTCCAACTCCACTGCGGCAACAGCGCAGCGAGCTGCGACCTCCTGGACCAAGCACCTAGAGCGGCTGGCCTGGTCCCCCGAAGCCACTGGAAGCCGGGGATCCCAGACTGGGGGTCCTCTGTGACGTCTCCAGGCCATGCAGGTGTGGCAATGCCATCACAAAGACCTTGCTGAGGTCAGGAAATTTCCATTGTTTCAGGGGCAGGACCAAGACAGAGGTTCCCCGTCGGGCTTCAGGAGAAAGATGAAAGACAAGATGGCTGACTTTGGAGAGCTCGGGGAGGCGGGGGGGGGGGGGGTTCACAAATAAGTAAATGATGGTCACACGTGAAAATTACATTGCTAGCACACTGGGTGGCACTTTCTGTCTCTAGGATACATCTTCTTGTGGGAATGTAGGATCTTTAACGTCAGGTGTCTGTTGGAATTCCTCAGAAGCGTTATTATTAATCTACATTTTATCAGTAGGCAAATTATAGAATTTCCCGTCTCAGCCTGATGTGAGCAACTGAAAATCCTGACCCTCAACCATGATCAAGCACATATTCTTGTACAGGTCTCCTGAATTTCTAAATAATGGTTGATGTTGCCACTAGGGAGTCAAAAGTCATCTCTCTCAGCCTACCCACTGTCAGAAAGCAGGGAGCCTGGGAATGAGGGGCCCATGCAACTTGTACCTCACACAGGTTTGAGTAAGCACCATACCAGTCCTAACCCTTCCAGGACCTGTAGCACAGACACATATTTACTCTCTTGCCTTGGGTGGTTTTAAGATTTGCAGGAAATGAAGTCAATCCATATCAATGCTTACTTATTCAACAAAGATAGAACTTAGTATGCTAGGTACTTAGTTGTTAATAGAGAGGTGAGGAGACACAGAAGGAATTTGGGGGGTGTTCCCAGCACCATCCTTCTACCCTGACAACTAAAATTTCCTCTACACAGCATTGCCAGCTTTTATTTTTCCATATGACTTTACCTTGGTGAATAAAATAAATCCAATCCCTTTCCTCAGAGAGCTTAAAGAAGAGTGGAGGGCTGCTCCACAAGTGACCACATGTGTAGTCACAAATAAGAGTAAGGGCTTTGGAGGAAATAAGCACGTTGTACAAGGCGAACCTAGAGAAGATAAAGTGTAAAAGAGAAAGCATGCATGAGACATGACTTACAGTGAGCTCTAAGGATGAGCAAACAACGGGAAGGGCTGTGGGAAGAGTAGTATCAGTGTATAGTGTATAGCTGTTCACCAAGGACCTAGCCCATAGCCGCACTGAATAAGAAAACATGCCATCACTGAAGCTTCATAATTGATGAAAACCTTAAGTTGTAATGATTTATCTAGCCCAAATTCCATCTAATGTGTTCTTTTAACATATAACATACACACATATGTTGAATAGGCATATCCATATCTTTCTCTGTCACATTCTAAACATAGTTCAACTGAGTGAAATAAAGATAGCAGGATAGAGGCTGACAGTAGATATCAGCTGGTAGAGTAATTGTCTAGCATGCACAAAGCCCCCAGTTCAGTCCCTACTACAGCCCCTACACTGGCAGAACGGCGCAAACATTAGAACTCACGAATGAGATGAGGAATTTTATTCTTTTGCTGATTTACTGATAAGCATGAATCCTAAAGGGAACTTAACCTTTAAAGACAATAGAAGGAAGCTCACAGTCTAAATGCTGCAGTTACAGTTATGTAAAAAGTATATTGTATGTTTATGCATATGGGTATTTGATAAGCAAAGGAATAGAAAGAGACAGAGAAATAAAAAACTGAATTGTTATGGTGGTAAGATTCTGGGTGATTTTTATTCAAGTTTTGAACTCCATGTTATAATATTCTTTGGAGTAGTGATTAGAAACCTTTTACTGAACCTTTTATGGTTTGAACCCAGGGTCTGTTCCCACTAGTCAAGTATTCTGTCACTGAGCTGTATTCCTAACCCTCTTTTCCCTTTTTATTTTGAAACAGGGTCTCACAAATATAGTCCAGGCTGGCCTTAAAGTCTATGTACAGTTCCGGCTGGCCTTGAACTTGTGATTCTCCTGCCTCAGTCTCCTGGATAGCCAGGCCCATAAGCGTGTGCTTTCAGGAGCAGCAATGAAGAAAATGTAGGCAACCTCTGGAAGTATTTTTTGGCATCCAAGTGTAATCTCTGCCTTAGGTTACAATGGTTCACGTGAGACAAAAGCCCAGTTAGCTTAGCAGCTGTTTCCTTCGGACAAAAGTCCTCCCCAGTTCACAAAGACATATCCAAAACTTTTGTGCTGCTCCTAGAACTTGGAATAGTAGTGCTGAAGCCCTGATCTTCTACTCCCCCCATTATTTAGTGTATGAATACCCCATGCCCGTTAGTGACTTGCTGTACTTTTTTGATGTGAGAGTTGAGATTAGTATCACACTCATATTACCGCCTCATTTTTAAGTAGAATTTTTCTTTGTAAACTGGACTGGCATCAAACTCAAAAGAATTCTCCTGCTTCAGCCTTCTAAGTGCTGGGATTGTAGATATGAGGCAGCATACTCATCTTCATAATAGCAAGTCCTATCCTCCCATGCACCTACCCTCACATTCACTGCATCCTCACTGGGGCATAAATAGTCTAAGCTCATAGGGCTCTTGATCAATACCAGGCTGCAGCCAGGCACAGCAGAAACAAAGTCCCTGATTGGATGAAAGTGAGAAGCCTCTCGCCCTATCGGCTTCATAGAAAAAAGCAGGGATCCTCACTGGTAGAAGACATTAGCTGGATCACTCCTGTCTCATGTATAGTCAATGTCCAGCCTGCAGCAAAGTCACTAGACATGTACAAAGGCAAGACAAAGTGTCTAAGGACAAAAGAAAACAAAACAATAGGATTTCCTATGTTAGGATTAATTTGGATGTATCTCAGTAGTGCAAAGGTCATTAAACATGAATAGTTTAAAGGAAAAACAAACGCACAATCAATTCAATAAACAGAAAAATAGGGGCCTGGGGTAAAGCATGTACTTCTCATGGGTAAGGCCCTGGACTCAATCCCTATCACTATGCAGACAGACAATGGACATAGATACAGACACAGACACAGACACAGACACACACACACACACACACACACAGAACCAGACAATGAAAAAAATTCATTCAATGAAGTTCAACACCCATTCATGATAAATAAACTCTTAGCAAAGCAGGGATAGAAGGGAAATTTCTGAACTTCATAAAAAAATTCTACTTGAGGCCAGGAATGGTAGCACATACCTTTAATCCTAATGCTCAGGAGGCAGAGGCAGGGGGATCTCTGTGAGATGGAAGCCAGACTGGTCTGCATAATGAGTTTCAGGCAAGCCAGGGTTACACAGTTGAGACCCTATCTCAGAAAAACAACAGAAAATTGACTTGAAAACTATATCAAACATCCATGATTAAAATCGGCATGTCTGCCCTTTAAAATAGGAAAAAGATAAAAATGTATGCTGGTACCACTCTCTTCAACATAACACAGGCTCCTAGTACTTAGAGGTAAAGGGGAAAAAAATGTATGAGAATTGCATAGGAAGTAACAAAGAGATATCAAACACAGATAATACAGTTAGATGAGCCAACTGAATCTGTAGGAACTTTATTGTTAGAAGAATTTAACAAGGTGGATAGATGTAAAATGATTAGCAACACTCCATTCCCTTTGCACCACTAACAAACACCAAAAATATAAACTCTTACAAAGAGAACAGTTTTGATGACAAGATTATAAAATATATAGGCCTAAATCTCACACAAAAAACTGAAGACTTTCATGGAAAATTAGGGTTAAGTGCCTCAGCCAACTAGAACTCTACAGTTCAAACTGGTAACCACTATTTAAATGTAACTGCTATTTAACTGGCTGTTTAAATTTAAATGTAAAGCCATGATTCTGCATGCCTGTAATCTAAGCACTCTTGACATGGAGGCCAGGTGGGTCAGGAGTTTATACTCAGCTACGTAGTAAGTTAAAGGCCAACCTGGGCTGTATGAGACCTTTTCTCTCTCTCTCTCTCTCTCTCTCTCGCTCTCGCTCTCGCTCTCGCTCTCGCCTCTCTCTCTCTCTCTCTCTTTCTCTCTCTCTCTCTCTCTCTCTCTCTCTCTCTCTCTCTCTCTCTCGTGTGTGTATACATGTGTCTATAACATGTATGTGGAGGTCAGAAGATAACTTGTGTGAGTTAGTTCTCTCCTTCTACCTATGGGTGCTAGAGACTGAACTCAGCTCGTCAGGCTTGGCAGTAAGTACCTTTACCTGCTGAGGCCTTGTCTTTAAAATAAATAAAATAATAAAATGAATGAATAAAATAAAATACTAAAATAAAATGTATACCAATTAAAATTAAATAGCCTTCAGAATTCATTTCCTAACTATTACCCTCAATAGGCTAGTGACTACTCCTTAGACAGGGAAGATATAAAAAAATGGCCATCTCCATAAGAAATTTCAGCACTAGACTAGATTATATCCTTCCAGCACAGAATTTTTCAATTATAATACAATAATTTACAATGTCTGTGTGTCCATGTGCATGCAGGCATGCATAAGGGCCAGAAGTAGGCATCCTCCTCCATCTCCCTCCACCTTATTATTTGAGATGGGTCTCTCACTGTACCTGGTGCTTACTGATTGACTAGACTGACTAACCTGCAAGCTCCAGGCATCTACCTGTCTCCACTTCCCCAGCAGTAGGGTCACAGACGTGCACCCCTACACCTGGCATTTTACAAGATTGCTGATATAAACTCAGGTTCTTATGCATGTGTAGTAATTCCTCTATCCCACCAAGTCACCTCCCCATTCCTCACAATAAATTCTCTTTCTAGTTAAAAGGAATTGTCTTTAACTGCAGCCATTATCCCTGAACGATGCAAAGCTAGCATATATCTCATAGGTTATCCAGTATAAAGTTACTGTGATGCACAATACAAAAGCGGATAAATGAAATTGTATCTCCTTTAACAGGGGTGTGTCAGTTTAGGCTAAGCTATACAGTGCATGGCCAGCATCCCAGTGCCTTATAAAACCAAAGACTTATTTCTTACCTTAATGCACATCGTAGTTCAGTTGTGGTTCCATTCCATGTCAGCTTTTTCCCAGGACCTAAAATGATGAACCTGAGTTAATGAGCTAATTGCAGGTCTTATCTGTTAAGAGAGATGAGACCAGAATAAAACCCCTGGCTCTTAAAGCTTCCAATCACAGGTGACATATATCATTTCCACCCATGTGACATTGGCCAGAGCAAGTCATGCATTATTATACTCTTCCTAAAGGGAGGGGCTCTGCAAATCGCATGGTAAAGCTTTATCGGACTGATGTGGTGTTCTGGAATTCTTCCACTGGGAAACAGTGGATCAATAATACAATTGAACACAGCCTTCATGATTCAGGGGTTCACTTTATTAATCTGGTCAGTTTCAAATTCCATACCAAAATGAAATAAATTTACTTTTTATAAAATATCTATTTATTTTTATTTTACATGTATGAATGTTTGCCTGGTGCCCACTAAGGTCAGATCCCCTGTAGCTAGAATTACAAACGTTTGTGAGCCACCATGTATGTGGGTGCTGGAAACTGAACCCAGGTCCTCTGCAACAGCAGCGAATGCTGGGAATGGCTGATAATCTCACAGCCATAAACAAATTTACTTTTAATGAATTACTTATTTGGAGATTAGGTTTGAAGCATTAATAATAGTAACATTCAATCCTATTAGATGCAGTGTTTCCAAAATGTGGGGTGGACTTTGTAGAATCCAAACATATATGAGCTCATATTGAAATTCTACTAGAATATTAAATAGCTACCTCCCACGCTCAGACTTAAACCTCAGAGCACTGAGGTTTATGACAATAACTAAGGTTTGCCTGTGGATCTTGATGGATAATTAAAAGGGAAAATCATGTCTCCAAATAATGTAAAGGAATGATATAAGGAGATAAAATAAAGTTCAGAGAATGGGCTAAGTTTGAAACCCCCCAGCTCTTGTGTCTGAAACACAAACATTTGAAGACAATTTTACCACATATTAAATACAATAATGTTATGCCATATGGTATATGTGTTTAGGAAAAGACGTACAGACAAAGACTGATTCAGCTTATCAGAAATTCCTAATTTTGGTCTTTACTAAAGATGGTGGTTTTAGTGGTGAAATTTTATTGAACACTTCTTTGCCAAAATATATACAAAACTTGAGGAAATACCTTTACTTCCTTTTTCTCTAAAGAAAGAAAACTATCTTTTGATCTTTATCTTGTAGATAAGAGTGGATATCTTGCTTTTAAAATGTCATCTTTTGCATGTGGCTAATCAAAAATCATTTGGGACACAAAAGTTTGACTGAGTGTAATGGTAACAGATGTAAATGTTAAAATACTTAGACAAACTCAATATGCACTTGAACTAAAGGTCAGTATAGTTCTTTTGGTTAGTGAAGTGTGGGTTACTTTCTGAGTTTAAAAAAAAAAGAACAGTCATGTGAAAGAAGGCAGACATAAAAGGCCACGTATTATATTACTCCATTTCTGTGAAATGTTTGGGTTAGGTAAATTAGAGACAATATAAATAATCAAGATATATGATTGCTAGCAGCTGAGCAGCTGGGGGAAGAGGAGACCAGAGAGTGACTGTAATCTGTGTAATCTGCTACTAGGCTTCTTGGAATAATAACAAGATTCTAGAATCCTTTCTGGTAACTGATACACAGCTTTGACTAAATACTAAAACCCATGCAATTATAACAAAGAAATTGCACGTAGACCTTTCAAGAAATCATAACTTGAAAAATAGTGTTTATGGGTCTTGGATGTATCTCAGTTGGTAGAGGGCCCTGGGTTCCATCCCTAGCACTGTATAGGCTAGGCATGATGTTGCACACCTGTAATCTCAGCACTTGGGAGGCACCTTTTGGAGGATCAGAAGTTCAAGGTCTTTCCTAGGTGCATAGTGAATTAAAAGCCACCCTGGGTTATATGAGACCCTGTCTCAAAACAGAAAAATGAAAAATAGTGTTTATACATATGACTTAGTGGAAAATATTTTCGGAGAATTACTTCTAGAATTGTTGACATATAGTCAAGTAAAGTCTATTATGCATACTAATGGATAACAAGTTCACCACCACCCCCAATCACTAAACACTTTCACTTTGCTAACTTACTTCAACAATATTCCTTATTAAGTTTTTGAAGGGTTGCTGTTTGTGGTGGTACATGCTTTTAATTCTAGCACTCAGAAGGCAGAGGTAGATAGATCTCTGTGAGTCTGATGTCAGTCTAGGGTACATAGTGAGTGTCAAGCCATCCAGGGCTACATAGTGAGAACCTGTCTCAAAAAATATTTTTTGCAATGTCTTCTGGCAAGTAAAACAATGAACAAATGGGGAAAAAATGAGACAGTGTCTCACAGAGCCCACGTAGGCCTTGAATTTGCTAGGTAGATGAGGCTAACCTAGAACTACTGATCCTCTTGCCTCTACCCTGGAGTTGGGATTATAGGCATGTACCACCATGCCCTACTCTAGAATTTTATTTTTGCTATGCTCCATTTATTTCTGTGACAATATTACTGAATAATAAAAAAAGGAAACATATTAGAAAAAAACAACTGTGGAACCAGTTTTATATCATCTTGGAAATATGTGATCTAAGAATATAATATGGGTGCTTATTCAAAGATTCTACTTGGAGAAGAGAAGCTTGAAAATATTCTGGGGAAAATGTTTTGTTTTTTAACTCTCTATTCTCTCTATTCTCAAGTTGTTTTACCTGTCATAAAGTACAGGTACTGCCTCTAAATTTGTTTTTAATCCTTACATAAATATATGTATGTATGATATGCTCCTATCTCATCCTGCTCCCTTAGGTGTGTTCAGTACTCATTTATTGAGGGTTTTGTGTGTTTTAGAAACTATTCTAGGATCCCGGTATAAATTAGGAGCCAAAGAGACAAGTCTCTGAGTCATGGAGTTTACAATTTAGTGAAAGGAGCTGGGCAATCATCAATAGAAATAGTCAGTGACAAATAAGCATTTTGAAACAAATCAGAAACGGTACTAGGAAATGTAGGAAATGGCCGGGAAAAGTTCACGATGACATTTGAACTAGGGCTTGTAAAAGTTCAGTCATTAGGATTCTGGGGTAAGAACATCCCAAGGGAAAGCAATAGCCAGTACAAAGGCCCTGTGGTAGTACTGTGCCTGGCACAACTAAAGAAACAAAAGGAAGCCAGTATAACTGATTCCAGTCCTTAGCAAGCTGTGTGTGGGGGTGGTGGGAGGATGTAGATGGCAAAGAGCTTAGAAAGGTAATGAGTGGGGAGTAGATTAGTGAGGTTTGAAGGACACTGTAAGAACTTTGACTTTCTCTTGGTGATAAAAACCTACAGAGAATTTGAGCAGAGAAGTCACATTATCTGATTTGCATGATCATTTTGGCCTTTGTGTTGGAACGGTACTTAGGAGATGAGAGAGTACAAGTGAGACAATCTCTTAGCAGGCTGCATGTGTATGATAACTAGCCATCCAGGTGATAATTAGTCATCTATATGAGGATGGTGCTGGCTTGGAATCAGGATGGTGGCAGAGAAGATAATATAATATGTGGTCAGATTCTAGATTTTGGGGTGCTAGAAATGAAGGGTATCATGCATATTAAACTTGTACTTTATCAGTGAACTCCAACCCACCAAAGTCAGAAGAGGGCATTGGATCCCCTGGAACTGGAGTTATGTATGGTTGTTAGCTGCCAAGTAGGTACTGGGAACTGAACCCAGGTACTCTGCAAGAGCAGCTAATGCTCTTAACTGCTGAGCCATCTCTCCAGCCCCATGTATGGTATTCTCATGGGTAGAGATAGATAGATAGATAGATAGATGATAGATAGATAGATAGTGTGTGTATGTGTGTGTGTTGAAACAGCATCTTATGTAGCCTAGGCTGACCTCCAACTCACTATATATAACCAAGAATGGCCTCCTGCCTCTACCTCCCAGGTACTAGGATTATGGGCATGTACCACCACACCTGGCTTTGTTTTAAACTTGGGCTTCCAGATATATATTTGAAATAGAGTTAATAGGATTTGCTAACTGATTGGAAGGGTGATGTGAGAGAAAACAAGGAGTCAATGAGGACTCCAGTGGGAGTTTTCAGTGCAAGTCACATAAGCCAGTACAGGGAGAAGCAGGTGTTAGAGAGAAGACTGGAAGCTTGATTTTAAAGACATTAAGATGCTTATTAGATACCCATGTAGAGGTGTCAAGTCAGATGTTAGATTTATGGGTCTAGATTCAGAGGGAGATGCAGACGTGGGAAAGGGTAAAAACTCTGTGTGATGTTCTAGTAGCCATGGAGTTAGATAAGACACAGAAGGGAGAGGTGTACTTGTCTATAAATACAATGATACATATTTGGCATACAGTAAAAATTTACATTTGTCTAGGGATGTGACGGACATTGGTTTTTCTCTAGGATCTATGAACTCTCCAGCCATGAGTATTTGGCTATGATTACAGTTCCACACATGAGTTCCCATTCATTAAGAGGGCTTTAAGTCCAATTTGATAGATATTGATTACCACCAAGATAAAAGTGCTACTACTGCACCACTAGAGATAGTTTGCTTTGTGGGTTACTGTTGTGGTTATTAGGATGTACAGTTGGGGTTGGACCATTGATTTTTCTCTCTTGGCAGCTTGCACACTATCCTCTGATATGATGAGAGGTAGTATTCAGAGAGGTGGCTTCCAGGTCAGTTCCAGCTCCATTGCTCCAAGTTCTGTGTCCAAAGTATGTCCTGTCTCAGCAATAGGGACTTACCTTTAAGTTCTAGGAGGCAATTAAGGGTTATGGCAATTGCCTGTGTTATTTTGAGAAGCTCTTGGACTACCCTGACCAATAATTCAAAGGGAGGTTTCTCCTGTCTGGCACTGTGTTTCTAGTTATATAGCCTTCAGCTATACACATGCACTTATGTACAAATATTTTCAGTATGCTTCTGAAATAATACATTTCTCTCTGGTTTTTCATACCATCTCAGGTTTATTTATCTCTCCTCTCTCTTTTCCTGTCTAAACTTCTATCCTCCCTCTCCAGTGAAAGTACCCCATTTTCCCCATTTCCCCCTTGATAACATCTGTCTCTAATTATCCCCTCCCCCCTTGAGCTCCTTCTTCCCCTTTACACTCATGGTTTCTTCTATAACTCTCCCTCTTCACTTCCCAGTTAAGTACCGCAATTTCTTCCTTTGTAACACTTGTCTATCACCCTCTTTTGGACTCCTCCTTTCCCTTTAACCCCATAGCTCCTTTTCATTTTCCTGGCTCCTGCAGTTATATCAGGATCTATACTTACATATAAGGATTTGGAGCTAAGATCCACAAATGAGAGAGAACATGTCTCTTGTTTTTTCTGAGTCTGTGTTACTTTACTTAGTGTAAGAGTTACACAACTAGTCAAACACAGAGACAAATATCTGTGAGATGCCCAGCCCTAAGTGACATATCTACAATGCAACCTCTAAACCTAAGGCTCATGGAACCTAATGGAACAAGGGGTAGAGAGAATACTAATGCATCTCTCAACTCTCACCAGCGAAGCTTCCTTATACAACAGAGTACAATGCACACAGAATGTCATGACTGATCAAAGTGTAGTCAATAAGAGACTGCAGAGTGTATGGCCCTGGATAGGACTCCTATATTAAACCTCACCCACCCAGGGCTCAGGGACCATTGTGGAAGGGGAAGAAAGTTTGTAAGAGCCAGGGGTAGTAGAGGCCCACAGGGAAACAGAGTTTTCCGGGTAGCTGGGATCTTGCTCTTATGGACTTACTTGCAATGGAGACAGCATGCATAAGACCTATGCAAACTCAATCAGACAAAAACCCAGCATAGAAGGGGGAAATGGGCATCAGGCCCCAACCTTAGCAGAGGAGCTATTGACAGCTGATCACTGTTGGGTGAGGGAGAGTTGATCTTATTTAAAGGAGTGACACTAGACAGGCTGACCAGGTTCCAGTGGATAAACTCATACCAAGAGATATCTGGGGACACTAACTTGACTGGTTAGGTCTTAACATGTTTGACAAAATGCATGAAATCTTTTGGGGGTGGCTACAGTGGGATACACAAAAATTCAATGAAAATATATATTGAAAAAAAACCGAATTCTTCCTATTTACAATATTGACTTGACTTTTCTTATTCATCATGCCGGAATTTCAATGGACAGACCTATTGCTTTTAAATACTGTAATGAGTTTATCACTTCTGACATTATATCTTAATGTAGAAAATATGTTTGACTGATTAATGTTGATATCTGAAAATAAATTAGATTATCTTACAGTGAATGTATATATTTTGATCACATTGTTTCATTGGCTCTCTGAGCAAAATATTGTTGCAATAAAATCCCTTGTTGTATTAGGGAAAACAAAGATCAGGAAAGAAAAGAGGAAACAGCAAATAACACTGAGATGGAGTAGCCGGTGAAGGAAAAACCGGCAAGGTGCAACCTTCTAAAAGCCACAAGAAAAGATGTTCACAGAAAGGAAGTAAAAATTGAGTACAGTTAGGGAGGCCTGTAACCTCAGCACTCAGAAGGCTGAGGCAGGGGGAGTTTGATGAATTTGAGACAAGGCTGGGCTATATAGTAAGTTCCAGGTCAGCTTGAGTTAGAGAGTGGGGCCCTGTTTCAAATACATACATGCTTAGATACATAATGAAAGCTATCAGACGATGCTGATGAATTTCAAGGCTAAGAATTATCCTTTACATTTATGTGCCATGGACAGTGGAGCCTGTTGGTGACCTGGACAAATGGAGGAAGAATTACCATTAGGAAACTGTCATCCAAAGACAGAAGCAGAAAGGTGAGTATGATGGATAGTTTTGTCAATTTGATACACGTGAGAAGAGGGAATCTCAGTTCAGGAATTACCTCTATCCGATTGGCCTGTAGGCATGCAATTACTTGATTGTTGAGTGATGTGGGAGGGCCAAACGTACTATGGTGGATGCTACCCCTGAGTTGGTGGTCCTGGATTGTGTAAGAAAGCAAGCTGAGTCCAGGCCAGAGGAGCAAGTCAGTAAGCAGCATTCCTATATGGTCTGTGCTTTATAGTTCCTGCCACCAGGTTCCTTCCCTGAGCTTCCCTCAAGGATAGACTATGAACAGAATGTGTAAGCCAAATAAACCCTTTCTTTCCCAGTTGGTTTTAGGCAAAGTGTTTTCTTGCAGCAACAGAAACCAGACTAGAACAGTGGAACTGAATTCCTAGACCCAGTTGCTGCGGACGGAGTAGTCTTTCATCAGTGTGAATATACACAGGCATTACTGAGCTTGGGTCTCTCTGTTCTTCCTCCCAGGTGATGTCAGAGACCCTTGTTCGAGGGCCTCACTGAGAAAAACTAGAGTGTTTATCTACTGTAACTGTAGTTAGACAAGCTTATTTGCCAAGCACAAATTTAACTAGAAACCTTGCAAACCAGCTTCTCAAGGTTGATTCTTAAGGATTTTCTACGTTTTCCTGGGCCAATCATTGATAGCCCAGCTTAAATCTAGGGTTTGAGAAGCAGTGCCAGGGCATGAGGAGTGATGACTGTGGATCCCCTGCTAGGCCTGTGAAGCTGTGTGTAAGCAGCTAAATACCAGGCCCTGGGGACTTGCTGTTTACCAGGCAGGGGTCTGGCTGTGGCACCCCCTGAAATCTCCTTTTGAGGAAGACTGGCATTATTCCTCTGACATATGTATAAATGACAGTATAGGCTCAGAATGACTCATTGAGACAAATGCACAATAGATATCCTGTCTCCAATTCCTTCTCTCAGTTCATTGGATTTTTTTCTGTTAACAGCTTTACTGAACTACAACTCACCTATTTAAAGTATACAGCTCAATAGTTTCTACTGTATTTATAGAGGTGTCTGTCCAAACAGAAAGCCTCAGTCTGAAAAGACACTAAATTCAAGAAAACACAAGCCAGCCTTGTGGCCTCATGAATACCAAGACACTCCACTTAAACTTAAACTGTGGGTGCTTTGCTGTTAGACGTGGGTGGACATGGATTTCAGCTGTCTTCCACTGAGGTATGCATGAGTTGGCCTGTCATGGTTAAGAGCTATGTGCAATGCTGATTGGGTAAGTGTCTACTCATACTGTGACCGGGCAAGGAAAGTTGAAACCGGTTTTGTAGCTTTCTGTCTTCCATCCTTCAGAGAAGCATACTAGGTGGAATCCAGTCAGATGACTCAGGACCTCATGGACACTCTTGGAAATGTCTTAAATTTTTGTTTCAATCCACAAAGGTGAACAGAACGAATTATGATACTTGATGATGTCTTCAAAAGCAGCTGCTGAGGAGCTTTGTCTACGTTGACATCGTTTCAGACGTGGTTTCTAAATGAATATTTTCATTTGCTTCTTACTTCTGTAACTTTTCCATGCCTATTTTAGACTTTTAGAAGTGTATCATCATTTGAAAAGGATTAATGAGGCTGAGGATGTGGTTGAGTTAGTAGAGCACTTGTCTAGCATGTACAAAGCTCTGGGTTCAAGCTCTAGCACCCCATAAAACCAGGCATGGTGGCAAATACTTGTAATTCTAGCACAGGGGAGATGGGAGGAGGGGAATCAGGAGTTCAAGATCATCTTTGGCTCCACAGTGAATTTAAAATCAGTCTATAATTTATTCCTATTCATGTTTCATTTTCATTTAAAACTGGGGGTAGGGGTGGAGAGATGGCTCAGCAGTTAAGAGCATGGCCCTTCTTGAAGAGGACCCAGCTTCAAATCCCAGCACCCACACAGCAGCTAAAAACCATGTGTAACTCCAGTTCCAGGGGGATCTGATACCCTCTTCTGACCTACATGAGCACTGAATGACAAGGGTGCACTTACATGCAGACAATATACCCATACACATAAAATAATAACAAATATTAAAAAAAAATTTGTTTTTATGTGAATGAATGCTTAGGCTGCTTGTATTTAAGTGTATCAGTGCATGCAATGTCTGTGGAGGCCAGAAGGGGACATTGTATCCCCTAAATCTGGAGTTATGTGTGGCTGTTAGCCACCAGTTGAGTGCTGGGAATGGAACCCAGGTCCTCTGCAAGGGTGGCCAGCACTCTTAATCGCTGAGCCATGTCTTCCTCCATTCATTTCCATTTTTAAAGAAAGCAAGACTGTATGTCCATTAAAATGCAGGTACATAGCAACTTTGAGGCCATCCTGGGCTACACTGTATGTGCTCATATTTTAATTATCTTTAAAATCAGCTACTTTTCAAAAACCAAATAGGTCACATGGATGTCGTAAAAAAAGGCTCAAGAAGGTTACCCTTCTTCAGAAGACTTAGCTCCTGGCAAGGCAAAATGTACCATCATTCCCATAGAGCATTTCTGACAATGCTTGGGAACATCTTGGGAAACCTAACTTGAATGCAAATAGGATTCTATGAAGTTGTCATTGGCTTTTCCCTGCTGTGGCCCTCTTCAGAAACTAAGAAGCTATTTACAACCTGGATCTTGGAACAAGTACCTCTGAGAGTGATAAAAATTATTTTAGGAAAATAGTTTGCATTTGCTGGGCATCATAAATAACAAAGCAATGTGACCTAAACGAAGAAGGCTCAGCCCCAGGACAGGGGAGTACTGCCAACTGCAGACTTCCTGCCTGGCACTTAGAAAGGGTATCAGGGAATGAAAGGAGCCTCTTCATCACAGGAAGTACCCAGTGAAGAGACAGAGCTATAATTGTACACAACTCTTCACTTAAAAAAATCAGAGACCAATGAGACTGATTTGGGAAAACCCAGGGAGAAAACCTTCCCCTATTCAGGTATAAAAACGGATGTTTCCCCCCTCTGTAGTTACGATGGCAACCAGGGCACAGTGCAGATTTGTGCTGTGTTGAAATTCTGCACTCTTAGTATGGGCCATAGGGATTTTGGATTGGGTAGATTTTATGAAACAATTCACTTGTAAAATTGCCAAACGCTTCAACTATCAGAATGCAGGCAGACCATTTGGACCACTGTGATGGCCACCTAACCGCTGTTCCTGCATCCATCCTTGCTTTCCTCATCTGAATCAACAGACAGCTATCTTCCTAAAAGGCACTCAAATCTCATTACTGCAAGCTGCCTAGCTTCAGTGACTTCTATTATGTTTAATCCCCCCTCAAATCCTTATCCTGACCTTCCAAGGCCTCAGGAACTCTGTTGGTCTCTTTCACATTGTGTCACCTACATCAGGTATCCCTTGACCATATCAGGCATCTTCCCATCTTGAAGTCTTCAGACTTATTTTTTGTTCCTGTAAGGGTGATTTTAAATTAGAATATACCCCACTAGCAACTTTAAAGAACTCTTCTCCTTTTCTTAAAAGGGGATAGGACATGGTGTGTGAAAGAATTATCTATACTTAGGAAATGTAAAGCTGTCTCGTTGACCAAAAGAAAAAACCCACGTCACCATTTCCCTATCTCTTGTTGCAAAACTAACTGACAAAGCTGATCTGAAATGAGGAAGACCAGCATAATTTTATTCTGGGGAGTAAGAGATTTTTCCATTTCATCTGCTTTTATTGTCTGTAAATTTAGCTTACAAAATTTCAATACAAATAATCATAGACCCACATATATAAAACCCAAACACTCCCTTGAACATATCAAACATAATTTTCATGTGCTGTGTGTGCTCTTTTACCACCACTGAATAGTTTTGAAGATCATTCCAAGTCACATGAAACCACACTTTGTGAAACTTTTAAGTTTTAGATGACTTTGCAAGTTACTGTTTAAAGGACTAACATGTTGCATCACAATGAACAGTCCTGGATAACCACAGGGACAAAACACAAGATGGAATTCAGATTTGACAGTTTCACACTGATTTCTTCAAAATTATGTGAAACATGTATCTGTTAGTTTATGTACCCTGTGGGGAAATATTATAAGGAAGTCAAACACACATATGGAAAGAACTACAGATTCCAACAGAGTAACACTGGAAAGTCAGGAGACAGTAACTGGTGAAAGTAAGGGAGTTTACAGACAATACAAACTGTCACATAATAAAAACAATGAAGTCAGGTATGGTGGTTCACACATGAAATTTGTTTAAGCTACACAGGGAGACCGGTCTTAAGAAACCAAAAACCACTCACATCTCTGCCAAACAACAAATGAGAAAATGTATATATAAGCACTTGGAAATTAAAAAACTACACATGTGAGCTTCTATTTGTTTAGACACATAAATGTCTATGTACAATTTGGATTATGCAGAAAATTGTTTTACATGTAAAAAATAAGTCAAGTCAATCCTCCCCTCCAAACAATGTGCATTCTACTATTTTTAAGGACAAAGTCAGTCACAATCATATGAAAACCTTACTATGTTTAAATAAATATACAAACCGGTACATGCTGTTTGCAAAGGCCTCAAAGAAGTAATTTCCTTCATTTATTAGGTAAACAAATGTTGGTGGATTTAAAGGCTGAGGCAATGAACTTCCTCTGACAACTAATGCCATTTTCACTTCAGTAGAATTTGAACTTCAAACTTAACACATATGCCCTTGAAAACATGAAGAAGCCCAATATCAAGAAATTACATGTCATCATAGTTTTAATGGATTTTTACAAAGAAAAAGCACAGTTCATTCAACTAAGATAATTTGGACTCTAAGCCAAAGGCTTCCTGTTACAGCATGACTTTTTATAGGTCAAGAGAGACCTGTAAAGTGAGAAAATAGAGGACAAAAGAATGAAATCAATCAGTGAAGTTCACAGGTCCCCCACAACACTATTTGGTTAGTCTCCTATTTTCAGGAGTACATTTTTACAAAGTCACTATTAAGCTGTTCTCAGAGTGTGAGTCTGTTCTTGGTTTTTGTTTTGTCAGTATTTCCGTATATAACCCAGGCTGACCTCAACCTTGGGACCCTGCCTCAACATACCCAATGCTAGGATTACAGGCATAAAACTCAATGCCCTTTAAAAATGTTTTTGAGACAGGGTCTTACTCTGCAATCCAAGTTGGCGTGGAACTTTATTATGAAGTCCAGGCTGGCCTTGAACTTACAGAAACCCTCCTGCCTCAGCCTCCCTAGCACTTGGATTATGGGCATGTGCCATCACATCCTGCCTCAGAAGGAACCTAGAAAAAAATCTGGCATCAGTATGAGGTGGGCAAGTTATAGTAGTATAATCTGGACAAATTACTGCAGCTCTGTAGGCCTATTTCTACATCTGTACAGTCTCCAGAAGAACACTCATTTCTTAGAGCTACGGAAGGGCTCAAATGAGATCTTATTTTATAGGTTGTTTTCAACTCTGACCCCAACTTAAAGTTGAGGAATGAGCAGAGTAATGCTGATGTCTGGCTCCTATTCCATAGGTTCAGACTGAATTGCTCTAGGCTTGGCCCTCAGCACCAGAAGGTTTCAATGTGTCCTAGAAGATTCTAATGTGCAGTTACTACTGAGAACCACAGGCCTACTGCTATGGTAGTGCTTCTTAAAGTATCCTGGATGATCACTCGGGGATTCTGCCAAAATACAGATCTGGATTCAAGCAAGAACCAGTCAGCCCTGAGAATGTGCATCTCTACCAGGCTCAAACTATGTAGAGTTGCTCTCAACCTCACTCTGAAAACAGTAAAGAACTAAATAGCCACAAAACACACCTTGATAGTTCTCTACTCTGTTCAGACAACTTTTAGTGATGGTGGCTTCTGCTTTGGCAAACTATTTTATTTCCTTGTTCTTATGACTGTAATTAAGAGCACTATATAAAGCCACATATGGTGTTAATACCTCTGTAAGCCCAGCACTGAGAGGCTGAGAACTGTGAGGCTTGACTGCACAGTGAGACCTTGTCTCACAAATCAAAGACACAAACAAAAAGAAAAAGAATATAAGGTTTGAAAAACAAGCACAAACAATTATATAATACATATAAAACATATGCCTTGGGTTATCTGTTAAGGGAACATTATTTACAAATTACAAGCACACCCAGTTACTATGGTACCACTGCTTCCCGCACTCATTACAGATGACATAGGTCATTTGTTCATCTGGGTTTGAATTCCGCACCCAACTTGGAAGGAAAAGTGTTCCTCTGGCAATTACAGTGATCTTGCAATTGTATTTCTCACAGCGCCTGCACTTTATTTTATTTGTCTGTGTGCCATCAATTTCGTGGGGAAGGTAATGTTCCTGGATACTGGATTCTGTGTAGGCTGCTCTCAGCTGCTTCAGTTCCTGGTTTGCCATATCCAGGACAGTCATTTTGGCAAATTCTCTGGTAGACATGGCCCCAGAGAGCAAGTTTTGTTGTAAATGAGAATTTTTGGGGTTCTTCAAATTGGCAACTTTGCTTCTGATACAAGTTTTGTACTTTCTGATGTTGTTTGAATAAAGGGTAAAAATATGCTCTTCAATCTCTCTTGCAAAGTTCTGCCACAAATCAGCTTTTGCCTGATCTGTGGAAAAACTAGCTAATGCGGTGTAAAGTAGCTCTACGCATTTCATTCTCACAGACACTGCAGGATCCTGCAACTCACTTGATGTCTTTTGAGTGGCTTCACAGGCACCACTCTCCAAATGTTCCTCATTAAGTTCCATCTGAGTAGTGCTAGTTTCAGACTCAGTCACTTCAACGGGCTTTGTGACATCCTGGGATGACAGCAGTGAGAGAGAACTGCAGAGACCTAAGATCTCATCCTGGCTCAGGTCCTGAGAAAGTGCTGCATTTTCTTGTTTATTGGCATTCGAAGGGAATAATTTAAGGCTGTCCCTTGGTCTGAAGTGTGTGCTTTTATAAAAGGCTCTCCACTTTGCCAGCAGACACTTGGCCTTCTTTTTCAGAGCCACTGAGGGGCAGTTTTTGAGGACTCTGTACACAGCTCTGACCACATCCGTCTCCTGGAGATGCTCCTTAGACACATAAATCATTTCTAGCTCAATAAGGTATTTGCCAATATCCTCAAAATACCTTTTAGACATCAGTTGCTCAATCAGGGAAGCCCTGGCAGCGATCTGGTTTTTGTCAGACATCTTTACAGCTGCAAAGAGAAAAAGAGGGATCAGTTTTCTTAAGCTTGTCTTTGCTAGTTGCAGCTCTTGGATAATGAACTAGAACTTTCTGCTAGTTTTCTATGCAATGTTTTCTGAAGGAGTCATGTAATATAAATGGGCATAGCAGATTAGATAACACAATCTGTAACTTGGACTGATTTACTTTCAAGACTTTATTTTTCCATAGCTGAAGGAAAAAATGGCACTACAAAGTTTCAGCATACAGTTCAGGGGCTTGCTAGATAAGCTGTATCTTTTTCCATCTCTGACTGTACAAATCAGTATCTTTCCAGAGCAAGATTAGTCAGGAGCCAGGCATGGTGGCATGTGCTTGTATTTCAGTACTTGGGAGGTAGAAACAGAAAGATCAGGAATTTGATGTCATCCTCGGCTACATAGAGATTCTAAGGTCAGCCTGGGATGCACAAGATCATGTCTCAAAAAAATTAGTTCTTCCTGAGTAGAATTTGATGGTGATGCTGGGAAGAAAATCATGCCCATGTCAGCATCTACACGGCAATGATGGGTTATTTTCTCTTCATACTCAGCTGCACAACTGAAATGCTTTATGCATTTGTAATCTATAAAGTGGTACTTTTCTGAATATAAAATAAAAGGAACAAGACAAAAGGGGTGTGTTAATGTAGGAAGCAACTTGAAGAAACTATGAGATACTGTGGGTTAGGGGCAGGCTGACCTTGGTCTGCTGGGCCAAAAGAATCAACAGGAGGCACTGTGCTGAAATCTGAGCTGGTAGAAAAACAAGATCATGATTCAGATGATTTATGACTTTGAGATAACTGGTCCTTGGCTTTGTTAATTATTTTATGTGTATGTGCTTGTCTGTATGTGTGCACGTGGAGCCTTGAGCTTTATCTTCCTCCATGGCTCTTCACCTTTTAACTCAATCTGTGGTTCACTGATTTGCCTGCACTGGCTGGCTAATGAACTCCAGGAATCCTCCTGTCTTCAATGCAAGGGATTACAGACATGCATCACCATACTTGTTTTTTTATGTGGGTTCTGGTGATCAAACTCAGGTCTTTAAGTGGAAATACTGATACTCTGAATTTTGCAACTTTTCTGAAAATCTAAAAGTATTTCCAAATAAAAAGATTTTTGATACATGCCTTTAATCCTAGTACTTGGGAGGCAGAGGTAGGCGGATCTCTCAACTATGTAGTTGAGACCCTGTCTCAAAAAGATGAAAACAAAAACACCAAATCAAAACAAAACCAAGAAACAGCTTATGGCACATTTTTAAGATGATATAATATAATATAACTTAAACATGTTTAATGGCATGAGAAAATAGTCACAACATAATGTCAGGTGAAAAAGTCCGCATGTAAACCTAAATAGACAAGAGATCAAGCATCGTTAGCAACTGGGTCTGGGGCACATACTTGTAATCTCAGCACTAGGGAAGAAGAGGCAGGAGGATCAATAATTCAAAGCCAGCCTCAGCTACATAGCAAGTTTAGGCCAGCCCAGATGATGATACTGTCTCAAAACCACCACCACAACAAAATCAAGTTAGACAGACCAAGATGTAGATCAGGAAGTAGAGTGCTTGCCTAATACCCATGAAGCCCTGAATTTGATCCCCAGGCCTGTATAAACTGGGCATGGTGGTGCACACCTGTAATTTCTGCACTGGGCAGGTGGACATGGAAGAATTAGGAGTTCAAGGTCATTCTCAGGTACACAGTGAGTTCGAGGTCAGCCTGGGGTATAGGTAACCATGTCTTTTTTTAAAAACCAACAAAATAACGAACACTTAAGTTTGCATGATCTAGCAGATCTACCAAAGATAATTGGGAACTATCTCCACCCAAAAAAATTGTACACAAATGTTTATAACATTATTTAGAACAGCCAAGTGGGAAAGCAAATGCTCCCCAACTCATGGATAAATACTGTAGTGCATTCACCTCATAGAGTATTTTTCAGTAACAAAAGGAATAATGTACCAATTTATGCCACAGTACAGAAGAACCTTGAGGACATCATGCTAAGAAACAGAACCCAGATACAAAAGACCACATAGTATATGATTTATACTAACTGCCAGAATAGGCAAATCTATATAGAATGTAGATTAATGGTTGACAAGGTGCGGGGAGGGAGAGAAGTGGAGTGAAAGGTAAAGGGGAGTGCCTGCTAATCGTGCAAGTTTTTTCTTGGGGTGGGGTGGGTGGCAAAAATCTTCTATACTTGATTATGGTGACAGGTTACACAACTATGAATTAAATACTCTAAAAACCAGTGAACTATATACTTTAAATAGGCAAATTGTATTTGAAACATATGTGAATAAAACTGTTAATCTTAAACATGGCATGTTTTGGGGATGTTAAAATTCTAGGGAAGGACTGGAGAGAAGGCTCAGAGGGTAAGAGTACACACTGTTCTTGCAGAGGACTTGAATTCAGTGCCCAGCACCCCACAATTGCCTATGACTCCTGTTCCAGGGGATCTGATGCCCTCTTCTATCCTCTGGAAGCACCCCCACACATGTGGCATTGACTCACATCAACACATACACATACACATAATAAAAATAAATTTTCTGAGCCAGGTGGTCCACACCTTTAATTCCAGTATTCAGGAGGCAGAGGCAGGCAGACCTCTGTAAGATCAAAGATAATTCTTTTCTTTTAAAAAATTCCATTTTTCAAGACTGAAAACTATAAAAGAAGTCTTCCTAAGAGTCAGAAGCTGAATAAGCAAAATTACGCAGAAAAATAACAAATACTCTCAAATGCTAAACATTTCCTTCTGAAGTGTCTGCTTCAATCTTCAGGAAATAAAGCAGTCATGATGTCACAATAACAAGGCTGAAGGCTGTGCAGTGTATTTTAGCCCATCCCCACCAGTTGGAACATTCTGCCTGCAAGTTCACTTGAAGAAATCCAGAGATTCTGGGTTTCTCAAATGTTCTGAGCGTGGCTAGAAAGAGACAGGCCTAAACTGCCTATGAGGGACCAATAATTGACTCTGGTCAGAATTTCTCCAAGGGTCAGAGTCTCATCAAGGACCTGAAGGGGACATTAGCTATAGCCTCAGTGTTCCAGTGGTGTAAGAACATATAGACGTTGTGTGCGCTCGCCTGGGTGCATTTGTGCATATGTGTATTTTGCCAGGTTAGAGATGGAATCCAAGGCCTTAGCAAGTGTTCTACCACTGAGCTATTTCTCTAGCCTTTCATGGAATGAAAACAGCCATTTGTCCTACCAGCAAAACTTTTTCTTTACCCCTAAAATCCTACAGAAGATAATGCATCTGAGTGTAAAAATACAAAAAGCATGTTGTTCTTTATTTCATACATTGTTTATTTGCCTTTCTTTATATTTATTTAGTTAAAAATTCTGATTGTGGTAAAATACAAAACACGCATTTCACCATGTTAACTTTTTTTAAGTGTATAGGTCAGTATTATTAAATAAATATCGATATCTTTATGCTGTCATCTCTATAACTCTTCATTTTTATAAAATTGAAATTTTGTGCTCATTAAACAACTCCACAGTCTCTGCCCCGGCAACCACCATTCTTTCTGCACATATATATTGCAGTACTATAGACACCTCATAGAAGTAGAATCACATAATGTTTGTCCTTTTGGTTTGATTTATTTTAAATCATATATCTTCAAAGTCCACCTATGTAAAAGCATGTGTGAAAACTTCCTTTTTAAATACTGTTACTATCTTGCATATGTACTATACTTTGTTTATCTATTCATCTACTGATGGATATTGGGGTTGCTTCCACGTTTTGAGTCCCTGCTTTCATTCTATTGAGTATACATGCAGAAGCAGAATTGTTGGATCATATGGTAACTCTTATTTTTAAACTTTTTAAAGTATCCCTATATTGGCTTTTCCATTCTCTCTCTTTTTTTTTGTGAGTGGTGTGTATGTTGCATGCACCTGAGTTGCAAGTACATGTGCCCATGGGTGTGCATGCAGAGTCTACAGAAGGACATCAGTGTCTCCTGCTATCACTTTCCACCGTATTCCCTTGTGATGGTCCTTCACTGAACAAGAAACTTGCTTTGTTGGCTAGACTGACTAGCTAGTGAGCGCCCAGGATCCTCCTGTCTCCACTACCACAACCCTAGATCACAGGCACACAATCATGCCCATGTTTTTTTCTTTTTTAACATGGGTACTGGGGATTCAAGCACAGGTCCTCATGCTTGCAGAGTGAGTGTTCTGACCCTTCGAACCATCTCCCCAGACCTCTTCTACAAAAAATTTTAACAGCACTTAGAGCCTGTCAAACTTTCTCTTCTCCCTGTGAGAAAATCCCATGCACACAGAGCATTTATTGCTCTGGGAGGGTATAATACAATGCCAACAGGACAGAAAATCTACAAAACTGTCATACAAACAGAAAGTAAGCAATGCATCCATTTTAGTTCCATATAGTTCAGTCAAGAGATCCTCATTATGCGGGATTGGTGGACAAGGAGCCTAATAGAGACTGTGCCTTGAATGAGGTCACAGCCTAGTAGAAGGAATACTGACAAGAAGTGAGCCAATTATAACATGTGGTATGTCCACATGGGTGGATGCCAGCTGCTAGGAGAGACATAGGAAGATGGACATCAGACCCCACCTAGGCTTTCTGTTTGGCCAGTTGCAACTGCTCTTCACTGCTTTTTAAAATAAATGATTCCTTCACAACTTGGATCACACTCTCACATTATCTATTCTTATCCCCTTCCCCCTAGCCCTTTTTTCTAAATCAATCCCCCCTGCCACTTTATTGCTTTCACCTGATTCATGGCACTCTGTTACAGAACTCAGCAAGACAGTCCCTCATTTTCCTGCTTAAAGTCCTTTAGAAGTTCTCCTCCATTCTCAGGATGGAGCCCAGGCTCCTTGGCTAGGTGATGAAAAGCTCGTTACCCTGGCCTTCTGCCTTGACTACTCTCAACCACAGATGGGCACAGGCTTATTTCTCAGCTTGGAGCTTTTGCTCCAGCAGCTTCTTAAGCCTTGCCTCATGCTATCAGCCCAGGCTGAATATTAGAATCACCTGGGAAAATCAAACAAGAAAAACTAATGCAAACAACTCCAGGGCCTCACCCCTGATTGAATGAATTGGCGTCTCTGAGGGTAGGGCTTGGGCATTTGTTCACTTTTCTAGAAGATTCTGATTTAAACCACACACAGACACTGCCCCCATACCACAGAAAGGCTGCTATCAGCACCACAGACAGCTGTAGTCCTGTTCCTGGACCAAATGCACAGAACCTTTCTAATTCCATACTTTGCTAGGTGAGTCAGATTAAATCAGAAAATAGTAAAAACACTTCTGTGTACGATTCAAGAGAGAAACTCTAAATCACAACTGGTAGTTGTAACGTGCAAATGTTGTGATGTATCCAATTCCCGATGTTCACTCCAAAACTTACCTCTTAACAGTGGAAGGCAACGTCCGTTGACTGAGCAAGTCTCTGCGTGATTCACCTTCATGCCACCTCAATTTGCTCCATAGGCCTAGGATGTGACTTCCACCTTGCAAGTGGGAAAACCTGTTAAGAAATCAAATTACTGCAGCACCTTTTTCATGATGTTTTCCACACTTCAAAACACCTTCCCCACGAGGCAGCAAGAACGGCATATGTTTTGTCACACGGCCACCCCTGCCAGACACCTTACTCGAGAGATGTTTTCTTCTGTTAAACAAGTGATAAGCATCCAGGATGCTTTCTCTTTTCTTTGCTTGTGATCTTCTTTTCTTGTCACTAGATACCAACTTGCCTTTGTACTCACTGTACCTAAGTCTAGAGACCTTAAGATTCTTCCCTGGAAGACAAAGTTCATCTCAATTCTAGTTCAAAAAAAAAAATCACTAAAAAAAAAAAAATCCTACCTCATGGAACTAGAAAGGGAATGAGAAGAGAGATCTTCAGAGTGGGGTGGAGAGAGAGGAATGACATGAAAACAGAAAGGGGCATTATCTGAAGCAATAAAGGGAACCAATCAGAGGGGCAGGAGGCAAGGGCATGGGGAGGGCAGTAGGGGAGGGAGATAAGTTAGAACAAAGTATAATGACACATATGCATGAAAATACAGTAACAAAACTGACTATTCTGTATGCTAACACAAATTGTAAACATCCTAGATCAAAAAACCCACGGTGTCCACTATAGGTGAATCAAGTAGGTCTGAGAAATCAAGTCTTTCAGATAGCAAAATTCCCAGAAGTGAGCGGGAGTTAAACAAGTTGGCTAACTCTATTGATCATCTGGTGCCTCTATTTCCTCTTCCACAAAATGGGGGGATTCTGCCATCCCAGGATCAATACAAGAATTACACGAGATAGTTTTGAGAAAGTGCTCAGTCTTTATAAAGTGACTGGCAATCATGTGGACTTACAATGGAAAGATTTAAAAATTTTGTTAGGGACCAGTGAGATGGCTCATTGGGCAAAGGTGAAGCCTGACCATCCAAGTTCAATCTCCAGGACCCACTTGGTGGAGAGTGAGAACTGATTCCCGCAAATTGTCCTCTTATCTCCACGTGTGCTGTGAGGGCACGAGCACATCCATACGCATAGACAGACACAGTAAAGAAGTAAATGTAATTTAAAAATAAATATTTTGCCAGTGTATTGGCACACATGTAATCTTAGCATTCAGGAGGCTTGTGAATTCCAGGACAGAAGGAGCTATATATAAGACGCTGTCTCAAAAGCCATTAAAGCTAGGCGTGGTGGTACACGCTTTTAATCCTAGCACTCAGGAGGCAGAGGCAGGCGGATCTCTGTGAGTTCAAGGCCAGCCTGGTCTATATAGTGCATTCCAGGCCACCTGGGGCTACAGGGAGAACAAAACCCCATTAAAATATATATACTATTTACCATACCAGGCGTTCTTCCAGGAAAGGAGGTCAGCAAACAGTTTAGATTCTCTGATGCAATGACTACTTAACTCTACTACTGTTGTAGCAGAAACAGCAGGTATAGAAAATACTTGAATGGGGGCTAGAGAGATGGCTTAGTTGAGAGTACACTGCTCCTGCAGAGGACTTGGGTTCAGACCTCCGAGGGTACCTGTACTCACATGCATATACCTGCACACAGACACACATACACATTAAAAATCAAATGAATCTAAATAAAAGACAAAGATATACTCAAATGAAGGGGCATGACTTGCTTCACATAAAACTTTAGAAAAGCAGGCAACGGGAGACGGCCCAGCCGACAAACTGCTTGCTGTCTAAGAATAAGGACCTGAGTTTGGATCCCCAGGCCCCACAAAAAAGGCAATCTTAGTGGTTCACAACTGTAATCCCAGAGCTGGGGAGGCAGAGGCAGGTGAATCCTTTGGAGCTAGCTCACTGGCCAGCCAGTCTAACTGAAATGGTGAGCTTCAGGTTCACTGGGAGAAAACAAAATGAGTTGGGGAGGGGAATCTTAATAAAACACTTTCCATTAATAAAGCAAAAACACACCTCAAAAGGGGGGCAGCAATGGGGTAAGATACACACTTTTTTAAGGGAAGGGGGATAAGGATGTAGCTCACTTGATAGAGTTTACCTAGCATGTGCAGGGCCCTGAATTTGACCTCTAGCACTCATAAAGTTAGGTGTAGTGATTGACATGGAGCCCAGTGTGCACTACAAGAGAACCTGTCTCAAAACAAAAAATAGGCAGTCTGGATTTGGCTACAGATCAGTTTGTTAACCCTTTTCCAGAGAGTGATATCCCACAGAAAGACATTTCAAGGCACAAAAAGTAATTTAAAAATTTCTAATAGTCATGTAAAAAAATAGGTGAAATTGTATAATAATTTTACTTAGCCCAGTATATCAAAAGTTATTTTTCTTTCTAAAAAATGTCACATTGGGGATCAAACTCAGGGCCTTATGCATACTAAAGCACGTACTTTATTACTCAGTTTACTACCGCCCCCCCCCCCAAATACTGTCTTTTCAATACATAACTGATCTAAATAAACTGATAAACCTAACTGATGTAAAATTAAAAAATGTTTTCTTGAGACAGGGTCCTACTAGGTAGTCCTGGATGACCTGGAGCTAAGTAGACCACACTGGCTTTGCCGCCCAAGCCCTGGGATTAAAGGTGTGCACCACCAGGCCTGGCCACAAACAGCTACTTTGTTTTGGTAGTCTCAAAAATATCGTGTGCACATCCTAAATCAGATTAGTCACATTTCAAGTGACCAGTCTGAATATTACCATTTGTAGTTCAGTTCAGGAGCATATAATATGGAAAATGCTTACACACCTGTATTTCTAATGCATTGTATGTACTCATAAAATATACACTATATATAAAAATATATGTGTGCATACAAGAGCTTTTACAGTGTCAGCTCTAAATGAGTTGCCTGAATGCGTACAAACACTTGTAAATGTGGATTACTACATAAGGGTTAAGCTGTACACAGATCAGCACCCAATACGATAGGAAAGTTCACAGTGAAATCTTCCAAAAGCTTAGGTAACAAATCTGTTTAGATCTTTTAATTACTCTTTTAACAGTTAAGGGCAAAAATGTAACTTTCTAGCCCTAGGCTACAAAGTAACAGTTCATCCTTGCAGGGTGCCCATGGGAGAAACAGCCAAAAGCTGGCAGGGGATTGCAGCTCGGAAAGACGCAGCGAGAAGAGCCCGCCGGGAACGGAGAGCTCGGGGTGGGTGGGGTCAAATACTAAACAAAGCCTGCACTAATTCACCCCCCGCGGGACAGCCCTGCGGCTTACGCACGAGCACTGGCGGCGCGCGGGTTCAACCCGCCCAGGCGACCTCAGAGCCTCCGGTGCCCGGGGCGCCACCGAACGCTTCTGCGAGCGGGGACCGGCTTCTACTGGAAACGGGAGTGAGCGCTGCAGAGGGGCTGAGCTAATTGCAATGGCGGAGCGAGGTGAGCAGAAGAGCGCATGCTCTGCCCTTGCATTCTTAGGCTACTCCGCCTCCCCAGAGAACTTCCGGTTCTCAAGCCCTTGACGTAATGCCGCTCCGCTCTTGACCCTTTGATCCGAGGACTTGGGCGTGGGATCCAGCGCATGCCTGCAAAGGAAATGGTGCCTGCGCAGAGATCCGAAGCCGGACAGGGGGGAGGAGCGGGCACTCTGCAGTTCCCTGCTGCTTCTCCGCCAAAGTGAAACTAAAACCGCTACTGTTTCTTTTAGTAGCGTTTTTCTTTTCTATTAAGATAGTAACAAAATAAAACAAAGTAACAACACCCAGACAGGATAAGGGAGACTCACGCCAGTATGCAAATGAAGAACGACTCAGGAAGATCCCGAATTCAATGCCAGCCTGGGCTATACCTTTAAAAAGGGCGGGCGTGGTACACCGCCCCCAATAAGTGTAAAATAACCCTCATCAAGCCAGTAAAATAAAATGGCTGAATGTGATGCTGCGCCCCACTCTTTTTTTTTTAAACCCACATTAAGCCAATAGAATAAAACATAAAATAGTAGAATGTGGTGGCCTGTAATCCCAGCACCCCAGAGCCCAGCGAGGGCAGGACTGCACAGTGAGATCCTGTCTCAAAAAATCTAAAGGGAGGGAGGAAAAAAGTAGACAAGACAGTTTTCAAAGTGAGGAAGGCATAATTATGAATATATTTAGTAGTAATTAGTCCAAAAATATCTATTGTACGGTAGTATGCATTAGATGAATTAAAGTAGTAAACATTCATTAAGTACTCATGAGCAACCAGAGCATCTCACCTTGTACATTGTTTGCCTGCAGTTATTCACTAAAACTACAGTGATGGTTGAAGAAGAGAATGTGGCATTCTCCTTTGTTGATCTCCAATTCCAAAAGAGTTTGGGAAAAAGTTTAAATGTCCAGTTGTCTGTACTGGATATTATCAGAAAGTATGGTGATTCTGTGATTTAATGTAAATTTTGCCTAGGTAGTAGGAGGACAGAGAGTCTCATTGATCATGATGCAGGTGCCTGATTGTTTTTGTGGTTTGGACTACGCTTTTGTTAGTATTAGGACATATTTTGTTTTGTTTCAGTTCTGTTTGCCTTGGTTTGAGACAGACTTGCACTAGCCCAGGATGGCCTAAAATTATATAGCCCAGCGTTGTGGTATCAGACTCCTGACAGTCTTGTTGCTCTCCAACTGCTCAGATTACAGGAGTCTGTCTCTATGCCCATCCTGGGAGTCTTGTTTTTGGCATGACCCATCATTCTCAGAAAGGAGTGCCATTTGCTCTTGATACTCTGTGAAATTCCTTGTGTTCCACAGGCGAACACCAAGGTTCAGCTGTTAGTTCTCAGCTGGCTCAGAATTGTAAAGGGGATGCTTTTCCTCTTTGTCTCTAGCCTTCAAACTATTACCAGGACAAAGTGTCTGGTACTGTAAATTTTAATGTGGGACTAGGGAGATGGCTTAGTTGGTAAAGTGTTTGCCACTAAAGCATGAGGACCTGAGTTCAGATTCCAAGAATCCACTGGCTTAGAAAGCCAGGTGTGCTGGCTTCCTTGTAATCCTAGCACTGAGGAGGTGGAGACAGCGAGATCAGGCAGCTTGCTGACTACCCAGTCTTACCAAATGGTCGCGCTCCAGGTGCAGTGCAGAATCTGTGGCGATAACTAAAGTGGAGAATGATTGAAGACAATACCTGACATTAATCTCTGGTCTCCACACACACACCTGCGCACACACATGCACATGTGCAAACATACATACACAAACACAAAAATATTTTTTTAATTAATAAAACAGAAAGGGAACTAGCTCCTTCCACTCCAGAAAACCCACATCTTATTTCAAAATTTTAAAACTTTATTAGTGTTTGTATGTGGGGGGGGGGGGTTTCTGCATGTGCCACAGTGCATGGCTGCTCTTGCAGAGGATTCAGGTTCGATTTGGAGCGCCTGCATGGCAGATAACAGCTGTTTGTAACTCCTGTTTCAGGGGAATCTGACGCTCTCTTCTGACCTCTGTGGGCATTGCATGACATGGGTGCATTTACATACCATGCAGGCAATACATTCCTATACCTAAAATAAAAATAACAAATATTTTAACGCAATATAAATTAAGGATTTATGTGTTTTTTATTTAGTTAAAAATTTTTAAACAGGATCCTGTGTAGCACAGGATAACTTTGAACTTGCTATGTAGCTAAGGTTAGCCTTGACCTCCTACTGCCACCTACGCTGGTATTACAGGCTTATGTCACCACATTGGGCAAGGACTATATGATGTCAATGAAAAAAAATAATACGGTGATATTTGTTAAAGTATGGTGATGACTTTATTCAGGATCATCATTATAAATACAGGAATCATGGCAATTATTAGGTTTTGTAGTAAGCAAAACAGACTGAGTTCAACTCCAAATAAAGCATAGAAAAGTAGGAGTTTATAGCCAGGGAGCACGGTGAGAATAGGTGGATGGAAAATTACCAGAACAAAACATCAGGAGTAAGGGGATTCTAGTTAAACTAATCCTATAGGATACTTGCTGAAGATTGGCCAGGATCAGCTGTACTGAGTTGAGGGGTGAAGGGTGCATAGTGGAAAATGAGGAACTGGATCAGATACAGAGGAGGATTAGATAGGGAATGAGGAGCTCTTGCTAAATCAGGTATACTGTGTTTTATAAGAAAGCGCATAGATAAGGCATAGAAGTTTCAGGAGCTTGACTTAGGCTTGGCTTACAAACAATCTTTATTCTCATTTGCCTGTTAAAAGAACAATTTTGGGAGCTGGAGTTAAGAGCACTGGTTGCTTTTACAGAAGACCCAGGTTTGGTTCCCAGCACCCCACATGGTGGCTAATAACTGCCAGTAACTCCAGTTCCTCCAGTGAATTTGGAGCCCTCTTCTGGTGTCTGTGGGCATTGCATGCATGTGGTGTGCTTACATGCATGCAGGCCACTCAAGATACATAAAAATTTTTAAGTAGAAAAAGAGAACTGTTTTGGAAATTTAATTTTATTAGAATTTATTTGAGCAAAGAATTATTCATGAATTAGTGCCAAGAACAAGAAAACCTCAGAGCACTTTCTGGACAATATTTATAGAGGATGAAAATGAATTATTGTGCAAAAATGGGTTGCATGGTTGCAGCTCCCAATTTGCCTTATGTGTACATAGTCTAACTGGTTAGAATATTGTGATTACCTGGATCTCGGCTATTTCTTATAATTGTGAGCAATGTTTTCAGTTTCTTTACATACTAGATTAAGTTGCAGTTCATTATTTGGGAACTCAAAGAATAGAGCCAGCTTCAGTCCTGTAGCCTCTAATTTAAAATGTCTCAGTGGTTTTTTGCTTATTTTTCCATTGTTATTTTTGGTTCATTTTCTGAGTACTGTTGCCACCTTTGGAAACGTGCAAATAAAAGCAAGCAACACGGGGTTGGTAGTGTAGTTCAGTTCAGCGAAGAGTGCTTGCCTAGCATGTGCGAGGCCTTGAGTTTAATCACTGCCACTGGCAAAAAGGGTGGAGGTCTCCAGAACATCAGTCTCTGTTGTGAAACAGTAACCTGGAAGGATATTACCTTTGTGATCAGATTTGTAGTGCTCAATTCTTAAAATAGCTAAGATTTGTCAAAACAGTTGTACCAGAATAGGGATGTAACTAAGCTCTAGAGTGGTTACCCAGCACAGCAACAAACCAAACCAAGTAGTTCTATTAAAACCATGAAAAACATAACCTGAAGATTTAGTCTGAAAACTAGAAATTATTTTAAAAGTTGTCAGTAGAGCTTTCAGGGACATTATAACCAATTTCTTATGATCTTGCTGTACTGAAGAGGAAGAAGACATTAGTCAGAATTCTGAAAAATAAAACCAAAATACGACTCGGGCTTTCCTCCAGTGTGAAGGAAGAAACGCATCAGCAAAGGGGCAAGCTGTAATTATTGTGTAAACCTGGCTTGTCCAGTGTAGCTGGACACATGTAGCTATCTATATTTACATAAAACTTAGTCTGGGTTTGTTAGCACAGAAGTTTAATTCCAGCATTTGGGAGGCAGAAGCAGGTGGATCTCTGTGAGTTCGAGGCCATTCTGGGCTACATGGCACATACCAGACCAGTCAATGTTACATAGTGAGACCCTGTCTCAAAAAACCAACCAACCAACCAACCAAACAAACAAAAACCCCTTAAAATGCAGTTCCTCCTTCATACCTCTTCCTCCACTGTCAAACTGTCATCCACTGTGACTGCTGGGTACCATATTAGATAGCATAGAGAACATGTCCATTATTGCAGAAACTTCTGGTTGAGCTCACCTGGAATGAATCTCTAATGGCGCGTGAAATGGACACTAAAACAGCTACTGAGAAGTTCATTGTTTGGGACAGTTTTAAGTAAACTGTGAAAGACATGATCATTTATCATACATGGTTTTGGGGATTTTGTTTTAAAAAATTATCTTTCAACTGTTTTGATAATCAGAGTTTCTTTTGGATAAACTTCATTTAGTGCATCAAAAATCCCTTTCAATCCTTATTAACTCTCTGAGAGACAACATCGATTTCCTGAGCTCACATAGACAGCCCTTTCCCATAAATTCCAAAGGAACAGAGGCAATAAAAAAACCTTCATAGGTCCTCTCCAGAGGCTAGTGTTACACATTACTTAGGGAACAGTTACAGATGTTTTCCATAGAATGTTTCCATAGCAACCACATCTTTTCTTGGGTTCTAAGGTGCAGACTGGCGTTCATTTCCTGACGTTTCATTAACCTCCAGGACCAGATCTTGGGCTTAGCTGGGGGATGTTCTTAAAGGTCACAGAACGTGATGGATGGGATTTAAGAAAAAAGGGTCATTCCTTTCAAATCTCAAGGGTTATAGAATGTCAGGAAACATAACCAGAAAGCACAGAGCAGAGAAATACAAACCTTATATTTAAGTTCTGTAACATATGTCCCAGACATATGCAGGTGAAACGACTAAGAAGCAGTGAATATTTCAGAAAAAGGAAACTTGTCAGAAGGGTTAGTTCCTGCACAGATCAGACAGTGTCTGGCTGGTGGGCCAGGGATTTATTAAAACACTGATTCAAAAATAGAACTGGGGGGAAATGGATACTGCATAGCCTTTCTCCAAACTGAAGAGGGCAACTGTACTTCTGGTTTAAAATGTTTTTTATAATTTAAATATTTTATTACATTTGTTTGTTTATATATCTGTATGTGCACATGTGCCATGAGGTGTATGGAGGCCAGAGAACAACTTGTAAGAATCGTTTCTTTCTTGCCACGTGGGTACCAGGGATCAAACTCAGGTTCTCAGGCTTGGCAACAAGTACCTTTACTCGCTGAGCTATTTCACAGGCCCCCATATATAATGTTAAAGACTTTTCACTTTAAAAACTGTGTTTTGAACTTACTTCATTCTTATAGCCCTTTATTTTGGGGGATAAGGTCTCACTCTGTAGCCCAGGCTGGTCTTGAACATATCCTCCTACCTCAATCTCCTAAGTGCTTGGATTTTGGTGTGTACCATCACTCCTGGTTTGTTGTAGTCTTTTAAATTTAATTGTCAGAGAGTTGTTATTTTAGTTCTTTTTTTGTTGAGAAATAAACATAGGAAGGCACATGAATCTTGAAGTTATATCTTGATAAATTTTTATCTACCCAGGCAATTATTTCCTGAATGAAGATATGAACATTTGTTCTAGAAGGTTTCCTGGGTTTGCCCCTCCTACTACCAAAGAATGAGTTCTGTCTGACCTCTGTCTTCATAGATTAGATTTGTCTGTTTGAGCTTCATCAAAACAGATGAATTGGGCTGAGGAGATGGCTTAAAGTGTAAAATGCTTCCTATATAAGTGTGAAGACCCAAGTTCTGATCCCAGCACCCATGTAAAAGTTAAACATAGTGGTGTATGTCTGAAACCCCAGCATCGGAGGCAAGGAAACAGGTGGATCCTAGGAGCCTATTGACTAGCCGAGCAGCCTAGCCAAATTGTGAGCTCCAGGTTCGGAGATCCTGTTGCAAAAATTAAGATGGGGAGTAACAGAGGAAGACCTCTGATGTCCACCTCTGGCCTTCACACATGCACACACACACACACACACACACACACACACTCAATGGTGAGCAGACCTGTACACACATGTTTACAACACCAGTGGAATCGTTGTCTAGCTTGTGTGAGCTTCGCTTCGCTCACTCAGTATTATGTGTATGGTGTTTTCGATTTGTATATTATTGGTTTGTAGACAGCTAACATAATGTATATATTTTGATGTTGGTGAGCAGTTATTTTCAGTTATGGATAATCACAAAACAAGCTGCTATGAATGTTTTTATCCACAGCTTTTAGTGAACATATACCCTTCTCTTGAGCATATACCCAGAAGTGAAATTTTGGGGGGTTGGGTGGAATAGGCCTTTGTTTTAGTCAACTCTACCAAATCATTTTCCAAAGTAATTGTTGCAGTTGAAACTCCCAACAACAAAGTGTGAGAGTTCTAGTTGCTTCACATCCTCAGTAACACTTAGATTTTCAATTCTTTTAAGTTTAGCTATTCTAGGATGACTTACTTAGGTAAATGATCCTCAACCTTTGCTGCATTTTAGATTCAGCTAGTGTGGTAGTTTGAAGGAAAAATGTCCCCCAGAGGCTCATGTAGTTAAACACTTGGTTCCTACTTGGTGGCATTGTTTGGGGAGGTTATGGGACTTCTAGGGTGGGAGCCTTGCTGGAGGAAGAAAGTCATTGGGGGTGGGCTTTGAGAGTTTATAGCATCACCCCATATCAAGCTCATACTCTCTGTTTCCCATGTGCAGTTGAGATGTGATCACTCAGCTTCCTGTTCCTGCTGCTATGCCTTCCCCACCACTGTGGAATCCAGCCCTCTGATATCTAGCCAAAATAAACTCATCCTTAAGTTGTTTTTGGTCATGGTATATTATCACAGTAACAGAAAAGTAGCTAATATACCTGGTATACTTTTAAAACTCCTGAAGCCTGCCTGGACATCTACAGAATTTCTGGAGTCAAAACCCAGTCATTACTGTACTTTAATGCTCTTTAGGTATTCCCAATGGACATCTAAGACCGAACACTGCCTTCAGTTATCATGATGCAGTTCTTAACTTTAGCCCAAAGTCATGTTTAGTAGCCACTGATTTAAAATATCTGTAAGAGTGCAAACTAAATGCACTAATCCCTTAGAACACAAAAACACAACACGATTTCTTACATAAGCAGTCTACTTTTTTTCCCTTGATACATGAGGCAAGATAAACCCAGAGATCCCTGAAGGTACATTCCCTCCCCTCCTTTGGAACTCCACCAAGAAGCTGGTTCAGCAGGTCTGAGTTCACTCAAAGGAATAGATCACTACTAGCACCCTCGCTGTGACATCTTCCCTACCCGAGCTCTGGAGGCACCCCTTGCTCAATAGGACATCTTCCTCAGCCACAAGCTCCTAGATCTATTAGTACAAAAAATGCAAAGGAAATGGAACAGAGGCAGGTGGGAGATGCCCTGAGCTGGAGAACAGGGCATGATTCCAGCACAGCTGGAGAACAGTATGCCTCTCTTTGTGAAAATGACAAGGGATTAGATGGAGTAGGTTTATGCTGCTTCTTCCCTGACTGTAAGTTTCCTAACAGTCTTTACTTAAAGTACCCTATTGTTAGGGTGTGTATGGCCCTCTCACATTATATTATTTTATAATTTATAGTGAGAAACTTGAGGGGGCTAGTTATTCAAAAGGCTGAGGCAGGAACTTCTCAAGTTCAGGGACTGCCTAAGTTACAGAGCAAGGCCAAGATGAGCCTTGGTAACATAGTGAGACCTTACTTCAAAAATTTAAAAATAAGGCCGGGGAAATGGCTTAGTAGGTAAAGCACTTGCTTTGCAAATGTGAGGACCTGAGTTCAATCCCTAGGACCCATGTGGTGAAAGGGGAGAATTGACTCCTGCAAGTTCCCATAAGTGCACAGCTCCACATGTGTGCCCTGGCACTCATGTATCCACACACATACATGCACATAAAATAAATAAATAAAAATATTTTAAAAATTAAAATAAAGCTTGAAAAATAGGAATGGGTATATACTTCAGTGGTAGAGTGCTTGCCTAGCATGTATGAGACTCTAAGTAACCTCAGTCCCACACCAATAAGGTCAAAGAAAAGAAAATGGAAAAAAGAAACAGTTTTGTTTTTATGTCATTAAAATTTCCAATCTTGGACCTGAGAGATGATGGCTCAGTAGGTAAAGGTATTTTTCCTGAAAGCTGAGCAACCTGAGTTCGATTCCCGGAACCTAGGTAAAGTTGGAAGGAGAGAATTTCACAAAGTTGCCCTCTGTGGCACAGAGGCACATGCTGCCTCGCCTCCGCACATCATGTGCAAGCACACACACAATAATAAATAATTAAAAGCATTTCCAGTCTCATCTAACATCAGTACTTAAACGACTCATTCACTTAAAGACCTGATCTCCCCTCTGTTTAGGTGGGGTGAGTAATTCCGCAGAGCAGCCAAGGGGGAGATGTATATGTCGGTTTCTTCAGTGTCTTTGTCTTACTCTTTCCTTGGCCTCCCACTACTTTTATTCTCTCAAGTGTCAGTGTAAGAGGGGGAAAGTTCTTATTTGGTTAGTGTATGTGGTTGAATGGTAATGCCACCCAAAAGATGAATATAACTACTTCCAAATCTTGGAACCTGCGCATGTGACTTTATTTGGAAAAAAAAAAGTCCTTATAGTCATGTTGCTATAGATTTCTTGCAACAGAGTTAGCAGAGAAATGATGAAAGTCCATAGGTCTGGCTTCAATCACAATCATAAGACGCAAATTCAAGGGCACATTTTAAAAGCTATTTTGCTAGACTTTCTTCACAATCCCTGAAATTGTCACATGACAAAATTAATCAATATCGCATTTCATCTGAAAACTGTAGAAAACATACAAGAAGAAATGAGGCAAGGGCATACAATTTCACTCAAAGATCTCCTGTGTATTCCACTGTCTGTCCCATGGCCGTTAAGACATCTGAGCTGAAGCCCAGCATCTGAAGTTTGATCTGTCAGTGTGGCTCCTTTCCAGGAGTACAGACTACCAGTGATCCTAGTGTGTGGACTGCTTTACGAACAGCCTCACTGAAGTTTGGTCCTAGGGCTGTTATTTTACAGGAACACTGTTTCGTAATAGCAGTTCATTAGAACAGAGTAATGAATGTTGACCCACAACGCACTGGGCTGTGCTTCCTTGTCTCTTAAAGTGTGTAGATTCGTGGCACTTTCTCATGGACTGATATCCACAGCCTTTGTCTCATGATAGGACCTGGGCTAGCTGCCAGGAGGCCCCTTTATAAAAAATGACATCATAAAAGATATCCATGTCCTCTGAAGACTGTTTTTGTGGAGATACATTTGGCCAGAAGTGTTCTGCTTTGATTGGTTGTATCTTAGAGAAGGACTCCCCATTCGCCCTCATTTCCCCCATAGCAGTTCGGTGCCTAGCAACAGCTGAATTATTTGGGTTCTGTAATACTTTTTCAAGCAGTTGTTCTCATTTGAAAGCTGACTCAAAGGCCACGTTGGTTTCTGGTTGCAGAAGACAGTGGAAGGTGTCATCTCCTTTGCGGTGAAAGAATCAGTCATCCAGGGTGGTATATTGGCTGGAATGGTTACATGCCCTCAATGTCAGCTTTTACATGATGGGATCTATGTGGTGGACTTTGGTGGGACTGAGCTTTGAGTTCACCTTATAAAGGGCTAGCTAGGTACCTGACTGCTCTAGGCAAGAGCAGCTCCATGACCTCAGTATCTAGTGACTTTTTTTGAAACTGGATCTCTCATGTAATCCAGGACCGCTTTGACTCCATATACAGCCAAGCATGACCTTGCATTTCTGATGCCAATTCCTCCACCTCCCGAGTGCATGTATCACAGGCATGTATCTCCATGTCCAGTTTGTTCAGTGCTGGAAATTGAACTCAGAGCTTTCTGGATCCTAGGCAAGCGTTCTACTGACAGCTATGTTTCCATCCCTTGGATTTTACATTTGAGCAGAATGCTGTAGAGGCTACTCATGGTGAGAGATTGTCCAGGCAATGGAGGAATCCTTGTGAGGCTGTTCCTTCAGTGGTCTCTTCTCTGCTTCTAGCCCTGAAGCTCATTTCCAAGGCTTCTGTCTATCTGTGCATTACTGTCCTTACCGTAACTTCCCTTTCTGTAAGTCACTTAGAGTCTGTTTCCATTGCTCAGTACCAGCACTCACTGCTACACCCATTTTAGTGTAGCTCTGAGATTTGAGGGAAGTAGGAAAAAACTCTCTGACATTACCATGGTGCTGAAATTTCCCTTTGTCCTAAGACTTTGGATGCTACTATTATGAAAGATAACTTAAGAAAGGTTATATTTGAAGCTCTTTATTGCCCTTACCTGTGGTATCACCAAATGGCATAGAACATGTACACATTAGTAAGGATGAATTTGGAGGGCATGAAAGGTCTCAAGCATGACTGGACTGGAAGGTACCTGAGAAAAAGCATGAATTTACGAAATAGGAAGTAGGAAACTAGTAGAGAACAGCAGATGCCATGTGTATGACAGCCACAAGAGGGCGGAGCTGGAACTCTGAGAAGGTGCAAAACACTGAATGCTGCAAGAGGCATCCATGCTAGGTAGGAGAGCTTAGATTCATTTTAGGAGGAAAAAATATTCTCTTCTCTCTCTCTCTCTCTCTCTCTCTCTCTCTCTCTCCCTCTCTCTCTCTCTCTCTCTCTCCTTTGTTGTTATTATTTGGCTTTTTAAAACACTCTTATGTAGCGCAAACTGGCCTTAAATTTGCTGTGTAGCTGAGACTAACTTTGAACTACTGATCCTCCTGCCTTTGCTCCTGAGTGTTGGGATCACAGAGGTGTGCCACCACTCCCAGCCAAGGAAAAAGACTTTTAGAAGGAGTAACAGGATACAAAAGGAACTTTTAACATCATTCAGAAACATCAATAAATAGGATTCTAGTGAGAATTACAGATTCATGTTAGTGGGACTAGTTCCTTTGGTATCTGCCACATCAATAGCCCAGTGGCATTCAATACCAGTAGCCAGATGCAGTCCAGGGTCTATTAGTGGGAATCTGGGAGATATTCCCAATGTAAGCTGTTGGTTGCTGGATTACATATGAGTCCATGTGAAACTTCAGTCACAACCTGTCTGTCATTGAAAAATGAATTCACTCTACCTGTTTCAAGTCATGTTTCAAATTTCACGTGGGTGAAGTTCAACTTTGGTGGGGTGGGATGGGGGAAATACTTTGACTTTTTGAAAGCAATTTTTGTACAACACATATATAGAAAAGTCAGTGCACAAATTGTAAGTATAGTGTTCAATAATTTTCACATAGTGAAACACATACACACTCCCAGAAGTATCACTTTTCTAAAAAATTTTTCTGGTGTTCCTCTTCAGCACCTTCCACAAAGGTAAACGAACACATCCCAGCAACTCTTCTGCTGATTAATTTTGCCTGTTTTTGACCCGTATCCAACTGAAAGCATTTAGTATATACTTTCTGGATTCTTTTGATTAGCAATGTATTTTTAAAGTCCATCTGTGGCCAGGTATGGTGTCACACACCTTTAATTCTATCACTCAGGAGGCAGAGACTGGCAGAGCTCTGTGAGATTGAAGCTAGCCTAGTCTACATAATGAGTTCCATGCCAACTGTGGCTACAAGGAGACCCTGTTTCAAAAACAAAACAAAACAATCCATCTATGTCATTGTGGTAGTACTGGATTGTTCAGTGTCATTTCTTTGTAGTGTTTCATTGAATGACTATACCATAGTTTATCCATTATACTCATGATACAAAATATTGGATGTGTGAGCTGATCCATTGGGACTATTATCAATAGTGTATCTATGCATTTCTATTGCAGCAGAATTCAACGTTGGTGATACTATTTGGGGCATAAGAGTACCAAGTCTCAGGGCTGGAGAAATGTCTCAGTGGTTAAGAGCACTTGATGTTCTTGCAAAGGATCTGGGTTCAGTTCCCAGGACCCACATGGTGGCTCACAGCCACCCATAACTCCAGTTCCAGATCTGATATCCTCTTCTGGCTCCTGTGGGCATTGTATACATGTGGTACACTTATGTACATACAGACAAAACATTCTTAGACATAAAATTAAAATACATACAATAAAAAAGAGTTCCAAGGCTCTTGTGTGATCTTTTTTTCCTGAAAAAGGCAAATTCAAGTGTGTTTGGGGGTACATCGTCAGTGAAAGAAATATGTACTCTCTCAAAGAAATTGCTGAGAATGAAAAAGTAACTGCCTCTTGCCAAATTACATTTAATCCCAGACTCGTCATGTTATGGAAAGTAACCCGAGAGCAGAAGTTTCTATGACAAATAAATGAACAAAACAATGTCCTAGAAATGGAAAACAACTTCTAAGATGTTCAAGAGAGGTTGTTTTAGTTTAGTTTAGTTTTTTTTCATATGGAACTTTGCTATGTTAAGCATACTTCAGGGCAGTCCTTAGTTCCAGACCAATCTCACCACCACACTGAACTTTTGCCTGGAAAATCATTAAGGCTAAAATTTTATGAAGCCTCACTATGATGTTTAGAAACATAATTCCATAATGGCTGTAAATAACTACTCCAATCTACAAACCTCATTCTCCACATAGAAAACGAAAGCTTATTTCTAATCATGTTAAAAAAAAAGTCTGCAAGGGTATGAAATATCCCAAAGTTCATGATAATATACTACTCCACGAGTGGGGAGAGAATATAGCTATTTGGCATTTGTGATCATGATCTGTCTGAATGAAAGAGAAAGTGGTTGAATTAATTTATGTTGGCACTTTAAATGAACTAACCACATTTTGGGAGTATAACCTCAGCTGACCTGGAACTAGCTATGTAGACCAGGCTGGCCTTGATCTCACAGAGATCTGCCTGCATCTCTCTCCTGAGTGCTGGGATTAAAGGTATGGACCATTCTACCCAGATAATTGTATTTTTTAAAAGCAGGGTTTCCTGCAGCCCAGGCTGACCTCAAACTGGCTATGTAACCAAGGATGACCTTGAACTTCTGATTCTCCTGTCTCCACTTACGAAGTGTTGGGATTACAGCTATGCGTCTGCCTTTATGAGATACTGGGGATCAAATTCAGGGTTTCATGCATGCTAGGTAAATATTCTACCAATTGAGCCATATCTCCCATCTCTGTTGGCACTTTTTAGATAATTATCCAGTCTAAGCCTTAAAGTGCCTAAGACTTGTTAAAAGACTTAATCTCACTTAAAACCCATGCACTGGAGCTCAGTAGGTAGCTCAGTGGTAGAGCACTTGCTCAGCATGTGCAAGGGCCTTGGGTTCTGTCTCCATCATGGCAAAAGCAAGCAAGCAAACAAACACTCTTTCCACCCAAATCAATATATGCAGAGAAAGTGATCAACATTCAGTAAAAGCCATGTTTTAAAACAGAAATGTACCTAACTACTATCTCTGTTTCTATTACTTCTTCGGGTGGAAATATCAGTGCCACCCTTAGCACATTCTATCTTCCACAAGAGCATTAGATAAAATGATGCTAAGTTGTCATTATCTAATTCATCTTGTCAAATTTCTAAAACCACTTTAAGTGTTCTAAGAGGCAAGACTATTTGATTCAAAGCAAATAGCTACCTTCGAAACAGAATTTCATATTATACCAGGTTCCAAAACTGACAGTTCTCCCTCAAAATGTCGAATGACTTCACTATGTTTGTTTATTTTGCAGAACTTCAATCACCTAAGTGCTACCTTATGGTCTGACTGAAATAGAATTTAAACAGCAGTCCTGGAAAAAGTAAATTTCAGGAAGCACAAGTTGCCTTCCTTCAGAGAAAGTGAGTTGGCCCTGTATCAAAGGTGAAAGTATTGTTTGCAATGCTAGAGACTGGTAAGGAGCCGATGTTCATATCTAGGGCCCTTTTTTGATTCAGAGTTTCACTGTGCAGCCCTGAAACTCACTATGTAGAGCAGGCTAACCTCCAAGTTACAGAAATCAGCCTGCTTCTGCCTCCCCAGTGCTAGAATTAAAGGCATGCACTACCACATGTGGCTCTAAGCCATCTTTCTGTCATCCTCCCATTGAATAAATTCCAGGGAGCTATGAGTCTGACCGTAGGAGATGAATATGTATGAATATCTTGTACTTTTTTGCACAAAAGCATTGGCAAATTTTTCTCTGTACTCTTTTTTCAAGGATATTTGTATAATGAACAGACTTTAAAAATCCACAGAGGGTCTTCCTTCAGGAAGACAGATTTTTTTTTGAAAAGACCTCATGTAGCCCAGGTTAACATCAAACATGCTACATATTCAAGTATGACTTGAAATTTCTGCTCTTCCTGCCTCTCACTTCCTGAGTGCTGGGATTACAAGCAGGCACCACCACTCTCTGTGGAGTGAGAATCGAGTGCAGGGTTTTGTTCATGGGAGGAAGCACACTACCAACTAACCCACTCCAGTCCATTTTTAAGAATTTTTAAGAATATAAAGTATTTCTATAGAAAAAAGAATAATAATTACATTTTCTAGAAAAGCATGAAATCATGCACATAAATAAGCAGAATCATCATTGTTGTTTTTTATCTTATTGTGACACACAGTCATTAAGTGAATATGATTACAGATTACCAATATAAAATATTGGTAGTGAGAGATCAAGCTGATCCACTTAGGCAAGGTCTACGTTTAATGTCATATTTTCCAAGAAGTGTCATAAAAGTTAAACAAACATTTATCTGTACTTTTTTGTTGCTATTATTCTAGAAATGTCCATGAACTCATGTAGAAAGATCAGATATACTGGGTGGGGGAAGATGAGTTGGCATTTCCACATTTGGTAATATAATGTCGAAAATTCAGAAATGAGGGAGAAGGCACAGTGATACTATATTTAATGCAAGTCTTGGTGCATTTCACATAAGAAAAGAATTTTATGATAGATATTTGTTGGGGAATTACAACTATTCAGTTTCTATTTCTAAATGGAAGAGCCCTATGGTGTAAATATCAAAAGACAGAGAATGGACATAAAAAGACACATATATAGATATAAAGAAGGATAGTGACATTCAACCCTCCACAGATAAAAACCCATCTGGACACAGGCCTGACACGAGCAAGACGCTGTCCACTGCAATTTCGCCAGTTTTGCCTTTCCCACGTTCTGCTTCAAAAATAACCTGTTGATGGAGAAAGAATAAAAGGTTACTTCAAAACAGTGACACAATCACACTCTTTAACACTAAACTCAGGTCTCTATTGCACAGAAATTAGCATTCACATTGACAACATCACAACTTCTTGACTGTACAGTGAGGTGTTTCCTACATGCCAAGTGTTCTAACTAAGGGTTCTCTTCAGAGAAGAAAGGGTCATAGCAAAGTCTAAAGAATGCTGAAACACCCTGTAAAGCAGAGAGGAGAAGATCTGGAATTTCCATTTAAAGAAATGAAGTAAAAACAATGAAAATACTTTGATTAAATTAAAAATTTAAAGATCAGGTTTCATGTAGCTTAGTCTGACCTCCCACTCACTATATAGCTAAGGCTGATCTTAAAATTCTGACTCTTCTGCCTCCTTCTTCCAAAATGCTGGAGTTACAGGTGCATATCAAAACATCCAGCTTAAAACATATCTTCATAAATAAACAAATAAATAAATAAAGTAAAAACATGAGAAGTAAATGAAAAAGTGTTGAATTTAATGTTTTACACCAGGGGCTAAGCTTTCTGGCTAGATGCCTATTGCCAAGAAATAGAATTTTACATCAGTTAACTATCATCTTTAAAAATATTTTATTTTATTATTATTGTATGTGTATGATGTGTCTGTGAGTATGGGCTTGTGCATGTCATGGCACATGTTGGGAGGTCAGAGGATAACTTTGTAGAGTTGGTTCTTTGATTCCACTGTGGGATCTGGGATTTGATGTCAGGTGGTAATGTTTGCACGATAAACACTTATATTCACTGTGCCATCTCATTACCAATCTTCATGTTTTATAAGCAAAGTATATATAGAAATCTGATTTCTGGAACTACTCATTATTTTTCCTTTGAATATCTCTTCATGTATCACCTTGACAATACTTTTTCTCAGCTACAAAGTGTCTAACTGCAGTCTCTGTCCCTGTCCCTCCTAGTTCTTCATTTATGGGTCAGTGTCACATCTATCCCAGAGTGGGCTTCAGCTTTCTATGTAACCAAGGATGACCTTGAATGGCTCATCCTCCTCTACCTCTGAGTGCAGCACCATGCCTGGTTTATGTGGTGCTGGGGATTGAACCTGGGGCTTCATGCATGCTATGCAAGCACTTACCACCTGAGCTTTACTTTAAACTCTTGTGGATTTTGGCCTTGCCCTTTAAAGAAACAACTTCTGTCAAGGGCCTCTTCATGACCAAACTAAGTAAACACTTCATCATTTTATCCTGTTTGTTCTTTCTCAAACACATTGACTAATTTCCTCTTAAAACTCTGTTTTCTTTTCCTTTATTAAAACCACTTCTGCAGTAAAAGATTAACTTAGTGGGTCTGAGTTGCCTAAAACCTGCACATTTTAAAGTCTTGTCTTTGACTGCTTACTGGGAGATAACCTCTAAGCCTTTAGAACATCCTACCTGGTTAAGTTTTTATGCTTCCCTGAGACCTTGGACCAAGGTTTATGCTAAGAATGTGATTTATGGTGAGGTCTTGGGTTAGGCCATATCAACTTAGCTTCTGGAAATTCTGGAGACTGAATAACTAAGATCAGCCATGCTAGCAGTCATGAGAGCAGATGGTTCACAGTAAAAAAATTTGGTAGTGGTGGGCCTGGAGAGATACCTCATTCAGTAAAATAATTTCCTTGCAAGCATGTGGAACTGAGTTCAATCCCCGGAACTCATGTAAAAAAGCCATGTGTAGTGGTGCAAAGTTGCAATCCCAGCAGTGGGGAGACAGAGGCAGGTGGATCCCTGGGGTTCACTTGTCAGCCAGCCTAACCTACTTGGCAAGTTCCAGGCCAGTGAGAGACCCTGTCTGAAGAAAACATGGTGAACTGGAGCCTGAGGCTATCCTCTGTCATCCACATACACATGCACACATGTGTATGATTAGACACAGACAAAGACATAGAAACAAACACACACAACTTTGGACATCAAGGCCTGGATGAGCTTCCCTGGTGGGCAGCATTTTATGAGTCTTGCTTCATGGTTCCTGGGAGAATTAAGAGCTGCTCATGAGTCTATGGGGAGAGGAGAACTACAAACTTCTGCCTGGTCCTTCCTGGCTTCTGTGCAAGTACCCTTTTTTCTTTTTGCTATTTTAATGTATAGAAAACTGCAAATTTAACAGTTTTGTGAGTTCTATCAAACCTTCTAGAGAACCACTGAGCCTGAGAGTGGTCTTGGGGAACCCACTAACAGTTAACTATCCCTTCAGTTCAATTAAAACATTAAAATGCTGCCATTTATTGTGGTAAGCTCTGTACATAGAATGCATGAGAAACGTTTTTACTTGCCTGTTTGTTTTTACATATTAAAAATGTATAGCCTTGTTTGGGAGGAAGTTGGCAAGAGGTTCCAGACACATAAACAGGCCATTTCATAGAATATGATATGAAAGTGCTTGATGATTTCACACATACACATGAACTTGGAAGATATTGACAGCCACTTAGTATTAACCCCTTAAGCCCCCTTGAAGTTCCCCTCCTAAATATTACAGTTCTATTGGCTTCTGATGTCTCTATTACCCAAGCCCACCACAGGCTGATAGAAGGCAAATGTCAACATATAAATCAGGTTCTCTTAATTACTATTCTTCTCAGCTTCTATTTTACAATCCTTTAAGCATCAGAATATTTTGAATTCTCTTTTACCATCTCTGACAGTATTTGTGGGTCAACCTTCTTTATAGCTCCTGGATTTGGATAGTCGGGCTGATTAATCACCTTGCCTGTTTTAATCAAGAATGTAAGGGAAAAAGTCTTGCCTGTCTTTGTAGTCCTGGGACATATGTAAATAGTTTGTTGTGTTTGCTGAATCACCACAAATATGAATATCTAATTTCTTCCGCACTTACACTTTTGGTAGTATGAATTCCTTGGTACAACTGAATTTTTCCAGTCTTCCACCTTTCATCCTCGTTCTTGGTTTCTTCCCATGCCAGGGCATTGTTACTGTTTTTCACAAACACTCGAAGTTTCCCTACTTTATCTCCAGCCAGCCGGTAATCAAAGAACAAGCAGAAGTTGCTTTGGGGTGTCAGGTCTGGGAGGAGAAGTTTCAATCGGCCAATGTCCTTCTTGTGTCCTGCCAGTGCTGGGGCTGCCATATAGTAACCAACAGCTTTAAGAGAACAAAAAGATACAGTTAGTGAGGCTATGAAAAAGGATGTGACTATAATACACAAAATAGCTAGAAAATTGAATAACAGTCCCCCATAGGAGAAGCTGAAGTCCTTTTCATCTTGAACAGAATTTTCATGTGAAAATGGATCTTTAAAAAATATTTATTTAATTCTTGATTATGTGTGTGTCTGTTTGTAGGTACGTATCCATGAGGGCAGTGCCTGCGGAGGCCAGAGGCCTTGGATCTTCCTGTAGCCGGAATCACAGGTAGTTGTGAGCCACCTGACCTGGGTGATGGGAACTGGATTATGGTTCTCTGCAATAGCAGTGTAAGATCATAACTACCAAGACAGTTCTCCAGTAAAACAAAACGGATCTTATGGACTACAGAGTTGAAATCCTTTCCTATACAGAGAAGAAAATCGAGGGTGAGAGCATCGAGGAATTTTCCACACTCACAAGGTTGGCAGTAGTAGATGGGGTTAACAATGGTCACTAAGCAATGCAGGTAATCTGTAGCTCACAAAGTTCCAGAACGTCATTTCCACCTGGATTATCTAAATCTTGGAATACACATTCTCATTGAATCAAGGAGTGATTTGTATTAGTTACTTATTGCTGTGACAGAATATTCTGACTTAAGGAAAGAAGGGCTTATGTGGGGCCACTGTTCAAGGATATAGTCTATCATGGTGAGGAAATCATTGTGGTAGGAGTTTGAGGCAGCTGATCACATTGCATCCACAGTCAGGAAGCAGGGAGTGATGAATGTTGATGCTCAGCACATTTTATTTTTATTTAGCCTGGGACTTCAGCCCAGGGGACGGTCCTGTACACATTCAGGGTGGGTCTTTACACTTCAGTTAACCTACTCCAGATAATAATGCCCATAGACATGGTTAGAGACTTGTCTCCTTGGTGATTCTAGATCCTGTCAAATTGACAATATTAACTATTACAGGTATGATGGCCAGCTCCTTAGGTGGGTTCAGAGAGAAATGTTTAGTTCACAACAAACCTGATCTTGTCCTAATGGTTTTATGAAGCTCGACCACCATGTGTAACATATCACTTAGTTCTAATGTAGGATGATGAGAATGTATCTCATGTGCTTTCAAATCTTCTAAGTGTCTCACAACTTGTGGTAGTGAACTTTTTGTATATCTCTACTTTTCTAGTTGTAACTTTCCTGAGATTGAGGAAGTCTTATATAACATAGTCTAAAAAAAGTTAATTAAGAAAGAAGCATTTCTATAGAATCCAGGAGGAAGACATTGGAGATGGGGTACAGTCTTCTAGTACAACTGTTGGAGACACTTGCAGGGCCCCACCTGATATTGCCTTAGTTCTGAGTGGATCTAGAGACTGCTGGGTTCTATTTCTCAGCTAGTTGGGTCACTAGATACAGCAAATAAAAATCCACAATTCCCAGTGGAACTTTAATTGCAGAGAACATGTTTAAGACATACTAAGAAGTGCTTATTAATCTGAAATGAAGGCATCCTGGTACTTTATCCAGTAACTATCAGCTGCACTCTCTTTTCCGTGACCTCTTTGATCCCAGCTAAAGCCCACTTTCAGCTTTCTTTGAAAGTTTATCTGTCTGAGTCTATTGTTTCATCCCATGTTTCTCTTCTACATTTAGCTCTGTAGGAAAAGACAAATCCACCTGGAGATCCAGTGGAGTCACAGAAAGGGAAAAGGTATGATGTGAATGATGCAGAAGTTAAGAACCCCGGGGTCATTTGCAAACTGTATGTTTGTAAAGAGGAGACTTCCCATGGATAGAACATACAATGTACGACATTGCTGATTATGTGAGCTGTCCATCCTGTTGTCCCCATGTGGTATGCTTCAGGAGGCATCAATTTAGAGATCTGATGATGGAAGAAAGGAGAAACTCATGCTAGTTATTAAGGTAGTTTCTTCAAAGATATATGATCTCTGGGTTAAACTTGTCCTCTGCCCCTGAATCTTGAATGATGGTCCTAGTAGAACAATTGCTGTGTGAAATGTATTCCCTCTACCCCAACTGCAAGTTCTAAGAGGAATTCTTGTTAAAGAATAGTGAAGTTTTCTGATAGAAGATGAGGGCTTATAAGAAAATATCTCAGGAAGGAACTTGTCCCAAGAAAGGATTTAAGAGGAGGATCTTTTAACTGAAGCCTGAGCTTTTGCTCATCACCAAAGAAATCATTCTACTGACAAGGAACTGGAGTTCAGTGGTATAACTATTCTTGGTTGTACAGCGAGCCTTCAGGAAAGTGGAATTTAATATGTGCTCCAATACTATCTGCAAGCTAGATCCTCTACCCAAGGGGAAGATTTAACATTGAGAAAAATCCAAGGCCAGGTGGACAGAAAGAAATTCTCATGCAATACAAAGGAAAGGTGAGTCCTAGAATTCAGGTCATTAACTTGACACACATCATGGTTTTGATCCTCTGAGAGGTGACTCTGTATAACTCCAGTCTTAGAGAGATGTTCTATTTTCTTTCAAGATTTATTTTCTACCAAACACCACAAAATGAAAACTACAGAGCACTGTGGCTGGCAAACTGAGAAAAAATAAGATTCATATTCATTTTCTCCCTCCCTCCCTCCCTCCCTCCCTCCTTCCCTCCCTCCCTCCCTCCCTCCCTCCCTCCCTCTCTTCCTCCCTCAGAAGTGAGAAGGTAACTATGAAAAAGGTGTTTTGGAATACATTTTCTCAGTCAGGTGGGTGAGAGAAGGATTAGGACGAAAATACAAGCTACACCAAGTTACTCATCCATCAGAGGCAACCTCAAAAAGTCAAAGGATTCCAAAGATGGCCTAAGGAATAACAACCCTCTGTCATTAGAGAGGCTTCTTTACCCTTCCTAGAACATGAAACAGTGAAATTTACATACCATTATTTCGATCAGCAGGATTCCAGTCAAAATCATCTTCTCTATCTTGTTTCCAGTCACAGACTCCATGATCGAAGCTGCAGTCAACTGAGATATTTAAGTCTGCAGAAGAAAGAGTATTTTGTAACCATTAAAGAATGTTATAGAAGTAGCTGACATTTGGATCTTTGGAAGGCAATGCCATGGTTTGTTTTGCTTCCATAGGGTATAAATCGTGGCAACTGAAATGCATGTAGGGAAGGTTTCGAACCAGGTACCTTATTTGGGTTACATCTATAAAGTCATTCTCAACAAACTTTGTTGAAATCTTAAAAAAACAAAACTAAAAAGAACAAAAAATTATTTTAAAAAAACTAATGGGGTTAGTGGATAGAGAGATGGCTCAGTGGTTAAGAACACATGCTGCTCTCGCAAAGGACTGGTGATTAGTTCCTAGCACGCACATCCCAGCTCACAAATGTCCATTACTCTAGTTCCAGGATACCCAATGACAGTCCTCCACAGGCACTGCATGCATGGGCGCACACACATATCTGTATGCAAGCAAACAGTCATACACATAAAATAAAAATAAATCTTTAAAAATGAACGGGAAGCGAAACAGGGCTATAACACTTGTTTATAAAATTCAGGGTAGAGTCAAAGTGCAGAGAACAAGTGTCTGTGGTGTGCTCAGCACTAAATGGAGGCCATATCACACTCTTTTCCACAAAGCTTCAGAAAGCAATGTGGAGGAGGGGACAGAAAGATTGTAAGAGCTAGAGATGGTAGATGAAGACAAGTAAACTGTTGTCTGGATGTGACAGGACCATTGCACTCGTGAACTCACAGCAGCGTGGTTGCCTCCACTAGATCAAACCGTCAACGTTCGGGTATGGATGGGGGAGGGGCTCACAAGTCCCCATCCTTAGTAGAGATATTGACAGTTGATAGCTGCTAGGGAAGGGAGAGTCTGTTCTCTTTAGGGCTGTAATCCTTGGTTGACATGCTCCCGTGGATGGCCCCACACCCACACATATATGGGCAGCACTAATTGGACTCAGTGGGTTATAACAAAAGAGGCTGGGCATGCCTTTAATCTGAGCACTTAGGAGGCAGAGGCAGTGCTGAGTGATTCTCTTTGTGAGAGCAAGGCCAGCCTGTCTACAGAGCAAGTTCTGGGCTGGGGCTACAGGGAGACCTTGTCTCAAAAAAACTGAAAAACAAAAGAAAACTCAAAAGCAAACCAAAAAAAAAAAAAAAAAGAGGTTAGGAAGAGGATGTAGGGGGATTTGGTAGGAGTTGGAGAGGAGGTGTAAGGCAGTGAATAAGATCAAAACACATTGTATACACGGATGAATTCTCAAAGAATAAATGAAAATAAACTTTTTAAAATTTATTTTTATTTTATGTGTATGAGTGTTTTGCCTGAATGTGTCATGCAATGCCTCCAGAGGCCAGAAGAGGGCGTTGGATGCTCTGGAACTGCAGTTACAGACAGTTGTTAGCTGCCATGTGGGGTGCTGGGTCCTTTGCAGAAGCAGCCAGTGCTCTTGACCTCCGAGCTAGCCTCTCCCTAGACCCCTGAAAATAAATTCTTGTGTGTGTGTGTACATCGTGTGTAGGTGGAGATCAGAGGTTTATGTTGGGTGTCTTCTTCAATTACTCTCCATTAATGTTTGGAGACCTGGTGTCTCAATGAACCTGGCGGTCATGGATTCTGAGCGACTGGCTGGTCAGCCAGCCCTTGGGATCCTACTGTCTCCATTTCCTCAGCATTCGGAATACATGTGTAAACTTCCTTGCCTGGCCCTTAAAATTTTTTAATGTACATGCTGGGGATGAAACTCACGTCCTTGTACTTGCACAGCAAGCGCTTTACTGACTGAGGCATCTCTCCACCCCTGCAGAAAGTGAATTCTGTTTCTATAAATAAACAAGTGAAGTATTTACTAGAACTTTCTAGATGATTTGTGGAATACTAAGTTTCATGCAGTACATGACTTACCAACACGTACTACATAAGATGATTCTCTTTTCTTTGCTATGTTTCTAATGTTTCAACATCTCAGATCTGGGGGCACAGGGCCAGCTAAATTTGCAGATAATGTACAATTGACTTGGGAACATGGCTCTCATGTCAGCATGAGACATGGTTCCCAAGTCAGCCATCTACTTTATCCAGTGTTCACATACCATTATAGTTTAGATATGAAAGTTCTCCCCCAAAGACTATGTGCTAAAAGGGTGGTTGTCCTTGGCCATATTGGGAGGTAGAGCTTAATGAAAGGATATGAGGTTATTGGGGGGTTATTGGGGGTGTACCCTTCAAGAGTTACTTGGACTGTAGCCTCTTCTTTCTCTTTCTGCTTTTTGGCCACCATGAGATGAGCAGGTTTGCTTCACCACATAGTCCTTGCCACAACATTCTTCTTTGTCACAGGATCAGAAAGAATGGATTCAAGTGATTATGGATTGAAACCACTGAGACCATGAGCCCAAATAAATCTTTCCTTCTTTAACATGATTATCTTAGGTATTTTGTTACAGTGACCGAAAACTGACTATCATACACATTGAACAAATATTCCCCTGACATAAATCATCTCAGGATAAGGTACTTGATAGTGAGGGACAGCCCCTGTTCCCTCTAAGGCTACCTGAAATTATTCACATTAGTCAATCTTAAATGATCTCCTTTGCCTTGCCTTGACTTTCTTCCAACAGAAACCTTAATAAAAACCATGGCCTAACTTTCATCTAGCTCCTTCTCCTACCTCCTAATCCTAGCCTGCTGCTTTCATGTGGCTCAGTGTGTTTTCTTCTCTTGAAAATGTACATAATAAATCATTTTTCAATGGCATGGGCCTCTTTAGTTCAGTCAGTCATCTCCATTAATTAAAATCCCATGGGAATTTTATGATTCCAACATTGCAATTAGAAGTTTGCCAAGGGCTTGATAGATCAAACAGACTGATCTGCTAGCAGTTTCTATACTGTTCCCTTTTTTTGCGGCAGGGTGAATTTCTTAGTTCAGATGTATCAGGGAAGTATAAGACTGAAGTCAGCAAATACATTCTCTGGTTACTTAAAAAAATTTTTTTGTGCGTGAACAACATACATGAGTACAGGCTTCACACCATTTCTATCCTTCCAGTCTCCCTCCAGCTCCTCTCACTTCCCCCACCTCCTTAATTGCCTGTCCCCTTCCTTAATTATTTCAACATACACATGCATACATTTATACATACATATATATATATATACATATATATATATAATACACTGAATCTATTCAGTGGTCCTCCAGTATACCTGTGTTTAGGGATGCCCACTTGGAATTAAGATAACTTCTCAGGGAGCTAGTTTGTGGGGAAAACTGATTCTCCCTCCCCCAGCATCCATTGATTGCCTGCAGCTCTTCATTTGGAGGTAAATCAACTGGCTTTGTTATTCTGGTTACTTTTATGTATAGTAGAGATCTGCAAACTAACATCTTGGCCTACAGTCCATTTTTGTAAAATTTTACTGAGGTTTGCCCATTCACTGAGCTAAAGGATGGAGGACCTTTGAGCTACAGAGACCACATGGCTTGCAAAGCCACAGACATTTACTCTCTGGTTCTTTCTACAGAAATGTTTGTTGACTCATGATGTAAGATGACAACAGTGAAAAACTACTGTGAAAGAGGAAGAAGCCTGAGACGCTTCTGATTTAAAATTAAGGCTACCCTCAAGCTTGCTGAGGAATAAATGAGTGGAAAGGGAAGGGAATAAACAGATTTTTTTCTTTAATTAAAAAATTACATTTAGTGTGTGTGTGCGTGCACCCGTGTGTGCACTACAACACACATGTGGAAGTCAGAGGACAGCTTGTGGGATTCAGCTCTTTCCTTCTACCATGTGGGACTCGAGGAGCAAACTGAGGTCATTAGGCTTGGCAGCAGGTGCCTTTACCCACTGAGCCACCTTGCCAGCCCATAAACAGCCTTTTCTTGACTCATTTCAATTTGCTAAATATTTTCACCAATATTATGTCACTTGATTTGATTATCAAAAATATCTATCATCAGACTCTCAGTAAATCTAAGGCTCCTGAGTCATGTATCCAATTTCCACAGATATTGAGTGCTGGAACTGAGCCTGAATCCCAGATCAGATTGAGATCCATAGCTGTCCATTCTGCATGTATCCTAAATCAGCACAAAGACACACTGTTTCTTTTCTTTCTTTTTTTTAATGCCCTAATTTTATTTCTAGTCTTAATTTTAAAATGCCAAGAATTACTTGCTTCCAGGCTTCCTTCAATATTCCAAAATGCATTGATAAGGATGTCCAAAAGACATTGATAAGGATGAGAGAGGGCTCAGTGGGTAAAGGTGTTTGCTGCCAAGCCTGAAGACTTGGGTTTCATCCCTAGGACCCACATAGTGTCTTCTGACTTCCACATATGCACATGCACACACACATGTACACACACATAAAATAAGTTGATGAGATGATCCTACAAATAGTAGAACATCAGTTTTTCCTTTGGTTTATAAGGTGGCAAATTGTTTTTCCTCTTAATACCTTTCTTTAAAAACGTGCGGCAACAGTTGCATGTGGTGGCACACACCCTTAATTCCAGCACTCGGGGTGGGGGCAGGAGAAACAGGTGAATCTCTGGGAGATCAAGGCTAACCTGGTCTACATAGCAAGTTCAAGGCCAGCTGGGGTTACAGGGAGACCCGTCTCAAAACAAGCAAACAACAAAACCCAAATAACAACAAACCAGGACAGGGAATAGTGTAACTATTCTGGCAGGAATGAAGATATTCCAAAGGGACACTGGTACCCCTTGCTTTGGCTATTGGGTAGCAGGATATAGACTACAAGAAAATGGAATTTCATTTACATAGGAGTCTCATTCTGGGAGAAGAAAGAGGGTGAAGTCTGGTGTGAGTCAGAGGGGGAGCTTGTCTCTCAGAGAGGAATTTCACACAGCTCTGACAACTTATCAGACTACATTGTTGGAGAAACTGTAGCCCAGATAATGATGGGCAGGACCACACTTTGACCAGGACTGCTTAGCTAGGAATATCTCTCAAGCTCTATTTATACCCAAATCTTGTCTCACTATCTCAAGGATGGACTTGGAGGTCATTGGACCTCTTTGGTCCTCTTCGAAATGTGGTCACATTGGACAAATCTTTCTCTTCTCTTCATTAATTATTGTGTGTATCTTTAATTGGCCTATTGAGGATAAGTGACTGAGCCTATCTTGTTAGGGCTGCTGGGGCCAAGGCATTGCCTCTAACAGCTCTGATAAAAATGTTATATACCAAATCATCCCATAGAATTAATGCTCAAGACTTAATGATTTGCATGGCACTTTTAAGTAGATTTTCTGATTTAGTTCACACAGCCTTAGAGTGGGCCTTTTGGGCATATAGAAAACACGTAAAACCATCTATCTGAAGATGTTCTCTGGCTGGAACACGCTAGGCCCCAAGCCCAGAATGCTGGAGAGTTCCTTTGCCAGGAAGAGTCATCAACCAGTGATGAACAGGAGTTAGCAGACAGATATTTGCATTTCCATTTCCTTGTCTTTGGATGGGACCAGTAACTGCTGGAATCAGTTGTAGTCTGAGGTGAGACTGGATCCCTGGAACTCTACAACAGGGCAGAGTAGAATGGAGCTGCAGTTATCACAGTGATGGCCTTTTCTGCTTTCACATCAGGCCAGGATTTCCAGGGAATCAGCACCATTTTGGAGCAGCCTTCCATGATCACCAGGTGGGAATTATGTATATATATCTAGCTCCCTTACCCCTTTGTAGGATCATTCTGAGCCTTGTGTTTTATACTAGTTCCCAGAGTTCCCCAATGGGATTGAGTTCCAGTTCCCTACCAAGGAAGCTTGTCTGTTAATGCACCCTGTATTGACTCTTCCTCTTTCATGTCACTGTTGTGTTCTCCATCCAGTTTCCTGAGATTGCTGCCCCCATAAATCATTTACACAAATTCTTGTCTTAGTGTCTGATCCTTGGGGAGCCAGCCTAACACGGTACCTCAAAGAAGAATGTGGCTCTCCTTTCACATTCGTGTATGAAAGTATGAAAGCAATAAGGCAAGCACATCTAAGGGACTTGCTCAAGGCAAACAACAAGCAGAAATACTGAGGTGCACACTGAGTCTTCTGATTGGGACTGAGTTCTCTAGGCCACCTTATTCAAGGACTGTTGAGATCACAGGGCTCTACCCTCTAGGAGGAAAACTCCCAACTTTCTCTGTTTCAATAAGGAACATGGAAGAAACAGTAAATAGGTAACCTGGTCAGTTTGGAAATCCAAAGACAATTCAAATAATTCTATATATAGATGCTTAGCAAGGGTGAAGCAGGCTGGGGTCAAAACTGTGAGCACAGGGAGAACACAGTTCATCAGCTGTGCTGTGAAGTGGTTTCTTCCTAATCAGAGAAATAGGCAATAGAAGAGAAACAAATAGAACATTTTGGAGCAATATAGATGGAAACAGGATGTCTGTTTGAGCTGGGTCATAGGTGACTTGCCTTTAAAGAGTATTTAGTAGAAGCATCTCACATTAAATTTGGAGGACTGGACTAGAAAGGCACTATCTTCATAGTGGAAGCCTTCTATAAAGTAAAGAGAAAGAACTGGAGAAGTAACAGTAAACACAAAGGGGGATCTAATTAGCATCACGTTGCATAGATTAACAAGTAAGAAAGTGAAAAGGAAAGATCAAGGCATTCACATTTATACCAAATGAAAGGAACAAATGGAATAAATGTATAGATAGTCCCTTCTGGGAGGCTTATGTAGAGACTTCTCTTAGAACCATATACATATAATCACATTATATATCTACATATGTATGTATATAGAGAGAGGGAGAGAGAGAGATCCCTCATCAGCTTTGGGCATCTGTTTCCATGGTAACACCAGAAAAGGAAGCCCCTCAGTAGGCAGAGGCAGGCAGATCACTGTGAGTTCAAGGCCAGCCTGGTCTACATAGTAAGTTCCAGGCCAACCAGGACAGCATAGTGAGACTCTATTTCAAAAAATGAACTAAATTAAAATACCATATGAAAAGGTAGAGGTATCAGAACACAATCTGAGTTCTCTCACTCATATTAGGCCAGGACATGCTGCCCAGAACATTGTCCCCTTTCTGAAGAGTTAGCAGGGTCTGTCAATCACCTGCCCAGGAGACTATGTCTTAAAAAAGCTGATTCTCATGAAGACATGCTAAGGAGATGGGAGGAATAATTATCCCCTTAATTAAATAATGAGCTTAGATATCCATGGAGTCTCTCCCTTCAGGTAGTTTGCTTACAGATCTTCACTGTTAAGCCTGTCCACTTTTCTGACTTCTAATTGAAAAAGTCTCTATTCTTCAGATACAAGACAAGTCCTAAATATTCTTTCTCTGCTACCCTGGGCTTTCGTCTTATCCTTTTAAAGACTCTCCCTCCTTCCTTTTGTCCTACAGTTGCTTGCAGACCTCCATTGTGGACCACAACTCAATAGGTATGTTTTTTTCCCTCTTTCTTCTCCATTCTCTCTTCTGTACAGTTTCCAGGTTTTACACCTTGCCTGCCCTGTTATTTTTCTCTCACACTCTAATAAAATGGTCCTTGAGCTTCCTTCTGAGTCTATTTTAAAATTTGTTTACACATCAACAAGACTAATAACCCACAAAAGGAATCTCAATTCTTTTGTAACACCACTATTTGTTGGTGTAGGTCATTGAGGGTTAGGGATTTTGTTATGAACTATTATTGTGGCTGTTGGTAACTTTAACAGTAGGCATACTGGGCCACATTTTACTACATAGCAATATTTAGTTTTTTTTTTTTTTTACTTTCCTTCTGAAGGCTCTACTTAAATTTTTTCTACAGCAACAGTCATTTTCCCCCATCTCTTCACAGATGGTCTGTCTCAGTTCTTTACTCTTGGTGTCAGGCAGGACCAGCAGAGAGGAAATGACTTTACTATAGTGGAATTATTGGCACTAATCACACAAAAATCTACTTTAAAAAAATTCATTGGCACACACACACAAAGATATAAAAGTAATGTTTTTAGAAAAAGGAGAGCAGTGGTTGATTTGGGAAATGAACTGATATGCAAAATTACCCTTCAGAAATGAGCTTTACTAGGAGACAGTGCTCTGTGGCCATGGAGGTCATGATTGGGCATTGAGGTAGGAGAGCATTAAAAAAAACAGCACATATCAGAGGCAGCATGATGGAACCTTTAAAGAGAAAGATAGGCTTTCTTCTAAAACCTGGGCAGGAACACTAAGAGAGCTAACTTAAAGTAAAAGTAAGAGACATAGCTGTCATGGACAGCATGATTGGAGGGGGCCCAGAGGAGAAAGAACCTTCAGAGAAATCCTTTGTTCAGAAAGGGAATATTTTGGCATTTATAAGTTTTTTCCTGACTGATGAAAGTTTTATACCATGTAGTTTAATTCAACATTGCCCATTTCACAAAGAACACGGAGGAGCCAGATATTGGGTAGAACGATAAATTAGGGGATGTTTAGCAACAGCACCAGATGGCTTCTTAATTCTCTGTCAGAGAGAAAGAGAGGGGGGGGGAGGAGAGAGAGCACTGCCAGGGGGGTATGACCTGATTTCGTCAAGCTGTGAGATCTGGTCTCTTAAAGGGGCATCTTAAAGGGGCAGGGCCATGACCTAGATCTTACAAGTAGAATGGGGACTAATTGGGAAGAAGAATGGGATCACTGGGAGTAGAAGGGAGACAAGAGATGGTAAAGGAGGTGAATATGCTCAAAATACATTATAGGTATATATAAGAATGTCATAATGAAACTCATTATATATAATTAACATACGCTAATAAAGATATTTTTAACAGGGCCTTCTATTTTAACACTTGTTAGGGGTAAAGGGATTTCCTTTTGGCCTGACATGAACATCTCTATCATAGATCAGAGGACGCTGAGGTAATGAAATAAGCAGACAATACAGTGATGGGTCTGTAGTAATGGTAAAGGAGCCATTAACAGTCTCTCTAGTAGGGGGTGGATCACAGACCCTCACTTGGTATTCTAGTCATACATTCATTCCTGCCTTCTAGCTGTACATGTCTTGAGAGGTGCTAGATTCTATAGGACCTGAAATGTTAACTGAAGGCTGGACTCTATGGTGCAGTGTCTGTGAGGTCATCGCCCATAATAAGGTGGAAATTTCAGTGATACAGCTGTTTTTGAGTCTCCTATGCTACTGTGAAATAAGCCTGATAAACTTTGTTGCACCAATGGGACTTGGGTAGAGTGGTCACTTTGGTCTGTTGTTACTACCCATCTAGCATGAGTAAACGTTTGCTTATTCATGTATACCCAGGAAGAATGACATGATGTTGGTACTGCATGTCATGATGCAGTGATTTTTCTCTTAGTTGTTTATGAATAAAACAGTAATTTTAAGAAATGAAAATAAAAGTGAATACTCTGAGAGAGTATATACCTGTTAGACCACAGACTCTCTGTCTGCCTTTTTCTCCCAGGAACCAGGTCACACCCTACACCAGCTCTCACAGAGATAGTTTGATAAGAAAGTTTGCTATGCTGTGGCCTTGCTGCCTCTCCCCTTGCAGCTGCAGTGTTAGTTTATGGTTCTACTTAGTGTCTGCCTCCATGCTGGCCTGTAAGCCAGGCCAGGCTAGATCACATAGTATGAATTGTGTTCAATCACAAAACCTTTATGAATCAGAAATCTTCATTCTCTAGATTTGAAGGGAAGCCACTCCTCTCTCCCTCTCTCTCTCTCTTCCCTCTTTCCTTCCCTTCAAGGTTCTATTATAGATATGGCTGCTTATGCTCATGATGCTATATCTCTTCTGATAATCCAGAAATTCAAGGGTCTGTTTATTCCTTCAAAGCTCCTACCTGCCATGCAGTGCAGGGATGCTATCTCTCCTAATGAGGCTCCCCTTTGGACCTGAAGTCCTTTTCTCCCCCTTCAGTGCACTATCTCCTAATAAATCTCTTCTGAAGGGTAATCTTATTTTAGCTCCTTTCCATGAAACTGCTAGTCTTTTAAAATATAAATTGTTATAATTTATAATTTACCTGGGAAGAAAGCATTATTTACTATGACTAAAGTTCCTGGAAGGGAGCCAGACCTGTACTGAACATTCCACAGAGGATGACTTCCATGATTATGGAGAGATTGAGATCTTGCAGCTCCAGAGCCAAATTATCTTGGGCTATCTTTACTCCTCAAAATAGTCATTCAATGCCCATCACTGTTTCTGAGCTAACATCCTTGTGACTGTCATGTGAAACCATTTTGAATGTATTAGTTTAATAGATCAGTATCTTCCACCAACATAAAAGCTAAGACTGTCATCAGATAGCATCTGAGGCCTGTAGCAGAAGTTTTCCCACTTTGCTGAAAACCTGCTCACCTGATGTTGCCACCAATAACTTTGAAAAGTGTGTTGACATGTGGCTTTCTTTGTTCTGTTACTATAAAAATCTTCATGAAACTGTTACCACATTGGAACATAGAATTTCTGAAAACCTATCTGTGTCACCAGGCTCATATTTGGCTCCAGAATAAACTATTTCTTAATCTCTTTAAGGTGAGTGCTGTTTTTCATACTGTCATTACCTTTGTGCTCCAGTTTGTAGTTTAGCTCCTTTCTTTGGACCAGGACCAGACCTAAATCATCTGCTTCATTTACCTTAGGGGCTGATAAAGAACACTTGATCAGTTAAGAAACCAACCAACTAACCAACCAACCCTAAAATCCTACATGCACCAGAGAAACAAATCTGAACAAATGAGGTTTTGTCATGTAGTCTAATGACAGAACATGCTGCAGCAGCATCTCCCTCCCATTTCTGAGCCACCACACTGGTTCCAGTTTCCTCATCTGAAATACCCATTTTCAAGTTCTTTCAAGAGAACTAAGCATCCACACTCCCAACACACCCCTTCTCACCAGGTTTGGGAAAGCCTCTTCCATGAGATTTTCACTATTAGGGGAAATAATGTCACTGGTACACTGTTTCTTAGACAGATGAACCTGTGACTACTTAACCGTAGACTAATTTCTGCATATGATCACCAGTCATACAGCCAAGAACTGACAAGGGTAAACAGAATGCCCAGAAAAAAGGAAATGGAGACTTTGTATGGGGATTCAGGCTGGATGAATACACAAACTCTCTTGGTGGGCTCTGTATCACAACCTGTGGAAAGATGGATATGGTGGGTTCCTGATACATGCGGAAAACTTCAACTCCACTAGAGCCTTTTCAAAACCTTTATGATTTTAATTTGGCTTGTAAAATCATAACCACACAACTGTGATATTCCCTTTTCATAGGCCCATGAAAAATGCCTTCAGGAAGTAAAAAGTGAGGTGGGAGGAGCTCACAAGGCCACATCCTCTCCTCCCTGAGGATCTATTGGCAGTTAACTGTCACTGGAGGGGAGAGAGTCATTTTCTTCAATGTTTTACTACTGGTAAGGTGTCCATGTTGCTGTCAGTAACCCTTTCCACACACTGTAAGCAACCCTAATTAAACTCATTGGGTCATATTGTTACAGAATGTGTTTTCTGAGTATAACAGCCAGCATCTTCATCACATCCCGTGTGACTATTTGTATGAAACCCCTGAGATTGGACTTGCTGACTGTTGATGTCCCTTATAGAAGGAGGGAGTGAGTGGAGAGTTGCTGGACTTTCACCTGGGGTTTTCACTGCTCCTTCCTGTACCTTTTAAGCCATTCTTTGTAATTTTGCCTTAACTGCATTGTGACCTCATGGTCTCAGGGGCTACTAGAATATAACTGGAAGAGGAACTCCATCTGTGACGCTGCGTGGAAGTCACTATTCATGCTGGGGTGAGATTTTCTGTTTGGTGCAGCTGCTTTGGGGTCACTCACACTCCTGTAAGGAACCCCTCATTCATTGGTTCTCTGATTTAGACTTTGGTAGAGTCATACTTTGGTTTGTTGTTGGGACCTTATAAGGAGGGGCAGAGGGGTTTGGTTACACCTCCCCAGGTCACAGAAAAGACAAGGAAGTATAAAAGGGGCTAGTTGGAAAGAAGAAGGGGAATCAGTGAGAGTCGGGGGGACAGGAGCCTTTAACGAGTGGTGAATATGATTAAAATACATGATACACAGGTATGAAAATGGCATATGTGTAAGTAACATGCTCATAAAAACTATAACAATGAAGTAAAAAAGGGAGAGCTTGAAAGACTAACAAGTGAGGGTCTCTGATTGGTTAGTATGCTGCATGAAAGCTTGGTAGCCATACAACTGGGCTTGTAATGCCAGCAGCAAGCCTCCTGTGCTGGGAGAGGGTAGTGAGGGTCTGTACCAAACAGGAAGCACCCAGGTATGGCAACAGGACAGGACTCTGTTTCCCAGAGCAGCAGGACTGCATTGCAAGCTTCAGGAGGTATGCTCTAAGTCTTACCTAGCCCCCTGCTTCTGAGGATTTGAGCACCAAGCCACTTTTCTTTTTCCTTTTTGCAGTTCAAAAATATATTACTGGGCTTTCTTCCTTATCTGTGGATCCTAGGCTATAATGTATACCTGTATATTTGTAAACAAATGCAAGTGTGGGCATAGTATAAGATTTAGAAAGTAGACCAAGAGAGGGTAATATTAAGTGATGAGAAGGACATAATGCAGGCAAAAGGACATGAATTGTGCAAGAGGATATATAAAGCTATTCTTTTCTAGTTTCAACTCTGCCATAGCTTTTTCTCCTTTTTTTGTGGCAGATAAGTGAATAAAATATATTTGAAAGTGAAAATGTCAAATTCTAATAGAAGCTCGATGGTGTCAGAATTACCACTGTAACTGCATAGAAGGCTTCTGAAGTGCACAGAATTTGGGACTGGGCAAGTATTTGAGTGGCCTTCTTAAACTATTTGTGTGACATTTTTACTTGTGAGTCAATTAGAATAAAGTGATTTTATTAAAATTATTTTATTTCATAAAAATGTTTATATGTACCAGACTCATGGTATATAGAAGAACAGCTAAATCAATTTTTCTTAGGGAGGGAACCTGTCTACTATTTTGTTGATTTGTCATGAGGAATCACAGCTAATTTTTCATAAAACACAAGAATAACAAAAGTGATACTTACAAAACACATCTCCTCGAAGGCTTCGCTCCTGTTCTGCATCGTTTCTCAGGGTTTTCTCTCCTCTTTTCTCTTCCTCAAGCCTCTCTCTTCTCTCCTTCCCTTTTTCTTCTTCACTGGAATCCCCACCCCTGGAGACATTCTCTTTGTAGCTAAAAGACAGGTTAATCTCCGGGATTTGAGTGCTGGTGGGTCTTCGGGTGGCATTTTTAGGTTTTGCCTTCTTTTTCATGCTGTTCTTGTGAGCAAGTAACTTCTTTATTCGGTCCTTGATGGTTCCAGGTATTCTGAGCACTTCCTTCACAGAATTTTCAGGGATAACTAAAACAAAAATATAATACATGAGAATTCCCATTCCACTGAGAATTAGATCATCCATGAACAAGAGAGTATTTTGGAAGTGTTAAAGTGTAGGAAGTGAATGGTTCCAGAATCAACCTACAGGAGGGTATATTCTGTGAGATTTTAGGAAGAACTATATTTGCATCTTAAAAACTTTATTTATTTATGGGGTTGGAGAGATGGCTCAGTGGTTAAGAGCACTGACTGCTCTTGCAGAGGATCTGGGTTTGATTCCCATCACCCACATAGTGACAAACAACCATCTGTAACTCTAGTTCCAGGAAACCAACACAGCTCTTCTGGACTCTTCAGGCACTGCCCCACATGAGTGCAGCTAAAACACTCATAACCATAAAGAGAAATAAAAAAATTATCATTCTTAGTGTATGTGTATGGGGTGTGTGTGTGTGTGTGTGTGTGTGTGTGTGTGTGTGTGAATGTAGGTGCATGTATGCTATGGCATGTATATGAAAGGCAGAGGAGAACTTTTGGGAGTTGGTTCTCTCCTTCTACCTTGGGCTGTGGGAATCAAACTCAGATTGTCATGTTTGAAAAGCAACTGCTTTTACCCACCGAGTCACCTCATTCCCCTGCATCTGCTTTAAGCAGTTAAAATGTTATGGTGGTTATCTTGACTACTTTTTTAAAAAAAACATTTCAGGGCTGGAGAGATGGCTCAGCGGTTAAGAGCACTGACTGATCTTGCAGAGGAGCTGGGTTCGATTCCCAGCACCCACATGGAAGCTAACAATCATCCTAACTTCAGATCCAGGGGAATCTGACACCTTCTTTTGCCTTCTTGGGCATTCTATGACATGGGTGCACTTACACACATACAGGCAGTACGCTCATACACATAGTAAATAAAATATTAAAAAGAAGACACAGCAGTTTGCTTTGAAAACTAGTCAGATCTCAAAAGAGTGGATTTCCTAGGGTCCTTAAATGGCAGGTTTTATACCGATATTACACAAGTAGCCCTAGATATCTGTCCAAATTTGATCTTCAGAGATTACATTAGGTTGAACCATATAAACTGCCAAAAAGTAATTCATGATCTTTAAATAGTGATTTATAATTGTGTATGTACTTAATTTTCCTTCATACTTTATTCTTCTCTTTAAACATTTTCAACTCAGTGAATCATCTAAGGATAAATGATTTTATTTATTGATTTTTTAAAAGACAGGGTCTCATATAGCCCAGGCTGGCCTCCAACTCACTATGTAGCTGAGGATGATCTTGAACTTCAAATATTCCCATCTCTACTTCCAGGGTCCTGGGATCACAAGAATGTGCTACCATTCTCAGTTTATGCTGACTGGGAATAGAACCTGGGACTTTGTGCATGCTAGGCAAGTTCTCTACCAACTGAGCTACATCCCAGTCCCTTGCTCAATTTTTTGAGAAGATTCTATATGTACTGTTTTACATTCATTTTCTATTGTTCATTATGAATTTAAGTTGCTTTAAAAATACAACTCTAAGCTGGGCATAATGGTGCAAACCTCTAATCCCAGTGCTTGGGAGGCGGAGACAGGCAGATTTCTGTGAAATCAAGGCCAGCCTGGTCTATGTAGTGAGTTCCAGGGCTGCAGGGAGACCCTGTCTCAAAAAGACCAAAAGAGTATACCTCTAGATTGATGCCTCTTATAGTTGATTAGTGATTCTTTGGTTGTTAAAATTATGAGGTGCCTGGGGCCTAAATGGGACATCTGGAACACCCTTTCCAAGTCTCAGAGAACATTATGGAAGAGGGGGCAGAAGGAATGTAAGAGCCAGAAAATAAGGAATTGTGCTGTGACATGGACATGATGTGGCCATTACATTATATTCATAAACTCACAGCAGCTGGGGTGACCTGAAGGAGACTTGCACAAGGACCAATCAGCATTCCAGCATTAATGTGGGAGGGACTCCTGGGGTCCCATCTTCCTTGAGAGGCTGTTGGCAGTTGATGGTTAGTTACTGGGGTCATTAACTTCAGTGGTATAGCTACTGGTAAGCTGCCCACGTTCCAGTAAACAACCCTCCCAACCCAGGTTGGTGCAAACAACTCTAATTAAACTCAGTAAGTCACAACACCGTCCCAAAGACAGAACAACAACAAAGACATCAAACTAGAAGGAAGACTTTTTGGGAAGAAGGGGTTCAGTGGGAATGGGATGAAAGAAGGTAATGAGGGAGGGCTAAAATGATCAAAAAATATACATGTATAAAACTGTCAAAGAATAAAGAAAATAAGTTTAAAATGTATTAGGCTTGTTGGTCATTAAGGATGTACCATTGATTGATCTTGGGGTTCCCCCTCCTGTGTCTCTGGAAATATATTAATTTTTGCAAGTGAAAAACAGTGATGGGTGGGTCAGGCATGTTTGATTCTAGAACTCTGGAGGCAGAAGCGGGTGGATCTCTGTGAAAATGAGGCCAGCCTGATGTACATAATGAGTTCCAAGTCAGCCAGGGCTGAATAATGAGATCCTGTCTAAAAAAAAAAAAAACCCAAACAACAACAAAAACAAAATAGTGATGGTGAAGGAAGTGGGAAATGTCATAACTAATTATTCTCAAAATTTGAAATGCAATGTGAAAGGAGAGACAGAGAGCATTAAAATGTCCCATCCCCATCAGATTGAAAATACCAGATGAGAGGAAGGAAGGTAAATAGAGCAGGGCTTTGTTGAGGCCCATCAACAGAAGGCTACTTTTTCCTGCTAAGGCATGGCTATTTTATAGACTTGTCTCTTTGTATTTTTCTTTCTTTAAATTCTTTTGGTATTTCTTTAATTATTTTTGGTCTACTCTGTTATATGACTTTTGGCCAGAAGCATGGGATCTGAATAGTACCTCTGGTCCTGGGTGGAGACATTACTTTCTGAACTGCCCGAAAGATTCTAAGATTACTATCTACCAGAAGGTTTTCTGGAAAAGAACACACTCTTGTCCCTTTTCTTAATAGTTAATGCAAAAGGGCCCATCAATCATCCAGACAGGAAAGCTGTACTCAGGAAGTTCTCTGGTGCAGAGACTTAATTTTTAAAATTGTTATTTTAAAAATTAAGTTCCTCAGCTATACAGGAACTCACACTGTTTCAGAGATTTAAAAAAATATTATAAGCCTACATCCACATGTTGGTCAACATAATGGTCAATCTGGCCATTGCTCACTCTCACCCTGAGAGTGACTCATATTATTCTGTTATAAACTTCTCCTGTCTTCTGTACTAAACACTATGTATTACCTGCATTCTTTTGTTTAAAAATATTTTAAGTTTTTTATGTGTGAGTGTATTGTCTGCATGTATGTTAGTGCACCTGTGTCGTGCAATGCCCTTGTAGTTCAGAAGACTGTGTCATATTCCCCTGGAAATGGAGTTATGGATGGTTGTTAGCTGCCATGTGAGTGTAGGGAATTAAACCGGGGTCCAGCCAGTGCTCTTAACTGCTGAGCCGTCTTTCCAGGCCTCCTTACCTGAATTCTTTGATGGCAATAATAAGGATCAAGGAGCCAAGGGAAGGCCAGAGCTAGATCTTGGTAATGAGCAAAATGTTAGTGTAGAAGAACTCAAGAGGTAGTAAAAGGTTGATCTCTTAGTTAGCTTCTCTATTGTTGTGGTAAAAATATTGACCAAAACCAACTTGGGGAGGAAAGGACTTATTTTTCTGACAGATCATAACCCATCATCCAGGAAAGCCAAAGCAGAAACTTGGGGGTAGGAACCTACCTGGAAGACAGAGCATGGAGGAATGCTGCTTACTGCCTTGCTCCCCTGGCCTGTGCTCAGCCTTATATAATACAGGAGCACCTGCCCAGGGGTGGCCTACAGTGGTCTGAGTCCTCCCGTATCACTCAACGATGAAAAATGCTCCAAAGACATGACCACAGGTCAATCCAATGAAGAAAAGTCCTCAGTTGAAGTCCCCTCTAACCAGGTGTGTCAAGTTGACAGATAAGGCTATTCAGAGCAGTTGATTAGCCTGGTACTCTTGTTTTGTAGATGCATCAACTAGTGACTTGTCCAAGCTCACTTAGGGCAGAGCTACGACTTGAAGGTAAAACACATGGATACCTCCTATTTTCTACTCCTGTTTCTGTAATGGGTTGATTCCTTCTTTAAGGTTAAAAGTTACTTTTCTCTAAACTGGTTCAAATTCCTTAAGGTCTGTGATACAAAGATACATGGCCATTTTCTATGTTTTCAGAGAGAAAATTCAAGTGATGCTCTAAAAATATGTATTTAAAATTTTTTAGTTAAAAAATCTATGTGTGTGTGTGGTGTACGTTTTGTGTCTGTGTGCATGTTTATGTGTGTGAATGGGGGCACAGGCGTGTGGAGGTCAGAGGGATGCTCAGATGCTATTTTTCACCGTCTACCCGTTTTGGAAAGGGCCTCTTATTTGTCACCGCATACAGAAGGCTAAGTGTCTGAGAGCTTCTGGAAATTCTCCTGTCTCCACCTCCCACCTTAAATAGGACTGCTGAGGTTACAGATGTGAGTGAGCACATCCTGCTTTTACGTGGGCTCTGGGTGTTTGAATTCAGGTCCTTAACTTATACATCGAGCACTTTACCCACTGAATCATTTCTCCAGCCCATGGTGATTTTTAAAAAATTAAGGCCAGCTGGGCATGGTAGTGCCTACCTTTTGTCCCAGTGCTTCGGAGGCAGAGGCAGGTGGATCTCTATGAGATCGAGGACAGCCTGGTTTACATAGCAAGTTCCAGGCCAGCTGTGACTACAGGGAGGCCCTATCTCAAAAAAAAACAAAAAACAAAAAACAAAACAAAAACAAAAAAATTTAGGGCCAACAAGATGGTTCAGTGGGTAAGCGTGCTTGCTCAGCAAGCGTGGAAACCTGAGTTCAATTCCTAGGACCTGTACAAAGGTGGATGGAGAGAACTGACTCCACCAGTTCTCTGCCTTTCACATACACACTATAGCACATGCATCCCCACATTCATATCATGTACACACACACACACACACACACACACACACACACACACACCAAGCAAAAATCAAAAACTTAAAAAAAAACGGGAGTGACACTAGATAGGCTGACTAGGCTCCAGTGGATGAACTCACACCGAGGGACATCTGGGGACACAAATTTGACTCGATAGACCTTAACATATATGACAGAATGCATAAAATCCAGTGGGAAGGTTATGGGAAGGTGCAGATAGGGGAGGGGTCTAAATATGATTAATATATATTACATGAAATGCACAAACATTGAATAAAATTAATTGCTGGAGAAACAACAACAACAAAATGATCCTTAAAATCACAGTTGAGGAAATAGCTCAGTTGGTAGAGTGCTTGCCTAGCATGGACCATAACTGGATATGGTGGTGCGTGCCTGCAATCCCAGCACTCAGGACTAGAAGTTCAAAGTGATCCTCAGCTATACAGGAAGTGCAAGGATGGGTGGGGACGCACGAGATCCTGTCTCAAAAATACAAAAGTTAAGGAAAAACGAAGACAACAGCATGAAAAAATAAAACACTTTTCTGTTGTCAAGTAGCTGGATATGAACCAGTCTAACACAAAGTAAGAAAAGGCTATTAGAACCTTAGTCAATGTACTCAATTTTCCTACTTGGATAGATAGAGAAATGAAACAGAAGGTAGGCATGAATTGTTATTATTATTGTTACTATTATTTTGTTTTTTTGATACAAGGTTTTATATTTCCAAGGTTGGTCTCAAACTCCCTATATAGCCAAGGATGGTCTTGAATTCCTGATCCTCCTACCTCCCAGGTGCTGGGATTATAGGTGTGCACCATTAAGCCTGGCTATAGACATGAAGTCTGATGTCTAAAAAAATACTATGAAGAGAAACTACATTGTCATTTGGTTAGAACATATTTCTTGTTTTAATTTCTTCCCTTGTTTCATCCCTTTTTCATTTGGATGATTTAGTCTTTCCCAAAAGAATAGAAAACAGGTGTTGGAGAGATGGCTCAGTGGTTAAGAGCACTGGCTACTCTTGCAGAGGACCTGGGTTTGATTCCCAGCACCCACACAATGGCTAATAACCATCTGAAACTCCAGTTTGAGGGGAACTGATGCCATCTTCTGACCTCCACTGGTATTGCATGACATGGGTGTGCTTACATATGTGCAGGCAATACACTTATATACATAAAATAACAAAGTATTTTTAAAAAGAGTCGAAAACAAAGAAGGAGACATTCATACTACTTTGGATAATCAAAACGGGAAAGGAAAAAATACTTTGAGGATATATACATTCTTAATTAAAAGGCTGTCTTTACCCTGACATTGAACTGAGGCTGGTAGGATAGATAACATTTCTCCTTTCAATGAAACGTTCATTGTGATAGCCTCTACTTAATAGGTACAAAACCCAATTAATATTGGAGGCTACAGAGTTGGTTCAGTGGTTAAGAGCACTGGCTGCTCTTGCAAAGGATCTGGGTTCGATTCCCAGCACCCACATTGCAGCTAACAATGGTGCATTACTCCAGTTCCAGGGGAAGCTGATGCCTTCTTCTGACACATGCATGACACAGTGTGTTTACATCCATGAAGGCAATACACTCATACACATAAAATAAAAATAATAAATAAAAATATTAAAAAGTAGTAATATAACTGAAGCATCATTCTTGGCCCTCGTGTAGCCTGTTTCAGATCCTTTGCCAGAATGTAAATACTAAATTCCAATAGTAATGTGCTGACCACAGACAGGCCTTTGGAAGCCCCACTGTGTAGTTCTGTCCATTGTTCTCAGAATCTTTTCAAGTACTCAGCAGTAACATAAAACTAAGAACCCTTAATAATAATAAATATGGGGAGAGGGGTTGTAATCCACCCTAGGTATCCCGAAACACCTGCTTTTGCTTTTTTGTTTGGTTTTTGGTCTTTTGAGACTGTTTCCCTTGGCCCCAGCTGGCCTGAAACTCAAAGAACCACCTGCCTCTGCCTCCCGAATGCTGGGATTAAAGGTGTGTGCTTTAAACTCCCAGCTTAAACACCTAATTTTGATTTTTGCCTCGACGTTTCAATTTTCCTTATTGAAAAGAAAAAGTAAATCAAAACATCACCTTTGTAGTGTCAACAATTTCATTCTCTCACTCTATAAGCAAAGATACAGTCTAAAGATACAGAGGTAAGTAGACTCAGTTTTAGCTAGCTATTGCTGTTATGAATTTCACATAACTGATCGTTGCTTTCTCTTACAAATGTCTTTTTGATTGTTTCTTAAAAAGCAGGTCTCATATCCTAGCTCACCAACACATGATCCTTTTTGCTCTGCCTCCTGAATGTTGGGAGTACCAGTCCGAGCTTGTGTGGTGCCGAAGTTTGAACCTAGCGCTTTGCACATGTCAGGCAGGCATTCTACTAACTGAACTGCATCCTTGGCCTCTGCATCATCTTTTTGAGAATATAAAAATGGGAAGAAAGTTGCAGTAGAAAGTCTTTAGCATATTTGGGGGATGTAAACACAGAACTAAGGGAGTTCCAAAGTCTTGACTTTTATGGGCCAGTCTTTTGTAGATGAAGTCGACAATGTCTCTTGGGAGGGGTTAGAGAGATTTCTAAATATATACTTTGTTAAAAATTTCTACCTCCCTGAAAAAAAAATTAATTTCATATCTTTAGGGTGAGACTTTATTAACAGAATATCACTACGAGGAGATAATAGTTCACCCAGTAGGAATGAGAATTTGCCATTTATTCACCTGTGTTTAGTACATCAAAGTATTCCCTACCCTCTACAGGAGAAATGCACCATTAGTCTGAGTTTTGGACACAGTCCAAAGGAGGAAAGGTTTGCCCACAGATGAAGCTGTACTGTTCCATGGGACCCATGGCACAGGTAGAGGCTAGGATGAAGCTAAAGCTGGGCCAGGAAGGCTGGCTGGAGAACAGCTGAGATGATGAACTGTCCATGCTTATAGTTCTCTTCTTTTATTTCTTGAGACAGGGCCTCATGTAGCCCAGGCTGACCTTGAGTTTGATACATAGCTGAAGATGACCTTGAACTTCTGATCCTCCTGCCTCTATCCCCTGAATGCTAGAATATGCACCACCGTGCTCACTTTATGTAGTGCTGGGGATTGACCTAGGGTTTCACCCATACAAGGTTTGATGGTTGTCAATTGCTGACTTGATGCAATCTAGAATCACCTGTGGGGGATGATCCTGATTAGGTAAATTGAAGCAGGTAGACTTGCCTGCTAAGGTCTTTCTCATTCCCAGGAATAGCACCATTCCCTGGGCAGGGCATCCTGGACGGTATAAAAAGGAGGAAGTGAACTGAACACAAACATTCTTGGCTTCCTGATTGTGCATGCAATGTGACCAGCTTCCTCAGCCCCCTGCTTCCTTGACTGTCCTGCTGCAACAGACAATGCTCTTAAACTGTGAGCCAAAACAAACCCATTCTCCCTTAAGTTGCTTTTGTCACAGTGCTTTTATCACAGTAACAGGAAATGTAACTAGGACTCCAGGCAAGCTCTCTACTAATTGACAGCTGCTCCCTCTTATTTAAAAAAAAACATTTTGGAGTTATTTACTCTAATTTTATGTGTATGAATGTTTTGCCTTCATGTATGTAAGTACACCATGTGTGTGCACTACCTGTGGAGGCCAGAAGTAGACATTGGATCTCTTGGAATTGGAGTTACAGACATGTGGCTACTGGGAATCAAACCAGGGTGGTGCTCTGCAAGAGCAGGCAGTGCTGTGACCACTGATCCATCCCTCCAGAAGCCCAGCTCTTGTTCTTTAAAACATTATTTAATATTATCATGTCTCTGTGTGTGCAGGTGCATATATGCATGCCACAGCACATGTATGGACATGTGGATATCAGAAGGCAACTTTGTGGAGTTAGTTCTCTCCTACCTTTCAGTGAGTTCCAGGGATAAAACTTAGGTTTACAGGCTTTTGTAGCAACAGCCATTGTCTGCTGAGCCATATCCCTGACTTTCTCTCCTCTTTTTAAGGACACAGTCCAGGTATGGAGCCCATTTCACTGGGCTGACTTCTTCCCGTCTTCTAGCTATATGTCTTCAAAGCAACACTTAACTTCTCTTTGTCTCAGTCTTTCCATTTACAAAATTGAGATAAGAATGGGGTTTGTGCATTTAAATGAGTGAATACATGTTCATTACAAAGATTAGTGCCTGACAGAGAGTCAAGCATGGGTTTACTATTATTTTAAAAATTCATCACCAAAATGTTTTAAATCATGTACTGAATTAAAAAGAAAACTCACAGGCCCTGCCCTCACATTTCTAATGTTCACATTGTGTCTAAACTGAACAAACAAAAACAAAAAAGAAAAAAAGCCCAGGGATGGCCTGGTTTTACCAAAACTCATTCCCTTGAGTCAACTTTATATAAATTAGGTGAAGCCATAGTATATTTTATGAAACTGACGCATTGCCTACTGTGCTAAGCAGGCAGATAAACCACAAGTATATTTTAAAGAAACTATTATATTTATATGTGTGTGTGTGTGTGTGTGTGTGTGTGTGTGTGTGTGTCTAGGTCAGAGGACAACTTATGAGATTTGTTTCTTTCACCATATGGGTCCCAGGGATTGGCAGCAAGCATCTTTACCCATTGAAGAATCTTCCCTTCCCCATAAACTTATCTTTAGTGACTAAAGAATTTCCTTGGGGCTGAAGAGATGACTCAGCAGTTAAGAGCACTGGCTCTTAAGTACACCCACATGGCAGCAAACAACCGTCCATAACTCCAGCTCCAGGGGATTTGATGCCCTCTTCTAACCTCTGTGGGAATTGCATGACACAGGTAGACATACATACATGCAGACAATACATTCATACATATAAAATAAAAATAATAAAATAAATAAAAAATTCTTTTCACATTTATTTATTTCCTTATTTAGTGTGTGTGTAAGGGGTGGTACCAGGGATCAAACTCAGATTATTAGGCTTGGTAGCAAGTGCCTTTACCCACTGAGCCATCTTGCTGGCCCAAGGAATTGCTGGTTAATGGGAAACAGTTGGATTCTGTAATAGAGCACTTGTGACCATTACTCTTATAACCAACACAAGCTTACTAATCATTTAATATAGTCTAGCTTGGAGGTAAGCCTTTTATGTGGACATCTGTTCATTCTGTATGAATTATTACATTTGATTATTGAACAATATTATCAGATAGATATTATCTATTTTGCATATGTGGAAACTGAGACATTGAAAGGTTAAATTATTGTCCTCAGTCCACAGAGTTAGAGGTCAGGTAATCTGATTCTAGAAATTGTGCTCCTGGATGTTAAAAAAACAGAAGTTTCTTTAGCAGTAGAATTGTATTTATTGATGTGGAATTTATAATTCAGAGCACTGGGCTACAATGTGGAAAACATGGGCTGAAAACAACCCCACAATTGCATGCCTAACTGACTGTTTCTCCTCCAATTATTTGTTTATTTATTATCTAAGTTTTGAATTTCTTTGTCTCCATGTCTCTGTGCCTCTGCTTCTTTCTGTCTCTGTCTCTCTCTCCTCTTCTATTCCAGGCTGGCTTCAACCAGCCATGTAGCCTATGATGACCTTGACCTTTTAATCCTCCTGCCTCAACTTTCCCAGAGCTGGGATTATAGATGTGTGCCACCACACCCGGTTTATGGGGTGCTGGGGATGGAACTCAGGGCCTTATGCATGGTATGGTAGACAAGCACTCTATCACGTGAGTTACAGTCCCAGCCCAGCGCCCTCCAGGCAGTTATTCCTAATTTCTTCAGTTCTTTCTTTGCCCTGCAGGTTATGAGAGAGGTCATATCGTGGTGAGTTGCCCCTTCAAAGAAAGAGGTGTTTACCTGACGCTTCTATTTTCCATGCACGGTATTTCTGCAGATACCTTTATAGAATTTCAGAGTACAGTATCTGGCCCTCAACTGTGGACTGACTGACACTCATAACAACAGTAACCACAGCTTACTTTACTGAACATCATCCACTATGTGATCAGCTGAACAAAGCTCTCTACTTAAATGACCTCATTTCGATCCTATGGTTAATTTTTGAGGGATGTTTTAGTCTGAGTAGGTAAAGCCTGACATAAGGATTTGGGTGCAGGTGGTTTATTTGGGACCTGATTCCTGAAGGCAGAGCTGGAGGAGGGAGGGGAAAGTGAGACAGGAAAGGGAGGAGGACGAAAGATGGTGTTCCAAGGGGCAGGTAATTACTGTGGGTAATGAACTCAGTCCCGCTGGATACATATGGGAGCCCATGCAGCATACTGCTTAGGGTTGCCCCATACACTATGTAGGAGAAGGAAGCATATTTAAAGACGTCAAGCTCCCCTCACCCCACTGATTGACACTATGTTCCCTAAGGTCTCATCTCTAACTGCACTTGTTGGCCAGAGTAGCTTCTAGGGAATACTCCAAGGCTGCAAAGCACAGAGCATCTACTACCCTTGTTCTAGCCTCTAGGAATACACATGGCACTTTCCGCCTTGCCTTCTTGGAACTGGGGAGTTCCTTGGAACTGGGGAGTTCCTTGGAACTGTGAACTGGCCTATTCCTGGCACCTACCATAGGATTATCATGAACCCTATTTGGGGTCCAATTATTTGTGTGTGTGTGTGTGTGTGTGTGTGTGTGTGTGTGTGTGTCCATGTGCATGAGTATGCATGCTCATATTCGTGTGGGTACACATGGAGGCCAGATGTTGATGTCAGGTATTTTCCTTGATTGCTTATCCATTTCATATGTTGAGGCAAAGTCTCTCTTAAACCCAGAGCTTACTAATTCAACTAGTTTAGCCCTGTCTCCCCCTCCCAAGCACCAGGACTATAGGCAGACTGCCATATCTGCCTGATATTTTCATGGGTTCTGAGAATCAGAGCTTTAGTCTTTGTGCTTGCAAGGAAAGTGCTTTATGCAGTGATCCATCTTCCCAGCCCCTGGTCCAATTTTTTGTTCCGGACCACAAGAACCCAAGAACTGGGAAACATCAGCAGGTGTCCTTAGGACTCTGATCCATGCCTATAACAGTAGTATTCTGTAATGTGCTCTGTTCTACTTTTAGATTCTTTCCAGTCAGTTTTACAAAAGATTGGAACTTCCATCCATTGATTTTAGTCTTCTTCGGGGAGCTACTTTTGTTTCATGCTTCTTAAACTATTTCCAAGCACAATTTATGCTTCTCCACACTATTTTTCATCAAAGTAAATGCTGCCCAATTTTTTGGCAATTCTTCATGAAATTTGATTTCCAGACTCACAGGACAGTAAATAAATCTAGGGGCAGTGTGGCAGCATATGCCTATAATCCAAATACTCAGGAAGTGGAGGCAGGATAATGATGAGTTCAAGGCTAGCCATGGCTACACAGTGAGTATCAGGCACTCCAGACTACCTAGTAAGACCTTGTGTAAAATAGCAAGCCAAGGGCCAGCGACACTGGGTAAAGGCACTCACCACACAAGCCTGGTGACCTGAGTTTGATCTCTGGGACCCATATAAATGTGGGAGGAGAACACTGGCTCCATAAGTTTGTCCTCTGGCTTTTACATAAGTGCCTTGGCATGTACCTCCACATACATTATGTATACACACAATAATAATGAATAAAAGTAATAATTATAAAGACTCAAACCAACCAAAAACACAACATACACAGACACACAGACATGCGCGCCTGCGTGCATGCGCGCGCGCACACACACACACACACACACACACCAAGTCTAGCCACACAATGAGCCAGGGTTACAAGGGATATAACTAAAGGAATGGACCTGACTGGTGATTACTATTTTTAGTTGTCTGAGACATGAGACAGAGTCTCATGCAGTGGCCTTGCACTCACTCTGTAGCCATGGATGACCCTGAACTCCTTATCTTCCTGCCTCTACCTCTCAAGTACTGGGAATACAGACAAGAACCACCATATTAACCGACTGACTTTACAGTGCAGGATTCTGTTTACCAAGGGACAGCCTGCACTGCAAGCATAGCTGATTTTCCAAGTACTGGATAGGATTTCAAGTGTTCATCTTTCAGAACCCAGAGTAGGAATATCATCACTATAATCACCTTCATCACTACCACCACCACCACTGCCACCATCATTATTATTACTTTGTCTCCTGAAGTTAGATACATCTAAGATGAATAATGGGAGCTGGTATATAATTGTCCATACTTCTTTCCCTGCTGTGAAAAGCTCTAGTACCATAAGATAGCGGGGCCTCTGTCAGCTTGGTATTGAGAAACCTCTCTTCAGACATAGCACAAATAAGAAATAACTTTTAGTTAAACTAAAAGTTTTAGTTGTCATCTGTGTTACATTTTGCAGTTATTTATGTGGCTTATTAAAGAATTCACTGGCATGAGCTATAGAACGCTTTGCCATACATAAAAATGGAATATAGGATTTAAGATGAGAGAAGTGATGTCTTCCTCATCCTTATTTGTCTTGGTTGCTGCTACAGAAAAAGTCCTGATGAAAGCGTGTTGTGAGTAGACAGGAAGTGATTCCCCTCCCCCTTGCTGTTTTTCAGACTTCTTTTGAGACTTTTTTTGGGTCTCATGTATTCCACACTGGGCTCAAAATGACTGCATCAGAAGATTGATTGTCTGAGCTTCCTGCTCCCATTTCCCACAAGTGCTGAGATTACCATTTCCAGTTTATGTGGTGCTGGGGATTGAACCCAGGACTCTGAAAGTTAGGCAAAAGTTAGGCAAATGCTACCGACTGAACTACATCCCTAGCCCGTACTCTTTCCATTTTTTTGAGATAGGATCTCAGTGCCTATAACTTCAGTGAGTATTGGAAATGAGCACCATCTAGCAAAAGATATAAGGCTGAGGCACAGTTAAGTTTAGACACCAAGAGAGAGGGTGCCGTGAGAGTAGAAATGAAGGTAATCTGGAGAGAATGCTTTCTTGGGGAGTGGACAGGAAAAACACCACGTGCAAACGCTACTTACCCGAACACTGAAGTCCATTTCCTTTATACCCTTGCTTACATCTGCACTTGAAGGATCCTTGGGTATTGAGGCAGTTAGCATGGGAGCTGCACGCATGGGTATTCAGAGCACATTCATTTATATCTGAAAATGTGAACACACCAGTGAATGACTTGATGGTAATAAGACTTCCTCAAAGAGTAGCATTTTCACTTGAGCCGCTTCAAGGCCAACAACCACCCAACACTTCAGCAAACCAAGTGCTGTCTGAGAACTCAGTGGTGTTCAAAATCCAAGGCCCATTGGTCAAGAACCCCAGCTTTGCCTGGAACCTGCCGGGTATACAGGAAGGGTGTCCATAGATCACCTCCCCCAAGGCAATTTCATAGTCTGATTATTAATGTGATTGAAATCTGCTACGATAGTTGGAGTTTTTCTTTATCTTTTTTTATACATGCAATCTGGAACTAAATAACAATATAGGCAAATAAATTCTAAATTTGGATGATTTGAGACTTCTCACAAACAAAAGACAGGATCAGCCAGGAACCACTGACATCATCTGAATTCACACACATGGGCACTTTGTTCAGAGCCTGCTGGAAGAAAGGGCCAGGCTGGTCTGAGCTCGTCTGCTGGATTTAGAGGTGGAAAATTGGCCAAATTCCACCCAAGTGAGAGCTTCATTTGCTTTCCTCTCCCCCTACTCTCTGTCTATGCATTTGTAACTGTAAGCACACAAAACAGCTTATTGTTTTTAATTCAGCCATAAAAGGAGCTCAGATGGTAATCTTAATCTCTTTTTAGCTTGTCCATAGATTTGTTTCCTTGTAAAACTATGTGTGGATTCCCAACTTTTTCTGTGGGAAATTCCTCTGTGGTGTCAAGGAACCGAAGGACGCTGTAACACAGTCATTGGATTGTATAGTTGGATGAGTCAACAGAAGGGTGTGGGGTCCAAGTTTATGACAAAGATGAATTTCATGAGCCTGCATAAAGTGGTCTTTGTGTTTCAGAAGATTTGAAATGACAGCTTTGAAGGTGTCCCAAGATGGTTCAAAACCCAGCAATGGAGTGTTGCCCTAACATGACGGCATAAGACATGTCCCAAGAAGCCCTGACTGAGTTCAGGACTGAAAAAAAAATCTTATTTTCTCCAACTGTTAGCTTTCCATGCCATGTGTACATATACCTTTCTCATCAGTTATGTGACTAGAGATCTGGAGGCAGCCTGAGTTTCCCTTCACTATTGGTCTGTATATCAAGGCAATGGAAATGAATCCAAGGGTTCCCCAACCATCCCATCTCACAAGCTATTCTAGGCTTGGAATCCCTCCACTAGGAGATAAACTGTCTTACTTCATACAAGCGAGACAGACAGCTGACTAATGCCAGAGTCTTAGCAAAGACTGATTTTCATTTGGTGCTTGAATTATGAAAGTGCTAAAAGAAGAGAGGGAAGAACATGTGCTTTCACTTCCTTCATGCAACTTTTCCTTTAAAAAGTGATTTGTGTGTGTGTGCTTGTGTGTGTGTCCTCATGTGTGTGTATGTGTATGTGCACTATGTGTGTGCATACAGCAGAGACCAGAAGATGGTGTTGGGTATCCTCTTCTATCATTCTCTGTCTATTCTTTTTGAGGCAAGTATCTCCCTGAATCTGCAGGGCTCCCATTTTCTTGGCTAGGACGGAAGCCAGAAAACACCAGTGTTCCTCCTGTCTGTGCCCCCTGAATTCTAAGATTACAGGTGTTTTCAGAGATCTCAGCTTGTCACGTGTGTGCTGAGATCAAACCCTGATCCCTGTGATTGCAGAGCAGGCGTTCTTAACTACTGAGCAATCTCTCTGGCCCCGTTCACACAAAATTTTCTAGTCACTTTGATAGAAACAGTTAGGAATAAACCACTGAAATGTCCTTAGTCTTCTTTTACCAAATATAAACATCTCTTTATTGCTCCCATTGAGATGTGTAGTTAGAGATAGAACCAAACATAGAGACTAAATGAAACTTACCAAATTAAAAAAGTATCCCACAGAAATTATCTCAGGCTATGTGCCTTTGTTTATACAGAGTTATATTCCTTTGTTTAAGTCAGTATGGACTGATATCACTGGTGTTCCCTAAATGCCAGAAACTTAATAGAACTCTTTTTGTGTTGTCAAGCTGTTTAGCATAGTAGATTGAATTGACATAAGAATTATCTGTACGCTTGGAGGCAAGGTTGAAAAAGGAGCCTCTGAAGAAAAGGAGCCCCTGGATCTTACCTACACAATCATATCGGCGACTGATATACTTCAGTTCAAAACCAATGTGACATTTGCAGTAGTAGCTTCCAAATGTGTTCACACATCTTCGATTGTAAGGGCAGACCACTTTGCTAGAGGCACATTCATCGATATCTAGGGTGCAGGAGCCGAAGGTGTTGGTGAGAGCCAAAAAAAAAAAAAAAAGTACTCCATTACATGCATGAGGACACATATTCCTCCGACCTCCAGCACACACTGTGCATGCGTATTTTCAGTTTCTTTGCCTGGATAAAACTGCTGCCTATATCATATCTTCTGAAAATACTTTAGATCTTCACCAGATATACACACAACTCTTCACTTTGTATATTTGGTTTTCCATTTTTATAGACCTTTTGAGGATTTCATAAAATATATTTTGCTTACATTGGACCCTCTTATTTGTGTCGCCAAATGTCCCTTGGTGTGTGTCCTTCCACTGGAGCCTGGTTAATCTACCTAGCATCACACCCTTAAAGAAAACTGACACTCCGGCTCTCAGTAGTTATTGGTTGCCAATAGTTCTTCAGTTAAGGTTGGGGCTTCTTACCCAATTACCCACTTCTATGCTGGGATTTTGTCTGGTTTGAGCTTGCATGGGTCTTGTGTATGCTGTCACCATTGCTATGATTTTATATGAGTAACTTCCTAGCTGCGTGGAAAACTCTGTTTCCATGTGATCATCTACCACTTCTTACAATCTTACAGTCTTCTGCCTTGGTCCCTGAGCCTTGGGTGGTAGAGGTTTGATACAGATGTCCTATTCAGGTAGCATAGTGGTCATCATGTTCCCCTAATACTTTGCATGTATCCAGCACTATGTCCATCATTTCTTACAGGTGTTACCTAGGTGATTGTAATGTAATTACTTGTATTCATATCTGATCTTTTTTCTATATTTTATTACTTTTATTTATGTGTATGAGTATTTTGCCTGCATGTATGTAAGTGCACCACATGTGTACAATATCTTCAAAAGCCAGAAAACGGTGTTAGAACTCCTAGAACTGAAGTTCTTTTGAACAGTTGTTGACTGATATGTGGGTACTTGGAACCCAGGTCCTCTGGAAGAACAGCAAGTCCTTTTCACCACTGAGTATCCTGGGCTGGCCTTGGACTTGATATGTAGCTGGGAATGACCTTTAATTTCTCATCCTCTTATTTTCAACTTCCAAGTGCTGGGGTTACAGATGTGTAACACCTCATCTGGTTTCTGTGGTACTGGGATCGGAACCTGGGTCCTGTGCATGTTAGGCATGCACTCTACCAACTGAGTTACACCCACAGCTATTGTATTTGCTCTTGTGTTAGGTCCCACCTGTTCTGGGGTAGTGAGTGTATGTGACGTGGGAACATATACATGACATGTGTGCTGAGTGAATAAATATTTTCCTCAGCTGATAACTACATTGTATAACATACAGTTTTTAAAAGTAGAATAGCTATACTCAGAGCAAACCAAATATACAAAGTTAAGATTTGCATTGTGTAAAAGCATTAAATAGCAAGCTTCATTTAAGCTCCTGTAAGACTGACTCAAATCAGAGAACATGGTGGTGTAGGAATGAAGTTCTACCTAAGTTGTAGCTCATGGACAATTGTGTAATGATACGGTTTTAGCCAATAAGCATGCTCCTTTTCTATCAAGAGACTGATCAGGATTGAAGACAGGGTCCCATGAATGCAAGGCAAGCAGTCTACCAGCTGAGGTATCTCCTCAGCTCTTCCATTGCACTGTAAAAAAAAATCGGAAATAAGCATTGGGTTGGCTAAAGTTATTGTTCAGTGATCACTTTCATGAGCATTATCTTTCCCTTCCAATTAAAATGGCATCCAACCAAAGAGGTAAGTAAAGAATTGAATTCAATGTGGTCAAGATTTAGCCATATTGACTGAATTTTTCACTAAAAAAACCACGAAACTCTGTGAACCTAATAAAATCTTTGATTACTGTCAAAAGGAAGACAGAATTTACTATGGACACATATTTTTAAAAAGTGTTTCACTGCTCTTTTCCTGGACCAGACTGGGAGGACTGGGGAGTCTGACCCTGGAGCGGCCTCCCGTGAGTGAAGCGCACAGGTCGATGGAGAGGTGCCCAGCACCATTACCCCACAGGAAAACCCAGGTGTAGCTTCCCTCAGTGTTGTGGTTTGAATGTAAATGTCTGTAATGGGCCTCTGTGTTTGAACACTTGGTTCCTAGGTGGTGGTGCTGTTTGGTAAGATTGTGAAACTGTTAGGAGGTAGAGACTTCCTTGAGGAAGTGAGTCACTGGAGGCAGGCCTTGAGATTTCATAGGCTGGCCCCACTTCTGGTTAGCCCTCTACTTCCAGATTTAGGATGTAATGTGAGCAGCTGCATCATCTCATGTGCCTGCTGTTATGCTTTTCCCATGATGAGAGCCTGTATCGTCTCAGACTATAAGTCAGAAGAAACACTTTCCCTTTTAAGCTGCTGCTTGTCAAGTATTTGGTCACAGCAATGAGAAAAGCAACTAATATATTTGGTCTCCCAGAGGCAACCAGAGCTCACCAAACCTGCTCACGGAATTCACATAGCATGGGTACCTTGTTTTTCCTGGGTCATAGTCTAAGTCCTCAACCAGTGTTACTCATGATCATCTCCTGCATCATCTACTTGCTCAGTTTCTGTGGACCCAGAAACTAAGATATGAAACTAAGACAAGAGAGAGCAATGGAGCAAAGTTCTAGGTCACAGAGTTGATTAAATCCCCAGCTAGAAATGAAGGGCATGTGTTTGATTTATCTGCTCATTTAGTCTAGTTAGGATAAGGATGGGATGTCTAATTTACATAATTTAAAGCAAGTTTTTCTTTTGAGACAGTCTTATGAACTTTCCATGTAGCTGAAGATGTCCTTGAACTTCTAATCTTCTTGCTAATGCCTCTGGAGTGCTGAGGTTATAGGTATACTTCACCATGTCTGGTTTATATGGTGCTGGGGATAGAACCCAGCACTTCGTATATGCTAGGTAAGCACTCTACCAACTAAACTACACCCCTAACCCCTAGAACAAGTTTGAAAGAGAATGTGAAATAGTATCTAAAATAGTGTCCTAAACACTATACAAAGCATATACTATTTTCACTAATGAAATACAAATGAGAAAGAGTAAGTCCATTTTTTCCAGGAAAATCTTAACTAGAACTTGAAATAAGTACCAATGACTCATAAGACTGTACTCATTGAATGAATAACAGAGTATCTATTGGATGGCAATTGAAAAATATGTAGGGAAAATATACTAACATAAAAATAACGGTTATCCTTTACCCATATGGCATTAGGCAATGTAGAATACTAGAAGAATGTTTTTCCTTACATCTCAAAGTATGTATAGAAGCTTGGTGTGGTGGCGCATGCCTTTAATTCCAGCACTTGGGAGGCCGAGGCAGGTGGATCTCAGTGAGATCAAAGCTAGCCTGGTCTACGTGGTGAGTTCCAGGCCTGCTGGGGCTACATGAAGGCTCTGTCTCAAAAAAAGACCAAAAAAGTATGTATAGAGCATAAACAGCTAAAGATATCTCAGAAAAAGAGATCTGTACTTTAAAAAACTCATAGTATCTGGTCAGCAGGCCATTGTGATGGCTGAAAAAGGAGTTCAGTGAAGGGGGAGTCCTGGAAGAGGGAGAATGGAGGCAACACCCGCTGTTTTACCTAGGCAGACTCTTCCATTTGGGCCTAAGCGGAGTCCTGGTGATGGACACACACACCGTGGCCCTGCCTCAGTGTCTTCGCAGCCATACTGGCAATTTGTCCTGGAACACGTCCTAGAGTCTGCAAAAGTAGACAAACGTTAGCTAATAAACTCTCCCAATTCTGGGATGTTAAATGTAATATGTCATAAGACAGGTTTCATAGAGTCCCAGATGGAAAGCCATAAGAAATCTGGGCTGGAGCCCTGTCTAAATCATAAAATGGGGCAGGCATAAAAGAACGCTGGTTCATTGACTCACCTCTATCCCCTTTGTTTTGCCTACTTTAATGTGGGTGTGACATGTGGAACTGAAGCCATACTATGGGGTCACAAACTTGAGAATAAAATCAATGCTCTGAGGACAGTGGAGACGGTTGAGCAGTGGAGTCCTTGTTGAGTTACCCTGACTTTTAATATATAACAGAATTTTGTTGGATTTTCCTTCACTTATTGTCTGGCATAAATTATTTCATAAAAATGCATCTATCTAGTGAAGGTCCAATATATGTGGACCAAAATACATGTCTCTGTCTCTCTTTCTCTTCTTCTTCCTCTTCCTCTTCCTCCCCCCCCCCCGCCCACATGTTTTCTTGAATATTTATGCGTATGAGCACAGGTGTGTACACGCTACAGTGATTGTGTGGATGTCAGAAGACAACTTTGGATGTCACTCCTCACCTTCCACCTTGTTTGAGACAAGGTCACTTTGCAGTTTTTCCTTTGTGTACTCTAGGTTAGCAGACCCATAAGCTTCTGGGGGTCCTCGTGTCACCATCTGCCATCTCTTGTAGGAGCTCTGGGATTGTGCTATGTGTCTAGGTTTTATGTAGGTTCTGGGGATTTGAACTCAGCTCTTCACGCTTATAGGGCAAATGCTTTCACCTATGGAGGCATCTCCCCACTTCTCTAAAACCTTTTGTACTCTCAGCCCAGTGATTGCAACCAGAATCCTGGTGCATATACTTCCTCCATCCACCTACCTCTATAACATATCAGTCACCCAGAGGGACCAAAGGCACTACAAAAGGCCAGGAGGATCAAAATTAACACTCAGGAAAAAGGTCAAGAGTTATGCTTTAAGCTATAAATGGGGAGGTGCCCTGTAGAGAAAGAAAGAGTACAGGCGATCAAGACCTACGGCAATGAAACAAATACCTACTGATGCTGATATTACCCCTTTCTTCTTTTCGCTTTAGCTATCTTCTTTTAAACTTAATCACTAAAGTTAACATAACTCTATCCTTCCATTTGGAGAAAAATAGCTTTTTTGGCAGTGAATGAACTCTCCTGGAATGTTTCAGAATCATCCATTAGCATCAATCTTTTTTTTAAAAAAATGTAAGTGGTCACTGTAAAAGCCTAGATAATAGTGCCCTTTGGGAAAGGAAGTTCTGGCCAAATTCTGTTTGGTGGTAGATATAAGGGTGCTTGCTTTACAAGAATTCATGAGGCTCTATGTTTGTTTCATGTGGGTTTCTGTTTAATTTATGAGAATTGGGATGTTTGTAAAAGACACTTCAAATGTCTGTGCTATCTCTTAAGCTTGCTTGCTAAGGGAGGATCTGAGTAAGTGGTGATGTAGGGACAGGACAAGGAGGAGCCAGGGGGCATCCAGAATGCACTGGGCAAGATTGAGTGACCTGGGATAAGCCCAGGATGGGCTAGGAGTCTGTGTGAATGCAACCCCAGGAAGCTGACTGAAGGCACGGGGCTTGTTGGGGGAGGCAGGGCAGAAGAAGAAAAAGAGATGGGAGAGAGGAGGGGAAGCGGGCAGGCAGGGGAGGGCAGCTTTGTCTTTCAGTTGCAACATAAAACCTAAAAAGCCTCTCCTCTCAAGAAATGAATGGACAGAGACCCTCACCCTCCCACAGGATGTGGGTTTCATTATCACAGAAGGGCCTTTCTTTTCAGGAATGTGAGTCAGAATACATTTCCAGTTAGACTCAGAAATCTCTGGGAGTGGGGCAAGGGGCGTGAGAAAGGTAGCTAGTGGGAAGGATTGATGTTCTGGGATGCTTAGAAATTTATCACATCCTTTTACTCACCATACTTAGTTCCATGATGAAACCCAACCCACCTCTGTGTATAGACAGAGATATGTAATTGATTTTCCCCACTTGGTCTTTGTTAAATTATAAAGCAAGTATCCATAGTGACAGAAAGAAGATTCATGGCTGCTGAAGGCAGCAGGCAGCAGGCAGTGGCTGCTAATGGCTTGGTTTATTTTCTGAAAATGGTTTTATTTTACATTTTATTTGTTAATGGTGTGTGTGTGTGTATCAACACGCATGCAGTGGCATATGTGTGCAGGTCAGAAGACAGTTTTCAGAAGTAGGGTCTAGCCTTCCACCTTGTTGAGGCTAGGTCTCTTTTGTTATTTCTGTCCCTTTGCTGTGTATGCCAGGCTAGTTGCCTAGAGAGCTTCCTGTCCATTCTTTGGTCTCTACTTCATATCTCCAAGTAAGGCTACTCTTATTACAGATGTGAGCCATCAAATTGGGCATCTGGGTGTTGAACTCAGGAGGTCTGGTTTTCTCAGGAAATGCTTTTACCCAACAAGCCATTTCATCTGCACAATGGTTGGACTTTTGGTGTGATGGGAATGATCTGGAACTTGATAGTGGTGATGGTTGCAGAACATTGTGAAGGTAGCAAATACCATGGAATTGCTTACTTTTGAACAGTTAAAATGGTGAAATTTATCTTATGTATATTTTATCATAATTTAAAAGAAGTACCCAAAGATATTTTAGTCTAGGGTGATGTTAAAGCCTTTTTGTGTGTGAGGTAGGGACACTTGTGTTCTTAGGTTGGACTCAAACTTGCTATATAGCTGAGGATACCCCTGAACTCTTGATTCCATCTGCCTCCACCTCCCGAGGGCTAAGATTATAGGTGCACACCACCATGACCAGTTTATGTAGTGCTGGGGATTGAACCCAGGGCTTTGTACATCCTAGGCAATCACTCTACCAACAGAGTAATAACTTGAGCCTGAGATATGTTTTTTTTTTGAAAAATTACTCAAAGCTGAACATGGTAGTGCACTCCTTTAATTCAAGTACTCAAGGGCAGAGGCAGGCACATCTCTGTGAGTCTGAGGCCAGCCTAGTCTGCATAGGGAGATCCAGGTCATCTAGGGCTGCAAAGTTAGGTACTGTCTCAAAAATATCACTCAAGCTAATCTTTTCTCCTCATCAAAAAGGAGAAAGGAAACCCTTAAACAGTGCAGGGCTGCTGAAACTTACTGGAACATGTGGCATCTGGTAGGAGCATGTGGCCACTGAGGCAAAAGCATTTGTAGCTGCCATGTGTATTCACACATCTATGTTGGCATGGCCGGGGTTTGACTCCACACTCATTCACATCTGTAGGGGCAGTTCAAAAAAACAAGAAAGTTAACTGAGTTGGAAGACATCCAGATGACAGAGAGATGCCAATTTGGGGAAGGACAAGAGGGTAGGCCTCCCCATACCCCACTGCTTACCTCCTCCCAAACCATCAAATTCCATCTGGAAGGATTGGTGAGGATGAAGAACAAATGGAAAAAAATATTCACCATTGGAGGGAATGTAAATTACTACAGATACTTTGGAAAACTGTAGTTAGAAATAGACTTACCTATGACTTAACAACTTCAGACATGGATAGATGACCAATAGAAATGTCGATTGTCCTTTCATACCACATACAAAGGCATATTAAGATGGTCACAGTAACATGAGTCTTAAGAGCCCCTAACCCAAATTAATTGAAATACATCCCAGCAAGACACATACATGATGTGTTTATTATGCAGAAATTAAATTGAACACACTACAACTATAGGCAACAATGGATAATTCTCAAAAACATACACAGGGCAGAATAAGCTGGATACACCCATCATACACATATATACTGTATGATTCTGTTCATGTAAACTTCAAGAAAACATATGCAACTGATCTGTGATAGGCTTTCTTTCTTTCTTTCTTTCTTTCTTTCTTTCTTTCTTTCTTTCTTTCTTTCTTTCTTTCTTTCTCTCTCTCTCCTCCCTCCCTCCCTCCCTCCCTCCCTCCCTCCCTCCCTCCCTCCCTCCCTTCCTTCCTTCCTTCCTTCCTTCCTTCCTTCCTTCCTTCCTTCCTTCCTTCCTTCCTTCAACACACACCTACATTGAGTCAGGGTTTCACATTATAACTTAGGCTAAAACTCACTATGTAGCCCAAGGCAGTCCTTCTGAGTCTGCCTCCCCAGAGTTAAAGATCATAGGCATGAATACCATGCCTGGCTATACTTTTCTTGTTGGAGGCAGAAGTGATTAAATGTGCAGTTGGCAAGAGCAGGGGGTGGGGAGGTGGTTGTTGAGTATCTTTTTTTTAATTGGGTACCAATTTCTAGACTGTTGTGGCAATTTGTTAAGTTGTATATTTTTATTAAAATTTATTATTATTACTATTATTATTATCTCTCTCTGTATGTATGTGTGTGTTTGTGCGTGCGTGTGTGTGTGTGTGTGTGTGTGTGTGTGTGCATGTGGATGCCATGGCGAATTGTGTGGAACCCAGAGAACAGCTTTAAGGAGTTGGTTCTCTTATTCCATGCTGGGTTCTGGGGATCAAACTCAGGTTGTCAGACTTGAGTAGCAAGTGCTTTTAACCACCAAGCCATCTTACTGACCTAAGTATGCTTTTGATATATTCACAATTTTCTATGTGACTACTACCTGAATAAAAGATTTACAGATATAAAATTTGGGTATTTTTGCCTTTAATGCCGTCCCAAACAGTCTATGACAGCATTGTCATGATTTGGAGTGGTTTAGACTGACCCCACTCTCTTAGTTCAAACAGTTCTAGAGAGAATCCTGGCAGGCAGGTAGTAAGGTTGGAGCACATTTCATTACATGTGAAGTTGCTTAATGGTTGTGACAAGGCACGTTTACAAAGTTGTGTGTACAGATCATTCCTGAGCATATAAACAACACAAAATAAAAAGGTGCAAAGAATAAAAGCCTGGGGCAATAAACGCTCTGTGATAGCCATGTAATACAGTCATGTAGTATTCTATGTATTTCAATATTTTGAGAAAAAGTTTAAACTTTAAGAATAAATAATATTTCTCTTAAAATAATAACATTATATAGGAGATGTGCTGGCAGAGTGTTTGCCTAGCATGCGTGAATCTCTGGATTCAATTCCTAGCACTGCATAAAGTGGGCACGGTGGCACATGCCTCTCATCTCAGCACCCAGGAGATAGAGGCAGGAGGATCAGGAGTTCAAGGTCATCCTAAGTCTGGGATACTTGAGACTAGTCTCAAAAAAGAAAAAAAAGATACAGGAGTGAAAAATATCTTTAAAAAGGATTGTGGGGAATAGAGAGGTGACTCTGTGGTAAAGAGCACTGACTGCTCTTGCAAAGGATCCAGGTTCAATTACCAACACCCTTGTAGTGGCTACCAACTATTTGTAACTCCAGTTCCAGGGGTCTGATGCTCTCTTCTGACCTCCTTGGGCATTGCACGACACAGCTGCACTTACATACACACATACACATAAAATTAAAATAATAAATAAAATATTAAAAGGGCTAGTGGTAAAAGGATCTTTGGAATATGATCATGGGAGCAGAGTTATATTTTAACTCCCACAAGAAAGATACTGAAAGAAAAAAAGTATCTACTTTGAAGGGTTCTGTGTATGACGATTTTCTAACACTTGAAACTTCCTTGTCCATTTCCTGTCCCCTCTACCCTACCGTAATCTTCCCTCATAGACTCCAACCTCTTTATAGCAGAGAAATTGAGAAGGGTTGACTGGACATAATGGGAAACCCAGGATTACCCATCTCTGGCCCAAAGTTAGGAGTGACTCACTCATCTCCTGGAAAGAAGAGTTTTGGGAAAGACATCAATTGAGGGATGAGACTTGCTGCCACAAGTGGATATATGTGGCCTTTGATCAGGTTGCCACGGGGCAGGGATGCTGTGGAGGAAGAGAGACAACCTCAAAGCATGAGCCAACGGGACTACTCCTTCAGTGTTCCTATTTTACTGGGACTTGAATACCAGCATGAAGAAAATGACCTTTATTCCAGACCTCTTCAGAAAGTGTCTTGGCATAGAATCTAAAACCTATGGAAAAACAAGTGTTCTTATTTAAAACTTCTGGTGAGAGATACAGTTGAATTATCACTTACGAGTATGTGATTCTTTGTGTGTGAGTTGTGTGTGTATGTATGTGTTTCTGTGGGTTTAGGTGCATATTTCTGCAGGCGCACATGCACATGCATGTGTGCATACGTGCGTGCATCTGTGTGTGTGTGTGTGTGAGAGAGAGAGAGAGAGAGAGAGAAGGAGAGAGAGAGAGAGCAAAAGACAACCAGACAACTTCATGTGTTATTCCTTACGTGACATCCATCTTGTTTTCTTAGACAGTGTCTCTCATTGGGATTAGGCGATTAGGCTAAGCTTGCTGGTCAGTAAGCACCATGGAACCTCTTGTCTCTGTGCCCTTGCGGCTGAGATTACAGACCATGCCCATCGTTTTTATTTGGGCACTAGGATCTGAATTCTTTTTTAATTAAAAAATTTTTGGATTTATTATTATTTTATGTATATGGGTGTTTTGCTTGCATGTATGTAAATGCATCAGTGTCGTGCAATGTCCATGGAGGCCAGAAGAGGGTGTTGGGTTCCCTAGAACTGGTTTTATGGTTGTAGACTACCATGTGGATGCTGGGAATTGAACTGAGTCCTCTCCAGCTCCTGGAATCTGAACTCTTAATCACTGAGCCATCTCTCTAGTCCCCTGGAAGATTCTCTTAAGGGCAGATAAACTTGATTTGCTGTGTTTTGCTTAATTTCATTATAAGATTAGGGATACTTTCTTAATTAGTGCAACTTTCTTTATGCCAGGGTTTCTCTACCTCTGTTGATATTTGAGTCCAGATCGTTCTTTGATATGGATTGTATAAAAGTTTCACAGCAGCTGTAGGATTGATTTAGAAGATACCAGTTGCAATCCAGTCCCCAAATGTGACAACCAAAACTGTGTCCAGACATTGCTACATCTTTTGAATGAGAAAATCACCTCAGTTAAAAACTAGCTTATTGCTATTTATTTATTTATTGATGGGATCTCTTGTATCCCAGGAACTCACTAAGTAGTCAAGGGTGACCTTGAATCTCTGATCCTCCTAGGCTCCTTTGATCTGTTTCCTAGGTGCTGGGATTATAGGAGTTTGCCACCTTGCCTTGATGCTCTGTTTGTTCTGTGCTGGGGATCAAACCCAGGCCTTCCCCTGTGATAGTCAAGCACTCTACCAGCCGAGCTACATCCCTAGTCTGCCAGGTATTTTAGTTCCCTATAATAATTCCCATGGTCTCTCAGCATCAGCACTTACTGACACTTGGATCAATTTTTGTTGTTGTAGGGCAGTTCTGGACTTTGCAGGATGTTCAGAAACACCTGTGGTCTGTAGCCCGTAGATACCAGCAGCATCTCTTCCAAATGTCTTTTAACACTGCCAGATGTCACTTGGGCAGTTTTTAGACAAGATCTCATGTATCCCATGCTGACCTGAAGTTTATTATGTAGCCAAGGGTGGCCTTGAACTTCTGATCCTTCTGTTTCCACCGCCTAAGTTACAGGCGTGTACTACCTTGCCCAGTTTATGCAACACTGTGAACGGAATCCAGGGTTTTGCTCATGCAGGGCGAGCACTCTCCCCACTGAACGACAGCCGCAGCCACTCTCTTATTTATATCCTTTTGTATTCTTATTATTTAGTAAACATAAAGCAGTAGTTATTTTTAGAACTGGAGAGATGGTTCAGTGGTTAAGAGCACAGGCTCTTGCAGAAGACCTGGGTTTGAATCCCAGCATGCACATGTTGGCTAACAACCATCTGAAACTCCAGCTCCAGGGGATCTGACGCTCTCTTCTGTCCTCCACAGACATTGCACAACATGGGTGCACTTACACACGTGTACACATAACATTCATACACAGAAATTAAAAATAAAAACAAACAAAACTCTTGTAGTTATTTTAAACAAAGCATTTCATTGGACATTTTGACAAAATTTCCAAAAGTTTTCACATTTGTTTAGGAGAGGAGATAAACTGAAGGCTCTCACCCTGAAACCATATTATATTGAAGATTTGACCACAATCATCAAAGAAATCCTGGGCATCCTCTTTCCTCTCTGACCCAGTTGTCATGGAATTGTCCTAGGTGCCTGGATGTTATACTAACCTTGACTGCAAGTCTTCCCGGTGTATCCTGGAAAGCATCTACATTTGTTTGGTCCCACACACTCACCAAACTTGCATCTAGGTTCACACATAGCTGTGAAAGGAAAAGAGATCCTGACATATGTAGTAGACATGGTGATATGTGCGCATGTGCATTGCTTTCTGCTTCCCAGAGAATGACCTGTCTCCTTTCTAGTCCGTCCTCACCTTTCCAATAGTGGGAAGAAATGATATTGTGAATAAAACCAGCCCTCACACCCACCATCCAATCAGTGCCAACATATTGTACTCATTTCCTTACTATGACCATGTCTCTGCTGCTATTCAAAGTAGAATGAACTGACAGACTATAGCCAGCCAGAGCATCATGTGAAACTCTAGCATTAATAAAAGAAGAGTATTACATCAGAGTAACACTTGGGCAAGTACCAAGTTTCCTGGCTTACAGCAAGCTTGTTCCTACGGATTCCAACTTTTTGAACTCCAGAAACTTTTTGTGAATTTCACCACAGCTCTCCCAGTTATCTGTACTCAAAATTTATCATTTCTGTTCTTCCTTGTTGTCACACTAATCAGTTACAACACCCCATTCTTCAACTCATATATTGAAGAAGCAGTTATCTATTCAGTGGAAACTGCCTTGCCCACAGCCACCTGGGACATTACCCTAAACCCCTCTTTCTGGATTTCTACACCATTTTCCCAATGGCCTGAAATTGGTGTTATATTCATGTAGGGGCACAAGAGCCTAACTCTTTGGTTCTTGGTTGGCCAACCTCTGTGGGGCAATGATTATAACAGAGTGCTCTGTAGGATCAGAAGGAAGCTAGACTTCTGTTGAATCGACATCTCTGCCTAGTTTCTTTGTCTTGTGGATGTCTTCTATGAGCATCCCTCTGTGCATATTTGTTTGCCTCCTTTTGAGGTTGAGCTCCTAGGATATCCTGATGCCAGGTACATTAAAGTGTCTGAAAGCATGCTGTGCAGAGTCATTATGTCATTTTTGCAGCCTCCTGAACACAGGACTGGTGTCATAACCAAATCAAATCCAGAACAATCTACCCTTTATCTCCTTTTCTGGTCTTAGTTTATACTGTTCCCTAGTTATAAGCAGCAACATGGCCCAACTAGATACACTATTCTCTATACTTATCCTTAACTTTCTTCTTCTATTATTGCTCTTTGGGGAAAGCCCCTTCCTACCCTGCAATGGTTAAACCCCCTCCCAACCCTTCAATGGATCTTCCTTCAGGTTTCTCCAGTCATGTGGTAACTTGTATCTGACTTTGAAAATTCCTCAGAGTGTTAGCAGGCCTCTTGTGCAATTGTTCAGTTTTTCTGTTATTAAAACAATTACACAGTATTAGGCTTCTTAGCCTAACTTCTGTCTACTTCTGGGTTGTTGGTGCCTTCAGAGAATCACTGAAAATCACCACTGTTTCTCCTGCATCACTTTATACAGTGTTGTGAATATACATACATACACTGTGTGTATGTGTATGTGTGTGTGTGTGTATGCGTGTGTGTACTGCAGTAATAGTGATAGAAACCAGACCTTGTGATGTTAGTCAAGTGGTTTACCACTGAGACACATCCCTAGCTCTTTTAAAATTTTTTCAAAACATTTTATTTTTAATATTTTATTTATTTCTATTTTTATGTGTATGAGTCTTTTGCCTGCACATAAATAGGTGCACCTGTGTTGTGCAATGTCCTCAGAGGATCAGAAGAGGGCATTGGGTTCCCTGGAACTCGCTTTAGGATGGTTGTTAGTCACCATGTGGGTGCTGGGAACCAAACCCAGGTCCTCTGCAAGAGCAGTGCTCTTAACTGCTGAGCCATCTCTCTAGCCCCCACGTTTTTATATTTTTAAGATAGGATCTCCCTGTATAATAGCTGTCCTGGAACTCACTCATTACGTAGATCCAGCTGGCTTTGATCTCACAAAAATCAGCCTGCCTCAGCCTCTCCAGTGCTGGGATTAAAAGATATGTGTCACCATGCCGGGCGCAAATATTTTTTTTCAATAATGAATGAAGCAATAGATATAGAAATTTTAACAGGGGAACATTTAAGTTCTGACTAAGTCGTAACTAAGAAAGTAAAAAGAGAGAGAAAAAAAAGATGCTTTCCCAGCGAATTTTTTCTACTTCTAGAGACTAAGGAGATAGAATTTCATTTCCAGTGTCTCCTTTGTTATGAACATGTACTTGGTGATACAGCTTTAAGTTCAGATGTTAGAAAAATAAATCTTTGGCTTTTTTTAAGCCTCAAAGACCTATGATTGCTCCCTGAAAGCTGATTTCCCATGTATCCAGACAGGAAAGTCCAGGATGAATGCCAAATAGCACACAGGAGAAATGGTATTCTAAGGATGAAGCTTCAGAAAGATGTTTTCAATTTACAGTGACTTTAGCTCTGTGACCGAACAGTCAATCCACAGCAAAGGGAAATTCAGTTTGTGTCTAAAACAGCCAGAGGCTGAAAACATATTTTGCACAAAGTCAATCTCTCCTGCTCATTTCTTCCCCAAAGTCCTCCATCTGCAGTTTTTCATGAGGGATTTCTTCATGGACAACACTTATTCCATGTCACTAAAGTGACATATATTTTGAAGTTAATAATGCAGACTTGATCAGGCGCTGTCCCCAAGAGCAGATTTAGACAGGTCAGAGGCCAGGAGCTGGAAGGCTCTAGCATACATGGATGCAGGGTCCTGAGAGAAACGAAGGATGAACATGGAATTCTTTGTGTGGACTAGGACCTCCCAGGCTAAGGTCTGGCATTGCTTGTTGGGGCAGGTTGACTTGTGTTCTTACTGCACAGCCCACGCTCTGGCATAGAAGTAAGAAACCCAACAATGGGGGAGTAACTATCCTTGTTAGTTCGTGCTTCTAGGAACATGTGACTTTACCATCAAGAAGGGACATGCAGGGGCTGGGGATGTAGCTCAGCTGGTAGAGCGCTTCCCTAGCTCCATCCGCAGCACCACATAAATTTGGCATGGTGGTGCATGGCTATACTCCCAGCACTCAAGAAGCGGAAGAAGAAGAATCAGAAGTTCAAGGTTGGCTTCAGCTCCATTAGAGAGTTTGAGGCCAGTTTATGCTACATAGAAAGAAAGGAACCTGCAGATTTGCTAAAACATGATGCAGACTTTAGATCTAAAAATCATTGCCATTTAAAACTGTATTCGACAAGGGCAACAGAATTGCTGAAGGTCTTTAGCTTGTACAACTTGCATGTTGAACATTTTTCTTAAACCCTCTGCATTGGAACTTTTAACCTCTTGCTTCAGATTCTTTCATGTCTGTGGTATGCAGTCCATAAAGGCACTCAGAATGTAATTGGCCGTGTATACTGTGGTCAAACTGCTCCAATCCAGTTGAAGAACAGCCTTGCAGAAAACAAAGCTTCCCCCTCATATATCCAGCACTGCATGTTGGGTCGGGTTGAGTTTTATGGCAGTAGGTGTTCGTGAGAGATTTCAAGCCATGTGTTTCACGTGGCTTTTACTTGTTTCCAGCTGACTGCCTTCAAGGAAGAAAGTATTATGCTGTGTCTAGGTAAACAACAAAGCCATGCTTAATGTTCCCATCACCTGGTGCTTTGAAGGACAGAAGTGTGACTAGAGTCATGGGTCCTTTCTTAATCAATGGTAATTTATGAAGTATTTTTTTTGTGTGCAAAGCAGTAAGCACACCCTTTAGAGCTTCCTCTCCAGACCTCCTCAGGGGTACTGTGATCTCTTGTTGCACAGGAGGAAAAGGATCCTTGGTGAGCTTTACTGTTTTGTGCAAGGTCGCTCATATCCATCCAGTGTGTAATGTCTTTGATCATGATATATCCAATCAGGATGAGGAGTTTTTTTTGAGACAGAGTCTCATGTAACTTGGGATGGTCCTGCTTCCACCTTCTAAGTGCTGGAATTACAAGATTGGATTACCACACTTGGTTTTAGTGCTGCTGGGGATGGAACCCAGGGTTTCATACATGTTAGGCAAGCATTCTCTCAAATGAACTACAGCTCCAATCCTATGTCATTTTAATTGACACAGATCCCAAAGGAATGCGCAGACTTCCTTTAACTGGATGGGCAATGGTAATCTTCATTTTTGTTTCTAGCAACTCCATGCTCTTGTCATTGTATTGCAGAGTCTCTGATGGCTGAAGGCTTTTCATAATATGGGGAATGTGGAAGCAGTATCCATGTCTTCTGTTGTTTCATGCTTTCCAGATATTATTAAAACTTCCCCTCACCTAGAGTCAATCTAGATATTTAAAAAATCATTTCTGTATTCATTGACGATTTCATACATATATGAATGATCAATGTAGTTTGATCATATTCAGCTCCTGTTATACTCTCTCTTATCCTTTTCCCACTCTCTCTGAACCCCCTTTTCTTCTGAACAAGTTTCCGTCCTACTTTCGTGTCTTGCTCTTTTAATGATGCACTGAGTTTAATTGGGGTTGCTTCCAGGGCATAGGTGTGGAGTTATTTACTGGATCATGAGCAACTAGTCAGTGGCTAAACCATTGAAAAAAAATGCTTCTCTTCCAGAAGCTATTAATCTGGATATTTTGGGACTGGTTTGAAAGATGGAAGTTGTGTGAGGGATATACCCCGACAACGTGGTAGTGTCATTATCCCTAAAACAGCTAGTATTTCAATGCGTTTATGGAGCATTTAGTCATGTTATTGCCATGTTTGACAGATCAGGAACTAAGGATCAGGCATTTGACATCTACAGGTGCTCATTTATTTATTGTTATTTTATATGTATGAGTGGTATGCTTGCATGTGTGTAAGTGCTCATGTGGAGGGCAGAAGAGGAGGTCGGCTCTCCTAGAAATGGAGTTATGAACAGTTGTTAGCTGCCATGTGGATGCTGGGATTTGAACCCAGGTTTTCTGCAAGAACAGCCAGTGCTCTTAACCACTGAGTCATCTCTCCAGTCCTGTGTCTACCTTGTTTGTAGCCAGACAATGCCAACTGGTTAGTTGATTAATAATTGTGTGTCTCATTAGAAATACATTGGAGAAAACTAGCCATTAATGGGCCTATTTTTGCCTATCTCATTTTCTACGAGTGAAAACAGAATGTGCAGGAGCACTGTGGGAAGAATTCAATGCCGTCAAACTATATTGTAAGAAAATTGTAAAAATTCAGTAAATTAAAAAATAAAAAACATAACACAACCAAACAAAAATCCAGTTTTCCTCATTCAGATAGTAATAGAAATAATGGGCAAGAGAGTCTTTGAAATAAATCCCCTCTAGTGTGATGGTGTCAGCCATTCCGGCTAGGCGGAGGCTGCACTTTAACTGAAGCCTTGGGCATTGGTAGTTATCCATGCCCCTATGCTGGGGAATTTACCAGCAATGTCGTCACATACTTAAGAAAAATTAAAGTCCCTGACCCCACTGCTGAGTGATCTGAGTTTTACAAAAATTACCTTCGCAGACTCCCTTGCTGTTCCTTCTCCAGCCGTAGCAGCAGGCCAGCTTGGTTCCATAGTGGCAGACCCCGGGCTGGCGTGCCAGTGCTGACAACCCGTGACCTCTTAGACTGGAGATAAAGAGCCACATGTTAAAATTAAGAAAACAGAAAAGGATACAGTGACTTTTCCCTGTGCCTAAAGCAACTGGAAAGATGTCAAGTACCTTGCTAATTTCAAGACCAAGGTAAGTGCTAGATTCCACTGTGAAAACCTGAATCTGGGGGTTGGCAGCCTCTCCCCTCCATCCCTTGCCAGTCTTCCTCTAGTTTTGTGTCCATTTCCTTTTCCCTGGGGTTAAAGAAATTGGGTTACATAGTCGAGAAAGCGAAGGTTCATGAAAGTGAGCTAAAATGGACATTTTCAAACTTGGTAGAGTGCCACTTCTCCAGTCTTCTCTGAATGGGCACAGTGGCTTTCCAGTTTTGTCTTTGTGTCAGGATCAAGCATGCTAAGGTGACACAGGGCATCAGTGGCTTTGCACCAGACAAGACCTCTGCACTTTTACTTCATTGGCCACGCAGGAACCATTGAACAGACTGGACTCACCACACACTATGTACAGTTAAGAGCTGGAGATTCCTCTGCCTTGTCCACTCAGGTTACAGAGGAGAAATCTCCATCACTATGTAGTGGAAGTGTGTCTCCAAGCAGAGCCAGGTGCTGGGGATTCAGCCCTGTGCTTCCTGTGACTTGAAATGCCTTCCTGCAAACACAATCTGCTAAACTCTTGACTGTTGAGCAAGCGTTAGCAAACATTTTCTCTAAAGGGCCAGAGGGCGAATATTTTAGATTTTGTAGGCCATAAGGCAACATGTCCACATGCAAAAGCAGATATAGGCAATGGTAAACCAATGAATGTGATTTTTCAATAAAACTTTAAGAGTTGCGAAGATAGCTCAGTAAGGAAGTGCTTGTTATGCAAACATGAGGACATGCGTTCGATCCCAGAACCCATGTAAAAAGCCAAACATACACTTTTACTCCCAGAGCTGAGGAAGAGGAGACAGATCCCAGGAGCTTTCTGGCTAGCCAGCCTAGGCTAAACAGTGAGCCCTAGGTTCTAGCGAGAGACCTGTTTCAAAAAATAAGATGGATACCTCCCAAGGAATGATGCCTGAGCTTGACCTCTGGCCTCTGCACACTGGTAGTACCTTCATACACTAAAACACTCATATCTACTCATATGTAGGTGTGCACACACACAAGATTTATGGGCACTGAAATTCAAATTTAATATGATTTGCTTGTCATAATATTCTTTGAATTCATCTTCAACCATTAGAAAATGTAAAAACTGGTCTTGGCTCATAGAACACTGAAATTTGAATTTAATATGCTTTTCAAGAGTCTTGACATAGCATTGTTCTTTTTTTTGGTACACTGTCTCATGTAGCCCAGGCTATCTTTGAACTCTCTACCTAACCAACTTCTAATTCTACCATCTCCACCTCCCTTATGCTGAGGTCACAGGAGTGCATTATCACACCTGGTTTCTGTGGTCTCAAGGCTTTCTGTGTGCTGAATGAGGACTCCATCAAGTGATCTATATCTACAGCCTGGGACATAGTATGCTTTTAATTCAACATCAACCATTTAGAAATGTTAAAACTGATCTTGGTTCATAGGTTGTATAAAATGTGGGCCATCAAGCCTTGGTCTGTGTGTTATAGCCTGCTGATCTCTGATAAAGAGCGAACCCTTAGCTCTCTGGAAGTGCCCTAAGTAAATTCTCCAAAGGAGGAAACTATTTGCCTGTTTACATCCTTGCAGACTTAGGGTTACATAAAACTATAACCAGACTAGAAGAAAACACATATAGTTGATGGAGGATTGTATTTGATATTCCTCATGGATATGAAATATGCTGTGCAAACATTTCTGAAGGGATTACAGACAAAGAATGCATTTTACCAGATACCTTCTGCTGCAGAACTGAATTGTATGCTAGCTAGTAATATCTTATTCAAGGTCAGAGAGTTAACCAACCTTATCAGTTTCCCCCATGATCTGCCTCTCCTGTAAACTTAGTTTCTCAGAGCTACAAAAATATAGTTTGAGAAATCTCATTCACCAAGAGCATAAAATGCAAGGGAAAATAAAGTTATGGAAGGGAACTATTTTTTTTCATTTGTCAAAAAAATTCATAAGCTAATTACTCAACCATTTACAATAGTTTCTCAACCCTTATGGGACTGATATTTTAGACTGGATGATCCTTTGTTGTTGGGGGTTATCTTGGACATGCTAAGACAAAATATAGCATCCTTGGCTGCTGTCTATAGATGATAGTAGCGCATATTCCTCCAGTTGTGACGTTCAAAAATATCTCCAGGTGAGCTGAGTATGGTGGTGCATACCTGTAATTCTAGCACTTGGGAGTGAGAGGCAGGAGGATCACTGCAAGTTTTAGGCCAGCCGGGTCGACATAGTAAGTTCCAGGCCAGCTGTGGCTACAGCGAGACCCTGTTTCCAAAAGTCCAAAAATAAAAACATCAGCAACAAAATGTCTCTAGGCATTGCCAAATATCTCCCAAAAGGCAAAACTATCTTTTAATAAGCACCATTACTTTAAAGCAAAACATCTGTTGATCCTTTACTGTGTTTCAAGAACTGACTTGGGCAGTCATATGTGTGGAGTAGAGTGATGAAAAGGAGCCAGTCTTTGGTTTCTTATGTTCACTATCTGTGGTAAACAGATGCACTACAGTATAGAATAGCCTGATAGCTACCATAACAATGCTTTGAGAAAGGGTTGTTTTTAGTGATTGAATGGAAGTCCTTTGCCCATATGAGGCTAGGTTTCCACCACTGAGCTACATCCCAGTCCCGAGCTTTGACTGAGAAATAATGCAACCATGGGCAATAATCAAATCTACACATTCCTACAATGTGTGGATACCCTGATCTTGATCCACAACATAATTAGCAATGACCAAGGAAGAAACTGTAGACCACTGAACATAAAGTGTCTTGAGTAATCAAGTGTTACTCCAAATATGATGTCCTGAAGCATCTAAAAAAGTTGAGATATAAAGATGATTAAGATTGATCGAAATGTTCTGTATCAAATACACATTGATTCAAAAAAATCCCTGTGTAGGTGAAGATGAACTTAAGCTTCTGATGCTTCTGCCTCTACCTCTTGAATGCTGAGATTACAGGCATGGATGAACCCTCTCATAATTGTATACTTCATTTAAAATAATACCCACATCTGGGGACATAATTCAGTTGATAGAGTGCTTGCCTAGCATGCATAAAGTCCTGGGTTTGATTCTGAGCACCCTGTAGTGCCTGTGGCCCTAGTACTTGGGAGCTGGAAAGAGGAAGATCAAAAGTTCAAGGTCAATCAATTGTTAGCTACATAGTGAGGTTGAACATAAACTGGGCTACATGAGATCCTTTCCATAAAACAAAACAAAAACAAAAACACTTGAGATATAAATCATAAAGTACAAAACTGACCATTTAAAAGTATATGCTTCAGTGGCCTTTAATACTCTCATTCTGATATGCACTCATTGACTAGTAATTAATTCCAAGACATTCCAATCACCCCCCAAACAAACTGAATCTTAACTATCCCCATACCTTAATGTATAAGGAAATGTAACTTTTTCCTAATACTGCAAGGATCCTTTCCATACAGATAACTTAGAATCCAATTCTTAATGACATGCACATGTAACCAACCTTGCCAAAGTGCTGTTTTTACCTCTTTTAACAACACAAGGCTAGTGTTTGGGGAGCAGAATGTCAGGAAGAACTAACTTTGGACAAAAGAGGAAGTTGTCATTTGTGTTGGATTTATAACCAGAGGAAAATGTATTAGTTCAAAGTCCTACTGAAAATACACATACAATAAGTATACAAGTATATGTGTATAGCTGAAGGCTACATAACAAAAAAACACAGTGCTGGACAGGAGAAACCTTTCTTTGAATTGTTGGTCAAGATAGTACAAAATACTCCCAAAATAACACAGGCTATTGCCACAGTCCTTGATTGCCTCCCAGAACTTGAAGATAAGACCCTATTGCTGAAGACAGGACATACTTCAGACACAGGACTTGGAGCAATGGAGCTGAAACTAATTTGGAAACCTTTTCCCTGAAGACTAGCTCTCATAGTTCTAGAGAACACTATGTAAGTTTCTAATGGAGAAAATCAATGAATGATCCAACCTAGCTCCAAAGCTTAATTAACCACAATGGCTGGCACAGCAAACTATCTCTATTGGTGTAGTAGTGGCACTTTTATCTTCAGGGTAACCAACAGCTGCCTAATTGGCCATAAGGCTGGCTTAATGGGAGGGAACTCATGTGTGGTACTGTAAACACAGTCAAATACACATGGGTGGAGTGGTTGTAGATCCTAAAGAAAAACCTACTTTTGTCACATCCCTAGACCAATGTAATTTCTTACTTCATTCTAAGAATGCATCCTCATATTTACAGACCAGTGTACCTTTCACCCCTCATCAAAGAAGCTTCTTTTTGCAATAAATGGAGACTGTACAGAATTCCAGAACTGATCAAATGCAGAGAATAAGTGTCTGTGAGGTGCTTAACCCTAAGTGACACATCTTCAATGCAACCTCTACACTTAGAATGAATGCATCTTTTAGCTCTCACTAAAGAAGTTTCCTTATGCAACAGATAGGATTAACACAGGAACCCACAACTGGCAAATGTACAGAGAACAAGAGGCCACAGAGTAGCAGAGTGCTTATTCCAAAATAGAACACCTATTTCAAACATCTGTCTCCCAAGGCTCAGGGATCATTGTAGAAGAGGACATTGGAAAGATTGTAAGAGTCAAGAGAGAGTGAATGACCACAAAGAAACAGAGTTTTCCAGATAGCTAGTCAGTTACTTATATGAACTCACAGCAATGGTGACAGCATGCACAAGTCAGACGCAGGTTCAAAACAGACAAAAATCCCACCATAGACATGAGGAAGTGGATAAGAAATTCCAACACAACCTAAGGAACTTTTGGCAATTAATGGCTGCTGGGAGCGGGAAAGACAGTGTCGTAGAGGGATGGGACTTTTGGAAGGCCCCATGCATGGACTCATACAACAAAGGAAAAACCACGATAGGGGAAAATTTTGCCTATGCAATTTTAATTCCATGTTTTATAAGGAATGTGAGATTTACTGAATTAATTTCAATCTAGCAATAAAATCTTTACAGTTATCTGTCAGTATCTTAACTGCAGGTATGTCAGCCACATGTTTCCTAAGGGCCCAAACTGCTTCTGATGCCTAAAATCCAAGAATAATTCTTAATAGAACATTAGTAAGCTAGGTGCTGGGGATACAAAGATGAACATACAAGATAGAGTTCGATTCATAAGCGTTTAGGCAAGGGGTCAGGGTTATGGAGGTACTACACATAGTCTGCTATAGAAGCTCAAAGCAAAGAAAGCTAAAGGAACAGAGATGTTCTACTTAAGTGTGCAATGTATTTTAAAAATATTTTTATCATTTTAATTTTATGTGTCTGAGTGTATCACCTGCATGTGTGTAAGTGCACCCGTGTTGTGCAATGTATGTGTGCACTTACATATATGCAGGCCAAACACTCAGACACATAAAATAAAAATAAAATAAATTAAGAAGTAATCATAATAAAAAAGAACCATGCTTGTGCTGTTCGAACCCATAGAAGGTCAGAGGATTGGAGGAGAGAGAGAGACAGACAGAGAGACAGAGAGATTGGTATAGGATGAGCCTTAACGGTACACAGAAGTGATACCACAGAGGGTCATGTGAGTGTGAGTCAAGTTAGGGCTCTGAGGCTTTATGGCCTAATAGTAACAGCTCAGTACTGAAGGGAAGCAGAAAGGTTATTTGATAAGATTTTCTGTTAGCTGGGCATGGTGGTGCATGCTTGTTATCCTATCACTTGGGAACCAGAGGCAGGAGGACCAGAGGTCAAGGCCACCCTTGACTACTTAGTGAATTCAAGTTTAAGATATGTATGACTGTCTCAAAATAAATAAATAAAAATAAATAAATAAACAAACAAATAAACACATACATACAGGGTTGGGGAGATGACTCAGTTAGTAAAGTGCTTGCCAGGCAAGCATGAGGACTTGAGTTCAGAACTCTAACATCCACGTTAAAAAAGTATTGATTCACACGGTAACCCCAGCACTGTCAGGCAGAAATAGGTGGGTTCCTGGACTTGGCTGGTCATCCAGTCTAGCTGAATTGGTGAGCTCCCGGAACAGGGAGAGACCCAGGCTCAAAAATAAGGTGGTGAGTGATAGAGGAAGACACATCATGCCAATCACTGGCATCACACTGTACACATGTGTGAATGCACTTGCATGGACACACACATGCTCCATACCCCCTACCCCTGTATACCATGATTTTCCTTCGGAAAACATTTTCCTGGTAACAGTCTGGAGAATGTACTAGATAGAGGCTGCTGGAAGCAGGGTGAGCAGTTGGCTCAGAAGACAAACTGTGTTTCTTTGAGCTAGAGCAGTAGAGGTGGAGGAGTAGATGGATTTTGGATTCGAATTGCTCATTCATTTATTCATTTATTTCACAGCTAAGTACTGAGTACCTACATTGTATTAGGCACTGGGTTCATATCATCAACCAAAATAGAAATTAGATCTCTGCGCTCATAGATCTGGAATTCTGCTCTCCTGGATATGGAGTGTCAAAGGCATATACAGTCAGACGGATGGCGGTGTCATGTTTCTGGAATGGGGAGTCTGGATGGACGGCAATGTTAGGGGAACAGGAGAAATGGTAAGCTATCAGATTTCTAAGGCTCCTTAGAAAATTTAGAATTGAAAATTGGATATTTTTGCCAGAAGTCTAGGAAGCAGAACTTGTTTATATCTGCAGGTAGATGTTCCTGAAGCTGAGTGAGGAGCTGTAAGATAGAATGAGATAAGGCTTAGGGCTGAGGCCCCCCAAGGAAAGAGATGGCCAAGGAAAAGGAAGAAAAGTTTAGAAAGATCAAGACAATGCTCAGAAGGATAACAGGTATGACGGCTTCAATGGGAACTACCCTCCTTGGCTCACGTGCTTGAATCCTCGGTCCTTAACTGGTGGCACTGTTTTGGGCAGCTGTGAACCTTTCAGAAGTGGGCGTCGCGGGAGGAAATGCATCACTGTGGTCAGGCATTCTAGGACTCCATCTAGCTTTCTACTTCCTGGTCCAGCTGATGTATGAGGAGTTCTGCGCAAGCTTCGGCTGGATGGATCTAGCCGCCACACAGCCATCCTGAGCTGGCTCTTACTCAACCACTAGCCGAAATAAGTACCCGCTCCTCCTTCAAGTTCGTTCTGTCAGGTATTTTTGTCACAGTGATGACAGTAGTTAACATACCAGGTTAGTGCAGGAAAGGCAGAGTGTCTCCTGTAAAAAGGCAGGAATTGGACATTGCAAAACTGAATAGTTTGGTGGTCATGATCCTAGCTGGATCCTGGATTTGAATATTGGTTCTCTACATATTAACTCTGTGACCTTCAGAAGTTATGTCATCTTCCTATGCCTCAGTTGGCTCATTTCTGAAATATGCATAAGAAAAGTATTTGTGATCATGAAATGACAATGTATGTCATTTGACAATCAGGAGCAACAGTAAGAACTTCCTAACTGATTGCTTATTATTAGAACTAGCAGTAGGATTAATATTATCAGATGTGTTGATTTTCAGAGGATAGCCACAAAAAGATCTGCCTTAGGACACCTGCCTTTCTCAGTCACTCATTGGAACAACCTTGGGAAATGGTGGCCTTGCTTAAAAGTGATGACAGATTTCCAGGAGCAGAATCATTGGAGCCCTCTATCAATTACATCAATCCAGTTGGAATTCTGCAAGTTACATTCTATGGCTATCACCATTTCTATATAATTTAATTTTGTAGGTTTCTAGGATATGTTTTTATTATAAGGAGCTATTTTTAGGATTTAACCTTAAGGAAAGTGATCTTATATGTCATCTAATTTCAGTGTATCATTTCTTTACATAAAGAAACTAAGGCCAAGAGGGACTATTTCATTGATGTTACAAGCCAGAGGAGAATATACTTGGCCAAACTCTTCATCTATCTCTTGATTAGTTATTTCATTAGGGTTGGGACATTCTCTTATGGAGGGAGGGGATAGGTTCAACAAGACTCATGTGGTCCCTGTTTAGGGTATATAAACAGTAAATAATTGTTGAGGGAGAGAAGACTCTTCAGTGTATCTGCCTGCAAGCTGTACAAGAGACTCCAGTGATACAATTTTGTGAGTCATCACCCATGCTGAGGTGGGCTTTCTTGTGATGCAGCTGCCTGAGTCACTTGTGCTATTGTAAGTAACTCTGATAAATCCATTGGTTCACCATGCTGGACTTGGAATTATTTCTGTTATCTGTCATTGCCTTCTATTTTGAATGAATAGAAATAGACCCCCCAGGATATGTAATTCCTCCATCTGTCCATTTTTCTACTTATTATGTATTAGGTACTTAACACATATCAGGCACTGTACAAGGCACTGAGACTATTGAAGGTATACAGGAACAAAGAACTTAGAGTCCAGTGGCGACAAGAGACAAGTAAATAAATAATTATACTTCAACATATTAACTGTACCAAAGGGATGAGGTCTTAGGAGGTAGGGTAAGACATAGGAGTTACTTAGTTGGTTTGGGTGAGTGATGAGTTCTCTGGAAGAAATGGCACTCAATATGAAATCTTCTGACTGGCAGAACTTAGTCAGGTGAAGTGGGAGGAGACTGTGAGGAAGGGGTTCTAGCTTATGCCAAGAATCCAGTCACCATGGTTGTGAGACTTGGTGGCCTGTAAATTTGAGCCTAGCCAATGCTATGTTTAGAGCAGGGGAGGAGGACGGAAAGCCAGAACAAATGGTGCTGGCGAAGGGACAGCGAGATGAACAGAAGCCAGAAAGAAAGTGTCCATGGGAAACATTCTGTTCATCCTGGAGGCTCCAGAGAGTTTTAGAAGCATTTGATGTAGTGGGAAATACCGTGGAGATTGCAATACAAGAATGAGGAGTTTAATAAGCTCCAACAGGATTTCTGGAATGGTTAGATGTGAAGTCACCCAAAACAGATTGAAATTTGTTGAAATATGATATATCTAAAAAGCCTAATTACAAACTAGCACATAGTCTCTGGTACAGGTGGTCAAACCTATTTCATATGTGCCAGTCAAAGTCAATTACTTTGGATTGCAAAGCTTACTGCCTGGGCTTAACTAATAGGAGAAAGTTACCAGTAAATGAATTTCACATGCTGTTCGTACATTACCACAGCTCTCCAGAGAAAACCACTTTTTCTCAAGCTTTATTGTTTGACATGCCTGCCTTCAGGTGAAAAGGGGGAACCTAAGAAATCCGAGGTTTATTAATTTCTTCCAAGCTATCATTTTTTTTGACGGTGTTCAAAGTGTCATTTATGAAACTCTCTAAAGTGTTAAAGACTAACACTTGGGCTATCAAATCTTGTGAATAAATTAAGATTCCTTACCCACTCCAAAAGATATCTTTCCCCATCACACATACAGCTTACTATTACAATTCTGTTGGAACCTTAGCTCTAGGCATAGTGGCCCATAACTGTAATCTCAGCACTCTGGAAGGTAAAGCAGGAAGACCACAAGTTTGAAGCTAGCCTGGCCTGCATAATGAGTTTCAGGACCTCTTGGGCTATATAGGGAATAGTTATCTCAAAATATATCTAGCCTTACTTTCCTTTATTTAAGAAAAGCAAATGAGGAGCTGGGGAGAGTGGATAAAACTCTTGCCTTGTAAGCATGGGGCTCAAAGTCTGGACCCCCAGAATGCATGTAAAAGGCCAGGTGGGTCTGGGGGCTGCCTATAATCCCAGCACATGCGCGGCAGAGACAAGGCATTCCCAGGGCAGGATGACCAGCCAGATTAACCAGAATTGGCAAGCTCTAGGTTCAGCGAGAGACTCTGTCTCAATATATACATACTCCTACATACCTACACACGTGTTCACAAACATGTGTACATGCATACAAACATACATGCATGCACACCGCATATACATAAATGCAAAACCCACAAATGGTAGTTGCTTAAGAAAAACTCATGATTGAGAACTACAAAATGGATTCTGATGTTCAGGCAATAGCAGAAATGAAAACACATACACACACACACACACACACACACACACACACACACACACACCAGTTTAGCCTGTAGCTGTTCCATGGATTCCAGAGGCCATGTTCTCTGTACATGTCCTACAGGAGACCAGAAATCTTGAACAAGCACTATAGGAAAAACCATCAGAAGACCACAAGTCCACAAACGATCAACATGCCTTGTAATTAATGAGTGTGAAGTCTGTGCATTCACCTAATTTTGAGAGTTCACTTCAGAGGACCAGCTACAACTAGAATTTTATTGTTTAATAATCAAATTCTACGTCTGGTCATGAAAATGGAGAAAAGAGTTTAAAGAGGGAAAAGCATTAGTAGATAGAATTGCTAAAATTAACTTGCTGATTTACAGTTGCCAAAGAAAATTGATTTATTACAGCAAGAATCCAGTTCTGTGTTGCCAGTTTTTAAAATGTCCATGTGTAGTTCTTTAAAAGTACAGATAAAAGGAAAATTAATTAAGCAAATATTTATGTCTAAGTGGAAACAATATGATTCGGGGGAAGGAAGGAATCAAGTAAGAGCAGGCATGACACACACCAGGGTAGCAGGGGCGTAGCTTGGAAAGAAGCAATTCAAAGTGCTTAGAAAGAAAGCTGTGGCTTATATTCGTACAGTTCTCTGATGGCATTCCAGGTTACTGTTAGCAAATGAACTGGATTGTTTTCCCAGCATCCTTTTCTTCTCCTTTGCTCTGAATTCATAATGCTCTCTAACTTTTCCATCACGAATTCAATAATTCTTCTACTTGAATGCCAGGTTGTGAGCATTATGGGCAACGAAACAGCCATTTTTATTTTTCTCTCTGTGTGTGTGTGTGTGTGTGTGTGTGTGTGTGTGTGTGTGTGTGCATGTACACCCATGCAAGCCAAAAATTGACATTCGGATTTCTTCTTCAGTTGTTTCTCCTTCTTATTGATTGATTGGGTTGATTGACTGATTTTGAGTCAGGGTCTCTCGTTGAACCTGGAGCTCCTTATTTTGGTTAGATAACCTGGCCACTGGGCCCTGGGGATCCACCTGTCTCCTACCCCGCCTGATGGCACTGAGGTTATAGGGGTGTACCGCCAGGCCCAGCTTCTTGTATTTGGGTGCTAGGGATCTTAACTCAGGTCCTCATGCTTGCACAGAGAGCACTTTATATATTGAGCCATCTCACCAGTCCAGAAATCGCCACTACTCTAAGTAAAAAATATCCAAATATCTGTGAGTTCATATATTGTCATCTTGAGAGGCCTGGATGGTTTTCTCTATCTCTGTCACTCCCCCCCTTCTCTCTCTCTGCCTTCCTCCTACCATCCTCCTCTCTCTCCCCCTCTCATTCCCTATCCATCTCCTCTTTCTAAAAATTTCTTTAGCATATATGACTCAGTGGACCCAGGGAACCCAGTCTTGAGGCAGGAGAGTGTTAGTGTAGGCGATCAGGTCTCTAAGAAGAGCAGGCCTTGAGCAGTGAGAGTCTGAGCTAAATGTTGACTTGCTCAAAAGTTCTTTAATGCATTATACAGCTTGCTGTCTACATTGATCAAATTAATCAGTAAAACGCTGTCTCAACAGCTGAAGTCAATTTAGAAACATTCCGGGGATTGTAAATGGCGTAGTATTTCTGCATAGGATTCTTTGTTTTCTGGCACATGAAAAAATATATGTGCCAGAATTCTTAGTATGTTTGCTTATGGTCAGCTTCTAGAAACCTCAAAGCTCTCCAAGACAAATTGAGAAGTTAAATCTCTTTTACTGGTGTTTGGGTATGCTTAAACACTGTGGTACAAATAACAGTTTTTCTAAATACCGGTACCAAAAACAAGCCATGAGAGTATTTTTATTGACTTTTGTTTGGTTTTATTTTGATCATACCACCCAGCATGGCAAAGTCATTGCATCTAAATGGTTAAAATGAATTTTTAATTGCCATCTACCTTTGCATGTACGTTGTGTATGTACATTTGTATGTACATGTGGGTACATGTATGCACATGTGTATGTATATATGCAGTGGCCAGAAGACAACCTATTGTGTCATTCCGCAGGAGCTATGTCCCTTGTTTGTTTGAGATAGGGTCTTAGGGTCACCCACTGGCCTGGAGCTCGCCAATTAGGCTAAGCAGGTTGACTGGTGAGTCCCGGGGATCCATCCACCTGTTTCTGTCTTCCCAGCCCCTGGATTATGAACATGCAGCACTGAGATGGGCTCTCCTATCTCAGTATGTGTTGGTGTTTCTCCCGATTCCTCATGCAAGAGCTGGCAGGTAAATCTCATGCAAAACTTCCAAACTCAGGAGTTAAGTAGAAATTAGGAATGGGAGTGTCTCAGCTTGGGCTTCCCCTAAAGCAAACCACGGGATTTGGGTGCAAATGATTTATTTTAGAGGTGAAAGGACACTGATAGGGGAGTGCGAAGTGAGACAAGGAAAAGCAAATATGGGCTGGTGAGAAAGGTCCTGGTGGCCAAGTCTGTGCACCTGAGTTTGCTACCAAGCATCATCACGGGGAAGGAAGAACTGTCCTCTGACTCCCACACTTATGCTGTGACATGTGCACATGTCTCTGTGCATACAAAAATAATAAAAATATTATCAAGATAGCTACACGTCTCCATCTTACTCTCCGCTCACTATATCACAGTGGCCATAGGGTAGAGGGGAGAATAGTACAAGCCAGAGTTAGGGAAGCATTCAAGGCTAGATCAAGCAGAGCCTGGTATGCCATTTTAAACAGGCTTTTGTTTCTAAACCTGGTGATAAGTGAATGGAGGTGTTAAAATGATGTCTGACTTAAGTTTAAAGAACACTTTGGGGCACAGACTTACGGGTCCAAAATAAGAAACAAAGGAAAGTTGGGAAGGTGGTTCAGCTAGGAGACGCCAGTGCTATGGTTGAGTGGTGGCAGGTAGAGAAGAGAAGTGGGAGAATTTGAGACATGGTTTGTATCAGAACAGGGTCAGACTGAATGCAAAGGAGACAAAGTGATCCATTTGTTAGGAATGATGCCCAGGTTTGTACCAGATTGGATGTTGTTTGTTATGAGAGGGATAGAGGATGGGGCTGGGAGAAGTGCATTCTAGAGAGATGATAAAGAGTTCAATGTTAGGGGCTGAAGAGATGGCTTAGTGGTGAAGAGCACTGACTGCTTTTCCAGAGGACCACAGTTCAGTTCCCAGCACCCAAATGGAGGTTAACAACTGTGTGTAACTCCAGTTTCAGGGGATCCAACACTCTCTTCTGGCCTCCATGGGCATTACATGCATGGGTACACTTATACACATGCAGGCAAAGCTCTCATACACACACACACACACAATTAATTAAAAAGTTTAAAAAAAGAGTTAAATGTTAGATGTTAAGCTTAATGAGCTATCCCAATGGATAAGTAAAATATGAAGGAGAAAAGCTAGCTATTAAGAGTCAGTGTGTGTATATGTGTGTGTGTGTGTGTGTGTGTGTGTGTGTGTGTGTGTGTGTATGTGTAGGCCAGAGGTCAACTTCACATGCCATTACTCAGGCACCATCCATGTTGTTTTTGAGGTAGCATCTCTCACTAGGACTCGAGACACACTGATTAGGATAGGCTAGCTGGTCAGCAAGTCCTAGGGATCCACCTATCTCTGCCTCCTAACATCAAAATTACAAGCCTGTTCCACCCCTCCTCGGTTCTGGGGGTCGAATTCAGGACTTTGTGCTTGAGTGACAAACGCTTCACAGTCTGAGCTATCTCCCCAGCTCCATTTTTTTGCTCTTTTTGAGTCAGAGTCTCCTTGTAGCCCCTGGGAACATGGAACTCACTATGTAGACCAGGCTGGTCTTGAACTTGCTATGTAATGGAGAATGACCTTGAACTGATCCTCCTGCCTTCACCACCTGAGTTCTAGGATTACAGAAGTGTGCTACCATGACCAGTTTATGTGGTGCTGAGGATCCAGTCTAGGGTTTGTGTATACTAGGCAAGCACTCTACCAACTGAGCTACAACCTCAAAACTTGGGATATTTCTGTCTGTTTGCCTGTCTCTCTCTCTTTATATTTCTCTCTCTCTTTATATATATATATGTACTTGTATATATATCACATATAGTTTCATATATACTATATACACACATACAAATAAATGGTATAATATGTGCATATCCATTCCTCTGAAGTTATTCATTTATTTAAATTTTAATTTATTTTCTGTTTATGTGTGTGTGTGTTGCTTGCATGTAAGTGCAACCATGTTGTGCAATGCCTGGGGAGAACAGAAGAGGGCGTTGGATCCCTTGGGGTTAACCACCATGTGGGTGCTGGGAACTAAACTCAGGTCCTCTGTAAGGGCAGTCAGTAGTCTTAACAGCTGAGCCATCTCACTAGCCCATTCATATATTATTTATAGACAAGGTACATTATTTGCCTCTTCATCCCCTTTCCATGGTTATTTTGTCCACCAAATTTTTATTCACTATCATCTATGTGCCAGGCACAGGGTCAGAAACTGTAGTAATAAGCTTCCATCCTGGCCTCTCCAGCTGACAAAGAAAGCCATTTTCTGGGTCTACCAAGTGGTCTAGTGGGGGTGGAACATAGATATGTATCTCTGGCATTCAGGAGAATGTTTGAGCATGTCAGTGTTCAGTTAATGTTGAATTGGACTGAATTATTTTTAACTCTTTCTAGATCTTTTTTCAGAAGTAAGATCCGGGAATTTAAACATATTAGTTATTTTTTGTGTCTGGTGTATCTGTGTGTGCATGTTTATATGTGTGTGGAGGCCAGAAGTTGATGTTCAGTGTCTTCCTCAGGCGCTGTCCACCTAACGTTTTGAGAGTGGCTCATCGATCCTGGAGTTCACCAATTCAGCTAGGGTGGTTGATACCAAGCCCCAGAGATCCTCCTGTTTCTGACCTCCCAACACTGGAATTATAGGCAAGTGCCACTGTGCCCAGCTTTTATGTGGGAACTGGGGAGTGAACTTGGATCCTCATCCTTGCATAGCAAACACTTTACTCATTGGGCCTTCTCTCCAGCCCTAAAACACATTAGTTATTGAAACCAGTACACCGGGAACGGGCAAAATAACCAATAGAACTGGAGGTGATACTGATCTCTTTAGACAAAGTCTTGTATTGGGTGGAAATTGATTTAATTATGTCTGGAAGATACCATAAACTTTAAATCTGCCACTTGTTCACTGGGAGATTCTGAGCAAGTCACGCACAGATCCATTTGTAATTAAGTTTATCGTAGAACACCTAGAATACCTGTTTGCTTCCACTATCTCCAAAGGAGCTTGTGCTCTAGACGTTGTTAGGGAAACATGTTCCTTAGAGAGAGTTTCCTGTCCCTCTAGCTCAGGGACAAATGGGATCATGGTACACACAGACAGCTTCATTTCTTTTTTTCCCCTGTAATTTTAAATTTATTATTAGTCCATGTGTGTCTATGTGTGCATGATACGTGTTTGGGCATGTGTGCCCTGGTGTGTGTATGCAGGTCAGAGGAGAACTTTACAGAGTTGATTCTCTCCTTCTACATTTTTGGGCGTTTTGGGACTGAACTCTAGCCACCAGGTTTGCACAGCAACTGCCTTGACCCTCTGAGCCATCTTGCTGACTCCAGCTTCTTTTCTTGATACTCAAGAACTCTTTCTGCTGGCAGGAGCTAGTTCTGCTGGTGTGCATGGGAGGCAGAAAGGACAGGAACCTTCTTCCTCTGAGCCCCTCCTTCAGTGACCGATAGAAGCGTAACCCACTTGCTTCTGGGAAGGGCAACACTCAAGCTCATGCCTAACTGTCCCTACGCAGGATTGCATCATAATGGTCCTTATTTTTGTAACTGTCCCTTCCCTTTCTGTTGCACTTCCTGAGCAGGGTGTCCGAGGGTCATCTCGCAATCTCTCAGCTCTGAGACTGCTTCTGAGATAAGGTGTGGTATTGGGAGGATGGAGCATTTGTCCCACACCAGTCCTTTGAACAAGATGAAGCGGACTTTACAGGTGTGGTCTAGATAAGTATTTTGATATCTTCCTTGATTATATAGGTGGGCTTGCGGAAACCACAAAGGACAAAGGAAAGAGAATGCAAAGTGATAAAGGCAGAAGAGATGGGACTGACTTCCATAACCCAAGATGGCTAGCACCCTCCAGAAGCTTGAAGAACAAGGAACAGATTCTTCCTTAGAGTCTGCAGAAGAAAACAGCCCAACCAATTCCCCAATTTTAGCCCCATAAGACTCATTTTGGACTTCAGACTTCCAGAACTATAAGACAGTAAATCTGGGTTAAGTCTTGAAGTTTGTAGTGGAACTTGCCTACTCAGGCTCCAAGAAGAATCAGTTCTCCATTGGGTCTGTGGTTTATAGTAAGCAGGCCCCTAGGTGAGAATGCACATGTTCCTTCTCTTGCACATTGCTTTTCCTTGAACTGAATTGAGAAAAGACATATAACAGAAGTAGATTCTGAGGAGAGATTCGCTCAACTTTAATATCAAGAATACCAAAGTTAATAACACACTTACGTGCGCAAAGGACAAATATCCCAGTGTTAGGAACATAAATATTGGAAATAGAACTCTAAGCAAACTTTTAGATCAGCACTCTCCATTAGAAATGTGATAGTCATAGGGCATGTTGGAGTTTAAAATGAGAAAGAAATGAATGAAATTAATTATAGTAACATATTTTATCCAATGCACTGTAATCTACAGTGTTGCAACCTCAACATGTCATCAGGAGAAAATAATTAATGACATAGTTCCCGTTTTTCCCTCCATACTAAATCTTCAAATTCTAATGTGTATTTTCATGTACAGTACATCTCAACATGGGATGGTCATATTTAAGATACACTGTAGCCATCACATTTACTTTGTGGACACAGTGGGTCCAGGACATCTAAATCATCCCAATACTCAAAGGGCACAAAAATGCACAAGGAAAGCCAAATTCTGGTGCATATAAACAGCTGAGCTATTTATTTGATCAATAGTGACTATGCACTCAGCACCACTTACGAGGTATATAGTTTTCTAGGTCATGCGATCAATGGTAAATAATGGGTGCTTTCTTGTTTTATTTGACTTTTGGAGACAGTGTTTCAAACTCAGTATATAGCTGAGAATGCCCACAAACTCTTGATCGTCCTGCCTCTGCCTCTGCAGTGCTGGGATTATAGGCATGCGCCACTACACACAGTTTTATGGATTCCTGGGGGTCAAATCCAGGACTTCATGCATGCCAGGCAGACACTCTACCAACTGAGCTACATCCTTAGTCCCCAATTGGTGCTTTTTATTACCAATCTATATGTCCTACCTACAGTTTTTACTATAAATTGCAGCAAAACATTAGGAAATAATTAACCAGAAGGCATACTTTCTTAAATCAGTTTCTTGCTTTCTCCGTAAATGGCCCCCTTGAAGGTGGAGTCTGGAGTTAATTAAACATGGACCCTGGGAAGCTCATGAAATGCTGACTTCTTGACATTTTCAAGCACGTGGACCAGATTATGAACACACCAGTCCATGAACCTGACACTGTAAAACAATCACAGTTCACATCTTGAAAACTGCAGCACACAGAGTCCTCACATGAATTCTTTGGGTTAATATTCTTTGGTTTCTTGGGGTATATGTGTGTCGGGGGGTACTTTTTGGCTTCTAATTTAATTTGGTGGCACTTTGAAAGTGCTGCTCCTGTAGATCTCATCTCCATATATGTGGCACTTGATCCTTCTTAAAAGACGGAGCTTGCTAACAAAACAAGACCCTCCAACATTCAAGGAAAATGTGATTGGGGCACAGCGCATCTGCTTACATTTTTATCACAGGAAGGAAACTGAAACTTGACATCATAGCTTCTAACAACCTGGTTTCAGAGTTTGTTTTGTTTGAACTTCAAAATCCCTTAATACCGTTGTGGACCCTGCTGAAAGATTTTTTCCTGTAAGTTAAACAAATTCAGGCTCACCTTTAAGAAGCTGGAGCCAAACCAAGGGCTTCTTCTCAGAATCAGCACAGAAAATCCTCATTAGACAGAGGGAACCTCCCCACAGGGGACTCAGGGCAATATCGGGAGACTTTCCTTCACAAGTTGTCACAACTTGGTTGCGGGTGGGTGGTGGGTGGTCGTGTCAAGAGTTGTTACTGACACATCATGAGTATGGGCCAGGCATGATGTTAAACCTCCCACAGAAAACAACAGTCTGCCACCCAACAAATGATTATCTAGCCCATCCATAAAGGTCCTTAGTTCTGTAGTGGAGAAACCCACCGCAAACATACAAGGAGGAAACAAGGCATGACTGCTAGAGAACCCGGGGAAAGCTTTTGCAGGGAATTTTCTTTCTAAAGGCTGCCCTACTGCACTGGGGAAGAGCCAGGTTTCCGGGATTTTCATTCCTGCTCTGTCACTTTGCTTAAGTTCCTCGACATCTTAGCTCCTCATCTTTGTCTTCTGCAACAGAGATGATAATGATAGTACCTTCTACACACAGTAGTCAAGGGCTTTTGTCCGGCTAGTAGTCCGAAAGAAAGTGTTTAGAAAGGTGCCTGGTCTACAAGAAGCACGTATGCATTTACTATGTTGCTTTATGACTGTCTGGGCGAAACATTTCAAGGCCCAGAAAAGCTCCTGGGCCATAAGAAAGTGGTATAGCAAGAATGAGAACCACTGTCATCTTACTAACACGAATTTTCCAGTTCAACAACCCTAATCCAAAAGCAGTCATGATAGGATCCCAGCACCTTGCTGTGTCAGTGTCTGGAATGGTAAATTCATATTCTAATCATCCAATCTCTTCCCTTTCTTCCTTAACAAAACTAGCAACTAGTAACCAGTGGGCGTACTTTGGTGACAGTGCAGGTCACTAAACTGCACAGGGATAACCCCGCCCCCAATCTCAGGGACCCTCATACATCTGCCTGTATAGGAGGTGGGTGGATGCAGAACACTAAGCCCGCCTGTACCCACCGGTCTCCTTGCCAGGCCTCGCTCCTTCTGAAACAGCCAGACAAATGCATCCAGGTGTGGCTGAGGATGCACAGACCACCAGAGGCTATGTCCTGCTAAAGTCACACAGGTGAGAAAGCCTGTGACCACACGGACTCCCGCATCCTGGTTTTGAAATCCCACCCAGGCACGCCCCAACCTGAGCACCCAGACACCCCCACCCCACTGGAATCAACTGGAAAGGTTTCCCAAAGGGACCATCTTCAATCCAGACACTCACCTGGTCCCTACTCCACCTGTCACCCAGGGGAGCAGCAGCGAGAGTGCCAAGCTCCAGGGCGGCTGCATGCTGTTGGGGGCCGGGCCCTTGCTCTCAGTCCTGCGCCCCTAGGGGGCCCTGGGGCACAGCTGGGCCACCACCTTCTCTCCACAGCGTCGACGCTGGCTCTGATGGGACAGCCGGGCGCGGGGGTGGGGCAGTTGCGAACCGCGAGTGGCTAAGGGCGCCCGAGAGAGGCGTGCTGCTGGCTCCTCTGCGGGTGAACAGCCTGTTGCTGCAGCGAGGGCGGGGCGGGCTGAGCACATCTGGTTGGGACCCGCCTCCAGGACGACCCGCTGAGGCCTAGGAGCTCTCAGCTGGGCCACAACCCTTCTCACCAGCCGCAAGTCACAGGCAGCTGCCAGGAGGCACTGCTAATTGCCATGTATTTCAGGTGTGGGGCAAGTGTCAGGGACATCTGAGCTCAAGGGATAAAGAACGAGTTGAGAAGGCAAAGCAGGACCACGGATGCAGGTTCCTAATCGCCCTCTGATCTGACTTCGGTGGAGGTTTTCCTTCACAGACAGCAAATCTTAGCATACTAAATGTGGAAAGCTCCCAACTCCTGAACAAATCAGTAATTTAACAAATGTGCTCTTCTGGTCATTTGCAACAGCTTCCTTAGTGAGACCCCGATCCCCAAATGACACTATAATATAGTAACATGCAGAAACTAAAGGCACTAAACAAGAATGCTTTATGAATTCAGAGCATTCCTTCAGGTACTGATGAGTTCTTTATTCTGACTTGTAGCAGAAGAAATATTGGTCCCTCCTCTTCTCCCCACAGCAAAAGCCTTTGAGTTCATGTATGCAGAGCCTATGATCCCTCACCTTGGCTTTGGACTTGGCTCTGATTTGCTTCAGCTGATTGTATGAAGGCAGAAGTCACAATGTGCCAGTTCCAACCCCATGCCTCCATCTGGGACATGAGAAGACTATGTATCAGTTAGCTTTTTGGCCCAAGGAGGATGAGGGACAGATGGAACACAGCTGTTTCCTTGGTTCACCAGCAGACCTGCAGTTCAATGCAGAGCTACTTACTGGAGCTTACTGAATATGAGCCAACACACCAAATCATGGAGCCTATGAAGTAAGGTCAGCAGGGCAGATAAGAACCTACAGGGGCTTGTTTAGAGAATTTCTTGCTTTAAAATATTTTTATTGAGATCTTTTGATAAAAATGACAGGCAAAAATAAATGTGCATAAATGTTTACTTTTTTTGACATGAGCCTTTAGTATGTTATAGCACTTGAACTTGTGCTCAGGTGATCCTGTGGCTTTGCCTTCAGAAGAGCTAGTACCTCCAGATAATGTTGAGTACATGATCACCAAGTGTGCTGGCTTCTCAACACTTTTTTTCTAATAAGTTGATATCTGCTCTCACAGATTACTGCAGGAAAGATGAAAGTTCCTAGGATGGTGGGTTGATGTCTCAGCAGGTAAGGGTGCTTGCTGCAAAGCATCATGACCTGAGTTTGATTCCTGGGGTCCACATGGTGGAAGGAGAGAACCAATTCACACAAATTGTCTTCTAACTTCCAAACATGTGCAATGGAATGTTCACAGACAGATTTATATATATATATATATATATATATATATATATATATATATATATAACAAAATAGATAAATGTAATGAATAATTTTTTAAAGAAAGTTCTTAAGATGAGCCCAACTTCAGAGAAAGGTCATCAAAATCTATAGTAAGCAAGAAAAAAGACTTGTCACAACCTGAAGATGAAATAGCACGACTCACTAGCTAGACACAACTGCAATCCCAACTATCTCCAGGGAGTAGATTGCAAACCGTACGCTTAGCTTTTCAGTCCTTGGGTCAGTTCGGATTCTCTGTGAAGGGGTACTGCCCATGGGTGCACTTTTGGAGCTCCTTTTTTGTGGTGTGTGTGTGTGTGTGTGTGTGTGTGTGTGTGTGTCTAGGCTAGAGGAAAACCTTGGGTTGTCCTCAGGAAATATCTACCTTTTTTCTTAGATAGGCCCCTTACTGACCCAGAACTTTCAAGTAGGCTAGGTTGGCTGGTCCCAGGGCTCCACCTGTCTATGCCTGCTCATCACTGGAATTATGAGCATAAAAGGCCTCATGTAGTAACATGAGCTTGTTATTCCAGTGCTGGAAGGCAGACACACCAAATTTTTGGAGTCCCGCTGGCCAACCAGGCTAGCCAGTTGGTGAGCATCAGGTTCAGTAGGAGATCCTATCTTAAAAATAAGGTGGAGAGTCAACTCAATAAAGATATCCAATGACAAACTCTAGCCTTCACATGCACCCTTACATACATATGCTCGTATAGCTACCCATACATGTACACATGAGAGAGAGAGAGAGAGAGAGAGAGAGAGAGAGAGAGAGAGAGAGAGAGAGAGAGAGATCATATTGCTATATGATTTTTCCTGGGGAGACATGAACAAATCCCTGTTCACCCCAGATAGGGCATCAACCACAGAGCAACAGAATACTTTTACCCAAATCTATCTTGGTGAACCAACAAGTTTATTGAGTTACTTTTAGAAGCACGAATAACTCAAACGCAGCTTCATCACCGAAAAGTCCACAGCAGCATGGGTGACAGCTTGTCAAAAGCTGCATCCCTGGAGCTCCCTTCTCAACTTGTAGGCAGATCACTGAAGCCAGTCTCCTCTCTCTAGCAATTGTTTACTGCTTTTAGAACTATGGAGGAGACTGGTCAGCAACTTTCCGAGATTCCCATGCCTGTAAATTGTGTTGCCTTCCCAAGTGCTATGAGCTTCTCTCCTTCCAGGAGCTTCAAACCAGAGGACATAGCTACATATCAGCTTATTAATGCTACATCTAAAGTATTTTAAAGAACATAGGATGTATATTTTATCTTGGCCCAGGTTTCCCCACAGACAGACACTAAGGCAAAGACTTGTGTAGGAATAATTTGTTCTAGATGTATTGGAGAAGACATGTATGATGCTATTGTGGACAACTGGAGTTTCACGCTTCTGGGATCTCTAGAGCCAGCACAGAACATGCATCTCCAAGGATCTTACCCGAAAGCAAGGGAACTGGGGTGGTGACACTCCATTTCCATTTGGCTATTGCATGAAAACATCTTCTAGGGGACTGATCTTGCAGAGAGCAGCGTGAGGGTTGACTCCCACAAAGGGCTGTAGATGCTCGCTTTTGAAAGTCTGACTGGAGTTCAAAGTCTGACTGGGGGGACACGGGCAGGGTGCCACATTAGCTGTTGCTTAACTTGAAAATGGAATCAAATGGAAAATTATGAGATTATTTTTCCCTGTCACTTCTCCCTAAACACTCAGATACTGATTCTTCACTGAGATTCACCTTCCTTTGGAGAAAAAACTCTTTCCGAATATCTAATTAAATAAATAGTGTAATACCGTAATATGTGGTGTCATCCTGCCTTCATACACTCTCAGCTATAAAGGTCAAAAGAGAATCTTGCAATGTTTACCTGTCTATTTTAAGCTTCAATTCCAGAAGTTTGATGCTGTTTCTCTTTTTAGCTTTCAGAGTCAAATTCTCTTCTATAAGCTTGGGCATGGGGCTGATGCACATTAGAGAGGTAGCTTCAGGGGAGGTCAAACACTCATCAACCAACCTATTAATAGTACTTTTCTGGGGAGTTTCGACAAAGGAACTGTCATGCCATATGAGGAACAGAGAAAGAACTTGGAAATGAGGTGTTCACAAGTCACATGTCAGATACAAATTGCTACCTGGTTGCAGTGTTTTGAATAACTGCACAGGGACTGTTGGCTTTGAAGAGGAAGTTGGCAACTGTTCTTTAAGGGATCACCTCCAGTCTACAAAGGGAAAATGATCTTTGATCAGAATCCCATAAAATATCCTGTGACTTGCACAGGAATATATTTTTCAGTCGGTTTCCACTCAGCCCCCTGTGTGGAACAGGACTTATAGAATTCTTTAATGCTGTCTGAATACACACACACACACACACACACACACACACACACACACACATTTTATTGAAATGGCTGTGAAAGAAACTGGTGGAAGAAAGTGTAGGCCAGGAGGCTGGGGAGATGGCTCAGTCAGTAAAGTGCATGTATGTGCATCACCCACATGTGCACACACACAGAACAAGCATTCATACATTGCTATCGACACACACAGTAAAGTGCATGTATGTGCATCACCCACATGTGCACACACACAGAACAAGCATTCATACATTGCTATCGACACACACAGTAAAGTGCATGTATGTGCATCACCCACATGTGCACACACACAGAACAAGCATTCATACATTGCTATCGACACACACAGTAAAGTGCATGTATGTGCATCACCCACATGTGCACACACACAGAACAAGCATTCATACATTGCTATCGACACACACAGCATTTTCAAACTTCAGTATCAGTGCAGATGACCTGGATATCTCCTCAAGGCAAAGGCTTTTTGTAGTTGGAGGGTAAGGTGGAAAAGTCTTTATCAATACCCAGCACAAGAGACACTTATGCTTTTATCTGAGGATCACATTTAGGGTGGTGATGGTCTACAGATCACCTAGACTAGTAGTATGCAAGTGTAGCCGCATAATGGGATCACCAGGGACATTTTGATACTATCGATGCTTAGGGTTCCACTTCCAGACATTCTGATGCTTGGGCTATGGCTTGGGAATGGAAAAACCCCAGGCAATGTTGAGAGCCATTAACACATCCAGTGACCACATTTTGGAGGAGGAAAAATCTATACCCAGGGTGCCAAGCATCTTGCCTGCAATCTCATGTATGAGGCAATGCTCTTGTGTTTATACGCTGTACTCTTCCCACCAAACTTCAGAATACTTTTCTTTATTTTTAAAAATTTTATGTGTATGTGTGTATAATGTGTGCATGTATTTGTGTGTTTAAGTGTGTATGTGCTATAGTATGAGTGTGGAGGTCAGAAGAGCCTTGGGCATCTTTGTTATTCACTGCTATATATGCCAGGCTAGCTAGCCCCCAAGTGTCCAGAGATTTTCCTGCCCCTGCCTCTCATCACATCATAAGATTACAGATATTCACTGCTATGCCTGCATTCTGGAGATTTGAACTCCAGTCCTCATGCTTGTGTTGCAAGTGCTTTATCCATTGACCCATCTCTACAGCCACCAAGAGAGAGTGTGTGTGTGTGTGTGTGTGTGTGTGTGTGTGAGTGTGCGATCACATGTGTGGTTTTTCCTATTTTTTGAGAGAGTATCTTGCTATGTAAATTTCTCTGGCTTGGAATTCACTGTGTGGACCAAGCTGGCCTTGAGCTTGCAGTGATCCTCTTGCTTCTGCTTCCTGAGTGCTGGAGTATTCATAATGCTTTCTGTTTTTCTTTCTTTTTTAAAAAAATATTTGATTTATTTAGCGTGTGTGTGTGTGTGTGTGTGTGTGTGTGTGTGTGTGTGTGTGCGCGCATGGACTATAATTTCAGTGAGTTAGTTCTCTCTTTCTAACATGTGAGTCCTCAGGATTGAACTCAGCTTGTCAGGCTTGGTGGCAAATGCCTTTACTTGCTGAACCTTCTCACTGACCTTCATTATGCATTCTTGATCACCCTTCATGCTGAAGAGAAAATGGTACTTATTAATCCTTATTAATCTTCTCTGTTAATAGGAGCCAAGCACCATGTTCTGGAAATTGCTGTGTCCTCTCGGTCAGTTTCCTTTCATCTCTCCTAATTCGGTGAGAAAAGTCGATAAAGACCTGTATGGCAGTGACTTCTGTATTGGAATGCTTGTGTCTTGAAGCATATGTTGGATTGTTTCCTTCATCCTGTGTCTGTTGCACAAAAACAAACAAACAAACAAAAAACAACAACAACTACTAATCACTTTGTCTTCTTTCCTTTCCTCCCTTCCCTTGTTGCCTTCTTTCTGATCTTTCCTTTCTTGCTTGCTTAGGTATTTACTGGAGGCCCTGGGATAGACATTGGGGACCACTTAGTGGAAATGTCCACCATTCGTACTTCTTCGAGCTGGATCACTTAACAGGTAGTTTATAGAATGTTCAGTCTTTTTAAATATTTGATCTTTAAAAAATATTTTACTTATTATTTTTATTTTATGTGTGTGACATGTATGTAAGTGTGCCCACAGAGGCCAAAAGAGGTTGTCGGATACCCTAGAACTGGAGTTACTGATGGTTGTTAGCTGCCATGTGAGTGCTGGGAACCAAACCTTGGTCATCTTTAAGAGCAGTCAGTGTACTTAACTTCTAAGCCATCTCTCTAGCCCATGTTTGATCTTCTTACCCCTCAGAGAGGAACAAAACCAAAGTGAAACAGAAAAAGAATGACACTTTGATTAATTTTCCCCTCACATTTTGCTAGCTCTTGGAATGCTACACTTGGTAATTGAGGAAGAGAAGACTAATGTTTGTGCAATGATTGCTACATGATAGATATTTTATAGAGAGCAATAACTTAATGTTGCTAACACTTAAATGCGTCAGGCATTATCACCATGTTTTATAGACAATAAATATAAGGTTTAAGGTAGTTCAATAACTTAAGATAACCTAGCAATGTAACATTGTAAAGACATGAGTTTTGAACATCAGTCTCAATAGAGATTAATTTTGCTACCTAGTTTCATTTTCTTTGAGAGAGGATCTCAATATATAGCCAAGGTTGGTCTTCAATTCCACATGTAGCACAGGCTAGCCTCAAACTCACAGTAATCCTCCTGTCTCATTTTCTCGAGTGCTGGATATCAGATGTGTGTCACCATGCTCAGTTTCTTTAAATCAGGAGTCTGTAACCTGGTAATGCTGGAGTGGGACAATTCCCTACCACAGACAGTGGATCCCCAAGTGCGGCAAAAAGAAACAATGGGATGATATTTTATGTTGAGGGGAATATGCTTTTCAGAAGATAATATGGCTTTCATCTGATTTTTATTTTTTAAAAATATTTATTTTTATTTTATGTGTATGAGCCTGCATGTGTGTAAATGCACCTGTGTCATGCAATGCCTGTGGAAGTCAGAAGAAGGCATCAGATCCCCTGGAACTGGAGTTATGGACAGTTATTTGCTGCCATGTAGGTGCTGGGATCTGAACCCAGGTTCTATGGAAGAGTAGCTGGTGCTCTTAACTTCTGAGTCATCTCTCCAGTTTCTCATTTGATTTTTAAGGAGATTCATGACCCTTCAGGCATGTCCAACCAATAGCCTGTAGGCCACATGAAGATTAGGACAGCTATGAATGGAGAAGCCCAAATGCAAACTCATAAACTTAAATAAAAATGGTGAAGATTATTTTGCAATTGTGTGTGTGTGTGTTTGTGTGCGTGTGTGTAGACCGGAAGCCAATGTTGGATATTTTTGTCACTTTAATTTTTGAGTCAAAGTCTCTCACTGAATCTGGAGCTTAAGGATTCAGACTGACTACCAGCAAACCACAGGGATCCTCCATCTCATCTCTCCAGTGCTGGGATTACAAGGGTACACCACTGTGCCTGGCTTTTATTGTGGATGCTATGGATCCAAATGCAGGTCCTCATGCTTTCACAGCAAGCATGTTACTGACTGAGGCCCTGCAAGTAACTTGACTGAATGATTCTTGAGCATGAACCTTGTAGCTGACAGCATAGTACTGCATGCAGTCAAGGGTTTTTTTCCCAATACTGGATAGAAACATCATCTTGCCTGTGAATGAAAGTGGACTGCCTAGCTGTTAGTTCCCTTGGTTTTGGACTGAATTTTTAAGTTTCCAACTGAAGGCACTTAGTGGGCAGTGACTTGACTTGGCTTTTATCTTGGGTAACAGGCAGGATTACAGACCTAGTCCATCCTGCATATTTCAGTCCTGGCTACATAAAAATCTTTTGATATTTTTCTGCCCACAGTTGAATGTAATAGTAACTTGGCATCCTTCTGCAAGGGTTGTCTATTTTTCCTATGTAAATCCTATATGATGATTTGTGACAGCTAGACTCAGGCAACCCAGTTTAGACAAGTTTTAAAAGTAAAGACGCTTAACTCAAAGTCACTCCAACTTATGTGGAAAAGTTTGCTTGAGAAATGTCCTGTGAGCTGTAAAAACTGAAACCACATTTGTGATCTTTAAAAAATACATCAAAATTTACTAAAATAAAAGTCTTCTTCCTTTTAAAGAAATATATTCCTATTTTCAAGAAACTTCTCATGCGTAACATGCAAGCATGCTGATTCCTTTAACCCACATTTATTGTGCCCTTGCCAATCATGCGCTGGATGTTGGGTGGTATGTGAAGAAGAATAAGACATAATCCCTTGCTCTGGGTGACAGAAATGCAAACACATTATTTGAATTAATGACATAAGTGTTAACAGAAGTACTCCAGGGTGCCTTGGAGACTGGGAAGGAAGAGCTTCAGTTCTTTGTATTCTGTACATACAAATATTTGTCTGTGTTTTATTCTCTACTTTCATGAACCATTTTCTAAAATGACTTAAATGCCATGCACTTTAGAAAGTAGGGAAATAGAAAATCCTGAAAATTGTCTTCCCTTAAGTAACTGCTTGCAAACATGTTCTGACACTGAACTTCTGCGGCTCACAATTAGGAGAATCTGGATTTAGTTGCCAACTAACTTCCTCAATTTGGACAAGCCAGATCACCTTTCTAGGCCTCAACCTCTGTCTCTGTCTCTCTGTGTTTCTCTCTGTCTATCTCTGTCTCTCTCTCTCTCTATATATATATAATAAAGGATTATATATATATATATATATAAAGGATTCTGAATCCTTAAGTATCTTCCTCCAAAGTTTGTGATTCTAAGACTTCCCCTGGTGGAAAGGTGGAGCAAATCAATGATGAACTTCCTCCCCCAGTCACAAGGGGGTCAAAATCACAAAGTAGTGTTAATTTCAGCAAAGGAGTGTCAACGAATGCATGACCTAATGAATGAATGACCCTCCTTTCATGTTAACTTGTCTCTCTAATCTTACAGAAGCAGTAGCTTTAATAGTGGTTTGTAGCCAGACATTGTGGCACACACCTGTAAGCTCCACGACACTGGGAGGCAAAGGTGGGAGGATTGCCACAAGTTCAAAGTCAGGCTGGTCTATGTAACAGGCTCCAGACCAACCACAGCTATATAGTGAGACCCTGTCTCAGCCCCTCAACCCTGCCATGGCAGAAATGGTAATTTGTAGGTACACTCTGCTAGCTAGGCTATAATAATTAGACCAGGGTGGATCTACTGGCCATATTGTTCCTTTCCAGGAATGTGGAATTGAGATGCTTAAGAGTATAGTCAGTTGTGGAGTAAGAGAGTTAGGATGGGAGAAGTCAAAGGCACGTTTAAGCTCAAGTCAAGGCAGGGAACGGATGAGGAAGCAGGAGAAACAAGACCAATGTGTAAGAAGGGAGCAGATGCTTGGAGGCTGAGTGACTAGAGAAATATCAGTGTCTGCAACTTTATTTGTACCTCCATCTTTACATACATAGCAAAGTCTGATTATGTATCTATAGCTACAGCTATGCATGCATAAAAATCTATGTATCTTTAATGGTATGTCTATCTCTAGAACTATCGTATCTATTCGTATCTATGCAATTATTTATATATCATTATATCTATATATGCACAATTATATCTAAGTGACATATCTCCACATCTCTGTCTCTATCTGTATCACTTACGTCTATCTATATGTCTAGAGCTCTACCTATGATAATATACATGTCACTCTACATATGATTATCTCTAGTTCTGTAATTATAACTATCTGTATTCCTTTATCACCACCACTCCATCTGTACTTGTGTGTGTATACTGCCATTGCTGGAACCATAACAACAGCTATACCTCCACTGGGCACTCTTACTGATACAGGGTTCCGGGGGTGTCTTTGAGAGCGACGGAGCCTCTCTCGGCTCTGTTGTGCTTAGCTTGAGAGGCTAGGGTCCCGGAAGCTCAACGGCCACCAAAGCCACCTCAAGCCAGAGGCTTTCGGGTTCTTGTCTCGTAAATTCGAAGAATGAAATTCACCGACCACAGAGAGTGCGTTTTAGAAAGGAGAGTTTTATTAGAGAGGTAAAGCAGAGCTCCTGTACAGCAGGAGGGGTCCCCGGGACTGGGACACCACTGAGTCTCTTTCCCTGGGGTTAATAAGGATTTAGAGAAGGGGGAGGGGAAAGGAAGATGGGCTGGTTCGTCCAATTCACATTCCAGGTGTTCAGGACCCTCAAGGCTTTGACCAGGTGGTCCGGGTCGGATGATCGAGTCAAGAGCCTAGTCAGGGTCATGTCCAAGGACAGTGTAAATAAAAGAGAGAAGGAAATAGCAGACCCTCCTACCGACCTTCCCAGCCTCTGGCTATGGCAGAGCCAGAGACATCTTGAGATCAGATAGTTCTGGTATCTTTAGCCTCAGGTGGGAAGAAATTTATTGGCATATCCAAGGAATTTCTAGTTCCCAGCAGAAAGAGAAACTGGCCATGTTCTTTTGGGGTCTTTACCCTCAACTGCCTAGCCATCTTCTACCCCCTGCTCTTATCATTACCATCTCCCGGTCTTCAGTGAATTTTGTGACTCTTCTGTTTCATTCAGGCCTGGATCCACTGGCTGACCTCTGTCTCAGTGAGTGTCCCTGAACCCTTTAAATATGCTTCCTTGGAATGTGAGCTCATGTGAATGAAGTTCAGTTTCTGGTCTCTAGAGAAGTTTAGACTAAAACATCATTCTACTGTGCTTCTGGCCTTTTTACATAGGCCGGCCAGCCTGCACTAATCAAAATTACACGGTCTAGACGTCCTAGTTTACAGATAAGAAATCAGACAGAGGGCCCAGGTCCAGCCTGGAATTGGCTTTGAAACATTAGAGGTAGTAAGATATGGAAATGAGGTTGGAACAGGGCCACCCAATCGGTGATCTTCCTGATATGCCAGTTTACATCTATAGGCAAAACAAAATGCTTTGGAGTTTTGAATGGCTGAGATTCACACTAGAGATTTTTAAGCCCATTGTAGTTAATGTTATCAGTGCCTCATACATCCCTCTCTAGCATTTTCCAGTGATTGCCCAGCTGTTTACATTGCGCATTTACAACTGTGTCTGATGGATATTCATTTAGTTTTAGATGGCAGCCCTAACCCAATAAGGGAAAGACATTTTGCCATTAGACACCACAGCTTTGTCACCTCAGGTTTGGAGAACTCAGAGGTGTGTTCAACATGTTTCAGAGTTCCTTAATAGAACTGAGTTCCAGGTGTTCACACTGGAAACACGTGAGAATTTACCCATTATAGGCTTCCTTCCTTTATTTCCTGAGATCACCTTTCAGAGACCTCCTTGCCTCTGGGGAACCCCTCAGCAAGACACCTATGCACACTAGTAGAAATCATTTCCATCTGAACGCTGAACTGTATCTTGTAGCAGATCAGGAAGGTAATCCCTTTTCAAATCCATTTAGCCTAAGTCTTACTGATAGTGTGAGCTCTGGAGGTTCTTCAACTCTGAGTTGAGCACAGTAGGGTACTTTGCTCTTTTCTTTCGATGGATCACTGTCTATTTCATTATGACATAGCCATTTGTCCTACACTCAATGTAACAGAGGGAATAAATCCCATGCGTCTTTTTTCCTCTCATTGCTTGGGCCTATACTTTGTATTTTACTGAGCTTGTAGACCCGGGATATTTTTTTGTATGGTGTAAGAATGGAGAAAACATCTGTTTTTTGTTTGTTCCTTTGTTTGTTTTTTAGACAAGGTGTCACCATGTGGCCCTGACTGGCCTGGAATTCCCTATGTAGATCAGGCTGGCCTTGAACTCACAGAGACCCACCTGTCTTTCTCCTGAGTGCTGAGATCAAAGGCATGAGCCAGCATGAAAACACATCTTTTAAATTTTGCTCTCAGTTCAACAAAGTATACTGTAAATTCACTGAGTGACAGATTTATGGTATATATAAATTCCAATATTTCCTTCTTTTGTCAAATGCACTGAACTGTTTGGATGACAGGGATAAGAATTTATTTAACTGGGAGCTTACGGTAGAAACAGAATGTGATAATGATTAAAAATTTCCTAGATACTGCTATCTTTGCCAAACAGAACAAAGAATATTTAGTAGTATTTTATTGATAGTAAACAGACATTGGATTATGAAATTTAAATGTCCCATGCTTACTGTTGGGTTTCATTAACATCATGAAAGCATTTTAGATGGTTGCCTATATTCAGAAATCAATGAAATAACATATAGCTGGGCCCGAGGATGTACATCTGGCTGTTTAGGAGGCAGAGGCAAGAAGATTGAAAGTTCAAGTCCTGCCTGTGATGAAGTGTTACTTCAAGGTCAGTAGGGCAACATAATAAGATGCTTTCTCAAATTAAAAAGGAAAAAGAAGGCCCAAACTATAGATCAGTGGTGGAGCACTTGTGTGGCACTAGTCCCCGATACTACAAATAACAACATAGGCCTGGTTGAAATATTCGACTTTGTTTGAAATTTAAAGGTAAAAGGTGATTTTGTTTGCTCTTTGATTTAATAAAGTTTTATTTAATGTCATTTTTATGCTGGGCACTGGAGGAGAGAGCAGGGGAAAGAGAAAATAAGAGAGCAGAAAGGGAACAAGTAAACACACATATAATATGGCTTACATCTTTAGCAATAAAACACTAAAAATTAGTCATAGATTCTATTATAGATATAGGATTTCCCCCTAGTTTAGCTTTATCCTCACAAAAGATAAAATAAAACTGGGGATTTTAAGTTTGCAGGTCGACGTCTGGCTTCATAAATCATTTCTTCAAACCACATCTGCTTTCTAAAGCTTCTTTCAAAACAGCAATTTTACAAAGTTTTTTCTTTTAAATAGTGAAATATTCATTTGGTCTCTTTTGGCTACGATGCGGAGAGGTATTAATTACCACATGTGTGTCTTACAAATGTGACATTGGAGCTCATGCAAAACAGCTGTCCAAATTCTAATGTTACTAAGTCAGGGATGATGAGAGATCTTTCAACATCAGGAAACGTGGAAAAATAATACAGGTGTGAACTTTGGCCGTAAAGCAGCATGAGATATCTTATTCCTGAAAGGTGGAAAAATATTTTTATAATAGTTCTGTTGAATCATTGAGTTTTACTTCTATTGAAGCTAAGGAGCTAAGAGTCTCCTATTGCCTATTATTTTTCATGAGTTGAACCAGATACCTGACCCAAACCTGCTGACCAGTTGTCACCGAGATTTCAACAACACGATTGAGGCACATCGCAGGTCTGACCTTGTCATCCCAAATTTCCTATGATCTATTTTTGGTATGATGAAAACCACAAGCACATATTTATGAGGTCAAATATAAGTAGCCTTCTAAGACTCAGAAGCCATGTGTGTAATCTAAAACGGCTATGAGCTCTCAATGAGGGTGAATCATTTGATGACACATTTCTTCATAAGTCTCAGAAGGTCAATGAAAACATTTTTAGCATAGAAAACGTTGAGAAAAATTATGTTCTTTAAAAAAAAACTTATTTATTTTTATTTTATCTGTATTAATGTTTTGACTGCATGTATGTAAGTATACCACATGCAAATAATGCCTACAGAGGCCAGAAGATGATGTCAGGTTCCCTAGAACTGGTTGTGAGCCACTATGCGGGTGCTGGGAATTAAACCCTGGTCCCTTGCAAGAGCAGCCAGGACTTTTAACCACCTAGCCATCACTCCAGCCCCAGAAATTTTGTATTCTAAGTTAAGGGCAAATGAAATAGATACCCAATTGTGGGGAAAGCAGGCCTCCCAACACAACCCCCTGAGTTAGTATCGACCACCTATGACTCAACCCGCATCTGGGGCCCAGTTTACGAGTGTTCCTCGTTCCTTGAGACAACTTGACCTTCAGAAGCCTAACCGCAATTGACCTGGACCAGGTGTGGTCTGAACCAGGTGTGGCCTGAACCAGGTGTGGTCACTCAGATGTTCCCTAGGGGCCTGAACTTTTGCCCCCTACCAAATCCTCTGTGACGTGAGGCTCCAGTGAGGGAGGATATATATACTGGTAGGGGAATAATAAAGCTTGCTTGCTTGTGCCACCACAAGATCTGAGTGCTGTGTCTTTTTCAATTCTGACGTCCCTCGCAGAGACTTGGACCCAAGGTCGTGCAGGCGCGACACCCAATACTATCTTAAAAGGAGGTGAGTGAAAGTCTGCCATTCGTGGTGTGAGACAATGATTCCCTTTCTGTTCGATTCAACATTAGTACAGGCCGAATGAAAACTGGTTTCCGTTCTTAATCATAAAGGCTATAGGCATGAGAAACAATGAATTACAAGTTCTGGAAAACGAGCTACTCAAAAAGGAGATCCCATTTTATCTGGTATTTTCCATCTCTGTCTTCATTTTCTTGGTTTTATGAAACCAAATTTCATAGCTAAATGGGACCTTGTGAATGTGAGACAAAGTAGGCAAGGTAGACAGGGGATAACCAAGGAAACTGTTGCTGTATTTTTGTGGCTTAGTCTCCTGTTGGGCAGGGTGCCCCTTGTAACCATCCTTGAAGGTGCAATCAGGTTCTTCCTACTACATCAGAAGGCCAGGCCCCAGAGCACTTTCCCAATTGCTACACAGGTGCACTAACAAAGGTGTGCATCCTCAGAAGACCCTGGCTTCATTATAATCTCATTTGTATCGTGGTTTGTCCCTGCTCTTTGGGCTTTTCAAGAGGATCATGAGAATAAGTGTTCTAAAAGAGATCTGGTCCATAATGATTAGGGAGGGGAAGTGGGTTACCAGGAATATGCTACCCAGCTCATAAATATGCATTAAAAATTTCTTAAGAATTCACAAACCATTATCCAGTGTGTTGCTATACCATTTTTGGAGTTTACGGTTTGCTGTGCTCCATAAACTTCTTGCAATGTCTGTGTCTCAACTGCATTCTTTCCTTTGAGAAGACAAGCACTAAGATAAACTTACTCCTTGTAACCGATGTTGAATTGGGTCATTTTAGTAACGGTGTAACTGAGATTGAAGACCAGCCTCTTATTAGCTGTATCACATGTGATGAGTTGAGTTTCTCTTTCTTTAACTAGGACACAGAAAGCAGGTATATCTTAGGGTCATTTTGAAATGAGTCAGTATCTTCCCAGCCCTCAAAATGGAACTTGATACACGGTTAGGTTCCACTATGTTAGATGTCTTTGGGGATAGGATTATTTTTATGCGAGTGGAAGAATGGGAACTGCGACCAGAATTTTGGACTCTCCATCCAGTGCTCTTTTCACAACACAAAACTATGAACCAACATCAAAACTAACACTGATTTTGGGCTTGGGGTTCAAATATAGTTAATCGCCCAGTTAACTACTGATGAAGATATTAAGAAGAATGCATTTGAGAGGGTCTAATGGTCTGCATAGTAACAAATATAAAATCAGTATTTATTGTAAGAATTCTGTTAATGTTTCTAACATAAAAAAGCTTATTAAAAAGACATGTTCTGTATAGCCTCCTGTTTTCTCTAATAAACCCTCTGAGCTTCATTCCACAGCTATGTAAGGTCCCCAGCACAGCGATGCCAGTGCTAAAAGCCAGTCCAAAAAATGTGGAATTGTGTGTGCTGTATAAGGAAACATTTGTGCTCTAATGAAAAGCAAAACACTGTTTAAATGACACCTTTCTTGGTTGTTTGCTTCTAGTCTTTTGTTGTCTTTGAACAATTTTGTGACTTTGCAAGTTGTAGGTGATAAGTAGCAATGCAAATTCATTTATATTTAGACATACACATTCTGTCCCATGAACAATCAAGTGTCCTCCCCCTCCCACTGTGGAAGAGGTGAATTTAATTAGATCTCCGATCATTCCAATATTGAAACATTCAATCTGATATTTTTCATGGACATATGTGTCTGTTCTCTGGTTTCCGAGCTAGCGGAAATATCTCAAACTCACCACGATCCTCTTTCCCCAGTCTCCCAAGTGCTAGGATTACAGTCAAGGCACTTTAATCACCACAATTTATTTCCACTTATTTCTGCTAGAGTTTTAAAATTAGACCCAAAGAAATATCTCATTTGCCTACATTTATTCAGGTATAAGTAATGAATTCTTTCACTAAAATGAAAAGGTTAAGGCCATTCATGTTGACAGGAGGTCTATTAAAATGGATGGCTATGATGGGGTAGATTGTTTTCTCATCAAAGAAGCTGGGCATGACTAACACGATATGGCTAGCAGTTATCCTTCCTACCATTTGATGTTCCTGTGGACAATATCAAGGCAACTCTGTCGGTAACTGAGATCAAGGTTGTTATCTTTGGAGTTGGCTAGGGAGGCCTTGGGTTTGATTATATATGATGACCAACTCATCCCAGTTTACCTTTGGGTTCATTTCTGAAAATTCCCTGTCCTTTTTGCCCATCAGTCTGAGGCAAACTGGGATTGTTGATTGCCTCAGGTTTGAATTACCTAAAGAGCTAATGGCATTGAATACAGTCATGTTAAGGTTTCAAAGGTCTTCATATTATAGACAGGACACAGCCTTCAGAATCTGGCTTGGGATCATATTCAGACCCTGCATTTTCCCAGCTGTGATAGTCAAGGTGGTTGTGAAAATTACTTCATGGAGTCCAGAGATGTTCATACCATATACAATGGTTCAGAGAGACATTTTCCTTCCTCCCCATTGGCAGAGCAAATAACACTGGAGGTGCTGCTGTGAGTTGCATTGCCTAGCCCAACAATATAGATAACAGCAATCACCCAACAAGCAGCCACAGCAACAGCATATACTTTGAAGCATGTGAATTACTTACTGGCTTAAATACTTTATTTGAACTAAGTTAATCCTTTCTCCTTATAGAGTAGATACTGTTTAATCCTCTGTTACAAATGAGGGAACTTAGGCATAGAGGAGTGAAATGAATGGACCAAGGTGTCTTTGCTAATGGATATCAGGGCCAACGTTCTGATCTGGAGATGGGCTGGGTCAAACTGGAGTGGCTTCTATAGGGTTAACAGGCAACTAGAAATGCATGCTGTAGATCCACTAGAAAAAGTCATAGTTCAGAATGTGGGGCAATTTTTACAGAGAAATACCTTCTAGGAAGGCGCGAGAGGAAGCAGAGTAGTAAGGAAGATTGAGCTGGGAAGAGCAGGAAGTGGAGAGCATCAAAATAAAGACAGTGACTGCTGCAGAATGCTGTCTTCCAGGCATTACATGACCATTTCCCTCTTGAACTCTCAGCAGCTGTGCTAACCCACACAGGACCTTCAGAGATTGGGCCCATTAATAATGTGTCATGGAAGGTGGGAAGGGCGCTCCAGACTCACAAGGCCCACCCTAGGGAGAGAGATTTCTTCCATGGTGTTGCCTCTGGTAAGCTGTCCATGCTCCCATAAGCAACTCTAATAAAACTCTTTGGTTCTCTAGAATTCCTTCTTTGGTCTGTCAGTTGTGCCTTACCTGGGGTGATTAGATACTTGTTCCCTTCTCTCCAAGAAAAGTTAACACAATAGTGGCCAGCCATGTCCATAAAATGAATGAAATTAAGGGGGATAAGAGAAAGATAGTGGGTGGGAGATGTGGTTCAACTGATAGAATGCTTGCCAACAGTGGGTTCTATGTCCAGCACCACACCAAGCAGACAGTGATGCAGGCCTGCCTGTAATCCCAGCACTCAGTTGGTGGAGGCAAGAGAATCAGACATTCAAGGTTATATATAGCTATACAGCTAGCTCAAGGGGAGCCTAGGATACATGAGACAATGTTTCAAAAACTAAAAACCAAACACCAAACCAAATACCCCTAATAAAAACAAAAACCTAACAAAAGGAAACAAAACAAAAGGCTAATGATGAGAGGTCTTATGGGGGCGGGGATCTTTTATAAAATGATCTCTTTGGATCAGACTGTATAATATAATTCAAATCTTGTAGCCTTTGTGCCAGAGATGTCCCATGTTTGAGGAGCCTGGGCTATTTCTTAGGGAGTCAGGAGAAACTTCAAGAAAGCTCTTCCTTGCCAGGCATGGTGGCTCATCTTTAATCTCTGCATTCAGGAGGCAGAGACAAGCAGATCATTCTAAGTTCAAGGCCAACGTGGTCTAGATCCCGTTTGAGGCTGGCTACATAGTGACACCCTGCCTCAACAAACAAACAAACAAACAAACAAACAAACAAACAAACAAACAAACACTCTTCCTTATGAAGACCCTACGGTATCTGGCTGGCCCCAGGTATCTGATCTGTTTGTCTTTGGGCAATAGCACAACAAATAGAAAGTATGATAAAGAGCACTTTGATGGGATGTTTGGAAGAGGACCACCTTGGTCCTGAAAATTCAATAACTCAAAGCAGGAGGTGTTGTATTTTTCATTTATATTTTGGAAACTTTGAAGCATTTGCAAAGGCAGAGCCATGTACTGATGCCTCAGGAACCTGTGACCCAGCTTCAACTATTACAGTCATTCAACCATTAGCCTCTTTGCATTATTATTGTTGTTGTTATTATTATTATTTGCTGGAGAATGTTAAATTAAATCTAAGAGGTTATATACTTAACATCTTCTAGTAAACAAAACCTTTAAAATAGTATTTCAAGTATCAGAACCAACAGAATTACTAATCATTCTTAATGTGCTTTATCAATCTGTGTTTAATCTCTCTCAGTTGTCTCAAAAATGTCTTTTTTGTGGTTGGCGCTCAACAAGATCCACATATTTCCTTTGGCTGTTGTGCATCTTAAGTTTCTTTTATTCTATACAAGCATTTCCTATACAGAACGTATCGTAGCATTGCCAAATGGTAGATGAGAGACCACTCGAGAGAAGACAGCTAGTAAATGCAAGGCTCATACATACAGTTACCAACTAATCCCTGAAGATATAACAGAACTGGACATTGGGTTCCAGTAGATGTTCAACTCAGTAGTTCATGGGATTTTATTTCAGAGGAGAAAGGTTGGCAATACTGCAGCTTGCAATCTCAATGTGGATGTTATTGATGGTGGAACAAGTAGATACCACATGTCCTCTGTTGGGAGGAAGTAGAAAGTACAGTGCTCCTTTGACTTCTGCAGATTGACCCTAAGATCCTCCCCCCAGACACTCAAATCCTCAAATGCGCAAGTCCCTTATATAAAATTGTGTATATTTGCAAAGAACCTATACATAGCCTCTTTAAGACATCTCTAGCTCACACGTACACATACCAAATATAATGGAAATACTATATAAATAATGATTATATTTATATTAATATTTTAGGAAATTATATCATAAAATGTCTTTATATGTTCAATACATACACATCTGTTTGAGTATTTTCCACCCACTGGTCACTGACCCGTGGATGGGGAAGCTACTGATATGAGGGATGATAATACATTGCACCACCTATGAGGATGGCTTGCCTCCTCTCAAGAAGTGATGAACTTGCGGGGGTGGGTGGAAAGATGGTTCAGTGGTTAAGGGCACTTGCTGAGAACTGAAGTCGGAATCCTCAGGACCCATGTTAAAAAAGCTGGGCTTGCCTTCACACATGCCTGTAACTGCAGTGATGGGAATGGAGGCAGAGAGAGCTTAGTGACAGAATCTTTCTCAAAGCAGTATTTCACAGAGTGATAGAGCAGGACACCGGACCTTCTCCTCTGTCCTCTGTGCAGTTGCACAGTGTGGGCATCATCATGCACAGGTATATGCTGCACACACACATAAACACACATACAACGAAAGTGTTAAAAATGAGAAAAATCAGACATGGTGGCACATGCTTATAATCCGTGTATTCAGGAGGTTGAAGCAGAAAATCAGCAGTTCAAGGTCATCCTCAACTGCATAGAGAGTTCAAAGCCAGCCAGGGATGTATGAAACTCGGTCTAAAGCAAATGAAAAGAAAAAAGGAACTTGAAGGCATTTTCCCTGTTTAAGAGGAAAGTCAATGGATCTTGAGTCTATTTATTGTACCTCTGACATTTCATTTAGCAAGATGTTTGAATTTTGGAGTTAATCTGCCCCGTCTTGCATTTCCACCATCACCTTCAGAGGAGCCAGCAGCCTCTCTAGGGAACGGGGTCCTGTTGCCTGGAAGCTTGCAGCTGACTGGGAGTGGGCACTCCCCTCAAGGCTGGCGAAGCCTAGCTCCTAGTTGGAGCACGGTCACATGCCATTGCAGATTTGAGCCGACTTCATACCATTGTGGTTGACAGGGGTGAAGGGGGGAAAAAACGCAGGGAAATGGCTCCAGAAGCAGTTCCATCTAAGTCATTCACTTTAAATGTTCCCCAGTTCCATGCTTTCCTTCAGTGATGTCCAGACTTTCAGACAAACTTTGTTAAATAGTGAGCAAAGTTTGATTCAATGTCACGGTGAACTGCTTGGTGGCATATTTGACTACCATTGTAATTGAAACACAAGTTTAAATCAGCATTTGAGGGGACTGGAGAGATGGCTCACAGATCAAGAGCATTGGTTGTTCTTGCAAAAGACCCAGGTTCAAATCCCAACACCCACATGGCAGCTAATAACTATCTGTACCTCCAGTTCCAGGGAATCCAATACCTTCTTCTGTCTTCCACAGGTACTGCATGACACGGGTGCACTTACACACATGCAGGCATAATACTCATACACATATCAAAAAAATAAATAAAAATAAATTTGCATTAGGAAGCTGGTCACAGTGCTTTTCAAAATCAAGAAAAATGGATAGCAACTTGAGACTTGAAATCTGTAATGGTACCATTTGCTTGTCAATGAATAGAGCCTGTGTCCTTGGTCTGCCCCTTCCTGTGGGTTTCGTCTGTTCCATGACTAATTCAACATGCAGACTGAGGGCAATTGTTATTCATCAATAAATATGAACTAATATTTTCCTAATAGAAGATAAGCATTTCTTTGTATTAGTTTTTTTTTGTCTCCAAAGTAGATATATGAATGTTAAAGTGTCAGAATGAAAAGTTTCAAGAAAAGTGGGAGAGAAAAATAGTCTGTGTAATGAGGACCATTTCTGCTTAATATACAAACAGTTGCATTTTCTACATCATCTTTTCTTTTTGAGACAGTATCTCTTTCTAGTCCAAGCTGGACTGGAATTTACTATGTAGACCAGGCTGGCCTTGATTCAGAGAGATCTCCCTGCCTCTGCCTCCCAAGTCCTGGGATAAAAAGGCATGTGCCACCACTCCTGGCACCCTCTACATCAACTTATCTATCTCAGTGTCAGATTCCTGTTAGCCACTGGACTTCTAGAGGTTACAACTCAGTTTGGGTCTTCAGGAGCAACCTATAAGACAGAGTTTATTGGGAATTGTTACTAGGTATGATCGGCATTGAGGTAGGAAGAATGTTCAGGAGAGGAAGGCAGCAAGGATGCAATAGTGGGTGCAGTTCTGTCATGGTTAGTCTTTGTTGTCAACTGGTCTGGATTTACAGTACTGTGGAGATATATCCATGGTTGTGTCTAGGATGGAGTTTCTAGAGGAGTGTGACTGAGGAGGGAAGACCCACTCTGAATACAGGTAGCACCATGCCATGAGCTGGGGACCCCAAATGAATAAAAACTAGACAGTCAGCTGAGCATCAGCACTCATTTCTCTCCCTTGGCTTCTTGACTGCAGATCAATGTGACGAGTCACCTCATACTCATGCCACAGACCTTCTCTGCACTGTAAACCCGAATAGACCATTCCTCCGTATTCTAGTTTTGTTTCTGTTACCATGATAAAATACTCTGGCAACAAGTAACTTAAAAGAGAAAGGAGTTTATTTGGCTTATAATTCCAGGTTAGAGTCCATCATAGATGGACAGTCAAGGCAGGAACTTGAAGCAGGTCATGGCACATTCACAGTCAAAGGCAAATGAGATGAATGCTTGCTTCCTTGCTTGATTGCTTTCATCTAGCTTGGACTTCCCCCATACAGTTCAGGATCTCCTGCCTAGGGAATGGTGCTCACAGTGGGCTACATCAATTAACAAGGCATGCCCCCAGGACAACGTAATGTACATGATCCCTCATTGACTCCCTCTTCCTCGATTGTATCAAGTTGAAAATTAAAGCTAATCATCACACTGCCTTGTTTCTTGTCGGGTATTTAGTCACAGAAACAACAACAAAAAAAAACCACACCAACCAACCAAACCAAACCAACCAACCAATCAACCAATCAATCAAACAAACAATAAAAAATACTCTAGATGTTGAACATTAACTGAGTGCTCTGAGTTTTTTTTTTTTTTTTTTTTTTTTTTTTTTTTTTGAGAAAGAAAACATGGGAAGTATTAAAACCAGTTAACATTTATTTGTGGAAAGTGCTGGAAGACAGGTATAACAGTAGGTCCAAAAATGACCATTTTGGGTACTGGGATCTCATTAGGTTCATAAGCTATATTTATTATGTATGTGTATAAGTGTATTGCCTGCATGTGTGTAAGTGTACCAATGTTGTGCAATGCCTGTGGAAAAGTGGATGTCGGATCCTCTGGAACTGGAGTTAAGACTGTTGTTAGCTACCATGTGGGGGTTGAGAATTGAACCTGGATCCTCTGCAAGAGCAGTCAGTGCTCTTAACCACCGAACCATCTCTCCAGTTCCCACAAGCAATATTTTAATGTAACAGTAGGAGTTGCGATTTTCTTTTTGTCTTTTTGAGACAGAGTCTCCCTGTAACCCTAGCTGGCCTGGAACTCGCTATGTAAACCAAGACAACCCCAGTCTCACAGAGATCTGCCTGCCCTTTCTTCCCAAGTTCTGGGATTAAATGTGTACAGCACCATGTCCAACAAAAGTCATTTTAATATATGTTTTCTTTTTATTATACACCAAAGGCAAGATTTATTAAAATACCAGTTATGTATTCTACATGTACAAGAAAGTAATTTTACCAAGAAATAAAAGACCGAAAATACCACTGCAGGTTTTACAAATATCAATTTGCTTTTAAATTTTTATCTTACTGCTTTTATTTTTAATTTTTGAGATCTGGTTTTGCTATATAGCCTAGGCTCATCTTGAGCTCACTCTGTAGCCCACATTGGCCTTGAACTCCTGATCATCCTGCCTTAGCCTGCAGAGTGCTGGGATTACAGGCATATAGCAACATGCCTGTCCAGCCTCTGGTATTACAGATCTTGATGTTCAAAATCAATTGTTTAAACATCTGAAAGGAGTTCTTAGGAGCCATTGGGATTTAGATTTCCTGAAAGATCATATATCTGGAGTCAAATATACTGGCCAGGCTGTTTTTCTAGACTTTAGGGAGTTTAAAAGGTCTTTTAGGGAGTTTGGCAGTGACTGAGATTGGGCTGCTGTTTTAAATAAAGCATTGTTCTTGACAGCCCATATTTTATATGTTGTAAAGGTATTATTTTGAGTTCATAGCTGTGTGGTTGAGGGATGAAGTCCAATAGACAATAATGGTCTTAGGAAAACTGCAGGTATGTGTCCGGTCCTTCCTGGAACTGGAGTTGAGGGATTGTGGTACACAGATACGAAGAGTGTGAGGTCAGTGGGAAAATGCACACATTCAAGTCCTGGCAGGAAATATTGAAGAGAAAGATTCAAAGGAGTGAAAAAAAAAAAAACCAACCATGAGGTATTAATGTGAAAATAAAACACCCCCCCACAAAAAACACAAAAAACAAAAATTGGAGTCAAGGGGTCAAAGGTAACTCTCATGTTACCGTTGGTAGCAGCTTCCCACTGACAGAAAGCAAGCAATTAGAAAGGGCATCATTTAGATTTAGTCAGGCTAAATAAATCTAAAGAGTTAAACAGGTTCAGCTCAAAATTAGAGAAACAGAGCATGGCTCTGTGTGTGTGTGTGTGTGTGTGTGTGTGTGTGTGTAAGCACGGAACTGGGCTTAAGATGAGCAGGAGCTGACATATATTAAAGAGCCATTATATGCAAAGAGCATTGTTTGAAGGGAAAATCGAATTTATAATCTCTGCTTTTTAGAAGTTTATGTGAAGAGGGCTGCGGCTGCAGCTCAGTGGGAGATGCTTGCTTAGCATGCACAAAGTTCTGGGTTCTATCTTGAGCACTGCAACAAACAAATAAAAGAAGACCATCAAAAAACCTATTAAGATAGAAGTTTATGTGAAGAGACTCTGGATTCTTATTTAAAAGTAAGCTTAGAGCCTACTGATTAGTCGTAACATACTCTCTGATGTTACTATAATGGTGTTGAAAATACCAAACAGAATGATAGCCTTTGGCAATCTGTGACGGGACAATAAATTGCTTTGAAAAAAAGTGGCAATTATTTCAGAGTGAGAGGTAGTTCCAGTTCTTGATACAAACATGGGCCCCTCTGAGGAAAAAAAAAAGACATGGGGGATTCACAGAGCTTACAGAACAAGGAACTTGTAAGGGGTTTCCTGGCTGTGTCTGAGGAATGTGCCCTCACTCCTCCAGACATTAGCCAAGACTGTGACGTTTACTGGCAGGACTGGCAACGAGCCACGTGAGCCAAGTCTCCAGTCATAACTGGAGAGGTGAAGAGTGAAGCTGCCAAAAGCAAGTTCATTCTCTGTCAGGGAAAATAATTCTTCTGTACAGATCTTTCTATGGCTTCACATTTCAGTGTGAAGAAAATACGAACTCCTTCCCGTTGCCTAGGATGTGGTTCCACACTGATGTCACTTCCTGTCATGTGCCTCTCCTCCCTGTGTCCAGGCCACTCTTTTCCTTTCTTATATCTTTCTAAGCTCATAATGATTCCTGTGTGTTTGTGTGTGTTGTATGCACATGTTGGGCATAATGCAGGGTGGGCCTAGCTAGGCCACCTGCCAGGAGGAATGGAGGAATGGCCCTCATGGGTGTGGTGCTCCACACCGGTTGGTTGTGAAGCCAGTTTCTGCCCAGCACCTGGAAAGAACCTGATCCACCTGGGAACAAACTGCGATTGGCTGTAGTCAGGACCCCACCCCATAAGGCTATTGGCTAACAAGACCTATAAGACTCTCTGCTCTTTCTTGAATAAATGAGTTTGCAGCAGACCACCACTGCTGGCTTTCCGCTCAACTCCTGGAGTCAGTGTCTTGATTCCGCGCCTACTCACCCCCTCACCACACGATGGAGACCCTCCAGTCCCCCCTTGGGCTGGCCCTGAGTGCTGGGACCCCAAACATGCACACACATGTGCTCAGGTGCAAGAGCCCCATGTGCACATAGATGTTAGAGGAGGATGCTGTGTATTGTGTTCCATCACTCTCTGCCTTATTCTACTGAGAGAGGGTCTCGGTAGAACTATAGTTAGACTGGCAGCCAGAAAACCCCAGTATTCATTCTGTCTTCACCTCCCACAGTGATAGGATTACAGACCAGTGTGTTGTCACACCTGGCTTTTTAAAAATATTTTTTCCTTTGTTTATTTTTATTTTATGTGTATGAGTATTTTAAGTGCATGCATTGAAGTGCACCATGTACATGCAATGCTCTTGGAGGCCAGAAACGGTATGATAGCTCCCTTGGAACTGGAGTTATGGATGGTTGTTAGCTGCTATGTGGGCAATGGGAGCTGCACCCAGATCCTCTGCAAGAGCATCCAGTTCTCTTAACTGCTGATGAGCCATCTCTCCAGCCCTGGTGCTGGGGATTTGAACTGAGGTCCACAATTTCTGGTACCACAATCCTTCAACCCTAGTTCCAGGGATGACGGGGCACATTCCTGTAGTTTTCCTAAAACCACTATTGTCTGTGCTAGTATAGCAAGTGCTCTTACCAGCTGAACCATCTCCCCAACCCTCAGAATGCTTTCCTTTGCTGTTGCTTTGTCCGAATCTCTCTTTGCACTAGATCTTTACATGGCTAAGGCTGTTTCATCACTTAGATCTCTGCTGAAATGTCACCTCCTTAAAGATGTCTTTTCTGGACATCACATCTGGGGCTGTATTCAGAGCCTCCCAATCTGTCCTGTGTATGCTCATTGCCTGGGGGCTGTGCTGCCTTGCCAACTGGAACTCGGTGGTCCTGGGAGGGGTTGAAACTGTATCTTTTGAATTTATTTCATTCATTATATTCATTGTGCTGTTGCATTACAGAAGATATTTTCGTACACTTAGGTATTATATGTCATTCCTCTTGAAATTCCACCTGTTACTCCCTTCAGTTCCCCTAGACAGTTTCACTGAAGCTCCCATATCATATGTACATATGTGATTTTATGTGTCTATAAAAATATAGAAATCACAAATGGGAGAAAATGTGATATTTGCCTGTCTGATACTGGCTTTCATTCACATACATGAACACATAAACACACAGCTACCACAATGAGTGCTCTGAATACAAAAGTGAACAAGGACAGAGCATCACATTTGCAGAACCTGGAATCTTGTTGGGAACGGGTGGTTCATGTTGTAATCCCAGCACTGGAGAGGCAGAGACAGACAGATTCGTGAGACTCGCTGGCCAGTCAGCCTTCCCTGCTTGTCAAGACCAGTGGAGACCTTGTCTCAGAAACAAAAGAGGCACATGATGCCTGAGGAATGACACTGGAAGTTGATTTATACTGTTTAGTGAGTGACGTTATTAAAAATTTGTTGATTCATTCATCTCTTCAGTCTTGCTTACTGATTGTTTCAGTGACTGCTTCTGTATACAGCAGGAACTAAAATATAGTAATAGTACAGTATGATTAGGGTGTGGGTGTAGGAATTGCTAGGTGTTTTTCCAAACAGATAAGAAATTTGTACTAAAATGTAAGTCTTGTCACTAAACACAAGATTAAGCTAAGACGAATTGTTTTTTTCATAGGAAGACATTCTTGATTGGAGGAAGCAATGCATTGCTTCTGGCACAGGCTCCTTGTCTATTCCTGTAATAGTAATGGCATATGAGTAGCAGTAACCTAGAAAACGGAAAGCTTAGTAAGATTTTCCTACCCTAGAAAATTTGTATTCAAGAAAGAGAAATGCACATCTAAAGACATAATTATAAAACTTCATATAAAGTACTGTAACAAAGAACTGTGGGAAGGAGCCAAGCATTGTTGGAGAGTTAGAGAGTCGTAGGAAAGAATGATCATTATGGGAAAATGAAGGTATTATAGGAGGAAGTGGAGAGCTGTGAGGCAAACATGATGGGAAAGAATGTCAGGAGAGAACGAGAATTGTGGGAAAAGGAAAGTGCAGGGTTGTGGGAGCCTCATGAAATTTTGGGAATGTTGATAGGAAAGTGTGGAATTATGGGAGAGAATGGAAGATTGTTGGAATTATCTAGAAATGTGTGGAAGATAAGGAATTATGGGAGAAAATGGCAATTATGAGAAAAATGGAGGATTGTGAGACCTGTGTAGAATTCTGGGAACGAAGACCAATAGGACTGTGGGGGAAAGTGGGGATTGTGGGAGGAAAGGAGAATTACAAGAGTCACATGGAGTAGTGGAGAAGTGAAGGAATTGTGGTATAGGAACTTTTGTGAGAAAATGAGTTGTGGAGGAAACATGAAATTACAGGAAAAAAATAGAGGACCGTGGGAAAGGATGGGAATTGTGGGAGAACACTGGCGACTGTGGGAGAACGCTGGAGACAGACTGTGGGAGAACACTAGAGACTGTGGGAGAACATTGGAGACTGTGGGAGAACACTGGAGATTGTGGGAGAACATTGGAGACTGTGGGAGATACCTGGAGTTGTGAAGACAAATTGTGAGAGATCTAAAGAACTATGGAAAAGAGAATTCTAGAAAAGAACAGAAGATTGTGGATGGAGCATGGAATCTTGGGAAAGAAGACTTGTGAGAGATAATGGAGAACTGGGGGAATGAAAGGAAGTTGTGACTGGGAATGGTGGGTTGTGGAAGCCTCATAGGATTGTGGGTTGGGCAGGGAGGTGTAGAAGAGAAGGAGAATTATGGGAAATGATGTAGAAATGTTCTAGGAGGAGAGAGGAATAGGGAGAATCCATAAATTTGGGGACAGAATAAAACACTGTAGAAAAAAATGGTGAATTGTAAGAGAAACAGAATTATGGATACTGTCAGAAATACAAAGGTCACATTGATTTAAAAAAGATAAGAAACTGTAGTTTTGGAAAGTTGATTCATTTTCCCAAGAACTATTATAAATTCAGTTTGTAAAACTAAGGGAGTTGCGATGTATTTTTTTTTCTGCTAATCTCTGGGTCCAGACAGCAGCAGTTCACAATATATTACGAAGTATTGGTAACTTCATAGGCATTCCTTCTCCAGTGCTAGTTCCAAGATCTAAAATTACTATTCCAGACCACCTCCATTTTCTCTCCATGTGAGCTTTCACGTGCAGAAAGTTGGATACCGTGGCTCAGTGGCTCTTCCGTTTGTCAGGCTTCTGAACTTTCCTTCCCTTAGGAGCCTAGAAATAAGATCTACCTTAGGCAATTAATTGTGAGATACTCATTTTCATATCTTTTGTTTTTTTGCCAGTCAGTGCAGAAAGAAAAGAAAAAATGTGATTTTCTGAGTGAGATTTTCCCTCTTTGGTCCTTTATTTTCTATGTAGTGCCAGGAACTCTTCTCCTCTGTTAGGAAATGGCCCATTTATCATTTTCTGGAATAGGTGTGATGAGAACGCTAGTTGCATTTTGGGAGTATAATTAGAAATCACTGGCTTTAAAATGAGGGATGAAAATATTTGCTCATCCCTAGCCAAGAGCTGAAGGCTTCATGTTGCTGCATTTATACACAGCTCCCTTAGTCTTTCATTTCATTAGTGCTCATAATTATAACCAGCGAGATCGCTTAGATGTACTGCAGTACTTTTTCACCCTTTGGTCTGTAATACTTTCCATCTGTTCCTTATTCTACCTCTTTCCACTTTCTCCTTAAAAAGTCATCATCTCTGAAAGGAATTTGGGAATGTTTCACTTTTTAAATGGAAAAAAAAACCCATTGTAATGTTGCACATCATTACTTTTTTCTTTCTGGTATTTTTTCTACCTATACATACATGATCTATCTTTAACTGAAAGCTGATAATCTTTGGATAAAAAGTTTATTCATTTAAAAACTTTTCCCAGCATCTAAAGAAAGGCAGAAAGTATAAACTAAGTTCTATTAGAGTCCATGTTATTGGCTACAGAAAGGCATTAGAAAGAAATGATGAAAAGTCCACGTGGAGGTGGAGTGGATTAAACTGACACTTTCTAGTTGTTCTTTTCAGTACTGGCTCTCACACACACCAGGCAAGAGCTCTATCTACCACTGAATTACATCCTTCACATAGCTTGGAGCAGGCTCCGAGTAGCATTCAATCAAGTGGGGAAAGCTAGATATGTACATAATCAAAGGATAGTCACATTCATATTGTTTGATTGCTTATCTTGAGTTAATCTATTTTTTGTTGCTTAAAAACTTGAAAAAATTTACATACTTAGTATGAAATTAAAAGTTTCAAAGTGAATATAACAAAAGTCATTGTGCTGGGTATGAGAAACCTCCCTTCAAGTTGTTGGTAGAGTAGTCTAAGAGACTCCCAAAATAACACAGGGTATTGACACAACTCTTGATTACCTCCCAGAACTTGAAGGTAAGACCAAGTAAGACAGGACATACTTTGGACACAGGACTTGGAGAAATGGAGCTAGCACTGATCTGGAAGCCTCCTCCCTGAAGACTAGCTCTCATGTTTCTAGAGGATACTATGGAAACTGCTAAAGAAGAAAATCAATCCATGGTCCAACTAAGCTGTAAAGCCTAATAACCACACAATTGGCACAGCAAACCATCTCTATTAGTGCAGTAGTGGCACTTTTATCTGGGAGTAATCAACAGCTATCTAATTGTTCTTAAAGCACACTCAATGGGAGGGAACTCATGTGTGGTACTGTAAACATAGCTAAATACACATGGCTGAAGAGGTCATAGATCTCAGACGAAACCCTACATCTGTCACATCTCTAGACAAATGTAATTTCTTACTGTGTGCTAAATATGGATCCTTATATTGACAGATGAGTATACCTGTCACCACTCATCAAACAAGCTTCCTGTTTTGCAACAAATGGAGACTATTATACAGTTCTACAACTGGTTAAACACAGAATAAGTGTGTCTGTGAGATGCCCAGCCCTAAGTGACACATCTACAATGGAACCTGTACATCTAAGACTCACAGAATATAGTGAACAGGGTTAGAAAGACTACTAGTGCATCTCACAACTCTCACCAGTGAAACTTCCTCATCCAACAGAGGGAGATTAACATAGAAGGCCACAACTGGCCAAAGTGTAGTAAATAAGAGACTGTAGAGTGTGTCTCTGAATAGGACTGAGAGCTGAAATATGATCTATATTTGTGAGTGTAAAGAAGATAAGTGGGAAGAACGGGTGCTGAGGATATGATTTAGTCAGTAAGGTGCTTGCCTTGGAAACATGAAGACCTCAGTTTGAACCCCACAACCCATGTAAAACTGTTGGGCTTAGTGGTACATACTTGTAATCTCAGTGTTGGGGAACTGAAGACAGGAGGATCCCTTGGACTTGATGACTAGCCAGTATAGACTAGTTGTTGAGTTCCAGGCCAATGAGAGACCCTGTCTCAAATGAGGTGCAAAGCCTTTCTCAGGATGACACCTAAGGTCATCCACATGCACACACACATGTGCACTCACACACATGAACATACACATATACATGAACATATACAGATAAAATAAATAACAGACAGGGGCTATATTTGAATGAGAGGTATTTGGATAATTACTGAGTCAGTGACTTCTGTGCCAAGAAAGAAGAACTTTTTGAGTTATTTCCAATCTGTATGTGGCTTTAGTTTACCCTCAAATTTTGCAAATATGGGTCTTCTTAACAACTCTAGTGCATCTAAGAAAGCAAGCCTGAGATGTCTTCTAGTTATGCAGTTTTGAGACAGTCAAAAGCCATGCTTAAGTTAACAAGGAGTAGATAGCCATCAGTATTTTCCAGACCAAAGTGTGAAAGAGAGAATTTTCTGGAAATTCTTAAATGTGTGCAGTAACAATTAGGGAGAGTAGAATCTAAGTCTTTTACTTTCTGGCTGAAATATGCTTTCGTTAAATGCTCAAAAATTGTAACTAAAGATTAAACCATTCTAATAGATAACGTGATTGGAAAATTTAATATCTAACTTGATATTTATATACATGTAAAATTATCAAGATAAAACTGATGACAACACTAACTAGAAACTGGTTAAGTGAATTTGTGACAAGGCATATTGAATTAGTTTTTTTGTGCTTTTTTAATTTTTAAATTTTTTATTGAATCATTGTGTGTCTTATACAGAACATCTCAATCAATCTTAATCATCTTTATATTCATTTCCCAACGAGAGTTGATGAAGCTCCCACATGCAACAAAGGACCAGTAACACCAAAGGTCACAAATGGCTACATTATGGAGATTAGGAATCTGCAGTGTGTGGGTCCCTGGACAGGACTCTTATATTAAGTCTCACTCACCCAGGGCTCAGGGACCATTGTGGAACAGGAGGTGGAAAGATTGTAAGAGCTAGTAAAGAGGAGGATGACCATATGAAAACAGAATCTTACAAGCTCCCAGGACCCTGCTCATATGAATCTGTAGCAATCAGTTCAGCACGATCAAGATCCAGACAAAAACCCATCATGGCACTGGGGGAATTGGTAGCAGACCCCAACCTTTGCTTAAGAAATATTGGCAACTGATTACTGTTGGGTGAGGATGAGCTAGTCTTCCTAAAGTGAGGGACTATGGATAGGCTGACTAGGCCTCAATGAGTGAACCTGCGCTGAGGACACTTGGGGACACTAACCTGACATAATAGACCTAAGTCTTTTTTTTAAAAGATAGCTTCTCATTATGCAGCCCCAGCTGACCTGGTACTTCCTACATAGTTCAGCCTGGCCTCAAATTTACAGTAATCGTCCTGTCTTAGGCTCCTGAGTGCTGGAATTACAGGCATATGCCTCCACACTTAGCAGAATCTGTTACAGGCTTCACACTCCATAAACAGAAATAACTGAGGAAAAGACTAAAGTGTGTTTGTCATTGACACAGACAAGTCATCTGAATACAAGATACTTACTTCCTCATGAGGCTGGTACTAAATATAGGCAGCATGGGACAAGTAATAAGTGCCCAAAGTTTATAACCAGGCCAGTAAATAGAAGCAAGTTTTGGAGACAGCTGTGCGTTAGGTTTGGTCTGCCACAATGGTGTGAAAGGTGCAAGGATTGTACTAGGAGGAATACATGTAGGGGAGAAATGCAACAGACCTCAATGAACTATGACCTGTGTGCAGAAGAGAGAGGAAGAAGGTTGGTTATAGCATCACAGATGCTATTCAGACTAAAGGTTGACAGAGAGGCCTGGAAGGCTTGGAGTCAGAATACACCATTAGATGAAAGTCATTTCTCGTAGCAATGGTATATATTTGCTTTTTTGTTGCTGTGATAGAAATACTGAACAAGGGAACTTATAAAAGGAAGAGTTTATTTAGCTTACAGTTCCAAAGGGGCAAGAGTCCATTGTGGCACAGAGGCGTGGCAGCAGAGGAGGCTAGAGTAGAACTAGAAGCTAAGCACTCACATTTTCAAGCAGGCACAGGAAGCAGAGAGTACCTGGAGATCTAGCAAGGCTTAAGAACTCTCTAAGCCCACCCACAGTGACGTCCTTCCTCCAGCATGGCCTCACCTTCTAAGATCTCCTAGAACAGCCCACCAATTGAGGACAAAATATTCAAATACTTAGAGCCTATGGGGGACATTCTCATTCAAACCACCACAAATGGGTTCCTTATTACGCACCCCCCCAACTCAGTAAGCAACAGGCAAGGTGGCCTGGGTGCAAATTCTGTGATGGATTCCAGAGACTGCTGTGGGGTCCCTTGGTTGCTCTTGTTCTGTGAGGTACAACCAAATGATGGTCATAAGTTGGGACAGATAATTATCTTAGACCTTCCTGTTTAGGAATCACCCATTTCCATCTGATGTCAGCTTGGTAACTGATGTCCAAATCAGTTCATCTTGAGGCTGGGGAGATGGCTTAATTGGTAAAGTACTTGCTGCACAAGTATAAAAAAATGAGTTTGGATTCCTAGCACCTACATAAAAAGCTGGGCATGCCTATAATACTGATGCTAGGAAGATCGACATAGGAGATCCCTGGAGCTTGATGGCCAGCCAGTCTAGCTGAATCAGTCAGTGACTTCCAGGTTAAGTGAGAAACAATGTCTCTAAAAATAAGGTGAATATTTTGTATGGTCTAGAACATGATCTACAATAGCCATAATTTATTTTGAATGAGTGATCTTTTGAGAGAAAGAGAAAGAGAGAGGAGTGAGGAGAGGAGAGAGAGAGAGACATCATTAAATTGGGTGCTCACAACATTTAGCAGAAAGCAATCGACATTTAGCAGAAAGCAATCGAGGAAGCCCCTTTATGGCAGCCAACTGGAGTTCCCAACTGAGAGAGTCCAGGGCATAGCAGAGTGTCCCCTCAGGTGAAGCTTCCAGGTAAATGAATAAATAGCAACAGATAGAGATGACACCATTAAATCAGGTGATCACAATATCCAACAGAAACAGACTGGGGAAGTTGAGGTAGACAGATGAACAGCTTTCTCTCCATCATGAGCTTCCAACATGGCTGAACTATGTTTTTCATCTTATATTTCCTACTGTTGATACTTTTGCATCATGGGATAAATACTAGTAATATGGGTTGGATTTACCAGCCCAACTGTATTAACTCTTTCATATTTTGGGTAGCTGGGAATGTTAGATCTCTACCCAGGTCAGAGATTTCATCTTCTTGACCTGAAGACACTAGCTGTCCCTTAATGGACATTTCCCGTTGCTGTTTCATTCCTTTCTTATCCACAGTTAGGGAGGGCCAACTTATACCCAGAGCTTGGGGAGCACTTTGAAATAAACAGGCTTGGGTCTTAAATGAAAGTGGGGCGTGGGGTGGGAGGTGGCCAATCCCACTTTTAGACCTAGCTTTTCAGTTCAAGCAGCACATGACAATTTACCAGTATAATGTACATTATAGTAGAGAGTGATTGAAGACACCCAACATCAACCTATAGCTTTCACAAGCATGTGCACATGCTTGTGTGCACACACCCACCCACATACACGTATGCATCCTAACCCGTGAAAACACACACATAATCACACATATGCATCCTAACCTGTGAATACACACATACACACACACACACACATACACACATACACACCAGTACATCTCCAATCTTGTCTTCTTTGTATTCAGGCACTAAGGATGGAACCCAGGGCATAGCAGGTAAGTGTTCTAGCACTGAACTACACTACCAACTACATCCCTGTCTTGAGTAGTTGCTTACTTTTTTAGAAAGTGGCACTCAGTGCATTCTTTGAAGGTGGATTTCATTATTCTGAGCTAATTTCTCTTCTTATTATGGCACTGTTAGTAAAGCAACCCTCTAAAGTTGTTAAAAGAATTAAATAGTGAACTTTAGTGATTAAAATCAAATTTCTGGTGCTGGGAAGAGACAGACGCGGTTAACAAATACTTCACAATGTGAGTTCTGTTAAGGCAGGCATCTCTGTGTAGCAGGATAGTAGAGCGGAGAATGAGGCATTCAGATGAGCAGATGAAAGAAGCCAGTTGGCAGAGAGAAAGAGTGCAGACCCCTCCCCACCAATGTTAACATTTCATAGAAGGAGCGTGGCAGAAGACGCAGCAGTGCCACGGTCAGGGGAGACTGACAAACTCGATGTCGTATATAACAGTTCACAACCCTCACGGCCCGGGCCAGTCGACACTCTGCTGCTTTTCTCAGCTGTGTCGCTGCTGTTCTGTGACACTCTTCCTGGGAGATGAGGGGGAAGTAATGCCAATGAGATTTACTGGGGCTACTTACAAGAATATGGATGAGGGGTTATTTGCAGGGGCAGAAATGACTCAAAGACAGTTACGTCACCAAATCCCACTGCAGCACGGGTGAAGCACATGAAAGCTGGAATTCTGGAGGTCACTGCACAGCTTGCAGGTAGCTGGTAGGTTGGAGAGCATCTTTTCCAGGCAGCTCAGCTAGTCGGAGCCTCTTCTAGGCAACTCAACTTGACTGGGCTTACATTTGTTTGGGGAGGGAGGTGACTAGAGAATTCTGTGAGTATCACGAATTTCCTATTTATTTCCCCTTTGAATACCCTGTTGTTTACCTCCCTTTTAACGAACTGCATCTTAATGAATTTCCCCCTATGCTGTAATATCTTTTTTAAACTGAATTTTTGTGATTTTCATACAATATCGTTTGACGGTACTTAGAGCCCATGCCCCATCCTTACCTCCTCGTACTGTCTCCCAATTTAATGAGTCTAATTTGTGTCTCCAAATATCCCTCAATATGGGTCCATCCTCTGGAACCTGGTTAGCCTACCATGCTTGAAAGACACTGTCTCTGCCTTACCAGTAGCCATTAGTTAGTACAGTTTTCTTAGGTTGAGTTGGGGATCCTTACCCACGTCCTCATGTCTATGCTTGGATTTTGTCAGGTTTGAGCTTGTATAGGTGTTGTACATGCTGTCACTTTTGCTGTGAGTTCATATGAGTAACTGACCAGCTGTCTGGAAAATTTTGTTTCCTTGTGGTCACCCATAAGGTGTAATATTTCAGAGGAAATTGATGTGTAACAGGCCTTTCTTAGAGGTACTTGCTTTTCTTCTTTTCCTACTGTGTTTCTGTGTGTGGTACATGGATGTACATACGTGTGTGTAGGTGTATATACCCACAGATTGGCGCCAGATGTCACAGACGCCAGAGATTGATGTCAGGCGTCTTCTTCTACCACTCTCCACTGTACTTTTGAGGCAGGGTCTCTCACTGAACCTGAACTTCACTAGTTTGGCTAAACTAACTGTCCAGAAAGTGTCAGAGATCCTCCTGTCTCTCTTTTTCCAGCACTGGGATTGCAAGCAGGTATGTACTAATATGCCCAGCATTCTCCATTGGATCTGCAGATCCAAGCTCAGGTCCTCAAACTTGTACAGCAAGCACGTTAGCCACTGTGTCATCTCCCCAGACTCAGGAAGTGCTCTCTTTCTTAACAAAGTACCTCGGCTTCTACCACTATCCTCATGTCCCTGATTCAGTTCCTTGTTCTGAGATACAATTGGGGCATTCCAGTGGGCAACCTCTGGATGCTGAAATTGACCTGTAATATTTGGGTTTGTAAAAATGGCTTAAGTATGGCAAGGTGTGGTGGTGCAGTGACAAACTAATGATGAATGGTGAAAGTGGATTCCTGACTAAGGGTGAAAACGTGTATGCAAACAACAGCAGACCCAGTGCTAAGTGAAGAGTCTTCAACTCTGCTCAGTCTCCTAAGGGAGCCCACTCAGAGGCTGAGAACTTGGGTAGAGATGCCCTGCTTCCACAAAATCATGCCTAATTCTTCTGAATGGGAGAGTTGTGTTTACATACGCTCGGCCTAGAGTTTGTCTACGGTTTCATGGTTTATTCTTTTCATTTGTATGAAAAGTAGAGATTAGAAACTCAAGTGCATTCAAGAGGATGGACAACAATGTCCCCCTGTGAAATGAAACCCGGGAGATACGGGACTGTCTCTTGCATGTGGGCTGCCTCGCTTGGCCCCATCTAGCTCCCTTATATCTGTAACAGGGAAACTTAGAAGCCCTTTATAAAAACCATGGGAGCTTCTCACCTCTCAGCATGCCCTCCAAAGTTTCAATAACATAGGGTTAGCCTGCTTTCCATATCCTAAGCCACTTTGGAAGAATTTAAAACTGTAACAACAAAGAAAGGCTTCTGGAATTTATGCTTCTGCACTTAGTCATTTAAAATTATTTAAAAAACCCTTTGGGTTTATTTAACATTTAACAGCATGTTTAAATAGATAAAACACAAGAAGTACAAAGAGATATACCACAGAAAATACATAGAAAATATTCCATCCCCCTCCAGTGAAAATATGGAACTTTACCCAGCCTGTATTCCAGTAGTCTGGAATGTAGATGTCCCATCCTTCTGTGTGCCAGGAACTTGCTTAACAGGAAGAACTTCCTTTCCTCACATGACTTTGATAAGACTAGAACAATGCCAAACACACTCTCTAGATCCCCATTCTTAGCCTCAAAAATGAACAAATCAACTCCTGTCTCACTGGTCAAATTAGGCCAAAATACTTTTCTACCCCAAGGTCCTGGAACTTCAACCTGATAACAGGCAATGGAACTGCTGAAAGTCCCAGGTTCTTGTATCTCCAAACAATGACTGGCAGAGACAAGTGGACAGCAACAGGAAAAGGATAGCAGAGAAAGGAGTGAACTTGTGCATGAAGCAGAGCTGGAGCCAGGTCTAAGCGCCTCAGGGGATGGAGCTGTGGCCCTGAGACCTTTTATGAGTTATTTGCATGTTTGGCATTCTTTTTGTAAGTGCTATCTTTGATATATGCAGCCAGCTGTGAGGAGAGTTCCCAGTCTTTCTAACCTGTTGACTTTCTATCCTGTTGGCTTCTTTCATATGTCAGTCTTGATGTCTCTCTCTTCATGCTCTACCATCCTGTCACAAAATGACCCTCAGCCACTTTTGTGAACAGGGTCTACTAGTAGATAACTTAGTGAACTCTCTTTGGCTGGGGAGTTTCTCCATTAGTATTATAAGATAAGAATGCCATTCATCGGGTCTACACAGTGAGTTCCAGGCCAGCTGGGGTTATAGGGAGACCCTGTCTCAAAAAGACAAAAATCGTACCATTCCTATCATGACTATTATCATATCAGTCAGTATATGAATATATGAGGACATATATATTCATATATGAATATGAATTTTGTTCAAACAAATTCAGTAAGCACCAAAACTGTCTTATATGTCAGAATTTTCAGACACCAAAGTTACATCAATACGATATATTTCCACTAATGGCATTTCAAGCAGAGCTTAAAAGCATAGAAGAAAGTTCTCCACCTTCAGGGTTTCTCAGAAGATCAGGGCTTAAAGAAACAGATGGGATTTGGATTTGGATTTGGATTTGACTAATCCCATGTTTTAGGTTCCTCCGGAGACACATGGGGGAGGCAGAGGAAGGAGGCTGCACATTATAAATGTCCCTTTCTTTGTGGCTCTACTTTGATCAGTAGCCATATCTTTCATATTGAAGTGAACTGACTGTCACACCATGAGGCTGATTAACTGCAAGGACAGAGTGGTGCTCCAGCTGTGCTCACTGGGGAGTGTAATTGGAATTCATTCTTTCTGAAAAATTATTTTGAGAAGAGTATTTAGAGAGCTTGCCCAAGCAATACATGGACCATTCATTGCTCTAAGGTTAGAATTTCTTAAAGGACTTCTGCATCAGAACCATCTGGTGACGGAGGTAAGAATATGTGTATCATTTCCATAGCTAAGAGACATTGCATATTTGGTTGAGAGTGATGTCTAGATGGTGAACTTGGAGAAAACTCCTCAGGAGGCTCTTACGCCTACACCTGGCTATACTCTTGCCAAAATCTCCAGTCTTTGTGAAGTTCCCCGCTAACTCATGTTGAGGGCTCTACCACAGGTTTGTTGCTAATACAAAGGGGGACAAATATCAAATATCGGGGAAGGAGTGGCAGTGGGGAGGGAGTCATTTGAAAGAGTTCTGTTCATCGAAACAAGCTCCCATATATGCCTGCCTACACTGAGAACCACATCTCTGCCATTTATCCTCAGACTAAACAAAGTTGTCAGCAATCTGCTTAACTGCACAAAGACACATTGATCATTAAGCCTTTGCCTATGAATTACTTTTGGAAATGTTGAGAGTTGTACATCTCCATTGTCTTTATGAGAAGAACAAACATGTCAAACTTGTCTATAATTCCCAGGTCATTGATGAGGCCCTTGTTTGTCACTTTCGCGCTGTCCTTTTTGCTACAACTTGGAAGGAACAGAGCTTCATAAGAATTCAGCGTGCCTACGGACGCTGAATATAATAGCCTATGCGCCTCTGTGATGGTTATGCGAAAGCTCAGAATCAAATTTGTGGTTGTAATTTGTTTACCAAGCAGTTCACTTGTGACTGCTTCATACTTTTCTTCTATTTTCCTTTGCCCAATTTCCTCTCTTACTACTTTCCCCTTTTGTTTTTCTAAAAAGAAAGAGATGTTTCTTTTGTTTCACAGTTTGATGGGGCACAGTTCATCATGGTAGGGATGACTGTAGCTGTGGCAGCACTAGTATGAGATGGGACGGAGGGAGGGAAGCTGGGAGAGAGAGAGATCACGCTTAAAATAACCTTCTCTCTATATTTAAATGGTCCTTTACTGGACACATTAAAAAGAACCTCTCAGCAGTTGGTCCACTTTTATATGCTATATAAAAAGTACAAGACCCATTCAAACTCAAGTTGACAAAAGCCAGCATGGGACTGGGGAAATGGGCAGCAGGCCCTGACCTTAGCTGAGGAACTGTTGGTAGCTGATGACTTCTGTGTGAGAGAGTCTTTGGATAGGGTGACTAGACCGCAGTGAATGAACTTGCTCCCAGGGACATTTGGGTATGTTAATTTGACTCAGTAGGCCTTAACAGATGCGATAGAAAGCAAGAAATCCGGTGGGATGGGCTATGGGGGAGTCTGGATGGGAGAGCGAGTATAAAGATGATTAAGATATTTTGTATGAAATTCAAAAAATTCAACAAAATATATGTTAAAAATTTCACCAGAGTCTCCCCCCACCCCAAAGTACACATTAGTTCTGTTGGTAGTGACTAATGTATTTTCAACAACAGATAATTTTAAAAAATCTTTAATTTATCTTAAATTGATTAGTGAAAGACAGTCTGGTATAAACACACAAAATGACTGGTGTTTTCTGAAAGTCCAGATGAAATATTTGGTGATTTAAAAAGAATAAGGTGAGTGCCAGTGGGACGTAATAGGTGCTTCCTTGAGTTGGTGGTATTTCTGCATAGTTTTCACTTAGAATCTCTGAAAAAGAGGATCACTCGAGGAAACAACCATATTGATGCTCCTTAAGTTCAAAGTAACTCGGGTCTGTTTCCTCAGCTGTATTCAAACTGATGATCCTTTTAGAGATTCAGGGCTCTTAGTAATAGATTCATCATCATCTCTAGCATCTCTTTAATATTAGTGGGGACCTCAGAAACAAACAAACAAAAAAGATGTTTAGCTTTGACATACACATATACATACACATATATGGAATTGTATTTTTTGGAGACAGGGTCTTACTACATAGCTCGGGCTGATCTGGAACTTGCTATGTAGACTGGCCTCGAACTCACAGAGATCCACCTGCCTCTGTCTCTAAAGTGCTGAGATTACAGGCATGTTGCACAATGGCAGGTGAACAGTATTTTAAGAAGCATTCTTCTCTGCTCTTCCTTTCTATGGACTGTGTCTTGAGTATGGTGAATTTGCTGTACACATTTTCTGTTAGAAAAAAATCAGAGAATAACCATTCTAAGAATATCTGCTTTTAATCTGGTCTTATTACTTTTTTCCACTGCAGTAAGAGCCTTTATAGTATTCTATAAGATGAGGCCCCAATTTCCTCAGCCTATAAAATATCTAGAAGTTTTCAAATCTGCCTTCAAAATGTTAGAAACCAAAGCTTCTGAGACCCAAAGGAGTGGTGTGGGTCTCACATATGGGAAGGTTGTTAAAATCCCAGAAACTCCAGAAATCCTGCTTTGGTTTGTGTGAATTGTGTCCCTGTGGCTACAGGCCATGAGAGGCTGGTTAAAGGCTGCTGAGCCCCAGGGAGCTGTAACTAACAGAATGTGAAGATGATGAATTTGCATGACAATTTAATCAGTGGAATCCCTTTTCATTCCCCATAAAGCAGAACACTGGCCTTCATGGGCAAGACCCCCTGGCAGTGTCTGAAAAGATAAGAAAAGAGAAGGCTCTAGGGATGTACTGAGTGGAGAGCAAAGAATACAGATTGTCTTTTCCTCTCAGACCAGTGCTGTCCAGTAGAACTTTCTGCGAGAATGGATATGTTCTTTATCTGTGCGATCCACTATGGTGGCCACCAGCCCATGTGGCTGTGGAGGTCTTGACATGTGACTAGTACCATGGAAGAACTGAATATTTTATTGTGATTGATTTAAATTTGGATTGTCATGAGAGGGTGGTGGCTACTGCCTTAGATAATTTCATGAGGTCAATAGAGTCTGATTTGGTTCACAGATATGCAGATGCCACACCTCTTTAGGGTATGTATTTTTAAGCTATTTTCTACGTGGCTAATGCTGTGGTTCCTGGAGATGTGCAGTCTCTCAACATTAAGTATGCCGACTCTCTAGCTTGTTCATTTCTGTCATTCTTGCTGTTGGTCCTTCTCAGCAAACCGGCTTGTTAGCTTTCTTTTCGCTCTCCTTCTTACATAGGAAACCAGAAAACAGAGCTGTCTGCTAGTGCTTTATCCATTCTCCCCGCTTCCCCTCAACTCCAAGATGAGAGTTCATCCCCTGGGGAGGGATTGCTGAGCCAGAGCTCTCCGGCAGTGAGAGCTGGGGAAGTATGCCTTAACAGCTACCTTCTCCAAAGTGCCAGGTGAATTTAAATGACTTACAGCTGGGGAATCTAGGTCGCCAGCAAAGCGAGGTCCTGGCCACTGAAGCTCCTTTGATTCTGACTCCAGCCAGGGACATGACATTATTGAAAATGAAATAAAGGCATTTCAGCTGGAGTTTGCTCAATAATTCACTTTAGTGGCTTGCAAGTGGTATCTTTACTGGTCTTGGGCCTACTTACGAACTTGGCTCAGGATACAAGCTGTGGCAAACCATCCTGACCACATTTTGCAGCCCTAGTTCAGGTCACAATATGAACTACAAATCACAAAATCAGATGGTAGCTGATGAAATCTAGAACTCTTCTGTTTGAAAAGGAGCCTGTGTGTATCTACTTAATAAAAGGATTCATTAAGGGACGAGGATATAACTCAGTTGTGGAGTGCTTGACAGGTACACAGGAAGTCTTCTGTTCCATCCCCAGCACTGGAAGTCAGAGACACAAAAAAGGAAAAAAGTTTTAAAATAAAGTCCCTTCTAATATTGAAGGACCACTGCGTGTACACTGCATCTTTCTAAAGAAAATTTATACATTTTAGTCATAGACTATTTTAAATTCAATTTAAGGAAAATAGGTCTCCAACTCTACAGTATCTTGGTCCTAAGAGCTCTTACTGAACAATCATGAGGACCAGAGTTCAGATACCAGTACCCACATAACAAGCAGAAAGTCCTGCTCACATCTGTGACTCCAGCTTTAAGGGATTTGACATCTTCTTTTGTCCTCTGACATGCCCACCAGCCCACCAGACCTTAAGTGTCTGTTAGGAGCAAAAGGCTATAAGGGCCAGTTTATGTTTAGGCAGCATGGCACCAATATGGATATCTGACACATATCAGCGAAAACATAGATGACACTGGACATCCAGTGGGCAATGAGTCAACAAATCTGGCAGTACTGACACCAGATGTCCAGGGAAGCCCAAAGTCAACAGTGATGTAATCTATTGTGTAACTAAGGCAGAGTGCCACTTTTGTGTGGCACTGTATAAATTCTGTATAAATATAGCCTTGAGGTCACGGGTCTCAGCCTTTGTGCCGTTGCCTATGTCTGAACCTTTGTCAGTATCTCTCTCTCTCTCTCTTTCTCTCTCTCTCTCTCCACTTCTGTATGTGGGTATAGGCCTGCATGCCTACATCCATGTGTCCTGTGTGCCAGTCTATGTGTGTACCTGTGCTGACTTGTGTGTCCTGTGTGTGTGTCAACATCTGCCTAGTTACCTGCCACCTGCTTGATGTCCTTTGCCTGTACTGAAGAAAGTATGCTTTACTTGACCATGGGTCCTCACATCGTCTTCAATCTCAAAGCCTTCTTTCCTGGTTTCAGAGTTTGGAACTCATTTACTTGCTGTCCTGTGGAAGAGATCTAAAAAGGGCTCAAATCGATTGTGGCAGTACTCATCAGAGAGTGCATGAGATACTGGGGTTGTAGTGTTAGGGACTAAATCCCTGATAAGCAAACAGTGTCACTGAGGAGTAACAAAGATGGCCATTTTCTGCTTCTTCTTGGTCTGGCAGGAAGGCCTGGAGTCTCGTTTTCAGCTCAAAGTCAAGAATTCCAGTGCAATTCCTATCTGTTGTGAAGGCTGCCTATGTGGAGACAGTATCCTTTTTATATAGAAATATTTCAGATAAGAATGTGAAAATGGCAACAAACCATGCTTAAGGCCTGAGCATATATGATTTTTGTGTATGTCCTTATTCCTTTTCCAGTCATAAGCTTGCGGTTTTCCTGGAATCTTACAAACAAGACTTTAAACTTTGTTTATAGTCAAAGCACCTTCACTTCCCATGTAACTGTTGGGACACAAGGTTTTCTCTTCTTAGCTGCTATCCTATTCAGTACACATCAGGAATCACCCTATGATCTCAATGAAATTTCTTAGCAATGCTTTGTGTGTGAATTGTGTGTGTGTGTGTGTGTGTGTGTGTGTGCATATGTGTGTGTGTATGTACATGCACACATGTAGGTGTGGAAGCTGTACCTCAGCCTCAGGTGTCATTCTTCCTCAGGTGCAATCCATCTTGTTTTGTGAGATGATTTTTCACTGGCCTGGGGCTTGTGGATCAGACTACACTTGCTGATTAGTGAGCCCTGGCGATCTATCCACTTCTCTCTATCTCCCCAGGGTTGAACCACAAGCATGGGGCACCTTATGATCAGGGAAAGCACGTAGCTATTAAGACCTCATATTATATGATTTCATTTATGTGAAATGTCCAGAAAAAGACAAATTTATATATAGAGAGAGCAAATTGGTGGCTTCTTAGGGCTGGGCATTGGGATGGTTATGGGGACAGCAGATGAATGCTGTGGATACTGGGGTGACAGAGATATCTTTAAATTGGATTGTGGAGGCAGTGACACAACTCAGTAAATTTGGTTGTTCATCATCTGTTGTTTTGAGATAGGATCTCAATGTGTAGCCCTGGCTGCCCTGGCACTTACTATGTAGACCAAGCTGACCTTGAACTCACAGTGATCTTCCTGCCTCTGCTTCCTTAAGTGCTGAGATTACAGGCCTGTGTCATGCAGCCCATCTCAGCATTTTAGCAGCCTTTAATGTGTAAAATGAACTTGGTGAATGCAGGCTGGTTTGAAGTTTGAGGAAGAGCAGTGGGACTGGGAGATACATCTTCTATGCCAGTTAGCACAGCATGCAGTGGATTTTTCGAACCCAGGTGTGACGGTCTGGATGTGTCTCCTCACATGATGGAGGCAGAGTGAGATCCAAAGGGAAGAATTTGGGTCATCACCCATTAATTCATCCCATTCTTGTGAATGTATTAGTGATACTATAGAAGGGGCTCACAGAAGTGGGGTTGCCTTTTTTCTCTCCTGCCATGTGAGCACAAAACATTCATCCTCTCTCTTGCTCTTCTGCCTTCTTCATGTGAGGACATAGTAAGAAAGGTTCCCTCTGGGTGCTGGTGCATTGTTCTCGGACTTCCTATCTTCCGTAACTGTGAAAAGTAAACATTTGTTCCTTATCAGTAACTCAGTCTCTGGTATTCGGTTATTGCAACATCAAATGGACTAAGACACTTGAAAGACAGCATAACATTTGTTCTGGCCATTGCCAACTGATCTGGTCCTGTTTGAGTCTTGGATTTATAGTTGATAAGATGATTGTTCACCTACACACTTCTCTGCATGAGGCTAGATTGTGAGCTAAATTCTACTGGGAAATGATGGGCCACCCTGGAAAGAAAGTATGCTGCTTGCTGAAAAAGTTGTAAGGGGCAAAGATATGCAGTTTCCTTAGTTCTCCTCTCCTGTTTTGGAGGTTTGTCAGTTCCTATGACTGAACTACTTAAGAACTTGGAAAGGCTGGGGAACTCCTGATGCCTAAATCTCCCCATATCACTCCCTCCACTGCTGTTAAAAGCCATGTGTCAGTGTCACCTGGAAATTAAATATAATCTGTAGGAGTTATTTTGTTCTTCTGTACCCTGGTGTGATTTGGCAAGAGGCTTGGCTCACAAACCTTCCTATTTTTTAAAAAGATATTTTATTTATTACTTTTATTTTATGTGTATTAGTGTAGTGCCTGCATGACCTTGAAGGTCAGAAGGAGGCATTGTATTCTCTTAGAACTGGAGTTACTGGTGGTTATTAGCTGCTTTCTGAGTGCTGGGAGCTGAACCAGGGTCCTCTGCAAAAGCAGGAAGTGCTTTTAACCACCAAGCCATCTGTCCAGTCCCAAAGCTTCCTATTATTGTGCATAATTATATGGCACATAAAAATGAGAGATAAAAACTTAGACTGGCTCCCCCAACTGCGCAGAATATGTCAGAAAACCAGCTCAGAAGAAAAGTGATAGATAAGACAGCATTTTGAAATATTGATGGTTCTTAATTTAGTCCAGTGGACATTCCACTAATATTTGAAGCTATTGTTAGTGACCTGGAATTTTTATTTAGGAAGAGCTGCGAGATATTTTCTTTTGCTCAGTTGTCCTGTATTAGAAACAGTCTTGGTTTTCATCTCAAGACAGCAGTCTCCAGCACTTGCTAAAATCATCTTTTGTGTGCCCCTGATAACCAAAGGCATCTTTCAATGGGACCAAGCCAGTTTTTGAAACTGTACATGCTGAGAGAGAGAGAGAGAGAGACATAGAGATAGAGATAGAGATAGAGATAGAGAGAGAGAGAGAGAGAGAGAGAAAGATCTACTTACAATCCTACTAATTGGCCTGTCAGTTTCCTTAAAGTGGGCATCAGTTCTTATTTCCAAGTCCCATAGAGTAAAGTGGGGGTAGCCCCAAAGGATGCTATGCATGTAGACCGAGTCATATTCTGCCATACTGCATCAAACCTCAGGAATCTCGAGTTTAGGACTCCTCCAGCTGCAAGCAAACCTGCCTGTGATGATGGTTAGTATTGACTGTCAACTTGACAAGATCTAGAATCACCTTGGAGACAAATCTCTGGGCAAGTTTGTGAGAGTTTCATAACTGGACTAATTGAAGTGGGAAGAAATGCCCGAACTATGAGTGGCACCATTTCCTTTGCTAGTATCATGGACTACATAAAAAGGAGAAAGTGAGCTGATCATCAACATCCATCTCTCTCTGCTTCCTGACTGTGGATATAAAGTGACAGGGCATATCAAGCTGTTGCCACTATGCCTTGTCTATCACAATGAACTATATACCCTCATATTGTGAGCTAAAATACACCCTTCGTTCTTTTTGCAAGTTTCTTTTGTCAGAAATTTTGTCACATAAATGAGAACAGTGATGAATACACTGCCTAATCTTTGTCCTGGGTGAGACATTATGTTTATTATGAATCTGGCTTCCGAGAAAACACCATCTCTATCTTCCAAGGTGCTTTTCTATACAAACATTGCTGGACCCAAAGCTGTCAATTCCTGTACCCAAAAGATGGCAGACATGCAAGAGACCCATGGAGAGCTGTCTCCACATACCACCAGTTCTATCAGGCGCCTGCTCAGATCACCTCTCCCTAAAATACTCCCAAAGTCACTTACTCTTTCTTCCACTTTAGGTTTTCTACACAGTATCTATCATATCCTGACATCACATTGCAGAGTTAGTTTTTCAGAGTTCAGTGAATGTACCCAAGATACCCATCAGACTTCTTACCCCACTGGGATTCATAAACAAGGCCCAAAAGATTAGAAATAAGGGAATCGCAGCTATCTGTTCAGAAGAACAAAGCATACCTTTTGTTAAACTATCGTCCCTCAACTCACTCTTCTGCATTCCTGTCTTGCCAATTGCTTCATGATTGGCTCTGTCATAAGGAGCACTAAGAGGGCTATGGAGAGATTGGATACAAGACAAGGACACATTCCTTCCTGTTAACTGAAGTTCCTGTTAGGCTCTTCATAGCAGCAGTTCTCTCAGCTACCTTTCCTGAGAACTGCCTTTCTCTACTGAAGCATCAGAATATCTTTATCCATGCACTCAGCCATGTCAAAACTGTTGAGAGGTTTCCCATCAAGGTTTCCCATCAGAACGCTGTGTGGCAGCCACATAAGACCATCCTTCCACAAGTTAGATAACCCTAGCTTCTCCTGCTCATACCAAGCCCTAGCCGGTAGAGACTTCTTCCCACAGTTAAAGTCGCTGAGAACACTCAGGGCTCCCTTTATTCGTTTTCAGTCTGCCAATGCATTTTTAATCAATTCCTTACATTAGACTCACCCTCTTAAGATAACTAATAGGAGATCTATTTTCCTGATGGGACTCTATTGAGACAGTGAGGGTGATAGTTAATGTTCATTGTCAACTTGACTGGATTTATAATCACCATGGAAACTTACGTCAGGATGAATCTATGAGGGTGTCTTCATAAAGGTTTGACTGAGGGGAGAAGACCCATCCTGAATGTGGATGGTATCGTCCTATGAACTGGAGTCCTGGACTCAATAAAAGTGAGGAAGCGAGTTGAGTGCCAGCATCCATCTCTCTGTGCTTCATGACCAGGTCCTTGTACTCCTGTTGCCATGCTTCTCTGCCATGATGAACTGTATCTCTTCAAACTGTGAGCCAACATAAACCTATTCTCCTTTAAGGTGCTTCTTGTAAGGTATTTGGTCACAGAAGCAAGAGAAGTAATGCAGGGATTATGATGACAAAGATAGATAAAAGTCATGATATTTCTTCACATGGGTAAGACACAAATGATCTCTTTTTAATCTCTTTAGCTTGTAAAATAGATGCTACAAAGCACTGATTTTTGGAAGAATGGACTCCATTTTCAATGGTGACAGAATCCCTTCAATCACAGGAATTCTATTTTCCTTAGTTAACTCATTGAATCAGTGCAGAATTAGCTATTGAATACTGTATGCATGGTGGGATGTGAGCACAGAATCCTATGGTCTAATCAGTAGTTCCGGTGGATAAGTATTACATATTTAAAAAATCCAAAAATTTTCATCATACCACAAAGAACTGATCTGTGCCAGATGTCTCTGTGCTCTATTTGAAGTTTTCTAGAGGACAGACATTTCTCATTAAAAAAAAAAACCATAAAAGTAGCAGAAAAGGGAAATTATTCATGCAAGTGGAAGAAATGTCAGGAAACAAGACATTTAGCACAGTTTCAAGTTCACATCCCTGGTTCTTTGTGCTCCAAAAAGGCTTCCTTAACCATGTTTTCTGGCTTTCCTCTGGTCAGGATTACCTAATCACAGCTGGTTTCCTCGGGGGCTTGGGATGGGATGCTTATGTCCATATTTCATACCTGAAAACAGGCAGTGTACATTTTTCTTACAAAAACAATAGCTCAAGGGACAATGAAACATAATGTATCCATTGAGAAAAGAACAGAAAAGTACCTATAAACTTGCCAAAGCCATTGAACTCAAGGCCATTTAGACCTCTGGATCCAGATGTCAGTGGGAAGGAAAAAGAGGACAAATGTCAGGATTGAACTGCTTATGCACAGGAAACAGCAAAATTCAAACACTGAAAAATCTTACGTATCAAGTGGCTTTGGTTTTCAACAGACTAACTATAAGAAAGGAAAGTTGTGAAGAGAAACCTATGGAATAAAGAAATTGAAAAGACTTAACAAGTTTTTACAAATGAGCCTGAGTCTAATGTTTTGGGAAGTCAAAGTCATGGCTATTTTAGGGGCTGTGACTAAGACAGGACCTTTGGAGGCCTTTTGGAATGACTGGGAAAGCTTTGTTTCTTGACTGGCATGGAGCTACAGGAGTGTTTATCTTCTGCAGATTTTTTGAGCTATGCCTTGGCCATATGTAGTGATTTGTATCTGTAATTTATTGCATGGTAAAGATTAAAAAGGAGATGAGCAGCCCCTGACAACCTGGTACAATCAGTAACCCTTGCTCTTGCTTGAAGATGATCTGGTACTTACAGTTGGCCTTGGAGTTCTCCTGTTGAATGTAAATATTTTATAGACAATCAATGCCAGGCAAAGCCATTCTGTGACTGTGATGGATAAAGTCAGATACAAGATTGCTCTGTAGATACATGTCACTACTGAAGACAAAACTTAAGTATTTTGAGATTACAAAATGATCAAACATGTCCTTTTTTATCTACTAAGATTTGCTGATTCATCTACTAATAGTAACATTCACTTCAATTTAACCTTATAAATATAACTGAAAATGCTCAATAATAGAATTATCCCCATTTTGTTACAATATCTACGCCAAAGCAAACTTCCACTTTCTTCAATCCTTCCTCCAAATCACCTAATAGAAGTCTTCATTCTAAAACAATTATTTTCTTTTCTTGTGTGTGTTAGTGTGTACAAGTGTGTGTGTGTGTGTGTGTGCATGTGGATGCCAAAGGTCAACTTTGGGTATTGTTTCTTGAGAGTCATCTACTTGTGTTTTTGAGACAGTCTCTCATTGACCAGGAGCTTGCCAATCAGGCTAAGCTAGTTGGCCATGAAGCCCTGGGGATGTACCAGTTTCTCCTCCCCCACTGCTGGAATTATAGGGGGTGCTGCTGTATCTAGTTTTTTATTTGAGTTCTGGAGCTTGAAGTCTGGTCTTCATGTTTGCAAGACAAGTCCTTTATCAACTATCTCTCCAATCCAGGTTCTTTTTTAGAAACCTTTGGATGAAATACCCAAGGGTTCTCCAGGTTGTGTAGTTATGTTTCAAAGAATGTAAACTCAACATACCCAACTATGCATGTGTTCCTGGGGGTCCTGAGCTGGGAATCTTTGGCAAGATCTTTTAAAAAGAAAGAAAAGAAAATGAGAGAAAAGATCAGGGACTTACAGTTCCTATCTGTCTGGGAAATAATGTTCCAAGCATCCAGAAACGTCTCCAAGTCATAGTGTATATTTTCTGTGACTGAAGGGATTCAATACTTTGTGTTAAAACATTTCTATTTCTTGATTCTTTGGTGGGAAATGGAGAAATACCACTGTGGTTGGGTGTAAATTGGAAAGCATGTTGAAAACATCTGGATGCAAGTTCCAGAAATCTCTAGCTTTCCTGCTGGTTTCATCCAGAGGGAGGAAACCAGTCTACTTCTGACTAATCTGCAAGTCATTTAAAACCATCAGACAGTTGCCAAATTTAGGGATCTGAGTTAGTGTGAGCCCTAACACAGAGATCTCCTAAAACAATCATATTCATTTTAGCTTTGAAAACCTATGTGCACATGTCATAACCATATATATGAAGACTTTTAAGTCATACAAGAGCTTGCCTATACTTTGCATTATTTCACCTGCAAAACAACCCAAAGAAAAACGAAAAACATCTTTTCATCCCTTTGTTATAGGTAGAGAAGACAGAAATGTGAAATGGCCATATCATCTAGCTAGCCAGGAGACACACCAGATTCCTGAACCACTTCATGGCTCACTTTTGGAACTGCTTGAGAAAGGCGTTATTTGATTCCTTAAGGGTTAGTTTGATCAGTCCAAAGGGTTGCAGTTCATTTCAGTAAAATGTGGTGAGCAATGCTTTTTACGGTTGAGGAAATGTAGAAGGTGCTATCCTTAAGACTAAAGCTGTTTTTGTTTTCTTTTCCATATATAATATTTTCTAGCTCTTTGGCCAACTCTTTTTCTTAAATAGCACGCGATCTCCCAAGGGCTAATTTAAACTTTCTGTTTTGGGATAGTGTAAATGTAGTTCAAGGGAATGGAGGATTCACAGGGAAACATGTTTAACATATTAACACTCTATTGTTCTTCAGGGATTTGTGAACATGAACCCACACAGTAAATTCTATGAAAACAATATGATGGTACAATTATTTGATTCTAGAACTTTGTGTTCACTCACTTAAGAAGTGTAATGTTACCAGGCCATAGTGGCATGTATTCTGAGGCAGCCATGAGGCCCTTGAACATATCACATAGCTTCTCTGAATTGCGGTTTCCTCATCTGTACAATACAATAACGGACTAGAGGGGTCTGGGATGGTCTCCAGCTCTGTTCTGCAACACACTGAATTCAGCCTGCTCTAGTAGGTTATACTCTCTTTGACTTTCATATAAGGGTAGGAATGTGAGAATTTGGGGAGATAGTTCAGTCAGTCAAATACTTGCCATACAAGTATAAAGACCTGAATTCAGTCTTTAGTGTCTCTAGCTTACTCTACAGTGACCATCTCTGATTCTTCATCTCCGATTGAAGTGGAACCGCCCTTAGAGTAATGTTACTTACTGCCTTGCTCCTCCTGGGTCTGTTACCCTCCTTATACAGTCTAGCCCCACGTGCTCAGGGATGGCGCCACCCACAGTGGGCTGGGCCCTCCTCTATCAATTGCCAATTAAGAAAATGCGTCACAGACCTGGCCACAGGCCAATCCAATGGAGGGACTTCCTCAACTGAAGTCCCCTCTTCCCAGGTGTCCCTAGTTTATGTGAAATTGATAAAAACTAACCAGTTCACTGCTTTAATAGAACTACAGAAGGGAACAAAATGAAAGGGAGCCATAATAAAATTGATCTCAACATGTAAATAGTCATTCATGCCTTCTACCCATCAGAAAAATATTTAGCTACATGATCAAATAAATTCAGAAATTTGGGAATAAGTTTTGAATCACGGTAAACTCCCTCTTTTGTCTAGTATAAGATGTGTCTCTATTATCATAATGGTCTAAATAATCCCATCCTTCATAGCTGAAATTAATGGTGGATTATACACAGTTAGGTCCCGCAGGTCTGATACTCTGCCTCCTCCTTTGTTTCTTGGGTGCCCTTTCCCTCTCTCTCTGTAGCCGTCCACTTTGGAATCAGGCACACTGTAAATACTCTACTTCACTCTCAGGCTGTCTTCTATTATTCCCTCTCTTTCTCTTTTGCTTACCATCAGAAAAAGGTTAGCTTCAGGGAATTACTATAACGAAGACAATTTTCAGGCTGCAGATATAGTTCAGTTGCCAGCGCGCTTGCCTAGCATGCACAAAACCCTGGGTTTGATCTGTAGCACCTGCATAAACTAGGCCTGGTGGCACAAACCTGTAGTATTAGCCTTTGGGAGGTAGAAGCAGAAGAATCAAGAGTTCAAGGTTATCCATGGCTATGCAGTTAATCTGAAACCAACCTGGGTTACATGAGACCTGGTTTAAGAAAAGTTAGTTAGTTTTCTTCACTCTCCATCCACCCCAAGTTCCCTCTACAGGAAATCATTCAGTGCTGAATGAAGGAGTAAGTAATTAAATTTATGGGTCTACTTTGAGCTTATTTTGTGTGTGTGTGTGTGAGATAATGTCTCATGTATCATAGGCTGACCTGGAACTTGCTATTTAGCTAAGGATGGCCTTGAACTCCTGATAATCCTAACTCCACTTCTCAGTTTCTGGGATTATAGGCATACACCACCACACTTGGCAGATGGGTCCTGTTTGAATCCTACTTTGGTATTTAGAGGTGGGGCCTTTAGGAAGTGATTAGGATTATATAGTCCTCAGATGGAGCCCCATGATTGAATCCTGATAGTTAAGAAGAAGAAGAAGAAGAAGAAGGAGGAGGAGGAGGAGGAGGAGGAGGAGGAGGAGGAGGAGGAGGAGGAGGAGGAGGAGGAGGAGGAGGAGGAGGAGGAGGAGGAGGAGGAGGAGAAGAGACCAATAGAGACATGTTACACCCGGCTTTTGGGACTTTATCTGCAATAAAATCATAATCTAAAGCAAGTCATTGAACCTCCAGGTCCATCAATTAAATAAAACTATTATCTTTTAAAAACATTTTACGTATTATTTTTATTTTATGTGTATGAGTGTATTCCTGGCATGTGTGTAAGTGCACCTGTGTGTACTTAAATGCATGTGGAGGTCAGAAGAGGGCATCAGATTCCCCTGGAACTGCAGTTATGAACAGTTCTTAGCCACCACGCGGGTGATTATAAATAGAACCTAGGTCCTCTGCAAGAGCAGTCAGTGCTCTTAACTGCAGAGCCATATATCCAGCCCTTAAAACTCTTATCTTTAAAATGTATTCCAGCACTAATGGAGACAGTAGGGGAAGGAAGTCCATGGGAGAAGCAAAGTTTATTCAAAGATGACTTCACACCAAAGGGTGAGACCAGGATTTGGAGCCAATGTGCCACTTTTCACAGTCAAAAAGCCCCCCAGGAATATATTTTGTCCTTGATCATCTTCATATAAAGAGTACAAGAAGACAGCATTGAGGTTCTCCTAGAGTGGTGGCTCCCGAACATCTTGACCATGGAAGTCAGTATTTAATGTTTTTATCCTCAATATTGTCTGTTGCCGTTTCAAAAAGAAAAGAATAGGCAAATCCACAAAATGGTTCCACTGGTGTGTCAGGACTAGATGCTCAGAGTAGCTTGAGCTCCAGAGACTATCCCAATTGCTAGTCTTCCAGGATGGAGAGGCCAGGGACTTTCTATTCTTTGGAAGTCTTAGAGTTGGCCTTCCACTTCAGGGTTCACTTATTACCATAGTCCTGATGTTACTAGAGTTTTTAGGGCAAAAGCTCAGGCTCTGACAGCCTTAATAGGCTAGGCTCAGTCACTTGTCCCAATTTGCCAATTAAAGAGACATGTAATAGTGAAAAGCAGAAAAAGATAATGCCACATTGGGAGGAGAAACAAATAAAGAGGTCCAGTGATTCTTTCAAGTTTACCTTCAGGATCCTGACATGAGGTCTAGGTTTAAATAGAAGACATGAGATATGCATAACTAAGCATTCCTGGTCAGTGCATGATCCTGTCCATGGACCCATCATTGTTTCAGCTCTGATCTGTCCTGTAGGGAGGTCCAATAAGTTAAGTTGTGAATTACTGAGGGTATAGCCTCAGCCTCATGGACAGTTCTGCTCAGAGGAAGAGGTCTATACCAGCAAGACTTTGCTCTTCCCAGAATTCAAGGTGACTTAAGAGAAAAGGGAAAGGACAATAACTTACCTCTGTGCCTTCAAAAGAATTTCAGTGAAGGCAGAGATGCCAGGCTTCCATCCTGGTTTAGTTACCCTGGGGGCCAAATCGAGGAGACAATGATTTTTAGCAAAAGCAGCTGGTACATGTTTGATTCATTACCTGTTTAGCATTCTGAGGCTATAGGAATGTAGGTTCTGGCCACCTGTAGATTTGCCCTCATTTGACAGTCTAACTGATATTTCAGTTAGTTCTATTGTTGGAGAAGGTGAGTGAATGCAACCCTTTGCATCCCAAGGGTTTCCTAGGAGGAAGAAGGAATTGAGTTGTGCTCAATCCAACCCACTCCCCTCCCCCACCACATACATACACCTGATTGGAAAAGGGGACATCTGTATATCCCAAGGGTGGCATCACCCAAACCAGGCCTGGAGCTTAGCTGCCCAGGACAGCACAGAGTCACAGTCCTTAGGTGGCATGATATTAACTTCATGAAACTTGGAATAAAATGAACAAAAATGTTCTCTGAGTAATTATGATGCCACATCCCCAAAACTGGATCCCACCAGTTCTCACAAGCTTGGGTGGTCTTCCACCAGAGCACATAAAAAAATCAAAGGGTTGGTTTCTTAACACATGTGAGATTGTTTTGTACCTCGAGGGATTTGAACCCTGCATTTGCCACAGGAAGCACTGTGCTGGTGAGAGTGGGGGAACGTATGAGGCCCCCAGCTCCAGATCTGAGGCCATCAAAGCTTATATCTATTTCTAAGAACAGGGACATAAACAGGGACAAATTTCCCTTCAACTTGACTTGTATTTTAATGACCTAATTCCCTATGATAGATATAAAACTATTCTAATTTACATTGATCTGGGTTTGACTTTCATGTGGCCAACAGATGTGTTTGTATTTTCTAAAATAAGACTGAGCAATGGTGAAAGAAATTAAAAAATCCACCCCTACCACAGCACTCAACTCCCACCCCCAGCAAAGCATTCTCCACGCCATGCTCTTCGGGTCTTGATTAAATATTGGGCAAGGCATGCATTGTCAAGAATTAAGGTTTAAAAAACATTTTTAGAAACTCAAGTGAATCATTCCTAAGGGACCACAGTCAGTTCTCCATTAGGGTATTGCTTTGAGAACATAGAAAAATCAGGACTGAGTATGCAGACTCTTCAGTTCCAAATGTGGGTGAGCTGTGGTTCTATTTGGTGGTTGGGTCTCATATTTACTAACAGACAGACTGCCTGGGGCGTGCAAACATCCGGGGCCCACCCAAGGTAATTTGTAGTCCAAATTCTGGGTGTTCAGTCTTAGCAACACTGCTTTATTTTCTAACAATTTCATTATTGGGAGTATCTCTGTATAGATATTCGAATAAGAATTCAAACTTCTCAGTGGAAGTTAACTTACCTTTATTTTTTGTCATTCATCCTTCTCATTGGTTTGCTTTCCTTTTTTCAAGGCAGGGATTCATGTATCCCAGGCTGACCTCCAAATCATTATGTAGCTGAGGATAACCTTGAACTTAAAAAAATACTTTATTATAAAAAAATTATGTGTGTGTGCCTGAATGTAAGTGCACCTGTATAATGCAATGCCTGAAGAAGCCAGTAGAGGGCATCAGATGCCCTAAAACTGGAGTTACAGACTATTGTTAGTTGTCTTGTGAGTGTGGAGAATTGAATCTGGGTCCTCTGCAAGAGCAGCCAATGCTCTTGTCTCTGAGCCATTTCTCCAGCCCAACCTTGAATTTCTTATCTTTCTGCTTCTATCTCTTGAATGCTAGGATTACACGTATACCCCACCATACCCACTGTTAAGTTCAATCTCCAGCAGTTCCAAGAAGGAGTTGAGGAGCCCCATTTTTGACACAATGAGTCAGAGTTGGCCATGGAAATTTTACCCAGAACCTTACAAGCAGGCAGTGAGGTGTTCTAATCTGAAGGAGTGATGGGGCTGGGGATGTAGAGTCATCATGTAGAGGCGATACTAAAGTCTTAAGGGTGGCCTATGGGCTGCAGTGGACAATGCTTTCCCTTAGCACTCCAGTGAACATAGGGCAGCATACAAAACGTACATAGGGGGTACGAACTAAAAGAGCAAGCAAGCAAGTGTGTGTGTGTGTGTGTGTGTGTGTGTGTGTGTGTGTGTGTAAAATGAATCTAGAATGTTAAGGAGAACAGGCCAATGGTGTAGATAACTAACAGGTCACTAAAAAATGGACCCGGAAAGGTTTTTGTGTATTTAATAATAAATAGGGTGCTATTTTCCTGAGATCAGTGTTAGTGGAGTGATTAAATAGAACCTTTAATTCTGCTCAAGAGTAAAGAGGAGGTGGGAAGGGAGCAGCAGTAGGTGTAGAGGACCCCTGTAAGGGAGCTGAGAAGAGTAGGTGCTGATAGTCTGAAGTTTGTGGATCAAGGGAGGGCCTCTCAGAGGGAGGGAGACTTGAAGAGATGGATAGGCCAAAGAACATGCCAACTGAGAGGAAGCAAATGAAATCTCAGAATTCTGAAAGGCTAATTGATCGAAAAGACTCCATAGAAGGGTTCGGGTCAGAACCTGAGGCTAAGAGGTTGTCTTTGGGAAAAGACTTGCCATTTTCTAGTTTGTCACACCACCTGAACCTACTTGCAGGTGGTGAGACTACCCTCAGCAGGTATAATGTGCAAAGGCAGAACAAGGATCCTAATTTGGAGCCTCACAGGATGTATTTGGTGGTAGGATTGTGATGCAAGGGAGCATTACAGGCCTGGGCTGCTAGACTGCAGAGAAATCGAAGGCTCTCCATAAGCATGGAACAGAGATACTTTGGTGATGAAGCAAAGAACTTGTGCTGGGGGCATCCTGAGATTTAAGTACCTGGGTGGTACAATGATTGGTTAGGCCCGATCCTAAGAGTAGGGTTGGGAAAGATGGGAGCTCACAACGAATACTAATGAAGACCATTGGTGGGCTTTTTTAAGAGATGCTCAGAACTGTTGGTTTACTCTGTGAGAGTACAAATTGATGCCTACAGTCTGTTTTAATAAAACTGTTCCTTCTTATTAATTGACATCCTTTGCTGAGGTAATACAATTGTGTAGCAAGTGTTCTTCTGCAAGTGTAATTAGTTTGGTTGTTTTGATAAAACAAAATAATAAATTAAGTGCCTATTTTATATACATCTTGAATATCTTGTCTAGGTCCAGAAACTTGGAGGGCTAGTTTCTCAGACTGTTGGCTCAGAGATCGTTGGATCATAATAGACTAATCAAGACCACTTTCTATAATGGAATACTGGCATTGGTATCATTTTTTAAATGCATTACAATTTTCAGATGGATTGACTTTGTGTACTGCAATTTTGCTGATCTTGCAGTGTTAAACTAAAGAATTCCAGTGAAAGGTGAAAGAACGCTTCTAATCTTTCACCACATAAAATAACTCATTTAGGAGACCATGAAGACCACTCGAATGTCTTCCTATGATGAATTGTTACTTTAGTACTGCTGACATTTTCATATTGGAAAGACTGATCTTATTACCTAAGAATGGAGCTTGATCTGAGTAAGTGACAGTTTTCTTAGCAAGCTATTCATCTTAATTCATAACTGTCTATTTGCACAGGAGCGAGATGGCTGGAACAGGCATCATGTGTTCAATCCAGCAAATTAGAAAACACATTCAAGGGAAACCTTAGATTCATTTTGCCTTTTCCTGGAATAAAAGGCACTTATTCTCTGGTGCATTTTAACCATTGCCACTTTATTCAGCAATAAATTCAACTCCTCCATGTAACCGTGAATACACTGAGAAAATATATTTACTCTGCCCTGTGTTAACCACTTATGTGAGAGGACAGAGTAGTGTTAAAACTATGTGTCACCTGGGCTAGGGGGATGGCTCAGTGGATAAAGGCTCTTGATGCCAGCTCAACAATCTGAGTTTGATACCAGAATAGATATGGTAGAAGGTGAGAATGGATTCTAGCAAGTTGTCCTCTGACCCACCGTGGTATCTGTACGCCATATATAAACATAAAACAAATAATATAAAAATAAAAATGTACAAAAATGATGTGCCAGCTTATCATACTAAATCACAATTAGGCTTTATTAATTTTTAAAAATTTAACTGAGCTTATACCGTGTTACAATTATTGCTTACAGTTCTTTATTGAGGTGATATCCTTATCAGAAGACAAAGAAGTTTTCTTATATCACACCTCAGAGGTTTTGTCTCCTTAAACCTCAAAACTCCCTAATAAGGTTGTGCTGCCTGGCTAAAAATCCCCTTCTACCGTAAGGCAAGAGTGACATCTACTGACCGAAATACAGACTACTTTGGAAAGTTCCAGAAAGAATACTTCCCTTTTTAAAGATTGTCTTTGTTGCTTTTGCTGCTGTTATTTATTTTAAAAACGTGCTTTCATTGTTTTTATAGAGTTGTTAGGCAATAACAAGGCCTGGGCAAGGGGTTCAGGTTAGAATTCGGTTTCGCCAGAGGAGTCATTTGAGGGATTTCATGTGACTGCGTGTTCACGTACCCTGAAAGCAGTTCTAGGGGAAGAGGACTGGGAGAAGGAGCATGTGAAGATAGAACATCTCAGTGCCTTTATAGCCTACAATGTCCCCAGTGTTCACTCTTAGAGAGGTTCACTCTTAGAGAGTGAACTGAGACGAAAGTGAACTATAAATTAGGGGCTGTGGGTATGGCACAGTGGGTAGAACGCCCTGTGTCTAACCCCTGCATCACATAAACCAGGTGTGGTTGTTCACACCCATAATCCAGCACTTGGGAGATAGAAGCTGGAGGATCAGAAATTTGGGGCTATCCTTGAATACATAGTGAGTTCCAGGTCAGCCAGGGCTACATTAGATCCTTTCTCAAAAAAGAAGTCACCCATAAATTAAAGAGGAACCTGAGTTACTCTGGGGGCCACGAAGGCATTTTCCGTATCACTTTTCTGCTTTTTGGTAGTCTTGGAATGAGGCAGTCAGGTGGCACTTAGGGGAGAGAGGCTGCACGAGGTTCCTTTGATAGTGCTCCCTGAGAAGGGGCTGCGTGGACACACATTTCTGCTTTCTCTTCAGTTCCTGAGATTCCTTGGGCCTTTAGATTTTCCCTGGTCATTTAATAAGGAAGGAGAAAGCAGAAGTCTAAGAAGCATCCTTTCTTACAGCTATTTTGCATTTACAGAAAGAAGCGGCACAGCTAAGATGGACCGAGTGCTTACTTCATGACAGGCACAGATTCAAGGGCTTAGTACTAAGTGCTAAGTGTGTATACCAACTCAAGGAATACTTTAAAAACATTGTGAACATCATGTATGAGTACGGTCTTTGTATCATTTCCACCCCCCCAAGCCCCTCCAACTCCGCCCAGGTCCCCCCGCTACCTCTCCCTTCCTTGATTATTATTGTTACATATACATTATATATACAATGCACCGAGTCTATTCAATTAAATATACATTATATATACAATGCACTGAGTCTACTCAGTGGTGCTCCTGTGTACCTGTTTTTAGGGATGTCCACTTGGCGTTAGATAATCTCTCAGAGAGCTATATAGCAGAACACTGATTCTCTCTCCCTCAGCACCCATTGGTTGCCTGCAGCTCTTTATCTTGAGGTGGGACCCCTTGAGATTTCCCCCATCCAGCAACTCAAGGAATTCTACCCACAGTCCTGGAATATGGGTCTATGTTCGTGCCCATTTCACAGTTGAGGGAACTGAAGACCAGAGATCTTGGATGATTAATCCAAGGTCGTAAAGCAGGTGGAGACAGTGAAAATGAAGAAGCCAGGCAGTTTGACACCAAGAGTTAATGCCTAGAAGTCCCATAAACACTATATACAGTGCAAGACTTGCTGGACTCAGGCTGACAAAGCTTGCAGGGGAATAGGGATCAGGGGAAGATTTTGAAAACTCAGAAAAATGCATTTCAGAATTTCTCCGCATAATTTCAAAAGCCTTTTAATTTATTTTTTCACAATACTCTAAGAGGTTAGTATTTTTTTTTCTGTAAATGGCCAGTAAATATTTGTAGGCTTCTTTTTTGAAACACAGTCTTATGTTATGTAACCCAGGCTGGCTTTGAACTCCCTATGTAGCAGAGAATGACCTTGAACTTCTGATTCTCCTGCCTCCATCTGAGTTCTGGGATTGAATGGTTTTTGTGCTAAATTGGGGAGTGAAGCCAGGGCTTTGTACATGCTAAGATTATACACTAACATATCAGTATATTAGGCTTTTACTGCATGAGAACTCGGCCTTTGTATTATGAAAGTTGCCATAGATGATATGTAAATTAGGGGTGTGGTTCTTTGCAAACAAAGGAGGCCCGTGGCCTCTAGTTCTAGACCAGTGGCTGTCAGATGAGATTCAGTGTTTTTCAGGTGGTATGACTATAGGTGATCAGTTTTCAAATGTTCCTGGGCATCAGGGTCACCTGGAAGGATTATCAAAATACAAATGCCTGTCCCTACTCCCTAAGCTTCTGAGATTGGGAAGATCTGAAGTGGAGCCTAGGGTGTGCATCTCTGGCGAGCTCCTAGGTGGGGGGCTGATGCTTCTGGGCCACAGAATACACTCACAGCCACTACTATGATTTGTTCAAGTGCTTCTAATCTAATAGGAGGGATTTTAAAAGTCTTTTTCCTGACTGGAATCACAGATCAGGCCTCCTCAATTTAATGATTCAAAATTTGAGGTTGTTGACATTACACCGTTGTTAGGTATTTGTGCATTTATGAAAGAGCTTGATTAGTCAAATGTCAAGGGCCATTAATCTTTCAGGAGGACTTTAGGGAACTTTTGGAGTTCTTTTGTTCTGATTTCTTAGGCAAGGACAAAGTTGGCAAGGGGGCTTAGAGGTTCTTTTATTACCAATTCATTCTTTCACTTATCTGTATACATTTAAACACACACATTCTCTCACCCTTTCTTGTCCCCCTCCCACCCCCATCAACCCCTACTCCTCTCATCAAGCCCCCCTTCTACATTCAGGTCTTTGTCTTCTGTTTGATTTTGTTTTGTGACTCACTAGGTTTAACCAGGGCTATCCATACAGGCATGGGCATACAACTACGCATTGGAACATGAGTAACTCACTAGACAGGCCGCGTCACAGGAGACTTCCTCTTCCTTAGCAAGCTGCAAGAGCCAATAGCTCCCCTGGGTGGGATGATGGGACACCTCCCACTAGGAGCTTCTTAATTAACGTAAACACAAAGGAGTGGGCCCAAGTGGTTATGGAATTCTGAAGAAATCAGCTGCCTATGTATCTAGAAGTCAGCCCACAAGAAACCACGATTGCAGCTATGCATGGCGACAGTTCTGTAACCCAGGTGGAGGCCTGAGGAACAGGACTGAAGTTCACGTGTGTAGTGAGTGCCAGGATCATCTTGGGCTGTGTGAGACCCTGTCTCAAAACAAAACAAAACAGCCAGGCAAAACTCAAATAAAACCAGAGCTCTCTGTTTATCTGCTGTGCATCCTCCCCGTGGAGGTATGGTTGCTTTTGACCAGAAATTCTTAGCTGGTGACCTTAGAGCTGGATGAGTCTCAACTGTGGGACTGTTCTGTGCACCATGTTTGACACCATCACTGGCTTCCACCCACTAGATGTCAACGCTAAGTCCCTCACAGAGCAAAAGTAAACCATAAATCAAGGCATTCATCAAATACATTGGTGGGGACAGCAGGTACCAAGGTTAATAGGAAAGGGGAGAAGTCTCTGATATGGGTCTCACATGCTATCTGATGACATTCTTAGCTTTTGGGTTGGTTGGAGTGAGGAGTTTCCTAACTTAATACATTCTGAAAAATTTACCTGGTAGTCAAAAGAATGTTAGATCAGATACAGAGGTGGGTGAGAATTGGTTACTAAGAGGAGTAAGGCTAGCCCAAGATAATTTTGGTTCTCCACTTGCAACCTTTCAACTTTTCAGTCATGAAGTTCCAATCAGCCAATTGGTCTGCAGAATCTTCAACATAACTATGGCCTTTCTATAAAACTTCAGTTCATGATTTGAAAGAGAAGTAATTACTCTTGAACTTCCTATTGATTTAGGAACTTCATGTGCTTGTGAGACAGTTTTATTTAGAGTACCTCATCCTTTATTATGGTCCCAGAAAGGGGGCAGGGAAAATATCAGGCCAGGAGGTTGCAGGACGTTACAAAGCAGAAGTTGTGATGAGACACACAGGAGAACTTGAAAGTCCTGTGGGACCGTCAGACTCAGGTGATCTGAGTTCAGTAGGGAGGCAGGAGGCAAAGGATGGTAGTGACTGCTAGGGAGAAAGCTTATGGAGCAGTGCTGACGGGGCAGAAGGATCAAAGTGTTCAGGAGGGGGAGAGAGAAAGAAGGAAGAAAGGAAGATGTGTCTCAGAGGATGCTCAGGTGACCATGTGGCCAATATGGAGTAGAAATGAAGGTCACTCAGACGTAGAATTTTGTTTTTTTTTAAATTTAAAGTTATTTTATTAGTACTGTTGTCTTTAAGAAGTAACATGATTACACTGAAAGACTGTAAAGGTTGGAGAATTGGGAAAGGGAGTGAATGGCAAACTCTTTATAGGAGCAGTGACAAATTCTACATTATTGTTGAAGTTTGGTAGTATAGCTTTGTCAAAAACTATAGTGGACATAGAGCATTTCAAACTTATATTCTAAGATATAATTGCATATTTTCAGTTTGAGGATTATATCAGTTTAGTTACTATAGTACTTTCTACTTATTTTTTAATTTCCCAGACTGTGATTTTTATCTCAAGAAGTTTAATTAGGGCATAGGTGAAGGCCCACTAGGGCTGTAGAAGGGTAATAGAAAAATAATGGAAAAGACTCTTGGTGCCTGGTAATGACAGATTCAACATCAAGGCCCAGACCACGTGTGGAGTGAGGGCCGTAGCCAGTTGGGCCTCACAGGAGGTGGGAGGTTCCACTCAAGAGAGTCAGTCCTCCCAACTCCAGAATCTGAAAATAACAGAGGCCTCCCCTGTCCCCAGCATAAGAAGCAAAGCCTCTGCCATGAACAAACTGGAACCTCAGGGGAGGGGGCTGTGGGGAATGCAGTCACTAAAGAAGACTGAAACTTCGGTCCAACAGCAGGAAGTCCTTCATGCTCTACTGTGCTTTACCATCAGCCTACCTCCAGAGGAATGAGGAAGCATGGCTGTTCACAGCTTCAGGCTTATGTGAGGGGATGACCCCTTCAGCTTATAAGTGGAGGCCACAGCTCCAGGCTCACAGAGGGGACCACAACTCCAGGTTCACTGGAGGAAACCACAACTCCAGCTCACAAGAAGGAACCACAACTATACCTCCCAGGGCAGGACCACAGTTCCTGCCCATGGGAAGAGGGGTGTTTGTGGGGGAACTACATCTTTAGCTCACAGGAGGGGGCACAACTCTGGCTCACAGGAAGGAATCTCAGCTCCAGCTTGCAGGAGGGGCCCACAGCTCCAGGTTTATGGGAAGGAACCAAAGCTCTTGCTTACAGGAGGGGACCACAGCTATATTTCTGCGGGGGGGGCGGGGGCTCAGCTCCAGGATCACTGGAGGGGACTATAGCTCCAGGCTCATAGGAAGGGACCATGACTCCAGGTTCATGGAAGGGGACCATAGCTCCAGTTAGAAGTAAGATTTCCAAAGTGATAATCACTTGACTGATAATGACTTCTGGGAATGTGCAGAACTTGGTGTGAAGAATAAAACTGTGAGCCAGAAATGAAAGCATTTAAAAGTTTCCTGGGGTTTCAGGTTGGAGGCTGTGAATGTCTAGATGACCTCTGAATAGGCTTCTGAGAACCATAAAAACCTGTAATTATGGGCTGGAGAGATGGCTCAGAGGTAAAGAGCACTGGCTGCTCTTGCAGAGGATTCAGGTTCGATTCCCAGGACTCACATGGTGGCTAACAACTGTCCATAACTTCAGTTCCAGGGAATCCAATAACCTCTTCTGACTTCCATGGGCATTGCACGACACAGGTGCACTTACACACATGCAGGCAATACACTCATACACATAAAATAAAAATAATAAGTAAAATAAATATTTTTTGAAACCCTGTAATTATATAAAAAACAGCAGGTATATATGTGTGTTTGCACATTCTGCTAGGAAAAGGTCTCTGTTACATCAAATATACAGGTGGTTACTGTTTTGGACTACTCCTGCATGAGGTCCCAGCATTATATTTATATTTAGAAATTTTTTATTTATGCATTTATTTTTATGTTATGTGTATGAATGTTATGCCTGCATGTGTAAGTGTGCACCCATGTTGTGCAATGCCTGTGGAGGACAGAAGAGGGCATCGGGTCTCCTGGAACTGGAGTTATGGATGGTTATTAGCCACCATGTGGGTTCTGGGACTCAAACCCCAGTCTTTTGGAAGAACAGCTAGTGCTCTTAGCCACTGAGCCATCGCTCCAGTTCCGCATATTTTAAATATGGAATCAAGTCAGTTCTATAATAGGGACCTAGAACTTGCTTTTGATAAAAGCACTCACTTTCCAGAGATGCATGATGGGAACAAAATAGGACAAAGCTTAATGTCTCTGCTTGCATTTTGTATCTATCTCCTTTCTTCATCCTTAAGATCATATTTGTGCTCAACTTTTCATGTAGGCATGTTAACAATTTAGGGAGTGTACACTTTAAACGGCTAATCCTCCACATTCAAACTAAAGAAACCAGAATAAGAGTAAATAAAGTATATATTACAGATTGTCAACTGCCAGATCTTACAATGCCTTCTTTCAAAACCTTAGAGTGACACCCAGAAGTCTTCCAGGGACAGTGGAGGCTCTGTAGGTAGATCACCCTATGATGAAACTCCTTCCATATCATGGGACCCTACCCCATGCTAGAATCAAAAGTCTGATATGTAAATATCCTGGGATCAAATGGAAACTGACCTGGGAGCAGTGGCTGTTTCCTCGGCACCTGAGCAGGACAATGTCCTTGATGCATAAGACTTTGTGTTACTAGAGATGAGATACTGATGGCTTCGGCTATTTTTCTTGTTGCTGTGACCGAATACGTAAGCAAAGCAACCTAGGGAGGGAAACCTTTCTTTTGGCTCACGGTCTGAGGGCATAGTTCATCACAGTGGGGGAAACACGGAGGTGCGGGTGACTCTTGGCTGTGGTTGACTGGAGCATGAGACTGCTTGTTCACATTTGTGGGTGGATCAGAAGGCAGAGACAGGACAGCAGATAGGGCCAGGCTCCACATTTCAAGGTCCACTGCCCCCAAAGTGATTTCCTTCAGGTGGACTCCACTTCCCAAAGTTTCCGAAACCTCCCGAGACAGCACCATCAGCTAGAGACCAAGTGTTCAAACATTTGATCCTGTGGAGGGACATTTTATATCCAAACCATAACAATGATCAACTAGACCACAGTTTGACCAAGGTTCTGACTATGCATACCTCCTTCCCCGTGTGTATGAATGTCATGTCAATAACACCAAAGACAACTGAAATGCTTGATCCCCTTCATCTTCCAAATGTGGCTATATAAATTACATTCTTTTCCTGTGGATGGTTAATCTTCATTGACAACTTGACTAGATTTAGAATTACTATGGAAATACCTCTGGCTGTGTCTATGAGGGCGTTTCTGGAAAAGATTAACTGAGAAGATCCACCCTAAATGTAGGTGACACTACCCTGTGGACTGGTGTCCCACACTAAATAAAGCAGAAAAAGGTGGCTGAGAACCATTGTTCATGTCCCTTTGATTCCTGACTGTGGACACAATGTGACCAAAATACCTCCTGTCACCAAACTTTCCATGCCATGATGGACAGTATCCTCAAATTATCAGCCAAAATAAATCTTTCCTCTCTTAAGGTTCTTATTGTTAGGTATTCGGTCCCAGCAGCAGGAAAAGGAATGAATACACTTGCGTTTCATTGTTACTTTCCTTTTGCTTTCTGGGGAAAGTAGCCTGGACTTAATTTGTTCCTTAAGTCAGGCTCTGTATGCCCTAGGACTCTAGCAATGGCATCAGATCCTTGTGAAGATATTTGGCTCTCGCTCACGAGTGCCTGGAAGAAGAACCTGTTTGGTAGTAAGTGCTACCCAGCAGAGAGGGCAGGGGTGAGATCTGTTCTCTTGACAGATGCACACTTCTGTTTGCCGTCCTCAGTCTTTCACATACGCTTTTCCTTGGCAGACTCATCAGAGAGTGAGGATAGTAAACGTCTGTGCCTTTTCCGACTGCTGGCAATGTTTATTTTGATTTATTTTGCTGCCTTTTTGGTGTAGATGTGGTGTGTGCATTTGTTTTCCTTGGCTTATAATCAGGCATTGAGTGTGTTTTCCTTCAAGCAATCTTTTATTGTTGGTTTGTTTTCATGACATCTGGTGGCATCAAACATTTGGGGAGACAGACATGACTTGCTGGATTGTAAAAGTAGTGGTACTGTATTCCACTGACATCAGATTCCACTTTACTCAAATGTGTGTGGTGTGTTTGTGGGTTGACATGTGTATGGTGCCTGTGGAGGCCAGAAGTTGATATCGGGTGTCTTCCTTGGTCACTGTCTGCCTTACATGGTGAGGTGGAGCCTCTCTGTAGACCCTAGAGCTCACTGATTTAACTAGTGTAGTTATCCAGCTTGCTCTAGGGATCTCATGTCTTCGCCTCCCAGGTACTGGATTCCAGGCCCAACTTGATGTCCTCTCAGCTTTTGCATGGGGATCCAAACTCTTAGCCTCATGCATGTGCAGCAAGCACGTCGTCCACTGAACTATTTTCCCAACTCTTACATGAAGTTTTCTAGAGACTTTCTTTCAGGGTTCCCACCTGCCATCATGGCTTCTTTCCCCCACACATACCCACCTCAGTTTCAGCCACACTGATTACCTTCCTGGCCCCAGTTACACTGACTGTGCCTCTTCTTCCTAGATGGGAAAGAAGAAGAGCTAAAGACACAGAATCAGCAGCTGGGATATTTGGAGTAGTCTGAAATCTTCAGTCTGGGCAGGACTGTCAGCATGATCAGTTGTAGGACCGTCTCTGTCAGGTTCACAAATTGAAAGAAGAAAATTCTTATCTTTGTAAGAACACACACAACTGAATAAAATAAAGTAGTCCACTACTCATTGTTCACTCTGCATTGGTGTGCAAGATACACATTTAATATTTATTACTTGAGAACCAACAGAAAGCCAACGTCACCAGATGCACAGAAAACGGCAATGCAGAGCTTGCTAATGGCTTCCGGGAGATGATTCTTCATGGATCTGTCCAGTTTTGTTTCATCAACTTAAGAGCGGACAACCCTTGTTCTAGACTTATTTTTCACTGGTGATGTTTGTATGGCATCCTTTGAAAGGTGAACATGGTATCCATCACCAGAACAGACAGTGATGTATTTGCTGTCCCATATAATAAGGAGAATATCTCCCTCTGAGTCCGAACCCAGGCAGAGTTGCTTACTGCCCACTATAAAAGATGAATGTTTTCCCAAACTCAAAATTCCCAAGTTGTGATACAGTTGCAGTGCCTACACAGCGTCTAACTTGGCTGCTCTGATTGCACCTGTGGAGCTTTGGGAGCAGGAGGAATCTGATGTGAATATGATTTGCAGTTGAAATCTGGTTTTCGTTGCAGGAGTTATGTCAGTGTATGCTGAATTCAATGTGAAAGAGGATAATGGCTATTTACATTCAAGGCCCAGCCATCATCAAGAGTTAACAGCAAGATATGATAATAGAAGTAGATGTTCAAAGCTGTGAGTGTGAGTTCAGGTCAGCAGCCTGAATGACTCTTGCCCCATGACCCACTCAAAGAACTAGCCTTTTTCCCCAAGTCCCAGTTTTTTTTTTGCTGCAACTCCCTTACCCATCACAGGACTTTATAAAGACAGCTTGTTTTAGCAGTAAAAGTTTTTACCACCCCAGATTCCCAGCCATTTTGTCCCTATGCTTGGCAGCAGAGTATCTTTTGCAGGGTCATTTGTGCTGAGTGTCATTTTGAATTGTAGCCGTGGTTTGTTTCAACCCTTACTCTGTACCCTGGCTGAATCTTGGATGTCAACTGACTGTCTTTCCAGTATGGATCTGTTTTAAGGCTGGGTTCTGTGCCAACCTTCCTCCTCAGCCCTCCCATCGCTGTTCCCACGTTGTATATGAAGTCTAGACATTAAAAGCTGGCAGATGTGAAGCACAAGAGCCAAAGCTCAGAGTCAAAAGAGAATGTATAAAATGCAGAGGCCCCCATGGCCTCAATACAAGTGATCTTAGGACACAATTGCTCCAGCTTGGCCCTGCTGTTATCTAGAACGTGATCACTCTTTGCTGTGGAAGTCTGGCTGGTGTACTGTAGATGTTTAGTAGCATCCTTAGCTTCTAACTAGTAAATGCCAGTAACAATTCACTTCCAGAATTGGGACAAGGAAAAATATGTCTTCAGGCACTGGAAAATGTCCCTGGAGGGCAAAAATCACTCCTAGTTGACAATCACTGTGTTATAAAAGGTTCTCCTAATGATTCTTCCCCTTAGACTTTGTAGATATGACTGTCTTCATCTAAGTTTCTCATTCTCTGTACTTATTGCCATTTTGTTCTTAGTGATTCTTCTGTGTGAGTATGCGTGTGTGTGTGTTGCTTCATAACAACTTTTTTCAACACCACCCATTTGATGCCAGTTGCTGCACCTCCTTCTGTTTTCTATTTCCCCAGTATTGAGGCGCTCTCTCTCTCTCTCTCTCTCTCTCTCCTATAGTGTAGTGTAGCTGTTTCCTGAAAATTGAATCATCCCCTCCTGGCTTAATGAAGTAGATTTATGACTAAGAAGCCAAGAAAACTTACTAGACTCAGGAAGCTCAGAATGTTACAAGATTCACAAAGTCCTTCCTCCAAAATTTCAAATTAGTAAATAGTTGTTGAGGGAGAAGAGATTGCTTTTGGTGGAAGTGCCTACAAGTTGTGTAGGAAACTCCAAGGATCTAGCTTTGATGAGTTGTCACCCATGCTGGGGCGAGCTGTTCAGTGATACAGCTGACTTTGTTTCGCTATGCTCTTGTGATTACCCTAACAGACTCATTGTTTCACTAAACTAGAATTCCTCCTTTGGTCTGTCATTGGTGTCTTCTGGGGTAAATAGAGGTTTGTTCACATTTCATGAGGAAAAGTCACACAACACAGAAATTGCCAAATATCCCCTGGGGAGCATAATTGCCCAAAGCTGACTGAGAACTGCTGTCACAGAGCAACGCACATGTATATGCCGGTGTGCATGCAATGTGATAGGCGCATGAAGGGACCGAACAGAAGCACACAGTTGAAGGAGAATAGTGAAAGAAAACCCTTCTTGGCTGGTTACTTCAAAACTCACAGTTTGTTTTATTAGTAAACTATGAGTGAATCTATATTAGAGGTTCTCCATCAAGAATTGCTTTTGTTCCTGTGTGTATTTACTGATATCTTGAGACACTCTTGTTTGTCACAACCAGGTGCTGGAGATGCTACTGGCATCTAGCACAAAGACCCCAGAAAAGCTGCTAAATCTAACAGTGCACACGACAGGCTCCACAACAAAACCTCAAATCTCAACAGTGTTAAGGTGAAGAAACTCTGAGCTGTGTGATTGCTGTTCATTTTCATTAGATTGGAAGCCACGGTGCAACCCACAATTTCTTGAATCACTTGCAAACCAGCCTTTCAGAACAATGATGGGACAGTCATTTTAACTCTGGATGACTGTATGTTCTGCTTGTATTTGTGAAGAAACAGCAGAGTCTGCACAGACAAGGCCAAAGTCCATCTAAAGGCTAGAAAGAGTGAAATTATCACAAATGAAAGAGGGACAAACTCTGATGCAATGCACACTCTTATTTTCTGTTTTTTTTTTTGAGATCTTGTTGCAACTTGTCGTGGTTTGAATGAGAAATGTTCTCCATAGACACAAGTATTTGAACACTTAGTCCTGGGTTGGTGATACTGCTTGGGGAGCTTGTGCAAAGTTTAGGTCACCAAGCCTTGCTGGAGGAAGTGTGTGGCTGGGGGTGGGTTTTGAGAGTTTACAGCCTTGCCCCACCTCTAGTTCAGTCTCCCTGCTTCGTGTTTCTGGTTGAAGATGTGATCTCTCAGCTTTCTGCTTCAGCCACCTGCTGCCATACCTTCTCACTATTATGGATGTCCCCTCCGGAACTGAAAGTCAAAATAAACTCTTCCATAAGTTGCTTTTGGTCATGGTGTTTCATCACAGCAATGAAAAGTACCGAATAAACAACTCTAGCCTTGAGTTCAGTTAACCTGAGCAGATCAGTTCTCCTGCAGCCAAGTTGGAGTTCATTACTTGATTCGAAAAGATTCAAATGGCACATATGTTTGAGACTAGAATTGTTTACAAAAGCCTAAGCATAGGCTGGCTGGATGGCTCAGCAGTGAAGAACTGTGGCTGCTCTTACAGGGAACCCCAGCTCCGTTCTTAGCATCCACATTGCAGCTGACAACTATCTATAACTCCAGTTCTAGTGGATCTCACACCCTTGTCTGGCCTCTGTGGGCATTGTACACATGTGGCACACTTACATACATGCAGGCAAAACACTTTTACATAAAAAATAAAAATAAAAATAAACCAAAAAAGAAAAAGAAAAAAGAAAACCTAAACATGTAGATAACCCAATTATGACCCTTTTATAGTTACATGAATTCACCTAAGAAGATACCATGTGGCAAAGGACCATATAAAGTGTAAGGTATGATACTGGCAGATGATGGTGATGAGGGACTTATCTCCCACATCCATGGCTCTTGCTGCATTCCATTGAAAGACGTTTTGTGGAGCCTCAAATGACTGCATGTGCTCAGACAAGTGAAAGAAACTTGCGTAGTGATATAGTGATATATAATTCCCAGGTGCCTTCTAAAACATAGTGGAAACAGTGGAAATCACCTTTGAATGTAAAAACTGGAGGAAGAACAATGACTGAGACATTAATATCTTCTTTGTTATGGCCTTTCATTTGTAGCCATTATCATCAGCAAAGCATTAATTACAACCATGATTAACTTTGCTTTGTGAGTTGCATTTGGATTAGCTCTAAGGCACATGAATGTCTGGGTCAGTTATTTCATACTTCAGTTAATTCACAGATCCCTAAGGAAGCCCAGTGAGTTACATAACTAATCTTTCATCAGAGTTGGTCATATGTGTTTATTTTAAATCCTTATCTTCACCAAACATTTGTAAGCAAAGCTATTGATTTTTTTTCAGCTCACTAATGTGAAAAGTGTATTTCTTTTCCTTCCCAAAGAAACAAATGGAGGCATGCAATCAGAAGTTCACACTGGCTTACCGGGAAAGGTCAGGAAAATAAATGGAGATGCTGGCCAGACCATGCTGCTACAGAAAAGAGGGCCCTCCTTGAAAGTGGTTCCATCTCTAGTCAAATTGTCTAGCACATGGAGAGAATCCAGGTCCTCCCAAGCCACAAGGTTCTCTCAGAAACCACATGAAATGGCCTGTTGGTGGCTTCAATGTCATCCCTCACATCTCTGTCACCCAATACAGACCGCAGTTTGGCTGAAACAGCCTAAATCTTAGAGTGCCTTCCTTATTTAATGCGGAGATATTCATTTTTAATTTTTAAAAATTTATTTTTATTTTTGTGTGTGAATGTATTGCCTATATGTATGTAAGTGCACCCATCTAATGCAGTGCCCATGGAGGTCAGAAGAGGGCGCTGGATCCTCTGAAACTGGAGTTACGGATGATTGTTAGCCACCATGTGGATACTGAGATTCAAACCCAGGTCTTCTGCAAGAACAGCTTGCACTCTTAAGTGCTGAGCCATCTCTCCAGTCCCAATTTTAACTTTTATTCCTGAGAATTTTATACCTGAGTCTTGTCTGTGTTATTTCCTTCCCTCCCAGTCCCCACCTTCTCCTCCCAATTCCTCCCACTCCCTCTGATTTCTTGTCCTCTTCTTTGATTATTATTGTTATGTATGCTTACATATTTATAAATATAAATAGAAATTATATATGTGTGTTTATATATACATATGTATGTATAATGCACTGCATTCACTTGGTGCTGCTCCTGTGTACGTACGTGGTACATGGAGGATAATTCTTAAATCTTTTTTACTTGGAGTATGAATCGTGCTTTTGAAATCAAAACCCAGATAATCACAGGCGACAGCAGAGGGCTCCCTTTGCTCATAGGTTACCAGGCTAGCCACAGGGAGGAAGGATTTTGTTTGCTTTTCTGTGTTCCTGGGGCTGACAATGGCCACACATTCCAGTTTGAGAGACACACCCATGACTGTTCCCTGGCGCCCTCTCTCTCTCTCTCTCTCTCTCTCTCTCTCTTTCTCTCTCTCTCTCTCTCTCTCTCGGCAACTTTACATTTGGGGAAATCCAGGAGAACAGGGAGGGTCACTCGGCAGCCACCTTGAACTCAACAGGGACACCTGAGCAGAGGAACCGGCTGCTTTCATTTAGTCGTTCAGTGCGCCATCCTTGGTTAGAAACCGTGCTTGTCTGTGGAGCCTAAAGCTGCGCCACTGCGATCAGCCGCCCGCGCTGTTCAGGGCTCACACTGTCTCTGCTGTCAGCAGGCCTCGATGAATGTGACGCAGCACATGTTTGGGATGGACTGAGGGATGCTTGAGGAACCCCAGCTTAGAGGATGGTGGGTGAATAAAACCCACATAGTCTCCCCCATCAGAATAGCTGGCCCAGAAGCAGCTGCGAACTGCAGGCAGTCAGCATTATGGTGAAAAGGCAAGTGGGAGACATGATTACAGGAAAATGGACGACTCTAAATATTTTCCCAAGAGACCTTTAAAAAGCAATGCACACCGAAATATCTAATCCTCTGATCAGGCATTCTTCTATATTTATTCTAGATAAAATTCCCACTTCCTTCACTGCAATCTCTTTATTTTTGTCAGCTATTGTGGTTTGGATGTGGATTTTTCATTTTTCTCTACTCTCCATACAAAGAGGGCCACAACATTCCCAAATAAGGCAACAGGTTCCTGCCTGTCACTGCATGTGGTCATGGCTGGGCTATGTGTGAAGGGAGCCAAGGAAACAGCAAAACCACAGCCTTGTTTGGAAAGTCTGCTTTCTGCCTGGAGAAACGTGAGGCCGGCTGTGGTGACTCATCGCCTGGAAGTTGAGAGGACACATTTTGGCGTTTATGTCTTTCAGCATACAGGTTTAGCAGTGAGGGCTGTCAGCCAGAGCAGGCATACATTTACCATCACTCACCTCAAACTTTTTCTTTGATTTGGAGAGGGAGAGACATATGGGAACTGTCATCTGTCACCCTTCTCCTTCCTTGAACTGCCTACTAGTCCCTTTTTTTATAGTGACATCATCTGCTAACTAGTCACAATGTGCTAGGGTGGTGGTGGACATGTCCCGTGTGAGAATTGTCTTTTCTCTTACTTCAAAATGTTCACTTAAAAATACTAGCCCACCTTCAGAACTCCAGCTCAGAAGCTGTTCAGTTGGTGGATGGTAGTTGATGAGTATATAGGGGGTCTTAAGAGCAATTACTGGGCAGCACAGGTGGTCTGCAGAGGATGCGTGGGTGCTGTACAACATACTGGATACCTGTCTGCACAATGAAGACACATGTCAAAGAAGAGGCCACACTATAACATACTAGATGGGATTTGGGAATCACAGCTAAGATGAATTTTGGATTTGGAATGAATTTTCACTGGCACCGGCACAAGACTTGCCTCAAACTTCTTCAATTCTTATGTATATGCATGTGTGTGTGTGTGTGCACATGTGCAAAGTGTGTGCATGAATGTGTGTGTCATGTGGAGGGCAGAAGCTAGCCTCAACTACCGTTCCTCAGGTGCCTTCCATCTGTTGTTTGAGACAGGGTTTCTCATTGGCTTGGTGGGGGGGGGCGGCAACTGACCAGAAAGCTCCAGGAATTCACCTCTCTCCACCACCCACTTAATCACTGCTAGAATTATAGGCAAGTCCTACCATGTTCGGCCCTTTACATGAGTTCTGGGATTCTAAACTCAGGTCCTCATGCTTGAGAGGCAAACACTCTACTGGCTGAGCCATCTCCCTAGTCTTTCTTCAACTCTTTTTAGAGCTGTATTTTTAAGTTTGCTCTAAAGGACTCATTATGTACCAAGTACTGCCAGGAGCAGTGTCTTTTTTCTCTCTCTGCTCCCCCCTCCAGCATTCCTTCTATGACTGCATTATAATCTTTACTATAGGAATGACCTCTATTTCTTTGATTCCTATATAGTGCCCATCATTGACATATGTCCAGTTATGTGTTAAATGGTATAATCGAAGGAACTACCTCTTTGTTTTTGCTCTGGACAAAGGAGGGAAAAATCTATCTCTGTATATCTTTACAGAAGCTAGGAGTCCTGCATAAGAATGGTTTCCGGACTGAGGTAAGGAACGCATATGATACCAATGTTCTGCTAAGCCTTTGCATTCTTAGTTTCTAACAATAGAAACAAGAGGTACATGGCTCTGCCATGTGCAGTGACACTACTCTAAGCTGTTTCTTATGTAAAAATGGATCCCAAGCTAAGTCTGGAAGCAGAAGGAGCAGAATAGGGGGCTAGGTCACTTTATTTTATTTTAAAATTATTTTTACTTCATGTGTATGAGCGTATTGCCAGCATGAATGTAAGTGCACCCATGCCATCAGATCCTCTGGAGCTGGAGTTACAGATGGGTATTAACCACCATGTGGGTGCTGGGAATCGAGCCTGGGTCTTCTACAACAGTAGTCAGTGCTCTTAACCACTGAGCCATCTCTCCAGTCCATAGCTCACTTTCTTTATAATAGCAGCATATGCTGCCCTTTTCCTTGTGGGTAGAAGCGCCTAGGCAGAGTCACTTGTCCGTTACTGGACAGAGTCCTCCATTTCTGAGAATTCTTGTTTGTCCTTAAGAAGCAAGCTGGCACACGGCGTGTGTGCGTGCGTGTGTGTGCGTGTGTGCATGTGTGTGTGTGTGTGTGTGTGTGTGTGCTGATATATGTCTCATAGACAGAAGTTGCTTATAGGAAACTGAGGTGCTACAGCCTGCAGGTAGGAGGAAGACTCTTTACTGCCAGTGTCTGGCTCCTAACGGTTTCCAGAGTAACTTAAATTGCATTTTTTAAACTTAAAACAATTTGCTGACATTTTTGTACACATATGTCATTGTATCTTACTCTAATTTACCCCTCCAACACCACACTGCTCTTCCCATCTTTCTCTTCCTTCCTGGACCTTTTCCTCCTCTCAAGTAGTCCCCATTTATATCATATAAGCATATGAATATATATGTATATATATTCCTAGAGAGAGGTAAATCTAGATTCATCAATGAAAGCAAATGTGATAGTTTGTTTTCTCCTCCTGAATGGACTCTATCTCAAAGGGAAGGACACAGATACTCTGTGAAAAACACTCTGTTCTTATATGTACCTTGCAATCACCTTATAAGGAAAGTATCATTACTACCTCATTACATTTTGGACATTATTAGTCTTGATTGCAGCCGGGAACATTGAGGCACAGAGGCTCTAAATAATGTGCTAAGGTCACAGCAGAAAAGTAGGGCACATATTCAAGCAACCCTAGAATCAGAGCCAACACACAGAACCACTGAGCTTTCACATATATAAAGGGACTAGGGGTACAGAGGTTTCTTTATTCTTTTTTTTAAATTAAAAATTGTTTTTTTTTTATTTTATGTGTATGAATGTATTGCCTGCCTGTGTATAAGTGCACCCATGTCCTGTAATGCCTGCAGAGGTCAGAAGAGAGTGTTGTATTCCCTGGAACTGGAGTTGCAGATGGTTGTTAGTCATCATGTAGGTGCTGGGAATCGAACCTGGGTCCTCTGCAAGAGCAGTCAGTGCTCTTAGCCACGGAGTCATCTCTCCAGTCCCAGTTTCTTTATTCTTAACACTTTTACTAAAGTCTGTGAATAGTCTGCTGTAGATCCTCAGGGGAAACCACTTCCGTGGTGCCATTTTCCACCTTTCAGTGAAAGTTGGCAGCACACACAGAGCCCTGTGGCACTGTGTGAACTGATGGCTGCAGTGAGGAGGAGAGCCCAGCTTTCCCTGATACCCACATATGGAGACAAGTTTCTGCCATCATGTTTTCAGTTACAGGGCAGAAAAGACAAGACAAGGGAAGTGAGGTGCTGTACTAGGACGAGGGACCTTAGGAAGGGTGTTATCATAGTCAACAAACCCTCAACATTTGCATGAAGACTGTGGAAGGAAATGGCATTCCTCTTGCTGAAACAAGAATAGTATGGTTTATGTGCCTGAAAGACAGAGATAGGGAGTATTAAAACACGACATTGGGACTTCCTAACAGGGTGAGAGGAATTAGGCAACTCCAATAACTTATTGCGACTAGTTTGCAATTATAGTGCATTGTATAATTGCCAAAAAACCACAATCGCAGGCTGTAATCGTTCCTGCTAACTTATTCAACTTGTCCAGTAAAGAATATTTCTTTAACTTTTTTTACTTATGTATTTTTATTGTATGTGTATGAGTGTATTGCCTGCATGTATGTAAGTGCACCCATGTCATACCGTGCCCACAGAGGTCAGAAGAGGTGTCAGATCCCCTGGACTGGAGTTACCAAGGGTTGTTAGCTGCCATGTGGATACTGGGCATTGAACCTGGGTCTTCTGGAGGAACAACAACTAGGGCTTTTAGCCGCTGAGCCATCTCTCCAGCTCCTCAAACACATTTCTTAAAGGCTCCCTGCTTTAGTTACTGCAACTGGCTGTTCTGCAAAGTGCCAAGGACCAGGTGCAATCGAGCCTCTGCGTTGACATATTGGGCTCTTTCTTTGTGTTGGCAGGAGGGTAGACATCTCATAGAACTTCCATGTAACCTTGAAGAAGGAACAGACTAAAGATAAAGAAAGTACAAATGGCACGACAAAGATTACATGAAGGTAAGCTCAGGTGAACAGAAAGAAAAAATAATGCGAAGAAACAGAGCCAAGGCAAAGCTGCAGACTCTCGGTTCTCCTTCTGATGTAGCATGTTCTGGGGGATTAACTATCAATAGGAATGTCGGAATTGGCCCCAGTGAGATCTGTCTCCCGAATTTCAGACCAAAGGAAGGGCTGCCACTGCCTGGAGAAGCTCTTGCCCTCTTTATTCCTGTTCATAGAAATGTAGTTCTTAGTCACTCTTGTGAGACGGTTTTAAAAATAGCAGCTGTGCAAAGCATTGGCAGGGGACTTGTTGACAAGCTAAACCTGTCAGACGCCTGCTTGCTCCAGAGACGGAGAGAGTCAGCTGAGACTAGGGAATGGAGAAACTCTGCTCTTCCTCACCTATTTCTCTACCTGTTCTTAACTCTTGCTTGGCAGTTCTAGTCTTTGATGGATACAATTCATTTTTAACATCTCAAAGAGCCTTCTGGTGTGCTCCGGAATGCCCTCTCACAGAGGTCAATGGCAAACCTGGTCTGTCAAGGACCAGATAGTAGATGTTTTAGGCTTCACGGACACGCAGTCACAAGCACTGAACTTGGGGATGGTGGCTCCAAACCAGGGATAGACAGTGCAGAGAAACAAAATGGCATGACAGTCTCCCATTTCAACTTTATTTACATCAGTAGGCTGGATCTGGTGTGCCTGTGGGCAACAAGCCTGCTCACTCCTTCTTTATATCTTGACTGGATGCTGGTTCCCCAAGCATGAACATGAGGAGCAGTTTCATCAAGTAATGGTACAAGTGGAGAGTTGGCACATCCCTACAGATGCCATGCCTCCATCTTAAATGAAATAAGGCTTCTTGTTTTTAATAAGCACAGTGCCACAAAGTCTCTGGTGATTCTTTCTCATGTTGTCATCTGCAACTGACAGGATACTGATGCAACACTGTGTAATAAGAGCAATGGCTTATGCGTGTATTTCTCCTTCCTCTCTGTCTTTCTTCTCATCTGTACTAGGATGCCTGTGGAGGTCAAAAGAAGGCATCATATCCTTTGTAGCTGGAGATACAGTTGTAACTGAGCTGCCTGATGTAGATGCTGGGAATTGATCTTAGGTCCTCCAGAAGAGCAGGAAGCATTCTTCTGAGCCATCTCCAGCCCCTAACCAACATTATTCCCTCCCTCCCTCCCTCCCTCCCTCCCTCCCTCCCTCCCTCCCTCCCTCCCTCCCTCCCTCCCTCCCTTCCTTCCTTCCTTCCTTCCTTCCTTCCTTCCTTCCTTCCTTCCTTCCTTCCTTTTGAGACAGGGGCAGGCTCTCATGTATCCCAGATAGCTGAGGATGACCTTGAAACTCCTGACCTTCCTGCCTCTCCTAGTGCTGGAATTACAGGTGTGTACTCAGGAGTTTTAAACAAATTGAAGCCACAACGTGTGTCTCTAAGCCAAGTGAAGAATGGAACACCTTTCTCCCACTAGAGGCAGGCACTGTCCTCTCTGTGGTCATAGTGAACTGTCTCTCCTGCAGAGAAGCAGTCTGGGAAGAGCCAGTGTGACCTGGGAAGTGTTTGAACTTGATTGAGCCAGGCACATGATCATAGGACATGCTGCTGAGGAGGCAGCTGGGCCCAAGTTCCAGACCTCAGCGTGCCTATCATTGTAGTATAGACACCATCAAACCTCTTCTCTGACCCCACTGACTTCATCTACAACATGAGGATTCTTTTCTCTTGCCTTGGCTGCATGCATCTTGAACTTTCTGTTCACAGCTAACCTCTGTCCTCTGTTTTTTGGAACATTGGGAGAGAGACATATATGACAAGGGGACATAGTGGGAATCCTATGGAAGGGAAATTTTAGAAAGGTGGGACTATACTTTGTGGTAGGTAGATTGTCTCAGGAACCAGAGTAAAGGACCTCATTTGACCAGTGGCTTGCTAGACAGACTGGAAAATAGAAGCTCCCCCCAACACCCAATGATTTCTGTTGTGTGTTCTGTGGAGATCTGGCCACATCAGAGTTACAGGAACATAGATACTGTGGTCCAGTTCTGGTTCTAGGACACCTTAGTTATAGGCTTTAGGCAAATTACTTGACCTCTTTGTGCCTCAGAGTTTGCAGATGTTCAGCGTAAGTAGATGATATCTAGGTCAGAACATCTGCAGTAATTGGATGGTAATGTTTAAAGAATGTATTGTTAATACACTGCAGTGGTTATAGCACCAACCTGGGAGCCAGATGTGGTTCAAAACCCAGCACTGTCACTTACAGCTGTGAGATTTAAAGCAAGTAGCTTAGTCTTTCTGTGCCTCAGTTCCTCTGTTAAGTAGCAGTAGTAATAGTACCTTTCTTATACTTTGTTAAGATGTTTAAGGAAATCTCCTCTGTGGATGGCCATCCTATACTGTTTTTTTGACAGTGTTATGTGAACTGATTTTTAAAAGTATTTTTAATTGAATCATTGTGTGTTTCATACAGAACCTCAATCAATCTTAATCATCTTTATATGTGCCATTTCTCTAGCCCATGTTTTAAGTGCTGTTTAAGAGTTGTCTGCTCCCATGGTGCCTAGGGCCTGGCCCATAGCTGAAATGGAATAATTATTGGGGTAGTTTATCCCACACCAGGCACCCTAAGGAGGTTACAGATCAACCTTTCTCATTTTCTAGCACTTTCTCCCAGTCCTGTTATAGTTTGTTAGTTATACTCAGTAAAATTCCCAAGGAACAGACTTCTTTGAGGGGAAAATAAATGAACAAGAGAGTCTTTGCGGATTATCTCTTGTTATAAGCACAGGGGTTCTTGACATGTTCTCTATCAAGGAAGGCCTCCTTCCCTTTTCTCCCTGAAATTGCCCTATTTTCCATCTGTTTCCATTGGGAAGCTGTATTAGGCTATTCTTTACGGTAGATGGACCCTAGAAGCAGCCAATCAGAGGGCCAGCCAAAGCTGATACACAGTGCCCAACACTGAAGCATGCCCAGAATAGATACACTGAGCCACAACCTCACCCTCAGGATGGCGGGTGACACCAGAAGAACATGCAAGTTGCAGGTTCAGAATGACAGATAAGGTGATATGTGGTAGTGACCTTGGTCATGTATATAGTGGAGAACTTGGATGAAGATCCAGGGACTAGGAAATCATCCCCGGGGTTCTAGAATCCTCTCTATCTATAACCTTAGAGGCTGTCACTGAAGTATCTCAGCATCTCTGACTGTCCTTCTTATCTGACTCATGTGTACACTGATATTAATCCTTTTTTACATCAACTGGTGGTGTGGCTTCTTCTTCGTGCATACAAGACACTACAAGCGAAAGAATTTGAGGAGTTGAAAGAACTTGCCAAGATATCTTCTTCGAGGATTTAGTCTTGGAGGAATAGCTGAGTAGTGCTGAATTCTCACAGGAAACTCTATTACTTTCCTATTACTGTGACCAAATAATTAGAAGAAACAGCTTAAGAAAGAATTTATTTTGGCTCACAGTTTCAGAGCATACAGTTCATCATGGCCCTGGGAAGCATGAGAGTAGGAAATTGAACTGTGACTTGCTCACATTTCACAAATCAAGGAAACAGAAAGCTCAGTCAGAAATGGACTCAGGCTCTAATTCTTCAGGCCCAACCTCCAGTGCTCAGTTTCTCCAGACAGCTTTCACCTTTTAAAAGTTCTACAACTTTCCAAGTAGTGCCACCAGCTGAAGATCAAGTGTTCAAATATATGAGCCTGCATGTGGAGGGAGGACATTTCACATTCAAACCATAACAGCAACCTTCAAGAAATATAATGATTCCATCAGGTTTTGCCCAATGGCCTAGGCTGGTAACTGTGGGGCAGAATTTGTGCAGATAGCTCCTGCCAGATCTATGCACTCATGTTCATGGTGGCAGCCACCAGTGATGACACTCAGGGCTGGGAAGATGCTCAGCAGGTAAGAACCCTTGCTGCACAAGGATGAGGACATAACTTTAGATCCTTAGTGCTCACACAAATGCTAGGTGTGGCCATGCATACCGCATGCCCAGTGCTAGGAGGTGGGGGTAGAGGAAGGATGATCTCTGGGGCTTGCTGGCCAGTCAGGCTAGCAACAGAATGGCGAGCTCCATATTCAGTGAAATATTCTATCTAAAGGAAATAAGGTGCAGAGTGATAAAGCAGGACACCTAACATTCTCCTTTGGCCTGTACACATGCATGCACACACATACACCACAAACACACACACACACACACATTCAACACCCCCCACAAATACCATACACACACATATTCAACAACCTATCCCACAACATATATCACAAAACAAAAGACACTGACCTGAGCATATTATGTACTTGGAGACTCAATTATGTCTTTTCCGAGGTGGCGGAGTCCCTTTGATTTATGGTCTTTGTTCACAGAAGAGAAGATTGTAGACTCCACTTCTCCTTAAAATGGGGGTGGTGGCCCTTTTGTCATGGAGCGCAGCTCTGCCACTCCATGGCTGGCTCTTAACAAATCTTAATATATTCATTTTTACCTGGTAATAAAAAGATCTCTCAGTCAGGGTTGTTGAAAAGTTACATGAGATTTATCTAAAAAATAAAGCAGTTGTTAAATCATGGGGACTATCATTGGATTCTTTAAGGTCTAGGAGACCCTAGAAGGGAAAATACAGTTTCATACTTGAGCAATGGAATAAAATATTGGCTTCTTATCTAGGTCCACAGGTAACTAAAACCAGGATGGAAGCCTAGTATCTCTACCTTCATGTTGAATTTGTCTGCTGCATTTATTTTAGCTGAAGGCACAGAGATAACTGGTTCTCTTAAACCTGCAGTCCTCTTGGATTTCAGGAAGTACAAAGTCTTATGGACAATTTCTGCCCAGATAAGGACAACCATCCATGTTCCAGGAGTAGAAAGGATCATCTTTAAGGAATCAAAGTGATCCCTTCAAGCAATGATAGCTGTAATATCTTCTGTGGACTACCTGACAGAGCCAGAACTGAGACAGTGGTCAACCAGACCACATTGGACCAAGACCGCTCCACCATGTAGACCTCCCCCGAGCCCTAAGTCTTTCTCTAAACTTAAAGCTCATGTCAGTACCTTGAAGATGGACTTGGGGCTCACTGGTCCCCTTTATTTCTTCTTGTTTCCGATGTGGCCATATTGAATAAATCTCCCCCTGCTTAAACAAACAAACAAAAACATTACTCCTCTTTTTAATCAATGTGTGTGGGGGGGATTTGGCTCAGCTTAGCTTTTGGGGGCCTGCCAGAGCCCAGACTTTTCCCCTAAAAACCCTGGACTCTGGTTATATAAAGAGCCTCAGATTTTCCCAGTAAAGCTCTTACAAAGTCTTTATTAGTATAAATGAATAGTTTTAAAATGATTCGTTTATGGGCTCAAGCTAATATTCCTCCATTGGGAAAAGGTGGTATGATCTTAGTGTTGGTGAGGAAGCAGGGGCACAGAGCTGTTAATTGCCTGCCTGGCAATCTCTTGCCAGCAGCAGGTCTGGAGAAGAATTATAAGCACTGGGTGTGTTTCCTGACAATTTCACAGTGCTCTTGCTGATGGAAAACTGACATTTCAGAACCATTTTTGTTTCACAGCACTAACTTAGTGGCTTCAGAGGCGATTTCTTTCTAAATATTTGATGTGCATGCATCAGATTTGAGTCTGTCCAAGGCAGCCCTTTTGGAGACCTGATTGTAATCAGAATCATCCCATTGGGGACTGAGTGGAAGTCACTGCATGCAGTTATTCAGTCTTTGATCTTCCTAGTGCCTCCAGCCAAGGAGAAGCTGAGAAGGCTTGTCTGAGAGATCTGAACAGTTTCTCATGATAAATTGAACGGAGACTGCCTTCTCTGGGGTTCTTGGCAACTGGGAATAAATCCGGGCTGCCGACTGAGACAGCATGCAAACGAACGGGAAAGGTCATCATTCTTGTCTTGCAGGACAGCTTCAATAAGATTAATCACTCCTGGCTGTCTGGCACCCCTGGAGAGGTTTCTACTCAGGAGACTCCTTAGGGCCCCATTCTGACCTCAGCTCCTAATTCACAAACTTCCCTAACAGCAAACAATGGAGTATGTGTTGCAAAGCACAAATGCAAGAAATACAAGGTCTCTAAGGAGCTAGGCCTTAGGACTTATTGCATCAGTGGGGGAGGAAAAAAGAGAGGAAGAAAGATGGCGAAGACAAGCCGGATGACCCTGTGTAACAGCGTAGTCTATGTTCATTGCAAAAGAAGCTGTATGTACATTTCTGGTTTGGGATCTGACTTCAAAATCAGCCAGCAATCAGATTTTACTGTAAGCAAATTCTAAAGTACAAATACTCTATTTTGAGTGAAAGTCAAATCACTCATGAATATTTATTGTTCTTGTGCAAATAGCACAGTGTCTTTAATTTTTCTACTGTTTCCTTTTTTTCTATCCAGATTATTTTTAACGAGAGTTCTCCTCCATTGCCAATGTGTTACCTACATTTCAGAAGGTCAGTTGCTTACCAGGATCAACCAACTATTCCATTGTTGCTCAACTAGTTTTAGCACACTGAACCTCAAGGCAGCTGGATTTGCAGGACTGCCCCTCAAATAGTCAATAATTTAATACTAAGACATGGAAAAGGAATATTTCTTAACTGTTGAAGAGAGGAGATATAGCCTCAAATTGCTAAAATTGGTGAACCTTGGGGGGTTCTATGATGTTGATTAAAGAGACTGAATATGAGAAAGGTTAAACTGGGGATGGAAACCTTGTTTTGTAACTCCCCCAGTTGTGGTATTTTCATTACGTTATTTCATATAGAATTTACCACCAATTCAGGTCTCAGGTTCTATGGCTTCTTAATAATAACTTCCCAATTTGATCACATTGGAATTGACATTTCTCTCTGACATGGAGGACCCTGGAAGTCATCTGTTATTTGGAGATGACTGGTGGGTGCCTGCATTCTGCCTGTCAAGGTTTATTTTGGTCCCTGTTTCTTTCAACTCAACTTTTGATGCACAATTAGCTTTTACCACTTGTGAATTTTGTAAATCGGTGTTATCAAGCTGATTCTGGGAAGGACTGGACATCATTCACTCCCATCAGAGAAACTCAAAGAGAAAATACTGAAAAAATATGTGATTAAATGTTGGGGCTAGGAACAAATGGCCAAAATTGATCTTAGGTCCTCCAGAAGAGCAGGAAGCATTCTGCTGAGCCATCTCCAGCCCCTAACCAACGTTCTTTCCTCCCTCCCTCCCTCCCTCCCTCCCTCCCTCCCTCCCTCCCTCCCTCCCTCCCTCCCTCCCTTCCTTCCTTCCTTCCTTCCTTCCTTCCTTCCTTCCTTCTTTCCTTCCTTTCTTTTGAGACAGGGGCAGGCTCTCATATATCCCAGGTAGCTGAGGATGACCTTGAAACTCCTGATCTTCCTGCCTCTCCTAGTGCTGGAATTACAGGTGTGTACTCAGGAGTTTTAAACAAGTTGAAGCCACAACGTGTCTCTAAGCCAAGTGAAGAATGGAACACCTTTCTCCCACTAGAGGCAGGCACTGTCCTCTCTGTGGTCATAGTGAACTGTCTCTCCTGCAGAGAAGCAGTCTGGGAAGAGCCAGTGTGACCTGGGCAGTGTTTGAACTTGATTGAGCCAGGCACATGATCATAGGACATGCTGCTAAGGAGGCAGCTGGGCCCAAGTTCCAGGCCTCAGCGTGCCTATCATTGTAGTATAGACACCATCAAACCTCTTCTCTGACCCCACTGACTTCATCTACAACATGAGGATTCTTTTCTCTTGCCTTGGCTGCATGCATCTTGAACTTTCTGTTCACAGCTAACCTCTGTCCTCTGTTTTTTTGGAGCATTGGGAGAGAGACATATATGACAAGGGGACATTAGAAGAGTGGACTAATGCCATAGTGGGAATCCTGTGGAAGGGAAATTTTGGAAAGGTGGGTCCACACTTTGTGGTAGGTAGATTGTCTCAGGAACCAGAGTAAAGGACCTCATTTGGCCAGTGGCTTGAGTGATGCATAGCTGTAATCTCAGCACTCAAGAGGTGAAGGAAGGAGGATCAAGGTAACCCTTAACAATACATTAAATTTGAGGTCATCCTGGCCTACATGAGACACTGTCTTCAAATTAAAAACCCTAAAACAATGAGGTGTGCCTGGGGAGATAGTTTAGTCAGTAGAGTGCTTGCCTTGCAAACACAAGGACCTGGACTTTGATTCTCAGAACCCCTATTAAAAAAGCTGGATGGGGTGGCATGCATTTGTAATCCCAACAGCAGGGAGGTGGAGACAGGTGGATCCCTGGGGTTCACTGGTCAGCCAGCCTAGCATACTTGGTGAGTTCCAAGCCAGTGAGAGAGCCCATCTCCAAAAGAAGCTGGACTTGAGGATGTCCCCTGGCGTCCACATGCGGATACGGGAAGCAAGTAATACCTATCGTTATTGAGGAAGATTTTGGAAACTAGACTTCCTGGGAAATCCCTGCATGATTCCCATCTAACTGTACACAAATATTTTGCTGTGTCATTTGTGTACTTCTTTCAGCTCTGCTAATTCTCCACAGACTTCCCAGGTTTCTGGGGACAACCTGCTTTTTCCTCACTAAATTTAACTGTAAGTTGTTTCCCATTTGGTAGGATTTGTGTGTACTCTTATTTAAGAAACTGTTCACAGGAGACTCAAAGTGAAGATGCTGAGGATGTTGGGAAGGGACTACAGGTATGACTTCAATTTCACTTGGAACCATCACCGTTATATAACTTTGACCTTGGAAATACACAATTAAAATTATTTGCTTTTTTAAAAATGTATTTTTATTTATTTATTTTTATTTCATCTGTTTGAATGTTTTGTCTGCATGTATGTAAGTGCACCTGGGTCGGGCAGTGCCAGCAGAGGCCAGAGAAAAGGGCATTCCCTGGAATTGGAGTTTAGGGTGCTTTTGAGCCACCATGTGAGTGCTGTGACCCAATCCGGTGTCCTTTGGAAGAGCAGGGAGCACTCTTAACCACTGAGTACTCTCTCCAAACCCACAATTAGCTTCTGGTAACATTGGGACTCGTGCTATTAGACACTGGTCCTGCTGTATTTAATCATGGATAGAGTCTAACATCAGAACAGAAACTAAGGATTGGGAAAGGAAGCCTTGAACGTAAATGATGGGAAATATTCCTCCCCAGTTCATCACTCCACTGGGGCAACAGTTGTCTAAATTCTTGTTACCTGCTGCTGGAAGAGAGGCAGCTTAGCACCTTTTCACCTGGCATGATGCTTAACACATGCCAAGCTTAAATATGTATTTGTTGAATGATAGAATGGATAAGCACTAAAAATGTTGACCAGAGTATGGTTAAAAACATAGGACTCTTAGAATAGTTATGCCTTAGTTTCACAACTTTCAATCTTCATTATACTTTAGATGTAACATTCTGTAGGGAAGTTATGGTTCAATTTGCCACCTATTTTTTTTTATTGAATTGGTGTGTATTTCATGCAGACTATCTCAATCAATCTTAATCATCTTTATACCCCCTTCTGCCCCGGCACCCCCCACCCCCGGCACAGCCTCAGAACTGGAATCCATACATTCTTTTATCTGTGTTAAGGTTTGTTGTGTCAAGTTAGCATCTGCAAATGTTCTTCAGTGCAGGTTCACCCACTGAGGTCTAGTCAGCCTATCTGGAGGCCCTTGTTTTAGAAAGATTAGCTCATCCTCACCTACTTTTTAATGGCCTAGCACTTGGGTTCTATTTATAGTGTGTTCTCTGTGGCTGAATGGAAATGATTTGGTTTAACTTTCCAATACCTAATGATGTGACAAGCTTTCCAAAATGGATATCAAGGTTCATTGAAACAAAATTAGAGCAATTCTAGTCTTTGAATGATTTTTCTTTCCTTCCTGGTAACAAAGACTGCATCTAACACTAAATCCTGAAGCAAGAGTCTACCTAGGGGTCAAGCATGTTTCCTTCTAAGAAGTTGATGTTTCAGAAGCCCATGAATAAGACTGGCTCCCTACAGATGAAGCTTGGAGAGTCTTCTTCAGAAAGTACTGCATTCTGCTTTTGACTTGGTTATTCAGGCTCCTGCAGTTGTTCATATGAACAAGGGGAGCATAGCCTTGCAGCTCATTCAGGCCCAGGCTCAAATCTCCATTTTAGACTCTTTTCAACTTCTGAACTTACCCTTGGTTCACTATAGAGGGTGGGCCTATGTCCTGGGTGACTTCCCACATTCTGTTTTTAAACAGCTGTTTCCAGAGGCCTGTTATCCTCACACCCACACAAATCTGAAAAATAGCAGCCTTGTCCCTCCCTGTACAGTCTGTGCTCTCAAAGGCACAGTTTGCTCAGTTCTGCCTTTCAAAATTTGCCTTCAGTTCAGTATTCTCTTGCTTACAAGCTATTTTCAAAACAGTTCACCATGGAAAGCAATGGAGTGCACCCAGTAGATGCAGGTCAGGGAAGCCACCGACTTTATCAATGCTTACCGTTCCTGAAAGTATAGGTGCTTTCAGCAGAAAGAAGATGATTCTGTTGCCTTAGCAGAGATGCTCCAAGTTTATTCATGAGAATTTACGCCAAATGGCCCCAGACTGCCGAGGCAGCCTCTTCTCCTGACATTTACCTTTCAAGACTTTTTCTTTCACTCATCGTTTCTAATTTTCAGGTTTAAAAAAAATTGCAGTGAAATTCACATAACACAAAATTAACAGTTTTATAGTGAACATTTTAGGGGCATTTAGTGTATCTGCAATGTTAGGAAGCCATTAACTGTAGTTGTAAAACATTTTCATTACCCACCCCCAAACCCCACTCTGTATGTTGTTTTTTGAACATTCTTTTGCTGTGATTCTTGTTTGGAGACAGGGTCTCCCTGTAGCCCGAGCTGGCCTGAAACTTGCTATGTAGACCAAGCTGGTCTTGCCTCCTGAATGCTGGGGTTAAAGGTGTGCACTACCACCACTTTTTAAAAAAATCACATTCTTAATAAATGTCTTTTTTATTTCTTTGTTATTTTGAGGCGGTGGCTCTCCATGTAACCCAGGAGGACCTTGAACTGGAGAGCTTCCTGCTTCAGCCTCTGTATTCTGGGATTCTAGGTGTATGTCTTTATGTCTAGCTGATAAATGTCCTTTGATGCGCAGAAGTGTTTTATTTTTGATTAGGTCCAGATTCACTGATCCTGTATTATACATAAGCATGGAGGTGGAGCCGGAGGAAGCCAGTTATTCCTTGGTGTAGCTCACCAACTGTCTGTGATTTTTCTTTAGAATATGATTAGGATATGCTGATTGGTGGGCAATAACCAAAGTTTTCACCTGAAGAGCAATCTAATTTTAAAGCAGCATGCTTTTTTATTTTACTTATTTCCAGATGGCTGTATGTTAGAAAATTTACCGTTAGGGCTGGAATGTACATTAACTGCTAAAGTGCTTGTCTAGCATGCACAAAGCCCTGTTTTCAACTCCCAGCACCCTATAAACTGGATGTGATGATGCATGCCCATAATCCTAGGCCTTGCCTCAAAAGTTCCAACCCGATGCTGAAGACCTGGATGGTTCCTAGGCAGCCACTGATCTTCAGTCCATGTGAGATGCCCAAAGAAGCTGGGTTCTGATATCAGCGAAGCAACATAGCAGTCGCAGTATCATTGGTGACAGGAGCAAGAGGATAGACTAGCCAGGGAGATGAGAGGAGCATGAGGTCAAAAGCAAAACTTTCCCCCTCGGACTACGCTTTATTTGGGCTGCCACAGGAAGGTGGGTCATTCTGCTTCAAGCAATTTGATTATGAAATTCCCTTACAGCTGTGCCTATAGGCTTATCTCTTAGTTGATTCCAGGTCCAGCCAAATTGACAACCTAAATTAATTGTCACACCTGGTTTCTCTCCTGTTCTGGTTACCTTACCTATTCTGTTGCTGTGATAAATACCACAGCCAAAAGCAACTTGAGGAAGGAAGAGTTTGTCTCATCTTATAGATTACAGTCCCACAAATGGACGCCACGGGAGAAGGATCTATGGAGGATGCTGCTTATTGGATAATCTCTGGCTCATGCTCACCTACCTCCATTATATAGCTCAGGCCCACCTGTTCAGTGATGGTACCACTCACACGGGCTGGACCCTGTACATTGAATAGTAATCAGGAAAATGTCCCAAAGTCATGGCCATAGGTCAGCCCGATGGAGGAAATTCTTCAACTGAGATCCCCTCTTCCCAGATGAGTGTAGGTTTGTATCAAGTTGGCAGCTGAAGCTAACTATGACACCTGACCATAAAGTCAGAATTATTTAAAATGAAACCTCATGCCATGCAGCTTCTATGCCTCATCCCTTCAGGGACTCCTGTTTTACTGAGAGTGACGGCCCAACATGTTTTGACCTCCTTCTTCCCCTCCATGTGCCCTGACATCCTCTTTTCTTCTCTCTGGTCACTCTACTCAAGCCCCAAGTCCATGAATTGTTTCTTGAGGACACTACTGGCTAAGTAATGTTGTTTCTTGTGCCTGGAACATTGTCCTTCCTTAAAGCAGTAGAGATCACTCTCCTCCATGCCCTCAGGACACTGCTCAAGGCCCACCATGTCCAGAGACTTACCTGATTATGTTCTTCTATGAGAGCATCTTCCTACGTTGCTCCATCTATGGCTCCCCACACCGCTACCCACAAGTGTCCCCAGCACTCCCTACCCTCCTCGTCCCATTTCCTTTTATTTCAGCATATTTTGCACATCTTTAATTTTACATAGAACATAAGACATTTACTGTTTGACACTCTTTGTTTCTCTAATGCACACACAGACATTCAACAGACTGAATTCCACCTGAATGGCTGAATGAAGAAACATTATGCCATTCACATACATCATGTGACTTTCTTTCATCATGGAACATTAAAGGAACTAGATGCATGGCAGCTTCTGTTTCGGGGGGACCTTCAAGGTCTGCACTGTAGTGTTCTTTTTGAATTACTCAGCTTATTAATTTTTAAGGAGGAGTGCTTCCATTTACGCAATGTGGTCCATTGTGCTCCTAATCTAACTCATTAGAGATTCCCAAGCATGCATTCATATAATGACCATAGCACTTAGAAGAAACCATTATAAATTTCCATGTGGCATCCCAGAGGATTAAAACCAAACCTTGAAGCTTACAGGGAGTGCCCCAATTTTGTGATCTCTCAGGTCCTCTGAGTCAGCTTGGTGGTTAAATGATCCAAGTTCACAAGATTCCAGGAACTGTGACCAAATCAAATGACAGAGAGTATCCAGCAAAAGAGCAATGTAACACAAAGGAAATTTAAGGAGACATTTTTAGATGTCATGGCTTTTCTTGAATTCTTGCTGGGTGAAATGCACACACACACACACACACACACACACACACACACACATACTCAAACACATAAAACTAGAGCTTGCCACCTAAGACTTACTTCAGGTCCCAGAACTAAGCACTGGTAAAACCAGAACAACTCAGGGCTGAAAGTGACCTTTAAATTCTTTCATTATATCGGAGGGAATGGGTGCATAGCAGCTTGAGGCTACTTGCCATTTATTACGAAGCCATTTATGGGGGTTCCTCCTAACTCCCTATCCAGCATTCTTTCCACCTGGTCACTGAGGCATTGTCTCAAGAATAAAATGCTACAGTCCTTCCATTCTTTACTGATGTTTTCTTTTGGGAGTTGGGGTTGGCCACACATAGGAGAAGACTATATTTAGTTGAGACATGGGCCTAATGAAATCAATCTACCTATGTTTTGGGTGAGCCAATCCTTGCTTTAATTAACTTTTGTAAATATGTTGATGTGAAAATGCCCAGAATAAGAAGATCTCCATGACCTAGATTTCCAAAGGTAGTTGACTGCTTTCGAAAGCAATGGTTCTCCAAATGTGGTTATTGGACCAGCAAGCAACATCAGAATCACCTAGGAAATGCATCTCTTCCAAGAATGTCTGAATCAGAATCGTGGAGGTACGGTGTGACCAACATTCTGTGTTTACCGAGTGCTCCAGAGGCCTTTGATGCTCACCCCAGTTCAAGAGGTGCTGGTTTAATGTCTGGTGTCTTGCCTGCCTCTCTGGACATCTTTCCACTAACCTGACGCCTGTGCTGTTGCTGGGAGCTCCCATGTGAAACCAAAAGCTGATTGGTGCAGGTTCGCAAAGCTTCTTTGCTTGAAGATGGGTCAGACTAGACTACACTGTTTCCATTTCAGAGTTTCTGTGGGATTCGGAAGAAGAACAGAAGGAGAGAGAGAGAGAGAGAGAGAGAGAGAGAGAGAGAGAGAGAGAGAGAACTTGTGCATCTGTGCTTTCTCCCAACCCCAGTTTTCAGATTTCTCCTACAAACAGCCTCCAGTATAAAAATATTCCTTGCCCAAGAACCACTGCCTTGGCTCTGCTTCTAGAGAACATCACCCAAGACAATTAGAAACTTTATCTCAAAGATATTCCTCTTAAGAGCTGATCTTCTTTAAGAGAGAGACTAGACAGGTTGACTAGACCTCACTGGATGAACTTGCATTGAGGGAATTCAGGATTCACTAACTTGACTCCATAGGCCTTAAAATAAATGACAGAATGCATGAAATTCAGTAGGGGGCTCTATGGGAGGGTCCTAATGGGGAAGGGGGTATAAAGAGGACTAAGATGCTATGTATGACTACACAATAATTCAATAAAGATATACTTAAAATAAATCAAAAAAGTAAGAAAAGATATTCTTCTTATGGATACAGTTATGGGGCTGGGCATATAGCAAGAGTGTTCGCAGTGTGTTGTTCCATCTGGATTTGGGTGCCCATTTCCCACAGTGCTTGGCAGCTCGTATCTACTGTTCTCACATCCCACCAATGATTTGGAAGGTTTCTATGACTACGTGGTTTTTAATTTCATGCAAGTTGATTTTAGGTGAGATCAACACCTGGTCTCCTTTTAGGTAATCCAAATAGCTAGTGTACTCTGGAGTTGGATTGTGTGCAGATTAGAAAGAACCAGAAGATTCAGTATGGTGCTCAGAAATGTCTTTTGCATTTGCTTTGCATTGGCTCCTGGGGTGCATGCAGAATATCTGAGGATTCAGTTCCAAGGGTTAGCTCTTCTGTGGGAAAGGGCCACAAGATAAGCTGCAACTCCAAAGGTACTGATTAAATTCCTCCCCCAGCCCTAAACTCATGAAGAAGGAAGCCATGGAGATCATTTTGGAATGGAAACAAAGAGTTGATGATGAGTCTGTTCCCAGGATGCATTTCCATGGTCCCTGGGTCCCAGAATTCTTGGTTCCCACAGAGCTTCACACAAATGACTACAAGTTGGACTCTGGGCATATGGAACTTGAGCCAAACCCCAGATGAAATTTACCTCTGGGTTTGCCAGAAGTCATTTTTTTTCTAATGTTTCCTTTTCTTCTCCCACCTCTTTCTAACCAAGGAAGACTCTAAGAATCTGCATGAAAAACACAATGGAAACGAATTGTCAATCAGTTGCGAAAGAGCCTCAGGTACCCTTTGCCATTCCTTTAAGATTTCACAAGACAAAACAGTATTTGACAAGATTTAACCTTCATATGAAATGCAATGTAAAAGTCTAGCACTCACTGGGCCAATATTCTTTTTCACAAACCTGAAAGTCACATATTGCAAATTAAGTGAACTTCCTTTTATTTATCCCTTTCAGAACTGTCTACCTGATATGCTCTGCTCTAAGCACGGGGGAAAGGCAATTCTTTGCACGGGGAAAGGCAATTCTTTGTTGAACACACACATACTCAAATACACACATTTTTAAGCAGGGTCTCATATATCCCATGCTGGTCTCCAACTTACTATGTAGCTAAGGATGACCTTGAAATTATGATGCTTCTGTCTCTACCTCCCTAGTGCTGGGATTATAGGCGTCTTCCACCATCGCGAATTTATGAGGTTCTGGGGATAGGGCCGTGTCCAGGGCATGCTAGACAAACAGTCTACCAACTGAGCAACATCCCTAGTCCCGTGTTTGGGTGGTTTTTTTTTTTTTTTTTTTTTTTTTGAGACATGGTTTCACTATGCAGGTTAAGATTTCCTGGAACTCACAGTATGGCCCCGGCTGCCCTCGAATCTATGGTGATCCTTTTGCTGAGGCTATAGATGTGAGTTTGACTTGAGAGAAATATTAATGGAAGTTGTAATTTTCAAAACGAGCAGGTGGGACTGGAGAGATAGCTCAATGGTTAAGAGTACTGACTGCTCTTGCAGAGGACTTGGGTTCGATTCCCAGCACCCACATGGAAACTAACAACCACCTGCAACTCCAGTTTGAGGGGATCCGATGCCCTCTTCTGACTTCTGTGGGCATTGCTTGATGCACACATGCAGGCAATACACTCATACACATAAAATAAAAAATGATAAGTAAGATATTGAAAAAAAAGGCTACTCATTTCTGAACACCCCTCATCTTATTCTTGGTTGACTGTGGGAAGTTTGAACATTGAGGTCTTACTGTTGCAAGCCACTCTGAAAATCTAGTTTTGGTACGAAGTGCATCCATAGGCATCCTAGTTAGCTTCAGACAGAGGGCTTTTTAAATGAACATCCCCACACCACAGCAGCAACTATATTTATTCTAGAAGTACCCCATGTGAAGAGCAGTGTGGGATGTTTTTTCAGGTCTCTATGCTGGGACATATTTTACCTCCTCAAGGTTGTGGGTAAGCTTTCTTCTTAGACAATGAATCCAGCATTCACTATATTTTCCTCTTTGACCGGTCCATTAGAAATTGGCATAGAGCCAATTTTTCAGATTGACATCGAAATGAAGTCCTTTTTCTTTCTTTTTAAAATTTTATTATTTTTTTACTTTACGTGTATGAGTTTTTGCCTGCATGTTTGTAAGTGCACCTGTGTTGTGCAAAGCCCACAGAGGCAAGAAGAGTGTTGGATTCCCTGGAAGTGGAGTTACAGAGAATTGTTAGCCACCATGTGGGCGATGGGAACTGAACCTGCGTCCTCTGAAGAGCAGCTAGTGCTCGTAACTGCTGAATCATCTCTTCAGCTCCAATAATTTCCATGCGACCCAGATGGGACTTGAACCCACAATCTCCAGCTGCTTTTTCTCTTTTCTCTGTGCTTTAGCCCATGTACATTTCTGGAAGCCCTGACTTCTCAGTCTTATATATTTGTATCACCTCAGCAAATTTAAGGTGCCACCTAGACTATTTTATGTATCAAATCAGGGGGTAGGTATAAGTATTTTAATCATTCTCAGTCTTGAAAAATGTTACTAAACCACTTCTCACTCTTCTTAAATAAGGCCCAAAACACTAAATAAATCTTGTGGCAGCCTACGTTCTGAAATGAGTTTAGGAACTACAATGGCAATTAAAACATCGTCCCTGCTCACAAACCAAGGGAGGACCCAGCTTCTGGGATCTTTGAGGAAGGCAAGATAGTATTTACAAATGTGCAAGAGAAAATGAGTAGGAAAGCAAATGCTTCTTCCTATTTAAGGAAACATTTCCAAGGTCAAAGGAAATGAGGTCAAAGGGTGATGATGCCAAAAGACTGCAGATAGAGTGGTTGAGAAAAATACCCATGAGGCTTTGCAGTGTAGGTCTCTGGCTGCTGCCCCTGCTTTTAACTAAACAAAACACTGGCAGACAGCCAGAGTATATCTACTGTAATGACATTCTGTGCTGGATCCTAAAGATGCTTCCTTGTCTTGGTGAACATTTGCAAGAGGCAGTCTGATCATCTCTGTAGGAGATGACTGATCTTTACCACATCATATTTCCTTCTAAGTGGTTGTTGGAGGACCCAGACGGAGCGGGAAAAGAAGTCTGAGGGCTGAATGACAGAGGAAGGAGTGTTGGGATTTGTTTAGGCTTTGCAGTGACCATTGATGTTCTTTCTTTGTATGTTGTTGGGTTGGTTGTTTTCTACCATGGTACCCAGGAAATAATTTGGAAGAATAAGTCAGAAAAATCATAAACAAGCATAATATAAGTCAGAAAAATCATAAAGAAGCATAATATTTAATGAAAATGTTACATGGAATGTTATATTCTTATGTGGAATCCAATAGTGATATAACACATTGGAACACATGAGGCTGGAGACATGGCTCAGTAGTTAAGAACACTGGCTGTTCTTGCAATGGACGTGGTTAACCTACTAGGAACCACACATCTAAAGAAAATGGACTCTGTGTCCTCTAACAGTAATTAACTGCCAATAGCACCTCAGCTATGACACAATTCTTTTGCTTTGTGAGTTATCCTTGCCCATGATCTTCAGAAACATGTCCGACCCAGCCTCTCTTCTCCCCAAGTTTGCACTGATGTCTGTTCTGTTCTTAGAAGGAAGCCTGACTTTGGGCTCTGCTTTGGGATCATTTTACTAGGCAATGCCAGCGTTGCAATAGAGAAAGCTGAAAACAGACTTCGTCTGGAACAACCAACACCCATTGACTGCTAAGCTCAGGACTTGACATAATGTAGGGTCTCTTGAAATAAGGGGCAGGTGCTGCTGATGGCAAGAACATCGAATAAACATCCCTATAAGAAGGAATTAGACTCCCAGCGGAGACTAAGCAGTTTTAATGGAAAAAATATTGATTCTATGGCATTGGATCTGGAAGGTCACGAAATACTGTCATGTTAGTGTGAGAGCAGTACAAGCTGACAACTATCTGAAGTCTGAACACTGGTGGGGAGTACCCGAGATCCTTCCATTTATTTAAGTATTTTTATTTACTTTATTTTTTGTGTGTTTTATTTTAAGAGTGTTTTGCCTGCAAGTATGTAGGTGCACTGTGTGCATGCAATGCTTGAGGAGGCCAGAAGAGGGCCTGAGATCCTCTGAAACTGGAGTACTGGAGTTACAGAGAGTTGTTAGCCATCCTGTGGGTGTTGGGCACTGAACCAGATCCTCTGCAAAGTTGCCAGTGCTTTTAACTACTGAGCCATCTCTCCAGCCACAATTTATTTATAGATATTTTATTTATTTATTTTATTTTGTGTGTATGAGTGTTTTGCCTGAATGTATGTAAGTGTACCACATGCGTACAGTGCCCATGGAGGCTAGAAGAGAGGGCACTGAGTCCCCTGGAACTAGAGTTACAGACAGTTGTTAGCTACCATGTGGGTGCTAGGAAACAACCCTGAGTCCTGTGGAAGAACAGCAAGTTCTCTTCATCAGTGAGACATCTCTACAGCCCCAAGATCCTTTCTTTTATTGAGAACTTTGCTTATCCACCATGCAAGTTTAGAACTCCTTTCTGTCAGGATGTGGAAAACCTTTAATCTGGAGAACCTCTTGCAGCCTAATTTAGACTTGCGACCTAACCATGTGTATTTATCCTTTGTTGTTGTTGTTAATATAACAAAATACTGGAGCCAGGATAACTTCATAAAGAAAAGAGGCTAGATCTCAGTTTGGGAGGCTGAAAGTCAAAGCAGTATGGTGAAGGATCTGGTGAAGCCCCTTCCCTCTGGTTTCATCTTTTTCTGTTGGAAGATAACCATGAGAGCACACATAGGAGGAACAGATCACATTGCCAGGCTTCAAGCTATAATCAGTTCCATGAATATGCCCACAATTGACTTAATAATCGCCTACTAGATCCTACCACCACGAATTCTCATTGCTTCTCAGTCTCAGTACCACCGCCCTGGGGACCAGGTCTCTGACACATAAGCCTTTGGACATCCTTAAATAACAACTGAACCATAGACTCCTAACTTAATCAAAAATGAAAAACATATATATATATATATATATATATATATATATATATATATATATGAGACAGGGTATTTATTTGTGGTTCCATTTGTGGTTAGATGGTTAGATGTAGGTTAAGTTGGTGCCTCTGCTTCTAGGCTCTCTGTCTGTCGCTCATTGGCTAGCCTGGCCATGTTCACATGGTGGATGCAAACCTCCAGGAGAAGGGACTGAAAGCTCCAAGACCTTTTCAGACTAAGGCTGGGAGCTGACACATACTCACTTCTGGAACAGTGTTAGTTAAAGCAAGTTATAAGGTCAACCTAGTTGCTAGGCATGAGAAATAGACACTGTTTAAAAAGAGTCACAGTCTAAAGAGCGCCAGGATGAAAAGTTGAGGCCTTCTGGCAATAATCTACTGTACTGTTTGCATGATTTAATAAATGTTAGCTCTGTTATATCTCATCTTGTCTTTAAAAGTAAGACTCCAGTAAAATTGTTTGATTTTTCAAAGATTAAAAACTGTATTTATTATTGTGTGTATATGTGTGTGTGTGTGTATGAGGTATATACATATGTGTGGGCACACATGTGTCATGGTGAGTAGGTAGACATCTGAGGACAACTTTCAGAGTTGGTGGTTTCCTTCCACTGTGGGATCTGAGAACTGAAGTGGGGTTATCAGGTTCATATGGTCAGTGTTTTTACCTGCTGTGCCATTTCTCTGGCCCCATATCTGGATTTTTCTCTCAGTAGCAAAGGTAGAAATTAATTCTTTGGCTCAAATAAAGTCGCTACCCTGTGGATTTTCCCACGTGATGAATTACAAGAGTAATGTCTCCATCTGTACCTCGAATACATAACCATATAGCATATGGTTATATGAGAGTCAGACGGGGGCTTCAGACAGGAAACGCATCCTGTATGTAAACTGCAGCTGGTGAGAGAACGCACTCATTAGCAGGGAATGGAACCATTCATCACATAAGGGAGGCCGGGGGTCAGCTGTGTCTTGAGTGTCTGACGCAATCTCCCAGGCCAGGCTGGAGTCAGAGCTGCAATAAAACTGCTGAGAGAGCACAGAAGCTATTAAGAACATGCTCTCCCTTAACTATGCTGTCTCTTAACAAAGGCACTGCAGAAACATTCACTCTTCTAGGGAAAAACTACCATCTCCCAACAAGCAAACCCACAAAACAGAACTATTTTGGGAACATTACAAAGTGGGCACACTCTCTCCAGAAGCAGGACATCTGTACTAAACTTTCCTTTTCACAGCTAGATTTTCCAGGAGCTTCTAAGTATCTTTATGAGAAAACACAAAATTCTGGGAAGCAACCTCCCAGATAGCAACGAGTCAAGAGGCCTAGTGCCCACTCCACGTAAGCAAAATGAGCTGGGCCGGGAGCCCTAGGACATCAGGAGTTTGGCAGCAGCTCCTTGTATTTCTAAGACACAATCTCCTATCGATGACTAATATTGTCAAGTTGACAGGATCTAGAATAATTTCGGAGACAAACCTCTGGGCATGTCTATGAGGGAGTTTCTAGACTGAGTTAACTGAGGTGAGAAGACTTTCCTTAAAAGCTGGTAACACCATACCATCATTCGGGGGACATGGACTGAAATGAAAAGGAGAAAGTAAGCTAAGAGTGTTCCTCTCTCTCTACCTCCTGACTGTGGACATCATGTGACCACCCACCTCATCCCCCTGCTGCCATGATGCCCCTGGCCTAATGAGCTGTCCTCTCAAACAGTAAGCCAAGATACACACTTCCATCCTTTTAGTTACTTTTCACTGGCATTTTATCACAGTAACAAGAAAGATAACTTACACATTCCTCATCCACGAGTGGGGAGGGGGTGGATTTGTAAGTATTGCTGTGTAATGGAGTACTCTCAGCCTTGTGGCTCAGTACAACACACATCTATTGTTTTGTGGTTTCTGTGGTCTGGAAATTGAGGAGTGCTTTAATAGGGTGGCTCTGGTTCCCTCCTGAAGTTGCAGCCAAGATATCTACTAGGGCTATAGTCATCTGAGGACTAGCCTGGGCTGAAGAATCGGGTTCTAAGATGGATGTTTCCATGCAGGAGGCCTTGACTCACTATCAAATGTAATGTCTAGAGAGCTTCATGAGTGTATGAGTGCTCTCATGACATTGCTACATTGTTACTTGGACAGAGAGAGAAAGAAAGAGAGAGAGAGAGACTTATAACCTTATTTCTGTCTGATGTATCATAGTTTCTCCTATGTTTTGTTGTTTGTAGGAACTAATGCTTATATATATATATATATATATATATATATATATAGTGTGCGTGTGTGTGTGTAAGAGGGGAATATTTGTGCAAGTTAACTCTTGTCAGAGAAGTGGCCATTTTTAAAGGAAGAGGTTTCAACTGCCAGTGAATGAGATCAGTCGGCATCCTATTTTTACTAAGCAAAGAAATATGCAGTATATACATCCATAAGTCTTCATGTACAATTCCAATTTCTAAATGGTTTGAAAAGCTAAAAGCTTCTCTCATCAGTGATTTGTTAGCAAAATTTGGCTTTAATTGTCCTGGGGCTTCTTATAGTCTTTGTTCTCATTTAGACTTAATATCCATGTGTTTCACTGCATAGAAGTTAATGTGTTTGATTATAGGATGCTACCCCAGATCCTGCTGAGGAACTAAATAACAGATACTATAGATACCGTATTGCCTTTGAAAATATAAAATTATTCATCTCTGTGTGGGTGGGCACTGCTTTTGTGTGGTGAATGCCAACTAGGCACATTCTGCATAATAGCACAGTAGTCTGACCCCACAGTACAAAATGAGCCCTATGATCTCATGGTTTGAAACATTAAAACCTGAAATAGGAATCTTAATAAAATACAGACCCAAAATCTCCTGCTCAAAAATCCCTGGGTCCAGATATGCTTTGAAATTTATATTTACATGTTTAGCAATAGAGCTGGGGAGATGGCTCAGTTGCTAAATTGCTTGCTTAGCAAGCACGAAGACCTGAGGTTGACTCCAAAACTCACGTAAAAAAAGTCAAACATGGTGATACATGTTTATAATCTCAGTATTGGGGAGGCAGAGATGGGCAGTCACTGGGGCCCACTGGCCAGTCAGTCCAGCCTACTTGTCAAGCTCCAGGCCACTGGGAGACTGTATAAAAAGCAAACAGGCAAGCAAGCAAATAAGCAAGAAAAAAAGCAAAGCATCTAGACAGACAGCACCTGAGAATAAACAACTAAGGTTGTCTTCTGGTCTCCACATGAACATGCACACCCATGCATGAATACCCACTCATGTGCAACCCCATATAAAAGCACATATATTCCCCAAAATAAATAATTACACATGGTAGAACTTTTTAAAGCTCTATCTAACTTTGGTTAGATATGTGTAGTCTTGGAGACAGATTTCCTCATGTGTCAAATAGGACTAATGGCATTTGCCTCTGGAGCTTATGATCAGAATTCAGGAAGATGAAATAGCAAGTGGTATGGTAGATAAATACAATTACATTGTCCTCAACCACCTTCTTTAGTTCAAGCTCTGCGAACTGGACCTTGATCCTAGGCACGTTCCTATGCATTTGGCTTCTTTACATTCGGGCACGTAGATAAAACCATTTCTTATGTGACCTTCCAGACTTGACCAAATATAACATGACAGACGGCCCAGCAGGAACTAACCAATAATCAGTCATTCCGACTAACTCACTACTTTTACCTTATGGACACACCTAAACTGTTCTGGGTCTTTCTACATGTAAAAATACACAAAACAGCTCATACCAAGGGAAACATGATGAAAAAAGAATGAGCACATTTTATACCAGGTAGGTCTGCCTTTTTCACTGACTTTAGAATGCAAGGTAGCTGGTATCAAATGCCACTTACTTAAATGATGGGAACTGAGCTTTGGCTGTTAGTTGCAAATTAGAAGTCAGAATTTCAAAGAGGTGCCCAGGGAGCAGAGTTTTAATTTGTGAAATGAATTGTAATTATTTTTGTAACTTTGGTTACATGAATTTCTTCTCTTCCCTGTGATGGTCTATGTAGTAACTATCCTATATGGCTTCAACCTACCACTGAACAATCCTTTCCTTCCTTCTTTTTTTCCTCCCTTCCTTCTTTTTTATTTTCTTTCTTTATTTTTTATTTAAAGATAGTTTAATAGTGAAAGCTTTATGATTCTGCTGTTTTTTCAACCAATAAGTGGTCTGTCTACAGAATTTGTGTTATCTTAATTAATTTTATATGGAAAGCAATGAACTCACCTCTCCTTTCATTTTCTTCATTTCATTATTCTGTATTTTTGAATCTTTGCAGAGGATTTCTTAAACAGTATTGGATATGTTCTACTGAGGAACAGTTTTATCACATTAGAAAGCAGAAGGTATACCAGTCTATTGCTTGGTGGCCAACTACATTAAGTATAACCATGTTATTGTTTACTGTTTGCAGTTAAATAGCTAGCAAGCTTGCTGCTCCTGTGAACCTCTGTTTTCTGAGATTTCATAATTAGAAAGTGTGATGGCTAATCCTGATGCTTAACATGATAGGATCTAGAATCATCTAGGAGATAAATCTCTGGGTGTGTCTTTGAAGGAGCTTGTAGATTGAGCTAAATGAGATGGGAAGACCCAACCTAACTATGGGCGGCACCATTCCTTGGCCTAAAGTTCTAGACTGAATGAAAAAGAGAAAGCTCACTGAGCATCTGCACTCATTTCCCTCTGCTTCCTGACTGTGGATGCATTGTGGCCAGCTGCCTCACGTTCTTGCCACTATGCCTACTCTGCCATGATGGACTGTACTTGCAATCTGTGAGCCAAAATAAATCTTTCTTTGCTAAGTTGCTTTTGTATTTTGTTGTAGCATTGAGGAAAGTGACTGTACTAGCTTGTAAGTAATGTGGTATAGGTTAAGCATATTGGGCCTTGACTTAGGCTACATATTTCCTGATTATATGGTTTTTTTTTCACTAAACCTCACTAAAGTCATGGTAACTATGAAAGACTTTCTTTTTAACCTTATTGGGACAGTGTAGGTTAAACATCTTGGCTTTGGATCAGAGTGACTAGATTTGAATTCTGTTTCTGAATTTTCATTAGTGACCCCACTAGCTGTGTGACTTTGGGTAAGTTTCTTAATCACTTTATACAGCAGTTTTTAATCCATTTAATGGGTTAATACAATATGTCATTGACTCTTAGACAAAATATGTAAAGGTTAGGAGACTTGGGAATGTAGCTCATTGGTGGAACACTTGCCTAATAAGTGTAATCCCTGACTAAAAACAGACATACGAAATATGTAGACTTCATAGGACACACCATTATTGTATGTGTCACTAAGAAAATGTAATTATAAGACAGACTTGATGGCAGAGCATAATCTATAAAAGTTTGGTATGCATGTAAAAGTAAAAATTGATTAAATCAGTTAATAACTCATACAGGGTCCTTTTCTTTTTGATATAGGTTCCACTATTTAACCCTGGTTGGCCTGGGACTTGCTATGTAGTGCAGGTTGGCTGTAAACTCAGAGAAATACACCAGCCTCTGCCTCTCAAGTGCCAGGATTAAAAGATGTGGTCCTTTAAAAAACATAAAAACCACGCACACACATCATACTAATGTATCTTGGTTTTTATTTTTGCCAGAATCATGTACACAGTCTATCCTTGGGAAAAACTGGGAGATGTGTGTAAAGACCCGCTCTGTGCTATCTTAATAGCTTGCTGTGAGTCGATAATTATTTCCAAATAAAGAGTAAAATCTGCATTTTTAGAATTAATGAAATTAGATACTAGTACCGACATGGCAATTGCCTAATAAATGTCATCTATTTTCTTCAGGGAGAAATTCAAGATGGGTGCAAATTTCTTGCAATGCTCCCCATTAAGAAGCAGGGTCTATTTCTACTCTCCTTGAAGGGAGTTTGACTTTGTAACTTGTTTTGTGACAGAGTGTCACTGGGCAACTTCCATGCTAGGTCTTAAGCGATGCACAGCTTCAGGTATATCTGTTATTGCTGTGCCTCTGCTCTCTTTGCAGTTTGTAAAATAAAAAGGACATGAAGCTCCTTTAGAAATGATAAGAGACAAATTCTGCCATGGTGCAAATGAAGTTCCAGACCAGAGGGTGGAGGGAGGAAACAGGAGGCGTTCATTTCAATGGACAGCTTCAAGCTAAATCCATAAAGAAAACTGAAAAAAGCTCCATGTGACATGCTCATACGCTGAAGATTAGCCGTTCTAAAAGAATTAGAATTCTTTTAGAGTCAACCAGCTAAGTAGCAGCAAGAACTTCTTTTCCTAGACAAACTGAGCCCATGACTCTTGCCTGCTTTCCGTTGCTCTGCAGCCAATGTAGCTTTTCATGTGACAAGAACTTTGCTATCAGCTGTCTCCCCAGTTTTACTTTGGGCAAACATCTGTGAATCTCAATAGAATCCTTCATTTCAGAGACCTCTGAGTCTCAAAGATGGATCTAACAAAAAAAATTCTCGTCTTAGAACAAGGCCACTATGTAGTCAGGCAGCCAGTCAAATGGAGAGTCTACCAGGCGTGTCCATGCTACACCTGGGCCATATGTACCATAGGATAGTGATGAATTCACCCCAGCACAAGATCATAAACATATTAAAACATGAGCTGTTCTTTGGCCATTTTCTTTTATAATAAATAGCTTTATTAAGACACACTTGATATACACTAAACTGCACATTTTTAAAGAATGCAACTTGTTAAAATATTTTCCGGTTTTTGAAAGTCTCTGCATATGTGTGTATTGTGTGTCAAGCACATTCCTCCATACCATTACCCTTCGTTCCTTTCCTCACTTCTTCCCACTAGTTCCCCGTTTCCCTAACAGTTTTATTTCTATTTTCATATTTCTATTTTCTATATACCTACATGGTTTCATGAATCTATATAAAATCTAGGAACAATAAATGATAGAAAACATGCAGTATCTGTCTTTCTGAGACTGATTTAATTCACTTAGCACAATTATCTCCAGTTGCATCCATTTTCCTGAAAATGGCATAACTTTATCGTAGAAAAAAAAATAGCATTGTTTATAGATACAAAATTTTTTTTTCCCATTCATTGTTTTTGGACATCTAGGTTGTTGCTATAACTTAGTTATTGAGAATATAAACATTGATGTGCAAATAGCTCAGTGATATGTAAATTTTTGAAGGGTTTCCTTGAGGTTTTGGTCTTTTCGTAATTTTATGTTTTCTTTTGTTTGGGGGGACTGAGAACTGAACCCAACACTTTATGCTTTCTAGACCAGCATGCTACCACTGAACTAAATCCCCAACTGTACTTTTTTTTTTTTTGTAACATGGTTGTGTGATTTTTGAGCTTGAATTTTATAGATATCATGTCATGTCACATGTCAAAAAGTGCCCATTCTTGGCAGGACTAGGGTTCTGTGGTGGCTTGCATGAGAATGTCCCCCATAGGCTGTAAGTACTGGGACATTTTGTCCCCAGCTGGTGGCACTGATCTGGGAGGTCTTAGAAGGTGTGGCCGTGCTGGAGGAAGCACGTCACTGGGGGTGGACTCAGAGAGTTCTTAGGAGGTGTGGCCATGCTGGAGGAAGCATGTCACTGGAGGTGGGCCTAGAGAGTTCTTAAGCCCTGCTGGACCTCGAGTCACAGTCTGATTCCTGTGCCTGCTTGAAGATGTTGAGTACTCAGTTTCTAGCCAACTCTGCCACCAAGCCTCCATACCATGATGGACTCTTGCCCCTTTGGAACTGTAAGCTAAATAAACTCTTGCTTTATAAGGTCCCTTGGTCAGTGTTTCTATCACAACAACAGAAAGCAAACTAATAGAGGTCCTAAACCACAGGCTGGCAGCAGTGCTAACTCCCAGTTGTGAAAGGGCCATCACAGGTGTTCTAGCCTAGTCAAGCTTCCAGATGCTTCTGGCTCCCAGTGGGCAAAACTTAGAGTGCAATTATCCCAATGCCATTTGCAGATAAGTTTATAAGCCATCTTGCCTATTCTAGCCCAGTGGCACCTTTTAGGTGACTGTAGCCAGGTGATTCCAGGGCCAGCAGAAGAATCACGTGATGGAATCCAGTCAACTCATATAGCCATGAACAGTAAAAGAGATGCTTACTGCCATCTCAAGTCATCGAAAACATTTTAGACTCAACTGAACAATTCAGAGAAGATTCTGAACTAAAAGGTCTAGAATGGACTTTCAAACTTGAATTGGTGTTCCATTTACCTGGAGAGCTTGTTGAAAGCAACTAGAATTCACTTGGCATGACTAGGCTGGGGCCCAAGCTTCTGAATTTATCAGAAGCTGCTGTGCTGCAGCTCCTCGCCTACTCTGAGCAGCAGGGATCCAGAGGCAGACCTTTGAAAGGATGATGACTTTCTTTTTCTAGGAGCCAGTATTTATGCTGAACAAATGGAATACCCGATGAGGGAGGGATACCTGATTTCCACCTGGCCTCTGCCTTGTGGAAGATATTGTTCAGGAAATGTGTTTCCCCAAACCCCCCCGCCCCGCCCCCGCGCCTGGTTATTGAGCAGCTTTCGCATTAGCTGAATGAATGGATGGTCCCTCTTTTTGATATAGCTGAGTTGCCAAAGAAATTACAGTGGAGCAGGCGATGGGCGAGGGCCACTTCGGAAGAGGTTTTGGCTGCCTTTCAGGAGCATGTTCTAGGGCTGTTCAGTGGAGGGCAGGGCGCAGAGGGAATGCAGGGCACAGGGAGGAGGTGGGGGTGGGTCTGTAACCATATGGTTCAACCAGAAGGTGCTGGGAAAATGTGGATCTCATTACAGCTTCCATTTAAAATCCTCTCGCTCTCATTCAGGGTGAAGCCAAACTCCTACCAAGCCCAGACGCTGCTGCTCCCCTCCCCCACCTCCTGTTTTCCCACACTGCCCTCTCCACTAGAGCCACAATGGCCCTCATGCAAATCATTGGATGCTCCAAGGGATTGCTTTGTGACCACTCTCTGGAGTTCTATTCCTCCAGACGTTCCCTAGCCTTCTCCCATAGCTAGATGCTCAAGTGCCTCTGTCTGGGTGAGGCCCTAGGCACTCCTGTCAACCTGCTGTCTTCCTGACAGGGACATTTCACTCCTTCCTTTGTCCACAGTCTAGGTCCCCTGACTAGAATGTAAGTTCTGGATGTGGAGAGAAATTCGTCTGGTTTGATTACAACTTATACTCTAGAAGACGTCCTAGGGGGCAGACACTCAAAAATTTGTTTTGCTTGAATAAATAGTAAGATGATTACGTGCGCCATTGAGGCATTGAAAGAGAAAGTCTGTGTTCATGTCCAATATCCTAGCCGAATATTAGCCCCACGTTACCACTGAGCACTTGAAATGTGTTCAAAATGAGACATGCCATGAAAGTAAAATACATATGGGGTTTTGAAGACTTGATAACAAAAGAATATCAGTGACTTCATCTGACTATTGATTATATATTCAAATGACAATATTTTGCTTATACTGTGTGAAATAACATATATTATTAAAATTATAGAGGTTTGGGGTGGGAAGATTGTGCAGTAGGTGAAAGCACTTGCTATGAAAACATCAGGACCCGACCTTTTATTCTTAGTACACGTGTAAACAGCCAGACACCGGTGTATGGAGGGTAGGACTAGGCGGATCTTGAAGGTCACTGATCAGTCAGCCTAGCCATGACGATGAGCTTCCTGTTCAGTGAGCTCCACTCTCTCTAGACCATAAGGCATAAGAATAACAGACCAAGATACCTGGTATCTTCTTCTGGACTCTGCATGTGAGCATACAGGCACACACACACATGGATGTGTAACACACATACACCTCCCCCTGACAAATGACATAATTTCACCTCTTTCATTTTGCTTTTTAAATTGAGCTACTGGAAGACTTAATGTTCTCTTAGTGCTGTGCTCTATGCTGTGACCTGACCAAGGCAACTTAACGGAGGAAGAAAAGAGTTGATTTTGGCTCATGGTTTAAGTGTACAGCTTGTCACAGTGGGGAAGACATGGCGGCAGGAATGTGTTGTCAGGAATTAGAGAAAGCTGGATGCTGGTGGTCAGTTTGCTTTCTCCTTTTTATTCCATCTGGATCCCCAGCCCATGAATGGTACTGCCCATACTCAGGGTGGGTCATCCTACCCCAGTTATATTTCCCTGGGAAAAAACTTCAGAAACACACCCAGATGTGTGATCCAAATCATAACCATAGTAGCAACTTATATAATTTTACTTAAGTAATTTTCAGTCAAAATCAAATATTAAGAAATCTGGATGGACCTTCATCTGCTTGGCATTCCTTGTGATTAGGTTTATCCGTACTTCTTTCCATGGGCTAGAAAGAACCCAAAGCATTTTGTTTTGTTTTGTTTTTAGAGATGGTGTCTCCCTGTAGCCCTAGCTGGCCTGTAACTTGTGTAGACCAGGCTGGCCTCCATCTCACAGAGATCTGCCTGCCTCTGCTTCCCAAGTGCTGGATTAAAGGTGTGCAGCCACCACAGCCAGCTTACAAAAGCATTTTTAAAAGATGGATGGCTTTGGGATGGAGAGATAGCCCAGTAGTTAAGAACACTGGTTGCTCTTGCAGAGCATCTAGGTTTGGTTTCCACTACCCATGTAACAGCTAATAACCATTCTTAACTCCACTTCCAGTAGGTCCAATACCCGCTTCGGTCCTCCAAGGGCATTGCATACGCATGGTGCTCTTACATACTTGCAGGCAAAACACTCATAATAAATTAAAAATAAACAAAAAAGAGGGATGTCTTTTTTATTCATTGAATATTTGTAGTGGGTACAGTTCTGAGCATCAAGGACAGGGCAGACAGAGAGTAAGCCAATACACAGCTAAACAGAATGCTTTGTGCATGTTATAAATGATACAGGAAAAGAGCTTTTAGAGAGAGATGCATAAGATGTGTTGTAGCAGGGGGATGGGATTTCCTGGGGAAGGCTGCTGATCCAAACCTCTGTGATGGATGATTGGCCATCTAGGGAAGACAGGTTTTCCAGGTAGTGAGAATGGCAGAGGCAAATGCCCATAGGACTGAGTGGCAAAGATGAAGCACAAGCTGTGTGTGAAATGGGAAGTCATCAGAAGCCTTTGAGAAGAGATGTGATATGGTCCTTCTGAAGGGAGTCACTCAGCTCCATGATGAAGAGGTAGGGGAATGGGCAGCCAGAAGTGAGGAGGCTGGTAAACAGAGACTTTTGCTTTAGCGGAGCTAAGGAAGACTGGCTTAGGACCATGGTGGCCCAGTGGAACTGGTGAGAAGTGACTGGTTGTTTAGTTTTGTGGTATGTTCTCATGTAGCACAGGCTGGTCTCAGATTTTCTATGTAGGCAAGGATAACTCCTTAACTTCTTGCCTCTACCTTCCAAGTGCTGGGATTACAAGCATGAGCCACTATGTGTGGTTTATGTGGTGCTAGAACTTGAACCGAAGGCTTTGTGTATACTAGGCAAGCACTCTACCAACTGAGGTATATATATTCCCCTAAAAGATTGAATTTTGAGTGTCTTTGCTTTACTTTGATTTCCTTAGATGCCATGTAGAGGAAGCATATCATGAATGATAGTCTCTTCAGGTAAAATTTAGATGTCTTTGCCCCAAGAATATGCAAACGTGTCATGCATACATACTTCAAGGTGATGATGAGATTTGCATCAAGCTTGCTTGCCTTCCTCATCGCTCTACATTTTGTCTCTTCAACAATATGCCTGATTTCAGTGATGAAGACAATTTAAACCTGAGACAAAGAATATTTAGATTTTATGAGGGGTGACAAATGATGGCATTTGAGAAAGGTCACAGGGACAATTTTCACTTCATATTTGTCTGGAATAAATATGCATGGCATGTACTAAAATGCCAGACTTCCATTAAGTTCTTAATAAATATCAACTGGTGACAAAATGTTAATTGATGATCTAATATATCTTGAAACAGAAGCATACAAATTATCTATATTGAGGTTTTTAAAATATCATGAATGGTCCTCAATTTGATTCTTCTCCACAATATAGAGTGCAGTGCAGTGCCTAGTGATATTTTCTAAATTTTTCCTTTCTGTACTTTTCCACAAGTAGTTTCCTAGGAAGGTTGAAGTTTTCTAAGGTATTGCCAGAAGGGACGGGTAGGCAGAGAATACGAAGAAATCAACACACATAGAATCCTCTTAGAATTAGGCATTGATGTAATTTTTGTTTGTTTGTATCTATTTACCCCAATACAGTCTCACACTGTAGCTCAAGCCTACCTGGAACTTATTATGGATCCCAGGCTGTACTTGAACTGGTGGTAGTCCCTCCACCTCAGCCACTCAAGTGCGGGATTAGAGGCCCGAGTTTGCCCAGAATTTATATGATTCTTTGCAACTTGAGTATTTCATATCCATTCAAATCCAACAGCTATGCCATAAGAATTTCCAGAGTAGAATATTCTACTCCAAGCTGGATTACCGATTCTTTCCCACTGAATGAGATCTTCCTAGATCGCTTATATTTGCTGATTACAAGCTACCTTATGCAGCTGGTGAACATGTACATGTTTGCAAATGTTTTAGTACTTTTTCTTCTGAGCATAACATGTTCCTCCTGGCACTGTCTAGAAGAGATAACCTCGGTCAATAGCCATGGAAATGGAATAAGGAGAACAATACGAATAATACAGTTATAGCCAGACTGGTAATGGATTCTGGATACTCCCTAGTAAAAGTGGGGAGGTCATAGGACTCTCACTTGGGATTGAAGCTATTGCTTTCCTTGCCCTCCCAGCTGCACGTGATCTTGGGAGATGCTGGCAAATATAGAAAGGGGAAGGTTAACTGAAAGTGGGTCCTAATGATGCAGGTACTATCCAACATTTTTTGTTTGAGACAGGGTCTCTCATTGGCTTGGAACTTTGCCAAGTAGTCTAAAATAGCTGGCCAGCATGTTTCCAGGAATCCACCTGTCTCTACCTCCCATATCCCCATTGCTGGGATTTCAGGCATGTACCGTCACATCTGACCTTTCACTTGGATTCTCAGGACCCCAATTCAGGTCCTCACACTTGCAAGGATTTACATACCGAGCCACATTTTCTCTCTCAGAGTTGTTATTTTCTAAATAGTTCCTAGTTAAGGTTTTCTTATGTAAAGCACGACAGTGTCCCAAATGTCATGAGTACCACAGTAAATTCCTTGTTGTCGGGGCACTGTAAGATGATTAACATCCTCTATCTACTAGCTGACAGGAGCTCTTCCACCAAGTTGTGATAACCAGAAATGCCTCCCCTCTTCACCAAATGTCTCTTGGTAGGGATATTGGAGAAATCATCCCCAGTGGAAAACCACTGCTCTTATTATCCATATAATTAATATAGATATATTCTCAGAACATGAACTGAGTTGCTCTAGAAATTCAGATGCAAAATAAGTTCTGTAAGCAGAGAGTTTGCGCTTGATAATTTCTAAATCCTCATTGTGAATATTTCTAAATGCCTATAGTGCCTCTATATTAAAAAAAAAAACAACTTTGTGAAACTCCCCATGAGCTTAATTCTTTTCCCTAACCTAGGATTTCCAATTGAAAGCAATCTACTTAAACACCTGAAGAAGGAGATAAGAGCCTCATCTGAGACTTGGAATTTGGAATTACTTGTTCTGTAAAAGTAATTAAACTTGCCTGCAGAATTATCTCTTTTGCTTGATAATTCTCCCGGCTGCTGAAATACCACATTTGCAAGAGTCCACCCACGATATAACCTATCCAGCTTTCTCCTTCATTTAGGCTCACCCACACAGGCATCTTGTGGAATCAGACAGTTAGAGCCAGAGGTGCTAATGGAGATACAGCAGGATAGCAGTTGAGCCTTGTCACCGGATAGGGGACTTGACCCCTTTGTACATGAAAATCACACAGAACCATCATTGAATGATGACAAAGGTAACAGGCTCAATGGCAATGTTGATTGGCATTTGCGTCTCCTCTCCCAGGGCTCACTACACTGGTTTCATTCCTTTCTAAATGAAAACCATAAACTGTCACACAGTTTTAATCATTTTTCCATGTCCTCCTCATCACGTTCCTTGCACACCTGCTCAGAATTCACAGAATGGACTTGGAAAGTCATTACAGCCTTGGTTCTTTAAAAATGTTTTTTTTTTTTGAAAAATTGCATTTATTCATTATCTTGTGTATAAGTGTAAATGCCTACATGTGCCATGGCATGCATGTAAAGGTCAGAGGAGAACATGTGGGAGTCAGTTCTCTCCTTCTACCATGTGAGTCCCAGGGAACAAAGTCAGTTGGCAGGTTGGTAGAAAGGGCCTTTACTGACTGAACCATCTTGCTGACCTGCACAGTCTTGGTTGTAATCACAGTTGTTTTTTATTTGCATATATAAAAAGTTATTCAACTGTATTTTTTTACAGTTTTTCATCAATACGAAACACATACATATACTCATGCACACAGTGAAGTAGCTCTTCTGCTTTTCTCCTTGCTATTGAAAGAGGCAAAGGTACAATGTCAGACAACCAAGCTTAGAACATGTCATGTAATGCTCAGGCATACTTTTTATTTCTTTTTTTTCATTACTTTATATTATTTATACTGATATACATTCTCTTCCCCAACCCCTAACTCCACTGGTCCCCTTCCTCTTCCTTAACAGTCAGGGAGATTCTTTTTAGTTAAAAATTATTTATTGTTTTTATTTCTCTGTGTATGAGTATATTGCCTGCATGTCTATAAGCACACCACATACATGCAATGCCCACAGAGGCCAGAAGAGGGAGTCAGATTCCCCTGGAACTGGAGTTACAGACAGTTGTTAGTTGTCATGTGGGTATTGGGAATTGAACCCAGTTCCTCTGCAAGAGCAGATGGTGCTCCCAATGACTGAGACATCTCTCCAGCTCCATGGGCAATTCTTTAGGGAGCAAGTGGGCAGACTTTTGGTCAAAATGGCCCCATGAGTTGATAACTTGAGGGCTTCTTGGCTCCAAACATTTCATATTGAGTGAAACACAAAAAGAGTACTTAAAAATATAATGCTCACTTCTGGGTGTGCCTGTGAGAGATTTTCTGGATTGGGTTAATTGAAGTGGAAAGACTCACTGTAACTTGGGTGGCATCATGCCATGGGATGGGGTCCTAGACAATGAAAAGGAGAAAGTGAGTTGAGCATTGGCATTTATCTCTTTCTGATTGTGGACTCGATATAACCATCTGCCTTACATTCCTGCCACCCATCTACCTGCCTCGATATATTGTATCCCCTGGAACTGTAAGCCCAAATAAACGCTTCCTCCTTTAAGCTGCCTATTATTGGGTATTGGATCACAGCATCAAGAGAAGGAACTAATACATATAGTAAAGTGTTATTTTTAGTGTAACAATGTCTCTATTGGGCAGATATAGGTCAGAAGCATACATTGGTGATCCACAGTAAACCTGGATCAAGAACCTGGATCAAGTTGAGGTAGAAGTGTAGGAAGACTGGGACCAGAGCTTGGTTCAGGAGTGGCTTTGCCTTCTAAGCAAGGAGGATTGAAATGTTCGACTTATCACTTCCAGCTCAGTAATGTGAACAACAGGTCTCTAATATGTCTATCAAGTTCCTGGAGCTGTAAGGTTGTCATCTAAACACTTTACAGTCCTGTTTTTTTTTTTTTCCTTTTTTAGAGACAGGGTCTCATGTAGGCCTGGTTGGCTTAGAGCTCACTAAGTGGCTGATGCTGGCTTTGATCTTTTGTCTTTACCTCTCCAGGATCTCCCTCCTAGGAATATAGGTATGCACCACCACACCTGGCTTACTTCTTTGATGTCATCCTAATCTCGACACACATCTCCATTCCTTCCTCTACCTTTCTCTTCCTCCCTCCCTTCCTTCCTTCCTTCCTTCCTTCCTTCCTTCCTTCCTTCCTTCCTTCCTTCCTTCCTTCCTTGTGCTGAGGCTTAATCCCCGGGCTTTGCATATGCTGACTACTCAAGTTCAATAGTTGGTTTCCTTGTTTTTCAAGCTTTGTTATAAAACTAATTTAATCAATTTCCTTATATTTCTTCATTCCTCCTTTATGTGGCTCCAAAACCTTGTTACTAGCTCTCTGCCAGTATCAGAAATAGTCCAGTTCTTTTTCATCCTGTTGCTATTCACGCCCACATGGCATATTGAGTCCCAGACTGGAGCCTTCTAAAAATCAAGTTAACATGGGCCCTGCTGCTTGTGTTACCAGAGTTGTTATGGTCAGAGCTTGGGACCTATCAGCTCTAACATGTTGGGCACACTCACTAATCCTCAATAGGCCAATTAAAAAGACAAAGTAACAGTGAAAAGGGGATTTATTACACATTACCACATTGGGAAGAGGAGCAAAGAAGCTCAGTAACTCCCTCCCCCAAGTCCATATTTTAGGTCCTGAAATGAAGTTTAGGTTTAAAGAGAGGGCAAAAATTATTTAGATTTAAATGAAAGGCAAGGGTTATATATTACTAAGCAGTCCTGGTCAGAGTGTTGTCCTATTCATCACTAACCCATCATAGTCTGCTCTCGAGTGTCTCCTACAAGATGGGCTGAGAAGTTATCTACCTTTGTGAAATCTCTTTGTAGAGACAAGTTCCTCCTCTGGCTGGCACCAGGGCCCTAGCCTTTTCCTTCTCCCAGCATGAGATTCTTGGGGGAAATTCCAGTTTCTTGGGGTCCACTGTTTAAATAGTACAATAGACAAAGGGAGGGTGTCTCTTTAGACTAATTTCATTTCTGGCAGGACAGTTACACTAGTTCTCAGGAAAGCGGGTATGGCATTTCTCAGTTGAAGAGAGTTGAAGTGGACCTCTGTGGTTGTAATTTCCACCTTCTACTTCTGGTTGTGTTCTAGGGAACCCCCCTTCGTCATTTCCCATTTAAAGGGATTGGATAAGGTTATCAGTATCTTGAGCTCTCAGGGAACTCAGTGTACTCTACCCATCAGAGTGCATGACTCGGAGACAGGCACAAGAGCAAAATCAAATCCTTCAAATTTAGCCCCTAGAGTAGTATAGGTCTCAACGAATGTGAGCTTTTGGCTAGGGTTGCTGAATTGTGAATCTATTATCTTAGCAAATGATGGGGCCACCAAGAGTATGCCTGAGATTGAAACTGAAGAGATCATGAAAGAAAGGTGAGAAGAGAGGGAGAAGGGAAGAGAGAGAGATTCTTGACACCACTATTGGAGAACAATGCTATGGTATGATTGAAGGATAGGGAAAATTAAGAACATAGGAAACACCTTAGTTCACTGAGGCCACTATTTGCTGAATCCATGTATTGTCAATGTTTATTTTATTTTATCATTTTTGAAATTTTCCTGCAAGTACACGTTACATGTTGAACATATCCCTTCCCCCTTTCTTCTCACCCCTCCTCCCATTGGTTGCTGAGGTAGTTAATATTGTTAACTTGACAGGACCTCAAACCACTTAGAAGGCAGCAGAGCTCTGGCTGGGCATGTCTGTGAAGGAGTTTCTAGATTGGGTCAATTGAAATGGGAAGACCCACTGCAAATGTGGGCAGCACCATCTCATGGGCTGAGGTACCCGACAGAATAGAAAGGAAAAAGCAAGTGTACACCAGCATCCATTTCTCTCTGCTTCCAGACTGAGGATTCAGTGTGATCAGCTGCCTCATGCTTCTTAATCTGATTGACAGTTTGACGGTACAGATCATCACAGGGAAGACAGGTCTGTCAGTGCAATCTGGTTGCGCCCATTTTCCTGCAAACAAAATAATTCCATTCTTCTATATGAGTAAAAAAAATCATTGTTTATATATACCACATCTTCCTTATCCATTTCTCTATTGTTAGGCACCACATTGGTTCTGTAACTTAGTTGTCAATATATCTTTATGCAAATATTTGTTTCTTTTTTCCCAATGTTTTTGATTTCTTGTTGCTGCAGGGTTGTAGACTTCTTCCTTTTAACTTCTGTTTTGTTAGTTTTTTTATATCTAAAACATTACTCAAGTCAGCTTGAGCTTCTGAACAAAGTCAAGTCATCATTAATTATCACTTCCTTGGGAAGAAAATAATTTGCTTCCTGATTGTAACGCTGACTTTCAATCTTGTGCCTGTAAGAAGAAGCCTATGATTTTACAACTGGGGTTTCTTGCTGAGTCAAATCACTGAGTAACAGTTCAGCTAGCTTTCTGCTTTCATTTTGACAAAGATTTAGGAAAAAGCATCCCACTCGACAGAAGGATGCAACGGGTTGGTTTTCATTACACTGCCACTACCCACCTGCATTCCTTCTTTCCTTCAGTGCTCAGACTACTCATAAGAAGGTCTACTTCTGCACAATGCAAAAGAAAATGCAGAAACCCTGCTGTTCTCAAAGTGTGGTCACTGGTCCAACTGGATCAGCCTCAGCTAGTTTGAAAAATAGCTGTATTTGCTTTCTGACCGCTGTCATTGCTCAGATGTCTTAAAACTTTGGAATTTCTCGAACAGGAGAATCTTTTGTTATGATATGTCTTTACACCTTGGCTCCTGACATAGAACTCCTGAATCCTTTGGAGTTTCCTAGGTGATAGGTTTGTGCTTTGTTTTAATGAGGAGATAGGAGATTCCCGGGGCTCCTGGATGGGCCAAATAGAGGAACCAACCATATGATTAGAGAGTTGAAAGTTTTGTCCCTAGACCTTGACCTCTGAGGAAGAGAGGGACATCAAAACTTAATTTTAAATGGACAGGCATGGACTCATTCACGCCTATATAAAACCTGTGTAAAACTCCCAAAGGATAGGGTTTAGGTGGACTCTGAGAAAGTTGTCCACGTGGGGACAGGGAAGGAAATTCTATGCCCCTCCTCCAACACCTCACCCTGGGAATCTCTTCCATCTTCCTGTTCATCTGTAGCCTTTGTAATATACTTTATAATAAATGGACACATGTAAGTAAGCATTTTTTCCTGTTCTGGGAGCTGCTCTAGCAAATTAACAGAACTTAATAAAGTGTATTGGAAAGCCTCCTTTATAGCCAGTTCAGCAAGCACAGCCCACCTGTGGGGATGCTTAGCATGTGGAATGGGGCATAGTATGGTTGAAAACAAGCTTTCAAACTGTAGTTGATTTTAAGATCGCTCTCTGGTCTCCTCTTGGCTATCCAGTCCTTGTGATTGCTCTCATGATTTCAGACAAGACACCAAGTGTAATGCATGCAACAGGCAGAGATTATTGCAGAATAGGCACTCTCAAGAGCGACAGTAGACAATGGCTGAAGGGACCCTAGTGGAGGAAAATACTGATAGGGTGAGAGTTATCAATGGCCAGAGACCACTGTACTGATCAGAATAGGTAGGTAGCCTTTACATTATTGTCTAAAGTATTTGGTAGTATAGCCTTCCTGAGGAGTGCTTTCCTGCTCAAGTATTGGAACGTCTATTTGGATTAACGCTTAAGTGAGGGGTCAATGGCTATGTCTTTGTTCTTTACTAGAAAGCCTGCTATGAGATGGTAATCTGATAGTCTTCTTGGTACTTAAGAATATCTTGTCTTCATCTGGGGCTATAGATACAAGTCAGATCCCATTCTTTTGACTAAATATCATGTGATAGAGAAGATTAAAATGAATCAAAGAAAGAAAAAAATACATCTCTACAATAACCATGTTTTACCAACAGGAGATAGTTTCCTTGATGGATCTCAACAAAGTCCTGCTAACTGTGCCTAAATCTTTAGGATAACATATTGTCAAATTTCTCACTTTCTGAAAATCAGTGTGTTAACAGGCACATATAGGGTAAGACCTGAAGTTCTAGTGAGGGAGGAGTTCATCCTCGATGACATTCAAGTGTGATAATTTCTAACTGATTACCTAAGAGTATTTGATGGTACCTCTAGGTATATAGTGTCAGAAGTGAACTGGAGCACATTGACCCAATATCCACTGGGGACTCCTTCACCGAACTGTAGGATGTGTGGGAAAAATCTCCACATATTGAGGATTATAGAAGTGTTGAGTGCCTGAAAGTAGAAAGTAGAAAACAAACATTTTTTTTTCTTAAATCAGTACAACTAGGAGCTTGCAAGGAAATGCAAATTCTCAGGCCCCACATGAAACAGAATCTGATTTTTAATGAGGTGTTTTGTTCGTGAAGCTTGAGAAACATGCTTTGAACTAATCTTTGCAGAGATGGAATTTGTGTGTGATTTTGTAAAAGAAAGACAAAAATATAGCTGTGAATAGAATTTGAAAAGCAAAGTGAGCAGTACGGTGCTATATCGAGAGTTATATGTATATCCAAACTGAGGAGCAATCATCAGATTTCATAGCTTCCTTTTGGCCCTAGGTGCTACCATGGCTAAATGCTTTTAAATACTGGAGTCATTATCATGACTTGAGTTTCAAATTCTAAGGGAGGCAAAAAAGGAAGGATAAACAAGAGATTGAATTTCATAGTTGGAATGCAACAATGAAGAGTTACCACTGGATGGGAGTGAATTCCTATCACAGGCCAGGCCGGGAATTGTAAAGAGACTGACTATACTCTCAATGAAAGCTAAAGGACTGAGGATCTTTTTTTCCTTGAAAAGGGACAAAATGGCTGAACCATATTCATTAAGTTATGTTGCCCTGCTTTATAGTAATTTTTGATCGTTATAAAATTTTATAATATGTTGGCTTCTCTTTCTCCTCCTCCTCCTTTCTTGTTTCTTTTGAGGCAGGGTCTCCCTATAGACCCAGTTAATCTGGCTGGCCTTCACCTCACAGAGATCTACCTGCCTCTTCCTCCCAAGTGTTGGGGTTAAAGGTACATGCCACTACACCCGGCTTCTTTCTTCTTCTTGATAGGGTCTTACTATGTAGCCCAGACTGACTTCAAACTCATGATCTTCTTGTCTCAGTCTCTCCACTGCTAGAATTAGAGGCATGCACCACCAAGCCCAGCCTTTTATTTTTATTTATTTATTGTATTTATTTGTATTTTATGTGTATGAATATATTGCCTGTGTGTATGTAGTTGCACCTGTGTCAAGCAATGCCTGAGGCAGTCAGAAACGGTATTGAATCCCCTAGAACTGGAGTTACGGATGGTTGCTAGTTGCAATGTGGGTGCTTGGATTCAGACCCAGGCCCTCTGAAAGACCAATCAGTGCTCTTAACTGCTGAGCCATCTGTCCAGCCCCTATTGTTATTTTTAACAGGAGAAAGTGTTTGAGACACCCAAGTAGTACATTGATATGCCTACTGCTATGACTGATATTGTCACAAATGGAAATACATGATAAAATTTTTGAGTGGTCCTAAACTAACTTCATAGTGAAAGAAGTGGTTTAACTAGACATGTAACAGGCATTTAATCCGTACTTGTTCAAAGAATTATAGTACAGTACACACTCAGTGTAACTGGGTACTGTTCTAAGATATTCCCATATGCTGCAACTCATTTGTATCCCATCAACTCTACAAATAAAGCACTTGCATGATTCTATTTTATAGCCAGGAAACAGTCACAGAAAGTGTAAATAATTTACCCAAGTGATAAGGGGTAGAACAAGGATCATAGCCAAACAGTGGGCCATAGAGTCAATGCAAGTAATTACTACTCCACACTACTTCAGGAATGAGCAATACCATCGGGTCTTAGAAGGCAGGTACATTTGGGAAGGGAATGTGAATTGGGTCTGGAATGAGTGTCTTACTTTGCTTTCCTGTTGTTGTGATAAAACTGGCCAGAAGCAACTAGTAGGGGGCAGTTATTTCATTTTATAGCTTACAGTCCATCATTGAGGGAAACCAAGGCAGGAACGGAGAGATTATGGAGACACACTGTTGTTGACTCTGGCTTGCTCAGCTACCTTTCTTATGTAGCTCTGGTCCAGCTGCTTAGGGATGACAATATCCACAGTGGACTGAGTCCTCAAAATTCAATTAGTGATTAAGAAAATGTCTCATGGACATGGTGACAGATAATTCCTTTGGAGTAAATTCCTCAGTTGAGGTTTCTTCTTCACAGGTGGCTCTAGTTTGTGTCAAGCTGACACATTAACTACTATAGTCATAAAGGTGAGTGATAGGGGCAGGATGCTTAAATCCTCAGAGAGGAGATGGGTCTGCATATCTGCCCTTCTATCTTGTTTTCTCATATTCCAATCAATTGTGGATTCTTACTGCAGCTTTTCTCTTTTCCTCATTTTTGTAATGCCAAGACTCTTCTTTTGAGAGAGAGAAGAGAGAGAAAGAGACTGATGACTGGTAGTGTTAACTGTTCTCCTGTGAAAACTTTCTCTCCTAATCTCTACAAGGGAATAGTGTCTGCCTTCTTGTATCATATGTACATAAGCAGCAATTTTCAATCAAGTTACACTGAGGAAAGTTTGAGAGTCCCTGAAAGATGCTACTAGGGCTATTTGTGTGATACATTCAATGTAAAACTCTGTGGAAGTGAAACCTTTGTTTTATTGGAAAAATAGATGCTTATCAACAGGGGCTGAAGAATCAGACGTGGTTAGTTAGAATCCAGCATCACTGAAGCAAAATCTTCTGGGAAGTATTTCCTCAGGGTCAGTACACAAAAGTCATGGTGCAATTCGTGAGTGTGTGTATGTGTGTGGGCGGGGGGGGGGATTTGAACAACAAGCTGGCAGCAGAACTTGGCAGTTCCAATAATGGTTTTAAGACTTTTCTTTCTCAATTTTTCTTTGGTCTTTTTGAGACAGGGTCTCCCTGTAGCTCCAGGTCACCTGGAACTCACTGTATAGATCAGGTTGGTCTTGAACTCACAGAGATTTGCTTGCTTCTGCCACCCAGGTGCTGGGACTAAAGGCATGAGCCACCACGCCTGGCTTTCTGTCTTATTTTTTTTCCACTTATGGCAGACAGAGTCCAGGGAGACCCTCAGTAGCCTCATCTCCTGGTATTTACATCCTCATGCAATCGTTCTTTGAGTATATGTGAAGCATATGGCTTGTTTCTAAACCAGAGAATATAGCAAAAGTGAAAGGATGTACATAATGACGTGTACCTAGTTATGTTACATAGGATTTGAATGGAGGGGGCTGGTGAGCTGGCTCTGTGGGCATGTGCACTTGTTGCATAGGCCTAATAACCTGAGTTTGATCCCTGGAGCCCACATCAAAGTGGAAGAGAAAATCAACTCCATAGTGTTGCTCTGACTTACACACATATGCATACTTGCACTCATACACATATCACACACACAGTAATGAGTTAAAAATAAGATTTGTATGTGTCTTGCTAGGAGACTCTCTGATCCTTGCCATCTTTGAAAGAGCAGGCTTCCGTGTTATGTGCTGTCATATGGAGATGAGGAGCTTCTCGCTGAGGAGCCTCCATTCAACAGCCCACAAGAAGAGAAGACCTTCAGTCCAGCAGTCCACAATGAATGGAATGCTTCCAACAACTGCGTGAGTTTCTAAGTCCAGCCATTCCTGGTTGAGCCTTCAGATGAGAGTGCAGTCCCCATTGATACCTTGATTGCAATGTTGTAGAGGATGCAGTTAAGCTGTGGCTGTGCTCCTTATGCACAGAAACTATGAAATGGCAAGTTTATGGGGTGTTAAGCTGCCCTATTTATGATAATTTATTAAACAGTAAGAGAAAAATCAATATGGATCCCAAGCAAGATTTACCAGCTGAGGGGAGTGAGGTATATATGTGTGTCTGGGAAACTATGGAGTACTCTAAATACTTTCCATTGGAGTCAGGGAAATTGCTTTTATTTTGAAAGTCTATGTGAAATTTGCATTTACCAATATTTTATGTTTGTTGTTACTTACTAGAGATTTTTAATTCAGAAATGTTTTATTAATGTTTTTAGAACTTCATACAATGTATTTTGATCATATCTACCTTTAACTCTGCCCATATCCACGTCCATCTCCCTAACTCCCCAATTTTGTGCCCTCCTTTTAAAAAATATAGTAACTTATCAACTCCTGCGTGTGGAGTCATCCACTGGAGTGTGAGCAATCAACCAGGAGCCACACCCTTAAAGAGAACTGACTTTCCTTCTCCCAGAAGCCACCAGGTGTCTAAAATTTCTCAGGGGTGGGTGTTCATGAATTCCTTCCCATTCCGTGCTGGAATGTTTACTGAATGTCTAACACTGCAGATCTTGTACAGGCAATCACAGCTTCTGTGAGTTCGTGCCGGCAGCAGCTCTGTAATATTCAGAAGACACTGCTTTGCTCTGGTTCTCCCTGACCTTGCACTGCCTCTTACAGTCTTTCCACACACTCTTCATCAGTGGCCCCTAACTCTTCTTTAGGGGTGTGAAATAGATGATGTCCCTTTTGTGACTGGCACTCCACAGTCACTTCTCTGCATTTTGACCAACTGTGGGTTTCTGCATTAACAACTACCATCCACTACACAAAGAAGCTTCTCTGATGAGATCTGAGAGACATAAAAATTATGAGGGCTGTTTGCTACTGTGTTAATTTAACAAAATAATAGCAGTGGGCTCATCCTTGAGGCCTGTGAGGTCCCTAACTGTGGGTTCTTATAGTTCCAGGCATGTCTTTCCTTCTGTAGAGGGGCTCTAAATCCAATCAGGAAATGGTTAACTATTCCCATAACATTTGTGCCACTATTGAACCCATAGGCTATCTTGCCACACTAGTTATTATCACAATTCACAGGGATCACAACTAGTTAAGACTGTAGATGACTCTCCTCAGTCTTGCAGCAGTCTGTGTAGCATCTTACAGTACTGAAAGCTAGCCAGTAAGGAAGAAGATTCCTGGCCAGTACCAACTTGATTTCTCCCTATCCTGTGACTGGCCTTCTTAAATTTTTAATTAGTCCTTTCAATAAGATTGGTCTTGCAAGATCATCTGTTTATCTTTGAAGATTCAAATTCCTTCCCATTTTTTCTTAGGAAATGAAAAAAAAATCTCAATTATTTATTTTGCAGAGAATTTTTCAGGAAGCCCATAGCTACAGGCATTTTTCATGAGGCCATGGCTATACCTCTAAAAGTTTAGTTATTACATGTTTAAATATCACAGTCTTGAGAGAAGAAAAAGAAATTAGAAGAGTTTAGGGTTGGAATTGTGGGTATTGATAAGGCTAAAGAGCTGGCCCTTCAAATGGATGGCCAGACATTCATTATATATTGTTTCCAGGTTCAATCAAACGGTATCTCAACTAAGTAAAATCATTTAGTGTCTTGTTCAATGTATAGTGCAGAGCAAGAAAAACATCTCCACTCAACTATAGAGAGGGAATAGTCATTAGAGTTGAAGAACCATCAGAAATGAAGAACTAGACAGGAATCAGTCACGTTGAGCCTAGTAAGCATTCATAGAGAGCCTCATCAGTCTAACGTGGCATGATAGCAAAGTTCCCCGTGCTTTGACCCTATCAAGAAGCTCACTTTGAAATGACTATGCAGATTGTTGCACTATGCTATTCCGTCTTTCCTGCTCAAACTACCTTACAGAAGTCACTGGTTTTTGTCATACCCAGTGGAGGGCATACTCCCTTCTATTTCAGAAGTGAGATGTAGCCTGATTCATGGATTGTTACTAAAAGGAAATTAGATCATTAGTTAACGTTGTGTTTTTAATAATCAGCAATGATTGAGCTTGGAATGCATGAGAATGAGAATGTCAAACTCTTAATGGCATATTGATTTTCAAGGGCATCCCAGTACCTAGCACAAGATCTCAGTCTTGAAGCTTTCTTTCTTTCTTTCTTTCTTTCTTTCTTTCTTTCTTCTTTCTTCTTTCTTTCTTTCTTTCTTTGTGTGATGCTCAACCACATTTCTTCTAAGGTGATTCCTTCCATAATTTATGGATTTGACTTAGCTTTATGATGCATGGCTGTTTCCTAAAAGGATAACCTACAGATAAAATATACTAAACCACAATACTTTTTCCAAGTCTGATGTTGCCAGTTTAAATAATATCACAGATGACAGAGAGAGTCTTTCTGGAACAGCCTGAGATGCATGGACTTTGGTACTCATATGAGATAAATATGCTTCCACAGAGTTCCTTCTGACCTCCTGTGCGTAGCTCTTGAACAAAACCTTCACCCTACCAGGTGTGTGGTACATGCCTGTAATCTAAGCACTTAGGAGTCAAAGGTGGGAGGATCAGAACTTCAAGGTCAATCTTAGCTACATTTGGACTTCAGAACCAACCTGGACTACATCAGACCCTATGTCCAAACAAAGCAAAGCAAAACAAAACAAAACAAGAATCCCCCTATTCACAAAAGGAAATTCTTTCCAAAATGAGCAATATTTTTGTATGAATATGCTTCATATACATTTTAAGAAGTAAATCATTTTCTAAAGTCACTACAGTTCATGAGGTTTTTCTGGTGTTTGATAGTGGATGACTTTTACTTTCTTAATACATATACAGCTGTTTGTCACATGTAGTCTCTAGAGGCATGTTTCCCATAGCTATATACTGCCTCTGACCCCAAATAGCCTCAAAACCAAGTGTTGACCCTTAGCAATCCAACGAATCAACCAAAGTTGTGAAATTAAAACTTTCTTTTCTTTAGCATACCAAATATTTCAGCCAAACTTTCCTTTCTGACATATTTTTATAAGTGGAAGGGTGACAATGCAAAGATTGATCATACCCAGTCTTGGGCAACTTGCTAGGGGACGTATGTTTGTTCTTCTTTCAGTTATTTCTTCATTAAACTGCACCAAAGTCATGTTATATACATAAAATGTTGATATCTCATTTTGATAATAAACTTTTAATCAGGAAAAGATATTTCTAAGGCTTTGGGGTTAGTGCCCTCCTAAAATTCATATGTTGGAGCCTAGTACCCAATGTGACAGTGTTAGCCAGTGGGAAGTGGTGCTTTTAGGAGACAATTAGATCATGATACCATTATGAATGAGATTAGCATCCTTACTCTACAAGATTGGAATAGCCTGTTTTCCTTTTCTGTTATGTGAAGGCATAACTAGAGAGCTCTTTCTTCAGAGAACAGGTCCTCACCAGACGCTGAATGTGTTGGCAGTTTGATCATGGACGTCTCAGCATTCAGAACTGTGAGCAATACATTTTTGTTGTTTATAAATCACCCATTCTAAGGGTATTTTGTTATGGCAGTCTTAGTGGTCTAAAATAGAAGCTATCTTAGCAAAGGTGTCAACAAGTATTTTCAGTTGCTTTTCTTTCTTTGACCAGTAGGCAATTAACATGCAGTCTCTGTCTTGCTAGAACCAGCTCTATTACAGTCTGTTCAGGCCAACTTGACTCTTAAAAAGGTGGTGAGTGGGTTTTAAACCTTCTTCCTACTGAGCATTTCAAACACTAGAACTAAGCAGCCTATTTTTAGAGTAAGTTAGACAACAATTTTCCAGAAGCTTCTATCACACAAAAAGGAAAGCAAATCTGTCAAAATTACATAGAAAAAAATGCAAAACACAAGTTTCTACTCTCTGCTAACTTTTCCTTCTGAAGTGTAGTGCATTGTTTGGTTGCATTTGGGCTTCCATATTTAAATGACTGCTCAGCATGACTTGAAGACTTGGTGGCATCTGATCTGTTTCTCTGTGGCTCTGATTTCCAGTCTCATAGCTGAGTTTCCTAGTCATGCCTTTCTCCTGTTTGCCACTGAAGTTCATCACATAGTCTCCCTTGTGCACGGAACCCCTGTTGTCTGGAACCTTCATCTGTTGTCTGATTTCACTGAAGAATATTTTTTTTCTTTATTAGTTACTTTTCCTATTGCTAAGACTGAATACCCAATAAGAAACAACTTAAAAGACAATGGATTTATTTTGGCTCACGGATTGTTGGTATAGCATAGTGTAGAAGGCATGGCATGGGCTGGAGGAGTGTGTAGCTGTGGCACCAGTAACATGAGGCTGCTTCCTTACATTTTGGTGGGCCAGGAAGCAGAAAGACGAGAGTTCTGGCACAGCTGAATTTCTAATTTTTTTCCCTTTGTATTCAGTCCAGGACCCCATCCCATATTCAGGGTGAGTCTTATTCCTCTGTTAATCCTCTTGGGAGATGCTTCACAGAGACACCCAAAGATGTGCCTCACTAATGCCCTTGGCATTCCGTAATCCATTCAAATTAACCTCGAAGATTAACCATCACATCTTCTTGTTGGGTTTATAATCATCTACGTCTTATATACTTGGCTGATTAAAACTTGAATCTCTCATGAAACTGCAAATTCTCTGAGAACAGGGATCAGGTTATGGTACACAGTAGTGCTGAAAAATACTTGCTATAGAGATGAATAAATGAACAAATTTGACTTGGGGAATGAATTTATTGAACCTGTGATCACTCATATAGACTCTAAACAAGCTTGGAGAAGATATAATGTGGTCAAAGGGAACAAAAAATTGGGCAAGTTTTTGGGGAGAAGGGATAAATGGGAGTAGAAGGAAGAGACAGATTGAAGGAAATGAAAAGAACAAAGAAACCATTTCAGTTGATAGTTACTGGATTTCAAGAACCTAAAGAGACCAATGAATTCTGAAGCCATTTTCTAAGCCTGGATACCTGGATACATCCATTCCCAGCTTAGGGAGCAGCCTGCTAGGTAGCCTTAGCTATGGCCTTACCTATGATCACCTAGAAAGGTTTTGAGTCCTTAGAGGCTTGAGTTTCTATTCCTTAGAGATGAGATAGAATGAGATGAAGAAGAACTGACTCAAGGATGGCTTTGTAAGTCATTCTACAAACATTTATTGAATATACAGACACTGTGGGACACTTTGGAGTGATGAAACCAAATAAGCTCCTTGTGGAGTTTATATCCTCATCTAGGAGAAGAAAAAGTATAGAATATGTGTATGCACAAACAGTCCCCCATTTTAAAACAGGTGTTGCACACACATAGGCGTATACATAACACGTGTATTTATAACATGGGCACATTAATATTAAAAGTAAATATGTTTAAAATGCTTTCAAAGCACTGAATGTTTCTTCCTTAGGGCAGAGATATTAAACTCTTCAATATGCATGGCGACATTTGGATATGAAAGAGTGCTATTTGTATGAGGAAGTGTCAGGACTGGGAAGTCCCCTAATCTTCCAGTTTACTTCATAGGCTGAAGTGAAAGTTCCCACATTAACATTGGCAGCCACGTGCCCTCCTTTTAAACACTGTGATTCTGATAAATCCTTGACCTTTGTCTGCTACTCTCCCCTACTCTGGGTTACTCATTTCCAAATTGGATACTGTTGCTCCTTCCTTCATCTAAGTGCTCTGAAATCAAGGCCTTGATTCTAATAGACTTGATAGAATGCCATAGACAAAGGCAGTGTGTGTATGTATGCATGTGCATGTGTGCTGGTTACATCATAGGCCAGTATAACAAATAATTTCAAATGGAATATTCATCTACCTAATGCTTAAACTCACCCTCCATACTTGGCTCCAGAGAGTCTCCACCAGCTGGCACTTTACTCCGCTGCCAGCCTGCTGCGGCGTTTCTGGGCTCTCTCTCTCTCAAGACTTTAAGATAGCTTTCTTTTCCATCGCTCATTTGGAGCACACACCCCCCCCTCAACCTTCAAACATCTTGAGTAATTTATCTTTTTGTCTCATTCTAAGATATCCAGACATCAATTCTCAGAGACCTTTGCTTAATAGTCAATTATGCTTATTTAGGGATGAGTTTAAATGCTTATTTAGGGATAAGTTTAAATAATATTATGCTGTCTCTGGGTTGAAATTCAAGGGTTAGTCTCTAAGGTAACAATCAGTTATTTTTGTTGCTTGTAAAGTACTATGGAATATCAAATATAATTTCCTAAAACCTGAAAGACCTGGTGTCATACATATATTTAGTAGGCATTACCTAAAATGAAGTTAATAAGGGAATCAGCAGGCTCAAGGGTTCAAGGTTAAGGAAATAATAAGCGAATGGCAACATACTAGAATAAGATTGCAAAATTGACTCATGTCCCATAGCAAAGTAAAGCTGCTAATTTTGAGGTTATCATTTCTCCCCAATAGAAATCATTTACAACCTTTCAATATTCTCAAAGTTAATATCTAACTTCGCAAAATCCGTGATCCAGTTAAAAGATGAGTTTTGGAAGGAATTAGTTATTAGTTATTAGGAAATTAGTTATTAGAATTAGTATTAGTTATTTTTCTTATTGCTGGTGACAAAATCCCCGAGACAAAGCAACATCGGAGGAGGAAGAGTTTCTTTTGGCTTACAGCTTGAGAGGATGCAGTCCATTATGGCAGACAAGGCATGGAGGCAGGAGCTCGAGGCAGCTAGTCCCATTGCTTCTGCCGTCAGGAAGCAGAGGAAGATGAATGCTGGTACTCCATTCTTTTTTCTCCTTTTTAATGAGTCCATGACCCAAGCCCATGAAATAGTACTATAACAGTGCTGCCCACTTGCAAGCTGGGTCTTCCCTCTTCAGTTAAGTCTGTCTAGAAGCATTCGCATAGACACACTCAGATGAGTTTTCACGGTGATTCTAAATCCAGACAAGTCAAGAATTAAGATAAGCCATCACATATAATCATAAATTCTGAACATTTATAACATAAATTTATGGATTACTGAGGACATAAGTATGATGTCACAGGAAGTTCAAAGGTGAAGTGAAAGAACATGAGCATGTGTCAACAAGGAGGAATATTGAGACAAATTTACAAATCCATGTGCAACAGGTTGACATCCAGAGTGCAGTGATCATCTTACTCCCAGAACAAATTTATTTGCATTTCCATGGAGAGGCATAACTTGGATTGTTATCAGTTTTGTACAGCACCAAGATATAAAATAGTTCAAAGTCAATGAACGGTATAAATAGCCTAAGAGAATATTCTAGAGAGTACATTCAAAACTCTTTCTTTGTCCATTTCAGTCTCCCATTGAATTTTTTTTTCCTGAAAGACTCTAATCAATACTAATTAGTGTGTTAATGGAAGTTACTGTCCCCTAGAGCATGAGTTGGTCCTTACTGGGAGCTCAATAGATAAGGTTTTAATGTGACCAGAGAAGGCATACACTAACCATATTGGGTTTTTTTTCTTTTCTAGTTTTGAATAGTCAACAATAGTTTGTACCATAAACTTTTCTCTTTTAGTATAGGTTGCTTCACCTCAGAAGGCCTGCAGAAGGTATTTGCAGTGTAAGAGGAAGGCTGCTGCTGAGAACTGAGGGAGGCAGCTCCCCTCTCAATGCCATTGCCAGTAAGGAACACCTGTTTCCTAGGGGTATAGAGGGGACCAGATTGCTTTCTCTTCTGGACCAATCTATTGCTGTGTTATACCCTTCCCAGGACTGTCTTCTCTGCCATGGGACTTTGGTTATGTACTTATTAACATGTGCTCCCCATTACCTGAAGTACCTAAGAGGAAGATGAGTGCACCAGGAGGCTCTATGCTCCTTTCTACCATCAAATTGGTCATTGTGTAGAGGGCAGGAAACACACAATTGGCTACAGGTAACAAGAAAGAGGAATTGTTATAGGGGCCTTGTTAAAGGCAGCTTGGAGAAGCTGACTGAAGACCCAGATCCCACAGCCTAGCTTCTGCCTTATAGGAGTCATCAAGGGGAAGTGACTTTCTGAGATAATGTACTAGGAAGGCAAATAATGAGTCTCTGCCCAGCTTAGCAACAGCTGAACACTTACACAACTGCAAGTGCCGAGGAGGTTCTGCTGATGAAAGCTAACACAGCTGGCTCTGGTGCCTTCTGGAAATGGCCTCTTTTTAAAAAACCTGTTTCTCATCTTTCTTTCAAACACAAAGCATCTCTGACAGAACTCGGGGACAGAGTAAGGGCAGCTTTAAGCCCTGCAGACTTTTTGGGGTGTGTGTTGCTGGATTTGAGAGAGGTTTCATTTTGGATGGGTGACAGATTGCCTCAGGTCAATCTCTTTCAAACATAGCACAAAGAAGGCGGAAGAGTCAAATTAGAGGCCACACCCAGTATACTACAGAGGACAGTTCCCCTTCACAAAGTCTTTCCCAAGAAATTGTACAAATTTTCCCAGTGGCAGGAGACAGATGGAGCTTCGCACTATAGTCAGGGTTGTAGCCTCCTCTCTCTGCACCCCTGTCTGCAAGCTTAGGAAGCAGCTGGACTTTCTTCTCAGATCCCACCCACGTCTTCTGAGCATCCATCTCAGAGTCATGAGGTGAGTGGGCTGGGTCATGCTCTCTGTCCACTTTGTTCCAATTGCCGTAGTCTAATGCCTTGCAGCTTTTAAACTTGTACCTCATGTCACCCACTCATGAACTTCTTAAGGACTGAGAAATGTATTATTCTGATGTGACTAACAGATAGTAGGTGATACTGTCCAAAGTGCTTTAGACATACAGTTCGCTCCTGCAGGAACTCTTCAGGGTAGAGATGCTCAGATTACAAGATTTGGAGGATTTTCAAAAGGCAGTGAGGTGTCTGTACTGTGTAATCCCAAACCCTGATAGTTAGGAGAAATGCAGCCCCGTTCCAGAGTCAGTCCAGGTTGCAGGCCCAAGGAAAACCAAATATCTGTATGTACACGGAACCAGCTCCAAGAACACAGAAACTTTGCAATGAACTTTATACAACCAGTGAGTTAAAGAGCTAAAATCCAAGAAGCCCTGGCTCATCGATATGTCAGCTACCAGCCTTGGTTCCTTTTACCTCCTAGAACTTTTTGCCAGGGCCTTTTCCCACTGGTAGTCTTTTCTCTTTTCTCTAAGTCTGTGCTTTTCCATTCAATCCCTTGAACAACTATAATTCCCCATGTACATTCAAATAAACTGACCATGTTCAAACCAGCCAGATGACTAATGGACATACAGACAAAACCAAATTGGCCTTTTCCCATGATATAAAAGATCCTCTGGTCTAGAGGACTATTTGGACACTCATTTTGGAGTCTCCTCCCAGCTTCAGGGAGCTATTTCTTTACTTCTCTATAAACTTTGTTTGCTGCCCTTTATCTAGTATCTTCTTGATCGCACACAGGAAACAGGTAATAAGAACATTAGTAGGGAAGGGGTAACACTCTACTCAAACACATTCACGTTCCTGTAGCTACACACTTAAATGTCTATACTAAGTGGGAAAAACAAAACGACTTCTCATTTGTTCACATTCAGTGTTGCCACCCAAGAGCAAGAAGGCAGCTTTTGATTTGTATCATCCTTTGAGTCCAGAAGGGCAGCTTTGTTCAGTACCTAACCTTTTCATTGCTGTGACCAAACACCCAAACAAAAGCAACTTAAGGAAGGAATTTGAGGGTACAGTTCATCAGGGCAGGGATGACATGGCAGCTGGAGCTTAGGACAGCTGGGGACACTGCATCCACAGTCAGAAAGCCGCTCACTTTATCTCCCTTAAAGATATGTTGATCTATTATTTTTAGTTTTGTATGTATGAGAATTTTGCCTGCATGTGTGTGAATGTACCAGTGTCTTGCAATGCTCCTGAAGTCCAGAAGAGGGCTTTGGATTCCCTGGGACTGGAGTTACTAATGGTTGTTAGCCACCATGTGGGTGCTGGGAATGAAAGCTGGGATCTCTGGAAGAACAGTCAGTGTTCTGAACTACTGAGTTATCTCTCCAGCCTCCAGCTTTCTCTTTTTTATACAGTTCAAGACCGCAGCTGATGGAACGGTGCTGTACACTGTCGGGGTGGGTATTTCCAACTCAAAAAAACCTAGTCTAGAAACTCCCTTGCAGATTTGTCCACAGGTTTGTTTCCTAGCTGAGTCTAGAGCTGTCAAGCTCACAGTCACACTAGGGCTGGTGAGTGCTCAATAATTCAGGATGGGTTTCCATTAGCATGACTCCCTAAAGCCTGAGAAATTCCATGTGAAACAACAGCCACTGAATGTAGAAGGTCTTCCAAATCCAAGCAGCATCATTCGGGGACATCCTTTACTTCTTCCGTTACAGGGTGCAAATGCAGATGTAGCCGGGCAAGCAAGTAACTTAAATGACTAAAACGCGAGTGTCCACCTACTATGGCAGCTTCTGATTCCTCCAGAAAATCTAGAAAGATGTGTTTCTCATAACAGCTTCCTAATGTTTTCAGTGTGCGCTTCATTTGAAAATATCAGAGTCAGTATAATGAAGCACACTTGGCTATAACTCTTACATTTTGTGACACTTTGAGACCTGGTAGACTGATAGTAGTTAGATGTGGTGAGCCTTTCAGACCTCTTGTTTTTGTTTAGTTTGGCAGGATCAATTAATTTCTGTTAGTTTAATATGAAAAATTCTTTTTGAGACAGGCTCTTCTAGCTGAGGCTGACTTTGAACTTTTGATTCTCTTGTTTTCATTTCCCAAGTGCTGAATTTATAGGCCCGTGTCACGAGGCCCATCCTAATATGAAAACTTCAGGAGCCATCTGGTAAACATTTTTCTTAGTTCACTGAAGTGTTTGGGATGGGAGAAGATGAGTTAAAAGAGAAGGCGCCCCTCAAAGCACCAATTTAGACTAGTTTGTCTTAGACCAGCTCTTTTTATGTGACTGCCAATGGCAAACTTTCCCTAGCAAGCACAATCTGAAACTCATCTGTCATTATCTAATCTGGCTCTCTTGTTGGAAAATAATGAAGTAATTGAGAAAAAAAAACTCGGCTTGATTTTCTAGGACACAACTGCAGATGATTGAAATGATTTCATTTTAGGTATATATAGATTTTTGCATCCAATATCCCCTTTCCTCTTTAGCTGATGATTTTCCCCTAATGCTTGATAGTTTTTCTATCAGAGAAAATGGAGCCTATCATCCCACCTTTCTTTGGATAAAGTTTCTTGAAGCTCTAGCTCTTTGCCTTAATCCATGGAGTAAAAAGGTATGTGTTTGTATCTGTAAAATAACAGTTACACACACAAACACACAGACAGAGAGACAAACAGACAGACAGACAGATACACACACACACACACACACACACACACACACACACTGGGGTCAGGGCCAAAGAGGAATAGAAGGAGAAGGAGAAAGATAACAGGAAGTTAGGAGCATACAACTCCACTGGAGCAGTGTGGGCAATAACTTCCTTCCTGAAATGAGTGTTGACTTAGCTTTAAAGTTGGTTTTGATCTTGCTCTGTGAAGGGAAAGGCCTAACATAGATACATTCGTGTGATATAGAAACTGAAGGTCGCACAGATTTTCTCATTTTAAAATAACTTTCTAGAATCAGTTCTCATATGCACAGCATGTGTGTTTCTATTGTTTGCTACAACATGCCTTTTAATCCTGAATTTTTTTCATTCTTGGAGGTGTACCTAGTTGTGTGCAGTTAAATATTTTATAACTAATTCCCCAGAAGTAAAACTAAACAAGCACTGAAATAGACCAACTTGATTGGTAGCTTTTGTCAATTTTCAAGGCATAAGTTCATCATAGCTGGTATGCTGTCAAGATGTAGCTGCCGAGATCTGGACAGCCAGCTCTTATGAATACGCAGGGTTAAGAAAACCGGGGTTCACTTCTTGGTGTAAGGTATAAACCAAACAGCAGCTCAAGTACTGGAGAGATGGTTCAGTTTGGCTCGCTAGCACCACATCAGAAGCTGGGCATGGTAGCACATGTCTGTAAACTAAACAATGGGAAGGCAGAGACAGGAGGGTCCTTGGAGGTTGTTGGCTGGTTAGCCTAGCTGAATCGGTGAGCTCAAGGTTCAGCAAGAGACCCTGTTTCAAAAAATAAGCTAGAGAGTGAAGATGTGAACTTCTGTTCCTCACACATGTGCACATGCACACAAATAACAAAACAAAATGGCAGCTCAAACTGCCTTGTGGCGTTGAGTCACTCTCAAGTGGAGATAACTAAAGAAAAATTGTATAAAAGCTTTGAAAATAATTTTTCCAAAATATAAAGTTTATCTTCATCATGTTCTTTAGAGAGTCAAAACTTGCTCAATGCTTAAAAGTTTCTTTTTTCTTAAAAAGACTTTGGAATACATTAGATATTGCTTTAAAATGTGTTTTATATCTTGTGATCATAAAAGATTCAAACTATATGAAAAGAGCCAGCAGTCCATTTGGCTGTATGTTCAGAACAATGAACTCATCAGAGTTATTTTTATGTGTAATGCTGCTTGGCCTGGAGCCACTGGTCATAAGAAAGCCTGACTGTGCTCTGGGCAGCATTCTGCCCCAACAGGTCCAAGACAACGCCTCCAAGACAGGGAGCTTGGCCTTTGCAAACCTCCTCCGAGGCCTTTGTGCGCTTCACATTGTTTTAACTAATTATTGTTTAACCTGGTTTTGTAAACACTATCAAACAAACAAAACAGTGCTTAATAAAGACATTTTCTCTAGTATTATCTTTTTAGAAGAGATATCGCCAACAGAAATATAATGGAAAGCATTCATATTATCTTCATGTTTTAATAGATATGTAAAAAGAAATAGAAAGAAAAAGGTGAAATTAATTTTAATAGTGTCTTTCATTTAACCAAATATATCAAGAATATTATCTTTTCAATTCAATCAATATAAAACATATTAAAGATTTTATATTTGGGGGGTGACAATTCTTCAAAAATCAAGAAACTATTTTACATTTGAATTTTTTTCCCCAGCATGCCTCAATTTGGACTTGTGCATTTTAAGTCTCTGTAGACACCTGTTGCTATGGCTACCATTTTGGACAGCTCAGTACCATAAAATCTATTAACAGTTTTACCCAAGCCCAAGAATACCCATCATTATAGAAATTCTTTTGTTGTCCCTTCTAAGGCTCTTGTTATTGGAATGAATTATCAGGGGGGAGGGGAACTCTTCTCATTTGTAGGATGAACAATCGTTCTGCTTTGCCCAGAACTGAGAGTTGACTCAGTGTGTGAGATTCCGGCCTCAAAAACAGGGAAGTCCTGGATACTATGAGATAAACCCCTCACCTCAAAGTGAGAGGGGAAATCTCAGTGCCATTGTGAGAGCATCTGTGTGGCTTCCACTTTGAACACAGCTGACCTTTCTAGGCATCTTGGAAGCCATTTTGAATCTTCACGCTCTGTCAGGCTGGGCTTCTGGGAAGTGTCCTTAGAGCTCAGAGAACAGACCACCAAATACTTGAATATTTTGTAGGTCTCTCTGGCCTTCTGGCAATTTTTCTGGCTCACTGCATGGCCTAAAAACGGCCCCTTACAAACAATGACCTTCCGGGTGTCCTCTAACCAAGGAAGTAGGTCTTTTCTGATTTTACTGTCTGCCTGATCAGTTCTGAGACTCACTGTCTTTTAAAAAGTCAGTTTGAATGTGTGCCCTGATCTTTATAGAGCCATATAATATTGATGATACCCAGTATTTCTTCTTTTGAAAGAGTTTATAGCCACTATCTTCAATTATTAATTGGGATTTTACTTTATGAAATCATTGAACAAATATTTGACTAACAATCTCAAGATTATTTAAACTTTCCACGCCTTAGTTTCCTTCAGTATTAGATTCCATACTGGTAAATGGGGATAATCAATGTAGCCTGTTTCACAGGGTACCATGAAGACTAAATGCACGTTGAAAGTTCCAGCAGAGTGTAAATTGTTTTAAATAGCATTGGTAGGTAACACAAGCCCAGTTCACACTATTATTAATAGATCTTTGCTTCTTTCTTAAGATCGGGATGCACATCTAATATATCTCCATCATTCCTTCCCAGGAATACTCAAGACATTTTCCTAAGTAGAGTAAGTATTTACCAAATATCCAGTCATTGGCTCTGGCCTGGAGTTGGTAGCCAGTTTCTGAAGGTTCCTAACTGTGGTCCACATGCTTGTGTCTAGGATCAGAATAGGGACTAGCTGCTTTATGTGCTAGTTTTGGACCTCTCTAGCAACCTGCCGTGAAATAAGATGTCATCAAGTGTTGTCTTCTCTGGTTAGATCCTGCACACCACCGCCTATTATTTTTCCACATTGATTTTGCAAAATAGTTGGGTTCTGGTTTTTTTCAAACTTCAACAGAGTCAAGGAAGAAGAAGAAAATAACTTCTATCAGGGCTTTAAATTAAGCAGAATCATCATGGGTTGACTTCCTGTTGTGGTCTGCTTCCACTTTTTTGTTGTACTTTTGGTTTGTTTTTGGCCAAACTCATCTTGTAAGGTAGAGGGAAAAAATGCCAGAAACTTACTTGCCCAGTTTCTCTTGTGTGTAGAGCATATGATCCTATCCTGGCCCATGGGAACAGGGAAAAATCTGCTGGGAAGTTCTAGGCCAACATTCATCCTTCTCCTTCTGCTAATACTTGCTACTTGGAGCTGAGTCAGATTTATAAGATCACATCAGAGAACCAAGAAATTTAAATGTGAAGAAGATGGAATCAGGTCGAAAAGAAAATGAAAGAAGACATGAGTTGCTGCTACTTGATGTCGTTTAAGTGGTGAATTAAAGGAAGTCTGCAATCTCTCGCCTCTGGCGCCTCTTGTTAGATGATATTTCTTAGTAAGCTCATGTTGCTGAGGGCACATTTGGTTGGACATTTGGTTTTTACCCTGGAAATATTCTAGTTGATGTGAATGGATTTTTGATAGCCCTAAGATTAGCTCTCTATCATTACATGTAATCCTACCTTCTTTTATCAAAGCCCCTGCTGCCCCTGAGCCAGCAATGGCTGTCATTTCTAGAACTTCTAAGGTACTTCTCCACAGCAGGTGTAGCGTGGTGCTTGTGAGCACAAATTCAGGAGTCAGACCTTGGCAAGTTAATGAACTCTTGGTCTCTTATTTTCATCATCTATGAGTTGGAACTGATGATAACATATTTACCTTATAGGGTTTGCTGTTAAATGAATGAGTGCATAAAAGCACAAAATATAGTTTCTGTGATGTATACATTGGATGAGAGAGAGAGAGAGAGAGAGAGAGAGAGAGGAGAGAGAAAGAGAGAAAAGAGAATATCTTGATGCTAGGGTCCATTGCTGGTACCAATCTGAGGATACTTACATCCTTTATATGAAATTGCACAGTATTTACATATAATACATTTATACTCTCTTGTGTACATCAAATCACTTCTAGGTTACTTTCAGTATTCAATACAATACAAATACTATGAAAATAGTTGCCTTAGGGACTACAGTGACAAGAAGCAAGATCTACACTTGTGCTGCAAATGCAGTTTTTTTTTTTCCCCTCAAATATTTTCTACCCACGGTTCATTGACTCCCACTCGGAGGGCCAACTGTATACATTTCTTTCACTGCTCTTCATGACCCGGTGGTTGTTTTTGCTTACCTATAGAGACAAATGTCACCTTGTGGAAGAGCGCAATGTCTCACAGCTAGGAGGTGTGTGGAGCTGGTCGTTACTCCCTTGGCACCTCAGCTGCTGAATTTGGGAAAAGAAGGTTACAGCTACTTTTCTCGTAGTTACCCCAGAGTAAAGACCATGAGAAAGTTCAAACTGTTTATTTTAGGAGCCGATCCAAGAAAATTCCACTTGTGGCATTGAGGCAGGAAGGGAAAGAAGGCAAGAAAGCCAGTGACGATGGCATTAGCAAGCCACTTCCCAAGGCGGGCACTGGACTAAGTGTGCTTCATCCCCTAGGAGCACTCACTGTCCACCACATGGTAGCTCAGAGAATCGCCTCCCACCCCCAAGGGGACCACCTTGCTGGGCTATTCAAATACAGTGTCCCATCAGGCCTTGCTCATGGCTGTTGGGGATGGTCTGGCTCTGTGGGTGGGCAGGAAGCCCCGCCTCTAATGAAAATTGACAGCCAGCTGAAAGACAGGCAGTCTCCCCACAATGGACGGCCCCAGAGGCCTCTCTTAGATTCAACTCAGTGAATGTGTTTCTTTTTTTTCCCCTTGAGGGAGAGATGGAGCAGAAGATACGCTGTCCAAGAAACTGCGAGCTCAGCAACAGGTCACAAAGAAGAGTAGGAAATGGTTTGACTTTAAGAGTGTTACAGGCCAGTGGCAGAGACAGACATGCTCCTAAGTACTATGTTAACAGTATTGATAATGTGAGAAGTATAAGATGACAAGTTTGTTTATTTTTACCAAGGAGACTGGTAAATGGTGAGACTGTGGGAAAACAGACCCTCTTGTGTGTGGTTGCTAAGAGCAGCAATTTGGCACTGCTTTTCAAATACACAAATGTTTACCTTTTGGCCCAGCAATCCAACTTCTGGGAATTTATACTACATATCAGCCTACACAGGAACAAAGTAATGAATACACAATATTATTCCTTCTCCTGTGATTGTGATGACATAATATTGGCAACAATATAAATGTCCATCAATAGGTTCTTGTTGAATCCATTCTGAGATTCCCAGACAATGGAGTACTATGCAGCTGTATACAAGAATGAAGTCACTTTGCCCCAAACATGTGTTAGATTGAAAAATACAACTAGGATGAAAAGACATAGTGTGGTAAGCCTGTGAATTTCAGGCTGACCATGGGAAGATGAACAAATAAAGAGATATAGTGACTCTCTACTTCCCTCTTTGAGGATCTGACAACATGAGTAAAGCACAACCTCTTACTGCATGCAGAATCTTCATTTTGTTATAGCCTATGTAGGCATATTGGGAAGTCATATTGTAAAGAAAAATCTATATAATTTATTCTACCTTTATGAATGGTGATTGGCCAACTTGATCCTCAAATTTCCTTATCAAGTATAAAAGAAAATTCATTTCTGGAAGAACATATATGCTATGTCTCTTTGCACGTATATACATTTGTATATATATGCAAATATGTATATATCAATGGCTTTTGTAACCAGAATATGTAAAGAGTTTCCTCAAATCAATAAAGGGAGCAAAAATAAAAACTGACTGAACAGGTACATTATGGAAAAGTATATCCAAATGATTGGTGAAATTGAGTGTAGTGATACAGGCCTGTAATCCCAGCTACTCAGGAGGTTGAGGCAAAAGTTCAGTTCCTTCCTAGGCTATGCAGAAAATTCAAGGCCAGGTTGGTAATTTAGTGGCAACCTGTCTCAACATAAAAAGGGAGCTGGCGATGTTGTTCAGAGCTAGAGCACTTGCCTGGCAAAGATGAGGCCCAAGGTTCAATCCCTAGTATCATAAAAGAAGGAAAGGAACAAACAAAAACTAACTAAATGGTTGGTGACCATGTGAAAAGGTGTTTACGATAATCAGGTCTCAAAAAAGAACCTAAATAAAAACCACAGTGAGATGCCCTTTCTACTACATACTTGAGAAGAAAGTTTTCAAAACTGAAAATATTAAGTGTGGTATGGGGCAACTGGAATTCATATGCTGCTGGTGGAATCTTAGTAACATGGTACAACCTTATGGGAAGCAGGTTTCCTGTTCCTTATAAAATCTTTCCTTGGCTCAGCTATTTTGCTCATATGTATTGCTGAAAAGAAGGGGAAGCCCGCCCATTAAAAGATCCTTGTATGACTGATTCAAAGGCCTACTAGTTCCTATGTCTCTCCCTCCTCTAGGGCCTCTGTGGGTATGTCTTTCATACTGCGGTCACCAGCATCTTTTCCTAGCTGGTTCATGAACTTTCATAAGGCTCAAAATGTGCTCTCTTAGATGGGGAAGCTGCTTAGTTCATAGACTGCTTTATAGTAGTCCATCCTTAAAAATAGTCCTAATGCTGTGTTTTTATACTCTGATAACATTGGATGTCGTGCCCCTTATGCTAGAATGTAGAGGGGTCATTTCATTGAATGTTAAGCCTAACCATCCATGTGCAAGGTACACACATCAGAACCTAAAAGTGATGAGCCTGTACACTGTTCAACACACAATAGTCTACATGTAAACAAGCTACTGGGCACCATGCCCTACCGTATCTGGTGTACACAATAAAGCAGAATACTAGGGGCAACTCTTTATAGCCATCTACAGAAAAGTTCAATAGAAACCCTTGAATAGACAGACTTCCTGTGCCAAGGTAGCAACTCCAAAGGAAATGGATGAGTGGACATACAATATTCTTATTCTCCAGAATCATCTGCTTGCTGGCATGAAGACTGGGTAGGAGAGATGATGCCAAAAACAGAAAAAGAAATTGGAAGAAAAGCTGTAGAACACAGTAATAATCTCTGTCCCAGAAGGTCTCTGGCTCCCATCTCCTAATTATTTTGTTCCGTCCTCCCTCCCGAATACACAGTCTCTGTAATAATTCTGGAGCTGGCAGGGCAGCTTGGTCCAGCTTGAACTAAGAGTAACTCTTTGTTCTTGAATGACTGACTGTACAGCATACCAAGAACAAGGAAGCATTTTGAAAGGAACAATTCTGTGATGCCTCCCAGAAATAGATGATCATCTTAAAAGAATATTTCCACTTCTAATTTCAAGGGTGCTTTAATAATGGGAGGGATTTAAGCAGGTAAATTGGGAACACTGAAAATCCAACAACACGGTCTGTAACGTATTTCTACTTTCACAAATATTTTTACATACCCGAGAATCTTTCTACCAGGGATGACTGTCTTTCTACACAATAAATAGTACTGAACTGTCACATAAGACTTCATCTATTTTGTATGCATGCGAAACAAAATTAAACTCTGAATAATTTTTCTAGTACTTATTGTTTTGTGATGTTATTTTTATATTTAATATTAAATTTGTAAAAATCCATTACTGCTGACCTCTTTAAGAAGCATCTCACAACCTTGCCGAATTAGTCACTAATATTGATTTAACGAAGGTTTTCGGATTGGCATTCTTGATATTTCACTGTATTTTAAGTTTTTCAGTTCAACACAGACCTTTCCCCTTTGAGTAGGTCCAAGTTATAGCTATGAATTAAATAGCTTGAATCATTTTTATAAACACAAATGTTCTCTAATTCGTAAGCCAAGGAAATGTTCCTTTCCCGTTCTTTCTCTCTCTCTTTCTTTCTTTCGTCCTTCCTTCCTTCCTTTCTTTCTTTTTCTTTCTTTCTTTCTTTCTTTCTTTCTTTCTTTCTTTCTTTCTTTCTTTCTTTCTTTCTTTCTTTCTTTCTTTCTTTTTCTTTCTTTCTCTCTCTCTCTCTCTCTCTCTTTCTTCCCTCCTGCTCCGTCTTCCCTCCATCTCTTTCTCCACCCCTCCTCCTCATCCTCCTTCTCCTCCTCTTCTTCCTCTTCTATTTTGAAGGTTCAATAGATCACATGAATGCATGCAGTTTTAGTAATGTTGGGCCCTGAATCTGATTCTTAACTTCTGATTCTAGTGTATGTGACAGAGCTCCCTCCTGCCAGATTTCAGAGGTCATAGGAAGAGTGGAGATCCATGGAGAGCTCAGGAGAAGCCCTGAGTGCTATCATCACCTGTTTTGGGACTGTGAGAATTTCTAATCTCACTGAGTAGGTGTGAGCTCAAAATTCCCTCTGAACCTTTGGACTGGGCAGCAGGATGTTTTGTCTCTGCTTTAAGTTCCTTCTGTTTGAGTACTATGATGTACGGTTTATGTTCCTTGGATCACCTGCTAGAAAGCCATGGCCCCATCCTACATAAAAATGACAGGATACAGCTATAAGTACACTAGGCACAAAGATCATTGAGAACAAAAGCAGTGATTCAGGGCAAGCACAAAGCCCAACTGATGTCTTTAGGGAGACAGAGAGGATCCATATCATAGTAAGAATTCGAGATTCCCTGGTCATGTTGGGGAGACGGAAATGGAGGGAAGCTCGTTAATACTTGGAGTTGCTTAGATAAGGGTCTTATTAGAGCTTTGAATGTACTCAAAGCTAGATTGGCTTTGGGGCAACTAATAAAGAAATTTTCTCAGCTGATTGTTCAATATACTTGATAAATAGAAATTATACATATTTGAGATACAAGACCTGATGCTTCAATACATGTATACATTGCAAAATCATCACAACAATCAAAGTAAGGCACGTATCAATCACTATAAAGGGTTCCCTTCCTCTCACTCTTTCTTTCCTTCCTTCCTTCCTTCCTTCCTTTCCATAGCTAATATAGTTGCCACCTAGTCTTAGCAAATTTCATGTGTATAATGCAATATTGGTAACTACAGTCAGCATGTTGGGCTTTACGTCTGAAGAAGTTATTCATTTGTTCATTTGAAACTTTGTTCCTCTTTATCCTCTTTGTTCTTACATCTTGCCTCCTCCTTTGGGACCACCACTCTCCTCTCTGCCTCTCTGAGTCTGACTATTTTAGATTTTACCTGAAATTTGTCAGTCAGTACTGATGATCCTGGTCTAGCACCCTATTTTCCTTACTTGCAGATACTTGCAGTCCTTGTATTGGTTACTTTTCCTGTCCTTGTCACAAAATACCTGGCAGAAGCAACTTGAAAGAGGAGAGATTTATTTGGACTCACAGTTTTGAGGGCTCACAGTCCATCACAATGTTGCGAAGGCATGGCAGCTGCTGTAGCTCATCCACAGAGGCAGGAACTCATGATGAAACTTGCTTACATCTCTGTGAACCAGGAAGGCAAAGATGGAACCAGAAGTGAGTTCAGACTGTAACCCTCAAAGGACATGTCAAGGGACACATAACATTCAGGCCCTGTGTCTCAAGGGGGGAATTTAGATCTAAGTAATAACAGTCCTCATGTGTGCTTCGCTTGTTAGGCCGTCCACAGACTTGATACATGATTTCCAGCGTGCTTTCTAGAATTATTGAATTTTCTTCTTAGACTGTCCTATTGTAACTTACAGTATAAACAAGAATCAAAAATAGTCTATGACCATACCATCCTAAATGTGCTTGTTCTTTGAAGCTAACCAGGGTTGGGCCTGGTTAGTACCTAGATGGGAAAAAAGCCAAAGAGCTTCAAAAGAGGATTCTTGTATATTGAGTCCTATATTAGGTACATTTCTGTTGCTGTGATAAAACATCATGATGAAGGGAACTAATAAAAGGAAGAGTTCATTTGAGCTTATGGTTCCAGAGGAATCAGAATCCATCATAGGGGCAGGCAGGGGTGGCAGGAGGTGCCAGAGCAGGAACAGAAAGCAGAGGCTCACATCTTCAAGCAAGCACAGGAAGCAAGGAGCTACTGGAAATCTGGGAAGCCTTAAGAGCTCTGCGAACTCAAACCCCCAGTGCTGTGCTTCCTTTGGCCTGGCCACACCTCTTAAAGCCTCCCAAAGCAGCACCACCAACGGGGGGCAAAATGTCCAAACATTTGGAGCCTATGACACACATTTTAATTCAAGTCATAAACATATTGACGTCCTTTGTCATGCTGTTTGTTCACTTCTTTTAATCTTGCCTCTTCAGCATAGGCACGTCCGAACTTCAGACATTGTGACATGCGCATTGTTTTCTATAGAGTTCACATGTAAGAACTGTGTGATCTAGTTTCAAACATATTGCAAACAAATCGCATAATAATTATAATAAGTTTCTAATCTTGTAGTACACAGCATTACTAGCTATCCTAGGGTGCACATGGCCTGGAGTCTACATGTTAGACATGCCTTTGACTCATAGTATTTTTTCTATACAGAGTACACACAGCTTCAGGTCAGCACCTCTACTGGGTATGCTTTCATTTCTGGTTTACATGTGTCATGAAATGTCATGACAGACTGGGTAAGAATGGCTATTAGAGGCAAATACTTTTCCAATGAATTTCAATTCCCTACTTCTACACACATAGTGTGTGTGTGTGTGTGTGTGTGTGTGTGTGTGTGTGTGTGTGTGATGTGTGTATGTGTATGTGTATGCACGTGCATATAGTTATGTGTGTATGCATGTGTTGGGGAATTGTGCTCACCCATATGATCACATCTAGGGGCCAAGCATTGACATCAGGATGTCTTTCTTGGTTGCTTATCCACCTTAGTTTTTGAGACAGGGTGTCTCACTAAACCTAGAGTTCACTATTTTAGCCAGAGTGGTGGTCAGTGAGTCCCTGGGACCTGCTTGTGTTCCCATCAGACCAGAGCTGGGGTTACTATGCTTGGCTTCACATGGGTCCTGGGGATCCAAACTGACGGCCCCTCATGCTCGTGCAGCAAGCACCTTACTGCTTGAGCCATCTCCCTAGGACTGCACAACAGTTTTCCTCTAAGGGGTGTTAAGCTTATGATGTTGTGAGACTCATGATCCCTGCTACCTGTCCAAACAAATCCAGATGCCATTTGTGTCCCTTTCTTGCCATCTTTAAAGTCCTCCTAAAAATGATGGTGCAGCCTATCCTGGAATTCTGTGTGCTTGTAACACTCTATTTTAGAAATGCAGCACTATCTTTTAAAAGACTGATTAGAGGGTAACAGGAAATTGGGCAGTAGAAGACAGTTTCCAGTCATGCTCTCAAAATAATGGATTGTCAGGCAGTGTTTGAAGCCTGTCTTTCTTTAAGTGGACATCAGTCCCTCTCTGATCACTGTAGTGAAGCATGGGGTTGCTTATGGTCGAGGGTAGACAGCACGGAGGAGGTTCTCTTCAGGTGCCTTTTTGAATTAGCTGCCATTAGAGTTACAATGACTTTCAAGGGCCATCCCTCAGTGTAAACACAGGGGATCACTTTAGACCCTGTCTCGAGGGAACTGTCCTCTCAAATTGCCTCTTCCCCACAGTCTTGCCCTTATCCTGTTTGAACTTTATGGAAGTTGTGGGCAGATAGCAGCTCTTTGTGGGTGGATGGGGCTGGGGATGAGGAGCGAGCCCCTTCTCCCAAGGGCCCCTTCTATCTTCATCAGGATTTTAAAGGACCAAACCCTATTTTTTCTCTCTTCTTCCTGTATTATGTAAAGATAGCAGGTTTATGAGCTGTTGAGAAAGAATCTTTTAAAAGTAAAAAGATATGCATTTCTGGTCTTTGAAGAAGGAGAGGAAAGGAAAGCAGAGATCCAGGTGACTGGCTAGGAAGGTGTGTCTGTGCTCAGAGATTGAGTTAGAAACACTGATGTGGAGGCTGTAGTCAAATTAAAGTGATGAAGCATAGATGTGGTTAGATTACTGTGGCTGACACAGCAACGATCTTTCCTAGCAAATTAAACTTTGGTATGGACTAAAATTGATTTGTGTGGCAACTGTTCTAAGGTATATGAAACATTAAAGATCCTTGATCCATATCATTTGTCTACCTGGGGATCCCAGGAGCAATATATAGAGTCAGACCCCTCCTGGTCTTCACTGTTTTGTGTCTGGTTGGTACCATAGACTTGACTGAGATAATGAGAAAATGATGTCTTCAGCTCTCTGTGGAAGGATTCACTCTCTCAGGATCCAAGACCATTCAAGAAGAGAGGACTTTACCTTCAGAAGAGGCAAGAGCTGTTTGAGAAACATCTTTATTTCAATGGTATACTTTATATGATATGGGGAAGAAGGCAAAATCCTGTCCTGGGGCTGGAGAGATGGTTCTGTTGGTAAAGTATGTGCTACACAGGTGTTAGGACCTCAGTTTGGAACCCCGGCATCCACATAAAAAGCCAGGCACACATAGCAACACACAGCTGTAATCCCAGCACTGGGAAGGCAGAGACAGGAGTATCCCTGAGGCTTGCTGTCCATTCATTCTACTGTATCAATGAGCTCCAGGTTCAGTGAGAGCACTTGTCTCAAAAAGTAAGTAGAAGAGCAGTTGGGGAAGACACCAGGTATCAACCTCTGGATTCCACATGCATGCACTCCTACACGTACACATGAATACACATATACCATACACACAAAATACATAAATAAAAATATTTAATCAATTAACTATAAAACAATACATCCTGTCTTCTGGGTGTCCGGTCATTTTCACCACGTTGTAACAAACAAGGATTTTGTTGTATTTTTAGCAAGTCCCGAAATGAGGGCACAGGGGAATGAAGCGTCCACAGGGAGTGAGGGTTCTGGCCAAGGGAAGTGAATGTAGAAGCTAAGCCTATACTGCATACACCAACTCTATGATGCCATTTCTGTGCACATTGATTCAGCATCATCTTCTTACTGCGTGGGTGTGACTGTCATATGAAGAAAGCCAGTAGGAGCAAAGGCAGTTGATTTATTTCCTGATTATCATGCCCCACTGAATGTTCTATTCTCTAGAGAAAAACAATTATCTGCTTGGGAAAAGCCGTTCTATGCAGCAGAGTGCCACTTCTTTTCACACAGTACAAACATCATTACTTTGTATTTCGCCTCTTGTTCCTTGAATTTGTACTTTTAATACATCACAGAAACATAGGCCCTGTATGGGAAAAAAAAATCTGTGTATTTGAAAAGATGGAAATACAAATTTAAAAAAGAAAAATTAAGAATTCTTTTCTATCAAAACAATTTCTATCAAAATTTTATGTACCAACATCAACTACTCCTAGATTCAGTAATAACAGTTTAACCCGATGCTTATTTTTCTTTCATTTTATAGACAAGATCTCAAGTAGTTGAGGCTGTCCTTGAACTCTGGATCTTCCTGCCTATACCTCTGAAGAGCTCAGAGTACAGACATATAGTACCATGCCCAGCCTTTTTGATACTCACTTTTAAAAACACAGTTGTTCTGAGAATCTTAGCTTTCTAGGACAGTTTGATGAAACAAAAGCCAAATCTCTTAGTGGCACATGGCCACAAACACTGGTACAATAAGCACCCCCAAATCACTGAAAAGAATGTATATAGCACAAGTAGTGCTCAGTAGTTTCTAGATAAATAAGCCTGGTGTTTGCTTTTTGTCACTGGAAGGAAATAATTGTCTGACATCTTTGGAGCTTGAAGATGGCTCTGAGCAATTAAATTATCTTCGACAGAACCGCTTGCGGCAACTTCATATGGTTGACAAGGAGCTCTCTGAATAATTGAATTGCTCATTTCCCCGCACACAGAATTTCTCACATCAACTGGTTTACCATGGGGATACTGTATAAATAATGGCAAATAAAGATGAAGCACAAAGCCAAGATAGTTTTTAAAAAAGAATATTCCAGAAACCTCGGTGCTGGCGCTGGGGTTTCAGGTCAATCCAGTCTAGCTTTTCATCTCTGCCCTGTGGGGGACTAGAAACTGAATATCCGTGATGGTACTAGGGATGACCAATGCACAAAGGACTTTGATAAATGCTAGCCTGGATGCCCACCAGATAGTGCCTTTCGATAAGAGTAGAAAACCGAGAGACAGTGGCAGAATGTATAGAGACAGTGTGTGTGATGGTGAAGGAGACACTACTTTCATTCAGTGTGTCTGAATGTTCAAATGAATTCATTCACTTCACACATGGGGTCCTCCTTAGCCTTTGGGCAGCGAGAGGGAGTGGTGCTGACAGTGACCAATGTTGTGAGGGTCTTTTGTACTCTTGTGAGGAAGGGTCTGCTTTGGATCGCAGCAGGAACATGATGCTGTTCGTGGCTTTCTGTGTTTGGTAACAGCTTCCCTGATAGCCAGGTGGGCCCCTTCCTGTCTGTACAGAGGGCCTGTCGCATTGACTCTCCATCAGATTAGCCAAGGCAGGCCTTAGTCACCACTGGAAAATAGGTGGATTAGGTTGACTATTACTTCAGTCCTCTGCTCTGGGTCTATATTGTGGACGCTTCCCTGCCCTGAAGCCATCAACTCTTTTGCCTTGCTAGGCTTATTTCATTTCATGGAGTTTATTCTCTTGAATGATTGAGGTGGGGTTTCATAGCTTGGGCATTGGTTCTGGCATTGTGCAGAATCCCTCTTTATTTTAGGGAACTTTCTGGTGTAGTGTGAGACTTTGAGCACCATCCCGGACCTCAAATTGCTAGATGCCAGTACCAACCAACAGCTTTTTAATACACATGTGTTCCAAGTAATATTTGGGACATATGTACACTAAAATGTATTTGCTATTTATTTGACATTCTAATTGAGTTGGGCATCTATATTTATCTGGCAACACTTCTTTGTGTGTTTGTGTGTGCTCCGGTGCATGTGAGTGTGTGTGCGGATCTAAACCCATGTTATGTATATGCATATGGAGGCCAGAGGTCAAATTCAGGTGTTCCTCAGGAACCATCCACCTAGTGTTTTTGAGACATGGTTTCTCACTGGCCTGGAGCTTGCCAATTAGGCTGTGTTGACTGACCAGTGAGCTCCAGAGATCCTTCCGCCTGTCTCTCTTTCTCCAGTATTGGAATTATGAGCTTGTACCACCATGCCTAGCTTACAAAAACATAGATTCTGGGCATTGAAATCAGGTCTTCATCCTTTTGAGGCAAACATATTACCAACCGAGCTATATCTGTAGCTTTGGCAGCACTTTTTAGGGGACAAAATTGGTCTGACTTGAGAACACTAGGCTTATATATGTCCACTTTGAGAGGCCAAGGGAATCACTCTGTAAGCTGTAAAACTACTACGTAGGCAAGATGGAGCGTGAAAATATAAAACGGTCAGTAAGTACGGGAAATGAGGCTCAGCATCAGTGATCCCCAGGGAAATACAAATCAAAAGCACAGTGAGATTCTGCTTCTGGCGTAGGGAGACTTTCTCCAGTTCAGCAATTAGATCAGTAACCCCTCTCTCACCCCTAAGGACCTGCATGCTGGTGTGATCCTTGAGTGTGCAGAGAAAAGAATTTCAGGACTAGTCAGCTCAAAGCAGGGTAAGCCAGTTTATTATGTATTTAGACAGAGAGGCGTAAAGGACAGTACTTACCCGAAGACACAGATATGGGCTTCTCAAGAGAGAATGGCTATATATGATTTTGTGGCATTCTATGTTACATTTTTCAAAGGATGTCACTGAGAACACATGTTAAAAATTAAGCTATTTTTAAATTTTAGAGTTCAAGATTAAGCAGAAAATATGATCTAGTTTACTTATTTCTCTTAAAGAAGTTTCTTTTGTAAGTTGAAATGAAACTGAAAGGTGATTTTATGAGATGTGTTGTTTGAATTTAGGAAAGAGAGAGTAGAGTTAACACAAATAGGCTCAAGGCCACATTCTGGGCCAAAGTAAGCATAATTTATTGTTTTCAATATCCTTGTCTGAGAGGTCCCGAGGAAAACAAGTATTATCTGTAAGTAATTATGGGAAACTGAGTTTTAGAGGCCCATTTCAAATTATAAGGCTGTACAAGTAGTTCTGGTTTAAATGTCTTCTACAGGCCTAGACAAGTGGAAACTTAAAGAAGACAGGAACAAGGCTTAGTAGTGACCTTGAGTGTGGACCCATGTGACTCCAAAATTACTTATTCATTCAATAGGAAAGAATTACTTCATTAAAGCAGCCCTTTAAACACATGCTATTAAATCACAATGCTTAAGCTCTAGTTACTCTACTCTAGTAAGTAGAAGAAGTTGTAGATTGAATTCATTTTTGTCTTTAATTGGCTTGTATTGGCGTCATATAGCTGGAGGATCAAGAGAACAGAATGTAAAGAAGGAGACTGCCAAGCTTCCATCTTACATGAATGCTAATGACTTAAAAATTACCTCTTTACAAATTAATGTCACTAGGATATCCTTCTGGCTTCCCCTTTGGCTCCTTGATCCTTGTGATCTCTGTTGAAAGAATTTAAACAGCATACACAGAACATGCTGTAAAAGAGAGGCAGAGTATATTACATGGCGAGGAAGGCAGAGGCCCAAGAGACCATTGTTCTGATTTACATTTTATTTTTGCAGGTTTTACACCAGTTTAAAACCTTTGGAATAGACAGATTTCCTAAGGAGAGTTTTCCTGTCCAGGGCATCGACAGAGCCATTTAATTTAACTCTTACACAAACGGGCAATGGTATGCCTTTTTTTTTTTAAATCAGAAATCACCTGCTAGACAATATTGTGAGGCTTAGGGCTTTTGGAAATCAGGTTTAGATAGGTATCTATTAATGGTCATCTGGGCGTTCAGTTCAACATGTGGTACCTCCTTCCAGAGACAGAGGTAAGACTTAGGTGCCGTTCCTCTTACCAGTAATTGGCCTGCAGTTCCAGGCTTTGGTTACCAAACTAACTGATTATGAAGCAGGAGTCTAACCTTAACATCCTTCAAGTGTGCTAATACAACTATCTAGCTAATGTTAGGACATGAAAGATTTTGGAAAAGACTTCACTCTTCTGTTTAGGTTTTCCGCAACCACAAATTATATAAGAAGCAGCAATGCTTTCAGTGGTCTCACCAGGGTAAGAATTTCAGTTTCATTTCAGATAGTAACTGGTTGTATCTCCCGCTGACAGGAGAAAGGCATTAAGAGATCATCTGTTCCTGCCTTGAGGCAGGTAAAGGTCTGAATCATCCAGAACAGATGGCTTTTCTCTCCTGAAAGGTCTCGGGTGTGGTGAGGGAAACTGCTGCTTATATAGATGAGTGAAAGCTTTCGCAGAGGAATGGAACTCAGTTTTTTCCTGTGCTTCACTTTCACCTGACTCTTCAAATGTTCCTGATTTATTACCCTATCTGCTCAACTAAGAAACAGGATCATGAAGAATCAAAATTCAAGCTCCCTTTACTAAAAATGAAACTCTATTTTACTTAGGGCAGTTTTGCATCAGATTCTCCATTGGCAGCTTTGTAATTATGTTTCTTAGATAATATCTTAATTGTACTGATCACTTGTGTAATAATATCCGATGTATGATATGTGACAACAAATGTATTTAATAATCATATTTTAAATACTAATATTTCAAAAATCAACAGAACTTTTCCATAGTTTATGCTTTGACAACTTAGTAAACTTATAAGAGATATGTGACAATCTCAGTTACACAAATAGAGAAACTAAAATCTCAGTAAAGTTAAATGACTTCATAAAAGTCACATAGCTAGAAAATAAGTTTTATAATCCAAGGGGACTAACAACTGCTGCCCTTGGACCAAATCCAGCTTGTTATTTACTTTTGTGTCTTGCTAAAGTGAAGAATGGTTTTAATAACAGTAAGTGATTTAAAAAATTACAAAAAACTCCATGCCACAAAATTTATATGAAATTTCATTATAGCATTCATAAAAATTTTTACTGGGACACACATGCCCATTTGCTTACATATTATCTATAGCTGCTTTACAGCTGTAATATCAGAGTTCAGTAGCTGTGGCTGAGACCATATGGCCTATTAATCCTAAAACATTTACTGTCTGGTTTTTAAAAGAAAAAGTTTATTGACTCTAGCTATCATCTAATCTTAAACTGTATCCTTGAATGGGTAAATGGGAATATAGAAAATAATATTAATAAGAAAGGTAGTTCACTAGAACTTGGCATTGACCTTGTGATAATGTCAAACACGCAATCAAATCCTTGAGATGATTTTACTGTTTGGTACTGATCATTTGCAAAACAATGTAGTTAAACAACTGTTACTATTACCCTCTGAGTCAGTTTCTATAGGCATGCTCTAATTGTTTAGAATATTTAATATTTTTGAGACAGGTTCTCACGATATAAACCAGGCTGATCTGCCTGCCTCTGTCTCCTGAGTGCTGAGATTAAAGGTGTGTGCCATCATGCCCAATTTATTTAGAATCTAAAAATATAATATATATATATATGTATATGTACACACACAATCATCAGTGTTTCAGGAGGCATTATGGCATCTTAAATATGTAAATGTTAGTGAAGCTGTGTGTCTTGAGACTGTTTTTATGAAGAAAATTAAATATGCATATTTTGGTAATTTAATTTTGGAATTTTGCTCCAAGGTTAATCCTTACTCTGTCTCTTGAAGTATTTAATTGGTTGCATCCGAACCTTTATTTAGTTCTTAGAAATACTTCATTTGGTGCATTTGCCATATTAACAAGCATAGCATATTTAGAAAATGTGAAACCATTTTTTTTTTAAAAACCTGGTAATAAGGCTTAGAGAACATTGTGGAAGAGGGGACAGAAAGAATTCAAGAGTCAAAGGATGCATAGGAGGGCTATGAAATGCTGCCTTCTGGCTACGGCATGGCTGCGGCATGTGTGAAGTCAGATCAGAGATACTTGCACAGCCATGTTCATTGCTGCTCTTTTCACAATATCTAGGAAATGGAAGCAACCTAAATGTCCTCCAGCTGATGCGTGACTAATGAAAATGTGGAAGGTGAACATCATGGAATTCTATTCAGCTGTAAAGAAAAATGAAATCTGTAGGTAAATGGACGGAAAGTGAAAACATTATACCGAGTGAGGTAACCCAGATCGAGAAAGACAAACACTGCGTGTTCTCTCTTATTGTGCATTCTAGAGTTCTGAATATTTAGATGCGATTATATTACTTGAAGTAACTTCAGGAGTCAGGAAAGTAGACTGTGAGCATGAGAGGTGGGCAGAAGGAGCTCCAGAGATTAGCCGAGGAGGACACAGGCCCTATCAACAGGGCATAGGAAGAACAGGGAGGGGGGAGTTCACGGGGGAGGAGAGAAGGAGGGTAACACAGGAGACGGGGAGGGATAGAGAAATAACACTAAGGATGTTTGTAAAGCCATAGGGAAACACATTATTTTACTTAAAATACACATATGTATATTTCTATTTTAAATGACATTATGCCACCTGGCATGATAAAACTCTGTGCAAGAGACATAGACTATCTAACAAAACCGCAGTGCCAGGCTTGGGAAACCACCCTTTGAGTTGTTGATCAGGATAGTCCAAAAGACTCCCAAAACAAAACAGGCTATTGCCATTGCCCGTGGTTGCCTCCTAGATTTTTAAGGAACGACCCCATTGCTTAAGATATCACACACTTCTGATATAGGACTTGGGAGAATCGAGCTGAGCTGGAACTAACCTGGAAGCCTCCTCCCTGAGGATCATCCTTTACAGCATCAGAAGCTGTTATGCAAACGGTCAAGGGAGAAAAGTAATGAATAGTCCTACCCAGCTGCAAAGCCTATGAAGCACAACAATGATCAGCCGAGCACGGTATTCCTAATGGTGCCATAGTGGCTCTTCTGTCTTGGGAGGAATCAACAATTGTCTAATTGGACTTAGGAGCTGCTCGATAGGATGGAATCCGTGCTTGGTAGTGTAAATCCAGTCAAATAGCTGTGACTGGAGAGTTCATAGACCCTAGAGGAGAAATTACTTCTGCCATTTTCCGAAACCAATATAATGTCTAACTGTATTCAAAATACATATCTTTACAACCACAGATAATCTTAGGTCTCACCTCTCATCAAAGAAGCTTCTTTTTGAAACAGATGGGAATTATTATATATGACCCACAACTGGTCAAAATGCAAAGAATAAGTGGCCATGGAGTGCTTAGCCACAATTGGCACATTTACATGTAAGGCTCAAGGAACATTATAAAAGAGGAGGTGGAAAGATTGTAAGGGTGGAAAACCAGGATACCTGATGCTAGCTAGCTAGTGTCCTTTAGACATTTCAGGGAAACTGCACCCATGACATCTCAATGCTATGGCTGCCTAAGCATACTAACACACTAACATACTAGCATACTAACAGCACCCATTGACATGCCAATGTGGATAGGAGAAATTTCACAGGGTTCCAGCTATAGATGAAGAACTACAGCCATCAATGGCATCAATAGAGAGAGAAAGAGAAAGAGAAAGAGAGAGAAAGAGAGAGAGAGAGAGAGAGAGAGAGAGAGAGAATATGAATGAATTAGTTTTCTTAAGAGATGAGCTCCTTGATAGGTCATGAAATCCCAGTGGTCAGCAGCCCTAGACACATGTACATATGAGCAACACTAAATAGACTCAGCAGGTCATATATACATGTAAAAATAACAATTACAGAAGAAAAGGTTATGATATTGAGAGGGAGTGGGGGGATGTGGGAGGAGTTGGAGAGGAGAGAGGGAGGAGTGGAAATGATATTAATACTCAAGTAAGGAATTCTCAAAACATTAAATCACTGAATACAGGGAGATTATATTCATAAAAGGGCAGGCACAGTTTTGAGCATGCTCAGTTTAAAGTCATTGTTCAAGAAGGAAAGACTGCTCAGCTTTCTGGGTATACTCAGTTTAGGATCATAAAGATGACAGACACCAACAAGCTCATTTCAGTATTATAATGGGTCAAGTTTACTCTAGGTATCTAAAAACACAGGTTAAATTGTCTCCATGATCTTGACTGGTTCTTCTCCCCCAAAAAGGGAAATAAAAGCGAAAGACACTTTGAAAGTGTGTTAATGTAGTAATTTTTCTCTCAGGTGCCTGTCTGTCTTAGCAGGCAACAATTTATCTTGCCTAGGTCCCTATGGTTAGAATTACTGAGGCATAGGGCTTATGTGTGCTTAACCTTTTAGGAAATTGCTGAAGAGTTCTACAAAATGGTCGTGCCATTTCGAGTTTCTAACTAGCTGAGAGTTCCAGATGATCTACATCCATGTTAATGCTTGATATTTGTGTTACTCTTTAACTCTAGGCAGTTCAGGAGCCACTTCACTGTGATTTTAATTTTAATTTTCCCTGATGAATGAAGATGTTGAACACCTTAAAAATGTGTTCATTGCCTGTATTTTCTTTTGTGAGTGCCTGTTCAAGTTTTCTTACCCATTTGATTAAGCCATTTAACTTTTCGGTATTGCATTATATGAATGCATTCTATTTTCTGAATACAAATCCTGCTTTGGTTTTATGCACAGCAAATATTTCACACAGAGTATGGTTTTTATTCTCTTAATAATGTATTTGAATAACAGAAATCTTGAATTTTGTGGAAGTTCAATTTGTTGATTTTTCATGATATGGCTATAGTTCTCTTTGCAGTCTTTACGTATCTCAGAATGACAAAGGCATTTTCCTGCATTTATTTTAGAATCTTTGTAGATTTAGCATTTACATTTGAGGTCAAATGTAGCTCAATTGGTAGAGTTCTTGCTTAGCATGCATGGAGCCCTGAGTTTGATCACTAGCACCACATATACATATGTATGTATATGTCTCCAGCTGGCCTATACCATTTGTTAAAGACATGAAATGCAAACAGTTTCTATTTCTATTAGATGAAGAAATTAAGATGAAATAGCCATTTCATTTTGCTCGAGTCACACAGCTGCCCACGTGACTCCCCAGTCCATGTTCTTGCTCTGGTCATAGCACTTTTTATGTCAGTTAACCACATAACCAGGCATCAGCAGTTCTCTCGGTGCTGCTCCCTCCTTCTAAGATTACTGAAACAATATATTCTTTCACCATTTAACTGATCTTTCTTCTCATGAAGTGCATGCCAGATTCCTTTACCAACACTCTGAACCTGACCATAATGATATTTCAAAAATTTTAGTGTATTAAATGTAGTACAGTGAAAGAAAAAAAACACCGAGCAGTGCGTGTCACTCAAGAAAATGCATATTTTTTACCGTGAGAGTTGAAGGTGATAGACACTAATTTGACATTAAAACTTTTCTGCAGAGATCTTTGAGACTCAAATAACTACCCAAGATAAAACAGTCAAAGACAGAGAGCAGAAATGGGAGAGGATGGAATTTGGAGAACTTATACATCCCAAGATTATCTCTTCAGCTGTTTCTACTAATCCCAGTTTGAGAAACCCCACATTCAAAGCCAAACACGTCACATAAACAGATCATTTCACGGCAGTGTAGTCATTATGAGAAATCTGAATGTGTACCTTGAAATTCAATAGCGTTGATTGTATAATTGACCAGATAACCCATTATATGATGTCATTATATTTTTTTTGTCGTTTTGAGACAAGGTCTCCCTGTAGCCCCAGCTGTCCTGAAACTTGATATATAGTCCAGAGATCTGCCTGCTTCTGCCTCGCAAGTGCTGGGATTAAAGTTGTGTGCCACCACACACAGCCAGCAACCATTATATTTTTAAGATGAACTAAAAAAAATGAACAAAATTTTATGATTGTCCTAGAGAACTTTTAGGCACCCAAGATTCTGACCTTGGAAGTCATCTGAAATGAGTTTAGCAGAAGCAGGGGACACAGTAATCCAAGCAGAAGAAATAGGTAGAGAAGGCTTGGGAGTAGTGCCGAGCCAAAGTTCTGGTTGACTTATTTCTTCAAAGTGGGTGTGGCCAGTGGCCTGAGTAGCCGGTCCTATGACTATTCTGTGAGAGACAGTGATGCTTAAATGCACAAGGAACCTGAAGAGGGCGAGATGTGCAGAAAGTGAGCTTCATCAACAGTCTGCACGCAGCTCTCCTCCACTCACGTCTTTCATGCCCTAGAGTTAGAAATTTCCCCCTTGACTGCAAAGTGATGCTTCCTGTGTGTTTGGGCCAAACCTGAATACATTAACCTCAAAATCAGAGAGAATCCCCGCCTGCCTTGCACAGTAAATGGGCTTCTTTCTGACTTCCTTTTAAAAAGATTTTTGTGTATACCCATGTATGTTCATGTTTATATGTGTTCACATATACGTGTTAATGTATGTGTACAGAGGTCAGAGCGTGACCTTGGATGTAATTCCTCAGACACTGTCCACAATATGATTTTGAGACAGGGTCTCTCACTGGCTGGTGACTTACACACACAGTAGGCCAAGCTCGTTGGCTAGCAAGCCCCAGTTATCTACCTGTCTCCATGCCTTATAAGTACAACATAATGCTTACCTGTTTGTGAGGTTTCTGGGATCAAACTCTGAGCCTCATGTTGTGCTACTAGCACATTACTGACTATGTTACTTCTCCAACCCATGATTTTCTTTGAACATGTGTAGAATCTTAAATCTTATGTCATTTTTTGTTGCTAGAGATAGATGTGCCCCCTCCCAAACTCCCCTCATGTGCTGGAAATTGTCTGTGGTCTACATAACCCCCTCATGTGTTGGAAATGTCTGTGGTCATTAAAATGCTTTACATTCTTATATGAGATGTTTACAAAGGGTGAACTTTAATAGCACATCTGAATTTGAACTGACTGTATTTCAAGGGCTCAGTAGCCATGTGGGACCAGTGCTATTATTGCTAACCTTCTTTATGTAACCTTCTTTTTTCATAGTCTTTCGTTTTTGGCCTGAGGAAAGGAAAAGAAGTCTGTGTGTGGCTGTGCAGGTCACTAATCCCAGTACCTGGGAAGCAGAAACAGGAGGTTCAAGAGTTCAAAGTTAGTCTCAACTGCATACTGAGTTCAAAGCCAGATAGGGCTGCATGAGACACTATCTCAAAAAAAAAAAAGGGCAACAAAGAATGAGAAAATATGTGATAGTTCCTGGGCACCAGCTGTTCCTTGCTCAGTACCACATCTGGGGACTTCTCATGTTACTGTGTGGAAACCTATTATCTTTCCATTTACAACAGTAGGATGGCAATGATGTTAGAGTCCATCTGTATGACCACATAGTGGTCAGTCTTAATAAACACTGTCTCCCACAGATCAAGGTCTTTGGAGCCTAAGGACAATAGGGATAATTGGATGGAAGTCTGTTCTAACCTTAAACTAGCCAGCCTATGATATAGATTGGTTCCAGTATTGGCCTACTAGTCTCTCATGTACATATGCGATCACAAAGACCATGGCAGGCCAAGAATCACAGGCCTTGCCAATTTGACATAATTATCCTGAGCAGGATTTCATCACTGTAAATTGCATCCGGTAGGTGGCTCTTGAATCCTCCCACATCTGATTATACATGATTAAAATGCCACTGATTGTCTTCTGTATAAGATTAACCTTGTTTGGTGGCTATTAACTACAGAGTCTTATGTATTAACTATAAAGACTTGTCATTACTACTGTGATCAAGTGACTTATTGCTTTCTGCATACCGGTGAGTCTTCACCAAACCTTTCACCTTATAGCGATTCTCCACAAGGGACTTCTGATTTTTCATATAACGATAGCCACCCTAGTCAAGAAGGCCAGAACCCTAGAGAAAAAGTCCCAGGAACCGAGACATAGATTTTCAGGTCTCAGCTCAGGAAAACAAAAGCCATTTCACTGTTTATGACCCCCCACCCCGTTTCCCTGGTTACATTCAATATTTTGGGTTAATGGATATTCCTGATAATATGCTGACCTTTTCAATCAATCCATTTAGCTCCAGGCATTTGTGAAGTCATTTCTCTATGCTGTTCTGCATACTCTGTATATCAATTGTCTGGCTATATTAGGTTAGGATCTTCTTTCCCTCATCAATATATTAGTTTTGGATGCCAGGAAATTGCTATATGAAGTAATTATTTAAACCTTGGGAGTTTGAAATATTATCTGTCATCCAAATATCTAAAATTTCAAATAGCTTTCTATTCTTATAAAGCTACCTATAGAAAAATACACTTTTAAAGAAAACATGATCTGAGCTCTATATATATATATATATATATATATATATATATATATATATATATATTCTTAGTCAGGCAAGATTTTTTATTATGGTCAACATTGATTGATCTAGCTATATATCAAATAAACTAGTGCAGAATAAAGCCTCATAAATAAATGACTAGCATGGATTTCCCTCCTTACCACCATCATTTGTTTTACTGTTTGAAATGATAAGTGCTAATACAATAGCATAATTTGTTATGATGGAAGCATATTTTAGACTTCTAAAACTTAAACCTAGCATTTTCTCAATGAATCATAATGTAGAGCAGGGTGATTCACATTGACTTGAATGGAACCAGGCATTTTGCTCTGATGAACAGATGCATGGATTTGGAAACACGTAGCTAGTTAGATCTTAGCATAACTACTTAAAGCCTAGAATATCTTGGATGAAGGACCTACATTTGGAGACAATTCACTTAAAGTCTTAATCTAGAAACGTTATATCCATAACATGTTAAATTATTCTTGATACTACATGGCATACCTAGGGAATGTGTCTTATAAAAATTAAAGAATTTGAATAAGAAATGCCATTTAGAATATGCAGACTGATATTTGTTAGAACACTAGATAGAATAGTGGCAAACAAAACATAGTAGTTGTCGTTAACACTTGTCTACTTTGCATTTACTAAGCTCTTGGGCCTAATTTCTCGAGCTAGTCAGTTAAAGATAATAGATGAGAAAGTCATGGGGAGACTTATGAATTTTTAGAAACTACTGGAAAGATTTACAGGAAAAGTGGGATCTCATTAGACTTGAAAGGTGGAGACCATTACACTGGGAGTTCTGAGGATATAAGCTGTAGAGGAACTAGGAATGAAGAATGAAGAGGGACCCATTTTCTAAATGATTCGTGATGTTTTATTGCTAGGATTAGGACGAGGCAGCAGAAGACCTGGCTCTCTGAGCTCTGACTGGCACCTTGATCTTTCCAGACAATGGGGTGTGATGGTTAATTCTGATAGCCAACTGGAAGGGGTCTAGAACCACCTAAGAGACAAGCCTCTGGATGGGACTCTGGGGGATTGTTTAAACTAGGTTAACTGAGGCTGAAAGATTCACCCTAAATGAGGGTGGCATCTTTCCATGGGCTGGAGTTTGGACTTAACAAAAAGGAGAAAGCAAGTTAAGCACCGGTGTTCATTGCTCTCTGCTTCCTGACCGAAGGCGTGAAGTGACCAGCCCCTTACACTCCTGCCACCGTGCCTTCTCTACCATGGTAGAATATATTTTTGAACTGTAAACCAGAACAAAGTTTTCCTCCTTTAAGTTGCTCCTTATTTGGTCATAGGAAGGTGATGCTAAGCAAAGGTGATTGCTACAGATATCCTGTGACATCAATGATGAAAGCCATATATGTATGAGAATAGTGCAGAAGAGAAAAGGACTCTGATTCAACCACTGCCTTTGCTCCACCACCACACCAGCCTGTGCTCTTCAAAAGACCGTGGGTGCTATCATAAATACAATGTAATCTGTCATAACCAACTGTCACATAGCAGAGACTTGTAGAGCTGGGACTTGATGATGATATCTGACTTTTGACCTTCCCACTCTAAACAGGTACTCAGGCAGACCATTTAAAAGGAGCAATTAATGGGTTGGGTAAAGGCTCTGTGAATAAAGGACTTGCCATGCAAACATTAGGACTGCAATTCAAGATCCCTAGTACCTACATTAAAAAAAAAGATAAGCATGGTAGCCTGACTAATAACCCCAGTGCTGGGGAGATATGGACTGGGATACCTAGAGCAAGCTGGTGAACTAGACTACTGGAAACTACCAGCTCCAGGTTCAGCAAGAAACACTGTGTCAGTAAATACAATGCAGAGTGATCAAGGAAGACTCCTGATATCAATCTCTGGCCTCCACACAAATGTGCATACACACATACCTTTGTGCACACACGTACTTTTGTGAACACACATGTGCCGAACACATGTAAGCATATAACCACATAAACACATACATACACACACACACAGACACACACACACACACACGAAGGACACTTAAGAGAGTAAATATTCAAGATGTGACATCATTCAAATGGTTTCATTAATACTTTTGGGGGTGCATAGAAATTACTTTTTAAAAAAAGTCCTTGTTTTATTCCTCAGCACACGGCTTGGGCAGTTGAAAAAGGCACAGGTTTTCTCTTCTGTGGTTGAGCTTTCAATAACTTTTCTTCCTTATCTGCTTCTGGCTTCTGTTGGAATCTTGATCAGGTGAGTATTATGTCTGTAGAAAGATAAAACTGAAAGAGACTGGTGTGGTCTCCGCATCCAGCTGACTCACTTATGATTCATAACATTCCAGGGAAGGTGGAGCTGGACTGGCCACCAAACCTGAACCCTGAGTCATTTCCTGCGACTGTGAGTGCCTGATGCAGCTGCACATGTTTGCTCAAGCATTCCTTGGAAGCCTAATGCGAATCCTTTCTTTCTAGACAGAAATATGAAGTCATCCATGTCTGTAACACTTGTGATCTCTCAACCCTCCTTTTGGGATGGCATCGGGTATGCTCAAGTTTGCAGGCTGGAAAACTGCGACATAGGAGTTTGCTTCCTTCTGGGGCCTTGCTTAGTTTTTATTACTTCTTGTTTTAGCGCTAGGTGTTCATTGGCTGATTAAAAGGTTCTTGGTTAGTTAACTGAGTCAAAAGGCTCTTGGTTCCATCAAAGCTTGTCTCCAACAGTTATGCAGGGGGATAATGAGAATACCCTGGTCATCTAGAAGACCCTCTATCCACATTTCTCTTTTTATTAGTCTGTCTGCTTACTTTGTCATGTGTGTCTTTACAAATCCATCCTCATCTCTGTGTGATTAACCTTTTAACTGATTTCAATACAATTCTAGGACTAGCCAGTGGGTGTCTTCATTGTGATTTTGTAATGGGGTCTTTTCTATGGGTCCATAAACATAAGTACTTATTCTTTCATGTCAATGTGCATCTAATAATACATTTTCAGCTCATGGAATCTAGTAAAACTCATGTAAATTTCTGCCTATTGATTTGTTTTTAGTTCCCCAAGACTAAATAAAAGGAAAGGCTTGTATTTCCTGGTGTCCCCCAGAAGAATTCAGTCTTCTTTTTCTGGAACTTAAGCTCTATATTCATTATGATCTCTGCTTTATTTAGTAGCTGTTCTCACATAGACTTTCAACATTATTCAAAGGGATAATAAAGCTTCTTGAAGAGAAAAAATGGTGAGATTGAACAGACACTTCCTGTCATTGATAAGGTACTTGTTTCTTTGTAAATCCCAGTGACCTCTGGGTACATGTTTTGGAACTGCAGATCTCCATGTGGATGGAGATTCCAGCCTGGTGCTGACTAGAGTCTAGCCATGGTTCCTGCCAAAGGCTCTACAAGCTGAGCACCTTCTCTCACCAGGTAGAGAGGAGGATTTAGTTTCATTAATGATAGTTTTTAACCACACGGCTGCAGTATACCATTGATTTCACTATTTTAATAAGCTAGTTAGTATGCACTCTTTTTGATCAGGAACCATTAAGCCATATTACTTTTATCAATCAACATAATTAGGTTGAGAAGAAAATGCAATTTCTGAACGATTCAGTTATAACCGCTGCTCTGTGATTTATGAACAGTGAGGGGGTTGCTGAGAAATGCCCTTTGTGGTTGATGGAGTGTATATTGTGCTTGCTCTTCCTTCAGGCTGCTCTTCTGAAAGCAAATCTATTGCTGAAAGAAGTCCATGAAATGGGGAACAAATTGTGTGTTAGAAGGCTCTAGAATAATAAAAATTGGTTTGAAAGGAAAACACAATTCAGAAATTTGTTTATGGGGAAGATAGGCAAAGCATCAAGTCACAGGAAGGGTAGAGATGGGAGTGGATCATTAAAAAAAGCTTCTGAATGTGATGTTGGACTAAACTGAAACTTTTCGTGAATCTACTTTATATTGTATTGTCCTTCCAATAGGAGAGAAGGGAGATTCATAGGCATTTTTTGAAAATTAAAAAAAAAAATTGGGGGCTGGGGCAATAGCTCCGAGGATAAAGCATTTGCCATGCAATTGTGTAGGCTGGAGTTCGGATTCTCAGCAGCCATGTAGAAAGGCAAGCAGCCATAGTGACCACCTGTAATACCAGGATCTAGGAGGCAGAAACAGGGCTCTCCTGATGAGCTGGCTGGCTAGCCTATCTGGAATTGGCAAGATCTGGGTCCAGTGACAGAGTCTGCCTTCGTAATTCAGGTGGAAAGTGATTGAGGCAGATGCAGAACATCCACATGAATTTTCACACATATGTGTGCATGCATCAGCACATATGTGTGCTCCCATGCCTGTGAGTGCTTATTCACACACATGCACACTACCTATGCATGCACATGAAATTAAAGTTAAAAATTTTGTATTCTTTTTTTCACAATTCCCTCTTGTTCTTACTATATCTTTTGGATCATTCTGTAAGTTCTTAAAAAAATGGGTCATTGTATGGTTGCACATACCTTTGATCCCAGCACTTGGGAGGCAGAGGTAGGCAGGTCTCCATAAGTTCAAGGCCAGCCTGGTCTACACAGTGGGTTCTAGGCCTGCCAGAGTTACATAGTAAGGCCCTTTCTGTAGAAACAATCAAGGACATCACAGCAGTTAAGAGCACTGGATCCTCTTGCAGAGGATCTAGGTTCAGTTCCCAGCACCCACATGGCAGCTATTATCTGTAACACCAGTAGTTCCAGGGGATCTAGTGCCCTCTTCTGGCCTCTGTGGGTATTGCACACACAGGTGCTTTATATATATATATATATATATATATATATATATGTTGGCAAAACACTCATACACATAAAAGAAAAATAAAGTGAAAAAACAAAGCAACAAACAAATGGAACCTCTTTCTAGCTCATGCCGTTGACTCTTTCAGCTTCTCTACTCACCTCTTGGTAAAATTATTCACAGAAGACTTTTATACCTTGATTGTCAGGTTGCTCTTCACCCCAAAACATGTTGTTGTCATCTGCTGTGCCTTCAAATATATTAACGGACATACTCTGTGGAGAACTACCATTAATATTCACCTTCTTAACTTCCTTTCTGAAAAACTTTCCTCTAGCTTGGTTCTTTGTTACTGTGACCTGAAACACTTACCTTTATTGTAGTCTTACATCTTTTTGTGTGTTACTTGATTTCTGACTTCTCCATTAGAGTATAACGAAAGTTTCATGGAGGAAGAGTCTATATTTGTTTTTCAGCATGTTATCCCCAGTACCTACTATAGTGCCTGGGCATTGTGAGCTCAATAGATAGTGACTAGATGAATGCATGTTTCATCACGAAGCATGATGCTAATAATGTACAGAAATCTCAATGCAAACTAGAAAGAAAATTTTTCTAGAGATACAGAAATGATCATAATTTTAATTTTCTTAATAATGAGTAACAGAAAAAATTCAAGTTCATTCAATGGGTGATAGGCTAAGCCCAAGGGAAAACAGTGAAGCAAGCACCAACTTCCATTTTCTGTTTTCCTCACACTTTGCCTCCTCTTCAGTGACTTGGAGTCTTGTCATTTTTCTAGCCTGCAGGATATGATAGGAGGTGCTGAGACCTCAGTATGCCCTTCCCTCAAGGTCTTCCGTGTTACTTAGCTGTTTTCATTTAAGTCTTTGTGTAACTGAACACAAACCATTCACATCTAAATGACTGCAGTGCCAAAATTTGAGTATTGCCAAGAAATAAAAGAATAGAGAAAGATTTATTACCTGCAGCCGATAAGGAGAGCATGGGAGTTATTGCCAAATCAATGTGCTTCCTGATCAAAGGAGTTTTATTCGGGGCGTCTATTCATAAATGTAGAGGAAATACTTTGGGGGTATGCTCACTGTAAGACTATAGTTCAAGAAAGAGACACAGTGGACAGGTTTTGGGGCATGCTTAGCTCAAGGTCATGGAGCATACGTTCAAACTGTTAAAATGGAAGAAATGAACACTTCTGGGAATACTCAGTTTTCTCCAAAATCTTTTAGCTGAAACAGAAGGAAAGGACACTGTGAAGGCATATTAACATAGGAGTTTGTCCCTGAAGGTGCTGGTTAATATTTCTTGTTTAGAATTGAGAGACATTTTTGTTTCTTTTGAGGGACCAGGGATCAAACCTAAGGCCTTATGCATCATATAAAAACACTCTCTACCAGTGAGCTGCCTAAATCCCAGAAATGGGAGACTTTTAAGACTATTGGAAAAGTGCATCTAGAAAAAGCCTGAGACTACAGGCCAACAGCCATGTGAGTGTTTCATCTTGGAAAAGCAAATAGGTAGCTACCTGTGTTTTGGATGTGTGTATTCACCATGAGTTGCCAATGCTTGGACATCCTAATGCCTTGGTGATCTGGGGAGAGAAGGTTGTTTTCAGGAATAACCAATCTGTAGTGATAGGAAAGGTCTAGCTTAGAGGGGTTTTTTCATTATGCAAACCAACCAGTCCTTTATCCTAGCCATTTCCTGCACTGAGCTTTTAGAGTGGCTCTATGAGGGACAGGACGTGCTTGGCTCTTCAAAGTATAACAAACTGTTTTTCAATGAAAGGCCTCTCCTGACTTACTGGCCTCCTTTTATCTTGAATAATAATAAAACTTGCATTTAAAAATATTTTATTTCTTATTTTTATTTTTGTGTATGAGTGTATTGCCTGCATGTATGTAAGCACACCCGTGGCGTGCAATGCCCACGGAAGTCAGAAGAGGGCGTCGGATTCCTCTGGAACTGGATTTACAGACGGTTGTTAGCCATTAAGTGGGTGCTGGGAATTGAACCTGGGTCTTCTGCAAGAGGAGTCAGTGCTCTTAACTGCTGAGCCATCTCCCCAGTCCCCAAACCCTGCATTTTCAAATAGCATGCCAAGTAGAAGCAGGATCTAGTCGGAGATAAACTAAGGAAGTTCCCTAGAACCATGAAAAGCCATGTACATTTTTCTTTGAGTTGGGGGAGCTTATTCCGAACCAGGATAGCTTAGGAGACTTTGAACATCACCCTCTCACTGTTTCTTCTACTGAGTAGTTGATTTTCTATGGCAAGGATAAGGTTTTTTTTTTTTCTCTTTTTTCCTTAATTTACTTACTTAATTATATCAATATGTAAGCCATTTCATCTTTTGTTCACGGAGTTATAATCTCTTATTTCCATTCTTTTTGATGCTCATTTTCCTCACTTTTGCTAGTTTGAACACCTTCAGGCAGGTTTCTATGTCTTTTTGACAATCTAGTTGGGGATAATTTGCAATTAATATCTAAGTATAATTTAAAATTTTCTCAGGTATGATAATGGTATTAAGGTCATATAGGAGAATTTCCTGTTTGGGTGTGATGTACTTAGGGGTGAAATGTCATGATATTTTCAACTTACATTCAAATGGGTGAGCAAGAACAATAAAATGGGTACATCTCTCTCTCACTCTGTATGTGTGTGTTGAGAGAGAGAGAGAGAGAGAGAGAGAACAAATATGGTAAAATTTGAATCTTGATTGGGGATACACTGGTGTTTATTGTGTTTGTCTTACAATTTCCTGCAGACTTAAAAAATTTCATGATATAATTTTTGGCAAAAGTAACATAAACAAAGACAAGTAGCTTTAAAAAGCAGCTGTTCTGCTCTTCTCAAAATGCGATTGTGCATCTTGCATAGACTTTGGGCTCCCTGGTTTTCCCCTCAGGTACAGGATATAAGAAAATTAATTTCTTAAATGAAGATTTCTAAATGTCAGCTTAAATATGGCCTCTACAATTCCATTAACTGGAAAGTGTGCTCCTATAGTGCCCCAAAGCAGTGACCCCCATTTAGGTCAATATTGCTCCTGAGATCTCATTTCTACCTTTTTAGTTATTCATATAAGCAAAGCTATTTTGTAGTACAATACCTATGTAAATCACTACAGGGTTTAGATTAGTGATAGCTCATAAAGGGAGTTTAATATGTAGGGATTATGGAGATTCCCATTCCAGTGAAAACACAATAGAAAGAGAATGAGGCCGCAATGCAAAACACATTATGCTATTTTAAGTTGCTTCTATCCAGTGTTTCAGAGCTTTTTATTTTTGGCTGTGCTTATGTGGTCATTTTCATGGAAAGTTGCCTGGTATGCAGTGGATATGAAATGTTATAAGAAAGCTGATTGATTTGGGGCTGGTGAGATGGTTCAGTGGTTAAAGCCACTGGTTGTTCTTGCAGAGGGCCTGGGTTCAAGTCCCAGTACCTCCATGGTGCCTAATAAGGATCTGTAACTCCAGTTCCAAGGGATCGGACCTCCATGGGCATTGCATGACACGGGTGCACTTACATACATGCAGGCAGTACACTCATACACATAAAATAAAAACATAACGACTAAAATCTTTTTAAAAAGAAAGCTGATCGGTGGACCACTCAGACAGGGTGTGTGGTAGCTTAAAATACATTCGTAAATTCTTTGCAGTTATTCTTTTTTAAGGGGTAGAGTCTCATTTTCCCTCTTTGGAGTGTGCGGTAGACATAGTAATTATTTTTGCCTCATAGAATATGGCAACAGTGATAGTGTGCGAGGTTTTGGAACCAGATTGCTTTATGATAGTGACTTTATTCCTGTTGCTTCTCTTATGACACGCAAGCGGCATTAGGGACAGGTCTACTTGCTGAAGAGCTGAGACATTTTGCCAACAACCACAAGTCAGCCATCTTGGAAGTAAATCCATCAATCCCAGTCAAGTTTTCAGACGATTATAGACCCAGCCAACATCTTGACTGTAACCTCATTAAAGACCCTGAGCCAAATGTACACAGTAAAGCTGCTCTTGAATTCCTGATCCCCCAGGCAAGAAGATACTGAATGTTTATTGTTATGAGTTGTAGTGTTTTCTTTTTGGCTAATTTGTTTCGAGGCAGTAGATAACATATATAGACCTCAAAATGTCATTATCTGAGTCCATAGTATGGATTTTTCTTCTCTTATCCACAATAAAAGAAAAAGGCAGTAAAGAGACTTCCCTTAGACTCCCTTAATATTGGTGAACATAACATTTTTTTCTTCATCTTTTCCCTGTGGAATCTAAAGGACTTTTGCTTGAAGTAATTTGCTATTTGGTGGCAGGAGACACTATTTAGCTGGTGTGTGTTTTCTAGTGGCAGGAAGTCCCTTAGGAAACAAGTAAACCCAGAATCTCCAACTCACTTAATAAAGGATTACATTTAATCCTACAACAGTGCTGGGCCTGTTTTAGTTGCCTGATTTTAAAGCTGAGGAAAAAGAAATATCATGCTTTAGGGATGCATACAAGTGTGGAGGTATTATAAGTCTTGGAAATTCTCATCATAAATATCCAGGGACTTATGAATCAAGGAAGAACGGAAGAAATCAAGGTATTAAAAAAGGCTCAGGCATAATGTACTGAGTGTGAATAGAAAGGTGTTGTCTTCGCTCCTGAATGAGAGAATTGCTTTATGAAAGGCTAGTTGAAGACCTAATCAAGTGGATATGGTCTTCAACATTGGTTCCCTTGAGGCCTTGGGAATGCAGCCAGCTCTTGTCTGAACAATGGGCCTCTACATTGCCTTTTCCCTTTGAACTCTACCTCCTTTGATCTAAGAAGCAGACAGTCTTGTAGGGCAAAAGTGACTGACCTCTGTTTTCAAAGATGCTGGGAGTGGCTGAATTATAAGGAAAAGGGTATTTGTAGCTTTATGTTGTGTCAGGAATTTGATAAACACCATCTGGGACATTACATGAACAGACAGTCCTGGCATGCTGATCTGCACTCAGCACTACTGTCAAAGGACAGTTAGCATTCTGCTCAAGGAAAGGTTCTTGCAAGGAAAGAACCAGTGCTCTGACGGCGAATACATCCTCTGGTGCTCCTGTGCTTCTGGTTCTGTTACTTTCCGACCGATTCTTTCACTATGAATCGGAGTCTCCTCCTTCATAAATAAAGTTGTAATATTTTCTCTTGTTTAGTTTGTCTCATCAGTACACAAACTCTTTTGGAAGCGCCAAGACGCTCCTGTTCCACGAGGCATTGTTTTGGTGGAGAACACCCAAAGTTGTGTTCTCCTTCGTAGACAGCTACAATAATTTTTGGTTAATATTGGGTTTGCTATATAAACCCTGTGAAAGATCTAATATGTTTTGTTCTCCTTTGTTCTTCCTCGAAGCAATTAGAGGAAAATGACAGATAACTACTTTTGAATAATTTCCTTTCTGTTATTGTTGTGGAGATTCCTTAGTTATTTAAAAACACTATTAAGTCCATAATTGTGGAGAATACAATAATTCTGAGTAAAGCATTTTCAAATAATTTCTCTTTGAACATTAGTCAGCTTAAGCATTAACAAAGTATTAGAAAAGAAAATATTTTTGTGGCTCAGTTATTAATTTAATGATGAGTCAATACAAATAAAGGAAATATTTCACTTAATTTCCTCTCCAGTTTACTTCTCCAAAGTGAAACATAAGCAAGCATTTAAGGTGAAGAAATTTAGATAAACTCCTCCAGGAATTTCTAATGTATATTTTCCCTTTATTATTACACAGTCTTAGTAAAAATTCAACAAAACACTGCATGGGTTACTGTGGTTATTTAAAATTTACTGTGCTGGGAATTTTCTAGGTTTCCACATATGGTCTGTATCTGTGTTACCCAGTGGCTGTGAATCTGAAATATGACTAATGTGAACAAAGACTGATTTTTAATTTTCTTTAATTTTAATTAATATATTGATATTCAAATAGCCATGATGTCCAGAGGTTACTGTGTTGGACAGTGATAGCCTGGACTCTTGATATATCATCCTTGTTGTTTATCATTCATATTTGTTGAACCATGTGCTTTGGCTAGACTGGATTCAAAACCTTGTTAGCTGTGTGATACTGGCCAAGTTACTTGACCACTTTGGATCTGATAGTAGTATTGATCATGGAAATGGGATAGAATGGGATGGATCCTGCCTGTAGATGATTTCTCAGAGAAAAACTGGGCCTGTGGTTGATAAAGTTATCAACTCAAAAGGTTTGTGGTATTCTCATCTTCTGTCTCTGTCTCTCTCTGACTTTCTCTTTCACCCTCTTTTTCTCTCTCCCTCTCTTATTCTCTGTCTCTGTCTTTTAGTGAGGATTTAACCTAGCACTTTGCTTTACACATGCTAGGCACATGCTCTACCACTGAGTTCCATCCATTTCCGTTTTATTTTTCCTTTTTAATCTTTGATTCTTGGTGCTATGGAAATCACTTGAAAAGAAGATAGCATGAAGGTAGTGGGAGGAAGGAGTCTGGGCTCCTAAACCCAAAGGGCTGAAACTACAACTAAGCCCCTGACAAGGAGGGGAGCTGGAATGAGCTGTAAGCCTTTGCCAACAGCAGTTTAAAGCATTTGCCACTTAATAGCCAGGGCTGGCCCTTGGCCCCTGCATGCAGGGTCTCTGATCTTGTACCTGCTGTGTGTAATTGGCTAGGATAAGAATAAGAAAGCATTACAAAGGTGAATAAAACCCATACTTTATGAGCTGCTCGCACACAGGGTCAAAACTTCACATGGGAGCCCTGGGATGTGACATGATTCTCATTCAATCTGGTGATCACAGCCTCAAGATCAGTGCGATGAAATTGCCAGTCATGCTATTGCAACAGGCTGAGTCGGGGCCAAGCCAAGGTTTTCCTAGCTTTGGATCTGTGCATTTGCCCACAGCCTGACTTGCCCACATTCTGATTTGCATTTCCTGCCAGTACCCTGGGGGAGTCCTATAATTTTTAGTTGATTTTCAAATTATGCTTTAAAAAGATGACCAGGATTCTGACTGTGCCGTGAACTCCAGCGTAAAGCTGTCTTAAACCAGAGGTTCTTAATTAGAGGTGGTTTTGCCCCACCAGGGAACATTTGGCTGTGTCTGGACATATTTGTCATTGTCTCAACTTGGGGTTAGGTTGATGCCAGCATTTGGTAGATAATCCAGTGATATTGCTGAACCTCCCACAATGCACTTCTGCTTCCATAAGGACTCATTTGGCTCAAAATGCCAGTTGCCCTGAGATTGAGAAATCTTGAAATTAAGCAAATCTAGAACCTCCAGCGACCTTGGGAAAGGAGCCCATAGCTTGAATGTAAAGTGAAAAAAAAATTTCTTTCTTAACTTGTTTTACCAAAAGTTTAGGTTCTGGTACTTTAAAGACATTTAAGTCAGATCCCCAAAATCATCATACTTACTGATCCTTTTCATAAAATATTTTGTAACAGCTTCTTTTCTATCCTGCAATGAAATGTAGAGACAATAAAATCTATCTATGCAAACAATCTTTTTAAACCAAGATGTTATTCCTGTACTATATCAAAGAGAAATAAAATGATAGCTTACAATAAATCACCACATTTTACTTTGTTCAAAGCTGTACCAGAAGATAAAATAAAACTGTTAACTGCACCTGTGCCTATTTGTAGGACAACCAAGAAAGCCATAGCTACAAATGTCTGAAGGCCCATTTATGATACATTGAAAACTAGCAGTGTCATGATTTTCCAGAACAGTGAACAAGCCATGCTAAACCATCCAAGGCAAAACACGTTCCTCTGATTCATATAGTGGTTGGATAGAGTGCATTCCTCAAAAATGACCAAGCTGTATCCTCAATGATGCTTGTCTCTTCTATGAAAGGCCTGGAAGAACTGATGACTGTATAGAAGGTACTGAAATACCTTCACCTGACTTTTACAAAACATCTTTTGTAGCATTGGTATCCTTACCAAAGCTAAGAAATTTATATTGATACCAATGTATATCATTTTATGAGAGAGGTGATATGTCATCCTTAGCAAAAAGGAAGCTGTGCACATTGCCTTGCCTCTGTAATCTACACCAAAGCTTGGGATGAGACACCATGACTCACTGTGCTGATGTGATTTCTCTGGAAAAAAAATAAGGTTTGGTCAAAATCTGGCTATGTATATAACATTGAGTTGCTCTGATGAACGTTATTTGGATTTTGTTAGGACAAAAGAAATCATTTAAAAACCTTTGAGACTGGTGAGCCATGCAAGAATTTTAAACAGAAAAATAACATGAACAGATTTGCTTTCTTTTGAGATAGGATGTCATGTAACACAGGCTGGCTTTTAACTGTGTAGCTGAGGATGACATTGAACTCCTGATCCTCTTGCCTTTAACTCCTGAGTGCTGGGATTATGACCATACACTACTATTTCTGTTTCTTGCAGTGTAGGGGATTGAACCCAGGGCTTGGTGCAGCTAGGCAAGCATCTACCAACTGAGTTATAGTCCTGGCACCTGGATATAAACTTTTTTAAAGAGATCAGAATTTCTATATAGCATGCAAATAGTTAATTCGAGAGGAATAATGTGGGGTGGGGGCTGGAGAGGTGGCTGCGTGGTGAAGAGCACTGGCTGCTCTTGCAGACGACCTGGGTTCAGTTTGCAGCACTCATGGCTGCTAACAACTGTCCGTAACTCCAGTTCTAGGGGATCCAATGCCCTTTTCTGACCTCTGCAGGCATTGCACAACATGGATGCACCTACATACGTGCAGGCAGTACACTCATACACCTAAAATGAAAATAATAAATAAAATATTTTTAGAAATATGAAGAATAGACCAAAATATAAATGCTAAAATTAAAGTCTCTAAAATACATACAGGGAAATATCTTTGCAATTGTAAGATGGGTTAAGTTCGCTGTAACAATACTGAATTCAGGGCTTTGTGTTTGCTAGGCAAGCACTCTACCAACTGAGTTATATCACCAGATCCCAGATTTGGGTTTTTAAAAGAGCATTCCAGAAGCTATGAATACAGTTCATTGGAGTGAAAAGTAAAATAAAACGAGAAGAAATGTAGAAGGAACTGTTCTAACAGACCAAGTGGGAGTTAGAAAACATCAGAATTAAGTCAATGCAATGGAGATAAAGAGGCTTAGATAACTTCAGGAAATGCTAAGATGATGAAATCTCTGAGATTCCAGTAATTTGAAAGACTGCACGATGAACTAGGCAGTAGGGTTTCTTACTTGAAAGGAGCAGCAGACTGGGGACTCACGGTTCAGTACTTGTGGAATTACTAGAAGGAAGGTTCAGTACTTGTGGGATCAAGTGAATTCTCAGAAATCCTTTTCCTGCATCTCGGACTATGAGATCACTTTGTTAGAGTGATAAAGTTAGGAATTATTTCCTTCATCATGTCATTTAGTGAGCAAACAGAACAAAAACAGGCCAACAAGCTTTAAAACTTGCTTTCTTTCCTTCTCTACTTTCATTTACCCTTGAAACAAAGAATAAAGGATGGAGAGAGTGTATCTTTTTCTCCTCTTTCCACAGAGCACAGCAAGGCACAGTTGGGCTGTGTTTTCATCCTTGTGGAATTCTGAGGTGGACCCCATCTGTGAAGTGCCTCCATGTTGGCCTGAACTTCCTAACTTCCTAGAGCTCTTAGGCACTCACTTGTGTATATCTGACACACGACGTCATAGTCATCAGTCTGGATGAATCCTTCCCAGCTGTTGTACCCTCTGCTCTGTGGAGGGGTTCAAGCCTCGCCATCTGTTCCTGAGGTCTCTCCACTTATCTCTTCTCTGCTTGAGCCTCCAGCCATGACAGATGGTCCTTTCTCAGGATTACAGATCATTTTCCTCTGATCGGCGTCTCAGTTCCAATTTGTATTTAACGTTTTAAACTACCCCCATCACTGCCATCGCCTTAGGTATTTACAGAGATTAATTGATACTCCATATGCATATGCATGTGTGTGCATGGACATAATGACTATTTTACATACACGCAGGCACACAGCAATGCAGGCTCATAAAGAGCACTTCTACAGCCCTCTTGAGCTCAGTTTGGCTTCTCTATAATCCCTAGGGGTAAAAAGCACGGCAGAGCCTTTGATGAGCTGAGGATCATTTCAAAAAGTCCTCTTCACTCCACTTGCGAGTACTTGAAACCACAAATGTTAAAACTGATATGCCCCGAGGATCTGAGTCTATACCCTACTTCCCTGGTCAGGCAGCTTCATTTTAAACTCCAAAAACCACCTTTCTGTGATTATAAATTCACTTCCAGACAACGTGGGGCTTTTTGGGAGTGGTTGACAAAAATTATCAGTAAGCAGCCTGAGCACGGCAACTGTAAACCACAGAATGTACTTGTGAACAGTCTCTTTTCTTTCATTTATACCCACGGGTGGAAAGATGGAATTGACACACCAGGGTTCCAGCTCCCCAGGGATGATGTTAAAACAAAGATAGTTTTCGTTTATTATTTTATATGCAGTTATTAGTTCTGTTTTTAAAAGTTTTTCAGTGATGATGACATGATGGCACTGCTTTAAGACTTGACATCAGAATTATTCTAGTTTATATCTATTAGCCATTTTATGTTTCCTACATTTGACAAAATAATACTGCATTTCAGTGATGGTCAACTAGAGTTGGGTTTGTCATGTCCTGTCCCCTTTCTGGGGACAATTGACACTGGAGACGTGTTGGTGATTAAAATTTGTAGATTGAGAATGCTCCTGTCACCTAATAGGATAGTACAGGTATCTTACAGGGCATAGGACAGGCTTGGTAAAGTACTGTCTGGCACCAAGTGTCAATTGTAGGCCCAACTATATTGGAGTCTGCATTGATTATGTCACTGCCACACTGAGGGGGACATGTGGTACAATCTTGTTCTCTGTAAAGGAGAGCTCAAAAGCATGGATTGCAGGCACCCAGGTTGCCCTGATAACAGAATGTTTGACTTGGTGAAAGCTTGCTCCAGAAACCGAAACACTTTTACTTTGGCTAAATTCTGGGACCAGCTGGAAGTTATCGGTTGGCAGAAGATACGAGGATTGTCTGTTCTGCCAGACAACCTAATTTTAACCTAAGTTTGGTGAGTGTCTTGAGCCTTGGGTCTTCCCGTTCCTCTTCAGAGCTCTTCTTGGGACTGAGAACATTCTTAAACTATGAGCCTCCTGGTGAAGCTTTTCAAACTGTTTAAGAAGCAAATAGAATCAGTGTGCATAAAACAAATGCAAGAGCTTTTAAGACAATTTTTGGCTTCAGTCCCAGGCATATTCACCTTTTGACATTTTGACACAACATTTTTCATCCACAAGGTTCATACTTGAGATCCTTGCAGTGGAAGTAGGGGAATCAATTTTGAAAAGTCATAATATTTTAAGTAAGCTTACGATTTGGTTTGGGGCCTCATTCAGCACCCAGCCTATAGGATGGACACACCTGGAGCCAATAATAGAAGCAAGTACTAGGTTCAGGAGACATGCACAACTAACCCTGGAAAAGTTTTCCTGAGATTGCTTGCTTCCTGCTTTCTTTTTATATGAAGCTAGGAAATTTCTGGAAAGCCAGTCTCATCTTCCACATTACTTGTCCTTGAATCTGTGGAGTTAATGTTCAACGAATAATTGGTTGTTGTAAGCCTTCATTATGAAAGTTATTAATGTATCTTTTCTTAACCAAACAACCTAAAAATATGGCTGTCTGAGCACAGTGCTTCCAGGTGGCAGCATTGGAGAGTCATACCATCTCTGTTTATCCTCTCATGCCCAAATACCACTGTATGCCTAGTGGTAGAATACAGACAGGCACGCCCTCCTTAGATGGGTATGTGCTACACTGCAAGCAAATGGTTAAGGAAAGAAACAAGTGATATTTCTTTTGTTTCTGATTAGTTTCTACTATGTTTTCTAGGCAGAAATACAGACTCAGTAAGAAACAGATTTTGACTTAAAAAGTTAATATTTTAAGTGAGATTAGTCCAGGGCCTCAGTAAGGGAAACATTCCTCCACTCACCTGCATCTCCAGACTGGTTTTTTTCTTAATAATCATGAGTTTTAGAGATAAACAGTCAACTATTTATGGATAAAACAATATAAAGTCTGGAAAGTGATTCAAAAGAGTTTAGGGGAAGGGTAATTTCCAACTTTAAGCTGGTGGTGAATCCACTATAGTGTACAGACAGGGAAGGGAAAGGCCTGTAGAGTTGGAGAAACTGATGAACAGGAAGGAATAATCTCTGAAGGAACAGTTAAAGTTATCATAGGAAGACAGGGAGAATCCAGAGACTGAACTTCCTTTCCCTTTCTCCCCCTCCATCCTTCCTTGCCTGCCTCTGTCATTCTCTTTCTTTGAGGCTAAGGTTTCTTAAGTAATCACTATAAACATCGCTATAAACTCAGTTTGACTCTTGAGCATAGTGAAAATATTTACTCTCCACCCTTGTCATTTGGCCAAGAGAAGAAACATTCAGAAAACGAGGAAAGATTTTTCTAAGACATATTAACTTCTCCTTTGGCTAGAATTTGCTCTAGATGCACTTCTTAACGTATTGGGAACCGTACTGGGCATATTTGATACTTTGAAATATGAAGAGTTTATTCCTATGTTGAGCCAGTTAATTTTTTTTAATAATCCTGACTTTATAAGACTGATATCTGGGCCAATATGATCAAAGATTTTGTAATAATATTTGGGTGATGTCACTTACATACGCCCCCTCAAAGTAATGAATTGCACAGAACTGAAATGTTTCTTCCTCTATTAGGTCAGGGTTGGGTGAGGCTTTCAAGCTGCTATCACTTTTTTCCAATAGCTTCACTCATTCTTACTCTTAATTAACCTACAGTATTATGTAGCAACCAAATAAATAATCTCCTAAAGGCACCATTCCTTCCTCGGTTGTTCCAGAAAACTCAGCTGACTCATTTGCAGTCGAGCTTGAAGGGCTTTGCACATGATTTCAAGGAAGCCACACTTTGAGCAACGCCTCTGAATCTCCAACTTTCCCAAGCATGGGCTGCTCACTAAATGTTGCTTTGGGATGCCAGGGTTTAGGTAAATGAGTAAACACTTTTTGCCCCACTGGATAAAAATGTACAGTGGTTTTATTGACATGTGCATTTCAATGTTTACAGCTGCAAGATAATGTGGCACAGTCAATATTGCACTTCATTAAAGTTTCAGGCTCAGACTTAACCTACAAGTTTCAATGCAACTGCATCTATAATTTAGTAATTCTTAGACAAGACAAACATTGATATCTTTATATACAGTGTGATATTTAATACATTATATGCCCTCCTAACAGAGCTTTTAAAAATAACAAGCTAGGAAACAAACCGGATATTCCTTTATTATCCCCACCCGTGATACAATTGTACAGAATTTCAAAAAGGCAGTAAGTACATAATAAACAATTATTATTTTTCTTTTTTGCTTGAAACTCAGCATCATTCTCAGTTCCTGAGTATGATAATTCTTTTATAGCAATTATCTATAAATGTCCAATGCTTTACAGGCCAGAAAGGCATATTTTGGTGGCGAAGCCCGATGGGATGCTTAAGCTGGACAAGGAGACGATTAAGATCCCTGAGAGCTCATCTGTGGTGCCTCTTCTGATGTGTCCAGAGCTCAGATGTGTCCCAAACATGGAACAGACTTTTTGGAATATAAATGTTGCTGCTGTTGTTCAGTGGCTGCCTTTTCTGTTTGGGAAGAACACATTTCTGTAATGCTTGTCATGATGATTTTCAGAGAATGACTAGCATCCTAACGAGGAGCTCCCTCACTGTCCTGCAGGTCCCAAAAGCAAAGAGCTATAAGCAACTGAATGTCCACTCCACGTTGTTCACCCACCCACTAGGAAAGAGTTTGCTCTGGGGTGTGGAATCTGCAGAAATGTTCACACTTTTTAGAATATTTGGATCCCTTGTCTCCAGAGACACAAGTTGACTTCATCCACTAGGTAGATGCAGTGAAATTTAAACTCTGCTGAGGGTATAAAAATGGTCCCCTCCTTATCCTGATCAAGAATGATGCCAAATACCACGTACATAATTCTTGCTATGGAAAGTTTCCCCATTATTTTGGTTCATCTTCTTTTGAACTGAGACATCAAACTTGTGAGCTGTCCGCATGTAGCCATTACCATCATTGGCCAGTTAAACATTTCTAAAGAACGTAGTCTGCAGAGTTATCGACTCACTTGCTCTTTTGTTTTGCTTCGTCTTCCTTCCCTGGAATTTTGTTAAATGGAATAAAATAGTCTTTTACATCCAGGGGGCTGGGGTTCACTGGAACTGGATTGTGGCCATGCTTCTGGCTCCTTCCTCACAGGGGATTTCTTTTGGATCTAACAGTCTGGTAAGGAGTGATGTACAGGATACTAAGTTGGGTGAAAGCCTAACTGGGGGTTAACAGTCATAGTATCCAACAATGATAGAATCAGCAGTGGCAGTAATACCACTCAGATGCTCTGTGGTACACATGCACATAAGGATTCAAAACAATAACAAAGTGGAATTCAGTTTGTAGGAGTAACCTTTGGATGACATCTTGCTAAATTGAAATTGGAATGTAAATATTGTCAAGTGAAATAAATGGAAATGAAATAGTCTTTGCTATTATCTTTACTGTTAGTTCTTTTAAAAATATTTTGATTGAGCTTTTGTACATTCCATATAATAGTTCTCAGACAAATTTAAATCCCCTCCCCCACTCATGCCTTCCCCCGCACCGAGCCTCATTTATTCTGCCATACATGCTAAGTATTGTTAGTTCTTAATGTGATGTCTGACTGAGATGAGGCAAAGGGTTTACATCTGATATAGTTTGTGCCAAAAGATTGTACTCAATTAACCCATTTATTAAAATACTCAGGATCTTCCCAGTGTCCACGTACCTACGTCTGCATCAGTGGTTAGTCACTAGAATTATGTCTGGTTCAGTAAAACAAAATTAGTCTTCAACTTACCGACAACAGTACCTCCCTCCATTTCCTGGCTGGGAAATCCCACCCTTCCCCAAATATGTCTTTCAAGAGTTTAGTGAGGAAGTGTTTTGGCTTGAATGAAAATGTCTCCCATAGGCTCCAAGTGTTTGAATATTTTGTCCCCAGTTTGTGGTGCTGTTTGGGGAGGGTCAAACCTTGAGGAGATGTGGCTGAGCTGGAATGAGCACTGCACGGCAGGTGGGCTTTGAGAGTTCTTAAACCTTGTGGGATCACTAGTCTCCCTCTGCTTCCTGTACCTGCTTGAAGATGTGAGAGCTTGGTTTTCTGTTTCTTCTGCCATGCCTCCCCCACCATTATAGAGTCTAATCCCTCTGGAATCATAAGCCAAATAAACTCTTCCTTCTATAAGTTACCTTGGTCATGGTGTCTTACCACAGCAGCAGAAAAGTAACTAACTCACGGAGTTTTACTTGGGGTTCTTGGCTATCTAACTACCCGATCAATTAATAGAGAATTTATGAAGCAAATAAAAGGAGCCCAAGGCCGACGGTAGTCTATGACCTAGTTCACTACCTATTTTTCTTTGGGTGAATCACTCCAGCTTTCTGGTACTCAATTTCCTCATCTGTAAATCAGTTAGTTAATCTAGAAGACTTAATCTCATTTGCATTTTTCATTCTTAGAGGTTTTACATTTTGAAATTATAGCCTCTGAAGACTGATATCATCCCCTAAAGGAAATGTAAACAGATTCAGACAACCCCTACCTTTAGACGACTTTAGATCTCACTGAAGAAAAAAATACATCTGAACAAAAAAGTAGCTATTATATATTACATTTGTGGTGGGGGGTGAGCTGTTTACAAGTTCCACAAAGCTGTAGAGACCTCCATTCTAGGCACTGTTTATTGGGAAATGTACCCACAGATACATAGTGAGCACTTGTTCCAGATGATCATTTGGATTGTAATTGGTTCATTCCCAGTAGTGGGCCCAGAAGGCAAACAAGAAAAGGACTCCACAGTCTAAAAGCTCATGGAATCTGTACCACTACAGTCTGCTAGCAATGGAACACATGTGACAATCCCCACAAGGACACATGAACTGTGAAAGCTCTTGGTTGTGTTGCACTAATCAGGAAAGGCCTCCCAACTGTGTAAACCTGAGAAAGACCTGGAATTTTGGAAGGAATCCATTCAGTTGAAAATCAGTTCAGTTTTGTGCTATGAACATTCTCTTTCCTCATAGCTTCTCCAACCAAAGAAAGTTAACATTTGAGAAGGTCCACTGCAGCGGGCTGTTCATTGTCACATACCTTAGGAGGAAATAGATTGATCCTGTTATTTAGCCCAGGTAATTCCTATTACTTAACAAGAACCAGAAATCGAATAAAATATATTATTGCTTACATGGCTATGTTGGGCTTGGTAACTCATAGTTGAAGAAGTATGATTCTGATGTTTAGCCACATCGAAGAGCCAGTGCCTTATTGGTCATGTCTCCATGGAAACATTATGTTGAAACTGAGAACTTTACTTCAAGGGTGAGATGTGGAACTTGAAGGGAGTTCAAGAGCAGAGCAATCAAAGCTGTTAAAAGTTAGGATAATGGAAAAGTCTGATGTGGTGGAGCACATCTTTAATCCCAGCACTCAGAAGGCAGAGGCAGGCAGATCTCTGTGACTTCAAACCCAGCCTGGTTACATACTGAGTTCCTGACCAGCTGGGGCTACAGACTGTCTGCTCTCACAGAGGACCCGAGTTTGATTCCCGGCACCCACTGGTAGCTAACAATCATCTGTAACTCCAGTTCCAGGGGATCTGATGCTGCCCTCAGACCTCCACGGGCACTGTACATCACCAGTGCACTCACGTGTATGCAGGCAACACACTCATACACGTAAAATAAGAATAATGAATGCTTAAAAAATTAGGAAAAACAAATTCTAGAAAAAAACAAAAGTGGTAAAGGAAATAAAAAACAGACTGCACAGGAAGAAGTCAGACTTTAAATATGCAAACTGATGATCTATGGGTGGTAAGAGATGTCGTTTGGGGGCCTCCAGAATGAAAGAAGCTGGAGTAAAATGTGCGCAACTGGAATTTAAAGTAGATGGACACGCAGTCCTGAAAGGCCTGGAAGACACGGGAAGTAGCAGTGGAGATTATGACAGCAGTGTAAATGGTTTAGAGAGCTAATTCGCGTTGATTTTGAAAGACGGGAATTAGAGCGAAATGTTGCTGCTTCATATTCACATGCCAATTCCTCAGGGCTGATCCATAATCTACAATGTGGACAGATGTTGCCGGAAGAAAATCTTACCTGTGGTAAAGATTCTACAAGGCTGATTGACTGATTGGAACTTCAATGATTATGGACAGCTAGAATGTTGCATCTCGAGTGACATTCTTTTGGGTTATCCCTTAATAGCCATTTATTGCCTGCCTCTGCGTTTGACCTGTTTCTTGTGACTATCATGTGAAATCCTTTTGGAATGAATCCAAAGGCTAAGAATGTCATCAAATAGCACCTGAGGCCTATAGTTGAGACTTTGTTGCTTTGCTGTAATCCATCCACCTGATGTTCCCATCAATACATTTTAAAATATTAGTATTTATTTATGTGTATATGTGTGTATGTGTCTGTGTGTCTGTGTGTAGGTGGCCATGCAGGCCAGAAGCACTGGATCTTCTGGAGCTGGAATTGTAGCAGTTGTGAGCCACCTGATATGGGTGTTGGGAATCGAACTCTAGTCCTCTATAATGGCAGCATATATCCTTACCCGCTGAGCCATGTCTCCAGCCCTCCTTAATTTGTGATTTTCTTTTGTTATGTTTTTATAAAAACTTCATGGAACGATTACCATGTTGGCACAAGGCATTTGGGGTGACCTAAATCTGTGTTCTGGACCACAGTCATTCATATTTGGTTCCATTATAAACTATCTCCTATTCCCTTTGAGGTGAAAGTCATATTTCTCCATTAATAACACCTGCCAGGGCACCACAAGCAAAGACACACTTGCAGAATTTAGTTACATGACTAGAGACCTTGGACTAATGACTGGTGACTTGTAGACAAGACATATACATGGAACATGAAGACTGGGGAGGGAAAGGTCTTCTGTGAAAAAGGAAATAGTGCTGAGCTTTAAAATTTCTAGGCTTTCTAGCAACTAGCCAGATGGAAATTCATGGCCACCTGTCCTCAAAGTGGGCACTGAGCCTAGAGTTCATTATAGAATGTTCACTCTGGAAGGGAGCTTGGAGACACTCTAGTGTTTATCTATGCGTACTTGAGAAACACTCAGGGTGTAGATGTTACTGAGTGTTTCAGTGAAAGAGTGAAGGTCTGTGGTCATATACGTTCCTGCACTAAAATGTTAATCAGATTTATCTACTGCAGGAATTCTGAGAAGCTTTGTTCTTCCAGCACGGCAAAGTATTAATAATAAGCCTATGCAGTAGACTAGCTTATCAGATGATATCTCCATGGAAGAGTGTGATTAAAGGGATAATTTGGAGTAACTTGCTCCTCTCTATTTTAAAAGTTGCATTCTAGTTGGGCATGGTGGTTCATACTTGTAATCTCAACACTTGAGAGGCTGGAGGTAGGAGAATTGCTACAGTTTTGAGGCCAGCCTGGACTACAGTATATCAAGTTCCAGGCCAGCTTGGGCTGCAGTGTGAAAATATAATGTGAAAAACCCCAAACCAACCAATAAAAGCAGACAAAATAAAGGAGCTAGGGATGTCACTCACTTGGTAGCTCTCTTGTCTAGCGAGAACAAAGCCCTGTGCTGATCACCAGCACTGCATAAATCCAGCTGTGGTGTCACATGTCTATAATCCTAACACTTTGAAAGTGCAGAGACAGGAGGATGAAGAGTTCCAGGTTAATCTTGACTACTTTGCAAATTTGAGGCCAGCCAGGAGCAAACAAATTAAAATCAAAATAGCATCCTCGTTGGGCCTGGTGGTACAGGTCTCTAATTCTAGCTTTCTAGCTGTTAGGGAGGGGGCAGGAAGATTGCAAGTTCATAGTCTGCTGAGATACATGGTAGTTCCAAAGCATCCCAGGAACTTGTGAGATCCTCTATCCAAATAAAAAGTAAAATCACAGGCAACTTTAAAAAGGCCCAACTGAGGTTTAGCAAGGTCAAGAGAATTACGTGATCTCATATATTGGCTTAGTGATACATCAAAGTGTAAAATCAAGTCTCTCCTTGGAGAGATGGAAATACTAGGAAGACTATACCCATGTGTGATGTTCATACGCATGCAAAAATATGTCTCCTCAGTTTTAGAAAGTGCCTTCTCAGGACACCACTCTGTTACAGCTAGACATCCATGTAAACCAAATAGATACAATGGTGAGCATTTACTTGGTACAAACCAAAGTGGGCATTTTTTTGTACATTTGGTAGAGCACTGATGGCCAACCAACAGGATCACTTGTAAGGATCCCATGACTGCAGTGTTTCCAAGTCAAGTAAGGCGATGTTTAAAAAAGACATCCTGACTCTTAGCATCCCTTTTAAGGTCAAGAGTGCATCTGAACTGCTGAGAACCTACTCCCTCAGATTTCTCTCAGAACTGTGCTCCTGTGCAAGGGCTTTGCTTATTATTTATTGACACAGTATCTCCATCATGCAATGGAAAGTAAAGATCAGACCCTTATCGGACAATCTTGTCCTTTCTGATTCCTAGATCTAGACTACCACACACACACACACACACACACACACACACACACACACACCACTAGTGAGCAGGTATTATAAATTTCTCTCATTGCTTTCAATTAAACAAGAGTGCTGTTTGTAGCACTTTGATGTTCTGAAAAGTAAAAGCATGCATGCACATATTCAAACACTATCAATGGGTGGTGGTCTTGAGGGTTTAAGACCATGTGCATAGGTCACAAGAGGAACATATGACTCAGTAAGTTTGTTTACATTACAAACAGTAACTTTTTGGTCACAAGGGTAGGTAAAAGTCATTAGTGCAGATTATGTCCATATTATAAAAAGCATTCCTACCCATGGCCATAAAGACAAAATGTGGTATCCACCAATGAGATAATTATGGTTGGAAGTGATCTCGACACTGTCATGTTGGAAACAATTTCAAGTCAATATTTTAGCATGATGTATGTAAAACACACAAAGTTCTGCATGAGGATTCTAATTTTCTAGATTCTTCTTTTTTGAATCCATCCTTTATGAATGCTATTCTATGATTCCAATCTGTGGTTTACATGTACATACACTTTTCCTTCAAGTATGGGATGGAGGGCAGAAAAAGATAACACACTGCAGATAGTTATTGATAGCCAAGTAAATTGCCACCAACTAGCTTATTTCTGATAAAGTGATTCTTTTTGTCTTATTTATGAAATGAAACAAAAACCCCATTCATAGCTATTGCTTTCCAAGGAACAGAAAGTATTAATCTATGTAACTGAATAGCAGTCATAGATCATTATTTAAGCCCAGATTCCCCACAGTAATCTGCATTTTCGACCACTTTGTTACACAATGAAATTAATTTAATTTTGGATTAAAGATACAGAGTAGTCAAAGGAACTGGAACTAAATAATTGCTGTTTTCCAAAAAATTATGTAAGTGTTTTTTTCAAGCCTTTGTTTCGTTGTTCCTCAAAACCAGTTATATTTGGGCCTGCTGGAAGAAGCTGACTCCTGCTGTCTGCAGCCCTGGTTGCAGAGGAAGCATATTCTACTACTATAGTTTAGCTGTTTTTTTTTTGTTTTGTTTTGTTTTGTTTTTGCTGAGATGAATAGGCGATTTGAAGTGCAAGGCAGACTGGTAGTTCCCTATTGGAATAAAAGGATCATACATTTGTTCATGCCAAACTGTGAACACAAACAATGCACCCAAGGCAGTTTTTATTTGGTAATTACTGTCTTTGTTTAGAAGCTTTGCCAATGCTAAGTGACTGAAAAATTCCCAGAACAAACAGTGAAGTGACAAGCAGTTTAGGCATTTGAATTGATCTTGCCTTTTGTGACATTTTGCTTTTTTTAATTAAAAAGAGAATTAATGTGCTTTTTCAATTTGTGTATTCAAATTCTAGGGAGATGAGAAAGAATAATTAATTTGCATCTTCCTAACCTTGCTTAGAGGTGGGGCTTCTAAATGAGACCACAGACTTTGCTTCCTTCAGAGCAAACAAGTCAAATGATTGAACAATCTCAAGAAAGCAAAAGAGAGAGAGAGAGAGAGAGAGAGAGAGGCAGAGGGCATGGGAGGTAGAGAGAGAGAGAGTGGGGTGGGTAACCACCCTGGTATTCAAGGCTTCCATGCAAAGGTTATACATCTTTTCTGTTTTGCTCGATTATCAATTCCTCAATTCAAATTTATGAAATATTCTACGCTTGCCTGCAGTGGCATCTAGATGTTTCTTCTTATCTTGTGAATGATCTAATTGTGCTGTTACTTTTGATGCAGTTCTGAATGGCCTGCAAATATTGAAGATGAAGTTTTTAAATGAAACAACATTCAACTGAACTACTATTAATTGCTACCTACTTTATGGCAGTCATTGGAGGTAAAAGATGAATAAGTCTAACCCTTCATTAAAGATGATGATAATTAATATTTGTGAGTACTTGTGTTTTAAATATTTATTGTGCAAATACTTGCTAATCAGGCTAATCAGATATGGAAGGAGAAGTCAGCACAACATTTTGAAAGTGTAGTAAGGAACAGATTACCTAATAAAATCTGCCCTCAATCAAATATATTATCAGTGTCTTTACTAGTCAATATCTGAACATGATGATATTAAATGAAAAGCCATCACATTCAGCTAATGCCAATTGGTACCTATTTTATGGGAGTCTTAGGTGGTAGAGGAGAAGTAAGTCATATCTCCATTAAAGAGTTCATAGTCTGGCAAAGGAGCTTGGTAAGTAACTATTGAATGTAGATGTTTTAAAACAGAATAGTGTGATGCAAATAGTTTCTAAACTGACACTTCCAAGATTGCTAACAATGTAAGGGAATTCATAAAGCTGATGACGCTGGAGAATGGCTCAAGTCACTGGCAAAACCAAAAAAAATGAATCTGGTAGCGTTAACTTTGGAAGAAGAAAAAATTAACAAGGCTGATTTCAGAATCTGGGGCTCAAAACTGATCATGGTGGCACACATCTTTAATCACAGCACTTTGGAGGCAGAGGCAAGCAGACTGAGGCCAACCTGGTCTACATAGCAAGTTGCAGGCAAGCTGGAGCCATAGGGAAACCCTGTCTCAAATAAACAAACAAGCAAACAAACAAACCAAAAACCCCTAGAATCTGGAGCTCAAAAGTTTCAAAAAGGCTTTTGAGAAAATCCATGAATGCTCAAGCAGTTTTGCAAAGATTGTGGTTGTGCATGAAAGTCAACTGGGAATGAAGGTCCACACAAAAATTTCTGCTGCTGGGAACGGATCCCAGAACCTTGTATGTATGCTAGACAAGCACTAAATTTGTTCTTGTTGAGATAAGGCCTTGCTATGTAGCCCAGTCTGGCCTTAAAACTTTTGTTCCTCTATGTAGCCTTAGCTTTTTAAAAGGGCATAGTTACCAGTATGTACCACTGTAGCGAACAAACAATTTTGTCAGAAAAATTGTGCTCAAACTCAACAAATGTTATTGTTGTTTAACATTTAGTACATAGTAGTAATAGTATCCTGTATTTAATATATAATAAATGTGGTGTGGATTAGTGCACAGTGAGTTAATTCACTCATTTCAGGCAAGAGTAGAAAAAGGCACATTTATTTAGTACACTTTCATCAGGGAAGGACAGCAACAGAAGACCTGTCTGCCTGAGGCATGGGCTGTAGTGGCTTTTATTTGGGAACTATCCCCTTTCGGTTAGGGTGGCCCACCATGAAATTCCTGCCATCCAAATGTAAACAGTCCTGATTGATCAATGTTTGATTATGGGCAGACCTTGAGTTTAGAAGTTGACAGGTTTTGGTTGGGATTAATTTTAATTGGCCTCCCTCAGTTACATTGGTCTGCCACTCCCGTTTTGGCCTGAAAGGAACCACTGGTTTCTTTTTGGAAAGCAGTCTGGACCAGGCTTGTATTATGGAAATTCACTGATAGAGATCTGCTCCCTTTCTAATCTCTCAGTCATGGCCTTCTCATCACAAGAAAACGTAATCTTATTTTCCAACTGTTCTAGTTTGCTTTCTGTTGCTGTGATAAACACCATGACCTTGGAGAGGGGAAGGATTTATTTCATCTTACAGGTTACAGTCCATCATTGAAAGAAGCTCAAACAGGAACTCAAGCAGAAACCACAGAGGATCTCTGCTTACTGGCTTGCTCCCAGGCTCACATTCAGCACCTTTAAAAATATTTTTATTGAGCTTTTGTATATTTCATACAATAGTTCTTAATCAAATTTAGACCCACTGATCCCTCCCAGCCCACTGAGCCTCATTTATTCTGCCATACATGTTAAGTTCCATCGGGTCAAGCATTTTACCCAGATGTCTTTCACAGCATCTTTCTTATAAAGCCTGGGACCACATGCCTAGGGATGTCACTGCCCACAGTGGGCTTTTCCTTCCTATATCAGTTAATCAAGAAAATGCCTCATAGACATACTCATAGTTTAATAGAGAAAATTCTTCAGTTTAACTATCCTCTTCCCAGGTGACTCTAGGTTGCTGTAAATTGACAACAAAAACTAACCAGCACACTACTTTAAAATAAGAATTCTTCTTTCAGAATGAAATGCTAGTCTATTATTTTAGGACATTGTAGGATATTTGGTTTCTATATTAGGCAGATTACTTATAGATTACTTATAGTTTCTTTCTTTTTTTTTCTTTTTTTTTTTTTTTGCAGTGCTAGGGACGGAACTCAGGACTTATAGCTGCTAGCTAGGAAAGAACCATACCACTGAGCTATAATCCCCTGGATCCTGTCTGATTCACTTTAAATGGATGTTTTCTGATATAAATTGTGCTTGCATTGTGAAAGTGCTGTTATTCAAATCTGTCTTCCAATGTTCATATGCTAGAAATATAATCCCTAACATATCAGTATAGAGAAGTGGAATCATTAAGAGATGTGTAGGTGTGGAAGTGTGGATTAACGCCATTATTGCAGAAGTATGTTAGTAATTCTGGAATGGGGTTTTTGATAAGGCAGTTTGCTTCTCTCTCTCTCTCTCTCTCTTCCCCTATCCTCCTCCCTCTTCTTCACTCCTTCTCTTTCTCATTACCTCTCTCCCTTCCTCCATTTTCTCTCGTCTTTCTGTCTTCCAACATGCAATGATGCTGCTAGATGCCAGCACCATGCTCTCAGACTTCCAGGTCCTCCAGAAGCAAGTGACAAACATCTGTGATTTAAACATTATCCAATCTAGAGGCGGAAGAGATTTCTCAGTGGTTAAGAGCATTGGCTACTCTTGCAGAGGACCCAGGTTGATTTCCAGCATGACATGATGGCTAACAGCTGTTCGTAACTGCAGTTCCAGGGGTTCTAAAGACCTCTTCTGACTTCCACAGGCATTGCATGACACAGGTGCACCTACCTACATACAAGCAATACATTCTTACCCATAAAATAAAAATAAAATATTAAAAAATTATCCACTGTATTCTGTCACAGCAGTACAAAATAGACTAAGGCAGAATTTATGAAATATGGTAAACATTCATAGGAAGATAAATTACCACAAACATGAATGGCAAAATAGTTCAAAGTGTTATGCTTTTGAAATGCATCCCATGAATAGGCATGTATCTTATGATGTTTTATTCTAGTACTCTTTTGAATCAGTTGCTCTTTGGGACCAACCTCTTGGCAGACGCTGAATAGATGATAATGATACTGGCTTCTGAACTGGAGATAAACACCAGTGCATTTTGGTCCACAATGCCCAGACACTTTGTAATAGCTCAGATTTCCTTTTTGCATCTCACCTCAGGTATGTTCCTTTCTCTATGACACCACAGCCCCATGATTCATCTTGGGCCTACATCACTTCTGTGGTCACTTGGTTACGCAGACTTTTGAGGAATGCAGGCTCCTAAACCATTCTTTTCTTGTTGGAAGACTAGATAGGCCAGGGAATAAGTGGAGTGTTTGCTGATTATTCTGGAAATGTTTATCAAGGAGCAAACATTTGGATTCATTCCAGCTCCTTCTCTTTACTTTTTGAAAGGCCTGGATTCTGGGTGATAGCAGTGTTGTTACTTCTGTAATACTGATGACTTGAGCAGTCCCTTGAGGGCTGGGCTACTCCTCACAATGAAGTGGGAATGAACATTATAGGTTCCCGTGACCAGGAGGCCCGCAGATGCTACTTAGAGCTTTGAACTTAGAAAACGGACCCAGAAATACCATATTGCTCTTGGTAACTGTGGAGATTCCTGTCTAACTCTTTTGTTTTCCTGTTGGTTACGTTGCTAAACGTACCATTCCAAGCACTCTGATGCCATCAAAGATGGCTAGCTTTTTGGAATATTCATCCTATGGTCTAAATCCTTCCAGCTTCCATGTGTTCATCCTAGCATAGAACAACATTGCAAAAAGACTAATCAGATGTCCAAAAAGTATGAGAAACAAATGCAACTTTACAGAAGTTTCTTAGACTAAGGGGAATGATTCATACCAGACAGCCAAATTTCTAAAAATCACCAGCATCACCCACCTCTGCAGTGCCAGCCTTCAGAAGGTGACAGCTCCCCAGCTCCCATCTCTAAAATCTTCTAGAAACTCCTCTCCAAACTTACTCCTCCTTAAGACTGCCTGCTCATTTCTTTTGGGAACGTGGCTTCCGAAGCATATCTCCTAGCTTTTGCTAACACAAACCAGCCCAGCCTTTCCTTCCTCTGGAGCCTTTAGCTAGGACTAGAGAACAGCATGTACCTTGTAAGGCAATAGGAAAACAGGAAAAGAACATGAAAGCTCGTTTACCTTAGAATTTATAGTCTCTGGAGATTTTGTCCTTGTTATAATCCTTTAAGAGAATTCTGCCACTTCCTTTAGCAAAAGTCATCCTAAGACTATTTTTTTTCTTGTGATACTGAAAGTCTTTCTGAAGCAGGCTCAGTAAATGTTTTCTGTGAAGGACTAGATACTAAATATCTTTTCCTTTTTTTTTCTTTTTTACTTTGAAGGTTACCCAATTTCCTTTGAAACTATGGAGCTCTGCCACTGTAGTGAGAAAGCCACCATGCCAGGATGTGAACAAATGGCTGCTGTGTTCCAATAAACCTTTATTGTAAAAACAGGCTGGTGACTTCTAATCTAAAACAGTGTTTCCCACTTTGGGCTGAACATCAGATTCACCTGCAGGGCGTTTAAAAATCCTGATGCCCAGGCCAGACCCCAAACCAATAACTTTAGGATTTTTAAGATGGGATACAATCACCAGTGTTTGAAAGTTTCTTGACTGAGTCCAAAAGCACTTAGGAGCAAGCCAGCTGGAAACGTCTCTTGTGTCCCAGCCTGGAGCACTAGGAGCCATCTGGTCCTGAGTGAGCTGCAGATCTGTAGTTACTGAAGTGGCCAGGTGGAGCCTTCTGTGAGCCCCATCCCTTTACTCCAATGAGTTCTAAAAATATGACCCCTTTCCACGTGTTTGTTGACATAATGTTAGCAAGTATTGACTTAGCAGTTGCAGATGCAAACACTACACTCAAGAAATCGAAGTGGAACTTTGCTTTTGAATAAGCTAGCTTTACTTAAACCCACCAGTTTGTTCTAAACAGAGAAATATTAATGCACTTGAGTGACATGTTCTTGGTCTTCTAAGCTCTATCTAAAGTTGGGATTTTAGCAGGATTGTCTTTCTCTGTGGAGATGAAAAGGAAGTATCGTTTTTACAAGTAAATCAGAAGCCTCTTTCTTAGTTCATAGCTATGCTTCTCAAATCTTCCTTAGCATGTCTATCTTTGTCAGTAGAGGACTGCTTTTGAGTAATAATTCCCTATTTTAACTAGAGCCTTGGTTGAAGCAGATGAAAATGCCATTTGAAGTCATTTGGAAGCCAAATTGTCTGTGACTATTTAACTTCAAATGTAGCACTGTGTTGAGATAACCCCTCCATGGATAGGACCCCACTGTACCTGATATACTGCTTCCTGGTTGTCACTAAAGAAAACTGTAAAGGTGGCCATGAGTCAGATAAAGATGGACTGTTTTTCCTTTCTTTGACAAGCCTTCATCATCATGTACACTCCTGGATCTACATGTACTTTCAATTGTCTTCAAACCATGGCCCTAGCAACACACTTAGATTTTGATGCCAGCAGAGACATGTTTTTCAGTATTAAGCTATGATTATGAGAATCCAGGAGCTGTAAAGCCCAGTGCATGTCCCTTCGTCCATGTAGCTCATGTTGGCTCAAGACATTGGGTTGAGTCGATGCAAAGCCAGTTCATTGCCCCATACATGACTTGGCAACAGCTGACACCACACACCCTTCTTAGTCCCACTTAGGTAATTCCAAAAAGGTTATATGAGTTTACTGACTAAGACTCAAGGACTGTTAAGGATGTTTGGAAAAAACGGAGGCTAGTAGGAAGCTGTGTTTTAACATTCAAAGCAAGATTCAGAGAATTTCACATGCAGGAGATGATTCTTTGGATTTTCTGTTCCTTTTGTGGCAGCATTAGAATAAAAACCTATTTGGAGGGTTGTTGAGGCTTCAAAGTTATGTAAGCACAGGAATTCTTATTATCTTGATAATATTCAAAATGGGGGAGAGGATGTAGTAGAGATTTGGATGTTCAATGAAGGGTCCACTCCTTTTCAGTTGTCCTCACCAGCACCCTGGCACTGATGTGGGATGTGGAGTTCTCTGCATTACTACCACAAGTGACCTTACGTAGTCTTAAAATTCATCTGGGTCTTTTGCAGTACATAGCTCTTACTTGATCAAAGGGCTGAGTAGTGTGCACCTTATCCCAGGATAATGCTGAATCTATGTGAAGATTCTATAAGGCCGACAGATTAAAACTTCAGTTTAACTACAGTTTTGATTGTAGAGAGCTGGAATGTTACTGGTCTGGAGCCAAATTATCCTTGGGCTATTGTCTGTTCCCTAAGACTCTTTATTGCCAATCTCTGTGTTTGAACTAACATCCTTGTGACTATCCGATAAACTCGTTTTGGGAATGTACAAACAGATCTTTTACCTTTTAAGGATGCCATCAGATAACATGTGAAACACACAACTCCTCTAGTCGAGACTTCTATGCTCTGCTATAACCACCTTCCATCATTGTGTTTTTATATTTTAGAATATTTTATTTATTATTTATTATTTTATGTGTATGAGTGTATTGCCTTCATGTATATAAGTGCACCTGTGCCGTGCAATACCTGCAGGGGTCAGAAGAGGGCGTCGGACCCCCTGGAACTGGAGTTATGGACTGTGGTTAGCCACCATGTGGGTGCTGGGAACTGAACCTACTTCCTCTGCAAGATTAGCCAGTGCTCTTAACAGCTGAGGTATTTCTCTAGCCACCCATCATTGTATTTTAAAAAAAGATTTATGATGTTTTTGTTCTGTTACTATAAAAAACTTCATCAAACTGTTACCATATTAGAACATGGCATTTATAGAAACCTAAATCAGTGTTCCTGAGCCAAGGTCACTCATATTTGAATTTACTGTCTCCTATTCTGTGTGAGGTGGCAGTTGTGCTTTTGCATAGTAGTAGTAACGGGTATAGGGAAAGTATGTTAGAGAGGGAAACATGTTCATTATCGTTGCCTGAACATTTTTTAAATATAAGATCTACTTTATGATTATTTTGCTTAGTCAAGGCCCATCTTTCCTTCTAAGGTCTGTATTCACTGTAACATGCTCTATAGCTGCCTCCGGCCTCAGTAAAGAGCATTCTCAGACCTCTCAATTTGTTTCTTAAATGAAACAGCTGCTCAGTTTAGAGGTACTATGAAGATTCTGGCCACGTCCAGCCTGGTTTTCCTTGTGGGTCAGTCTTTGAGGAATCTTCATGTAACTCCCAGGACTCAAAAGAAAAAATCAAAACTCATTGGCCTCTACCATTTTCCGGACATGTAGCATAAGATACTTTGTGCTATGTTTTATCTATTGATTTTCTATTTTATAGAAGTAAAATGTATTCATTATCAAAATTTAAAAGACACAGGTATAAAAGGAAAAAAAGAGAAAGAATAAATCACTATCACCCCTAGACTCTGATAAATACTAACCCTTGGATATTTTCATTTTGATCATTAATTTATGAATTTGTATAGGTATGTACACTCATACTGTACATATTGGTTTAAAATTAGATTTTGGTTCCAAGCTAGCATTTTAATATAATTTCCATGTCATTCCTTTTATCCATCTGGGACCATTTTCATCTTTAACAACTGGTACACAGGACACGACACACATTGAAAGGGCATATTTTGATAGGTTGTCGGCATTTGTAGAACTCAGGGCATGAACACTACAGTCAAGATAATGAACATGCTAATTGCCTCTAAAAGTTTCCTTGTACCTATTTGTGATTCTACTTTCCTCCTCTTTTGTTCCCACTCCCAGCCTTTACTCCTGCCCCTCACCCCAGGCAACAGTGGATTGGATTTTTTAGTGCAGATTAGCTTAAACTAAAGGTTTTGTTTTGGGGATAGGGCCTTACTCTGTAGCCGCAGCTGTCCTGGAACTTGCTATGTACACCAAGATGGCCTCAAACTCACAGGGATCTCCCTGCCTCTGCCTCCTGAGTATAGGGATTGAAAGAATAAACCATCAAACCTGACTGCACTAATATTTTATATGGATAAAATCTCCATTCTTTCACTTACCATATTTGTTTTGAAGTTTACATTATTCCCAGTATCAACTCTCTCAGTAGTATTCTACTGGATAGCTAAACTTCAATTTCTTTTTTTATCTACTCACATGTTTATTGACATTTGTATGTTTCCAGTTGGGGCTACTATGAATAAAACTGCTTTGGGGCTCGAGAGATGATTCAGTGGTTAAGAGCACTGACTAGCCTTGCAGAGGATCTGGGTTCAAATCCCAGTACCCACATGGCAGCTAACAACCGTCTAAAACTCCAGTTACAGGGGATCTGACACCCTCTTCTGACGTCTTCAAGCATTGCATGACATGGGTGCACTTAACATGCATCTTGGGAATACACTCATACACATAAAATAAAAAAAATTTTTAAAAACTGCTTTGAGTATTATTCATGTACAAATCCTTATATGGTAATATGCTTTCTTTTTTCTTGTGTCCAAGGTACTAATTGTGTCATAATATTCCATTGTATGAATGTACCTCTTCCTTATTTTTATTTTCCACTCCTATTTTTAAGGTTAGATTGACTCTCAGTTTGGGTTCCTCAGGCATGGTGTTTGTGGCCAGAATTTAGAGAGATGATCCCAGAAAGCAGAAAAGAGGGTGTGTTAATGAAAAGAAGATGGTAAAAAATGATATATTAGTAAAATGTTGTTAATCACTGTTCACAGATGGAGCACGATCCCACGGGTTCCTTCTCAGGAACTGTGTGGAATAAGTTCTTAGATGGTCTTTCTAGAAAATAGGGTGGTTGGGGACATTCATCCCCTATGCTCTCCCTTTGGTAGAGTGTGGTCCCCTGGTGATATTAACCATTATGCCATTATTTGTTATGTCTGGCACAGTCAGAATGGCCTATTATGGCATCAGAAAATGTCCTGCAGAGCTGTCAAGGTGGATGTATAATGGGAGGCTAAGATCATGCATGGAACTGCCCACCACAGGCATTTAGCAAGGAGATGGGGTAGGTGATGTGGAGTAAACATGTCTCCTTCTTGATATCTTGTCCTATTGCTCTACACAATATAACATCAAATACCCTTGGACTTAATCTCCTATGTACATATTATGCTCATAAAGTAGAAGTGCTAGATCAAACAGGCGTGTATCTGTATTTGAATGGTTTTAATCCCGGTCATCACATTACATCCCTGGAAAAGCCTCAGTTTACTTCTCACTGGCTGTGTGTAAGGGTACTTGTTTCTCTGCTCCTTTGGCAATAGTGAACATTTTCATTAATAAGCAAACATAAACTGCTAATGGCCAAAATACTTTACTACTTTGTGTCTAACTAGATTACAAGCATCATAAATGAAGACACAACACGTTGGTCATCAGGTACTGCTTCACAAACAAGCATATCTAAAACAACCATGCAGATGTGTCCATGGCGATGGGATTTGAGGCCTCCAAAATAAAGTCCAGGGTTAGAATGAGTACCATTCTAGTAGCTCCTGAGCCAGGTTACCAAGTCAGCCCCTCCCAGGGGTACTTCTGAATTTGTCAAGTAGATTCTGTTTTGATGCTGACCGGTTTCTGGGTCCTGCCTAGCAACTCTTTCAGCCTTTGCCATGCCTGTCTGGTTCTGGGCCCATGCCTGAAACCACATCTGGCCCCTTTCCTCTGTGTGCCTAGTATGGCTTGTCATGTGTTGCTTGACAGCTCCTCTGTATTTGTACCTCAGCAGCCAGGGAAGATAAGTGAGAGTGTCACAGATTTGCAAAGAAATTCTTGGGGTCATGGAGTCATGAGGTAGGGGAATTTCTGTCCTTTTGTGATCCCAGAACTCAGGTGAGTGACCTTGGCTGTATACTTTATTACACCCGATGTGATTCAAAAGGCTGCCTCAAGACCCTAAATCTTCATGGAGACCGACAAGGAGGGGCTGTGGATGCAGATGGTGGAGTGTCTGTCTCATGTGCAAAGCTCTGGGTTTGATCCTCAGCACTACATAAACCATGTGTGGTGGTTCACAACTGTAATCTAGATAAAAAATCATTCTCAGCTACATCGTGATTTCAATATGAGCCTGGGCTACATGTCTTAAAAACAAAACAGAAGAAAATCTTTTCTAATATATATTCATATATATATATACATATATTCAGACACTATATTATATATATGAACATGCTGATGTTTCGTAAGGCAAGATTGCAAATTCCAGGTGGCAAGCTAAACGTCTGTCCCAGAAACTCTGGTTCTTTTCAGGCCTCATTTTTCACCTATTGGGCTGGCACTGGCTGTGTCAGGCCCTGAACTTGGCTGTTCCCTCCTGACAGCTGCTCTCCAGCAGGTGGTGGTGGCTAACCTCATCCCCAGCTGTCTGCACTGATACTTGATCATTTGAAGCTCCTAGTTTGCTTCAGTGTGCACATGTCGTCCAGCTCACCCCCTCTCCTACCCTGCAGTTGTTTGCCAGTCTATGGTCTACAGAAGCAGCTTCCCAGGGCTGACCACAATCATCCTGCTTCAACACCCACAGATGGCTACATTTCAAGGCTTCATTTGACTTGCCATTTGGCTTGTGAGAAAGGGCATAGAGACAATTTGTGGGCAGAGGACAGACAAGGAGCCAGATCCAGAAGCCTCTGAAGAGACTGGCCAGCATTATTTTCAGAGAGAATTGTCAATTTTGATATCAGAGAGGGATTCTATGGGAATTCTGAGCATGTGTTTTTCTAAATAATTTCTATTTAAGAAACAATTTTATAAGTTCAGACTCTGCCTATTTTTAAATCACTGAACCATCATACAGAACATGATGACAGATGGACAGATTGTGGACCATGATGTGGGCTACCAAGGAACAGGGAAATTATCCACAGAGGCCTGTATGTCCTGCAAATCTGGAACTTTTGTGAGGAAAGGCTATTTGAAAGAAAAAGATATAGAGAAAAGGGAATGGAAAATTGTCATCTCTGAAAGCAATAAAAATGCTTAAAGAAAATAAAAGTATACAAAAATCGACACTGACATTCATTAAACCAAATATACAAAAAGAAAATATTATGGAGGTTACAGAAGACACCAATTCCTAGCTCTCTGCATGCATAGAATCTTGATAAAGCATAACAAAAATAGTTCAGAAATAGCAATGAGACTCAAAAATAGGAACAGCAAATGTACAAATACAAAAAGGAAAAAATCTCCAAGCCAATAAAAACAGCATATAGAATATGAACAAGGAGAAATGCAAATAAGCAATAAAGATATGAGTAGCATTAGTACCTAAGGAATTCACATCCAGATCATAGCAAGAGCACTTAAAACCAGCATATTAACAAGCATTTTCAACTATTGACTATATGGACTGCTGGTAAGGATTTAGAAGAGGAAATGGAAATGTTATTGACTGTTCTGGGAAGCAGTGTTTCCCAAACTATTCAGTGTGCAGAATCAGGTCCTTTATTCTTTCTCTCAAGAATAATTCATTATATTCATTATATGATCAGTCATACCCCCTTTTCACTTTCAAATAGAACATATATTTTGCCAATAGAGTATATTAAAAATTATAATGATTTTTTCACATTCATCTTCATATGTTACCTGAGTGGCCTCCTAAAGTATGTTCATTTTTATGATGAAAAGCTTTTATCTCAATCACATTGTCCAAATGAATTATTTCCATAATCCTTATTTGTTTTAGCACTGGTCTTACTGTGATTCTTTTAAAGTAATCATTTTTAGTCCAATGATTTTGCAAAACATAAAAATCACACATTTAGATATAATAGAAATATCAAGTTATGATAATCACTCTCAAGTTCAGTATTTTTAATCATAAACCACTAAGTAATGGCTCATAAACTAGACTTTGAATTTATGGTTGAAGAATTACTTAAAGTATCTCTGAAAATTAAGCTACTTAAAAAAACATGTTTCCCTTATAATTCAAGAACTTCCTTTTAGGAATCTGTTCAAGGGATGTGTTGCTTTGAGACGCAAGGAAACAAACTAGAAAAATATTCAAATAGGAGAAATGAGAGCAATATAGAACTGTTGAAAATAATAAATGGTATTTTAATGTATTAACTTGGAAAGAAGTAACAAAAATGTGTTCATATGATGCCAGTCTATAATGTATATGTTTGAAAAACACAACACACAAATCTAGAGACAGATGTATTTATATGAATGTTTGCACAGAGACACAGCCCTGACTTGTTAGTGGTGTTCATCTCTTGTGTATAGTATTAAGAAGAAACAAGAAGCTTGCATAATTTTGTAAGTATTTCTGTCTAGAATATTTCCCAGTTTGACATATGGACACAGCTACAAGAGTTCTCATTTATTTCTAAGTATATGGTCAGTGATAGAAATATCATGTGATGGAAGAAATATCATGTGATGGAAACCCAGGTGTCTGCTCAAGGCTTCTGGGAGAAAGAAAGAAGTATCCAGAAAGAAGTAGCCTGGTCTTTTAGGGCCTCCCAGAATCCGAAATAAAACACATTCTTGCTGACCCTGATTAAGTTTCCAGCTCTGGCTGGGAGCCTACAGAGACCAGACACAGAGGATCAGACAAATCCACACTGGATGGGCTGTCTTTACAAAGAGCTCACCAGCTGCCCGGGGAAGCCAGACAAAACACAAGTCTTTTAATCAACGCCATACACCATATACCACAGAACCAGAACAGGAGACCAGATTCCATTCAGAGAAACAAGGTTCCTCACTGCCATTATATTAGTACAACTTCAAAACTGACTCAGGGGCACTGGTATTGGAAGTGTGATATGGAAAAGCATTATTTGGACATAATATAATTACTTATTCAGAAACCTCAAGATAATTAAAACTTGGTTAAAGAAAAATATAAAGATCAGCAACTTAGCCATACTTTCCTCTTCATAATTAGTTCAATTATAGGAAATCATAGGAGAACAATTTTCCTTTTGAAAATATCTGCACATAGTCTTACTTTAAAAAATAATATGTGCAATAGAAATAACAAACTATTATAGAGGAGAGACTTAAAGGAAAACATGAATAAATTAATATATACCCAACAGGAGGAGAAGACTGAATATTATAGAGATTTTTTTTCCAAATAAGTATACAGATTTAATACAACTGTAAGTGTAACTGAGCTACTCTGCTAGCTCTTAAAGTATAATATGAAATTTAAAAATTATTGGACTGCACCCTGGTAATACTTCTCTTGGAAAAAGACACCATATTTCATTGCATTGTAGTTTTTGTGGAATATGTATACACAAACACATAAAAAGACACATTCAAAAAGTATAGAATATCTTGATATCAACATGAAATGACTATATTCATCGATAGAAAGTAAATGATGGAAGAAAAGAGTTGATTATATATATATATATATATATATATATATATATATATATATAACATAATGCATGTTAAGTAAAGTCTTGCAAGCCAGTCGTCAAGGCATTATTTATCAGAATTGAAAATAACTATCTGTGGAAAAATATTATATTTATATTTCAAGTCCTTCAGGAATAAAATGCAAGTGTTTTTGAAAATAATTCATAAAAACAAAAACCAGTGGGGTAAATAAATGTTGGTAAACATAGAAAATGTCTTAGAATAAGCTTTTCATTTGTCATAGAAACATAAACACTAAATTAGCTAAGTGAATTTACACAAGGTATACAAAAACAAAAACAAAAACAAAAAAAAAGAGTGACGGGTATAGCAGAGGACCTGAATACATTCAGACATAGCAAATTCACGGAAGAAAAGACATGATTGGGAAGATGATACTTTTCCAATTGGTTTATAATTGCAACGGGATTTGAATAAAAATTCAAATAGGGATCTTCCATAGAACGTGATGAGCTGACTGTAAGGTTTATATAGGAAAGCAAGACACAATAACATCTAAGATACCTGCAACTTGCCCTATCTAATCCACAAGACTCTCTAAAAAGGTATCATAATGTGGCTATTCTCTGTGCAGAACAGGTCAGAGCATATCAAGCAAATGACTGTAGGATGGTTAGCTTTCTCCAGAGAAATGCATTTGTACTTCACTAAGATGAACTTTGAACAGACTGAAGAACCAAATGGCAACAAAAATGAGAACTTCTGAAAGAAAATAAACAACAGTATGTTCAGAATTTAAATCATTCCAGAACTGGAGAGGTTGGTCAGTGGTTAAGAGCTCTTTCTGCTCTTGCAGAGGATCCAGGTTCGATTCCCTGCATCCACATGGTGACTAACAACCATCTGTAAATCCAGATTCAGGGGATCTGATGCCCTCTTCTGACCGCAGACACTGCATGACACCTGTGCACTTAGGGTACATGCAGGCAAAACACTCATACACATAAAACAAAATTAATAAATAAAATTTAAAAAGAATTTAAATCATTCATAGACAAGTACATAAAAAGAGTGCTCTTAGATAAGGAAAAGACAAACAAATATAGAGAACAGAAACAAAAAAATAGACACAACAGAAAGCACTTTCAAAAATGTTGCAAAGAGAAGCCATAGAGACAGTAAGAAGACATTTGTAATACATGTAGTCAACTAATGCTAGTATTTAAAAATATACAAAAATGTTTACAATTCAGTAATCCAAAGAAAAATATCCTGTAGGCAAAATATATGAAGAAACGAGTTCACAGATGAGGAAAACTTAATGCAGATAGATGGAACATTTCTGGATTTCTCTGAGTTTTAGGAAATGCAAACCAAACAATTCTATGCCATTTCATAGCTAACAGACTGGTAAAATCAAGAGATAGGAACCTTTTCATCTCCTCCTCAGCTTCACAATGAGTCTGAGACCAGCCTGGGCTCCGTGAGACTTTCTTTTGTTACTGATACAGGTATAAATTGATAAATCATTCTGGAATAGAATTTTTCCCTCTAAATTTGGTGATCTGTAACCTAGAAAATTTCTCTGACATATGTGCAAAGAATCATACATCAGTTTGCTCTCTGCAGCAGTTTGTAATGGAACTAGGTAATGCTGTATTCAGCAAAGATCAAAAGACAGATCTGGTGCAACATCAGTAAAACTCACCAAAACAACCAAGGAAAATGTGAGCTGACGAATGAATGCTCACATGATGCCATTTTATTTCATTTTTGTTTTATTATTATAAAAGAGGCTTTGGGTCTGGAGAGATGTCTCAGAGGTTATGTACACTCATTCTTCCGTTCTTCCAGAGGACCCAGGTTCAATTCCCAGCACCCATATGGTGGCTAAAAACCATCTGTAACTCTAGTTTCAAAGGACCCAACACCCATTTCTGGCCTCTACAGGTCTTGCCCAACACTGGCACACCTACATACATGCACGTAATACACATAAAATACACATACACATAAAATGAAAATAAATAAAATATTTAAATAAAAAGGTTTTGTTCAATTGGCTTACAATTTTTTAGGCTGGATAATCAAACTCTGGCCATCTGTACCCTGAAGAGCCTGAAAACACAGTAGCTGTTCAGTCCAAGAAGCTGTAAGACTCAGAACAAAAGAGACCAATGACAGACACGGTCATGGTCTGAGACTGAAGTCCTGGAAGCTGCCTGGTGTGCTGCTAATTGAATCAGTTTTGAAAGGCAGAAGAAGCTGGGGTCTGGCCTTCACAGGTGATGAAACTCAGGGACAGGGAAAGTTTCACATGCTAGCAGACTTTCTTCTTCCACCTTTGCTACAAATTAGGCCCCCAGCCTATTGAATGGTGCTGTCCACATTCAAGATGCATTCTACAGGGTGCCCTGGTTGGCTTGGTAATTGCCAAGTAACCCAGAGGAGCTTTTACAGCATGTTTCCTGTCTTAGTCTCCTGAATATGGAAGATCACAGGTGTGAGCTGCTAGGCCCCGTTCATGAGGCCACTTAAAAAGAACTATAGTGTTATGATAGATAGAATGAGATTGTCACCAGATAGGCATCATCTCTACAGTTAAAGAAAGGATACACGTCAGAAAGAGTATAAGAATACTCATATATGAGTGTTAAGCATGCAGACACCTGAATTAAAATTCTCCCTATTAATGTAGTTTAAAGTGCAATAAAAGCATGGAAATTGTTGCTTATGATTTATAACCTTCCTTCAGCTGGGGAAGGCTCATAGCAGTCATCTTATTTCTTTTAGAACATTCATTGTCATCTTTGTTTCACAGCCATTACTATTTCTTCTTAAACTTCTTAGTCTATGATAGAGACAACTGATATATTCTCAATGCTACATACAGTAAAAAGATTTAAAAGATATTTGGAAAGCTTTGTTATTTACCACAATATAAGTTCTAAACTAAAAGTCATTTGCTATAAAAAATACAGCTTCAAATGTGTTCCTTCCACTTGCTGTCCCCTACCCCGAAACAAATTGTTGTCTCTAAGGCTATCCTATTTAGAAAGTCTGGGGCTAGCAAAGTTCTAGACACCAAGGGGAAGCTCTGGAGACCATGAATTCACTAAGTGTACGGAATTCCATACATGTTGTGAACATGAAACATCATGGCCATGGTTAATGTGAAGCTTCCATCTGGCATTTTTGGTGTTATGTAAAAATGTTATGTCAGCAACAGACGGCAGAGCTAAGTGTTAGGAGATTTTACTTATGCCCAATTATCAGGTTTGTGAATCTGAACATTCAACAGTTCACAGATCGGTGAAAATTCATGAGGTGCTGGGTTTTCTTCTGTTGAGCTGTTTTGCAAAGTCGTACTTCTTGTCCGTTTTCACTTTCCTTTTAACCAACCAACCTGCTTTTGTTCTGGTATGGTCATCTGAACTTCCAAGCTGATTTCCCTAATAATGCAGCGAATCCTTTGCACATGTTTTCAGTAAATCAAGCAAGGCTTTACAATACTTGTGTTTCTTCTCTAGCTTTTTCTTGCCTAATGTAACCAAAGAAGCTTCTAGACTTGATGCCTTCCAGCTGAGTAGAGTTTGCAGTCTGAGAATCTTGCCTCAACAAACTTACTCTTGCCTGTTTCTCTTCCTTATTCACCACGTATGAGGATAGCAAAAATGAACACTTCTTACTTCTGTGGGACTTCAGTACACTTATACCAGATCAGGAATTTTTCAAAGGGAGATGATCCCATTACTGGAAACAAAAACCAAAATTTTGGTGCTGAAGTCTCTCTTTTTAAGCCTGGCCCAGACTGGCTTCAAAGTCTACAATGGAAGGCTTAGAAGATTTTGTTGTCTGTTTTGGTTTGGGTTAGCCTGGCTTGCTTGCACTGCCGCAGATAGAACCCAGGACCTTGAATGCAAATTAGCCTTGAGCTATGTCCCCACCCTTTCTAACTTGAATTTGAAAGCTGATTCTACCACTTTAGAGTCACATGCTTTGGGCAATATATTGCTTCTCTTTTTGTTAAGTGGAGTCGATAAAATGCCTGCTTTGGAGGAGGTAAGCTGTATAGTGACTCCAGAAGTGCATCAAGCAGAACTTATTTTTAGCAACTTGTAGGACACAAAGGCTTCCTTAGGCCTGCTGCTGTCCCTACAGATGATCCATTGGGTTGGCATAAAGCCATTATTCCTCTAAGCTACCATCAGCTAAGAAAGACGCTCAGCTTAGAAATGAATTCAGGTCCATTTCTGGGGATAACACTCTCCTATGGGAGACTAGAGCAAAGACTTCCCTGAATGATTTCAAGACAAAAGCATAGAAATGGCCATCTGGGAAAAATCCACAGTATAGTAGCTAGGAATAATGCTAGAATTTAAGAGTCTGTGGGCAGGCTGGATTGCAGATTTGATGAAGTTCTCCTAGAGTTAGTAGGGGAAAGTTCACTGCACCGAGCCTGTATGGAGTTGGATGAGTTAAGGTCAGCCATTTCAGTGGCATAGCACAAACTCCAACTTGACATGGAGATACCGCCGGAGGGTAATGATCTAAGCAGGCTTCCTTGACCCTGGCTATTGACATTTGAGGCCAGAACTCCAAGTGGTAGAGAATATCCTGTGTATTAAAGGTTTGTAGATGGATTCCTGACCTGTACTTGCTAGATGTCAGTATCATTCCACTTGTCCTCCCAGTCCCCAATGACAACCAAAAATGCCTCCAGAAATTATGAAATGTCCCGGGGGTGGGGCTATCACATCTGGTTGGGAATTACTTATTTGGAAGAAAATGGCCATGAATGATTTCTCCATTGCATTATAGCATTTTGAAAGTGGAGATACTGTTTTTCCAGGTGTTTCTTCTAAAGCTTTTCTGTTTGGATTTCTGTGTCAGAATAAGGAAACGAGAAGAATGCCCTTAATCGTCTTCTATTCTCTCATATCCTTCCTTTTTATTCACATCTGCTAGGAGTGCTTTTTTTTTTTTAATGTTTTCCTCTTCCTATTGAGAAATAAGCAGTACCCTATTAAATTGATTTAGACTTGTAGTTTATTTTCCTATAGTACTAATTCAATGGATCTATGTATTTCCACAACTACAAACAAAAATATTATGGTAGAAGTGGATTATACTGGCTAGACTTCATTTTACGAAGCACCACAGAAATTTTGGAAACATCATGACATTGTGAAGGTACATTCAATGCTCTTCTAAGAAAAGCACTATTGGGTTGAGGCCCCAGGCCTTTTGTTTCCTTGAGGACCTTCTGTGGCTTGGGGGGAGAAACAGACTTCCTGAGGTGAGTATTCTCGACGTAAGCCTGTTGGGGAGCTATAAACTTAATAAATCATTTCTGACATGAAAAACGCAATTGGCAAAAACCACTGCACTGAAGCATTGTTTTCTAAACCACATCCACATATTAGCATCTGCCTGAAATAGGCCTGAGGGAGACGGAAATGACTAAAAGTACCAAATGGTGACACAGGAAAAGATGGAGGTCCTTATGGGACTCTTGGTGTTGGGGAAAGGGGATGCTTTAAAGCTTGGACCCTATGTGTGCTGTGCATAGTCCTACTTTGCAGAGCTGCTTCCAGCTACTAATTCTCTGTGTGAGTAAACAATGAAAAGGACTCCTATTTGTTTTATGTCCCAGGAATTGCTGAAACAAGAAATCAGTACCGACTCGCATCCAGGGTGAGAGCCAGGAGGCAGAATTAGTCAGCTGGTGAAGGCACAACTGCTAAGAGATTTAGACAGCGAGGAAGAGATGGTAATAGGATGTAGATCTTCTTCCAAGGAGTCATGAAAGGCAAGAACTGGACATCTACTTTATTGACATAGATTGTGGCATTATGGCAGAGCTTCCATAGTTTTGACCAGATGTGTTTGAGGGGCTTGTAATTCAAAAGCAGAAAGGCAAAACGAAACCAAAGTTGAATTGCGATGTTCCGTCCTTTGAGCTAAGATGATTTGATGATGAAGGCCCAGGGCTTGGCCTTCATTTCAGCTTCTGCATACTGGCATCTTTTTCCTATGCACAATCCCCATGGCCCAGACCTGGGGGACTTGGATTTGTTTGGCTTCTTCACTATTGATATCCAGAGCATAGAACTGTACCTACCACCAATAGAACTTGTTATTCAGTGAATTACATGCTTAATTTTTCCATGTCATTTTACTTATTATTAAGTTATATACATATACATGTATATATATGAATATATTGCCTGCATGTATATAAGTACAGCTGTGTCATGCAATGCCAGCAGAAGTCAGAAGACAGAGTTGTATCCCCTGGAACTGAAGTTACAGACAGTTGTTAGCTGCCATGTGGGTGCTGGGAACGAATCCAGGTCCTCTGCAAGAGGAGTCAGTGCTCTTAACTGCTGAGCCATCTCTCCAGGCCCCCTTGTCATTTTTGTATTTTCCCTATTTAGTATACATATTTGATGACCTAATTATACCACTTGTTGCTATTTCCCCCACAGACTCCAAGTCCAAATATCACAGATATACTTGCACATCAGAGTTTGAGGCAGTAATTGCAATAGCTTGTGGACGCAGCCTCGATGTCCAACGAAAGAGGAATGGAAAAGGAAATGTGACGTGAATTAAGTCAGTCTCTGAATGACAAATATCACCTTCTCTAACGTGTGGGTCCTAGACTTTATAAATACATAAAATCATATATGTGTGTTGACAAGAAAATAGAAAACAAATTGTCTGAGGAACAAAGAGGACTGGTAGGGGTGGAGAAGGGAGTAAATTTACACTGTGTGAAAACGGCCGTATTGTACCCCACATACTCATAATGTTGATAATGGTAAAAGAACATAGGTGTCGATTTATTTGCAACAAGATTTTAAGAGGAAGAAGTCAGAAAATTATGTCATCTATGCATTCCACATATAATATAAAAAATATCTGTAATTACTGATAACAAAACAGAGAAATGAAAAGTATTCCCGTGTTTCAGAGGTGGCATGAAGAATGTCATTTTACTGGTTTTCAATTTCTTTTATCCCAGTGACAATATGCTTTGTAAACATTTCTAAAGCAAAAGGAAAAAATGAAAATATTAAAGAATGTTTCCTTAGCATATTTGATCCTAAGCAGTATCTATATTTTGGTTGGCTTGTTTTATAAATCCCAAGCTTCTTAAAACACCTGCCCAGTGCCACTCCCACAATCGAGGTCAGTAAATGGAGGCCCACTCCTTGTGTTTTTCTTTACAACCTTTTTCCAATAGAAGTTACACATGAACACCTGATACTGGAAGCTAATCACACATCAGTACCATAAGAAGGCTGAGGAGTGAGACTTTTAGCTTTCTTGCTATGACATATCAGAAGATTGATTGTTAATAAGCCAATCTGCAATCACCCAAACTCTCAAGATCAATCATTTACTTTACCAAATATTTATTGAGTGCCTGCTAGATTCATGCCAGAGGTAAGGGCATCTTGTCAAATACTTTGTAATAGTCATTTGTTTAGTTGTCATTGTCTTTCTCCTCATCTACTGTGTAATGTTGATCCGCTAAAGTCTTGCTGTGGGATTATATGTTATGGATAGATATTGATCTGACATTTCTTATGACTTAGTGTGCCTTCATTTCAACTTAACTGTACCTGGAATTAGCCAAAATGTGAGGAACTTCTTGATTAAATTATTTGAAGCCAGAAAACCTGCCCTAAATGTGGGTGGTACCTTCTGGTAGCTGTCCATATAAAGTGGCATGGCAGAAGGGAGCTTTTGCGTTTGCCTGTTTGACTTCACCCTCACTGGAAAGGTTATTTTGATGTGGTACTCAGTGGATGGTATTAAACCAAGTTCTTACGGTTCCAACATGGATTGAAGAATAGATCTCTAGGAATTCTCTAGGCCTTTAGGACCAGATTGGTAATACTGAGACATCTAGTCCCTTAACCTGAGCGATTACCAGATTCTTATCCTCTCTAGTGTGGTGCAGCCATTGTTGAACTACTCAGGCTCTGTCCTATAAGTTGATCTAATAAATACCTTTTCCTTATGTACACATGCATATATATTCATCATCAGTTCTGTTTAGAGAATCCTGATCAATACACTTAGAAAATGTCATAATGAAACCCATTATTATATGTAATTAATACATACTAATAAAAAGCATTTTTTATTGTTTATTGAGAATTTCCTATATGCCTATAATGTGTTTGGATCAAATCTACTATTCCATATCCTCCATTTCTTCCACTATTCCCCCTTCAATTTTCCCTTCCAACTTCATGTACTAGCTTTTTTAAAAAACCCACTGAGTACACTCTCCTAGTTTGCTTTCTGGTACTGTAATAAACCACAATTGCTCTGACTAAAAGCAACTTTGGGAGGAAAGGCTTGTAGGCTGCAGTTCATCATTGATAGAAGCCAAGGCAGAGACCCAAGGCAGGAGCTCAAAGCAGAAACTCACAGAGGAATGCTGCTTTTTGGCTTGTTCTCAGACTCAAGTTCAGCTACATTCTATATATATTCCAGGTATATACCTGCTTGGGATGGTAGCATCCACAGCTGCCTGGCCCTCCTGCATCAATTAGCAATTGAGAGAAAGTGCCTCAAAGACATGTCCACAGGCTAAGCCAATCTGATCTAGGAAATTCTTCAACTGAAGTTCGCTCTTCCCAGTTTTGTGTCAAGTTCGTAGCTGATGCTAATGAAAACATCTGCTTAGTGCAGCCTGTATGTGCACGGGTATAGGAACATCTACTGTACTAGGGATAGCTTTTCAGGGGCTCCATCACAGAAGAAAACGTATTCTCCTTCCCCTAGCAGCCATCAATTGACAGTGATTTCTAAACTAGAGGTGGACCTTCATGAGCCCCCTCCTTCAGACATACTGGGATTTTTGTCTGGCTTGACCTTGTGCAGGTCTTGTGCATGTAGTCACAGCTGCTGTGAGTTCATGTGTGCAACAGCCTGTCATGTCCAAGAAATAATGCTTCGTTGCAGATCCTCACTACCTCTGGTCCTTACAAACCTTCTGCCTTCTCTTTCATGATGATTTCTGAGCCTTGCGAGATGGGGTGTGATATAGATGTGTCATTTAGAGCTGAGTACTCCACAGTCTCTTATTCTCTGCACACTGATTATTTGTGATTATATCAATTGCCATCTATTGCATAAAAAGCTTCTATGATGAGGGATGTGAGATACATTAATCTACAGTTATAAATGTAAGAACTTAAGGGACAGTTTAATAATGTCTATTTAACAGAATAATAGTATTAGGTACCCGCCCCCCTCCGAGCCTATGCCCTAGGCATCACATAGATTTGGCCTGGTTGAGAGTACCAGGCATGAGTTCTGTCATATGGAATGGGTTTTAGAGCCAGTCAGAAAGTGGTTAGTTTCTAGAACATTAATTTCACTATTACACTAGTGGGTATACCTTGCCAGGCCAGTTGTTATTGTAGCTCACAGGGTTCAAAGCTAGGTAATGACCTATATTGCCCAGGACCAACTGCATAGGGATGGTGCTACCCACAGTGGGCTGGGACCTCCTACTTCAGTTAAAATCAAGACAATCTATTCCAAACATGTCCAGAAGTCAACCTGACAAAAACAGTTGATACTCTTTTTTTTAAAGATGATTCCAGACTGTTCTAAGTTGATAGTCAATGATAGGACCTGTGACTTATATAAAATGTGGTTATAGAGGCTAGTGATATGGTTCAGCAGTGAAGAGCACCTGGGTTTGGTCCCCAGTACCCATATGGTGGCTAACAATATATTCAGGAAGCTAGCTGAGCATGAGCCTGAACAAGCCAGAGAGTAAGTCAGCAATAAGCATTTCTGCATGGTTTCTGCCTTGAGTTCCTGCCTTAAATTCCTTCAGTGATGAACTGTGATCTAGAGGTGTAATATGAACTAAACCTTTTTCTAAGTTGCTTTTACTCAGAGTGTTTTGTCACTGCAGCAGAAAGGAAACTAGTACAGTACATCCTTATTGTTGGCTCCTAGATGCTAAAAATTTCCAGAGTCACTGATGTATTAGACAAGTACTATTTCTATGTCAACACCCAGAGATCATAGAATAACATATGATAGGGACATACCATGTCTTGCCTAACTGCAAAATGATTAAGGACATCAACTCTTACCTGGATATGTGCAAAGTTCAGAGGAAACTATCTTAGTTAGACATACTTCTGGAGTGTAACAGTATTCCTACAAAATTGCCCTGGTGAAAATGTTGGTTGGTTAACACAATTTAAGGATATTTGCAAATAAACATGGTTACTATGTTGGCATAAGGACACCGATATTGCTTAGCTGGGTAGCTTCAAAATCCCGTGAGATTCAACTTTGATAAGAAGTTTTTCTTGAACTTGAAGGAAAGCAAAATCTTGCCTTAAATAGTCCAGGAAAATTTGTGCTAATCTCTTAATTGGAATCTACAAAAGTGAGAGAACAACGATGTTGAAGGATAAAGATACAACCAGGACACCTGCCCCCTAAGTGTGTATATATATATATATATATATATATATATATACTCACAACAGCCGTGACTTCATGCACAAGACCTGCATAAGATCAAGTCAGACAAAATCCCAGTATCCCAGTATGGCTTGGGGAAGGGGGTCATAAAGGCTTACCTCTAGCTGAGAAATCAGTGGCAGTTGATACAACTATAAATTGTGCCTGGGTTCTGGCAAAAACTCCATGGCCAACACTGTAATCAGTGTTTGAATGGACATCTGAATAAAGTAGCAATCAAGAGATGATGGCTCAACTAACAATGGCATTGATTTTGAAATTTTGATTAGATGTGGCTTCTTGATCCAATGAGTACATGTGATAAACACAAGATGTATGAGGCTGCTTCTGGTATAACATGACTTGTTTTAAAGCAATTGTTTTATAAATACAAGTACATTTTATGACAAAAGTATAGTACTTACAGTAAATGCATAAACTAGTAATTTATACCATGACCAAGTTTTATGCACAATTCATCATTCAATGTTCTGCTTTGATGCAAGTAGCAGTGAAACAGAGTTTGTTAAAATCAGTATCAACACAAATGTGGTGCTTTCCTAGCTTTGACATCACTAAGTGATAGGAATTTTTCAGCTCTAGTGAATCTGATGGGACTATCATCAAATATGCAGTTAATCATTGACCGACATATTAAGTGGAACATGACTGTATATAAAAAGGTTGATAGACAAAGGATAGAAAGTATTAACCCTAAGAAAGTTAATGTAACTATATTAATATCAAACTGTTTTTAATGTAAGACACAGCTCAACATAGATACCTTTAATAATAAGTCTACAGAATCAGAATATGTATCGATCCTCAAATTATATGCACCTAAAGCATAGCGTCAAAATACAAATAAACTATCTCAGCCAGTAATGTTTTTCAGATCTTCTATATCTCTATTAATGAAGTTAATTTCAATAGAATGTATCTCTTTGATATATGAGTATGTTGGCATACAAAATAGTGATGAAAATCAATGATTACATGCAAAAGTATGCATGACTCTCAGAACCATAGTATTAAGCATAAGAATAGACAAGCTATACATAAAAGAAAACATGTATGATGTTATTTATATAAAGTTTAAATGCTAGCAGAACCAAATTTGTAAAGTTTGACAGTAGTAAGTACGAAAGAGGTAATTATTTGGAAGCATGAAAAGATCAGAGTTTCTGAGGTTTGCGTGGTACTGTTGTGGTTATATATGTGTGTTTCTTTGATTAATTTATTGCACTTTATCCTTATGATTTGTGCATTTTTTGTATGTCTACTCAAAATACTTGCCAAATGAAAAAGAAAAGAATTTGGGATTCTGGTGGTAGTCAGTTAAAGCATGATTTAGACTTTATATACAGTGGTTAAGGTGCCAGTGTCTCCTGATTGTATCCTATAAAAATCATAGTAAAAATGGCATTGGAATAATAAATGAACACCCACAAAATTCCACAGCCACTTGATCATCATAAATCCCATCAAATCTACCTAGAAATATTCAGAAGTTTAAAATCAGCAGAGTGTTTACAGATACATCCTTGTTTTCATCAGGTAACTGCCAAAAATTATAATCAATAAAAAGCTGATGGACAATATAAATTAGTTATCTGCACATCTTTCAGTCACTAGTAAAGTCAATGCATACCTAAAATTTAAAATAGAAAAGACCATTGGTTACTAGTATTCACTGGTGCACTGTTTCTTATCTGAACACTTAACTAAAACCCTGTTAACATACAGGTGAAAGTCACATGATCTCTGAAGTAAGTGAGGCCCACATTATATACTTTGATACAAGTAAAATACTCACTAATATCACTATGAAGTTTAACAAGATCTCTTGATTAAAACCTGAAAAAATATTGTGATAAATATGTCCATTCACATACCTTTTCAACTCAAACAATGTTAAATGAACTTGTTCATTTCAGTCATTTTATGACTCATTGACTCATCCCTGAAAATGGCAGTAATTGAAGGCCATTCTCCTGAAAGAGCAACTGTTCTTGAATACACACATTCAAAATTATTATGAACTATATGATGATATGGATTAGGAGAAAATCTCCCTAGATACCTTCAAATCATAAGACTGTACAGGGTGAAAAAATAGAGTATTTATAAATATAATGCATGTGATAAAATGGTTTCTAGAATTAGGATGAAATATTATTTATTTTCTGAATATCTGTTAAAAATACAAGACATTGTTGATGAGGTTGGAACTCAGTTGTTAGAGCACTTGACATGCATGCATGACACTCTGGATTTGATCCCACACATAATATGAATTAGGCACAGTGGCAAAGACTTGTAATCTCAGAACTCAAGAGGTAGAGTCAGGACCAGAAGTTCACAGTTATCTTTGGCAACATAAGCAAGTATGAAGCCAGACAGGGACATAATATGCTGTATCATAAAACTAAATTAAACTAAACCAAAATAAAAGAAACAAAAATGGAAAGATAAAAATGACTAGGCCAATAAATCTCATTTACTCAAATTTGTGAAGATCAGGTCTGTGATGCAGTTTATATGCCTCTTGTCACTTACCTGAATATCTGAAATGTACCTGATGATGACTGCAGTTCATCAGCATCTCTTCAAGGTACCTGACAAACATGATGGCATATGTGTAAAAGGACACATTGTATGGGACACCTGCATCTAATTTTGGAATCATCTTCCATTGTGGGACACATCAACTCTAGTTGGACCCTTTCAGGGCTCCAACGACATTTCCATAGGGGACACCTGTAACACTTCCATAGTTTCTTAGGAGGCTAGGATCACATAATTATGACCAGGATATGTGCAATCCACAATACTTACAGGGTTAAATGAGCAAATTCTGTACGTTATAAAGGGAGTTTGGTGGTTTGAATGAGAATTGACCCCGATAGGGGTCAGTTTTTTTAGTTTGTGATGCTGTTTGGGGAAAGTCATGGAATCTTCCTGGAGGTGTGGCCTTGCTGGAGGAAGCACAGCACTGGAGTTGGGCTTTGAGAGTTCATCACCTTCCCCAGCTTTCAGTGGATTTGTCTGCTTCCTGTGCCTGTTCTCACCTTTCTTCTCTGGCTGACTCCTAGCAAGCCCCTCCAGACATCATGATCGACTCATCTTTTGGGAACGATAAACTCAGATAAAATCTTCCTTCAATAAATAGCCTTGGTCTTGGTATCATAGCAACAGAAAAACAACTGATTCAAGGAGGAAACTTAATGTTATAGGTTGTGATGAGGATTCTGTAACTTCTGACCCAAAATCCTGCAGAAAACTCATGATAGACCAATCCCACCATCACTTCGCTATCTAGAGATATCTATTTGAGGATGAGACGACCTGTACTTTCCTCTGGTACACTTTAATATTTATCTGCTCAGAAGACTGTGTGTTAGAGAATAATGTGTCAATCAATGGGGTTCTTTGAAGGAATATAAAAAAGACCTTACAAAATATATTGAAAGAGGGAAACATCCAGTTTCAAATGGTCTTTGTGATTTCCGTAAATATTGGCACAAAAATGATACTTGGATCCTTGAAGAAAACCAAGGTCAACATCAATGTCAGAAAACAATCCTTTTTTTTAACTGGATACCTGAATACCTCCAGTATCTCAACACTCATGGGATTCAACATAAAATTTTTTCTAAAATCTGAAATGTGAAAACATGGCTTTTAGGAGTATTGAGAACAGAATCATTTTTACAAAAACCCTTGCCAGGAAGTCCTGGAAAAAAAGTGTGAAGGACTCCATCTCCAGTTACCTACATATAGGAAGTTGAATGGAGTATTCTGTGAGTGAAGCTGATGGCAGTGATGTCACTCTATCAGCTTCGCCCAACATTAGCTGCACACCGTCGACTGGATTGCTGTATTTCAATATGACCCTGCAAGACACATGGTGGGAAGAGTGTCTGGTAAACACCCGTTTCTGTGCACATGTCTTTCCACCTGTTTATCTTCAGAGTCCCTTGGTCATGTGGATCATTGCAGGACTTGTCAGTAATCTATGCACACTTGCAGAACTACAAAGCAGTAGTAGGGGAGTTCTCACTCTTTTTGAGACAGGGTCTCCCTGTAGCTCCAACTAGCCTGGAATTTGCTGTGTAGACCAGGCTGGCCTCACTCTTATGGAGATCTACTTGTCACTGCTTCCCTCCTGAGTGCTGGGATTAAAGCTGTGTGTGAAACCATGCCAAGCTAAGAGATCTCTCACTTTTGTAAAAGGAAAGTTCCAAAGACAAAAGGGTGAATATTGTAGTAGTGGACATGAAGATAAATTACTTGGATATAACATAACTCTCTATCATGAAAAGATTTCCAGACATTCTCTTTGTAAAAAAGAATGTGGCGGGATCACATGCTTACTGGTAATGGTATAGATGAGTTGGTTTCATAAAAATAATGATGGCATATATGCCCCAAAGTAAATATGAGAATCTCAAAAACATCATCAATCACGTATGTACCTGAAAGCAAGAGCGCTTCTATTGACTGAAAGTGGCTTTAGCTTGTCTACGTATACCCACAGAGGACTTAAATAGTAGATCTGAAGAAATTACAGGACACCATCCTTGTCTTCCTGAGAACTGAAGAGCAGGCATTCTGAATATGGAATCATTTGCTCCATCACATAGGTGATTGCTACCAACCTTTTACTCGTGACCATTGTTGAGTGGAGTTTCCTCTGACCAGAATTTAGGAAAATGTCTTTAAGGACATGACTTGTTCTGGCAGGGTTCATGCCAATAAACTTGTATGATTAATTTGTTGTGGGAAACAGATTTACCTCAGTACTTTAAAAAATTGAAGGTTAGCACTGCTGTCCAAAAAAACTCCACATTTTTTCTTGATTGAAAAATGCTAAATATTGTACACTTAACACTAGGCCAAAATGACACTTAACAAAGGCAACTAATCCTTCAACATTGAAGCAATGAGGATAAGTTTTACCTGTCATAGAAAGTGAAAGCTCATGGTCACTAGAATTGCTAAGGACTCTATCATTTTCTACCTATGCAGTAGCAACAAAACTATACTGACAAGTAAAATAAGGGATGCCATCATCTCTTATCTGTGTATCCAAAGATCAGATGCTCTTCACTGTGATTCAGGCCCACCACGACAGTAACCTGGGTACCAGCAATGTTCCATGTGACATCACTGTCTCACTGTGATGCTGTGATCTGTCTCAGAAGGATATCCTTAAATTCTATGGGTTACACACAATCTTAATGTCACTGTCATCTCATGTCTCTTGGAGACTGGCAAAATTCCAAGGGTGTGAGTCTTTTTCGAAAGAGATCTCTGATCTTGAGAGAACACCTGAACAATAAACACAGACCTTATCATTGCATCATACATGATGAAAATTACCTGGATCCCTCTGTACAGTTCTGCCATTATATGTGTAAAAAGCATATCCTTTGGGCAAGGGTACAGGAACATGAGACTACGGTTGTTAAAAGCATATTTGTACTTTAGGCATATAATCAGGAGCAAGAAGGGAAAACATAAGCATACTGGGAACATACCTCATATGCACGTCTTGAAAACAAAGTCTTTATGAATAAAATAAATGTCTTGCAAAATCTGGACTTTACTCTGTCATGAGCAAGACACCATAAACAATGTATTCATAATCACTGTGCTCTGCTGAGGGAATGTGAGGAAGAGGGTCATGCAAGAATGTGTCAAGATATACTGCACTTTACAGTACTAAGACCATTTCCCTTGTTTGTGACTATTCAATTCTGCAGGTACTTGGATATCCAGATTGAACAGCATTTCAGGAGTGTTCATCCTTTCTTGACCTGCAATATAACTGTATTTAATACTGGGTTAACAGGTCAAGAACAATTCCGATGAACCCTGACATAAACAATCTATTAACAAGGTTTACATAAGTTTTCTGGGCCTATAAATCATGTGAAATCACATTCATCAGATTTGAGAAAGATTCCATGCTATATAATTTGAGAAAACTGAAACAAATACATGTTGAAAAGCGGATTAAATATACTGTCATAATTTTTCTATGTTTCATTAATATCAAGTATTCTGTGCACTGATTCAGGACAATCTCAGTTCTTACCTAGGTATGAGCAACTGTACTTAGGAGGATTTCTTTGAGGTACCATGAGATATTGACCTATCTCTGAAAAACAGATAAATGAAAATCCATTTGGTACATGTCGCGTTCTTCCTATTTGTATTAAAATTCCAGAGGTTAGTTTTATTGTTTTGAGATCCTTCTACCGTACCCAGGTACTTGTAGAAGGCTATGGGCTCAGTCTTATAAGGGAAGTCTTATGCTATCTTTAAAAATTCCACTGTCAACATTAAGATAATGAACAGAATGAAAATTATATGGAACTCTGCTTAAGCCTCTCCCATAACAAACATTATATTTGTATAATCTATCAGAAGGCACACAAGACAATTTTATATTTATGTGTAATATTTTAGAAATAGGATTGCATAAAAAGTATGTGTGATGGTCAATACTGTCAACCTGAATGGATCTTGAATCATTTAGGACACAAATCCTTGAGCATATGTCTGTGATGGAATTTCTGGATTAGGACAATTGAGGTCCGAAGATCCACTCTAAATGTGGACGACACAGTTCCATGGCCTGGGGCTCTGGACTGAACAACAAAGAGAAGGCAAGCTGAGTAGCTTCCTTGCTCTCTGCTTCCTGACTGCAGATGCAATGTGACCACCAACTGCTGCATGCCTTCTTTACCCTGATGGACTGCACCCTCAGACTGGGAGCCAAAATCAACCATTCTTATGTTGCTTTTGTCAGGTATTTTGTCACAATAATGGGAAAAACAATATAGCACTCATGCCCAACATGCTGTGGAATCACGAGCTCCCTTACGGATTTATTAAGCACAGTGAAAATACAAAGGTCTCTAATGACTGAATATGCCCTACCTCATACCTGTACACTAGACCAAATGGAAACAAGACACCAGGTAGAAACCCATGGTATGGTGGTTTGAACGAGAATGCCCCCATAGGCTACAAGTAGTTGAGTACTTCGTCCCCAAATCACAGTGCTGTCATGGAATCTTTAGGAGGTGTGGCCATGCTGGAGAAAGCACATATGGTAGGCAGGATTTTTTAAGCCTTGCCATATTTCTAGTTTCTCTCTCTGCTTCTTGTGCCTGCTTGAAGATGTGAGTGCTCAGGTCTTTGATCTGGCTGTCTCTGCTGCTATGCCTCACTGCCTTAATTAACTTTTAATCTGCTGGAACCATAAGCCAAACAAACTCTTCCTTCTATAAGTTTCTTTGATCATGGTATTTTCTTATAGCAACAGAAAAGGAACTAATACACGGAGCATTACTAGGTCAGGCACATTCTTATCAACCTAGATGCCAAAGATTTGGTGGTTTGCACAGTGCTATGATGGTTTTTATCACTTAACTGGTCATAAACAATGTTTGATAAACATATTTCAGGTACACCCACATTCTCCTTACAAGAGCCTATAAGGGATCATAAACAGGATTTTGTGAAGCAGACTTAACCCAGCTACTTGGTAGGCTTTGGCAGACTGATTGCAAATTTAAAGCCTGCTTGGGTGATGTATAGAATATAAGGGCCTCCTAAGTAACTTACTGAGACATTTTCATAAAATATAAATTAAACAAGCAAACACAAAATAGTGAGGGCTGGAAATATAGGTCAGTGGTAGAGAACTTGCTTAACATGTGCATGGCCATAGGTTTAATCTCCACGCTTCCCCTCCCCAAGAAGAAAAACGAAAACATGCAGAAATGTGGATCAGAATATAAGTTGCTTAGCAGGACACCTGTATATATCTCAATAACTGCTTTTATTAAGGAACACATCAATTTCACCTTGATAGTTGGATGATTTCAAGATGCACATATTGTAAGAAGACTCCTTTTTTCATTAGGTATGTACAAAATATGTGGGACCTACATGTAGGCTCAAGGTCAAGAGCACTAACAAAATATTAGTAAATAATCTCTCATCATGCACAGGTCCAACATGAATTTTCTTTACCTCAAGAAATGTATAAATTTATTTAAAGTAGGAATGCAAAAGAAAACATCATTCTGTGCCCAAGTTCCTGCCACAAATAGACACTTAAGTGTTAGGGACTTCATCATTTACACATGATTGAAAAATATGTATATCCTGTCTTGTGACTAGGCCAAGGACAACATGTACCTCCATACTAGCAGTGTTCCACTTTATCTTTGGTTGGATCACTGTGATGTCTTAAAGGCCACTGAAAAACATCCTGGAAAAGCTATTTGGTATATTCTCATCCTGCATGGAAGATTGAAAATTCCCAAGTCATTGCATTGTTTCAGGATCCATCCACAGTACACAGATATTTGTGGAATTCCATATAAAAAGCCTTCTGACAGAGCTTTTATACTCTTGATAGGCTATATGCTAAAATTCTATTGCAAATATGTCAGTGATATATCCTATAAATGTACAATCATCCCTGCTTATGCCTCAACCCCTATGAACATTAAGCATATTTGCCAGTGAGGAAGGATATAATGGCCATATTAGAGAGATGTATGAGTCTCCAAGATGTTTATTAAAAACATACCTGAATATTTGAAAGTCCCTAAGGAATGATGAAGCATCATTCCACACCTATACACTAGTCAAGATCTTAACAAGAAGTCACAAGACACATAACCTGGGTTTAGGCACAGACTCCTGAATGACATGTGGAAGGTGAGATAGTCTTCACCATGGTTTGAGGACCTTGTCACATGCCTGCTTAGTAGAAGACTTGCGTGAAGAATATTTTGAGAGCAAACACATTTTCCTGAAGGGAATCTGCCAATCTTTCAGGGTCATTGTGCTCTCTTGATGGGCTAGTAAAAACCAAAGTGAAGAATAACATGTCAGGGTACAGTTTGCTCTACCAGGCATCCTGTCCATTCTCTTTTCTGTGGTTATTATGAAAGGACATCTCAACTCTCCTGGATACCAATATAGTTGCAATTCAGGACCAACCATTATTTCTTGATTTGAAATCTCAAAATAAACTATGCTTACTACTAGGATGGCAGGCCAGTGAGATTGTAGTCATAATTAATAATTAATCCCTCAACATTTATAGGTTCAATGTAAATATTCAGGTCATATACATCATATTAATTTTCTTAAGTAGTCTTGTTATGGACGACACAATTTCTGAGTTGTAAAATATGCGTGGAAAATAGGGCTGGGGGTTCCACCATCGTTTTCTGTGAAGATGAAGGTCTGATATCCTGTGCTTTAGCACATAGTTCAGTGTCATATTAGCACTTATGCTGATAAGAACAATGACACTCTTGAAAACAGCTTTGTGGCACTGTGAGATCTTGACCTGTCTCTGAGAAGCACATTCAGGAAAACTGAGTCGGGGGCCAATTTTGTTCTACCTATGCATATTAAAATTCCTGTAACTGAAGCTCAGGAGGTCTTCACTGTGGTATGATTACTTTATCACTTACCCAGTAGGGAGTAATAGTTGATCAGCAATCTTTCAGCAATCATGGTACCTAGAAGACATGGGCTCAGCTGATCAGATAGCTGAGGTGGGAGAACTGTAAATTCAAAGCCTGCCTGTGCTACAGAGGGACTTCATATATATCCTGGGACGTTAGTGAGATCCTGTCATAAATTACAAAAGGAAAAAGCAATAAAGGCTTGGGTATTTCTCAGTGGTGCACCTTGTGCCTAGAATGTACGAGGTCCTGGAGTAAATGGCCCCTAAACTTGCATCACTATGAAAAAGTAAAAAAATAATTATACCCCCTCAGTTAAAGTTTGCTTACCAGGATACCTGTCTTTTACCTTGACTATCAACCATAGTTAAAGACTACTTCAACTTTACTTTGATACTTAGATGAATCTGAGGTCAATATATTGTCCGTAGGGGCAAATCTTTCTTGACTAGGTGTCTCCCAAATAACCTAGGCTTACAAGTAGGCCCAAAGTTAAGATCAGTAGAAAGGAAGCCGAAATCCAACATTCACATGTTTGGGATACATTTTTCCAAAGTTACAAAATGTGTAAAATTTTCTTCATAAACGTCTCTACAAACACCATCATTTCTTACCTGTGTACCTGCTAGAAAATCACATATACAAAAAGCATTAAGGAGACTACCAACTCCTAACTGTATAAAAATTACATGCCCTCTTCTATTATGAAGTCAATAGCACTATTTACCCGTCTGTGAAAAACATGACCTAGAAAACTTGCCAGTACATGTATTATGCTACTTATACTGCTTCCAGTATCCCTTATCACTATGCCAAATTCAGATCCATTTATAATTCCTGGATCCTTGCTCCCCTTGACAAAGCCTTATAGAGAACTTATATTCTCTTGGGCAGGTATGAGTAAAAATTACAGTCAGCAAAAGTTGTTGACCATATTAGAATTACCTGGATTCCTTCCTCTAGCTCTACAGCTTTGACCATTAAGTATGCAATACATGTAAGTAACATTATGGAGATAGTGTTTAAGTGCTTTCATGCTAACCATATGGGAAACGTAATCAAAACTGCATTGATTGTATATCTGTAAACAAAAAGTCTCAAATGAGTCAATGTGGTGCCATCTCATATGTATATAGTAGTTAAATTGGTAAGAGTGTCTCTGTAAAAGTTATCTTGGTAAAATCATAATAAGTGCACCTTCTTCATTTACCTAGAGCAGGTGATGGGCAATAAGGTCCGAACACTGCTTTACTTGAGTGGTTAGTTTACAATTTCTATGAACAGTCTTTTCTGGATCACTGTAGTTTTTTGAAGAAAAACTGAAAACATCTGAAAAATATGTTTGAGGATATAGCTCGCTCTGCTAGGACCCCTCCAAACTCTTTCTTGCAAGAACTGTTAAGGGATACTTCAACTCTACTTCAATATTTACATTGATTGGAGGTTAACAATATTTTTAGGAACATCCGTCATTTTTTTCTTAATTTCAAGTTGCTTAACTTTACTTGTTTTCGGTCATTGCCAGTTTTGTACACGTATATAATCAATTTTAGTCATTTCTACCCTCTATCACCCTATCTTATTGCCCCCCTTCTCTCACTGAATTTCTTCCTTCCATTAAGTCTCGCCCCCATGTTCATGTCTTCTTTTTGTATTGAGTTTAATCAGAGCTGTTTGCATGAACATGAGTGGGAGACAGAGGACGAGGAGATATGTATCCAACCTTTCTTGACTAAGTATCTGAAAAAAAATATCCTTTGCTCACTTCTTGACTAATAGTTCCATAATTTCAAAGAACTAGTACTGAATGATAGGAGTCTTTCTATCAGGACATCTTCAAATGACCTTTGTCACTTATCTCAACTATAGGATGCATCAGCTCTTCCTGGACCCTAGCAGTAATGCAAGATCAACACAAGTGTCAGAAACCACATGTTGCTTACTGAGTGCCTGTAAACATTCTCTAGGTAGGACTGTAGTGGGGAGCAGAATCCTAAATGCCTGAAGACCTTCAATGTCTCAATATTGTTGGAATGTTACCTAAGATTTTCTAAGAATATGATGGGATCAGGCATGTTCTGTGTGTCTTGGCTGGAGACAAATTTTATAGAAATGATAGACACAATAAAATCATATGGGGGCATGGGCTGGCAAGATGGTAAAGAGCACTTACTGCTCTTGCAGAAGAACTGATTTTGCTTCCAAGCACCCACGCCGGGTGGTTCACAACTGCTTGTAACTCTAGCTCCAGAGAGATCTGATGCCTCTGGCCTACAAGAACATCTGCATTCAAGTGTACAAACCCACACACAGGCACAACACACACACACACAAACATAATTTAAATAATAAAATAATTCAGGCCATGGTGGCACACACCTTTAATCCCAGCAATAAGGAAGCAGAGGCAGGTGGATCTCTGTGAGATTGAGGTTAGCCTGGTCTGTGTAGTGCGTTCCAGGCCAGCTGGGGCAACAAGCAGACCCTGTCTTAAAAAATAATAAAAGTATTAGAATTCTACAAGCTCATGGAACCCTGCTCATAGGAACTTACAGCAATGGTGTCGTCATGCCCAAGACCCATGCAAACTCAAGCAGACAAAAACCTAGCATGGAACTGGGAAAATGGGCAGCAGACCCCAATCTCTACTGAAGAAATATTGGCAACTGATTACTGTTGGGTGAGGATGAACTAATCTTCCTAAAGTGAGGGACTTTGAGTGGGCTGACTAGACTTCAGTGGATGAACTTGCACTGAAGAACATCTGGAGATACTAATGACACAATATACCTCAACACAGATGAAAGAATGTATGGATTCCAGTTAGGGGGCTATGGGGATGCCAGTGGGCAAGGGGATCTAAAGATGATTAGGTTTGATTGAGGTGTTCTGTATGAAATTCACAATGATTTGATAAAAAATGAATATTAAGGGGCTGGAGAGATGAAAAATACAGATGCCAAAAATATAGCAGCAATGCCAAATTCCCCTATGACTTTATCAAACACATCTAGAAATATGAAGGTCTTTAAGGAGTGGCCCTACCTCATATACATATACCAATAAGGTAGTAGCAGGATGCCTGCTGAAAATAAAAACATGACAACAGCAGGTTAGTCACACCCTCTTATCTGAGTACTCAAGTTCAACTAGTCTGCCCTGTGGCATGACCACTTTATCATTTACCTTTTTATGAGCAATGCTTAATCAACATCTTTCAGAGATCACCATGCTCTCGATTAGGAGAATCTGTAAGAAACCACGAGCAAGGTCAGTTTATGTAAGCTGATCATCCTAATTACCCAGATGACTGATGCAGAAAGATCTGAAGGTAAAGGCCTACTTAAGCTACAGAGGGAGTCCAAGGCCATCCTGCGCTATTTAATGAGACTTTGACTCAAAAAAAAAAAAAAAAGAAAGAAAGAAAAGAAAAAGAAAGAAGACTGGGTAATACAGGTCAAGTCAATGGGAGAGTATTTTTGTGGCTTGTACAAGATCCTGGTTTCAATCCCACTACCACTAAACACCCAAGAAAAAGAGGAAAAAAAAACATGCACAGATGTGTTTCAGTTGGCAATTTTCTCACCAGGGTACCTGCACATCACTTTGACCACCTCTATTGTAAGGAACACTGCAACTCCATATAGCTACTTGGATGGATTCAAGGTAGACATATTTTCAGGGGGGACATTATTTCTTGATAAGGCACCAGCAACATACTCTAGGCTTGATACTAGGCCTGAGATCAACAGTGACAAAGAGCCAAAGTCCATCCTTCATCATTCACAGGTTTAGCAGAAAATTTTTCTTTTAAAAATGTATAATCTTGTCTTTAGTGATGCTAACGGCAACATCATTTCATACCTGGGTACTTGCCAGAAATGCATATTATTAATACTGTTGGGGATTTTATCAACCTTTATCTGTTTATAGGAAAACTAGATGTCCTTTCCTGCGAATAGGCCACCATTAGCATTTTATGTAGATACCAGCAATGTTCTACTTGATGTTTTTCTTGAGCTCACTGTCAAGTCTTGATCTGTTTCTACAAAATACATCCTGGAAACTCAGTTGGTACATTTTCAATGCTACCAGTAAAACTTCAAATCCCCAAGTTACTGCATCATTCCAAGATCCATTTATAACACCCAGATGTACCATGGCAAAGCACCGAAATTGAATTCTTAGTCTCTTGAGAGGATATATGCCAAAATTCTAGGGTGAGTGGTCTCAGTGATATGTCCTATGAAAATCACCAGGATTCCTGCTTATTATTCCTCTGCTTACAAATATTAAACACTTTTCTAGTCAACAAGTGTATGTAAAAATGTAAATACTTATTAAATCATATTAGAGAGTTATTAATTTTATCTGCATAGGCACAAATAATGTCAGGGATGTGTAAGAGTGCCTAAAGCAGCAATGAAATACACAGTAAAATATGAAGACCTCTACTGAGTGAATGCAGCCTCATCTCACACCTCTACATGAGTAATGATTTTAATCAGAAGGCTTCAAAGAAACATGGCAAGATAGAAAGAGACAAAACATTCTCAGTGACCTGGATGTGGTCGGTGGAGATCATCCACACTGTGGTTTGACCACCTTATCATGTACCTGCTTATTAGCAAGGTTCTATGAAGAATATTTTCAGGGCAATTATGTTATTTTGTAGGGAATCTGTTTAAAATATACCCAAAATGTGTTTGAGGATACATCCTGCTCTGTCAGGACACTTTCATATCCCCTTGCCCAGTATCATTTTTAGGGGGTGGGGGATTTCACTTCTGTTTGAATAATTTCTTGTATTTGAGGTTTGACAACACTGATTATCAGAAGAGTGAATACTTTCCTAGATAGGTATGGAAATAAATCCAGTGCTTACTAACACAGTGGCACTTCTTTATAAATGACAGTTAATCAGGATGCAACCAATCATTCAACATAGACATTTTTATTTTGAAATATTTTATTAGCATTACTTTCTTTAAGAAGTAACATGATTACATTGAAGGACTTTGTATAGGTTGGAGAATTTGGAAAGGGAGTGAATGGCCAACTTGCATTATAGGAACAGCGACAAATTCACGTTATTGTTGAAGCTTGGTAGTACACTCTTGTCAGTAAACAATATTCACAAATTTTAGTAGACATATAGAATTTCAAATTTATATTCTAAGATATAATTACACAGTTTTCATTTAAGAATTATATCAGTTTAACTGTCATAATACTGTCTCTTTCTTTTTTTGCTGTTTATTTAACTTCCCAGACTGTGATTTTTTATCTCTAGAAGCTCAATTAAGGCATAGGTGAAGGAATACTGGGGCTGTAGAAGACTAAGAAAAAAATAATTGAAAACCCCTTGGTGCCTGGTAGCAGGAGAGGTCCAACATCAAGGTCTGGATACCTCAGGACCATGTGTGGAGTGAGGACCACAGCTGGGCCTTAGGGGAGGTGGGAGGTCTGTTCCAGAGAATCAGTACTCCCACAACCAGAATCTGCAAATAAGAGAGCCTTGCCCTGTCATGCACAACCTGGAACCTTAGTGGAGGGGGCTGTGGTGACTGCAGTCACAGAGAGAAGACAGAAACTGCTGCCCACTGTCAGGAAGCCCTCCATACTTTGCTCTGCTCCGTCATAAGCCTACTGCCAGAGGAATGTGGAACTGTGCAGAGCTCATGGTAAGGGTCCAAAGCTTCAGGCTCATGTAAGGATGACAGCTCCAGATCACAAGAGGAGACCACAATTCTGGCTCATGGTGTGTGTGGGGTCGCTGCTCCAATTTTCAGGATGGGACTACAGCTCCAGCTTACAAGAGTAGACTATGGCTCCTTTATGTAAGAGGGGACCACAGCTCCAGTTCCCAGAGTGGGACCACAGCATTAGGTTTACAGGAGGGGGACCATGGCTGCAGGCTCATGGGAGGGGATCACAGCTCCACCTCACCTGAGGGAACCACAGCTCCAGCTCACAAGAGGGGGTCACAGTTCCAGGTTCCCAGGAAGGGACCACAACTCTAGCTCAAAGGAGGGGACCTCAGTTCCAGGACTATAAATTTTTGATAAAGTGTAAAAAGTATACTAGAGCAGATAAGGATTTCATCATTTCTTCCCTGAGCAGTGGCAACAAAAGTATGGTGAAAAAGGCTAACGGACATCATCACCAATCAACTGTACGTTTGAAAATCCAATGACCTGTGCTGTGATTTAGACCAATTGCAGTAGTAACTTGGATACCAGTAATGTTCCATGTGATGGCCTTCTCTGTCTCATTGTGATGCTTTGATTCTATCTCAAAAAGATACCACATGGAAATACTCTATGGTGCTTGTCATTCCTAAGGTCATTGTATCATATTATGATCCTTGGAGTCTTGCAGAAAGGAAAGGGCTTATTGTTGCAACACATGATCTTTCATTACCTTGACTATAGCCGTTAGTACCAGAACATTTCAACTCCACCTGGATACATGGGTGAATTCCTAGATCACATATCTTCAGGAGGATGCATCCTTTCTTGTCTGGGTTCCTGAAAAATATCCTGGACTTAATACTAGAGTCAAGGTCAATACTTTAATATTCATAGTTTGAGCTTAAATTTTATCTATCCTATAAAACATGAATTTTGACAAGCATTGCTATAGACACAATCAGTAGACACCTACATAAAAAAATGGTTACAGAAAGCATTAGAGACAATATCAACACCAACCTATGTAAAATTAGATACTCTTTGCTGTGATTAGGCCAGCTTCAGCAGTGACTGACATACTAGCAATATTGTGATTGAATACCATTTTTGTTTCACCATAAGGTCTTGACCTGACTCTGAAAAACATCATAGAAAATTTACCTTTGTATGTGCCTTATTCTACTTGACTTCTTTCATTTCTCCAATTATATAAATCTAATGTTTCAATATTTTCTGACATTCATGACCAAAGAATTATAGTATATCATTATTCTCTCATGGAAGGATAGAGCAAAAGTTGCTCAGTGAGTGACAGTATGAAAATGTCACAATTTTTTTTTACGATTTGACTACTCTAACTAATAAGTTAATTTTATCTATATCAACAGAACCTTATTACAACTAGCAATATTATCCATACAGTGTTTCAACTGCTTACATGCTATTCATGTGGGAAAATATGAGTGCTGAAAACTACCTCAATTTATTTGCAAATAGAGAATCTCAAATTAGTAAATATTGTATCAGTACGTACATGTACAGTAGTCACAATGTATACAATATCTATAGAAAGAAATTAGTCAAAGGGTGGTAGGAGCTTGGAGGATGGTGTTGGGGGAGGGGGAACAAAGGAGAACAAAGTGTGATGTATATGAAGTTGCCATGATGAAACCCATTGCTTTGTATGCTACCATAAAAATAAATTATAATAACGAATTTGTGAAAAAAAATGAGAGTGTTATACACCATCAGGTTAGGCACACCCTCCTCATCTACCGGAGCATGGATGGTCACATGTTGTGCACTGAGGTATGAACATTATAATACTTGACTGATTCTTTACAATATCTCAATAACTTTTATGGATACTTGTGTTCTCCACCATCTCTACCATCATCTCTTACGTGGATACCTACAAAATATCATGGTTACTCTTATGGTTAGATTTATAATTATTTCTTAGTTATATAACTTCAATATCACATTTAATACCTAAGTAGCAACATACTCATTTCTTACCTAGGTATTTACAGAATCTAACCAACATTACCATATGTAAGGAAACTATAATCCATTCCTTGGATTCCTTCAAAATAACCTGGTCACTATAAATGATGAAAACACTCTCCTCTCTTACTTGAATACTTGCCAAAGCATGTAGACACTAAATCTCCTGGAGAGGTATTCAAGATTCTTCATGCTCTGACTATTGGCCCTCAACAGCCCCTGTGTCTCTTCCTTCATTTTCGATAATGTGAACATTCTAATCAGTGGACTTCCCTAAAAATTCTTTTGTCTTGTGGTTCCAGAAACTGGAGTGATAAAACCAGACTTCATCATCTAACAAGGACTGAATATTGGTATATCTCTGAAACTTACTGTTCAGTGACTTTGAAATTGGTGATGATGGGAATACATAGACTATAGAAGTTAATAAATGCCATACAACAGGGCATTTATTTTAGGAGAGTCAATTACTAAGTACTAACCACAATATGATGATAAATTGATAAATCAAAGAGTAGAATTACTACTAAAGAGTGAAAAATTAATCTTTGGTTTTCTCATCAATTTACTATGCTTTTGTAGTTGAAAAATATGTCCAATGGTTCTATATATTCTTTAAAATATATTATTTTAGAAGTCGTTATACCTAATAAAAAAACTCCATGGTCACCTGCATTCATATGCACATACACACACAATTACAAATAAATGCTCTAAATGTATAAAGTCTCATATAGCTAATTAGTAGAATATTAATACTGACTAGGGACATAACATAATCTTTGTAACTTCGTGTCCAAAGTTTATACAGTTAAGAATACAAACCAAACACTAATTATTGTTATATAATTGTTGAAAACTAAATAATTGAATGTCTTACTATACCTATAACACCCCCAATCACTTATCTATGTGTTTGTTGTACATATATATTTCACCCATTTCCTGGAGTAAATTCTTTTGTTTATATAGTTTTTAATTTTATTTTTGAGAATTTTTATGCACAAATTTTGTCTATGCATTATTTATTTCTTCTGGACCGCTTTAGTTGTCAACTTGACACACCTGGGTAGAAGGAATCTCAACTGAGGAATTTTCTCTATTGAATTGGACTGTGGCTATGTCTTTAAGGGCATTTTCTTGATTGTTGAGTGATCTGAGAGGGCCCAACCCACTGTGGGTGGTGCCACCCCTGGACAGGTGGTCCTGCATTGTATAAGAAAGCAAGCTGAGCACGAGCCAGAGGAGCAAGCCAGTAAGCAACATCCTCTGTAGTCTGCGTTCCAGGTTCCTGCCCTGAGTTCCTGCCTTGACTTCCCTTGATGATGGACTGTGAGCTATAAACCAAATAAACCCTTTCCTCCACGAGTTGGTTTTGGTCAGTGTCTTTATTACAGCAATTGAAAGCAAACTCAGACAGAAATTGGTACCAGAGTGGGCTATTGCTGTCACAGACCTGTTCCCGTGGTTTTTGGGAGGTTTGTGGAACTTTTTTGGAGCTTTGGACTGGAAAAGCAATGAGTGTTGACAGCTTAGTGAGCTGTTCTGTACAAACTTGGAAAATAAAACTGAAAGAGGTGTAGACAATGGAGGACTGGCTTGTGAACTTTCAAGGGAAGTGAACAGTATTAGGGCTGTTTGTGTGATATTTTGAATTGAGAATCTGATTTCTGGTCATCTGGGGCTGAGGAAATCAACTTTGATTAACAAGAGACCAGTAACACTGAAGTAAAACCTTTGCTTTACTGGGACAATTGATGCTGGCTAGCTGGGGTGGAAAAATCAACTGTGTAACAACTCAACAGTATCACTGAGGTGAAATCTTCTGGGAAGTATCTCCTCAGAGTCAGCACACAGAAGCTTGGTTCCAGAGGGGGCCTGAGCCTCTATCTCAAGCTGGAAGCAGGAGTTGGTAATGTGTAAGTTTTGTTTGGAAGGCATGAAGGGGTCGCGGAGAGAAGCTGAGGCTTTGCTCTGTGAGAGGCCAGGAAAGGCCATCATTGGTGAAGGTGCAGATTTAGGTTGGTGTAGATCCACACCATAAACAGGGTCATGGAGAGACTCCTGGGGATTTGCATGCGGAGAGGCCAGGAGAGGCTATTGGTAAATGTGTAGACTCAATTGCTGATGAGACCACCCACACTGGAAATACCAGGACCATGAGAAGACCACCAAAGGAAGCTGCAGGTCTGGATGGAGCCAGCCTAAGCCTATGAGACACGTGTTTGCTCTGGACAGCAGAGACATGAAGCTTCCCAAGCCCCTTGATGATCGTGAGTAAATCCAAGATAGCCAATCTAGAGCCACTTTGCTGGATTTGGGTTTGGCTTAAGTGTTCCTGATTCTCCCCTTTTGAAATAAGAGTACTTTTTCTGAATTTTACAGGAGCCTAGAGTTAAGAGACTGAATGTTTAAAGTGTTTGAATGTTTTAAAGGCTGTGGGACTTTTAAAGCTGTAGTTTTATGTTGTAATATTAACATGAGATCTTGGGGATAAGAAATGGAAAGTTTGTGGTTTAAAGCAGTGTGTTTCTGTGTTAAGCTGATAATGGGTCAGTTGTGCTGGATAGTTTTAGCTGTCAACTAGACACACCTGGGTAGAGAGAATATCAACTGAAGACTTCACTTCATTGGATTGGCCTGTGGGGCATTTTCTTGACTGCCCAGTGGTTTGGAGAGGCCCAGATTACTGTTGGTGGTGCTACCCCTAGGCAGGTATTTCTACATTGTATATGATATCAGGCTGAGCACACCAAGCCAGTAAGTGATGTTCCTCCATGGTCTGTGCTCTAGGTTCCTGCCCTGGCTTCCCTTGATGATGGACTGTCAGATATAAACCAAATAAAACCTTTATTTCCCAAGTTGGTTTTGGTTAGTGGTATCACAGCAACTGAAAGTAGACTAGAATATTATTTATGTTTCCCATTGCATTTTGGGTTCCCTTAAAATTCTATCAGTAACCAAATTTAGAGTCCAAGAAATATTTAGTCATTAATTCCTTTAAAATCCAAGAGAGAAGAAACACTTTGTTTCTTTTAGATTGTCCACAGACTAGCAGAGGAAAAATGCAAATAACTCAGGCTATATTTTTTTATGTTCTAGGTGATTTCTGATGAATACTCTTTTATTTCATGTGAACCTATTTTTTATTAGGTTTAGATCAGGATTTAGATGACTTCAAAAATTTGTGTTTTACAGGTATCATAGCTTGTCTATCATGTCTGGATATAGTCACAACAAATTATTATAACTGATATATAGTATATAACATACATTCTATCAAATACTAACAGAAATTATATAAGTATGGAACTCCTAAGATTGATACTAAAATTGCTAGTTTGTTACATAGAAAAATCCAGGTCCCTGAAAAGCAATGAAAACAAGACTCATCTCTACAAAAAAATAGAAATGCAAATAGGCAACTACACTATATAATCTTAAAAATGAAATCCTACTGTAAGTACTGATTATTATTTTATGTATTTACAGACACAATCACTATGATCAGTTTTTCTGAATACAATGAAAAAATTAGTATCTATGTATACCTATTTATTTCTCATTTTAAAAATGCTTTGAATGATGAAAAGTCCAAGATTTATTGTTTGTTTTTTATGTTGGTGGTGGTAATTTTCTTGTATGGAATTTTGGTATTTGAACACATCACTGTGCTATTTCTGCACTACACTACTTTTCCTTGATGCTGTAGGAAAATAGCTAATAAGACAGAACTTAAAGGAGAGTTTATTTCCACTTATAATTTGAGGGGATAAAGTCCATTGTGAAGAGGAAGTCATGGCAGCAGGATCATAGCACAGCTGGTCCCATTGTATCCATGGTTAGAAAATAAAGAGCAATGAATGCTGGTGCTCAGTTAGCTTTCAGCTTTTTATGCAGTCTGGGACCCCATCTGATACATGGCGCCACCCACATTTAGGGTGGGTCTTTTCCACCTCAATCGAATATAGAAAATCCCTCACAACCAGGCCAAAGGCTATTCTCTTGTATGATTCTAGATCCTGTCAAGTTGAAAATATAATTGTCACAGGTACTTTTTGTTCTTTTGTTTTTTTTCCTTCTTATTTTAAAATTATTATATGTGTATGAGTGTATTGCCTGCATGTATGTAAGTGCACCTGTGTCGTGAAATGCCCACAGAGAACAGAAGAGGGTGTTGGATCTCCTGGAACCAGAGGTACAGACAGTTGTTAGCTGTCACGTAGGTGTTGGGAATCAAACCTAGATCCTCTGTAAGAGCAGGCAGCCATCTCTCCAGTTCCTGTTTCTTTTCTCTGTACATAGATGCTACCACACATCAATGGAAATGGCTAAACATGTGAAATAACCATATGATTAAGTTATATAATCATTAAGAATTATATTTTGGGAAATAACTGATTTCTAAAATGTCCATGATATTGGGGGAGAGGAAATTATGCAGAGTAAATTAAATTTTTGTGTGTGTTTGTATGTATATTTGTACATGTGTGGGGTGATAGGTGTCTTTCTCAATCGCTCGCTGCCTTACTTTTTGAGACAGTTTCTTTCACTGAACCTGCAGCTTACTGATTTGACTAGACTGACAGGGCAATTCTTAGGGCTCATTGGCCAATCTCTGCATCCCCAACTCAAGGATTACAGGTGTGCACCACCATGTTCCAATTCTTATGTAGGTGCTGGGGATTGCACTCAGATTCTCATGTACATACAGCAAGCACTTTACCAAGTGAGCCATGTCTCAAGCCCCTATATCCAATTATATTTTGTCGAGTCAAGAATGATGATAAAACCAAAATGAGGGAATAAAGCATTTATCACACTAGAAAATATGTAAAAATTTTATTAAAGAAGAAACATTGTAAACAGAAGCATAAGTCAAATTCTCAGAATCATTCCCCTGAAAGAAAATGGATTTTGTTTTCATAGGCCATTAAAAGAAAGTTTCCTGTTCTTGCCTTCTGGGCCATTTTTGTGGGGTCAAGTCTGAACAGAGTTTTAAGAGGGAAATTTATTACCTTGAAGCGGTAAATTTTATAAATCTATTTGTCTTTACTGAGACTGGCCATTTCGGGTGAGGCATGAAGGGACCACTAAGTTAATATCTAATTGTATAAGGAATGACAAGTCACTAGGGACTGAAAGAGAATGGGGAATTTTGCTTTATAGTTTTGACAGTTTTCTTCTGATAATTTTGTCTCTATGTTCCTCCTTGACAGATCAGCAAGGTCAAATCATTGACACAGGGGCGAAGATCTTTCTTCTGTAACTGCTTCAGAGCTGAGAAGGGGTGTCGGAATAGGGGCCTTAGTTGGCATTGCTGATCTGGCATAGAGTTGTAGGGTCATAAGGCACAAAATGCTTGAACAACATTTTGGAGAAGGGAGGGGAGTATTTGGGGGAGCGAAGGGTATGGTTATTGTAGGAGACTGAAGACTGGATTATGACATTGTTTGTAGGTCAAGAGGTCATTGGTGCCAGGATGACAGTGTAGATGTTAATGGTCTATATTCCCAAGACAATATCATTTGGAGCTTAATGGGTTGTAATCTGGAAGATACCAATCATAAAAGAAAGTTAAATAAGTTGAAACTAAAGACACAGTAGAATTTAAAACCATAGGGCTAGGGGAGCTAAGAGTATAAATCCCACTCTGAAATGTTTCCCAGGAGCTAACCTATCCAACACATCTGCACTAAATTCTGATATAGACATTCTAGTATTTTAATATTTTCTTGGACTTTTTTGGGAAATTTTTCTCTACTGCTTCTGAAGTATAGACCTAGAAATAGCAGGTTTCTTTAAGGAGGGTGCATGGGTTTCCAGCTTATGCACTAGGGATGTTCTAATGCCCTTGGTTTTAGAGGACTACTACTGCTAAGGAGTTGAGGCTTTATTGCTGTGCATCTATAGCTGTTACCATGGCCCTCCAGGTAGACTTTAGGATGACAGACGTATTTCTGATACTCATCTACAGCTCAGATTTCCATTGGTCAAATGTATCTAAGAATGACTCCACTGTTACTCATTCCAGGACCATGTTGTTAGTTCCTAGTACTCAAATGTGGAGAATGTAGGCATCCCTGGACTTTAATTTTTAAGTCTGAAGTGAGTGCAAAGACAATAGTGCCTCTTGAGAAAGGAACATAGATGGGGAAAGCATCAAAAACGGGAAATTGAACAGCCGGATAATCTAGGTACATCAGGGGTAGTAGCCACTTAGTCGGAAGGGCTCGATATAAGTTGGAGCAATATAGAAAGCAGTAGCCTGCCCCTTTATGGCTGATACTGGTGGTTGGTTCAGGAATCCAAACATATTGGTGTTCGTCAATAAACTGCTATAATCAGTTAGAATAAATGAGTTCCAAGAACTAAACCCATTTGACCTAACTCTGGGGAAGTACATGGCTCCCATTCACAGACAATGGTGTAGGAATCCCACAAGAAAATAGTTTGATTACATAAGATGTTATGTAGGACCCTCAGCAATAGTTCACTCTTTTTCAAATTATGGAAACAGAAGGTGTACCCTTTCTGATCAAGATCTGGTCCCTATCTGTACTCTCTTTGGTAGGTTGTTGTCACTGGAGCCTTAGGGACCTAGGATTTCTTCCTGTCCTAGCATGTCTAACTGTGGAACAGGGAATTCAGGAGAATTCTGAGTGTGGGAGAAATATGTCAACCAGGTCTTTTGTGGTCAGGGAGTAGACTCATAGAGACACCTCATCAACGAGCATTTAGTCTCTCTGTGAACCCATCCCATGGTTAGAAATATTAAAGTTACTAATCTGTTTATGGCTAGAGTGAAAGGGTAAAAAACATCTGAAACATAAAGATGGAGGCAGCAGAGGAGAGCCAAAGCTATTTGGCAAAAGGAATTACCATCAGGTGAGACTGAGAATGTTATTCAAAATGACCACAACGCAGTTGCCTTTGTGGAGGAGGGGTCAGTCCTTAAAGCAGAAATATATGAATAAAAAAACTTCCCAATACAGTACCACCGCTACATCTGACGTATGTACAGCAGTAGACATGGTGGTTACAACTCAAGGTAAGTGGTGATTTCCATCCAGTTATAGTCTAGGAGACAACCGTGAATAAACAGATCAAAGATTAAATTTCCAAACTGGGTTGTGTCGTGTAGTGTATCAAGATAATTAGGAGAAGAACAAATAATTTTTAAAAGTAAATCATAGAACCTTAGAATTCGAGCTAAAGAGTTGTTTTGTCTCCTTATGGGCATATTTAGAGGTGTGTGCAGGTAAGTTTTACTTGACGTTGAAAGAGGAGATGGAAATCTCCAAGAACTTCACAGAAATAGGTCCTTTGTGCTTCTGGAGTGGAGCAGTCTCAATTCCAGATGGATGACTCCAAGGTGACAGGTTTTATAGCTTCACTGCAGTTCAATTCAGACAGCTTTGAGTGATCTTTTATCCTGTTGGAAGAATTTTAAGTTAGATACAATTTCTTAGATTCCAGTGATATTCAGAAGCACATATTGAGTCTCTGAATCTACAAAGAGGTCTGGTGTGGAGAAGGAGCCTACCATGAAAGAATTCAAAGGGCCTGAGGAAGTTTGTAGATTTGGGTATAATGCAAGATTACAAAAGCTTAATTGAGAGAAGAAGAGTGGGCCAAGATTATTGAGTCTCAAGCTGAGCTTAAAGGAAGGGGGAGCTCTCCTAAGAGTTATATGTACTGGACTCTATATATATACATATATATATACATATATATATATACATATATATATACATAAATATGTATATATATATATATATTTAATTTTGAGAGAATCACTCACTCCTTGATGCTGGAAAAGAAAGCCATGTCATTATCAGACTCTAGTGACTGGGGAGCCCAAAGTGAGGAATAATATTTTCTGTAGAAAGTGATTATCTTGAGGCCCTTTGTTCCCTATGAGCAATGCCTGTATATATCGTATAAAGATATCTACTTTTTAAGATTCATTTTTATTTTTTATATGTATGTATGTGTTTTTGTCTGTTGTGAATATATGTTATATGTGTGTTGTTACCTCTGGGAGTCAGAAGACGGTGTTTGATTCCCTGGAGTCAGAGCTATAGGTGGTTCTGAGCTGCCTGATGTGGAAACTTGGAATCAAACCTCTCGATCTACTAGATATTTGAGCTCTTTGCATTGGGGTGTGTGAGTAAAATCTAGTTGACAGTCTTCCCTGAGCATAGATCACTATGCAGGACTGACTTTAAAGAGGAGAGGGTCTGAGGGGTCCTCCCTCCAGATTGGCTTGACAACAAGTGGCTAAGTTGTCAGGTTAAGTTAAAAGCCACTGTGAGCCTTTGAAGTGCTCTAATGAAAGTGAAGGGATGCTGGCTAAATCACCCTAGTTTGGACTGGATTTAGAGCAGGCCTAGCTCGGGGAAGGGAATATGAACTAGAAGGGCGCTAAGGTCTCAGCCTCCTTGTGAGGAAGAATGTTTTTGACTCTGAGTTTCCAGAGTGAAGTTCTTCAAGTGTGTGATGCAAAGAGTGCATTTGGGTAGAGAGGAAAAGCAGCTGGAGAAAGCTAGGAGGTTGGGGGAGAAGGATGAGGAAGAAGAGAGGTCAAGGATGGGGAATCGGGAGCTGAGTAAACTAGAGGCTGGTGACAGAGAAGCTGGAGTAGGGGCTTGTGTGCACAGAAAGGAGGGGCACCAAAGATATGTTCTGGAGGGAACTGTGTTTAGAGGAGATGAACTAGTATATGTCAACCTAGCGCATATGGCATCCCTGTCACAGCTGTCGGTCCTGATGGAGATATCTTTATTTTTTTTCTAAAGTGTTTTTTTTCCTTTCAGCTGTCTTCCCTACATCATTTTTCCTTGTTGAGGACCAGTGAGATGGCTGATTAGGTAAAGGCACTTGCTCAATGACCTGAGTTCAATTCCGATAACACACATATTAGAAAGAGAGAACTGATGCCCACAAGTCGTCCTATGACATCCATATTCTTGCTGTGCACACACACATGTGAACACACACACACACACAAGTAAAATTATGTTTAATCTATTAAAGATTTAAAAAATAAATTAGCTCTAATTATATAAGGCACTGGCTCAAGCTCTAAACTGTTATGTTCTGATTGCTAAAGAGAGAAAGAATTTGCTTGACTTGGATCCTGCATTTCTGGCCTTGTGACACTCCAGTTGTCTTTGGCAGTGGAGAGTGATTTTTATGTTCCTTTGTAGACATTTTATAGCTTGTAAATTTCTATAAGGAATATATCTGAGTCATTAATAGGAAGGGAAAATATCCCCAAATAACATCCTATTCTCTTCTTGACTGCTTTGTTGGACAAGAGTAATGCTGTCTGGTGAGACTGCTCTAAGAGCTAAGGGGAAGGGCTTCTGTGGAAACTCCATCTGCAGTCAGTGGCTGCAAAGTTCTTCTTATCCTTCTGCCAAGGCTATATCTAAAATTTTTCCTGAGTCCTTAATTAGAGTCACCTTGTGTAATCACTATTTTTTCTTATATAAAAGTCTGTAATTTCTCAAGAGTAATTTTTTTAAACCTCTTAAGATCCTCAGTACCTATAGCCTCTAGTAAGCAAACAATACTGTTAAGAGACCAGATGGAATCTAAGGTCAGGAGCTGAGCTCTCAAGTTTGTTCTTTATTACATCCTAGAAAAAATTCCAGGATCCAGACTGATAAAAGAGAGAAGAGTTGGGTCAGGACTGGGAGAGAACAGTTTTTTTAAATTTCTTTCCAACCTTCCTATAACAACAGTCTTCTAACTTATAGAAAACAAAAAAAGCAAGCAGTATGTATGTGAAGATTTTGATGTGGGATAAATTTTTCAGAACTAAATCTTTCTGGGGAAGGGCAGTTTTTCCTGGTGTCAGAGTACTATTGAAGCACTGACAGATCTGGGGGACAGGTTTCCAGACAATATGCCTTATGAAAAAGAAGACTCAAGATATTTTGCCAATACAGTAGTCAATAAAGAGTTGGGCAGACTGATACCTGCTTACAATCCCAGGTACTCTGAATATTGAGTCAGGATGGTGACACATGTAAAGGCATTCTGAGCAATTTAGTGAGACCCTATCTTAAGATAAAAAAATAAAGAGGGGCGGGGGTGAAGCACAGTTTACCTAAGTATGTGCAATACCTTGAGTTCGATGGTTGGCTCTGAAAGAAAAACAAAAGAAAACAATAAATAAGAACATGAAAACGATGAGATCACTAAGCAGATGTAGCCTTAAATACAGACCATGGTTGGTAAATTTTCAGATTATAGCATGACTTATTTACCTCAACCCCATAAATATATTGAGCCAGATAAATTTTTGCAAAAAAAAAAATGAGAGGTATCATTTCCTATGTCTAGAAGCACATCACTGTTCTTTATAAGCATGCATCAAAGAATCCATCATGACAGCTATAAATGTCTCCAGAAATTATCAAATATCCTCAGGAACAAAACTGTCCCCAGTTGAGAATTGCTGGATTACAGTGTTAGGTAGCTAGTCAGACACTGCTAGGTTTGGAGGTCACTGAGAACAGATGCCCCTCACATATCCCTCTCATAATCAGCTTTGGACCCTACCTCCTGTGTTACTGGTAGCACACTAAATTTAAGAAAGGAAAAGTATAATTGCCCTCCCTAGAATTTGAAGTGCCATATGAAAGGATGAAGGAAACATCACAACTACCTCTTTAGGAGCTAGAGAGATGGTTCGGCGGTTAAGAACACTTGCTGTTTTTCCAGAGGACATGTGTTCAATTCCCAGCACCCACATGGAAAGTAGCAACCATCCGTAGCTCTAGTTCCAGGGGATTCAACACCATCTTGCCTCTGTGGGGCATTGCACGCATGTGGTACACTTACATACATACAGGCAATACATTCAGAGACATAAAAATAGGAAGGAAGGAAATGAAAAAGAAACTTGTTCTCATCTTATTTAACTCCTTTTTCCTAGAAGTTGTTAAGATCTACTGCTTTCCTATTCTTTTGTTCTCTCAAGTGCTTATAAATTGTTGAATTCCTTTCTGAGACTGTTTGTAAATTCTTTTGTCTATAAGACTAAGAACCTTCAAAAGGGATCCCATGTTGTCTAGTAACAATAGGAAAAAGAAATAAAAATCACGATGCTCTTTTAGTTTTTCCAAATCATTTGACTGCAAGACTGTAATAGGTATGGATCAGAATTAGCACATTTGCTGAGATTTCCAGGGTTTTATGTCCCAGGACATTAAATTGCAACAAGAACAATGGATGGTTATAGAAATAGAGACAACTTATTAAGAAAGAAAAAAGGCACTCCCAAGAGTAGAAGTGGCCTAGTGGGCCTGAGAAGACAGATCTTCAAAAGCCTCATGCCTCATGAGTTCTGATCCTTTATAGATCATTACATAGTAATGTCCTGGAGACCTTGTAGGCATTTTTCACACATTCTCTGCTCTCACAAGTAGCCTCTGACCAGAGGGTTTCCGGTGTTTCTGCCAACTCACTGCTTTTATATGTTAATCTTAATGCCACTTTAACCACACACCTATTCCCCTTCCTCAAGACTCCTAATGGAAATTTAGAGGCAGGTCTTAACAAAACTGAAACAGGCACCTACAAGTTGCATTTACTAAAAAGCACTGACTCACTTGCTTCACATGCCAGCTAAAAGCAGGACAGAAGCCTAGCTTCTCTGCCTTCATGCTGTGTCTATCTCCCTCTTTGACTTTGGCCAAAAGCAAGGATAAGTCTTTATCCTAAATCTGTAGTCACCTTGGATTTGGGTGGGGGAGATCCTCAGAGGACAGACTCCCCCAGGTAAGGATAGTTGTCTTTGATGATAAAGCCATACCTGGAGCAGGAATGTCATCTTAAAGAAACAAGATTGATTGCATGGTGTTACAGTGATATGAATTTTCAGACCACCTTACAAAATCAGAACTGAGACAATGATCAACCAGACCACACCTGGACTGCTTAATCACACATTCCTCTTGCCCTTTGTTTTAACCTCTTGCGCTTTATTTCAAGCTAAATTTCATTTCAGAACTCCAAAGCCTGACTTGGAGTCCCAGGGCCTTTCTCTGTCTTTCTTCCAAATGTAGCCATATTGAATACAGATATCCTCCCTGTTTTTCTCCATTACTCATTTCTGGAATTGACATATTGGGCTGAGTGGCCAGGCCTAGCATGTTGGGGATGCTAGTCAGTAACTGGTAAGAAAAACTAAATGGTTATTGATGAATTTCTGAAAGCTGAGTGTGGACTAACCTGAACATTTAAAACTACCGGGGGCCTGCTTTTAGGAAGGCCCCCATATTTTTGTGGAGTTTACCTCGAGTCACACCAGAGGTACTGAGATCGGGTTGTGCCCTACCTTAAGTTACTCCATATTTTAGAATGTATCTTGCCTTGAGAGACAGACAGCATTTGACTCTATGTCAAGAATAGAAGATAATTTTGCCTTTAGTGGACACATGAACAGTACCATCTACCTGGCACTACCCATGCAGCACAGGGTTAATGACTTATTCCTAAAAGTAAAAAAGGTGTCTTTCTGTAAATTTATCAAAGTAAATTGAGACTGTGGGAGCATATGTATATATTAAAAATCATACCAGGAAAACCAGGCCTGAGGATTTACCATATCTAACAAACTGAGAAAAGGGCGTAGCTCTCTCCCTATACCTCATAAAGAGCAGGATATCTAGCACCTTGATGGTGATGGCCCCATTTACCTATCTCTGACTACGCAGTGTGTATGTCAAGGGACTATCAGGCAGAGAACTACAAACCATCCTGGCTCAGTTTCCATTGCTGACACAGACTACTCAAATTTCTGTGTGCCTATCCTCTCATTCATCCATCTATATCTGCTGTCCATCTTTCTAGCCATTTGTTCACCTAGAAGTGATCCTGACCCACAACTCAATAATCTTCATGGTCTTGCACTGTGCTCCTGTAGCTGGACTAAACTCTTGGGCTGTGCTGAAATCTACGACCTCACAATGACTTGGTTCTACGACTGCATATCCAGCAGAACTCTTGCTTCACTAGTTATATGATTCCTGTAGCGATTCCACATTCTTATTACTCTTGCTTATGCCTCTAGTTAGTTCCCTTTGAAATTCCTTGCTGCTGTGGCCTCTTTAACACACACACACACACACACACACACACACACACACACACACACACACACACACCCAAAATCCTGAAGTTTGGGCCACACAAAGCAGCCCACAAATTTAAAACCAACAGTACTAGGAAGGGTTAGCTATTTCTTCTAATGCTGGCCTGAGAATGGAGTACAGTTTTCAGATGCACTTCAATTAAATGTCATCTTCAGCAGAATGCAGTTTGCATGCCCACCTCAAGAAAAGCTTCAAAGCATTGAGCTCTTTGTTCTCTCCTGACCCTCTGACATGTATCTTTTCTACTTCTAGTTTATTGGAACTCATTTATCCTATCTTGTGGTCTCTGATTCATTCTTTGGAAAAGTGCACTGGGGGAGATGGTCCTTAACCTTAGACTACCTTAGTAGTCAAAGACCAAGGTGAGTCTCCAGTCCTCTGGCAATAACTTCATACATAAAGGCATAGACGAAAAGTGAAGGGACGAAGATGGATAGACCATATTAATACAAACCAATAGAAAAGTGAGGGGGGATATCAATACCATTTTCAAACAAATCATACTATAGAAAATTCTCAGAGTTGGAGAAGGATATTACATATTGATAAAGGGTCAGTTCTCTAAGAAGACAGAATCATCTTAACACATATTCATCTAACAATGAACTATCAAGATGTGTGAAGTAAAGCTGATACATCTACTAGAAGAATAGAAAATTCAGATTATACTTTGTAAACTTGAGCAATGCTTGCTTAGTTACTGACAGAACAACCTTACAAAAAAATCAGTAAAGACTCTGGTGAGCTGAAGAACACCATAAATCAACTCAATTAAGTATAAATTCTCAAGCTCACATGTAACATATACCAAGATAGATCACGTTCTGGACTGTAAAACATGTTAACAAATTTAAAGGATTATACATTATATAAGCTTTACTTTCAGTTCACAAAAGAATTGAACTGTAGAAACATTGCTAGAAAAATTCAAAAATATTTAGACCTTTAACATACTTTTAAATAATGTATCTCAAAACATCGCAAATATTCTTAAGTAAATGAAAATGCAAACAGAACTAATCATAATTTGTTAGATGTGGTAAAAGCAGCATGTAGAGGTAAATATATAGCATCAAATGCATATGACTACAAACAATAAAGTCCTAAATGGTAAACTAAGATTTCATCTTAAGAAACTGGAGAAAAATAGTAGTATAAACCTAACACAATCAGAAGAAATAGCAAAAAAAAACCCTCATAAATCAATCAAAATGAAAATAGGAAAACAATGAAGAACATCAACAAACTCAGAAGCTGGTTCTTTGACATCATTAAAACAGATAATTATTAGCCAGGATAACTAAGGTTTTTAAAAGATGAGAAATAAATTGGTAATATAAGAAATGAAAAAGAGGTCATTACTAATCTTATGGATATTAAAGATAATAAAGGAATACTATGAACAACTCTATGTCCACAAATTTTATAATTTCAATAAAATGGAACAATTTCTTGTAAGATACAATTTACCAGTCCTTCATGCATACCTAGATGCCCCCAGTCGTTTGAAAATAGAAACGTATCTCCCAATTTTCTGGTATAGAGCAGAGATCAGCAAATCCTTATTATAAAGGACCAGATAATATTTTTGATTTTGCAGAATTCTCTTGCAACTACTCAATTCTGCCACTGTATCATGAAAGCCATGTAAACAACGTGCAAGTGAAGCCTAAGAATCCATAGCTCTCCTCTGTAGCCTGCTCTATGATGTGCTGTTCATTTGCTTCCTGTACCATCACTGTAAGAGGGACAGCCTCCCCAATAAACTGCTTGTCCTAAAACCTGAACTCTCAAGGTCAGTATCTGGGGTCACTCAGACTTGATAGGTGTCTATGAAAAAGCATGCATAGAAAGCATTTTCAATACATTAATATGGTGATTACAGTCTAGACTGCAGATGAATGTTGAAAGCAGTTATGAACTTAAAATGTGACAATAGATGTAAGGGCACTGGGAAAAGATAAAGCACTCAACGAATACAATGTGAGTGCATTAATATTATAGTTGTCATTACAGTCTGAGCCAGAACATTTTAAAACACTGCCAATTTATAGCTACCTATAACTGTGAAGGCAAGAAGTAAAAATATGAATACTATAAAACAGTTGGAAGTTGAAAAATTAATAACATGACATCAAAGAATATTATGTGACATTTAAGCTGTATTTCTCATATCTTATTATAGATTTCCCTCTAAATACAATAAAGTTTATAGAGGAAAAACATCCATATACACACACACACATACACTAGCTGGAATGAAAAAAGTATTTACAGTGTATTACCTCTTTTTCAAACAGTAAAACATTATAGAAAGATTTTTCCTTTTTAATCTTAACTATTTTAATTTCGAGTTTTCTCAAAGTCAGACTCATTAACTTGGTGTATATTCTTCATGTTTGTGGTTTTATTTTATTCCACGTGCATGTTTATATAAACAATATGTATTATAAAATTTTCAAGTTTTATGGTTTCAAGACTTACATAAAGAGAATCATGCTCAGATGCATATAACTTGATGTGCTCACTCTATGTTATCATTACATTGCTGTCTATTCAGTTAGTACTTTGGATTGTCTCTGAGGAACTCCTCCCCTTAGAAGGAGCTATTTGGGGGAACCTTTAATAAAATAGATTGGTAATTTTCAGCTGGGAGTGACTGACCCCCATGACAACTGTCAATACCTAGAGTCATCTAGGCTATCATGTGTGAAGTCAGGGTGCTACTGGCATCCAGTAAAAGGAGGCCAGAGATGCTGCTAAATGTCCTACACAGCAACCTACATATACCTATGGTGCACATGGAAAAAAATCTGATCCAAAATATTAGTGTGTCAAGATTGGAGGATTTCTTCTTGCTATAGATTAGGAGATAATGACACCTCAACTTTAAGGGACGGGATGCCTAGCTTTGCCTGTTAAAAATTTTTTGTACTTCCCTGCCATGCGATAGACAGTTGAGAATGAGGCAGAGTTTCATATTTTGGCTTGTACTTGTGAGTTGTAAAAATAACTACTTCTCTTGGCTGTTGTAAGTTATTCTGTTTTCTTTTCTTGAAACCTTGAAGGATCCAGGAAAAGATTGTCATTCAGATATGAGAAATTTGGAGGAAGCCTAACCTTGGTTTACAGGCACAGTAAGGACGTATCAACAGTGGTCACCAGAAGAGGAATGTGGTATCCAGCAGTATTACTGTAAGACAAAAATACAAAGAAGCAAAGTTAAATGACAGTGACTAGTCACAAAAGTGAGGCATTACCTGGGAGAGGGATGGGTAGAGGGCCTCAGAAATATTTCAGTTTAAGAGAGATCAGTTTTGAGCATTTTTGCTCTTTTGAGCTTATACCATAGCTGTTTGGGGTTGAAATTTAGGTATAAGTTATTTTGTTACCACAGACTGGTAATGCCTAGAATTTGGATTAATGATTGTGGGAGCATTTTATAAAACTATAAAAGACTGGAAGTAACAATAATAAAGGTAGTAGGATGAAATATATGGCCTTTTAATATGTAAAATTCAGTTGCTAATTTGATCTGAAAAGGAAGAATAGCATCAATATTTAATAAATGAGTCTACAGTAAGAAACATTTAAGATCATTGTGATTCAGGTCCTGAGAGGGATTACTCACCTATCATCTGAGTTGCTAGACCTAAGACTCCTAACTCAGAAAGCATTTCACAAGCCTGTTACAGAGAGTTCAGGATATTTCCTTCTAATTTTATGTAACATATTCAAATATAGGTTTTTTTCTGCAGTATTAAATCTGAGATCACAAAAATTCACTCTCTTGATTAATTTATTATGTAAGAAATAGCCATATTAGATATAACTAGTTGTCAGAGTGCTTGTTTAAGATATACCATAAAAAAACAAGACTGAAAGTACATGTCTGTCATTTCAGCACTCTGCAGGAAGAAGTAGGAAGATCAGAAATTCAAGGATATCCTCAGCTATCTACTAAGTTCAAGGCTGGCCAGGATTACATGAAACTCCGTATCAATTAAAAAAATAGAGAATTAGTAATAGCCTGTCTAAACTCTATACTGCCACTGCCGAGTCTAAATGTCAAGGATGGATAGATACAATTGAACACTAACTTTTAAAGGTTATAAAACTGCCATCTTTATTCTAAAATGTAACCCAATCAAAGTTAAATTAAGAAAATAATTTATCTTGGCGTAGAGGAAATATGGAAAATTTTAAAGAAAAAAAAATCCACGTATCATGACACTTGTTGCCATGTCTAATGGCCTGAGTTCAAGTCACAGAACCCTCATGATGGAAGGAGAGAACCAGTTCCCAAAAATTGTCCTCTGACCTCTACATATGTACAGTGACAGGTGCATACCCCCCTCACACTCATTCAAATAAATGCAAACAAAATTATGTGTGAAGACACAGTAGTTATTTATACCTTCAAAAGTAGCACTGGTATCTAACAAATAAAACATACATAGAATGTATGAATATAATCGATATCATACCACTACTAAAAGTTCTATGAAAAAATGTGATGCATGAGATAAAGGGTATTTCTAAAAAATGTTATAATTGTGTAAGATGCATAAATGTATGGAATATAGTTTCACCGACTTAGCAATCATATGTGACTATAGGCAAACGTTTACGGAAACAGCAAACAAAAATCATTGCATGTATTTTTATAATTGTGTCCCATATACTTGAAAAACTAATTATAAATAAAAGTTCCTTTATGCATTCCAAACCTTTTTTGTATATATTTAAGGTATACAACACAATGCTTTGATAAGCATATACACATGAAAGTATTATTACAGTCAAGAAAATTGAAGTATCCATCATCTCAGGTAGCTTACGCACTCCCTTTTTCCTCCCTTCCCCTCTTGCTCTTACAAAACTACATAAAATCTACTTGCAGAAAATTTCTAGTATACCATACGATGTACTTTAACTATCATCTTCACGTTGTACATCAGCTATACATCAGATCTCTAGATTTATTCATCCTTTATCTCTGTGACTCTGTAACTTCTAAATCATATCTTTCCAGTTTGTTCCCCTCAAACATCCTTGTCTTTATAGATAATCTCTTCCCTATGTTTTTTCTTGCGCATGGTTTTCTCCCTTCCCTGACAGAGCAGGTAGTTTAACATTTAACTAGGCAGCCAGGAAGAAGCCACAGTGCAATTTTTCCTAATGACAGGTACTGGTTTGCATAATCAACTTCCGTTCTTTCAAGAGTAAAGGATATAATTAGGTAGCCATTGAGGGCCAGAGTCAATAAGGCAGTGACTCTCATCTCCACTCAAGGATCCTGCCCAGACCTGCAGGAACTAAGAACTTTCAAGGAAAAGAGGGGGCTGATGAGATTGTTTAAAAGAAACAAACAGCACTTTGGGGATGTGGTACCTATCTTTCCTTATATGCTGCTGTAACTTCACGAAAATTAGAATTTTAGTTTAAGGATTAATTTGATTTTCCAGTTCAAAATAATGAAAGCTAATTCTGTTACATTATAGCATGAAATAAAGTTATAGAGGGTATATCAATCACTTTATATGTATAAAGGAAAATTCAAAACTATGCAAACCCAGTTTCAAACAAGTGAACATTTATTTTTGTTTTACAAGTTACTATACCAGACAGACCAAGATTTGCCCCTGTTATCTCTACATTCTTATTTTTTAGTTTTGTTTTTTTTTTAGCTTCATAAACCCAATTAAATCAGCTTCTGTCCCACCTGCTTCGTGGAAATAATCTGGCCAGAATTCTTTTTTTTTGTATTTTTATTAAAATTTATTTTATTGCATGTGTATGTATATGAGTGTAATGCCAATGTGTATGTAAGTATAACCATGTTGTGCAATGCCTGAGGTCAGAAGAGGGTGTCAGATCCCCTGGAACTGGAGGGACAGATAACTTCCATGTGGGTGCTGAGATAAAACCTTGGGTCCTATGCAAGAGCAGTCAGTACTCTTAACTGCTGATCCATGTCTCCAGCCCTGAGGTGTGTATCATTTTGTCAAATACTTTGAGCCTACATTAGAAGAAACAGTTTTTAAACTTTTATTTTGAAATGATCTCAGTTCTAGAGGACATATCTGAATATAATATGAAGAACTTTCACCTACTCTTTATCTGGCTTTACCAGTTATTGATAATTTTGCTAGATTTATGTTACTTTGTCCTTTCTTTGATGACACACACCTGTCCATCACCCCCAAAACCTTTGCCAAGAGGTACTTTCATATCTTCTAACAGCATAATTCTCTATCATAACCAAAACACAACTCTCAAATTTAGAAAACGTAATTATATGGGCTGGCAAGATGGCTTAGCAGGTAAAGGCATTTGCTGCCAAGTCTGAGGACCTGAGTTCAATCTCTGAGACTCACATGGTGGAGGGAGTAAACCAACTCCTACAGGTTGTCCTCTGACCTCCATATGCACACACACAAGAATAAATGTAATAGAAAAAATTGAAAGAATACTTAATGACATATACATAGCAATATTATCTGTTGTCCTACAAGTTTTATCTCAAATTTTAATATTTTTATTAATTGAGAATTTCATAAATGCATACAATATGTTTTGATCATATGTGGTCCCTTCCTTCCCTTAACTCTTCTCAGATCCTTGTGCTTCTCCCTGACCCTTCTCAATAGTCTCAATTTTTAATATAATAAAGTAACTTTTATTAAAAATGGCTCATTTAAAAGTTAAAATTAGAGTTTTAGTATTTAAAGTGTTTTCAAACCATCTTTAACAGTAGCTCTTAGGACTTCCTATTTAAAAAAATATTTTGTTTTTGTGGAGTATTTATTGTTAGCTTGCTTTTTTGAGTTTTAAAAATATTTTATTATTTTTATGTTTATGAGTGTATTGTTTCCATGTGTGTAAGTGCACCCATGCCATGCAATGTGTGTGAAGGTCTGAAGAGGGTGTTGCAGTCCCCTGGAACTGGAGTTACAGATGGTTGTTAGCTAGGAATCAAACCCTGGTTCTCTGCAAGAGCAACCAGTGCTCTTAACCACTGATCCATCTCTCCAGCCCCTTGATTCTTTTAAAAATATTTTATGTATTGCTTTTATGTGTATGAATGTATTGCCTGCATGTGTGTAAGTATTCCCGTGTCGTGTAATGCCTATGGAGGTCAGAAGAGGATGTTGGATTCCCCTGGAACTGGAGTTATAGACAGTTGTCAGTCACCATGTGAGTACTGGCAAACAAACCCAGGTCCTCTGCAGGTGCGGTCAGTGCTCTTAACTGCTGTGCCATTTCTTCATCCCCAAGTCTCACTGTGTAGCCTCAGCCAGCCTAGAACTCCCTATGTACTCTAAGCTGGATTCAAACTCAAATATCCACCTGTGTCTGCCTACTAACTGTTGTGATGAAAGGAATGGGCCACCGAGCTCAGCTAACTTTTGTGAGGCAGAATCTCAAACAAATGATAAGTAGGATCTCACTATGTAACCCAGGCTAGACTGAGATCTGCCTCTCCAGTGCTGGCATAAATGGCGTTCACCACTAACCAGGCACGGTGATGTTTGCCTTTAATCCCAGCACTCAGGAGGTAGAGGCAGTTGGATCAAGCCTGGTCTACATAGCAAATCCCAGGCCAGCTGCTGCTACAGGGAGACTCTAGCTCAAAAATCAAAATAAATAAATAAATAAATAAGTAAAGGTGTTCACTACTGCATGTAGGTGAACTGAATTTTACATTCAGAAACAGGACTTTAAGCACCTTTTTTATGAGACAAAGTTTCAGGTATCCTAGGCTGGCCTCACCCAGTAGCTGCGGGTAAACTAATTTTCTTGTTTCTCCATCCAGAAAGGAGCACATTTCCTTTATATGATTCTGGGGATCAAAGTTGGGGCTTTGCGTATAGTAGGGAAAACACTCTGAACTATACTCAACCCCTATGATGTTTCAAAGATGCTTATTGAATTAATATTCACTTATTGTACATCTGTGAATGAAGTTTTTCAGAGAGTATGGAATCTTTACTACTTATATACAACTGAGAACAGATTCTGTGGTAATCATGTCATATATAGCCCTTCCCTTCAAAATATTAAGTATTCTCTCTCTTACTGGGCATGGTGGCCTAATCTTGTAATTCTAGCACTTGGAAGGATGAGGAGTTTAAGGCCACGTTTGGCTACCTGGTTAGAGGCCAGCTTGAGACCCTGTGTCAAAACAAAACAAGCTATCTCACGAATTATCTACCTTTTGACATCCAGGTAAAGCCTAACCATAATTTATCAGTTCTGCTCCCTCTTTCTGAAAAATCTGTGCCATTCTTTTTTAAAATCAAAAATTTTAAATTATAATTTACTTATTTATGCACCACAACATACATGTGTAGTTTAGAGGACAAAGGTTGAGGGCCGGACCATACGAGTTCCCCACATCAAACTCGGGTCTTCAGGCTTGGTAGCAAGCACCTTTCACCCACAGAACCCCGCAGTGGCATTCTTTATCTTTAAATTTCAAAACTTTCCTTGTTCACATTCCAGATGTAAATCTGTTAATTTTTGGTTTGACTGCCATCTCTTCTCTAGTCATATTTTTCCTCAGCTTTAGCAAACTTTTTTTTAAAGAAATACTGCTTTTTTTTTTTTTTTTTCATTTATTCTGGAATTTTCTTTTGTTTGTTTGAGACAGGGTTTCCCGGTGGCCCCAACTGGCCTGGAACAGGCTAATGTAGGCCAGGCTGGCCTTGATCTCAGAGATGTGCCTGCCTCTCCAGATTCCCAGGTGCTGGGATTAAAAGCGTGTGCTACCACGTGAGGCTGGAATTTTCTTTTAAATATACTTGCCAAGTGAGTGTAATAGTCTATATTCACTCAAACACGCGTTTCTAGCGACCGGTTCATACTTTGTTGAGGGGCCTAGCTGTGAGAATGGGTCTCACCACATAACATAGTCTGTTCTCAAAATGGCGGGTCTCCTCAAGAGAGCGCCATAACGCCAAGCTGAGGCAGTTTTTGAGGCCTTTAATCTCAGAGAAATGGGTGGAGGCTGAGGGCAGCAACGACATTTTTCTAGACACAGGAATTTCATTAACATCTCAAACTAATAACTATTGGCAATCAATCATCTCACTCACATCCAAATTAGTCCGTTAGATTCGCTCTGGAGCACAGGATTACCCAGACACCAAACCGCTGAGCCGCTCAGTCTGACGAGGCGTCGGGCTAGTACCCGGATGTTCGGGCACGGGGCTCAGTCTGACGAGGCGTCGGGCTAGTACCCGGATGTTCGGGCACGGGGCTCAGTCTGACGAGGCGTCGGGCTAGTACCCGGATGTTCGGGCACGGGCTCAGTCTGACGAGGCGTCGGGCTAGTACCCGGATGTCCGGGCACGGGCTCAGCCTGACGAGGCGTCGGGCTAGTACCCGGATGTTCGGGCACGGGCTCAGTCTGACGAGGCGTCGGGCTAGTACCCGGATGTTCGGGCACGGGCTCAGCCTGACGAGGCGTCGGGCTAGTACCCGGATGTTCGGGCACGGGCTCAGCCTGACGAGGCGTCGGGCTAGTACCCGGATGTTCGGGCACGGGCTCAGCCTGACGAGGCGTCGGGCTAGTACCCGGATGCTCGGGTAGGGCATTGTTTGTTCTTGCTGTTGGAACTACTTGTACTCAGCTGGGGCACATGCACGTCTGAGGGACACTGTAACGTCCAGCAGTGTGAGGCCACCAGGAAAATAAATACTTTAACTCCGCAACCTGCAGAACCTTCTAGGCACAAGCGGGCTGCAAGAACAGAAGGGCATTAATACAGGCTATTTTAAAAATAATTTTTTACTTTTATTTATTCCGAGGCACGGGGTGGGGGTGGGGGTGGAAGTCAGAGGACAACTGGCTGCTTTCCCTCCACCTTGTGAGTCCAGGAACTCAGGTCATCAGGTTTGGTTGCAAGCACTTTTATCTGCTGAGTCATATTAGCAGCCCAATAGTGTTCTGTTTTATTTTGCTTTCCCGATGATTTATTTATTTTAGCTGGCTGTGGTGTCATAAACCTTTAATCTCAGCACTTGGGAGGAGGCAGATACAGGCAGAGCTTTCTGATTTCTAGGTCAGCCTGATCTATATAATGTGTTCTAGGCCTGCCAGAACTAGTGAGACCCTGTCTCAAAAGAAAAACAATATTTGGGGCTGGAGAGATGGTTCAGCAGTTAAGAGCACTGGCTGTTCTTGCAGAAGACCCCAGTTTGAATCCCAGCACCCACATGGTGGCTTACAACCATCCATAACTCTGGTTCCAGGAAAACCAATGCCCTCCCTGGCCATTGCACAACACGGGTACATTTACATACATGGAAGTGTAATGCTCATACACATAAAATAAGTATTTATTTTATGTGTATGTGTACCACCTGCATGTCTGGTTCTTGAGGAAGCCATAAGAGGGTGAGAGATACCCTGGAACTGGACTTCAGAAGGTTGTGAGCTGCCAGGTAGGTATTGGGAACTGAACCCCAGTCCCCTGCAAGAGCAACAAGTGCTCTAAACCTCTGAGTCACCTCCTCAGCCTGCCAGTAGTGCTTTTTAAATAGCTACCTATTTATCTATCTGTTCTAACGCCCCTTCCAGGATTATACATTACTGTGTTCTGCCCCTTTTGTTTGGTCACTTTTAACCTGGACTATTTTCCACCAATGTCTTAGGGACACTGACATTTGAGAAAGGAGTTGCTTTTGAAATATTGGATGTAGAAACCAGAGCGTCATGCTTGCTAGGCATGTGCCCTACCACCGAGCTGCATCTCCAGGCCTGGACTAACAGTGGCTACTTTCTCCTTTTTTTATAACCCATACCTCTGTTCATGGTTGTCTGCTGTTCTGTTATGATTAGAATCAGGTTATAAATTTCTGGCAAGTTAACTTCCTAAGTAATGTTGGTGTCCTTGCCAGTGTACTGCATCAGGAGACACAGCACATAACTTTATTGTTGAATTACTGTTAAGGTGAAATCTCCCTGGTTTCTGTACCTCAAATGTACAGATTTCCCCCATTGCAATCGATAAGGCCACTAAAAAGGAGACTGTAAGTCACAGCCTGATTGTGATTCGTGTTCACTCTGGGTAGTCTACAGGTACTTTCGTATAGCACATCAAGACTCACCCTCTTCAGCTTCACTCCTACTTTGCCCTTGTTTCTAAATTTCCTCCCTCAGATGTCACTGTCACCATCCCCCCAGACTCTCCATCTTAAGCATCTGTAACTTCTCCCTCCACTCAGACAAGAAGTTCTGATTCTCAGAAGTATGTTTTAAATCAGGCACCTCCAATGTTTAGTATTTTAACAGCCAGCCTCCTAACCAACCACTGTGTCCAGGGGATTATCTCTATTCTGTGCCATTCTCCACACACTGCCTCGAATTTTCCCCCAACCCTAAACCTGGTGGGATTACTTACTATTCTGCTTAATATTTATTATCTATTTTGTTGACCTTGATTTCTCTAATAGGAAACATTCAGGATCTATACAGTACTACACAAAACTCCATAATTTCCAGCCATCTAACTCCTTGATCTCTTGTGTTCCCTGCTTTTCTTCTAAAGTCAGGCTGGAATGAATTCCCTGTCCTCAGGTACTTCAAGCTCATTGTCAACCTTACACTTTATTCCTGTTGTTTCCTCATCTTGACATTACCTTCTTCATTTATCCCAGCCACATTCTCATTTATTCTTTCCAGACTTCTAAGAGTTATAATCTTGTCTTTCAAGATTTTCTTAATCCCATTTTTGCAATAGTTAGTTGCCCTCTGCTTAGACAGAGGCTATAGACTCCTGGATTATGACTCTTTGTATTCCGTGTTGTGCCCTTAGATAGTTCATGCTGGATGGGTGAAGGGCTTGCTGAAATATAGTAACAAAGATTAAATAGATGGAGAGGCAGACAAATTGATTACCATGAAAAAGGGGACAAACAGCCATGTAGATGGGGATCACAAGTTACCCATTCACTGAACATTATCTGCAAACTTATACAACACTTTTTCTATGGAGAAGGGGGAGAATAGGGAATGTAGGCCATTATGGGGGCTTGAAAATGAGTATTATGAAAATGGAAATACTGGAGGTTATCTCCTTGGAATTTTAATGAGCCCAAGAGACCAGCATTGTCTTGTAATAGAAGTCCATTCAGTTATAGTTACAGTCATCAATTTCTAAGATAGATCATAGGACTGGAGAAGGAGATAGAAGGCAATTTTATCAACTCTTTCCAGGGTTTCAGTCCAGTCCTAGAGCAGATAAGCAAGAATTTCAGAGAGTAACAAAGATAGAGACATTTCCTTTCTTTTCTTTGAGGTAAGAGTAACAAAAGTCTTTCAGGGCTTTTGAATTTTCTTTAGATCAAGTTGTTCAGCATGCTAATGAACAAAACAAACAAAAATGTCCCCATGTTGGTTTCTAAGCCCCGCAAATTGTATTTAATGCATTTTTTAATAACTGAAAAATAATGGAGCTAACAGTAGCCCTCAACAGTTTTCCAAACAGGAAGGACACTGAATATAAAGCTATGCAGATTACTGTATGAAAATTAGGTATATTTCTGCCATACAAACTATAATAGTTTCTGTTTCCAAAATTGCTTACTTTAGCATTAATGGGCTTAAAAACAGGAAACACATTCAAGAAGAGTCAAGTAATTTTCCTCTTCACATGCACACATATTTACTAGTTGTATGGCCTCTGGGTTGCAAAGCCAGTAAGCACAATAGGAAAGAATTATTACCTGTAGCAGGTAAAGACAACGCTGTAGTGTTCTCCTGGAACAAAGAAGGCCAAGAGGCTCAGTTCAAAGCAATAGCTCTCATGTGAAAAACTTGTAGACCGAAAACCTCTGGATTTAGAATTTAATGTTCATTTTAGTTTATTTTCTGTTGCCATGATAAGACACAAAAACCAACTTGAGGAACAAAGTGTTCATTGGGCTTACAGGTTACGATCTATTATCTAGGAAAGTCAAGGAAGGAATTTAAGGCAGGAACCTGGAGACAAGAACTGAAGCAGAGTTCTTCGAGGAAAGTTCCTTACTGACTTTCTTCCCTTGACTTGCTCAACTACTTTTCTCATATAGTACAGGACTGAGTTCCTAGAGATGGCACCACCCACAGTGGGCTGGGCCTCCCACATCAACTAGCAATTAAGAGAATGTCTTAATTGCCAATTAAGGATCTGGAAATTTCTTCATTTGAGGTTTGCTCTTCCCATGATGAAAACTAACCAGCACAATTGTTATACTCTTGTTAACAATTATAAAGGGGCCGTGCCTTCCCATGAATATAGGAACATGGCCCTCGAAGCACATCCTTAAGAGTTGACTAAAGGAATATAAGGAATATATGCTATCAGTAAGATTCTATTGCTTTTGAGGATTCTTCCCTTGGTAATGGATATTTGGTCTTAAGCTGTATGAATCTTGCCAAGTTGAACAAAGGTTAGTTCCTGACTCACATTTTCCATGCTCTTTCCTCCTGAAAGATTGTAAAAGAATTTTCTGACCTATCTCTAAGGCAGGCCATAAAATCGTTCCAGAGATATTCTCATATATCCAAAGGAAAGGATGTCCCATTCTCTAAAGACACAGGGTCATAAATGAAAATCTGACCAAACTGACTTTACTAAGTTCCCCCAGTTTGTTACCATTGGATCATACCCTTTTGTCTTCCAACTGCCCATACAAATAGTTTTTTCCTGTTTCTTTGGGTCTTCATTTCTGAAGATTCCCATGTCACATAACACTTATATTAAATAAGTTTATATGGTCTCTTAGTATTTATATTATGTTTTTCTTAGCCATAAACATTGTAATGGGAATATTCTAAAACCTATCTATTTAAATTCTGGTCCAAATACCAACAGAATTAACACCAATGGGAAGATTGTTGGAAATGCTCATTTAGAGCCTTTACTTCAGACTTATGGATTCAGAATGTGTATTTTAACAATACTGGCAGGTGATGTGTGTAGTATATATGTAAATTCTAAAAAGTACTATTCTGAAATACATCCCAGATTCTAGATTTACCATTCCTTGTAATAAATATTTCAGAAATCCCATAAATCTAAGCTTCCTCTGTTCTCATTTCCCCCTTATTTTAATAGCTGTCACCTGAGTCTCCTTGGTGTAGGATTACATTGATGAAGAGCTTTACAGGTAGAAAATGAACCTACAAGGACCTGACCTAGAAGGAAAAAGGAAAATCAGAAAATATTTACAATGCTTTGCATATGGAAAGAGCAGGCCATGTTCTTCCCCCAGATGATTTTATTTTATAAAGTAGCAGATTATCCTGAGCTACTCAATTTTATTGCAAGCACTGAGAATCACTTGGCAATTTGTTTAGGCAAGAAGATAATAACTAGTTGTTGGACACACATGACCTGCCGAAAATAAAAAGAAAGACACCTTTACAGCATAATAGTTGGGTAAAGATTGATAAATAACATTTTTTTACATTTATTATGATTGTGTGTACAAGAACACACACAAACACACATCACATTTATTGTGTGCATGGAGATAAGAGGACAACTTGGAGGTATCAGTCTACCATGTGGGTTCAAGAGATAGAGGCCTGGCAGCAAGAGCCTTTACCTACAGAGCCATCTCACTGGCCCTCTAAATGACTTATTCTTGGTAAGAAAAAAAAAACTCGTTAACTCATCAAATTAAGAGTAAATGGGCATATGGACTTATCAAAACCATAACAGAGAAAGCAGGCCCATAAACTTACAACTTCTTCACCTGAGAGACATAAAAGGAGAAGAACCTAAGACAGTGGCATAGAGGTATATCCTGACAGATCACCTTAGCAAACTACCAGGTATACTTGACACAAGATGGTTTGACAACAGACTTCCAGCTTTGCCCCTAGGCTTCAGCTTGGCATGATCCTCCTGTTGACATGATCCTCCTGTTTGATGGAGCCCAATTTCAAACCATAAACTGTCAGGACCCCCACCTTGAGAGCTCTGTGCCTAGCAAGCCCTTTATCTCTTTCATTTAAGATTTATTTTTTATTTTTTATTTTGTGTATATGTGTATCAGGGATATGCACGTGACTGCAGGTGCTGGTGGAAGCCAGAGGCATTGGATACCTTAGGGGCTAGAGATACAGGTGATTGTGAACTGCTGGATACGGTTGCTGGGAATTGAACTTGGGTTCTCTGGAAGAACTTGGATCCTCTGATCTTAACAGCTGGATCATCTCTCTAGCCCTTTTTAAATTTTTTTCTTATTATTTATTTTTCCTTTACCTCTTAAGTTTGTTAGCCCCTCATCTGACCTTACCTGGAGTGACTCTTCTCACCTTTATAGCTCTGTGTCTTTGAATCAGGCTTCTTTAAGTCATGTGACTGTTTTCTCAGTGTTTTCTGGTAATCTAAATATTCTCGTGAAATGTGATCCAATGATATGGATATTACTGATTAAGACTGAAGTGGAACCTATAGATTACTGCATTTCTCAGACCTCATCAGAGGAGTTTATTTGTGCAGTGGATTGCACTGACCCAGAAACTCAGAACAAGTCAAAGTATAGATAATAAGTATCAGTGGAGGGCAACTACAAGTGAGCCACCTGTATTATGGTCCCTGAGCCTTGGGAGAAGGTGGTACATAGCAAGCTCAAAGCCAGCCTGGGCTTCAGGAGACTCTGTCACAAAAATAAATAATAAGAATAAATTAAGTACTTAAAAAAAAAATGGAAGCAAGGTCTCACTAAATAGCCCTTAGCTGGACTGGAAGTATTTCTGTAGACCAGGTTGACCTCAAACTCATAGAGATCTACCTCCCTCTGTTTCCTCAGTGCCAGGAAAGAAATACCTTTTGATATTAAAACATGGTATTGTCGTGCACAGAGTTCATGCTGGAGAACCATGCAATCGAGTTAGAAAAAATATATTGCAAAAAATAACTACGTAATATTTCAAGTATGTAATTTAGTGTTGGACTGAGTTCATAGCTGTCCTGGTGGGAGGACGAGTACACCCGGTGGAGAATGGTACTTGGAGCAGTTTAATGAAGCAGTCCTAGAAATCATTTTACTTTTGTGCTTACTTCATTGCAGTCATGTGGCCATACCTAACACCAAGGGTGGCTGAGAAATGCAGTGTGGCTGGATGCCTTGGAGGAAGAGGAGCGGGGTCTATTCAACAACTATTCCAAGAAGATTCAGTTTTCTGTGTCTCTACTTCTGAAGGTCTATCCCGTGAAAAGTTATGGTTCTAATTATAAACTCACTACTTATTTGCCAAAGCAGAAACCTTAGTGGGTTAATATATGGACTTATTAAGGCATGAAACCAAGAGTTGCAAAACAAAGAACTTTTTAAGTTCATCATGAGTTGGACAGCAATTAAACGAAAGAGAAAGACACCTGTTTCTTGAGCCTTGCAACTAGTTCAAAGTTTTATTATGATTACTGCAGGGAGAGCTGTCACTTTACATTATCCAGAAGTGCTTGTTTGTGCCTTGGATACTAAGAAATGCAATGTGTGTAAATAATTGCTACTGCTCAGTGCTTGAATGTGCATGCACAGACACACACACACACACACACTAGAAAAAGAGAAGGGGGAAGAGAGAGAGAGAGAGAGAGAGAGAGAGAGAGAGAGAGAGAGAGAGAGAGAGAGAACAGGACTAAGCTGAGGGTAGGGAATCATAAAGCAGGAGGGAAAAGATTGTTTAGGAACAGAGTTGTGCAAGTAAACTGAAGAAGTATCTACCTAGACCCAAGAACAACCAATCTGAATATTTTTGGAGAAGATGTAGAGCCATATTTTTTGTTTGTTTTTGTAGTATTTTTTATTTTTTGGAAAAAGAAAGGTCTAGACAAGTAAGGCATATATATCAGATCAATGGAATCAGAAAAAGGGAAGAGCTAGAACTGTTTCTTCTTTGCATCATGAGCAGCAGATCCATTACATTTCTAAAGCTGTAATAGTCTCTTGTGTTATGATGGAACAAGTCAGGAAATTTCATGGGCAGCGCAGAAGTGAAAAGAAGGACTTGGACAGCCATTTTGTAATGTCATCTCCTGATGCTATCTTATTGAAAGATGTCTTGGGATGACTTGAGTTAATAAGGATGTCTTTCCTAAAAAATGAAGCACAAAATGGCAAGGCCTGCCATCACTGAGCAAAGGGCATGGCCCTGGCATTCTATAAGGTTATATCTCTTTCAGAAAGTGACTATTGAAAGGGACTAACCTCCTACCCTTAGTTCTTCTTAATTTTTTCTGACTGTACTAAATGAGTAAAATATATCAAGTCCTATTTTAAAAAGTAGCAACTCTGTCCTCTTCCCCTTCTTTCTGAAATCTATTAGAAGATGATTTTCAAAAGGTATATGTGGGGGAGAGCTGGAGATGTAGCTCAGTTAGTAGAGTGCTTGCCTAGTATGCATGAAGTTCTAGATTCAGTCTCCAGGAATGCATAAAACTTGGCATGCCAGCACATACTTGTAATTCTAGAACATGAGAAGACACAAGGGGTGACAAGTTCAAGATTTACATAGCATGGGTGGAGGCAAACCTGGGCCACATGTGTCCCTATCTTAAAAATACAATGAACTGTTCTCCTTCTAGCCTTGGGCATGGGCTCGCTCTTGCTCTTACTCTTAGCATCCCAGATCTCTGGACTACCTTCTTAGTCCAGACCAACCCGCTGCATCCTACTCCTCCTTACTCAGATCAGCTCGATTTTTCAGTCTAGTTAGAGCCTTGACAGGATGTTCCCACCTCCAACTTGCCTCTGCCCTCCCTAGACCAGCCATCTACCCTGGCTGTCTGCTTCCCCAACCTGCCTTGGATTCCAGAGACCAGCCATCTTCCCTTGTAAATCTGGTCCTGCCCAGTATGTCTCCACTCCCCTACCACCACAACACTAAACTCCCCAGGACACATCCTGCTCTCCTTCTAGCCTTGGGCACCGGCACACTTTTAACTCTCAGTCCCCCAGATTTCTGCACTACACCTGCCTGGCTGTGAGCTCTCCAAATCGCAGCATGCCCATCTCCCTACACTGGTGCCCTCTTCAGCCCTTCCCACTGCTTCAGTGCTGGGCATCTGTGCCCTGACCTTTGCAGACTGCCTGAGAAAGCCTGAACTCAGCCTCTGCCTAGCAATCTTCCTAAATTATGCTCTGTCTGCTGCCTTGAGGGGCCCAGACATTGATCGCCTGAGAGCACCTGATTTCACCTAACTGGTGCCACTGAGGGAAATCCTGAGCAGCTGGACTACAGTCATCTCTTCCCACCAATGTCAAATCAAAAGAGAACCTGAAGCCTTGAACAACCAGCTTTACATAACCAATAAGAAAACAACCAAATCACATCAAATATACAAACACAATCAGACTTCAGCTCAACAGAGAGAGGATTGAGTCTCACATCAAAATCATAAACAACAGAAGAAATTCACGTGCCAAGATCACAATGAAAAAATAATGATATGGAAAACCCAAATATTATGATCCCACCAAACATCACCAGTCCTATAGAAGAGCTCTATGAGAATCCCATAGAGATAATCCAGGACATAGAGTTTAAAAGAACAATCATAAACATGATCAAAGAATTTAATGAATTTAAAGAACATACTACTAAATGAACATAGTATTAAACCAACTAATATTGTTGTACCCATAGATCAATGCATCTTTCAACTTGTGCCAGAGAAGCTTCCTCTTGCAACAGATGGTGATTAACAAGAGACCTACAAGTGGTCAATGTACATGGAATCACAGACTATAGAATGTTTAACCCTGAAACAGACACTTGTATCAAACCTCTGTCCCCCCAAAGCTCAGGTATCATTATAGAAGAGGGGTCACAAAGATTGTAAGAGCCAGAGGTGGTGAACCATAAGGAAACAGTTTTCCAGATAGCTGGGCAGATATACATATGAACTCACAGAAATGGTGACAGCATGCACAAAAACCATGCAAGCTCAAGGCAGACAAAATTCCAGCATAGACATGCAGAAATGGGTATGAAGCTGTGACCCTAGCTGAGGAACTTTTGGCAGCTGCCCGCTGCTGGGAGGAGGAGAGGCAGCTTTCTTTAAGGGTGTGATGCTGGGTAGGTTAAGCATGCTTCAGTGGATAGACCTACAATGAAAGGTGTTTGTAAACACAAATCTTACTCAAGAGACCTTAAGAATATATATGCTAGAGTACATGGAATTGGGTGGGGGGCAGTAAGCTGGGGGCAGATAACGGAGGGAGCCCAAATATGATCAAAACAGATTTATGAAATTCTCAAAAATGTAATAAAAGCCAGAGGACAGGATGTCAGGGGTTAGTGGGGTGGAGGAGGGTATCTAAATATGATCAAAATACGTTCTATGAATCAATAAATGTATTTTTAAATGCCCTTGCTGGAACCTGGAGAGATAACTACATGGGTAAAGGACTTGCCTTGAATGCCTGACAGCCTGACCTCAATCCCTGGAATGTACATAAAGTAGAAAGAAAGAGACAACCAACTATACTAAGCCGCCCTCTAACCACCACACATTCGCCGTGGCATGCATGTGCCTGTACACACACACGATAATTTAAATTCAAAATAAATCATTAAATGAATTCATAAATATTTCTGCTAGATTCCAATACACAGAGGTGCTGATTTAAGGGATCTTGGGTGTGTGGACAAGGTTAAGACCCTCTTCAGATGGATATCTGTATTAGTGGCTTTTCTCTTTGCTGTGGAATCATATCTGACAAAAGCAGCTTAAAGAAGAAAGGGTTTATTTTTACTCATAGTTTGAGCTTGGAGACTGTCATGGTGGGGGAGTCCAGGTCTGAAAGAGCATGAGGTAGCTGGTCAGGTTGCAGCCATAATTAAGAAGCAGGGGGTGATGAATGAAGGTTTTCAGTTCACTTTCTCTTTCTTATATAGTCCATAATAACAGGCTAAGAAATGGTGACCCACATTCAGGGTGTATCTTCCCACCTCAATCTAATCTAGAAAATCCCTCACAGACACACTACCTTAGATGATTCAAAATCCTGTCAAGGGACTAGTTCATATTAAGCATCACAACATGCAAGAAATGCCTGGTGTATTAGGGGCTCATAATAGAGTACCCAGAGAATGGTGCTTTGACATGAAGCAGGGTCTTAAAGCTAACTAGATTCAATGCGCCTCTTAACTTCCTTGTTTTTCCCCTTTCTGAGCACAGGAAGGGGCATTGTGCAAAGTTCTCTTACCTACTCAAAAGGTTAATTGAACTGCCTTCAGTTTTCTTACTGAAATTTCCTTAAGTGGAAATTTAGCACATATTGCAAGAAGGAAGAACTCAGACCTTGCAATTGAAACCCAAAGAAACTGAACTCCATGTCATTGTATGTCTTCGTGAGCCTAGTCATCTGTCTTAAAAATAATTTACAAGTCCTTTAAAAATTCCACATCTCATTTCCCCTCACCCCTATGAAGAGGATATTTAAACTTCAACTGTTTCAACATTTCCTTCAGAATCATACTTTGCATTTGACTTCTGTGCTGTGATTTGCCCTGTTCATGTTAGCAAATTTGTATATCTCTTTCTCCTTTCTAATTGACCTATGTTCATCCCAGTGAAAATTTAATGGATGAAATGAAACCTCTTTTCCTTGCTCCTTAGCTGAAGACTAATTGATCCATGAGTGATAGAGTGTAAGGTCATTGATCTGAGATTTGAAGGATAAATAGGAGTTTCCTAAACACATAAATAAGAGAGATTGTTTGGGGAAATGGTATATGTGAAGATCCAAAGAAAGCACAGAATATGGCATTTTGAGGATATTTACTCTTATTGGGTACAGCTAGCTGTGGTGTAAAATATAGTGGGAAATGGGGGCAGATGAATCTGAAACAATATCTATGATGTGTTTAATTTATGCTAATAAGGTTAAGTCTTATCACATAGACAAAGGAGAGCTGTTGAAGACTTTTTGGCAAGATGACATCTGAGAAAATAGAGGCATTGCCAAAATAATAAAATTGCCTACATGTTTTTAATGCAATATTTTACTCCCAAATGAAAGAGAAAAAATATATTAAAAAATTATATCCTGAGAGGTGAGGCAAAAGAACATAATAGATAGAGGGTGCAGAAGTCAAGTGGCAAAGCTAATCTTGAAAAAAGAGTCAAAAGCATATATTGGAAAAAGGATAGCCTGTTTAATAAATGGTGCTGGCAAAAGTGGATTTGTACCTGTGGTACAAATGAAATTGGATTCACAACTTTTACCCTATACAAAAGTAAATTCAAAATGGCTCAAGTATCTTAATTTAAAACCTGAAATTCTGAAATTCCTAGGTGAAAATACAGGTATTACTGTTCAGAACATTGGGGTATGCAAGAACTTTTTGAGTAGAATATCCTTAGCAAGGAATTAACCCCCAACAGATGGGGCTATATGAAATAAAAATTTCTGCACAGCAAAGGATACTCTGACACAGCCTACAGAATGGGAGAAATCCTTTACCAGCTATGCTTCAGACAAGGGATTAATGTACAGAATATACAAAGAACTTTAAAATTTAAATATCAAAGAAATAAAATTACCAATCAGCAAATGATGCAGTGAACTGAATAGACAATTTTCAGAAAAAATATAATGGTCAGCAACTACTTTAAAAACTGTTCATCATCACTAATCATGAGGGAAATGCTAGTTAAAACTACTTTGAGACTTACCCCAGTCAGAATGGCTATTACCAGAAATCTGACAACAACTGTTGGAGAGGATATGGAAAAAGAAGAATGCTTATTTACTTCTGAATATTACTCAGCTGAAAAGAAAAATGAAATCAATTTGCAGCAAAATGCATTGTCCTAAAATGTATAATATTAAATAAGGTCACCCAATCTCAGAAAGAAAAAAAAACACAATTTTTCTCATATGTGGTTTATAGCCTATAATAACTATAATATAATATAATAATAAATATAATAGCGTATAATAAGGCCTGTAATGTGTGTGTACACATACACACATGTAAACAGACGCACGTAAACAGACACATGTGTGGGTATACTATAATATTAGAATTGAGGACAAGAAAATGATAATTTGCAAAGAAAAGAAGCATAGTTTTGTATTTTTCATGATAAATGTGTGTAGTAAACTCTGTGTATTTAAGTAGCTGCAGTCATTTCTGTATTCCATAAGAGTCCAATAAGTAAGATCCCTTAGGGCAGTGATTGTGAGAGCTTGGATTCCTTTTTGATTCTATTGAACAATAATGCAGTGCAGGGAGGCTAGAGAGATGGCTCAGTGGTTAAGAGCACTTACGGCTCTTGCAGAGGACCTGAATTCTAACCCTAGCATGCACATGGCACCTAACAACCATCTGTAATTCCAGTTACAGGGGATTTGGAGATTTGGTGCTCTCTTCTGTCCTCCATGGGCACTGCATATGATGAGTGTGCTTACATACATGCACGCAATACACTCACACAAGCAAAATAAAAAAAAAATAATGCAATGGGAACTGGATATGACCAGGCATTCATATGTTGGATATACTGAATGAGATAATACCATTATTGCTCTTGGTAACTAGTTTGTTATATTTTGCTCTAAAATTTCCAATTTTCTAATAAAACTTAAAAATATGTCTTCATACAGAAACAAAGGAGTGAGTTTGCTTCCAAATTAGTTAAATTCTGGTAACTGAAAATGTGTGGATTATGTAGGTACAATTCTCTTTCTGTTTGTTTGGTTGCTTGTTTCTGTTGTGTAATTTTTTGTTTGTTTTTGTTTATGACTCTGGGGCTTACTATGTAGCCTCTGCTAGTCTGAAACTTACTAGGTAGTCGAGGCTAGACTGCAAGTTGTGGCAATCCTGCTTCTGCCTCCTGAGTGCTGGGACTATAGGCATGCATAACCATGTCTGTTTACAAATCTCTTGAATACCAAGAATGCGCAGATACTCATGTTCCACACAGACCAGATCATATGTGGGAAGTGGCAAACTTCAGGGAAACTAGCAAATACGACTGTCTTCCCTGTCTTCCTTTGGGGTCAAAAGTTCTAGAAGTCTCACTCTATGTAACCCTGTTTTCTTCTCTTTTACTCCTTTAAATATAACTAAGTCTTTTTTTCCTGTACTGAACACACACACACACACACACACACACACACACACACACACACACACATACAGAGAGAGAGAGACAGAGACAGAGACAGAAAGAAAGTTTGATTTAGCTGCCCAATATTAAATAACTTATTCTAGAATTATTGTGGGATTGAAGACTTGCACCTTGCTTCGAAGTAATCCCTGCCATTGCCCAGCAACATGATCTAGAAGTCACCTGTATTAGGAGAGGATGGATTGTATGTCAACTCTTTGATGCTTCTGTGACCGATTTTCTTTTTTAATGCCCTTTTTTGAGCCACAGTCTCACTGTATACCCTGGCTGACATGGACCTTTGTAGACTAGGCTAGCCTTGAACTCACAGAAATCCACCTGCCTCTACCTCTTAAGTATTGCCATTAAAAGCATGAGCACCTACACCTGCCATTAATGCTATTTTAATATAAAGAAACAGAAGCACAGAAAGTCAATAGGTTAGAAAATAATGTCATGTACACTCATATACACACATGAATGTCATGTAAATCAAGTAGGGCCAGACTTGGCTATTTTTTTCTAATTTCTCATCAACAGGAAATTCTTTTACCAATTTTGTGCAAGGCATACTCCTAGCGATCTATCAACAGGAAAGGAAATGTATATACTCTTTAGAGCACAACATTTAGTAGAAGTGCTTTTATCTTTGTTTCTATCCTACTTAAATACACGAGGAGTAGGAATAAAGGTGAAATAATGGTAGAGATGGCATTTCATTCAGTGGGATGAAATGAGAACTGTTGATTTCAAGTGCTTCAAATTTGCTTGCCAGCTGTGAACAATTATGTACCTGATTTCTGCATTTCTATATTAATTAACAATGTTTCTCTTAGACACGTTAAAAACAATGCTAGCTGTCTGTTAGTGACATATTAGAAATAAATTGTTACTCCTAAGGGATAGTCTTATAAAAATGTTCATATACATTAATATATATTAGAATGGAAAGCATATAGTAAGATATAAAGGCATCATACTTAATACTGTATAGAATTTTATTAAATGTGGAAATCTGTAGTGTATTTTTGTTTTAGCATGAAATGTCCTTCATAAGACCTTGTGTTGAGTGATTGATCCTCAAATTCTGGCACTATTTTGATAGGTGATATAAACTTTAGGAGCTGGGACCTACTTGACTCTATGTCATTAAGTATTAGTATCTTTGTGTCACTGTGACCAAATATCTGACAGAAATCAAAGGTTGAAGTACTTATTTGGATCATGGTTTCAAAAAGGTTTACTTATTTTTTAAAAATATTTTATTTATTATTTTACTTTTACATATATGAGTGTCTGCATGTGTGTGTAAGTGCACTTGTGTCACGTAATGCCTGCAAAGGTCAGAAGAGGGCATCACATCTCCTGAAACTGGAGATATGGGCAGTTGTTAGCTGTCATGTGGGTGCTGGAAATTGAACCCAGGCTCTCTGCAAGAGGAACCAGTGCTTTTAACCATTGAAACATCTCTTTAGCCTGGAAGGCTTAACTTCTTATACTACTTGTACATGCAGTGGCAGCAGGAACTCTTTGAATGTCTCCTCACTCCAATATCCAGGCTGATAAGGTAGCTACCATCTTGAATACTGCCATTTGCCATGGCAGAAGGAAAGAGACTCTGAAGAATCTTAGAGCTGCAATTAGCTACTTAGCCTGGAAATGACATAGGAATTTTCACTAAAAGCTGATTGGCTAGAAATGTTAAATGTGGTCATCCAAACACAAAGGGCAGGCTAACATGATCCCTAGAAGTAAAAGAGAAATATTTGATAAGGAGCCCTATGGATCCCATAACGTTTCATGGAATCATGGGCTTCTTTAGCTGAATTATACACATAGGAGTATCGGCACTGCCAGACTATCAGATGAGGCAATGTACGTAAAGCATTTAGGGAAATCCCTGGCAATAGTTCTCTATCAGTGACTGGTAGTAATACTCTGTGATACACCAAAGGAATAGTAACATGGCAATGAGGGAGACCTAAAAGTTGTGAGGTCACTTTGTTGACAATTATATATAAGATAAGCTAAACAGAATAAGGAGAATTGGATGGTAGTTCCTTTATGATTATATATAGGTGATCACACATCTTCCTTTTCGTGGATATTGTTTCTAGATTTTTCAGTTCAGATTTCTATTCGCTTAAGTGTCAGACTTATTTCTAGGAAGACATTGAGGCTTGAACCCAGAAGGCACAGTATGCGGAGTGGCAGCAGGAGCTCTTTGAATGTCTCTTCACTCTGATATCCAGGCTGATAAGGTACCTACCATCTTGAATACTGCCATTTTCCATGGCAGAAGGAAAGAGACTCTAAAGAATCTTAGAGCTGCGATAGGTGAGAAGGCCGTTAGAACAGTCTTAAGTGCAACAAGTGCAGGTAGTTGTAGTAAAAGAAGTTTCTTACTGATTCTTTGACAACACTATTAATATGTCCACCTCAGACTCATGACTATGTCCAGGAGAATGCAACGTTTTTTTAAATTGTTGGTTCCAAGGAAGGAATACATTTTTAGAGAGGGTCTCACATAGACCCAGCTGGCTTTGGTCTCCATAAGTAGATAAGGTTGATCTTGAATTTTTTACATTCCTATCTCTACATCCCAAATGTGTGTGTTGTCTCCAGACAGATGATGAAGTGCTGGGGATTGTATCCCAGGCTTCATGCATGCTAGACGAGCACTCTACCAACAGAGCTACATCTGTGCTGTTGAGACATGATGCCACATTGCAAGTTAGGATGGCCTTGAACTCACGGCACTCTTCTTGCCTCAGCCTTCTGAGGTAGATTACAGGGGAAAGCTACCACATCCAGCTGGACAGGAGTGTTTTAATGGGTTGAAGGTTGTCCTGCATCCTTGCTGGTTGTCAAGGGTAAATTTGCAGAACCCAATGTCTGAAGAACTTGTCTGAATTTTTGATGATTATCAAAGCCATTGTGAGGGATCTGTGTAGTTCCTGCTTCAGGTGTAGATAAGTGAACAGAGGGAAGAATTCTAAATGGTCATGCCTGTAGCCAGCCAGGTACCATAGCTGTTGCCTTCACAGAAACAGAAAAATGGAGGATAAATGGGGGATACATTAAGGGCGGCGTTGCCTGTAAATTGCAGTCATTTTTTGTCTTGTTCACTCTCAAGCTGAACACTGAAGAAAGCACACCCACAGCGCTTGCTAAATAAGGGCACTGGAAAATTATCATGCAATTCATCCATCTTCTCCCTCTGACTGCCATGTGAGGCCCTTTTCTCATCCTGCAAACAGACTTGTTTTTTACATCATGCAGGCAATACCATGAAGTTCTTAAATCAGAAGTTTACATTTTTCTCTGTCATGGGAACATCTTTAAAAAGAATGAATATATTACTCTCTCATTTATCTCTCTAATTCTGGAATTTTAAAAGTGAAATGATTACAAGAAAAAAATCACATCTAAAATTGAAGTGAGAAGGTTAGAATGTGAGAGGAAATTATATAGTTGTTGAAGAGCAATGCTGATTAGTCCACTCACTGTCCTTCAGTGACAGGACACAGGCATGCATGGCTCCAGCAGACCTACTGGACCAAATATTATCCTATGTTTGGATATTTTTTTCAAAGGCAATTCCTATTCTGGAGACCAACTCTTCCCATGTAGCTGTAAATCTGTATTTTAATTATACCACAAGCTATTTCTAAATCACGTGCCTATTATTTATTAGGGTTTTCAGATGCTTAGAATATGACACTGACAGCAAGCTTTTCTTTCCTCCAATCTCCGTTTAACCTCAAAGTAGGTTCTTATTCTGCTGATAAATTTGTTTCAGAATATTCTGATCTCAAGTAACCCAATTTGTGGTTTGTGTTTGTGTGTTTTTTGAAGGAGGTATGCATGAAGGGGAAAAAATAGAACCAGGACTGAAGATAGAATTATCCACATGTTATTTCAAAGTTCAAGAATGTTCCAGGTTGCACATGTAACTCAGTTGGCACAATGCTTGCCTAGAATGCACAAAGCCCTAGGTTCAATCACCAGAACCACATAAATTAGGTGTCATGGGGCATGCTTGTTATATCCCAGCACTTGGGAGATGGAAGCAACAGATTCAAATGTTGTACTTCATCATCTGCTATATTGTGAGTTTGAGGTGAACCTGCAATAGAGACCCTACTTCAAACAAAGGAGGAGAAGGGTCTGGAGATGGCTCAACAGTTAAGAGCACTGATTATCTTGCATATGACCCAGGTTTGAATCCCAGCACTCACATGGTGCCTAACAACCATCTATAACTCCAGTTCCAGGGGATCGGGCATCTTCTGACATCTGCAGGCATTGCACAACATGAATGCACTTACACATGCAGGCAATACACTCATACACATAAAATACAAATAATAAGTGTTTTTTAAAAGGAGGAGCAGAAGTTTTTCATTGTTCTTGGAGCACTGTAGTTAGTCTTTTGTAGAGTAGCTACCTTTATTTATGCCTCAGAATTATCTCTGTACTTCAGGCCAGCTGTGGCTACAGGGAGACCTTGTTTTAAAACAAACCAAAAGAGCATATGTAGCACACAACTGAACTTTATTTCCTAGAAGTGGTTTTCTTTGTAAGTTCATGGATCCTGTTTGTACTTTTAGACCCTTATTCTGAGAAGGGTCTGAAGAGTTTCCACAAATCACCAGTGGGCTCCATGGGACACAAAATACACTTGCTCAAAGGTATATTATCTTGGACATTTTAGATAGAAGCTAAGAGTTTAACCCAACATGATGGAGATCTGTCTGATGATCTAATTTGATATAAGTATAGGGTTAGAAAATTTAGGTGGATAAGACAGAGTGCCTCTTAAATTATGTACTACTTTCTATCAAAATAAAATTATTATAATCCAGATTACCTGCTAAAATTATTAAGAACATTCAGTGAGCAAGATTCAACAAGCCCTATATCTCATTTTGTAAATTGCATCCTACTCACTGAATGTCTGTTTGACTTTGTGATTGTTGCTTAATGTATCCTCCAAGCATGGCAGGGCTATTACTATTTTGACCAGAACAGCTGTGATTACCTGCAAAACACCATCACAAGATGGGGTCTGTTGACTTTCCCTCATAGAAGGAGGTGGTGTGGAGGGTCATTAGCCCCTCAACTGAAATTCTAACCACTGTCTCTTGCACCTTTCCCAGTTCTATATAATTCTTCACCTTCTGTTTATAGTTTCAGGAGGTGCTAAATATATAGTTCAGAAAATTATCCAAAAAGAGAATTCCACCTATGCCTCTTTGGAGAGGCTTTTATCCATGCTGTGGTGGTATTTTTTGGTGAAACCACTGTTTGGAATCACCCTCACTCTTGTATGTAAGCACTTACCCGTTCTACTATAGGCAAGCTCAATGAACTCATTGGTTCACCAAGATGATCTTGGGTAGAATTGTTGCTTTGATCTTGCTTTGGTGCTCTTCCTAAGGTATATAGGCGTTTGCTCTTATCTCTCAGGAAAATCTCATGTAGCAATGATGACCACCTTTACCATCTTTATCTGAAGTCATTTATTTCTTAATTAGTATCTCAAGGAGTATCCCAGTCAACTGAGGTATAGGAAAATGGCCCAGATCCTAATATTAGCATAAAGGGCCTCATATTGTATCTTCATTCCTCTCAGATATCCTCTATCTAGATTCTGCCCACCTTTCTAGAAGGCTGGAATGTGCCCGTGTTCTAGTTTACCTGATCTTCTTTACTTCACATCTCATAAGCCACTCCAGTACTTTGTTCTGTTGTCATAGTGTGTTGGTCTAATGTCAAACAATCTTTATCTCTTGAAGCATTTTAAACCTAACTTTATCCTGTTTAAGAGTACAAGACATATTTGAGTACCTTCTATGAGAGCATAGCATACATAGAATAATGTATTGTAATTGTATGTGTATGTAGAAGTTACTCGTTGAATTTATACAAAATGAACATACTTGTGTAGAGGAAACTGTGGGAGAAACTGAATAGTATGCACAGTATGGACACGTACATCCTAGACACTCTCCTGGGCCCCTTGTCATTATGCTGCCACCCTAACCCATGAAGTGTGACCGTAAGTCTAACTCTTAACAACACAGATTAGTTTTTTCTGGATTTTCATACTTTGTTGAAATGAAATCATAAAGTATTACATTTGGATCTGGCTTCTTTCATTCAATACTGTGTTTGTGAGATTCATATTACTGGAAAATTTTAAACTCAAAAGTTCAGATTGTGTTTATCCCTTCTGAGGTTTAGTGTATGGTATGAGGAGATGAACAAAAATATTTCTTTTAGAAAAATTGATTCTCAGGGGATTTCAGAATCCGGCTCTCATAGTTTAGATAACACTATTTTTCCCTTGTTCTCTGTTTTCTTTTTCTTAGAAATTGAGCCCTGGTTATAATTCTGCTTCCTGTAAGGATTTCTCCTTGAATACAGTAAGGCTTGGGTTTGAATATGTTGGATGCCTTACAGAGAAACTGTATCTGAACTCTTAAAAGCAATTATGCTTGGAAGTTATGCTTTACTGTCCTTCAAAGCCAGCCAGACCATCATCTATACACCTAAAGTAAACCAGAACATGTCAAATATATTACTTGTTTAAAATTCTTTTCAACTGCTGCTTTTCTGTCTTGCATGCTTTCAAATGCAGACGAGCACATCAACATGGTCTGCCTTGTGGGAAGAAGACTGACCCAGGAATGAAAGATGGATATATTTTGTCCAGACAGTGGGCTTATACAGCTGTGTCACAGCAATCCTCTGAGTTTCAGTTGCTCTGTGTGAAGATCATAATGAAGTCATGCATGAGGAAGGCTTCATAACTGTATTGTGAGATACAGTTGCAACCACATCAATGGGCTCTCTTGTTTCTCTATCTCTCTCTTTCTCTCTCTCTCTTTCTCTCTGTCTGTTTTTCTTCTCTGTTTGTCTTTGTGGTGCTGGAATTAAACCCAGGGCCTTGAACATGCCAGCTGAGCGGTGTCCCTAGCACTTGCTCCACTTTATTTTAATGTTCTATTTATTTTCATTTTATGTGTCTGAGTGTATTGTGTTCATGTGGGTAGGTGCACCCATGTTGTACAGTGCCCACAGAGGTCAGAAGAGGGTGTCAAATCCCCTAGAACTGGAGTTACAGTCAGTCCTTAGCCACCATGTGGGCACTGGGAACTTAACCAGGGTCCTCTGCAAGAGAAGTCAGGTTTCTTAACCACTGAGCCATCTCTCCAACCCTGTACCTGCTCTTCTTATTTACAGCAGACTTTGATTCTTTCTGCTACTTTTCTTCACTATTGACCGTTTTCCTGTCCCACTTCTCTGAGGTCCAACTAGTGCCAACATTGCATACCCCAATTGAAAAATGAAGCGGAAAGGTTTTCCCAGGCTGTCATTTTTATCTACTTGAAACTATTGCCTACCATTTAACCTTCCTTCTTTTACCCCTCATGGTCAGCACCTTTGTTTGGTATTTCCAGTTTGCTTTTTCATCTCAAATATGTTATATATGCCATAAAAATAAGTGTGATTTTTGAGAAATTCACTACTTAAAAAATAGCATGATAGGCATTTCATGGATAATATTGATTGCTTGTGATATTTTTTCAAAGAAAAGAGCAAAAATCAGTGGTGTATGCTCATAAATGCCTGATTCATAGCATTCGCTAATTCCGTACTATAACCCTTAATACTAACATGATACTGATCAACTAACAAAATTCATCAACATTTGTTATGTTAATTTTGTGTGTATGAGTGCGTTGCGTGCATCTGTGTAAGTGCACCAGTGCCATGCAGTGCACGTGGAGGACAAAAGAGGACACTGGATCCCTAGAACTGGAGTAACAGATGGTTGTCAGCCACCATGTGGGTGCTGGGATTCAAACCTGGGTCTTCTGCAAGAAGGGGCCAGTACTCTTAACCACTGAGTCATTTCTCTAGCCCTAACAAAATTCATTAACATTTACTAGTCTGTGACTCTGTTTAATACTCTTGGAGTCCTGGAGAGATTGCTCAGAGGTTAAGAGCACTGGCTGCTCTTGCAGAGAACCCAGATTCAATTCCCAATACACATGATGACTAACAACTGTCAGTAACTCCACTTCCAGGGGATCCGACACCCTCTTCTGACCTCTGTGGCAATTTCACAACATGAGTACACTTACATCCATGCAGGCAATACACCTCATACACATAAAATAAAAATAATAAATAAATAAAAATTATGCTCTTGGAGCCAGGAAGATGGTTCAGTGTGTAGAACCTGAGTTTGAACCCTTAGCATCCATGTGGAAAGACAGGTGTGGCTGTGCATCCCTATAACTCCAACACTGGCTGAGAGAAACAGGTAGATCTTGAGAATTTGCTGGTCATCTAGCCTAGCCAAAAGGACAAACTTGCACTCCTGGATCACTGAGAGACCCTGTCTCAAGACAATGAAGTGAAAGTCTGGTAGAGGAAGACGCTTCATGTCCTGATCTGGACTCCTCATATTCACAAGCACGTATCACACGCACATATGCAATGTACCACTCACAAACATTTAAAACATGCTTCTCTTTCTAATATGGAGCTGTGCTGCAGGTTGGGTTTTGTGTATGAAATGTTCCCACAGTGAGAATTTGTCATTAACCTGTCAAATCTTTGAGTAGAAAGCTCCCAATTAGTGAGTTGTGAGCATTCTCTTTGAAGTTGTCAGACGTGTCTAACAGGCAGCAGCCCATGGGCTGCATGTGGGCAAAGACAGCAATGGATGCAGGCCAACACAAAATCAATGAAAACATTGTAAAATTGTTTAGAAATGCTTTGCTCCTTAAGTTTTTCATGTTTTATTATTTGTGTTTATATATAATGTGTGTGTGTGTGTGCTTTCTGCAGGTGTGGAGGATATTGGGTGTCCTGCTCTGTCTTATTCCTTTGCCACAGGGTCTCTCACAGAACCTGGAGTCAGGCTGGTGGCCAGCATGACCTAGAAATCCTTCTGTCTCTGCAGTGCTGGTTGCTGTCATAAACGCTTCCATATCTGGCTTTTTCATGTGGGTGCTGGGATCTGAACTCAAGTCCTCATGCTTGGGCAACAACTGCTCTTACCTACTAAGTCATCTCTAGCTTCCCTTTTTTTTCTGTTGCTTTTGTTTTGTAACGTGATTGTGTATTCAAGCATGAGCTTTGTAGATAATAATGTGTCCCAATGCCAAAAGATTGAACATACCTGCCATATAGATCAGTCTGAGCTGTAGGGTGCCAGTGGAGAGTATCAGGGTATGAACATGGTTTCAGAAAAAGACAGGGACACAACACAATAAACACTCTACACAGGTGATCCACGTTTTGAAAGATAATGCTTGAAAACCTCAACAAAGTGTTTAAAATATTACAATAATCATCTGGCTAGCAGAAAAAGATTCTTTTAAATAGACATATGAAGTTCATCTTTAAACAATCCATGACTGTGTTGAGAAAAGAAGCCAGTTTAGTGGGGTCAAAAGAAGGTTGTCAAAACCTCAACTAAGATTCATTCAGGATGTAATAAATTTGGACCTTCTTTTGTTAGCTCCAGCCAGCTTTTTGGAGGTTTATTGTTTCTAGGCCACAGGGAATAAGTGAGGTGAAGTACACAAAGCTGTTCACTCCAATAACCATATTAAGGAACAGTTGAACTCTACCAGTAGCTGGCTGAGCCCTTGTCCTTTGTTTCCTAACCCAGGCCAAGACAGGGCCTGACCTACATACCAATAATTTATTTGCCTTAATTTCCTGAATTGGAAGTGAACTTGCTTGTGCTGAGGATTTATATCGGTGGTAGAGCACTTATATAGCATGGGCAAGGCTCTGGATTCAGTTCTTAGCACCAAATTCTAAAAAAAAAAATAAGAAGAATAATTTTAAAATGATTTCATAAGAACTGAGCTTGCTATGTTTAAAGTGGCTAATTTCCAGAGGAGAATATTAAATCAAGGGAATGATAGAAATGATTGCATCAAGAGAATCTTTATAAATCATAAGAAGTAATTCTTTGAGAGTGGAGAACTCAAATAAAATGTTTGGCACAAGTGTGATGGTATACACCTTTAACCTCAGCACTTGGGAGCCAGGGTTAGGCAGGACTCTGTGAATTCCAGGCCAGTATGGTCTACACAGCAATTTCCAGGCCAGATGGGGCTATAAAATGAGATCCTGTCTCAAAATAAAATAAACCATATGGGAACTTCTGATGGAATTCACTGGGATTTAAGAGTTGTATGTGGAATTAAGAAGCACCTGGTTCCGTTGATTGTGTGGTAAGGCAGACCTGAATTTGATTCCTGGCATGAGAATTAGATGTGCGGTCTCTCACTTGTCAAGTGGACTAGAATTTTATGTCTGCTTTGGATGTTATATAGAATCATGAATGTAAAGTGCATGTAGAACACATCTCCTAAAGACCAGTGTTATTCTAGCTTCATCTTCTTCTCAATGCACAGAGTAGGAGATGGAGACACAGACATGTGAAAAGTTAGGTTCAAGATCACACACTCAACAGTATGGGATGTGTCAGTCCTCTGGACCTGTACATTCATGTGGATTTCCATGGAGAAGGGAAAGGACTGGCCTTTCTGCTCTTTTATGTTTGGCTCCTTGAACAAGAGGCAACACTGATCTGATTAGAGAAACTAGGGGATGAATTAAGTGAACTGAACTCAGCCTCTTCTTAGTTTTATTTGCTATTTGTTTTTCTTTTATTTTGCTTTTGATGTTTGGAAATGGTAGAGTCTCATATATCCCTGGCTCCAGTGCTCTGTGTTGCTAAAGCTGGCATTGAAATCCCGATACACCTGCCTCCACTTTCTGAGTGCTGAAATTATAATCGTGGGCCATCTTGCCCAGACCCCTTTCTTTATTTTCTTTTCAACAGTTTTCTGTCCAAGGATCAGTGATACTCCAATGAAGGGCCTGCTCTGCCTTCTCTAGGGTCTAATCTCATAATCATTCTTTCCTGTCTTCCCTATTGGAATCTGTTAGGAATAAAGCAATAATTTCAGACAAGTGTGTGTTTTGCTTTACAGATTCAAGATCTCTCTAGATTAGTGCTGTGATTTTGATATGGTTTAAATGTGTTCTCCAATGGTTCATGTACTGGAAGCTAGATCTCTGGTGTGGTGTTCTGAGAGGTAATGGAACCTGTAAGAAGCAGGGCTTAGTGCAAGGTGATTAAGTTATTAGAAACCAACACCCTTAAGGGGAATATTAATGTATTTCTTGACAGGGTCTCCCTCATCTCAGCCTGCCTGGACCTCATTATGTGAATGAGGCTGGCCTCGATGTCACAAAAATCTCCCACCTCTGCCTCCTAAGGGCTGGCATAAAAGGTGCATGCTACCATGCCTGGCAATTAATGTATTTCATGTGGAGGCTCTGCTAGAATAGGTTGTTATAAAAAGATAAACCCTAGCTGCTAGCTCTCTCTGTCTTCCTGTTTTACTATCCAATCTCTTTGCCATACCCCCTAACATTGTGATTCCATTCTCCATTAAATTTTCACTAGAAATGAAACCAAAAGGGACCCTTGAGCTTGGCTTTCTAAAACTTGGAGCTAAACAAACCTTTCTTCTTTATAAAGATCCCAGCCTTGGATATTCAGATCCACAACAGGAAAACTGATTGTGAGCACACATCTCAGCAGTGTGTACCAATCTAGCTTTGCCTATAATAAATTTTTTTCATCTATCTGCCTGCTTCCTGACATTTTTTCCAGTACTGGGGATTGAAATTTCAATTCTACTATTTATATTTCTTTATAGACTTTCCTTTTTGGCTATGAAAAGTAAGTTCTTTTTTGGATTTAAAGCCAACTCATAGTGAGAGTGGGACTCTTTTTTAAAATAATTTTTATTGAATCATTGTGTGTTTCATACAAAACATCTCAATCAATCTTTCTTTATATCCCCTTCCCCACTGGCACCCCCCTCCCACAGCATAGCCACCCATCTGGAATCCATATATCCTTTCATCTGTGTTAAGGTCTACTATGTCAAGTTACTGGCCCCAAGTGATCTCAGTGCAGGTTCATCCACTGAGATCTAGTCAGCCTCCCCAAAGTCCCTCACTTTAGGAAGACTAGCTCATTCTCATCCAACAGTAATCAGTTGCCAATATTTCTTCAGCAAAGTTTGTGGTCTGTGGCCCATTTCTCCAGTTCCATGCTCGGTTTTTTTCTGCTTGAGTTTGCATTGGTCTTGAGCATGCCTAGATCATTTCTGTAGGTTTCATATGAACAGGGTCCCAGGAGTTTGTAGGATTCTATTCCCATATGGTCATGTATCTCCTCACTGCCTCTAACAATCTTTCTGCCCCTTCTTCCGCAATGGTCCCTGAGCCTAGAGTGACTGAGACTTAATGTAAAAGTCCTGTCCAGAGACCCACACTCTGCAGATTTCTAATCTCCATGCTTTGGCCATTTGTGACTTTTTCTGTTCCTGGCCCTTTGTTGCATGAGGGAGCTTCATCAATGAGAGGTGAGAGACTCATTAGTGTCCTCTTTACTCCTTCTTCCATGTTGCTTGAGCCTTAGGTGTAGAGGTTGCATTGTAGATGTGCTACTTAAACATGGGCAATTCACAGACAATGACTGTGTGTGACCAGCTGTGGTACTCTGTACTAATCTCCATCTGGTACAAAAGAAGCTTCTTTGATGAGGGGTGACTGGGATATTAGACTGTAAATATAAGGATGCATACTTTGCATTTAGTAAGAAGTTGGGATCTCTCTAAGATCTATGACCTCTTTAGCCACGTGTATTTGGCTATGATTACAGTACCACACATGAATTTCTTCCCATCAAATGGGCTCTAACACCAATTAGGTACCTATTGATTGACCCCAACATAAAAGTGCCTCTACTGCACTAGTATCAGATTCTGTGCCAGTCATCAATGTGGTTATTTGATCATGAAGCTGGTGTTGGGCCATCAATTGATGTTTTCCCTTGGTTACTTGCATAGTGTTCTCCAGAGCTATGAGAGCTAGCCTTTAGAGGCAGCAGCTTCCAGGACAGTTCCAGCTCCATTGCTTCAAATCCAGTCTCCAAAGTATGTCCTGTCTTCAGCAATAAGTTCTTACCTTCAAGTTCTGGGAGACAATCAAGGAACTCTTTGTGTCATTCACTCCTGATTTTGTACTCTCTTGAGTATGTAAAAGAAAATGCAGGCCTCAAAATTTTGTTTTGTAGAGTTAGAATATGACACAACAATTCTCCTGTTCAGTACTTGTGGGGATTGGACTATGGTAAAAAGGTATTGAGCAAAGCCAAGCAACCCGAGATACCCTGAAGGGATGGTAGAAGTCTAGCCTGCTCCTGCCTGTTGTGATAACCTGACCCCAGGAAGCCACTGTAGATACAAATCTTCTTTTCCCCCACAAACATCACCCCAGACCAGAACCAGGTTTTGGGGGTTCATTTCCTCATTCCTAATTTCCACGTCAGCCCTACAACCTTCCCTGAAGACCCCACCTTTAACTTTCCCGCCTTCTGTAATGGTCAGAAAGGCCTCCCTATATAAACCTCTGCCTTGGTTTTGATAACTAAACTACCCTCTGAAGTAGTATCCTGGGAGTTCCTCCTCCAGTCGCACTCTGAGCCACCTGAGGCCCTGTTCCATCGTCCTCCATTCTCTGGCATGGCTGGAGCACAACAGCCATGCTGGAGATGGAGACCCACCCACAAGTACTTATCAAGAAAAATGAAAACATGTGCCCCCACATAACCTTGTACATCAATATTCCTAACAAAATTCTTCATAGATGTCCAAAATGAAAAATTTTCAATGCCTGGCAACTGATGAATGGCTAAATAAAATGTGATGTTATCATTATGATTGATAATTATTTGCACATATAAAGAAATAAAATCTCGTGAGTTGGAACCATCCCAGCTCTGCTGAGTGAAATTGAACTTTAGTTCCTATCAAGCTCACTTGAAAACAAGAAATAATTGCTTACTGTATGCTGCTGAAATTTTGAAATCATTTATTACACAGAAAGAACCAATGTTTCCAAAATATCTAATTGATCCTGAGGAAATAAAAGTGGAAATTCAATTGTTGTGTTTTGATTTAAACTTAAAATGATCAGCAAGAGGTCTGGCATAATATGACCTTGAACAGCCTTTGTGCTTATCTGTGTCTCACTTTTTTTTTATCTGGACACTGAAGAAGTTGAACTGACTGGTACCTGAGGCTCCCTTCAGTTCTAAATGTTGAGTGAGCTATGAATATAAATAGCCTTCATCCATAACTCCAGTTCCAGGGGATCTAACACCCTCTTCTAATCTCCGCAGGGATGGTATGACCCAGGTGTAGTTTCATACAGGCAGGCTATACACTCATACACATAAAATAAAAATCATGAATAAAATATTAAAAAAACTGTAGGTCTCATCTTTTGGATTCTGATGTTGAATTTTGTCACTTCCAGAAAGGATTCATTCAAGTCCTAAGTGACAGTAGTACCTCAGAATGTGACTGTCTTTGGAAACCATTACAGATTTAATTAGTGAAGATGAGGTCATATTAAAAAATCCTCCACAAAATTCCAGCAAACTGAATTCCATAGCACATTAAAAAGATTATGCCATGATCAAGTGGAATTTATTCCTGGAATGCTAGTGTGATTCTATGAAAGCCATTAATGTAATATACCACATTAGCAGAATGAAGAACAAAAACACATGATCATCTCAATTTATATTAAAAGAGTATTTGTATTTGATAAGCTTAAATTCCCTTTTATTGTAAAAATAGTCAATATAGTAGGCATAGAAAGGAACTAGATAACACAGGCCAAACATGTTAAAGCTCACAGATGACAAGATAGCTAATGGTGAAAGAAGCCTTTCTTCTTGCATCAGGAGCCACAAGGATGCCTACTCTTCCCACTTCTATTAAGTATAATTATGGAAGGCTGAGTCAGAACAATTATGCAAGAAAGAAAACACATCATCCGTATTTTTTCTCTTTTTTAATCTTTTTGAGACAGAGTCTCCCTGTAGCCCCAGTTGGCCTGGAACTCACTATGTAGACCAGGCTGGCCTTGAACTCATAGAAATCTGCCTCCCCAGTGCTGAGATTAAAGGTGTGCACCACCATGCCTGGCTACATAACACATCATCCAAATTTTAAAGGAAGAAATGAAAAGGTTTTTTATGTTCACACTAACACAATATTGTATGTAGACAACGTTAAAAATCATACACACACACACATACACATACACGCACCCCATGTTTGGACACTGATTTGGTGAAGTTGCAGGATACAAGCATGAACACACAAAAATCAGTTCATTATATATATATTAACAATTAGCAGTCTGAAAAAGAAATTTTAAAAATTATAGTAACATCAAAAACAATAAAATACTGAAGAATATATAGGTGACAGCTACTCTGATAAACAGTGTAACTACTATCATGAGTACCCCTGAGCCAAAACTACCCATCTAAGGACCTCTTGAATTCTTTACTTCTAGAAACTTTCGTTTGATAAGTGTTTACTGACTTAGACTGCTAAGATTCCAGGTAGTTGACTTTATAGGAAAAGATAACTAGGGAAATTCTAGCACTAGCATTCTGAGTGAAACCATATTTTTCTATTCTGGTTGCTGGTTATACTTCTGGAAGTGTGAAAAATTTGGGGGTCATTATCTAAAGTGTTTTTTTAATGTACAGAAACATGGTTGTTTTATATAATGGTGAAAAGGCATAACGAGTGATCAGACTAGAACTTGTAGAGGATTAAAAGAGAGCAAGTCAGAATGTGGCCATTGATGCTTGAGGGACCAAAAAATTACAAGCTCTTCTGAATAATTTAAAAATGTTAGCCTGGTATGCAAGACCGTTATTTTCTATTTATCTTCTAGATATCCGGATTGTATTCTACATTCCGCACTCGCACTCTATACTTTGAAAACAGAGAACATTGTCTGCACTTACCAAGATCTAGAAACATTCCCTTTCACTGCAATTACAATTTAAAGAATGGCAGCTGGTGAATAATTGTAGGAAAATTGCTTTGTTCCTCCATAGAATTTACATGTTCCAGAACCTGGTTTTTATTAAGATTGTAACCCTGTGTCTTAAAGATGTGTTGATTCAAGTTAAAGATCAATGTTAAAAAATAATAAATATTTTACAAGACAGTCTTTGGATTCCTTGGTGGCCTTACAGCATCAGGCAAATAACCAGATTAGTATTCTGTGCATTATGTATTCAACCAATTTTTGCTGCTTTATTCACTTATGATTGTGATTTTCAAAACTATAGAATATATATCTACTTAGAAGGAAACACTGGAATGGATGATGATTTGTAAGGTGCCTTTATATTCAAGAACGTTAAGTGTATTTAAGAGAAACTGCCCCATGGAGCTAAAATTCCAAGTCCTGATATGCAGCCCTGGGATGAGCTAAATGTGACTCTGTGGGAAGGAACCAACTCTCTTCTACTTAAGATGAGAAGCAGATTCATGAGTAAAATGTAGGATATCCTTTTAAGGATGGAATTCTGTGTGTTCATTGATCTCAGTGAAAAGCCAGTAACTAGACAAAGTGGAAAGATTGCTACCAAGCTTCCTTCTATTAATATGCACATGTCTGAAGAAACCAGAGTCTTTGCAGCCAGCAGAGCCTGGTTGCAGGTCAAGATGGGAAACAGAAAAGGAAAATCATCTGTCATTTAATAGAGTGGATTCAATACAGAGACTCAGTTCAGCAAGCAATGGAGGTTTGAAACAATAAAGAGGGAATGCTGAGGTAGCAAAGTGACTATAACAGTAGTCACAACTATTGGGAAACAGCACCCCCCCCCCCCAGCTTACAGGAACCAATGGAAGAACTGAAGTTAGCAGAGCCTAACATCCAAGGAGAGATCTGCACAGAGGAGGCCTGCACTGAGAAAGCAGCTCCCAGTCAGCTGGGACTGATACCTTAAGGGGTTAAGAGTAATACAGGATTTCGCCAAGTCCTGTGTCTGAAGTGTGTGATATCTTCAGTAATAGGATTTTACATTCAAATCCTGGGAGGTAACAAAGGGCAATAGCAATAGCCTATATTATTTTGGGAATCTCTTTGAATACCTTGACCAACAAATTGATGGGAGGTTTCCCATGCTTGACACTGGGGTTTTGTTAGGTAATAGATGGCTCTGGAGGGGAACGTTATCACTCCATGTGGCATAACTCCATTTGAAATGTGTGTATTATTAATTAAGCTTATAAAATATTTATAGCTTTTTCAAACATCCTTGGTGTTATTTCTCTCTCCTTCCTTCCCCTCCCTCTCTATTACCCTCCCTCCCCAGTTAAAGCCACCCCTGTATTTCCTATTACCTCCTTGATAGTACCTGTGTCCTACTATCCTCCTCTCTGGAACTCCTTATTTCCCTTCCCCAGTTCCTTTCTATGTTCCTGGCTTCTGTGATTACTGAAGGTTGTATACTTACTTCTAAAGATTCAGAGCTAGGAACTACAAATAAGAGAGAACATGTGGTATTTGTCTTTCTGGGTCTAGGTTATTTCTCTTAGTATAATGTGGACATATGATTATGCATATACTTCCCATACCTATGAATAGTACTGTATTGGGTAAACTGGATAGGGACACCTGGCCGTTCAACTATTGGAGTTCCCTTAGGTTAAAGTACAGTTGGGATTCACTACTCTGAAGGTGGACATAAGTGGTCCTTCCTACATAAGGCCCTCCAGTGATCCAAGGCAGAAATCCTGGATCAGGGACATACTCTAGTCTCTTTAATTTGTATATTTGGGATGGGTGGCTGAGTAGTCTGTTGGAGCTGACAGAGTCTAAGCTTTTACACTAAAAAGATCCCCATCTCAACAATGCCAGCAATAGTATGTTGAACAATTATTCCCATTTTATTCCCCACTGTTTTCAAAGTAGTCTCTTGAAGTAATCCTTTATTCACAGGTAGACTCACAGATAACTTTATGCCACATGTGATCCTCAGTCAAACCCAGGAAGTAACTGGAAATCCTGTGACTTCTGAGTAATAAAGTTCAGGCTGTGTTTCATCATGAACGTACAACATTTATCACATCCAGAGGATGTATAAACTTGTACTATAAAACTACTGACACACCTGTGAATAAACACTTTCCTCACCTACAGCCTGTTATTTTGGGACTATTATCAACAAGAAGACAGATTTGGACTCAACTGAGCTAAAAAAAAAACTCAAAATATTCTCTTGCAATTTTCTCTTTTAAGTTTTCCAGCTGTGATTTTTGCCGATTGTTTATATGGTAAACTTCCTGAAAGTATTTCCATTTCAAGATTTTTTCAATGAGTCCTAAATGTATGGTGATCAATCATCCTAGTTTTCTGGAACTTGAGACTTTCAGAGCTAAAACCAGGCAAGGTTTTTGGCAAACCAGGATGAGTTTGTCACCCCTGAGAAGATACTGAGGAAAAATTCTTTTGCAGGTTTCTTCCCCAAGTTTATTTAATTAGAAAGCCTGTGGCTGACATTGAGAACAGGCATTATGGAGTTAGAATGAGAATGGATTTCTTTCATCAAAACTTCCCAGGAAACTGGCACCATTGTTAGCACTTTTAGATTCAGACCATTGGTTTAGTGCCTACTGCACAGAGTGGACTAGACAGTCATGTGCCTCCTTCCACCAAGCTCTAGCATAAGATAGACATAGCTATAAAAATATTTTCTTATAGCTGGGTGTGGTGCCTCATACCTGTCATCTCAGCATATAGAAGCTTCTTAAAATCTATTCATATACAATGTAAAGAAGAATTTAAATGGAGCTATTCTATAATAAGTGTTAAGTGACCCTGCCTGATAGCACAGTGAGATTGAGACCAGCTTGGGCTACATAACAAACCTGACCTCATATAAATAAATAAGTAAATAAATAAATAAACAAATCTTGCAGCCTAAGCTCTAGCCAAACTTTCCTAATATAATAATGTTGTATCTTAATTACAAATTACCCAAAATTCTTTAGTATTTTTCATTATTTTGCTATATCATGCACTATAAATTTATGAAAATATACAATGTTAAATTATTTTAGTGTTTTTCTAAACTCACATCTATTACTTTGTTACTTTTCTTTCTAAATTGAACAGAAATAGGACTGGAAAGATGGCTCAGCGGTTAAGAGCACTGGCTGCTCTTGCGGAGGACCCAGCACCCACATGGCATCTAACAACCATCTGTAACTACAGTTCCAGAGGATCTGACACCTCCTTCTGACCTCCACAGGCACTGCAAAACATGTGTTCACTTACCATAGGCAATACACTCACATATATAAAATAATTTTTAAAAATTGATCAGATCCAGTAGTAGTGATTGAATCAAGCTCTCTCATTTTAGAGTTAAGTAAATCAAGGCCAAGGAGAGTAAAGTTGTTCACCCACAGAGCTTAGCAAACTGCAGCACAGCCTGTGAGGACAGAGCCAGAACTTAGAACATCACCTGGGTGGAGTCTAGCATTCTGGCTTTATAGTCTGCCCTCTGTTTCTGAAGTTTCCACAACTGAACACACAACTAACTGCATATTGGAAATAACTGGAAAAAATGTCTTGTCAGGTACAGACTTTTCTTTTTATCATTTTTTCCTCATCAATACAGTGTAAACATTTATATAGCCCTGACATTTTATTAGGTATTAGAATTAATCTAGAGATAACTTAAAGGGGGTGGATTTATGTAGCTTTGATGCAAATGCTATAGGAATGACTTACAATATGGACAGGACCTGGACTAATATGACTTTTACTTAACCTCAAACCTTTATAATGTAAAGTGACCCACTGAGTGCTTTTGTGGCCTGTTCATGTGACCTTGATCCCTGGTGGGCCCACTTTTCCCTGCACCTAAGATGGTAAATGAATGTGGGTATGCTTTAATTAGTATATCAAAGTGCTGAAAGCAGTTTATTCACATTCATATTCTCATTGGAAGCAGTGAGAATAATTGAGAAGTATGCTTGACATTGTGTGTATGAGATATTTTAGGCCTAGGGATCAAAGGCAAGATTCTCTGATAAAATATGGATGGATCCATGCTTGTGGCTCTCCAACACATGCTGGAGAGTCTGTTTGAATAAAAGCATGGGTGAATCCTGGCTCCATCACACAGTTCTGTGAGAAGTCTGGAGGAACGGTTGCCTCCGAGTTCTAGTTCACACTTGGCCTTAAAACTAACATTGAGTCAGGCTGTTTATTTTTGCAGGTATAATTATAATGTGGTTTAGTAATGCTGCATTTCAATACTGTCTTTTTCTTGTTCATTATTATATCATCTTTTTTTCAGTACAAATGATTAAATCTAGGGTCTTCCATATATTAAGGAACCACTCTATCATTCTTGCAACAACAGTTTTTCTATAAAAATAAAAGATTTGGGGACTAAAGAGATGGCTCAGCAGTTAAGAACGCTTTTTGCTTTGGCAGAGGACCCAGGTTCGAGTCTCATTCCCAACAACCACATGATGGCTCACAACCTGCCAGTTCCAGGGGATCCAATATCCTGGAACCTGCCAGCAGTGCATACACATGGTGGTCATACATACACGCAACACCCACATATACACATAAAATTAAAATAAATCTTTTAAAAGGGGATTTTGTTTTTATACTATATATATTAATTGTTTAAAATTAGGATCATCAAATACCACCTTCACCTATTTTTCACATTTTAAAATAGTTTTAGCATCAAGATCATGCAATAATGGAGTTCTTTTTTCTCTTTCTCTTCTTATTTTTCTATGGCTCTTTACATAAAGTTTGAGTATCCTCTGATTGTGGTGCTTATAGGTTTTAGTGTCTGGTTTGGGGTGATCCTGCAGCTGATGGTATGCTCTACTGCTCCTCTTAGTTCTTTAAGGAAACATCGTCATCCAGGATGGCAAGCTCAGCTGTGGCTTACTGGTAAACTCCTTTGTGTCAAATGTATTCTTGTTCATTCCTGCACCACAGACTCCACAAAACTAAACTAGGAAATGTTCCTGCTATCTCTGGGGAAATATTTTCCCTAGTTTACATGATGGTATATCTGTGCTTATCACCGTCTATGCTTCAGAACTGCCTAGCATGTGTGTGTTTATATGTGTGTATGTTGTGCTGTTTGGTTTGTTATAATAGCAATGTCTCACCCTCAGACTCTGATATTCTACTTCAACCAATCTGTGTAAAACCTAAAAAATGCTGACTTAAACACAACTCTTGCCTCTTAGGGAATAAGAGATAGTCTATCCTTGAGCCAAATATGAGTCCCCATGTCCCGGGGATACAGACACAGGTAGTCGGGAAAGTTAGGCCCCACCGTGTAAGTGGTTACATGAGGTTTTGTTAGTTACAGAGCAAAGAAAGTCATAAATCAAGGCAGTTGCCAAATAAGAACTTTCTAGTGACACTCTTAACTTTAGGTTGGTGAAAGCTAGTGATCTGCTAAAAAGACATTTTAAAGGTTTTAATAACTATAAGACTGTTAAATCAGACACGGGGGTGGACAATAAATGGCTGCTAAAAACACTAAAAACAGCCCAAGATAATTTGACTCTAATCTGTCTGTGACATTTTAAATTTCCATAATTGGGGAAGTAATTATTTGGTCTTGCATAATCTTTTTGGTTGTTGATTTTTATTTTTCTATTTTTTGAGGCAGGGTCTCCTTGTAGTACCAACTAGCCTAGAACTCACTATATAGACCAGGCTGGCCTTGATCTCACAGAGATCTGCCTCCCTCTGCCTCCGAAGTGCTAGGATTAAAGGTGTGTGTCACCTTGCCTGGTTTTTTGTACAGTCTTTAACGCAGACACTGATTTTCTCTTCACTGGAAACTTCACAGAAATGAATATGCTGTTAGGGCCCAATTAATTCTAACATCAACCACTATGGTAGAATATATGACCATGTGTTTTATAAAAACTAAAAGTACTTTAACCCATGGTGAAATATCTTCACTACAGAGCATAACTCAGATATTTTAATTGTTTGGGGATTAATTCTTAATCAATAGTGTGATTTTAATTAAAAATTCAAATGAAAGAACTATATATCAGACAAATTATTACAAAAGATATTTAAAAGTTAATTATGGTGATTAATTTGGTATTTATTTATTAATTTTACAATTTTTTTGAGACAGGGTCTTCTGTAGCCCAAACTGGTCTTCAATTCACTGTGTAGCTGAATCTGTCTTTGAATTCTTAATCCTTTATCTCTATCTCCTGAGTGCTGGGATTACAGGTATGTGCCACCACATCCAGCTGGTCTCCATTTCATATTCTTTATAATGCCCATTATAATCATTTATGCTTTTTTCTGACAAAAATAAATGTACTTCATTTACCCTGTGAAAAAGACAGTTGTCAAAATTATATGCCAATGAATATAATAAGGATTGATCAATAATCTTTAAGATTTTCAATCTGGAAAAATTGGTCCACACATAACTACTTGAATAACGTAACTAGCCTCCAAGAAATATATGTTTCTATATATGTCTATATCTAGTGATATATGTATATAGTTGATGAAAATATTCTGGCTCATAAATATTGAACTGACTAATTTAGAACCAAGCAAACATGATATTCCACACAAACCTACTACAACATGTGATTTTTTAATGTAAACTTGATTGTCTATCAATACATCAACTTGAACAAATGTATTCTGTGCTACAACATGTCATTTTCTAAGAAGTTATAGATATTTCTAACTGAAAAGGAAGAATTATTCAATTAAATTTTATGCCACGTGGAGTATATTTAAGACTCGGTTGAGCGTGAAGTTAAAGACACGTTTTTTGGCTGTAAGAAAGGCAAATTACTGCATGTAAGAAAATTTTCACCTCGCTGTACTCAGTATACAATTTTCCAAAGATTTACACTCACTGCTTAGATCAAATCTTTAAGTGGTGCAGCCAAAGATGAGATATTATAATTTAGACTTTATTTCTTTTGAACATGGGGCTGGATATAAGCCCCTCAGTGTGTCCATTTTTCCTTAACAATTTGACCATGTAAGAGTCTATAAATTATATTCATAAAGAAGGCCGTAGACCAATTTCTCAGGCTTGGCATTATTGACACTTTGAGCCAAATAAGTGCATGGCAGTATATTTAGTAGTAGCTTCCCTGACTGATTACATTCCTACCCTAGTAGTGACAATAAAAAATGTCTCCAGGGGTACTGGAGAGCTGGCTCAGTGGGTTAAGAGCACTGGCTGCACTTGCAGAGGACCCTGGTTTGGTTTTAAGCACCCACATGTCAACTAACAATCATCCATAGCTCTAGTTCCAGGGAATCCGACACCCTCTTCTGGCTTCCGTGGGCATTGCATATGCATGGTGCATTTAGATATATGAGGCAAAACACTCAAGAACATAATAAAAATAATTTTAAAAAATTCCAAAACCTGTCTCTAGAAATTATCTCATATTCCCTGAGGACAAAATTGCTCCCAAAGAAAGTGATTGCAACAGAGCGCAGGATACTGGTCTCCAACCTCAAAGATGGAAAATCGCTTAGGGAAATCAGAAGGCAAAGTTATCTTTTTACTGAGCATCTTTTCTCCCTTTCTGTGAATGCATCTAAGATGGATGGTTCCTGAGAAGAGGGACTGTGACATGAACAGTGATTCAGTCTCAGTAGGTACAATGGTCTCTCCTATTTGTCACCAAGTTATGTTTCAAATACAAATTTCAAGTCTGGGGTGAGGGAAGGACAATTCCTTCTAGTCATGCTTCAAGTCACAGCTGAAACTTGTCTTCCTTTTAGCAAAAGAGAGGCTTGGGTAGGGGCGTGGTGCTTCCTTGTGTACTGGTGAAGGAACTGAGTCTGTGGTAGGGGCGGGAGAGGGAGACTTAACAGATCAAGTGGTATTGGGAGGGTGGGGGAGTGGAGGATGTCCGTCAACCAAGAAAATATGTCAGCATCTGTCCATCACTGTAGCCCTGGCCTGATGATCATTTTTTCTGCTTCTGTAAGCACCAATGAGACAATGCCGCTGAGCTGTGTCCTTTGTTGCCTGAAGCATTTCCCACCACTGCTGCCACTTCTGATATGCTAATGGGAAAGCTGGAGGTTTTGTGTGACTGAAAGGGCTTTCAGACCCAATCAGTGGGTCAACAATCCCAACTCTGTAAGAGAAGGGGCCTGCTGTGTGAGAGGGTCCTCTTACACAGGGTGCCTCCTCACACCTTTTCTGTGAGTGTGCAAGTGCTGAAGAAAAGAGATTAACCATCTGTCAGCTGAAGCTATGCAGAGAACTTAAAACAGAATAAACCCCTGCACCTTGAAAACGGCCAGGAAGCACATGATTGTCTAGTCCACTTTGTGCAGTAGGCACTAAACCAATGGTCTGAGTCTAAAAGTGCTAACAATGATGCCGGTTTGCTGGGAAGCTTTGATGAAAGAAATCCATGCTCGTTCTAACTCCATAATGCTTGGCTTTCAATGTAAATCTTTCCAATGTCACTGCCAAGGGTTAAAAATAACTGAAGTGGAATTTCAGGCTCAAAAGGTCATAGAATTATGAAATGTTAGCTGGTAGAACTATTTTCTTTTTTCACATTTGTGACAGTAATTTGCTTCAATATTTATTCTTTGGATTCAAATCATTAGTTAAAAGGATGCTTGGAATGGTTTATTTTTTCTAAAATTTCCCCTAACTTTTAGAATTAATGATTATTGTGTATTTATCCAGCCCAAGTAATGCCGAAGTTTGTTTTCATCCAAATAAATTCATACTCATAAAATGTTTCCTCACTTTGTATTCCTTCTCTAGCAATTCCACTAATCCTATTCATCACTGCGCAAATGCTATTGTCTCCCATTAAATCTGAACTACCCAAGGTTTGTGTATATACCAAAGCCTTACTGTGCTGCCAGATACCCTAATAGGCCAAGAAGACACAAAGAAGGGAAAAAATAGTTTTAAACCTTCAAAAGTAGAAAGTTCCTTGCAGGAGACAGTATGTAATAAAATGTGGTCGGGATATAACGAAGCAGGATATACACATGGTGCTGTGGGAACACAAAAGCAGCCTGGGAAGTCAAGGGGGCCTTCTCAGAGGAGGCAATCAAGTTGACTCTCAACTTTGCTTAATTTGTAGTGAGACAAAGAGATCCTAAACTGTAGAAAAAAACAGTTTGCCAGGAGAGGTTAACCACCGTGGAATTCAGTGGCCAACAATAGCAAAGGTTTCCTTTTTGCTCATGTCACAGTCTCGTGTGAGTTGGAAGGAGAGGGCAGGAAGTGGAGTGCTTTGTTCCATATGGCCTTTTGGAGACTGGGATCCTCCCTTAGGGTCTCCAACATGACCTAAGCTCTTGACATGTTCCATCTGCTCCTTTCCTTCCCTAAACTGCCAGCACCAGACATGTCTTCAACAAGATAGATTCTGTTCCTACTCTCATGAAACAGAGACATGATAGGTTAGAAACATAGTGCTCCCTCAGACTCAGTGGTCAAGGGAAACCTCTCTAAAGAGAGGACATTGAAACTGTTATGTTAAAATCAAGAAGCAGACAACTGTAAGAATGTCAGGGAAGAAGGAATAGTTTAGGTCATGGAGACCAGTTAATGCCTCAGTTGAGAATGAGTGCCAGGAGCAGAAAACGGTGCCATGTATAGCTTTAGTGTATGAGGAGTAGGCAGATGAAGCCTCAGAGCTAGGTTGCTGCCAGCTTTTGAAGGGCATTAATAACTTGATTAAGGAAAGATGGGTTTTGAATCCAAGTACAATAAGATGTTAGAGAGATGTGAGCCTGAGAAGTGTGATTTAATTTGCATTTAGCATGTAAGACTGGCTAAGAAACTCTTGTCACCTCAGGTGAGACACAGTGCTGACACCAGTGGCCATAGAGAAAATGGGTAGATTTCAGAAATGTTTTGGAAATTGAATTCACTGGCCTTGCTATTCCAGAAGGACTGTGCATAGAGAGTGAGAGAGGGTAGAAAGCAGGAATTGAGAGCAGTGATTTGGGAGGTTGTAACTCAGTTGTAGAACATTTGCGTAGCAATACTGCAAAACATTATAATATTGTAAGAACAATGTCCCGCACACTGAGGGGGGACATCGTTCAGTAAGATCTGAGACTCAATTGGGAAAACCTAATTGGCAAAAGAAAGGTTTCTTTTTGGCTTATACTGGATTCAAAATCTCCGCAAGTTTCCACATAGATCCCTTTAGCTGCCACTGTGTACACCTACCCAGAATTCTGGTAGTGCATGGTTTGAAAAAAATGAATGATATGGATTTCTTCTGTTGAGCTCATAGAGAAGAGAGAAGACCCAGGGATACTTGCAGTGGCACCAAAGCTAGAGGTCCAGGCAAGGTAGAATGATGGCCAAAGAAGCAACAATAGACTTTGTGAGGTGAGAGCGAACCTCCAGGATGCTAGTGAAAGGAGAAGGGGAAGAGCTGTAGTTCCAGACAGTGGAGAAAGAAGTTATTTCAATATGTGTTTATTCTTACAACCTCAGTAAAATATTTTTTTTACTTTAGTAATTGCTTTTTGTTTTTTGAGGCAGGGTCTTATGTAGCCAAGGCTAGCCTCAAGCTTTCTATGTTGCTGAGGATGTCCTTGAACTTGTAATCCATCCAAGTGCTGGAACTACGGCTTGGGCCACCATGCCTGGTTTACTGAAATATTTATTTTATTTTATTGGATTGATTTATTTTTGTTTTATTTGATGTATATGATTGGTTTCCCTGAATGTAGTGTAAGTACATTCATGTGTTCAATTCATATGGAAGTCAGAAGAGGATGTTGGATCCTCTGGAACTGGAGTTACAGATGATTGTTAGCTGTCGTGTGGGTACTGGGAACCAAACCCAATTCCTGTACAAGAGCAGCCAGCGCTCTTAAGTGCTGAGCCATCTCTCCAGGCCCTATGAAAATATTTAAATATGACTTCTACTGAGAACACATCTGATAAAATGTACTAACAGAGCCCCCACAATACCCTTTTGTACAAGATTCATTTGACAAAGGAATGTAATCATCAGAGGGATGGGCATAGGAGGTGAATTCTTTAGCAACCCATCCAATATGCAATCATTTTTTAGATGGAAACTTTAGAGCCCCTCCAAATTCATATGTAGCTTCAAGTTCAAAGATCTAAATTCAAATCTACACATTGACAGTTATGTGGTTCAAGTAGAAGTGTTTGAGAATTGTGACTCTTTGTTTCCTTTTTTATATAATGGGCATATTAATCACTGTAATATTTCACTGTAATATATTTCATATATTACTCTGAGCAGATGCAATCTTTCTGCACAGCAAGACTTCTAACTTTCCTAACATCCTTTGATGATACAAAGAGGAATAAAGTCTTCCATTGCCATTGAAGCACTCAGAGTTAGGCAGTGCCCAGATAGGGAAACAATCACTTATGATATGACTTGATAAGATGTGATACGTATTCAAGGTCCATGGGGCACCGATGAATTGAGCAATTGTTTGGGATCCAGAGAGTTGGGGTGGAGGAAGATTTGGAAAGACATTTAAATTAAATCTGAAGATCAAGTATGAGTCTGCCAAGTGAGTTAGAAAAAAGGCACCCATGGCCAAGAGAACATGTGCCAAGGCTCGAGGCAAGCCTGGTTGCTCCTATAGAGGTGTGTGAAGGAGAGTGAGGAGTAGAGGAATGTTTTGGAGCAGGTAGATGGAGCTAAGCATTACACATCTTAACAAGCCACGTGTGGCTAATGACTATCCTATTAGACTGGCCAGCGCTGGAAAGTCATTTCTGGAGAAGTGGAGAAGGAAGTGAAAACCTGTTCATGGGCGTGGGTCAGAAATGACAGGATTAGAGAGAGAACAGTCAAAATTTTCTTTCAATGACGTAGATCTTTTAAATTATAGAAAAAAATTCTGACTGGATTTTGTACTCAAATATACACTACAAGTAAGTAAGACCAATTGAGTTTGTATGCCTTTAATCCTAGAGGAAGTTATTTCAATGTAGACTTATGGATCATACCCATACTCTTCCTTTTAGAGTGAGGATGTACTATAAAACAGCTCTTCCATTCCTTAGAATTTTATTGCAGAGCTCAATCTCCAACTCCCAAACTTCCCACCTGCCCTTCTATCAGTCTATGTACAGTTACCAAGACAATGTGATCCTTAGTGTATGTGTGTGTATGTAGCAGGATAGGTGTCCTCTGGGAAATACGACAGTCTCTATGGAGACAATTTTGACTACAAGAGAAGGGAATGCTACTAGTATGTAAAAGGTCAGAAGAGTCCTCACAGCAAATAATGATACAGCCCCAAATATCAATAGTGCTTTGTGGAGAAACTATAGTCTACAGTCTAAGCTTCTTAAACTGTGGGTTAAGACCCATGTGGGATCTTGTAACAGAATGTGGAAGTGTAGAAAAATCCGATGATAGTAGAAATTTTCTGAATGTTCAGTGACCAAAAATTAATCTAAAAATCAAAATGCATAATGAGTCCAAGATATGTCTGGCAGCGTTTGTTTGCCCAGGTTACATCATGCATCTTCATTGTGGCCTTCGTTCTGACTGTACAGCATGTGCACCTGGCACTGCATGTATTTTCATGACATGCAGCACCAATAGATGCTTCCTGAAGCACATTAACTCCGATTGTAGACTACTGTATACTATGAATTGCAGTGTTTTTACTGTAAATACCATTTTCTACTCTAATTATAGAAAACAAAAGAACTTTAATGCTTTCCTACTTGGCATATAAGAATCAACTGAGTATATCTTTGGATTGTATTGTGTAAGAATCTTTAACTTTGCAAATTGCTATTTGAGGTGCTGACTTGAGTTTCATGAGAAATTCTTTAGTGAATTTTGGATAGGGATTAGGACAGATTTTTCCAGCAAATTCTGAAAAGACCTTAAGCATACTTCTGTTATTTTGTACTCCATATTTATATGGTATGTATGCTACTTAGGTTTTGTCAACTTGACACAAACTAGCATCACCTTTACATTTATTTACATAATATAAAGAAAAAAGGAACCCCAACTGAAGAATTGCATCCATCAGACTGGCCTGTGGGTATGTCTGTGCTGCATTTCTTTTATTGTGAATTGATATAGGAGGGCCCAGCCCACTGTGGACAATGGCATCCTGAGGCAGGTGGGTCTGGGCTGTATAAAGACTGACATCTCTAACGAAGGATCTGTGTGTCAGTCCCTCTAACATGAGAATAAACTCCCTCTCATCACCTGAAAAAAAAAGTGTAGTTGAGGAACTGGAGAGATGGCTCAGCCTTTAGGATCACTGGTTGTTCTTGTAGAGGACTCAGGTTTCATTCCCAGCATCCACATGGTAGCTAACAACCATCTGTAACTCCAGTTCCAGCGTTCTTCTGGTCTCCACAGGCATTGCACACATGTGGGGCATATATACATTCAGGCGAAACATTCACACACATAAAATTTTAAAAAGCAAGTAACTTAAAAAATGAAATGTAGTTGAGCAAGCCAGGAGAAGGAAGCCAGGAAGCAGACTTCCTCCATAGTCTCTGTTTCAGTTCCTGCCTTCTGCTTTGAGTTCCTACCTTGACTTTTCTTGATTATGGACTGTGAACTGTAAGATATAATAAACTGCTTCCTCCCCAAGTTGGTTTTTGTCAGTGCTTTATCATACCAACGGGAAACCAAACTAGAGCATTATGCAAATTTGCTTTCATTTTTCATAAACTACAAAATTAATGTATACCAAAGAATTGCTTTAAAATGAATTTCTTCCTGACCTGATTGCTTATCTGTATTTGATTTGTATACTTATATGCCTATGTACCCAAGATCACATAAAAAGGATTAAGAACCCTGGTCTAAAGTATTGTACTGTATGTTTTCTTTCATTTGTAGATTTTATATATATCTTCTTATAAGTGGCCTGAGGTAACCTGTGTTCACTACACTTTTGATCCCCAACCCCCCACAGAATCATGCAAATCAAGAGGTTCAAACCTTCGTGTTCATTTTAAGAATGCCAGTGAAATTGCCCAGACCAGCAAAGCTGTGTATACTGGAAGAGCAATTAAATGTCTGATCTCGCTTCAAAGAAGCAATGTATGCCATTCTGGCATTATAATAGTGAGATTGGTAGATGTGTCCAGGCCAAAGAGTGGGGCTCAACACAGGGCCAAAGAGTGCTGAAGTTTTGCTTTATGTGCTTAAAAACATAGAGTAATGCTGAACTTAAGGATTTGGGTATAGATTCTTTAGTCACTGAACACACCCCGCTGAACAGAGCACCCAAGAGTCACCATCATACTTAAAGAGTTCTGGCTCAAATTAACCCTTACATTAACTCCTCCTGTTTCACTGAGATGATCCTCACTGAAAAGGAGAAAATTATTTCTAAGCCCAAAGAGGAAGTTTCACAAAAGAAAAAGATATCTTAGAAGAAAGTGAAGAAACCAAAACCATAGCAGGAGAATAAAATCAGCATCCAATGGGTACAAATAAAAGCAAGTAATAAATAACATATATATGTATAAATGTGTGTATGGATATGTGTGTTTGTAGATCATAAAACTAGAAAGGGGATCATAAGAGGGCACAAAGATATCTTAAGGAAGGTAGGAAATAGAGAGGGCGATGGAACATGTGAGAAGAAAACGCACTAGCTAAGGGAAGAAAGGAAACCAGTTTGGGACGAGGAAGAGTAGTGAAGGATGGAAATGACTGAAAGCAAAATATAATGGCACGTATGTGTGAAGATGCCATGTTGAATCCCAATGTAAGCTAATATAAGAAAATAATCAAAATTAAACAAGATGCAGAAGTTACAGAAGAAGAGGAGGAGGAGGAGGAAGAGGAGGAAGTGAAAAAGAAGCTGTCGTCCTCATCTAGAGAAGTGGTACTCAGCCCTCAGAGTGCTTTCGAGTCACTTAGGAAACTTAAAAAAAATCCCAATGACTTAGTCCTTCCCCAGGGCTACTAAATCAGGAACTGTGAACATGGGACTCCACGCATACATCATAGATTTCCCCAAAGCTCCCCTAAAGTTTCTAATGTGCAGTCAGGGTTATGTAGGAGATACTGTTCAGAATATCCCATTCCATAGCTCCTTCCCAATTCTGTGAACCTTGTATCTGCTAAGGAATTCCCCCACTGAAATTGTGTCATCTTTTACTTAGTCTTCTTACCAAGCAAGACTCTTGGAACATGTCAGACAGAGATAGGTTTTGGCTTTGTCCTATCAAGCCCAAAGGGAACCAGAGGGTTTCTCTGGAAAACCATGCCACAGAGGGCAAGAAGCCAGGGGAAACCTGAGGTAAAAATGGTGAACAGGAAAGCTAGTTGAGAGAGATAATGGACAACTCTTTAGTTCTTTAACTGTACTCCCATCATATGGGATTATGCAGCAGCAGGAAAGACGAGCCGTATACCAAGTCTGTTCAACTTAATGAAATGGAAAAGAACATTTGTCTTTGCACTTTTCTACATTATGAAAACACACATTCTGAAGTTACCCATATTAATTTGTTAAAATGACTTTGAAAAAGATGTTCTACTGGAAGGAAAAAAAGTTCATTATTTCTGTGAGCCATCAAGATAAATTGTCTGCATCATTCTTTAAGTAACCTGAGCTACCAAAGGGCAATTTACTTATCTTTGTTTCCATTAAGACTGACAGCAGGGATGGAGGGGTATGCAGGGAATCAGGTGACTTTGCTCTCTGCAAATTCTCTGGATAGTTGTGTCCAATCCTGTAACTCAAAAGTTTTCATGATTGTCTCTGGGGACCTTTGGAAATACAGCCCATCAGCAGACATGGTTTGTTTCTTTACTGTTATTCTTTAATAAGGGTGCAATTTTCTGGGTGTTTGTAGATACTGAACACCCTGTTCTGTGCATTAGTACTTGGTAAGGATGCTTGAGTCTCTCAGCAGAGCTCAGGCTCTCTTGATGCATTTCTGAGGAGACACTAGCTAGTCCTTTCTCACAGCAACTGGAGGGAGCAACTGAGTGAAGGTGTTCACTAATGCAGAGGGTGACTTGTCAGCACAAGAACTTTCCAGCTAGACCTAGCAGCAGTGCTCCCTGATTTTATTATCTTAAACACTTGAAGAAACTTTATACCTTAGGCCAGATTTTTCCAGACTCAGCACAATTGTTATGGGGGTTGTCTAGAGCTCTGTAGAATGTTTAGTAGCAAGTCTGTGGCTTCTACTTGCTAAGTGCCAGAACCACACAGTGTGAACAACCAAAAATGTCTCTAGATACTGCCAAATGTCTCCTTGGCAAAACTGTCTACCAATTCAGGAATTCTATTGCAGATTTAGCCTATTACTAATAATCCTAAAGGAACTACTGGGTACCTTCAAAGGTGGGGGAGGAGGCTTGTAATGTGGTCTGTTTACCCTCTTAAGAGGGTTCCTTGTCTGCTGCATGGAAAATGGGGAGAAAGGAGGCAGATAACATTCCAAGAGACGGGATGATCCTGGGGAACGAGACTGAGATTTTACCACAGTGAAAGGAAGAGAAAATATAGACGTAAGGACTGTTTAGAGAGGGGGTCATGAGTCACCAAGCCCAGGTGATATAATGAAAAGGATGCAGGCAGGGAAGGTGGGACACAAGATGGTTCTGAGACTGTTGGATAGTGTTGAAGGAGAAACTGGTGGGATAGATGAACTGGGGTGTGTATGTAGACTATTGCTTTGAACAAGCAAGGTCTAAGAGTCCGAATAGCTTGCCTAGCAGGAGTGGTTTAGTTTCCCAGCAGATAACTACATCTAAGACTCTTAGAATTGACAAAACAGTAGGGGAGATGTGCAGTGAACTTTAAATTTGGTGTAATAATGGATTGTACACATATTAAATGTAACTAAAATTTGAAGCACATACCATTTATGTGGCAAGCAGCAGTTTTGCTGGTCCTGTGTACCTCGAGGCACACCAAACGGAGCAGTGATTGACCCCTTTGTTTTGTAAGATGAAGAAATGTGAAGCATGTTGGAAAATATCTTTCTAAAATGTAATGTGTGCTAATGAGTCACAAACTCTTCTGCAGCCAGGCATGGTGATATACAGCATTAATCCCTGCACTCAGAGGCAGCGACAGGGGGATCTCTGTGAGATCGAAGCCAGTCTGATCAACATAATGAGTTCCAGGCCAGCTGGGATTATAGGGAGACAGTGTCTCAAAACATGAAACTCAAAACAACAACAATAATGAAAGAAACAAAAAACAAATAATAACACCAACAAACCTCCTCCGAGAGCTCATAACTGTTCTCCAAAGAAAAACCTCACCCGACCAGCCTTCTATGCTTTCAAACCATAGCTGAATTTTCTGGATGATTCTATAGGTCAGAGGGACAAGAAAGTGTCTTAGCAGATGAAAGGAGGAGAGGATAAGGGGTGGGAGAATCCAATATTCATAAGTGATTGAGAAACCCTAAAGTAATCATATCATGTACCGATCATAGTGTAAAAGACTACACAAACACTTTGAACTCCAGGTTTTATGGGTGAAGATACTAAGACCTTGCGATGTGGTAAATGATAGGGCCAGACAAGATCTAGCCATTTGATTCCTATGTTTGATCTGCACCCAGGGATGATATGCAGAACAGTTCATTGGCAGTGGTGGACACAGTAGGAGCAAGATGCACTTGAGTTGACCTAGCCTGCAAACTTGTGGGAGGAGGACCTGGGTAACTCAAGCTGATATTTTTGTGCCTACAGGCACTGAAGTTCTGAATTTCAATATTTTCTCATCTGGTCAGATATACTGTGTGTACAAAGTGACTATTGGCCTTGTTCCTAATCTGCCTTCTACTGATCTCTTTGCTGAGTCTCGTCTTTACATGTCAGATAAAACACAGAAATTTATTCCTAGTGCAATATAACTAAAAATGAGGGAGAAACCAGATTGTCTGCTCCCTTGAGCAGTTGTAGATCAATAATGTTTAAACAGAAGCACATGCCCAGGGTTCTAAAAGCAGTTCAGAACAACAAGTTTCAGACACATCCCCATAGCAAGAGAAAGTAAAGTTGTCAAGTTCCTATCCTGGTTCTTGAACAGGGGGAGATCTGGTTGTTCAGAGAGAAGCTGTTCTCTTTCTCTCTCTCTCTTTCTCTCTCTCTCTCTCTCTCTCTCAAAACCCAACTTTTAAAATTATTCTTACCACATTTTACTTTTATTTTTTCCTGTGTATGCATGTGTGCGTGTTTTCGTGCTACCCTGAGCTTGGGGAGGTCAGAGGATAACCTCCAGGAGTCGGTATTTTCCTTCTACCACATGGGGCCTAGGTATCAGTCTCTGTTCATTAGGCTTGCAGCAAGCACCTTTACTTGCTGAAGCTGATCTCTCTGTTTCAAGTGAAACCTCAAAACTGTGATGTAACCCTGACCTAACGTAGAGTTACTCTTCTTCCATCTCACTGATTCATCATGTTGAGTGCCAACTTGAGAAAGCCGGAGCCACACTCTGAGTCAAGAGTGTATAGTGATATGGTGATTGCTTAGAGACTTCCTTTTGTGTGTTCCCTGGAATATAAAATCTGCAGTCTACCAGTACCATTTACCACTAACACAAATGTGCTTTCAAAATATGTAACATACTATTTCTGCAGACTTCAAGTAAAGATTTAAAGTTCCTCAAATTGCCTATTTTCCCTGCCACTGAGCCTGTGTTTATAAAATCTCAATGTATGGAAGGGAAAACTCGCAGGAGGTAGAAAGAGAAGACAGTAGAGTGTCTTATCCTCCTATGTAGAAAATGGTTTCTGTTTGAATCTGACACCACAATCACCAACTTAACCAGTGAGTCCTTGGTGCTGTAAGAATGCTACATCATTTTCTTTAAGGCACCATTTCCCCAGCTGTGTGATGGAGAATTCCCCTGATAATCTAGCACATTGTGTTCTTGTGTGTGCTTCTGCCCCCCCTCCCCACCATTGAGTGGATTCTAAACATTTTGGGTCTTTCCATTTTCTTCCTAAAAATGATAAACTTTCTGTTTCCAAGCTACAGATAGATTTTTGGTTTTGGTTTCCTACCAACACACTAACTTTTGCATGTCACTGACTGTTACCATACCTTCCACCTCCGGGTACCTCTCTACCCATTAGGAACTACAGTTCAAGCTCAACAGCTTCACTCTCACAGCTGAATAGCTACATTTGGGGACCCACTGTTTTGCTACTGATTTAAGTTCAGAGTCACCTTCGTGTATATACTAATCATATGGTGCTATGTAGTGATCCTACACTACAACAATTTAAAACAACAACATTTACTATCAAAGATTCTGGAAAGAGTTTCACTGGGCTCTCAGGCCCAGCAAATTTCACAGGCTACAATCAAAATGTCCACCAGCTGCAATAGTCATCTCAAGGCTCAAGTGGATGTAGAGTCCTTTCCAGGTTCACTAAAGTGGTCGTAGGCAGGATTCACTTCCTCATAGGCAGAAGAACCTAGATTTCTGTTCCTAGCTGGTTCTTGGCTAGAGGTCTCCTTCTGTTTCTGGCCATGTGGGTCTTTCTGTAGGGCAGCTTACAACATGGTGGCTTGCTTCATGAGACAGACCAAGTGAGATGAGTGGGTAATAAATTGGAGCTAAGAAAGCAGTCTTCAGACCGCAATCTAGAAGTCCATTGCTTCTGGTACACTCTGGCAACAGAAGTTACTAGAGGCTGTGCACATTTAAGAGAGGGTATGAACACCAGGAGATGAGGACCATGGAAGCCATTTTAGAAATTGCCAACCGTAGAGTAGAAAACGAAGAAATCCACACTCTTCAGCAGCAAAGACTTTGGACAGCACTGATCCATAGATGTTCTACATAGAACATCAAAAAGGTCTAGGGGAGTGTGTATACACAACGAAAGAATTCAGTCAACCAAAGTACTTAACATGAGAAGTATTTTCTGTGATTTAAGACTAAAAAGGCTGGGAGTGGTAGCACACACCTCTATTCCCAACATTCAGAAGACTGAAGCAGGAGGACTGTCAGGCTCAGGCCAGCCCAGACTACCTAGTGAGACCTTATCAAAAGAAACCTGAAACCTCACATGGTGCCTTTATTCAACTTCATTGAAAAAGACTCAAACTGAAAAGGGGAATAACTCACTAAGACATGTCCTACATTCAGCAAAAACCTTTTAATGTTAAAGCTACACAGGCTGTCACAGTGAGAGAACACAAAGAATTGCATTTTCTTCTGGCTTCATGCACCAAACATTGTTTTTAGCATAATTAAATGACATTTGACCTTAAGCCACTGAAAACACCCTCCTTCTGTTGCATATATTGTTCATGTGGAGCAAAGCAATTTAATATCCCAGACTCCCTTTATCTAAGAGCCAAATTTTCTAATGCCTGCCATGCCCAGTGGTTCTTTCCAAAGGGACTATTGAGTTCATGTTGCTTTACTAGGTACATCATCGCCCTTGCTTTCTTTTGCTGGGATAAAATGACTGACCTAGTTTCCTGATACCACACAATCTACGAAAATGGAGGAAGCCCCTTACTACTTCCTCTGGATCTGCCTCATTTTACATCAGTAAGTGGCTCTCAACAAGCTTGATTTCACACCCATAGGACATTTGATAATGTTTGGAGACATTTTACACACACACACACACACACACACACACACACACACACACACACACAGTATGGTGTATGTGTATAACTGTGTGTGGTTGTGCCTTCCCATACAGGCCAGAGGAGAAAATCAGGTAACCTGTTCTGTCACTCTCCACATTGTATTCCATTGAACCAGGGTCTCACTGAACCTGGAGCTAAGTTGACAGCCATCAAGTCCTAGTAATCATCCTATCTCTGCCTGCCCCCAGCACCCATGACCATGCCCAGCTTTTTAGGTGATATCTGAGAATTTGAAATCAGGTCCCGAAGCTTCTGCAGTCAGCACTGCCTGCTGAGCCATCTACCCAGCCTTCGGAGACATTTTTGATAGTTCCAACTTGAGAACATTTTGTGAATCAAGGCTCTGATGCTGCCAAGCCTTCTGTGCTGCACCCCACAGCAGTCACATACATGGTCCAATTGCTATTGTACTTAGAGTAAGAAGCCATGAGTTAGATTGCTTGTTTTACAGGGGAATTTAGCATGTCTTGTTTAGGAGACACATTAGCTCAACCTCAAGTTAATGTGGGAATTGCTTAGCTCTTAACTCACTGTGACTCTGATGGCTGGGGTCCTATAACCAGGATCTTTGGTACCCCAAATACTCATAACTTGAGCTCTAGATATCTTGCTACTGGGTAACTTCTGCATGGCCAAACTCTTCCAAATGCAGTAGCATTACACATAAGCTCTGAGGTCTCCAACAGGACTCTACTTCTGATTTTCAGTCAATATGAGCCAATTCATGTCCCTTTATCCAACTACTTGATCATAAACTGCTAGTTCTTATATAACCACTCACCTACAGTCCATTTTCCTGTCTACGACTCCCATCACATCCCCATGATACTGTTGTTGGCTCTACTTTCTAATGCTATGCATCTGGCATCTTCCATATGGTTTATAGCTAGACTCTTTGGATATAGTTATTCAACTGTCTTAAGTCCTCATACATTTAAGTACAGTCTGGACCACGTTCTATCCCTTATCAATCCAGAATTCTAGTTTCTAGGCCCTTGCTTTTCCTAGTGTGGTCCTTCTTATTGCCTGATAACCTCTTCTTTTGATTCATAGAAAAGACCAAGTTGTGCATCAAGTTATGCCAGATTAACAATAAAAACACTGAGAAAAATTTCATTAGAATAGGCAAGGGATGGAGTTCAGTTGGGTAGAGTGCTTACCAAGCATGCATGAGACCCTGGACTTGAGCTCTAGCACTTCATAAACTGGGCATGGTATTGCATGTCTGTAATGCCAGCACTCACGAGGTACAGGTAGGAGGATCAGGAGTTCAGGGGCATCCTTAGCTACGTTTGAGATCAGACTGAGATACATGAAACTCTGTCTCAAGAAAGAAAGAAAAGAATTGGAGAGATGGCTCAGTGGTTAAGAGCACTGACTGCTCTTGCCGAGGATCTATGTTTGATTCCCAGCATCCACATGGTGGCTAACAACTGTTCATAACTCCAGTTTCAGGGGATCTGATGCCCTCTTCTGACATCCATGGGCATTGCATGATATGGGCGCATTTACATACACGTAGGCAATACACTGTACACATAAAATAATAATAAAATATTTTTAAAAAATAAAGAAAAAAGATATAAAGAAAGATATAATGGAAGGTAGGAAAGAGAAAGAAGGAAGATTAAATGATAGGTATAGTTTAAGTAGATAAAGATGACAGCCTAGCAGAGCCCTACAGCAACCACGACCATGGCCAACTTTTTATGTGATATCTGAGTTATGTCATATCTGAGGGAGGTCTTCAAGATTCTACAGCTTAATTTTTCATTTGAGATAATTCTGTTGTTGCTGCTGCTGTTATTGTTTTTAAGATATATATACAATTTAGAGTTTGGAGACTTCTTTCTCATTTTGGTTTGGTATGGTTTCCTAAAGATGGAGTTTTCTATGGCCCATGCTAGTCTCAAACTTACCATATAGCTCCTCAGGCTAGTCTGAAACTCCTGATCCTCATGCCTCTACCTCCTAAGTGCTAAGAGGAGAAGTATGTACCACACAGTTGGCTGGAAGCTTCTTAAGACCCTATTATTAGTCAAAATGAAATGAGGATGGGGCAAGAGAGATGGCTCAGCAACTACCTTGCAGAAGATGCAGATTCAGTTCCCAGCAGCAATATGGCAGCTAACAACTCTCCTTAACTCCAATTTCAGGTGATCTGATGCCCTCTTCTGACCTCCACAAGCATTGTACAGGTATCCACTTATTACATGCAGGTAAAAACATTCATACATATAAATTAAAAATAAATAAAAGTTTGTAAAAAGAAAAAAGAATCATCAAAAGGCAAAAAGAAGACTAGGAGAAATGGGAAGTAAATACAGCATGATATCCTGGATGGGATTCTGGAATGATCAATGAGAAGGGAATGTTAATGGGAAAGCTGGTGAAATCCAAATGAAGTCTGTTATTTAGTTCATTGTAGTGCTGATAGGTCAGTTTCTAAAGGTTGACAAATGAACCCCAGTCATGTAGATGTGAACCACCACGGAGAAACTAGGTGAAGGGTTAAAAATATAAACATAGGGGGAAATTTGGAGAATTTTCGCATTGTGAAGAAACCCTTCAAAAAGCATAAGGATGTGGTTTTTGTTGTTTTTGGGAGAATATGAGCCTGAGATCATTTCTGTTTCCTTCGTAGTCCCGAAGCCCTCTCTTAGGCCAAGACTAGAGGACAAATGTTTTGTGAGCGAGAACCTATGGCCAGCCCTCACATTCTTCCCTCAAGGATTTGAAACAGATGTTTCTATGCACCCATTTTAACATAGAATCAGTTTGCATATTAAGAACTCATAGCCACCCTCATGTGCATTTGCTAACTTCCTCCCAACATGTCACAGCTGAATAGAGCAAGAATCTTCCAGTCACAAACATATGGAGTCACAGACACAGTGGCCTCACAGAAGTAGGCATTGTTAGCAGAAAGACTTGGCTGCATCCTTAGAGGAAGAAAGATGTAAGTTTTGCTTCAAGACATTTTCCAAGTAAGTGCCCACTATCCTTGAACTTGTTGGAAAGTTTACTGCTGAAGGGGAGGGTTCAGACAGATTTGGTAAACTCAGTGGAGAGGAACTATAATGAACCCACATCCCTTGTGACTGCCAGATTGTCAAAGAACGGGTTGCATGTGACATCTCCTAATTGTGACATTTTCCTGCAGTTAGCATAATTTAGGGAGGTTGGGAGAGATTTCCAGCAAGCAAACGGCTTAGATAGTGACTTGGGGGTTTTTCCCTTGGGTATTTTTCTAAGGTAATGTTAGTGAGTATAGTAAAGAGTTTTGTGAATATGTAGTCAGACTCTGCAGGGTGACGAGGAACCTATTTAAAGATCTGCAGCTGGTTTAAACAGCATATGTTTGCTCTCTTCAAAAAAGACTGTGACAAGATTTTCCAAATGGAGGACCCAGTTCTCACTCAAGGTCATGCCTGTCTTTAAAAGCATCTGTTTTACCACCACTACAGTATTATTGAAGAAAATGAAACAGATCCATAATACCCAGTGTCAACCTTGCATGATAAATGGAATAATCTTCTATAAATAGATTAGCTGGTTAGTTAAATCAATAAGTAAGCCTTGATAGGAGAGGCTATGCAGATGATAAATTTATTTTTCTGCATTTCAGTATATAGAAAAATGATGAAAATAGTGTGCTTTGTTTTCTTTTTTCTTCCTATAGATCATCTTCTTGCTTGTGAGTGAGTGTGATTCTTTACCTGCTTGTTCCTGCTAGGCAGACCAGTGTGCACATGCCAAAATGCTGAATATGGAAAAATTGGCTTTTGTTTTACAGCTCCATGATGTGTCCAGGGCTCTTATAAAACATAGTCAATATGTTATAAAGCATATGTCGTTGATTTCCCTATAGAGTCCCAGAACACTCTCCTATGGGCAGTTTCAGGATTAGGCTTCACAAATCACAGAGGCTAGGAGAAGGGACACTATGCTGCTGAGACTGTTTCCATTGGTAGTTAGGCATTTTCAGTTAGATGATGGTGACTCAAAAAACAGTATCTCAAAGTATGATAATTTAATATCCTAAGAACCTTGAACTAAAGGAGATTGAAAATCTTCAGAAGTGGGGCTAGGGAGATGGCTCGGTGGTTAAGAGAACTGTTGTTGCTCTTGCAGAGGGTTCAATTCCCAATACCCACATGGTGGCTAACAACCATCTGTAACTCCATTTCCAGGGTATCTGACACCCTTTTCTGACCTCTGAGGACACTGCACAGCATGAGTGCACTCACATACATGCGGGCAAAACATTCCTACACATAAATAATATATATTTCTTAAAACCTCAGAAGCAAAAATAACTCTGACCTTTTTCTCCCCTCCATCGCTGCCTGTTTTTTCCTCTAAATTGAATGAAAACAAGAACTCCCCTTCCCTAAAGTGATTCCTAGATACTAGAACTTCTCCTCCAAAGCAAGCCATAAGACCAAGAAAGTTTATTTCCTCCTCCATTCCAGAGTGGCGTTCCCCATAAAATGCTACACAGGAGCTCAATATTTAAAGACAGACCTTGCTGGGTTCCCCGAGTCAGTCCATTACCTTAGACGAGAATCTTCTCTCTACTCTTGTTTCTACATAATGGCTCATTGTTCATCAAACCCAAACATAAAATCCATTTTCCCTAGGTCTTTGGCTCTTCATTTTACCAGTGCCTTTTGTCACATAAAACTTGGATTAAATAAGTTTGTTATGGTGTTCTCTTGTTAAATGTCCTTTGACTTTCTGAGATAACTCCCTAGCCCTAGCCTTATAAGCATTTAAGCCTTTAGGGATCACAACTCATGGCTCTTGGTTTATTGAAAATCTTGTGCAACTGTTCCTCTGTCTTAGTTACTTTTCCTAATGCCAAGATAAAAGTCTCTCAACAAAGCAACTTAACACTAACTGGACACAATAGACCTTAACACGGATGAAAGAGTGCATGGATTCCAGTTGTGGAGCTGTGGGGGGGCAGTGGGAAAGGGGGTATAAAGATGATTAGGATTGATTGAGATGTTCTGTATGAAGTACATAGTGATTCCATTAAAAAAGAATAACTAATAAAAGTAAACATTTCCAAAAATTTTTAAAAAGCAACTTAAAAGAGAAAGGGTTTCTTTGGGCTCATAGTTTCAGATTCCAGTCCATCATAGCTCGCAATTCATCTGCAGTCAAGAGGCAGAGAAAAATGGAGTCTTATGGTCAGCTCACTTTCTCCTTTTTATACCGTCCAGAATCTCAGTCCAGGAGATTGTTCTGTCTACAGTGGGCATGTCTTCCCATCCCAACTAACCTAATCAAGATGAGCCCCCACAGGCATGTCCAGAGGCCGTGTCTCTCTCAGGAGATTCTAGATCCCATCAAGTTTATGTTCGAGATTAACCATCATGCCCTCTAATTCCAAAGGATTTTCATCGCCCCTAATGAATCCCTATATAATGATGCATAATATGAAGCTGAAGGGAAAATGTCAAAATGGTAAATTTGTAAGTCAACTCTGATTCACTTGAACTGTTTAATTACTAATATTTCTAACCCCTAAACAAGCCAGATTTTCCATCTTGCATATTAAGTAATTGGACTGGATCAAGAATGTGCTCATATTACATTAGTCTCTGTTTTCTATGCTTGAAATAGTCCACAATATTAAAATGGTAAATTGGGGAAAGAGATTGTGTCTTAGTACATTTTCTGTGGCTATAACAGAATGTCTGAGTCTTGGTAATTTATATGGGAAGAAAATTGATTTTGGTTCACAGTTTAGAATGTGAGGACACCCAAGTACACAGTATTCACATCTTCTTGGCTACTGATAAAAGCCTTGCACTGCTTCATCTCAGGGCAGAAAGTGGAAGGGTAAGTGGGTGTGTGAGGAATAGGTAAACAGGAGTTGCACATTGATGACAGCAGATTCCTTCAAGAAAGGAATTGATTCACCCATGAGGCCTCTGCCCCTGTGAGCTAACACTGCCCACTGAGCCCCCACTGTCAACATTGTCATACTGAGGAACCAAGAATCCAACACATGGACTAACACATTCAAACAACAGCAGATTGATATTGAAAGTGGGAATAGCAGAGTAAAGAAAACCCCAAATGATTCAACTTCAGTGAACTTTGAATAGCAGAGTAAAGAAAACCCCAAATGATTCAACTTCAGTGAACTTTCTTATTTCTTAAGACAGGTTCTCATGTAGCCTAGGCTGGCCTCTAACTAAGTAACCTAGAATGGCCTTGAACCCTTGATCAGACTCCTGCTTCAATATCCCAAGTGCTGGGATTACAAACATATGCTACCATAACCAGTTGAAATTCCTTCTTTATCTGCATGCTTTTATAATTATCCCTAAACCATAAAATCCTGTTTTATCTTATGATAAAACAGGCCTCTCTTCCTCCTTGCTGGCTTCTGGATCCATTTCTCCATTTATTTGGGAGAAGATATCCCACCAATCCACATGGGGCTGCTTTGGGAATGCCTCTCAGTATTCCTCTAAGTTGTCATCTTCTGTACTTTCCACACGCACCCCCAACCTGTGAAACAGGACTGCTGATGGAAGGCTGCTCCATTCAAGGGCAAGTTTCCTGTCAGTGCCAACAGAGACAGTTGCCCAGAACATACAGTCTCTACTTTAGAAATACATTTTTGCTTCTGAGAATTGCAATCAAAGATGTTTATATTGTGTGGTTGGAAAAAAGGATGCCAAAAGTGGTACAGATTTAAGTTTAGCTCTTCTATTACTTTCTAATAGTGTTTCGTAAATATTTTTGGTGACTCTTTGTATTATGTAGCAATGTATTTTAGGTAAAATTCACATATAATGAGACATACAAGTATTAGATTTACCATTCAATGGGTTTGATAAATGCATATCACACCAGTTAACCCAAAACCCGTATGAAAATAGGTTTTTACCTTCACTCCACAAAGTTTTCTGTTATCCCTTTCTTCCTAGCCTCAAATTCATAGCCTCACTTTCATTTTTAGAGGCAATTGTTGCTTGATTTTTCCATCCTGTTGAATTTTGAAGTGTCTGGAAATTGGGGAGGGAGGAAGCAAATTTCTCAAAGTTTCTATGTATTGAACAAGTTGAACTACAGGATTACTCCAAAGGACCCTCTGCTCAGTCTTAAACTGGAAGTCAAGTTTTCACAAGTGGGCTGTTAATTAAGAACTGATTGAAATCTATTTTACCTCAAATTGGTTCTGTATTCATGGGCATAATCCTGATGTTACATTCCAGAGTTGTCACCGCTTAAAACTTAGGGAGAGGGAAAAGTAACTTAGAAACAAAGCCAAGACTCTAAAGTTTAAAATCTACCATTTATTTGGAACTTTCAATTTTTATGTCTGTGTTTTATATCAAGAAGCTGCAGATGAAGATCGAAATTTTCAGTGTAGCTCCAGCTGGGACTGGCTATGACCTTGGATAAATTACTTCCCATCTCTGAACTTCTTCCAGCTATAAAGTGAATACCACTGTATTGATTTCCACTATAATGGATGGTGTAAATCTGGTAGCTGGTATTTGGAATGATGGCTTGTTTACGTTTTCTCAGCCTTCTTCAGCCTCAAGGAAACAAAGGGATCCTGGTCTATGAACTCTAACGAAATGAAAAAACAGCTCCTCTTATCACAATGCAAGGTATAACAAAGAGCAAGTTCAATGACAAAATTAGCCTTCAACTTATGAGTCTCTTCATGAGGGAAGAACAAAGTTTCCAGAATGTTCTAGATTTTGTATTTATTAGCAAGTAAATCCTGCTATTTAGTTTTCATAGCTAATGAGTTTTCAGCTCTCATTATTCATAAATATGTAGGAAACAAAGCTGTCTTCCCAACTCTGCTGAAGTTGCTTCTGTGTTGTTTTGTTCATTAGAATGTTCAGGAAGGATTCGGTTTTATTTGCTTCATACAATAAAATAGCTGCAAATGGTAATGACTCCCAAACAGTACTTTGTTCCCAAAGAATCACACACCAGAACATTGAGGGGGCTGACTTCTGTGGTGGGAACTCAGCTGCACCATTTGTTCTGACAGGAACCAGCAGATCTCCTCTCTGGGAGCAAGTCATTCTCTTTGGCAGTCTCCTTTCTTTCCTTATTGAAGTCTATACCGTGTGTAACGTTTGCTTCCATGCCTTCTTTCTCCTACTCTTGTCCTGCCCACAAAGCTTCAAGTAGAACCTCAGTATGACTATGAAACAAAAGCAATCAACGAGTGAAGTAAGTAAAGGGCAAGTCCTGTACCACCAAACTCTATCCCCAGCTCTACATTTCTCTTCTCTCTTCTCACACAGGTCCTGCTACTTGCTAGGAGGCAAGCTCATCTTGTGTGTGAGGTTTATGTGATTGGTGCCTCACAGTACCCTATAAACCTCTGTGGAGGTAATAATGACCATTCTGACCTGAGATGGGAAAAACACTCTCCGCACGTGACTGGAAATTGAGACAGAGAAAAGATTTAGGAATTCTAGCTTGGAATGTCTGCTGAGGGCTACAAACCTGAGTATCCTCGCCTAGAACTGGAAATCGAGGCCCTGAGGGTTTGGGAAGTTTCTTTCTGCTTACAGTGTGTCTCTCCTCAGACTTTAACACATGTACTGCTAATGTGGAGGTCTTGTGAAGATGCAGATTCTGCCTCAACGGGGACGAGGTAAAGCCCGAGACTCTGCATTTCTCACAGGCTCTCAAGGTATACTACTGCCACCTGCCTGCAGCCCACACTCTGAAGAGCACATTCTGTGGCCAAGGGTGGGTGAGGTACCTGGCTTTATAAAATCTCATGAAACTGAAAATCTGATGAGTTTATAATGATCTGTATGTAATAGACAAGGAAACTTGGACTCAGGGAGGTCAGAGGAGTACCTGATGTCATGTAGCTGGTGATCATCAGAGCTGGAACATCAATGAATTCAGCAGTACTGGTTCCCTGAAGAAATGAGGGAAGTGAATTAAATAATTCTTTCTCAGAGTGTGGGCTCTCTTCTAGCATATCAGTTTAGATTGGGAATGTGTTAGATATGCCATCTCTCAGGTTTCTTCTCAGACCCACTCCATCAGAAACTCTGAAGGTACAACCTCTGCAATCTATAGTCTGACAAGTCAACCGCTCTCAAGTGACTTAGCTGAACATTCAGCTTTGAGAACCACTAAGTCAAGCCAGTGTTTATGAACCAGTAATGTGTACATGAATCATCGGAATCTTGTTTAATAGCAGGTTCTGATTCAGCAGGACCAATGTATGGCTTGAAGTGATGCCTTTCCCACAAGCTCCCAAATGATGCTGATGTTGCTAGTCCAAGGACTGTGCTTTGGGTATAAGGAATAGGGTAAACTTTCCCTTCCGTAGCAAGACTGTGGGTTTTCTTCTTCACATGCTGACTGGGTTAAGAGAAAGAACACAACCAACTAAAACCAGAAAGTTCTAAATTCAATCTAAAAGTTCTAGGATAAGCAAGAATGTAGCAAAATGCCAAAAGACAAGATGTGCAGTTACTTCAAACAAAATTGTGGTTGAGCTTAGCATTGCCTTCAAAATGATGTTGCTCCTGCAAAGACTCCATTCCCTGAGACTCACGGCCTTCCCCTGTCTTCTCCTTGGGAATAACTATCTTTCTATCTTCTGTATGAAATAGTACATCTAAGTGGATAATTTACTCTAATGAAATAATCCCTGGGACCAAAGAACATGCAGTTCCAAGTTCAAGTTCATTACTCACTTCAGTACGGAGGAATAACAATCAAACTGACAGTTTGTCACTTGCAGTGATTCCCAGGCCTGCTGACAAATGTGCTTGGCTTGGTGTGACCTTGTTTGACTTTTTCTTCTCACTGTCACATGTACTCAATATAGCCTGAACCTGGATAATGTTTTCCCCTAAGAAAAACCTTTTTCTATATAGAGCTAAGAGGTAACTGGAGTTTTTAGGGTAAGAGCTTAGGCCCAGCAGCCCCAGTAAACTAAGCTTGACCACTGTCCATAGTACATCAGTTAAGGAGACAAGTAACTGTGAAAAGCGGAGAAAGGAGATTTATTCAGTGCACTTACATTTGGAAGAAGGATAAATCAAGGGATCCAGTGACTCCAAGTCTGCCTTCATGGTACTAACACAAACTTTAAGCAGTCCTGGTCCAAGTGCTGTCTGGTTGATCAGGATCTCATTTCTGGTTCTGCAAGGTGGTCCTAAGCTTTTGTAACAGCTGTTATCTTTGAGGGGATCCATCTCATTCCTACAGCTCACCTCTTCTGCTTCATGGTATAGAGTCACCATTGTAGATAATGTGTTTTCATGTTTGGGGGATGAGAGGCTCCGTGTCCTATAAGGTTCTGCTGTTCCAGAATCTACAATGATTACACAGGAAGGCTTTAAGACAAGGATTTATCTCTGCCTTCAGCAAAATTAAAGGAGGTAGATACAAAATGAAGGCAGATGTCACTGTCACACTGTTTTAGTTACCCTGCAGGCCAAATGAAGCATCAGTTCTTTTAGTTTTGCGTCCTGTGTGTACCTGCTTCAAAGGTTCCTTGTTCTGTTCATCTCAGTTGAGTCTAATATGGTGTTTTCCTTCCAGACTCACTGTGCCTCTAAAACTTTGTTTCCTTTGTACCATGAATCTCCAACTTCACAAAGCCAGACACATCAAATAATAAAAACTTGCTTTTACAATGACTTTCCTCCTCTAGACATTATTTTTCTCTCAAAATTTTCCTTGCTTTTATGGCTGCCCACGCAGGTCTTGTGTCTATTGGTAATTCCTGGAAGAAGGGAGAAAAGGGAGAAAGCCTTTATTTTATATTTGGGTAGATTTCAGTCTGAAAACACAGGTAATCTAGTATGTTATGCTGAGACCTTAAAAGAATGAGATGGAAGAAAGACGTGATTTGGGGTCAGCCAGTGCAGGCATATGTTGCCTATCTAAGAGGAAGTTCTTGGTCCATTTCTACAGAGGGTTAGTGGTCATGAGTCAAGTGTAATTAAATTTTATTTTCTCTTTTGGCTCAGTAGAGTATCTTGAATATACCTGAAAGACATTTATGAGTATTTGCTAATTAAACTAATTTGTCTAGATGGCATTTTATTTGTTAGCATTTTAAGTTAGCATACAAAGTAATGGTTTTCATGATGGCGTTTTCATACACACACACACACACACACACACACACACACACAGCTTTTTCTTTTTTTTACCACCAATCCACAGTATCCCTAACCTCTGTTGTATGGCTTTTTGCTAAAGCATAATATGATCATCCCACCATGACCTTGGAGTACAAATAACATTGGCCTGGTAGTCATGACAACAAAGCAAGCATCACAACACAGTCATGGGTGGATATATGGTAATGGTAGTACACTTGTGATAGTTAATACTGTCAACTTGATAGGATCTAGAATCACCAAGGAGACAAATATCTGGGCATGTCTGTGAGGGATCTTTCTAGATTAGGTTAACTGAGGTGGGAAAACCCATCCTAAATGTGGGTGGCAACATTTCATGGGCTGAGATCTTGTAGTGAATAAAAGAGGCAAGACAGCTTTTATCACTTTCTGTTTGCAATATATCCTGCCACCTCACATTCCTGCTCCCTTATCTTCCCCACCATGATGAGCCGAAATAAACCCTTCCTTAAGTTGATTTGCCAGATATTTTGTTAAAGCAACCTGAAAAGTGAGGAATGCAGGGCTACTGGTACTCCCTGTTAGACGAAAGGGGAGAATGGCCATAGAACCCTCTATGGCTCAGTGAAAGATTTTGAGTGGTACTTTGTGTAGTGTTCTGAGTGGCCAAGTAATGTCAGGAAAGTCATTATGACTGGTTTTAAATAAGTCTGAGATCTATATCCATCCTTCCCATTTCGTTGACTCTTCCCTAGTAAGTCCCTCACCAGATCCCACCTGGGGTATTATAGTAATTCCTAATTCCTTCCTCTTCAAAGTCACTCTCATCATAATTCTGAGGTGACTTCTGTCTTTGTCTCCCACCAGTACATATTTGAGCCATCTATGGTGATGGCTTTGCTCTGACTTCATGCTGTGGATGATAGTTTGGATTTTGAAGAATGGTGATCTACAGAGAGAGTGTATATTGCTGTCCAAAACGCCCACATTTCTCTTTATAAATGAACACATCAACATCCTGGTATCACATAACCATGACAACTTTACCTGATATCACTGAAATTTTCAGATATACTTCCATTCAGTACAAACCAAATGTATCAGACATTTGAGCCCATGCAGTCAGTGATTAGATCCTGGACCATTGTAATTTTCCCCATGCTGTGAATATATTACTTTGTCATGGAGATATATATGCTGGGAGCAGTGCTTGTAAGAGGGATGCTGTTGAATTGCAAGGAACATTGCTGTAGAGGTCACAGCCAATTTGTCTAGAAAGATCAGTTATCGTCTTATAGTAAAAAAGGGACCAGGCCTTGAGAATCCTAAATCAACCACCTATTGAATCATATCTGCCTCCAGAGAGGAGGGCATAACCTTAATCTTGGCAGCACCGTGCACACTCCACAGTACCTATATGGAAATCATAGGACAGCCCTTCCTCCCACCACTAGAGTCCTAATTCAATTCAAGTCATAAGATTTGGTGGTAGGGGCCTTTACCTGTTGTTCCAGGGCGAGCAAAATGGCTCATTTTTAAGGAGGCAAACTGTTTCTCTCCTTTCTGTTTATATCAATTGTGCATTTCCATACATGCATACAATGTACTTGAATATACTATGAGACCACAAGCTATATCTCTTTATTTTTGAATCCACCACCTACCACAATATCTTGTATGAGAAAGAGTGATATGCTTTTATTGAGTAAATCAAATTTTGAGGCCAGGAGGTAGCTCAGATGGTAGAGTGTTTCCCTAGGATGCATGATACCCTAGCTTCAGTCTCTAGCATCACATAAAATAAGCATGATGGTGGGCTAGAGAAATGTCTCAGTGGTTACAGAGCACTGACTGTTCTTGCAGAAGACCCGGGTTCGAATCTGAGCACCTACATGGAGGCTGACAACCGTCTGTAACTCCAGTTCCAGGGAATCCAACACCCTCTTCTGACTTCCACAGGCATTTCACGACATGGGTGAATTTACATACATGCAGGCAATACACTCATACACATAAATAAAAATAATACAAATTTTTAAAAATTAACAAAAAAGCTTGATAGTATATACTTGTAATAAAGTACTCTAAAGGTAGAGGCTGGAGGATTAGAAGTTTAAGGTCATCCATAATAACATATTTCTATTTATTATTATTTTATTATTATTATTTGTTTGTTATATGGTAGGGTGAATGTGTGCCATGGAATACTTGGTGAGTGATAACATGTACTAAAATCAAACTTTGAAAATTTAAGAAGTATGTTCTTATTGAAATTAAATGTAGCTTCTTATTTAATATTTTATTATTTTTATTTTATGTGTATATTTCCTGATGTGCATGAGTGCACCCAAGTCATATAATGACTGAAGAGGTAAGAAGAGAGCACTGGATCCCCTGGAACTGGAATTACAGGTGGTTGTTCGTCTCCATGTCAGTGCTGAGAATCGAACCTGGGTCCTCTGCAAGAGCAGTCAGTGCTCTTAACTGCTGAGCTGTCCCTCGAGCCCCAGAGATGTAACTTCTTTATTCATTTTCTTTCCATCATCAAAATATGTATATATTTCTAAGATGTAAAATTTGAAATGCCCAAAGCTTATATATTATTTCAAGAAATCTTTTTAAGACCTTACCTTCAGTGTTGATTGATTTTGTCCCTTACTTTAATCAAACTCTTGGCTACAGTGGAAACATTCTGCTTTGTCTAGTAAGGGCATTGACATGCTGATTTGCTTTGGTGGCCGGGTGCCCTGATATCAGGACCATAGGCCCTAGAATAGCAAAATAAGCAGGAATGTAAAATGTATTTATTTAGGCACTAAAATGAATGTGACTCCTCATGGGGAAAGTCAAACACTGGCCCTCTAGGACAGGAATATTTTTTGTAGCTCCACTGCACATTCATTTTAGAAATTCACTCTAGGTCAGCAATTTCTCAATATGGACTGACTGGGAATTGCTAGGACTTAGCAAATTTCTCTATGGCCTGTCACTTATGATGTTTACTTAATGAGACCATGGACTAGATGGAGTTTGCTTGTGGTATTTGCGCTAAAGGAAAACAAGTTAAATGGCATTCACTTGTCCATCTTATTTTTCCAGTTCAAGGCATTTAAATTCGTATTTCATTTTTATTTACATTTACAAAGTTCATAAATTTAATCCTCAAGCTGTTCAGCAACTAAAACAAAATTCCTTTTTCTTCTAAAGATATAACCTAGCAACATCTAATTGATTGGGTCTTTCCATTAAAATAAATTTTAAAAGGATAGTACAAATGTAGAGTAACATTCGGTTAACTTTACCAATAAGGCAGGTTTAAAGTCTAGATCTAGCTGGATATGGTGGCTCATCTCTATAATCCCAGCACTACAGAGACAGAGTAGAAGGAGGAGGATTGCCAGAAGTTTAAGGCCACCCTGTGCTATATAGTGAGTACAAGGCCAGTGAGGGAGGACTACAGAATGTCTTTCAAAAGGCAAGAAAACAACAAAACCCCCAACTTCAAATCTTTGTATTCTTTACAAATTCTTTTTAGTTGAATGTCTGCAAATTTCATGCAATATATTTTGAAACCTCCCTTAATACCTCCCACCCAATTTGATGAACTCTATTGTATATATGACGTGTGTGTGTGTGTGTGTGTGTGTGTGTTTCTGTTTATAGAGTCAAATTTGTGTCCCCAAATGCCCTTTGTTGTAGATAAATCCACTGGACCCTGGTTAACCTACCAAGATTATCACTCCTTTAAAAGTGATTCGTTTAGGACTGATTCTGCCCCTCCCAGCAGTCATTGGTTGTCAGTAGTTCCTCAGGTAGAGTTGGGATTTTCTATGTACTTCCCTAAGTCTATGTGTGGATTTTGTCTGGCTTGAGCTTACATAGGACTTGTGCATGCTGTCACTATTGCTCTGAATTCAAATGAGTAACTACCCAGTTGACTGGAAAACTGTTTCCTTATGGTCATTCACCACCTCTGGCTCTTACAATTGTTCCATCCCATCTTCTACAGAGATCCCTGAGCCTTGGGAGGCAGAAGGTTGGTATAGATGTCCTAGACAGAAATAAGCACTCTGCAGTCTCTTACTTTCTGCACATTGATCTGTTGTGCGTCTCTGTATTAATCAGCATCTGCTGCATAAGGAGGCTTCTCTGGTGAGAGTTGTAAGATGTGTTAATCTACAGGTATAACAATAAGTCTTTAAAAGTAAGTTTAATACTGTATACATTTGGCAGAATAATAATATTAGGCTCTCCTCTGTGGCCTGTGACAGCTCTAGCCTCAAGTTCCTAGGCCTGGCATTGATGTCAGTATGAATTCTAGTTTATGGAGTTGACCTTAAATCCAATTAGAAATTGGATGGTTACTCCCATATTTGTGCCATTATTGCCGCAGTGGGCATATCTTCTCAGGCAAGTTATTTTAGCCTGTATGAATCATAGGTGGGTAAGAATGACAGTTGATTTTCCCTTCTGATAGCATGCATAGTACCTTCCAGCACTATAAAAGCTAACCAGTAGACACTGGGCTTTGAAGTCAGTATGAGCTTGATTTCTCCTTATTTGTTCTACATCTCATGTATGTAGTATCTTCAGCAATAGGGTCTTATTGTCAAGTTCTGATGAGTAACCAAGAGCAGGTGCAATGGCCACTATTGATTGAGGGCATATGGGATTCCTGGTCAACAGCTTCAAAAGAGGGAGTCCATTCCTATCACTGGGTTTTTACTTTGCTAGCCTATGATGTTTAATAGGGGCAATGTAACTCCTTTTAATCCCTTTTTATAATGTATATGCATATACTTTAAGAAACCTCTATAGTGATAGGGTTCCAAATGGCTTTTTCTAAAGGCCTTTAGTTGGTTATCTCTCTGCATACTCCCTCCTTTGTTCTGCCCTCCCATTTCCCATCCCAATTAACCCTTCCTGCTTTTGTTATTTCCTTTTACCCTTTTATATCACTGTATTCTTTATTCTTTCCATAAAGCCCCACCCCATGGCTATTTATTAATTTCCTGTTCTCTGTGGATTCTCCAATTGAGACATGCATATCTAAGATTTCCTTAGTTCAGCATGGTGGTGCTGGTCTTTAATGCCAGCATTTACAATGTGGTGACAGATGGGCCTCTGTGAGCTATAGGCCAACTTGGTCTACATAGTGAATTTCAGGTACTTTGGGGCTTCAAAGAGACCCTATCCCAAGAAACTGAAAATTTGTACTTATCTTGACAATAAATAGTATGAGACTGAAAAAAAAATATTGCCAAGATTGCATCTAAGAAAAGTTTGCAAAATTCACAGCAGGCCAGCATCAATAGTGTTTGTCTATGTTCTACTTCCATTTGTAATGACATTTCTAGTTATATACTCTCTCCCTACAGAAGGAAGAATGATGTTGGAAATTAAATGTGTCAGATAAATGGTTGTAGATCTTTTTGTTGATATCCCCAGTTCTTTCTAGGAGGCATCCTTGGTAGTTTGTGGGCTCAGTAATTGAAAGTTTATTTTTTCAAATAGTTCCTGTGCTCTATATTTAATTCTAATCTACAGCCTCCTCCCCATTATTTTAATGCCAGTGATTCTGATAATGAGAACAATGTGTCTCATCCAAGTGCCAAGCCCATCATGTAATAATTGCTTTAAAAAGGGCAGAGGAGGGGCCAATCAATGCTCAGTGAAGAGGCCCCTGATTTTGTCATATGAATTAAACAGAGAGGAGCACATGAATTTCAACATTTATGTGTTCCTTATTGAGTAGAAGGAAAAATGTCACTCCTCATTTGCAATCCCCACACATTGTTCTCACAGCAATTTGGAGCTTGAAGGCTAGCTCTTCTTGTATCAAGGAGCAAGCACTACCAGATCAGTTCCATAGAATACCACCAAATACAGTCTTTACCCCTACTTTGAAGGAAAGCCTAATTGTTTGAAATGTATTAAATCCATTTGATGGTGAATTGCTATTTCAGTCACATAAGCTCATTCTAAATCTCAAAGGGGACAATTAATATATTTCTGACGTTTAAATCTCAAATGTTTCATATTGAACTGCTGCACAAAACTATGAGAAATGAACTTGGAAAATATATGAAAAATATCTATGCCGCATGCTTCTTGTGCATTTCAATGCCAAATTTTAGTGTGATATACGGTGATGGTTGCCATAGCAACGGTGATCTAGGGCCTTGATTATGCATGCAGGAAAGCTGGCAGCAAGGTGGAGCAGCCTTTGGCCAGAAATAGCTGCCTTGCTCATAGTCATCTTGTTGTTTCACCTTTATGTCAATGATCTCGATTTGGGCTGTGAAAATTGCTACTCACCTATCTAAATGGCTGGTTCTGGGTTTACTCTCTTGGTAATGCTCAGAACACTATGGCAAAGCAAGATAAACAAAGTGGATATAAGCTAGATCCCTTTGTCTCAATAGCTCAAGAAATCAACAGAATTGTTGTGCATTGAAATAGACAGTATAATTAAGGAAGGGAAGAACTCATGTACATTTGGATTAAGTAATGTGATAATGCATATTTACTTACTTAAATGATGCAAGAGTGTTTTGGAATATAAATACTGCATCTAGTGTATCTAGTGTAAGATACATTATTCTACTTTTCAACAAGATGACGGATCACATTCATTATGTTGGCATACAATGTGGGACATTAACTTTTAATTCTAACTTATTCATAGGAAAATCTGTATTCAAAATGAGCTTATGGGGATGGAGACACGGTATCATGCTACAGAGCCTTGCTGCTCTTGCAGACGACCTGGTTCAGTTTCCAAGATCTTCATTGGAAGGCTCATAACTGCCTAAAGCTCCGATTCCAGAGGGTTTAATGACTTCAGGACTCTAAGCACACAAGGTGTGCATGTGGTGCACACAGATACATGCATTATAAACATTCATGCACATAAAATAAAAATCTTTAAAATGAACTTATGTTAAGTATTGAGCCAAATATAAACCAAGAATCACTATTTCTCTAAAAGTTTTACACACTAGTTTTGGGGAAAAAACAAAGGCGAATATCTTCTAGTGTAGTTTCTAACTTTTCAAAATCAGTGAAAAAATCCTGCCATTTAAACAGGTGCAATGATTACACAATGTTCAGCATCATGCTGGGGCTTCACGTTGAAAAAAGAAACAAATATCAGTGATAAAAATCTACTTCTATGAAAACAATAGCAAGTGTTTATGATGTGCTAGCTACTTCACTTATTACATTTTCACTTCATAATACTTATACTTAATTTCAAAATGAAAACCTAAGTGTCCTTAAACAATTTCTTCAGTGCCAAATACTATCAAACGATATATATTTGTTATATATTTGTATATGTTGTTATATGCAAATTGAATATATTGCTATATATTTATTGAATATGATTCTAAATCGAATTTCTTTCTATTCTATGTCTACCATATAGTCTAGATTTGGTCATATTGTTGATATGACATGATCAGGATGTGAAATCTTTCAAGAGCATTTTCTAGCAATCAAGTTCTATGATAAGCCATATTAGGGCTTTTCCCCCTTTACTATAACCAAATATTGACAAAAAACAATTTAGGAGAGGAAGATTTATTTTGACTTATGGTTTGAAGGTACAGTCCACTATGGTGGGAAAGGTGTGGCCAAAGGATCAGGAAGGAGGTAGCTGGTTATACCGTGTCTGTAGTCAGAAAGCAGAGAGCTGAAAGCTGGTGCTTGGCTCACCTTCTCCTTTTTATTCAGCCTGGAACCCAAGTGCATAGGAATAATACAGCCCACATTCAGAGTGGGTCTTCCCTACAATCAACCCCTCAGGACATGCCCTCAGAGATATGCCCAGAGGTGCCTCACCTAGGTGATTAATAATGTAGATTACCCATCACAGTTCTCAATAGCTGTGTATCACATTGAAATTAGGTGGTTCAAAACAATGAGCATTATTATTTCAGTTTCAGAGGCTTAGGGATTTGAGAATAATTTAGTAACTGTGACTCATGGTGTCATTTCAGTTGGAATTAGGACACTAACAAGACTGCAGATGTCTGAAGGTTGACTAAACCTTGAAGATCTCTGCTTCTATGATTCCATTCATTACATGGCTATTGTCAACAGGCCTTGATCCCTACCATGTGAATCTCTCCATAGAGTTGCTTGACTTTTCTCACAATATGCCAGGTAGCTTTCCTGAGAGTAAGAGATCTAAAACACTAAGAGCAGGTAAAAATACCTCTTATGACCTCATCTAAGAAGTCACACACCTTTAGTCACTTCCTCTACTTTATATTTATTAGAAGCAAATCATTAACGATAGCTCACACTCAATGGGATATTTCACCTTTAAAAAAAGCAATATCAAAGAATTTATGAACATAGTTTCAAGCTATCATACAAGCTCACTTTGGAGTTCAAAAATACTGTAGCCATAGAAACCAAGAACATAGAAAAACAATCCAATTTAATGTACCTAAAGAAGCTAGCAATATGGCCATAATCAACAGCCTACACTAAATGTGATGACTAATGCTAGGAAAGTTTTCATCATTCAAAGACTGAGACTATTATGTGTGGATAATATGCAGGGGCCTGTTCAAATAATATTGTGCCTCAAAAATACAATTATAGTCATGCAACATTTTTCTCAAAATGTCAGGCTCAAAGTCGGCACATTATTCATGAAGAGTCAAGGACAAGATAGATTATCAAAAGAGAAAAGTCATGTGAATATAATCTATTAATAGCCAGAGATCATACTTTTACTAGGTTTGTGGACTCATTATATTATTGCTTGCAGCACCATCGTTTTGGTTTGTTTGTTTGGTTTATTTATTTAGTTAGTTGTTTTGGTTTTCTATTTGCTATATAGCTCAGGCTGGTTTGAGGGGTGCTCTGTAGTCCAGGTTGTTCTAAAATACATGATCCTGTGCTTCAGCCTCCTGAGTGCTGACTAAAGGATCTCACTGAACCTTAAACTTACAGCACTTCCAGCCCCTGCTTTATAAGTTTTCAGTAATGCAAAACACCTTGTTCAACTTTTGTAATAGCCAGATAAAGTGAAAATTATTTCTAAAATCTTAGTAAACAAATGAAACTCCTTATTGCCATAGACAACATGCCAATCTCACGATCTGGAAAACAATCAAACTAATTCTTTTTTCTCTTAACAAGATGAGAAACCAGGCATAGAAGTTTTAAAAAGTATCCTAAGATGACTGATCTCTTCCTCCCCTTCCCCCAAAGCCTGTATAGCCCCTTCCAGCACTGTGAAAGCTAGCCGGCAAGGGAAGAGCATCCTGTCCATTTGAGATTGATTTCCTGATGTACTACGTATGCATTAGTTGCTTTTCTGTTGCTATGAGTAAATACCATCATCATGGCAACTTATAGAAGGAAGAGTTTATTTGGCTCATGGCTCCAGGGGGTTAAGAGTCCATAATGGCGGGGGGAGGCATGGCAGGAGACAGATGGAACAGAAAGCTGAGTGCTCACATCTTCATACAGACTCAAGAAGCAGAGAGAGATAAACTGGACACCGGCAAGGCTAAAGCTTATGCCTAGTGTTGTGCTTTCTCCAGCAAGGTCATAGTTCCTAAACCTGACAAAATAGAGTCACCAGCTGAAGACAGAGTGTTCACATACTTAGAGCCCATGGGATACATTCTCTTTCAAACCACCATGTGCTGCAACCAAATTGGGCGAGAGGGATACAGATTAGTGGGTTTCAGGGAGAGTGGAGGGAGTTGGGAGTTAGAAAAGCTCAAAATATATTGTATACATATATGCAATTTTCAAGAAATAGAAACATCTTTTTCAAAAGTACTCTAAAACAGAAAGCAAAGGATTTCTAGCTAGGATTTGTTGCTTATATTCTGGGCTCAAGTTCTATATTATTTTTGTTATCAACAATGTCTTTGAAACTGTTAGTGAAGAAGAATATGCCCATTTTAGAAAAACTGGAACCAGAAAAATAAGAAGACAGCCATCACCATCCTGAGTCCTCTATTTTAGTGAGTCTTAACATTTCCGTGATTTGTTTAGTACATATCTTTATTTTGGCAAGACTTACTCTGTCCACATACTTTTCTATAACCTCCTTTATTCACTTACCATTGAGAAAAACTATTTCCCCAAATTGTTTTGCAGCTCTTTCCCGCTGTTTGTAATGGCTACGTAATTGTCCGATGTTTGTTATTGATAGTATGGAATGTCTCCAACTTTTTGGAATTGAAGATCGTTGTAAAAACCTGCTTTGATGATACTACATTTGCTTCTTCTGCTGGTCAGGTTATGCTGTGCATTTCTGTGTGCTGTTCAGTTTCTCTCTATCTGCTCTTTCCTCTTTGTTCTCTTACTTTTCTTTGCTACATGCTTAATAAACTCACTCATTTGAAACCAAGAGCAAGGTTATTGTAGGTCACTCTCCATGTGGGATATTGCAGGAGGAAAATACTTCTATTTTTAATTTGTTTGGTAGCATTGGTGGTGATGTAATGCATGCCTTTGAGTACAAAGCTTGTTATGACTTTCACTTTATATTTTGATCACAGATTTTGTGCAGTAGCATAATTAATTCAAAAGATAGGAAATGTTTTGCTCTTCTCATGTAAGCTCACAAACCACCCAAACCTTCAGTAAGGTGAGGTTATGTTAAGCTTGATAATGTCCTTTTCTTCTGACTTTTGCTCTCACCAAAAGTGAAAACATGATTTGAATGACATCAGCATGTGAAATGATGAAAATGACATCATTGTCTTGCGCGTGGAGGCACATGCCTTTAATCCCAGCACTTGGGGGGTAGAGGCAGGAGGATCTCAGTGAGATCAAGGCCAGCCTGATCTATATAGTGAGTTCCAGGCCAGCTGGGGTTACAGGGAAGCCCTGTCTCAAAAAGACTGAAAAATAAAAGACATCATTTGATCGTAGCCCATTCATATATTTTTTTAAACCCTTAGATTATTTTTACATATATGTAGAATTCACATTTAAGTAAGCTCAAGGCCAGCCTGGGCTACAAAGTGATACCCTGTCTCAAGAAAACAAGTGAAACAAAAAGGCAGGAAAGTAGGTCATGTGAACACAATTCCCCAGAGAAAATTTCTCTGAGACAGGAAGGCTTTTTAAATGTTTAGGAAAACTGCCTTTGTTTACCTCCATTTTTAGTCATTATAATAATTACAATATGCCATACTTTCTCAGAGATGACCCATGCTAACCAAACTCACAGTAGACTGGTATGTATTTCTTCCATTTAACAGTGAGTGCTGCTCTTCTAAGTAGATCACAATTTTCATGTGAACTCTTACCATAATGTAGTCTCCCAGGGGGCAAGAAACAAAAGCAGAGCACCATGTGGAATTAATAACTAGTGTCGCTGATGTTTCCATGCCCTCCATGGGAATGCGTATGCCAAGTGTTCAAAGATACCTGGTCTAACTGCTTAGTACTAAAGACATGGGGAGCCTCCCTCCCTTCAGCCTCTCTTTTGCTAAGTTCTGTCATAAGCATACTCATCTGGAACAAACCACTTGCAGTGTGTTTTCACAGTCATTGTTTGTGAGTCTAAATGTAGTTTGTCTCCTGAATTGAAATATGTATGCTTTAACTCCTTAATCATCAATTTCCAGACCATTGGTTTGGGTTCTTTATCTCTGAATTCATGCTGAGACATCACTCTTATTATCGGGAGGTATTAAGAGCATCAGACTTCCATGCCACAAGAGACTGCAGAGGATGTTTTAGGTGGTCGTGTTGACAAGGAGCTAATGTTAAATGTTGGTTAGTCCATCTGGCGTGTGAATCATTGTGAGTATATGCACAGAGGTTCATTTACATTACAGACAGCTATAGAAACAAGCTGCACACTTACTTCTGTTCAATTGTCTTAAGAGAAATAAATGTCATTCAAACAATCAACCAGTTAAAACTTCTTGAGAGCCACATGCCCAAGAAACGGCAACCCGAAGTCCTTTAAGGAACACTATTAAAGGGTAACTCTTCAAGAAGTTGACTCTGGCGCTGGAGGGATGGCTCAGCATTTAAGAGCACTAGATGCTCTTGCAGAGGACCTGAGTTCAGTTCCCAGCACCTACATGGCTGCTAACAACCATTCATAACCTCAGTTCCAGGGATTCTGACACTTTCTTCTGACTTCTGCGGGCATTGCATGACATGGGTACACTTATACACATGCAACCAAATACACTCATATACATAAAATTAAAATAATAAATAAAATAAAAAGAAACTGACTCTGAGAAAGAGATTGGTACAAGACCATTCATGGGAGATGAGCAACTGTGGAAGGCAGGAGATGGAGGCAGGACTGTAAAGATGGAGGCAGGACTGTAAAGATGGAGGCAGGACTGTAAAAGGAAGTCAGGTTGCAGCACTGGCACAACCAGCATCACTCGTCGTTGCACTGGGGGCTTTGGTGTTGGACATGACCTTGAGAGGTATATAGACTGGGCAAGTGGGGCAGCCTTTTATGCCTGCATTTATCAAGGAATGACAGTGGAACACCCCAGGAAAGGGCCTGACCGTGCATGAGGATACTTTCTGCAGCTGAGCAGTCCATGAAGCTCATCTCCCTCCATGATTTGGCCCCAATAACTGGGAATAGCAAGTTCCTTACCTAGTAGTGCTTTGGGTTGAATGTGGTTCCTGGAAAGATGACCTCAAAGGGTTAATATTCTAACCCCAATATCCATGGAAGTGATCTCATTTAGAAATAGGATATGAATGAATATAATCCAGTTAAAATGAAATTATTAGGATAGGTGATAATCTGATAAAATGGTGTGCTTATATAAAAAAAGGAACATTGAACAGGCATCATAGTGTACCCTGTAATCTTAGCATTTGGGGTGTTGGAAGAAGGATGATTAGGAGTTCAAAGGCATCCTCAGTGTATTTGAGCTCAGCCTGAGGTACATGAGGCATTTTCACAAAAAAAAAAAAGAAAAATAAAAGGAAAAGAGAAACATGTCATGTGAGGCCAGAGACACCGATTGGGGCCATGTAGCTCCAAGGTCAGAGATGCTGAGGACTACTGGCCACCACGAGAATCCAGGTAGTAGGGAAGTGAGAATTGACCCATCAGCTCAGAGGAAATGTGGCACTGTTAACCTCTTGACTGTAGATTTCTGGCTGCCAGCACCACGAGATAATAGATTTTCATTTCCATTGTTTAAAATGCTAGGAGACTAGTATATATGGAGATCTGGGTGGCATACAACAAATTCAGTGTCTCAGGATGAAGCTGACCTATAAATAAAATCTCCAGTTGCAGAAATACTGTCCACAGTAACAGTTTACAGTGGCTCTGGACAGCTAACAATTTGGGAATACATATATTGAAACAGATGGTACCAAATTACTATATGTAAAACACTGGCTGAATAAAGCAGATTCTCTGCCTATATTCATCCATCCAGCAATTGTCCACTTTTCATAAATAAGAAAACTGAGGGCCAGAAAGGATTAATCATTTTCAACAACTAGAATGGAGCAGCTGAAGCCAGTTCAATGAACACTGGGTGGGTCTGGCAGTCTAGTGGTTCCCAAACAGTCATTCTGAGCTAACCCCTGTGAGATACATGGGGAGAAAAAGCTGACAAAGGGTCCCACCAACAGAATGCACCCGGAACAAAGCAAACTTATTTCCATTCCTGGAACAGAGCCCGGAATACAGGTCATATGGATAACAGGTTGATGAGATCATTTCTAGTGCTTTTTGTGACAGCATTTTCTTTCCCAGAACTATATTAATACCATCCACTCAAAAAATTTGCATTCCCTTTCAATCTGGTAGGAACAAAGAGCTCCTATGACAATAGAAGAAAAAAAGATGAAAAAACAAGAAAAGAGAAGAGAGCAGATTCTTGTTTGTATATGTGCCCCCAGCCTTGGCCCTGAGTGTCCTCATATCACATGACATGGAATTTTCACACTCTGATATCATTAGACATGTTGAAACCGACCTTGATGCCAAATTATAACCATAGGACCAAGTGCTTGTAAAAACTCTTTTATATTCTGCTTCAGATCAACCTCAACTAAACAGTATTATGTTAAAAGTTTTCATTTCAGTGGTGAGATGACTATTTCTAATGAACTATAATCTGAAGTAACTTGCTAGAGTCGAAAACTTAAATATGGTTTCAAATGAACTCAGTTCAGTTTGTCTCAAGTCTACAAATATTTGTTATATGCTAAGGATTATTTTTTTATAAAAGAGACATAATGTCAAAAACTGTTTTCCTCTTACGTACTTCACATCCCAAAGGAAAGCATAAGTTGAATTCAGGATAGTTACAATGTGCAGGGGAAGCACCAAGGAATCTCAGTCTGCACTAAAAGTGGAGAATCCTCAAGCAGGCAAACTGTGGACTTTCAGTGTAGACTAAATTATCCCAGAGGGTGAAGGTGGAGAGGCAGGAACTCTAAATGATACGAAAAGTTGAGATGACTGGGGAGAACCATTCTAAAAATTACCAGGTAGCTCAGTCAAGTTTAGCAGAGTGTGTGTGGTACAGGAAGGAGGCCATAGAATGTGGGTGGCAAAGAAGGCAAGGGCTAAACCATGTTGAGTTTGACCACCACACTGAAGGCGGTAGGAAGGTGCCATTCTGAACTGTAGGAAGATTCTCACACAGTAGGGTGAAAAGTAAGATGGCACTTAGGATAGGTTAGGGGCTGACGCAAGCCTTAAAAACTCCTGGAAGTGTTTAAGTCAGGAAAATGGAGACTCTTTAGGGCTGAAGAAGTGGCTCAGCGATTAAAACCACTGGCTGCTCTTGTAGCATCTGGGTTTAGTGCCCAGCACCCACATGGCAGCTAACAGCTGTCTATAACTCCAGTTCCAGGGAATCCAATGCCCTCTTGTGTCCTGTGCAGGCAATGTACTACATGGATGCACATACATACATGAAGGCAATACACTCATACACATAAAATAATAAAAATAAAATATTTTTAAAAGAAAATGAAAGTTCTTGCCCATGATGATTTTCTAAGTCACAGAAAAAAAGATGACTGGAGAAAACAAATCGAATTTTTAAAGACCAGCTGAAATTGACATTGGACTGGGGAAAGACATGGATTAGGAATTTAATCAGTATGAGAAAGCCAGTGAAGGTCTGGGTATAAGGAGTATAGGCAGTAATTCAGGTTTTTGTAAATTCAACTTGGAATTCCCCTAGGAATCATCACAAGACCTGTGCTTCTCTCCCATGGAGAACTTGATTTTATATATAGGCTGGGTGTATTTACCCACAAGTAAAGGAGCATTGCCTAGTGTGGTGGCAAACTGGTACTCCCAAAGCTCCAGCAGGGAAGATTTTAAAGAAAAGTAAGGATGCTGGCTAATCCTACAAAATGGTTACATCAGAGGAAAGGTCTCTGAATTTGCACATAGGGCAGTAATCAGAGACATTCCCCAAATCAGATTCAGAGCAGTGGAGGAGAAAGAAAAACATTCCAGGGACCGTAGAGTCAAAGAATATCCTACAGGAACATGTTTGGAGCAAATACCCAAATCTCAACAGAAAAAAATAAAATAACAACAGACACCTGAGCCTTGAATGCATACAGAAGTCAAGACAGAGACGTCCATTCATTTATTCCTTCATTAAGCAATTATTCATTGCATTGTCCTTTTGTGCTTACTAATGGAATATAGACAATAGACAAAAAAACAACCTTCCAGATGTACTGATTCATGTCTGTAATCCCAGCACACTGGAAGCAGAGATCAAAATATTGCTATTAGTTTCAAACCAGCCAGGGCTACCCAGTGAGACCCTGTCTCAAAATAAATAAATAAACAAACAAACAAATAAATAAATAAAATTTAATATTTGGTGACAATTACAGCAACAAGAAAAACACAAAATAAAGGGGTAAAGAATGATTGGGAAAGATGTATTGCTTAGAGAAGGTAGTAAAGGGCCACTTTGAGGAAGTAATATATGGATAGAGGCCTGCATGAAGTGAGGGATGAGCCATGCAAAGAAACAGAGAAAAGTAAAGTCCAATAGGAGGATATTGTAAGTCTAAAGGCAGCAATGGGTTTCATGAGTCAGAAGACCACTGGCAGGCCTTGAGAGATGGGTCAGAAGGTAACAGTGATTATTGTTCTAAAGGATTAAAGTACCCACATTGCCTGTAACTCTAGCTCCGGAAGATCTGACACACATGGCTTACACTCACTCACACAGACACATACACATAAGTAAAATTAAAATAAATGTTCTTCTCCTCCAAAAGGAAAAGAAGGCCAGTGTATCTGGAGGTGTATTGGGGTTGCATCCATAGGACCAACTCAACAGAGGAACAGGCAGGTAACTAGGCCCGGCAAGGAAAGAGGAAATGCAGAATATGATATGACTGGCAGAAGCTGTTTTATTGAAGGTATACTGCTCACTTCAGTAAGTCCCAAGTTGAGTTGGCCTCGTATATTATAGATATAGAAGGAGGGCCAGTGCAGCATGAATTATGATTGGCATTAAAACAGAAGGGGACACATTCTAGGGGAAGGAAAGAAGCAGCCAGAAGGGAGGGAGCATGCGGGAGATCAGTGGAGTAGGAAGAGGAATGAGGACAAAGTATAATGACACATATGTATGAAACTGCCACCATGAAATCCACTATTTTGTAGGCTATCTTAGAAAAGTTAATAATTGTGGGAAAAGAGTGGCAAAGCACAGAGTCCATGTGAAAAAACTATCAAAGGCCCTTGAATATCTTCGTTCATGTGACCCATTGTTCTCTCACAGTATGTTCTAATCTTGTCTATTGCTCTGCTTTAAATAATGTTTCCTTGCTACTTTTACAAAACTCAGAAAGAAATAAGTATATGATAATCAGGTGTTCATTCATTCACGATACTGCACCTTATGATACAGAAACGTATTTACTACAGTTTGCTAACATCACTATAATCACTTAACAGGGTGAAAAATAATTCATGTAAGAATGAACCAATATAGAAGAAAACAAGACAATACTCAGGGGTAAATTTGGTGTGCAAATGCACTTGCTAGAAGAGGGTGGAGACTTGTTTCTAATTTAGGAACTGTTGTGGCAAAGAGGGAAGCAGGACCATAATAACAACAAGGATGACAAGGACCACAATAATAACTAACTTTATTGGAATGTTTGTACATAGCAGCCTGTTCTGGCTTCTTAAATTCTTACACCTTGAGGATATAGAGGGTTTTGTTTTATTGCTTGCTTTGTTTCATTTTATATATAAAGAAATCAAGTCATTAAAAAATGGTCAGCATAAATGATGAACTTGCATTAGTTATTCCTCTTTTCCCTCTGCCATGAGACAGTAGAAGCAGAGGTATGTATCTTCACTCTTACACTTTGGCTTTGCCTGTGGAAAGTTTGCCAATGTGGCCAGAGCATTAAAGATTGAAGGGTGTATGTGGGATCAGGCTCAACCTCTTAGGCCCTCGTGAATTACCATGAGAAGAAAGGGTTTGGATTGCATAGTCACTGATCTCAAGACAAGGAAATTCAAGGAATATACCTAAAATGAACCTTCAGTTGAGAGCTTAGCACGTTTACCCCTTGATAACACTGATAAAGCTATAGCTGACCAATATGCTTGCACATGACAACGTGCTTTTCAACTTCTAAGAACTGGGGCTTATTTTTAGGTAGTTATACCTACCTAAGTACCAAGTAATTGGTACTATCAATTTCTATTCAGGGTCTTAGCAAGAGTCCATGAATATCTGTAGCAAGTAATAGATTTTTACTTTGTGTATTAGTTACTTTTCCATCACTATTACCATGCTACCTGACAGAAGCAATTTAAGACGACAGATTTAATTTGGCTCACGATGTCAAGGCAGGAAAGCACGATGGAACAGCTCAGTTCATAGAAGTGGGAGCTTGTGCCAGAGGCTCTTTATATGGGCCCGGAAGAGGAGAATATACCAGAAATTAGGATCCAGGTATTACTTTCAAAGTTTCCTTCTACTAGGTACACCTCACTTCCTAAAATGCCAAATCCTTCACAAGTAGTACCACCGTCTGAGGAACAGACATTCAAAATGAGTCAGTGGTGGACATTTAAGATTCCTTAGATGGACTCCTTGGCTATTAATACTTACCACAAAGCTTTACATGATAATTCTTCCATTAGTGGAATTCACTAGTGTGCATTGTATTTTTTATGTGTAGCATAAATCAGATTTTAAAAGTCCATTTCCCAAGGATGAAGACAGTAATAACATAAATTGTTTATTGATTAAAACTTGTACACAAGTAAGAAGGAAATATTTTATTCCAGTTTTATAAAATGTTTGAATCAGGGGGGCTAGCAAGATGACTCAGCAGATAAAGGCACTTACTGCCAATTCTGAGGACCCGAGTTCAATCCCTCAAACCCACATGGTGAAAGAAAGAACGAATTCCCCCAAATTGCTCTCTAACTTTGATGCACTTACTGTGCATCACGCACTTACTGTGCGTGCACACACACACACACACACACAAATATAAAAATGTGATTAAATCAAAACTAGGTGACTTAAGGAAGGGAAAAAAATGTCTGCAATACCCTTTGCCTAGAGTTTACCTCACTTTTCCATCTTAGATTTAAGATTTTGGTTGAAAACCTAGAAAATGCACTAGGCAGGCAGGACTAAAATCATTTCTGGTTAAAGTCAAAGTTATTCAGAAAGAGACATCAGGAAATGAGGCACATAGGAGATAACAAAGAGAAGAGAGAAACAAGTATCTTAGATAAACCACTAATGTAAGGATTTATCTCACTGTAATTCATACATTCTACCATTTGCGTTAAGGCCTCTCAGGTCAAATGAGTTTCCACAGATGCCCCTCAGCGCAAGTTCATCCACTGGGGTCTAGTCAGCCTATCTGGAATCCCTCCCTTTAAGAAGATCAGCTCTTCCTCACCCAAGAATAATCAGCTGCCAATATCTATTCAGCAAAGATTGGAATCTGCTGCCCGTTTCTCCAGTTCCATGCTGGGTTTTGTCTGCTCGAGTTTGCATGGGTCTTGAGCATTCCCAAACCATTGCTGTAGGTTCACATGAGCAGAGTCCCAGGAGCCTGTAGGACTCTGTTTCTATATGGTCATGCACCTCTTTCCTGGCTCTTACACTCTTCTGCCCCCTCCTCTGCAAGGGTCCCTGAGTCCTGGGTGGGTGGAGTTCAGTACCGAAGTACTTTCCAAGGACACTTGAACCTCTCATTCTCTGCCTTTTGGCCATTTCTGACCTTTTGTGTTCCTGACTCTCTGTTACATGAGGAGATTCATTAATGAGAACTGAGAGATGCATTAATGTTCTCTTTATCTCTTGTTTTATGTTCTGTGAGCCTTAGGTGAAGAGGTTGCATCATAGATGTGCCACTTAGGCTTGGGCAATTCACAGACAATCTCTGTGTATGACCAGTTGTGGAAATCTGCAATAATTTACATCTGTTGAAAATGAAGCTTCTTTGATAGGTGGTGACTGGGATACTTGTCTATAAATATAAGGATTCATATTTTGCACATAATAAGAAATTACATTTGTCTAGGGCTGTGACAGCCTTGGGGTTTTCTCTAAGATCTATGACCTCTCCAGTTATGTGCTTTTGGCTAAGTTTGCCACAGTACCACACATATGTTTCCTCCCACTGAAAGTGCTTTAACTCCAATTAGGTAGCTGTTGATTACCCCCAAAATAAAAGTGCCACTACTGGCCCAATGTCATTTGCTGTGCTGCTCATTGATGTGGTTATTAGGCCTTGAAGCTGAGGTTTGAATGTGGATTGATGTTCTCCCTTAGCAATTTGCAATCTTGGGATATATTTAAGAGAAAGAAACACACACACACACACACACACACACACACACACACACACACACACACGCTTGCCAGAAAGAAGTCATCAAAAACCAGAATAAGGCCTGCGACCAAGTCTGATGTCCTGAGTTCAACCCTTGGATCCCATATACTGTAACGAAAGAACTAGTTTCCAGAAGTTGTCTGCTGACCCCCACATAGGCAAAATAGCACATGAGTTCCTCTACAATATAAATAGATAAATGTAAATAAAAAACAACTAAGATAGCCAAGCATAGACGTACACACATGTATTCCCAGAATTTGAGAGGTGGAGACAGAAAGATTGGGAGTTCAAGGGCTATTTAACCAATCCAAGGCCAACCCTTGTCATATGAGACCAAGATATAGACTTTTTTTTTCTCTATACATGCATTTGCTGAGGGAATCTTCCCAACTCTTGGGCTGGATCTACCAATGCCAATAGAGTCTTTTGTTTTCATTTTGTTAGAAGATAGAGTCATTATGTAGCTGATGCTGGTTTCAAACTCCTGAATGCTTGGATTACAAATATATACCACCACTTTGGGTCAATAATCTTTATTAAGATTGTTTTTGACCACTGGTTAAAAGAATAGGAATGATTAATAAATCAGTATTTAATTATAAAAGCTTTCTTGGTGAGATTTTCCAAGAAAGGCTAATATTCAAACTGAAAAGTAGTTTTACCAGGAACAATAAATTAAAGCACTTTTGGGCAAATCAGCTTTTCTTTTGTTTTTGTTTTTTCCAACAGTGTTTTGCTATGTATCCTAGACTAGCCTAGAACTCACTATGATGCCCAGGCTGGTTGTGAATTAATAACAATCCTCCTGTCTCCTGAGTGTTGGGATTACTGGCATGTGCCATAAATTCTGGTTGAGTTGTTGTTTGTTTTTAGTTTTATACATTATTTGAACTCTTGTTTTCATAATAACTTGAAGCTTTTTAAGCACTGTAGTCATATATAAATAGCTTTATTTCCTTTACATTCCTCTGGAAAAGTATTAAATTTAATGAAGTGGTCAAATACATTCTTTGCCCACTTGAAAGGTAAAACTCTTCATTTGGGAAAAATAACACATTAGTAAATAATTGTTATTGCTTTTAACAACTTTAAGTCATGGTTCCAGCATAGCTGTTTCAACTGGAAATATTGGAGGAGTGAGTGAAAAGGAACATTGTATGTGAATGAACATTAAATATTAACACAGATATGTACAGGCTTTGGAATGTAGCTCTACTAGTTGAGTGCTTGCCTAACATTCTTGAAGCCCTGGGTTCTATCCTAAGCACTACATGAACTGGGTATGGTAGTACATGGCTATAATCCCAACACTCAGGAGGTAGAGGCAGGAGGATCAGAAGTTCAAGATCATTTTTAGCTACCCAGGGAGGCTGAGGTCACCTTTGTATATTTGAGACTGTCTCAAATATATATAAGAACATAGGTGAATTTATCAATAGAGAAAGAGAAGGTTCTAGATGCACATTATGCAGAGCTACACTTCCCCTGAAGTAGGTTGTTCAGGCAGCTAGTGAAGCATAGGGCCTCATAGCACTTCTGGACCCCTCCCAATAAAATGTCCATATGGTCATACATTTTTGTGAAATTTGCCAAAGTCACATACGTTACCCACAAACAGGGAAGATTTCTGCCTCTTTCCACTATGGCTTATCGTCTTTATACAAAGTGGTACTGGAGATAGCCACAGAATTTTCTTAAATAAATATCTAAGGTGAAATTTAATTGGGAACAGTTTGTGTTACTGGATGTATTTGTCTTTCATATTTACATTATCACCAGTTATTCAGATATAGGAATTGCTTTTAAGTCTCACCTAGAATCAGAATATAAAGGTAGAGGGCCAGGGCCCATAAAGAGTAATGTGTGACAGCCTGCCTAATGCTAGCAGTATGGGGTAGTGGAGGACAAAGAAGGTTGGTAATATTAGAGCCAAGGGTCTGGAGAGATTGTTCAATGGTTAAGAACAGTTGCTGTTCTTCCAGAGGACCTGGGTTCGATTCCCAGCACCCACATAGCAGCTAGTAACTGTCTGTAACTCCAGTTCCAGGGGATCCAACACCCTCTTCTGGCCTTTGTAGTCTTGGTACAACACAGGTGCACTTACATACATGCAGGCAAGACACTCATACACATAAAATAAAAATTAAAAAAATAGAGCCAAAAGCAAGTCTGTGAAAAAGCCCCCAATTATAAGATATCTAGAGTTGTATGAAGAGAATTTAGTTCTCAATGACCTCAAATCAGAATGAAAGTTCTCACCCATCAGGACTAAACTATAGATTGTGATAGCTCAGTATAAACAATTACATATTCACTGTATATAGTGAAATTGTACATACATTTGTATTTATAATGAAATTATTATAACATGGGGAAATAAATTATAATTTAAAAATTTATTTAGACTATTTCAAAACCAATTAGGAAGAAGAAGAAACATATTTTGAATAGCATAATTTATAGTTTCTTGGATTGTTTGCTAATCTGATTAATGAAAAGAAATGCATGTTATAAACATATTAGAAAAAACTATATTTCGTACAAATTTGAAAATAACACCAATATTTTTATAATGATTAACATTAAATCATAATAATAAATGATTAAACAAGGACACCAATATTTGTGCTGTTTTGATTTTGTGGTACACAGGGCCTCATACATGTGGGGCAAACGCTCTACTAACTAAGCTACATTCCCAAATATGTTTTGTTTTGTTTTGATTTGATTTGTTTTGTTTTGAGACAGAGTCTGGTTATGTAGCCCAGGCTGGCCTCAAATTTAAGCCTTCTTGGCACAGACTCGGCCTTCTACCTCAGTCTTCTTGGCACAGGACTACAAGAATGCCTCACCATGCTGCACTTGATATTTCAATTTCTGTGTCTGATTTTGAATTGATAATGTAGTATTCTCTCTTCCAAAAGAGCACCCTCAGAATCATACAACTGTCAAACACACAGAATCAGGATCCACCTGTACCCACCCTCTCCTCTGCCATGGGAAACAGGGGTGCATGCACAGCACATACATGAACTCATTGGTTTACATCATCACTGCTATTCCTTCAACCTCTTTTTTCATGAGTGTGTATGTGTGTGTGTGGTGTGTATGTGTGTATATGCATATATGCATGTTTTTCATGTGTATGGGCTGTGTGTGTGTGCATGTGTGGGCCTGAAGTCTGATGTCTGGAATCACTCTTGGTTGTTCTTCCACACTGCCTTATTAAGGTAGGGTCTCTCATTCAAATCTATAGCTCGGTGATATGACTAGTCTCACTAATCAGTTTGTTTGGGGAAGCCCTTGTGTCCTTCTTCCCAGACTGAAATTAGGCTGCCATGCCTACCTGGCCAAATAAATGTGGTCATATAAATATGGGTTCTGGGGACCCAAATTCTGCTCCTCAGGTTTGTATGACAAGTACATTATCCTCTGACTCATCTCCCCAAGCAATCGTCTTATTTTTAGGGGGTACATGAGATAGGGTATCCTATAGGCTTGGCCGCAAACTTTGTATGGCTGAGGGTGGCCTGAGCTTCTGATCCCCTTGGCCTACCACTCTCATGTGCCGGAATTACAAGAGTGTACCATCATGTATGGCAATGTACGTGGCACTGGGAGTGGAAGTCAAGGCTTCCTACATGCTGGGCAGGCACTCTACCAACTGAGCTCCACCCCCAGCTCCTTTCCTCATATCGTGGCTAGGGCATTTTGCCATTCTCGGAAAATATTAAGCTTCTGGGACATCACATGGCCCCTGGGGAGTGCTGTTGCATTGAGCCCTCAAGACCAGACGAAAGAAAATCCAAGAAACTATTGTTGCTCTGAAGAGAACCTCTAGGGAAGGGTTCTTGTTTTAAATCATGGGCATCCCAGGAGCTCTGAGATGCTTCTGGAAAGCCTGGCAAGGTTCAGTTTCTTGAGCTCTCAAGATTACCCTGGGGAACATAGAATCCCAACTGATCTTCTAACAAACACCACATCTCAGAATCTTCTGGGCCTCTGAGGGCAACTCAATGCCATGACTCATTTGAATAACTGCAGGAGCCAGGCACTAAACTCCCCTCCAACTGTAGAACTAGTAGTTTCTCACAGTCAGGTGAGGGGGCTTTCACATGTTCTCAGGGGAGCAGGTCAATGGTTGCTTTGCAGCAATCTGGCACAATTCCAGGTAACAAGGGCTAGATTCTTACATCTGAAATACACTCTAGGCACTGAATTAGCTCAGAAAACATTTGTAAATTTACAATGGCCCTTGTCATACCCTAGGCAGGACATACCCTAGGAAGGGAAGAAGAGGAAGAAAGCCTTAAATACCCTAAAAATCTCAAGAGGTTAAAGACAAATAATATTTTTGCCACCAATGGATGTTAAAGCCACACTTTGGTAGAACATGTCTCTGATCTCAGCACTCTCTCCACATCCACACAGTTTGGCATGGTTTCAATTCTGAGTCACCCATCATGCAAATCTCACCCTCTGGTCAGTCTCTTCATGCAACCAAATCAAACATGGATAAGGTATCATTTTGGTGATCATAATAACAAAGATGTATCCTATCTGTAACACACAAAATTCCTTTGAAAACATGTTTGTGCTTCCCTTCAAATATGTGTGTGTGTAGGGGATGTGCATGTGCACCTGTGTGCACATATGTGTGGAGACTAGAGGTTGAAGTTGATACAGGATGCCTTACTCGACCACTCTCCATCTCCTACTATTGAGATAGGGTCTCTCTCCAAACCTGAAGGTCACTGATGATGCGAGACTAGCCAGCCAGAGAGCTCAAGGGAGCATCCTGTTTCTACCTCCTCAGTGTTAAAATTACAGAATCAAGCCACCACTCTCAGGCTTTTCCTATGAGGGTGCTGATGATCTGAACTCAAGTCTTTGTATTTGCACAGCAAGCTCCTTAAAGACTGAGCTATTTCCCCAGGCTCTCCCTTCGAAGGTTTTCTCTCAAGTCTAGGTGCTCTCCTTCCTGCTCTTCTGGCCTCCAGCTCAAGTAGCCTCAGCCCCCTGTGCCTCCTCTCCTTCCTTTAACATGAAATCTGAGTACCAACTCTCAAATCTGGGGACTTTTCTTCTTCTCCCCAGTGAACTTGACAATGCTTCTTTTCAACCTCTCTGCTAAGACTGGTCTTACCCTCTGCAGGAATGCCAGTACCAGCTGCGAAAAGGATAACATTTTTCTCTGCATTGGCTACCTAGAAAATGTGGGAAGGACTAGCAGTCTTCTAACTACAGCTGGACTGAATAGTGCCATTGTAACACTCTAAATGAGATTTTTATTTATATCAGTCATTTAAAAACTCAATTTCAGTGTTTTCTCCATTGAAAGAAGTTAGGAAATTTTGTGAAAGTTGAAAGTACAATGTGTGTGTGAACAATGAACCTGCATCATGCACTTTATACACAGTTCACATTTTGGTGAATTTTCTCCCAGGTTTTTTATTCATTCATCTGTTTCTTTGTTTCTCAAACAGAATTTTAACCTCACTGTGTATATGTGCCTGTAACCATGCTGTATGCGTGTGCCTCTAACCATACCACCCCACTACACACACACACACACACACACACACACACACACACACACACACACACTGATATATATGGATATATAATTTTTAAAATGTAGATCCTAAATATTTTGCATATTGCTATAGAAGCTTCAGAGAAACCATTTAAATGTTTACCTGACAGAGCCTCGAGAACCTAGTCCAATTTCTGTTGGCTTCCTATCACCACTGTAACAAATCCACGAGCCTAGCTAAAAAAAAAAAAGAATTATCTTACAGTTTTCGGGGTCAGAATTCCAATATGGTCTCACTGAGCTGAAATTCATGTGTGTGGGTAGGGACACATACCTTTCCTAACACCAGTTAGATGGCAGAGATCTTTAAGCAGCTATTTTTTCTGCCTACTATATTCATTGATTTCTTATTATTAGGCCATTAAGCTTTTTTCCCCTAATTTTGTACTGTGATAAATGTTCTAATAAGTGACGTTGTTTATTTTACTTTTTCTTCTTAAATAAACCAGTGTTTTAGCTGCAAATCTTTCCTCCTAAAGGAAGAGATTATATAGTAGAGACTCTCTGAGTAGAGGTTCTGTTGCTGTTCTACCTCTACCAGTAGAGGTTCTACCACTGAAGTGGTGGGGGTTAGTAAATGCATTAATAATATTGGGATTCTATTTTTTCCTTTGAGACACATTCTTATGTAGTTCTTCTTGGCCTTGTACTTTTGATCCTCCTGTCTCCATTGCCCAAGTGCCCCAAGTGCTGAGATTACAATCATGTGTGACCATGCCCAGCAGGTTACATAAGGCATCTGAAAATTTCTCTAACTGAAAAGTAGGAAAGTAGCCCTTTTCTAGTATGAGATGATGTAAACCATGAAGCCAATGTATGATTAGTGCTCATCAGGACGATTATCATGATCACAATTATAGCCAATGTAACCGTTGTAAATGGATCAGATAGCAATGGTCTTATTCTTATTTCTAATAAACTCTTGCAATTACATAGTTGGTACCTGGAATCATTTGCTTTGTGTAGATGGAAAGGAAAATTCAGAAATGTTAATTGGTCAGAATCAGTGTAAGAATGTTTTTTGAAATTTTAATTTTTCTGATATGGTGTGAAAATCCTTTCCCTATAAAACTCGTATTGAAACTTAAGTACTCATAACAGTATTAAACAGCGAGAACTATTAATGGTGACTGTGTCATGTAGGCTCTGCCCTGGTGAATGAATTAATGCTGTTATCACAAAAGTGGGTCAATTATGGCAGCAGTGGAGTCCTTGAGGAGGGCTTATTTTGAAGCTGCGTTTGGTTGTGCACACCTGTAATTCCAGTATTCCAAAGGTGAAAGAAGGGGGATTAGAAATTCAAGGTTAGCCTGGGCTATGAAAGATCCTGTTTCACAAACAAACGAAAACAAAATGTAAACAAAATTAGTTGGAGCTGGGCTGGGTGCAGTGGCCGAAGTCCTAGAGCACTGAAGGCTTAGGCAGGATGAACACCTCGACTTGGAGGCTAGAGTGAGCTATTTAGTAAGTTCCAGGCCAGACTTGGCTACAGTGTGAGACCCTATCATAAAAATAACTCAGTTCCACCCTATTTTTTTCTGTCTCAGGCATACTCACTTGCTCTCTGCCATGCTACACTACAGCAGGAACACACTCAGTAGATGCAACTACTTGATCTTCGACATTTCAACCTCTAGAACCAAGGGCCAAGTAACCTGTTATATGTAAATTACACAGACTGTGGCAGTCTATTATAGGAGCAGAAAGACTAAGATGGTTGTAAACTATGTGCTTGTCCCTCTGTTCCTCCCTGTAGCCACCCTGGCCTTTGTACTGCTCTATCATAGTCAGTACAGTCTCTCACCTGTGGCCCCCACACTTGTTACCTCACTATGATGGGGTGCTTTTTCCCACAATCCACTTGACTCCTTCTGCTTCAGAATTCACTCAACCATCTCTGCAAATATTCCTTCCCTGAGTCAAAATCCATGAAACTACACTACCCCTACCCTTACCATTCCCTACCATCTTCCATTCATTCTGATTTTTCTTTTAAAAATATTTGTATTTATGACATGTGTGTAGTTTTTTATATGTGTGCGTTCATTATATGTGTATGAGTGTATTGCCTGCATATAAGTGTACCTGTGTCATGCAATGCCTACGGAGGTCAGAAGAGGTTGTCAGATTCCCTGGAGCTGAAGTTATGGAAGGTTATTTGCCACCATGTGGGTGCAGGGAATTGAACCCCAGTCCTCTGCAAGAGCTGCCAGTACTCTTAATCACTGAGCCATGAAAAGGAATTAACCAAAGGACTCTTTACAATAGCCAATTTCCCCATGAAGGCATACATATCACACCATGTATTGAATGGTGACAGACCCTTGAGGAAAGTGGCAAACACAAGAGAACCTCTACCTTTATGAAATATATATAGAAAAACAAATGTGTACGATAACTGTCTTCTTCTTAAATGAGATATATTTACTTTTTTAAATTGTGTATTCTTGTGTGTATCCACGTGTAGGTATGTGAATGTGAGCGCAGGTGCCCAAAGAGAACATCAGATCCCTGGCAGTTACAGTTATTGATGGTTGTCAGATGCCTGCTGAGGGCACTAAGAATCAAATTCACATCCTCTGCAAGAGCAATATGTGCTCCTAACTGCTGAGTTGTCTCTCCAACACAGGTGACTGTTTTCATTGGTACAAGTTTTCAGATTGAGGTCTGAACAGATGTGTGGTTTGCAGAGGTTGGCTTTGGAGAAAGAACAAAGAAAGAGTAAATGAAGACTTTTGTATAAATATGAATCCATGCAGACAATTCATGGCACTCAGTGCCTTGTGACACTGCCCGATGGCCTTTGAGAGTTGTTGTCAACATTCAGCACACTTTGGTTTAATGTTGGAAAGCAGAAATAAAAATAAATTGGCATTTGGTCTGATAGTCTGATGGAAGGCTGACGGCGATAATGAACTGAGTCTTCTTGCATGTTTCTATATGTTCTTCCTGTGTCTATAGCAGGGAAAGCCTATTATCTGAATGAGAGTAAATGCTGTGCTCATTACATTAACTTTATGCATCTCTAGGAACTTTTGTTTTTTGGTTGGTTTCTTATTAAATTTAATTAATTAATTATTTTTTTTAGATAGTGTCTCACTCTGTAGCCCAAGAAGTTTTGGGACTCACAATGTAGCCCAGACTGGTCTCTAACTTGTGGTACTCCACTTGCCTCAGCCTCCCAAGTGTTGGGATTGCAAGCATGAATCATTTATAAACTTTTCGTGAGATAAGTGTAACTATCCTTTACTAACAAGCAGTAGCGTCTCCCTGACTGCTTCCCGCCACCCATGCCTCTTGGACCTGCTATTATTTTGCTCTCTCGCATTTGTAACTCATCTGATTTCATTACCTTAGCTAAGAAAATAGGACAGCTGTTAATCCCAGTCTCCTGGCTATTCATTCAGCTTCCTCTTTCTTCCTGTCGTCCTGCTCCAGGCCCATGTCATTTTTCTTGAAGCAAAAATTTTAAAACATTAAGAGGTAAAGATCTGATATCACAAATCTTGTATGCTTCTTAAGGACCACAGTTTTATGGGAGGGACATTTTTCTATCATATATCCCTAAAAGTGAAACTATGTCAATAATCTATTCCGAAAATAAAGTCAAGATGTTTCCCTGTGCAACTAGCAGCAAATAAATAGCCTTCTAGCTAATCCTAAAGAGAATGAGCAAGCAGACACCAATCTTGGGCTTCAGAATTCACTCATATAATCTCCTTCCCATGTGGTGATACTGTTTTGCGACTGATTTTTGAGTGTGTGTGTGTGTGTGTGTGTGTGTGTGTGTGTGTGTGTGTGTTCTCCTAGCACACAAGGTTTGTAATTCTTCTGGTATTCTGGGACTTTTCAAAACACTGTGCATATTCAAGTTGATATGAAGCATACGTCATGCTTGGGTTTGATAGAAGCACAAATGTGTGGGAACATTTTCACAGCAAAGGTCACTTCTGTCAACCAAACCGGTAATACAACTGCCAGGAAAACGTGGGGGTCAAGCGATTTAATTCAGGCCTTTTCATCCCAGGCCTAATGTGGTAAACTCTGATCTTGCATACCAATTCAGTAATAGCCAAACCTCAGTTCTAGGAGTAAGATGAGAGTTGACACAAAGAGTCAACTAGAGTCTAGTGTTAGCACAGGCCATTTAGTTTGAGCCTGAGTCCATTACTGGTCAATTCCCAGAAAATCCCAGAGAATCTATATGTTGGGAGATGTGTTTGGAGACCAGAATACAGAAATGGGTTTCTTAATCAGTTTAAAATTGGGAGGAATAGGGCTTGAGATATAGGTCAGTTGTGAAGTCCTTGTCTGGAATGCTCAAAGCTCTTGCTTTGATTCCTAGTACCACAGGAATTGGTGGATGGGGAGAATATGGCAGGAAATGTAGCTCAGTTAGCAGAGTGCTTGCCAAGCATGCACAGAGTCATGGGTTTGATCTCCAGAACTTCCTAAAATCTAGGTGTAGTGGTATAGGCCTGTAATCTCAGCACTTGGGAGGAGGACACAGGAGGATGAGAAGTTCAAGGTTATCCTCCCCTATATCCAGCCTGAGATATTTGAGATCCTAAGAATAAATCTAAAAAATGATAGGTGTGGTATTCCTTCAGAAGATCCAAACCACAGACAATCTAAGGGACAGCTAGGTAATATCTCTGTTTGTGGATAGAACTGAAAAACTAAATTTGAGTCTGAATGGTATGAGCAATTTGACAAGAGGATGATTGAAAGTGAATGATTCAAATACCAAGAATTTACCAACAAAAGCAACTCTGGGAAATGTGAGACATCTGATAAATTACTAGAAATTCTAGAAAGTTTATTTTATCTTGACAACCAAGGAAAGAATATTCCTTAATTCAGAGCACCGCCCCCATTTCTGGTATGTGGGCAAAGGCACACAGGAATGCTTAGGGCAGAAAAAGGGGTCACTGGAAATGAAGATCTTCCAAACAGATTCTGAGAGGAAGGACTGAATATCTTCCCCGTCAGTGGCCACAGGGAGACTTGGGGATCATAATGTTATGGTTTGAGTTCCTCCATTTTGTATAAGGCTGCTACCTTGTTGAGCTGTCCCTGACTCTTGAAGGCAGTTTTAGGAAAAATTTACCCACAGGTCTGTTGCAGGAAGAGCTGATCAAAGAAAAATATCTCCACAGAATCCGGAATGTCTTAGTTAATGTCTAATAGCTTTTAAAACCACATTATCTTGCCTACTGCTTATTTGGTTTGCTTTAATGCTTAACTGGCTTCTGTAGCTACTTGCCTGCCTGCTGCAGGCACAAATATGTCATGCCTGTGGAATCTTGTATGACCATCTGGTCCATCAGGATGGTTTGTAAACCCTGTTCTCCTCTGAGTCAGTACTGTGCTCTGTAGATCCCAGCCCAAAGAGTGCAGTCACTGGCCAGTTAATAATTTTTTGACTGATTTGGAGCATCTGAAGTCTAAGTAGTCCTTCCCAGGGGTCTGGGCACCATAACATTAGGAGTTATGAAGACTAAGCTACAAAGAACATCAAGTATATGAAAAATTATGCTTTTCATCTTTAGTTAGCCTGACCCTTGTTAGTCTCTCTTTAAAACAGACGAAAATCTTAACATTTTTCCAGGGGCATTTACTGCTCTTTCAGAAGACTTGACTTCAGGTACCAGCACCAATGCCAAGTAGCTATTAAGCACCTGCACCAGCTCCACAGGATCTGATGCCCTCTTCTAGACTCTGTAGATACTACATTCATGTGCACACACACACACACATACAGAGAGAGAGAGAGAGAGAGAGAGAGAGAGAGAGAGAGAGAGAGAATACATGTAATACAAAATAAAGTAAATCAAATGGGGGTAAAAAAAAAAACCAGAGCAGAAGGACCAGGAGTTCAAGAGCAGTCTCAGGTAAATATCGGGTTAGAAGGTAGCCTGCTGCATGAGACTCTGTCAGAAAAGCGGGGGGGGGGGATCAAAAAAACAAACTTTTGAAGAACAAAATGTTGTGGAGGCTGGCCTTGAACTCCTGATCCTCCTGCCTTCGTTGCCAAGTACAGGAATTACAGAAGTGTACCACCACATCTGCTTGGTTTTTCAAACTTGGAGTCAGTGACCTCAATTTGCCATGGAGATCAAATACATAACTGGATATCCAAATCAGTTTTAAAATAGTAAGTTAGAGCTTTAGGCAAACAAAATAAAACAAAATCTCCAATTAGTTTTTCTAAACAGAAAGGAAGGAAAAGAAAAAGAAGGTAGGAAAGAAAAAGATACAGATTTTTTAAAAAAATCCAGGGTCAGTCCCAGCACTTGGGAGGCAGAGGCAAGTAAATCTCTGTGAGATCAAGGTAAGCTAGGTCTATATATCAACTTCCGGGTCATCTGGGGCTACAGGGAGACCCGGTCTCAAAACAAACAAACAAGAAAATATCCAGAGTCAGGTGTGTGCTACATGCCTGTAAATCTACTGTTTGAGAAGCTGCAGCAGGAAGATGGTCATGAATTCGAGGTCAACTTGGTCTATATAGTGACGACCTGTTTCAAAATACCAGAAAGAAAAATGCAGCCCAGTGGTTTTAACCTTGGCTCTGGATTGGAATCACTGAGAAGCTCTCAAAAAAAGGAAATAAAAACTTCAGTCCAATTAAACAAGAGTCTCTTGGGGGTTGCGGCACCTTGTTGTTGATTTTAGTGCCTCACATAATCCCATGAGCCAGGAGTCTACTAGAACACCAACACTGCAGGCACTGGGAGGGAATCTTCCCTAAATTTTCTTTACAAAAGAAACTTCAGGCCAACACCAGTGTTTCAGGTGAAAGCCACTTCTCTCTCTATCCAGAGTATGTGTATAACCATCTGAGGAGGAATGAGACTATTCCCAAGAGACACTTGTGCCCTCCCCCTTGACTAACAGACTGTTGAAATAATGGTCTCTAAGAAATTTAAGTTTCCCCAGAAATCACATGCTGAGAGAAGGAAAAGATTGAATGAAGCATGGTGCCATCTTGTCTCCCAGGAAGAGATTTTACACATTTCTGACACCTTGTCAAACCACTTTGCAGGTCAGACTGAAGCCCAGCTAATGATGGGTTAATGATGGGTGGACCACACCTTGACTAGGACTCCTTACTTATGCATACCTCTTGCCTTCTATTTAAACCTAATGTTCATATTGGGCCCCCCAAAATGAATTTACAGGGTGACTAGATGTCTTCATTTGTTCCTTTTCCAAATGTAGCTTCTTTGAATAAACCTTTCTCTGCTTTTCACTCTTACCTGTGTGTTCAATTGGGCTATTGAGGATGTGTGATAGAGGGCCGCCAGGGCCTAGGTTCTGATCCTAACAATTTGGTAATATGTATGCCCTCTCCATAGGTGTTTATGAAGGCAGAGCTGGATGAGAGTGCCAGTACTGGGCACAGAGCCATGGAGTTGCCTAAGATCCAGTCTTAGGACCTGTGGACTTTGTTGTATAACACACCAAAGTACATAGGATCTGTCTGCCTATATTCTAACATTCGGGTCTCAAGAGAAAAAAGAATGTGTGTGTTTTTAACAGCTCATTACCCTAAATCCCTGGTCCCAGAGAGGCAGAAAAAATGTTCTGACAAATAAGACTGTTAACTGGAAGAGTTTTCATTTTGAATCAATGACTGGTCTTTTGCCTTGTCAAGCCAGTCAGCTTTGAGGCAAGTGAACTTGGTCATTTAGCTAAACTTCTCAGTGAGGATGCCATGCTCCTGTCAAAGAGCAGGTATACAAACCATCGTATAAGTTGACTGACCCATTAGCAAATTTTCGGTTCCCTTTCCTGTCAATATCCAGCAGCTACAGATGAAGAAAGCTGTGTACCCAGGATGAGAACAATGTGACCCGGAAGCGGAAACTGCAAAGCACTCCAGAACAGATTCTATGCCCTGTTCTGCTATAGCACTGCCTTTGCAGTTGACAGAGCTGCAGTGTTACCTTCCACAACGCCACAGAGCTCCATCCTCAGAGCATGCACACAGACTGCTATGGCCTGGTCTTACACAGCTGACCCCCAGAACCCCCACCAGGGCCAGCAGTGGGTACAGCTACACTCCTGGAGTGTTGTCTCTTGTGGCCTCAAGCAGTCCTGATCTGATCTTATTGGGCCCTTTCCACCTCCCCGGAATCCTCACTATGGCCTCTCCCTGCCTTACTTGTGATAATCACAGTGAATAAATTATGCTCTTATAGCTCCAATAGTACTTACACGTATATGTCTTAGAAGTTTTTCATTTTATCATAATTATCAGCTTATAATCTCTTCTTTGTCAAAAAATTGAGGTTCCTTGCAGCCTATTTCTTATTTAAAACTTTATGTGTATGAGTGCGTTACCTACATGGGTGTAAGTGCACCAGTGTGGCACAGTGTCTGTGGAAGTCAGAAGAGTGCTTTGGATTCCCAGGAACTGGAGTTCCAGACAGTTGTCAGCCACCATGTGGCTGCTGGGATTCGCACCTGGGTCTCCTGCAAGAACAACCAGTGCTCTTTACTGCTGAATCATCTCTCCAGCCCTATAGTTCCTCTTTTAAAAAAATAAATAGCAGGCTGGGGAGATGGCTGAGTTGGCAAAGTGCTTACCTAATAACCATAACGACTTGTGTTTAATTCCCCAAACCCACATAAAATATAGCTGGGCATATGCTAGGGAGACAAAGACAGACAGATCCCTCAGATCCCTGCTGTTTACTGGCCAACCAGCCTAGTACAATCAGAGAGCTGAAGAGAGCTCCAGGCCCCAGACAGTGAGAATATATCCAAAAAATGGAGGCTGGAGAGATGGCTTAGTGGTTCAGTGCTCTGGCTCCCCTTGCAGAAGACCTGGGTTCAGTTCCCAGCCTGACATGGTGGCTAACAACTGTCCATAACTCCAGTGCTAGGGGATCCAGCATCCTTTTTTTCACCTCCAGGGGCACTGCATGCATATGGTGCACCTGCATCCATGCAGGCCAAACACTCAAGCACAGAAAATAAACAATAAAAAGTAAATAAATAAAATTTTAAAAAATTAAAAAGAACGAAGGTGAAGGTGAATGGTTTCTGATGAATAACACTCAAAATTAGTCTCTGGCCTCTACATCCGCACATTTACACAAGTGCACATGCACATATACAAACATGCACAAACAAATGCACACACACACACACACATGCACAAAAATTAAAATTTAAGAGTTTAAAGCTAAAAAATAGAAAGCCACTTCCATGGGAAGCTGAGGCAGGAGACATATATATGTACAGATAGATAGAAGTAAAACTTCAAAGCACTGTCCCACTAAACATTTCATTAATGTTTATTGGTTTGATATATAAATATGCACTAAAAATCATCTTGGTTGGTAGGTTTGAGTCCTGTGGAGAAAACCAGTTCAGCTTATTTAGAGGACCACTAAGAACTGTCTGGGAAGCCCATGAAGGTGGAAAGAGGCCATAGTAACCGAGTGACATGCTCTGCAAAGCAGAAGGTTATGAAGGGAACATGGCAAACAATCATCTAGAGCTGCATTCATAGAGAGGAGGGCACAGAATGAGTCCAGAGGCCTCGCTCAAAGTTTCGTAAAATTGCCATACGGAAAAGAACAAAGTGTTTTAGGAAGGCTGAAACCGTACATCCCTAGCTGAGGCCAAACAAATTGGGCCACTGGAGCAGGTACAGAGGTTCTTCAGAGTGTCTGAAGGTGACCTATTGCTCATTATAATATCAATACTAAACACACATCCATCCGTGGGTGGAGATTTAAGATGCTGATGAGATATGTGATGCATAAAGTTGTATGGAGAATTGTATGTGAATGTTAGAGCTTATAGATGCAAATTGAGCCAAAGAACCTGTGCTATGTAACATAAAAGTCCCCATCTTCATTCGGTGGTGGTACTGTGTGCTGGCCACTCTGCCCTTGGGAGTGTGCTATCTCTTAACAAACTCCACGATTCTGCTGCAACTGTGTGTTTCTGCTTAATTCTTTGTGTGGGGTCACAACCCCAATATCAGCTGATGTCAATAGAATACGAGCCATGAACACCAGCCACAATAAACTTTAAATTTATGTAGATCACATTTCTGTGTTTGTATGTGTGAGTGTGTGTGCCTGAATATGAGGCCAGAAAATAACCTCAGTAACCTCAGGTGTCATTCCTCAGGTGCCATCCACTTTGGTTTTTTAAAAATATTTTATTTATTATTTTATCTTATGTGTTTGAGTGTATTTACCTGCATGTATGTAAGTGCACCTGTGTCATACAATGCTCTCAGAGGTCAAAAGAGGGCATCAGATCACCTAGAAGTGGAGTTACAGTGTGGGTGCTGGGAACTGAACTCCGGTCCTCTGTAAGAGCAGTCACTGCTCTTAACCACGGAGCCGTGTCTCCAGCCTCCACCTTGTTTTTTGAGACAAGGACTCTCACTGGCCTGGAACTGACCAAGAAAGCTAGGCCAGGTGGTCAAAAAACCTCAGAGATCTGCATGTCTCCACTTCCCCAGTGCTAGAATTTCAAGCACGTGCCACCAGGCCTGGCTTTTTTATGTGGGTTCTAGGGATCAAGTTCAGGTTTACCAACTGAGATACACTATTTAAAAAACAAAGAAATTGGTGAAATTAATTTAATAATGTATTTAATTCAATATATTAAAATATTATTTCAACATATAATCAACGGTAACATCAAGATAGTCTATATTCTTTTCCTTGTTTGAAAATTCGTATATTATTATTATTGGGTGTGTGTGTGTCTGTGTGTGTGTGTGTGCACATGCATGTTGCAGGGTGCATGGAGAGGTTAGAGGACACCTTTCAGGAATCGATTCTCTCCTACTGTGGGTTCTGGGGATTGAATTCAAGTTTTCAGGTTTGAGTGGCAAGTGCTTTTACCTGCTGAGCCACCTTGCTCGCCCTTGTTTGATGTCTGTAGAATCTGGTATTTTACGTTCAGCGTGCATCTCCAGTCAGACTAGCACATTTCAATGGCTCAGTAGCCTCATGGCAGCTCATGACTACCCTATTGGATAGCACATTCTAAAAACTGAAGTTGTGGACCCAGCAAAAGCCAAACCCTTCTTCTAGGCTTCATGACAGTCTAGAAGAAGTCAGGTACAAATGGCTCCTCAGAGGAAAACACTGCCACTAAGAAGAAGCTTGGTGCCCGGTGGGATACTAAACAGCTTGCACTGGGAGCCCGTTGCACTTAGATCTGGAGGGGACAGAGCCATGATTCCATAGTCTCAAGAAAAATACATCCAAGCAGCTGTTTATATAAGCCTCCTGATTTGATTCCACTCATTCTGTGCTGTTACGGGAGAGTAACTCTCAAGTGTTGCAGATAAATGACCCAGCCATCAATTTATGAGGGGCCATTAATCTCAGCTCCTGGCAGGATTGAAGGCGAAATAGACAAGTTCTCCTCACAGAGCCAATTAGAAGCAGTACATGAAGAGCTTCCCATAGCAGAACAAATACTGTCAGAAGCAGCAGAAAAAGCAATGTAAAAGCAGGTCCCCGCTATTATATAGAGCCAGAGAGGTCCTTGAACATAGAAATTTCTGCAAAATGCAAAGAAATAACCCGAATTAATGCTTCCCAAAGGAAGCAATTTCTTTCCAGGAAGATTGTCTCAAAGAATCTGTTGCGCAGTAACAAGCATGAAACGCCCTTTAAGGAAAACACAGTGCATTTAGGTCGTTTATGTTCCTCCCTGTGGTTCCTTCCTGACAAGTAAGAAAGGTATGTAGGAGTAGCAGAGCAGGAACATCGCAAGGGGTGGGAGTGGGGGTGGAAATAAAGACTATTTAGTGGGTCGTCGCTCCTTCAGAAAATAGAGAGGGACTGTGAGAAATACACACGGGATCTGGACCCTAACCACAAGGGAAGAGAGCCTCCTAATCAGGAAACATTTGTGGCATGAAAAGGTAGAAGTTGCTGTCATTTAACAGTGAAGTTTCTGCCTGTTTGGTCCCTCAGTTCTACTTTCCAGTTGTCATCCAAGATAGATCAGTTCTTGCACTGAGGCAAATTAGAGAAATAAATCAATCGGGTCAGAGGAGAAGGCTCAGTGGGTAAAGTGACAGCTGCGTAAGCACGAATACTCAACTTCTGATCCCCTCGAACCTAGGTAAAATCCAGGAGCAACAGTGGCTGCAGCAGTGCACTGCAGCAATGGAAACAGAAGGGTTCCTGAGCTCATTAGCCAGCCAACCTAGTTAAACCAGTGAACTCCAGATTCAGGGAGAGAGTCCCTGTGCCAAAAATTAAAGGTGGAGATTGGCACAGGAAAATACCTGGAATCAGCCTCTAGCCTCCACATGTGTGCCACATTCATAAATACACACGTGAACACGTGTATATTATGCACACAATAAACAAATATGTGCACAAATGGACAGTTTGGGTTATTCTCATTATTCAAGAAAATGCATGCAAGAAAACACTGTGATCTAGGCTCTAGAGTATTAAGTGTGACTGGAACCTCCAGCCCCTCCCCCAGCAGTTCCAACCCAGACTCTCAGGAGCCACTGAAATCTGAGAGATCTGAGAAAAGAACTGACTTTTACAACTTCTTGAATAGATAAGATACCCGCCTACTGACCAGCTAGGCAGGGCTAACGACTCACTCTCCCAGAGAGTTAGCTGTTCGCACCCTCCTTGAGCAGGTGACTCTCTCTGTCTCCATCTGGATCTGGAGCCAGGCACACCAGCTGGGTTCCTGGAGACCCAGCCCCTAAGATGAGGGGGATAGTCTCTCCCATCTCTTTTGGGAGGCCAGCACCCCCAAGGGGGCTGGCATCTCTCCACTCTCAAGTGTGGAGAAGGTAGTCCCATCTGGTTTTCTCTTAATAAACTGGTCCTGTTAGCTCCCAGCAGAGGCTCTGGTCCCTTCTGTCTGCTGGGTCTCTCGAACCCTGACCTTACATAGAGTACCCTTTTGCTTTTCTGGCTCATAAGCACAAAGCTTCTGTATTAAAGAATTAATAAGTGGTTTCATAGTTAATTCCAGCACTCGAGAGGCTGAGGCAGGAAAATCACTGTGAGTTTGAGGCAAACCTTGGTTATGGAGTGAGGCTATGTCTCAAAAACAAAACTAGGGGCTAGAGAGATGGCTCAGCAGTAAAGAGGACAGATTGCTCTTGTAGAAGACCAGGGTTCGGTCCCAGGACCCACATCATAGCTAGCTGTTACAGCTGCAAAAAGCTCTCTGGGAGAAGACTGGTCAGGTGAATAAAATCTCTGATCTGGTTAAAGGCCCAGCTTTCCAGTTTCGGAGTCAATCACCTGGGCTTAGGATCACCCCTAGGAGGGATGATTCACTTTAAATTATGCTAAAGAGATGAACAGAATAGCTAGTGTGTTAATGAGATATGAACATTTTCTGCCCAGAAGTGCAGTTCTTTTGGATCTCGGTCCCAGACATGTGGCTCTCTATAAGTTTTACCTGCTTTTCTGAATTCTTCAGAAAAGCACAATCTTTCTCCTTTTCTTCTTGATAACTCTTTTCTAACCATGCTGTCCTTAAGGCCTTGGGCTGCCCCAACATTTTGAGTTCTTTCACCTTTTTCTCTAAATCTCCCTTCTCCACTCTCTGTGGCTGCTAGCCTACCATGTGTCTGACCTCCATGTCTGACCATGCAGGCTCTAAACCAGCAAGGCTTCATGGTTTTTTCTTTGTCTTTTCCCCTTTGTTCCACTCCTCAAGACAGCTGCTGAGATTTACAGCTTGGCTGCCCTGAGGATTTTTTCCTTAAAGTCTAATAAAATTGTCCTAAAGCTTCCATTTGAAGCTCCTTTGCCTACCTCTGACTCTTTGATTTTTTGAGACAAGATCTCATGTAGCTCACATTTGACTCAAACCTGCCAGGTCTCCCAGAACTACCATGAAGTCCTGATCCTCTAGCCTTACCTTCCAAGAGCTAGGCTGAGAGGAATGTACCACTGGTGATGCCTGGCTTTAGTTATCCTTTTGGAAAAGCCATTTTTCACCTTCCACCCACACCTTACCAGGCAATTCAGAAGCCACAAATGCCACGTAATTCACATGGCATTTAGTGCACGTGGCAGGAAAGCTTTTCTGGGACTATAATTCCTTAAGAGAAGTTAAGTATAGGCCTCAAAGTAACAACTCCTGAATGTAGGCAAAGATTAAGACACCCAAATTGGGCTTGGGGAGATGATTCAACAGTTAAGAGCACTGGTTGCTCTTGCAGATGACTCTGGTTTGGTTCCTAGCACCTACATGGTGGTTATCAACTATCAGTAACTCCACTTCCAGAGGATCCAGTGCCCCCTTCTGGCATCCACTGGCATTGTATGAATGTAGTGCACTTATACACATGCAGGCAAAACACTCATACATATAAAATAAAATAAATAAATTATAATTTTTAAAAAATCCACATTGGTAAATCTTGCCTGTCTACATTGTCAGCAGCTGACTGGCTCCTATGTGAACTGTTCATGACTCTTTTCAAAGTGCCTCTTTCTTTTCTTTCTTTCTTTTTTGACACTTGAATGTTTCCCAACTTATAGTTCCAGACTTTTTAATGTATATTTTTATTGAAATTTGTACATTTTATATATCTTACTTATATTTAGAACCCCTCCCTTATCTGCACCCCCAGAGGCCCTCCACACCAGATTTCGTGTATTCTCTCATATATGTTAAGACCTAATCAGTCAGATTTGTGTACCAGATGTCCCTCGTTGTGAGTTCATCCACTGGAGTCTAGTCAACCTATGTAGAGTTACTTCCTTAAAGAAGGTCAACACTCTCTTCATCCAGCTATAATCAACTGCCAAAAGTTCCTAGGCTAAGGCTGGAGCTCCTTGCCCATTTCCCCAGTTCTATACTGTGTTTTTGTCTGGGATAAACTTGTATGAGTCTTGTGATACTGTCACCATTGCTGTAACTTCATATGAGCAAGTTCCCAGCTACCCAGAAAACTCTTGTTTCCTTAAGATTATGCACCAACCTTAGGTCTTACAATCTTTCTGCCTTCTCTTCTGCAACAGTCCCTAAGCCATGGGTGGATTAAGTTTCATATAGAAGCCCTATTTAGAGAAATGTATTCTACAGTCTCTCATTCTCTACACATTGGTCAGTTGTGACTTTCTGCTCTGTTGTGTCAAGAAGCTTCACTGGTGAGAGTTTAGGGATGCAATAGTATTCTTTATACCCCCTGTTTCACTATGTTCTGTGAGCCTTAGGCATAGAAGTTCCATTGTAGATGTGTCACTTTGGGCTGGGCATCTCTCAGATACTTATTCTCTGTGTGTGAGCGGTTGTGGCACTCTGTAATGAAAATGTGACATGCTTAAACAATGGAGTTCTACTCAGTGGTAAAGTAAGACAAAATCATGAATTTTGCAGGTAAATGGATGGAACTAGAAACTGTTATACTAAGTGAAGTAACATAGACTCAGAAAAACAAGTGGTATATATTTTCTCTCATTTGTGGATCTTAGCACCAAATTCTTATATGTGAGTACATATCTAGATGTAACTCCAGGAACCAGGAAAATGGAAAGGAATCAGGGAGGTAAAGGGAAAGAAAGAGCCCAAGAGAAGGAGATAGCAGGAAACAAACGTTACCAAGGGGGTAATGGAGAAAATGGGGGTATTCAATTGGAAAGGGAGGAGGGATGCATATACAAGGAACCATGGTGATAAAGGAGAAGGAGCTCAAGAGAGGGGGTTAATAGAAGACAGGCATTATCAAGGGGGACAATGGAGGATCTTTAACTGGAGAGGAAGGAGGGAGGTTAGAAAGGGAGAGAGATAGGAGATATACATAAAGCTTATGTGGTGTGAAAAATCAAGAGGTAAATTTATTAGTTCAAAAGCCTACTGAAAAATACACAGAGAATATCTGAACATGAGCGCATGTATATACTTGAAGGCTATATAACAAGAAACACACTGCCAGGCACGAGACTCCTAAAATAACACACTATAACCACAGTCCTTGATAACCTTCCAGAACTTGAAGTTAAGTCCCTGTTGCTGAAGACAGGACATACTTCTGACATAGGACTTGGAGCAGTGGAGCTGGAACTGACCCAGAAACCTCCTCCTTGAAGACTAGCTCTCATCGTTCTAGAATATACTATGTAAGCTGCAAGGGAGAAAATCAGTCAGTGGTCTAAGCCCAGCTTTAAAGCCTAATAACCACAACAATGACCCTCACAACAAACTATAGTGGTGCAGTAGTGGCACTTTTATCTTGGGCGTAATCATCAGCTATCTAATTGGACTTAAAGCACCCTCAATAGGAGGGAACTCATGTGTGACACTGTAAACAAAGCCAAATACATATGGTTAGAGAGGCCATCGATCCTAGAGAAAACCTTACTTCTCTCATATTCCTACACAAATGTAATATCTTACTGTATGCTAAATATGTATCCTTATATTTACAGAGAAGCATATCATTCAGCACTCATCAAGGAAGCTTCTTTTTGCAACAGATGGAGACCATTACAGAACTCAAAGTGGCAGTTTGAAAAGATTAAACTCATGACTCAGATCTAAGATTTTATTCAATTCATTAGTGGTAGAACCAATGAGATAGATGATAAAGGTATTCCAAAGACCAGTGGAGGTCTAGGGATGTAGCTTAATTGGTAGAGTGTTTGCCTTGTGTGCAGAAGGCCTGAGTAAAATCAGGCACAGCGGCATACTCCTGTGATCCCAGCACTTGGGAGGTAGAAGTAGAAGAGTCAAAAGTTCACAGTCATCCTCTGTTACACAGAGGAACTGTGTTCATGGACATTAAGAAAGAAGAATGTTTGTAGATTACTGGTCCAAATACAGCACTTTCAAAGTACTACAGGGCAATAAAACCATAAACTTTGGGGTAATATTTTCAACCTGTCAAAAATCATATGCAGCTATACTAGCTAAAATACAAAAGTTACATGCAAGTTCCCAAAGTCTTGTTCTTTTAAAAGATTTATTTTGTTTCAAATCATGTGTATGTGCGTGTGTGTGTATCTGTGGGAATGTGCACTTGAGTACTTCCTGCAGATGGCAGTAGAGGATGTCAGATTCACTGGAACTAGAGTTTCAGAGAGTTTTGAGCCACCTGATATAGGTGCTGGTAAACTGAAATATGGTCCTCTCTGGAGTCCCTCAGTATGTGTTCTTATCTACTGAGCCAGCTCTCCAGCTTCAAATCATAGACTTCCAATGAATAGTAAATAGCCAAGTAAACAGAGGTATATACCTACAGACAATCTGGAGTCATAGGATCACTGTGCTAAACAACACACTATTATGACAATGAAAGGATATTCTGGATTCTTCTAGCCTTATCTTTGAGATTTGGATTGTTTTTCTACTTATTTATTGATTTATATGTGAGTTGCTTATGTGTATGATAGGCATGTGTATGTGAGGTGTGTATGTATGTATATATATGATCGCTATGTGTGTACATGTGTATGCACACTTCTGTGTAGAGTTCTGCAGCATATGTGCCACTATGCAAATGTGGAAGTCAGAGGACTTGGATGTTTGTCCCTGCCTTCCACCTTGCTGAAGACAGGGCTTCATTGTTGTTCACTGCTTCATACTCAAGGCTATCTGGCCAGAGAGTTCAGGGAATTCTGTCTCTACCTCCAAGTTCACTTTAGGGACACTAGGATGATGAATGGGCACTACTAAGCCTGGTTTTATGTAGGTTCTAGGTATTCAAAGTCAGGTCCTCATGTGTGTGTGGCAAGTCCTTTACCCATTGAGCCATTTCTCCAGCTTTGGATCATTTTTCTGTATACTTTGTGTTAATCTTTCCTGCTCTATTGTGATCCATGATGAATGTGGAGGAGTCTGCTTACTTTCCTATGTAAAATTCTCCTAGTTACACCATAAGTTCAGTTCAAAGACTTTAGATACATTTAGGGGCTCAGCTTAGACTGAGTTAGGGGGAGGGAACAACAACAAACTTAAATGACTTCTTTTGAGACAGGGTTTCCGTATGTAGCTCGAGGTGAACTAGAACTTGCTGGGTAGACTTCAGTGACCTCACAGTTGTTGCACGTGATCCTCCTGTCTCAGCCTTCTGGGTGTTTGGATTACAGGTATGTGCTACCACATGTGGCTCTTAAAAATCTGATAATTTAGTTTGGAAAGCAGTTTATGGCCTGCATTTGACTTTGAACAACACACTCTACTTATGGGAGAATTTGCAGTCTTTCTTCTCCCAAAGATAAGAACCTCTTTGCTCATTTCATGTTAATTATGTGATTAACATATTAATACGTATTAATTTTCAACAGATCGCCAGCCAACCAATTTGCAGGAAAGAGAGCAAAGAAAAACAAGTGATAAGCTGAGCTTTGAAACCAAGCTTAGGGGTTGGGGGTAGGAGTGTGGCTGGGAGAGGAGTGCATTAGAGGTTATGACCTCCTAGGATGGACGTGATCCTGAGAAGTTAGAACTGAGGCTGGAGGAAGGCTTTGTGAAAGAGAAAAAAGCTCCAGTTGTGGAGATGGTATGGGGAAGACCATGCTTAAAAGGAACAGAGCTGTGCAGAGAGCTAAGGCAGCCTACATGCATGCTGGTTTTGAAGAATTAACTAGAAGGGGATGTAGCTCAGTGGATAGAGTATTTGCCTAGCTTGCACAAAGCCATGGGTTCAGTCCTCAACATTGCATAAATAAGGCATGGTGTTTAATACCTACAATCCCAGTACCCAGGAAGTGGTGATCAGACACATCTTGTGTATGGATATCACACAGAGGACTCACACACAGACGTACACACATCGCTACCTCTCTGTTTATGACATTAATGGGCTAGTATGATAGGACCTGGCCACCCTTGTCTGGCAGTGGGATTGCTCCTCTAAACTACTCTAGAACTGTTGTTGTATGGCGATAATACAAAGCAGACTGGCTTTTCGTCTCTTTATTGTGTGCAAATAACCAAGGACCACCCACAGGAGAACAAACAAAGATTCTTTATTTAAGCTACCATCACTTGCTTTTGGCAGAAACTCCAAGATAGAACAGTAGGAAAGCTTAGTAATGGAATAAAAGGAAGACAGTAAGGGACTCCACTGGAGGCTGCTGGTATGTATGGTAAGTGGGACAGGATGATTAGAAAGGGTCATTTTGTGTAACTGGAGGAGCCTACTCAACCTCCCCTGGTTGGCTCCCAACTAAAAGTGGACAGGCAAGAAATAGATACTGGTCATCACTGACCCAGTCCTGATCATCACAGACAGATGTTGTTGGTCAGAGTTATATATATATATATATATATATATATATGATCTGGTCACTGTCCACTTATATGTTTTTCTTTCAATTGTTTCTATCACATCTGTCAATCTGTAAGAAAAAAAAGAAGTTAAAACCAAAGCCCCTCCCAGACCTAATTCTGCCTTTTCCTAAGAAAATTGTTTAAGACTGAATAGTCAAAAGGTTTTCCATTAAGTTATTGAAATCTTTCAAGTTTAACCTAATAAACTAATATCAACAAAAAGACCTCTGACTTCTTCATTATTTGAAAGTAGTCCCAGCTGGCCTGGAACTCATTGTATAGACTAAGCTGGACTCGGTCTCATAGATCTACCTGCCTCTGCCTCCCTAATTCTGGGACTAAAGTCATGCACCACCACACATGGTGATTTTCTAAAGTTTTTAAAGTAGTTAATAAGTCAAACCCAAACAAATTTTCCTATATTAGCTTCCCCTTAGGTGGGTTTGAAAATGATGTTCTGTTGTGACACTGAAAGGACACTGAGTAAACCAAGTGGTGGCATATCACTTGGGAGGTAGAGGCAGAAATCCTAGCACTTGGGAGTTGAAGGCAGAAAGATCAGTACTTGAAAGTCATCCTCAGCTGCATAATGAGTTCTAGGCCAACCTAAGCTACATGAAACCTTGTATCAAAAAAAGGACAGAAAGATGGTTCAGAGGGTAAAAGCATTTATTGTCCAAGCCTGATGATCTGAGCTCCATCCCTAGAACCAATGATGGAACGAGAGAACAGACTCCCCAAAGTTGTCCTCTAACTTCCTCTAACTTCCACACGTGCACTATGACAGTCAAGAGCCTCACACATCATACACAACAGTAATAATAAATGATAAATAAATACATGAATCAAAACAAAACAACAAAATCCTCAATGTGGTGACGCATACTTATAATCCCAGCACTAAGGAGGCTAAGATAGTAGTGGATCTACTTTGGTTTGAGGCCACTCTTAGCAAAATGGTTAGTTCCAAGATACATCAAGGCACAGAGTAATACTCTGTCTCATAAGAAAGGAAACAAACAAAGAAAGAAAAACAGGAAAGGGGGGATGGAAAGAAGAAGGAAGAAAGGGAGAGAGGAAGGGAAGCACAGTATAACCTTTTGGTATTCCAAATGTTGGAATATTGTTTTTCCCCACAGTAGCATATTTAGTAGTGAAATACTTTTTACTATATGAACAAAAACTGTCTCAGGATTGATACTTACTACTGGTGCCCTTCTAGGCACTCTACTGAGCACTTTACATACTTTATTTCATTTCCTCCTAGCTGAAATACTAAGGGATGAATGCACACTGTAAACTCTCTACGTTTAGATGAGAACATGAAGGTTCAGAGAAATGAAGACTGTTGCCCAATGTCACATATTCAGTGAAAGGTATAACCAAGATTTTAACTGTTTCATACTCCAAAACCTTTGTATTTCACAAGGAAGTCTTCGGAATTCAGAAAGTCTTTGTGTCCACAGTAGTGCCTTCAGGATGTGTTTCTGGTGAAGTAATTGAAATTCTAACCAATAAAAGTTAGAAAAAGGAAGTAACAAATAATTTAGAAAGATCCTTCCCTTTTTTGGTCCTGTGCAATTTCTCCTTCTGGGGAGGAGACTGTTCTCTTTACCCAGACTCCTTCTCTCCCTCCTTATTAAGAAAGGTGTGTGAAGTTATGCAATGATTGCATCACTCCAAAGTACTATGCACATTTAGGGGCAAGTCTGGACCTAAATCTTCACCTTTGATCACAAAGTGCTGCTAGTGGAAATGTACTAGGTCTTGTCACAGGGGTTAATTTAATAGTTCATCATCTGTTTCAGCAAGGTATCCAAAAGAACTTCATGTCCAATAGTCGCTCCATAGATCACCTGAGGAAATGAGGAAATATAAACTTAAAAATTTATTTTTTCCAGATGGAAGACCAGATAAATTCAGGGTCATAGAGCAAGTCCTTGGAAGAATGCAGAAAAGAAAGCCAAGTCTTTCACTTGAGGCAGACTGTTAACTATTAGATAATCCCTCTCAAAGTTGTCTCCTAGCTTCTCAATGCATCCTTTCTTTTAAAATTATTTTTTACATTTATTTAAATTCTCTCTCTGTCTCTCTCTCTGTCTCAGTTTCTCTCTCCTTCCATGTGTGTGTGTGTGTGTGTGCGTGCATGCATGTGCATGTATGTTGGAACAGGCATACATATTTGGAGATCAAAGGACAACTTATAGGAGTTGGTTCTCTCCTTCCACTCTGTGGGTTCTAGGGATTGAAGTCAGTTCATCAGGCTTGGTGACAAGTGACTTTATCCACTGAATCACTTTTCTGGCCCTCTGCTATGTCTTATGGGAAAATGATGCTAGAAGACAACTGATTATAAATGGGGACTGGGGTGGAACAAACATTTCAGAAAAAAAGGATATATCCAACATATCTGTCAGTGACAATTTTCTTGATTCAATGAATGACTTTTATATTTCCACATGAATGACTATGTTCAGCAAGACATAATTGCCAAACACTTGGCATGTGTCACATATACTTAGCTAAATACAAAAGCCATAGGAATTCAGAATCCATCTGTGATCAGGTGATGGAAAAGCATTGAAGTTAGTAGGCAAAATAATTGTCTAGATATTCTGGCCCCCAAACTCTGCACTTACAGGTCTCTTTCACGTCAAATAGCTTGAGTGTGTACAGGTGTCCTGCACAACCTGAATTACCACTGTTGTCAAATTTGATTTTTTTTCTTCAGGGGCACCTTAGCAAGGAGCCCAACAATCTGATCATGGCTTTTCATGCACACATCACCTTGGTTTTGTCTGAATAGAGAGCTTAGGCATATGACATAGGCAAAGGCTCAGGTGAGCACTGTTCATCTAAAGAATCATAGGACTTGCCTACATTTGGAAAAAAAAATGACATACAGACACAAGCCAAGGAGAGAGGTGCATGATGAGGAGGGAAGAGGATAAAGAAGTGAGAGCTACAGCAGCCTACAAAGCTTCTCTGTTAGAGCCAATGGCTTTGTGGACCATGTAACTTCCCCACAGCTGGCCAGCTCAAATGGGGTCATGAGAACAACCATACATGATACACAAATAAGTGGGTTTGGCTATGTGTCAATAAAGCTTTATTTACAAAAGAGATGGTTAGATTTTACCATCTGGGTATAATTTGTCTTGCAGTGAATTAGAGAAACAGGCATCCCAACATGTTTTGACTTTGAGCTTAGAATTTAGAACTACGGGTGCTGGAGAGATGGCTCAGTGGTTAAGAGCACTGGCTGCTCCTGCAGAGGACCCACATTTTGGCAAGCAACTGTCCATAACTCCAGTTCCAGGGAATCTGACCTCTTCTGGCCTCCTGACCTCCAAGGTCATTGCACAATGCAGGTTCACTTATATACATGCAGGCAATGCACTCATACATGTTGAATAAAATATATTTTTTTTAATTTAGAGCTTCAGATGTCAGGACCTGAACTGAAATTTCTTGCCTTTTATCTCAACACATCACAAAACGTAGATGTTTTCAAAGTCAAGGTCTTTTGGGGGTGTGGTGGTGGGGTCGTTGTTTTAGTTTGCGTGTTTGTTTCACTGGTGGGCAGATTTTCACAAACTAATCACACCCATGTAAACCAAGACTCAAATTATAAAATACTGAAAGAGCATCAGCAGCCCCTCAGAAGCTCACCATAGGTCTATGGTACACAAGCCTGCTGTTGTATCAAGCTGTGTAATTGCAGCTCATTGAATTCTATACCTACAATGTATTCCATTGTACAAATATACCAAATGTATTTGTCCATTTTATTGCTGTGCTCACCAGAAAGTTTTCATATTTTGCTTTATGAATAGAGATAATAGCCAAACTTTAATCCATGTAGCTGAATATATATAAACATTCTTATTTCTATAACTAAGAGTGTAGTGGCATTCATGGAACAGCTTTACTAGACTCCTACAGACTGTTTTACAAAACCTGTAATACCAACACTTGGAAGACCTAGGTAGGGGGAGCATGAGTTCAAGGTCATCTTTAGTCACATAGTAAGTTTGAGGTTAGGCAGGAGAACAAAATTTTAAAAGTATGCTCATGAACATGTGCACAAATAAATAAATAAATTTTAATTAAGAAGTTTTAAAAATTAAAAACACCTTCCTCCAATAAAACCATGTTTTACAAAGTAATGTGCCTAAGCCCTGAACCTGACCAATAGCTCCAGGGGGCACAGAGTGCTTTCTGTTTCCCAAGTGCAGCCTGTGTACACTTAGTCATTACAACATCCCCACTGAAGAACATCAGGGTACCAGGTTCTGCACATCTTTGTGAAATGCAATTTTCCATCATTCACATTCTAGGCATTCTATTGCATACATAATGGCAACTCTTTGTGGTTTTTATTATTTCCATGATAGTTAATAAAGTTAGGCCTCTATAAGTGTTCTTATTCGTTATTTAGACATTAATTTTGTGGAGTGTCTCCTGAAGTCTTTTACCATCTTGCTATTGTGTTGCTTGTTTTATATCTTACAGATTTTAAAGAGATGGTCTTGCTCCACAGGACTCCCCGTCCCAAATTCTAGTTGTAGTGCCATGTAGGAAGTTACTAAAAACTTAATACCTTCAGGAGGCTGAGGCAAGAGAATAGCTATGAGTTCAAAGCCAGCTTATGCTACACTGTGAAATTCTGCCTCAAGACACTAATCAAACATCATTATTCTTTAAGGCAACAAGAACCATTTATTCTACATTACATATTGGTGAGTCTTGAATTTGGAACAGTTCATTAGGTAACTTCTGACTGTAGATCTCTCAGGAGGTTGGAGTCAGATGTCAGATAGAGATTGTCCAGGGTTAGAGGATCCACTTCTATTCTGACTCCCCCACATGGCTCATAGGTTGGTATTATCTGTTGGTACAAGGCGTGCCTTCCTATCTCATTTGCTTCTCATTGCTGCCTAACTGTCTTCATATCATGGTACTTAATCTCAAAGTCTGAACAATCTAAGAGAGCAAGACAGTTAAGCAAGGAAATCACATACCCTCGCCTCTATCATAGGCCATTGGACACAGCCCAGCTCCAATTCAATGTGGGATACAACTGGTACACATGAGCATAGGAGAGTCTGTGGAAGCCGTCTTGGAAGCCAGTTACTACATGAGTCCTTTGGCATATCAAATTATTTATGGTGAAGGGAAAAAAGGAAAGGATAAATGGATGAAAATCCCCTTGGGATGTACCTTTGTGTATTATGAAATGCCTTCCCTTCTCATTGGACTACTTAGCCATTCTTCCAGCTGAAATTCAAGTCCCTACAGCATCAGTCTCTCTTCAATTTGATGCTGTTGTGCAGAGACATACAGGGTGGTGTGAGACACTGTCTGCCAATTGATAGGATTTGTCAGGCTCCTGAGAAGTTGCTGATCTGTTGGAGCATTCTGTGCTCCTAAATTATACCTGAAATTCGGCTTCAGTGCTTTATTTATTTATTTACTTATTTCAAATTTGAGACAAGGTCTTATGTAGCCCCAACTGGCCTTGAATAACCTGTGTAGCCAAGGCTAATCTGAACTTCTGACCCTTTGGTGCCACCACACCTGGTATATACAGTTCTGGGGACCAAACTCGACTCCCTCAGCCCCTGCTTTAGTGCTCTTTAAATTAAGATTTTAATCCTCTCTTGAAGCGATCGTTGGGAGTGTGTTGATGCTATGATTTGCCAAGAGTCATTTCATTATTAAAAGGTTATCCAGAGGATGACTTTCAGGTTAGGGAGAGGCACCAGGCACCTGAGCTGATAAAGAGTTGAGGAATTTCTCAGCCAGATAAGAATATTGGCAAAGAGGCAGTGAAAAGGGAGAGGCAAGAGTACTTCAGGAACAAAATTTAAGTGCACCCCTGCTCTCAGTCACGCATGTGCAAGGTAAGCACCTGAGAGGGAGTACCTCCTTCAGTTCCGCACTGTAGATGATTCATTTGCCTCACCCTAGTCCTGACCCTGACTGATAGCTCCAGGTGGTACGTAGTACATTCTGTTTCCATTGTACATAGTCCAGGCCTGGGTACACAGAGTCATGATAACAGTCCCAGTGATAATGACTTTAGGTTAAATGATATGTTATTGCCATTGTTTATAAGTTTCAAGCTGATATTTTGTCATTATGAGGAACTTTGCTTATAGAGTTTATTCTTGCTGCTGGAAATGGAAGCCAGGACCTTGTTCAGGCTGGGCAAGTACTCTACCACTGAGTCTATACATAGCTCCTGCTCACATAACTGATAATCCTCTGCACAACCTTTTCAAAACAAGCATCATCTCCATTTTACAGTTAAGGAAAGCAAGATTCAGTAAAGCCACAAACCGTGCCCAAGTATACACAGTTGATATGAGGTAGAAATCTGAACAGAGCATGGTGGCACATGCCTATAATCCCAATACTTGAAAGGTGGATGTAGGAGGACCAGGAATTCACAGCCAGCCTGGAGTACAGGAGACCCTGTCTCAAACAAAGCAAAGCAAAACAAGCAAGTAGTTTGGCATAAATCCCAATGCCTACTCTCTTTCTCTCTGTCATGTTGTATATTTCAACAAGAAGATAGAAAATGACAGCTGTGGGTGTGGTACAAACTTGGCCATCTGAGCAGAGGTTTATTATATTAGCACTGACTTACAAAAACCCATGTTATACAAACATACTCATGTCATCTTTCAGGTGAAGCACAGACATTTAAGTGTTTGCAGAAGACAGCTTAGGCAGAGGTGGCTGGTAAAATGCTTCCACAAATGACCAGGTGCAACTGAAAGAGATCCTATAGGTAGAGCAGTATGGACCTGTGTCAAAGAGACCCGCGAAAATGCTTCATAGACCTTCCTACTTCTTAAACGATGAGGCAGTCTGGCCTTTGCCCATGTCCTATGAAAAGGATAGATATTTATTTTTGTGGTTTTGTATGTGACAAAGTGATTTTATTGATAAGAGATTTTCTGATTGATTGTGACTTTCTGTTTGGAGCCCCAAGAGGTGGCACTACTAGTTTTAGTTTGTAAGAAAAAAAAATTCCAGTTTTCAATGAAATCTCTATATTTTGCTTTTAAAATGGATCAGATGAAAGCTTCCGTCAAAATTTCCAGGTTTGAGCAGTTTTACATGGTTGCAATTATGTTCCCAGCAATGGGGAGGTAGAGATAAGCAGATCTCTGGGACTTGATGGTCAGCGAGCCATACCTCCTAAACCAGTTCCAGCACAATGAAAGACCATGTAGCTCAAAAACAAAACCTGAGGAAACAACATTCAGGGTTATCCTCTGTCTTTCTACATGCATGTATGCACATGTGCATATGCACCCACATGCATGAAAAGGTACATATGCCGGGATTTTGTCTGGTTTGGGCTTCCATGGAACTTGTGCATGTTTTCACCATTGCTATGAGTTAACATAATTTTTTTTTACAAGAAACTCATTTCATCTTAAGGATAGGTACTACCTTAGGGATCAAGGGTGGAAAAATAGATTCCAAACAAATGGCACTAAGAAACAAGCAAACGTTGCAATTCTAATATCTGACAAAATAGACTTCAAATTAAAATCATTCAGAAGAGATAAAGAAAGTCACTTCATTCTGATCAAGGGAACAATTGACCAAGAAGATATTACAATCATGAACTCTGGTGTCCCCATTTTCTGATTGACCCATTTTTATAAAAACAGTACCATAGGACTATAAAATAGAGATTAACCCCAACTCAGTAATATAGTAAGTGATTTCAATACCCCATTGTCTCCAATAGACAGGTCAACTGGACTAAGAATAAACAGAGAAACATCTAAATTGACAGGTCAACTGGACTAAGAATAAACAGAGAAACATCAAAATTAAATGATGTAATACATCACATGAACTTAACATAAATCTACATAATATTTCACCCAAGCATCAAAGAATACACATTTTCTCAGCAGCCCATGGAAGTTTCTCTAAAATAGACCACACACTGGGGCATAAAACACACCTCAAGAAATACAAAAACTGAAATAATTCCATGCATTCTACCAGATCACAATACAGTAAAGCTTAAAATCAACAGCCAAAGAAACTCGTCATGAACTCATGAAGATTAAACAATATACTCCTGAATGAGTCAAAGAACAAATCAAGAAAGAAATAAAAGTATTCATGGAACTAAATGAAAATGATAATAGAGTACAACAAAATCTCTGGGAAACTTTAAAAACAGTCTTTATAGGAAAGTTTATAACTCTAAATATCTACATCAAAAAGTCAGATTGAACACAAATAAATGACTCAATGGCTACAACTCAAGAAACAAGAACAAACCAAACCCAAATCCAGAAGATGAGAAGAAATAACAAAAATCAGAACAGAACTTAAATAGAAACAAAGAAAACAATACAAAGAACCAATGAATCTAAGAACTGGTTCTTTGAACAAATAAACAAGATAGGTAGGCCTGTAGTCCAACTAAGACACAACGAGCAAATCTAAATAAACAAAACCAGAGATGAAAGGGCAAAACATCACAACAGACACCCAAAACATCCAGAATGTAATAAGGGAATACTTTAAAAACCTATACTCTATTAAATTCGAAAATTTAAAAGAAATGGACAAATTTTTAAGTTTACGATATTGTTTCCTTTTCTCTTTTGCTTTTTCCTTTTTATGTTTGTTAAAATGCTAAATTGATAGGTATTAACTTTTTGGAGGAGGAAGAGCAGGAAAAGAAGAAGCCATCATGATGACAAAAAGCTTCTCTGAAGGTCAGAGAAATGATTTGGCCACAGTACATACAATTTAAAGGGCCAGCTGTTTTCACTCTGCATCACTAGATGGAAGAACCATCCGGTCTCCTAACAAGTTCCAAGCTTCAATTTGGTATTTCAAAAATAGAAGTTGTTACTGGAACATCTCTATCTCTAAGCATTTGGAGGAAATATTAAATAAATTTCATGGGCCAAATATGTCATGTGTCCAATGCTATTATTAGGTAATATATGAGAATCTCTGACTTCTGTGGAAAAGTATTCAGTTTTGTGCATGCACATAACACTGTGTACAGGGAAGAAATGACGAAAGAGCAACACAATGAATGAATAATATAGCTGTAGCTGAATGTACTACATGGTCCTGGGATGTGTGTATTGATTTATGCTGGCCTTGTGATTGCTGTAGTGGATCTAGACCCCAGGTCTCATTTACTTATTGAACCTCAGTCAACTCTTTTGGCTTACATGGAAGTTCCTTCCTCATCTATAAAATTAAGATTTTAGATGAGATTAAAGGGTTGCAAATTTAGAGGACTCTAGAGCCTTGAATGACAATAAAAGGATACAAGCACAGTCTAAAACAGTAGATGTTAAGCTATTTATCCTATAAGCTGTTCCCTTATTCTGTGTTTTAGATTAAGAGATAGGATAAACAAATGATATTTTCAAAGTTCATCTTTGGGCTGTTGGAGTATCAGCCTATCGCCCTAAGACCTAGTTACGTTTTTTTGTTACTGTGACAAAATACCTGACAAAGGCAACCTAAAGAGTAGGAATGGGGTTTGAGGTGATAGTAAAGTGATTATAAGCATGAAAACCTAAGTTTGATCCTCAAATGTCCATGTTCCAGGTAAAAAAGATGAGCATAATGGCACATAGTTGTGATCCCAGTTCTGGAGAAATAGAGACATAGGAGACCTCAGAGGTGACTGACCAGCCACCCTTGCCTACTGACAATCTCCAGGTCCTAGCAAGAGACTATGTCTCGAAAAAACAAAGTCAAGAGACTGAGGATAATAGCTGAGGTACTCTAGCACCCACCATGGGTAAGAGGAGGGAGAGACAATTCAAGGAAAGAAAAGTCTATTTGAGCTCATAATCTGAAGAAATTAGTCCATCATGGAGGAAAAGCTGGCAAGGATTCTTTATCTCTTCACATTTTGGCCAAAAAAGGAAGCAGAGAATAAACAGGAAGTGGGGTTGGAGTATAAAACCCTGTTACCCACTTCCTCCATGAAAGTTCCACCTCTTAAAGATTCCAAAGTTCCAAACAATGCTACCAGCTGGGGACCAAGTGTTCAAACAGAAAAATTTGTGGGGGACATTTCATATTCAAACTGCAACAGACCTTAAGCCATGTTTCTCATCATTACTATTAAATTTTATTCTAGTTGATTTTTTTGTTTGGAGTGCTGCCCATTTTATGATTTTTTTTTTGCAGTGTTTATGGCTTCAACCCACTAGATATTCTTAGAACCCACTTCCAAAATTCCAACTTCCAAAGTCTTTTCTGAGACTCAAGGCATGCTTTTAACTATAAGCTCCTGCAAAATTAAAGAAAAATTACCCATTTCCAATATACAATGGAATTGAATACACATTCCCATTTCAAAAGGGTGTAATAGTAAGGAAATACTAGATCAAATGGACACCAAAAACCAGCAGGACAACACCAAATCAATGTCCAATGTCTGGAATTTTAATTTCAATGGGCTTAGATGATAGAAGCCCCAAGCTTTGTTGCACACAACATACATATCATCCTTTGGCTGGTAACACTCCCTATGTATAACTTTCCTTGGCAGATGTTTCACAGCTCTGGCATCTTCAACATCTTGTGGTCTTCACTGCCAAGCAGGCTTCACCTTCACAGAGGAAGAACAGGTGACTCCCTCACTCTTGTATCTTTCATATCTTTAAATCTAGCACCACATGAGCAACACTGCCAAGTTCAGCTTCCAGACAGGGATGGATGTCCACTGGTTTCAACCACATTTGCAGCTTTTGTCTGTTGCACTTTTTGAGGCTCAGAAGCCTCCTTTAGCCTTTTCCTTTCACAAGGAAGCTTACCTGGGTAGAGTATTACCCTAAGGTTACTCTTCATTATTTCAGTGCAAATCTGGAGGTCTCTCTTAAATGGCACTGACCTCCTTGTCAAAGAGAAGCTCTCCTTCTGCATAGGCCTTGGCTCCAACATTAAGCTTCCTTGTGCTCTTTTTCTCTTCGGACTGTACATTTCATATTTCTGCCTCATTTGCTCTTTTTCATTGAATAATATAATCACCTTTAATAGCCATGCCACCATTTCAATGTTAGGCTTTCTTGAAATTTCCTCTGCCAAAGAAATTAGTTCATTATGTTTTAATTTAGCTTTAGGCATGCTCTTAGGTTGTTGGCAGACAATACCCAGATGCTCTGCCAACACACAGCAGTTGTTGTTTAAGTCTTTATTTCTCTTTGGAACTACCGTGCTCTCAGCACTACTTTCTTCCAGGCTCCTACTAGAATGGTCTGTTAAACTTTCCTTAGAGCATGCACCTGCTCTTCTAGTCCAAACTTCCGAAGTCTTTCACATTCTTCCCCAAACCCACATGGCCTGGTTCTTCACAGCAATAGCCCACTCTCTGGAACCAACTTTTATATTAGTCACTTTTCTGTTGCTGTGATAAAATACCATGATCAAGGCAACTGATAGAAGGAAGAGTTTATTGGACTTACAGTTCCAGAGGTATGAATCCATCACAACGGGGCAGGCATGGCAGAAAGCAGCTGGAGCAGACAGTTAAGTACTCACATTTTTAAGCAGACTCAGAAAGCAGAGAGAGAAATTGGAAATAGAGCATGGGTTTGAACTCTCAAAGCCTGCCCCAGTGACATACTTCCTCCAGTTTGGCCACACTTCCTAAAGGGTTCATGACCTTCCTGAAACAGCACCACAAACTGGGGACTAAGTATCCAAGTACTTAGAGCCCATTGAGGTAATTTTCATTCAAACCACCATAAGTGTCATCTTAGGAAGGACATCCATCTTGTTTCATATGGGGTCACTCATTGGCTTGGATCTCACCAACTGGGCTATAGTGGGTAGCCAGAGAGTCCTAAGGATCCTCCTATCTCTGTTTTTCTGGTGCTGAGATTACAAGCATGTATCACCATGCCTGGCAATTTTTACATGAGTTTTGGGAACTGAACTAGGGTTCTCATGTTTATAAGGCAAATGCTTTACTGACTGAGCCATCCCATTTAATTTAATTTAAATGTTATTTTATTGACAGTGTAGCCCAGGATGATCTTAAATTTCCAACTCTCCTGCTTCTGCCCCACAAGGGCTGGAATTAAAATCATGTGCCACCATACCAGGTTTCGTGTGGTCTCGGGAATTGAACTGAGAGCTTCATGCAAGTTAGTCAACCACTTTATCAACTGAGATTCACCCTAAACCACAACCATAGGTATTAAGGTATGAACTATATCAGTGTTACTTGAAGTGAAGTCTATTATTGACAGCATCAGCAATACTTGGAAACTTATTAGAATGCAAGTTCATAGGCCCCACTCAGTAAAAATGGACTCAGATTTCAGAGCATGGGGCCCTCCAGTTGACTCTGATGCTTACTGAGGTCAAAGCAGTACTGGAGTAGATTCTGGGGGGAGCAATTGACGCTCTTCTTCACTCTTGGATAAGTTTAAGGATAACTAGGAATGATCAAGATTTGAACAGGCAGGGTAGACAGCAAAATTCTTGGAAAAGATAAGCAGAAGTGCCTTCTCATTAGTGAGAAGACTGAGAAGGGAGCAGAGCCTAGATTTTAGTGACATTTAATGAGCAGCCTCTAAAGATTTCAAAATAACATTGATTTCCTGAGATAAATTCTATTAGTTACCTACTTGTACACGCAGGCCTTCTTAGTATGTTTGGACTATATGTTTGTAATGATTAGATGTCAGTTATAGTGATTATAACTCCAGACTAATCTCCCCTTCCCCCCACAACTGTGACTCCTCTACCTTTTCTGTTTCAAGTGATAGGACTTTTCTTTCTTCCCCTTAACTACTGTGTTCAACAAATATGCTTCCACATTTCATTCTTCGATCAGGAGTAAGTAACAGGACTCAAGCCAGGACTTCTCTCTGACCCAGGCTTCCAAAAAGTTGTCAAGATAGATCTAATAAGCTAGCTCAAAAGAACAGCTTTCATATATAGACCTATAGAAAGCAGTAGAGGAAGATCTAGGGAAAACTCCTGAAGCTGATGGCATTTGAGCTGGTTCCAACTGTTCCTATATCCTTCCTGTGACCAGAGTACATGTGCCAATAAATGCCTCTTTGCCTCTTCTCTTTTTGTGAAATAGGATGTTTATATATGAGGAATGTGTGTTTATGGGGGCCCATATACATGTGACGGTCCACACGTGGAGGTCAGAGGACAACATTAGGCTTTTGCTCTCACCTTCTAGCTTGGGTTTTGAGGCAGGGTTTTTATTGTTGTTTGATGCTGTACTGTATTTGCTAGGCTAGCTGGCCTGCAAGCTTCTTGGAATTCTGTTTTTATCTCCCACTGGGATTATAGACATGCTACCACTCTCGGTTAACAGGGGTTCTAGTGATCAACTCATGATCCTAGCACTTGCATAGCAAACACTTTACCCACTGAACCACTTCCCCCTAGCCCCTCTTTTTTTGAGATAAGGTCTCATATAGTCTAGGGAGACTTAGAACCTGTGATCCTCCTGCTTCTGCCTCGACCATTCAAGTGCTGGCATTAGAGGTATATGGCATCACACCTGGCTTCGTTTTTCTTTCTTTGAGATAGGATCTCACTATGTAGCCCAGGCTGGCCTCCAACTTAAGGCCTGCAGGCACTCAAATTAGAAGTATGAGGCCTGATTAATAACTTTTTCTTTTCTTTCTTTTTTTCTTTTTTGTAGGTTATGTGAGTCAGTTTTCTAGCATTTACAACCACAAAGTCATGACTATTGTGCAGCTCACTGATAGTAGCCTAGCAAATATTACCTGGCTCCCACCAAGACCTGTGAATTGTTCTTAGGACTATAAATTGCATTAAAGAAGAATAGTAATTGACCTACCATCATTAACAAAGGTACAATGCTAAAAGAGACTTCCAAATATCATTGTTTTACTTTATTTATGAAAAAAATTTCCATGTTTCTCAAATTCATATGAACTTAGAAAAAAAGATCCTTTTTCATTTAATGAGCTAGACCCTAAATAATATAACAGTCTGGAGAGTTGCTGTAAAGTATTTGTTGCAAAATACACGTGCAGCAAGTATTTATTGAAACAATTTTGGTGAAACCAGAACTGAAAAAAAAATACTAAACTGGACTATAATTTTACTATTCAATGTAATCAGTTATCATTTGGGGCTTTATAAAAAAATTTAGTGTCAGTCAGCACTCTTAACCACTGAGCCATCTACCCAGCTGATTTTTGTGTCTTTAGTATTCCACATAAAAATGATAGAGTACCTTCATTCTAGAAATCATTAAACATATTAGGATATATGTACCGGGCAGGTAAGGTTCTGCTGAGCTGCTTTTAAAATAATCTAACTGCCAGATACGGTAATCTCAGCATATGGAGGTGGAGACCAGAGGACTAGGAGTTCAAGGTCATCCTCTGCCATAGAGGGAGTTTGAGGCCAGCCTGGCCTACAGGAGAAGATATTTCAACAAACAAACATAACTGATCCCTCAAACCAAACAAAAATGACAAAGTAACTTAAGTATGCCCAATCTAAGGCCTGGAGATGTTTATAATTTAAGAGGTTCACAAAGTTTTCCTATAAAAAGTGAGCTGCTAAATAGTTTAGATTCTGAGGGTCCTAGCCTTGCACTGACTGACCTCTTATACTATAATGGGAAGCAGATACGGAGATACGGATGGTGTGGAAATAAATGTGTGTGACTGTGTCTCAATAAAGCTATTTACAAAATCAGGCATGCAGACTGGGTTACTAACCCCTAATCAAAACTTAGTCCCAGGATCAGAATTTTAATACTGGCCAATGAAAGAAGCTTACATTTTTAAGTGACTACTATCTCACTTGGTAAAGAGGGAAGGATTGCAGTAGCATCCTGCAGAGCCACCAAGAAGAGGAAGGTGTGTCATATGGCATAAAATCTATACCCTCAGTTGACTGCATACCCTCGGGAGCATAGGCGTGTGTGAAGAAATGAATCCAGGGCAATAAGCCAAGTGGACTGTCTTAAAGCTCCAATTAATAGTTAGACAACTAGAACTTGGCTTGAGCATATCAGCTCACAAAGTTGAAGTTGTATTGTTACTTATCTGAGACACAGTACTTTACTTTCCTAACACAGCATTCTGTCAGTAAAAGTGAAGAAGGAACACCTCTGAGGTTCAATGTGGATGAAATTCCTTGGAGTGACCTAGATCTCACAGTGTGCCGTGGTTCCAGGCTGGTGAAGGGAACCGGGGACTTCTGGATACTGGAGCAATTCTGAAATTCCCTGGTTTGGATTTTCTCTGACACAAGTCAGGAGAAGAAAAGTATGATCCACTTCCGTGCTCACATCCTGGATCTCAGCTGGCTTCCCAGAAGGCACTAGGACAGGGGCAAGTTGACACAGCATCTGCTTTCAAAATGTAGCGATGATGATGTTCACAAGACTTGACTTGTTGGTGAGCCTTCTTTGCCTATGACAGGGCTGACTCAGATAGATTGTAGCCAAGATACCTTAAGAGCCAGTCAAAAAAAAAGTTGCAGTAATCACTCTCCAGGGGCAGCAGAAAGTTGGTAGGGAATTTATTCTAGACAGCCTGAAGGCACACTCTGGGAATTAAAGCTAGAGGCAAGCTAAGAGCTGAGTCTTTTAAGATGAACATCTGGAAAAGGCTGCCAAGAAGAACCTTGCTTACACATAGGAGACCGTGGGAAATCAAGCTGGTGCTGGAGTGCAGATGGGTGTTTGGGACTTGGGAAGGAGCAAGCAAATCCTAATTGTTTGTATGTTTTCTCTGAACAAAAGAAACATGAGGTTTTACATTTATTTAGCAAGTGGATATGTGTGTGCACACATGTCTCAGTGTGAGCACATGTGGGTGGGTCTCCATCTCCAGCTTGGCTGTTCTGTTCCAGCCATGCCAGAGAATGGAGGGCAATGGAACAGGGCCTCAGGTGGCTCAGAGTGCAGTGGGAGGAGGAGCTCCTGGGATACTACATCGGTGGGTAGTTTGGTTATCAAAACCAAGGCAGGGGTTTATATAGGGAGGCCTTTCTAACCGTCACAGAAGGCAGGAAAGTTAAAGGTGGGGTCTTTAGCGAAGATTGTAGGGCTGACGTGGAAATTAGGAACGAGGAAACAAAACCCAAAAACCTGATTCGGATCTGGGGTCGGGGAAAAGAAGATTCATATCTACAGTGATTTCCTGGGGCCAGGTTATCACATCAGGCAGAGCAGGCCAGACACCTGCAATCCCTTCAGGGTATCCAGGGTTGCTTGCCTTGCTCAGTACCAGACCCCCACAAACATAGAGGTTAGAGAAAAACTTGCTGGAGTTGGCGTTCTTCTTTTACCTTATAGAACTCAGATCATCAGACTTGGTGCCAAGTGCCCTTAGCCACTGACCCATCTCACCAGGCCACAAGTGTTGTTTTAAGCCACTAAGTCTTAGGATGGTTTGGTACATGACACTACTATAAACTGATACAATATTTAGAAGAAATAGATAAAAGGAAAACAAGACCAGAAAAACAGTAAAACTATCAATAAAAAGCATTTGGAGGAAACCAAAGCAGTATTTATTTCTGAAATATTAGAGATTCAATTTTTGTTCATTTGTTCTCTTTTGGTTTGCCTAGGGTATCTGGAAGAGAGGAATACATTATAGTTTAAGGTCATATTTTCAAAGTATAGTTTTAACCATTGTCACCTAGAGGTTTAATAAAATGACATGCTGATTCAACAGGTCTAGAGTGGGACAGAATATTGGAGATTCCTTTCTTTGCATTTCCCTCTTTGTTTCTTTCTTTCTCTCTTTCTGCCTCCATTTCCTGAATGCTAAAATTGCAGATGTACATCATCATACCTATTACATGGTCTATGAGACGCAGGACTTCATGAATGCTATACAAGCGCTCTACCAGCTGAGCTATGTCCCCAACCCCAGATTCATTCATTCATTCATCTTTTTCAAGGTATATTTTTATTGAATTTTTGTGCATTTCATTCATGTTAACCATATTTAGACCCCATATCTGCACTCCCCCTATAGCCTACCAACAGGATTCCATGCATTCTGTCCTATATGTCATTCATTTTTTAATATTTTATTATTTTATGTGTATGAGTGTATTGCCTGCAGGTATGTAAGTGCACCCATGTTGTGCAATGCCTGTGGAGGACAGAAGAGGGTGTCAGATCCTTGGAATTGGAGTTACAGATGGTTGTTAGCCACCATGTGGGTGCTGAGATTTGAACCCTGGTCTTCTGGTTGTCACACTTAAGTCAGACTTTCCTTTAGCTCCCTAGTCCTTGTAGTCTCCATGGAAAAAAATTAAGTGAGACACAGCGAACACAGATTAGAACATAGATGAAGGACACCCGGCCCCCATCACCTGCATCAAGCTATGCACAATCCTCTCTCCAAACAAAGCAACCAGTCACTCTGCCCTAATAATTCCCTAGCAGCCCGTAGTAACACTCCTTTTGTGGTCAAATACAACCTGGACCATGTCTTAGAACTGGAAGCAGTAAGTCAATTCAGTCTACACAGTAAGACAAGCTATGTGCTCAAAGTGAAATTTTAGGGGGCTGGAGAGATTGCTCGGTAGTTAAGAGGGCTGGCTGCTCTTGCAGAGGGATCCAGGTTAAATTCCAAAGCATCGATGTGGCAGCTAACAACTGTCCTAGCTTCAGTCCCAAGGGATCTGACAAGGTCTTCTAACTTCTTCTGTTGTGTAACACAGATGCATTTACACACATGCAGGTGATATAGTCATATACATAAAATTAAAAAATAAATAAAATATTTTTAAAATTTGATTTTTAGGGAAATATCGTATTTATCATTCTATGCCTATGCATGAGTGGGCATGCATATGACTAAAATCACATGCATCATGAGAAAGGACATGTGCAGTGAATAAAGCCTATCAATCAAAAGAGAGAAACTCCTATACCCCACCTAGCAAGCAGCCTTGAACAATCTCACTTGAGCTTGATGCTCCTTGCAGTGTGTGCACTGTGCATTTTACTTTGCTTCTTTTATTAATTTTTATTTTATGTGTATGAGTGTATTGCCTGCATGTAGGCAAGTGCACTCCTGTCATGCATTGCCCAGAGGCATTGGATTCCTCTGGAACTGGAGTTATGGATGGTTATTAGCCACCATGTGGGTGTTGGGAATCAAACTCTGGTCTTCTGCAAGAGCAGCCAGTGCTCTTAACTGCTGAACCAACCTTCACTTTGCTTTTGAATAAAATCCCTTGCTACTTTGCTATTTGTGTGTACTTCTGTTCTTTGAATGAGCCAAGAACCTAGAAACCCCTAAGCCAGGCAGAGACCACTATTATACAGGTAAGGTTTATTACAGTGTAATGCAAAGCACTCTGAAAGGAGACATGGCAGTGAACAACTAACTGTTCATAACTCCTGTTCTAGGGAATCTGGCCCTCCATGGGCAATTCATGTACATGGTGCACTTACATACATGTAGGGAAAACACTCAGGCAAATAAAATAAAAATAAAAGTTAAAAATAATAATATTTAAATTTTCTTCATAAGCTTTTGTGAGTTGTGATAAATATGAGTATTGAATTCACTGTGTTTAGTCAAAAACCCAGTATAGCTATTGGAATTTTCTATGGTAATGGCTATAATTTTATTTCTTAGCTTTTTGCTCTATATATGTGGTCATGGTTTCTGTCTCCAACTCTGCCTCATGGCTGTTGTTACTGGGTTACAATTGTGATGGATTATTTCTGTTTCATTACATGTACTTTCCATTGTTTTTATCACTTTGTTTTTTAATGTTCAATAAACATGTATCATTTTTATACTATGAAAAATATTTTTTTTATTTTTGAAAGATTAGTGCACTGATGTCATTTATTTCTTGTGGCACTTCAGCTAAGGCAAAGCACTTAAGAAAAGAAAGAAAGGAAATGGGTAAGAATTTAAGAATTCAAATGGGTTTTGTAATGAATGTCATCATTAAAATTCAGAATGTGGTGACAGTGGTTTATTTGCTTAGTGTTTTATTCATTTAAACTGAACTACACTCTGAAGTATATATTAATTCATTAAACAACTTATTGACGTTTGATTAAGTGCAAGGAACCAAACTAGTTTTTTGAGTTACAAAGCTGTAAGAAATCATGATCAGTGGAAGAGAGAGAGAGAGAGAGATGTAGAAAAATGATTGCCTTGTAGATAGAACAGTGCCAAAGTGTAGACCCCCCCCAATAGCTTTGTTCAACATAAACATAAAATACTCTCCTGGAGTAGAAGGTGGTGGGAATTTAAAGTCTTCAGAACACTGATGGTGGAAGTGAATAGTTTCACCAATTTTTGGCCTTCTAGTGCTCCATGGTAATATACTTGGAATAACAAAACAGACTGCTTTATATTACGATCAGGCTGTACCCTGCGCTCAGCTACCCCACATTGATTAAAACAGTGGTTTTCCAGGCTGCATCTTACCCTGAAATCTCCATTTTGCAAATAGCCTTTGATGCCATAATCAGGGTGGAGCATCCCTTTGTACTTTGATGGTACATAACACCATCTGTCCAGCACCACACATACAGTAGACTGACAGGTTACATATTCCTAAATGTAAGAGGGGTGCCACCCCCAAAATTTATCAAGCTAAGTTGGGATTGTAAAAACCCATGGTTCTATCAAAATCATATAAGGAAAATAATATCTGAGAATTTATTGGACAAACCAGGCTGAGAAAAGGATATTTCTCCCTCATGTGTACTTCATAAAGAGGACTCCTAACACTGAAATGGAAACTGGCCTCACACACCTAGGATCTGATTCAGTGGTGTATGTTCCAAGAGACCAACGGGCAGAGGACTCCTGACTGTCCCAGGGGTATCACCTCAGGTCCCACTGTTGATGAATCCTACCTAAATTGCTCTCTGCCTGGTGATTGATTTGCATTTGTTGTCCATCCATCTACCCATTTATTTACCTGGAAACAGTTCTTCCTCTGTAGCCTCTATGGTCCCACATCTCACTTGGGTAGCTCAGTTTGACCCTGAAGTTTGGCTCAATCTATGATCAAGTGGTTTGATATGCAGCAATGCCTCCAGCAGACATCTAGCAGGGTTCCTTATCTCAGTCCCTTGGAGATGCGTTCTGTATCTTTATTAGCTCACCATTTCTGCTTCTGGTATACATCTTTGAAACTCCTTGAACTCTGCTACAGCCTCTTTCATCTTCTATAGTTATTCTGTAACCTAGACAGACAGACAGACAGACAGACAGATGAATTTACTGTGTGGTGTATAACGTGTGAGCTGAGAGTTAATATGAGTACTTAAGACTGGATTTTTTTAAAACCTATACTTTCTTCTGACAGCTATTAAGGGAATCAGATATACCTGGCAAATTACTGTCAATAAAACTGATGTACCTTGTGATGTACCCTATTGTGATTCAACAGATTCTGGCATTGTGAAAAGACGCAAACATCTTCATCATGTTTCATAGCATGCTCATGATATTTTATTAGAAAAATAAATTTTTCTGAGTTTCCTTTTCTCTTATTCTCACTTTGAAAAGGTGGATGCATATTAGTATTTAAAGCTTACTTTTAAAGAGAATGATGAAAGCTAATTTAGGAAAGATTTTCTTCTTTATTCTGACTTGAATTTCATCATAATACTAAACAGTTAATTCCTCTAAATTTTCCATTGCTAAATTTACCTGGGAATTTCATTCTCTGAAGAAGTGATGTATTTGCTTGATACAAAACAATAATGTATAATTGTTATTCAGTAGACAGCTCCCCAACATTCCTGTATCTCATAATCCACCCATGTCTACCTCCAGGTAAATATTGTCTTTGGCTTCAAATGCCTTTCTTCCTGGATTTAAGCAAACAAATAGGAGTACTGATTCTTACTCCCCCACCTTTTTATTTTTATGCATTTATTTATTTATTGAAACAATGTCTGCTGTAGCCATGGCTGGCTTCAAACTCCCCATGTATCTAAGAATCACCTTGAACTTCTGATCCTCTTTCCTCTGCCAAGTGCTAGAATTACATGCCTGCACTACGACACCTGGCTTGCGTAGCTCTGGGGATTGAACCCAAGGCTTTGTCTACACTAAGCAAGCACTTTCGTATACAACTCCAGCCCTTTCTCCTTTTTATGTGAATTATTTCTGACAAATACTAAGCTTTGCCCAATAAATATTGATATAACCTAGAATTTAAATTAGTAGCAAACTTTTCATTAAATATTAAAGGCTGAACACTCACATTCAGCTCATATCCACTCTCAGACTCTTTAAAATAATGAAAAAAGATAAAAACAGTATAACTTAACAAAAATACAAGGAACAGGATAAATGAATTCAGTCAGTATAAAATGCTGTGATAAATTTTATTCATGCTGTTTGTTTTCTGTCTGTACTTATTCTGGCTTCCTACAGGGGAAGTCATTTCTCTACCCCATGAACTGTGGGTACACCCATTTGATTTCATATGGCCAATGGAATTCCAGAAATCACTTCATAAGATATATCTGAGCAGAAGTGTCAGTGTCCTTCTGTGGTTTGGGTCTTTTCATTGCTTCCTTCCTTTTCTAGAAGAACAAGATGTCAAGATGATGTCCAAAGCCTGAGTTCCAGAATGCAAAGATAAACAGGGACAAGCCCAGCAAAGCCTAGGAGAATCATTTGCATGTAACTCAAGTCCACTGTATGCTGTTGGAGCTTGCGATGTATCTTAGTTGGTAGAGTGCTTGCCTACCAGACACTGTGTTCTGGGTCAGAACCCTAGCCCTGCATAAATAAGCCTGGGGTGGCAGTGCATAACTCCAATTCAAGCTCCTGAGGACGCTGAAACAGGATGATAGCAAATTCAAGGGCTATCTAGATTATATAGTGAGTTCAAGACCAGTCTGAGCAACTGAGTGAAACATTATTTCAAAATAAATAAAAAGTAAAAAAAAAAAAAGCCTGGAATACAGCTCAGTGATGAGATAGAGCTTGCTTAGTATGCATGATTCACAGTATCAGGGTGGGCACAGGGGGAGAGAAAAAGAGAAAGGAAGGAATTCTGTGCTGGTAACAGTATATATCCCAACATGTAACAATCTAATAGTTATGTGATAAGGAATTTCAAAAGGGCACAACAAGGATGTCTCGTTCTTCCTTCAGGATACCTGGGGTCTCTGCTGGTATAATTCAGATGATTAAGGATAACTCCAGTGGCTGCAGACTGGATGGTTCACTTCCATGTGGTTCCTTCACTGATATGTCTGACACTGGGCTGAGATGGGACTGTATATCAGAACATCTGTGTGTTGTAAGTGAATTCCTCCATTATGGGATCTAAGGGTACTTGGTCTTCTTACATGGTACCTTAGACCCTTAGAGTAGGTGTTGCCAGTGGACAAGGCAGAGCATCAAGGATTTATATGGTATAATGTCAGAATCCACACGATGTCACTTCTGCCATCCTCTATTGTTTGAAACTGTCACAAGCCCACTCATCAACAAAGGAAGAGGCATAGCACCGCCACTCATACAACAAAAGTAAAAGCAAAATTGCAGCTATTTTTTAAAAACATGGTTATCAAAGGATCTCCCACACAGGACTAGAAAGAAAAAATCCTGGGAGGATAGTCATTATCTGTGTAAACCTTAGAAGAATTAACATAAATTTTCACTATCACTATCACTGAAATAGTAAACCAAGCTGCTCTTTTCCCAAGAGCCCTAAACAACATGATCTCTTTCTATTTGATGCCTGAGTCCAGTTGCCTAATGTCTAAAGTGAAAGAGTTTTATTTAATCTGGAATGTCTCCTCCTCTCTCCTATTGATATAATTCAAATTCCTTGTGGGTGAATAATTGCTGAATAGAGAATGTCAGAATAGAAAAGCAAATCTTTCCGAAACCAACTCTCATAACTTTGTTTGGAAGTATGTTTTAGGCATTCATATAAAAACCACAGAAATGTGTGTGTGTGTGTGTGTGCGTGTGTGTGTGTGTGTGTGTGTGTGTGTGTGTGTGTGTGTGTTTCCTCTCATTGTCAGCTGCTGAGAAAGCGGGATAGGTGGAGATTGGAATGCAAACACTGGAAAATCTCCACAATCAACTGAGAGGCTGGGTAAAGTGAGGAGAAAGGAGGAGAAAACTAAGCATGTTAGGAAAGGGCAGCCTTCCTCAGAGAGCAGGAAGTGGATGGGTTCACAAGGTCAGTAAAAAGGACATTCAGAACAGGATCCACTCGAAACATTATCACCTTCATCAGGGACATATTCTTCATAATGCATAACAGCTGCCTTCACAGAGTTTCAGGGACCTTTCTATCTCAGTAGAAGCTACATTTCACCATGATTCTCACAGAGGATCCATACCTGCTTTTTGTTTTAAAACTGGAAAGAAAATAGTCCTTCCTATGAATTTCCAGTGGGACAGAAAGTCTGCTTCCCTACAGCTCTCTGCTAATTTCTTCACATTGAGACCTCACTGAGGCCAGGGCTCATTTTTCTGTTTTGTCATTTGTCCTAAGCAAAACTGAAGTCTATCATTAGAAGAGAATGATATCATTGAGGAAAGGCAGGGAGCTGCACACTGCATGAAGCCCCAGGCAACAGCTGCAACCAACACTGTGATTTTAAATTTAAGTCCAAATTCAAGAGCATAACCCAGCAACAAAGAGGCCTTCTATTCTTCTAAGGACATCAGGATATTAAAACTCAATCTTTCCTTGAAAGAGACATTTTACTTAAATCTTAATTGTAGATTTTAAAAAATGATAATATTTTTGATTCTTTGAGCATTTCATCCAATGTATTTTGGTCATATACAGACCTTTCCCCACCTCCTCTCAGATCTTCCTCCACCTCTCTCACCCCCTTGATTCATGTCCTTTATTATTTTTTGAAGGCCTACTGAATCTAATTTGTGTCTCCCAGATGCTCTTGGGTGTTGGTCCATCCCTGGAGCCTGCTTAACCTACTCAGTGATACACCCTTAAAGGAGACAGACTCTCCCTCAACCATCAGGCATCAATTGCCACCTAGAGCCACCTAGAGCTGGGCTTCTCTCCTCCCTTCCCCCTCTATGCTGGGTCTCTGTCTGGCATGGGCTTGAGCAGGTCTTATGCATGCGTTCATATGTGTAACTGCCCTGTTGTGCCCACAAAACATGGTGTCCTTGTATTCATCCACCACCTATGGCTTCTACGATCTTTCTGATTGTTCTTCTGCAATGAGCCCCAAGGCTTGGGAGGAGGAGTTGTGATATAGATGTTCCGTTTAGGGGTCAGTACTCCACAGTCTCTCATTGTCTCCGTTTTGACCAGTTGTGGGTCTCTATGTTAATCACTATCTACGGCAGGAAGAAGCTTCTCTGGAAAGAGCTCAGACATGTCAAGCTGGTTGACATCATTGCTTATGTTAGCGCTCCTCTCTCCATGATCTTCCGGCAGATCCTATGTGCGGTCTCCTACATGACTGTAATGACCACCTTTCTGGTACACCAGCTCTCAAAACTCTATGACTAGAGTCTTTCCACATGGCGTGGTTTTATGATTTATTATTGAAGTACTATGCTCAAAATGTCTAACCTAAGGCTAACCAATTGATTTATGAATCAAGTTTTTACCATTTCAGTGAGAAACAGCACAGCAAAGTAGATCAGAGGCCTGGCTGTGAAACTGTTGTCCTTGATACCTCCTGGCTCTTGGGACTGGCGAGTCATGTAACTTCTCTGTTCCCTAGTTTTCTTTTCTGAAGAAACAATATGGAAAGGGCTGATAGTAAGGATTAAATGAGATGATAAATGAGACACAATCTAAATGCATGCTTTTTGCCAAGAAGTAAACATTTGAAAAATGCTAGCTGGTGTTGTTAATATTGTTCATATTCATTAGCCCACTGCTGAGTCAATACTATACAGTTAGAATACCTTCTCCAAGGATTATGTGTAGCCAGTGAGGCTTCCAGGAACCTGGGCAGAAGTCAGAAAACCCTGGCACTAAACAAGATTGGAGAACACTTTCATTCTTATCTGAATAAAGTCAGATTTTTGTTATTCATTAATTGAGTAAGAATGGATTGCCTGTACAATATAACAGTCTCTGTGCCAAATCTTATTGAACTTTCGTTTTGCAATAACAGCATAGTTATGAGCAGATAGTAGAGATTAAAAACACATGTTTTAAGAGTAAAAATATCTATTCGGGCTCAGTAACCAAAAAAATTAAACCAAAATGTCATAAAGCACAGAAGTTAAACAAAAAGTGCATTTCGTGCTTCTCAGAGATTCCTACAGTCCCCACCTACCTGTTTCCAATAGCCTGAAATGAATTTTCCAGAACGCGCTGGATAACATACTTTTTTTTCTGGTATCACATTCTTCTTTGATTTGAGTTTTTAAATGAACTCGATCCAAGTGTCACAAAGTCTTTATTCTATTTTCACATCCTATAGAATTAAAAGTTAGTGTTGACACAAAAGTACAGCTCTTACCTCAAACGGAGTAAGAAATTGTTTATTCTGGAGCCAAATATGAGTGACCACGACCCAGGAACACAGATTTAGGTTACTCCAAATTTCATCTTTCAATGTGGTAACAGTTTTATGAAGTTTTTCTAATAGTAAAAGAACAAAGAAAGTTCATAAATCAAGACACTTTTTAAACACATTGGTGGAAACATGAAGTAGGTGGTTGCAGCACAAGAGAAATCTCTGCTCTAGGCCTCAAATGCTGTCTGATGATACTCAGCCTTTTGACTGGTAAAAACTGGTGGTCTGCTAAGTTAATACATTCCAAAATGTTTTTAATCTGTTAGTCACAGGATGTTAAATCAAAAACAGATGTGGGCAAGGAGTGACTATTTAGAGGGCTAAGCCCAAAATAAATGGTAATTAGTCTTTTGACCTGAAACATTCTAAACTCTCCACAATCACTGAAGTTCTAATCGGTTGATCAGCCTTTGTAAAAGGTTCAATTTCAAGATGCAGTTTTTCTGGGAACTTTTGTTCACAGTATTATATCCTAACATTCTCAGAACTAGGCTAGTTATCATATATTTTAGCTTTAAGAATACAATATGGAAATTAAGTTAAGTGACTGTTCAATAAAAGGATAAACAGTGAATTTTGGTCTTTTGTTTTTGAGACAAGGACTCATGGAACAGACACTAGCCTTGAACTTCTTATCTTCCTGCTTTCTTCTCCCATACGCTGAAGTTACAAGCATGCCACAAGCAGACCTAAATGAACCATTTTACCAACAAAGTGATTAATACATTTAGCCACTTGTTTTGGTCAGACAGTGTGGCATAGTCTTATCATCCTTGGCTACACTGTAAGAAAATGATTCTGTCAAGATCCCTCCAGAGACTTCTAGAAGGATGGGTTATTATTATTGGTAAGAACAGTAGGTGATGACTGTTAACATCTTGATAGTTGTTTATACACACATATTATATATCTGCACACACACATATATATTATATATTACATATATATATATATATACATATATATATATATATATGTATTCATGAGTCCAATTGAGGCTGGTAAAAGTTTGGATTATGAGTCAAAGCACATTGAATTATATTCCTAGTTTTGTCTTAAAACCAGTGTCCTGTCATAAGCACATTAAAGTACTTGGGCCTCATCTTCCCAAGGAAAAGGAAGGAGTAGATGCTTGTGACCTGAACGCTTGCTCCAAGCATTCTAGATCAGAAGTTGCATTGTATTATGAAGCTCTTGGCCCCATATGGTATATGGACGTGTATGACCGACCACCAGTCACCAGTGAATTTGCCAATAACTGCACTCAAAAGTAGCCTGCGAATACACTGATAGAGTGGAAGTGAGGGTAGGAGGCAGGGTAGAGGACAAAGCAGCGGTCAGAGTTCCTGTAAGCAAAGTTGCAAAATCTGCTAGTGTTGCTCCTCTGTATTTCTTCTAGTCTCTTGGGTGAGACAAGCAAAGTGATTAGGGGTGTGTGTGTGTGTGTGTGTTTGTGTTTATGTCTATATATGAAGGCTAATTTATTATATCCATACTTCCTGGGGCAAGTGATACCAGTCAGTACTTTCAGAGAAAAGAAATCAGCTTGCATTGATGTCTTCACACGTGCTATTCCACTTGGTTATTACAGTATCCCTTTAAGACACATAACCTGTTTTGTAGATGATGGACCAACTAAGTTTTATGCTGAATGAATCACTTTTCCAATGTAAAAATTATCTGCAGGAAGGAAATAAAAGGAAAAAAGAAAAAAAAAAGAATGAAGACAGGCTGTTGTTGTAGCTCAGTTGGCACAGTGCTTGCCTATTTCACAAATGCCTGGATTCGATCCCTAGCACCACAAAACGGGGTATGATGGTACCGTCTGTAATTCCAACATTTAAGTGGGAGAGAGACAGGATGATCAGAAGTTCAAGATCATCCTTGGCTACATAATGATTTCCAGGCCTGGTTACCTGAGAGTCAGCCTCATAAGAGAGTGATTGAAGAGAGAAAGGGGAGAAAAAGAGGAGGAAGAGGAAGAGGGGAAGGAGAAGGAGGGAGGAGAGAGGAGGAAGAGGGGAGATGAGAGGTGGGAGAGAGAAAGAGAGGAGGAGGGGGAAGGGGGGGAGGGGGAGGAGGAGAGTGGAGGAAAGGAATTCATGTAAAGAAATTACTTATGCTTTGCCAGGCTGCAAAACTCGCCTTACAGATAATGATGTGGAGATGGAAGCCAGCAGGCTCCCTTGCTACGCTCTTTTATCTAGGTCTATTGCACTTCTTTTGGGAGTTCTCAGGCATTACAAGGCATTCAGGCTTCCCTTTAGTCCCACTAGCACCCTTTCTGTTGAAGGGTCACCAGGTTTTAGACTCAGTTCTAGTTTGCTGTGCAATAGATCTTCCATTCAACCCCACAGTTGTTTTAACTAACTGGCAAGTAGTCTTATTGATTAGGCCCATACCTAAGTGTCAGTAGCTAAAAGACTCATGCTGAGTCTTTTTCTTTGAGACAGAATTTCATGTAGCCCAGGCTAGCTTAAACTCTCTATATAGCTGAGGATGACTTTGAACATTTGATCCTCTTGCCTCCACCTCTCCTATACCACCACACCTGCTTTATTTGGTGCTGAGGGCATTCTGCATGCTACGCGAGCATTCTGTCAATGGACTTCCATCTCCAGCTTGCTTAAGGGCCTTTCTATATGATTTTATGTCTAATGGCATTACACAGTAACTGCATAGAGTTTTTAAAAATGGAAGAAAGAATGAAATTTGGGCTGTTGGAGGGAGATAAGATATTTCAGGGCCTAAGAAATATCTGCAGAGGAAGTTGGGAGAGACTGAATGCTCCAGCTATGATTTCATTGCAATAGGGATCTGAAATGGAAGGCCAAAAGGTCCCTGTTAATTTAGGGGTTCCTTTGTGGAAGAGCAACTGCATATTAAACATAAAGCAGATCTTAAGTGGAAACAAGGAAACAGATACATAGACGATGATCAATGTTACATCAGATAGCCACTGAATTTAGACCCACAAAGACCTCTTTGCAGAACCACTGGCTTTTGCTGGAAGGAGCAGACCTTCACCAGGGCAATGTGCTTCCTGCTTTCAAGGAAGCAGGTTAGTACTTATGGGTCTAGGCCTGGGCATTCAGCCCCCAGCTGCTGTGCTGCCCTGCATCCTACTCAGAGCTGGGAGGGGAAGGAAATCCCTGGAGATGGTTTCCTGTTCCCCACTCCTTGTGCTAAGCCCAAGAAAAGAACAAAACAATTTCACCTGCAGTTCTAATGGAGGCGTGATTTCCTCCCAGCTGTGTTGTTACTGCCATACCCATTATGCAATGATTGGTGAAGCAAATAACGGAAACTGAAAGGCTTTTGTGTCTCTGGTTTAAAAGGGACTTGGAATTTTGGTTCTCTTTCTAAATGAGTTGCTGAGACAATATTGAAGGGACTTATCCAAAACCTCTAAGCAAGCCACTTGGTTCGGTCCATCTATGTGTAACACATAACAGGATCAGTCTGATTGGATGGGGTTATTCTCACACAAATCCCTGCATTTTCAGAAGCATTTCTTGGCACCTTAAGAATCCCATTAATGGGTGGGGCATGTAGCTCAATTCTGTATGCCAAGCATACAGAAAGCCCTGGCACTCATAACAACACACAAAGGAGACATAGCAGCACATAACTATAAATCTAGCAGTGGGGAAGCAGAGGCTGGAGGATCAGAAGTTCAAGATGATCCTCATCTGTGTAGTGATTTTTGAGGCCAGCCTAGGATATATGAGAACCTGTCTCAAAAACAATAAACAGGGATTGGAGAGATGGCTCATTGGTTAAGAGCCCTGGCTGCTTCTGCAGGAGACCCAGGTTCAATTCCCAGCATTCACATGGTGGCTAACAACTGTTCCTAACTCTGGCTGCAGGGGATCTCACGGTCTCTTCTGGCCTCTGCGGACATTTCAGGACATAGGTACATTTACATAACCACCCATAAACATACAAAAAACAATAAATAAATACGTTTCATTAATTAAACTTTCAGTCTTATGTTTGGAATAGCACAGCATTTTGCGATTTGATCAAACATTTACCTAGTGGAATGTACTGTCACATCCCTTTCTGAGACAATTATCTGGAAGGCAAACCTTCCTGGAATAAGATGAGAGGCCTCACCTAGTAGAAGAAGGAAAAGGCCAGACAGAAGTATTTGCCAAAAATAAACCCCTCTTTATGGGCTGATCTTGCTTCCAGTTGGATAGCAATCCCAGTCTGTAACTTAATTAATACTCCTCTAGGGAGTGTGTTTGAATTACCAAGCAATAAAATAGTCTGGGAGTTGACATGTTTAATTAAGGTGAGGTTTATTTGTCGTCATCACTGGCTCTTCTGTCTTCCTGTTCCTGGGGTATTGCTAGCCATAAAGACTAACTCCCACCCTTTTGGATCACTTTCAGTCTGACAGCTTTAAGATGCATAGTAGATCTTGGTGTGGTAGTGCACACCTCTAACACCAGCACTTGAGAAGCATAAACAGGAGGATTGCCAAATGTTCAAGGTCAGCGTGGTCAGACTAGCCAGTTCCAGGTCAGGCAGGGCTTCATAGTGAGAATATATTGAAACCTTGTCTAGAACAAAAGAGGGGCTAGGGAAGTGGCTCCGTCAGTAAAGTGCTTGTTGCACAAACATAATGACCTTAATTTGATCAGCAACACCCAAGTCTAAGCCAGGAGCAAGTAGCGGGCACCTGTAAACCCAAAGGATTCCTGGGACTTGCTGGGTAGCCAGTCTAGCCAAACTAGTAAGCTCTAGGTTCAATATGAGATTTTTCTCTCAAAAACTAAGGTGGAGGGATTGGAGAGATGGCTCAGTTGCTAAGAATTTGCTGATCTTTCAGAGGATCCAAGTTGGGATCCCAGCACCCACATCAAGTGGCTTTTTATGTGGTGGTAAGGCTCTAAACTGAGGTCCTCCTGCTTGTGCAGCAAGCACTTTACCAAATGAGCCTCCTCCCTAGCCCTTTGACTATTTTTATGTATATTAACCCCATGATAGACCCCCTCTGCTTCCTTAGATGCTGTTTATCCTGTCCTCCTTCCAGTTTTATCTTCCACTGTTTTCTATGCAAACCCAAATGCTCTGCCTTACACGGGTGAAAGGGACATGTTGAAGGAGGAGAGGAGGAGCTTCTGTGCCTTTAAACTATTCTTCTCCCTCCTGGTACCTATTCCCTACACCTATGGACCTGTCAAAAAGGCTCACAACCAACCATGTAAGACACACTACTTCACATATGCCAAAGTGGTTATACTTAAAAGACTGACGATAAGAGGTTGGAGAGGTGGCTCAGCTGTTAAGAACACTAACTGCTCTTGCAGAGGACCCAGGTTCCATTTACACTACCCACGTGGCAGCTAACAACTATCCATAACTCCAGATCTAGGGGAACCAATGTTCTCTTCAGGCACTGCATGCATGCAGAACATGTACTCACATGCAGGGAAAACCATTCACACACATAAAAATAAATTTATAGATAAACAAATAAATAGATATTTGGGTCTGGAGAGATGGTTCTGTGGCTAAGAGCACTGGCTGCTCCTGCAGAGGATCCTGGTTCAATTCCCAGCACCCTCATGGCATCTAGTAACCAACTGTAATTCCAGTTCCAGGAAGTCCAATGCCCCCTCAGGACTCTTTGAATATTGTACACACGGGTACACTTATAACATGCAGGTTATAAAATAAAACACACATAAAATAAAATAAAATAAGAAAAAACTGACAGGTATTGAAATGATGGAAATTAGAATCCTTATCCATACTGGTAGGAATCGTTATCTAGCTGCTTTGGAAAACAATGCCAGTCCTTCAATAGTTAAACACGGAATTACAGATGATGCAAAAATTCAACTCTGAAGTATAAACTGAAGTGAAACAATAACATGCCCACACAGAAAGTTGTATACAAATATTGACAGCAACATTACTGATAATAGTCTTATAATGGGAAGAGCCCAAATGTCCATTGACTGATAAAATGTGCTATAGCCATAGAATATCTTTAGGACATAAAAAGGTATGAAGTAGTAAGATATACTACAACATGGATAAACCTTGAAAAATCCTGCTAAGTGATAGAAGATACAAAAGACCATGCAATATATGAGTCTCTTTATATCAGATGTCAGAAGAGCCCAATCTATAGAGTTTAGAAGTAAGCTAGTGGTTTCCATAGGCTGGGGTAGGGAAAGGGGTCAAGAGAAAACAGGTGTTTGAGGGAGTGTTCTAATTGTGGTAATGCTTGTACCACCCTATGAATATCCTAAAAAAAATTTGCATTGTATACTTTATATGTGTGAATTGTATGCATTATAACTTATAACGTGGATTATAACTCAAGAAAACTATTTTTAAAGCCTTATTCTTAACCAGATTACTGTAATTTGGCCATGAAAGAAAAAGTTATCTTTATTTGTAACTACTTTATAATCACTTCCACTCAGCTGGCACTAGAACCTACCTTGTAATTTTTCCTGCTCATATTTTAATCTCTCAAGTATATTGTGAACATTCATTTGTCCCTTATTTTGCATACACATACTTGTGTTTGTTGGTTTAAATCAGAAGGCAATCCTAAATAGTGAAAATGAAGTAACTTAAACCAAATTAGAGCTGGAGTTTGTAGATGATTAAGTATGTGTGTCATAAACACACCTCACAAGCTATCATACAGGTCTGGCATGATAAAGTGGGAAAGAAAACAATTCAAAATTTGCCTGGGGAACTGATGGCTTTTGCATAAAACTGAGTTTGTCATTGGTCAAACATGGATTGGGGGGTGGAAGGGCCCATGGGACCCTACCCCTCTCTGCTAAACCATTGGCCACTAGTATACTGTGGTGGAGACACAGTCATCGTGTACTCATGAGTGAGCCCAGCAGGCTCCAATGGAAGTCCATGATCACACAGACAGGCCTGGTTAAACTTAGTGGGTCCCAAAACAAAAGTCATGAATGTGAGAAAAGGGATTTGTAGGGAAGATACAGTATTGGTGGGTGGGAGGGGAATAGGAAAGGACAGAGGTGAAAGTACTTAGAATGCATTATATGAACACCTGAAATTGTCAAAGAACAAAGAAACCCTATTTAGATAGCAATAATGGTAAACTTTTCAATTCCCCCAAAACAAATACAAAAAGAAAAGAAACTAAACAAAATTTAAATCTGTGCTGTAAATTTCGCTTGCTAGCCATATGCTTTATTCTAAAATTCTGTATGGCACATGACTTCTGAAAAGGTCAGTTAGTAACATGTGGAAGTCTGTATCCTGAATCTATAACCCATGTTGATGAAGCCAGCAAGGAATTAAGTACATGGAAATCAATAAAATCCTATTTGTGTTTATCATTTTCTTTGGAAAGCATCCATGATCTGTCCATAAATTTGATCCAAGTAAATGTTCCTAACACAAGTTTTAAGATGCCTTAATAGTATTATAAGGTCCCACAAGGCATCCTACACTTTAATGCTATCCAGAGGAAATATGTAGTAATGTATTAAATTATTGTGTGTTTTACCTTATGGTAATGCAATCCAAAATCATTTGTGTCGGTATCTCAATCTCAATTCCTAGCAAGAAAAAAAAATGTAAAGCTAAAACTATAGCTATAGAAGAGCTCTTGAAATGCTTACTTTCCACAGACTGTTTTACATTCTCATGATCAAGCTTATTCAGAAACTTGAATGCCACCCAAGGCTTAGGCAAGCTCCCAGAAGTGAAAGTTCTCACCTACAGGCCCATGGTTGTCTTAAGAATTCTGCTTTTCTTTGTTTTTTTTCATGGACAAAGTTTAATGTGTTCCAAGATGACCTCTCACTACCATTCCTGGTTTTCTGCATTGCTAGGGATAGAACCCAAGACTTTTTCATGCTAGGCAAGCACTCTACCAATTAAGCTATATCCTGAGCCCTGGAGGGGCTATGGTTATAGTTAGGGAAAAGCATCATATACTTCCATGGGTTGTCCTTTCTTGGCATCTCTCCTGAGGACTCCAAAAAGTAGCAGCCATCATTTGATACAAGAGACCTATAACTGGTCAAAGTGCTGAGATTAAGTGACTACTGAGTGCTCAGCCATAAATGGGACATCCGTATCAACCTTCTTCCCCCAAGACCCAGGGAATATCTAAGAAGAAGATGCAGAAAAAATTTAAAAGCTGAAAGATGAGAAGTTCTTAAAATGCAGTCTTCATGTCTCAGCCATTCCACTCATGAACTCACTTTAGCTATGGTTATCTGTATAAGACCTGCACAATATTGAACCAACAAGATCAGCAACATTGTAATGGGCAGCACTAATTGGACTCAGTGAGTTATAAGTATTTTTTAAAAGAATAAAGTATTATAAAACAGAAATAAATAGAATAAAAGGAAGAAAGGTGGTGACCAAAGACTCAAGAATTAGAATCGAACTTTTCCTATGCTTTGCTATAGAGACTGTTTGCTGCTATAACAAGTGACCATTCAATAGTTTTTAAAACTATGTAATTGTCATCTTATAGTTCTGAAGATCAAAATAGGCCTGGGGATGTAGCTCAGTGGTAAAGTACTTGCCTAGTGTTCATAAGTCCTTGGCTCCTATCCCTTATACCAACAAAAGTTGAAAATGACTTCCATTGGGCTAAAATCCAGCATCAGCCAGGCTAGTTCCATTGGGAGGTTCTAGAAGAATTTGTTATATTTCCCTTTTCAGGTTCTAGAAGCAACCAACACTCCTTGGTTTGGGGCACTTGCCTTTCTTTTCAAAGTCTAACACTTTCCAGTCTCTAGTTCCTGCTTGTAAAGGATTACAATCAGCCCACAGAGGAAACTGAAGGCAATGTCCTCATCTTAAGATCTTTAATTTTTCTACAAAGACCTTCATCTTGTGTAAAATAATATAGTCATGGGCATCTTAAGGGACTATTATTTGTGAGCATCATTATCATTGTTGCCTTTAAACATCTCTGAGCACTAATGGTCAACACCACCCATTTTGTGGCAACCTAAACAACCCTGTTGTTAAGTATTGATGCAGTCATTTTCCACCTGCTAATGTGATGGCCTGAGTTCCACCATTATGTATAAGGCTACCACGTTAATGATCTGTCCCTAACTCTGGCAGACAATTCCAGGAAAAGTTTGACTATAGGGCTGTTCAAGGAAGAATTAACCAAAGAAAAGTACCCCCACCCCCAGAATCCAGAAGGTGTCAGTTAATATCTTACAGCTTTTGTAACCATTTGCTTAATGCTTATCTTGCCTAATGCTTATCTGGCTTTTTTAACCCCTCTTGTTTAATGCTTGTTCGGCTTCCTCAGTTCTTAACTGGCTTCTGTAACCACTTGCTTGCCTACTGCAGGAACAAACATGTTATGCCTATGCAATCTTGTATAACCACCTGGTCCATTAGGTGTCTTTATAAGCTCAGTCTTCCTCTGAATCAGTACTGTGCTCTCTAAATCCCAGCCCAGAAAGTGCAGTGACTGGCCAGCTAATAAATTCAGCTGATTCAAAAGATCTAGGGTCTGAGTGGTCCTTCATAGGGGTCTTGACACAACAACACTAACAATGGAGTTCTGGAAGTCTTAGTGACTTGCCAAAAGTTCTATAGCTGTTAGTCCAGCCCCCTATTCTTGCAAAGTTCATGGTTTTACTTATTTATTGTTTTTTTGAGATAGTATCTCATGTTACCCCAGCTGGCCTCAAACTTGCTGTGTAGTCAGAATGATCTCAAACTAATTTTTTAGTCTTTTTGAGACAGAGTCTCCCTGCAGCTCCACTTGGCCTGGAACTTGCTATGTAGACCAGGCTGGCCTTGAACTCCTAGAGATATGCCTGCCTCTGCCTCTCAAATGCTGGATTAAAACGATGTGCACCACCACACCCAGCTTATGATCTCAAACTCTTGATTCTCTTGCATGTACCTCCCAACTTCTGGGATTACAAGTATGGGCCACCATATATGGCAGATTCCATTCTATTAAACACTATCAGGGAATTCTACCTGTCCTCTTACAGTCACTGTAACCATTCCTATCTGAGACTGTTGACCCTCACCTCCTCTATGTACCTTTTCCTGTGTAGCCTCATGGTGAAGCTCTACTACAGGCCCAGTTGCTCACCCAATGCCCAACAAAGACCCAGATGAGCAAGTTATGACATCTTGCCCATATCTCTGACTCAGTGATAAGTGGGGCCACTTATTTGACATTAAGGAAGTGCAAAGTGTATGGTAGTTATAGTACTAGACCCAAGAAGTTTGCCAGTTTTGTGTTTAATTTAATGTATGTGTGTGCATGCACACTATACGTGCATGTATGTTAAACATCCACCTATGTGTGAGGCTATAATTGCCTGTGTATGTGCATGTGGAGGCCAGAGGTCAGTTTCAGGTGTTTATTATTCTTTATCTTATTATTATGTTTTACATTTATTCATTTAGTGTGTGTTTGGTGGGTTGCTTGTTCCATGACATGAGTGTGGAAGTCAGAGGACAACTTTTGGAAGGTGGTTTTCTCCTTCCCATATGAGTTCTGAGGTTTGAACTAGGGGCGTCAGGCCTGGTGACAAGTGCCTTTACTGGCTGACCAATATCCACCTTATTGTTGAGAGAGGATCTCTCACTGAACCTGGAGTTCACTGTTTGTCTAGACTGTATGGTAAGTAAATTCCCTGGAATCTACTTAGTTCCCATGGAACTGGCATTAAAGGAATGTACCATCACACTTGGCTTTTTCACAAGGGTGCTGGGTATCAGAATTCAGGTCCTCATGCTTACAAAGCACGTGCTTTATCCACAGAGCTACCTCACTAGCCTCTTATTTTATTTTTTGATACAGGCTTTCATGTAGCCCAGGGTAGTCTTGAACTCATTATGTGGCCAAGGCTGGCCTTGAGCTCCTGATCCTTTCTTCCACCTCTCAAGTGCTGGGATTACAGGAGTATATCACAACCGCTTACTCAGCTCATCAATTTTATCTTAAACTGTCCTGTATATCACTGATGCCATATCACAGCAGATTTTCAATTTTAGTACCACAGTTTATACTGTTATTTATCACTTAAATAGTTCCTCATGAACCCAATTTCAAGTATGTTTACACTATATAAGAATACTATATATATATATATATATATATATATATATATATATTGTACTTAGTAAGAAGTTACATTAGTCTAGGGATGTGATAGCCTTTGGGTTTCTCTAAGATCTATGACCTCTTCAGCCATGTGTATTTGATTATGTTTACAGTACCATGCATGAATTTTCTCCCATTGGGTGGGCTTTAAGACCAATTAGGAAGCTGTCAATTGGTCCCAAGGTAAAGCTGCCAGTATTCCACCAATGTCGTGTGCTGTGCCAGTCACTGATGTGGTTATTAGGTCATGAAGCTGGTTTGGGCCCATTGATTGATGTTCTCCCTTGACTACTTGCAATGTGTGCTCCAGAGCTATGAGAGCAAGCCTTCAGGGAAAGTGACTTCCAGGTCAGTTCCAGCTCCATTGTTCTAAATCCAGTCTCTTATGTATGTCCTGCCCTTCAAGTTCTGGGAGGCAATCAAGAGCTGTGTCAATAGCCTGGGTAATTTTGGGAGTCCCTTGGACTACCCTGGCCAAGAAGTCAAAGGAAGGTTTTTCCTGTCTGACACTGGTTCTTGTTATGTAGCCTTCAGCTACGCACATGGACTCACATAGAGATACTGTAGGTGTTATTTGTCATTGGATTTTTTAGACTAAAATGTTTCCTTCTGGTGTTTTACACTAGCTAGGCATTATTTCTTTCTGCATCTCTCTCTCTCTCTAATCCTCTCTTCATGCCTTCCCCATTTAAAGTGTCCCCGTTTTCTCCATTTCTATGGTCCTCTCTCTCTTGAGCTCCTTCTTTCTCTTTATCTCCATAGTTCTTTGTATAACCCTCCGTCCTCCCATTTCAATCCCCCCATTTTATCTGTTTCTCCCTTAGCAACACCTGTCTCCTACTATTCTTCTCTCTCAGGTTCCTACATATATTTAGGATTAAGGAAAGTAATAATCTGGGGAATCTCAGTCTAAGGCAGCCACTTCTAGTATCTGTAAACCAACCTCAAGATTGGCAAAAAGATTCACTTGTCCCACAGCTAGACAGGCCACTTGAATTTGACTGCCTGGTTTATTAGGATTAGGATCTAGAAATTTTTTGATCACTCCAGAAAATTTTTGAATTATTACTGTCCTGAATATGGGTACATAAGGTTTTGGGGTGAAGAGATTTTTGTCTTTAAAGATAGAAGTGACTTGAACATATCTGGATGTTAAAAAGGCAGAAAGGAGAGCATAATTAAAAGTAGAGGCAAGGTCTGGCAATATACATCAGTTGGCAGAGTACTTGTATAACATGCACGGAGCCCTGGATTTGATTCCTCCATTACATAGACCTGGCCATGGCCTACTTGACTGCCCATTCATCTTTTCACCCATTTGGACCTGGATCTGAACCCACTGTTTCCTGCGTTCATACTCTAGTTCAGCCCTTCACCTCATAGCTGAACTCGACAGCTTTGCTCTCAAACCCTGACTCAGCAAAATGACCTCCCTGCAGCAACGCAGTCTCACTTACTTCTGAAACCTTTGGAGCTCTGCTGCAGCCTCTTTAACTTGCATTTATTGTGCAATATATATATATATATATATATATATATGCGTATAAATATATAGATATATTTACTGTGTGCTGTGTGATCTGAGAGTTAATATTAGTAATTAAGATTGGAATACATGAACCTTCATTCATCTCAGCTAGGTTTCCAAGGCAGGTTGGATTATATGACAAATTGCTGCCACTGAAGCACTAAAAATTGTGAATTTATTATTATTCAATAAATTCTGACATTGTAGAAAGATACAAACATGTTTATCTTCATTTGAATTGTCATAGCCCAGAGTCATCTGAGAGGAAAAACCTCAGTTAAGGAATAGCCTAGATCAGACTGGCTTGTGGGCATGTCTGTGGGGGATTGTCTTGATTGGTAATTGATGTAGGAGGGCCCAGAACATTCCTGTAGGATGGGCAGCACCATCCCTGGGCAGGTGATCCTAGGCTATGTAACAGAGCTTGCTAACCATGAGCCTGAAAGTGAGCCAGCGAGCAGCCTCCCTCCTTGGCTTCTGCCTCATCTTCCTGCTTGAGTTCCTGCCCTAACGTCCCTCAGTGATGGACTGGAATCTGGAAGTGTAAGCCAGGTGAGCCACCTTCCCCTGTTACTTTCAGTTGTGATATTTGTCACAGCAACAGAATAAAACTCTACAGTGTTCATCTATGTTTCTGGCATAGCACGCTGATGGCAAAAACAATAACTACAATCAACAGAGACCTCAATCATCAGGAAAATGGAAGAACAAAAAGCTGACCATGGTGACTTATGCCTGTAATTCTAGCACTCAGGAGGTAGAAGCAGGAAGAGCTCCACAAAGTCAAGACCATCCTGGTCTACAGATTACATTTCAAGGTAGCCAGAACTACATAGTGAGACATTGTCTCAGGAAACCACTCAAAAAATAAATAAATAAATAAATAAATAAATAAATAAATAAGTAAGTAAAAAGACTGAGCGTGTGAAAGCATAACTGTAATCCCAGCACTCAAAAGGTGGAGGCAGTACAATCAGAATTTCTAGGTCATCTTTGGTCACATAGGAAGTTTGAGAGCAGCTTGGGATCATGTATGTCTGTTCATATCTTGCTCAATAAACAAGCACCTCCACCCCCACCCCTCCATACACATTAAAATAGAAAGAGAGAAAGGAATGGCCATTGGTCAGAACTATGAATTGCAATATATACACACAGGTTCTAAGGGAGGGGGGATGCTAGAAGGAGAAAATAGAGGGTGTGTGTGGGGGGATATGCTTAACAAATAATATATAGCTAAATGAAAAAATGGTTAAAATCACTATGATAGACATACCACAAATTTTAAAATTAATATTGTATGTAAAAAATAACTCACTGAACTAGATGTAGACTTAAAATGAATGAATTTCCATATGTGAATTACATCTCAATAAATGTACTGTTTTAACTATGAATTGTATACTTTTAGATAGGTGTCATTTATTGGGCCTAAATTCGGTTTTAATAAAAGCAATTTACAAGAAGACACACATGGGTGATCCTTGGGATCCTGTTGTCTGGAGGTGGAACTATTCTTCCGTTGAGAAAACAGGAGTAAGTCCAAGGCAGAGATCGTCACAGTGGTATCAATTAACAAGAAAGCTTTGCAGAGGGAAGAGAGTTGTTAGCCATCCTTTGTCCCCAGGCTTTCTCTGCACCTGCCAGCATTACTGACCCAGCCATATGTACATCCACTCCCACACATGAGCTCAGCTCATTGCTAAAGACTGGAGACTCAGTCTGCCACATCTTAATGCACCACGTGTGAAAACCAGGCAGACTATTTACCAGATCCAACATTCTCCTTCTGCTGCCAAACTCAGCCTGCCTTCAGCCTTTTGGTATTCCTGTCACACAGAGCCCTGATTGCCTTGGCAGACAACTGGCTGAGGAATTCTGAGTGTGTTTTCTTTGATTTCTTCCCTTGTCCCTTTAATCACAGGCAACTCTAGAAACAATAAGAAGGTGGGAGTAAAGGCTGAGTCACAAAGCTGGTACTGGGAAAGATAGGGATCTGTAAGCACCGCTATGATTATCAGCTCTTTATTTAACAACTTACCAGAGGCTATCAGAGAGTATTTTGCAACAACTAAGACAGAGCCATGGCAACCAGACTACAAAGAGAAGCCCAGGCTTCTGGAAATGGCTGAGTCTCTGATGAGATGGTAGCATTTTGCAGCTTCTGATTCTTTGTGTGTTTGTTTCCTTTCAGTAGCCACTGGTGGTACAATATGTTTTCTTTACACACCCCAAAATGAGGGATATTCTGATTTGCTATGGCTGTGGGTAAATGACCGGAATTCAGACCGGAATCCTTCAGCTGACAGAAATTTGAAATGAAAATCTTTTTTTTTTCACTCGTTAAAAGTATTATTCTTGAACTGAAGATGGAGCTCAGTAGAGTGTGGGCCTAGCATGAATGATGCCTTGAGTTCCATCCCCGGTACCTCATAAGCTGCTTGCCGATAATCTCAGTACTCCAAGAAAAAGGACTAAGAATTCAAGGCCAGAGTGGAGTATACAGCAAATTAGAGGTCAGTCTGTGCAACATGAGATCCTGTTTCCAAACAAACAAAAAAACTGAAAGAAAGCAAAACAAATCAAAATCTTCCTTAAGAACATGTGTATGGAGTTGCTATCTAATACCTGGCACTCTCTTATATTAACAATAATCTTTTCATCCTTCTGGAAATAATAGGACGTTTTATTAAGTAGAGAAGCCAAAAGCCTTTCCTGGGCTATTTCACTGAAAGTGCTTTATGAGGGGCTGGAGAGATGGCTCAGTGATTAAAAGCACTAACTGCCCTTGCAGAGGACCTGGGTTGGGTTCCCAACATCCACACGGCAGCTAACAACCATCCTAACTCCAGTTCTAGAAGAACCAGTGCCCTTTTCTGACCTCCGCAGGCATTGCATGACATCAGGTGCACTTACACACATGCAAGCAATATACTCATATACATAAAATAAAAATGATAGATAAAATATTTCTTAAAAAGAATGTACTTTGTGAGAGACAAGTGTCTCAGGATAACTGAAAGCTGGTCAGAGTCTCCATACTTGAATTACAGTCCCTGTAGAGACACAAACTTCCCCAAAACGAGGTTAGACCCCAAAAGGAAAAAAGCTGTGAGCATGCTAATGAAGGTAAGCATGACACTACAGTGTCCATCTGGGGCTCATCCTTTGCTAAAGTAAATACCTACTGTCCCTTATCACCTACTCAATCATGTGTCTATTATACTGTTAAAAGTGCACAGCCTAGTTCAGGCATAGTGGTGCACTCCTTCAGGCTCAGCACTCAGGAGGCAGAGGCAGGAGATGTCTGTGAGAATGAGAATGTCACCAGCCTGCTATACATAGCAAGTTCCAGGCTAGGTGAAACAACAGAAAGAACCTGTCTGAAAACAACAAGCAAAACAAAACAAAACAAAATAAAACAAAACAACCTCACAACCTAAAACTGGGCATGGTAGTACACTCCTATAATCCCATCAATTCAAACGTTGAGGCAGCAGCAACACCTATGAGTTCAAGGCCATTTGGGTTTACAGTGTGAGTTCCAGGCTAGCCTGAACAGCAACAAAGGGAATGACCTTCTGAAGAATTTAAAGCAGATACTCAAACCAATACTTGGACTGAAATGTTCATCATAGCAGTAGTCACAATGGCCAAATGGCAGAAACAACCTAAATGTCAATCACTCTGTGAATAAATTAAAAACATGAGGCATATAGTGGAAGATGACTTAACCATAAAAATTAGTGTAGTGCCAATAAATGTTTGAGGTGACAGATATAGTAACTACTTTGATTTTGTCATTATATGTCCTAGATGTGTATCAAGATCAAAATGGACCTCAAACATTTATACAATTATTACAGTTCCATTAAAAATATTCAAGTACAGTGCTGGAGAGTGGCTCAGCAGTTAAGAGCACTGGCTGCTCTTGCAGAGGACCTGGGTTTGATTCCCACCATCAACATGGTGGCCAACAACCATCCATAATGCCAGTTCCAGGGGATGCATACTGCCAGTTCCAAATGATGTGACACCCTCTTCTGACCTCCTTAGGCATTGCACAACAGCTGTGCACCTACTATATGCAGGCATTACACTCATACACATAAAGTAAAATAATAAAATATTTTAAAATGTTCAATTACCTGAGGAGCTAGGGAGATAACTGATTCTCCTTGTAAATATGATAAGCTGAGTTAAATCCCCAGAACCCATATTAAAAACAAAAGCCAGTCACATGCTTTTAATCCCCAGTACTGCGGAGAGGCAGAGGCAGACAGAGGTGGGGCCTTGCTGGCCAGCCATACTCACCTACTTGGTGAGTTCTAGGCCACTGAGAGACACTGTCTCAAGTTTTAAAAAACACTTGAGATTGTCTTCTGCCCTTCACATGTATGGACACACATGTGTGCATGGACACACACACATGTACTTGCACATGGTGACACACACCTGTAACACCCCTACTTCAGAGACAGAGATATTTAAGGTCATCCTCAGCTATATAACAAGACTGAGGCCAGCCTCAGTTGTAGGATACCCAATCTAAAAAAAACCAAAACAAAGCAATAACAAAAAATCCTGCAAAGCAATACTGCAATACTGTCACAGGCTACAACATAGAAGGGCCCGAAGTATGCTAAGTGAAATAAGTTAGATGTAGAAGGCCATGTGTTATATTCTGCTGTTTTAAATGTCCAAAAGAAGTCCATAAGAATTGCTAGACATTGGGAGTGTATGAGGCCAGGGGATGACTACTAAAGGATATAATGTTTCACTGGGGGACAACACAAATATGCTAGACCTAAAAAGTGGTGGTGGAAACACAATGCTGAGAATGTACTGAATCATACACTTTAAGGTGGTGACTTCCATATTATATGAACTTTACCTTAATTGAAAAAGACTTCTGGCTGGGCATGGTTGCACAGATCTGCAATCTCAACACTCCAGAGAGGGAAACAGGATGTTCAAAAGTCTAAGACCAGGTTGGGCTACTTAGTGAGTTTGGGGCTACCCTGGTCTATATGAGACTTTATCTCAAAAAAAAAAAGAGTAGACAAGATGGTTCTGTGGGTAAAACTATTGTTTCTAGAGCCTGACCACCTGAGTTTAATTTCCAGAATCCATGACGGAAGGAAAGAACCAACTAATGAAAGATTTCCTCTGACCTCCACAGGCACACTGTGGTATCTACATGCACATGAACACACACACACACGCGCGCACGCACAGAATTTGATAAGAAAGACAAAAAAGAAAAATATTACTGTATTCTTGAAAATTTACTGATTTAAAGAATTTGTACAATAAAGAATGTGAGGTAGGACATGACAGTTAACTTGATTTATCTATTACACAACATGACAATACTTCAAAACAACATGTTGTACATGATTAATATACATTATGGTACTGGTCAATTTGAATACATAAAGTTAAAGATATATAAAAAGAGCTTTCTTTAAAAATTTTCATTTTGAGACTGAGTAAATTGTCATGATGTCACATAACATTTTTAACAAAAAATAGGTATTCAAAATATTAAAGAAAAAGTATGAATCTGGGGAGATGGCTCACGGGCCTGGGGAAATAGCCCAGTTGGTAAGAGCACTTGCTGAGGAAGCATCGGGGCCTAAGTTTGAATTCTTGGCATGCACATAAAAAGCTGGGAGTGGTCACCTGTATGCCTATAAACCCACTGCTAGAAAAGAACAGATGGGAGGATTGATTGCTGGAGCTTGCTGGCTGCCAGCTGTAGCTCCAGGTTCAGAGAGAGACCATATTTCAAGAGAATAAGGTGGAGAATGCTTAAAGCAGAATACCCAGTGCCTTCTCTGACCTCTGCATGTACACACTGACACACAGCATGGGCGTATCACACACACACACCATACATATAGCATGTGCACACACACACACCATACATATAGCACGTACACACACACACACACCATACATATAGCACGTGCACACACACACACACACACACAAACACACACAAATTGCTGTGATAAAAAGCAAACCGGGACTGGGGATGTGGAGGTTTATTTCAGTTGGTAGGGTGCTTCCCTTGAATGCACAGAGTCCTGAGTTCAATTCCCAGCACCACATAAATCAGGTATTGTGGTACACAGCTGAAATTACAGCACAGGAGGAGCAGAAGTTCAAGATTATCCTGGGCTATATACTGAGATCAAGTGCAGCCTGAATTACATGAGATCCTATATACACAAAAACAAATAGAGCAACCCGGCAGACAGCCTTGACTCTTCGACATCTCAATTTGAGGAGGCCAGACATGTGAACAAGGCTGCTGAGTTATAGGCAAGGACAGTCATGGGAAGCAGGGGCAGGTGGAAGAGTTCGCTCACCCCAAAGCTTCCAGCCTGGCAGAGGACAGATACCAACAGCATGCTCTGTGGCAGGAGGCCACACACTGAATCTTGAGCAAAAGTTAAGCAGTAAGGTAAGGCAGAATTTGGCTAAGAGTTCAAAGGTGTGACAAAGAGCATAGTAAATATTTAAAGGAGTTTAGAAGTGGAAACGCTGTGGAGAAGGAGCCCCAGGCAAGGTGGAATAGGGTATGAAGAAGGCATGATAACTCAGAGTAGGCAGTCAGGGTTTCTGGCCCTGGCTGGGCTCCCTACGTAACTATGAACTGGGCCAAGTCACGTAGCTTTCTGGGTCGAGGTTTTCTCATCCCAGAGGTATATGGCATCCCAAATGTCTGTGGAATATTTAAAACATAATGATTCCTTTCGGGCCAAAAAGATGGAGTCTTTGTGCAGTGGTTCTTGAAAGTGGAATCCCCTGGGACTTGTCACTACTCCAGTGGCTGGGCCCCACTCCTACAGTTTCTGACCCAGCAGTTTGGACACTTGAAAACTTCATCTCCAGCAAGTTTGCAGTGTGAATGATGTCTTCCTACATACCAAGAACCACTGAGATAAACTAAGTCCCTATAACCAGTCCTGGATGGTCATAGGAATCACCTGGAATAGTCCTAGGACCCTATGCTATATATTGTGAGCAGATAGATCATCTGGAATTCAAACCCTCCTATCTAACTGTAGAACCTCTGACATTTCTGGAGAGGAAGCCATAGACTGTATTCTCAGGATGAGCGAGATTTGGAATTGAGGAGCAGAAAACACTAGAATTCTGCTTGGGTCAGAGAAAGCAGGACGCAGAAGCCGGGAATTCCAGTTCATCCAAGCCAGTGTCTATTACTCACTGCACTGACTGAGAACCTAGAGGAGCGAAGGAGGAAGCTAGAAGAGGCATGGAAAAGCAGCTTCCGTGTGCACATGCCTTCCAAAGGCTTGAGCCTCTCTGAAAACTTCCCAGAAAGTTCCAGATAGTGTCAGTACTCCTCTGCCAAAAATGTATTCCAGTATTCTCTTAGTGTCTTAGATTTAAGTCTAGCTAATAAGAAGCAATTTTCAAATGAAAATATTGTGGCATATATTTATAGAGAATGAAATTCAGTCTGCTGATGCCTTGGCATGCAGTTTGTCCTTAGATGCCATTTCATGGAGTACCTGGAGGATTGTTCACTGAATACTTATGTGGCAGAATGGAGAGAGGGAGCTATTCTTTTCCCTCTGGGTATTGTTTCCTAGCTCAGTAGTTTATAGCACAAGTACAGAACTCTATGGCTCGTCTTATTTAGAGCAATTTTTTGCTGATTATTCAGATATTTGACTGACTAGATCATTTATTCAAACAAATACCAAGCAAGGTCTTATCCTATCAGAATAGAAATAAATAAGCAGCATGTACTAACAGGCAAACATACAAAACATGGAGTGTCATGTGGTAAGTTCCTGTAATGTGTACTTTTATTTCGGTTTTGGGGACAGGATCTTACCATATAAACCTGGTTAACCTGGTTCTATACTGTGTTTCCCAGGCTGTCTGATAGTTTGTGGTAATCCTTCTGCTTCAGAGTCTGAATACTGGGATTACATGTGTATACTTGCACACCTGACTATAATATATACTTTTATAATTGTCCTAAGAGTTACTTACCTTGGGATAACCTCCCTTTTTGCCTCCAGTCTTGCAAAAGGACTAAATCTCCTTGACTGTTTTCTATACTATTGTGATTAGTAGGATCATATAGCTAATGGTATAGTTATTAGAGGATTCCTCCCTCGAAACTGACAGTAGCTTGCAAAACTTATCAAGAAGAGTATAAATTCATTGAAGTCTAACTTTTACATTATCTCTTCCTGGCATCACTTAGCACACATAATGTATTCATAGTTTTTCTTCCTATTGCGTATGTACTTGAGATTTACATGATGTTTAGAGAAATACATACATATATATATATCATATATATATGATATATATATGATATATATATGATATATATGATATATATATGATATACATATATGATATATATATATGATATATATATATATGATATATATATGATATGTATATATATCATATATATATATATATATGTGTGAAGATCTAGGTTTGTATCTTAACTCTAACTTTGGTATCTAGGTAACTCCAATCTAATCATTTAAGCACTTTTAGCCTGTATTCTTTATTTTCTTTGAGAGTCTCATGCATCCCAAGTTGGCCCTGAACTTTCTGTGTAGCCAAGGATGGCCTTGTACTTCTGATTCTCCTGCGTCTACTTCCTGAGTACTAGAGAAGCAGGCTTGTGCTACCTGCTCAGTTCATGCAATGCTGGAGATTGATGACAGGCTTTTGTGTATGCTGGGCAAACAGTCTGCCAACTGAGCTACATTCTCAATGCATCTACTCCTTTCTTTTAAGTTTTCTTGTCTGACACTGGCTAACCCTATATAACCCTGACTGTCCTGGAACTCACTGTATAGATCAGGCTGGCACTGAACTTGTAACAACATTCTTGCTTCTTCCTCCTGAGTACTAGATTGTAAGTACTATTCTAAATGAACTCTTTACATTAGCATACGAAGCAATAGGTTTTGTAATAGCAGCTTCATTCATATATACATTACACTTTGCTTTTATTTGTATTCTTCCCTCACCATCTTTTTCCAAATTCCCTGCCTCACTCTGGCTATTTCCCTTCCTCCCACCCTAACTAGTACCCCCTTTCTGATTCTCTATTTTGTATATTCCATTACTCTCTTTCCTATATTCCTTAAGATCTCTTCATTCCTTTTATGATCCCCTTTCTAGTTTGGGAATGTCCACACACATAAAAACATACACATAATTTTACGTCTAGCATCCCCCTATAAGAAAAAGCATGAGGTTTTTGTCTTTCTGAATCTGGCTTATGTTGATTAGGATAATAATTTTCTATTTTATCCATTTTCCCACAAATGCATTTCATTTTTCTTTAAATATTTTATTATCAATTACTTTTATTAATTGATTATTTTTTATTTGTATGAGTATGTTGTCTGCAAGTATGTAAGTGCACCCATGTTGTGCAGTGCCCTCAGATGTCAGAAGGAACTGGAATTAGGTATAGTTGTTAGCCACCATGTGGATGCTGAGATTCAAAGCTGGGTTCTCTGCAAGAAAATCCCATGCTCTTAACTTCTGATCCATCTCTCCACCCCCCCAATGATTTCATTTTTCTATGTGACTTCATATCATTCCAGTTTGCTTGATGTACCATGTTTTCTTAATCCATTCATTTGACTGAATTCTTCTGAGAAACACACACAATTGTATGAACTTAGTCAAGCCTTATCTCTACAATTTGATCATTACCCACTGAAAAGCAAAACCTAGCTTTTCTATACTGTTGGTTTACTCCATGTTATCTACTAAGTACTCTATTGAGGTAATAAAATACCCAGAGAACTAGTTCAAAGAAAGTGACAAAGGAAGAAGTGACCATAGAGTTTACTGAAGATGCAAAAATTCAAGTTTCCGTTCATCAGTTCTATGTTTTGTTAGCTTAATGGATGAGAACAGCAGCAGTGTTTGTGAATGTTAGCAGGCAGGAAGAACTTTGTATAAGGTCATGAAAGTTGAAGGAAGCCAGACGCATTGGGAATTCATTTGCCAGAAAGCCAGCCAGTAAAGCTTCTAGGTTCACAGCCTGATTGTCCATCTTTGAATGCACAAAGGAATACTCGGTGGTGAGTTGTTTTCTGGGGACTAACGGGCCCTCAAAAGAATATGGCTATGTGTTAACATATCAGAAATGATCGTTGTGTTTTTCATAGGGCTCTGGAAGGTAAGTATGCAAAGACTTCTGTTAAATGCCACAGACTAGGCCACTTCCCTGCCTTTTCTTGCCAACACGTCCCATGTGAAGGTTACTAAGGGAAACACTCCCTAGTGAAACAGTAGTCATGTCTGCAACCCGGGAGATTCCAGTGGCAACATTATTATGTTCAGGGACACATCCCACTGGGATTTCTTCCAAACTGTAGAAAGACATCCTGGGACAGGGAAAAGCATTATATAAACAAAAGTAAAAGAACAGGGTGTTCATTTACAGTGCTGGGATGAGCAGATGTGACAAGTTGAAAGCTCTAATTAGATGAAAAAAATATGTATCACCTATATATATAGTCATTTTATTTTTTAAGTCTCATTAGAAAATTTAAAAATTTACAGCATAATAAATAGTTAACAGGAATAATAATGATATCATTCAGCATAGCCAACAAACCAGTTTTCAGTCATGTTCATTCCCACTGCACTATTGGTCTAAGGGCTTGAAAAGGATTCCAAAGTCCTAGAGAGAGTCATTTTGCAGGATTATTGGGTGGAAAAGTATGTAAACAGGATGTAGATAACATAAGAAGTGCCAAGGACATTTTCAAGGGCAATATTTTATTTTATGTTACTCATGTATATTTATGTGTATGTGTTCTTTTGTATGGGTGATAGCATGTATGTGGAGGACAGAGGACAACTTGCAGGAGTCCCTTCTCTCCTTCTGCTATGTGGGTTCTAAGAATCAAACTCAGGTCATCAGGTTTGGTGGCAAACACCTTTACCTGCAGAGCCATCTTGTCAGCCCAAGGGCAATATTTTATATTAAAATCTATGCATTGCCATGAGGATGTGGTGCATGTCTTGGTGTGAGAATCACGGATTATATTTGTTTGGGAGTTTCAGTCCTTTGGGCTGAGAAATGACTCTGTCACAGAACAACAGCAGTAAGTGCAGTGAATGAGAAAATATACCGAGAGGTGTTAGGTTGAATTTTCTAGAAGTAGACCTGGTACCAGGATTTACATGCATAGGAAACTTTAGGTGCGTCTTTCAGTAGTCTCAGGGGAAAAGGAGCCAGGGAGACAGTGGAGAAGAAATGGAGCCACATGGGGTCTCCAACCCTGCTGAGGTGCGGCTTGATCATGGAAGCCTGGGGAGAGCATGGGACGGTATTTTGAGGCAGGAGGGCGGCCTTCCATGTCCCCTGCCTGTGCAGTGTAGAGAAAGAGGGAGTGTAGAACCTCCCTCTGTGGGGACTCTTTTTGGCCAGAAGCAATTTTCTAGAGAAAAGGACCAGCTGAGCATGTGAGGAGCTGGGAGAACACACACCTGCATAATAAAGAGGGTCTCAAAAAGTCCCCCCAAGATCGAGTCCAGTGACTTACTTAAAGCTTCTGAGTTCTCACGGGTAAAATCAAGGTTATGATGACCTCAACTTGATCAATTTTACCCATCTGGAAGGAGAGAACTAACTCCCTAAAGTTGTCCTCTGTGGCATGTCCCATGCCACTCAAGCAGGCAGGCAGACAGACAGACAGACACACACACACGTGCACAATGCACAATTTTGTTTTGTCTTGTTTTTTGAAACAGGGTCTCACTATGTAGCCCTGACTGACCTGTGATTCACTATATAGGCCAGGATGACCTCAGAGTCACAGAGATCTACTTGCTTCTGCCTCCTGAGTACTGGAATAAAGGTGTGCACCACTATGGCCACATACAAACAGAATTTTTTTAAAGGCTAGTGTCTAGTTTTACCCTCATCATTGCCTGGTCAGGCCCACTTTTTGTAATGCCACCATCCTTTATAACGTATTTTCAGGGCTCTTTTCATGCCTGTCATATCCCGGGAGAGACATAAAGCCAGAGATTCACATATTGGTTTTCTGAATGAGGAGATGGAGGCTGAAAGAGTGATGTGACTCAAGGTCATACACCAGAAAGTACCACAGTTTTGACTAGAACCTGTTCCAAGGGCCTCTATAGGGAAGAGGACATATATACTAGCTGGTCACCACTTAGCACTTTATACCAGGCGACTGCTAAGCGTAGACTCACTGATCCTTTGGTTTTTGTCCCTTAAATGCTTTGGCAGTTGGGGGTCTCCCTCAAACAAGGACTGTTCATTTGAGCAAGGTTTGCTAAGGAATAGGTAAATTCCTTGGTATATATCCCAGCCTTGGTGTGAGGTTTCTGGTTTGTATTTGTGACTTATGATATTCACTTTCAGTAAAAGCAAAAAATCTATTTTTACAAAATGATTCCAATATATCTGGAAATAGTTACAATGTTTGGAACGTTTTGTTTTAATAATTTCTTGATCTGTATGCCGTAAGGTATTTTAATGCAAGCGCTAATGTGAAATTCTTTGGCGTGGTGGAATTTGAATTTTGCTCTACACTCTCCCTGCATTTAAATTTAATCACAGGCAATACTCAAGTGCGCTGAATCTGTTATAGCTTCCCTGGCTGTTAGCGTATTTATCAGGACGGCTCTGTGTCTTTCATCTTATGTACTTCTTCCATTCCCTTAAGCCTCAAAACCTCTCTGATGATCTAATGTATTCCTGTACTGGCGTCAGGATATCCAGAGCCTGCTCCAAATTCTGCATGGAATGGTCATGAATTTACTGAGGTCTCCTGCACAAGAGCATACAGGAGACAGTTGTTCTAGGACACAGAGCACCATGTGTTGACCTTGGGATCTTGTAGCAAAAACAGTAATAGGTGCTTACAGTTATGTACACCTTTGGCCTAGAAATTAAATATATGTTCACTATTATAAGTTTTACAAGACAAAACTTATTTAAGGATTCTTCAAGTGATTGTTTGATTATCTCCCTTGCCCATAAATTTATATATTTAAAAATTATCCCACAATGTGATGATATTCAGAGGTGAGTCCTTTAGGGGTAATTAGATATATATGAGGTCATGAAAGTAGAGTCCCATGATGGAATTAGCATCTCTACAAGAAGAGGAAAGAATTAGAATGTTGTCTGTCTCTCTCCTTATCTTTCTTTTCCCTCTGACTCACAGCGGAAGATATAGCAAGAAAGCAGACATCTATTAGGTAAGAGAGTGCCTTCCATAAAAGCATTGACTTTGAATGTCCCATCTTCCAGAACTGAGGAAAAAAAAGTCTGATATTTTGGGTGTGATGATTTCTTCTGGAGCAGGGAGAGTTGAGGTAGGGTCTCATGTAGCACAGGTTGGCCCTAAACTGTCTGCGTAGCTGAGAATGACTTTGAACTCCTGATTTTCCTGCCTCCATCTCCCAAGTGCTGGGATTATACAGTTGTGTGCCACCACTCATGGTATATGTGGTGCTGGAGATCAAACCTAGGGCTTTATACATCTTTGGCAAGCACTGTACCAACTGAGCAACATCCTTAGTCCTGAATTTCTATTTTTAAACAACCCCAGTGTATGGTATTTTGTCAGAACAAAGACAGAACTGAATATGACACATAGGACAAAATGGCATAAATTGATAAAACTCGAATTTGAGTGAATATCAGAGTTTCTGGGAGCTTATTAAATAAAACATATCAAGGGGCTTTCTCCCTTGGAGTTTCTGATTCAGTAAATCTAGGAGGAAGGGGTCCGGGAATTGGTACTTCTACCAGGTTCCATAGTCATGCTGAGTACACTGGTTTCTGTGCCTGTGGAAATCAGAGGACAGCTCTTGGGAGTCAGCTCTCTCCTTCCACCATACAGGTTCCGGGGATTGAACTCAGTCTGTCATGTTAAGAGGCAGGCACTTTTGCCCACTGAGTCATCTCACCTGGCCTGGATCTAAAAAATAAAAGAGTGTGTATAGGCCAGTGAAATGGCTCAGTGGGTAAAGTCCTTATTGTCAAAGCCTAGCAACCTTAGTTAATTCCTGCAAACCACATAAAAGTGGAAGGAGACATCTTCATCTCTATGCTGGGACTTTGTCTGATGTATGCTTGCATAGGAGTCGTGCATGCCCTCAGCCTTGCTGTGAGTTCATATGAGTGACTGACCAGCTGTCTGGAAGATTCTGCTTCCTTGTGGTCATCCACCCCCTCTAATTCTGGGATGGAAACAATTGTGGGCGGTGTGGATAGGGAAGGGGATCTAACTACCATCAAACTATAGTGTGTGAAAATCAGGAAAATGCAATTAAAAAATGAAAACTTGATGTTTGTTCCCTTCTCCCCTTTAACTCTTAGATTAATTTTAAGCAATAAAACTTTGTTCTTATTACTTTTTTTAAAAAGTGGAAGGAGAGAATCAACTGCACAAAATTTACTCTGAGCTATACATGCATGCTATGACATGTGTACCCATCATAAACACACACACACACACACACACACACACACACACACTATGGCAAATAATGTGCTATTCAGGCGCTCATTCATTTGACAAATATCTATGAAACTCCTTTACCTGGACTGCTTGGCTAGGTGGACCCCATGCTCTCTGTTTAAACTGAACCTCATGTCAAGATCTCCAATATGGACTTGAGGGAAGGTGGGGTTCAATATTCTTCTTTCCAATGTGGCCACACTGAATAAATCTCTTTCTCTCTCTCTTTTCTGCTTTTCATCATTTCTTCTTTCTTTAATTGGTCTATTGTGGAAACATGGTCAAACCTAGCATGTTAGGGCTACCATGTAACACCCAGACCAAGAGAAAAAAGTGCCTTTTACCTGCTCAAGAATATAGAAAGGAGGACCTTCTTATCCCATCAGTGAAAGCCCTAGAGGCCAGCTTTTTGACATGATTTTATTTAAAGGATAGTGTTGGGGTTTGAGTTCCTTGAGACATATTGTCTAAAAGCCACATAACAGGGACTGGAGAGATTGCTCAGTGGTTAGGAGCACTGGCTGCTCTTGCAGAGGACAATTCTGTTCCCACTACCTATATGGTCCCGTTACAGGGGATCCAACACCCTTTTCTGGCCTCTGTGAGCACTGCACACACTGGTGCATTTACGTATATACACGTAGGCAAAACATTCACACACACAAAATATAAATAAATAAGTAAATAAATAAATAAATACAAATACCACACAGAATAAGGAAGCCCAATGATCCAGTGTGAGCAGCCCCCCAACTCCGAGGTCTTGCTGATAGGGAAAGGATGAAGCACAGCCAGAGAAGCTCCCTGATATGGTCTATTGAGAGCAGAGCCTCACCTGCCTCCCTGGGCACTGCCATTCTTAGCTTCTCTCTGGGCCAAACCTCTGACTTTATCTTTAGACAACATTGTGTGTTTACTCCACCCGCTTTTACCTAGAAGCTCCTACAGGCAAATGGATGGGTCTTTTTACCTGACTCCAATCTCTGCATATCTATGTACTATATTTTATTATTTTTTAAATTTCACGTGTATGAGTGTATTTACCTGTATGAGTGTAAGTGCACTCTTGTCATGCAATTTCCATGAAGTTCAGAAGAGGGTATTGGATCCCCTGGAACTGGAGTTATAGATGGTTGTTAACTGCCTTGTGGGTACTGGGAATTAAACCCTGGCCAACTGGAAGAGCAGCTAGTCTTCTTAACTGCTGATCCAGCTCTCCAACTCCTCATCAATGTATTAAACTCAAGGGAAAAAAGGTGGTAAATGGTGGTTCATATCTGCAATCCAAGCATTTGGGAGACTGAGGCTGCAAGAGGAGGGTTGCTGGGAGTTTGAAGCTAGCCTTGACTACAATGTAAGACAAGAAAGAAAGGAAGGAAGGAAGGAAGGAAGGAAGGAAGGAAGGAAGGAAGGAAGGAAGGAAGGAAGAAACAAAGAAAAGAAAGAAAGAAAGGAAAGAAGGAAAAAAGAAAGGAAGAAGGAGAGAAAGAAGGAGAGAAAGAAAGAAGGAAAGAAAGGAAGAAAGAAGGAAAGAGAGAAAGAAAAAGGAAGGAGGGAAGGACAGATCATCTTCTAATACAACCAACAATAAGAACAGCAAATCTATAAAACTCTATTTTTTCATAGAAAGGGACCATTTTTCACCAGGTGTCTATGTTTCCTGGTAGTTTTTGAACATAGAGTGGAAAGTTGTAAAAATATTTACTAAATGTCATTCTGAAGGAAGGAAGTAAACACAATTCATGATAAAGGGGCCAGTAAAACCAAGGTGGATATAAGTATGATGCTGTTTCCATTTAAAGGATAATTAATAGCTAGATGCAAAAGAACCCATGTGGTTTTGTGAAAGAATCAGTTTTGCTATTGGAGTTCATTCCTATAGCAAGTAATTAGAAAGATAAGTAGTCTAAGAATCTTTTAAATTTTTTGGTGGTGGTGTTGTTTTATTGGGACAGGGTCTCATGTAGTCCAGACTGGAACTGTGTATGTAGAAGAGGATGACCTTGAAATAATGCTTTGTCTTCCTCCACCTTCCCAAATGTTTGCATTACAGGCATTCAGCACCATATAGAGGTCTTTTTTGGAGGTATTAACAATGGGTATTTCTATGTAGTCCAGACTAGCTTCTAACTAACCATAATCTACCTGCTTGAGCATTTAAGTACTAGAATTAAAGGCATGAGCTCTTACTACTTGTTTCTAAACATCCATTTTAAAAAGTGGGATATAGGATTTGTTGTTTGATCTCCTATTCTAGCTGTGTGTGGTCAGTATTTCTGAAAGACATTTCATCTGAAGAAGTAGAATATAATTCTGATGCTAAAAATTCACTCTTAAATTTTTACTTATTTGGTTCTTTATTTATATATATATTTGTTTGTTTATTTGTTTATTTGAGACAGGGTCTCATTATGTAGCTCTTGCTAGCCTGGAACTCACTACGTAGATTAGGCTGGCCTCGAGTTTACAGAGATCCACCTGCTCCTGCCTCCTAAGTGCTGAGATTAAAGGAGTGAAACATTATAACAGCAAAATTCACTACTTACAGAATTAGTACATTTGTGGCTGGAGAGATGGCTCAGTGGCTAAAAGGAATGGCCTCTCTTACAAAGAACTTTGGTTCTGTTCCCAGCACCCACATGGTAGTTAACAACACTCTATAACTCCAGTTCTAGGGGATCTGATATCCTCTTCTCACCTCCAAGGACACTGTACAGCATGAGTGCACTTACAAGCAGGCAATACACTCATACACATAAAATAAAAATAACAAAATTTTTAAATAGTAAATTTATTTATTTACTTTGTATGCAGGTGAACCCTCCACAGTGCATGTGTAGCGATCAGAGGACAACTTGTAGGAGCTGGTTCTCTCCTTCTACAGTATGTGTGTGTTTGTGCACATGTAAGTGTATATGGACACCAGAGATTGACATTGGACATCTTCCTCTATCAGTCTCCATCTTGTTTTTTGAGACAAGGTTTCTTGAACCTGGAGCTCCCTGGTTGGCTAGACTGGCTGGCCAGTGAGCTCTGGGAATTGGCTTACGTAAATGCTAGGAAATCTCAACTTGCTTCCTCAGCTAGTACCACAGACATTTCACCCACAGTGCCACGCCTCCAGTCCCTTCCCTCCTCTTTTCCCAAGGGGAAAAGGACATACTAGCTCTCTGAGTCTCTTTTTATCATGGAAGCAAAAAAAATATTTCTTTTCAGAAGAAAATTTCTGCTTTGGTCTTACTATCCACAATCAAGTTGTATGGGCCCTCCTAGATAGAAGAGGGTCTGGAGAACAGAGCTAGGCATACTTCTACTGAAAACAGAATGGAGGTTCTGATAGCCTAGACAAATGCAATATATGGACATTGGCATGCAAGTGTCAGTATCTTCCATCCACAGTCCTAATAATTAAGGCTTGAGTAGCAGCTCTGTCAGATGAGTTAATATATATATAAGACAGCCTTTTGGACTGCCATCCAGTGTCAAATAGCTCTTTCCGTCTTCCTTTCTTTCTTTCTCTCTTCCTTCCTTCCTTCCTTCCTTCCTTCCTTCCTTCCTTTTATTTTGAGAGAGGTCTCATATATCCTAGGCTGACCTCAAACTCACTGTGTATTTGATGATGACTTTGAACTTCTGATCTTCCTGCCTCCACCTCCTCAGTGCTGGATTAGAGGCATACAACTACCACTCCTGGTTTACACAGTGCTGGGGATCAACCTTGGGGATGTGTACATGCTAGGCAAACATTCTACAAACTGAGCTACATCCTCAGCTCTCAAAATATACAGGGTCTTCCTATATCCTCAAGTGGCCTGGAACTCATACGTAGATCAGGCTGACCTAGATCTCACAGAGACCCATCTGCCTCTGCCTCCAGAGTACTGAAATTAAAGACATGTACCACTATGCCTGGAATGGTATGTGCATGGTTAAAAGCCCTTCACACATATTTTTATTGCTCTTAAGTCAATTCTATAGAATAGGTGAGTTCAGCTTTACTATTCCCATGGTGCAGATAAGAGACCTACAGAGCAGGTGCATTTTCATGGACATATGGCAATAGAGATGGAATCTAATTCTTGTCCCTCCAAAGTCTGGGTCCAGAATAACTCTTCTCTTTCTGCCATCTCAGTCAGCACGGCACACTGAACCTCTGCTAAGGTCAGAGGATTCATGATAATATGAAATGAATAGGGTCAGCTAGAGCCTGGAACCTGTGGAAGGTGTGCTGCCTGTGGTTTCCTCTTCCTGAGACAGCCTTGGGGCTTTGGTGTACTGTAACATACTAAAGGGCTTTCTGGATTCAAGTGCTGCCTAGAAAATGTAGATGGGGGAATGTGGGTTACCTATGCATTGCCATCCCCCTCAAAACCTCAGGCTATGAGATGGAATATTGATGAACACTCTACTACATATTTTATGCCTATAATCAAGTGCAGTGATAGGCAGAGAGAGAGAGACCCACCTCTGCCTTAAGTGTATAGCAAAAAACTTGCTTATAGAAAGACAAATCCTTCAAGACATCCATTTCGAACTATCTGAGTTTTCCTTTAGTTGCTAAAACTTTTCATGACATAGGACTTCTGGGGAGTTAAGGGGATTTCCATGACCATGACCTATAAAATCCTCTTCCATTAAACTTTAGATAGACTGCCTTATGTGGGACTCTGCAAAAGGATGACAACATGTGTGTGATAGTTACTCTTGATTGTCAACTTCACTGGATTTAGAATCGCCATGGAGACACACTTATCTATAAGGGTGTTTCCAGAAAAGTTTAACTGAGAAGTGCATCTTTGTTTGACTTATTTTTTACCATTAATTAGGGCCAGGATTCAACAAAGGTCAATGTTGACTTGTACTTGGTAAGTAACAAATGATTTCCATACAGTACAGTTTTAAATTATCTCTGTTTAAAAAATAGTAAACCCAAAGGATGGAGTTTTATTGCTTGTAGGACATAAAACCATTTAATATCTATCTTGGCAATCATGGTTCAACATTTTTTCATATATCTAAGCCTCAGCCTCTTCTACATGCTGGTTTCCTCATTAGCGAATTAAATATGGACTTTATATTTGCTCACCATATATTTATATCAAGCTCACATTCCTAACTTTTTGAAGTTTGCTTGGCAGTATCTTAGCCATTCTTGTAGAGAAAAGCAACTACAGTTTAAGGATATTAGTAATGTGAAGATTATAGAGCACAGAGGAGAGTCCCACTGGGAATTTATATGCTATTTAACTTGATCCTTGCCTTCAACTGTTTATAAACACTGCCTAGAAGCTATTTGTCATGATGTGTTGGTATTAAACTAGGGAACAAAATCAAAACAAACAAAACAATGCAAAATCACAAAAGCCCTATGCAAACAAATGGATGAACATAGAAACTATAATTTTAGAAATGAAATGGAATCTGGTGCTGTTGGCCACCCAGAAAGCACTCTTCTTGTTCCTACATTCTATATCTCTACAGGTACTTGCTTTCATTCCCAGCACAGAATCCATTTTCAAGACTATGTGCATTGCATGGAATTTCTGGTACAAAGGAAAACAAGCTTCATCAAGTATCATCAAGTACATTTTATCCTAATCTCTAGAACAATCATTTCCCCTGCCAGAACAGAGGAGACACACTGAGATGGTCTAGAAGCCAGCGCCTCTCAAATGAACACCAACTCTAAACAGCCTTTACTGGGCCAACTAAATGCTGTTTTTAGTCCAAGATTTGAGAAATATTTGGTGAACTGGTAATTACAACTTTACTTATGTATTTATTTGAGGTTTTTTTTTCTTGTTTGTTGAGACAAGCTTTTATTTTTGGTGAACTCTGGGTTCAGTGAGAGACCTTGTCTTAAAAAACTAAATAAAATGGAGAGCATTTGAGGAAGACACCTAATATCAATCTCTCGTCTATGCACCCGTGTACGCACAGAGACACAAATGCACAGATACACATCTTTGTGCATACACAGGAATATTCATGTATATTCATAAAACACACAAAATAATATAAAAGAAAGATTTAAGAGGTGGAGATACACATCAGTAGTAAAGCACTTAATCTAACTCACATGCAGACTTGGGTTTAGCATTACTACAAAAATTATGCAATATATATTCAGGTACTTCATTAGTTATGTTTCTGTTGCTGTGATAAAACACTGACCCAAATCCAACGTGGAAGGGAAAGGGTTTATTTGGCTTACACTTCCACCTTGCAGTCCATTGTCGAGGGAAGCCAAAACAGGAACTCAATCAGGAACCTGGAGGCAGGAACTGAATCAGAGAGCATGGAAGAACACTCCTTACTGGTTTGCTTCTCAGTTTCTTTTCCAATATGGCCAAGGGCCACCTGCCTGGGGGTGGTACCAGCTCCAGTGAGCTGGCTCTCCTACATCAATTAGTAATCAAGAAAATGCCCACAGACATGGCCACAGGCAATGTCCATAGAAGAAATTCATCAGTTGAGGTTCCTTTATCCTAGGTCATTCTAGTTGGTGTCAAATTGCCAAAAGAGTAACCAGCGTAGACACTAGGTTGACTAAGTTGTAGCAAATCGCATATGTGTTGGAGGATCTTCAAATTATATTTGTTGTAAGGCAGGGGATTCATTGCAGTCTTCTTGATGTTCTCACATCAGTAGCCTTCTGATGTGGTGATCTTATTTTTCAAAAGCTATTATATTGATGTCACATTACTCCTTGCAGAGAACACTTAGGTCTGATGACAACTACTTTTTCTGCTAGGAGCTCAGAAAGTACATCTTTGGTAACCATATTAGACTGGTGTCCACTGGTCAACAGTATTCTGAATCCACTCTGACACTTATCATGTAGTGTTCATTGCATTCTTCCTGGGTACTTAATAGTGGATTCAGGAGCTCAGGGTAATTTTCCTCGGGGCCCTGGAGTGTATCTTGTCTGAACAAAGATGTTCAAAAATATGCATAAATAATACTATTGATGCATTTTTGAGATATTTGAAAAGAATTAAACAGCCTACAAGCATGCCAAATGATTCTCACCAAGCTCTCCCATTTTTCTTCACAGAAACCTTCCCTCCCCTGTCTACACACATAACCCTATTAGTTTATCATCCAAAAAAAAACTTTGGTGGCCATAGTGGCACACACCTTTAATCCCAGCATTCTGGAGACAAAGGAGGGTGGAGCTCTGTGAGATCGAGGCCATACTCATCTATATATCTAATTCCAGTCCAGCTGTGGCTACAGGGAGACCTTTTTCCCCCCCAAAATTTGGAGACAAGATCTCACATAGCTTAGTCTGACCTTGAACTCACTATGTAGCTGAGGCTGGGTGTGAACTTTTGATATTACTGCCTCCCTTTTCCAAATGCTTAGATTATGGCCATGCATCACCACAGCTAGGAAAAAAAAAAAACACGGTTATTTTTTGCTCTTTGCCTAGAACTTGCTATTTAGATCAAACTGGATGGAACGTGACCCTCTGCTTACTGAGATTTCAAACATGTGCAACCATACCCATCTCAAAAATCTAGTTTTGAAAATGACTTTTGACCATAGTTTTCTAAAAATCGAAGAATCAATTATATATTAATACTTAACATAATTTGATTCCTTTCTCCATATTCTTAACAGGACTCAATAAAAAAAAAAACAATGGTCTTATTCAGGGTTGTTTGTTTGTTTGTTTGATTAATTGATTTGTTTTTTTTTTTTGAGATAGCATGTCATGTAGCCCAAAGTGGCCTCAATGCACTGTGTAACTGAGAATGACCTTGAACTGATCCTCCTACCTTTACCTCGAACCTGTCATGGCAGGTTTAAGAGGTGCTGGGGATGGAATCCTGGGATTCATGCCTTGCTACATAAGCACTCTGCCAATTGAACTATATCCCAAACCCCATTTCTTTCTTGGTTTTTGAGTCCTTGAATTCATGGTAATGCCTTTGCTTTTGGATTGCAGGGATTACAGGTATGTGCCATTTTAGCCACGTATACAGTTAAACTTTGTTAGTCTACGGTCTAGAGACCTGGCTCTAGAGATTTTCTTGTGTATCCTAAAACCCTCTTGATATGAAATGAAAACTGTGGACATGTTGCTAAGAGAAATTTTAACGGCCACGTACAAAAAGTCAGCCATTAATTCAGTTATTGACCAATTCCCTACATGTCACCCACAGAATCTGCCTTATGAGCCTCTTTTGTGTACTATCCTTGAATCACTGTGTGTGAAGAGACAATGCTTGGAACTGAGGACCCAGAAATAGAGCTTCCTGAAGAGCGAGAACATAATTATTTGTGCAAGAGACTTAGAGAGCACTCAGAGCCAGCAAGGACCAAGTGCAGACAATGAAGAACTGGGGGCAAGCCAAAGTGAAAGAAGCTCCACTGAGGGAGGAAAAAGTATGGAGATAAACTTGTTCAAGACAAAGACATTCCTGAAAGCACATGCTGTGTGCAGTATTCTCGGGATGCCCTTGAGAAAAAATCCGGTATTTAAGTAAAGACAATGAAGGCCTGAAACTTAGCCAGGACTGAGACTTCAAAGCCAAAGAAACTTTCTCTTTCTTGCAGTTACCAAGAAAAGTGAATCAACAGTCCCAGACTTTAAGTCCAGAGTGGAGAGGAAAAAGAAACAGAAAAGAATGTAATTGAGCTTATCACACTTTTATTGAATACCTGCTCTTGTATGACCAGGGTAGGAACTAGGAAATAAGGGAAGGCCACTTTCTTCATGGAACTTGTGATCTGGCTTGAGTCACTGCCTGTTCTGTGTCTTAAATGTCTGGAAAAGAGTAACTAGTACTTCAATCTGAGCCAATCTGAAGAGAACAAGATTACCCCTCTTTGTAGCCCCACAATTCTCTCACAAAACAGCAATGGTGCAATCTGAAGTGGTTTTGTCCCCCAGGAGACACAGGGCGATGTCTAAAGGCAATTTAAAAGACTGGAGATATACCTCATGCAGAAGACCAGGGTTTGATTCCCAGCACCTACAAGGTGGCTTACAAGTATCTGTGACTTCAGTTCCAGGAAATCTGAGTCCCTCTTCTGGCCTCCCTGGGCACCATATATTAACATGGTGTGCTCATATAGTAGGCAAAAATTCATATACATAAAATATAAATAAATACATTTTAAAGGCTATTTAGCTATAATAACTGGGAGAGGAGATTAGTAGATAAAGGTCATGGTCAAGCCTAAGTGTCTCACAGTGCATAGGACAAGCTCCCTAGCAAAGGATGGTGTGGACAAGGGCTAGGGAGATGGCCCAGAGAGTAAAGTATTTGATGAATAAGCATAAAGACCTAAGTTTGGATCCTCAGCAGCATCCTGTAAAAATCCTAGTGTGGCTTTAAACATCTCTAACTCCAGAAAATATGGTAGAGATAGACAGATCCTTAGAGTTCAGTGGTCAACCAGATTAGCTGAAAATGCTACGTTCAGGTTCAGTAGAGATACTGCCTCAAAAAATAAGATGGGAGGCCAGGCACGGTGGCACACACCTTTAATCCCAGCACTCAGGAGGCAGAGGCAGGCAGATGTCTGTCTCAAATAAATAAGGTGGAGAGCAATTGAGGGAGATATAGTGAGATTGACCTCTAGTCTCCAAGGGTGGACAAATGGGCACACACACACACACACACACACACACACACACACATGCATGCAAACATGAGAATGATCTGGCACAAGATGTAAAGAATGCCAAGGCCAAAGCACCTGCCTTAAAGGGTTTTACACAAGATCAACACTTGACTGTGTTTGAACACTGCTTCCTTCCTGGGTTGCTAAATTATGGAAATGAAGGTCAATGAGGGGAATGCATGATGTGTGGTATTTAAAGAAAATTCCTAGGTGCTGGAGAAATGACTTAGTGGTTAAGAGTGCTACTACCTTTTCAGAAGACCACATTCAGTTCCTAGCACCCATGTCCAGTGGCTCACAACCACCTATAATTCCAGCTTGAGGGAATTCAAAGCTCTCTTCTGACCTCTGAGGGTTCCTGCACATGTGTTGCATACTCACACACACACACACACACACATATACACACACATAGACATAAATAAAAATAAAAGCAAATCAAGAGAAATTCCATTACCTTTCCATGGCAATGGAAAGTTACCCAAGCTACTCAGACTGCCATGAAACAGCTTTGAGAGTGCTGTGTTTGGGCGAATTTCATCAGAAGGTGTGCTATGGGAATACCAGTGCCTCTAAAATTAGTCTAAGTCGGAGCATCAGAGGATCAGCGAACACTGCAGAACGGAGTCACCCTAATCTAAACAGAAAAGATGCTTGCATGTTGGGTGTTCCTGAGTAACCCCAGCACTCCAAAAAGGGTAGAAATTTGAAAGCCCAAACCATGGAGCCTACAGTTCTTAGCTACAGATGCTCCTAAACAACGCCACCAACAACCGCAAAAACCATAAATAGATAAATAAAAAATAAACACCATGTGTCTGTAATTTAAGATCATTGTTTCAGTCAATTTTCTTCAAAGCACTCATCACTGAAAACAAGTAAAGACATGTTGAGAGAGAGAGAGAGAGAGAGAGAGAGAGAGAGAGAGTTAGTTCTGAGTTCTTTGTTTGTTTTTAGGTAGAATTCCATGAATCTCAGAGTGGTCTCGCCTCAAAGTTTCTATTTAACTTAAGATGACCTTGAACTCCTCCTGATCACTCCTTCTGATCTTCCTGCCCCCACTTCCAGGGTACCCAGGATAACAGTGCCACATATAACTTTAAAGTTAAGTAGGACCTGGGGAGAACCAGAGTTAAGAGTTCAGTTGCCAGCACTCACATGGGTAGCACACAGCCTGTAACTCTGGTTCCAGTGGATTTTCTTCAGGCCTTTTCTGGCCTCCATGGGCACATGCACACACATGCATATACTTTCATACACACATACATATAAAAAGAAAATAAATAAAATTCTTTAAATTTCCAGATGGGTCTGGTGATACACACACACTGGGAATTCAGAGGAATGAAGGCCAGCCTGGTCTGCATAGTGAGTTTCAGGCTAGCCAGGACTACATAGCAAGACCCGGCCTCAAAAAAACAAACCACAACAAAAACAAAAACAGCCAAGTGGCTCAGAGGGTAAAGGTGCTTGCTGCCCAGCACAAAGACCTGAATTTTGATGCTGGGGGCCCATGTTCTGGAAGGACAAAACCAACTCCTGCAAGTTGTCCTCTAATCTCCACACAAACACATAAGTAAACGTAATAAAACTTTCCTAAACATCTTTGTATTCTATGAATTGGCCTCATTGTGACATTGTGTTTTTGCTCAGAGAATTCTTCTTGCCTTTTTCTTCCTTAATTTCCTCCAGGATGCTGTGCTTTTATTGTTGGGCCACCCAGGGATGTCCTTGATCATGTTGTGACATAGGGTTGCATTCTTGGGAGCACTACCCCCTGGCCAGAGAAGGGCTGGAGAAAGGTCAGGGCAGAGGAAGCACAGATGTCAGAGATCTGAGAGCCTGTCTGGAGCCCTTCATCTGGGTCACAGCTGCTGCCTTTGCCTCCCCCACTTCTTCCTCTTTGGACAACACATTAATGTCTCAGTGTTCCTATCAAAGGCACAACAGATCATAAGCAAAGTGCCTAAAGAGGAGCCAACTGGCCTTCCTGTCTGCTATTAGGTGTACTGGCAAGTATTTGGCCAAGTCTCTCCCAAACCCTCCTCTCCCAAGGCCTTCTTCAGCCTTTGGCTTTCCATTCCCTTAATCCATCTCCTGAAGGAACAGAGTACTGGGTGACAGTGGTTCAACAACAATGTTATTTTTATGGAGTATAAAGGCTGTTCCAAAAATAATTGCGATTCAGATGGTTCTTACTGATACACTCCTAAAACACACTCTTGAGGCAAAATTCAATTAGTTTTATACAGTCAAAAAGATCTTCTGGTTAATAAACTTACTTTGCATATGTGATTTGTCAGATCAACAGTTAGCTGATGGTTTATAGACATCATAATAGAATTCCAATGCTAAAAAGCCTTTGTACTTTGTTTTAAGTTTGTGGTACTGAGGGAAGATGGCAACAAATGAGGTCTTTGGCAAAAATTAATTTTGTGACTTTGGAGAAATTTTTAAATTTTTATTTTTTAAATTTTGTGTGTATGAGAGTATTGCTAGTATGTAGGTAGGTACACCTATATCCTGCAATGCCCGAAGTCAGAAGGGGGCATCGGATCCCCTGAAAATTGGAGTTATGGATGGGTGTTAGCCACCATGTGGGTGCTGGGAATCGAACTTGGGTCCTCTGCAAGAGCAGACAGTGCTGTTAACCACTGAGTCATCTCTCCAGCCCCTGGAGAAATTTTTTATACCTAAGGCTATTGAGGTCAAAGGACATGGATGTGGTACTTTTCAAAAAGAATCAACACCTGATCTGAAAAGAAAGATGCTCATGCATGTAATCCTAGCCATCAGGAGCTCACTGAGGCAGGCGAATTGTCATGAATTTGTGGCTAACCTGTGGCTATATTAGTGATCCTGCCTCAAAAGAAAGAGAAGAGAAAGGAACAGGAAAAGAAGACGAAGAAGAGGAGAGAAATAGGAAGACAGGAAGCAGTGGAGAAGAGGAGAGAGAGGAAGGAAGGAAGGAAGGAAGGAAGGAAGGGAGGGAGGGAGGGAGGGAGGGAAGGAAGGAAGGGAAAGAAGGGAGAAAGGAAGGAAGGAAGGAAAAGAAAGGGGAAAAGGAAGAAGAAGAACAACAAGAGATGAAGGAAAGTTGGAGAGGAAGAGGACTAGGAAGAGGAGGAGGGGGAGGAGAAGGAGGAGGAGGAGGGGGGGGAGGAGCAGGAGGAGGAGGAGGAGGAGACAGATGAAGAAGAGGAGACAGAGGAAGAAGTAAAAGCACATGATTTAGGAGGTTTCAGTGAAATTGATCAGAACATACTCTTTTTAAGAAAATTGTTACTTATGTTTCTAGATGCTTGCTATAAAAATAGTATTTTGAGTGAAAATAAATAAATAGACACTTAGGGTCCACTAAAGGAATTCAAACAAATAGGAAAACTTAGCCATTCAGAATTGACACAGGAAGTTGATAGTTTCACATTCACAAGCTAAACAGACCTAGGAAATGTGATTGTATTATACACTGAAGACAAACTTGAGGCAACATTTGTTAAACACCTAGAACAGTCTCAGCCACAAGGCCTTGGCTTCCTTTAAAACTGTCCTCATAAAGACAGGAAATCCAGAAGTCTGTTTTCTAACTGATAGCATACCTTACACTGGACTCACATTACTTTAAAACACAGGTGGGTCAATTACAGTCCCTATTTTTGTACAGCCTGCAAGTAGAGAATGGATTTGACCGTTGTCATGATGAAATATGTCAAAGCAAAAATTTCTAGTTTATGAGAAACAAAAATAAATTGAAATTCCAATTTCAGTGCCAGTGAATCCTCTATCTGGAACATAGCCATGGCCAGTGGTTTCCATATTGTCTGTGGCTGTGTTGGAACTTCCAGGTAGAGTCAAGTAGTTATGAAAGAGACTATATACATATACATAAACATATGCCTTCTGGAGCCAAAAGCATTTATTTTCTGGGACTGGAGAGATGGCTCATTGGTTAAGAGCACTGGCTGCTCTTACAGAAGATCCAGTTCAGTTCCTAGCACCTACATGAAAGCTAACAACCTTACATAACTCAAGTTCCAGGGGATCCAATGCTCTCTTCTGGCCTTCTAGGCCATTACATAAACATGATGCATATATATACATGCAGCAAAACACTTATACACATAAAACATAAATAAGAAATTAAAATATATTTATTTATTAGATAACCCTTTATAGTCATGCTTTGGCAACCCCTACTTGAATAGGCAAAAACTAGATTAATCTGAGAGTAAAAGTAAAAATCAACAATAACATGGATTTAAAAGAGAAAGGAAGAAAGCCCCATTTAGAAGTTGTTCTTCTAGCCAAATATTCTGGTGCATGCCTATAATCCAGCATGGGGAAAAGAGGCAAAATGATTGCCAAGAGTCTGAGAACAGCCTGGGCTACATAGTGAGACCCTGTGTCAAACTAACAATAAGATAAGTCACAACTCCCTTCCAAAGAAAAGCCCAGAAGTTGTTCTTCTTAAGAGGCACATCTTCTCTGGCACATCTCCGTCCTTTCTATGCTCTCCTGGTCCCATCAGATCAGAGCACCCCCCTCTCATGAAAACCTCACAATTCTTCCCATTGCTCCTTGTGTACAAATCTCAGGAGTAGCTTGAAATCCTATGCGAAGTTTAGAAATCACTCTTATTTTAGCTGATTAAGGTTACCTAGGCTATACAAGAAATCTAAAACAGGCTAAAATATGATGTAAATGGAAAGAAATGTATAAAGAAAGGGAGCAATCAGTTTTTAGAAGGGGTTTCTGTGGGACCCAGCAGGACCTCCAATTAGTCAACAGAGTAGATATGAGCGGACATTTGTTAAATGTAGGCCTAGGCAAAATTCAGAGTTAACTCCTTTGTATGGATGCTCTGTGCAGCTTCACAGTAGAGTGAGAACAGAAATTGTGGAAGTATCCCCGTTATACAGTTTGTGAGGTTCTTTTTTTTATCACATACATCTTTCCTTCTGGAACTCAGAAATACCAGAGATTGATTTAAAGAGATATGTATGGCCCTTACTATTCTAAATAGGATTCCCGGACCAGCAGCATCAGCACCTTTTTGGAACTTATTAAAAATGTCAAACCTTGGGGCTGGAGAGCTGGCGCAGCAGTTAAGAGCATTGGCTGTTGTAATAGAGGACCTGGGTTCAGTTCTGGTACCCACGTGGGAGCTAAAAAATGTAAAAATAAATAAATAAGGAGAATTTTGTGCTCTCTTACCCAGACCATCTGAATCAGAAACCTAAACATTTTTAATGGTTTATTTTAATTTATGTTTATGCGTGACTGTGACTGTATGTATGCACACGTGTGGTTTGTGACAACTTTTGAAACTGACACTTCCAGTGCCATTGAAATCCTCTGATGAGACTAGAAATATCAACCATACATCACAGTTGAAGAAAGCAAGCCATAGAGAAATTCTGAATATCTCCTACAGCTGGGGCAGTAGCTTATTTGATAGCGTGCTGGGTTCAATCCCCAGCGCCTCATAAAGCAGGCATGGTGCTGCATCCTGTTTTCTCAGCATGGTAATTCTTGGGTACATTTGAGGGCAGCTTGGGAGATATGAGACTCTGTCTCAAAAAAAACAACAAAGAAGCAAACAAACCAAAAGTCACCAAAAAAAGTCACAAAAGTTCTTGGTCGCAAAAGGGAAATTTTTGTCTTAAAATAATGTTCTTATGCCAGCATCTAAAACATAGTTCTGAATATGAAAATGTGGTGGTGAACCTCATTATTTTGTATACTCACCAAGACAACAAATAAGAATAAAATACAATACTGAGACATGGCAACAGATAAAATCATTATCACCAACGACAGCCTCAGAGTGACTGCACATGCAAAACAGAAGTCTAGCATGTTTTAAAGTTCTTTTTTTTATACACAAAAAGGGAAGAAAAACAAAAAAAGAGAGAAGTTCCTGAGAGACCTATGACCCAATATGCCAGAAGACACAAAGCAGCCTGAATGTGGTGTGAAAAAATGACAACCAGTTACTTTCCACTGTGACTTTGGTTCTCACACTTCCGTGTTAGCCATTCACTAATACAAGACCTAAGAAGGTTGGTAGCTTCTTACCTTCTCAGAATCATCCTATTTCGTTTTAAATTTTTAACTGCTTTATCAGTGTACATTAAGTATATGTAATCATAGAGTTCATTGTGACATTTTGGTCCATGTATGTAATGTATTTTGATCATAACTCCATTACCGTCCCACTCCCCTAAGTCCCAACAAGCTCTGGCTAGACTTTCATGTCTTTGTGTGTGTGTGTGTGTGTGTGTGTGTGTGTCCTAATGAGTTTTATTAGGGTTATTTACAAAAGTATGGGTGAGAGTTTACTTACATCAATTTGTTTCTTTATAAAACAAAGAGTTGAGGGCTAGGAGTGCGGTACAGTGGTGGAGAGCTTCCTGCCGTACAAGAGGTACTAGATTCTATTTCCGGCACTGAAAAACAAAAGCGTTGAAATCACAGCTGGAAGAAAGTCAAGACCTTTTGAATTTTCTATTTATTTACTTCTTGTTGGGGAGAGATGCTGTATGATACAGGGCTGACATACGCAATCAGAGGGCAACTTGAGGTAGTCAGTTCTCTCCTTCCACAATGTGGGTTCCAGGGATCAAACTCAGGTTGTCAGTCTTAGTAGCAAGTGTCTTTACCGGTAGAGATAATCACTGGTTACATAGCTCAGTCTACCCTTGAACTTGCAGTTCTCCTGCCTTAGAACCCCTTACCCAGTGCTGGGATGATAGACATGGATCTTACACTTGGTAGGGAACAAGACTTATTTATTTATTTGCTTTTTTATTTTTGTTTATTTGGGGCTGGAGAGATGGCTCAGTGGTTAATAGCACCAACTGTCCATGCAGAGGATCCGGGTTTAGTTCCCAGCACCCACCATTGTAACTCCAGTTCTAGTGGCTCCAATTTTCTCTTCTGACCTCCTCAAGCATTGCATGACATGGGTGCACTTACATGCATGCAGGTAGTACATTCATATGCATAAAATAAAATTAAAATAATAAAAAAATTAGAAAAAAACATTATTTATTTATTTTGGATTTTTGAGATAAAATATCATATTGCCCTTAAATGTGCACTACATAGCTGAACCTTGTCTTTAACTTCAGATCCTTCTGAGTCTACCTCCTGCATGCTGTGATTACGGGTGTTTGCCACCACACCTTGCTCAAGTCTTAAGTGAAGAATCTTGGGTCTGGAAAGATGGATCTGCAGTTAAGAGCGCTGGCTACTCTTGTAGAGGACTTGGCTTTGGTTTCCAGCACTCACATGGCAGCTAATAACTGTCTATAACTCCAGTTCCAGATGAATCAAACTTCGTCTTCTAACTTCCATAGGTATTGCACAACATTGTACACTTGCATACATGGTACTCATACACATAAAATAAAAATAATAAGAAAAGTAGAATCTTTCTGAATTGATTATAATGTTGCAATTCAGTTGTGGTGTTGAAGATATGGAGATGAGATTTTTTTTTACATTTCCACAGGATCTATTCTTTTCCCTTTGGCAGCAGAATCCTAAATCCTCAAAGTATTTCTAAACAAATATTCTTTTGAGACAGGATCTTATTGTGTAGTCCTTGATGGCCTGGAACTTGCTGTGTAAACCAAACTGGCCTTGAACTCAGAGATCTACCTGCCTCTGCTCCACAAGCACTGGGATTAAAGGCATGCTCCACCATGCCCGACTTGGAGGCATTTTTAAAATTATTTCAATGGGTTGTTCTTAGCACCTAGAAGGGCAGGGTTGCTGCCAACATCCTTTATAGCTTAGGACAGTTCTCACCAAAAGAACTGTCTGACTCCAAATATCAACAGATTAAGTTGAGCATGACTCTACTTGTTTGCAATTCCAGCACTTTAGAGGTAGAGGCAGAAGAATTAGGAGCTCTTCCTCAGTTACATAGTAAATTTGAGGCCAGTCTGGGTTACAGGAGACCTTGTCTCAAGAAAACAATGTATATTAAAATAGAAAAATTTAAACCACAAATCAAATATCAACAGGATAAAGACTGAGAAACTCTGTTTCATGGGAATAAGCATGGATATCATTTATCTACTAGTTAAGATACCAGGACTAGTTATTAATATACACAAGGATTAACCAGAGGTATGACATGCACTACTTAGGAGGGAGAGACCAACTTGAGTTACATAGTATGTTCCAGGTCACCCAGTGATACAAAGCAGCACACACACACACACACAACACACACACACACACACACACACACACACACACACACACACATAATGGGCTAAAGGAGAAAGGTGTGTTGAATGTTTGAGGTGATAGACAAGTAAACAAATTCTTAGAAAACTGTGAGAAATATTGTGGAATGGAGACTGTAGGGTGCTTAATGTTGCAGGGGAGGGACAAGTACCAGGTTGGCCTTCGCAGTGATGCTGTAGCTGACAACTTCATAGTAATCAAGTTCATTAGCTATTTAACTCACCAAGGCAGAGGAAAGAGCAGCCTGGGGCTCAGGTTTTGTTTTATTTGGTTGTCACTTCCAGACATCTTATTTAGTGATGGCTTCCCTTATTGCCTGTATTCTGTCTGGAATTCTAAAGCCTTCTTTCTTTCACTTCAAAAGAATCAATGGAAATTCTTGGAAAACGCAATTTCAAGTTGAATATAACTGAAAAAAAAATTACAGTACAGAAAATCTCTGTGGAATTAGCCCCAGCTAACTGTGATCAAAAAGAAATAAACTTGAAGCCAAGCATAGTTCCAGAACTCAGAAGGCAGTGACAGGAAGACCACTGCAAATCCCAAGCCAGCCAGAACTGCAGAGGGAGAGTGTGTCTAGCAAAAAAGGAATTTATAAACATGCTTAATCCTACAATACTTGTATTCCAGAAAGTCGCAGCATGATGTAAAAGCTCTGGATTATTTGGGTCCATTAAAAGCTTTAAGGGAACAAAATATAGCATCAAAATACAGAACTAAGTGATCACAAGAGAAACATTGCCTTCCTCCTATTCACGTTCTTGAAAGCAAATGAAAGAAGATTACCAAATCCCCTGATGCTAAGTGGTCCCCATTAGTCAATTTATTTTTTTAGGTTCCAAAGGAAAGAGGTTAAGCCAAAAGGCTTTTAGAGTCTAAGCTGCTGTAAATGGAATATGACTAGGCATGTGGCTGAGCCACCTGAGTGTCACTGTGATAGCTATGACAGCATCGTAATCAAAGCCTTGAATTTTAGGAATGGTTTGGTTGGTTTGTTAGTTGGCTGGTTGGTTGTTTGGTTTTTAAGGCATACTCTCATGGAGGCTCAGCTGGCTTTGACCTTGCAATGTAACCAGGGCTGTCTTTGAACTCCTCATCCTCCTACCTCTACTGATGCCCTTTTCTGACCTCTGTGGGCATTGCATGCATATGATGCACTTACATGCATGCAGGAAAAACATTCATGCAAATAAAATAAAATTAGAGGGAGAGCAAATTACTTGTAGGGGAGATGAATCAGTCCCAAGAATATGCAAGAGGTTAGAACAAAGTTGACCTTGACTCTCTCTCAACCCTAATATTCTTCCCTATTATAACCAGCTCCTTGGTACATTTCACATCTAGATGCCAATGAATAGACACAGGAATTGAATCTTTAAAATTGTGCTTTTTTTCAGAGACTCAGCCATCTAAGAAGACAGGGATTAACATTCCAAAAATTCTGAATTCATATATATATGAATCTGTCTTCCATCTCAGCTCCAGCTGGCAGATTAGCATTCTTCATGGAGAATGGAGAGGAGAGTGAGCAAAGGCAGTCAGCCATTCTTGCTCCTCTGGTCAAATGGTCCACCATATTTCTGAGACTTGTGATGCCTGTACTTAGCATCTCTTACATCCTTCTCTCATTCTGGAGATGTTTGGGCTCAGGTACTACTTGCAAGATTGAGTTTAGGTACTGTTTGCTCGTATCAACCTTTCACTTCTCTGGGGCATGTTGATGAAGAGGGTTCCCTCAGAACAAACAAACCATTAACAGTGTATACTGCTAAGCTAGTAATAACATATATCTGGTGATTCTTTTCTACAGTATGGAGTACAGGTGTGGAAAATATGGATCATGAAAGTTGTCAATATCTATCCATCCTGGGCACTGTCACTATGAATCAATCAATAGTCTAGAAGATCTGGCCTTCAGGTAGATGAACTGTAGTGAATACCTATTCCTACACATTGAGAGAGAAGGGGCATGCAGAAGAAGGTGAGAGACACACTGATTCCCCTTCAGTTCAAAGCACTCAGCAAACAAAAAAAGTGTATTATTTTATTTTGTTTTGTTCAGGGTTTGGGTTAGTTTGTTTAAACATAGTCTCTCTCTCTCTCTCTCTCTCGCTCTCTCTCTCTCTCTCTCTCTCTCCCCACCCCCCAGAACTCACAGAGCTAGGCCTGCCTCTGCCTCCCAAGTGCTGGGTTTATAGGTACACCACCATGCCCAGCTGAAACCTGCCATACTTTAAAAGGATATCTGAGCCCCAGTATTTATTATGAAAAAAATTTTGTCCAATGACAACTCTGCTAGAAAGAATTGGAGATGGACCAACACTGCCATATTATGGAAGTAAATCATTATTACATTGTTTTGTTTTGTGGGGCTTTGTAGGGGGAGATGGAATTCAAGACAAAACTCTAACTCTGCAGCCCAGGATGGTCTCAAACTTACTCTGTAACTGAAAGTGAATTTCAAACTTGTTATTCTCCCACCTCAACCTCACGAATACTGGGAATATAAATTTGTGTCACTACAGCTAGCCCATTGGTATGTTTTTTTAAGTAAGAGAAGTTGGCATGATGGTTCACACCTATAATTAAGGCATGTGGATGTTAAGACAGGAGGACTACCACCAGTTCAAAGGTAGTCTGTACTACTTAGTGAGCTTCCAGGCCAGCTTGTGCAAAAGAGTGAGACCTTGTCTCACAAAAATAAAAACATCTAATAATTATAATTTAAAAGAATAAAGTATTGGGCTGGAGAGATGACTCAGCAGTTAACAGCAGGAGTTGCTTTTACAGAGGACCGGGATTGATTCCCAGCACCTACATGGTGGCTAACAATTGTCCAGAACTCTAGTTCCATGGTAATCTGATGCCCTCTTTTGACCTCGTTGGACATTGCACAGCAATGGGTGCACGTGCATACATGCAGGCAATACACTCATATTCATAAAATAAAAAATAAAATATTTTTAAAAGAATAAAGTAATAGAATTAACATAATTGAATGTATCCAATTTTCTAGGAAATGGTCCAAGTTTTAACTCATTTCATCTCCACAGCAATCTAAGATAGATCTTATTAAATTTAATTTAAAGAAGATGTAACTGAGATAGAGTGGTTAAGAAACTTAGCCAGGCATAAGTAGAAAGAGGGCTGGCTACATGACTTGAGGGGGGGTGTAGAAGCACTTGTCATGCAAACCTGAGGGCCCAAGTTCAATACCCAGAACCCATAGCGGAAGGAGAGAAATAACTCCTGAAGGTTGTCCTCTGACTTCCACACGTGTCATTTCTACTTCTGTGTCATGTGTGTTTCCATACTCACGTGTATCTCACACACACACACTAAGAAGAGAGGGGATGGGGAGGGGGAGGCCAGAGGCAGGATTCAAGAAAAGATGCACATGCGCATATGGTTCCTGCTCTTACACACCATTCCTATACTTGCTTTTCATAGACTCTGGGGCTATAGGAGACCTTGAAAGAATATGTGTCTGCTGTATTTACCCAGCAACACTCAAGAACCATGATTTTTTTTTTTTTGCTGGAGATTTGTTAAGACATGGTCTCATTATGTGGCCCCACTGGCCTGGAACTCACTATATAAACCAGACTGGCCTTGAACCTGTGGCAATCATCCTCCTCAAACTTCTGAGTGTTAGGATTACAGACATGAATCACATGCCTGGCCTAAGGACTGTGTATTAAGCGTCCATTCTGCACTACACATTATACTGCTCTGGGAGATCAATGGTCAGAATCCTGACATACGACCCTCAAAGAGTATATTCCAATGAAAGAGAGAAATGAGTAAAAGTGCAATTATAATTACCTGCTAGCAGAATCAAGTTCAAGCAAGTCTAGGAAAACCACAATCAATATTATTTTTAAAACCCGGCATCCAATTACATACGTACAGATATAGACATTCTTGCACAAGCCCATTTGTGGACTGTATGTGAACCTGCTCCTTATTTCTGCCTTAAGCCTGCTCCTTAAAACTTGAGAATTCAGACTATAAACCATAAAAGGGAATGAGAGATGCAGGTGTGGTAGCTCACACCTGTAATCTCAGCAGTCTAGAAGCAGAGGCAGGAGGAGTGCCTTAAGTCCAAGGCCAGACCAGCCAGAGCCATGAGGCAAGATTCTGCCTCAAAACCAAAAACCAAAATAAATAAAATAATTTTTCAAAAAGAAAAACAAAAACCAAAAATACTCCTCAGGAGCTCAGGCATGGTACTGCACTCCAGGAAACCTACCATCTAGAGGCTGAGTCAGGGAAACCACTGAGAATTGGAGGCCAGCCTGCACTACATGGGAAGAACATGTCTCAAAAGAATGGGGCAAGCCAGATGGCTCAGCAAATCAAAGCACTAGCTTCATAAACCCAAATATACAAGTTCAATACTCAGAACCGCCTCCTGCCCCCCGCCCACATGTAAAAAGCTGGATGTGGTTGTTTGTGTCTGTAATCTCAGCACTCCCACAGTGAGATAGGAGGCAGAGACAAAAGTATCCAGAATCTCATGAACCAGCTAGCCTGGAGTACATAATGCAGCAGCAGAAACAATAAAAAGGAGAAAAGAAGGAAGTGGAGAGGAAGGAGGAGGAAGCTGTAAGGAGGGGGGAGGAGAAGAACAGGAGGGGGAGAAGGAGGCAGCTCCTGGAATATGTTGTTTCTCTCTTTTTAAAAATGTATTTATGTGCATGTGTGCATGTGTGTGCAGTCACACACTTGTGATGACACGTGTTTAGGTCAAAGAACAACTTTCGGAAGTTGTTTCTCTCCTTCCTCCGTGGGTTCGGGGGATCAAACTCAGGTGAGCATACTTGTGCAGCAAGTGCTTGTACCCGCTGAGCCATCTCATCAGCACTGTACTTTGTTGCTTGCCATCACCGTTCAGTGTTCTCCTTCCACTTTTCTTTCCCTGCAGAAGCCAGCAAAGCTCTTCTGCTTTAGAATCCAGCCAGGCTATTTCCTGACATAGATTACAACTCAGATGGCTTCACCATGCCAAACTGTTGATCGTCATTTACAATGTCTCCTTGAAGCACAACACATAATTACATAATAAAGTCACAGCTAATCTGCTTTATTGGAAAGCTTCTGGAAGAGACTGTTGAGCTAATCATTCTCTCAGAGGACCCAGTCTCCTAGGAGACTTCTCATAGTCAGCTGCAGCAAGGAACAAATACAGAGGAGGCCAGGTCCTCCACCTATTTGTTGACACTGTTTTTTTCTAGATTGTTTCAACTGAAGGCAGGCTGGGCAAAGAACTGATCTTGGGGGGGATTTCTTTACATTTGTCACAGTTAAGCAGTTGCTAACGATTGCTGGAACATCAGCAGATGAGAAAGATAAGAAGACCCTCATGATCCTTTTCTCTAAGTTGTGATTTCATTCTGAACTTAAGACTTGTTCAGTGTTATCACTGGAAATGCTGGGCCCTCTGTTCTCTGCTTATACTGGAAAGTGCAGGGCAGGGCTGAGGCATATCAGTTAGGCAAGGATTTTTCCTCAGTTCCATGAAGTTACATCTCTCCAGCAAGGAAAACCTGATAAAGTGTTTATCAGGCTACTGCAAAAGCATTCTGTGTTCCTTTTAAGCTCATCTCTTGGAACTACGCTTTGCTCTGGATTTAATGGTCCTGCTAAACACCCAGACATCCATCAGCCGTACTTGAAGACATTCATATTGAAACCTAGCATTTTTTCCTTAGAGTATAGAAGGAATGTATTTGCTATTTGTCCTTATTTGGGCTCAGTTTCCTGGGCAATGGTGTTTTTGTTTTTACATTCTTTTCTCGCTCCAACAATTGTAGACACTGTAAATTCATTTGTGGAAACCGTCTGGCTTTGGTCTGTCATCTGTGTTTTAAAATATACTTGAGTTATTCTATTACCATTCCATTTAGCAACCACCCACATGTGAAAGGCTTTCATTTTGAGTGGCAGACATATACATTTTTATTCTTCTTCCCAATTTAGAATTTGGTTTAGAATATAGAATTCGTTTCTCAGGGTGCAAAATGGACAGAAAAAGACACTATCAATTCTTGTTGTTGTTTTTATTTCCTGTTGTTATTGCTTCCCCTTTATAGTTCATAACCTGAATTCTCAACTTTAAAATACAGACTTAAAGAGAAATAAGGGGCAGGCTCATATATAGTCCATGAATGGACTTGCACAGGAATGTCTATATCTGTACATACGTAATTGGATACCCAGGTTTTTTGTTTTGTTTTTTAATATACGAGGCTGGCCTCAGATCTAATTTGTAGCTGAAGATGACCTTGAACTCCTGATTTTCTTGATTCTACCTCCCAGGTGCTGAGATCACAAACTTGCTCTGCCACTCCTGGCTCACCATATTATCAGTCCTTGGGTTGGAAAGATAATTTACCTGAGTTCAGATCCTGAGCATTAACATAAAAGTCATGTACAGGGGTGGGTGTCTGTAACTCTAGTACGCACAGGCAGATCCTGAAGCTCACTGGCCAACCAGTCTAGCCAAAATAAGGAGCTCCGGGTTCAGTGAGAGACCCTGTTGCAAAATGTAAGGATAAACCAATGAGATGGCTCAGTAGGTAAAGGTACTTGCTGCCAAGCCTGATTCTCTCTCTCTCACACGCACGCACACACACACACACACACACACACACACACACACATAAAATCAAGCAGGGTGTTAATACAGGAGGGGCTCTAAATACCATCAAACTATATTGCATGAAAATCACAAAAATTCAGTAAAAATAAAAATTTTTAAATAAGAAAAAGGAGGGATTTTCAGATGGTTAAACATATTTCCATATAACCGAAAAACTTCATACTTACAACTATCCAAAAGAATTGAAAATGGGGAGTCAAAGAGGTGCTTGCATGCCAGTGTTCACAACAGCATTGTTCACACTAGCCAACAGGGAAAAAAAACTAAATGTTCATCAACAGAAAGATAAAAATCCAGTATATAGTCTTACTGTGGAAGACTGTTTAGCCATAGAAAGGAACAAAGTACAAATATGTACAAAGTACATATTATGCCATGGATAAGCTTTGAAAATATGATGCATAGTGAAAGTACCCAGTCATGAAAGATCACTTGTATGGTTCCATTTACAAAAAATTTCTAAAATGCACAAATCTATGGAGACAGACAACAGATCTGTGGTCACCAAAATCTATGAAGAGAAGGGATTGAGGAGTAAGTACCAATGATTTTTTTCTCTTTCAAATGCCATGAAATATTCATCTTCTTCTGAATTGCCTTTTTAAAAAGGCTTTAAAACATACAAAAACCATTATCGGCTTTGAAAGTCCTATCAGTACAGACAGTAGGGTGAAAGTCTTGGAGAGGACAGTACTTGCTGGGCTCTTATAGGATGGCAGGCAGCCCAGGGGACATCCCAAGGAGAAAAAAAAATTAAAGCCAATTTTTTTACTTAAAATCTAGAGTGAAGGGTCTGGAGAGATCATTCAGCAGTTAAAAGCACTGGCTGCTCTTGCAGAGGACTTGGGTTCGATTTCCAGAACCCACATTGCAGTCAGCAACTGTCTGTAACTCCAGGTCCAGGGGATCTGACGCCCCCTTCTAATCTCCTCAGACATTGTGCAATATGGGTGCACTTGCATATGAGCAGCAATACAGTCATACACATAAAATAAAAATGATAAATAAAATAGTTTTAAAGATCTAGAGTGGAAGATAAAGAGAAAAGGCTAGAAATATAGGATTTAACTCCTCTTCTGGGGCCAGTGTGTACAGGGAACTCTGCAAATTCCTGCTTCCTGTGGACTGAGATACAACAAAAGAGAACTTATCAGCCCATGGCACCATGGAATGCTTCTGAAAGCACACTCAGACTCTTAAGAGGTCATATAAACTAGCCAGGCAGTTACAAAAAGGAGCAACACCAGACATACCCCGAATTCTTTTTAATTTTAGAACGTGAGATTTGGAATCAACCACAGGAGACATCATATTTCCTTATCCTTTAAAATCCTGTGCCTCTAAGGGACTTATCTATAAGTTACTCAGTGGCATGCTAGGTGCCATCATTCTTACTGTAAGCATGTCAAAGGTCTGCTAGGACACTATAAAAGCCAACATTGGGCTGATGTGATTTTTCTTCAATTATTTTACTTTCATCTCATTTTAAACTGTTTGTGTTTTTTTTTGTTCTTATGTAACCCTGATTGACCTTGAACTTCCTATGTAGCTGAAGATGGCCTTGAACTTCTAACTGTTCTGTGTCTACCTTCTAAATGCTGGAATTACAGATATGGACCACTAACCCCATCTTGAATGCAATTCAAGTAAGTGTCATATATTAACAAGGAGAACAAAATCCCTTACTTTTCAACCTATGTCTTATAAAAGCAACTGAATACATTCAAGCTAAACAGTGTAAAATCTTACAATTACTTAGATGGTACATACCGTTCAGTCTATTAGTGAACAAGTATTTTGATACTCTAATTTTATTAGCAGATAAAAGAAATCACGGGGAGATAGCATAACAATGCACTAATTATGACTATGTTAACAATTTCTATCTGCTCCTTTTTTCCCTTTGGTTTGAGACTAGTCTCTCATACAGCCCAGGGCAGCCTCAAACTGGATTTGTAGCCAAGTCTGACCTTGAACTCCTGATCTTCCCGCTTTGGCCTCCTCAGCGCTAGGATTAGAGGTTAGGCCCACCATGCTCAGCTTCAACCCATTCTTTTAATTGTGCACAGTTCAGTGGTTGGTAATATATGCACAGCTTTAAGCAGGCATGATTTTAGAACATTTCCTTCATGCCCAAAGGAAACTCATACCCCTTCAAAGTCCCTCCCATCCCCCCATAACATCAGTCCCTGGAAACACTAAGGTACTTTCTGTCTCTGGATTCACCTCTTCTGGACATTTCTAATAATGAAAATGATAGCATTTGTGGTCTTTTGTGACTGGCTTTATTCACTTAATCCATGTTGTGATATGAATTAGTGCTTCATTCATTTTCAAAGGTGAATATTATTCCACTATGTTCTCTACCACTTTCTGTTTATCTACTCTTCTGCTGATGGTCATGTCTCTTTCCCTTTCATGATGGTTAGCATTGTCAACTTGACAGAATCAGTCTCACCTGAGAGATGGTTTCTCAGGCTTGCCTATGGGGGATTATCTTGATTCAATTAATTGATGTCAGAAGAACCATCTTAACTGTGGGATGACCATTCCCTGGGTGGGGAATCCTGAATTGTATAAATGGAGAAAATGAGCTCAGAAGCATGCACTCATCATTCTCCAGTTTCTGACTGTGAATGCAATGTCAACAGTTACTTTAAGCTCCTACCACCTTAACTTCCCTATCATTAAACTGCAAGCCAGCATAAACCCTTTCTTCTATAACACCCTTTTGGGCTATTACCAGTAATATTGCTATGACCATTTGTGTTAACATTTTTGTTCAGATGTATATTTTCATCTGAAGCTGGATAGCTTCAGGTGTCAACTTGATATACATGGGCAGAGGGAACTTCGATTAAGGAATATCCTCCATTGGAATGGTCTGTGGCCATGTCTGTGAGGCCTTTTCCTAGTTGTTGAGTGATGTGGAGGGTCTAGCCCAAAGCCAGTGGTGTCATCCCTTAGGCAATGGCATTGTGTTGTATTTGAAAGCAGGCTGACTATAGGCCAGGGGAGCAAGTTTGTAAACCTTGTTTATTTGATGCCACCCTGAGTTACATAATGAGTTAAGGTTAACCCAGGCTCTAGCAAGACCTCATTAAATCAAAAGAGGAAAAAGTAGGAGGAGGGATTAGATTAAAATCACCCATTATCTCAAAGATTCTTAGCAAGAATTTGTGCATATTTCATATACTCTTTCTATATAGTTTTCTATTTAAATTTTTGTTTGTTTGTTTTGCGACAGGGCCTCATATAATCCAGGCTAGCCTCAAATTCAATGTGCAGTCATAAATTTTCTTGAACTCCATATCCTCTTCCCTCCACTACTCAGATGCTGAGATGACAGGCATATACTACTATACTCAACTCTGCACATTTGTGAAACAAGGATGGGATGACATTGTATGCACTATGTTGCTTTCAGTCTTTCTCCACAGAACGAAGAGTAATTTCATCCTAATTCATTTAACAAGGTGTAACTACTAGAAAATAATAAAAGTAAGATAGAGAGGTAGCTCAGTTGGTAGAGTGCTTGCCTAGCACGCAGGAGGCCCTGGATTCCATCCCCAGAACTGCATAAATTTAGGGTAGTGGGGCACACCTGTAATCTTAGAACTAGAAGGTAGAAGGATGGATCAGGAGGAGGTGTTAGGTCACAGGTACCGCCTGTAGAGGTTAATATCAATTATAAATGTGATACCTGAGAGTCAGGCCTCCAGGTACAGCTGTGAGGGATTGTCTAGATTAAGTTTAACCTCTGAGAATGCTTCTGAGGGGGTTAGTTGAGTAAGTTAATTGATGTGGGATGGCCCATCTTTACTGTGGGCAGGTCTATTCCTGGTCAAGGGATCCTGAACTGTGTAATATGGAGTAAGCTGAAGAGCATGCATCTGTAATTCTGCTTTTAAGTGCACAGTAACGAATATTGTACCTATATGTTCTTAACCAGTAGCCATTGTCCCTTTTTTCATTGAGTTCTTGAGTTTTACGAAGTTAATCTTCTTTTGGAGTGACCTTGTTGAGGGTTTTAAAAATATTTCTTTGTATTTATGTCATGTCGGCGCACCCCACAGCATGCATATAGAGGTCAGAAGGGACTCATTTCTCTCCTACTGTGTGGGTCCCAGGGATCAAACTCAATCTTTAAGTGCCTGTGCAATCAAGTATAAAGAATTTTAAAACAGTGGGAATGAGGTCTGAAAAAACTCTAACCTCCTATAATTCCAGCTCCAGGGGGATCCAAGATCTCTGGTCTCCAAGAGCAGCTGCAGTCACGTGCACATACCCCTACACACACAGATATACACATAACTAAGAGACAATAAATCTTCAGATTTCTCTATGGTGAAAAGACATCAGTTGTATAGTGTTTTATGAAATTACGATTATGTGCAGACATAAGGAAATAGCCTATGATGGTGACCTATGCCCGTCTCTCCCAGCTCAGCTCAGAGCTCCTCCTCTCTTCCCCCTGGCCCTGTTTTGTCTGTTAATCTTGTGAGTCATCCTTTGCTCCACTTCCCACCACACCTAGTCCCTTGGGTGAAGGACTACTCACTTCCTTGACTTAAAGTTGATATTCAGTCATCAAGAACTTCAAGTTCTCCATCCGTAGTAGATCAAAGTTCATTCTGTAGAAAATGGACTCAGTGCATTTTGATTACAGGGGCTACTCCTTCCTCCTGTGGAGATATTTTTACCATGTAGATCTATGCCATCAGTACAAAGACTCTCCCCTTCAGTACAGAAAACGTGCCTTCTGCACATTCTTGAAAAGTCCCCTTCTGAGTGACTGCAGTGATTTCGTGAACCTCTCTAATTTCTATTACAAGATTTACCAGCTTCTAATCTGGCCCTGAACAAATGAAAGGCTCCTATTATTCTCTTCCTGAATGGTCAGCCATCATCAGTGCCTTTTCTGCCTCTACCTTCTACCATGACTCTGTTGACACTGTGGATGTTAAATTAGACTATATTGCTAAAATAATGAAGTATTAAAAATAACCTATAAGTGCAACAACAGGGCATGAGTTCAGAAGCAGAGTAGTGCAGGTGCTAAAGATTTAGACTTTGGGTGAGCAAGGGAGATGGCACAGTTGGCAATGTACTCAGTTTCCAAACATGAGGACCTAAGTTTGACCCCTAGAATCCACATAAAAAGGAAAAAAATGCTGAATGTGGGAGCATGCACTTGTTAGCCACCATATAGGTGCTGGGAATTGAACCGGTGTCCTCTGCAAGAGCAACCAGTGCTCTAAACCTCTGAGCCATCTCTCCAGTGTGGAAACATGTACTTGTAATCCCACCAATAGGAAGCTCGAGACCCCAGTGGATCTTGGGGACTCAGTGGGCAGCCAGTCTAGCCTACTTGGCAAGATCTCAAGCCAATGAGTGTACCTGTCTCAAAATGTTGGACACTACATGAAGAATGTCCCATGAGTTCATTCTGACTTCCACAGATATATGCTCACACATGCACAGACACACAGACACATTCACCTGTGTATACATAAACATGTGCAGACAGACAGACAGACACACATACACACACTCACATAAGGACTTAGAGTTTAATCACTGACACCAGGGCATTTGGGGTTGACTCCCAGGTGACCAGTCAGTTAATATCTCTTAAACTTGGATTCCCTTTCAGGGATGTTGCCATAGTGCTTAGAACAGTGCCAGGTACATAGGAAACATTAAGTCTGTTAGATGTTCATATTTTCAAGTCTACCAGGGGGAAAAATATGACCACTATGAAGTGTGAGTTGAGAACATATTGATTGCCATGCAAAATACTTCAAAATATAGCATTAAGGGGATGGAGATGTACTTTAGTTGATAGAGTACTTGCTTAGCATGTACAAAACCCTGGATTCCATCCCTTGTACAACATAAAACCAGGTGCTGTCACACACCCATAATGCTAATACTGGGGAGGCCGAGACAAGAAAATCATAAGCTCAAGATCTAAACTGTAACTGAGTAGTGAGTTTCGGGCCAGCCAAAACTTCATGAAATCGTCTCAAAAATGTCAAAAAAAAAAATGAATACAGCATGAGAAGGGCAGATTTCAGTATTATAGGAGAGCACCTATGATAGAATTCTTTTTTGAGACAGGGTCTCCCTGTAGCCCCAGCTGACCTGGAACTCCTTGTGTAGACCAGGCTGGCTTCAATCTCACAGAGATCCATCTGCCTCTGTCTCCCCTCTCGAATATTGAGATTAAATGCCTTTACTTCCATGCCGAGCCTAATTTTTTTTTTTTTTTTTTTGAGACAAGGTCTCATTCTACAGGCCAGACTGGTCTGGAAATCACAATGTATCCCAGGTTGGCCTCAAATTCATAGGCAGTTCTGCTTCAGCCTCTCTAGTGCTGAGTATAAAAAACAGCAATTTTTACTGGATGGTAGTTTTAAATGTGTTCACTTATTGATTGACTAGTTTTCTTATTTTCTAATATTTTGGTGTTAATTATGAATGACTTGAATATTTTGTTTTGTTTTGCTTTTTGAGACAGGGATTCCCTGTAGCCACAGCTGGCCTAGAACTCTCTATGTAGACCAGGCTGGCCATAATGTCACAGAGATCTACCTGCTGCTGCCTCCCCTCTCTAGTGCTAGAAGTAAAGGCATGTGCCACCATGTCTGGCTGGGTTTTCATTTTTACTGTGCCCAGTGGATGAATATTTTGAAATAAAGAAAATAATTTTCTGCTGGTCTCATTGTGTAGGGACAAAGCAAACTCAGACCTCTTAAGTTTTAATCGCCCCGCCCTGCCCTGCTACATTCTGGGTGCTAACACTTCAGCGTGCATTCTGGCACCAAGACCAGACCCCATGGACAACAAGGTCTGAGTTGTCCAATACAAATAATCCCCAAGGGACAGACAGGTTCTGGACCAAGCAATGCCAAGGTTAAACTAGCCAGCAGAGCCCACAGCCACATAACATTTAAAAAGCGGCCTGCACCTTGGAGAGGGTGCACAGTTCCCTGATCTGGCTTTAGGGACTGTAGCCCCGCTAGCCACAAAATTTGCCTTGTTTGCCAAATTATATAAATAAATTTTCCTTTTTTCATCAAAGTGGAGTCTTGAGGTTTGTTCCCATTTCTCGGACCCTAACATTTTGATTCCCTGGTTCCTGGTTTCAGATCTCCTTTATGTGGGAGGCATATATGTTAAGCCTACTATTTGCCTGCTTACCAGCTAGGATGAACTACACTTAGAGAGACGTTGACCACTCTGCTTTCAATCTTCTTACAAATTTGTTTTCTTCATTATCCAGTCTTAGGAAAGTTTATACAGTTTGTCTCAGGCACGTAAGAGGATCCAGGTCTTTTACCTCCTGCTCCAGTTTTCTTCCAACAACATCCACCTTCAAGTAACAGCTTTTGGCTACCTATGTTTACCAGAGCCCAAAGTGCCCTAGTGGCTTTAGAACATTTTCTAACTACTCATAATTAACAGATGTATTAGGACTTGGGATATATCTCAGTTGGTAGAGTGCTTGCCTAACAGACACAAAGCTCTGGATTCAAACTCCAGCATCTGATAAAATCAAGCATGGAACATTCCTATAATTCCAGCATTTGTAGAAGCAGAAGTATCAGAGAGAAGTTCAAGGTCATCCTCAGTTACATAATGAGATGAAGGTCAGCCTGGGATGCATAAGACCCTGTCTAATGTACATTATATAATGAAACCTTTGCCACAGGATTGAAATAACAGTTTGTATTTGAGAAGTGCCAACAAGTTTGAACCACACTGTTCGATTAATTTACATGGAGAATCGGGTCAATCCCAATTGGTTTCTGTTGGAAGCTAAACTTTCCATCATGCTGCGTATATTAATGCAGTGTCAGAGTAGTTTGTCCAATTCAGGAACAGCTCCAGGTCAACCAGCTGTCTGTTACCCCACAGACCAAGCATCTAGATTTTCTCTAGTGTTTGGCTGCTGATGTGCTTCCTTTATTTACAAAAACAAGGATTTATATGCCAACATCTTTCATTCATTGATGTCCAAATAATCAGGATAAAGTCTATTTTTGTCCAGAAAATCATTCTCAGACCAAAGACCTTGCTCATGTACCTAATAAAGGAGGTTATGATGACTTCCTGAGGAACATGTACCATAATCCTTTGCAGTTCCACAGCTGCCAGCCCAATTCTACATGGAGAGAATGTAATTGGGGATCAACATCAATAATGGACTGATAACTTTTTGTTATTGTTTCTTGAGACCGTGTCAAACATTACACAGTCTGGTCTCTAAATAACTAAGTAGGTCAAGACTGCCTTGAACTTCTGATCTTCCTGCCTCTGCCTCCTGAATGCTAGAATTACAGGCACTTGCTATAAGGCCTCGTGCATGGTAGACAAGCACTCACAAATACATGCACATGCAAATACAAGTAATAGTAAACATCAACAAAGATTTAAAAATTATACCTGAAAGCCATTTTTTTTAATTTTTAAAAATGCATTTCCCAAGTACCAGGACTATAGGCATGTGCCGTCCATTCATCCTTTTTCTTTTGTTTAGTTATTTTATTTTATTTTATGTATATGAATGCATGGCCTGCATATATGTAAGTGCATCGATGTTGTACAGTGCCCAAAGAGGTCAGAAGAGGGCATTGGATCCTCTGGAACTAGAGTTATGGATGACCATTAGCTGCCACGTCGGTGCTGGGAACTGAGTCCAGGTCTTCTGCAAGAGCAACCAGTGCCCTTAACCACTGAGACATTTCTCCAGAGCCTTTATTAGTTTAGTTTTTTTTTTAAACAGGGTCTCAGTCCATAACCCTGGACTAGAACTCACATTGTGGCCCAGGCTGACCTCTAACTACCAGTGCTCCTCCTGGAACAGCCTCCTGAATGCTAAGACTATATGGTTGTCAGCCACCATGCACAACTTGAAAGCCACTTTTTAAAAGATGCCTGAAAGCTGGATGTGATGGTGGTACATGCCTTTAATCCCAGAACTCAGGACATCAAGGTCAGTGTGGTCTATATAACAAGTTCTAGGTCAGCTATGGCTGCAAGGAGACCTTGTCTCAACTCTCCACCACCACCACCCTACAAAAAGTTGCCTGCTGAGGATTGACAAGGTGGCTTAAGAGGTAAAAGGCACTTGCCTAGCATACCTGACAACCTGAGTTCAATTCATGGAACCCATGTAAACATGGGAGAGAACTGACTCTACAAAGTAATTCTCTGACTTCCACACATGGAATATGGCATGCTTGGGACAAACCATGCACACACGCATGCACACACACTAATATTTTTAATAAAATTTTTATGGAAATGGTTTAAAATACCAGCAGAAGGAAGATTGGAATTTAAGGTCATTCTTGATTATGTAGCAAGATTCCTCCTCCTCCTCCTCCTCCTCCTCCTCCTCCTCCTCCTCCTCCTCCTCCTCCTCCTCCTCCTCCTCCTCCTCTTCTTCTTCTTCTTCTTCTTCTTCTTCTTCTTCTTCTTCTTCCTCTTCATGCTTGTATTGTTTGTTTGATTATTCACTTGTTTGTTTGCTTGAGACAGTCTCCCACAGCCTAAGCTGACTTGAAATCACTAAGAATCTGAGGTTGACCTTGACCTTTTGATCCTTTTACTTCTACTCCAGAGTGCTAGGATTATAGGTAGGTGCTACCATGCCCAACTTTAAGGAAGAGATGCTTTATTTGTTGTTTGATCATTTTGCGACAGGCTGGCCTAGAACTCCCTTTATAGATCACATTGGCAATCATTTATGGCAATCATTCTGCTTCTGCCTCCTGGCTGCTGGGATTATAAGCATGTACCACCATACTTGGAGGAACTGAATATTATACATTACTCTTGGGAATGCAAAATGGTGCTGACTGCTTTGAAAACTATATAAAAATTTCTTAATTTTTATATATTATTGGGTTTGTATGTGATTGGTATGTGTGTGTACAGAGTTTGTGAGATGTGTACAGACATCTTATGTGTAGAGGTCAAAGAACAAATGTGGGAATTGTTCCTTCTGGTTTTGTGACAGGCTCTCTTGATATTTCTGCTGAACTACATACTCCAGGCTAGCTGGCCCACAAGCTTCTGGTTTATTCTCTCGTCTATGCCATTTATCTCGCCTTAGGAGTGCTAGAATTATATATGCGTTCCACTGCATCTCTACATCTGTTTTTTTTTTTTTTTTTTTTTTTTTTGGCTTGGGTTCTATTAATTGAACTCAGATACTCGGGCTTAAGCAACAAATGGTTTTACTTACAGAGCCATCTTGCCAGCCCTCTAAATTTTTCTTTCAAGTTATTTTTCTAAATTTTTCAAAAATTAGAATACAACTTGGAATTCACACCACTAGGTAAGGTACTCCCATCAAATGGAAATGCAGGCACACAAATCAGTCCATAAGAAAGTTCATTAGCATTATTGTTCTTAATTGCTCCAACCTACAAATAACCTAAATACTCTACCAATAGGTAAATGCATCAACAAACTTTGGTCCAGCTATGCATTACTTAGTCATACAAAGAAACAACTGATATAAGAAACATGAATGGCACTGGAAACCATTATGAAGATGTTGGGTATGTAGCTCAGTTGGTAGAGGGATTATTTAGCATGAACATGGCCCTGAGTTTGATCTCCAGCACTGCATAAAACAGGGTGGTGGTGCAAACCTTTAATCCCAGCACCATGTAGATGGAAGAAGGAGGATCAGAAGCTCAAGTTCATTCATAGCTACAAATGGTGTTAAGGCCTTCAGGAGACCCTATCACAAAAGCATAAACAAAAGTAAACATTTCAAAAGGCAAAAGACAATATATTATAGAATTTCAATAGTATAGTATTCTTTTCTTTTAATTAAAAAAATATTTTTTATGTATGTGTATGAGTGTATTGCCTGCATATGTGTAAGTGCACCCATGTCGTACAATGCCCATGGAGGTTAGAAGATGGTGTCAGATCCCCTGGAATTGGACTTTCAGACAGATGTTAGCTGCCATGTGGTTGCAGGGAATTGATCGGGGATCTCTGCAAGAGCAGCTAGTGCTCTTAACTAATCACTGAGGCATTTCCCCAGCCCCACTGAATTGTATTCTTTATCAACAACACCAAAAGCATTGGGCCTGGTGGTACATACCTGCAACAGAGCATTCAAGAGGGGAGGGGAGGAGACAAACACCAGAAAAAGACAGAAAGAAAACAAAATTGTAAAGCAACGAACGTAAATCAGTACTTGCCAGGAACTGGGAGTTGGTAGGAGGGGATTGACTTCAAAAGAACAAAGTATGACATTATGGGGTAATATAAATCCTGAGTACCTTAACTGTCATGGCACTTACAGACTGTGTTTAATTCTCAAAACTCATAGAGTTGTACCTATAAAAGGAATAATTATACATCATCAAATAGGATATTAACAACCAAAAATTATGGTCCAATCTGTAGGTCCGCAAATCCATTTGCACTAATTTGTTCACCATTTCTCAAATCAAAACTTAACTGTGCTAGTGCAAGTAAAGTAACAAGGAAGTTTCCATAAACAAATATACCGGGGAAGGAAGCCAATTCTCCAGTACTGTGGAGGCCTCTGAGGTCTAGGGTGTCGGTTCCAGTGGCAGGTACACTGAACTCTAAAGAAATCTCTGCTGAGGGTGTAGCTCCATTGGTAGAGCACTTGCCTAGAATCCATAGAGCTCTTGGTTCCATGCCCAGCATCACATAAACCAGGCATGGTGACATACACCTGTAATCCTAGAACTCAGGAGATGGACACAGGAAGAATAGAGGTTTGATGTCATCCTTCGCTACTTAGTGAGTTATAGGCTAACCAGGGATACATGAGATCCTGCACACACACACACACGCACACACACACACACACCCTGAAAATGTTGTTTAAGAAAAAAGAAAACTTCTATCAGAGTCCATACTCAAAATTATTTCAATTTTATGTGAGTACTTGCCTGCATGTATGTATGCATGGCACATATGTACCTGGTGCCCATAGAGGCCAGAAGATGGCATTGAATCATCTGGAACTGTATTACAGATAGATGATTGTGAACTGTCATACTGGTGCTTGGAATGGAATCTGAGTCCTCTGCAAGAGGAGCCAGTGCTCTTAAACACTGAACCATTTCTCTAGCCCCACAAACTATTTTAGAGTAAAGCTCCTAACTTTTATTTTTTTAATTTTTGTTTATGTGTTCATATGTGCGGGTATCCATGGAAGTCAGAAAAGGGTGTCAGACCCTCTAGAGCTGGAGTTTCAGGCAGTTGTGAGCTGCTTGATGTAGCTACTTGGAACTGAACTCTGGTCCTGAGCAAAAGCAATATATGCTCTTTACCAATGAGCCACCTCTCTAGTCCATGCATTAATTGACTCTGAATGCTTTATAGAGCAGGAAATAAATGAATTGAAAATTATGACAGATCCATTAATTTATATATTGAAATAGAAGTTGAGATTTAGGAAAGTAATATGAAAAATCTAGGATCAATTTTGATTGTATTGTTCCCCAACTCTACAGGGGAGATGTATTCAGTTTCAAAATCAGTTCTGAGGCAAGTTCATTTGACAAGTTCTCAAAATGGCCAAGGAAGGGATGGGGGTGCAGCTGAGTACCTGCCATGTGTGGGGCTCTGGGTCCCAGCACCAGCTGCACCACCATCATCAAGAAAAGACAAAACAGGGCAGGTAGCAGTGGATGTTGTTTTTCATAAAATGACTATTTACCAATCAGGACAATAATGGAAAAGTAAATCTTTAAATGCAAAATAGAAAGAGGAAGAAACTGAATTGCCACGTTGTTTGGACTTACTGGAACCAAGTACAAAACCTGAATGATTGACCTTTTCCAGTTGCTGATTCAGTCAGACTATTTGGTGCCCCACAGACCTGGGCAGCTCTTTCCCTAGATGAGAAGAAAGCAGCAAGGGAGTATGAAGATTTTAGGGAAATTGAGTAAAGGGTACTTCAGATATTGAGAAGCCTGGATCCCTGGAGTGTTATCTCTATAAGACCAATGATGACTACCAAGACAACTTTGGAGAAGTAGAAAACGTATGTCACAGAAAAAGATACAAGTTTTAAACAGAAGAAAGGGTGAGATGGAATAATCGGAACATTACATACTGCTGGAACAATGACATGAAATGAATGTTGCACAAAAGGAACACTGCTCACCAAGAATAATGGCTGTTGTCAAGTGTATCTGGTAGAAAGACTATCGCAGGCATTCCTCTTTCCTTAGAGTGGTGACAGCACTACTACTACAGTTCTTAAAATACTATCTCCTTCTCTCGTCATTTTCACAGAGCTGCTTAGGATTTCTAGAATTCAGTGGCACTCAAGTGGGGAGCAGCTGGCCCTTAGGAATTCACTTTTGAAGGGAGCTGGCAGCTGGGAGAGCAGGAGGGGCATCTTGCTTTGTGTCTGGGCTGTGGAGGAGCTGCAGCTTTGGCAGGAGACAAGGTGTCTTCAGATCCCCCTGACTGCCCTCGACCCACATAATCCACATACTTCTCACTGCATGCAGCTGTCATCTCAACCAGGGTGTCGCCACAGAGCAAAGATCCCTCTTCAAATATTTGCTTTCATAGAAACTGTCAATGGAAGCACCACAGTCAATCCCAGTGCCTGGGAAGACCGATTTAAAGATACAGCTTGGCGGAAAGTGATGTTAAACATCTGCTTCGATGGATGGATGTGTGCTCTGCTCTTCATACACCATGACCCTCCAACATGATCTCTTGCCAGTTTAGTGGTATAGGAGAGGAATTCTGTTTAAGTAATTGAGAGCTAGGGAGAAGGCTCAGTGGGTAAAGCATTTGTCAGGCAAACATGAGGACTTGAGTTCTGATCCTCACAATTCATGTAAAAAGTCAAAGCTGATAGTGCCAATAGTGCATTTACATTGAGATGGGAGGCAGAGACAGGAAAATCTGTGCAGGCTCACAGGCCGGCTAGCCTGGCAATAAGCAGTGGCAAAGAAGAGACACTGCCTTGAATAAGGTGGAAGCCAAGGACTGACACCTGATGCTGTCCTCTGACCTCCACATGTGCACTATGACACATGCATGCCCCCTCCTCCATTAAATAAATACATGTAAAAAGATTTTTTAAAGAGTACCTAGGTTAGGACTAGGGCTTGGGCTCAGAGGATAGAGTGCTAGCATAGTATGCATAAAGTCCTGGGTTCCATCCCAGGCACCACATGAAACCAAGTATAGTGGCACATGCCAGTACTGCAAGCACAAGGATCAGACGTTCAAAATGACCCGTATATATAATATAAGTCCAAAGCTGGCCTGAGGTACATAAGACCCTGCATCAAAAATAGAAAACGAAAGAGAAAGGGTATACTAGCATAGGAATGGAACATGTGTGCATGCATATCTGCACATCAGACCTCCAGCTAAAAAAGGCTAGGAGACCTTGAAGCTTTCAACCACAATACAGGAATGTCATATGATTTGCTGGATATGCAGTGGACATTGTTGATGAACAGAGGCAAAGGCCAGGCAGGTGCCACATTTTTTACTGAGGCTGCTTTAAAGGCAGGGCAGGGAAGCTATGTGAAAGGGAGGGGGGTGGCAAAGGAGTTGTCCATTGCTCTTCTCTGGCCTTGTCTGCATAGACGAGTTTACACCCCAGCTTCAATGGGTCAACTGGGCACTCTAGGGGTGTCAAGGTAAATTAATGTCCCGGGGCTACTGTATCAAATGACCACTAACTAGGTGGCTTTAGTACAACAGAAATTCACAATTCCGGTGACCAGGATTTTGACATCAGTATCACTGGAGCAAAATCATGATATGGATTGGGCTATGTGTTCCCAGGAAGCTCTAAGGAACCATCTGTGCCTTCTCTTTTCCAGTTTTTGGTGCCCACATTCCTTAGCACGTGGCCTTATAATTCTAATTTCTACTGTTGTCATATTGCCTTCTCAGGTGTACACATATCAAACCTTCCCTGCCTCCTCCTAAAAAGGAGATATATGATGCATTTAGAGCCCTCCTAGACATTTTAGGAAACTTTTCCTGTCTCAAGAACTTTAACTTCAGGGCTGGGGATATAGCTCATCTGATATTGTGCTTGCCTATCATGTGTAAAGCCATAGGTTGGATCTGAAGCATCACATAAACCTGGCATGTTGACACATGCCTGTAATCCCAGCACTCAAGGTAGAAGTAGGGAGATTGATAGTTCACGGTCATCCTCAGCTGCATCGTGAGTTTAAGGCCAGCCTGATTTATATGAAACCCTGCCTGAATTTAAAATATAAGGCCAGTAATTTCATCCTATCTACGAAGATCATCTTTTTTCACATAAAATGACATTCACAAAATAATACCTAAGAGTGCCATTTCTGGTCTAGTACACAAGATCTACCATTGCTTTGGCCCTGAGGTTTATAAACAGAAGCAAACACTGACCTCTCTCTGTCAGGGAGAAAGAGATAGCTGCCCAAAAAACCGTGCATGTGGTTCCCTCTGGTCTCTTTCCCCCTCTACCCTGAAACCCTCCCACACTTCCCCCCTACTTCTAATCTTACAGCCTGCTGGCTTCCTGCTTTCACAATGACTCTTTGAAGAAGGCCCAGACAAGAGCTTCCTGTGAGTGTGGGTGCAACACACTAAATGAACTCTGGAAGGCAGCATTTCTCACTGGGAAGATACCAATGGCAATTGGCGGGAGGGTGCATCCTTCTTTGTGTTGAGGGCTATGGTGTATATTGTAGGATTTTCAATGGAATTCTTGGTTTCTATTCAGTTGACACTGATATCATCTTCACAGCCCCATCCCAACTGTGCCAACCAAAATTGTCTCCAAACATCCCCTGTAGGGTTAATCAACTCTTCATGAACCACTCTGCTGCACTGAGTAAATGCAGGGCCTAACTGTAGTTCCTGTGGGCTGGACAATCTTTCACTCTCTTTCATAGGGTCTCTCTGCTTTTGAAAACACAGAAAGATGATGTTTTAGGTTCTCTGATTCAAATACTGTGCCATTCAACCCATTGGGATGGCTTCTAGATTTAGCCATCCTAAGGCTGGGAGAATGTGGCACCCTGAATGAGTGCCCTCCCCCAGGGGTGGGGGTCTTGGGGTCCTCTTTGAGAGATCGGCTGGATAGGATCTCCTGGAATCACTAGGAATTCACCCAGCCTCAGGCCTCAGATAAACCAGCACTTCTCAGTTTCTTTCCCTTGGCTCCTGAAACTTGGTGGAACTTGACACTAGGATCCTTTATATGACTGAAGGCTTCTATTCTTGGCTAAAAACCTAAAGAAATATTTCAGTGGATCATAAATGTCAAGTAATTGATCAATGTTCACTTAAAATTAGGATGAAGGTCACCAAAAGTGTCTTTTCTACAAGTTTTGATTATCCTCCTCAAGCAGTGCCTAGGAAGCAACTCAAAAGCCAGGCCGGGTAGCTTATGCCTGTCATCTCAGCACTGGAGAGGCTGAGGCAAGAGAACTGTCTCATATTCAAAGGCAGCTTGGGCTCTATAGATGTTTCCGGGCTAGTCTGGGCTACAGAGTGAGAACCTGACTCAAAAATATTTTCTTTTGAAAGGTTTTAAAAAAGAAGAACCTGGTGTGGTAGCGCATGGCGTTATTTCTTGCACTTTGGAGGCTGAGGTAGGAGGATTAAGTTAGAGGCCAGCTTGCTCTACATAGCAAGTTCCAGGGGCTGCATAGTGGAACACTGTGTCTCAAAAACAGAATGAGGAAGAGGAAGAGGAGGAGGAGGATGAGGAGGAGGAGGAGGTGGCACTTATTTTTTTGACTGAGAAGTGAATCTACAAATCAAATATCAGAGGTAAAATACAGTCAGTACTGCATGTGGCATTCTGTGCTCTTCAATACTGGACATTTTCATCAATGTGTTTCTGGTTAAAGTTGCATTAGATGTAACTGCTTTTTATTTTCTGTATATTTTCAAGCAAATTGTGTAAAAGCAGAAGCAACCATTGAAGTCTGCTTTTGTTTTGAGACATAGTCTCCCTGTAGTTCTGGTTGGCCTGGAACTTGCTATGTAGATCAAACTGTCCTCCATTTCACAGAGATCTGCCAGTCTCTGCCTCTGCCACCCAGGTACTAGGATTAAAGCTGTGCACCACCACACTCATCTTTGTTTTTGTTTAAGTAAACTTTCTAAACTGACTCCCGTTTTAAAAAAAATAATAATTTACAGCCACATTGTAAGTTTATTGGCAGCACTGTAGGGATAAAGATAACAAGGAGCGATAAAAAACAACAAAGCCTTGTATTTCAAGTGTACATATTATAAGTTTAGTTAAATGAAGCAAGATTATAGCCAAATATAGACAGTGAGCATGCTGAGATACCTCAATTATGATTGGCTCTCAACTTTGCCCCAAAGAAGGACGTTGTGGTTTAAAGGACGCTGTCACAGGAAGTCTTGAAATCAACCGAAGGGTTTTTCAAATTCATTCTTCATCATTTAAATTGGGCCTCAGCCCAGCACAATTGGTGGCTGGAGTCTCAAGTCTAGGGCTGACATTTTCAACCCTCATTTGACAGAACATAATTAGAAAAGAAGCCATACCCCAGTTTTGGTGACATTTGAGTCTCCAGTAGTTTCAATCCCAGACTTGGGTTTAATTTCAGTTTCTTTCTTGCCAGACTGCCAATTTGTACTGTTGTAAACTGAGCGGCCCACAGCTCTGAAAAGCCAGCTAAAAGCTCTGCTGCTTTTCACAGGCCCATTAAAAGCCTGAGGCTTGCAAAAGGATGTGTTCGATGGAGCTTCAGCTGGCCCCTCTAGGCGATGGCCTGGGCTGATAAAATGCTTTGCTGCTTCAATTTCCACCTAGTGTTTTAAAACATGGGTGCTTGTTTCAGGCCTTGTGTAAGTCTTTGTTATCGGCAACACAGCCGTTCTTTTAGCCTTGTGATCAGATCATAAGTCTCTTGCAAAACCAGCACAGGAGGTCTGTAAGGATGAAGGCTATTAACCCCGGGATCAGTTCATGAGCAACCCAAAGCCTCATTAGATGGCCATCTGCAAGGGACGTGTGCACCCAAACCATGGCTGCACTTCCCTGTCAATCGCTTGCACCTGCCCTTCCAGGGCCTGGCTTCCAAGCTTTTGATAAACAGGAATTGCGCCCCAACTATCCCTGGGGAAGCTTATGGCTATTATTATCCCCAGTGGAAAAACAGACAATAGTCAGAGGCAGCAGAGAACTGGCCTGATTCGCCTCGCTCAGCCTACTAAATGACCCCTAAGTTCAGCTTACACGCTTTCCTTTCAGCAAGAACAAAGCACACACATGTGTGTACCTTCCCCTCACAGAAACCTCACACTGTATTGGGTGGCCCTGTCACAGACCCTGACTTGAACAGAGAAGTGTGGGTTGGGGTAACACAGTGAAGTTGTGGATGAAGCATGTCTTTTTCAATTTTAGGCTGAATGAATTTTGTACTAGCGTCATTGGTAGAGGTCAGTGGCTCTGTCGGAGTGATTCTTTCTTTCCAGAAAGCACCAGCAAGTTCACATCTGATAATGTTTCCTCTTAGATCTTCAAATCCCAGATGTGGGGCTGACACCACGTTTTTGTTGGCATTACTTAAGGCCATGGTCATGATCAGCCCTTAATTCCAATGTCCTTTGGTAACGAAAGTAAAGCATGATGTGGCCACAGAAATTGGTGTGGTCAATCTTGTAGATCAGTTTGAAAACCCATTAACCTTTAACAGCTTAATTCAACAATGTAAATTTGGTTGATATTCAGAAATGTTGCCAAAAATCTATAGCAGAGATATTCACTCGAGATAAAAAAAAGTATGCCTCTTAAATATCACTCGACAGCAATTTTAATCATATATATGATATGTTCTTATAATAATTATTAATAGCCTTGTTGCAGGAGAGTGGAAGTATATAGGAAAATTTCAAACTACATAAAAGAACATAAAATGACTTGGGTTTGTATAAAAAGAAACACATGTCTAAGGAAATATGTAGATACGGAGACCAAAAATTTGCCCCAGTACTTAGAAGGCAGAAGCAGGAGGATCAGGGCTCGAAGGTCATCTTCAGCTATACACCACATTTGAGGCCAGTCTAGGATACATGAGACTCTATCTCAAACCTAAAAGAAAAAAGACAAAAATAAATACATCAAGATACCAACACTTTTTTTTGCTAGCTGAAGATGAAGCTCATATTCAGTGTCCCTTTCCAATCATGCTTTTCTGTATTGTTTGAATTCCCTACATTCACTGTTTTTAAAATGAAAAAAAAATTCACTTAGGAAAGTAATATTCCACCTGTGTTTACTGATCCTTAATTAAGGAATAATGTGAAAAGGGGGAAAGGCAGCATACTGACAGTCCACTAGGCAAGACAGAGGTTAGGATATTAGTCTTGCACGTATTTGACCTTTATCTAGTCTTGCTTATAAAAGCCCTGTTATGATTACATATACCACGCACTGAGCAAAAAGCCATGCTCAGACATAGTGAATACAAAGCTCGCCCAGGAAGACTGAGGTGCTGGTGACTGCTCTTGCATTCTAATTGAGGGACAATGTGCTTCAACTATTCTCAACAGACAGAAAATGAAGCAATCCCCAGCCGCCAGAGCAGAGAGGAGGAAGGGACAAGGCAAGGGAGTCTGGCTGAGACATCCTTCTCTTTTCTGAACACAGAGGAAGAGAAAGCCTCCAGCCACTGCACGCAACTTGGAGTACACGCATGCAAACACGGCAGCGCAGAAGCGGGGGCCCTGGAAGTCCCAGAGAGCACCTATTTTGGGACCTGTGGTTATGACCACAGTGGTGTTCTATCTTCAGTAAACTGCTGATGCTGTGATCAGAAGTTTGACACTGATGGCCTCTGGGTGACCAGATACTTGTTCTTTTCACTTCCTCTTTGTGTGTGTGTGTGTGTGTGTGTTGAGACAAGATCTTGAACTGGCCTTGAACTTGCTGTGTAATCTCTTAGCTGATCTTCCTTTCTCTACCTCCCAGTTACTGGGATTACAGCCTTGTACCACCACAACTGTCTCAAATGCTTGTTTTTAATAGCACTGAATGGGTTTTTGCTATTTATTAAAATTAAAGTTGTTGCTATTTATAAAAAAGAAGGGTTAGCCATTCCTTAGGGATACACTAAGCTAACTGGTGAGATCTCTTGTGATCTTTATCAGCGAGCACATTCTCCTAGTTTTTCCCTGGTTGCTATTAGATTCAGCAGGGCAGGCTGCAAACTTTCTGACTTCAGAAAGTCAACTGCCAATACCATTCCCATCTTTCTGTTGGTTCATATACCCTCTCCTATCTCAGACAGTGCCTCCTTGGAATTCCTCCTGTTAAACTGCATTGCTTTAGCCCAGAGGGTCATCTCAATTTCTTCCCAAGGCTTAGATGGAAGAGCTAATTCAGACCTACAGTCTACCTTCCATTGTCTTGTATCTGCATACTAATGGAAAGATCTAAAGTATTCATCAATATCTTAAAAATAGAAATCCTAAATTCTCCTCCTTTTCCCTGATTTGGAAATAGGAGAACAACAAAGAAAATTGTGCTGGGCTTTGCCATCTTTTTCACGGGCCACATGGAACAGGAAGCTCTTGGGGTTTCTCACAAGCATGTGATAAACAGCAGTGGTCACAGTACAACAGTCAGGTAGATGTGCAGTCAGAAATCTTCACACAAGACACAATAGCTTCTGGCCAACTCTCATATTCATCATATGCAGCCCCTTTACACCTTGATAAAAGCCATTAGATTTCTTGTACCAAATTTATTTATTTTTCTTACTGCAATGTCTAAATGAACCACACAAAGGATAAGCTGGATCTGGTTGAGGAAAGCCTTGGGGTACAGCCTTTTCTAAGCTGCTCTTAAAGAATCCTTCATATTAAGCTACTTTCATATGAGTAGTCATCCCTATGGATCCTAAAAAGACCACTTAGAGCAGGAAAGACCATGTTCCTCTGAGTGATCCCTTCTGGGAAATGATGCCCTTTTAGCTGTCTTCCGTTATTAATTTGTTCTCACTACCAGTCAATGTTATTTATCACTACTGAGCAAATATTAATGGAGAATCTGAAAGGGCTGTATCACCACTTCTAAGAAAGTCAGACTCTTGCAAACTAAGCTTTCAGATCTCAATGGTCTTGGGTTGAGCATTTTCCCTTCCAAGGCAGATGAATCTCATACTTGACGATGTATGCTTATAAGCTCTGCAAGCAGATTACAATTTCATTATGAAGGAAAAAAAAAACAAAAAACCAAAAAACCCTCCTGCAAGATTAATGTGGACTGCTACCACACTGTAAAAATTCAAGATGGTATATCTTGTGAGAGAGGAGGGAAAGCCTGTGTGAATATTTATGTATTTCCCCATTGAGGCTTTTGTTATTTTTTTCAATACTCTAGACAAAGAATAGGCACAGGAAATAGAGCTGGTCTACATATCTGAAGTAGGAGATGACTTATCCTAGTCTCCTTCCATTTAAAGTCACACAGTTTAATAACCCAAGAGATGCTTCAAAATGCAACCCAGTTTTTAAAAATTGAGTTATACAGCTAATACTTAATTATCTATAGCTACCATACTGACCTGTCTTAAAACTCACTATAAGTCTTTTGTTTATTTATTTTTTTATTTTTGGTCTTTTTGAGACAGGGTCTTCCTGTAGCCCTAGTTGGCCTGGAACTCGCTTTGTAGACCAGGCTGGCCTTGAATACAGATCTTCCTGCCTCTACCTCCCAAGTGCTGGGATTAAAGGTATGCACCACTATGCCCAGCTAGAACTCACTAATAATCTTTTAAACCTTCATTTTTGTTGTATTAATATTCTTTCCTCTAAACTATTGTAGAGGTGAAAATATCAACAAATGGTTAGCGGTTTTTTTTTTCTTTTACTGTTTTGTTACATAAACTCAAGGCCCTACATATGTTAGGCAAGTACTCTACCAGTGAACTATAGCTCCAACCCCTTAGATCAACAAATGAATGAATAAATAAACCTGGCTTGGGATTCAGTGACCTTTGCACTTATGTCCCATCTAAATTTCAGGCCATCAAGAGAAGAAAAAGCAAGACAGTCTTAGATAAAGCAAAACTGTCAAAACCACATCCCAAATAATTACATGTAGCTGGAAGGAGTAACCTAGCTAGCCAAATGCCCTGGGTTGGTACAAGAGAATACAATTGGTAGAGAAACAAGCAGAACTCGCCTTCCCCTGGTTCCTTCCGGGCATAGCGTGGGTGCATCCTTCCCTACAAGACACCTGCATTCTTTGTGGCATGACTTCCGGCCAGGGACTTCCTGTAGAGGAAAACAAGAAAAAACAGGTAGTGATGCTGCTTGCTCCTGTTTTTGTGTTCTGGCCTCATGTTTTCGCCTGTTTTCAGCTTTCAAGAGCATCTCAGAGGGAAAGCATGAGACAGTGATACATGCTGCACTGTGCTGCTATGCAATCTCTTTTGCATATAGATTTGCTTGGAAAATTCTAAATTATCATTTAGACTGCTATTAAGACAGAGGTACTACTGTTTTGTAGAAGGGAATGGTCTTCAGGGTCAAATGACACCAACACGGATAATTATCTAATTATCCAACTCTACACATTACAGAATAACAAATAGATTTGGATACTGGAGAATCAATTCTTTGATATAAATGTCCTGGTTTCATTTATTCAACTGAAGGAAAGAGTCTTAATTATTTACAATGCTGCTATGGCAGATTCTAATAAATATTCCTTTGTCCATTGGATTAAAGGGAAATCCACAGTTTCATGAGCTGTCTATTTTTTAAGTTGTAAGAATTAAACAATTACTAAACAGAGATTTTCAGTGACTTGGTAAAAATCTTGAGGTCAGTCTGTGCTTAAGTATTTTGGTGCTATTGTTTCTTTCCTTGAATGTGACCTTGGAGGTCATAACCTACCGCCTTTGTTTTACAGATAAGGAAACTGAAAACCAAGGTCACAGACTGGTGGCACCAATTGTTCTCAACTCCCAAATTTCCCACCAATGTTCTTTGAGCAAATTTCTACAAGCTATGCTCAGGACTTTCTGTATTTACATTCTCAAAGGATCTTGGGCTTCATATTTCAAAAACAATCATTAAGTTTCCTACTAGGAAGAAGGACCTAAGCTCTGTTTCCTCTTCTGGACAACAAATCAAAAGAGCCACGGCTTAGGGCTACCAAAACATATATTGCTTTACTGGACTTGAATTTTTACATGCCACTTATTGCCCCACATCTAAAGATGGTTTTAGCATTCATTTTGTTACTTTCACTCAAACTGTGGAGCAGCAAATGAGGTATTTTTTTAACTGAAACACACACAAAAACCTTCTTACGTTTCTTTTTTGCCTCACCTGTTATTTCAATAAGTTTAGCCAAGCAATGTTAATGCTATTATCAATTTTTATTATTACTGAACCTTCAACGATTTCACTGGGCATGTAATAGCCTCTAGAGAATGACAGAAATTGCAGTGAAATGTATTTAAGGAGATTGCTTGCAAAGTCCGTTTACTTAAATAGGTCATGCTTACATTTCTTTAATGATTTTCTGTGGGGTGGGAAAGAGGAAGGAGGGTTGCTTGGTTCTTGTTTTATCAGACTTCTTCTGGTTAATTGCACCAATGGGGAGATGTTTCAAACAGCTTTATATTTAGGGCTTGTGGTAGGTGAAGATTTCATAACCTGGATGCTGGTAACATGGGGTCTAATAATTCTTCATTGTAGAAGCTGTCCTGCATAAGAGACTCTTAGGAGCATCTTTGACTTCTACCCAGTGACAAGCCTTCTTTCCCACCTCCCTGCCCAATAGTGACAACCTGAAATGTCTCCAGAGATGATCAAATGGCATTTTGCCTTTCTCTTTCTTCAGTAGAGTATTTCTGCAGTGTGATTATTTAGAGTCTCCTAGACACCTTTCAAAGTACATTGTAAGAGTGCTAAGAGGAAATGTCTTCTTTGGAACCTACAAGAAATCCTGCCTGACCTCAACCCTAGTCCTCCATGGGCTTTCCTGGCGAACACAAGAGCATGCTTTCCTTTGAAAGAACTTAGGCAAATCAAGGAAAGTATCCTATGGACATACTTTAGAGCAAATTATGAAATTTTGCTTTCACTATTGGACAAAAGACTGCTATTTGTTGCAAAATGCAGGTATGCATATGGATTTTGAATTCTTGCATCTTTTCTTGTTCCCAAACCGGCTAATTTTGCCCCCAGAACACAGTGGCTTCCCCTGTGGCTAGGAACAGAGCCCTCTTACTGTGAAGGCCATGTATGGGTTATATGTTCATTTTGCATTGCTGGAAATTACAGCTCTCTCTCTCTCTCTCTCTCTCTCTCTCTCACATACACACACACACACACACACATACACATACACCCTTCCATTTGCTCCGTGAGTATTTCTTTTCCTCAGATGGATTCCATGTGAGTGGGTGATGCCAGGATAATGGAATGCAGAGTCAGAAAGCATTTCCTTAAGCAAAGAATGGGAACATACTGACAGAGCAACTCTTCCTCATTACATTGAAACTTGGTGCTCAGGAGCTTTGTTAGCATATTTCTCCTCTCATGTTTTTTGTTTGTTTGTGCATGTTAGGCAAGTGTTTTTATCAATGAGATATATTTTTAACACTTTCTAAATTTTATTATCACTATTATTGTTGTTGTTGTTGTTTTTAAGATAGGGGTTCACTGTATATCCCTGGTTGGTCTGGAACTTTTTAAGTAGCTCAGTATAGCCTTGACCTCAGAAACAATTCTCCTGTTTGTACCTCCCAAGGGCTGGGATTACAGGTGTGTGACATCTGCATTATCTTAAGACTGGGTCTCACTAAATTCTCCAAGCTGACCTTGAACTTTTGGCTTAGCCTCCTGAGTAGGTAGATGGCAGCTTGTACTGCTAAACACAGCCTGCTTTTAGTCTTAAGATCCCTGATAACATTCTTCTACCATAACACTCAATTTCCTAATGCTTGGGACAAACAGAAGCACATTTTCAGTCTAAATGGCAACATTGATGGAAAGGATATAACACATCTTGCTTCTGAATTCTTTTCTTTAGCATCAGAGAGTAGGATCTCTAAACAATATATATCCAAATTAACAGTAACCCCATCAGCAAAACAGAGCCATTTGAGATCATGATACTATGTTCTAATCCCAGCACCTTGTGCAAGTCCGTGTGCAAGTCTGTGGCCTGGCTTTCTGAAAGCAACTTCCTGTTCACATATAAATATATTTCGGGCAGTGATCCATTTCTAAATTCTTGTCCTTTTTTTTCTCTGTTCCCTGTTTTTTTTCAGACTTTCACTACTCTTATGACAGCTCCCATTGTCTCACTTTAAGCACTAATATTCAGGTTCTTTGGACCTCTTACAATCAGCATCAACATCTTGTAGAGATTTTACAAAATCTTTTATTATATTTATTCTGTGCATGTGTGTGTGTGTGTGTGTGTGTGTGTGTGTGTGTGTGTGTGTGTGTAGATCATAGGACAGGAACAAATTCTCTCCATTGACCATGAGGGTCTCAGGGACCTAACTCGGGTTATCCATCTTGGTAGCAATCTTCTTTACCAGCTGAGCCATCTTACCAGTCCCTTGCAGAAATTTAATGAATAAACACAGCTTTAGAAAGACACTTCTGGGACTGGGGATATAAATAAGTTAGTAGGTGCCTGCCTAGCATATACTATTTGAAAACCTGTCTTCTATCCTCACCTCCTCCTAAAATTGGTGTGGTGTCTCACAGAGCTGTAAACTTAGTACTTAGAAGGTAGAGGCAGGAAAATCAGAAGCTCACAATTATCCTTGACTACATAGTGAGTTCGAGGCCATTCTGCTATACAGGAGACATTGTCTTAAAAACAATAAGAATCCTGTCCAGGGCACACACTCTGTAATTTCTTGTTCTCTACACTTTGGCCAGTTTCAGCCTTCTATGTTTATCGCCCTCTGTTGCAAGAGGAAGCTTCACTGCTGAGAGTTGAGAGATGCAAACTCAGGTAAAAGCCAGCATAGAACTAGGAAAATGGGCAAGAGGCCCCGGCCTTAGCCAAGAAACTACTGGCAACTGATCACTGTTGGGTGAGAGAGAGTTGATCTTCTTTAAGGGGATGACTCTAGATAAGCTGAACAGGCTCCAGTGGATGAACTTACACCGAGGGGCATCTGGGCACATAAACTTGACTCCATAGGCCTTAAACATATATGACAAAATGCATGAAATCATTTGGGCAGGTAATTGGGGGGTTGCAGATGGGGGGGGTGTCTAAATATTAATAAGATGTTTCATTTGAAATCCACAAAGATTTATTAAAAATATACATTGAAAAAAATTAGACAGGTGCTTCTAATTTGTCCCTTGTTCTACTCCCAAGAAAGCTGTGACAACTTAAATAGACCTAGGAGAAGATCAGAAGCAACATGTATTTTTTGTTGAAGCTTCTTTCTCCAAGTAGACAATGTTTTCACTTCTGTCCCTTCTTTGATAATTTTCTTGTTATCATTAAGTTTTCTTCACTAGCATACAGAATAGTGACTTTCATCATCACGATATCTTTGTAGATAACGTGCCAGAATAACAACTTTCAATCGTGATTCCTTCCTGCAGATTCAAAGCTCATGTGACTTGTGATAAAGGAGACAAGTTTTAACTTCAGCCTGAATGACATGAGGCCTCCATGAAATATAGAAATTCTAAAAGAGAATAAAAAGTCATAACATTGTTTTTCTATTCAATTTGAGACTTCTTTTCTATGGATATTTCCCTCAATTGAATATGTTTGAATATATAATTCTTTGTTATTTGATTTTGTAGACTTTTTTTAATCAACATAAATCAAGCCCAGAATGTAGAAACTTATTAAAATCTTTTTCCACTATAGCTACATTGTGCTAGTTTAGGAGGGGAGGGATAAAGAGAATATACAGAATGCATAAGTAAAAATACATAGTTTAAACTCAAGTAGAATAGATTATAGGGAAACACAGTTAAAGGTTAGAATGATTGGAAATACAATGGCAAGGACAGGCTTTCCTAGGAAATGACATGTGACCCACAATTTAGGAAGTAAGGGAGGTAGCCATGTGGGTGTTGGAAAAAGTCTCTTCCAGGCCAAGGACATAGCTCCGTGGCAGAGTACTTACCTAGCAAGCCCCAAACCATTGGTTTGATTCCCCATGTCCTGAGTCACTTCCAAGCAGAAGGAGTGGGAGATGGTAATGTGCCTGTCATGTAAGAAGAATCTTACAGATCTTAGTTTTCCCAGTGATAGAATGAGGGGAATTGGGGACGATGAGGCCAGGAGATAAGAATCCCACAGCCTGTAGAACTTGTTAGATTTGATAAGGATTTGACTCTTGATTGGGGACCATGAAGTCTATGGTATGTTTGGTTGTTTGTTTTCACATTTATCTATCTATTTATCTATCTATCTATCTATCTATTTATCATCATCATCTATCATCTATCATCTATTTATCTGTCTGTTTGTCGGGAGTGAGAGGCAGGCACATGTCATGATGTGCATGTAGAGGTTATAGGACAACTTTCAGGAGTCAGATATCTCCTTCTACCATATAGGTTCCAAGAATCTAACTCAGGTTATGAGGTTGGCAGCAGGCACCTTTACCCATTAAGCCATCTTACTAGCCCCATGATAAGTGTTAACTATTATTTTAACCAAGGTGAAATTCACATAATATGAAATTAACTTAAAAAAAAAAAAACAGGATCTCATACTATTCCTCTAGCTGGCCTGACATTTGTTATATAGTCCAGATTGACCTCCAACTAAAGGTCATCTTCCTACATGTCAGGAGACATAGCACAGCATTCTTGCTTATAACTCGAGAGATTTCCTTCCTCCTTAAAGACCTCCACTCAGGGAAAGCAGGACCCTTTATTTCATTTCATTTAGAAAGGAATTTCAGGATGACCCATTACTGAGCAGAGTTGGGATTAATTAAAGAGGTTTTAATGACTTTACATTTATTATTTTTTGGAGGTGACACACATGCCATAGTATGCAAGATGAGGACAAAGGACAATATGTGGGAGTTAATTCTCTCCTTCCAGCATGTGGGTTCTCAGGACCAAACTCAGGTCCTCAGGCTTAGTAGCAGAAGCTTTTGCCCCCTCAGTCATCTCAGTAACCCTTAAGAAGAGATTTTTAACAGAACTTGAAGCATAAAAGTTAATAAAAAGACCCAGGGAAAGAATTGGACCACCCCCAAACCTGGAGTGAGATACTCTTGTATACATCTGTACCTCGTTCCTGGTTTTGGTTTTTGGTTTTGCTCTTGTTTTGAGACAGAGTCTCATCCTGTAACCTTGCCTGGCCTGAAACTACCTAAGTATACCAGTCTGGCCTCACACTCACAGAGATCTTCCTGCCTCTGCCTACTGATTGCTGGAATTAACTGTGTATGTCACCATACCTGGCTGACCTTATTCCTTTTCATAGCTGAAGATTATTCTATTGATATTATTCTGTGGATGTAGCACAATATGTTTATTCATCCACAAGTTAAAATTGTTTCTAGCATGTGGCCATTTTGAATGCAGTTGCTTTTCTAATTGTGGTAGCAAAGACAGATGACCTGCATTCTGTTTTGCACAATGAATGGAGGGCTATTTTAAGAGTACTAAATTCATGTTAATGTGATAAACACAAGTAGGTTAACAAATAAATGATTCTCCCACCTGATACAATGGACTTGGGACTCCATCATGTGGCACTACCTGTTTCGATCATTAAGAGAGCATCTGCTCCCACCAAAACCATTTCTTTAGTTCTTAGTATATTTTATTCATTATGTTTTTGTATGTGTGCATACATATCACACACACACACACACACACACACACACACACACACAGCATGCATGTGAGGATCAAAGAACAACTTCTAGAAGTTTGTTCTCTGCTTCCACCCTCGTGATTACGGGGAGTGAACTCAGGTCATAAGGTCTGGTGACATGTGGCTTGACCTGCTGAGCCATCTTGCCAACCCCATTTCTTGAATTCTCTAATTTTCCTTTCCACTAACAAGAAAAGGCTGAGTAACCATTAAATATATGTCCTCAGCTTCTAAAGAATAATTATTTCAGGCTGGAGATGGCTCAATGGTTAAGAGCACTAGATGCTCTCGCAGAAGACCCAGTATCATGTCCCAGCACCTGCACGGCAGCTAACAACCATCCATAACTCCAGTTCAAAGATTTTCAACCCCATGTTCTTTCCTCTACTCAACAGAGGTGCTCTTATATACATCCAGGCATAATACTCATATCCAGTAAATAAATAATGATTTTTTTAAAAAGAATAACAGTTTCCCACAATTTACATGAGGATTCCTGTGAAAGATGCATCATGGATCATAATACTTAAGAATGGAAAATATTTTACAACTGAGAGGGGGCGATTATTTTCTTAAAAAGCTCAGATGCACTGAATGTTATGTGTGGTGCAAGGCTACATCCTAAAAGAGAAAAAGACCATGTTTGAGGCCTAAGCTTCTGAGGGCAGTGCAGTGCCTGACTTGAAGGTTTTTGTACACTAATTCTCATTTTCCCCCTTCTATCAAATCATTCAAGAACCTGCCAGGCACAGTGGGGAGCCTGACAGCAACTAGCTCTCCTCTCTTTACCACAAGGCAGCCAGCCGTGAGAGCAAAATGGTGCTGAGAGGCAAGCACTTTGGAACCCAGGGAAGGCAATTCCCATGCATCAAAAGTTTCTCCATGGTTTTGAAAGGAGTTTACAGCCCACTGGCTGTTCAGCCACCAAACAGCTCTAAGAGTAACAAAATTACTCAGAACAGGAAAATGAGAGGTGTCCCGGGCAATTCCATCTCTCCACTCTGCATGGGTGGGTCTAGTTGAAAAAGCAGAGGCTGAACTCCCAATTCAAAGGCTGGGGCAAGAAACACTTTCCTTTCCAGCAGGGAGCCTCCTTCAGATTTCCTTTCTGCCATTGCTCTAAAGAAATCAGAGGCTGAAGCAGAAAAAATAGCCTGTGAGATGAACAACTTTGCTTTCCCCCAAAGGCCACCCCATCAGCTCTACAGAAGCAGAGTTATCCTTGTGAGTCTTGGAACAAGTTGGTGCACGGGCTCGATGACAATAGGAGGCTGGTGGGAGGGGAAAGGAGAGGAAGGGGGTAGACTCCAACATCTGCACAATAAAATCATCCTCCTCCAAAATCAAAATACGTCTTTAATCACGGCATCTGTCTCCATCCTCAGCATCCTCTAAGCTGGAGGAAGGAAGGACAGTTGAGGGGCAAAGGGCAAGGATTGGGGTCATAGTTTGACGTGGAGTTTAGAGTATTGCAGACTTAGCAGCCATCCACATAAAGTTTGATGAAGAAGGGATTCTTGGAGGAACTAGATACACGCCAGAGCTTACTCCAGAAGTTCTCCCCCAAATCTCCCCAATTTGGAAGGGAAAAGGGATTCTGTTCTGAGGCTACACTGAAAAATTCACAGAATTCATTTGTGTGTGCTAGTCTATAATTGGAGCTATGGGCACTCCTCCTCCATCCCCCAACTTGTTTGCTAAAATAGGACGTTGAGATGTTCAAATGCATCAGCTCCATGGCCATAAGAGACTTCAGCTCTCCTTTGTCTTTCTATCTTTGTCCGTCTTGGATTCTATACTCACTTTCTCTCCCCTCACCAGCCTATTTGATCAATTTTGCTTGCATAGCTCAGCTTTTCTATCTCTTCTGCTTCACCTCAATACTCCCAACTGGATTAGCTGCCCATTCTGAGCACCTGACACTTCCACTTTTCTTAGCATGCTATCATATTATATACTTTTTTTTGAGGCAGGGTCTCATATAGCCCAAGTTGACTTCAAACTAATTGTAGTTGAGGATGATCTTGATTTCCTGATTCCCAACCCCCATTGTATTCTAATGCTTACTTTGGTTAAAATAGTACCTGGCAAGGAGTGATCAGGTATTCAGTAAATTTGGCATAGGGATGAATAATGGATGGGTCAATGGATTAGATTGCATTATAAACAGCAAATACCTTATGTCTCTACATAAACACATCCTACAGAATATAAAGATGATACATAGATATATTACATTTAAATAAGTAATTAGATAAATCTGAGTATGGTTTCATAATTCTCTAAAGAAATAATACTTATTTTCATTTCACTAGGGCAAAGACAGAATTGTATCTAATGACTGTATTACCAAGTTTCAGGTGGTTAATTCAAGTACTAGTCCACGGAGATGCTCTTGTGGGTGCTCTTCCAAATTCTCAACTTCATTTTACTTGAAAAAATATTATGGTAATAAATTCTGTATGGATAACATTAATTGTGTGGACAACATATACTGAATATAAAAATACAGAATTTTAAACTTCAAAGTGTATGTTTATCTGGTCCAAAGAAACAATAAAACTGGGGCTTGCTGTGGTTATGTAACTTGTTCAAGTTCATATAGCTGCTATGTAAAAAGCCTGACTGCTTCTAGATTTTTGAGGTTTTGAGATAGTAAATTTAGTACTTATTTTTTCTCTCCTTTCCTGCTTTTCCTTCTCCCTCCCTCCCTCTCTCCCTTCCTCCTTCCCTTCCTCCCTCCTGCTCTCCCTTCCATCCTTCCTCATTTTTGTTTTTCTTTTTTTGAGACAGGGTCTCTCTGTAGTCCCAGCTTGCCTGGAATTCACTACATAGACCAGGCTAGCCTCAGTGTCACTTTGATCTGCCTGCCTCTGCTTCCTGAATGCTGGGATTAATGGTTTGTGCAACTACTCCTGGCAGTTTCTTCTTCTTTTATTATTTTTAATACTCTCATGTAGCTCAGGCTGGCTTTGAAATGCATATATAGCTGAGGAAGGCCTCAAATTCCTGATTCTCCTACATGCATCTCCCAAGTTCTGATAACATAGGTATGTGCCAACAGACCCAGCTTCAATTTGTTCTTTAACATCTAACAAAGATGAATGGTTTATAAACAAATCTTTGCAATGCAGCATGTTTATATTTGGAGCCTGCTTGTGTTTGTAAATCATTCATGCCTAGACATCCTGGAGTTATCCTTGTTACAAACATCCTATGCCACTTTTAGACCATGGGATCTAACCTAGTGACAGGATTCAAAATTAGCTTTGAGGTCAGATGTCCAAAATTCAGGTTCTAGCCATGTGACCTTTGCCAAGCCACTAAATGTTCTTGTGCCTGAATTTATTGCCTGACATGTGAGTAGAGCAATTCCTCCATCAGAAGGTAGCTATAGGAATTATATCATTTATTAGATGTGAAGTCATTAGGAGAATGCCTGACTCATACTAAAGGCTGATAAATGTCAGGTGAAAAAACTCTTAGTTGGGGCTGGCAAGATGGCTCAGTGGGTAAATCACTTGCCGTGAAAGCATGAGGATCAGAGTTCAAATCCCTAGGCCCCATGTAAATGGCAGCTGGGCATGGCAGCCCACCTGCAACTCCAGAACTCAGGAGGCAGAGAGGGAATGACTAGAGCACGTTGCCTAGGTAGACTAGCCAAATTGGTGAGCTGTGGGTTCAAGGAAGAGACCCTGCCTCAATATAGAAGGTGGCAAGTGATGGGGGAAGACACTGGGCCTCCACCTCTGGCCTCCACACACATACACCCATCTGAACATGGATACACACATGCATGCACACCACACAAACAAAAATCTGGGTTGAGAAAACAAGTTATTACATCCATTTGAAATCAGTCAGTGCCTGTAACAGAGGCTGGAAAGGCTCATGAGGAGGCCCCTGGGACATTAGTCGTACCTTCTTTCCTGATCTGGTAACTGGTTATATGGTTAGTGCAGTTTGTGAAAATTATCATGTCAACATCATGCACTTTTTAAGAACTCTTATGAGGCTCAGTCAGATTTGACCCTCCCTGCCAACTGACAAGCTAGTCTGCCATAGTATCATGGATGTGTGCAGAAGACATGTGACTCCAATACAAAGGACAGCAGTACTTAGAAAAGTGCAGCCAGCCAGTATGAACCTCTAGTTCTTGTCAGTTCCCTTTGCCCTCTAAATTTCATGGGGGCAATGTGGAGGAGCCTGGTTGAATTCTTCTCATGCAAATATTATTAAATAGTCTATCTTACCTTTGTCCTAAGAAGAAATGTTATATGGTGTTGAACTGGCATTATTACACTGGACCAATCTTTGCTCTGGAAAGAGGCTCTTCCATTCCTTTCGAAGGTGTTCACTATACAAACATCCTTAAGAAGACAGTTTAGAAGACACACAGAGGAATGGTTGGGGGCCACCAACGTGGTGCGTTATTCGAATGAACAGTATACTCCCACATAAAGCAAGTACTACATCAAGGGCTTGGGCACATAGCTCAGTTAGTGAAGTACTTACCTTACCTAACACACGTGAAACACTGGCTTCAATTCCCAGTACCACATACATCAGTCATGGTGTCACTTATCTAAAATGCCAATAACTTGTGAGGTGGAGGCAAGGGGATTAAAAAATTCCTGGTCATTCTTATCTACATGGCGAGTTTGATGCCAGCCTGGAATCAAAACCCTGTCTTGAAAAAAAAAAGTAGTAATTAAAAATAAATGTTCTGGGGTCAGAAATGTGGCTCAGTGACTAGAGTGCTATCTGAGAATACAGAAAACCCTGTGTTTGCTCCCCAGCACCATGTAAAACGAGATGAGGTAGCACACACTGCAATCCCAGCATTTACGAGGCAGAGGCAGGAAGATCAGAAGCACAAAGTCACCCTCCTCTACATGGTAAATTGCAGACCAGCCTGGGCTACAAGAGATTCTGTCTCAAAAGATTAAATATGGCCAAGTGCAGTGGTGGTACAGGCCTTTAATCCCAGCACTCAGGAGGCAGAGACACGAGGATCTCTGTAAGATTGAGGCCAGCCTGGTCTACATTGGGAGATCCAGGCCAGCTGGGGATAAAGGGAGACCCTGTGTCAACAAAACAAAACAAAAAGATCAGATAAACAAATCATCATCGAATAAGTAAATGTGTGCTGAGAATGTAGCTCAGTGGTAGAGTGCTTGCGTAGCATATGGGAAGCCTTTGGTTCAGTCCTCAGAACTGCAATCTATCGATCAGTCAATCAATGAAATGTGAGATCTGTGGGGTCAAATACATTTAGGAAAATCTAGAATAAATCAAACAGAATGTTCCAGGTGGTAATGCACACCACTTATCCTCAGGAAAAAAAGAACACAATTTGCAATTCTTTCTCAACATTAGCTGCTTCTCAGAACCTTCCTATACATACATGAGAACTATCAGGAGGGTTGGAGACGTAGCTCAAAGGTAGAGTGCTTGCAATGCATGCTTGAGGCCCTGAGTTTGATTCACAACACTGAGAAGGTGAAATAAATAGAACTACCTGGGGGGTCTAAATAAGTGCAGATTCACTAAGTCTGCAATGACACCGGAGATTCTCAGTATCTAACACACTCAAATCAATTTAATATGATTTTGAACAATAGGGGGGAGGCGTTTAAGCTTATGAGAACCTGAATGAATGGATGCTGTAGACTTGTAGTAGGTGAAAGTTTTCCTGAGCTTCTTATTATAAGTACTTCTTGAGTTACCTTCATCCTGATTGGCTGTTCCCCATAGGGGGGCATGGACAGAAATCTGAGCCCATGTGACAGGGGGGACATAAAGAGCACAGCAGAAGGGACTTAGCTATACCTCATCCCATTCTTACATTTTTAAAAATTCTGCTTCCGGGGCTGGAGAGATGGCTCAGCAGTTAAGAGCACTGACTGCTCTTGCAGAGGACCTGGGTTCAATTCCCAGCACCCACATGGCAACTAACAACTTTCCATAACTCCAGTTCTAGAGGATCTCATGTCTTCTTCTGACCTCCATGGGCATAGCATGACATGTGTGCACTTACATGCATGCAGGCAATACACTCATACACATAAAATAATAAAGTATTTAAAAAATAAATTCTGGTACACTTTAGAATCTCCTCAGTGTGTTTTGGAAACACTCCTATTTGGCAGGACTTCTCTAGCCAATAACAAAGGAATCTCTAGGCTGTGGCCTGTGTGCTGGTTAGTTATAAAAAAAATCCCCCCAGTGATTCTGATGGAAACTTACACTTAAACTTCTGACAGACATCAGCAACGGAAGTGAAAACCATAGTAGGCGTAAATGAAGCATGAATCCCTGAGCTACACCTGCTTTTCCTCCCTTCCACACCCTGAAGCTGCTGTGAAGAGCTGTGAGAAGACGGAACAGCAAGCACAAGGTCATTTCCTTCTGGATAGCACCACGGCTCATCTGGGCTGCTCATGTTTGGCACAAATGATTAATACAATCATTTGTTAGGGAACAGAAGCACAGAAAAACTCCTTAAATAGATATTTTGGCCAAGGTGAAATTAGTTACATGGCATTTATGATAAGCACAGCATCATCTCAGTTATTGTACTGGATGAAAGAATTCTGCAGTATCTTAAGTATCATACTGTGGCAATTCAGGATTCTGGGTTGGGGTCACAGCTTCCTGTACCTACCAGCTATGGCACCAAGATGGGCAAATTCAGCCCAGTAAACTTAGTTTGGCTACACACAAAATGGGGGTATGCTAGAGGCTTACAAAATTTTGAACCATGTTAGTGAAGTGCAATCCTTCTAAATGACTGCCTGAAGCATCCAAGATACAGTAAATTTCAATAAAGACCAGCTGTATTTAGGTTGATTTGATGGCATTTAAATGTTGGAACCACAGATCAGAGACATGCATATTGAGACTGAATGCTGAGAAACTTTATACTAATTTAACAGAGTAACTGTTATGTCTATTGAATTTAATAATAAAATATGCTTTGTGTTTTGTGTGTCTTTACTGAATTTTTGGAATATTTTGCCTTTATCTCCCTTTATGAGAACATTGGTCCATGGGTCTATATTTTGTATTTCTTCCTCATTTAAGTTTCTCATAATTCATTTTATTTCATTTTACTGAAAGTATTTTTAAAGATTTTTATTTTTAAATCATGTGGGGGTGAGGATATGCATTTGGAGTCCAAAAGAGGACATTGGGTCCTCGGGACCTGGAGAAACAGGTGGTTGTGAGCCACCTTCCCTGGGTGCTGGGAATGAAATTTGTGTCCTCTGAAGAGCAGTACAAGTGGTTTTTAGCTGAACCTGGGTCTTCTGCCACAACAGTCAGTGGTCTTAACCACTGAGCAATCTGACCAGCTCAACAAGTCTCTTAACCTTTGAGCTATCTCTCCAGCTCCATCAAAGAATTCTTTTTAAAACTGAGTAGAAATTAAACCATTGATTCTTCACAGTGAGACCCTGAGAATAACTAGTTCCCAATAGAAACCCATTGTAAATGTGTGTTTTTATGCTATACAACAAATTGTCACAAATCTATTGGCTCAAAATCATATGCACTTGTTATGCCACAGTTTCTATAGGTGAGGAATGTAGACATAGTGTGGCTGGAGTAGCTGTTAAGGCCTTATGAGCTCAAAATGATGATTTCAGCTGTATTGCAGTCATATCTGGAGCTTGGTAATGTCTTCTGAGCTTGTACAATGGCTGGCAAGGTCAGGTTTCTTGAATCTATAGGAGTGGTGTTCCTGATTTTTATTGGTTGTCAGCATTTAGGTGAGGACAGGGCATCCTCTGGTCTCTGAAGCAGTCCACAGTTCCTTGTCACATGACCCATTTGTGACTCACTCATAACAAGGCAATAAGAGAAGGTCTATCACTCCAGTCTGCAAAGGCTGCCATATGTAATGATGTTGAGGGAGTGACTTCTCATAATCTTTGCCATATTCTGTTGGCTAGAAATAAGTCCTGGCAAGCACTCCAGGGGAAAGTGGCCCATCACAATTGTATACAAATTTTGTTATTCTATCAGGGTGAGTCTTCCTACTGTAAGCACCCAATCACATCAACCAAACTGAGCAGCAGAATACATGTATTTGTTAGGAGGAACGTATTAAGTGAATCCTAAAAACTTTGATGCTCTTATAACTTCTGACATGAAGAAGTCAATGTATGAACTAATCCTGCAACACTTTTTCAAACAACACATGAAAAAGAAATGTGACCTTTCAAAGTTCCCATTGTTTTTGTTGCCAAGGCCTCAGAAGAATTGCTATGAATGGCACATTTTTCTCCAGTTATTTTCTTAGGAATACAGAATCCAACACAATTACCCTTGAAATGAGATAATTCATGATGTAAAAGTTAATGGCTATGTTAGCGGTGATTCCTAATAAAGATTTATCTCCATCAACTCCCTGAAATACACTGTGGTAGCTGTGGAAATGGCTTAATAAATGTCTTTTATACTCAGCTATTATTTATAAATGTTGAGTTTTAGTTTACAAGGATCTTTTTTTTTTTGAAAGACCAAGACTCTATCTGCGCATCACCATGTAAAACTGTCAAAGAGCTTGTCCCAGTGTCTGCAGCAGGATTGCTTTGCAGGAGGTAGCAACACCCAGTTTGGCAGAACAACAATGAAGGATCATTGTTACATCAGATGAGGACTACTAACAGCTTCAAGAATTTTTTGAAAGTGTTTTGTATATGACTATCAAAAGAAAACACAAGTGAGTGAATAATTAAGAGAGTGACTAGAGAGTGAATGGGAAACATATTGATTCCAAGGAGAGAAAGTCATTAATAATGGAATACAACTAAAAATATCTCAGCCAACAGTCAGTTTTGCAACAAAAGTGATTTGGTAACCACGACATTATCATGGTTTGAATGTCTGTCTCTTCCAAAAATCATGTAGGAATTTAATTACCAATGTAACAGTATTAAGAGGTGGGACCTTAAGATATGATTAGGTTGTGTAAGCTCTGCTCTCATAAATGGACTGATGGCATTATTGCAGGAATGGGTCCATTTAAAAACAGAGGGTTAGAGCCAATGAGATGGTAAAGTGGGTGAAAGCATTTGGTACCAAGACTGATCATCTCAGTTCAGTCTCCATGACTCATACAATCTGTCCTCTAACCTCCACACACTCACTCTGACACACACACATACCAACACACATAGACATAGACATAATATATATGTATATATATATATGTAATATTATATATATATATATTTTTTTTAAATGCATGAGACTGGAGAGATAGCGCAGGGTAAGAAGCACTGCCTGCTCTGCAGTGGACCTAGCTTTGGTTTCCAGCACCCACATGGCAGCTAACAACCATCATAGCTCCAGTTCCAGGGGGCCTGACACCTTCTTCTGACTTTCGTGGGCACTGCACGTACATGGTGCACATACATACATCTAGGCAAAACAGTCATACACATAAAAATAAAACAAAATATTATTTAAAAAAAAACAATGTTTGTTCCTCTACCTCCACAATTCTATCATGTGACATTTGTCCCCTCCAGAAGAGGCAACATTCAACATTCTGTCTTGGAAGTAAAGACTACGTTTTCACCGGGCATCAAATTTTTTGGTACATTGATCTTGAACTTCCCAGCCTCCAGAACTATAAGAAATGAATTTACACTCTTTACAGATTACTTGATCTCAAGTATTCTGTTGTAGCAACACAAATAGGCACCTTCTAAAGTTTAAGGGATTTAATGAGTTGGAGAGGATATGGAGAAAAGGGGAGGAGGAGCTTATATGGAAACAAGTAGGCATTGTTTTAGGAGGTATTAATTTGTAACTACATAATAATAATTGTAAGAGCCTTATGCATTTAGCAGCGTAAAAGTTAATACATATAGTATATGCCTACATCATTGGTTTAAATACATAGCTGTAAATACCTCATTTTCAACAGCTAGAAATACATCTTTATATGGGATACCTGGCCAGAAATTGCACCAATGAAGAGCCTTTCCATCCTGTTCTCTAACAGACAAGTTCGAGGGTCTGTTTTTCACATTCTTGTGGATTTGGAGGGCCAGTATTAAACCTAGAGCCTTGTACATGCTACATAAGTTCTAGCCTCTGCCCTTTTAATAAGATTGTCCTGTTTTTTTGTGTCTTCTGTGTTTGTTAGTTTGTTTATATGGTACTTGATAGCAAGCCTAGGGCTTCGAGCATGCTAGGTAGCTACTCTACCAAATGAACCATCCCTCTTTGGGGAAATTGTTTTTAAGCTCACTTCTTGTAGAACAGTTATGGAGAACCATAGATTAAGGGGCTATTAGTTTCAGGGGAGATAATCATCAAGGGGAAGGGGGAAGAATGCACAACTTTGGAGCTCGTGAAGATGTCAAGGGAAGAAAATATTAGGTAAGATCTGTAGGCACCATTTGTAATTTAAGAATATCAGGAAGTAGCCAAAAGTTGAGAAGAAGACAAAGGAATGAATGAAGGCAGGTGCACTTGACTCTTCCATGTGCTTACTCTAGTTCATGGAGTCCTCTAGGAGAAATACATTATGACTTTAAGGCTATTAGTAGATTAGCAGACTGTTTAAGCCCAGACAGAATCACAAAATCCTGAATTAAACTCCATAAAGCATAAGTAACATATGTAATTAAATATTTTTACTCAATCATTCTGTTTTTCTTTCTGAGACAAGAACTTGTCTAGCCCAGGCTAGCCTCTAATTTCTTTTGTAGTAGAGGATAACGTTGAATTTATGAGCCTCCCGCCTCTACCACTCCAGTGTTTGGCCTAAAGGCATGTGCTACCACTCTAATTGTATGTAGCGGTGGGGATGGAACTCAGTGTTTTGGCATGCTAGGCAAACACTCCACCGCTAGAACCATATCCCTAACCCTTCCACTAAATCTTAAATTTTTATATTTTCTAGTAAGTACATTTTAAATGTATGAAGAAACAGGTAAACTTAATCTAAAATATTTTATTTCACCCAGCAGGAGGATCAAAATATTGGGACCAGCCTGTGCTACACAGTGAATCTGATGTTAGTCTGGACTAGAGCGTGAGATTCTATCTTTTCTGGGCATGGTGGCCCATGCCATTAATTCTTGCACTTAGCGGGTGAAGCAGGTGAATCTCTGTGAGTTCAAGGCCAGTCTGGTCTACATAGTGAGTTTCAGGCCAGCCAGTGATACACAATGAGACCTTGTGTCAAAGAAATCAATGTTCTTCTGCTAAATCTTTGACTATGAAAGATATTCAAGTTCACATGATGGCAAAGTTGCTGCACATCCAAAATGCTGGAGAATAAATGTAGAAATCTGGAATGTCCTCATTAGTCATGAAAAAAATGTGACCATCAAGTAATTTACTTAAGAAAAATTCACTCTAGGTGCTGGAGAGAAGACTTAGTGTTTAAGATCACTGGATGTTCTTGAAGAGGACCCAGGTTCAGATCCCAGCAGTCACATGGCAACTAAGGGTAATGACTACCCACAACTCTAGTTCTGGGAACATGACATCATCCACTGACATTGCATGCACAGGTGCACTTACATCCATGCAGGCAAAATGCTTATACACATAAAATAAAAATAAGTTAATCAAAATAATTTTAAAGAAAGTTAGCCTCAAGGAAATTAAGTATCTTCAAAATATGAAGGACCTTTGTGTATGTCAATATAAAATAGTTTCTGAGGTTTTAGTCTAGAAATATAGCATTAATTATTGTTATACACACAAATTATTCAGCTGTTTTTAATTTCTCAAGCTGTGATAGCATTTGGAAAGATGAAGCAATAACCTTCATAATAGAGGCAGAGTATATTTTGTAAGTGGAAAATTTGGCATCGTTTCTTCAGAGGCACAGGTGGGTTCAGGCCTCTATTCCTTTTAAAATCAGAATCCACCATCAGAAGAAGACATTAATGTTGAGCTATGTGCAGATAAAATGTGTCTCCATCAATACTGTTGATCTGCACAAGCAGTCTAATTGCTTATTTCCAAACTTGCAAAGCTGAGTCATCATCAGAAAATTCAGAGACATCTTTATTTTCACATAAAAGTTCTCTCTGTGTCTTTTTAAGATGATATTATTCCATCCTGCTCTTCTTTTGAGACAATTGGCCTCAATCAAGAGCTATTAGTAGCTCAAAGAGGTTTAAGAGGAAATGGAGGGCTAGAGAGATGGCTCAGCAGAAAAGGTGCTTGCTGCCAAAGCTAATTACCTGAGTTGGATTCTCAGAACCCATATGATAGGAGAAGAAAATCGACCCCTTGCAAATTGTCCTCTGACTTCAATATGGTCACCGTGCCATGTCTGTACACACCCACTAAATGCAATGGCATTTTTTTTTAATATATAAGATGGACAGGTTGAGGAGATGGCTCAGTGGTTAAGAGTGCTTGGGGTAGGTGAATGAGGACCTGAGTTTAAATCCCCAGAATCCACATAAAAAGCTCAGCATGGTTGTGTGTGTCAATAGCCTTAAGTACTGTGGGAATGGAGACAGGCTCACTGGGGCTTGCTGGCAACCAGCCTAGTTCCAAGTTCAGAGATCCTTTCTAAAGGGAATACGGTAGAGAATTACACATTAGGACACCTACCATCCTCTGGTGGTCTTTGTGCCTCCCCCACCATACAAGTGTGTACTACCACATTCACATGTATATACACATTCATATAAATACATATACACCCATAAAAATTAAATGGGACCAGACTTGGTGGTGCACACCTTTAATCCCAGCTCTTGGGAGACAGAGGCAGGTGGATCTCTGTGATTTAAGGCCACCCTGGTCTACATAGTGAATTCCAGGTCAGCTAAGGCTATGATGAGGAAACCTGTTTGAAAAAAATAAATTAAATTAAATGGAAAGCAATTGAGGCAAGCACTCTACATTGACCTCTGATCTCCATCTGCATGTGCACACAGATGTACCCTGAACATAACATCACACACACACACACACACACACACACACACACACACACACACTCACACACACCCTTCTTTCTTGATACTGGGGATTGATCGTAGGGTGTCAGCATGCAAAGTGCACATTCTGCTGTTGAGTTCCACTCCTATACAAAATGAAGAATTCCCTGGAAACAATACAAGTGTTTCATGCAAAATTGAGGTTCTCTTCCTCGTGACATGTCTACACAGCAGCCTGGGCTCTCTCACAGTATGGAGTTTCTGGACAGTCAGACTTGCTACAGCAGTTGATACTCAGAAAGAAACTTAAAGTCTAGGCCTACGCCTGTGGATGTAGCTCAGGTGTAGAGCACTTATTTAGCATGCACAAGGCTCTGGGTCAACAACAACAAACTCCAGGTCCAGAATTTATATAGTAACACTTCTGCACATTTTCTTGTGGTCAAGAAAATTCAGTTCATTAGCCTGGATGCGAGGAAGAGACACTTTACTTCCAAGTATACAGAGAGAAGAAGCAATGATGTAAAACATCTTGAGAGACTATCACACAGAGGTAAGAATTTTAGTGTTTGGATTGTAAAAGTAATGATTTCCCCCCTCTTTCTCTCTCTCCTTTCTCTATTCCTTTTTTCTCTCCTCCTCCTCCTCTTTCTCCTCCTTCTTTCTCTTCCTTCTTTTTTCCCGAAAGACCTCATGTATCCCAGGTTGACCTTGAACTCCCTATTATAGTTAAGGATGGCATTGAACTTCTCATCCTGCTGTCTTCAGCTCCCAAATGCGGAGATTACAGGGGTACACTGCCACACCCAGTCTATGAAGTACTGGAAATGGAATCCAGGGCTTCGTGCCAACTGAGCTGCATCTCAACTCCTGCTACTTTGGCTTGTTCTATACTTTCACATTTTTTTGAGTGTTATTTAAACAATAATCATTTTTATTTACAATTTGCACTTAGTACTCTGGGCTAGCCTGGACCTCTAGATAAAACCCAGACCTCAATCTCACAGTAATTTTCCTGCCACAACGTCCTGAGTGCTGGGATTACAGGTATTAGCACCATGTCTGGAAAATAGTAATTTTTAAACACTGAGAAGTTTGTACTCATAATTTATTAAATAGTGCCATGTTGAATGTCAGGAATAAACAGTTCAAAAGGAAGATGTTAGTAAAAACATGACAGTTTCCATGTCTACAAGAAATTCTTGGCTTTGCCTCTGTTTAGAGCAAACGAAAAACCAGCTAAAATGGTAGCTAAAGCATAAGAAAAAATGTTTCTTGCTGTCCACAAGAAGAGAACCCTTGCTCCCTCAAGCACTTCTCTTGTTCCTCCCTAAGCTTAGTATATGGCTGCTGTCTCTTGCATTTGAGCAAGGGCTATGGCCTGCATCCTTGAGAATAAACAGACTTATACTCCCACTGGCTGTGGGCTTTCTTCTACTTAAGACTTTGCTCCTACTTCAACCAGCTAACAGTCACTTTAGGACCAGAAGTCTCCTGAAAGGTGATATAACTTGGCTACTACTCAGGAAAGATATTTCATCTCATTTTGAAAGGCCAGGACCCTTAATTACCTCCTCTGAGCCAGGCATCAAGGTCGCTTACCATCTAGCTCTGCAGCTCACTAGGGTTGAAATGGAATGAGCACCTTTCATTTAAGTGACTTTTCTGTCCAGGGCATTTGGTGGCCTTTCTTGTCTTTTCCTCATACATGCTCTGCCATGGATCCTCCAGCCACTTCTATCTGCCACCTCTCCCTTTCTCAGAAGATGCTCTGCCCCAGTTCAAACTCTTCTCTCTGCTCTGGATCCAGAACTGATTCAATCCTCTTTCTCCAGAATGCTTACTTTATCTGCAGAGGGTGGTTTTTCTCCTCTACTCCCATGTTCTCCAGCATTTGCTCTACTATTCTACCCTCAGTGCTGGCCATTTGAGGAGGGTCAAAGTCTAAATGCCTGCCCTCAGACAGCACATTATCTGAAGTAAAGAGACCCCTGTAAAATGGTACTAACCCCACACAGAGGAGGGGGATCACACAAGTTTGAGGCCACCCTGGTCTATACAGAGTGTTCCAGACCATTTAAGGCTATAAAGTAACACTCTATCTCACAATAAACCAAAAAAAAAGAAAGAAAAAAAAAAAGAAAGTGCCCTTGAGGTACACAATCCTGACATTACAAAGGGAATCTGAGGCAAAGGCCTTGGCAGTTATGTGTATGGTCTACTCTATAACAATTGTTTTCCCTACATCCAAGTCCCAGCTCTTTTCCATACTAGCTCTATGATTTTGGTCTTAAGGTTAAACATTTCTGTGCCTGTTTCTTCATTCATAAGCCTGGGACGACAGTAAGAATATCACTGTGAGGGTTCTAAAACGGTGCCTCAGATTAAAATGCTTTGGAAAGCTATCTAGTGCACGGTTTGTATTTAATAAGAATTATTTAACTTTAGTTCATTCAACAAACATAGAGTCACTACTGTACACAGCCACCGTGCTGCTATTTTTTCTTAGCAAAGCTTCAAGTATATATATAAATTTTAGTTGTGATTGCATGTATAGTGTGTATGTTTATGTGTGTCTGTGTGTCTGTGGCTTTGTGTGTAAAAGGCATGGCATGTGTGGAGGTCAAAGGATTATTTTCTCTTTCTGCTGTGTGTTGCAGGGATGGAACTCAGGTCCTCAGACTTACTCAGCTAGCGCTTCTCCCCTGTGGACCCTCTCGCTAGCCCATAACCTCAAATATAAAAGTGACACAATTTGGTATGATAATATTCAATTGTATTTCAGAATTTGTATTTTACCTTTGGTACCTTATGATAACATTGCTAGAGTGGTCTGAAAATCAGTCGTATTTATAGAACTATGCCAGAGGATGGCTTGATTTCTTCCTCATATTGAGAAATATATCTGAGCTATCTCTTATACTTGCATAGAGAACATTGAGTCTAATTACTTGAGTATTGGATTTCTAGCTTACATGTCTACACTAGCAGGAAGCATTTTGCTCATGCAGTGCTTCAGTAATCAGCCAAAGCTAAAAGAAATCTAGGTCAATCAAATAGAAGAGAAGCTGAATATAGACATTTAGGCTGTTTCTTTCCTTTTACAAATAAAATCTCTAAATCCAGAAAGACTTGTTCAAAATCTAGTTGAAACTTCTGTATCATTAACTGGCTCAAATCTCTGACTTTTGTAAAGCCTTTCTACCTTCTATTATTCTCTTATTCCCCATTTCAAACGAATCAACACATTCTTGGTCACCTACTAGTTTTTACATAGTAAAAGATTCTCTTGTTATAAAACATAATTTTTAATTTTTGAGAACTTCATACATGAATACTCAATTATTCAATCCCAAGTAGTTAGTCAGTCCTAAACAGAAGAACATATGTTCGTCTGTTTAGGACTGACTTGGGATTGGATAACCTATTAGGAAGCTCATCCTTGGAGAAAACTGATTTTCCCACTCTTGGTGACCATTGATTGCCTGTAGTTCTTGTATTTATTTCTATGTTTTTATGTGTATGAGTGTTATGCCTGCACGTATGTAAGCGCACCCATATCGTGCAGTGCCCACAGATGACAGAAGAGGGCGTCAGCTTCCCTGGAACTGGAGTTATAGATGGTTGTTACCCTCAGTGTGGGCATGTGGGTGCTGGGTCTTCTGCAAGAATAGCCACTTCGCTTAACCTTTGAGCCATATCTCCAGTCTGATTGCTTGTAGTTCTTAATCTAGAGGTGGAATCTTGTGAAATGTTCCCCATCCACATTGGCATGTCAGGTGTTGTCATTATGGAAGTCTTGTTTAAACAACCATGTTGTGGAGGTTTCATGGGTGCAGATTCCCTGTCATGTCTAAAAGACCCTATGTAGCATCAGGCGTCCTGATTCTCTGCTCTTACAATCATTCTGCCCCTTCTTCCATGAGGTTCCCTAAGCCTTAGGTGTACCGGGCTGCATTTTAGATGTTTCCGTTAAGAGTGGGCACCCTAAAGTGACTTATTCTTCTGCATTTTGATCAGTTGTAGATCTCTGCATTCGTTTCCATGGGTCGCAAAAGGGAATTTCTTTGATGAGGAAGGACAGCTACACTCACCTGTGGGTGGAAGGATATTTTGAATAAAGTTAGAAATTATATTGGTCTAGGAAAACAGCAGTAGTAGGTTCTCCTCTAGGGTCTATGACATCTCTAGCCACAAGTATTTGGCTAGATTGACAGTATCAGGCATGCATTCCCTCCTATCGAGCAGGCCTTACATCTAATTAGGTTAGTTACCTCCAAGATAAAAGGGCCACTGCTGCACCATTAAGGATATCTTGCTCGGCTAGTCAGAGCACTAAAAGAGTCCTAAGATTAAGTTGTGAAGTTGGAAATTCTCAATTTTTATATGCTGTTTGTTTATTTTTCTTTTTTTGTGACAGGGTCTCACATATAATCCAAGTTAACCTGAGCCCAAGTGCTGAAATTATAAGCATGTGCCGCCACGGTCCACTCATATTTTTTTTTTTGTCTTTTTAGATCTTTACATCCTTCCTAACTTATATTTTATTGTCATGGAATTAGGTATTCTAAAAAGCAATTTTCCCAGAATTCTACATTCTTCCTGCTCATACCTCCTCAGTCACAAAGCCTATGTCTATGTATTCTCCTTGATCTTGCAAATTGCTTGTAATCAACTGCTTCCCATTTTCAGTGGCCTGACTAATCACATAATTTAACTTTGTGGAATTATTCATGAAATCAGATCAATCAAGGTCAGAGTCAGGGCCAGTCCCAGTCTGCTTGGGGAATGTGTGAACTATTTCATAATAATTTGTGAAATCTCAAGGTCAGATACCCTGTACTCAGAAAGATAATCAAAGTAGCCAGTCTAGCCTTTTTAATATCACTCCATCATTGGTTTCATTCTGAAACTATTTATGGGTCCAAGAGTATAGTTCAACTTGGTCAGATACAGTGAGCTGTTGCTTTCTCAAATCACGCTAGCTGACCTCTTCACCTTTTCTGTGGATGACTCAGTTCATCTATGGGTCAGTCTGAAGCTCAAGATAGAACCTGTTTACTTCAGATAAAAACTGATTTCTGTCTGCTTGCATCAAAGCACAGTTCAAGATTCTCATTCCTCCCTAGAAAAACATACTTCATGATCCATGCAGGAGGCAGATCCCGGGTAAACAAACAAGACAGGAGATAAAGATGCTGAATACTTTGTTAAAGAGCACACAGCAGACCCTGGGTTTAAGATAAGGCCGTGTTTCCCACACTTGAGTATGTGCTCAGTGAAAATGTGATTGCCTTGATCCCGCTTTTACAAACTGAGATTCAAGCCAGGCATAATGGCTCATGCTTATAACCCTAGCACTTAGAAGACTAAAGCAGGAGCACTGTCATGAGTTCATAGTCATTATGGATTAGAGTAAAACCCTGTCTCGAAACAAAAGAGAGAGAATAATGAGTGAGTGAATGAATGAATGAATGAATGTGAGCTGAAGATACAACCCTCTTGGTAGAGTGCTTGTCTAACAGGCACAGCACTCTAAGTTTGATCCGCAGCAGTGCATATACTGGTGGTAGAGACTCATGCCTGTCCCAGTACTCAGGAAGTGAGGCAGGAGGATCAGGAATTCAAAATCAGCCTCAGCTACACAGTTGTTAGCCAGCCTAGAGTACAGGAGAACATGTTTCAGCAACATAAAATCTGATTCAGAAGATTTGGGGCTCGTCTTGGAACCCTCACTTTAATACACACTCGGAGGCATTCTGATGAGGGAGTTCTGAGGACAACGCTAGGTAGGAATATGTTTTATAGACTTTAGACTGTTCACAGGGCATACAGAGCAAACACATCAAAAGAACACACATTTGAAAAAGGGTGAGAAGGCCTCATTCAGATTCACAGAAGGATTTGTATAAAAGCTAGAATAATTTGTTTGTTGGGATGAAAACCATCAAAAACAGAGCAAGCAGTATGTAAAGATGGAATATTTTAGTTTCTTTAGCCTCATTTAGCAAGAAATTTCTGAGAATAAAGATAACTATCAGATGTGCTTCCAGATTTGAAATAATACAAACCACATCTTGCCAGAGAGACCACACATTGAAAGTGATCATCAAGGGTCACTCATTCTAATTTACATATTATTTACTTTTCACATTTTGGGGAGTTAACATCTACCTTTAATTTGCATGCCATTTAGAAGATGATGTCAAAAAGCATCTCAAAATGGCAGAGTTTATCCATCTTCGACATATCAGCAGCACGAAGTATGAACTGCAACATCTTTGATATGGGGCATATTCAATTTGATTTGTTTGCATTGGTTTTGCTGTATTTTTTAGTTCTTCTTCTGTTTTTAACAAGTAAAACCTGAAACACTGTATTAAGGAAGGTAAAACATTCCTAAGAATAAGAGTAAGCCAATGAGTAATACAAAGGCATCTACTTCAAAAGTCTTGTTTAATTTTTGAGGTGGGGGTCTGGCTATTTAGCCCCAAGGCAGTCTTAAACTAAATATTTTCTTGTTTCAACCTATGGAAAGCTGATTTGACAGCCACATGCCTCCACTGGCATATTCAGTTTAGCACAGCATGATGCTTAGCATTGATTGTCAACAGGCTCTTGAATCACCTAAGAGAGAAATTTTTGAGTATGTCATAGAAGGAGTTTTCTAAAATTGGCCTAATTGAAGACCTATGTGAACTGTGAGCAGCACCATTCTATGGGTTGGGGACCTGAACTGAATAAAAGGAAGAAAGTGAACTGAGCATGAGTATTCATCTCTCTTTCTGCTTCCTAACTATGGATGCAGTCTGACTAGCTGCCTCATGTCTCTGCAGCCGTGTCTCCCCATCATGATGCACTGTACTCTCAAACTTCGAGCCAAAATAAATCCTTTTTCCCCAAGTTGTTTTTCTTGGGTAATTTGTCACAGCAATGAGAAAAGTAACCAGTACATATGGTTACCTTAAGGCAGAAGAAGCAATTGTAAAAAATGTATATATCCCTTTGTAGGCCTCTCACACATCTCCAGTATCTCTGCCCTGTCTTCCTAGAGCTCAGAGTCTTTCAGGTTTCTGCCCAACGTAAGCAGAGCCTCACAATCTCTTATAACTCCTTTACATTTTATGGAAGTGGCCTCTTCTTCCAGACTATCAGTTTGTCCTGCCTAGATGACAGTTGCTCTTTCTAGCAAGATAAAGCCAGATCTAGATCACAGTTAGCAGCATCTCCTATTTACTTGACACTAAATACTATTCTAAAGGTATTAATGTGCTGATTATAATCCTATGAGAGGCAAATAATTATTGACCTATGTTTACAAATGAGGAATCTAAGACATGACAAGGTTCAATAACTTGCTTGTGAAGGTCAACATGGGGCTTCATAGAAAGTGGAATGGGAATTTAAATACAGGTGGTCAGGCTTTAGTACTAGCTCTTAGCTCTTCAAAAGTGAAACTATTATAATCCCAGTCCTCAGGAGGCAAGAGACTGGCAGATCCCTGGAGCTCATTGGCTACGCAGGCTAAGACTGCCTGGTAAGCTTTGGGCCAGTAAGAGACCATGTTTCTAAAATCAAGGTGACTGGTACCTGAGGAATGACATCACAGATTGACCTTTGGCCTGTGAATACAAGCAGCATGTGCACACACACACACACACACACACACACACACACAGACCTAGGGGCTAGGCATGTAGTTCAGTTGAAGAGTGCTTGCCTAGCATGCACAAGGTTTTGGGTTTGGTATTTACCACCACAAACTACAACAAAAAGTATCACTTAGGGCACTGACTATTGAGGGACACAGATGTAACAATCTTGATGGCTGAGGTGGAGGTGGAAGGAGGTCCAGGAATGATGATGCCAGAAGTGAGACCCCAATCAGAGAGATCTTCGCCTTGGTCATCAGGGCCATGCTTGATACTATTTTTTCTTTTCTGAGGCTGATAATTTACTTTTCTGGTATCTTTTTGTTACTTTTTATTTTATTTTATTTTATGCGTATGAATGCATTACATGCATGCATGGAAGAGCATCTGTGTTATGCAGTGCCCACGGAGGTCAGAAGAGGGTATCAGATTCCCTGGAACTAGAGTTACAGACAGTTGTCATCCGCCATGTGGGTGCTGGGAACTGAACCTAAGTCCTCTGCAAGAGCAGTCAGTGCTCTTAACTGCCGATCTATCTCTCCAGCTCCATCTTTCAGTTCTTATATTCATAAGATGATGATATGAACTACTTATGTCCTTCCAATGAATTCATTTTTTACATGAGCTCTCCAGACGTGGAATCTATATTCTGTAAACAGCTATTCTAATTAGCTGTACCATTGCGAAAACACCATTCAAAGGACATATGGGATGACCTGAATTCAGAAAAATCACAAAAAAATTGCAGGGCAGAGGCTTGCATGAGTATCTGAGGCGGGAGTGGCAAGCAGTGTTATTTTATGTCTATATGCCAAATAAGCAAATCCACAATGGGCTCTAAATAGCAATCTTAAGGATTTCACTTATCTTCTCCATTTTCCTACAGTCATCACAGCTAATCTTCACTAATCAGAGTGCAATGTGTATGTGAGGAGCTTCACGCAATCAAGGATGAGGAGAAAATCCCATGTAATCACAGCAGACAGTTTGCCACCAAGTGCAATAAATACTAAATCTGCTAAGTTGCTGGCAGAGACCCTGAGAGAGTGTGCAACCCTTTCTTTCTCAACTACTCCAGTGACACCTCTGCGAACACATGTGCCTATTTTCCTGAATGCTTGTTTTTAATGTTCTACAGGTGAATATATGTATCAGAGAGTGAGTACAATTCACAATAATGTATTATATATTTTGCAAAGATAAAGAGATGAGTTTGACATTTCAAAACATTCAAAAATTATGAAGAGATACAAATGCTCATTACCCTGATTTGATTGGAACACATTGTAAATATATAAATATAAAACTATTCTAATATATCCCATAATTATGTATAATTACCACATACTAATTAAATTATGTATTATTATCACATACTAATTAAATTATTACATACTAATTAGAAAGAAAAGGAACTGACAAGATAGTCAGAAAAGTGCTTATCACCCATGCATGAGGTCATGAGTTTAATCCCCAGAACCCATGTAAAAACTCAAGCTTGTGGATGGTGGTCCAAGTTTCTAATCCCAAGACTGAAGGGGTGGACAGAGCAGCATCCCTGGGACTTGCTGTTCAGATGGCCTAGCTTACTTGGTAAGCTTCAGGCCAGTAAGAGATCCCATCTCTAACTAGAAGTGAATGGTGCCTGAGGAGCAACACCTGATCTTGACTTATGGTCTCCATATACATGCACACACACACACGCACACACACACACACACACACACACACACACACACACATGTACACAGGAATATACTGATACACATCCAGACACACAAAAAAGACAAACCTGATATCATTAATAAAATTTAGAGCCCAAATGGCAAAATAAATAGTAACAAAGGTTAGCTGGCTCTTAAAATGAATAATGTTGTTTTGTTTGTTAACATCACTCATTTAAAAATTGAAATGGATGCCAGGCAAGGTAGTGTGTACTTTTAATTCCAGGTCTCGGGAGGAAGAGGCAGATGAATCTCTGTAAGATGGAGGCCAACCTGGCATACATAGTGAGTTCCAGGCAGACTGGAACAAAGGGGGCCTTTTCAAATAAATAAATAAAATTGAAATGACCAACATGCATATTTTTATGAGCTGTATAGTCATTTTGTTGCAAAGTTGGGATTTATCAGATTTGGCCCACTACCTCCAAAAAAATAACCCTTCTAATAAATTCTGTCATCCCGAATGTCAAAACCAAAAAAAATAGAAGGGATGAGTAAAATCCTAAGAATTTGTTTCCCAAGCAAATTTTCAAAGTTGAAATGGTTTCCTCAGATATAACATCACAATTAATTCTTCAGCAATGAAGATTTGTGGATTTAAAAAGCAATGAAAGTTTCACAAATGTGACTATGTGCCTGTGGTGGGGCATTCTAGATAAGCATCTGTACTCTATTTTGGTAGGTACTAAATTTACATTCACCAGGGACATTAAAAATTTTTTATTGTTGTAGATGATGTTTTATTTGTCAGACAAAGTATCACTCTGTAGCCCAGGCTGGCCTGAGACTCTCAGTCATCTCCCTATGTCAACCTCCTGAGTGTGGAGATTAGAAGAATGAGCTGTCATACACAGTTTTAGTGGTAGATAATTCTTGTTATAGAGATCTTTATTTTTTACTCAGCTATGCATTCTTTTACTTACTCATTAGTTAATTGGAGACTATTTTTCCTTATCTTCAGCTCTCAAAATTGACAATCCTTCCTAAGTACTTTTGAATTATCTCTTTATTGATAAATTACCAATAGCTCTTTGAACTGCTTCATAAAAAGGAAAAATAATACTAAACATTAGTGACTTATGACTTAACTATGATAATTGCTTTGAAAGATTCATATAGAATGTTAAAATTTAAAAATGAAAAATATATGCTGGGACAATTTGGGGGGAAAGCAATGTGGCAATAGCTCACAAGTGAACAATCATACAGAAAGACATAGGGTTTGAGGTGTAGCTCAGTGGTAGAATACAGGCTTATCGTTTGTGAGGCTCTGCATCCAATTATCAACATACAAAACAGAGTTGTTCTAATTGCATTTCTGTTGTTGTTATCAACTACCCTGAGAAAAAGCAACAAAGGAGAAAAGGGGCTTATTTTAGCTCACAATTCCAGGTTATATACGGTCTATCACTGCAGAGGGCAGAAGCCACAGCAGTAGTGTTTGAGACAGCTAGTCACGTCATATCCACAATCAAGAGCAGAGAAAGAAGGAATGCCTGTATACTTTTAATATGCAGCTAACTTTCTCTATTCTTACACAGTCCTGGGCCCCAAGCAAAGGAATGGTGTCACCCAGGTTCAGGCTGGGTCTTCCTACATTAATGAAGACAACCGAGACATGCTCACAAGCCAACCTGTCCTAGAAAACTCATCACTGAGACTCTCTCTCCAGGTCATTCTAGGTTGTGTCAAGTGGACAATTGAAACAAAACATCACAAGAGTGTTTATATAAGTAGATAGAAATAAATTCTAGAATAAATATAAGTTGCTATCAGGAAGCAACTGGTTAAAATTTGCCAGAGATAATAGGATACTGTACTGTCACTAAACATGACATTTATATCAATAATAATACACAAGGATGTTCACAGTATATCATTGTGCTGAAGAAAAGATAAAATCAGTGCTTAGTGTGATCTTACTAAGAAAGAAGAAAGAAAGAAAGATAGATAGAAGGAAGGAAAGAAAGAAAGAAAGAAAGAAAGAAAGAAAGAAAGAAAGAAAGAGAGAAAGAAAGAGAGACTTGGTGAAGTGACACACGCTTATGATGTCAGGACTTAGGAGGCTAAGGCAAGATTACACTTTTACAAGTTGGAGGCCAGCCTGGGCTACATAGCAAGATCCTGCCTCCTAAAGGGAGGTGGGATCCAAAAATGATATAGTGGTTGACCTATGCTTCTACTCACAGGGTTGGAAGGAACGAAGGAAGGACAAGGGAGAGAAAGAAAAAGAAGGAAGGAAGGAAGGAAGGAAGGAAGGAAGGAAGGAAGGAAGGAAGGAAGGAAGAAAGGAAGGAAGGAAGGAAGGAACCAATGTTGGTGACATTTTTATAAGTATACTTAAAATATTCTGCAAGCTTACATAACTTAGTGTTAACTTTGCTCTAAGGCATGATACATAAAGGGTGTAAACTGTCATTTCTTTATTCTGATTCCATATTATTTTTAGAATTATAAAAAGGCTGTGATTGTACCAAGTAGAAAACACTTTTGTAAGTCTGTGGACTACTCAGGAAAGTCTTCTGAATGAGTAATTATTGCTCATAATTAGTGTGATGACTGGATTGTGCTGATTTCCAGCAATACTAATTTGCAATGCATTATAATCTAATTTTGTGGGTCAACGCTATAACCTCTTGGTTTTTATGATGTTTTACAATTATCTAGGTAATTGGCATGGTGCATACTAACACTCAAAGATCATGACTGTGTCTCAAATCCTTTTGTTGATAAATCAATATGAATTCAAAGTTCAAATGTGCACATGTATCCCAGCTCATTTGAAATCTAAATATAATAAACTGGTGATTCAGAGATAGTTCAATACTAAATGCTGATAAACTCTACCTGACTAGTAATGAATTATTTTAACCCATGAAGAGGACAGCTCATATTTTCTTAATGAATAAAGCATCTTTAAAAAATTCTAGATGGACATGGTGGTAGGTCGTGGGAGGACTGAACATGGAAGCCCACTCATGCTACTAAACAAGACCCTATTTAAAAAAAAAACAGAAAAGTATGATGACTTAATACAGAAAATCTCTTCTTTGTTTTATTTGGAATCAGACAGAGTCACATGTATCCCAGACTGACCCTAAATTCTCCTATAGAGCCGATGATCTTAATGATCCTCCTCAATGGTTGGATTACAAATGTGTGCTACCATGCCCAGTTGATATGGCATTAGGAACTGAATTGGGAAACCATGGATCTTTTGCATTCTAGGCATGTACCCTACCAACCTAGTTACATTCCCAGCCCTAAAAAAATCTTAACTAAGTCATCATGGAGGCCTGTTGGTGACTACACACATCCCTAACTGGTTGATGGACATTTCACAAGGTATGATTAAAGCAATGATGACACATATTCCATTTCAGCTCAAAGACTTTCAGATTATGTCACCAGGTTTCAGAGTTAGCTGGCCCTCTCATTGCAGGTCTGGGATTACATGAGTGCCTCAAGTTAAGATGAAGAGAGAGCTATTTTCCCCTTTGAGGTCATCTGGGTGACATTATGAGCACAAGATCTGGTGTGTGAAGTTTATAGATCTTGATAGTCAATCTGTATAAGAAAAACCAGACCCAGTAAAACACCTACCTCCCTCACAGGACACCCAGAAGTCACAAATTGCAGAACTGCCATTGGCCTGGAAAATTCTTATATTCTCTGGAGAGTTGTCCTTATTCATAACTCCTGAATTTAAAATCAGACAATGTAGTTGCTATATCCAATACCATTCACAAAGGAAAACTTTAACGTGCTCTATGCCTGAAGTCTCATGTCCACAGAAGATTCCAGAGACTCTTGCCTCTTTCAATAGTCTAACTTTCACTTATTGTAACCAAAGACCAAACCATTTGTATCTGCAATGGACACATGATTCTTGACTCAAAGATCAAGCCAGTGGTTCTGTTCCAGAGTTTTCTCAGCACTCTGAGTTCATATGAGATAATCTTGAATACTCCTCTGGCCTGTAAATTTTTCAGTTCTTCCACGGATACCCTTCCCAACATTCTGTACTGAAAGATTTAATGCATATCTATTATAATCCTCTGAATTGACAGAGCAGGCCTACCTTCTCAGAAACTAGCATTCTTGGACATATTTGGAAGACTTGCCAAACACACCAAAGTCATATTTGGGAATGGTAGTGGAAAAGACAGAGTATTCTAGGAGATCCGCTTTGGCTTTGGAGCCAAATTATAATGGGCATGTGCCGTGAATTAAAAGTAGTGTTGGCCAAACTAGCAGTGTTGGTTTGATCCCCAGCACCACTTAAAACTGGGCATGTTGGTGCATTCCTGTCATCCCAGCCCTTGGAAGGTGGAGGCAGGTGGATCAGAAGTTTAAGGCCAGTCTTAGCTACATAGCAATTCAAGACCAGAAAAGAGTGTAGGCTATGCATAATGATGATCTGGGTAGAATAAAGTGGGAATGGCAGATTCTAGCACCCTAAGCAGTACTGTTTTTCATGTTCCAATGGGGGAAATAAGAAGAATTCCTATGTAAAAAAAAAAACCATGAATTGAAAACTCAGGACAACTATCTTTTCATTTCATAAAACTGTTGTTTCACTATGTTCATGTGCAACCAAGTACAACTTAAAAAAATTTGCTCGTGTTACCGATTTTTTATAATTTCTCCATAATTACTTGCTAGGATCAACAAAGACAAAACTAAGAAATCTTAAGGATCTTAAGAGCAAAACAGCAATGAAAACAAACAACAGGGGCAGGGAGCAGAGAGGAGACAATGGAGAGGTGCCTTGACCCTCCAGCAGCACACAATAAAGCAAACAAAGGCATTTGGAGCTGCTCTGGCCCTGGCAAACTGCCTTTTTTTTCTTTTTTCTCTTTTGGTCTTAGAAGCCCTCAGTGATATTGTTGAAATACATCTTCAAAAACAGGAAACTGTGTGATTTTGATTCTCTGACAACCTCGCCCTTTCTTGTGAACTACCAACCCGACTATGAGCTATTAACTTTGATTCACACTAAAATAGGATAAAGACAGACACAAAGTATTTCCTTTTCACTTAAATCTCCACATTTTCTGCAACAGCTATGAAGTGATGTTCATCCTGCTCATTAATGTGCCCATAAACATTCCTGAAGTGAAGCCTGTACAAAGGACGGAAGTGGGTTTGCTTTCACTTTAGTTTGCAGCTCAAATGGAGAAGAACATCCATCTTGTTCAGAGTAGAAAGCGGTGACTTGCTTTGCATTAAAATAGTATAAATAGCTGTTCAAATTCAACTGGTAAGTATGGGCCTATTAATAATTCTAGGAAGCACTTCTGCTTTGTTAGAACAAGAAAACAAGTGGCTATAGACATGGGATGGAGTATCTACTTGTTTTTACTTTTTTTATTTTTCATGTTTCTACAGAGTGAGTTGACCTAGAACAGGGTTAACTAAGTTTCTTTAAAGGGCCTGATAGTAATTGTCTCTGACTTGACTGTTGTACCTACTCAGCTCTGCCATTGTCTCATAAAGGCAGCTATAAAGACTCCATAAACTAGTGGATATGGATGTGTGCCAATAAAATTTTATTTACAGACATAGGAGGCAATCCAAATTTAGCCCCCTGGCCATAGATTCCCAGTTCCTCATATGGATCATTATACTACTTTCTCTTTGATTTTGAGAATATAATTTGACAAACAGAAGAGAAGAAAAACAAGTGGCATGTTCCCTTACTTTCTGGTCACTGGATTCTTTCTTCAACTTACATTCCAGGAAGTGCTGGTCCCCCAGAGAGAAGCTTGCCCTTTCCCCTCCTGCCTTTTCTGCCTTCTGCCTACAGCAACTGGGCTTCCCCATAGATAATGATTCTGAAATAGTGAGGCAAAGACCTGATGCATCCTCATTCTTAAAGCTGCAAGTGGCTATCCTAGTCTTTTGCTCTCCTTGGTCCTCAGAAATCTTTGAATGTACTGACCTTTCTCTAGTTAGAAAAACACTGGCCTCTTCTGGCCCGTGAGCCTGCTCACTGACTACTCTCCCCCACATGCTGCAGTGCTGGCTCCTTTAACTCCGTCTCTATCAGGGTCAGCTTTGTACCTTTCCAGTCTCAATCTCCAGGAGACCCATTAACCATTTCCTCTCATACTGTTTCCTTGAGACCACCTTCATCTTTCTGGAACTCTGAACTGGAAATCTTATGATGGTCGTATTTGACATCTCACCTTTGACCTGCAAGCAGCTACATTCCCACTTAAATGACTACCTTCACTCCTTGAGTCACTCCCTTGTCATTAATTATATAAAAAATGTCCACAGGTGCCTGACTCTCATCAATGACAGATCCAGACAGTCATAGACAATCACACAGAGTTCTTAAAACAAAGAAGACTCAGAGCTGGGTGTGGCAGTGAATTTCTGTTATCTCGTCACTCAGGATCTGGAACCTAAGGCCAGTCTGAACTACATGAGATCTGTTTCAAAAAAAATAGGAAAAGATTAAAGAAATAAAGAAAGAATGAAAGGGAGGACAGAAAAGAAAAGGAATGAAAAAAGGAAAAGAAGAAATGGAAGTAATATTGTAGGTCCTCTGTGTCTAAAAGGGAAGTCCATCCTGGGGCTATTTGTCAGATCCTGATAAAACCATACAAATTCCTCTTTTAAAAATCTAATTTCTAAATATTTCCTATTTGAGTCCATTTTTTCCTTTTTAAAGAAAAATATGATGCTTACTAACAAGAAAAGAAATTTTGTTTTGAATATGAAAAGTGCATAGTTGCTGACACTATTAGATATGAATACAAGGATCAGAAAATGAATATTGATGTACTCTATTCATTCTTTAATAATAAAATGAAAGCCAGTCATTAACTTGTTCTATTACCACTAGAGAACATGTTGATAGCACATGAAAATTCTAGACTTTTCATCTACAGATCACTTCAGTTTGTTGCTTCTTGTGTTTCTTTTACTTCTTTGGATCAATCCAGACATTTATGCTTTACTGGGTCCTGGACGAGTGAATGTGCCAAGGACTGTGCTGGGTCCAGCAGTACTCTATTAGTATGTTACTTTCCATTTTAACTGTCACATTTCCTTTAAGTTTTGTATCTATTTTTATGTTCTGTGTATTAGCGTTATACCTACATGGATGTAACTGAACTGTGTCATGCAGTGCCCACAGAGGACAGAAGAAGGTGTTGGATCCCCTGAAACTGGAGTTACAGACAGCTCTTAGTAACCACGTGGGTGTTGGGATTCAAACATGGGTTCTCTGCAAGAGCATTCCAGGAAGTAGAATTAGCTCAGTTAACTGCTGAGCTCCAGCCCTTAACAATGACATTTAATTCTATATTAATAGACTTGTCATTAGAATATTCAGAATTTGCCATTCCACACCACTGCCTAAATGATCTCTAACAACAAAGGTAAGCCATGGTTCTGATAATGTAAGTGATTGATGCGTCTCCTTAGTAGAGTATCCGATGGGACCTAGAGAGATGGCTCATTGGTTAAGAGTGCTTACTGCTCTTGCAGAGAACTGGAGTTGTGTTCTCAGCAGCCATGGATGGGTGGCTCACAACCACCTGTAACTCCAGCTTCAGGGGACCCTATGCCGTCTCCAGACTCCACAGGTCCCTATACACATGTACAAGTACCTGTATATAGATGCACAAAAACACATAATTAAAAGAGTAAAATTCTTTTTTTTAAAGAATTTGATGGATTCATGGAGAACTGGGGGAATGTGGGATTTCAAGAGAAGGGGAACAGCATGAATTGCTACTGATTTTGCTTATATGGGACATCAGTTCCACTCTAGAGCAGAAATGCTAAAACGTACTGGGCTCGAGTTTCTCAAATAAGGGGTTTGGAGAAACCCAGGAAGTTATTATCAGTTGTATATTAAAACAATACACATTTATTAGTGATCTGAGGCAACTTGCCTTTAAAGTAAAAGTTGGGGTGCAAACTCTTAAACATGGAACTTGTATAATGAATATAACTTTCAGATTTAGAATCTTTTATCTTTCAAGATTGTTAGGATGAACATATACCTCTTTGGATAAATCACCTGGATCACTCATTTAATGTCATTCCCTAGAGTCAATCCAACACACAGCATCAACAGTTGACTCAGATGTACTTTGGAATGCATGCATGTTCAGCTGTCTGTCTTATCTAGGGTCTGGGCACCATGTGTCTGGAGAGATGGCTGTATTACTTTCAGCAAGAAGCCTGGGCTCATCTTTGTTCATTTGTTTATGGTGGTGTCAGCAATCAAATCACAGGACATGGCACATGGTAGGCAAGAACTCTACAACTGAGTTGCCCCTAGAAACTCTAGCTAATTTTACAGCTACTACAGATCCCTGTGCCCAAGTTTCAACTATATGGACACTTGAGGCCTATTCATTTGGTTTTTGTTTGGTTTGATTTGGCTTGGTTTGGTTGGTTGCTTTGGTGTTTATTTTATCTATCTGTCTTTCTATCTATCTATTTATTTATTTATTTTTGAGACAGAGTCTCACTATGAAGCACTGGCTGGCATGGAACTTACTATGTAAATCTGGCTGGTCTCAAACTCACAGCAAGCTGCCTGCCTCTGTCTCCAGGGTGCTGGGATTATAGTTATCCACTTCTGTGTCTGGCTTGTGAAGTACTGAGAATAAAGATGTGTGCCACCACACCCTGCTTCATTCATCCTTTTTGACATAGTACATGCTAGCTTCAGATTATTGATGTACTCAAGGATGAACCTGTGATCCTCTTCCCACGTGTTGAGATTATAGGTGTGTACCACTGTGTCCAGTTTAGGCAGTGCTGTGGAGAGAAACCAGAACTTTGCATACACTAGAGAAGCACTCCACCCACAGAGCCACACATCCTCAGCCCCAGATCACCTTTTTGCATACTGTAGGCTATTTGGCAGCATTTAGCACACTTGACCTCTACTGGCCAGATACCATCAGCACCCATACCCAAAGTGACAGCCAAAAACTTCTGTAGATGTGTCAATGTCAACTGTCTCCTGGACACGAAAAAAATCCTCCATTTCAGAATGACTGACTTACACGACAATTTTGTGCCCTAGAGGTCTGGTAGACAGTTCCTGAGAATGGAAGGAAAGGTAAGTGAAAGTGAAACTGAGGACCTGGAAAGCCTCAAGCAAGGTACCGTAGGTGTTTCTGTAACCCAGGAGAGCTGAGCACCCTGCTATACATCAGTGCAGTCCTTAAGGAGCTCAGTGGGCAGCACAGAGGCACAGATGTGCTTTGGAGTCTCCTCAGTGATTCCAGTGTATGGGTTCTGCTGTAACTGACCTCTCAATGTCAGGATTGGATGGTTAACTTTATATCTCTACAGCTAGACACAGGTAATCCATACACAGACAAAGCAGCATTTGCTCGTAGCACTCCAAGTCCTGGGTGGCAGTCAGCCAACACCCTGCTATTGCTTTACAGATTTGTTGTCGTCGTTGTTTGTTTTTGTTTTTTAGCTAGTAAGAGAGACTCCCCACGAGGCCACTAGGAAGAACCCACAGAGGAGAGCCAAGAAGAAGGCAGTGATGAGAAGCAAATCAGGGTAGTCTTCTGAAAGAGCTAGGGAACCATCTTGTTCCGTTTTTCCCCATGGCTATGTAGCCTAAGATGACTTTGAACTCCTAATGCTCCAGCCTCCACCTCCTGAATACACAGGTGTCCACCATCATGTCTGGTTGGTTACCTTTCATTCTTAAGTAATCAGAACTGTTGTATTCCAGTAAAAAGTTTTTTTTTCTTTCCCCAGGGAAAACATTTTGAGAGGTTGGAGAAATGACTCAGTGGTAAAGAGCACTGGCTGCTCTTGCAGAGGACCCAGGTTTGATTCTCAGTACCCACATGGTAGCTAATAACCATCCTTAACTCCAGTTTCTTAGGCATTACCACCTCCGACACACAATACAGGTACACTTACATACAGGCAAGCAATACACTGAGACATAGTAAAACAAAATAAAATAAAATAATTTTTTGATTAGAGTCTAAAGATTGGAGAGAACTCTGAAAGTAAATGAACACAAAGCATTAAAAAATCTAGAAGATTATTCATAGAGAGACTTCTATCATTCAGTTAAAAAAACTCAGTGCATTGACTAACTATTAGCACTTAAATCACCAATTCAGGCTACCAGTTGTAGTGAAATTCAGTCTTTAGCTGAGTAACTCGATCTTAAATTTCTACTCTCAAAATTGGTGGTAAATATTCTTTCTTACATTTTATTACTAAAAATTTCAAACATACAGCAAAGTTCAAATAATTCCATAATGCATACTCAGGTCCCCACTCTCTAGAGACTGCCAGAAACAATTTTGAAAAATATTTCTATTTATTATCTTTATTTTCTGGGTATTACTGTATTGCCTAGTTGTATATAAGTGCACCTGTGTCGTGCAGTGCCCGTGGAGGTCAGAAGAGGACACTGGATCCTCTAGAAGAGTTACAGACAGTTGTTAGCCACTATGTGGGTGCTGGGAATCGAGCCCAGGTCCTCTGTTAGAGCAGCCAGTGCTCTTAATCTCTGAACCATCTCTCCAGCCCTCTACCAGTGACATTTGACTATGTAGATTAAATGTCCCTTATGCAAAAGGATTGGAACCAGAAATGGTTTTAATTTAGATTGATTTTTCAGACTTTGGAATATTTGCATACATACAATGACATATCTTGGAGTTGGAGCCCAAGTCTAAGCATGTAATTCATTTATGTTTGATATATGTCATGTACATGGAGCCTGAAATGTACAGTATTTGAATACAATATTTTTAGTGTATGTTTTGACTGTAACCAATCACATTAGGTCCGATGTGTCATTTTCTATTGCTGGCATCAATATCAGTGCTCAAAAAGTTTTAGAGTTTAGGTGGATATCAGCTTTCGAATTTTCAGGTTACAGATGTTCAACTTGTTTATCACACATTCGTCGAATTGCCCCTCCTTCAATCTTTGTATAAATCCAAGTGAGCACTGTTTTTGGTGAGAGCATTAGAAGAATAAACCTTTTTAAAAAATCGATGTTATCTCTGCATTTTTATTAAGCATTAATGTTACTAGTTTGTCAATTCACATAACAGGATTAAGTTGGGTGTTGGGGATGAGAGAGGATTAGGCCTTTCTTCAGCTGTTAGCAACCAAGTCTCTAAATTACTGTACTGACCCTAGTAACTCTTGAGAAATAGCTTTGAAATTTGCTTAAACATTTCCTATGGACTTTATAGATAATCTCTAGTGAAAGAAAGAAAGAAAAAAACACTTGCAGTGACCATGTTCCTCTGAGCATTTGGTTAGCTAACAAAACCTATGTGAAAAATGCTTTTTCAAGTCTTTCTGCTTCCTCCCCGACAGTTGCTTCAAACAGACTTCCTCCCCTTTTATGAACGCTTAAAGATTTGCATATGGACTTGCTTCCTTCTGCTTGAGATAGCTCACAAATACTGGGGCTGGGAAAAGAGATAAATTGCCTCATCTGGAAACTTAGAAAGTCTTTGGGGGTTTTGTAACCTGGACTTTGGTGTCCTGAAAAAAGTGTCTTGTGCCTGTTTAACAATGCCAAATCTTTTTGAGTTTGTTTTTAGTAGGTTATGCCAAAGAAATACCTCTGTAAGCCTCATCTGTCTCCACCTGGCATCAAATCCCACTTGGACTGGGAATTGTTCTTGATGTGTCATCTTTTCAGTGCAAAATGAGACAGCATCGCATTCTTACCTGAATACCATTAGATTGTGGTATGTGTGTGTATGTGTATGTGTGTGTGTGTGTGCTTGTGTGTGTATACATGTGCGCACACATGCATGTGTGTGTCTTGTTGCATGCAAGGCTTGGTATAGCATTTTCAGTTGAACTTGATGAAGCATTGGCTGATTGTATTTACCCATATAAATATAAAATGGTGAGAGTGGTTGCACAAAGCCCTCAGAAAAATTGGTCTTTTTATTTTCTTAACTGTTACACATCTGAAGCTCAGAAGAGAGGGAAACCTGAGGCAACGAGGGCTTCAAATTACCCAAGATGTTTCATTGGCTAACTTGAGAACCAAACAGACTGTAGGGAAATGGGAATTACTGAAGGTGTTCGCTGTCAGAAATTAAAGATTCCCTTCTGCTTACTGAGAATTCAGGGCCATAAAGGTGGGCTGCTTTATCAGGGGATGATGACTTCAGCCCAGCAACAGAAACATCCTGCTACCCCATATCCTGACAAATCTCAGTATACAGTGTTTTAGTTACTTTTCTCATTGTTGTGACAAAATGCCTGACAAAAACAACTTAAGTAGGGAAGGGTTTCTTTCTGGTTTATGGTTCAAAGGTATAGTCCAGAATGTTGGGGAAGGCATGGTATCAGGAGCATGACTTGAAAGAGCAGGTCAAACCTTGTGGTGTTTGCAGCCAGAAAGAAGAGAGAAATGACTGATTGTGCTTTTTCCTTTTTATTCAACCTGGGATTCCCCACATGGGGTAGTGCTCCCCACATTCAGGGAGCGTCTTCCCTCCTCAGTTAAACCTCTCCAGAGAGGCCCCCTCAGACATTCCCAGAGGATTTGGCAGTGAAGATGAACATCACAAATAGCATGCTGGGCTTGAGCTGGAGCCTATAGCGAGTAGTACTTTCCAGGGTATTGTGCGTGCAGCTGAGGCAGAAACGGCTGACAGCCGTGGGAAGAGGATCTAGCAAAGGCAAGGGAACTGAGTTTCAGGGAATGCAAATGAAGTTAGCACAAGAGCAGTCTTGGGAGAAGGAATGGTGTGCATGCTCATTCCTGCTCTCATTGAGGCTAGAATGTTTACCTTTCTAAGACCAACATCTTAGGAAGCGAAGATACTCTGCACATTCACTGGTCCAGTGCCCTGGAAAGCATAAAAGGTCTGGATTGATTCAAATCTACCCTGAGCTCTCCTATTTCAGGAGACAGAATAGTGTTTTGAGATGTTTTCTAGCAGAGGAAATGGGCCTGGGTCCTCCAGTGAAAGGGTTCCAGTTTGCTTTTCTCTTCATGAGGCAAGCCATGGGATACTGTCAGATGCCAAAGACACTTAGCCATATTCTCTGGACTCCAGGGCTCTCTGAGAAGCTAGCAGACTGTAAATGTGGGCAGTGCAATCGACACTTGTGAGAGAGGGTGTGTGCAATGGAAGAGCAGGTAAAGGAGGTGTGCAAAAGGAAGCAAGGCATTCAACAAAGTGTGTTTGATGTCCCCCGTCATGGTTTCTGGTCCTTTGTATTTTCTTGAAGTAATGCAGTTTATATGGTGGTAAAGTCATTGCTAGGGTGAAGCAAGTCCAAGCTGCAGAAAGACATACAGAAGACTTTCCAGAACATTCTTCTGGCCCAGCCATTTTTGTTTGGTAGGGCAGGTCTTTAACTGTAAAGAATCACTACATAATCATGTGCTGTATGGAGTGAACAAATGAAATAGGACAAGAAAAATAGAAACACACAAAGCCTGTGGCAGGGCCTCCTTCCAGAGGACAGAAGTCAAAAAAAAAAAAAAAAAAAAAGACCAATGAATCACTATTCTTTGAGATAGAGTCTCATGTAACCCCAGACTGGCCTCAAACTCATATGCAGCCAAATCTGGCCAAGACATGCCTCGCTGCTTCTAAAAGTAGAGAATTACTATGTCCTTAAAGGTATGTTAAAACAGCTAGTCCCCTTGCCAGGTTGTTATTTTCACTCTTCCTGTTCTCACAAGCTCCCCCCAACCCCCGCCTCCATTTGAAAGAACTTGAATGACCAGAAAATTGTTGCCTGTGTCATTTCGGGAAAATATGTTAATCCAGTGTGAGGAAAGCCATCTATCATATGAAAACACTCCACAGAACAAACTGCAGATCAGAAAAGATGAAGAGGAGCCAGCTGTGATGATTCAAACCTATAATCCCTGCACTTAGGAGCCTGAAGCTTGAGGAGTGTTGGAAAGTTCCAGGCCAGCCTAGGCTATGCAGTGAGACCCTGTTTCAAACAATAATAAAGACAAGCAAGCAACCAAAACAAAGGAAAGAAAGGAAGCAGAAAGGGTTGGAAACACTTAAAAGGGGCTGGGAAGGTGGCTTAGTGCTAAAGTATGTACTTAGGCACTGGGTTCAATCCCCAGCACCATAAAATAAAACGAGATAAAAATGAAAACGTAGGATTGGGGATATACTTCAGCCGATAGAGTAGTTGTCTAGAGTCCTTGAGCTCTGGATTCTATCCCCAGCACCACATAAAGTGGGTGTGATGGTCTAAATCTTTGACCCCAGCACTCAAAAGATAGATGATCACAAGTTCTGGGCCAGCCTCAGCAACATAGCAAGTTGAAAGCCAGCCTGGACAACATGAGTCCCTGTCTCCAAAAATGAATGAATAAAAGTAAAAATGCAAACATGTAAAAGAGTGGGAAAGTACTGAATCAATATAATGAAATGTATAGTAATTCCAAGAAGGGTAATTGAGAAATTCACAAATTCCTTCTTTCCGCAATCTCGGTACAGGCTGAGAGGCAAGCATAGATCCAAATGCTAGAGAATGACAAGGTTCAGGCTCTGGAACACCAAGTCTGTGTTGGGACTTGGAAAACCATATCTCAAAGTATGGTGCTTTTGGCCTTCAGAGTGCTTTGAATTGAAGGGCCTTGGAAGGGCCTCAGAAGCCAAGTCTCAGGGCTGGAGAGAGGGCTCAGCAGTTAAGAGTACTGGCTACTCCTGCAGAGGACCCAGGTTCGATAATCAGCACCCACATAGTGGCTAACCACCATCCTAACTCCTGTTCCAGGGAATCCTACAGCCTCTTCTTACCTGTGCAGGCACTGCACGACAAGGGTGCACTTACACCCATGTAGGCAATATATTCATACACATACGATAAAAACTAAAATGACATTTTTTGAAAGAAAAATCTTTCTCTATCCTTCTCCTGCCCTCCTTCCTTCTGCTCCTCTTTTCTCCCCACAGCAGATAAGAAATACTGGAATTCCTCCTCCTCCTCTAAGTGAGTCATGGGAACTAAAAGCCCTCTTTCCTAACGCTAGACATCAAACCTTTCTGTGCAGAAGCTGGCCATAAAGAAATGCTCTGAGCTATCTATCTAGTCTGACAGTACTTCATATGATCTCATTCCAGAAGGGTCCTACCCTATTCTCGGGAGGGAGGGATACTGCGCAGAGAGGCTAAGAGCTTACTGGACTTCTTTACTTCAAGGTATTACATTAGATCCCATCCTCCATTTTTATTGAGCATAACTGCAAAAATAGCCCCCCGCCCCGGATCTTCACATCTCCATTCTGCAGGCTTTGACGTAATGTAAAACCTTGATTAAATAAATCTTTATGTTGTTAAGGCAATGTTGGTTGTGACTTTTAAGATAGGCAAGAGAAGGTCTCATACCTATTTATCCCTACAAGTGATCTCTGATATAATAGACAAAGTGTGCAAAGGATCAGCTCATTAATCTTGATAAACAGGCTTGCAACTCAAAATGAAACTCTTAAGTTTAATGTTATTTTAACCACTGGAACAAAATTTATTAAGAATTTCATAAGCAGTCTGGCAAGATGGCTCAGCAAGTAAAGGCACTTACTACCAATCCTGAAGACATGAACTGTATCCTGGAACTCACAAGAATGAAAGGAGAGACCCAACTCTTGCAAGTTTTCCTTTGACCTCTACACGCTTGCCACAGCATGCATGCGCCGACGCACATATATACTTGTACAGAAACACAAAATAAATGTGTAATAATTTTTCTAAATATTAAAAAATAATAATCTCATAATACCAGGCATGGTAGCATAGGTCTATAATCCAAGTACTTGAGAGGTTGAGACAGGGGGATCATGAGTTCAAGGCCAGCCTGGGCTACATACCTAGACCCAGTCTCAAAAAGAAGAATATTCACAAAGGACAACCTAGATATTATATTAATCTTGTCCTGGGCCTCTGAATAAAGAAGAAACTTTATGCGCTAGGACATTTTCTGTTGTCATTCAAAGTTAATAAGCTTATTATTTCTAATCTCTTCTTTCCTAATTCCTTCTACAAACATTCTTTAATTAAAGTGTATCTATTTAATATGGATATCAAAAAGAGTCTGTCATTTATCAGTTTATAACTTGAGTAACATTTTATAGGGACACGTCTTTGAATTTCAAAACCAGCTATGATAAATTTGAGAGATTTTGATCCTACCCAATTGTGTGTTGGTTTCCAAATTACTGGGTGTCCATTTCTTCTGTAAATTACTATCATTTCTTTCTCGTGGTTATGGGGTAACTGGTTTTACTCGTGTTTCTCTCATTGCCCTGTCTTTTCTTTGGCTCACCTTCTGCTGCCCTCCCTCATTTGTAGATCTCTGAAGGAGGAGAGTTTCCTTTGAATGTCATTAACACTTTGTAACTAGCCAGAAAGCCAACAAGAATACCAAATGTCCCTTTCCCATCACTGGTGAACAGTTTTCCTTTGTGTGCTGAAGCCCAGACAGGAACTGGTTGGGGGTATGACACCCTCCACCAGAGGAGTGATTGATTCCACTGAAAACTCAGATTTGCACAAGGATTCCAGTAGCGCTTGATCCACCTGCCAGACTCAGAACTGAGCAAGTCTTTCTTTCCAGTCACAGGGTGAATGCCTTTGTGCTTCACAGTTTTTTCAGTCCACAATGTCCTTCTCAAGCATACCTTGAGATGACGAAGAATTCGCAGGAATGATGATAATCCTACTGATAGGCAGAATGCAAAACAATTCCAGCTTCAGAGTGAGGCAGATCCAGGTGCAAGACAAGACGTAGCTAACGTATACTTTTTTCCCCCATTAGGTTGTAGGGTATAATTCACAGAGAGTAAATTTCACCCTCAGGCCTGGTATTTGGAATTGCATTTTCTATAATCCCTGGTGGAAATTACACTGTTTAAAGCCAGGAAGTGGGGATTGTGCTCTCCTTCCTCCATCACTGTCACAGTATCTCTGAACCTTGTGTCATCTGTATAATGTGAACATGTAAGAGCAAGCTGGTTGGACTGGCGGCACAGACCTGCAATCTCAGCTACTCTGGAGGTGGAGGGGGAGGTGGGAGAATAGCAAAATCATGCTCTGCTTGGGTAATTTAGTGAGACCTCCTCCCCATCAAAATACAAGACTCTGAAGGGCTGGTGAGATGGCTCAGCGTGTAAAAGTGCCTACTACCTAAGCTGACAACCTGACAACCTGAATTTGATCCCCAGGACCCATCTGGTAGAAGGAGAGAACCAATTCCCACAAGCTGTCCTCTGCCCTCCACATGCACACCCAGCCATGAGCACACCTGCCTGTGATACACAGTAAGAAGTAAACAAAAATGCAATTTGAAAATTAAAAAACAAAACAGAACAAAACCAGAAAATGTGACCCTGAAGCAATTTGTCTTCCTGAAAGGCCTTTTAGCACCTCATGTTTGAAGTTTCTGGTTGAAAGAGCTAAGTTTCTGCAGCTTAAGTTTTTACTTTCACAGTTGTTGCCAGAAAAATCTTGAACGAAGCTGGAATAACCAGTGCCGCCCTCTTCTTCCAAAGCTAACTATGCCTCATGATCCACTTCTTCTGTCAACCCAATCTTCCATTTGACAGAAGCACTAGGAACAGGAAATCAAGTTTCTCAGAAGGTTCAGGCTGCCCTGAATAAGAGCCAGCTCACTGTGAATAAAAAGTACTGAAGACAGGGAGCGAAGATTCCATTGCTCTACTTAACAGAAGCTGTCTCCTTATACTCTCTTAAACTTACCTCAGTTTAAATCTGAAAATGTTACAACCAAGAGGACAGTGTCCAACCAACATTTTTTTTTTTTGGTTATGGATTTGGAACTCTGTTTCTTCAACTTTGGAGGAGGCATTTGAGCTTAGTGAAGTGAACCTTCAGTCTCTCTTTCCCCAAACTAAATAAATGAGTGTTTGGAATGAGTGAGGTGCACACACATTAGTGTAGGTTTATGGCTGGCACTAGAACAAGCCATACACCAGCACAATGCACAGACCTTTTAGGATTCAGAGGGTGTTATCCCAATGTAAAATTCTGGCTTGATGTTTTTACAGTGGGGAAAGGAGACCAGTAGGTATCCTATAGCCTTCTCTTCCAGGTGGACACAAAAGCTTAATAGATGTGGGGAGCAAAGGGGAGTTCCATGAGAAGGATGATCTCATTCCTTAAGTCTATGCCATTCTTGGCAGCCTGGTTTTTCTTTCAAGACATGTTGAAATTGATGTCCATGAGACCTTTAGGTGTTTGAGTAAACTTCATCAGAGTTTACATTCACTCCCATGTGTGGGAGCCAGTTGAATCTGAGCTGCATCATTATGTCTTAGACATCTGACCTGGTAGATAGCACATGACGTCCTCATTTCTTTATCTCGAAATCCCACGTGCTACCTTTTAACCTTCTGACATACATCTCTTCTCTTTTGATGGGGATTTGTTGTCTGTCTCTTCTCATTAGACTATAAGAGAATGAGAGCTACAATTTTTAAAAATATATATATTATTTTGTTTATATTTAAAAATATTTTATTTATTATTTTTATTTTCTGTGTATCACTGTTCTGCCTACATGTAAGTGTACCTGTATTGTGCAGTGCACACGGAAATCAGAAGAGGACATCAGATCCCCTGGAACTAGAGTTACAGATGGGGTTGTTACAGATGGGGAGGCTATAGGATACCTACTGGTCTCCTTTTCCCACTGTAAAAAAATCAAGCCAGAATTTTACATTGGGATAACACCCTCTGAATCCTAAAAGGTCTGTGCATTGTGCTGGTGTATGGCTTGTTCTAGTGCCAGCCATAAATCTGCACTAATGTGTGTGCACCTCACTCATTCCAAACACTCATTTATTTAGTTTGGGGAAAGAGAGACTGAAGGTTCACTTCACTAAGCTCAAATGCCTCCTCCAAAGTTGAAGAAACAGAGTTCCAAATCCATAACCAAAAAAAATGTTGGTTGGACACTGTCCTCTTGGTTGTAACATTTTCAGATTTAAACTGAGGTAAGTTTAAGAGAGTATAAGGAGACAGCTTCTGTTAAGTAGAGCAATGGAATCTTCGCTCCCTGTCTTCAGTACTTTTTATTCACAGTGAGCTGGCTCTTATTCAGGGCAGCTGAATAACCATGTGGGTGCTTGGAATTGAACCCAGGTTCTCTGTAAGAGCAGCCAGTGCTCTTAACTGCTGAGTCATCTCTCCAGCCCCAAGAACTAGGATTTTTATGTTTACTAGCCTTCCCAGTGCCTAGAAAAATATACTAGACAAATGAATCCTCTCAACAAGCTTTTTTGTTTTGTTAAGATTTATGTTATTTGTTTATTTATGTGTATGTGTGTGTCTGTGTGGAGATATGTGCATGTGAGAGTGCAGGTGCTCACAGAGGCCAGTAGAGTGCTTTAGATTCCCTAGAGTTGGAGTTTTATGCAGTTGTGAACTGTCCAACGTGGGTGCTGGGATCCATACTCAAGTCCTCTAGAAGGGTAGTACCTGCTCTTACCCAGTAAGCCATCTCTCTATTCCCTTTAGAGACTTTTTTTAAAGTTGTTATATATTTATTTATTTTGTGTGTGAGCATGCAGTCATGTGAATGAATGCCTATGTGTGGGCACACACATGCATGGTGCATGTGTGAAGGTCAGGGAGCAATTTACAAGATTAAGTTCTCCCACAATTATGTGAGGCTCAGGATTCAAATTCAAGCTGTCAGGCTTTACAGCAAGCAACAGTACCCACTTGAGCCATCTCACTGGCACAAGATATTTTGCTGATTTTTGCCTTGTTTTGTTTGAGACAAGGTCTCTTATAACTGAATGACCTTGAACTTTTAATCTTCGTGCCTCTACCTCCCAAGTGTTCGCATTATAGGCATGTAACACCACACTCGATTTACTCGGTTCTGGGGATCAAACACAGGGTTCTATGTATGCTAGGCATACTCTTCAACTGAGCTATATCTGAGGCCCTTGGTTTGATTTTTAATACCAGGTTTCATGTATCCCAGGCTGGGCTGGAACTCCTTATATAGCCAAGGTAGGCTTTTGAACTTCTAATCCTGAGATTACTGGCATGCACTACTATGCCCAGTTTATATGGTGCTAGGGATTGAAACCAGGCTTCATTCATGCTATGCAAGCATTCTATCAACTCCGCTACATCCCTATCCCTTGTCATACTGTTTTATTTTTTTTAATGAATTATTTCTCACTGTCTTCCAAATGCCTACTGTCCAGTTCTCATTCCTCCAACTTCCATCCTCTTTTCTGTGTAAGATATTCTTAAAATGTATTGAACAGATTTTTTTTTCTGGCAGTGTCTAAATTGCTACTAAAACTATGCAGAACACCAGGCTCATGAAAGCTGATGGGGAAGAGCTTCTAGGACTGTTTACTAAGAAAGCAGTCTCTGCCTTTGGAATCCTGGAAGTTTGCCCCAAAGTAAGGCCTCACTCTAAAAAGAATCAGTTCCCACTGGTTTTTCTGTTCTTTTTGAACAATCGACAAGCTTGATTCAGCACAGAGCCCAGGGATACATCATAAACAGGAATATCTGTTTAAAGTGGGAAGAGGCAGGAGATGTGGATGTGTGGTTTACATAAACCCATATTGCCTTTCTCCTCAGCATTCTTTGTGTAAACCTTGTTTTTTTCAGAGGGTGTAATTAATTGTGTGCATGTGCACAACATGCTTTAGTGCTCTTTTCACACCCTTTATCATGAGCTGACATTTGAATGAGCTGTCTTCTTTTTTAGGTACACTTGGGTCATGCTTTCAGCCCCTGCCACTTTCTCAAGTGGGATTACAGGCTTGTGCCACCAGTCTCAGTTTTATGTGGTACTTTGGATTGAACATAGGGCTTTTTTGCATATTAGACCAGATGCTCTACCAACTGACCTACATCGAATTACTTTTAAAACATTCTATGTTAAATGATCTTTTCCAACAAGCCTGTAAAAGGTATGAATGTTAAGGAGGCAACCTAATCTTTATACATTAGAGGCCTATGTATTAGGTGTGAATTCTGGTCTTGGCTTCTAGACAACAAGAGTGCTGATGACACTCTCAGAGTCTTGGGTTCATTCTCTGTAAAACGAGGCTAATGATACCAACCTACATTTATTCAAGCACAGGTTTTTATCAATGACAGATTGACATTTTATTAAAACATCACAAAGGACTTGAGACCAACCTCGAGTAATGGCAAATTCTTGGATCCACATTGGTAATATGAGGACAGCTGTCTGCCTTTGGGAAGATCCTGAGCTTTTTTAAATTTTGACTTTATTGTTTTCTGTCATGTTTACTTTAATTAGTTAATTTATTATTTATTTATTTATTGTAGTGATAGCAAATGAACCCAGGGCTTTGCACATGCTAGGCACATGTGCTACCACTGAACTATATCCTGGGTTGGTTCCAGGTCTCCCTGTAGCCCCAAGCAGGCCTGGCACTCTCTATGTAAACCAGGCTAGTCTCATTCTCATAGAGATCCACCTCCTCTGCCTCCTGAGTGCTGGGATTAAAGGCTGTGCCATCACACCCTGTTTGATCCTAGATTCTAAATTGAATCAGTAGCTTTGTTGGTGTTTGGGAGTTGGGTTTTGTTAGGAGTTTTGGGTTTTATGACTTCCCTGTTTCCACTTGAATATGTTACTAAGTCTATGGGGTTTGGTTCACAAGAAATACACATTTGTGAAGCTGTCCTACTGATTATATCCCATGCTACTGTCCATCTAATCACCCAAGATATTCCTGGGCATGTTAGACATTGTAGTGATTGTGTTTTACCTACAACAATGGGGAAGTCTGGTGGTTTACTTGGAAATACCCAAGTTCCCATATTTAGGTCATGGATTTTATAGCTGTCTTACAAAGTAATAACCTTGTGACCAAGTGATGAGAAGAGTTGTATTTAAGTCAGTTTTTGCATCCCTGTAGTCACTTACTAACAACCTAGATAGCACCTCACAGCTGGGAACACTGTAGACTACTACTCTGAATTGACTTTGTAGAGAAAAATGGCTTTCTACATTTATTTTTACATCCACATCAATAATATCTTTCTCTCTTTCTCTGTCTCTCTTTCTCTCTCTTTCCTTCACCCTTTTGTGTCACTATCCAAAGAAGAGCCATTCTTATAATCTGCTACATAGCTGTCTTTGTTTGCTTGTTTTTGAGACAGAGTACACTATATGTCAGGATAGCCTCAAACTCAGCTATGCACTGCACACACATGAGGGTTTTGTGGTGCTGGGAATCAAAACCGGGCCTTCAAGTGTACTAGGAAAGCACTCTACCAACTGACCTACGTCCCCAGTCTTCTCTGCATTGTTTCTACCCTTTCATTCTGAAAGAGACTGAAGTGAGAGGATGAAGCCACTTGTTTTCTTCCATGCCAGGCACTCTCCTAAATGTGGTCAAGAGGGAGAAAGCCATGTCTTCTCTTAGTTGCCAGTCCACTCTCAAAACCTGTGATACCATGACAATCAAGTTTTCTTTATACACATACACACACAAACTGTTTTCAAATTCCACTCAAACCTTCGTAACTGACTGTCCACAAAGTCTTCTGCAATGGAAGGAAATCCATCAGACCACTTTATATTTTTGTAAGTACCCACTAGTGGATATGATAGAAGTTCTTAGGGATCCAAAGGGATGGAAAATTCATTAGCTGCCAATTAAATTCAAGGAGAAATAGGTATTGTCCTCAGGTGTACCTGCCTAGGAGAAGGGTTCTCTTTCATGTGTAGTCACCAAGCACACATGTTCATTGTGGGATTAAAACAGACATGTAGTATCCTCCCTTCGAATGGAAGAAATAGGAACAATTTATATGAATTCAGGAAATGATAACAGAAAAAAAGAGAAATCCCCCCCCCGGCCCAGTGTACTAGGGAGGGCAAGATGAGTCCCTCCAGACTGTGTCCTTCACTGAAAATGCCCGATGGTTCTACTTCCCTCCTTCTTGTGTTTGTTGCTGCTGTCATTTCAGAGCTGGAGCCTGAATCCAGGGCCTTGTGCTTGCTAAGCAAGTGTTCTACCGCTAAGCTGAACTTCTAACCTCTGAAGATGTCCAATGGGAAGTAGAAAAAGTGCTGGCTTGGTAAAAGGCTGGCCAATGCCATGGAACTCAGTGGATTTTAAATTGCCTTCTGCATGGTGATTCATACAAACACAACAGGCATTGTAAACCACTTCCTATCATGGAGAATGCTCACACTTTCTCTTATAAGACATCCAGTGGCCTATTTTTCAGCAATTATGAGAGAGAATATTGCTTGACATGAAGCACTCCAGACTTCCTTTTCCACTCATTTCAACCTTCCAGATTGGTTGTGGGAGGCGCTCCAGGTAGGAATGAGGAGGAATCTCCAAATGCTAGGGGGCTGTGCCTAAACTGAACTTCCTAGAAAGAGCCACACATACTTATGTTAAAGATTCTGCAAGGCTGACTGCCTGAGAAGAATTTTGGTGATTGTGGAGAGTTGGAATGTTGCATTTCCTGAGCCAGCTTATGTTGAGCTTTCTTTAGCTCCCTTAGCCATTCATTGGCCACGTCTGTGTCCACCTAGCATCCATTCTTGTCAGGATTAGGAAAATCCTTTTGGAGGGTATTAATAGAATGCTAGCTCCCACCAACCCAGAGTCTAACAGTGTCACCAGATGTTATCTGAGGCCTATAACAGAGGGTTGTCTTTTTTTGCTGTAACCTGCCAATCTGATGTTACCACCAACGTATTTGAAAAGAGTCTTGATTTATGCCTTCCTTTTGTTCTTTAACTATAAAAAATTCATGAAACATCACATTTTAACACTATATTAAGGAAAACTGAATCTGTGCTCAAGAGTCATGGTCAGTCATATTTGGGCCACAAATAAACTATCTCTCTTTTATTTTTCCTGCTGCAGAGTCTTATGTATCCCTGACTGGCCTCAAATTTGCCATGTAGTTGAAGATGATCTTGAACTTTTGATTCTCCTGTGTTCACCTTCTGAGTGCTGGAATTACAGGTATGGGACATCAGGCCTTGTTTGTTTTTATGCAGTATAGGGATCTAAGTTAGGTAGGTGTCCTGGGAAAGCACTCTACCAGTGGAGCCACACACTCAGCCCGAAGCTATCACCTATTTCCTTTAAGGTGAGAGATGTTATTACAGTGGACAGCTACTTAAGGCTTGGTCTACACAACAATATAACTGGCTAAGAAAAGAAAGATATATTCTATTAAGAGCCAATGAGTTTGCTTACTTGTTACCAATTCCTTGTTTTGTCTGACTTACTTTCCCTTCCATTGAACAAGTTATTTGACTGAATGATCCCACTGTGTCTGCAGCAAAGATATAGATAGCTTCATAAGAGAATTGGTCTAGGGATTAGAGTCATGGATCTGGTGCCCACACTGCTGTGGAATCGGGAGTTGTTCTCAGTAGTTCTATAGTATTCATGGTAGGTCTACTCACAGGCATGTCCAACCCAGTGGGCTGCATGGGCCTCAAGACAGTCAAGAATGTGCTGAACACAAAATCATACATTTACTTAAAACATTACTAGATTCTTTCTGCTGATTTTCTTTGCTCTACTGTGGGATCCCTGAGCATGAACTTTGTAGATGTCAACTGTCTGTTACAATGTCAAAGGCTGCACATACCCGAAAGCAAAACTGAAAAGAATTGATGATGGAAATAGTCTGAATTCTACTGCTAATGTTCCTAGCTCAGTTTAGGCTCTAGTGATCTTGTCCAGGTTGAAATGCAGATTGACCTCACCAATTTAGAATCTGGGAACAGTGGCCAGTCTTGTTCCAAGGAATTTTCCATTTCAGGTAAACAAGCTGTTGTTCTCTCAGAGTGTTTCCTTTCAAATTACTCTTATCTTGTTCAGTGACCAGAGGGCAGAGCAGAGGTGACCCTAAAGCAAAGTAAACAGGAGCATGAAATCAGACTGGATCGCCAATCTATAGCCCAGACCTACTTTCAGCATCCTCCCTTTGTGCAGTATCCTGACTCTTTCTCCAGTCCCTATGGTATCAGCAGATTTGGGGATTTGGCAAACTGGGATTTTCAGGTGCTTATGTCCTGGAATAAAGAATTAGAAAGAGACAAAGTGCATAGTAATAGACGCAGAGAAAATTTATTAAGAAAAACTACACTTCTGGGTGGGGAAGGGGCTGGCCAGAGCTGGGAGGAAAGGCAGAAGTTCAATGGCTCCTTGTGGCTTTTTGGTTTATTTTTTAATATTTTATTTATTTATTTTTATTTTTGTGTGTATGAGTGTATTGCCTGCATGTATGTAAATGCCACCCTATCGTGCAATGCCCACGATGGTCAGAAGAAAGCGTGAGATTCCCCTGTGACTGGAGTAATGGACAGTTGTTAGCCATCAAGTGGGTGCTGGGAATTGAACCCAGGTCCTCTGCAAGAGCCTCCAATGTTGTCAGCCCCTGAGCTATCTTTCCAGCCCCTTGGTTTCTTTTTATTTTGTTTTGTTTTGAGACAGGGTCTCCCTATAGCCCCAGCTGGCCTGGAACTTGCTATATATATCTGGCTGGCCTTGATCTCACAAATATCTGCCTGCTTCTGCCTCGTGAGTGCTGGAATTAAAGGCGTGTACTATGAAGCCCAGCCCTTCATCAGCATCCACGCCTCCCTTTCCCACACACTGGCATAACATGACTTTCTTGATCATGCTCCATGTACATGTCTGTTACACGTTGGGTTAGGGTAGGAGGTTTCCACCCTACTCTCCTGCCTCACCCGCCTTCCTTGCTAATCTGTCCTGAATCCTGGCCCCTGGCTACACCACCAGTCTAGGGTCCCTTTACCAGTCCTGTAAGAAGAGCCATCGTTCACAATTGGTCATCTTCATTAAATTATGTCATTATTGCTATTACAGATAATCAAATCACTTTAGTCCCCTGTTTCAACCCCTTCCTCGGCAGCCTATGGTATAAGATTAAAAGCCCAATGCTATCAACCCTATGGCCAGCTTTCCTAGTCTTTTCTATGATCACCCTGGCTCAGATAGGACTTCTTTCCTGAAACACAGGAAGCCATCTCACTCCCTAGGCACTTGTACTTGCTTCCCCTTAGTCTGGGACACTGTTTTCATGTTATGGCCTATTCTCTCTGCCATCCTTGTCCCAACTGTACCTTTCTACCTCGGCAGTGCAGTTTTCCCAAACCACCCAAGATAAATATGCATTCTTCTAACCTATAGGCATGTCCCTGGTTTCATTCTCTTCACAGCACTTATCACAGTTGCAAATGGATCTTCCTCATTCCTTGGTTGACTTACTGATTTTTCTACCTTCGATTTCACTGACCAAAGAGTCTCTGACTTCCTCAGGCTATATGAATTGTGTGAAACAATGTCAGCTCTGCCTACCTTTCTATGCTTCCCAGGTTTCAGCTTAGAGACCTTTAATGTCCAGAAACTTACACCTCATTCCCCAACCGCAAAGCAATATTCTTCTCAGTCACTATTCGGTTCCAGTATCTAGGACTTCTAGATACATTTGACTTAGCAATTACCACATAATATTGTAGTTTCTTTCCAAATCCATTGAGCAATTTGAGGGTGGGGACTGCCTTACTCACAGTGTTGATCCTTACCATATGCTCAGCACATGCTCTAGAAATACTTGTTGAATGTGTAAATAAACGAATTAAAGAAGGGAAATTATTAACACAGCTGCTGGACTATTTTTTGACAGAAGAATGTTTGGCTTATTCATTTTTATAAGTCAGTCTTATATGTAAGTATGATAGAAACAACAACTCTAAACAATCATGAATGTCTGCATAAAATAACAAACGTGAGGGAAGTTAAGCGCAGCATGTAGACAGAAAGTTGGATTGCCTTATAAAGCTTTGTTCTGAAACTTTTAGGGCATTTAAAAAGCATATTTTCAACTATGCATTTTTATAATGCATATCATTACTACCAAATAATTTAGTGGCATAAAATAAATGCTTTATGGAATGATTTTTATCCAGCTTCTCTGCGTGCTTTTTCAGCAGAACAATACAAAGTTATGTGAAAAGACAAATTGGTGTTTTTGAGTTGATTTTTAAAGCATTTCAGTCTGTTTTTTAGACCATGATGGCTAACTTGAAATTATTCCCTTAAGTGACTTCCTACCAATTGATTATGGATTTGTGATTAGAAGTTTGCTCAGTGTTCTGAATGTTTTTCAGTCAGTCTCCACTGGATATAAAATTATTAATCTTTCACAAAGGTTTTCTTTTTAGTTTTAGTTACGTGCATGTGTATGTCTGAGTGTGGGTTTGTGCATGTGAGTGCAGTGCCTGCCGAGTTCAGAGCAATGTGTTGGAACCCCTAAAGCTGGAGTTATGGACAGTTGTGAGCCTCCTGACCTGGGTTCTGAGAATCAATCTTGGGTCTTCTGTAAGAGCAGTGCTCAATCTTAAGCACTGAGCAATTGCTCCAGCCCCAATTCCAATTGTAGGAGGATCTTTTAAAGAATGCCTCACATAGATATCCATTTTATAGAAAAGTATTCACTGTAGCATATTTTCCATAATTTAAAATATTCCTCACACATATCAACTTAATAAATGCTTCATATCTTATTTTGTAGTGCCAGAATTTACCTGATCAACGTCCTTCATTTGGTTGTTCAGTTTATTTCAAACTTTCTTTTACTGTGATTGGATATTATGAACATTTTTGTGGGGAATCCTTATGTGAAATAGCTTATCTGAAGGAAGAAAAATGATGAGTTGTGTATCTCACAGAAGAACACACACAACGTCAGCAGAGGAAAAAAGACATGGGACAATTAGTGAGTTAATTAAAAAATCCACTACACGCTGTGCTGCGTGGTATCCTCAGATAACAGAGAGTGTAGCCCCAGGGCATTGAAAGCCGCTCCTAATGAACAAAGGAACCATCCAAGGATTGGTTGGGAGTCACTCTAGCTGCTGATCTGTCAGAAGCTGATTCGGTGGTAATTTATGGAGAGAAAAATGTGCCCCCCCAGCTTTGATTTTTAAAATACCCTGGGGAGAAGCACATATGGACTTTACTGTGTAGAAAACCTCTTATAAAAAGAGAACTATAATGGGGGAGGGGACCTGCTTGTGGTATTTGTCATACAGTACAGAAGATTATGCATCATTGTAAGCCTCTGTTTCACCAGACTTCTAAACATGTTCACATTTCCCAGAATTGAATCCTCATGTAGAATCTAATGAGAATTTTTCTGGGTAGTGCACCCATGTAGCAAAATAAAGACAAAATCCTTTTAGAAGAGGACCATCCATTGTAATCAGCAATGTTGAAGTTACTTATGGGGGAAAACAGAAATAGATGGATCATTTTGTTCTGTACTGTATCATGTACTCCCTCATGGTACATATTGATATGCTTGCTTAAAGTGTTACATTGCAGGATAAGGATGAAGATTACTGGAAGACAAAGGCATATGGAAATAGTCAATATTAATGTTGATATATAAGCTAGCTAAATTAAACTTACAAACTGAGTTTATTGATTCATACATTGGATGAATTTGTTTTTGTTTGTTTTCAATTTTTTCTTTTCTTTTGAGACAATGACTCTTAAAATATTTTATTTATTTTTTTACATTATTTTATATGTATGAGTATATTGCCTGCATGTATCAAGACATACAATGCCCATGAAGGTCAGAAGATGGCATTAGATCCCCTAGAACTGGAGTTACATTTGGTTGTCAGGCACCATGTAGGTGCTGGGAACTGAACCTGTGTCCTCTGAAAAAGCAGACATTGCTCATAACTGCTAAGCCATCTTTCCCTCCCCTGAGACAAGGATTCTTAATGTAGCCTAGGCCAGAACTCACTCTGTAGCTTAAGGTGGCCTCAAACTCACAATCTTCCTGCCTTTATTTGAGTCCTGGGATTGTAGGTGTGCACTGCCCCACCCAGCTTTTATATGAATAGTCTATAGCAATATCTCTATACCAGTTTAGAGGAAAAATAGAGAGTGTAGTAGAAAGTGCTTTTAAAACACAGGATCATTGTGTCTGTTATAAAAATAAAATTTTAAACAGAATTTGTTTAGCAGAAAGGTTTTATAGTGTGAGGGTAGCTTCAAGATAGTGAATTTCTCCTTCTTTTTCTCCATTTGTTTGGTTGTCATGGGAGTCTGTGTTTATGGGGAAATTCTGAATATATTTGCTACAAAAAGCTGTCTCTGATTTCTTAGACTAATGTTCTTTTGAAATACAAATAGCTTAGAGGGAGTGGGCTTACTGGATAGGAATTAGATTCAACCTGAAAAAAATGTCTATTGGTGATTCTAGCACGGTCTCATGCATCAGGGGGAATATTTTAATTCCATTTATATGGGTCGCATAAGGTGGAGGTCTACCTGAAACCTTGTAATTTTGGAAAGCATGCAAAGAATGGTTTTCTGACACACCCAGTGTGCCTCAGGAGAGATGAAAATATGTGTGAAAATTGTCCCTGGCCTGAGGCATCCCAGAGTGTCAGGTTCTTGAGCAAAGGAAGCATACTTTCTGAGTCTAGGCAAAGGCAAAGCAAGCAAACTGTAAGCCCCAGCAGGAAGGTGGAAAAACATGTGCTTAACATGTTGGAAATGGAAGATGCCTGCTAATGGTTCAGGCTCCTCTCTCTAAAGTTATGGGAGGAAATACTGTCTCCAGACCGTGACAGAAAGTAGGACCTGACTTAGTGAGTGAACGAAGATGAATGGTAGAAGGTAGGTGTTCACAGAAGGTCTGCCATGTTTTTTCTTTCCCCTTGAGAATGTTGAGGACTTGTAGAGCATTGCTTCAAGGAAGACACATCAATATGAACAATCTGTCAAGAGGGATATTTAATTCTACCATGAGGTTGCATCAGAGACGATGCTCTGAGTTTAATCTAGACAGTAAAAGACCAGAATAACACGCAACTAAGTGAGGTAATAAGGTGATCTTCCCCTCAACAAATGGATTTCTTAAGCCTTCAACATGAACTTCATCCAGAAGAAATGAATACCCAAGAAAACACCATGCTAGTTGCCACCATGTGGCTGCCGTCACAGCAGGAGAAGATCTTGCCTTCCTTGCATATTTTGGGTAAGATGTGTAAAGCTGAATGATTGGAAATGTCCAGTACTCCTATGTAAAAGGAGCTCGGTAGCTGTTATCAGTGGAGCCTAGAAAGTAGGAAATATTGTGTGACTTACTGACCCTTAAAGCGTGTTCCAAACTCTGTAGCCCTCCAAATATAAGATTAAAGGGAACAAAACAGGTTTGTTCTCTTTTTGCCTTTTCGTACTTCCCTGTACACTGTGTCCCATCAAGAAAATTGGTCCTGTGCTTTCATTTTCAGTGTTTTTAATAAGCTGGTTGCTAAAGACACAGAATTGAGAGAGAACCCAAATGTAAGGGAAGAGATTATCCAGAAATCCCAATAGTGATGGGCCATACTTGAGATTATTTTATCAGCCACGGTTTGTACCCTCATTGTGCACCCCCATACAGCCTAACTATTGAACAGCTATAAATGTTTGCATAGATTCTTAACAGTGACAGTCTTGAAATTAGAACTTGAAAGGTGTCTTTGAGAATATGAAGTTTACATCAGTCCCTACCTTGGAGTGTTTAGGATCTGGTGGAAAGATAAGTGTCCAAAACCAAAAGTTAAGCAAGATTGGGTAAAGAATGTAATAGCACAGACTTCCATTACTAAAAGAGTGGTATCCCCCGTACCTGACACGGCACAATGGTAAGGGACCTGAGAACTTGAGAGCTAGACTATATTTTTTCTTAGTTTTTTTTCTCCTTTTTATTTTTCTCTTTAAAAACAAGGGCTCATATAGATCAGCCTGGCCTTGAACTTGCTATGTAGCTCAAGATGATCTTGAACTACTCCTCTTGTCTCTACCAGCAGAGTGCTGAGATTACAGGTGTGTGCCATCACACAAGGCTCAAGTGGACATTTTCCAAGTTCAAAGCTGAATACGTTTGTCAAGCCATGACATTTTTCCACAGTCTAGATTAAAAAAAATTTAAAACACAAAGAAGATATTTGAAGTTCCTTCCAATAATTAAAATGACCAAAAACTCCATGAATATACAAGTCCAGCAAAGCAGATTCTGAATGGATTTTCAAAGCAAATGAGGCAGAGAACACTCACTGGAGATTGTGAAGTGCCCTCAGTGGTGAGCAAATGGCACCATATTAATAGGTGGGAAGTATTTCCTGGGCTTCCAAGCCTTGCCTTCCATTGGTGATCCACCTATTTATGTCCACCTTATGCCTCTTCTATAATTTGACATATATTCTGTTTGTTCAAACATTAAAATAACATTTTATACCATTAGGTACCATTCTATAGGCTTCATACATTGCTTTACTTCATTCTTATCACCACAATGCAGATCATTACTACTCTCCCCATTTATGATAAGGAAATTAAAATATAGAGGTGTTAATTAACAGAGAGAAAGTTAATACAGTCAAGAAAAAGCCCAATATGGATCTGAAAAGGAGGTTTAATGAGGGAGCCCAAACTCTGTCAGCTAACCTGGAAAATCCTTTTCTTAAAGATGTTTACATTTTCAGCATTGCTTCGAAGAGACAGTCTAGAAGTCTCTTCAGGTTCTCTTTGTATGTTCCACGTCAATCTAGCTACCACATCATTTATTTGTAAAAGGATTCAGGCAGGTTATCATGCCTCCTGACAAGCTCAAATGATCCTTTTCAATTTCCTGACTGACCTTCCAGGGAAATCTGGTACAAAAATAGTTTTCGTGGCATTTGTTGTTAAGTTCTGTGAAAAGAAAGACATGAACCTAATTTTTTAAAGGATTATATTGGCTTTTCTAGCCCCTGGCTGTGTGGTGACGTGTGCGGAGGTCTAATAGCTGTTTGGAGGTCTCTGGTTAGTGCTTAGACTTTAAGCTGTTTTAATTTACGCAAAGGCAAAGAAGATGTATGGAAATGAAAGATGTGCTCGTCATCAATAATTTGATATTTAAAAAGATATCCTTATAATTAAAAACCAAGCTTTATCATTAGCTGCAAGAGTCAGGGTCCCATTCTTCTGTCTACACTGATGTAGTCAAGGTCATTAGCTTGTGTAATATGGAGGAACCAAGATCGGGCTGCTTCCTCATTACTACATACCACTCTGCAGCACCCCCTTCTCCCCCGCTGCACCAAGGCTGTTATGAAACAGCCTTGAACTTCACAACAGGAAGCACAATCCTTGGCTGGTAAATAAAGCCTTTCCTTCCCTTTAGTAGGCCTCATAACTTCCTTATCCTCAGTTCCAAATCCTTTTACAGATGTTTACTTAGGAATTGGGATTTTTTTACTCCTTCTCTTTGGGTCTTTTGCTTCTGGTTTCATACTGCTGTTCTCAGTAAAGCCTTGGAATCCCAGGGGAAAAACTACCCACTTGACCTTCCCTTTCTTTCTTATCTAAATGTTTTGAATTGGGTCCATCAACACCGTTTTGCCCTTGAGTTGGAATTTCCCTTTTAATTTAGCCCTGGCACAACCTGCTCAACACAGAACCAGGGAGCCCGAATCAGGCAACAAGGTTTTGTACGTAAGTCTTTGCAAATACAGTAGAAAGTGTAAAAGGAGCTCTGTAAACATCTGCTCTAGATGGGTACCCACAACCCATGCAAAACAAATCAGAGGAAATATGATTCCATCCATGATTATGCATATCTGGGAAGAGGAGCCACAGAGGCTCCTGAAAAGCTGCAGTTTTGAAACATTTCATTCTTATGCACAAGAATGTGCAGTTGTTCCAGGATTGCAACAGACAAGTGTATCCATTTTCCATGGCTGCAGGAATAAATGACCATAAACCAGTTGGTTTAAAGCAACACAATTTTGTATTGTTTGTATTGTTTTACTCTGTGTGTGTGTATGTATGTGTGTATGTATGTATGTATGTGTGAATGAGGGCATATACCAAGGTGCATATGTAGAAGTCAGAGAGCAGCTTTCCCAGGAATAGGTTCTCCCCTTCCACTGTGAATTTAGGGATTGGAACTCAGGTCATCAGGCTTGTCTGACAAGTGCTTTTACCTACTGAGCCATCTTGGTGGACCATAGCATACACTTTTTATCTTGCAACTCTGTAGAACAGAAGTCAGACAAAAATCTGAGTGGGCTAAGAGCAAGGTGTCCTCAGGAATGCATTCCTTTCTCCAGGCTTTAGGTGAGAATCTATTCCCTTGCCTCTTCCAGCTTCCGTGTTCCTTTGTTTCATAGCTAGCAATGATTCTCTCGTGCTACCATCCTTTGTCTCCCTTCCATAGTCACATCTTCCTTTTCTATTTTTAAGGACCCTTGTCATTTCATGGGACCCACCCAAATACTATGAGATACTTACTCTATTTTGTATAAAAATCTGTATTCTATCTACAACTTAAATCTCTGTTGCCATCTGAGGTTGCCATCTCCGCAAACCATGAACCAAAAGACATCTGTCTTTAGTCGTTTTGTATGATGTTTTGTGACAGCAATGACTGAGAAAAGTAACTAACATAACTTAATTCATAGGCTCTGGGGTTTAGAATGTGGATATGTCCCAAATCATGGAACCTTTATTTAGTCTACTTCAACAGGCAATTTTCCTCTTTTTTTCCCCTAGGAGCATGGGGTTTGTTCTCTTCCTTACTGCAATAAGACTCTGATATTGCAAAGAATTTGAATGCACCAAAGCACCCCTTTGTGGTACATAAAGTAATATGAACCATGGCTACTCATTATCAAACATTGTTATACCAGGCATCATATTCTAAGTCGTTTGCTTTTGTATTTGTGCTCTGAAAGATAGGTAGGGCATGTGATGATATTCTCTTCTACAGATGAAAAACATCAGAAACTCAAAAAACTGAAGGTTTAGTCAGCTATTAAAGTCACACTGGTTTCCCCTCAGCCATGAACTTTACACCATCTCCTGACTTCTCACCTTACTACAGCCCTCACCCATGGAGAGCTGCCTCCAGGACTCTCACCCTCTTCCTTTCCTTGTATGGTAGTGCTCCCTGATCTAGAGAATTCTTGAGCTATCGAACTGGAACCTGGAGCCATCTCTGCCCTTCTTTCACCAGATGTGCTACTCCTCAACAGTAGCCCATGCCTCTATAACCTCTATTACCACAGTGTGGGTTTGCTGGTGATTATGTGCACTTGAAGAGTTTTGTTTAGAAGACCAGAGGACAAGAGTTTTGCTTCACCGTCTTGGCAAATCCTATGGGAAAACTGGATTGCTTTGATTGTGGAAAGCATAACTGAAGAGCATTCTATATGAACTCCGTGTGAAATCTTACCAGTCAACATTACCGTTTTTCTGACATTGATGGTCACTGTGATATTTGGAGTACATGTTTTCAATTGTGTTGACTCTCTTTCCACAAAGTATCCCATGTTCTTCTCCCGAGACTGGACTGAATGAGTGGAAATAGAAGTCACACTGCTCCATTTCTACCATAAAGACCATGGTTGTTTGTTTATTCCTTTTGATTTGTTTTTGTTTTATTTTTGAGACAGAGTCTCACTATGTGGCCCCAGTTGACCTGGAACTCCCTGTGAATACCTCTGACTCCTTATAGCTTCAATTAAGGCCACATGCCACTGTGCCCAACTAGCTACTTGTTTTTTATTTAAATATTTATTTTATTTATTATTTTTATTTTATGTGTATGAATGTCTTGCTTGCATGTGTATAAGTGCACTCATGCATGCAATGCCCATGGAGATCAGAAGATGGTGTTGGAGCCCCTGGAACTGGAGTTACAGACAATTGTTAGCTGCCATGTAGGTGCTAGGAACTGAGCCCAGGGCGTCTGCGAAAGTAGTCAGTGCTATTAACCACTGAGCCATCTTTCCAGACCCTCGACTTGGTTTTGATAGGGGGAATGAATACTCATTCCATAGCTGGAACCTCTTCTACAATGATGGTCTTCAGCCCTAGAGAAAGAAAAGAACATAGATGCTCACTGCTAGCATAATTAATAAGCAACACATAAAATCAGTGACTTTTCTACCTTGGTTCTGGCATATTACAGGGTTTTGTCTTGGTTGCTTGGGGAGTTCTTTGCTGTAAAATCAGGTAGTTCAAATATCTGCCCTCAAAGTAAAAAAAGATCAGTTGAGTTTTTTTATTTTTAATGATCCCCAAAGGAACCTCTCTCTCAATTGTGTGAACTTTTCCTGGAGAGAGGAACATCTATTCACCCAAGAGAGTGCTACAACAACAGACAAAAGAAACAATGCCAGCCAAGTCTAACTTTGTGAACCAATGAGTTTCACAGGAGTTATTTACAGGAGCATGTCTGGTGGGTTACTTACAGGTTATTTACAGGAGCATAGCCAGTTTATGAGAAGTTGAGTGAGTATACCATTTAAAAAATCCCTCTCTCTCTTTCTCCTTCTCTCCTAGAAACGTTTAACTGCCTATATACATTCAGGGAGGGAGAAGGGGAGAGCACTCATATGCTCCTCCCCACCTCTATGATGGAACATTCATGGGACTATCTAGTGAAGGTTTGTGCAGGTAATCACAGCTGCTAGGATGTTGGGGGCTGGGAAGATGGGTCAGTAGGCAAGAATGGTTGCTGTGCAAGCACGAACATCTGAGTTTGAATTGCCAGCACACTCATAACAAAAAAAGACAGGCATTCAAAAGATCATTTCATGACTGTAGGAGAGTATTCCTTAACAATCTCTCCACACAAACAAAATTGTCTCTGTGTTTGGCGCTTCCCTCCATCATTTTTGGAAACCAGGACTTTTCACATTCTAAGCATCCACGATAAATTCAGCACCGACTTTATTTTCCTTCCATCTTTGTCATCTTTCTAGTCTTTACTCCTTAACATACTTCCATACTTAGCAACAACTTCTGATTTTCTTGGACTCATAGAAATGTGTCCCTCATAAAACCCCAGGCAGGCAGAACTGTGCTTGCCATCATGATCTCATGGCACTTTTTCCCATGGCAGTCTGTATATGCCAGCCTATCTAACTAAAGAGCAGCAGTAAACCACTCAGTGAGGACTTATCCATCTTTGGCTATCAGAGTTAGTCTAAGCAGACCCCTGTACATTGTGGCTGCTCAGGAAAGCTAAGGCAGCAGCGAGATTAGCTCAGGAAGAGTTTGTTGGAATAAAACATGCTACTCAATGCAACATAGCATCTTCGACTGTCTCCTGAATACAAAAAGCATATTAATGGAAAAACTGGTGAAACTGGAACAAAGTCTAGAGTTTAGCGTATTGTACCAATATTAGGTTTGACATACTCAGTGGAAATGTAAAGATGGACCATTAGCAGAAGCTGAGTGAGGAATGTCTGGGAATTCACTGTATTGTGTTTGCAACTTTTCTGCAAAGTAAAATGTGTATTCAGACAAACAAAAGCCTTCTATGGTGCCTTAAAGAAGTCTCAGTATGATGAGTTGAATCGTCAAATAAGAAAGTTGGACTAAATTTTTCTTTGCCTCTCTTTGTTCCTCCTCCCTCCTGAGGTTGGCTTGTTCCAAAGATCCCATGAGAGTGTCTGCTCACAGCACATCTGGCAGCGTAGACCATTACAAGTGCAACTGTTGGGGGCTGGGGAGATAGCTCAGTAGGTAAGAGTGCTTGTTATGCAAGCATGAAGATCTGAGTTGATCTCCAGCACACCCATAACAAAAACCAGGCATTGTTTGTTTATGCGAGTTTAATCCTGGCATCATGGGAACAGGAGGCTGCTGGTACTTGCAGGCTAGCAGTCTAGCTTCCATACCAGTGACAGACCCTGCCTCAGGAGAAGAAGGAAGAGAAGGATAGGTGTCCTCTTTTGACTTCTGCATGGGTGTTCACAGGTGTACTCCCCATACACACCATCACGCCATACAAAGTCGTGCGCGCGCACACACACACACACACACACACACACACACACACACACAAGAAAAAACAAGGAATTCCTTTTTAAAAATGCAAATGCCAGCCAGGCATGGTGGTACATCCCATTAATCCCAGCACTCAGGAGGCGGAAGCAGGTGGATCTCTGTAAGTTCCAGGCCAATTTGGTCTACATAGTGAGTTCCAGGCCAGCCAAGGCTACACAGTGAGACTCTGTCTCAAAAAACAAACAAACAAACAAACAAACAAAAAAACATTAAAAAAATGTTTATTCAAAGTAGCATTAAGAAGAGTCATTGGAATTAAAAATGAAAAACACCTTTGTTTCCTAAATTTGTTTTGGAAAACAGTGGTGTTTGCCAGGCAAAGATCACAGATATCTTGAGTCAGTGGGATGTGCCTTGCATGGCCCAATGGCTCTCAGTCAGGCTGAGGACACAGCCAAGATACCTAGCATCACTAGATTCACAGGCAGCCTCTCCTTGAGATATTGTAGTTAAACCTTGAGATTTGGCAGAAAAGGGACTGTTTCTCTCCTCTTTTCCCCTCCTCAAGGCCGAGAGGCTGCTATCAGGCTGAAGCTGATATTAGCAGAGAGAACTAATCTTTGTTTCCCAGTCCTGGCTTAGTTCGGGTGTGGAAAATGTTTCTAGTAACTGATTAAAGAGTTACACTTCTGCTTGAAATCTCCCTGGTTCAACTTCAAACAAAGGAAACCAGCAGAAATTCCTGAGTGAAGAACAACTTTCTGGGTCATTTGATGGGTGGTCCAGAATATTCCATTTGTCCTTCCTGAGAGCATCAGAGGAGAATCCAACTGTCTCAAGATGAAAGAGCATTTTGTCTTATGGTGAAAAATCTTAACTATAGAAAGTGTTGGGGAAATGCCATGAAAGTCAAAGTCATAATTCTCTACCTCATCATCTAGTCCCTCACTTGGTCTCACTGAACCCCGACCACCTAGTGCAGTCTCAAATTGCAATGAAGCTCCACATAGCTCCAGATCATGGACATGACAGCACTGGTCTGGCCTCCACAGGAATTATGAGAACAGTTGTAGCCTTTGTCCACTTTAGAGGTTCTTAAGTTTCTTGTTATTATTACCAGTTCTGTGAGGGAAAAACCAACAACAAACAAGCATAGTTTGCTAAAAGACCTGGGGAGTCTGTTAACACCAAGATCATTCAGATAATGCATATAAGGTTGTTACTTTTCCTTCATGAGCTGTCCTCTGAGTCCCCAGAACACGTGTCCACAAAGCTCCCCACCATCAGGAAATTGTGGCAAGCGAGTAAGTGTGCAGAATGCAAAGAACATTAGAAAGTAGGTTTTGCAAGAAGTAGCTAAGCAGGGCTGCTCTCTACAAATGTCTCCTGCAACGGGTCCCTCTCATTCACAGCCACTCCTTCTCTTAGCATATCTCTAGGGCCAGTGGTTGTCCCTTGCCCAGGGAAAAAGTCCTGACATGGCACACACTATTTGCTATTTTTATTTCACAGCCAAGAGTAAAACCTTTCATTTGCAGACATGGACTGAGTCACCCTTGTAGCCAAGATTAGCAAAGAAGCATGTGTCTCAGTTTGCAAACTGGTGGGGAAGGAGAAGCTTTCAAAATTATTTGTGCAGTGGTAAATAAGCCTTGCCCATTTCTCACCTCCTCAAGTTTCAAACACCAGTCCTTTTTTTTTTTTTGCTCTAGCACAGTGCATGAAGTTTTTAATCTAGGAACTTTATAATTCCAGCAGTGGGCTTCATTTAACTAGCCCCCATCTGACACATCTGTTTTGTCTAAGATAATTACATGCCTAACATTATAATTCAGGGTTGCTGTTTCATAACATTTTCTTTTTTTTTTTTTTTTAAGTTGAATTCTCCCAAGGGAGAGGGGGAAGGAAATGGGGAAATGAAAAAATGCAAGCTTTAACTTAGAGGTTTCCTTGTCAGTTGTACTAAGCAGAAGCACTTAGAGCCTCTACATTCCAAGGGTGGCCTGTGGACCAGAAAACTGAGCCTTACCTGAGAGCTCAGTATTGCAGAATGCCTGCCTCTGCCCCAAACATTCTGGGTGAGAATCTGCATTTTTAACAGGATTTCCAGGTGTCTCATGTTGCATTTTCTTCCTGAATTTGTCATGACCTATGTCAAACTCTGTCATGATGCAGAGCACTGAGGCCAGTGTGAATGCTCATGAATACTTATTGACCACATTGTTGACTAAATCAAGTCAACTCTCCCATCAGCAGCTCATAAATTGACCATTTCTAAAACTTCGTTACCATTACTACTTCTGGAAGCTGGAAAAGACTGGTGCTTGAGAATTCATTTTATATTTATTACAGAATTATAAAACTTGAGTACAAAGAGAAGAAATGATAGATTTCAAAAATCCCGCTGTTGCAACTGATTCCCAATATGGGCATGACCATAACCAAGGCAAAAAGAAATAGCACTGATCTTGAGTCAAGAGAGCTGGTTTATTCTTGGTGGACTACTCGCTAGCTGGGGGGTGTGAGGTCAGTCAGCTCATTCCTCAGTCCCTATTTTACTCAATCTCTAAAAAGGAAAAATGAAGATTAGACATGATGATGTTTAGAATCATAGCCTAGAAATCAGACATGGCATTTCATATGTATAATCCCAGCACTCAGGGACCAAAGGTAGGAAGATCACTGTAAGTCTGAGGTTGGCCTAGGCTACACACTGAGTCTGTCTGTCGCTCTCTCTCCCTTTTCCTCTCCCTCTCTCTCTCCTTTCTTCCCTCCCTCCCTCCTTCCCTCCCTCAAAAAATCATAACCTGCATAAAATTGCACAACTCTCCACTTGTCCGTGCTTTCTCTGTCCCCTTTGCCATGTACTATTTTTCCACAAAGTGCTTATCAACATGGCTAGCATATTACATATTTGTTTATTGTCTGTGTATCCTCCCTTAAAATACAAGGTCCTTGGGGACAGGGACTCTGGATTTTACTCCCTGTGTATCTCTAAGACCTGGAACAGTCCAGTCTATTATAAAGGAATAAGACTTCACTGTCTCTAATATTCCATGGGAGAGTCATTGTTTTAAAAAATGATTTCCACAATGGTCTAAACCCAGGAGAAAAGCCAATGTTATGTTTTAATTCTTACTTATTTTATGATTCTCTAGATGGATCCTGTTCCTTTCCACCCAGTGTCACTTTATGTTACTTTTTCTATGAACTCTTCCTTCTCTCAACTGCTTCCATAAATACCTGCATGCCTCGTTTTCTTTAGGTCCTGCCGCACTACTGATGACATTTTCAATTTTTCCATCTGCACAATATCCTCTTTCCTTATGCATCATTCTCTGAGAAATAAACAGTCTTTATGGGGGGATCCAGTATTTAAATGGGGGAACTAATTTTTCCTCCAGCTAAAAAAATTTAAGGAAAGCATAGAAAAAAAGTCATGGCAGATAACAAGAATTTCTTTCAAAAAAAATCTGATACAAGAACTGCAACAAGATGTTGAATCTTTTAGACTCTTCATTTTTTATAAAATATATGAAAAAATCAGAAGAATAATTTGGGTCAAATGGCTACAACTGTGGAAATTCAGGAATGGCCAAAAAAGGAGAAATTCCACTGTGATGGCGTCATATGCTTTTCCTCACCAGTTCCTCCTCCTGTTTAAGTCCCTGGCACTTCCTTCTGTCCTCTCTTTACACCCACAAGCTACACTTCAGACTTCTTTGATTCCCTGAGGGGTTTTTGTTTTTCATTTCAAGAAATAGCAAAACCTCATGAAAAAAATCATACAGATGACCATTTGCCTGGAATGCATTTGCTAGTCTGGACTCATGAATATGACAGCTGCAAGCACATGGAATGTAGGCAATGTGCTCAAACTCTTTTGACCTTGTAGGAGGCAATATGGAGCACTGGTGATGTACCATTGTTAACCACTCTCAACCCCACTCTGTCATGCATTCTAACCCACCCAATGAGGCTGCTTCTTAGATGTTGCTGCTACTACATATAAGCACCAACCAATTTCGCTGTCAGCACTGGCTATTTTGAAAGTCTTTTGTTGGGAGACGTGCTGGGAATCAAAACCAGATAAATATGTGCTCTACCACTGATACGCCCCTAGCCCTGTTTTGAAACTCTTTAAGACTGAGAGCCAATCTTTCTGCTTCCAAGGACTTAGTAACAATCTCTATCCCATTAATTAAACTGATATATGCAGATATGACAACATTAGAGCTAGGTGAGTCGGCCAAAGTCCTACATTCACTCAAATGTCAAGACATTTGTATTCTCTTTCTGTCTGTCTTTTTAACAGCACTGTCTCACGCAGCCCTGGGTGGCTTCAACTTGCTATGTAGCTAAGGGTGATTTGAACTTCTCATCCTCCTGCCTCAACCTTCTGAGTGTTGTGGTTACAGGCATATACCACCATGCTTTGTGCATGCTAGGCCGGCACTCTACCAACTGAGCTATGTCCCTAGACTCCTTCTCCCTCATGCGGATTCTTAGTTTTTGTTTTTGTTTGGCTTTTGCAGTTGAGCTTTGAGCAGTCATATGTGTCTTTCTGAACGAGAATTGACAATAGAGGTGGGGTGCACATTGCTTATCTAGTTTGGGCCTTTCTTTTTGTACGCTTCTTCTGTCCACTCACTGCTTCATTGTTAAGGCGTTGAAATTCAAACTTCACTGAATCAGAATGGAAACAAATGCATTTCACTTCTCCTTATCCACTTGCCCTTCTTTAAAAATGAGGGTCGGGGTGGATCTCTATGTGCAGCTGTGTGTACATGAAGAGTGTGGGAAAAGAAGCTATGAGGTGCTGGGCTCAAAGCCACAATAACACAGCTTGCATTTTTATTAGTGATCCATAGACAGGACCAAGAGTGGCCTGGAAAGAACCTAACCCAATTATGTCACTTTATGAATGAGAAAATCAAAGCCAGAGAGTGTGACCTGCTCAAAGTCACATGGATATTTAGAAGCCGAGAGTAGTTCCATGTACCTTGGGTGTATTTGGGCATAGTTATCAATTACATTACTGAACTTGGACTCAGAACTATCCCGAAAAGTCAGAGAACTATGTTAATAAAAATGGCAGGAGCTGGTGGGTGGCTAGCCCTTACACCACCACCAATCTTTTTTTAGACAGGTTTTATGTAGCCTAGACTGGCTTTGAACTTTTTATATAACCAAGGATAAACTTCAATCTCTGATCCTCCTGCCTCTGCCTCTCAAGTACTAGAATTACAAGCATGCACAACCATGCCTGGTTTATATAGTACAGGTATTGAAACTTGATACTCCGTGCATGCTTGGCAAGCACGCTATCAACTGAACTACATCCCCAACACAACTCTAGTGATTTGTGAAAAGAGCAGGATCTAGACCCTAAGTAGAGTTCTTCTTTAAAAATATTTTTTATTTATTATTTTTCTTTTATGTATATGAGTGTATTGCCTGCATATGTGTAAGTGCGCCTGTGTTATGCAAGTCAGAAGTCAGAAGAGGACACTAGATTCCCTTGGAACTGGAGTTGTTAGTTGCCAAGCAGGTGCTGGGAATTGAACCCAGGTCCGCTGCAACAGCAGCCAGTACTCTTAATGGCTGAGCCATTTCTACAGCCCCAAAGTAGACTTCTTGATGATCCTTTCATGAATGGACTAGTGTGATTGATTCCTAATGGAGGATATGCAACTACACCTAAGGTGATCTGCATTCAATATATGGCAATCTAAAGAATTTGAAGTCATAATGAGATTTTGGACTATAGTTACCTAAGAAATTTTCAATGTGGAGGTAAGGTTCTGGAGTCCTCACCAAATAGACAAAGTTCTTTCTAACAAGCAAAAGGGAAGCATAAATGATGTCACTGGATGAAGGCATGTTGCAGTGTCGGGATAATAAAAGCAAATTCATGCTTTCCATATAAAGACCAATTTGCATGATGAAAATAGATCCTTTTCAGCAGTGTTTAGAGTAACTTGTTGACAAGATGATTGTAAAAACTAAGAGGAAAAGACATTTTTAAAAAGCAATTGGCAAACAAGATGGAAGTACTGGTATTAAAGGTGGTTAGCAGGCCCATCTTTCTCTCCAACATACACTGCTCTGATATGGGAATATTGGGGTGTCTTTGAGACAGACAGTGTTTCCCAAGGAACTAGGGTCCTGGAAACTCAATGGCCACCAAAGCCACTCCAAGTCAGTGACTTTTGGTTTCTTGTCTGGAGACTTCATGAACCAGAGAGAGTGAGTTTTCGAGAGAAGTTTATTATCATTGGTTCATAGATAGTTGCTTAAGACGTTGAGAGAGCAAATCAAGCTCTTGAGTTAGGAGTTGAGATTTGCCACATGGTGGACAAACAGTTGCATGGCACAAAGGTGGGGGAGGAGCTTTAGAGAAAGAGTAAAGAAGCCCAGATGGCTCTAGCCATCACCTGAAGAAAGAGATTGAGAAAGGAAACATTATGTGGACAGACCCAAGAGAATCTCTTAGCAGCTTATAGTGATTGTAGCAAGGGGTATACATTCTGAGAAGGAAAAGTGCATTACCTCTCGAAAGGGGCAATTATGCTTCCAATCTCTTTAATATGGCTTAATTTTGATTCATCTTCATAGGGGGTGGTCTTGCCTTCTTGAATGACAGTCCCTTAGCCAGGTGATTGACCATCCTAACTGGATTAACTATTTAATGTTTTGTCTGGCTTGGAATGCTAGGCTTCTACCCAGGCCAGAGAAATAGTTTTCACTACCAGGCCTCCACAAAGTCCTGATCAAGGCTACTCTAACACTTTCAGCAGCCAGTGAGTCAGGCTTCCTACTTTATCCATCCATCCAAGTGGGTTCAATTCCCAGTACTGAAAAAAAACATGCATGCTAGTGCATGCCTGTAATTCTAGTACTTGGGAGGAAGAGGAAGAAGGATCTGAAGTTCAAGGTATCCTTAGCCACATAGAAAGTTCAAGGCTAGCCTAGGCTGCATGAAACCTTGTCTCGAAAACACAATTCGGTGGTGGTATAGGAGCTTGTCAGTCACCAGCTTGTGGCATTTTTATTGCAGTGTTCTCCACTGGCAATAATGAATCTTTGGAAACTTGATACTCATCAGAAAATTGAAGCCAGGCATGATGGGACAGGTCTGTAATCCAAGCAGGTGGAGGCAGGAGGATCAGGTGTTCAAGCACATTTTTGGTTGCATAGCAACTTTGAGGTCAGTTTGTGCTCCATGGATCCTGCCTCAAAGAATCAGAAGAGGAAAAAAAAAAAGAAGAAATATACTGAAGGATTCTCTGAAGTTGAGAGATGAGAAAGCAAAGTGAGTTTTCAAAAGAGAAAGTCCACAAGGACAGAAACTCGTTCATCTACAAATATTTGATCAAACTTTTTACTAGATGGAGGCTACTTTCTACTAAAATATAAAACAGTGCAATGCCTATGTAATTGCTTGAGAGATCAATGCAGAGCCAGTACGATAGCTTAGTGGGTAAAGGCACTTGTCATCAAGCCTGATGACCTGAGTTCTATCCCAGGGAAGGAGAGAACTAACTCCTAGAAGTTGTCTGCCCACTTCCATACACGTGCTAGGACATGGGTTTGGTCCCTTCCACCAATAAATAAATAAAATGTGAGTTAAAAAAAGAAAGTGTAGTATCTCTTCCCAAGAAGAAAAAAAATTTAAAAATAGTCAAGAGGATAGAGCAGTCAATGACAAACAACTTTCTGAAGGATTGCTGTGAAGCCAGTCTATGAGAGAGAAAAACGGCCTAATTCCCATCATCTAAATGAGGAAGGCACAGGTAGAAGCCAATACAAAAAAGGATTCAAATTATTGTGTGAACTCAGCCTGGAGAGCAATTGTCACCTGAATATCTCAACTTCTTCTAGGTGTCCAGAGCTATAGCAGGGCACTGAGAGATTCAGTATCAAAGACCTATGTCCATTACCCAATCATATGACTGTGGTTCTTTAGCTATAAGATGCTTCCCTTTCTAATAAAATTTATAATTCCTGTGTGTGTGTGTGTGTGTATGAGAGAGAGAGAGAGAGAGAAAGAGAGAGAGAGAGATGTTTGTGTGCCTGTTTGTGGGTAAAGCACGTATATGCTACGGTGTACATGTGAAGGTCAAAGGACACCCTCCAGTACTGGTCTTTGCCTAGTTTAAGACAACGTTTGCATATGCTGGCCCTTGAGCATCCAGGAATTCTCCCATCTCTGTTCCCCATCTTGTCACAGTTGCACTGGGATTACACACACTGCTGCATCATTTATGTGGATGAGGTAGGGCATCCATCATTCTCGCACTTTATCCACTCCACCATTTATCTATCTCTCTAGTCCCCTAAAGTTTCTAATAAGAAAAATAGCTATACTGTCTTGTGGGAAGGTACTTTTAAAACGTTTACAGTACCAAAAATCATCACTTCTTTCAAGTTAAGAACCATAGATAGATATGAGCAAAGTATCATCAAATTCATATAAGGACACAGGCAAGGATTTCTGCAGAGGGTGGAGACTGACTATTAAAAGGCCAGTCTTTGAGAAGCAGGATTTTAACGCTTTGGCTAGTTTCCTTAAGACCTTCTCTGATCACAAGGGTTCAGATGGTTTTATAATGCAGGTTTAATTAGCAGAGCAATTTAATAAAGTTAAGATTTTAAGGAAGCAAGATCATCAAAATTTATAACAGAGGGTTTCTTGCCAGTTCAAACAAGAAGAAAATCTGATATTTTTCCATTGTATTATATGAAGAATAAAGAAATAGAAATCTTTTAATAGATTTGGGGCCTTAATTTTCCAGTTCTGAAATGAGCAAAACGATGTCATATTCATCCCAGAGAGCAGGATAATTTAATTAAATTAATTCTCACATTTTATCAGGTTCTTTGACATGCCCAGCTCTAAAAGGCCACAGCAATGCAAATGATCGACAGAAAGGAAGTGAGTTATGTCTGACTAACCACCACCTTGGGTGAAGGAAGATTTTCTCAAACAGCTACCAGACTCATAGAACAAAAACAAAAGAAGGGCCTTAGAGACATGCAATCCTCAGAACTTCTACCTTGATCCCAGTAGTATAAGCAGTACCACCAAACTACATCAAACTTTATCCCGAAGAGAAGATGCATGGAAGCAGGACACTAACCTTACCATCTGCGGTGGTCTAGACACGAAGGGAAATAAAATGCAGTTTCAGTGTCCCTCCATTCTCAAACCTGCCTCAAATGTAACCCATCTTTTAAAGTAGTGAAGGAAAAGAAGTGAGGGGCGGTCCTTCAGAACTGAAGAAAGGGAGCCCAAACACACATACTCCTATTGTTTGTTTGTTTTGAGTCAGTTTCCTGTATCCAGGGCTGGCCTGGAACTCACTGTGCAGTCAAGGATAACCTTGAATTTCTGATTCTCCTACCTCCACCTTCTAAGTGCTGAAGGTATAGGTGTGCACCACCAGACCAGGTTTAATGAATGCTTGCACCCAAGGCTTTGTGTATACTAGACAAGCACTCGACCAACTGGCCTACATCCCCAAGCCTCAAAGTGTTTTTTTTCAGTCATTCTGGTTTTTTTCTTTTTTGTAAAGTCACATGCAAGCATTAGAACAGAGAGGCTGAAAACAGCAGTATGTATATTCTTTTACAGAACATGCCAGGTGTGGTGGTGCATGCCTCCAATCACAGCACTTGGGAGGCAGAGGCTGATGGATCTCTGTGTGTTCAAGGGCAGCCTGGTCTAAGTAGTGAGTTCCTGGCCAGCAGGGGTTACAGGGAGATCCTATCTGAAAAAGACTCCCCCCCCAAAAAAAAAAAAAACCACGACAAAAACCAAACTAGAGCAAATGAATTTAAATGAGTGCTATCTGAATTTAAACTGAAATTCATTGTCAGTCTGGACATGGTCTTCTTGCTGAATGGAGGTCTTGGTCTTGATGTGGTTATGCTTCTGCCTAGCCTGTCACTAACACAGCTGCCACTGCTACTGCTGCTTGGGTCAGGAAGAGGAAACACAACCGCCTGGCCCTAGTTCCCTCAATACTTGAGAAATGCCTGAGTTGGTTCCCAAGACAGGCTGATGCCTTTGAGATTACAGTGCGCTGGCCAAGCCTGTGACCACAGCCGCAACACAGTGTGCGTATTTCAAATGCAGATTCAATGATGCTCTTCTGTTTTCACTTTCCAGCCAAAGGACTAGTCCGGGTACACTTCTTGCCTGCTATTTTCAACCCTTCCTTAGCCAGTCTTTAAGGAATGTATGGGCAGACACTTTTGTTTTGTCTGGAGCAAAACAACAACCAAATTCCACCACAGCACTATGTAAGAGTACAAAAGCTCTCACTTCCTTTTTAATCTTTATCGAGCAGAAAAAGAGCACTTTGAAAATGCTGTCTATGGGGAGTAGACTCACTTCCTGGCTGCTTTTGTAAAGAAAGCCCCTGCTGCCTGACATATCTTCAGATAGAATCAAGAAACTCAGTTTATTACACCTTTCATGGGAACATTTAAATAACATGGGGCTTTGATTTTAACATCCTTTCTCCAATATTCCAGGGACTCTCAGAGCTAAAAGAATGATGTAGCCTTATTTAAAGCCTAGCGCGCTCTCTCTCTCTCTCTCTCTCTCTCTCTCTCTCTCTCTCTCTCTCTGTAACTTATTCACAGAGCTCTTAAAGACAAGCTACTTAAGCGGCCCCAACATTCAGAAATCAAAAGTGAACCTGACAGCAGTGGTGGCTGTCATCCCAGCACTTGGGAGGTAGAGGCAAATTTAGGACTTCAAGTTCATTTTTAGCTATATAGCTAGTTTGAGGCTAGCCTGGGCTATACAGTATACTGTTTCAAACAAAAAAATAGCAAACTAAACTTACATCAAACTAACTTACATCAAGACATACATGAAATATTCCTCTTAGTAATAATGTCACAGTTGGTACAAATAATATATTACATTGGTTGTTCCCTCAAGGACAAATTGCAGGGAGGCTTCGGAGTTGCTCTTTGGCTGCTCACTCCAGCATGCTGAGTTATAATGTCTGAGGCCAAGCTGAACAAACAATCACAGATTCACTTCCTTGTAGTATTCCTGGCAAAAAGAAACGAACCTTTGGTGTTCTACCTGGAGAACTGGCTTTAACCTAGACCCAACTATAATCTCAGAAATGGAGTGGGTAAGCCAAAACTTGCTGAGGGACTCAGGGAACCTGGACAAGATCACCATGTTTCAACAGCCCAGTGTATAGAATCTAGTAAAGCTCATTCTCTTTATGAGAATGGCACCATGGCACAAAGAACACGTGACAAATGAGCTAAGAACATGAAACAATTTTAAAAGTTCTTGAAGTTCTGTGCCTCTTAGCCAGATACTCACAGTATCCTTTTTAAGACAGCACAATTGTCAGGAACATTATAAAGACAGGCCTGCCTCTACTACAAAAGTTGAAGAGAAAGAAGTAGCTTAAAATTTTTCCATTATTTTTCCTATGCCTTTAGGGGCACTGATTTTATTTTTTTTGGAAATAATAGTTTGTTGAACTATTTGAACATGGGAATGATTTTTTTCTGGGGGCAGGGGGATCTAATGACATAAAGATTTTTGCTCATATAAAATAAGGCAAAAAAGAAAAAAAATGCTACAAATGGCCCTAGTAAGATAGTTCTGTTGTTAGAAGTGCTTGCCTTGTAAACCCTAGGCTGAGGTTTGATGTTTTCAAAAAATAAAATAAAAAGCCCAATGGTGGCATGTTCATATCCCAGAACTGGGACAATGGAGACACACAGATCTCTGGTGTTTACTGGCCAGACAGTCTAGCCTATTTGGCAAGTTCCAGGCTACTGAGAGACTCTGTCTCCAAAAAAGAATGGATGCTGAGATGGTTCAGCTGGCAAACGCCACGTCACCATGTCTGGCAACCTGAGTTCAATCCCCAGAACCCACACAAAGAAGAGAACCAAGTCCTGCAAGTTGTCCTCTGACCTTCATACATGCAGTATGGCATGAATGTACACACACATGCACACACACACACAAATATGTAAATAAATATAGATTTTATACAATGAGATTGGTGCCTGAAGAATGATACCCAACATTGTTCTCTGGCCCACATACACACACATAAACATGCACTCACACTCATACACACATACACACAGACACACATGTATATGCATAAATGAGCATGCACATACATATATATATATATATATACACACATAAAAATTACAAAGGTTCAGAAGGGAGGAAGAAGAGCTCATAAAATAATAGTCATCAAATGTATGAGAAGTTGATAACATGAGTTATTGATTCTCAAATTTTCTGCCCAGGATTTGCAATATTCATTGACTTAATGAACACCCAATTGTATCTAATGTCTCTCTTTTTTATTTTTTATTATTATTTTATGTAGGTAAGTGTTTTGCCTACATGTATGTATATGCACCCATGCATGCAATGCTTACAGAGGCCAGAAGAGGGTTCAGATGCCCTGGAATTGGACTTACAGAAGGTTGTTAGTTGCTGTCTGGGTGCTATGTCCTCTGCAAGAGCTGCCAATGCTCTTAACCACTAAGCCTTTTTTACAGTCCCCACCTCTCTCCTTTTGATTAATCTAACGATCTCCTATTTTTTAACTATGTCTTGGCTATATTGCTGAGCCTTAGACAATAAGAAGGGACTTTATCCTGTTTTGTCACTGACGGTCAGAAACAAAGTGAGATGAATCAAAAGGAAAAAAAAAAAACAGCAGTCAACTGTTAAATGAGCTGAGCATCATGCAGGAAGTGTGTAGGTGAAACCAAAATTTTGTTTCAGAGGTGAAAACTGCATCTGGCTAGCTGGCTGCAATGTTGCCGTCCTGAGAACAGTTGGCTTACTTCTTTTCTCCTCCAACAGACACAAAAATGAATAGTATAGTTCGAGCAGCTGACTTACTCCTCTTAGAAGCCTTTGGCTTGACTCTTGGTGAACTACAAATTGACTTAACCACATCTGAGGATTTACCAAAGAATTGAATTATACTCCCAGTCTTTTCTAGAATTAATAAGTCCATTCAATATTTTAGACTAATTTTCTGCAACAGGAGAGAGGTGTATGAATGCCATTACAGTTTTGAGTGATTCTGGCTCCACGATTAATGGGAAAGAACTGTTAGGCTCCTAATAAGGCTGGAATGCTGTGTGGTTCATTTGTGTCTTTCACAGAGTCATGCACATACTCCCTCCTTCCGCAATGTGTTTTGAATGAATGAAGGCAGCTTGTGGCCCACCCATCTCTCCTTGAATAAATACATATAAATAAATGACTAAGCAAATTAAAAACAAGTATAATAAGTCCATGCAAAACACACATACTCTGTGACTATATATATATATATTTTTTTTAAATGTCAAACATCTAGATATTTGGAAATTTCTAGATAATTGCCTCCATTATACTACTTTCTATTATTAATATAAAGAATGGAAATATGAAAATACTATTTACAGGAATTCCAAGGTAAGGCAAGAAAAGAAACACCACCCTAGAGACTCTTGGTTCTCACTGCCCACTAAGAACTTTGAGAATTTTATACAATATTTAGCAAGAGCCGGATGTCAGTTTGAATAATTTGCTAATATCATATGTGAGAAATGAGCTCAGAATCGCACCATTGATGCAATTAGCTTTGGCTGTCTGGATCTCTCTCTCTCTCTCTCTCTCTCTCTCCTTCCATGTCTTTCTCCTTCCCAATAAAACCTTAGAATAGTTATCTTTTAGATTCCCTTTGATAGAAAGTCCCTTTTTAAAGGAATTCTGTGGCGTCTTAGTCACCAGAGCTGCAGTGCAGCCCCAGCTCCCAGGAATTTTCCTTTCCCAGCCTCCTTAGACACCACCCACTGCCACAGCTACACCAGTCACTCTAAACAGGCTTTCTCAGCAGTCAGGCGCTCTGCCCATCACCAGGCAAGAAGTCATTCTGGGGGAATAAGATGACAATGGACAGAAGACAAATCCTGCTCTGTACCAATATTTCTGTCAGCCCCATTGTTGTCAGAAAGAGGCAACTTGGGACTGTGCATTCTCTGCATAATGGGAAGTCTGCCGTCAGGGTTCTGGAACTGTTTCTTTCCATTCCCAAGAACATGAAGAAATTTAAAGTGATTGGTTTTTTATTTATTTTGGTAGGGAGTAGGATTTCTTGTGGGTTTTATTTCTTCTCCCTTTCATAGAAGAATACCTAAGGCAGCTTTTTACCTTGGAACTAGATGGATGGGAACTATTTTTCAGTACAGAAACGACAGGTCCTAGATTTGATATTTGTATTTCTCCATTTAGCACTTCATCAAGATCTTTGGCAGGTGCTCTTACACGTCAGCTTTCTCTATGGGTTTCATATTAACAGACCTTATCTGAGACTGGGGGACAAGGGAAGGGCCACTTGGGCAAACTAAATGTTTGTAGTGTTAAAATACTTTCATTGGTCACATTAGAAGAAAAGATCATTTGCTTAAGGACCTGGTTTGCTTTTAGGAAGAAAATGATAAAGGCAATGAATTCACTAACAATTATTCAAGGACTTCTGTACAGATCTAACTTCAGCTAATGTTTATTGAAGGAACTTTCACGTACATTATCTCATCTTGTGTTAAAACACTATTTGGTAAACTAATTTTTTTCTTAATCATCAGCAGAATGACTAAAAACACTAGCCTTATTTACATTCTAATTTCCCACTCTGTTCTCAGTGGGTTTTTTAAAAATTCGTTGTTGTATATTTCACTGTTTCATATTATTTTCTAGGACATGAATAATATGTTTTACATGAACAACTAAAGATCTATTAAGTAGTTTGCAACCTATTGACCACTTGCCATTCACCAGTCACTATACTATACCTCTTATAAGGATAATGTTGTGTAAGGTGCCAGCACAAACTGGCAGGTGGTAGACTGCGAGAATGGTTTCTAATCTACAGTTGGAATCACTGAGGCACACAGAAGTGAAGTCATTTGTGCCATCACAGATGTATAAAGTGAGAGAGCTAAGATTTAACAGTAGCTCCTCTGATTGTCTTGTTACACAAAATGTGGTAGTCAAAGTCCCAAACAATGGCCACAATGGTTAATCTTCATTGTCAACTTGACTGAATTTGGAATCACCTAGGAGACACACCTCTGGGTATGTTTGTAAGGATGTATCCAGAGAGGTTTAACTGAGGTGCGAAGATCCATCTTGAATATGTGCAGCACCATCCCATGGGCTGTGGTTCTGGACTGAATAAGAAAAAGAAAGCAAGCTGAGCACCATCATTCATCTCTCTGTGCATCCTACTGTGGATGTTGCATGACTAGTCAGCTACCTCAAGCTCTCACCACCACACTTTCCCTGCTGTGTTGGACTGTACCCTCCAACCATGAGCCAAAAGCATCCTTCCACCTTCTTGTCAGGAATTTGGTCACAGCAAATGAGAAAGGAACTAATTCAATGCCAAAGATCTCAGTAGCCTGGTATTATATCATGATTAGGTTATGTTTTGAATTATAGAAAGGTTGAATGAATTTGGTGATTGTAATTAAGGTCCTAAATTAGCTGACATCAAGTAATTAAGTGAGAGAGTATCCTCTGTGTGTATAACTTACTAGGCTGGACATACTTTGAAAGAGGGCTTAGGTTTTAGCAGGGCATGTGGCATGTATATTGTATTTCCCCACTTGGAAGACTGAAGCAGGACTATATAGTGAGTCCTTGATTCAAAAACAAAAGAAAAGAAGGCAAAAAAACAACAAAAAGAAGGCTTAGTCTTACTCAGATTCATGGAGTCCCTTTCCTGCTGACCTTCAAAAAACAACTGTAAGTTCTACAGATTCAAGAAAATGAATTCTTTCAACAACCTCCTGAGCTTAGAAGAATGACCCCAATTAGGTCTCAGATGATTTAAAAAAAATTTTCTGTGTATGAATGTTTTTCCTGAATATATATAAGTACATGACATGCATGCCATGAGGGAGGTAAGTACAGTTGATAGCTACCATTTTGGTACTGAGAACTGAACCTTGGTCCTCTGTAGGAACAAGTGCTTTTATCCACTGAGCCATCTCTTCAACCCTGTCAGATGACCTTTTAATTGTAGTCTTGTGGGACCTTCACCCAAGAATGCATCTAAGACATTTCCAGACCCACAATGAATGAAATAGTTACACTGTTTTAAGTCCCTTTGTCTGTAATTATCTGTCCTGCAAAAATTGACCTTACAGTAGTCCGATTCACAAATCAGGCCGCATCTTCAAAGACAAGATCAGCCAGAAGTTTGCTTTTGAAATTGGTCTTGTGCGTATTTTTCTTCTAGCATAATAATTCTAATACTCTAAGATTCACATTGTGGTTCTTACAAATGCAGACCTAGGTAGTACATTAATGTTACTAGAATATACAGTACTTTCAATATTTGACATACATATCAGCACTTTTTAAAAATTTTATTTTTATTTGATGTGTATGAGTGTATTACGTGCATATATGTAAGTGCACCCATGTTGTACAATGCCCATGGCCCATGGAGGTCAAAAGAGAGTGTTAGATGCCCAGGACCTGAAGTTACAGATGGTTGTTAACCACCAGGTGGATACTGGGAATCAAACCCATGTCCTCGACAAGAGCTGCCAATGCTCTTAACCACTGAGCCATCTCTCTAGTCTCCATGTCAGCATTTGAAAAATAGCAGAATTCTTAGCTGTGATTGGTGGCAATCAGCCAGCATTATTGAACCAGAGGTGTCCCAGCCACACTCAGATCTCTGTCAGTCTAAGATAAACATGGGAAAATGTAAATGACTGTTTTCCTGTGTTTCCATTCATTGATTTGTACTGTTTCTCTTTGATGTCACTGACCATCACATCATACTGACATTTTATTATAAGCCAATGAAATCTGACTTTAAAGGACATTAAACAAAGGAAGGGAAACACGGTAAGTGGCAACCTCATTTCTTAGAATCCCAACAATTGGGCCCTAAATTATAGGAACTCAGTGTACTAACTGAGCAATAGTAGTGTATGATTTTGACGATTGACATTTGTAAGAACCAACATCAAAAGGGAGAGTCAGAAGAGGGATGGAGATAGACAGCAGTGTTCTAGAAACCAGATAGAAAAGTATTCTCATTGTGTGTTGTTCTAACAGGCTGTTGGAGGATTAATTGGTGCTTGGCTCCACCATTTTTATGCTTTTGTATCTATCATGGTGAAATCTGTTGATGACTAATGAGGAATTAGGGTATCCACTTGGGCGGTCTGGCAAGAATTCAGCTTAAAATAAATACAAGCTCTCTCGAGATATCTGCCATGAGGAATGTTCTTTATAAAGCTCATTGTTTATTTTAATTTAATGGGGGCAGAGATAAAAACTGAGGAGTCAGGTCTATAAAGGGAAAGTACAAATATTACGACTGGCAAATGGAAAAAGAAAGACAAGGAATGGACTGAAAGGCCAAGTTCAACCTTCTGAGAATGTTGGCAAAACTCTCATTAAAAAGGGTTAGTGCACACCTGACCACAGTACTTTAGTTTAACCAAGAATCAACAAGAAATCAATTGTTATACACACTTACCATGCTTTCAAATATTGTTTTTACTTTTTAATGCTTTTCTATTCCTTATATTAAAGTGCTTTATGACTACATATACATACATATGTATGATTTGTACATGTGTATATGGATTATATATACACGTATTTGGAAATGTAAAGAGCTTTTGGATATATAAATAGAGCTGGAGAGATGGGTCAGTTAGTGAAACACTTAATATAAGATGGGTCAGTTAGTGAAACACTTAATATACAAACATGAGGACATAGGTGGATCTCCAGTACCCATGAAAAATTAAAATCTTGGTGAAGTGGTGTGCGACTATAATCCCAACACTGGGAAGGTGGACACAGAAAAATCCCTGGGGTTTGACGGCCAGCCACTCTTACCTACTGGCAAGTTCCAGGTTCAATGAGATGTCCTGTCTCAAAAAATAAGGTGGAGAACAATTAAAGAAGACACTGAACATCTAACTCTGGCTTCCATAAACTCTCATACGTACAAGAACATACACATACACACACATACACATGCACATACACACGAATATGTATATATATATATATGTATGTATATGTGTATATATAATTTAAAAAAACAAGTGCACCACCAAAGGCAACAATGACTTCTATTTTAAAGGAGAAGCCATATTAAGGAGTCTTGTTTTCATTATGACTACCAAAATTCAAACCTTTTATATTGGAATGCTGAAACGAGTTTAACAACCCAATGTCTAACTGGCATGTTTTAGAAATTCTAAGCTAGCAAGGTTGTGGCAGGATCTAGACCACCCAAAGTCTCACATTCCCAATTAGTATAAAAACTCAGACTTCTGGCTCATAGTGCAGTTCATAAAGGGCAAGAGTACAGGCAACAAGAAACAAAATTTTTACTGGCCCTGGAAGAACAGCCATTTTCCAAATACCAGCTTCCTTGAAAAAAATGAGACTTCAACCAAGTGATTTAGTGCATATTAAGTTTTGGAGCTCTCTAATTATGGAAAGGAATTTCAGACTTACCCCCAGAGATTCTGACAATGCGGACTTAATTTATAGCAGTTCTTTACTTTTGCAAGTCAAATGAAAATTTTAATTATAATCAAGCAGCTCTTCACACAGAAACATAATACTACAGGCTCACCTTAACTGAACATGTGCTTTCAGTTATTTTCTGAGGCACAGTGAGTATTTACTCATATTAATTCAAACACAATATATAAAAATGCAAAGTTTCTCTAGATAAAGGTAGGGCTGAATTTATGAGTACAGGATCAAACAAAATTCACAGTCTTATGTCACACATATAGTCTTGATTATAGCTGTATTATGTACTAAATAGCCTGCCACATCCAATTACAAACGGAAGGCAGGTCTTTATGGTATGAACAGTTGGTCTGTACAATAAAAGGATATGAGTATTGAATTAAGAAATCAAATCTATGTTGTATACTTGGTATATGATAAAAGATACTACCTTTTGTTGTTGTTTAGCTGCTTTAAATAAAATTAGGTTAGAATACTTCTGTATTTAGGGAAAGTTGCAAAATAGGATGGTGCCTCATTCATCCCTTATCTAGTCTTTCCCATTGTTAATATCTTACATGAGGATGATACATTTGCTGCAATTAAGAAGCTTGCAGTACTATAAGATAATTATAAAGCCTCAAAAATTTATTCCAGTTTTACCCGTGTTTCTGTTAAATGTCTTCCTTCGGCTCTAGCGTTCCTAGGACACCACCTTGCATGTACTCATATTTCTTTAGTCGCCTCTGGTCTGTGACAGTTTCTTTGTCTTTCTGTATTTTTCAAAATTTTGTTAATTTTAGAGTATTGGTCAGGAATTTTAGAAATTGTCTCTCAATATGTCCTTGGCTGACATTTTGCTCCTCCCCCTCCCTCCTCCTCCTCCTCTTCCTCCTCCTCTTGTATATACATGTTCAAGTGTGGTGGTGCACATGCAAGTGTGTGCATTTGGAGACCAATGATCAGTATCAGGACATGTTCCTCCAGAGCTGTTCAAATTATTCTTTGAGTCAAGGTCTCTCACTAAATCTGGAGCTCATTGATTTCGCTACAATGGCTGGCTAATGAATCTCATCTCCACCTATCCAGCACTGGAATTACAGGCATTTGCCCCTGTGCCCAACTTCTTACATGAATGCTAGAGATCCAGACTCAGGTCCTCATGCTTACATGTCAATCACTTTATTAACTGAGCTGTCTCCCTTTTTCTCCTCAGCTGAGGATATGGGTGTTTGGAACAGATGACATAGCTTTCTTGTCAAAATATATCAAAGATACCTAATGTCTCCATGCTATCCCTGGCAATGGTATCCTTCACCATTTAGTTATGACGTGCATGCTGTTTCTCCACCATAATCTTTTTATTTTCCTCTTCAATTTCCATAGTCAATTCTTTAGATGTGAGTCAGTAAATCCAGTTCACCATGGATGTGTCAAGGGAATGAATCTCTCCCTAAGGAGAGCATATTTAAGACATTATTTTTCTGCTGAGAGCGACTTTTTTGGATAAGAGAAGACAATATTGTCTACTTGGGCATTTCAATAAAAAAAGGAAAGACATTTCATATTCATGAGTGTTTCTTAATCTTTTTCCTAAGCAATGTCATTTTTTTGGGAATGTGTATTTTCATTAGATTGGGAAATAATTGTGTTGCTATTTTGTTTGCATCTTTACATTATCTACTTGCATTTTGAGGGATATTTTATATTCTGTGTCAAAAGAAATGTGACACAGTCAAAAGGAATTGGGAAAAGATGCTCAGCAGTCATCATTTTATTGCATTTTCATCACAGAGATAAAATAGATGTGATCAACCCCATGAGAACAGACAACAGTAAAATGTAGTGAAGTAACTAGGTGATGGTGAGTTTGGAATATTTATTAGCTTTACTTTTTGTATCATACATAATGTATTTCCTTTTTTTATTTTTGGAGATAAAGTCTTACATAGCCCAGGCTGGCCCCAACTCTATTTCATCTGAGGATGACCTTGAACAACTTATCTTCTTACCTGCACCTCTTGAGTGTTGGAACTATAGGCATGTACCACTATGCTCTGCTTATTGTGGTGCTAGAGATTGACCCCAAGGTTTTTTGTACTTGCTAGGCAATCACACTACCAAATGAGCCATATCCCCAGCTCCATATAACACCTTTAATTATGAGCTTATATAGCTTCATTTTTAACGTTGCCTTATCCTGAACAATTAACTCTTAAATTTCTAAAAATTTCTCAATGGTTCTTGCTATCAATACAATTATGAGAATACATCTTGATTCATATAAGACAGTTAACAGTTGCTACCTTTGGGAAATATTCGGAAGGTTAGAACTTTCTCTTTTCCCTGTAGTCTATTATATGTTGGTTGCTTTATTTGAAATAGACAAATATGAATTATTCTTATGATGCTTTTAAAATTTGAAGATGCTACCTATCAACTGCATAATCAGAAGGGTTATTAAAATAAATATTTGTTTTTGCATTTATGAGAGGTTAAACAAGTAACTATTGAAAAGCATTACGCAAGGAAAGCAAAGGATGTCAATAAAATGAGAATTTCATAGGGTTTTGCTATTTGAACTGTTACCAAATGAAGAACATTCTGCCTACCTCTTGGAATGTCAATCATAGGAACAATGAGTCTTGCAAAAAAGAAAGTGCTGATTCATAAGGAATTTATTTACAAGCATTTATCCAGAGGAGGGGTTTAGATGTGTTAATGGGATAAAGAAATTGGGTGGTCTGAGAGGCAGGGAATGGTGATCCAAAGCAGGCAAAATGAAATACTGTGTGATCTACACATATGCAGTCAGTCAGATCTCTCTGCTCTTTACAAGATGCATGTGTAGAAAATGGGTTGTCAGAATGGTCTAGAGTGGGGTTTTCAACCCTCTACTTTCAAAAGCATTTGCCATGCGCAGTGAAGTGTTGGTGTTTCAACTGTTTTGAGATACAAAAAAGTGGCCTACCAGTTCCTGAAAAATAACTCAGACAGTTGTTACTGTAGTTTCCAAACTTTAGAGGTGTTACCCAAGACAAAGCTAATGGGTGTGTACTGCTTAGCTACTTTACATCTAGACTTGGCAGAAAATAGCAAATAACTAAAAGCAAGTAAAGCTGAAACATTTACTCAGGCTTCTCCTTGCTTTCAGAACCATATACGTGTATTAGGGGTCAAATGTTTTCCTTTTTAAAAAGACTTCTGAAAGATCAGGGCTGCAGTGCGGCTTAACGGTAGAGCACATATACCGACCAATTGTGAAGATTCAGCTTCAACCCCCAGCATTGCAAAAAGTGCAAAAGTGGCTCTTCCTGGTGCAGGGAGCACAGAGGACTTCTGCACTGTCTGCAAAAATCAGTTATGCCTTATATTTTTTACATTACTTATAATTACATATCGGAGACTTAGAGAACCAGTCTCATTGAACAGCAGGCTTTTTCCTGGTTTCCATACTAAATCCCTAATCAAGACTTCTTTTCAGAGACTTGGAAGGGGGTGAGTCATTGTTCAGATACGTGGCTGTGTTAGCACTGGCCTCAAGATGTAGATAATATAAGGCACAATTGTTATAAGCAAACAGCCTTCCTTGGATGAAGATATTTTTTCCAGGTAGAAAATGGAAGAGAGCCAGACATCCTTGAAGCTCTCTACCTTTTTATTCTCATCTGTGCTAGGCCTAGGAAGGTATGCTTACCCAGGAGAATATGCAATGTTTGCTTATGGCTTACTGAAATACTTGCACTTGACAGAAGTCAAGCTTCAAATTCTAAAGGAACTTCTTGATTCTCAGAAAGAGAGCCTTCTTCCTGTGGTACGGAGACAGAAATGGTATCACTGAAGGCCACACCCAACTATTCCACTGCTGTTTACATTTTCTTCATAATGCAAATATCCCTTATCTAGCAGGAACCTGAAAAGAATCTGCTTATGCCTACCTGGATCACCTCAGGCACTTCCTGCAGCTTGGACAGGAAATTTCTCTGCTAGGTCATGGAAGCTGAATAGTATTTGTGGTTGACAAAAATGAATGTCAAAGATCTAGTTTGAGCTGAATGTGACTGTGATTTTACACATAGACATCTGGAGTTTGTTTTTCATTTTTTGTTTCATTTTGGTTTTAGGGTATTTTTATTTATTCGTTTCTGTTTTCTTTTTCTTTCTCTTTTTTTAAGATAAAACATAATTAACCAGCCCAGGCTAATCTTGAATTCACTATTTTAGCCCAAGCTAGTCCACAACTTTGAGTAATCCTCCTGTCTCAACTTTCCTAAGTGCTGGGATTAAAAACTTATTATGCCATGGGGCCGGAGAGAAGGCTCGTTGGTTAAGAGCACTGACTGTTCTTGGAAAGGACCTGGGTTCGATTCCCAGCACCCACATGGCAGCTAACAGCCATTTGTAACTCTAATTCCAGGGAATCCAATGTCCTCTGTGGGCTGTGCACAACACGGGTGCACTTACATACATTCAGGCAAACCACTCATGTACATAAAAATAAATAAGTAAACCTTGTGCCATGCTTCAAACAAAACATCTTAATCTAAGACTTAAACGCCTGCATACACCTGCATCTTCTGTGTCTTGAAAAAGTCTTTCAAAGTCATTTTTGTAACTTAATACCTCTAATAGGTTGAGTTCAGGCAAGCACAGCTAGGCCATAGGCCTACATACACATATAAGCTACGTGTTTGTACGAGTTCACGTGGAGGCTAGAGGTCAATATCTGCTACTATATCTGCCATCTTCTTTCATTGCCACCCACCTTATTTTTTGAGGCAGAATCTGTCATTGCTTGGAGCTCACTGATTTGTCTAGACTAGACAGTCTAGGGAACCTCCTGTCTCTATTTCTCCAGTATTGGAATTATAAAAACTTGCCTCCATACTTGGCTTTTTATGTGGTCCTAGGGATCTGAACTCAGTTCCCTTTGCTTTCACAGTAAGAACTTTACCATCCAGGGCATCTGCCCAGTGCCCACAAGCTACTTTTATTACTGTTACTATATAATTACTGTGAGATTTTGTTTTTGTTTTTTGATGCTTGGATTGAATTCAGGGCCTCACACACACTAAACATAGACCACTAAACATAGACACAGTAAACATAGACCACTGAGCTACAATGCCATCTCTAGCACATCAATTTTGAAATTGTATTTTCATGGTTTTATACAAATAAAGTGGAACATATAAAAATGGTAAGTCATATTAGAATAAATAATAGTTAGTTAGAAATCCACCTTTTTGGTAGGCATCACAGAAATACTTGGTTCCCACAAGAATCATCAATAAATGCAAAAGTATTTGGTAAAGTTTAGAAGAGGGACAGAATTAAGTCTCAGCTATTACCACAGGTTATCAATTACAAAGAAGGAAATGATAAGCTTATAATACAGAGATCTTGTGGCAACCTCTTAAACAAGTTGTCAAAGTCACCATCAATGAATGGGGTTAAGCCTCCTTATGTGAAGCATCCTTACTGTGTTTCCAACCCACAATTACCTGACTCTAATTATGAGGAAACAAATGGGCAAATCCAAACAGAGAAATTCTACCAGCTATCTGGTCCATATTCTTCAAAACCATGAATGTCTTCAAAGACAAACAACAGCTAGAGGATTATTCCAGATTAAGGAGACACAGTAACTAAATGCAGTGCACGATCCTGAACTACATCAGAGATGAGGAGGAATAAAAGTGCCTTGAATGACAATAGAAGCGGCAAACTTAAATTTGGACATGGGATCAGATAGCAATATCATTGGTACTAGTGATACAAATTTCTGCATTTGATCATCTCACTCTGGTATGTAAGAGAATCGCCTTAGGACACATGAAGTGTGATGCTTTAAAAGAATTTAGGTATAAAAGAGGAAAGAGAAAATATAAACTAAAATATTAATAATCAGTGAAGAGTATAGTGCATTCTTTTGATTGTTCTTTCAAATTTGGACTTATTTTTCCAAGTTAATAAAATGTGAAACTGGGAGGAGATGGTGGGGAATTGAGAGGGATAGAAAGAATGCAAAGACAATACTCATGTATGAAAATGTAAAAAATAAAAAAATTAAATTTTAATGATAACTAATAATAAAATAAAAAGGTACAAAGGGTAGCCTAGAGTTCTAAATTTGCATCAAGACACTAAATCATGTAAAAGAAGGCTGTATGCTGTGGACAGTGAGCAGTTCTCTGGGGTTCCTGCATTGCAGGAACAAGAGGGGATGAAACTCAGAAATTAAAAAAGTATTCAGAAGTGAAAGGCGCATCCTGTTATTAGGGTCAAGTCCAGCACCAAAGGAGGGCATCAGTAATCCTCAGAGGTGAGAGAAAAAAGGCAATCAAAGGGATTGATGGAACCAGAACAAAGAAATTAGAGGCTAAAGTGTGTTTTGAGAGGAAAGGGATTCAGAATGTAGGGTATGGTCAGCAGTGTCAAAAGCTACCAAAAGGACAAGTACACAGCACATTTACTTGAGAACAAAGAGGGTTGTGATTAAAGACCATACACTGACCATCACAGTGTACTTAATTTTTTCAGCCCTCACAGCAACCCCGTGTGTTAGAGCCACCCCTCTTCCACGTCATAGATGAGACAAGCAGTGAAGCACTAGGAACTGATGAAGTTCATATGAGGAAGCTGAGCAGCAACAAGCCACACGTTTAGAGGTAGTGTAGAAAAGAGTATCATTTTCTAAGGTAGCAGTTGAAAGTGTGGATTAATGGATGGAAAAGAGGCTGTTGGAGCTGATTCAGAAACAGGGTATGAAATCCAACTTCAACAGAGCTTGAACATGACAGAGAGAGAGAGAGAGAGAGAGAGAGAGAGAGAGAGAGAGAGAGAGAGAAAGTTCAAAGACAATGTCAAGTGATTGATTAAGAATCTAAGCTATACAGAGAGAAAAAGAGGCAAAATGCAAATGAGGCACTGAAGAGGCTAGAGGGTGGGAATAGGAATCTTAACAAATGTGGATCTGATTCACACTCAGAAACATTTTACGTCAAAAATCATTACACAAACACACAGACACACACACAACCCTACTCTCTCATACATAAATAACTCATAGGACTTTGAATCAATAATTCTTACCTTTCCCATGCATGAACTCTGGAAATTCCTGTTCTATTTCTTTATGGAGATCTGTTTTGTCTTGTTCATTTTTTAAATTCTCTTGTTGGTAAAGCTGGTAAAAATCAACTCAAGTTGATTTCCTGTGACCAAGCTTGTGGTTTGAATGTGATGCTCTAGAGTGTACCCTGTCGAAGCCTGTAAAACCGGGGTCAGGAAGCAGAGGTTAAAATTACAGTAAGCTGGCTCATTCAGCCAGCTTCCTTAGCTAGGCATTGGCCTCTCACTCTTTTGCTTTACCTGGTCCTGTGACTTAAATCCCTAATTCCATTTCACATCCTAGTGGACCTTACTTGGAAACACCTGTAATATAAAGAGTGGATACAAGTCACAACTGGTCTTGGCCAAGCTGAAAGCCTGAGAATTTCTAGATATAGATGGATGTCAGCCTATACATGCGTCACCTTCCAGGAGAAGAAAGAAATGGTAATTCACAGATGTTTCAAATTAATATGGGCAAAAATGCAGGGCTACTGTCATTTTGGCAGATGGGTCTTTGGTGCATTTTTTAAAAAGACTAACTTTTATTTGTGTGTATGCGGATGTTGTGTGAGTGAATGTCATGTGTGTACAAGCACTGTAAGAGGCCAGGAAAGGGTATTGGAACTCTTGGGGCTGAAGTTATCAGCAGTTGTCAGTTGCAAAAAGTGGTTGCTAGGAACCAAACTCAGGTCCTCTGCAAGAGCAGTGAATGCTCTTAACTGCTGAGCCCGCTCTTAAGCCTCCAGTTGTGGGAGTGTTTTGTTTTTGAGACAGGGTCTCACTTTGTAGCTCAGTCTGGCCTTAAACTCTCTACCCTTGTTTGGGGTATGGCTCCTAATGTTTGTGTTAGATTCTGTTGACACTGCAACGTTCAAATCTGAAGGATTCATTCTTGGAAACACTGACTGAAGACTTAAATGGGTTTCCTTTTTGGTATCCATCTCTTTTCCTGGGAAACTTCATGACTTGCTTCAGAGAGGAACTCACACAATGAAGGTTCAAAACAGTCCTTGCCAATATGTTGATTCCATGTGGTTTCCTTTTGTTTTACTTTGTCATTTATTATTATTATTATCATTATTATTATTATTGAGACGGGATCTCTCTATGTAGCCCAGGAGGGCTTCACATTTGAAATCCTCCTGCCTTCTCTTCCCACGTGCTGGGTGTGCTCTACCACACCCAGTTCACACAGTGCTTTGCCTTTGAATCCAGAGCTTTATGTGTTCGAGACAAGCACTCTGCTAACTTTGTTACATCCATAGTCCCATTTCTGTAGTTTTAAGCTCTGAGGATTGTGATCATTTGCTGTAGTAGCCTTGGGAACCTAATACATGATTGACGACCAGGTTTTGATGTTCAAGCCCTGGTATACTGCAAATCTCAGAGATGCCCCACAAAATTAACCACTTCACATCTGTTAATTTTCTGTCCACATCAGTCTAGAAATTGGTAGCAAATGGACATGGAACATGTTTAGAATTTAGAGCTGTTATAAGCCCATCTCACTAACACAGCCACTAGGAAATCGTAATCAAAGTAAGATTTATTACCTTCTGGTGCCAGCTCACTCTAACAAAGGTGATTTTAATTGGTTTTTTGGATGACAAGTATGGAGTTTCTTCTTGCCTAACCTTCCTTAAGGTAGACTACAAGCTGCTTCATGAGGGTTCTGATTGCATATCTGATATCTCCCACTTGCCTACAGGTATTTTAAAACTCCTTAACCAGGTGTTGTAGCTATTCCCAATCCACTTCCAATTCATTGCCTACCTCAGTATCTTATCATACAAAGATAGAAGCAGGGAATAGTTGGTAGGGAATGAACACACACCACGCTTATGCTTATGCTGCATAGGGCTATTCACTCCCCCAGAGTCAGCCTCTTACATAAGCCCCACAGTTAGCCCAGTCTGTATTTGTGCATCCAGCAACCAGGAAAGAGTCAAGCACACAGTGGTTGCTCATTAAATGTTTGTGGAGAAAAGAATGACTCTTTCTACCTGCCAAGCAAGGCACTGTTTTAAATAGGGACAATCACGTGGTATCAGACATGTAAATATATATATATTAATCTTGTGAAAGACTTTTGTTTCTAAATTGAGAAAACACTATCAGAACGTGTCACTCACTGTAGGCAAAGATATCAGCCACTTACAGAGCTGAATGTGGTGATGAGGAAAAGCATAATTTCCTGTGGTTTGACAGTAATGTGACAGGAATAGTTCCCACTGCTTTGAATAGATTAGGAGCATAACTTGTCCCACTTTATTGATATTTAAAGTTGTGGAATACTACTAAACAGATGTGACCCAGACCTCAGCCAGCCAGTACCTAGTTGTGTCTGTCTCCCAGCACTGAGTTGCAGGCATGTGGTGCCATGCCAGGCTTTTTACATGGGTACTGGGAATCTGAACTCAAGTTCTGGTGGCAGGTACGTTATCCAGTTAGCCACCTTCCCAGCCCTAGAAATCCAACATCTTTTAAACATTCTTTTTTTACGCTTATTATTTTCTTGTTTAGTGTGTGTGTGTGTGTGTGTGTGTGTGTGTGTATACACCATACCATACATGTAGAGAACAAAGAATAACTTGTAGGAGTTCTCTCCTTCCACTATGTGGGCTCATGGGATCAGACTCGGTTGCCTGACAAAGCTTGGAGGTATGTACCCTTACTGAGCCATCTGTGCAATCATTTATTTATTTATTTATTTATTTATTTATTTATTTGAGACTGGGTCTTCTGTATCCCAGGCTGGTCTCAAATTCGCTATATAGCCAGTAATGACCTTGAACTTCTATTCCTGAAGCCTCTACCTCCTGAGTGTTGGGATCTGGAAATTAAAGGGAATAGGGTGTTAGTATTTTCCACTCAAAGTCAGATGAAAAGGGCAACTTTCTCCTCCTCCTCCTCCTCCTCCTCCTCCTCCTCCTCCTCCTCCTCCTCTTCCTCTTCCTCCTCCTCCTCCTTCTCCTCCTTCTTCTTTTGTCTTTTTGAGACGGGGTCTCCCTGTAGCCCCAGCTGGCCTGGAACATGCTATGTAGAACAGTAGATCACATTGGCCTCAGTCTCCCAGAGATCCTCCTGCCTCTGCCTCCAGAGTGCTGGGATTAAATGAGTGCACCACCAGGCCTGGATGAAAGGGGAATTTTTAAAGAAACAAACAGAGGGCACACACAAGGACCGTGACTATGTCTTCTTATTTATGACTGTTTGTCCGTGGGAAATAAAATACCTGGCATTTCCCAAACAATGGATACTAGTAGAATAAGCTAAGGATTCAGTGCTCTGGCTTAATGCTGAGACTATGTCAATGCTTCTAAGCAGTGATTCAAATCAGTGGCAAGTTAGTAATCAAAATTCTAATGCAAGCACTAGAGACACTGAGACAGAGAGATGATGAGTGCTAGGTCAGCTGGAGATCCATAGTGAGATCCTACTTCAAAAACAAACAAACAAGCAAAAAATCATGGCAGATATCACTCAACAACCAGCTGCCAATTTTGCAAAGGAGCCCCTGGATCTCATCAGCTCAGCCTGGATAATCGAATTTATGTAAAGATTAGAAAAAAAAAGAGCTTCAAGGCAAATTAAATGCTTATTTAATACTTAAATATGATACTGGGAGATACTGAAGAAATTCTGAGTGCTAGTGAAACTGATGAAGAGATATATAAATCAACAGACCAGAAAATTATCATGCTCTTATCAGGCGTGATGGTAGTGCATTAGTGGCCCTTTCATTGAAAGTTATCTGAAACAAAGAGTTGACTTTATATAAAAAATAAGAAATTTTGTACAATTGATTCTGAAAAAGATTTATTATTATTCTATGTGTATGAGTGTATTGCCTACATGTGTGTAAGGGCACCCATGTTGTACAGTGCCCTCAGAGGTCAGAAGAGGTTTTGGATTCCCCTGGACCTGGAATTACAGATGGTTGTTAGCTGCCATGTCGGTGCTGGGAACGGAACCCAGGTCCTTTTCAAGAGTAGTCAATGCTCTTAACTGCTGAGTCATCTCTCTAGACCACAAGTGACTCCAAGATACTCAAAGAGAGGATCGTATATATTTTGATATTAAAAATGACCATAGGCTTCTTTTACACTGAAATGATTTGCAAGAAACTTATAACTTCTTAAGCAAAGTGGAATTGCTATTTTTCTCCAGTCTTCCAGTAAATATGATCACTAGGTTGATTTTTTTTTCTTTTTTCTGTTTGAGTTAGTTGGCTTGTCAAATGTTCTTACAGATAGTTTCTGCTTGCTTTCTTTAAATTTGATGTTTCTGTTTTTATTCTTAAAAATAGCCACACATATATAATTGTGCTATATAGAATATTACTCACATGTTTAAAGGTGCTCCCAAGCAAGTATGTTAAAGGAAACCTCCATCAATTAAATGGGGAATGTCTAACTAGATATTAAAGGTCTAATATGTGTCCATTACTATGCAAGTTATTTTGAACACGGAAGAGTACATAATATAAACCCAATGAATGACCTATGCACAACTGCCTACAAGAGTCAAGATGACAGAAGCCAGATAATGTTCTTATAGAGATAGACTATTCAGCTGTCCAAGGAAAATATAAACTGATATATGCAGACCTTAAAAGGATTGTTTTCTTACCTTAGATTTTTCTACATCCATACCTAAAGCTTGCAATTTTGCCATTTTTCATTATATGCAAACAAGATATAGCTGCATCCCAAAATGGTGTGCTGGTGTGTTTAATTTTCTTAGATTACAGTGTATGTCAGTATTGAACACGTAAGCTAAAACTAAAAAAGCCTGCTGATGGAGGAGGGGATCTAAATTGGATAAAAATACATTGTATGAAATTTGAAAAAAAGCAATTTAAAAAGGGGACAAAAAATAAACATGTGCAGTGTAATATACAAGTGAGCATTTTGCAGATTGATGGTATGGAAGGTGCTTTTCTTATTTCCAAGCTAGGCCGACGAAGACTGCTAGAGCAGATGAAGCATGTGGTGCTGTCTACGCTATCAAACGATATTTTCAATGTGCGTTTTTGAATGAAGAAAGACTCACGATTTTTTTAAATCTATTTTTGACTGTGCTACTGTTTCCAAAATGCAGTATTCTTTCCAGTAGGCATGAATAGGACCCATACATTTAGAAATCAAAATAAATGACTTCTTTTTGTGTCTTGAGGAATCATGCTTTCAGTGAAATAAACAAACAGATCCTCCATGTGCAACGTGTAGACAACAAAACCTTGCTATGATGATAAGGCTTGTACGAAGTCTGGTAGACCTGAAAGGTTCTGTGCACGGACGACTGCATGCATGCCCGTATTCCCTCCACTCCCACACTTGCTCAGTCCTTTCACAGCCCCCGAACTGTGTTGTTGTCCTGAAAAATAACTTTGAAATTCCATCCGTTGGAAGACTGAAATAGGTAGCTGAAACAGTTGAAAAATTAGTAAGCTTTGAAAATGGCTACATTCCAAGAATCTTTTATTTTCTCTAGTTTTGTGTTATCTTGATTGGCTCAAATTTTACAAAGTTCCAGACAAATCTACAAAGCTGTGTAACTTTTTTGAAAGACATGGTCTTTGCAGCTTTTTAAAAATTTCTTTTACTTTTTATTTATTTTGTTATTTCTTTATTTTACACAGAGTCTTGCTATGTAGCTCAGGCTGGCCTGGAATTTATGTTGATCCTTTTGCCTCAGCCTCCAAAGTCCTAGGATTACAGTTATGTACCACTTGGCCCCGTTTATCTGCATTTTACTTGAGCTCCTTTGGCCTGCTTGGTTCTAAGAGAAGGAGACAGGATCAGAGGATCAAAGCCATGGGTGGTAAGGGTCTCCAGTTGCAACATTCTCTCATGCTGATGATACACATACCATCTTCTTATCTGTGAAAAATACTGACAACCCTCAGGGCTCAGATAGAAATATAAATTCCTACACCAATCCTAAATATCTTTAGCCTTTCTGGAAAATTCTCTCTTGGGAAGAATAAAGAATCATCCATCAAAGAAAAAGTTTGAAAATAGTAGCATAAATAATGATAAACATCAAAAGTAAATAAACCAATACAGAAGTTGCAGCAGCCTTTCTGATCCCTGTATGGCAATTAATGGCTTTTCAAACAGCACACCATATGAGAAGCCTCCTCTGACTTTCGCCCCTCCCTCATACCAAGGAGCCCACCTTCAGTCATTTTCAGATTTCTTTCCTTTTTATTATTTTTACACAGGGTCTCAAGCCTTGGTCTGGCCTAGAAGTCCCTAAGAAGGTGAGAGTGACCTTGAATGTCTGATCCTCCTTGCTTCCACCATCATTTCCTATTTATGTGGTGCTGGGAATCAAACCCAGGGCTTCAAGCATGATGAGCGAGCACTTTAACCACTCAGCCACATCCCCACCCTATATTCCCACTTCTGCCTACCCCCACCCCACGATTTACTTTTACCTTTACCTTCGATAGAGAGAAAGCACACCCTTGACTTTTTAAATCATTCCTTTCCCTTTCCCTTTTAAACTGAGGAACCCTGGAATTGTATGAATTTCTTAAAAATCTTTGTCTGCATTGTGTAGAAAATGTCCATAGCAAAAACTTCCGTGGGTTTGACTTCTCTTTGTGGCTTGGGCACTTTCATTGAGCCTATACCTTGCCTTGTAGATCAGACAAGAGATGCCAAGGCTAGAAGGCCTCTCGTTCTTGAGATGGCCCCCAGAAACTTTGTGCTTGCTCATTCTGTCTCCTCTCTGTATGCTCAGCATGCTATGGCCGGACATATCCTGCCCCTGCCAGGCAGATAAAGGCTGCTTGATAATGGTCTCCTTGATTGTCTAAACCACAGGTCCCTTGTTTCCTGTGCATTTCTCAAAGGAAGTGTTGAGCAAAGGAAATCGACAGGGTTTAGTAATGATCAACACTAAACCCACCTCTAAATGGGCATTTTCATAGCTAGGTTTTAGGGGGAAAAGTTCACTGTGAACAATTGTCTTGTACATTTTAGCCTTGCCTAGATATTGGAAGAAATTACCATTCTTAAGTAATGCACTTGGTTTAATAAAATTGGTGTTTAAAAAAAATCTGCAACCCTTCCTTGACAAATGGAAGGATGCTTCAAGGAGTTTCAAGCCTGTTCAAATCAGCTTTATAAAACTGATAGCTCACTCTTCTCCCTTATTGCATACTGTGTCCAGGCCAAAGCAAGGGCTTTGCTTACATCCACCAGTTAAAGTATGTTGCTTAGATGATTGAGGATTAGGAGGAGTTAATACTTGTGGATCAGTTGATTTCTGCTGGATTTAAACTTGGCACAAATTTCACCTGTCCTGCATTTGTCCTTTAAACCCTAATATTCTTTATTGGGATTAAGCAAGTCACTAAATTCAGATCACTCCTTAATAAATTCACTTTATTCTATAAAGCTAATTTTAAATATTGAACTTGAACTGGAAAACTAGCCAGTAGATGGACAAATTCTACATTCCTTTCTAAAACACCTATTTTAAAATGTAATCTTTATTTGAACCTGAAAGGATCATCCCAGTAATTGGTTAACCAAGTTCATTGATACCTGAAGTAAATGCCTTCTAAATCACCTTTTATTTTCTTGAGTGACATGCATGCAATAAATCGTCTTGGCTTACTTAGCAAAATGCATAAAAGGTTGAAACTGCAAAGAAATTACCCAGGCTGGTCAGCCTCCTGCCTCATTCCCCACTCCCTCCCTCCAATAGTGCAGTGTACTCAGCTTGCAAATATATTTCCATTAAACTTTCCTATATAACTCCTATTAGGAACTCAATCAGCCGAGGATGATCTCCCAATTACTTACTGTAGACAAGGTATTTCACACACCTGGTAAAACCCAGTGCTATGTGGTCAGGGCAGCTTGTATTTGTCACTCCTATGTCCCCACGAGGCAGGCCCTCTTGCAAAGATTTTATCCTTCCACATACAAGACAGACACACCAGCCAGATTTTAAAACTTTATTTGCATATTAAAAAAATTGTGCATTCCAATAATTAAAATCATTTGAACAAAAAAAAAATGGCACTCTGATTAAACTGCATTTTACAGCCTGCAGGATACCTTGGACCATCTTGAATTTAACTAAATTTTACCACCTCCCACCCAGCTTTTTCTTTCACCAACATGCAAGTTCTTTTCCTTCCCTGTCAGCCAGACCGGCAGATGGGAGAGGCAGGCGCGGCCTTCGTTGTCAGTAGTTCTCAATTCTTTTAATGTGAAAGGGGCAGCACAGTCATTTAAACTCGATCCAACCTCTTTGCATCTTACAAAGTTAAACAGCTAAAAAGAAAATAAGAAGGCAATGCTTGTGGAATGTACAGTGCGTATTGATGGCGCTCGCCTCATTACGATTCGCCCGCTTGCTTCTCCTGTTCGATTGCTGTGAAGGAAAAGAAAAAAAAATAAGTGCAGCCGAGGACAAGAGTACGATATTTTCATCAAAAATCTTTTTTCATATCATAAAAATTCTCCAAGTGTATATATGTATCCATGATTTAATAAGTCGTACTTAATAAAGTACAGGTAACACACGTATTTGCACATTAATAAAGCATATTAAACATTCTATTATTAAATCACTAAAGCCCAGTGTTTGTTGGCTGCAAAACACTTTTTAATTAACCTTTGCAAGCCACATTCATCATCATCAAACTGGCGGCTCCTCCCCCACATTCCCCCCACCCCTCGCTCCCCTCCCCCCCTCCCTCCGGTCACCCCTCCCTTCCTTCCAGCAGCTCCCGCTCTCGTGCCCAGCCCCTTCTGAAGATGGGTGGTGGGGCACAGCTTACTTTCTTTGGAAGGCAGAGGATTTTTCTCTTGCGTTTCTGTCTTCTTCAATTTCGACTTATCGAATTTCTCGATCTCAGCCATATCGGGTTTGTCAGACATGGTTGTGGAAGGAGCTGCGGGTACAAAGCCAAGACAAGGTTAAGAAAGAGCCACCCACCCTTCCCCTCTCACAGCTCCCAAATGCGCTTCTGCCCTCCAGACTGTAGCCTGAAACTCCACTTCTTCCCTTCTTTCTTCCATCCTGGCTGTTTCTATGGTGGGGTGGAATCTTCTCAGTAATTCTAGTGTGGGGCTCAAAGAGAGAAGACGGCTCTCAAAGGCATTTCTGTGTAATGAAATTGATCACTGCGGGCTGTTGATAGCAGTGGTAATTAAAAATCAGAAAAGAACGAGAACCAAGCCACTTCCAAGTTAAGAGGGGAAAATCGAGTAAAACTCTTAAAGCCGAGCGGAGCCGAGCCAAGGTCGCAAAACGTAACTGTATTTTCTAGACGTGCTCGCTCCCCAAAAGATGCCAGGCGGTCCTGCTTTCTCCTCCGCACAAAGGCAGGAGCTGACTCGGGCAGCCTCCGACCACCGCCCTACCCGCTTCCTCTCTCTGACCCAACAATACAGCTCGTCGCACACAAAGCTGCCTCCCCACACTTCACAAATCAATCCTGACCTGCATATGGGGGCCATACGGTAGTCTCTGCAAGGGCCAAAATTTTTACGCTAGAGCCCCATTAAGCCTGCCAAAGAAAAAGCCCGGAATCCCTCAGACGCTCGGGTCAATACTGAGCGGCTGCGGTTCCAGGATCGGGTGGGTATACGTTAGGACAAAGGATCTTTCTGTTTCCTATTCATTACAGCTTCAGAAGCAAAGTGGAAGGCCTTGGGAGGGAGGAGTCACCTCGAAGCTGCACGGCAAACGCCAGATTTTTTTTTTTAATCAACTTCCCCTTCCCATCACCCAGCATCTGGAAGAGTTTAGCATCCTCAAACTCCCCGAAACAGCCGTGCCTCGGAGAACCACTTAGGCTGGGCTTTAGGAATACCTAGTGGGGCTGTGGGTGATGAGGGGCGAACGCCGGCGCTCCAAAGAAGAGCTAAGGACAGAGGGAAGGGGGCCCCTGGAGCTCACCGGAGCAAGGTGCCTGAACGAGAGAAGTCCGATCAGCTCAGTGGCCGCCGCGGAGTGTCGGGAGGGGCGCGGCGATCACCATTATATAAGCGCTCCTATGTAAATGAGGTGATGTCATCCGCAGGCCCGCTTAACTCCTTCACGCCGCGTCTCCGGAAAGGCGTACGGAGGCCTGATGGGCGTTGGGCGTTGGGCGTTGGGCCCTCGGCCCTCCCCTCCCCCATTCTCTACCCTCCCTCCCTATCCTCCACCCCCACCCCCCACATCCATCAAGGCACTCGAACCACATAGAGGGCGGAAATAAAAAACGAACAAACGCCTTCAAAATGCTTTTTCATTTGACGTTTATTTTATTATGATGAACTTTTGGAACAGACACTCAAATCTGCTCTTGAGGTTCAATGCATAATAACTAAGGACCTGGATTATACCTAGGGGGATAAATATTCATTCCTTAACTTCAAATCTGGCTTTGTCTGCGGCAGTCGTCCCCAAGGTGGGGTATGGTGCTGTGTGGTGCGGTGCCGTGCGTTGTCCCTCACCCAAGGGCTGCAGGGGTCTGATTCCTGTGACTCAGCTTTTAGACCAGTGGACGGCACTCGCCCCACCCGGTCTTCTTTGTCTTCCTCCCCTGCTCCCTGTTGATTTGCGAGGGAAATAAAGGATCCTTAAGTGATTTTTAGAGAAAGTTTCATCACTGTAGCATACATATTTTCTTGCTATAATTCTCGTGAACACTCAAGTCAAATAACTCATATTTTCTACGTGTAAAGCAATTAGGAGTTTGTAGAGTACATAGTTTCTCCCTTAAAAAAAAAAAAAGGCAAGTTCAAGTTCTGCTATTGACTGCCTGACAAGAAGGAGGTTCTTTATTTTCCTGTTTCTTATTTTCGTAAATTGTAAGTGGCTAATGAAACCCAGGTTTATTTCAGAAGACGACAATTCCACTAGTTCTAATATCTAACGATTAAAATAAAAACTTGAACTCTGTTTGGAAGGGAACATTTTCAACAGTGTTTCTGGAAGTGAAGATTCAGGTAGAGAGGAGCCGTTCAAAATGGCACTGGAGTCGGTGAGTACCAAGGATCCACTTGCTTCTGAAAAGTAGTCAAAGAAACCAGGCCTGTGCCTGCAAGCGGGATGTGAAAGGAGAAAGATATGTCCGAATTTAAAAGACCTTGTTGTGATTATTTCTGAGACCCAAAGCACTGTGCAAAATATTCCTTCTCCTTTTCTGTGTCCTGGGGAAATACGTTTCCAGTAACCCCTTGCTAATCTTTTTTATGACAGAGGCTTTGCCTCTCTGGGGATGAGTCAAGTGTTATAAGGACCCTTAAATGCCGCTGCTGGATCGGCTAAGACTTCCCCATTTTTTCATCCACTTCCCTTTTCCTGGGGAGGAAGGAGGTGGGGGATAAGCAGGGGCAGGTGACCTGTCTGGTTCCCCAGTTTATGCTCTGCTGGGTGGCTGCCTTCCTGCCCTCTGAATGGGGCCCTGGACCTGTTCGAGCATGCATCTGATATTGCCTCTCTGGTAATACATCCCTCCCTCCCTCCCCGTGTTGACTTGAAGGCAGTCCACTGCATTGTTGAAATACAGGAAAGATCCTGCAGTGTGTGTTTCTGGCCTCATCTGCTGGCAGCTGCAGTTATGCCGACACCATGTCTGTGGTTCTTCAATTCCATTTCCCCTCACTCAACTGTTGTCAAAAATTCTTTCTCTTCTCCCCCACATCTTCTGATGACAAAGGAATGCCACTACCTGTTCTGTGCTGCCTCTTTGCCTTAGGAAAGGCTAGCCTTTACAGAAGCTATGGCAAAGAAGATGGAGGAGTAGAGAACTGTAAACATCTGGAGTTTCCTCCTTTTGTAACAGGCAGCCTTTATAGCTGTCGATGGAAAGAGAGCAGGTGAGTTGTTAGGGAGGCAGGCAACTTGCCAAAGAAAGAAGTCCACTGTAAATGGCTTGACTTGTCTGCTGGATAAGAAAAATGGAGCGGGACAGGTGATGTCACTAAAATGAGATGCAAATTAAAGGAATAGTCTTAAAAGCTGTGGGCTCCTCATGTTAATCTTTCTGTTCTTAACTCGTCTCTATAAAGTGGGTGAATAGCAATACCTAACCATCAGAGTTCGGGAGGATTAACTTCTTGGCCCTGTACATTACAATAGCAAACTCTCCTTTGTTCTTATTTAGAATGGAAAGTTGAGAAAAAAAAAAAGTGTTTTAGTGGTTGCTGTTAATGAAAAACTTTAAATGCTTTGGTATTACTTCTCTTACAAACGGAAATTTATATGGTTCGTTGGACCTTATTTCTATTGAATTGATATATAGATATTTAGTAGTGTGTTATTTCTCTAATAATTGACCCATAAAAATGAGATCTTTTGTTGTCTTACAGCAAATAAAAATGACCCTAGGGATGGGGATGTAGCTCAGTTGGTAGAGCACTTGCCTAGCATGCAGGAAGCCCTGGGTTTGATCCCCAGCACCACATAAACCAGACGTGGTGGTGCATGCCTGTAATCCCAGCCACTCACTGGGGGTGGACACTGGTGGATCAGGAGTTCAAGGTCATCCTTAGTCACGTAGCAAAACTGAGGCCAGCGATTAGACTGACTCAAAAACAAAAACAAAACCCCCAGAAACAAAACAAAAAGACACCCCCAAGTGCCTTTGGTTGGTACTTTCTAAAAAGCCAGGCAGTGTGATAGGAGTATTAGATTCGATTTCTTTTTTCATGCTTCCTGTCTGTGAGGGGAGGTTTGTATGTTGGGGAACTGAGGGTAAGGGATCCATCGGTAGCCACCCGCTATTGTTGATCTTAAGGACCACATAAAAGTCTGCGCCTTTGTCTTTTAAATCTATGTACAAGAACCACCAGAAAGAATGTAAGGGGAGTTCACTGCTTTGTTTTCCACAATGCCTAGTAGGTAGTATTTGCTCAATAAATCGAGATTGTGATGCATTCAATTGATTCTCTTAAATGAAGAAGGTTTTTAAACCCTGTTCCTGAACCTGTGACTCCAATCACCATGCTTAGATTTGAAGAATTAATACTAAGTTGAATCTACTTAGTATTAATGTTCCAGATTTTAGGGATAATTGCTGCTTCAGGGAGTTAGCATTTATAAGTAGATTAGCATATGCTGGGCACAATGACCATTGAGGTGGGAGTTTTCAGTTCCAATTAAAAAGACAGATACAGGGGCAAAAAGATTGCTTTCAAAAGGCCAAGGTCACTTCAGCTTCAGGGTGCATGCACTGCGAGCTCAGGGCTCTGCAATGAAAGGAGAGTAAAAAGCTCACGTGGCAACTGCTCTGCTTCTCTCAGCTCACAGGCCATGGCACCCTGTGAGAAATGTGTCAACAAGGTGGCCCCTGTCCAAGTCTGTGCCTCACGGAACCAGGAAGAGGTGTGAGTGAAGACTGTTTTCTTTTGCTTAGAAATGTGGCTATTCCGAATTGTGGGGAAACAGCCATCGAAGAAGTTTGAGCTCATGAAAATGAGTTCTCTGATTTGGAACCTATTTAATTTGGAGTAGAACAGCAATCAGAAAAGGAAGAGGAGGCAGAGCCTAAGAACAGGGACAGCTGACCACAAGGCTGTCAGCTCTTTGCTTGCCCAAGCTCCGCTCCCATTTTGGGGTTCACAGCCTCCTACTGTCTGCCCTGCCTGACCCACCTACCTGCAGCCCTTGGTCCCTTGGGATTCTTATCATTTCCACCCCACAGCTGAGCCCCCTTCTACCCGGGAGAATCTAAATCCTTTTGAAGGGCAGCCCCCAGGCCCCTAGTGACAGGAAGCGGAAAGGACAAAGGAGGGAAGGGGTCTTCAGTGTCCTAGTAAGATTTTTTACCTTCCTTGAGACCGTTTGATACTGGATGGAGTTCAAGTCTCACTCTACACAGTGGGTACTAACTTCCTCATTTTGTTTTTAAAGAAAACTGAGGCTCATAGAATTGAAGAGACTTTCCCTAGATCAAACATTCAGTTGGAAGCCTATAGCCTTCCTTTGAGGCCCACCCCTGCCTCTGGGGGGAGTCACTGAAAAATATCGTTCTCCAGTATTCTCGGCCATGGAAGCTCCATGTTGTTGCTCCGGATGAAGGAACAAAGGGCTCCCCCTGCCAGTGTGAGAAAAATGAGCCTAGGAAAAAAAAAAAAACGAGCAGGCGTGGCGGAGACCAAGAAGTCTTTAGTGAACAAACGTCGAACGCCCGCTGCTAATTGTTCTGTCTGCTTTATTATCTGGTGGAATCTCAGCACCGGCTTCATTCTGTGGCTTGAGTTTGCCTCTGCAACATCCCCTCCAAGTGGTTACTTGGCCTCCAAACAGCCAGGGGAACCATTTAAAAGGCAGAGGGAAGTGAGTGGTTCAGTGTGGCAGGGGCTTGCATAGAAGGAAAGACAGAGCAAAGAAATGCTGCCAAGAGGCAGGTAAGGGCCAGGTTGTAGAATAATAATGCTTTTGAACATGACACCAGCATTTTCTGAGTGCTTGCTAAATACCGAGGAGCTCTTCCTGCTGTATCTCACACAACCTCTGAAGGAGGAGGCCTACTAGTTCTCTCACTTTGCAAATGAAGGAATTCTAGACAGAGTAAGTAACCTACTAGGTCAACATCACACAGTAAAGCCAGTGGCAGGGTTGGGACCCAAACCTCCTGTCTTAGAAGTGGCCTCATTTAAATACTCCATTTTCCCTAAGGTCTCCAGACTTTACTCTGTCATCTAGCTAGAAGTAACGCTATATTCTATTTCTATTAACCCTCCAGATAGAAATATTTAAGACTCTTTGATAGGGATGGGATGTAGCTCATTGATAGAGCATGCATGTGCCTAGCATGTACCAGGCCCTGGATTTAGTTCCTGGCACACAAAAACAAAAGACACTTTAAAAGACAGATACTATTAGCTGAGAATGGTAGCATACATCTGTGACTGGAGGTAGAAATCAGGCATTCAAGGTCGTGTTCAGCTAGAGCTGTCAAAGCTTCACTGTTTAGTTTTATTTTCCCCATGGTGCTGTAGATCCAACCCTTAGCCTCACAACATGGTAGGCAAGCACTCTATCACTAAAGTACATCCCCAGCCCTGTCAAAGCTTTTATATGAAGTACAATATCCAGAGCTGGTAAGATGGCTCATTCAAAAAAGTGCTTGCTTCTCTTGCAAACATAAAGGTCTGAGTTCAGTCCCCAAAGCCCATGTGAAAAGTCAGGTGTGGTGGTGCTCACGTGTTATCCCAGCACTGGGAAGTTGACTCTCTGCAGATCACTGCGGTACCCTGGCCAACCAGCCTGGCCTACTTTGTAAGTTCCAGGTCTGTGAGAGACCCCATCTCAAAAAAAAAAAAAAATCAACAAAAAATTCTCAAGGTGGACAGCACCTAAAAAAATGACAGCCAACATTGTCCTCTTCATCAGCACACATACATGTACCTGCACACACATGAACATGTACACATAAGAAGAAATATAATTCCAGATTACTCGCAGGAGGTGGTTAACGGCTTTATGGTGAGGATCGTGAAGTAAATAGCTGCTTCAGATTTGAGGGGAAGGGCTGTCTGTTTAGAAGCTGGTTTTCTGGGTCTGTGGCCTGTGCATATGTTAAACTAGGCTCTGTACTCAGAAAGGCCTGATCCTTAACGCTGTGCTGCTGCCATCTTGAAATTCTTTATTATCTTCAATAAAGGTCCCAGATGTTGCTCATGCACAGTACCCCCCACAGTATGAAACCATTTCTACGGTCTGGTCTCCAATTCCCATCTCCTGTGTGTGCACCCAGTGCCTCTGGCTTCTCCCAGACCTAAGATGGGCCCATGTGCTCATCCCCTACTCCCCTTTGCCTATAGTGACCTGACCACGCCAGCAGGTCCTCCTGGCTAAGGAAGGCATCCTCCTCTTCCTGGTTCAGTTGAAAAGCTGGTGGTGACTTTTTTTAAAAAAAAAGAATTTAGGAAAACACATTTAAAGGCCTAAGAACAAATGGGCTTCCTAATGCCTGTCAAGTTCAAACACACATCCACTCGGCTGCCGCAGCTTAGAAGTTCCATGGTGTTGGTTTCTTCAGCCTACTTTGGAAGGGGTATAGGACCAAAGTTCTCTAGCAGAGCTCGTGCCACCAATCCCACCATCAGTGAAGTTCTTCACACCCTTCCCACCTTTTCTGTCTCCAGTTGAGGTCCATCCTTGCTAACACATGACTGAGTCACACTTGTGCATAGCATACAACATGTGTGCATGCACGTGTATACACATACCACCACCACCACCACCACCACCATCCCCCAGGAAACCCTGATCTTTTCATCTCCATGAGAAAGGAACTTCCCCACATAACTTCCGGTCTTTGGGGAGTTTTCTCAGCTGTCTCATCCTGACTTTGCAGCTCAGACTGTCAGCCTTCTTGGAAGCTTTCTGTGCTCCTCACCTTTCACCCTTTCTTTGCTCTGGTGAAGCGGCCTAGTTGTGTACATAGGATGGATGGGACTCTTCCCTTCCTGTAAAGCTTCAGTCTGGGTTGCCTTACCCTTGGAGCTGCTAGCCTACAGCAGTCAATGCTTTTCCTTAGGGCTTGTATGAGGTATGCATAACAGCTCTCTTCCTTTCTGTTACATTATTTTTTCCTGTCCAAGGGTTACCTGCATCTCTTAACTTACCTGGATACAACATACAGGAGTTCACTGACATATATCAAGGCTAGAGAAAGAACAAGCTTTTCTAGCCTCGGCACCCATTTCTCTCATCTCTTTGACACATGCACTCACTTTCTATGGGAGGTATCCTACTCTGAAGTAGTCCATGGTGGCATTGACTTTGTATCTAAGAAACAGTGGATATGATTCCCACTCTTGCCAAAGGAAAGTTCAAGGAAGTGACCACTTGAGTTTTTGCACCCCCAGTGTGCAATTTTTAGTCGGGACTACAGGCAAAGATAATACGAACAGTGGAAATCAATGGACACAATAATCCCTGAATCTCACCTTAGGTAATAAATTCCACTAAAGCTTTAAGATTAATCATAGTCGTCAAGTATTAAACATTGAATTCGCATATGATGCCGGCATGAGGGCACATGTCTATAAGGCCAGAACTGAGAAGGTGGAGACAGGAGGGGCCTCAAGTTTGAGGTCAGCCTCTATTACATAGCAAGCAACTTCAAGGCCAGTCTGAGTTATTTAATGAGACTCTGTCTCAAAAAAAAAAAATCTCATGCTGATGATACAGCTCAGTAGATCATCAAGGCCCTGAGTGCAATTTTTGGTGTCACACACACACACATACACATACACACACACACACACACACACACACACAAACAGAAGGAATGCAGTACATAACCATGTTATGACAGTACTGAACCATGCTACAACTTAGAAGAGCCTTGAAAACAATACAATGTGGGGAAAAAAGCTAGGTTCAAAGATCACATACTGTACAATTCTATTTATATGAAACATCTAGACTAGATAAATCCATAAATGCAAAGAGAACATTGGTGGTTGCCAGGAGCTGAGGGTTGGGAGAAATGAGGAGTAACCTATAAAGGATAAAGGGCTTACTTTTGGGGTAATGAAAATGTTTTAGAACTAGATAGAGGTAGTGATTTTACAACACCGTAAGTATACTTAATGACAGTCATCTACTTCAAAATGGTTCATTATATGCTACTTTTTTTTTCAAAGTAAAAAGGCACAAAAAGGAAGTGACCCAGAAAGGATCCTCCAGGATACAACTTTCTCTGGCTTCTACTTCCAGAGAGAGCAAGAGCCACTGGGAATTGACTTGGCACTACTAGGTAGTGGGAGTAAATCAACTGGACAAAAGAGCTTAAATTTTGAACTGAGGGGAGTTTAAAGAAACCACATTTTTTCACTTTGTGCATAAGAATGCTAAGCCTATCAGGAAATGGGGAGAGGACATGGAAGTGCTTGAGAAGGAATGGAAGGACAGAAGCCTTGTGCATCCGGGCTGGAGAGATGGCTCAGTGATTGAGAGCACTGGCTGCTCTTGTAAAGGACCTGGGCTTGATTTCCAGCAACCACATGGCAGCTAAGGATAATGACCTGCCTGTCCCATGACTCTAGTCCTGGGGGATCCATTGTCCTCTTCTGGCCCCCATGGGCATTGCACTCATGGAACACATACATGTAGGCAAAACACTCACACATAAAATTTAAGTAAATCGAAAAAAAATATTTAAAGTGCTTTGTATCAAGAGAGAACCACAGCTTTAAAATAATTTTTAAATGGCATTTATTTATTTTGTATGTGTATGTGTATGAGTGTGCATGTACCACGACCCACATGTGGAGGTCAGAGAACAGCCTTCAGGAGTCAGTTCTCTCCTTCTACCACAGAGGTCCTAGGAATCAAACTCAGGTCATCAGGCTTGGTGGTGAGTGCCTTTATCTGCCAAGCCATCTTGCCAGCCCTGCTGCTGGCTTTTCTCCTCCAGTTTCTGCAACTTCAGTTTTTTTGCTTTCATTAATATTTATGCCTGGTTTATAATATTTTATGACATGCACCATGATTGAAATCAACAGAATATATAAAACAATCATTTTGGAATAATTTCATATTTACCAAAAAGCTGAAAAAACTATTAATGCCTGTATATTTTTCACCTGGGTTCTCCCGTTTTTAACAGTTTACATTTTCTTTGTCAGCCACTGTATCTACCTATGCCTGCATCAAAAATATTTATTTATTTTTATTTTATGAGTTTTATGCCTGCATGTATGTAAGTACACCCATATTGTGCAGTGCTAGAAAAGGACAGAAGAGGATGTCGGATCCCCTGGAACTGGAGTTACAAACGATTGTTAGTTGTTATGTAGGTGTTGGGATTTGAACCCAGGTCTTCTGTAAGAGCAGCCAGTGCACTTAACTTCTGAGTCATCTCTCTAGTACCTAGATATGCATTTTTAAAAACCGTTTGAGAATGAGCTGTGGACATGAAATCTTTTACCACTCACCTCCCAACACTAGTGTGTATATACTAATAACAAAGACAGTTATAACTTAGCCACTAGGCACAATTATTAGTACCAGGAAATGTCTCTGCGATAATGTTGCTATCTAATCTACAGACTTTATTCAAAATTTGACTATTAGCCTGATAATGTTCTTCTGACTTTTTTTTTTTCTGGTTTAGATTCCAATCCAGGATCATGCACTGTATTTAGTGGCCACATCCCAATGGCGTCTTTTAATTTAGCACTTCCTTGGCTTCTATTGGCCATTTTCAACACTAATATGTTGACAACAGGTCATCTGGTGAATTTCTTTTAATGTAGATTTGTTGAAGTTGGTCAGTTACTGAGAATGTCAATGCTGGTCACTTGATGAAGGTGTTATCTTCCTGGTTTTTCTAACAGAAAGCTATAGTGTTTTGAGACAGGCTCTTTTCTATATTTCTTTATTTCATCTGTGGTGTTTGCAGCTATGGGAGGGTTAATGGATGTAAAATACTCTTTCCACCATGTACAAATACCAGAGGATTTCTACTAGAACTGAAGGGCCCAGACTCTCCATGATAGCACCGCCCTTTGCAAGGAATGGTGCTGTAGCCTGATATCACCCTGATATGACTTCTATAGGGAAAATCTTCAATCTTCAGTGAAACCTGGCAAAAATGATTCAGAAAATGATACTTGTTCCCAAGTAGACCCACAATAACCAATTCTAAGAGGGTTTATAAAACATTAGAGTGAGTCATTGGGCTGTTGAGGACTTCCTCAAGGGAGATTAAAAGCAAGAGCTTGATCACCAACTTATTTGTTGGGCACAGAGGGATCTAATTGTATCTTAAAAGTAGACCAGAAAGTCTGGGGATGTAGTTTAGTGGTAGAGTGATTCCCAGCATAGCATGGCAGGGCCCTGGGTTTATCATTGTTTATCCCCAGCACTGGGAAGAAGACGAAGAAAAAAGGAGAGAAGAGGAGGAGGAGGAGGAAGAGGAGGAGGGGGAGGAGGAGAGGGCGTAGGAGGAGAAGGAGGAGGAGGAAGGAGAAGTACATGTTCTTACTTTGCTCTCTCCTGCAGTGTTTATACATTCAAAGGTCTTCCAGTAACCTGGCCCCCCGGGGGAGGGGAGCTGTAAACATCAGTTTTAGCTGTGGAGACGCAACTTTCCAATTTTCCTCCTACTCTGCTAGTGAGCTCCCGTGTCTGGGAGATCATAAGACTTAGAACAAGGTCCATCTAAGACCACAACCAGGGCTTTTGAATTCTCCTAATGACTTTGTTGGACAGGAGGATCCCTGGGGTTTGCTGAGCAGCCAGTCTTGGCTATTCAGCAAGTTCCAGGTTCAGTGAGAGACCCTGTGTCTAGAAAAAAAACGTAGAGAGGAATTGAGGAAGACCCCAGCAGCAACCTCCGTTCCTCACATGCACATGCACACACATGTGTGCACACATTTGTGCTCCCTCACACATATACACTCTCAAAAGTAGAAGAACATTTCCAGTTTAATCCAGCAGTACCATCATTTGGATTGCTTTTCTGCAGTCAGACTGGGATACTTACACAAAGATACATATACATGTATATTCACAGCTATAAACACTTGCAGGTTTTCCCCGTGGCATTGTAGTAAGAGTAAAACCTAGAATTGAGCCAGGTGTATATTAACTACATTACTTCAACATATGGGAGGCTGCCTAGACAGTGGAATACTATGCAACCCTTAAAAGAAGACAGAACATTTATTCATAATTCCATGAAGAATGCCCAAAGGATATTTTTAAGTGGAAAAAAGAGAGTATCATAAATAGTGGATGACTCGTTCTGTGTAACAATAAAAATAAAAACATGAGGTGTATAGAAACAAGTTCCACATGGGAATTAAAAGTTTTTATTGCACTTATGTATTTAAGTCTGCACACATGCACCACATGTGAATTCCAGAGAACTTGTGGGAGTCAATTCTCCCTTTCTACCATGTGGGTCCTGGGGATGGAACTCAGGTCACCAGGTTGGGAGCAAGTGTCTTTGCCCACTGAGCCATCTTATGACCTTCCCAAGGGAATTTAAAGAACTCTAAACAGCTTGCCTCTGGGAAAAGGCAGTAGAGAATCCACTTACAAAACTTTCACTTACACTTTTATGTTGATTTTAAATATTACTTTTACATTTTATCTTTACCTTTGATACATTTAAAAATATCATTTGTATATTTTTTCCCAGTCAAGAGACTTTCTACAAAACCAACCCAAAAGTAGTTGGGTAGGCCTACAAAAGAAACAGAATGTGATCTTGGGCTTGAGGTTTCTTTAATAAGAAAACACCTTTGAAAGGAAGTGAAAGACACCAGACACCGCCCAAATGCCTAACCGGAGATGAGGGGACTTCCTGCTTATTTGCAAGTAAAGGAATTTGAGTTCTTAAAGGGACAGAAGGACAATTATTGTCAAATCTATGACTCCGAGTAGTCGTAAAGCACGCAAACCATCTGAGCACTGTGCATCAGACTCTGATCCAGGATATACCTTTGGACACGTTGCTCAGGCAATCAGACCCCATTAAGCCCATCCATTTCAGTAGCCACTGCTTAGGTGGTTTTTTGTATAATGGAAGCAGAGCTTACATTTTGGTGAACTGTTTCCTATTTTCAGTGAGGAAGGGACGTTGCTCACGGGGTCATATAGTGATAAGCGTACGTATGTATCTGAAGACTCATGTGTGCTTGAAGCAGAAGCACCAGGGGCCAGGCTGAACCAGTATGAAAATGCACATTGGTCCAGGTGCTCAGTTTTGTTCATTTTGCATTAGTTTGCTTCTGCTAGCTCATTCCTGCCTCATTCCCTGGAGAACCATGTAAGGGTGTCACTAAGGCAACCAGCATCACAGGTCTATGAGTGAAGAAATGAGGCACATGGCGAGTGATTTGTCCAAGGTCTCTGTACACAGTGAGGCCAGAAATAAGTCCCAAGCTCAGTAGGGTGGTTTCTGGGCTGGTGCCTCCGCAGGGGAGGAGCTGTGGTTTCCTAGGGTTTCATCATCTCTCAGCCAGCCATTTATATAGAAGTAACTTTCCGCAGACTTCTATGTGTCCCTCAAGTGAAGAGCCAATGGGGTGCTGAAGTAGAGTGAACTGCAAGGGAGAGGCTCACGTGGTTGCTCGAGGTGGGGAGGGAGGCTGAAAAAACATGTGAGGCTCCAAGACATAGGTGCCATCTCCCTTTCCCTCACAGCCTCAGATTCATAAGCTCTAGTTCTCCTGCTTCCTTGCTTTGCACAGATGGACGGCAAGAAGGGTGAAGAAGAGGCTCAAGAGTGGAGCATAGTCTTAGCTCCATGCACATCCCATATTTGTCAACTGCTTGTTTCCCACATGAATAATGGGGTACTCTACAGAGACATGCTTAAGACCTGCTCCCAGCACATAGCACATGCTTTGGTCCTTTGAGAGTGCCAGGTAGGACTGAAAAGAATTCTAGGTTCTCTCCCCTTTTCCCACCATTTGCTATCAGGTCCCCAAGAGACTGATAGCCAGATTTAACGAATAAAACTGCAGGATGCCCAGTTATAGCAGAATATCAGATAAACAGCTAATCAGTTTTTAATATATCAAGTGCAATATTTGAGCACATTTATATTGAAAAGACTATATTATTTATTCAAAATCACACTTTAATAGACCATTCTATACTGTATATGGCAACTGTACCCTAAAAGAAAAGCTTTGGCCACTTTGTACATTTCATTGCTACCTCAGCAGTCTATATATACAGATCTATGCAAACACACACACACACACACACACACACACACACACACACACACACACACCCTGGGAAAACCCAACCTCAGGCCTCTATGCTTACCATTGAGGGGTTGGTTCTATCAGCCTTAGCATAGCTGAAAAGTTAAAGAGAAGGAAAGCCAGAGTGGTAAAGGGAATAGAATGGAGAGAGAAAGAGAGAGAGAGAGAGAGAGAGAGAGAGAGAGAGAGAGAGAGAGAGAGGCAGAGAGAGGAGGAGAAGAGAGGGAAGGGGAGGCGAGGAGACAGAAAAGCACCAGTGGAGTTGGCCTCTATAAAGTAGAGCAAATAGAAGCTACCAACATGCTAAAATAAAGGGGCCTGATAATCTCAGAGCAGGAACACCATCCGAAGCCTCTGTTCAGAGAAAGTAAGACTGTGATGTACTTTTTGTACCTGTTGCTGTGTAGCCCAGGTTGGCCTCGAGTAACCAAGAATGACTTTGAACTCCTGATCCTCCAGCCTCCACTTTCTAAGTGCCAGGCTTTTAAAAATATTGTCCATCTCCATTGGGCTAGTGATTATGTGGGAACCACCATGCCTGGTTTGGTTTATTTGGTGCTGGGGATTGAACCCAAGGCTTTGTGAATGTTATCAATTGAGAGTTACATCCTGGTCCAAGCTTATGCTATTCTTATGGTCACTCAAAGACAGGGTTTAGAGGCAGGATAAATGCTTAGTGACTCTCAGGGTGGCATATAGCTTCATCATTCCACTCCCTGAGCTCTTCATGCTCACATTCAGTAGAGAATTTCTGAGTCCACTATGTGCCAGGCAGTGTAGTAACAGAACACAGGACAATAGGGTTCCTTTCCTTATGACTTCGTCTGGTCAATTAGGTTGATGTTTAATTACACAGAACAAAATGCATTCAATTTGTGTGTGTTGGATGAGTATTGGAAACCATGTGTACTCACGTAACCACTGCTCCAATGGAGATACAGGCTATTTCTGTCACTGCAGAAAGTTCTCCAGTTCTCAGCCACTTTAGAGATTTGTGCTTTCCATGTTGGCAACTGTAAGAAGCTGTGACGCCCAGAGGCAGGATGCTGTCTTCACACCCACACACCTTGGAAAGTCTTTTGTGGCGATAGCTGTCCCAGTTGTTGACATTTATTGCTATGTTTCTTCCCTCTCCCCATTGCCTTCGGTTTAAATGATGCTCGTTCAATGAATAGCAAGAGAACTGGAGAAATGTGACATGAGCGCTTAATTATTAAAGGTGGGAAGAGTTTTTAGAAAGCTCCTTTTCAAACGCACATAGATATGGGTTTGCTTCTCCCATCTTGTGGCCTCAGCTGTCCATATTCTGCCAGAGATCTCATCTGTTACTAAACTCTGTGGCATGGAAAGGTCATGAGATCTTCTGTTTTAGGCTTCTAGGGTAGTCAGGCATAAGGCTTGGACACGATCTGGAGTTCCACATCTTCAATCCACCTTAGGAAAAGATGATAGATAGATAGATAGATAGATAGATAGATAGATAGATAGATAGATATGTGAGTAGGTGCACCCTTGTCATCGTGCAGTGCTCACAGAGGTCAGAAGAGGGATTCGAGTTACCCGGAACTGGAGTTTCCAGACAGTTGTTAGCCACCATGTGGGTGCTGGGAATCAAACCCTGGTCTTCTAGAAGAGTAGCCAAAGCTCTGAACCACTGAGCCATCTCTCTGATTTTAATTTTCATTCTAGGTCAATGTAGAAAACCTGGAGTTTTGTATAACAATGCACATAGCCTGCTTATTGCATGCTGGAGGCTAACTGGTTAAAGCATCTTTTTCTTTTATCTTCAGAAGTGGATAACACAGTGATTGAAGTTGATCATGCTTTATGAAAGAAAACTTTGGTTTTGTCCAAAGTCATGGACATGCTAGTAAATGTAACCTGGGACCTAAGTTCTGGCAGCTGGGTTTGAGATGTCCTACTCTCGTATCTCTTAGTTTGAGAGAAATATCTTGGAGCTATTTGGAAAAACAATTTTCTTTCTGGATATGTTTTGCTTAATTGTACTGTTTGTTTCCACCAGAGTTTCCAATTGTTATTATTATTATGTGACATAATTATATGCAGAGAACTGATTATGCCTCTGAAAATCAAAAGGGAATATTTTGGGGAAAAACCAAATTGAGAAATGGCTGAGTTTATGGCCAGTAACATCTGTTCTTTTCAGGAAGTTCGATTGGTTTTTCTTTTTACTTCCTAAGGAGTTTTTACTTCCTGAAGATTGGGAGTCTTGTTGCTGTTGGCTCAGAGGCATAGCCTGTCCATGATGGATAACATTTCAAGACAGGCTTGATTGATGTCTTCTCATACAAAAAGACAGGCTGGTAGTCTACATGATAAAAGTTCTTTCCTTCCTCATCTACTATATCTAGAAGAGAGGCCAAACTCATCTCCACTTGCCTCCAGCATGTTCCCTTGTGCTCACTTCTCTATGTCTACTCCAGGATCCTCTGTTATTGGTCCCTGGGAGGATGTTGTAACAACCATCTCCAAGAGGCCCTTGCTCTAGCCAGCTCGGCTCTACACTGCCCCCTAGGGCTGCCTCCCTGACCCATGTCCAAGTCAGCCTCTGATTCTGAACTTTCAGCCCTTCTTGCCCTGAGCAGCATGAAATGCAAAGGCTTTGGTTGCCATTGCTTGCACCTAGTACTACCTACAAGCACACTTCTATTTCCTCCAAGTAACCAACACTTTGGCCACAAGGTTTATTGTTCCTTCGTCTTAATCCTCCACACCCTTCCTCTTCCACACTCTTCTCTAGGCCATAAATGTATTAGCCTCTGTTTCAACTTCTCAACATCTTACACAACAGGTATGCAGCATTGCTATTAAGTGAGAAGCCCCTGGAGCCAGGCTGCTAGGATTTATAGACTCATTCTGCTCAGGGATGGCTTCATGGATGTACCACCTACACAGTGGCATAGAGGCCACTGTGGTATGTGCCTGTATCTTAGCACTTCAGAGGCTTAGGCACTATTATGAATTCAAGAACGTATGGGGCTAAATAAGGAGACACTGTCAGAAAAAAAGCATTCAGGTTCAATAATAAGAAAACAACCTAATAAAAATTTGAAAGGACACTTCACTAAACAATGACGAAAACAAAAGAATGTATACCTACACACGATTGTCAGTAGAGAAATGCAAATCAAGATGCTTCTGCCATCTTGAAATTATTATTATTTTTGATCCTGCTGGGGATCGAACCCAGTACTTTCAGCATGTCAGACAAACATTCTGTCACTGAGCTACATCTCCAGTTTTGAATAAGGGCACTGGACTACACAGGTGGCTCCGACTCTGACAGAAGCTATGTAACTGTAAAGATAACAGAAAAGGGGTGAGTCACATTGGAAGCTTTTTGTTATTTTGTTTTTTATTGTGTTGTGTTATTGTTTGACAAGGTCTTACTCTGTAGCCCTCACGGGCCTCAGCCTTTCAATGGATGGGATTATAGGTGTGAGCCACTGGGCCTGGCCTATCATTCTATCAACAGGAAGCAGAAGCTCAGGGAGTTGATTTTTGTCCCACAGCTGTCACATGACAGAAACAGTGCTGTGAGTCACTTTCACTTCCCATGAGAATGTGAACTTTACTATTTGCCCTGCCCCTTCCCAGCACGTGCTCACATCTGCTGTCAGTGTATTGTGTGGCAGGATTCAAAAGCCCGCTTATACATCTATTGTTCCTTTTGCATAATCTTAGAAGTAAGCCAATCACAGGGCTAGTATTTCTCACAGTTGATAAATAAGAAAAGTAAGCAACTGCCTTGATGGCCCAAATCCAACAGGGAGCTCTGCAGAAACAAAGATGCCTGCTGCTGAGTCTGAGGCCCTAGGACTCATACATCTTGCTTGTCTCCCTCCAGTCGGCACTAGAATCCCCTCTTTTCTGCCTGCAGAAGATGCTAACAGGCACACTGGTCTCTAGAGGGGAAGGCTGCTTTGCCACTTAGTCTTGGCCTTATGTATAGACCTCAAGTTGCATTGCAGAAGGCTCTGGGTAGCTCCCAACACTTCCCAGAGGAGATGCTTTGAATTGTTCTGCAGCATTAACAGCACAGCACCAGGATTCCTGCTGGTGAGACAGTGTATTAGTATTGCTAATGTCAGCCTCCATTCAACCCTCAATTCATTCTCACACGCATACATTCCAAATCCAGTTACTTTGCTCTGATTTTGAGAAGGAGGAACTGAGGGGGTGGAGAGGGATGCAACAATCGCAAGCCTATTCATTTTGTCTTCAGGGATTAGGGAACAGAAAGGCACAATCACAGGGTAAGTGTGGAAAGCCAGGTATGGGGGTGGGGTGGAGGTGGGAAAGGAAACAAAGGCTTGAACGGGGCAAGAGAAGGTTCCTCTTGGAGGGGGCATGTGATTAGAGACTTGAGGGACTAGGACACCTTGAATGCTGGTCCTGTTGGATCTGTTTCCTATGACTGTGGTAATGGATGAGCAAACCCAGCAGCTTAAACAACACATTGATCATCTTAGTCTTCTGGAGCTCAGAAGGCTCACTGGGTTAAAATTACGGTGCTGGAGGGCTGAATCTTTTTCTAGAGGTCCCTAAGGTAAAATCCCCTTTCCTCTCCCACCAACTTCCTGAGGCCATTCACATTCCTGGGCAAAGGCCAAGTTCTTTGGGAGCTGGGTACCTTTCTGACAGGCTCTTATAAAGTCAAATTTCTCTTTGATTCTCCTCTTGTCCTTCCTTCTTCTGCTTAAAATATCTTTTATTTCTTTTACTTTATATGTATGAGGTTATTTTTATTTTATGTGTATGACTTTTATTTGTTTCATTTAATTTTTTTTATTTTATGTGTATGGTTCTAAGTATACCACGTGAGTGCAATGCACAGAGGCCAGAAGAAGGTCTCAGATCCCTGGAACTAGAGTTACAGACGGTTCTTAGCTGCCAGTCAGTGCTAGGAACTGAACTTAGGTCCTCTGAAAGAGCAGCCAGTGTTCTTAACCATTGAGCCATCTGTCCAGCCCCCCTTTTCTACTGTTAAAGACCCTTACCTATCACATTGGACTTGCCTAGATAATCAGGAACAACTTAATGATTTGATTGCTTACTTTTCTTTGATGACAGAAGGCCTTTCTCTATGTAGCCCAGGGTGGCCTTGAATTCACAATCCTCCTGCCTTCAACCTTCTGAGTGCTGGGATTACAGCCCACAATCTCCATACTTCAATATTAGCTGACTAGCAGCCTTAATTACTCTTTTGTATTGTACCAAACACACAGGTTTTAGCAAGTTGGATGTCACATCCTCAGGGGGCTATCATTCAGTGTACCGTGTACACAGTGGAAATTAGCAAACACCACCAAAAAGAGTTTCTCACATCCTGCCGATCAGTTTCTGAACATTTTTCAGCACATCACAGGTTTTGCCCTCCTTTAAGAAAAAGCCTCCCAGAATGGTTTTTATGCATTTATTGCAAAGTCAAGCAAAGTCAAAAGTTCAGAGCCAATGACAAGCAATATGAGATCACCCAGGTGGTGAATGACTGACCATCCAGCGTGCTCAACTCTGCTTTCCACCACATCCTTGCAACCATTGCCCACTCTTCTGACATCCCTTTGCAAGGTATCCTTAGTCTAAGTGTCCAGGAGAACTGTGGAACTGAGCAGTATCTTGTATTGCAACACATTTCACCACTGATGGTAGGGTCATTTAGGCCCAGTGGAAATGGCATTTCACCAGGCATACCTGGGTCACTGTTGACCTGTTTTATATCGTGTTTGAAACCTTCCACTGCACAGCTGAGGCAGCACCTGAAAATAATGAATTTGCTACGGTCAACTGCAGAGGTTTATAGAGATTTGATGTAAACAATTGCCAGGTCCTGCAAAAGTCAAAGTGCCACCGGATTTCCTTGTAGACAATTTTCAAGCCTTTGAAGGCAATCAGGTACAAGTGCTTCTTTCAGAAAGGGATAAAGAAAATATCAGACTGACCTTTGAGAACACTGTTAACAGCTCCAATTTGTGTGTGTGTGTGTGTGTGTGTGTGTGTGTGAGAGAGAGAGAGAGAGAGAGAGAGAGAGAGAGAGAGAGAGGAAAGACTGCTTTATACTGGATGTTAATCAGAGTCCCATTCTTCTAAACCTAGTCTAACATTGTCTGTTCAATTTTGCATTTTATTTTAAATGAGCCCAAGTTGTAGGGAATCTAAAATGATTAGTGGGTGAGGGGATTTAATGAACCTGGAGCCAATACTGCATCAGGAACCACTTGAGAAGGGGAGGTTTAGAACTGTAGCTGCCCAAGGGGCATTCAGCCAAGGTAAGCCAGAGCCTGGAGAAACAGGGGACATCAGGTGAATGGCTTAAATCTCCTAGAAGATTGACTCCCACGCAGGCAACGTGAGACTCACAGCTGCACAGTGAATCTGCACCTCTATTTCATAGGCTCTGAACAGCGTGCTTCTGCAAAACATCACACTGTATTCAGTTACCAATGGAAGACCCAGCCTCAGGGTTCCGGGTGAGTGTTGGAGAGAACAAAGGTTCCCCACACCTAGCAAACCAGTTCTCCCAGCCTCCCAGCCATCAGGAGTGACATCATCAGGAACCAATAGAAAACTTGTATTTAAGTTTACTAGTTAAACTGTGAATTGATTCCAAGCAGAGTTTGCGGATCAGACCATGTATGGCAAAGTTCCCAAACAGTGCTGTGTTTAGGAATGCTCTCTGATTGAATGCTCTCTGATTGACAGTTAAGTGTGGCCTTTTACCAGGTGTCACAGTTTCCCCACACCTGTGGTGTGGGCTGGAGAAAGAGGAGAATTTGTGTCCACAGGCAGGTGAGGGAAAGGTTTCAGAGTAAACAATGAACATGCCACACCCTGAGCTCCTGGCTAGCCCAAAGCTCTAGACAGATCGTTGCTGCCATCTACCGGCAGGGCTTGGTATGGACTCCTGAGAGTGGCAAGGTCCTGGCTGCATCACTCCCTATGCTATTGTTCCATGAATTGTTAGGCAAAAAGGAGTTCCCTTCAATCTATCGAAAGGGATAATGAGGATTCAGGGAGACATTGTTGTCTGATAGTGTACCTTGTCTTTGACCCATATTCTTATGAATCTTTTTATTTAGATTTAGTCTCTTGTAGCGCAGGCTGGCTTTGAACTCACTCCCAGGATGACCTTGAGCTTTTGGCCCTACTATGTTCACATCCTAAGGGCTACGATTACGGGCCTGTGATATATATAGTGTTGGGAATGGAACCCAGAACTCCATGCATGCTAGGCAGGCCTCTACCAACAGTTATGTATATCCCCAGTCTGTAATTCAGTTTTTGTAAGTAAAAAGTTTGTAAATAGTTCTCCTCATTGCTTACAAAAGCACAGGTGTGTGGTGAACTTGAGGCTACCCCTGAATTCTTCTGGGTCCTGAGTCTGAGAGGTTTCTTCTCCCATACTTTTTGCTGCACATGTGGCCTTTAGAAAGGCCTTCAATGATCCTTTTAGAGTGGAGAGTAGCTGAGATATTACTGCGCCTGAGACTTTAGCAGGTTGAATGTGAAAATGGACAAGACAGAACCAGACAAGCAGAAACTGCATGTCCAGAAGTATCTGTAAGACTGAGTCTCTCTGTCTCTCTGTCTCTTCATCTCTGGGGGTCTGGGTATTGAGCAAGGCAAGCAACTCCGGATACCCTGAAGGGACGGCAGGTGTCTGGCCTGCTCTGCCTTTTGTGATAACCTGGCCCCAGGAAATCACTGTAGATATGAGTCTTCTTTTCCCCCACCCAGATCAGAACCAGGATTTTGGGTTTCGTTTCCTCGTTCCTGAACTTCTACATCAGCCCTACAACCTTTCCTAAAGACCCCACCTTTAACTTTCCCACCTTCTGTAACGGTCAGAAAGGCCTCCCTATATAAACCCCTGCCTTGGTTTTGCTAACCGAACTACCCACCAACGTAGTGTCCAGGGAGGATAGTACCTGAGACCCTCTTCGATCGTCCTCCATTCTCTGGCATGGCTGGAGCACAATAGCCGTGCTGTTGATGGAGAACCACCCATATTCATCTCTGTGTCTCTTCATCTTTTTCTGTCTCTCTTCCTGTCTGTCTGTCTCTCACACACACACACCCCAGTGACATTTTCATTCTTTCCACGAGTCAAACAACCTGCTTTGGGTAAAAGAGGCAATTAGCGCTTTTATCAGTTTTGAGGCAAAATTGGGAAATTTTCACAGTCTGTAGCCATCAGATATAGGCTTCAACTCCAAGAAATTGGACTATTTTTTTTTCCTTTTATGTCCCACATACAAGACCCAAAGGGCAGGGCGATACTGGCAGGCAGAAGAGCAAAGCCTGGATGCTATAGGACATCCTAAAATACATAGGACAGCCCCCTTCAATCCCCAACATAGAAGAATGTCATCCAAAATGTAAACAGTGCTCAGGTGACAAAGTCGCACCTAAAATATTCACCAGTACCTCAAAGTCAACATGTCAAAGGTCATGACTCTGAGTTTGTCTATTTCTACAGTGGAGGCTGACCTACTCATTCATGAACTAACTCTCTCTCTCTCTCACACACACACACACACATTTGCATGCACACACATATTTGCATGCACACACATGTATACTTAAAGAAAACATTCATATAGACTGAAACTATTGCTACATCATGTTCTTTATAATTTTTTTTCTGTTTCTTTTTTTAAATACATTTTTCAGGGTGGGTCTACCCACTGGAATTTGGTTAGCCTATCAAGACTCCCATGCTTGTAAGAAACTGTCTCTGCCCCTCCTGGCAGCCATCTTTTGACATATTTTCCTTATGTGGGGTTGGAGCTTCTTACCCACTTCCTCTTGTCTATGCTGGGATTTTTTTTTTTCTGGTTTGATCTTGCATGCGACTTATGCATGCTGTCACCATTGCTGTGAGTGCATATGAGAAACTGACACAGCTGTCTAGAAAATTGTTTCCTTGTGTTCCTCCACCCCCTATACCTTTACAATCTTTCTGCCCTCTCCTCTGCAATGTTTCCTGAGCCTTCGGGGCCAGGAGTTTGATATAGTGTCCTATTTATGGATGAGGGTTCTGCAGCCTCTTGTTCTCTGCACATTGACCAGTTGTGGGTTTTTGTGTTAATCACCATCTGTTACATAAGGAAACTTCTCTGGTGAGAGGCGAGAGATGCATTAATTTATGAGTATAAGAATAACTCAGTAAGAGTCAGTTTAACATGATAACTATTTAGTAGAAAACTAGTATTGGATTTTCCCTTATGTCCTGTGACCTGTTTAACCTCACCTTCCTAAGCCTGATATCAATGTGATATATGAGCTCCATCCTAGGAAGCAGACCTTAAATCCCATTAAAGAGAGGATGGTTACTCCCATTATATTTGTACCACTATTGCCACCATAGACATATCTTGGCAGACCTGGCTTCAGTGGATGGAGCCACACTGGAGGACATGTGGGGACACAAATGTCTCTATTGGCTGTATTATATCTATAATATATACAGTATGTTAAATTGAGTGGTGGGCAGTAAGTGGAGGGATAAGGGATGGGATCTAAATATAATCAAATTATATAGAAGAAAAATTTCAGGTCCATATGCAAAATAATAATTCCGAAGGGGGCAGAAAAATTAATGACAAATATGAGAAAGAGGAGGGAAGAAAAAAGACTGTGTTCTCTAGAGTAAGGAAGGAACATTAAAATAAGCACTCTCTTTCCCACTGATTCTAAGTTAACAGAGCCAACTGCTAATAGAATCATAGAGATAGTTCTACCTCTGTTTACTTACCCCTCATTTGAAACTTTATTCATTCCTTCTATCAGGTACTAAATCATAATATCTTGGAAATTTGCAATTATAAGCAGACATTTTGAACATCTTGTGGTGCTTGGGGTAAGGTGCACACACTCTACATTGTAAACAGTTGCTCCATTTGGTCTTCAGTACTCACATGGACATAACAAGCTTTTTTACGTTATTCACTTTGAGATGTATCTTACTGCTTATCGGGGCCCACTGCCAAGAGGAGCTCTGTAGTGTATGCCTGTTGCTGCTTAGGACCTACTACTTCTCATGAACGTGTGTTTTCATCACACTTGGGGGGTTTCCTCACCAAGGACAAAGGAAACTGTGGAAGATGTGGGTGGAGGTGTTAGAAAGAGGACAAATCATGCTTGGAAATAAGTGTACTTGGGTTCCTCCTTGTTCCCCAGGGCTGGACATTTGTCCCCTAAGATTGGTCACCTCCTCACCCTACCGTGTATTTTTCTTTTTATATGTCTATCCAGACTATTAAAACATTACATGGAACCACTTCCAAAGTGGAACATATATTTCAGGGCAACTAAAGTCCATGTTCCCAGGCCAGTGTCACTCATATTTAGCTCAAGAATAGACTATTTCTTTTTCTCTTTGAGGTAAAAGTAGAGATTTTGTGTCAACAAGTCCAAATGAACCTCTTTGCCTTAGAAACCATCAAGTTTCATATATTCTGTTATAACGAGAAAACTGACTAGAGCTGTGCTAAAAAATTAGAGTTACAAAATTTCAAACTGGCCACAAATCACTAATCATTAATATTATGACCATGTCAAATTGATATAAACTCACAATTTCTGTATTTACCACATTGCAGATGAGCACTTGAAATTACTATTTGAGTACTATTGTTCCAGACTTCTTTCATCTATAAACATATGTACATATAAACAGGAAGACATAAATATTATGGAATTATTTCTGATGGCAAAATATTGGAAGCAGTCCAGTTGTTCATCAGTAAAAGACTGGGAAAATACTTTATGGTATAGTTCTATAAGGAAATGATATATAGCTATTAGAATGAATACACTTTGAGAGATATTTCAAGAAAAGAGCAAAGTATAGAGATCAGTGTTATGATTTTCTATGTGATAGTTGAAGAAGAATTAAAGGAAGATTTACATGTGCACTGGAACCTAGTAGAAGTTGTGGCAGACGCTGCTAACAGGCTACTGAATTGGTACTCCGTTTCTTCCTTGGGTATAGACTTTGCTAGTCATATTTTCCAGTAGACTTACCAGTTAAGTGCAGTCAGTTAGGTCTACACCAATGAAAGGTGAGAAAAGACTGTGTGCCACTGGTGAGTCTCAGCCTTATGATTCTGGCTATGTACTTTTTTTGTGGGGGCTATTTCCCGCCAAACCTAGAGGTAGTGGTAAATCACTGTGAACCATGAAGATGAAGCTATTTCTGTAGGGCACAGGAGAATAGGAAAAACAAGCAACAGGAGATTTTAGAGTCATATTTTTGATTTAAAATGTCCTCATTGGGACAGTTCTGAATGTGATGGTTAATACTGATTGTCAACTTGACAGAATCTACACCATAAAGGAGATAAACATCTGGCCATTCCTTTAAGGCAGTTAGCTTCTATTTATGTCTCTGAGGGATTATCTAGATTAGATTCTTTGATGTGGGAAGACCCACCTGAACTATTGTTAGACCCCACTCTCAGCCCGGGGACTCGAACCCCAATGGGCCACCTGGGTGACTAACGTTGGGAGCCCCAGTCCCAAGAATCCAGACCGTCAGATGCAAAATGCAAGAAGTAGGTTTATTTCACTTGCGCAAGTGGGAGCCTCAGCCTTAGGAGACCAAGCCCACCTGACTTCTGCCAGGCCAGGTTTTTATAGTAGGAATTCACAGGATAATTATGTATTGACATATAGTTTAACAAACAGTTCACAAACAGGGTATTTGCTTACAGATCAGGGTTACAGAGAAGACAATTTTCCAGAAATACTACACACATTATTTTGCAGTTCACAGGAGGTAAACTTTAACCGAATGTTTTAGCCCACAATTCTATAGACGGGATATTGGGGAACTGTTTAACCTATAATCCTATAAACGGGAGATTAGGGGGCTGTTGAACCTACAATTCTATGTTAGGGGAATGTTTAACCTACAATCCTAAAACGGGATGATAGGGGACTCTTCCTGTGGAATGTTTAACCTACAATCCTAAAACGGGATGATAGGGGACTCTTCCTGTGGAATGTTTAACCCACAGACGTTATCTCGCATACCAAGGGATGTTGACATGACCTTTGTATTCCCTGGGTCTTTTCCTCCTAGTCTTGTAGTTTCTTGGTTACTTTTCTAATTAAGGGGGGTGTTTGTAGGGAGGCTGAGCTTGTATCACAGAGTGCCTCACAAAACAAAGTGTCTCACACTATATATGGCACCATGTCCTGGGTTGGAGTCCTAGACTGAATAAAAAGGAGAAAGTGAACTGAGCACCTGCATTCATCTCCCTCTGCTTCCTGATTGTAGACACAATCTGACAAACTGCTTCAAACACCTGCCACCATGCCTTCCCCACCGTGATAGACTGTTCCCTCGAACTGCGAGCTAAAACAAATCCTTCCTCCATTAAGTTGCTGTTATCAGGGTATTTTGTCACAACAACAAGAAAGGTAACTAATATACTGGTATAGAGAAATAAAATATTATTGGATCTCTTTGTTAAAGCAACTGAACCTTTATACTTTTAATATAGAGAGATTTACAAGGAAACAAAGATGGGCTGTGAAAAGATTTAAGATTCATTGTGCATTCCTGTAAAAAATTTGAATTTCTAAAAACATATATAAGTACTAGCATATATTCCTTTAAAGTAACAATAAAAAGCAAAGCAACAGTGACTTTCTCACTGACAAATTGTGTCTGAGTTTCCCATGCTAGTGTCTTAAGTGAGAAAGCAATGATTTGCTGAAACATTTTCATTAAGCACTGAATTCCCTCTCTTTTAAGGAGATAGTAAAACTGTGACTTTCATTAACTTCTGATTCTGTTCACAGATTGCTTCTAAGGAGTCTAAGCTTCACCTAGATCTGTACTAGGTGTATTGGTTACTTTTCTGTCTGTGAACAAATGCCTAGAAAGAAACAACTTAAAGCAGGAAGGATTTATTTTGGTTCACAGTTCGAGGAAACATGGTTCATCTGAGTGGGGAAGACATGGTGGCTGGAGTGTTTTGGCAGCAGGAGCTTGAGGCACTTTGTTATAGCATATCTAAAGTCAGGAAACAGAGCGCTCAGGCTGGAATTGGATCAGAATATAAGCCATAAACTCCACTCCTGTAGCTCTATACCTGCTCTCTATACCCCATATCCTAATGGTGCTGCAGTGCTCCCAAATAGCACCACCACTTACGGACCAACTGTTCAAAATCATGGGCCTTTGGGTGGGGGGTGTTTCACATTCAAATCATAATTGTAATGCTGCTGAAACATCTGTTTCACTTTTATCAAAACTATTAGGAACTATAAGAAAAGCCTCTTACCAGACATCAAATTAACATTGTATCAACATTATGGATCCTTGTGCCACTGAAACTTTATATGTAGAAAACACGAGCTATTAAGAAGGGAGCCTTTGGACAGTAACTAGATCATGAGGGTAGAGTCCTCATGAATGAGACTAGGTCTATAATAAAAAGCACCCCTAGAGAACTCTTTCAACATCTTTCCACCACAGGAAGACACAACCTGACATGAGCAACCCAGAAGAGGACCCTAAGCAAAACCTCATCATGTGGATACCATGATCCCAGATTTGCAGCCAGAAGAGCGAATCGAAGTGAGTGTCTGTTGTCTGTAAGCCACCCAGTTTACAGTACTTTGTTACAGCGGCCCGAACTGATGAAAACAAGAGATGGATTCTAACTGCCCCCATCACTTTTTCTGAGGTGTTCATTCAGTAGAATGATCTTGAGTTTTAGGATGCCTTATTCCTACAAACTTATCATAGCTCCGTAATAGGTTCAATCTGACAAAATCAAATTATCCTCGGTTCACTTGTGCTTATTTCTACATTTTCAGTATTAAATAATGTCATGGCACTTTATTTTTGGTAAGTTCCCTAGAAGTAAATATTTTAAAGTAATTCAATCTGCAAAGTTAACTGAAAGGAGGTGCTTAAGGATGGATGGCATTTTGGCAGTTTTTCTCCTTTTCATTAAAAGAACTTTTTTCTTTTTCTTTTTTGTGCATGTGTGTATGTATGTGTGTATAGGTGCCTGTACACACATATGTGCCTATATATGGAAGCCAGATGACATTCCTCCTCAGAGTTCCTCCTCAGGCACTATCTACCTTGGTTTTTTTGAGACAGGAATCTCTCACTGAGACTTAGGATTTCCATGACTAGGATACGCTGGATGACAATCAAGGCTTGTCTCTCTCTATCTAGTACTAGGAGTGTAAATGCATGTACTACACCTGCCTTTTCCCCCAAAGGTGCTGGAGATTAAACTCCAGTCCTCATGCAGCAAACACTTTGCCAACTGATCTATCCCATCAGCCCCTGGTTTCTCACGTATGGATAATTTCCAGTTGTTTACAGACAAATTTCATGAGGTGCCTCACACTGATACAGGATAAAAGGTATTATGAACTGACTGAAAGAACCAAGAGGACAGCAGGTGTAGTGAGAAGGGCCAGACTTGGTCTGTTTGAGAGAACTGCAGCAAGGGTACCAACAGACAACTTACTTTTTATCTTCTGAGTCTGGAATCAAGATAGAACTAATTTCTCTATTAATAATTAAGTTAATATGTGGGTTGGGTAGCTTTAGTGTCAACTTGACACACCTGGGTTGAGGGAGCCAGGGATTGGCTATTGGGGAATTGCCTTCATTGGACTAGCCTGTGGTTATGTCTGTGGGGTGTTTTCTTGATTGATGAGTCATGTGGGACGGCTCACTTCACTGTGGGCGGTGTCATCCCTGGGAAGGTTGTTGTTTATTGTATAAGAAAACAGGCCGAGCATGGAGCAGGGGAGAAAGCCAGTAAGCAGGCGTTCTTCCATGGCCTGTGCTCCAGGTTCCTGTCTTGAATTCCTACCTCGGGCTCCCTAAGTGATGAACTGTTTGTCCCAGGAGATGTAAGTGAAATAAACCCTGTCTTCCCCAAGTTTGTATTGGACAGAGTGTTTTGTCACAGCAATGGGGAAGCAGAGTAGGACAATGTACAAGCTGTTTCCTCTTTAACCTTTAATTTCTAAGAGTCATTTTTTTTGTTTATTTCTTTTGGTTTGTTTTTGTTTTTGTTTTTTTATGCTTGTTTTTTGAGGCAGGGTCTTCCTGTAGTCCCAGCTGGCCTGGAACTTGCTATGTGGATTAGTCTGGACTTGATCTCACAGAGATCCTCCTGCTTCTGCCTCCTGAGGGCTGAGATGAACGGCATGCACCACCATGCCAAGCTTGAAGAGATGTTTTGTTTTTTTAAAGAAATCTCAAAAGCAACCAGAGTAGATGACAATTTTTATAGTTCTGTTCTCCTACTGCAGATTATTATACATTTGTCATGAAAATAAAGAAATTTTAATAGTTCATTTGAAAGTTTACAGCAATTGGAATTAACAAATGCTCCAAAAGAAATTTTAATAGTTCATTTGAAAATTTACAGCAGTTGGAATTAACAAATGCTCCAAAAGTTAAGGAATAAAAGGCATTTGAAAACTATCCATTTTAGTCTTTACATGACATTTAAATCTTAAAAGTAAAATATTGTAAACAACATTTGTAAAAGTCATTGTAAAAGATTAATGTGATCGCAATATAGTATAACCCCATAGGCATGAATACATATTATTGATCTAAACAGCATCTTAATGTTAATATCATTAGTTATATTGGTAAAAGTTCTTTAGTATTGAAAACCGGATGTAGTAGGCTGCCTCATAAATATGGTTCACAATGATCTCACCCTCCAAATTTTGACAATCTAAGACCAAAAATAGTAGTTTGTCCCTGAATCTCAGTCCAGGGAAATGGTGGATGACTCACTGAGATAATCACTTATTGCAATCATAGACTATTTTCCCTGAGACAAGTTGCATACAATCCTTTACCTTAGTCTTTAACAGCTTTCCCTGAAGCAAGGTGGTTATTCCCTGGAACTGGTAGTATTTATGGTTGACTTTCAACAAATAGAATATGGGCACAGCTGTGGGCTATCATTTGCCTGATCAGATTTCTAAAACTATGACTTAATCTTGCTTGTAACCTCTCCCTCTTGCTGGATTTGATGAAGCAAGCTGCCTTGTGAGAGAGGTCCACATAACAGGCAGCTGAGAGCAGCCTTTGAATAACACCCAGGAGGAGCTGAATCTTGAGGACAATCACATGGGTGTGAGCTTGGAAGTGGATCTAAACCTCAAGGATGTATGCTTGGGATGGGTCCACATTGTGAAGTCTCTGAAAGACCCTGAAGCAGAGGGCTCCAACCAACCTCCCCTTCTCCTTACAAGTCCCTTTCTCACATTCCATGTTTTGTTTTGTCTCCCACTGAGTTCAACCAGGGTTGCCATTAGCACCTGGTGTCCTCAACCATATACATACAACTGAGGATAATGACTGCTTCTTTCCCAGAATCCACCAGTAGTTAATAGTTCAGTAGGGTGGAGTAAGGTCCCATGAGTCCCTCCCCAATGCATGATTGAGCGATGAGAATCCCAGTAGGCTCAGTGGAGGCAACCTTAGCTACTATGAGATGATGATTGTAATGGTTGTGTCATGCTCAGAAGCCAGCGGTTTGCAGCCCTTCTTCTGTCTTCCACCCAGTGTTCTATACCATTACCTGAGCCCTAGAGAAGGTGATGTAAGCTATCTGTTTAAGGCTGAGCACTCAACTATCAGTTAATCTCCATACCTTGAGCAGTGATAGGTCCCTGCACTGACTGCAGTTCATTGCAAAGAGAAACTTTGTATTTTTATGATGGTGTGGAATCATCACAATTAGTACGGCCTGATGGAATCAATGTATAAATTGTTATACCTTGAGTCATTTTCAGTTAAGACCACAGTTTTCAGACTTTGCCAAAACAAGCTTTCTGCTTTGGGGTTGTCTGGCCACTGGAGAATTGAGCTCTTACAGATCCTCCGCCGCAGCCTTAAGTACTGTGAGTGCTGTAACACTGGCTCCAGGAGGATAAAGATAATAACATCCATATTCTCATCCATTAGCCTCTGCAAGGCCAAGTAGAAAGCAGTTTTAAAGTTCCAGCTCTTGGCATATTGTTTAGTTAAAACAAATATTGTTTTCTTGCTCTGGTTTATGCTCTGCATGAGGTTATCGATGATGGCTAATCCTGGGTCCCAATCCCTCTCCTCTAAGCAAAGGAGAACATTTTTGCCTTCACTTTCTTCAAGATGGTAGCGCAGCTCATTGATTACCCAGTCGGTAACAGAGGCATCTTTGGTGTCATAAGAAACGTACGCATCATAGAATGATTGGGATGTAGAAAGAGACCTGTAGCCTCTTACCTTAGCTAAACACATGTGATAGATAAACCAAACATCCCAGTAAAAGAGACCGTGAACCAGTGCAGCCAACATAACCATGGAGGTGATCAAGAATGTGAACAAAAACAGGACTGCTGCAATGGTATCTGAAACGCAAGTTGTGAGATCTAGACTCATGATGCTCTTCCCCCTTTGATCCCCAGGACTGGCACAAATGACATCTACCAATCTAGGAATTGTGATGTGCAGATTCTCATCCATCCAGCTTCGAAAATCTCCAATGTCACAGGTACAGTCAAAAGGGTTCCAATCTAGTTCCAAAATAGACAGATTTGTGATGGTCTTACTTTGCAGTGAGGATTTATTGATCATCTTTATATGGTTGTAACGTAGATCAAGGTGCACCAGACTATTGGCTTCAGAGAGGAAGCCAGAGGGCAGGTGAGAAATCTTGTTGTGACTCAGCAGCAGTGTCTGCAGGGACGTCAATTTAGATAGGTGATTAGTTAAAAAGTACAGCTTGTTTCCACGTAAGTTAAGCAATTTGAGATGAGGAAAATGCTGGAGTGATGACCAGTTAAAGAAATGTAAGCTGTTGTCATTGATATGTAGTTCCACAAGACGCTGGGTCAAGTTAAGGAGTGCTTCATTTGGGATTTGTTGGAGGTTATTGTGAGATAAGTCCAGGAATGTCAGATTAGGGAGACACTTAAAAATGGACCAGTATCTGGTATCAGCTGCACGCCACAAAAGATCCAGGCGGTTTCCACTGAAAACTAATTCTTCCAAGGACATGCTTTTCAGTTCATCCCCCTCTGTTAGAGTGTATATGCTGTTGTAGCTCAGGTTCAAAACCTTGAGGTGTGGTAAATTCTGAATAAATCCTAGATGGTGTGTGACTCCTGCAATCCTGAAATAGTGTGGATTCTGGCTGAGATCTAGCACTTCTAAGTTGTGCAATTCACTGAAAGCGTTGTTATCATCAAAGTCTAATTTGTTGTTGGTTAAATCCAAATATTTGATCTGGGGCACAGCTGAAAATTCTGTGCCGTTCAGCACTTGATCGTTGCCATTGGATGACAGATTTAAGCAGGTGATGTTCTGAAAACCTTCAAATTGCTCCTTCCCAATAAAGAAAATATCATTTAAACTTAAATCCAAGGCATTGCCATAACGAGTACACTGTGGCTTTATTAAAGGTCTGGTATTGTGATAAAAATTGGAGTGTGGGTCAAACTCAGGATCCGTTGAACGTGATTTAAGGACATGACATCTTGAAGAGGAGCTACTTGTACAATTTTGCCTCATATCACTCACTAAAGGTGATATTCTGTTTTCTGACAAGTAAATAATTTTCAGGTTGGGAAAATCTCGGAAAAGGGTAAAATCAATTTGCTTTATAAAGTTAACGCCCAAGTTGATAGTAGTTAAATTTGGAAGTTCCTTGAGGGGTGCAAAATGCTCCTTTTTAAGTTCTTGAAATACATAACCTCTTAAATGTAGTGCCTTGAGAGATCGAAGCATAGAGAAATTTTTGGAAATACTGATATACTGTGGATAATCTTTATTTTTGTAGTTATATGATAAATCAAGGAAGTATAATTTGGATAGTTTAGTTAAAAATGCCCCAGATGCAATTTCTTGCACTAAATAGTTGAATTCAAGATGCAGCTCCTTCAGATGATGCATATTGTCAAACCATGTAGGATGAATGCTCTGGAGGGAAGTGCTAGACAGGTTTAGATAGCGAAGTTGGGTCAGAGTTTGGAAAGCATCAGGATCTATAGTAAGTGAAGAGTTTCCACTGCAAGGCGTACAAGGAAATGGTGCATTGAAACACCTCGGACAATTTCCACTTAAATCCAGTAATTTTAAATTTTTCAGTCCCTTGAAGTCTTCTTGACTGATGTGTTTTATCTTGGCATTGCTCAGAAAAAGTTCTTCTAGGGAGCTTGGTAGTTTGGGTGGCACATGGATAAGTGTATTAAAAGATAGTGACAGTATCTTCAAGGTTGTAAGATTTTCAAATGCCCCATTGTCCACTTGAAAGGTTTGATTACAGTCAAAATAGCAGTTCCAACCCAAATAGAGACGTTTCAAGTTCATGAGCCCCATAGTATAATTTTTAGTTACCAAATTTATATTGTTTTGAATGAGACTAAGTTCTGTCAAAGAGCTGGGCAAGCCACTGGGTATATTACATAACTGGTTGTCTTCAAGCAGCAACACCTTTAGGTTTCTTAGGTTGAGGAATGCTCCATCTGTAATATTCATGCCATTTTTATTTTCATTTTGGCCCTGTTGAATGGCATTGTGGTTGAGATTTAGTTTGGTGAGGTTTTTCAGCTCTTGAAATGATTCGTTTGTTACATGTGTAATGTAATTGTAAGATAAATCTAGTTCTTTCACATATTTGCCTATTGTTTGGGGAACTTCTTGCAGTCGACGATGACTGCATTCTGCAATCACAGAGCTATTTTGCCTTTTTTCATCACAGGGATAGCTTCTAGAAAAATTTGCTTCAAGGAAGAATTTGTGGGTACCGGAGGTGAGCAGGAAAAGGCAGATCAGAATTGATGACTGGAGGGACATGCTTTCCTAAGAAAAATCAGAAGTGGCAGAACAGTATTAAAATATCAATATTTGCTGGATATCTCATGGTAAAATTAACAGCACTTCACTATACTCACCTGAGTTCTGAAGTAGGAAATTCTGCTAATATTTAAATAAATGGCATGAAATTACTTTCAGCAATATTGTACATTCTCAGCTTCCAGGGGTTTGAAAGAAGTTGAGAATGAGGCTATATGAGATATTATGACAGGGTGCTTTTGCAGAGGAATCAGTCAAGATTTCCCATCATCTCATTGAGTCAGAGATGGAGCATGTCTGTGGGTCATATAAGGTTTACGGCATAGCATAAGTATATTTAGCATCAACCTATTGGTATAACTTTTTTGCATGTATATGTGTGCATAGTCTTCCTCACTCGTTTTCTACTTTACTTACTGAGGTGGTATCTCAATTTGGATTGGTGTCCCAATTTGGCTAGTGTAGCTAGTTAGCTTATCCCAGAGGTCTTCTGTCTCTGTGTCCCCAAAGCTGGGACAGTAGGTGGGCCACAACACCTGCCCAGCTTATATGTAGGTTCTGAGTATTTGAACTCTGGTCGTTATACTTACATGGCAAGTACTTCTTTTACTGAGCCATTCCCCTAGTTCCTGTTGGTACAATGAAACTTTGGCTAGTCACTCAAGAAGAAATCAAATTCAGCAACCATTATAGGATCATCCAAGACATTCAGGTCAAAGTCATTGCCTCTTTTTTATATAAACATATCTCTAGCTTTTATTTCCTATACTTTTTCTGTTTCTATATGTATTGACACATGCCAAATTCTCTTATATGGCTGGAATGTAGATAATAATGACAAAGTGTATCAGGTAAGAGCTTCATAAACATTTCTTCTTCCATATTAAGGCTCATAAGAACAGAATTATTACCCGTAATTTTCAGATGAACAAGAAAACTCTAAGAGTTAAATAACTTTCAGAATCATGCAGCATATTTGTACTGGGATTTGAGCCAATTATAAATAATGCTTTTAACCACTGTCTGTCATACTATGTAATTTCCTTTTGACATCTATATGGCAGAACAGTGCCTCTAATATAGATACACTAAGAAATTGTTTGTGGACTACTATTCATGCAAACATTGGCAGCAATAGCTGATTGTTGGCTGATTTTGAAACTTCTCTAAGGAATGCATGAGTATTTCAAACACATCTTAAAATATAGAGGGTGGAATACATTGCTAACAGTAATACATAACCTGAATTACTGTTGCATGCCACAGTAACAGAGGCGTTTTGCTACTCTGATATTGTGCCTTCACATTTGATTTTCCTAAGAAGAATATGTGTCTTTAGTCATTAATGAATTTTATAATGCAATCAAGAGATTCATAGTTAGCACCTGGGCAGGGTTTCCTGAGCTCTTTGCTCCACATTTACAAAGATAGAAATTAGGGTATTGGCCAAACTGAGGTTTCTTCTCTAAGCAAGCACAGGGATCTCATTTGAAACCTCTAAACTTGGAGATTATTTGTTATACAGCAATAGAATATTAATACAACTAGAGAATGTGTTCATCAAAGGATTTCAGCTTGGGAAGTAGCTCAGCTGGTACAGTGCTAGCCTAACATGCCAGAAGACCCTGGGTTCAATCCCCAGTACTGCCTGAACCAGAGTGGTGGCACACAGGCCTGTAATCCTAACAATCAACCGGTAGAAATAGAAAGTTCAGGAGTTCAAAATCACCCTTGGCCTTGGCCTGTTCCTACCCAATCCGAGATACATAACACCGTATCTGAAAACAACAATATAAGCTGACTGAGGTCTTGAAAACATACCTTATATGACCCACAGCCATGCTCCATCTCTGACTCAATGAGATGATGGGAAATCTTGACTGATTCCTCTGCAAGTAGCTTAGGTTCAATGTGCCTTCACCAAGAGACTTCAGAGGCATAACAAAGCTCTGGAATGCAAGCAAACTTGGGGCTAACCTAGGAAATACTTGTCTGGGGACTTAGATAGATCTAAGCCTGAATTAATTCCAACCTGACCACTGTCAGAATGGAAAATCATCCTTCCATATTCCTTGTATTTACCATCTAAGGAGTGGCCCAGGGATTCCATTTGATTGATTACTTTTCAATTCCCTGCATAGACTTGAGTTGAATATAAAAACATTACAAAATTTCACCTGTGATTTAAAAGAAGTACTTGAATCTATAAGAGCCTAAAAAGAGAGGGATTTGAATCATTTGTGGGGACTGGGACTTCCAAACTTCAGTTCTACATAGAACAATTTTCCTCTTTTTTTCCTAGTAATTTTATGATTTCATTTTCTCATATTGAAGCATCTTACCCCACTAGGATTGTTTTGGCATGAATGTGAGGTGTAGGCCCATAATATTCTTTTCCAAATGGAGACCCAGTTGGCTCAACATCATTTGCTCCCTGATTTGCATCATGCACAACTGTCTTGTATCTCTGGATCTATTTCTAGAATCTCTTGTCTGTTTTTTCCATCTATTTGTGTTTGATACATACTCAATATGTAGAGACTCCTTATGAACACAACCCAATAGAAAATAGAACAAAATATATTAACACATAAAAAGATACTCAAATCTCACTCAATAAACAATACTGACAATCAGGGCTAGAGAGCTGGCTCAGCGGTTAAGAGCACTGTCTACTCTTGCAGAAGACCTGGGTTCGATTTCCAGCACCCACATGGCAACTAACAACCATCTGTAACTCCAGTTCCAGGAGAGCTGACTCCCTCTTCTGATCTCCGAAGGTGTTGCCCAACATGGGTGCACTTACGTACATGCAGGCAGAATACTCATACACATAAAATAATACAATAAACAAAATATTTTTAAAATTTTACTGTGATACCATTTTAAACTGAATCTGTTGTGTTGTTTGAAAATGTTGAAAAACAGGTACTTTCATATTTTGCTGTTAGAAATCTAAATTAATTCCACCTTTAAAATGAATGGCAGTTTATACCTGTCAAAACTGGTAACATATACTTGCAGTCAGCAATTTCAATTCTAGAAGTAGATTCTGTAGACATACTGTATACATGTCACTGTCTGCCCAGTAACATGTTTGAAGCAAGGTCCTTAGCAATGGGTAATGATTGGAAATAATCTAAATATCTATGGATAGAGGTCTGATTAGAGTCCTATGATGGAATGTTGAGTAGCGATAAAGAATAGGACAATTCTATATTCATTCAATAAATATTTATTGAGCATATTTCAGGAACTGTCTTCAAACTGGAAGTGCACCACTAAATAAAACATGAAAATAAAAGATTATGTGATGGATACATTGAAAGAAAGTTAGACAGAAAATAAGATAGTGGAAGACATTGTTGTGAAAAATAAAGATGGGACGGAGGAAGGAGGATGGTTATGTAGAGTGTTCCTCATTGGACATGTATGATATTTAAATCAGGATTAGATTGAGTTATGGATTGATGCGAAAGACCACAAAGTTGAAATGTCATTCTTGTAGTGCCAAGAGTACATGTTAGCAATTTGACTCTCTCAGTTGGTGTAGACCTTGATTACCAAAGCAGGATTTGTTAGGTTCCTATCACAGTTAAAAAAAATTTATTTTATGTGTATGACTGTATTTGCCTGCATGTATATAAGTGCACTCCTGTCATTCAATGTCCATGGAGGTCAGACGATGGCATCATATTTTCCTGGAACTGTAGTTATGGGTGATTGTTAGACACTATTTGGGTGCTGGGACCTCTGCAAGAGCAATCAGTGCTCTTAACCACAGAGCCATGTTTCGAGCCCCCTTATCACTACTATATATATATATATGGATGTGTGTGTGTGTGTGTAAAGAAGGATACAGGAGAAGATATGTCATGGTAAAGTCAGACTCCAGACCTTTCCTTTTGCAAGCTAATAGAGCATGTTTACAGTCACTATTGGTAGGTGGATCATTCTCAGACAATCCAGAGAATAGATTTTCTCTGTGGCCCCACCTATCTCAAATTAATATTTCTACCTATAATTCCTAATACAATTGTCTGTTTCATACACAGCAGAGCAATTGAGGGTAAAAAGCTGTAGGAACTCCTTGATACCAATAGAGTAGTCTATTGTGCATAATTCAAAGTTATTTAAGGACGAAAATAACCTCCCAGAGAGTCAGAAGTAACTCCATGTCAATTATATGTCATGAACATTCAAGAATTTCATCAGTGAAGAGCTTAAAGTTTCTAATGTCACCTGTAAGAGAAGCAGATGCATTGACAAACTGTAACTAAGTTAGATTTGAAAAGTGTCTCAAATGGTGAGCAGTGGCTAACAAAGAAGCTGAGGAGAAATGGTTGATTGTTGAAACACGCCACACAGGACCTCATGGAGTTCCAGCACACTATATGTGCTCTTTTTCCAGAGTACTCAGCTGTAATCCACAGGAATACCACCAAACATTACCCATTAAAACATTCCAGACCCCTCTGGATTTTAGAGAGATGGAGAGCAGACACCAAACATCTAGCAAAAGTTGCATTCCCTCGGTAATGTGCTTCTAAAAGGATATAAAGGAAATCTGAATCCCAGATGTCCTGAAAACTCCCCCCTCCCTTCCCTCCCCTCCTCTCCCCTCCCCTTCTCTCCCATCCCATCCTCTCTTCTCTACGTCTGTCCTCTCCTTCTCTTCACATTTCCTCTCTTCTCTCCTCCTTTCTCTCCTCCTCTTCTTCCTCTTCGCTTTTCCTTCCTCCTCTCATTCTCCTCTTCCTTCCCTCCTCTCCCCATCCCATCCTCTTCCTTATCCCCTCCTTCTCTTCTCCTTTGCTCTTTCTTCCTCCTCTACTTCCTTCTTCCCTCCTCCTTTCCCTCTCACACCCTCCTCCTCCTCTCCCTTTCTCTCTTAACCTTCTCTTCTCCTTTGCTCTTTCCTCTTCCTCTTCCTGCTCCTCCTTCTCCTTTCCTCCTCCTTCTGCTTTTCTTCTCTCTTCTTCTCTTTTTGCTTCCCGTTATTCTCTCCCTTCCCCTTGCCTTTAGCCTGGCTCTAGTTCCAATAGAACGTTCTTCACCAAAACAGATTTGGGATGTAGGCTGAGGCTTGCTAAGATTTTGGATTGTTTTTGTTTTTGTTTTCGTTTGAGGCAGGCTCTCACTCTGTAGCACAGACTGGCCTTGGACTTGGGATCCTCCTGCATCAACCTTCTGGGTACGGGGATTTAGATACTACCATCACACCTGCCCTGATTTCTGTGGCTTTCCAAAGAATTCATTTTATTATTTAAAAATGTTTCTTTTTTATATTTACACATATTCACGTTTGTCTGTGTGAGCATATGCTGCATGTGTATGGGTGCTGGAGGAAGCCAGAAGAGCTCATGGAATCCTCTGGATCTGGAGTATTGTGTGATACTGGTCATGATTGCTGATAATGGTCCTCTGAAAGAACTGCAAGTGCTCTTAACTTCTGAGCCATCTCTTCAACTCCTAGTTTTAATTTTAATTATATGTATTTGTGAGTGTCTCTGTGTGGGTTTGTGCACATGAATGCACGTATCCTTGGAAGGGACATTGGATTTCCTGGAACTGGAGTTGCAAGGGGTTGTGAACTGCACCATGTGGGTGCTGGGCCCTGTATTCACAAAAGCAACATACACTCGTAGCAGCTGAACCATTTCTCCAACCCCCTGATTTGTTATTATTTATTTTCAAAATTGTGTCTGTGTATGGGTATATGCACATGAGTGTCAGACATGTCAAATCTCCCAGAGGCTCGAGATACATACAGGTCATTATGAGCTACCTAACATGGTTGCTGGGAATTGAACTCAGGTCCTCTGGAAGAGCAGTAGTGCTCTTAACCAGTGAGTATCTCTGCAGCCCCCTGATTTCTTATTAATGATAGCACTAAGAGATTATTTATCCAAAATGCTCAGCTTCGTGATGCTCCCTGCCATTTGCTAGGTTTTCTCAGGGGCTCCATAAACAATTCAACTCTGTCCACATCACCTGGAGTTTGGATTTCTGACTTACATAATTATAAAAGAATATATGTCTTCTGTTTGAGAGCTCAAATTTGTGATACTTTGTTAAAAGTGAAATAGATAGGTAATAAATAAAAATGCTTCAGTCGAACTCACTGCCAGGACAACTGGTCCAAAAAACTCTTCACAAACACACCCATGATCTGGCTGCTTAGAATCCCTGAAGGGGGGCTTCAGGGCTCAGAGTATTTACTGGCTGTCGCCTTTGGTCAACTGAAGAAAAATGAAACTCATTTCTTTAAAGAAAGCCTATGAGTCATGAACAACAACAACAAATAACGGAAGGAAAGAAAACTGCTTAACTTCCCCTCTGTCTACCACAGCCAGCTGTCACTGCCCTCTTGTTCTCTATTTCTGTGCATAATCTGCACAGTGGTTGAATCCATGGTACACAGTCTCCAGTACTCAGAACAACCCAAGGAACACTACTCTGTGACCTCTCAATCAAATCTTCCTTCTTATACTGTGCCTTGATGGACACCTAACACACCCTTTGAAAATACCGGCTGCCCAGGTGAGGCCAAAACAAACCTCACACAGTCCGCAGTGAAGCTGCGTTAGGAGATATGTCCAGTCACCTCTGAAATTACACCATATTTTCTTGAAACATCTTTTCCCACCTTTACTTAGACTTTAGGCTGCTGGTTTTCACAGATGTCTCCTTTCTTCTCCCTCTTAAAGCAAACTGGACTCAGAGAGGGGCAGGAGTTTAACACCAACCTGGACTATGTAGTGAGATCCTGTCTTGAGCATGCAAGCGAACACAAAACAAGGTTTGGTGCTGAGCTTAGTGTGTGGTATGCTCACTTAGCATGCTACGGGCCCGGGTTCTACTTCCTAGCAATGCAAGAAAAAAGTTTGATTTTTCCTTCACAAGGTGTGATTTTCCTCAGACTAGCTGTACCCCACTTTGAGAATGATCCTGCTTATGCCTGAGAAGTCCGAAGTGTACCAAAAAAGCTTATTGCTTGTTACATATGATGAATTCCTATAATTACTTAACTATTCTGAACCCATGTAGGTGGAACTCCACCAGAGCTGAAATTTTGTCAGCTTTGAGTTTTTTTTCTATTTTTAATGGATTCTGATTGATTTGGAAATGTGGATCACTATTTCATTATGCCAGTAAACTAAAAAATATATATTCGAAGAGGATTATTCATCTCATTTGAATTATGCAATTAATAGTAGATGCTTTCTTGTATCTATCAGACATTTGATGGATTCATAAACACCTTTGGAGGACAAGAGAGGCATGATGTCATTATGAACACCCAAAGATGCTGATTTCTCATACATAATGATATGAAAATGTACACTGTTTGGAACACAGAGGGCTTTATCATGAGGCAAGTACAGGTCATGAGCCTTTGCATCTCAGATTTGGAACCTGATGATTTGGGAGGTCAATCACATAGGAGGTGGCAGAACTGAAACAGAGCATAGATATGATCAAGTGGTAAGTCAGAGCTGGAACCTAAAGGACAAATAGAGAACATATGGTTTCAGCAATGAGCAAAAATATAGCCATGTCTCAGACGTACGACATCCAAATGGTGGAGGCAGATTTTCCACTTTGCCTATCTGTACTGGTCAGGCTATACCACCGAGAGTTTCCCTGACATTCCCAATCCTCTATTTATATCCCTCTATTTATAGCCATATATTAGAGCTCATAGTTTAAAATTAGCAAATCAGGTTGTAGGAATGGTTCATTTGGTAAAGTATTTGTCTCAGAAAACATGACTTGAATTTCGATTGAATTTGGAATTGAGTTTGGTCTCCAGTAGCCACATAAAAACCAATCTGGGTGCTGTGGTACGTGCTTATAAACACAATGCTGGATAGGGGAGTTAGGTGGGTCCCTGAGACTCATTGGCCTGCCAAACTAGCCTATTTGATGAGTTCCAGGCATGTGAGAGATCCTGTCTCAAAAATAAGGTGAGCATCAATTAAGGAACAAACACACCTGCAGGTGTACACACAGGTGCACCCACGATACACAGACAGGCATGCACGCAACGCAGAGTAAATAGCAAATCCTTCGACTCTGTTTAATAACTTGAACTTAGAAAGTTTTTTGGAGTGGTGATCCCATGAACGGACCCTGTAGGTGTCACTAAGATGTACTTGGAGATAACATCCAACTGAGTGTCAGTAACTATGGGTCACAACTTCCTATCCCAAGACATTCCCTGAGCCTGAGCTCCCAGGAGCCCACTTCTCTCCCATCAGTTCTGGGATTATTACTTGAAAGGGTAAGAAGCAGTGATGGAGGAGAATGAGCTCCATCAACTGATATCACCTTTTGCATGGCCTCAGCCTGTCAGAATAGACCTGGGGCTTCTAGTTTGCTTTCTGAAGTCAAACCAAGGGGAGTAGTAAACAAGCATCAGGGCTTTCCAGAGTCTTCTCTCCCATTCCCATGAAAATATTATGCTTTCTAATGAAAAGACCAGAAACTTGAAGTATTACACTGAGACAATCGTTCTTAACTCTGGAGGCACTTGGAAGATATTTGGAAATTTTGAAAGCTACTAGTGCCCAGACCCATCACAAGACACTGCTTTATGTCTGGGATTCAGGCTTGACAGCAGTTATTTTTTTTTCCTAAGGTTTGCTTCATGATGCTAATTTGTAGCAACAGGTCCTTGACTTCCACCTGTCATTAATGGGAGAGAGGTAAGCATTCAGGCAAGTTTGCTTTATTTCTCTTAGTAGCCTATATTCTAATTCTTATGATGCATTTATGTTGACTGTTATAGCTATCATTTGCAATGTCATATGGGCAATTTGCCTATCTGTCCCAATCCCATACAGCCCAGTGCAGTCATTTTGTAAGCATCATACAATTTTAGTGCAAAATGAGTTGACCTTTAAGATTCATAATGAATAGTAAGTGAGTATAAAAATTAGCTTCCAACAAATTAAATCTATATTAAACTATTGTCAAAATGTACTCTAGAGAGTTTAATAATCAGGAAATGAATGGCGATATATATATATATATATATATATAAAATTAATTTGGATGAGATTCTTTTCAATTGCTTTTAAACTTCTTTGAATTATCTAGAAAATATTCAGGAAGATTTTAGTTTGCTTTTCAATCTGACACTTTTGACAACAATAGAAACAGATCACTTTCTATATCTAGACAATGTGGGACAATGATTACAGAAGTAGTAAGACTTGCTTTAAAACTCTGAAAAAGAAAAGTAGCCACTGCTATTGAATTGAAACATTTAGTAGACGGGGTTGGAGAGATGGATCAGTGTTTAAGAGTACTGAATGCTCTTGCAGAGGACCCAGGTTCGATTCCCAGCACCACATGGATGCTAACAACTGTTTATAACTCCAGTTGCAGGGGCTCTGAGGTCAGAACTTTCCTCTGACCTCCATGGGCTTTACATGACACAGGTGCACTCATACACATCCAGGCATTACATTCATACACATAAAAAATAAAAATAAAATAGAATAAAAAAGAAACATTTAGCAGATAAGCTCAGTCATCAGTAGGCTGCAGGAACTGATTCATATCTGTAAAGGGAGAGAACTAACTCTGTTCTATAGCAACAGCAAAGTAAAAACTCTTTCCTTTTACCTCCAACTCCATTGTTCCACATGGAGAGAACACCATGTGTGGTGGAGCCAGAAAATAGAACACCACCCCCAATTCTATCTCAGAATGCTCTAGTTTCCCTGATCAAAATAATAAGATTATCATTACATTCCATTTTCAAATTTTACTCTCTAATTACTTTATATGAATATTCATACAAGTTCAACAGACAGTCCACCCACCTTGCGTCCACTCTGTGTTATTATAATCCTTAGACTTCTGCTTCTGATTTGCCCGGTTATTACTTTCTTTGCTCAGATCAGTGGCCACTAACCCAGATTTCTGGATGAGAAATCAGATTTTGCTGGAGATCCCTGAGACGAGAATCATGGTGGCTTACCCCTTTCTGACTCAAGTCCCTTCCAACTTCTCTTTCTATAACTTTCGGTAGCAGTACAGAATATTCCTCTCTCTGCAGGAGATGTGTGGAGAGAAGACACTGGTCAACTTTCTGAAATACATCATTTTACCATCAGCAGAACCTAACATGGGGTTTGCAGAAGTTTATAAGAGAAGAAAGGAACTTGTTATTTCTTAACTGTTGCCAAATCACTTATTGAGTGTGTTTTAAAATTGGGAAACTGAAATTGGGGACAAAGTGACATATAAAATGATTTTAATGTAGCCCATACATCATATTTTTGTGAGTCGATATATATTTGTTCTTAGGGTTCTTAGGGGAAATAGGAAGGATAAAATTTATTTGGGTGAAAAAAAGTTTAGTGTATTTATTAAAAACAAATACTTTTACCATCAATTTTGTATCAAATTTAGGATTTCTCAGACTCATCTTTCGTTTTGTAACTCACAAATGTAGGAAAACAACTTGAGCATTGCCTCTGCTTTATTCCACACATTTCTAAGACAGCATAGGTATGTTACCCACTAGACAGTGCCTGCAGAGACGGTATCCTTCTTTGGGGCTCCTTATGCTTTATACAGCACCTGGCATCTGCTGTATGCTCAATAAATATTCATTGAAAATATGGTCACTGAATGAACGAGTGAACAAATGGATGACGAGCATTCTTAAGGCTGGAAATTTTCCTTGCTCTGATTTGATTAGATAAAATTGGACTTGAAGCTTTCAGAGCCAAGGCCTTAGAAGTTTGCCCAAGAACAAGGGATTCACAATCAACAACTTTGGGGTCAAATCCAACCCAGAAATGAGAGACAAATTTTACACATGAACAATTGGCAATTGATGTGCTAAAGAAAGAACACTGCCTTCCCATTCTAATTATAAAAATGTTATCACATGCAAAAAGAATTCTGTTTTTCTCATTACTACACAGATAGTACAAAACTACCCTCGATTGCTATTATGTTTTGCATTTTATAAATGAAATAACAAGTAGAGATTATTTTTCCCTTACTATGTGAAGACCTAGATGATGCCAGACACTTGCATCTTGTCTTGAAAAGCTGGCTTTTTACACAAAAAGCTTGCTGACTTCTGGAGAAAAGGAGAGTTCAGAGTGAGATGTGATATACTTTGTTTTGGATTACCTTCTCCCACCAGATGAGAGGAAACTATACTGATGACAGGGTAGAGTGGGGTGACATGTGTCTCTATGCAGACTATAGAAGGTCTTGCCATGAAAGAATTCCTTTCAGAAGTCACAAAATAGCCTGGATGGCCATTCCTAGTTTGACCTCTAAGGACAAGTACTTGAGAAATTCAAGATCTTGCATATGACTGGGGAGCATTTCCTAGGACCCAGGACATCATGGAATACAGCCCAGACATTCATGACATAATCGAAAGTCTTCTTAAAAATATTTTATTCTATTTATTTTATGTTTATGAGTGTTCTTCCTGCATGTGTGTAACTGCACCATGTTGTGCAATACCCTCAGAGGTTAGAAGAGGGTGTGGGAATCTGTGGAACTAGAGTTACAGACAGTTGTTAGCCATCATGTTGTTAGAACTGAACCCAGGTCCTCTGCAAGAGCAACCAGTGTTCTTAATTGCTGAGATAACTGTCCAGTCCCAGAAATATATTTTAAGAAAAAGATTTGAATGAAGAAGTTCACAAGAGGATTCTTTAGCACAAAGGCCAGATCTGATGACATTAGGTTCTGGTTTTAACTGGAGATGGAGAGCTCCAACAAAAAAAGCTGCTATAGGCCCATGTCTATAAGCTATGTTGTGACTTCCCTTGGCACCTGCAGGCAATCGGTCTTTCCTTGGTCAGAGAAGACTCCAGTGTGGTAGGCTACAGATCCCAGCCCCAGATGCTGATTTTGGTTGTATACTAATTCTCCACAATTCTCAGGGCCAGTCTCACTTTCTCTTTGTCCCTCACTTCTAGGTCCTTGTCCTTGTTCATTTATGCTGTGATTAAATACCTTTCAACTGAGAATTTTATAAAGACCACAAATTTGTCTCAGTTCTGGAGGCTGGGAAGTCAAGGAGGTATCAGGCTTGGCATCTGGGAGGGCTGATTTCTGTATCTAAGTTGGTGCTTTATTTAACAGTTTCTGGAGAGAGGATATGGACAATGTTATCACACAGTGGAAAGGATGAAAAGGGTGAACTGTGAACTCAAGCCTACCCGTTCATGAATGGAGAGCCCTCAAGGCCTAATCCTAAAGATCCACCCTCTTATTTTAATGTGTGTTCATGAAGGTGTGTGTATACATGTGCGTGCAAGTGTTTGTATTCCACAGGGCACACGAGGAGGTCACCTTCCACCTATTTGAGACAGCGTCTCTTGCTTGCTACTACATATCCCAGGCTAGCTGGCCTACCATGAGTCTTTAGGAATTATCCTGTCCTTGCCTCTCATCTCTTTGTAAGAGTGCTGGGACTACAGATGTGCAACATCATCTGAATTTATGAAGGTTCTAGGATCCAAAGTCAGGTGCTCACACTTGCATGGTAAGCACTTTACATACTGAGCCATCTCTCCACCTCATGGCCTGGCCTATTAGTACTGGTACACTGAAGATTAAGATTCAACATGAGTTTTATAGGGGATACAAATAAACCATAAGAGTCCATTAATCCGTGCTTCCGTCTTAACAGTACTCTTTTGCCTATCTTCTTCCACTCATTTCCAGCCTCGGTGGGTTGCTTCCCACCTGTATTATTATTCCTCCTTTCAACTAAAAGCTCAAAGTGTTCAACTATACAACTTCTCAGTCCCCATCACGAGCTGGTGACTCTTTGGCTAAACTAGTTAGCTAAAGGCATTCTTCTGTGTGAGTCAATAGAGCTGTGAATCAGATCACAGAACTGGGTAAGAAGGAGGGCTGGATTACAGGCTTACCTGGTCAAATGGCTAAGTAGTTTTGCACAGAGGACAATTTGCACAACTACACACAGCCCAATTCACCATGCTGAATGGGGCTGTCTCTTTCTAGTGACTGCACATTTATGGGAAAAGGTCTCCATAGTCCTTTACAATTCTTTTCTTGAGTTCATACAGAGTTAAAGAATAATGATCTAAAAACCCTGGTTGTCTTCTATATTTCCTTAAGGTAGTCTCCTCCGAATAATGACCCATGATGCCACAAACAACCACAGCAGTTTAGAGCGGGAAAGGTCCCCTAATCTAATGGGTGAGGCAACTGAAACCAGGGGTCAAGTGAGCAACACTGGGAAAGTGGGTACTAGAGCTCTCTCCGCTAAACTTCTGCTGTAATGTTTTTTCAATGTCCTTTTAAGCAAATGTCCTAAATAAAAAGTTAAATGATATCAGGGCTGGAGAGGTAGCACAGCAGTAAAGAGCACTGACTGCCCTTGCCGGAGACCTGGGTTTGATTCCCAGCACCCACATGGCAGCTAACAGCTGTACTTAACTCCAGTTCCAGCGGTGCCATGGGAACACGTATGCTTTCAGGCAGTGCACTCATACACATAAAATAAAAATACTAAAGCATTTTTAATTTTTTTAAATTGAACTTTTGTGTATTTCATACAGAGCATCTTAATAAAGTTTTTAAAGTTAGATGATATCAAGTCAATCCTTTGAGGAAAAGCTAGGGACAAGTTTTCTACCTCTTTTAGCTAGTGTCCTGTCTTTACTTCCTACCCTTTGTTTTTGAATAAAAATCTCATTATAACCATCCAGTTTCTCTTTTTTCATATATAGATAGGTTAATTTTTTATTACATTTAAAAAATGTGTGCATGTCTGTGTGTGTGTGCGTGTGTGTTCCATGAAATACATGTGCAGATGACAACAGTTTCAGGCTTCAGTTGTGGGTTCTCTCCTTCCATCGTCTGTGTTTGGGTATCCAACTCAGGCATGCATCTTGACCGCAAGTGCTCCATCCACTGAGCTATCTCAAGAGGCCCACAAATAGATTCTCTGTAATATTTTTTATTTTTAATTGAATATGTGTCTGTGCAATGTATGTGTATGAACATTTGTGTGTGTAAATGTGTGGAGATCAGAAGACAACCTTGGGTGTCAGTCCTCACCTTCTGCTTTATTAGGGACACAGTTCCTTTGACTTAGTCTAGTTAGCCCACAAGCTTCTGGGGATTCTCTTGTTTCTGTCTCCCATTTCCCTATAGGAGTGCTGGAATCAAAGATTGTCATACTATTACATCAGACTTTTATGTGCTCTGGGGATTTGAACTCAAGCCCTCATGCTGGTGTGGCAAGTGTTTTTACCCATCAACCATCTTCCCAGCCCTCATTACAATCATCCAGTTTCTCTCTTCTTTTGATGGAGTGTATAATTCCAGGAAGCCCAGGTCCAACAAAGCAAATTAAGGTATGGACAGGTATTCCCAACCAAAAGGGATTTGCAAACGGAGAAGCATTGCAGGAAATCTACCCATGAGAGTATCTCTCTAGAGGTATGTTGTTCACCAGTACCACCCCAAGTCAAGAGGGGCACTGGAAGCCAGGCACTGCTGGGGTAAAGCGATGGGAGGCTCAGTGCGTTCAAACAAAAGTAAGCTTTGTCATTCCTTAGGATGCGTTCCATCTGCTGTGAAGAAATACGGTTTGGAAATAGAAGCAAAACAATGAAAGATTCAGATTGGGTCTCAGCAAAGAAATGAGTGGGTGGGAAGTTCAGGAGCAGAGGAAGTTTAGAAGCCCAAGGTAGACTGTGAATCTAAGGACTACAGGGAATGGAATTTTCCAGTGTCTGGAATTTTCCTCATTAACATAGTATGGGAGCAGAGAAGGCTCAAGATTATTACTCTTTCTTTTGTAAACCATAGAGTGCCATTCGGGTAGGAGAGAGAGAGAGAGAGAGAGAGAGAGAGAGAGAGAGAGAGAGAGAGAGAGAGAGAGAGAATATGAATTAAAAGACTGAACTCCAGACCCAGAGTCAGGTCACAGGGACCCTGTGGATGGCAGGAAGAACTGACGGCCACAGTGAGTGGACTGACTGATGAAGCAAGATCATCTATTGTTCTATATGAATTCATATGGAAATGTTGTATAGGTTATTAAGTTCAAAGCACTGGCCTTTCTTATTAATGGCTAAAGAACAGGGTGGGAGGCAATGACTGTACAGTGTTGAGATGTAATGACTACAAGTGAGGCCCAGGGGGCGCTCAGTGGCCACAAACCAGCCACAGGTCTCCAGTAACAGTTGACCATACAGCCTGCAATCCTGAGGGACCTTCTACCTGCGTGTGTATATGAACTCGAGCTCTGGGTGAAGCATTACTCTCCTGTCTGCTAACACCTGTCAGCTATTTATTCTTCAGGGTTGTGACACTGCCACCATCACCAAGGGCATTTGAAGTTCTCCTGAGTGATCTCAATGACATAACTGACATAACAAGTCAGTAAAGAAGGAATAGGGAGGAAAAGAAACATGTATGTTGGCCCATGGAAAGGTCTGGGGTTCTGTGAGTTTATTACCTCTGTGCGTCAACTAATGACCTACAATTATTAATGTAAATAATGGTAAGTTATTTTTGAATTATAATTATTTTATATAGTCTACTTTGAATTTGTCTTAATTAAATAAAATTTACTGCTACAGAAAGGACAAAAGAAAAAGAAAAGAATGGAGTCATAATCCAAATAAGATTCCAATGGTCAGAACAGGAATATACTTTAACATTTATGGGATTATAGGGCTGGCAAAATGATTCAGAGGTTTAGAGCACTGACTTCTTTTGCAGAAAACCTGGGTTTGATTCCCAGCACCCACATGGCAGCTCACAACCATCCCTAACTCCCATTCCAGGGGATCTAATACCCTCTTCTGACCTTCACAGGCATTGCACAACAGAGGTGCACTTACACTTCATGTACATAAAATAAAAAGAAATAAAATATTTTTCAAATTATGCATTATAGTTCAAAGTATGAAACAAATATTCATGAATTCATGCAGAGGTACATGAATGAATGAATAAATAAATAAATGGGGGAGAAGAGACAAATCCACATACTAAAGAATCCCATATAGTTCTCACGTGTCTTAACTGCCCATCTCTTACATGAGCTACACTTCATGACTCGGTTCTAAAGGTTACATTATGGAAGAAAAGATTTAACTTCACAGTGGGGGGAATACTAAGGAAGTCACGTGACTGACAGAGACATGTCTGGTGGCCAGCAGATTCCTCTGTTATGTGGGAGGAATGCTACTTCCTCACATGTGTGGGTGAACTACCTAAAAAAAACATGAATCCAATCTAATCATGAGACAAGCATCAGACAACTCAGATTCAGGAACAGTCTACAAAGTACCTAACTGGTACCTCTCAAAATCAAGGTCATCAACAACAAGAAAAATCTGATTAACTGTCACAACTCATAAGAACCTAAGGAGATAGGATGATGTAATATCATGCATCCTGAACATTAGAAGAGAATGACTACAATCTGAATAAAGTGTAGTGTTTAATCAATAAAATATATCAATGTCAGTTCATTGATTATATCTGATGTCTCATAGTAACATAACATATTAACAGTAATGGAAACTGGGTATGGGATTTGTTGGGAATTCTGTGCTATCTCAAACTTTTCTGAAACTCTGAATTCTCAAATCCTAGATATATTAATGTATTAAAAATAAAATAGATGATTTCATGAACTTAGAAAGGTAACCATCCTGTATATATGAATGTATATGCTAACATATGTAAAATAATATGTGAATTTTCTTGCTTAAAAAAACAACAAAATTATGAGGTAGGTTTAGTGGCCCAGGATGTAATCCTAGTATTTGGGAGGTAGTGGTTGGAGGATCATAAATTCAAGGTCATCTTTAGTTACATGGTGAATTCAAGTGCAACTAGTGCTACATGAGAGCCTGTCTCATTAAAAACCGAACCAAATCAAAGAGGACAACATATGAAAAAGAGGAAACAGCTTTTTCCAGAGTCACAAAGGCAGACAGTATGAACACTGACAGCATGTTCAGTATGACAATGACAGTAATGGGGCGGGACATCTCTATCCTTCTATTCCTAGCTCTTTGCACAGAGTCTGATGTAAGCGCTCCAAGAAAAATGCTCTTTTTAAACATAGTGTCTCAGGTAGCCCAGGCTGGATTCAAACTTGTGGTGTAGCTAAGGATGGCCTTGAACTTCTGATCTCTTGCTTCTACCTCCCAAGTGCAGGGATATAAGCATGGGCCACTACTCCTCCTGGTTTGTACAGTGCTGGAGATAAAACCTAAGGCTTTCATATATGTTAGGAAAGTGCTGTGCTGGGCTTCATTCCCAGCCATGAAAACTTATTGTTGAATGAAAGTTATGGGAACTGCACTGTCAAAGTAGCCAGATAGAGTTACCCAGGGAAAAGGACAAAACAGAATTAAGTACAACCATGTGGCTGAGTTTTATGATTAGTCCAAGATGCCAGGACTTGCCTGACTGACCCTACTCCTGACTGCCTTGAACCTCCTGTTTTAGGATCTCAAAGGCCATAATCTTCTACATCCTTCTTTCAAATGTATATCATTCATTGGTTGAGAAATGTGAATTCCAGTCTGGACTGGGTGCTCTCTGAGGGCAAGTACTGTCATTTTATTCCACTGAACAAAAGAAAAAAATGGAAGGATTTAATATCTATCTATCTATCTATCTATCTATCTATCTATCTATCTATCATCTATCTATCTATCTATCTATCTATCTATCTATCTATCTATCTATATATCTGAATCTTAGGGAGAGCATACTAGAGCCTAGTGGTAGACATCAAACCCAGAGCTTCACAAATGTCAGATGATATATCTACCACATTTTCAGCATCAGGTCCAGTCATTTATTAGCTCTTTTCCTCTTCCAGAATCTCTGTGATGGACAGATATGGCTATTTCCATTTCCCATAGGAAGAAATGGACACAAAGAAAAACCAGGTTATGCAGGGTATGTAGTTTGTACTCTTGATCATTACATAATAGCTCATCAATGAGAAGGATTATAAGATACTGTAAAAAGCCATCTTATTTCTCAAAGAGAATTTTGCCAGAGTCAGTCAAGAGAGTAGTTTTGACAGTGTGGAGGAATCAAAAGCCCAGTTACGGAGGGCTAAACAAGAGTGTATCATGAAAGGAGACATGATAGCCCTTCTCATTTACCAGCAAACCCACCAACATCCACATGGTACTTCAGAGTGATGTTCCCAAATTGCTGCAATGATAACTATCATTGCAACTCAAGCCACTGCCACATGGATGGGCCACTGAGCTGGTTATCAAGTTTCTCTGCAGTTTAGAGGTGATCTCTTCCCATCCTTCCTCACAATACTCCGGGATCTCAGTCCTATTCAGTTACCACCTTTGCTTCTAAAGAACTCCCTAAGTCTTGCCAGATAATCATGCTTCCTGGACAGGTCTTTGTAGGCCTCCACTTGACACCCAGCTTTGTAAATCATGACTAATCATGTAAATTCATTCTGTGATCTTGTGGGTGTCTCTGGCCATGGGTATTTAGGACATTTACCTGTTCCTGCTAACATATATAGACTCAATTCGGTCCTCAAGTGCCTGTGAGCCCTTGTTTCGTTCCAGGAACAGATCAATGGTTTCCATTGTACCAGGCACCCATCTGCGAGGCTTCTCCTTCATAGCCCACATGTGTCCTTGCTAGCTAATAGAATCTCATTTTCAGAAAAGGAAACAGACTTGCAGATGATCACTAATCTACCCAATTTCAGCAGCAAACCTGGGATTTGAACTGAAAGCTATCTTACACTTCACATTCTGTTCTGGGTTTATTTTGATGGTTCTACATAACTCTTTATAACTCTTTATAACTCTTTATAGCATACGGTAAAATACTGGTGGGGGGGTGTATGGAAATAAGCCAGTCAGTAAAATGTTTTCAGCCCAAGTACAAGGGACCTGAGTCTGATCCCCAGAGTCTAGGTAAAAATGTTGAGTATGGTGTAGATTTGGAATCCCATGATTGGTGAGGCAGAAATAGGCAGTTCCCTTGGGGCTCACTTGTCAGCCACCATAGCTTAATCAGCTAGCTCCAGGCCAATGAGAGACCATGTCTCTAAAAGCAAGATAGATAGTCCTGAGAAACATACCCATGATTGACCTCTGGCCTCTACACACTGGTACATACACGTGCAGGTATACCTGCATACACACATGTACCCACATAAACACACACTCACATTTTGGGATGGACAGGGGCTCTTTGTAGGTCAGGATGGCCTAGAATTCACTTCATAGCACTCACAGGCCTCATGTTTTCTATCCTCCTGCCTCAGCCTCTTAAGTGCTAGGATTATAGGCATGTGCCTCCAAGTCCAGCAAGACTGTAAAACTGACATGAAAGAATATTCTGTGTATCTAACCCAGCCTTGCATGGTTGCCAGTTGGTGATTGTTGGTAAAAAAAATGGAGATATAGAAAATGGCCTTGGTACAATTATTTGTATAAATATCATTATTATTACTATAGCCATGTATTATATTATTATTCATATGTGGCTCTAAACCATTAAATACTAGAATGCATGTTTCTTTTTCAAAGATTTTTCCTATGTATGTGTTGTTATATGACTTTGTGCAAAAGCAGGTAAGGGTGCTTACTGCTCAGACTGATGACCTGAGTTCAGTCCATCCACATGATGGCAGGAGACAACTGACTTCCCCCACAACAAAAATAAATAAATACATAAAATATTAAAATACACGCTGTTTTGCACTACTGTTTTGTACCTAATAAGTCTGTTTGGGATATAGATCTGTTTTCTTTTCAAAAAATTAAAAAAACAAGTTGATTCATTTATTTTTATTTTATATGTATGAGTGTTATGCTTGCATGTATGTAAGTGCACCCATGTCATGTAGTGCTCATGGATGACAGAAGAGGGTGTCAGATCCCCTGGAATTGGAGTTATTGGCAGTTGTTAGCTGCCATGTGGTACTGGGATTCTAATCTGGGCCTTCTGCACTATCTTAATTAAGTTATTTTTTTTACAGGACCTCTCTGTATCTCTATAGCCTAAGCTAGCCTCAAACTCATGATTTGCTTCAACCTCCACAGTGTTGAGAGTATAATCTGACTTAAAAAATAATGGTTATGCTGTACACATTGTTGTGAGTATAACATTTTATTTCATGAATCGCTAATTGACTAACACTTGTGTTTAATATGAATTGTTTTTTGAAATTTCACACTATGCTGGAATGAAGCTAATTAAAATTATTTTACTTATCATTTGTATATTATGTATATTAGTGTGTTCCCTGCATGTAGTTATGTGCACCCATGTTGTGCAGTGCCCATGGAGATCAAAAGAAGGCTTTGGATCCCCTGGAACTGGAGTTATGGATGGTTGTTAGCTGTCATGTGGGTTCTGGGAATCGAACCCAGGTCCTCTGCAAGAGGAGCTAGTGCTCTTAGCTGATGAGCCATCTTACCTGCCCAGAGGCTAATTTAAAAAGAAATATGTTCAGGTGAGTAAGAATAGACAGCAAGATGGAAAAGAGCGATTTTGCTACAGGTGAAATAAACCAGTTGGAGACAATGGAGGAGAAGGAAAGTGCTACAGCAAGCAGCCATGGATGGGCTTTCAGTTTAGAAAAGGGAAGGGCCACCTACCTCTTCTAGGGGCTGAGAAGGAACATAATCACACTGGGACCAGGGGAGGAACATAGTTTGGTGATATCAGACATTTTGCTGTAGAAGGGAGGAATTTTGAGGAATGCCTGATGGCCTGAGATACTTTCATGATGTGGATGAGGTTGTGTACCAGGGGAAAGGTTGCCTGGCCTAAAAGGTCAGTACCAGAGACTAGAAAGCTGTGGGAAGTTTCTCCAAACAGTCAATGATCCCAACGTTCTGAAAAGCATAAGAACAATCTGTGAGGTTTGGGAGTCGGAATTTGGTGTGGAATGAGGACTTTGGAAGGGCAGTTTTTACCATATTTGGTTCTCTTTAGGCTTTGCCTTTGGTTAATATCTCAGGAGGGGCTAGTACTCCTCATGCCCATCATCCAACCTTTTCTATCCTCTTCCCTCTAGTTATTCTTTTCAAGTCTTCATATCAAAAGGCATGGTGCTTCTAGTATTTGAGAAATCCATTGTTTTTTGTTTCTTCATTTATGTACCTGCACACACAAGGAACTTCAGGAATTGTAATTCACCTTTTCTGGGCAGAGGTCAGAACTGAAAAGAACTAATAATCATTCTGCCACCAGATGGCGCTCCCTACCCAATAGTTCGTACATCCCGATCCCACAGGTTAAATGAGTCTAAAATTTTGAATCACTGTCAACGTTAATACAATACACAAATGTAGAAAAGTTTCATTTCTAGTTTGAGAGAAGTTGCAGTTAAAGAAACCCATTTAAAGAATTCTTTCCTTCTTAATTTATCCCCTGGGAGTCGAAATGCTTAAGGTTTCAGAGGCACAGACACCATGAAACAGTACTCTTTTGCAGTTCCAACTTCTGAATAAGTAGACTTTAAGGTCCGAGCTAAATGACAGTCAATCTCGTGATAATGATGAATGCTGTGAACTTAAATTTAGAGTTCATAAAACAAAAGCTAACTTCACCAAGGTAAATTTTGAAAGACAAAACAAAAAACAAAAGAAAACAACAACAAAACCTCACAAGATCACATCTTTTTTTTTTTTCCAAAAAAAAAAAAAACTAGGCAGAAAAGGAAGGTTCAAATAGGGAATATAGGAACTGATATGATTCTCAGCCCAACAGCTCAAATATGCAGAAAAACAGCTTTATTTTCTGGCTCAGCTTCTGTGTTGTCTATGAGTTTCTGTAGAGAAGCAAAATCCAAACCTTTGGGAGGTGGGCTGAGCTGAGCAGTCCCAGCTTGCCAGTGTTTGGCTACAGTTTCCGGATCTGATAGACAAATCAGAGTGGTAGTGACAAGCAGGGTACAATTGGTTTCTTTTCTCTGTCCCTCCTTACCTTTCTCCCTCCCCCTCTCACTTCCTTTTTTTGATACTGAATCTTGCTTTGTAGCCCAGGCTAGCCTTGAACTCAGGATCCTTCTAACTCGGCCTCTTGAGTGCTGGGATTACTGGTGTGCCTTACTGTGTCTAGCCAAAATTTATGCTTTAATTTGATTTCTTTATCCCAATTCTTTGGACTCATTTTCCACATACAGTTGGTAGGCTCCTTCTTTTCTGGGGTCCAAAAGATCTTTTGGGCCTTGTCATTATCTTCCTTCCCTTCCCTCTTGGCTTCTTTCTCAAAAAGGGAAAAGAAGCGGTCTTCTCCCTTTGCACTTTCTAATGCCTCACGTACTGATGTCAGTGAGTAGCTTTACTTCTACAACCCCCGCCCCATGCCCTTATAGTCATGTCCAACCAGTGAGACTCAAGCTGTACATGCCCCGGGATAGCTATTAATGTAGACCAATATCAGATCATAGACTTACTTAACAAATTATCAAGGTTCTTTTTGCATTTTTGGTAACTCAATTGCACATTTTTTTATCATAAATTTTGTAGATAGTAATGTGTCACAGTATCCAAATATGTCTGAGGATCTTAGGGCTTAAGACCATCTGACCTATAGAAAAGATATATAATTTGTGCAGAACTCATGATCACCTTGAATGGTAAGAAAGAAAGTGGAAAGAAGAGGTGACACTCTAGCAAATGACTCTATATCTTGGTGTCATCTTACAAAGAATATGTCTTTGGGTCACTTGCATTCAAATCATATGGGCACATTTTTCTTTTTCAATTAAAATGTAGATATTATAACCTTATCTTAAGAGATATTAATCCGGGGGTTCCACAGCAGGACCTAGGAATATGCTCTTGATTCTGTCAATCAGGGAAGTTTGAGAATAATTCAATAAGCAAATTTAGTAGCAGCTTCACCTAGATCCAGCTCACTAGAGATGTAAATGCTTAGGTCACACCTCTGGGTTTTTTTTTCTTGTGCTGGGGATCAAACCCAGAGCCTTGTGCTTATAGGCAAGTACTTTTCCAGGGAGCAACACCCTAAGGCCTTTCAGGTGATTTTGATGTCTATCCAAACTTGAAAATGTGTTGTAATAAAATGATGATTCTAAAATAGTGTTTTTCAACCTTGGGATCCCTGGTAACTTTTGAAATCCAAAGCTTTAGCTCCAACCATTTCATTAGCACCTACAAGATGGGACAGAGGCACGGATGTTTTTTTAAAAGATGACCAAGTCATTTCAGGGTCCAGCCAAATGCAAGAATTACAGTAAGTGGGAAGACTTATGTCAGTGTCATTTGGATGCTCACAGTGGATAGATACTTTCTGCTAGAATATGATATTATCATCCTTACACTAAAATCTTTGCAGTTTTAACCTCTGTTATTGATGGGTCAAGGTTCTCTACTACATGTGTTTACATGGGTTAAAAAAATTGAAAACCACAAATTTACAACAACACAGGTCTCCTGCATTTCCACCATGGTATCAAACAACTAAGGATCAATTAACATTATATGTGCAATAACCCATAATGATTCTCCCCACCCTCTCTCTTCTCCCCTCCCCGTGTCCTCCTCCTCCTCCTCTTCCTCCTTCACTTTATGAAACGTAATTTTGCTACATACAAGCAGGTTGTTGTTGAACTTAAGTTCCTCCTACCTTTGTTTCCCAAGTGCTAGGCTTACCACCATGCCAGTCCTATATTCTGCTTTTACTAGTGCCAGGCAGTTTACGTTAGTGGTCAGGTGAAGCAGACACCCTAGGGGAGAACTCCTATATTAACATACTTTCAAGGTGTCATTTCCTTTAGTTTCAGGTAAAGACTTTTTGGGAAAAAGAAGTTGAACATGTCCAGAAGGTATTTTGTCTGCCATCTTTCTAACGCAACTAAACATGCTCACCAGTGTTCCTGTCTTCCATTTTACCTTTTTGAGTATGTGCTCCATGAACTTAAACTAAATCCACCCAGGAATGTGCCTACTCTCTTGTCTTCGTGAAGATACACAAGAAGTTGTGTCTTGTTTCTCAGGGGATGCTTGGCATTATCTGGGATATTTGGTTGTCACAACTTCAAAAGGGGAACCTTCCTGGCACCTAGTAGGTAAGAGGCCAGGGCTACTTCTAAATAACAGAGCTTCCAAAAATGTTCTGATCCCCCCTTAACAAAGAATTTTCTGCCCCCACTTGTTGACGGTATGGAGATAGAGGAATTCTACCACCTGAGCATGTTCAGGACTATGTATACTGACCTTAGAGTGTTTTCCTACATGAATATTTATAGGGTCCCTGAAAACATTCCTTTGTTGCCTTTCTAGGAATGGCAATGCTTTTGGAGTGACTCCACTTCCCGTCTCCTGTGCTGTAGGTGATAGCCTTTCTTTCTCCATTCTTTACCTTCTGGTTGTGCTTACTGACTGTGCATTCACCAAAAAGAGAACCCACTTGCAGTTACAGCTTCAGATGCATTTGTATTTGTTCACAGACATTCCTTATTTGAATAAAAGGATCTAGGAACAAGGATCTTTGAGACTTTAATAAGATCATAAAAATTTGACTCTAACAAGCATCTCAAAAATAGGAATGCAATCAAAGTTCTGATTTATGAGTTTGTAAGTCACACATTTTCCTTTTTCCAGAACCAAGATGTTCAACCGTATGTAGTCCTTTTAAATCTATAGAGAGTGGTATATTTAAGGCACTCACATGTAGCAAGCCGGGTGTATAATGTCTGCCTCTCTCTTCCCCATCACTCACCAGGTTTAAAGAATTGTCGATTGGTGGAGTTTCTCAAACTTAATGTGTTTAGAAATCACCTGGGAACTGTGGAATATTATTCAAGGGCAGATTGTGATGTCAGAGGTCTAGGGCTCTGTTTCTAAATTCTGATGCTCCTGTCCGGTCCATATTGAATCTTAAGGAACTGACACCCAGTCTGTTCCCATAACTCCTACTCACATCCCTGCAGTCTGCAACTGGACTTTAATGTTCTCCCTCTAGGAATAGAACTTATTTTAGGGTCACTAGTAGCCTCCCTTTCTCTAAATTAAATGTGCGTGTTATAGTCCACATCTTCATCGTCTCAGCAGCTGTACATCCTTGATTTCTTAAACACTGCTTTCCTGAATTTTCTTCCATCTTCCTATTCCCTTTTTATTTTTCCTTTCCAGGCTGATCTTTATGCACAGGCTCTGAATGAGCATAACTGTTCAATGCATATGTCCCCCATTCATTCCATCCCCTGTTCCTAAGCCAGTAATTCTCTCGGAAGAAGTTGTGTCTTGTTTCTCGGGGGATGCTTGACATTATCTGGGATATTTGGTTGACACAACTTCGAAAGGGGAACCTTCCTGGAACCTAGTAGATAAGAGGCCAGGGCTACTTCTAGATAACAGAGCTCCCAAAAATGTTCTGATCCCACTTTAACAAAGAATTTTCTGCCCCCACTTGTTGACAGTGTGGAGACTGAGGAATTCCACCATAAGGAGGCACCCTCATACTAAGATCTGCTTCATCGGACCTAGGGATCATCTCAATTTCTGATTAACTTTCAGATTCTGATTAACTGGTCAGAGCTGGAGCCTGAGATGCTGCACTTTGTATGTATATGGTATGTGTGTGTGTGTGTATGTGTGTGCTTTCCATGCACGTGGAAGCTGAAGGACAACCTCAGATGTCATCCTCAAGAACATCATCCACCTTCTTGATACAGGTCCTCTCACGGGTCTGAGCTCACTTATTTGGCTAGGCTGGCTGACCAGCAAATCCCAGGAACCCTAATGTTTCTACCCTCCAGCCAGTGCTGGATTCTAAGAGCACAACACGATACCTACCTTTTTTATGTGGGTCCTGGGAAGTAAACTCAAGTTCTCATGCTTGTGTGGTAACTATTTTACCAACTGAGCCATCTCCCAGCCCTAGGCAGTACATTTCTAACAAGCCTCCAGAAAATACCAATAGTCCTGCTCCAAGGACCACAGTTTGAGAGGCACAGCCCTACCCCAAATGTCACTTGCCACCATTTCCAGAGGAGACTCCAATAGCTTCTCTCTAGCTCAGCTCCCATTGTTGAGCTCCATAAATCATAGCCATTGCCTGAATCAGTGTCTCCAGTTTGGCTGTTTGATGACTCCAAAATTTAATATAGCTAAGACACATTCATTATCTTCCACTAAATCATTCTATCATGACTGCCAAATGTGGTCCTCCAGCTTCACTCAAATAGCCTCCCTAAGGCCAGCCTGCCACTCCTGTGCCCTGATTTGACTCAGTTCTTTGAGTAATCACCTGAGAATTACATAATCTTACCAAAACCCCTCCCCTCCCCTCCCCTTTCTCCTTCCTTTCCTTCATAAAACTGAATCTCCTTTGCTGTGATCATAGAATTAATGGTTTTCTGAATAATCTCCAGGAGAACAGAAAAAGGCTTGTTTTTGCTCACCAGTAGCACCATGCTTGGCCCGTGGTAGGCGCACAGTAAATGTGGATTTGCTGACTGACTGAATGAATACAGTTGATGACCTCTGAATGTTATAACCCACAATGCAGAATACAAATGTCATAGATACGTTCTGTACCATCTCATAAATGCTTGAAGTAAATAATAGAACCCAGCTAACAATAATGAGCCTCAGAAATTCTACCTTTAGCCTCCTGAAGGTAGAGACTCTGTGTTCTGAAGGATAGGTACATAATGAAAGAATCCTAAAAGCTTTGGTCTCTGCTTGAAAGGGACAGATATTCCTTGTCTCATGAATTCATGAGTTCAAGTACAACATCATGTTTTACATATCAAATTTATCTACATAGAAAATTTAGTAGTGAATTTAGTGTTCGTTTAATGTTGATTTGGAATGGTTCCTCCTAGGGTGTTTCCTCTTTGTGCTACATCATGCCCCCAGATGAGGAAGAATGGGGACTTTCCCCCTGTTTTCCCAAGTCCAACTTCTTAAGCTTCTCACAAGTGGCTGCATGACTTGTTGGATTGGTGGCAGTGGGCAAAATGTCCCTGCCCCACTTCAATTTCCTGGCTTCAGTTCTCTAGGGACAGCCTGTCCCGAAGCAGAGCACATTCTTTTTGCTTCCCTTGCTCTAGATAAGCTCTGGGATTGGGAACCTTCACTCTGGATGGAAGGCTTGCATTTCTCTTTTTCCTCGAATGACTGAGTGGGTTGACTCAATTGAGTGGACAGATTGTAGATTTGCAAGATGACAGTTAAAAAGTGCCATCTCTCAGCTCTACCTGTCTCTAGGATGAGGTACTCACCTGAAAGGGGGTTGAGAGGAAGCAGCTCCTTCAAACCCCAGCAGTTCTGAAAACTCCAGACTTGCTAAGTGGAATCCTAACTTCACAGATAACCTTCACCGAGACTAAACTTGGTTGTCAGTACGACCTCAGAAGAGATTAATCCGGCCTCTTGTATTCTTGGAAGAAATCACTTCATATTTTTGTATATGAACCTTGAAGTGATGTCCACCCACAATGCATTTGAAATGAAATGTTAAGAAAATAGGGTACATTTTAAAGCATTTAAACACACATATGACAATGAAGGCCACTTATAGTCAGAATCAGAGGAAATACCCAGGAAAGGAAGGGGAATGAAAGAATAAGAAAAACTCATTTTTGAATCAAGTAAGGGGTCACCATAGTGTTTTATGCAAAGCCCATAAATAAAATCAAGAGTAATCAAGCAGTGCTTGAGAATATGTACTGAGCTGGGCAAGCATGGTGGTGCATGCTTTTAATCCATGCACTCTAGAGGTAGAGGTGAGCAGATTTCTATGAGTTTGAAGCAAGGCTGGTTTATATAGTGAGTTCCCGGTCAGCCAGGGCTACAGAGTGAGACAGCCCTGTTTTAAAAAAAACCAAAAAGAATAAAAAGACTATGTATTGAATAGAAGAGCTAAAGTCATCACTGTACTTTAAATTTTAAAATTTATTTAATACATGAATATAATGCATTAAATACTGAACATAAATTTTACGTATGGTAGAAATTGTTCATGAATAAATTAAATATTGTTAGTTGAAAGAAAATATTTTTAAAAAATTCATTGTATAAGGAATATAGAATTAAGCAGTTGAAATCACTAATTTGGACATATACCTAAAATAATAGAATAAAATTAATAGCTAATACAAAATATCTGGTAGATGTCAAACTCTATGTTGAATACTTTTCATGGATTGTCTAACTTAGCCTTACAACTAACATATGCATAAGGTGGGTTGATCTTATGAGCGATTCCAACATATATAAACAAGTGCATGCTTGTATATATACAAATTCAGAATAGGTGTCAACACACACACACTGTTTTGGAAGCGGACATTGCATCATCTTTGACACAATTAGCTTAGTGGAAAGCAGACATGGAGCATTCAAGCATCAACCCATTCAGTAACACTTTTCATGAACTGAGAATCAAGTAGGCGAATAACACTGCTATCAAATCCCAGCAGGCTTCCAAGATACCATTTGCAGACTATGAATAGGTAGTGGCAAGAGAGGAGTGATTCAAAATGGAGAGAGAGAAAACGCAATTCCATTGTTACTCAGTTGGAGGCTACATTCCATGAAAAGATAGAATTCGTTTTAGGAAAAAGAAGGATGCTCACCCATCTACTTCAGGGTTACTCAATCACATGTGTGTGCCTAAAGGCACATGTATGACTAACCTCATTTTGAGACATTAAGGAAAAGTAATGGACATAAATGGTTATAACTTTATATTGATGGCTAACTTGACAGGATCTAGAATTATTTAGGAAACAAATTTCTGAGTATGTCCATGAGGGAGTTTCTACTTTAGGTTCATTAGGAGGGAAGACACACCTTAAACTTAGGCAACACTATTCTATAAAATGGGGGGGGGGGTGTCCTGCACTGTATAGAAACATGTGATCTGAGCACCCACACTCATCAGTCTCACTTTCCTGATAGGTAGATGCAATGTGAACAGCTCCTTCAAGCACCTATCTCCCTCCTCCATGGTAGAGTGTACCCTCGAACTGTGATCCAGAGTTAGCCCTTCCTTCCGTAAGTTGTTTTGCTCAGCTATGCATGGCAATGAGAAAAGTAACCATTACAAATATAAGGGACTAAATCCCTAATAAGCAAACAAGGTCACTGAGCAGTAACAAAGATGATGCACTTCCTGCTTCTTCTTGGTCTGGCAAGAAAGCCTTGTATTTTAATTCCAATAGTGCCCCTTCAAATGACCTGTTTACAACCACATAGCCCTGGACATAGCTTAGAGATGTGACCTATCAACCTTCTCTTTTTTTAAGTGAACAATCCAAAATTGGTGGAAGGAAACCATTAAAATCCACAGGCCCTTCCTCTAGGGACTTTGGATTCTGGCTTTCTGGGTCCCTTCCTCACTTGCGGAGAGCTCTCTCTCTCTCTCTCTCTCTCTCTCTCGTCTTTCTCTCTCTCTCTCTCGTCTCTCTCTGTCTCTCTGTGTGTGTGTTTCTTTATGTATATGGATTTGATTTCTTATCTTTCAAAAATGTTTGTTTCTTGTTCTTTATTGATCTGAGATTTTTTTCATGCCTTTAAATTCTTTAATTGGCCGAGAAGATAACTCAGTCTTACTGATAACGTGACTGCAATACAATGGTAGACACAGATTTAATAGTCTGTGGTCCTATTTTTATATTGCCTTTCTACTAGTAGACAATGTGTAACACATATCTGACATCACTGCACTAATATACTCGGTACATAAAAATATCCACAAATATACTTTTGAAAAGAAGACTGTATTTTTGTTTTTATACAGTAGTTTCTTTCCAACTAATGGTCTCAGAAGCAGGAGGGATCTCACTCTCCATTAGATGGCACTCTCTGTCATACATGTATTATCATAGTTGATGTGTACTTACTCAGAATATTAGGGAAGTTATAATAAAGATATGTTTACTCCCTCCCCCCAGTACATAACAGTTTCATTGACCAGTCCTGCACGGTTGATAGTCAGTTAACCCAGGTTTGTCCCAGTGCTCTTGTCCAAACTGTCTTTATATCTATCTTAGCCCTGAACAGAATTGCCAGTCTGTTATAATTTTCCCCTAAAATAGTTGTCTAATGAGGAGTAGATTGTGTTGGAGTACAGTGCTACTCATTGGTACTGGGATAAGAACATCAGGGTTTATAAAAAGAAGGAGAAGGGGCTATAGCTTTGCTTGTGGAATTTATCCTTCTATGAACAGCCACTGGTGCCCCAGAGGAAGATGTGTTTCCCAAACTTCTCTGCAAGTTAGCTGCTGTACAAGTATCTGGGCTAGTTTCTGAAATTCAGATTCTTGGGGCCCAGAGACAAGAATTTCTGGTCTGCTGTGGCCTGAAATGCACATCAGCGTTTTCCAGGCTCCTTAGGAGGTCCCAGGCTCAGTTAAGATTAAGACTGCCCACTGTCCTAGTTGGATAGAGATAGTGCAGTTTTGTATAGCTTACTTTAACTTTGAGCAGTTGACTTAACTTCTCTAACTACACCTTCATTTCTAAGCTACTAGTACCAATTTCATAGGCTTGATGGGGTGGTTTAATGAATGAACTAAGCATTTAATTTGTATCTGCTGCTTTATAAATAAATAACTTCTTTCATTCTTCTAAACACCAGCACTGGAGAAAATTTTAGGGGTACCAGTGACTTCATCTTGTCTCTGTCTTCCTAAGATGCTCATTACTTTCTTGTCTGTCAATCCCTTTCATGGTCCAGTCTTCATAAGCAAAAACAAGTAGAGATTATTTAAAAGCACACATTCCAGAACATATGAGGCTGAAACAGGCAGATTGGTACAAGATCAATGTCATCCTGGGCTTCATAGCAAGACCTTGCTTCAAGCCCTACACCCAAATAAAGTGCATCCTGCTCATTTATTAGTTGTGCTATTCTTGACAGTTGCTTTTCTCACATATTCTGTCATGATGTGCCAACAATCAGGAGTAACATGTTAAAATAGTCCCCCAAAGAACAAGATGGCAGCCTTGTTGTACATGTCTGCTAAGTCTTATCCTTAAGAGTTGCACCCAGCTAGAATATTAAGAATCATTTTTCTGTCTGTGTAAACAACTGCCTGCCCCTTATATCATCTACTGGTGGGCTGTAGGAACATCTTTCATAAGGCCATTAGGACTTCCTCTTTTCTTCCAGATTCTACTAGTTGATTTCCGGAGAGTATTCATGTGAGACACTGTGCTCAAACCTCTTTAGTAATTTTAATTCTGATCTTTTCCAAAAGTTTTAATTAATATAAACTATCAAGAAGGGACAAGAATAAACAAGCAAAAAATGAAATCACTGAAACGTCCCAACAAACATGTTAGAAATGACTTACAGCCTTAAAGTCAGGTTAGCTTCAAGGCACAGTGTCAGTTTATATCCAGTTTCTTAACTCCTGTGCTTGAAAGTTGTGGTAAGTAGAAAGAACATGCATTTGAATGTGGCTAGTGTCATCTAGAGAAGGTTTCACAAAGTCAGTTATAGAATATCATGCTCACTAAAGCAGGTGTATGAGAAAGATTTGAACCCAAAAGTCTACACATAGCCACCTCTGCCTGTCTTCTTTTCTTTCACGGGCATTACAGAAGACTTACAGTCATCTAGAGCGAAAAGGAAAGTGAGATTGAAAAGGAGACAGAAGAAGAACAGAGGAAGAAAGAAATCAGGGCCTGAAATCGCCCTATTGTAATTTCCTTTTCACCAGAAACCTTAGCCCCTATGTCACCATGGATGTCCGCACCATCTCATCAGAGGTTTGGGGCTTTTTCTCCTTTTAACCTTTCCCTTTCTCTGTGATTGTTGCCTAGTGGGTTGGTTTCATGTTCTCTTCACTACATTTACTCTTCAGTTGTTCTGTCCCACAATACTGGCTATTTGGGCTTCAGTTGGTACAAATAAGTTCCTATTGTTCCTTAGGGTCAAATACCCAACCTTCCATCAGATTCAACTGGCAATGTAACCCACAATTATTAATAACTCCCTAGGGTCTGGCAGCTCAGAGCTCTAAGGAGAAGTGAGTTCCATAGCTTGCCAACCAGTCTTCTCCATAACCAGCTTTCCTTGCTCACTGAACATATGCAGAAGAGGGAGGGAGGAATATTTCAGCATCAGTTCCATCGCCATTTTAAAGTCTGGTTACAAGTAACTAGCATGGTATGCAATCTGAATCTCTCATTCACCCAGGTTAGGTGAGAAGGAAGTAAATGAAAGGGTTGTTTTAACGCTGGGGAACAGGTTTCATCAAAAAGAAGTGTGTGAACACTTAATACCCTCATCACAGCTTCTTTGGAAATGGTTCACGATGCCCACATTCTCAGATCATTAGATTCCTTTATGTGCTCTATATTCCCAGACTACCTTTAGAAGACTGAAAGCTTCAGACAGACAGAGCTGTGAGCAGATAAGATTCGGGACACAGGAATGAGGAATAGTGCTACATCACATTACTCTTTTCTCTCCTGTCCAAACTGGAGACACTCATTTGCTTTGTCTTTTTCTCAACTATAAAATATGCCCTGCCCAATGCTCTCCTGCCTTGAATCCTACAAATATCCAAGTCTTGCTGAGATGCAGAATCTATCCAAGGACAACAGAAATACCCTCACCAGGCCCAGCGTTGCAAGAAACCAAAGGACATGGAGGGATCAGTAGAGAAACTTCACATTCAGAGCTCTATGTAGGTCTACGGGAGTCATGTTCTTCTAGTAGCCCAAGGTGATGACTTTGATCTGAGCTCTCTATGAACATCTCCTGTCCTATAAACTGCCACAAAAAACCTCAGAGAAGTAAGAGAGTGACTTGCCATGACAATAAAGGAATTAAGCAAAAACAACTGTTGGTATGTTCCTGGTTGTTTCCCCACACCAAACCACTGTACTTAGCTTCATGTTGAAATACTGTGGTTTTTCAGTTCCATTATTTATTTTTTAGTTTCCCTTCCTCTTAATCTATTTCAGAAGATACTTGTATTGTCTTCAAGTGATTTGTAGCTTATAAATCACCAAGCTAGGACTGGAGAGATGGCTCAGTGATTAAGAACACTGGCTGTTACTACAGAAGACCTGGGTTCGGATTCTAGCACCAGTATAAAGGCTGACAACTGGCTGTAACTACAGTTCCAGGGCATCCGATGCCCTCTTTTGTCCTCTCTGGAAGCTGCAAAACATGGTTGCACACCACGGTTGCACTTACACATATGCAGGCATAACGCTCATACACATAAAATAAATCACCAAGATACCTTAAACTTTATGAATTTATGTGTGCCAGTAGAAGAAAATGTATACTGGCCAAGTGTTGATTTTTGTGACCCTATCTTTCTCTTCACCAAAGAAGAAACTAATGTATTAAACACAATAAAGCTAACAGAAGTTGTGAAATAAATGCTCCAGTAACTTTAATTATCTCTCTGTCATTCCATAGATTAGTTTGGAAAATTTTGATCTTCATCAATTGTGTGCTTTGGAAACAATTTGTGTACATATCTTCCCAGTTATGTTTAAGGTAAAACTTGGTAGTTCCACATATGAGGAAAATACATTTCTCCCAAGCTAATGCTCCAGTTTTTGAACCTGTACACATTATTTTCAAAATGACAAGTTGCTCATGTTTGAAACTCTGAACTCAAGTAAATTTATACTCAGTTTATCTTCATCTTAAGAATATCTTGGTTCTTTATGTTGTCTTTGAATGTGAAAGCTGAAATTCAAAACTGATGTTTTCAGGCTGGTGGTGTATGGGAGATCAGTCAGTAAAACACTTGCCTTACAAGCATCATGAGTTTCATGCTCAGAACCTGTACAAAAATGCCCGATATGATGGTGGGGCATTGGAATCCCAGCACTGGGGGAGCAGAGAGAGGCAGATCCCTGGACTTGGTGGCCAGCCAGTCAAGCCTGTCAAGCCTAACTGGTGAACTCCAAGTCTAAAAGAGACTTTGTCTCAAAGGAAGTAGACAGTATTCCTGAGAATGACACCTGAGATGGCCCTGGGCCTCCACATGCATCCACAAGAACATATACATGCATGCACACCTGCACACACATATATACTCACACTCAAGGAGCATACATACATACATGCATAACAAAACCTGATGAAAAAAAACCTGATGATTTCCCACTATTAAAGTCTGTCAACCTCTGTGCCTTCCATCTCCCTTCAAAAGTGAAATGAATTTATAGATTTGACGACATCCATCGAATTGTCATCCTTGATAAATATAAATTCATATTCTTTCCATTCTCCTCTTGGGTTTACCATCAATGATATCTAATATTGATGCATCCTGGTTGCATTACACAAGTATCTGCATTAGTTAACAAAGTAAATTAGTAATCTGAAAGATCATTGCATGAGTTCCCTTTACTTCAGAAACAATGTTTACCAGTGCAAATAACATATTTCCACAGGTAAATGATCAAATATCAAAATATTTTGCATAAGAGGATATCATTTTATTTTTCCATTTGTAAGCAGAACATGTCCAATAATGGCAAAAATGTTTCTCTGTTTCCCTATGGAGGCCAAAAACAGATCCAAGTGAAATGAGTAAGAAGTGCTGAAGCAGCATCCCACTGTCTCGTACCAACACTGGCTGTGCACAAAAGGGAGTATTACACGACAGCGATGCAATTTACTGAGGAGCTCATGGAGTCTTTTTGTCATTAAACTAACTGTAGTACATTTTGGTATCAGAGAGACAAAACTTGTGTGTTTTTTCCCTATTTCTGAAAGTACTAGTATTTATTAAAGGCAGAAGTGGGGTTCCTCTTAATTTGATGCAGATGAATTAAAGCCTTCTTCTCTTGTAGCCACTCTTCTGCCAACACTAGGGAAGAAATTCAAAGAGCTAGGAAAGAGACTAAAATCTGGATGGAGACACAAGGAAATAAGATGTGATATATCCCAGACATCTCATCTTTCTAACCCTTTTGTCATATGTTGGTGGCTTCTTCCTAACCTGGACAATCCTAGTTCTTAGTAAATTTCCAGGCATTTTTTGGTGAGACGTTTATGAGAAAATTCAGGCAGTGAGGCATGTCCTAAACAGTTATGCTTTGCAAAGCGCTAGACTGTTTCCTTGAACATCTGACTATAAGCCACATGATTGTCTGTGGCCAGAGCATTTTTCAGACACTGCCAGAAGTATGGGTGAGCCTGTGGATTTCTTGGCCACTCAAGGACAGAATTCCTGCAGAGCCTCTTTCGGAGCTGAAGAAACTTGGACTTCTTCAGGAATTTCTCGAGGAATACCAAGATAATCACATCTACTTTTTCATCCATGAGCCTCTGATGGGACAAATAAAATGCCACCTTAAAATTCTCAGTCTTTGCATATTTCTCTGTCATCACAAACACTGTCTTTTTGCTGAGCTGTATGCTATGGGAAAGGTTTTCTAGAACTGGCTGCCCTGGTAACCAGTCTCTTTCCTCTAGACATAAATTAAAATGTTTCTCCCTTGGATCTTCTAATTTGGTCACCAACTCATGCAAAACCCACTCTGTCACAGCTGGGTCTTTAGTATCATACACAATAAAAGCATCATAGCAAGAGTCCATTGACTGCAGGCGCCGATACCCCTTTATCTTGGCCTTACAGAAATGGTAGCTATACCACACGTCCCAGAAATAGAGGTGGCTTGCTGTCACAATTACCATCAGAAAGAGGGCTGCAGATGTGGTAAGTGAGAACAGAATTAGATGAGTGATATCTAACTCACAGGTGTACAGGTCGAGGGACACCACACTCTGACCTTTGTGTGCTCCTGGCCCCACACAAGTCACTTCTGTGGCCAGGTAAGGAATGGTAACCTCTGTATGGTTAACCCACCAGACAAACCACACAGCATCACAGTTGCACAGAAACCGATTGTGATGTAAAAGCAACATGTCCAGGTTGTTGAGGACATTTTCAGGGAAGCTAGTCTTTTGGATGATCTGGATTTTATTTGAACTGAGGTCCAGGTAGCGCAACTGCAAGGCATCTTCTAGAAAATACTTTTTCAGATACCTGATTTGATTATGTTTCAGAATCAGCTTAATGATACTTTTGGAACAGTTGGCTAACCTGTCTGGGACAGATGTCAGTTGGTTGTGGCTGAGGTCCAAAATCTCCAGCTTTTCCAGTGAGTGGAGATTGTTCCAAAGGAAGGATTTGAATCTATTTTCAGCCAACGAGAGAACTCTTAGATTTGATGGCATACTTTCAAAAACTTTGGGAGGCAAGAAACTCAGAGAATTTCTAGAGATATCTAATTCCTCTAAGCTTAGTAGATTCTTGAAGAATTGTAAGTACCTATCATCACCGTCTCGCCATAAAACATCTAAATGGTTGCCACTGAATTTCAGAATCTTGAGAGATTCACTCTCCATAGTCCTGCTGGCAGAAGTAGAGATTTCATTGTTATTCATGATCAGTTTCTTCAGGAGCTTTAGTTTTTTGGTAAAGTTTAGCATGTGAGTAATTCCTTCTGATTGAAAATAGTGGCTATTACTACTTAAATCCAGAACTTCTAGTTTCTCAAGCTCTTCAAAAGCTGTTGAATAGAGTAAATCAAGGCGATTGTTAGAAAAGTCTAAATATTTCAACTCTCTTAAAGGCTGGAATTCACTGCCATTAAGAGTTTGGCCAATGGCATTTCCTGACAAGTTGAGGCATTTGAGGAAAGAAAGATGTTGAAAATCAGAGGGCTTGATAAAAAATATGTTATTTTTACTTAGGTCTAAGGTCTGCCCATACATGTGGCAGTCTTCATTAACAGGTAAGAAAGAAGATGATGCTCGGTTTTTGAACCTACAACTCCTTGCAAATTCATCATATCTGAAATAATGTAATGTGTCAAAGACCTGGGGCCCATGGCTTTCTACAGAAGTTTTGACATTAGAACAGAAACCAACTTCACTTGAATCTCCCGAGGGTGATATCTTATTGAGTGAAAGGTCTATAACCTTTAAGTTTTCAAATTGTTTAAATATGGAGAGGTTAGCAATTTTGATAAAGTTAGTGCCAAGATCAAGAATTTCAAGATTGGGGAGATTGTGTAATGAAGAAAGACTGAAGTTACTTAGTTCTTTAAAGACATACCCTTTGATGCGCAGAATTCTCAAGTTTTTCAGTGAAGAGAATGAATGTGGCAAATTTATGGATGCACGGTAGACCTGAAGTTCGTAATTAAAAGACAGATCCAACTGGACAAGGTTGGGGAGAAAATACAGAAAACTGGCATTTTCAATATCTTTGGCCAAGTAGTTTTGGGAAAGGTCTAGTTCTTGAAGTTTTCTCATGTTTTTGAACCATGTTTGGGGTACATGCTGAAGAGAGTTACTGCGTAGACGTAAAGTTTTTAATTCTGTCAATGCATCAAAAGCATTTCTGTGGATCTGTAAGGGGGAATTATTTTCACAGGGTGTACACGGATATGGGACATTATAACAACGAGGGCAATTTCCACTTAGGTCAAGAATTTGCAATTGGTTGAGGTTATTAAAATCATCTTCTTGGATTTCTTTAATCATGTTATTATAAAGATAGAGTTCAGTTAAATGAGATGGCAAAATGGTAGGGACAGCTGTGACATTGTTATCTTTCAGAGAGAGCACTTTTAAATTTCTCAGAATTAGGAAGGCATCTTTTTCAATCGAATAGGAAACATTGCAAGGATTGCCATAATAACAGTTTTGGCCCAGGTAGAGTTTTTCGATGTTGACCAGTTCCGTTAGATTCTCCTTCATGATGGAGAAGATATTGTTGGCTTCAAGGCTCAGAAGTTGTAAACTGGAGGGGAGATCCTGGGGTATTTCTAGAAGCTGGTTTCCATCCAGGTAAAGGGATTTTAAGTAAGTGAGTTTACTAAAGCTTCCAGGTCTAATCTGCAGCCTCTGGGTACACACATTGCTTTTTGACCCCAGTCGAGTAGGTACACAGTTGCATCTGAAATCGATCTCTTCCAGATGGGTCAGCCTATGAAAGGAGTCTGGGGAGATGCTTGGTATATGGTTAATGGTGAGTGTGAGGTTGGTGGTGTTGATCGGAATACCATTAGGGATTTCTGTCAAATGCTTGTCTGTACAGTCCACTATTACATGGGTCTTTGAAGGATCAAGAATGACATCACAAGGTAGAGTTTTAGGGAACCATGGAATCCCAAAGAGCCTGGACATTATGATCATGTTTAAAAAGACAAGAAATTGTCTCTTTAGTGTCCACATTGGCAGCATCTGTAAATAGAAGAAAGAACAAATCATTGTTCTATAATATACCAAGTATCACAATTCCAAAGTCCTATTTGTTTCCTCTCTTTACCTACATTACAAAAATAGCGTACATCTTTTTCTTAATAGTGCAAATAGTATCCGTAATCCTATGATTGTATTTGCCCATTACCAAAGTTGATATAAAATTGATTATACATTTAGTTTTTAGCATCCTAGCTTTCTAGTTTTAAATTAACTCTTTAATTTTTACATTTATTTATTTATTTACTTATTTTTTGTGTGTGTATGTGTGTACACACGCATGTGTGGGGATGCATCATGGTGCATTTTCCCAGGTCAGAGAACAGCTGTATGGCATCAGTTCTCTCCTTCCACCATGTCGGTCATGGAGATTTAACTCAGGTTGTCCGGCTTGGTGGCAAGCACATTTATCCACTGAGCCATCTCATCGACTACCCAAAATAACTTTAACGATGTGGAAGCAACATTGTCTATTCATTGCTACAGATAATGCTACAAAAAAGATCCATTGATTAGTTGCCAGACTGTGAAATTTGGCAAGTCAAGAAATGATAAAAATGTAAATACACTAGGGGTGAATAATGCATTACTACTATAGTATAATTATGTTTCCTTGCTAAGCTGGCCATGGAACAGATTCCAAAATTCTTTTATAATTGTCAAACCCCATAATATTCTAAATATGAAAATAAAAGATATCTATTTTCCCTCTGTTATAAATTAAGACATAGCTAGTAATACTGCAATATTAATTGGTTTCCCAAAGGTCACCCACTTAGCACACTGTTTTGGATTATCAAATAATCACAGCTGCCATTCTACAAACAGGATCAGTCTCCTCCTGGATTGCTTTTTGAAATCACCTCAGAAATCATCTCCAAGACGATTTGTAGTGCTTTCCTTACCCAATGGAGAATGGGTTTTATTAGGTTTAAGGTTTCAGACACCCAGTTGGAGAGGAAGGGAGGGAGGGAGGGAGTGGTGGAGGGAGGGAGGGAGGGAGGGAGGGAGGAAGAGAGAGAGAGACAGAGAATGAGAATGAATATGAATGAAGCTTTAGGTAAAATGTTTATTAGAGCTGACAAAGCAGAAGGATCCAAAGCAATGTTTCAGACTGCCCAGGGACAGCAGAATCTGTTCTTTTAAGGTTCTTGTAAGAGAGTAGGGAGAGGGTGAATGTTATACACGAGGAAATAGGTCCAAGATCCTCTGACATCACCTCAGTAGACTTAGAGACAATTTTTTTCCGGTATTTCTAGCTAAGGCAGGTATTTGGAAAGTCCCCAAAACAGTCCTGGATAAGGGGTATCCAGAAGAGCAGTGGAACTAGTTAGTATGTGATGTGTCTAGTGGTCACTTGTCCTTCCTGATAGTCCTGTGTTTAGGGTTCTGTTATCTGGGAGAGGCCATTCCCAGGAAGTAGAAAAGGAGAGTTGGCTTTTGTGAGAGCAGTGAAGAAAGAAAAATCTGTCACTGCCTGTGTGTTCCCTTGGGTCTTCGAAGCAGCAGTGAGAGAAAGAGATGGTACCTGGAGGGTCTTCCTTCTAACAGATCTATATTATATATCTTTGGAAAGGAGTGAGTGGTAGCATCATGACATTGCCTGGATGACTCATAATCAGAGCAACTATATCATAGAGAAGGATACTAAGAGTGAAGGAGTACACTGTGAATTATTATGTTAGGCATAAAAATAAACCAAGAATCTCTCAGGTAAAATTGTTCATACAGGAACCACCTCAGAAAGGAAATCCTTCTAGGCATCTAGGTTTCTCATGTAAGAAACACTTAAAGGGCATCGAAGTACTGAACAGCTCTGGTTTATCAACCAGCTCCACCTTAGAGAGTGGTTAGAACATGGACTTTCTCTTAACGTCTCAGGATTTCTATCAATATTCTACTGCAGTGCCTTGTTTCAGTTTTATCAGTACTTATACAAGGGATGAGTCAGCCTATAATAAGCTTCTAGTTCAACTACTGAATTTTCACTGCCACTGACTGAGTCAGACTATCATGGTACTATGTACTATGTAATGAACCAAATGCCCACATCCCTTAATTCCTATAATAGGAAGTAAAAAGCAGTAAAATTTGTTCTAGATTTCTTTTTTTCCCAATGCACAATAGCTAATAAAGATCTCAAAAGGCTTTAAAAACAATCTTTCCATACCTAAAATGTGTTTGTCTTTCTTCTAAAAATTTCTTTCTGTCTAAAAATTGTCTTCTCCTTCTCTTTCACTTCTCTCTCCCTTCCTCTCCATTATTAAAACTATTCAGTGAGGGACTAGGGAGATGACTGAGTCGGTGAAGTGTTTGCTGCACAAACATGAGAACCTGAGTTCAGTTCCCCAGCACTCATGTAAAAAAGCCAAGTGTGATCCTAAGCAACTGTAACTGTTAGCACATGGTAGGGTAGAGCTAGGCTGACCCTCGAAGCTCACTAGCTAGTCTAGCCAACTGGTGAGTGTTGAGGTCAATAAGAGACCCTGTCTCAATAAAGAAGATGGAAAGTGATAGACAAAGACACTCACTGTCGACCTCTGGACTACATACATGCACACATACAAAACCCATTCAGTGACTCTATGACTGCCTTCACTGTCATTTTCAACAGCTGACATGAATCAACCATGATTATTCCACTCAGTCTACTCTAAAGCCTTGTCTCTCGTGTCTTGTTCTTCCAGTTCACATTATCCAATAGGCTCCTCAAACATCAATAATTATCTTACTCTAAAGTGTTTAAAATATTTTTCTTTAAAGGAAATAAAATTGTATTTTATTCACAAATGAAAATTTCAAATCATTTCTATCCAAAAGTTCTGAGGATGCATAGACAGAATTTATAATTGTATCTCTTGATATAAAGCTTAACATAATTATAAATAGACCACAATAAATCATACCAGAAACAAAATCAGTTCCAAGGCTGTGGTGTAGTTTGCTGGTAGAGCACTTTTCTATCATGTGTAGGGCCCTGAGTTTGACCCCCAACCCAGTCACATATAAATTCCAGTCAAATTTAAGAACTGATTTTTTTTTATAATATGAACTTAAACTTGTTTGTCATGGACTGAAGTCTCCCACAATTTGGTGACTGTTTATATAGACATAATTAATATAATGATTCTACCATATTTTCCTATCACTAACACAAGCTACCTGACTTGTAAGTCCCACCATTTAGAACACTTAAAAAATACTTATTTTATTTTTCTTTTGGTGTGTGTGCTGGGGATGGTATGGGGTGGGTGTGTATGAGTACATATGTGTGGGTGCCTTCAGAGGCCAGAATAGGGCATCATGGTTGCCCTGGAGCTGGAGTTAAAGGCGGTGGTCGTAATCTGCCCAACATGAGTGCTGGGAACAGAACACCTATCTGCTGAAAGAACAACAAACACTCTGAACCACCAAACCATCTCTTCAGCCCCCACTTAAGGTGCTTTGTCCCATGGTTTTGACCCAACAGAACTGTATTTATCCTTTAAAGTTATAGCGCTCCAATTGGAACACTCAAAATATCTGCAATACATGGCAGTAGGCCAGAGGTTACAAGAGGCCTTTCCTAGGTGCATCTTCCTAGAGTAGCAACATTACTCAAATATTTAGAGGAAATGCTCACTATTTAGGAATAAGAGACTGGGATAGGAGAATGCACTTTAAAAGATAAAAACGAAAGAAGCAGAGTAAACCTGATGTGAGGATCCTAAACGCAATTATGCTGTCAGAAGACATGATAGATTCCTGGGTCTTGCAATCAGCACGAGATAGTGAATGCTGCCACGAGTGGTATTGTGGACAAGGGAGGTGAGCCTGATGCTCTCTTCCCATTCCATTCCCATGAACCTGTCTGAGGCTCTGAGAAGGAATGGACACATTCATGAATTAACAGATTCCCATGGCAGAGGTGATGGAGAGAGAGCAATAATCAAGCTAAGATTCCCAGGATGTTCCTAGTTTAAGTACTTTGTGAGCAAGGAAAATGGAGACTCTGAGGAAGTTGAGTCATGGAACATGAAGTCACAGTGATATGCCGCTAAATGTTTAACAACCAGCTCCCCTCCCCTCAACAAAACTGCACAGAATTGTTCCTGTGCATTCAGTAATATGAACCTGGCAGAAGCTGGCCAGGTGGCAATATTTACACTATGGAAATAGAAAGTGCTAACAAATCAAAACTTAACAAATGAGGGAGTTTGGTTGATGAATGCGCAGAACTACTCCTGAAAACCAATATTTGTTGAGTATAGGATGTCACTGGGTTTAACACACCAGAGTCAATGACTAAAATGTTCTACCTTTACACACCAAAATACAGATTCAAATGAAAATTTAATCAGAAAGCCTTTTCCCCTTCATGTCTCAATTCTCTTGTCTACTCTTCTCTTTTTCTACTACCACCTGCCAATTCCAATTAGTCATTGGCTCTCATTTGGATGCATCCCCCTGCTTCTCCTTATGTATGATTCATTCATTAAACAATATCAGAGCATTTAATGTGAACCATATTTATGGCAATGATTTCCAGCTACATGCTGAGTGAAATCCAAAGTCTCTCTTAGTTCGCATTGTTCGTGCCCTGATGCCAGTCTCCCACTCTGATCTTGAATTCTCTCTCTCTTACCACATACCAGCCATCTGGCCTGCTTTCTGTTCCTCCTTGGAGCCATGTCAGTCTTGCCACTTGCTGTTTCCTCTTCCTGAAATTATCTTTCTCCTGGTCACTTCCACTTCCTAGGCATCTGCTCCAACAATACAACTTCACAGACGACTTCCTTGACCAACTAATCTATTTACCTTCCCATGTCATAACAGTGGTAATGATAGAAATAGTAGTTATAATTAGATGGCACTTACCACAGGCCAGATATCATTTAAGTGTTTCATCTTCACAATATCTTTTACGGAGATACTACGTATCTTTAATCCCTTATTCAAAATGATTAAAACTAGATGTTTTTGGGTTTGGGAATTTTTAGTATTTCCTAAATATATTAGTTACTTTTCCATTGATGTGATAAAGCTCCCTAGTGTTAGGCTTCCTCCAGCAAAGTTTCACCTCCTGACCCTCTACAAACAGAATCACCAACTGGGGCTAAGTATTCAAATACTTGGAGCTATAAAGGACATGCTCATTCAAACCACCACACCAAAGTAATATGATTCAGGTCCCCTGTATTATATAATTGCATTCCCAGGGCTGCAACCCCTAATAAAACATAAGCATTTTTGCAATGAAACACAGAATTTTCTACTCTAAATGGGATTCTTTTTTCTGGAAAAAGAATAAGTAACTCTTTAGTTTAGGTCAAGATTCTTATCCAAATGCATTCAGTCATGTCACACTGCCATCAACTAAGTTAGAACAAAGCTTTTGGATTTGGGATTTGGGAACTGTAGACCTCTATTATCTCTATTTTCTGGATAAGCCAGTTGAGACACAGAAAAATAGCTATGCTCTGTACTAGACTTAATAGCACTTACCACCATCAGAAATAATCTTGCTAATGTATGTGCTTATTCATTTAATGTCTTTTCTACAGGAGAATATCTTCCAAGATATACAAAGTTGAGCTTTGTATACTCTCAGGTCAGAAATGGTTGACACTTAATTAGTGTTCCATTATGTTGCTAACCACATGCATGAAATTCATGTACAAATAAATGAATATCAAAGTAAAGCAAAATGTCTATTTAGAGAGGTCTTTCAGGCTATTCTTCCACTCTCAACAGAGGTCTCATTCAATCTCCTGTATTTCGCAGGGCTTCCTTGTTGAAAAGGGTAATGGAATTCTGCCTTCAACCTATCTTCTATAAGAGGCTTTGTGCTAAACCAGACAGAAATCTTCCATCCGTCTCTCCTCTCATATGTTGATTCCATGTGAAGTTGTAGATCGAATGCTGGTTTATGAATTACAGAACTCAGTGCTAGTCTTGGTTTGTTTGTTTATTATCTATCTCTGAGGCAGGTCTTTTGCCTGGGGAACCTCATAAGAGACTGACAGACAGAAACAGCAATATGGGATACACTAAGGACACAGCATCCCATTACCAAGACAACAGACATAGACCAAGCTATGATCCAACTATTACTTAGCTAACAATTGTACCAAGTATCAAATGTGAAAGAGTCGATGAGAAAATAGTAGAAATATACCATGATTTATTATTTATCATCACTTACCACTGAGAAAAAATATCCAAATGGAGCAACTTAAGGGAGGGCAGAGTTATTTTGGCTCATAGTGTCAGGAAATTTCAATTCATCATGTCAGGAAAGGCACAGCAGTAGGGGTAGCTCAGTCCATCTGGTGGGAATATGAGGAGGCTAGCCACATTGTGGATGCAGGAAGCAGAGGGGACAAGAAGTACGATAGGTCTATAAAATCTCATGACCTAATGACCCACTTCCTCCAGCAAGGTTCCACCATCTAAAGGCTCCACAACCTCCCAAAACAGCACCACTATCTGAGAATCAAGTATGCAAACACAAAGCAGTATGATGGACATTTCAGACACAGACTATAACAATCACATGCATTCTTTCACTGACAGTTATACATTAACTATAGAGAAAATATATAATTTCTGACCTTAAGTAACTCAAAATCTTATGGAGGGGAGAAAAAATACACAGATCTAAAATATAATGTAGAATTCTATTAGTATTTTTCTACAGAAAAGATGCTGACACCTCTATTATGCGCAGTTTAAATGTTTGTTGTTCTTGTTCTATGGAGTATCTTTTCATACTCTCAATTTTTAAAAATTATTCTGAGAGTCCAAAGATTGACATGTACTCTTAATATCTTTTCTTACTTTTCTGCATCGCACACAAAATCCCTATTTTTAGTTGGGCAAATACTACTCTGAAAAATGATTGTATTAACATACTCCCTTGCAGCTATGTGTGGCCATGTGATTAAGACTAGAGCCAATGGGATATGAGAGGAAGTAAGGTGATCAATTTCTGGAACATGTCCTTAATTAGTGGAGCTATTCCCCTTCCTTTCCATGTGCTACCATGTGGTTTCTTATAATGTGAATGTTGCAGGTAACCATCTTAGATGATACAAATGAAGATTTAGGGATGGTAGAGCGACAAGGTGAATGATCTAGAATATTCAAATCCTTCCTCATGTGAAATCATAGAGCAGAGGTGAAGTAATCACCAATTTTTTTATGAAAAATTGGAAGACTGTTACACTAAGCCTGTTAATTGAATTCTTTTTGCATACATGTAAACCTAATTTTAAACTATAGGATTTGAAAATAGTTTTCAAGCCACCAGAAATCTTAAATGATGTGATGTTGATTTTTGTCAAGCTATGGGCAAGAAATATTCAAATATTTAAGGCTGCAAATTTGCTGGCTCATGTTATGCTGCCACAGACACTTCATAAAACCTTTATCTATGTTATTTGGCCAGACAGAACACATGCGAACTATGACATTACCCTTAGGGGAAATGGTTTGGCAATATTCAAAATGATGATGTGTGTTAGAGGCGTTCTAATGTTATTTAGCAGTCTTATGAAAGAAATGAACTAGGACAGAAATTGACCAGTTTTCAATAGGGCTAGAAAGAAATATACCCTTGTTAAGATAAACTTTTGTCTGCCTGCAGTCTTGAATGCAAAGTTAATTAAGATTTCCTTTAATTTGGGGCACAGTCAAGTTGAAAAAGTCAACTACTTTACTGCAAACAAAAGCAGACATAATAGATAGAGTCAAAGTAGTGCCTTAGAGGAAATGCATTTTTCAAGCACTGTCCATTAAGCATTTCTAGCAGACAATTAAAGCCAGTCCAAGACACAAATCTGATTAAGAGTGTTGTTTTCCCCTTGACTCATGCAGCCCCAGGATGGGTGATCCATTTGAGAGAGGAGTACAGGACACAGAAAAGAGACAGGATATGGAGATTTTAGGCTGAAAATTGTCTAGAGCTGCTCTAATGTGGTAGCCATGAGTCACTTTGTGGCTATTTAATTTTGTGCTTATTGAAATTCATTCTCGCAGTCACACTAACTATATTTTAAGTGCTCAAAAGCCCCATCAGGCTAATGGCGGTTGTACTTGATGATACAGATGCAGAACAGCCTCAGCATTGCAGAATGTTCTGTGAGACAACACCGGTCTAGACCAGAAGTTGGCAAACATTTTATATAAAAGTCACTATTTCTGTGAGTTCCAGGCTAGCCTGGGTTATAGTACGAGACCTTATCTCAAAGAAATAAGCACCAAAGTAAATATTTTACAAAATTGACATTATTATTATGTATGTACTTAAATAACTACTGAGATTGTAACTAGTCAGAATTATGAAACTCAGTCATAACAAAAAGAAATCATGGAACAGATCTGGCATACAGGTGGTAATATGCACACCCCCAGTCTAGACAAACTCTTTGGTTGTAGAAGGCATTAACACTAAGCATATTAAATCCAAGTCTACCATGGATGAAAGAAATTGCATCTCTGGCAAAGTCTATAAATCAATTGATGTCACTAATTTCAAAATTATTCACTCCTTCCAATTCCAAAAAATGGATTTATTTCCAAGAAAGAATGCACGAAGCAGGGGTGTGACATTGTGTGCAAGGTGGGACTCACAAGTCCCAGAGTTTGCTCTCCTAGCTGCTTATCACACTGTCTCCATCTCTCCATATTCAATGGGAATGAACAACTTTAGGCCACCACACCATCCTTTGTCATTATATATACTCCATTGTATTGATTCCTGCCACATCCTGAGTGCAAGAGAAATATTTCCTAAGGAAATCAAGGCTGTAAACTTTCTCAAAATCCCATAGAAGCCCCATATTGTATTATCATAACTAGGACAACATTTCCCCTGAAGATCAGGTGTGTGTATGTGTGTGTGTGTGTGTGTGTGTGTGTGTGTGTGTATACCAATTAGTTTAATTAATTAATTACAAGAGCATTGGTGAGGGGTTATTTTGAGGAACATCAGCAACTTATCAGTTGATACGCCATTGAAGAAAAAGTCTCTCACTCCCCACACAACTGTTAATTACCTATCAATCCTTGAGGAGGGACAGGGCCTCATGAGCCCCTCCCACCTCCATGAAAGGAGTGCTGATAGGTCCAATCTTGTCCAAGTTGAAGACAAGAGGGACAATGAGAGATCAAATGAGTGGAGCCTCTAAAGGTAGGGCTGAAGTGGGACAAGTGGCACAGAAGTGGCCCTGGAAGGGCATGAAAATGGACCTTCATCAGAACTTCCTCATTATCCTTTCTCCCAGAAGATCTATCCTTTTGAAGCTGAAATTCCAGTAAGAGCATAGAATTCATCTATTTCATCAGGGAACAGACAGAACCAGGAAAAGGATTCCTCCTACCCATGTCCTATACTCGGTGCTTGGGCTCAGGCCAAATAGCCTTTGAAGCATTGTAAAGCAGCTGAAATGTCTCTTGGCTTTCCTTGAAGGCTGTACTGCAAGCCTGGTACTTAGAGCTACCTCCAGCTTTGTATTCGGAGTCTCCTGTCAGTGGGAACCTGAACTGCAGCATGAAAACTGGGCTCTGAGCAAGAAGTCGAGGGGCAGAGATGTACCAACTAGACAAAGCTTTTCTAAATTTGTTACTGAAAGAGAAAATATATCTTCTCCAGGCTCCCCAATTTAAAAGACATTTTTGAGAGCATTTTTTAAAACAAGACTACAGTTTAATTTTTTTTTATGTATATGGGTGTTATGCCTGCATGTGCAATTGCAACTGTGTTGTGCAGTGCCTGAGGAGGACAGAAGAGGGTGTCGATCCCTTGGAACTGGAGCTATGAACAGTTGCTAGTAGCCATGTGGGTGCTGGGATGCAAACCAGGGTCTTCTGCAAAAACAGCCAGTGTTCTTGACCACTGAGCTATCTCCCCAGCCCAGAAAGCATGGTTTTAAAAAGACAAAATTCTCCATTATTCTGATGTAAATTATCTTAAGATTGGAAGTTTTCCCTTTCAAAACAATGGGAGGTACCTACTTCAGACTTCTGTTAGTTTCAATTAAAGTGATTTTAAAATGTAAAGTCAGATTTTTTTTTGGTTTGTGCGCGCGCGTGTGTGTGTGTGTGTGTGTGTGTCTGTGTGTAAGAGAGAGAGAGAGAGAGAGACAGACAGACAGACAGAGACACAGAGAGAGCCAGAGAGTTATCATTATTTTGTTTTGCTTGCTTTTGTGGGGCGAGTGCCTAAAGAAATGTATCTTTTAGTAATTTGGTGTATAAAATGGCATAGTAGCCCATGACATATGCCTGGCTTTCATAATGAATCGTAGTTAATTACACATGCAAATATACTGGGTAAATTTGGATGCTCAATTAGTGAAGTAATTATGGTTGAAATGAGAGTGTGTGATTTTTCTATGCACAGGTGTTTATATTGTCTCAGTAAATCACCTCATTTGCAAAATGGAAAATGTAGAATTCATGTGGAGCAGCCGTGAATCATTTTTATGTGTGTGCGTCTATGCATGTGCTTGCACTCTATAATGGCTGCTTTTTATTCTTAGCGTGTGCCAGTTGCTAAAATAGACATACCATTTGGATAACATCACCAACTCCTCACATGGAGGTTGGAATGACACATAAATATTCCTGTTTTACTGAGGAAGAAGCAGAGATCTGAAAGGCAACTGTAACCCAAGATGCAAACACAATTTTGATCAATCACTTAGAGTTGTCCTCATGTAGTTACAGCAAATTCATTGGATGCAGCGAGTCTTTGCATTTTGGTTAATTTCCTTTTGAACTGAATGATTCCCCATGCTTCAGGTGTTTTAGTTAAGATTGTTTGAGGGGAGAGGAAGAGGAGATGTTTTTATAAAAAGAATTTGCAAGTATGAAAAAGCAAGCATTCAAGTCAGGCTATAATTCGCTACTTAGAGGGCTGAGGTAGGAACATCGAAAGTTTGTATTGAAGTTGGAAAACTTAAGGAGATCATATTTCAAAACAAGAGGTAAAGAAGAAGCTAAGCTGTGGGCATAGGTCAATAAAAGAGAAAGCTTCAGTGAGAGAGCTTGACTAGCATGAGTGAGGCCCTGGATTCAATCCCCAGTACCATAAAAATGAACTTAAAATAAAATAATTGAAAGTATTTTTGTACTGAGTGGAAGTGAGTTGAAGGGGGAAAAAGACAACCTGTTTGGCTTCAGTATTATTTTTAGGAATTGTACCCTCTGCCAAGCAATGCTACCTTAGGGCGTTTTATGAATGTATAGATTCAAAGTCACCTTTCTGGTAGGAACTCTATAATAATGAGTCATTCAACAAACACTGTTGGTACCCCATAGTCCTGGGCTGCTGTCAACCTGAGTCACAGAAGTTTCCTTTTGAAGAGGGCATCAATCAATACAAGGATGAATGACTGGTCAAAGCGTGGATATAAGAGACCAGATGCTGAGTTTTAATGGTAGAACTTGAACTTGTATTCAGAATTGAATCCTCCCAATTTTGGATGAACACTACATTCCCACTAACATTTACCAAGACTTTCCTAACTTCCAGCTTGGCAAATAGCGTTTTCAAATCTTCCAAACCCTGCTTGTGACTGAGGCGTGGTTGCAGTCTCACATGGTGAGGAGACGCATGTAACTGGAAGGTATTTGTTGGCCAAAAACGAGGAAGTGAGGTTGAGTGGCTTGTGTCTTCCAACAACTCAGAGCAATGCCAGGATCTGTGGGACTTCCACTTATGTTTATTTGTACTGGGGATTAAGGCCCTGACAACTATAAGCCAATCAATCATTTTCTCCTGTGCTTACTCTTTGACTCTCACATTTGGCCCTGGGCTTCCTGAAACTTATCTCCCAGGGACTGTCCTTAGTTGGGGGAGGGGCCTTCGTAGACCTCTAGAACTTCAAGCAACTGTTGTCTCAGAATGGTCTAACCTGAGCAGGGGTTGAGGATGTAGCACAGCAGTAAAATGCTTACCTAGTTATGTGCAAAGCCCTGAGTTCAATTCCCAGAACCACAAAGAAAGGAAGGAATGAAGAAAGGAAGGTAGGATGGAAGGAAGGAAAGAAAGAGGTCTAAGCAAAGCTTGAAACCATCATAACAACAGAAAAATTATACAGGGTGCATCAACTAATACAGCTTAAGAAAATCTACTAAGCATTCCATGTTTACAGATGAAACTGTTTCATTAGTTTGAGTCGCTTCTCTGAAACAGTTAAGAATGAAAGGAACTGGGTGACTATCCATCAGGTTTGGTGGATCCTTAAAAAGTGACAAATCCCTAAGAGCGGAGTACCAAATACTCTTAAAAATACATTTAGTGGAGCTATAAATATTGACACGAAAAGATTACAAGATCTATTAAGTAACAAAAATAACTCAGAAGCCTGAGGCAGGAAGAGGTAGTCTGACTACAAGAGTGCGTGAAACCTTGTTTTTAAAAGAAAAAGTTGATTTTTAAAAATAGCAAAAAAAGTAATAAAAGTGCCATCAAAACAGCATATAGCATAGGCTTTATTGAATAGATGGACATGTATTTGTATTTGCAGGAAAATAATGTAAGACTTTTTAAAATTAACTAATTATTTATTTATTGTTGTGTGTAGGAGTCCAGGATATGTGTGTGTGTGTGTGTACGTGCGTGTGTGTGTGTGTGTGTGTGTGTGTTTATGGTGGTCTCTGCTGTGAATGGAATGCACATTCAGAGTGTCTTTTCAAGTTGATCTGCATTAGTTTGTAAGAGTGGTTACATCTGTTACTGTGTGAACAGAGGATGGAGGACATATACGGAGACCAGTAGAGAGGCTATGACAGTGATTCAAGTAAAAGACCAAGATGGCAGTGTCAGAAGTGATGAGAACTGTCTGGCTACCATATACTTCAAAGACTCAGTGTTTCCAAAGTTTGTAGAAGAATGTAAGGTGAGGTATTGGATAGTACAAACATTTTTATGGGTCTTCTGTCAAGAGGAACAAACACATAGCCAGTTGTGCATCTGTGTCTGTCTGTTTTTCTTTTCTTTTTTTTTTTTTTTTGGTCTTTTTGAGACAGGGTCTCCCTGTAGCCCCAGCTGGTCTAGAACTCTCTAAGTACAGAAGGCTGGCCTTGAACTGCCTGCCCCTGACTCCCGAATGCTGGGATTAGAGGTCTGCACCACCATGCCAGGCCTCTATCTGTCTTTCTGTCTCTCTCCCTGCTTTTCTATTGCATTCTCTCTCCAATTTGGAGTCCTGTGCCACATTCCTGATGAAGTCTTGCTATCCTACAGCTACTGTATTAAAAGATACCGTGTGCAGAGACACGTGTGAGGAACCTGCATTGCTCTGGCTCCCAAGCTGCTGAGGTTCCCTGGTGACTTGAACCACAATCACCATTTGACTGCTGCTGCATGAGAAACAGTGTGAGAACTTCCTCACCAAACCCCAGCAACCCCACATCCTGAATCTATTAAAGGAACTAGTATGGCATTGCTCTTTGAAGCCTTTGCATTTTGATATGATCTGTGGACCTGTAGAACCTAAGGGTGATGATGGTGTAGATAAGGTAGGTACACAAGGAGAGAGATGCAGGAAAGTTCTCTTCTAATTGCTCATTTTCTCACTGACCAGGGAAACAAGGTAGCCAGCTAAGACTAAAGAGATGTCAGGGGATGAGATGCTGGGATTTGGAAAAAGAGGAAAGAGTGTAGTGTCCTCCAATAGACCAAGAGTAAAAGTGATAAAACTGATAAGGAGGCATAGCTGGAACAGCCTGGGAACAGCAAGAACCCAAACCCCAATGAAATCCTCATTTTAGTGTATTAAATGGGCATACCCCATTCTAGCCTTTATTATATATATATATATATATATATATATATATATATATATATATAAAATTTTTGCACAGACATTGTGGGTGAGATAATTGAATTATTTCATGAAAAACAATCAGAAGGGAATTCATGCTCATGTTGAGATAGGACTGTTTGAGTCCGGAGTAAATACTTTTACCTTTATATTGATGATTCCTCTCTCTCTATCTGTCTCTCTGTCTCTCTGTTTCTCTCTCTGTCTTTGTCTCTCTCTGTCACCTCTCCAATTTTTTACCCACTCACTGATTCGGTCAGTAAGAAAACCAACACACCGAGCCTCTCCTGGGTTTACTGCATGCCAGACCTCAGAACATGAAGCTCCCTTAACTCGAATATCCCTTTAGTCTCCTTTCAAGAACTCAGAGCAGAAAAAACAATTTCCAAGTTTCCTGTCTCTAAAGGAAGTATAGGAATTCATATATCTGAGTGAGGGAAGGATTTCAGTGAGGCTGTGGAAGGAAGCCCAGGGGTATTAATGACATGTTGGATGCCTGTGGCTTGATGGGCCTGGGTGAATCTAAGTGATGGTTGCTTGACTGGAGAAGGGTAGAAAGGAACGTGGAAGAAATGAGGAGTGTGATATTATTACTGGAATTCCTTGAATTGCAACTGGACCCTTGGTGAAGTTGAGATTACCCAGAATGGCTTGGTGATGCGGTTCATGATAAGTACATCTCTCTAGGGATGAACGAAGCACTGTGAATAAGGGGAGTTGCTTAAAGGTCATCTGTTTAATCACATCACAGACTAGAAGAATTTTTTCTAGAAATGGAAAATTAGTAAACTAATTTACTAATATTAGTAAAAAAATATTATAGAATTTCTTTCACTATTTAGCTCACTATTTAGACTAGTTGACCAACATTATCCAAAAGGAGTTATAGACACAAACAATAAAACTATTTGCACATACATTTGAATTTATTAATATTTAGGTATCATGGAACAGTAACTTTCTCTTCATATACTTTTACTATTTATTTCTTTACTTAGCAGTACTGAGGATTGAACCTTGGGCCTTGTGCATGGTACACAAGTACTCCACCAGTAAACTACATTCATCCAATAAATAACATCAAGCTTGCAAACAAGTCTAGTTAAACTCAGTGATTTGCACACACATGAAAGTATGAGGGGACTTGCTGGCCCAAGTAGCCTCAGAAGGACAGGGAGGGGGATGAGAGGGCGAAATGGGGGTGGAAAATTATTAGAATTCATTACACATATGTATGAAACTGTCAAGAATTTCTTTAAAAACTCAGAAAACATTCTTAGCTTCTGGACTTTATGAAGATAATAGCTTGGATATGGCTCATGAGCAAAATTCTCCAACCTCAGACCTAAATTTAAGTGAGCTTGTGAGAGAGAAATTATCTATTCTTGTGGTGCAACAAGACTGTCTGATTAATCTGTAATGATGACTTTTGAATCCATCACAAACTTCTAAGTTTCTAAATAATCATATTTGATTAATTTAGTAGATGCTATATGGCTCCTTCATGTAGCTATGAAGAAATTAGCTGTAGTTAAAAGTAAAATGTTTTACTTTTGAAATTGCTTACTACTATGAAGAGTTTGACATGTTTCTTTCTAATATTGATTGATTTCCCTTCTATTTCATATAGTGAGGAACATTTTAATAAAAGCCAGGGGGTTTTCATAGCAGAGATTTGATTTTAAGTCATTGTTCTGAATGTAAATACTCTGGTTTTCAGATATCACTTTACTTATAGTAGCCCACTTGTAAAATGGTTACAATGGGGTGAGGGCTTAGTACTTAAGGCTACTTAATACTCTTCCAAAGGACCCAGATTCAGTTCCCAGAGCTCATACCAGGTAGCTTACAACCACCTATAAATCCTGTCTCAGGGATCTGATAGCCTTCTCTGGCCTCTACAAGCGCCTGCATGCATATGATGCACATAAGTTCACACATGGACATATACATACACAAAAATAAACAATAAAAAACAAATCATTTCAAATGATTATACTACAGGGCTGTTTTGTGAAATTAAAATACATAACACATTTATTTATGTAAACTATCATCACAGATTGTCCAGTGTTTAAGCACCTACTGTGTATATTCTGTGTATGACAAAATGAGTGAACTCCTATGGGCAGGCTATGGGGCGTGCAGACAGGGGACGGGTCTAAATATGATTAAGATCTATTGTATGAAATGAATAAAAAATCAATAAAAATATATATTAAAAATCAGGGAAATACAGAGCACTTAGTGATTTCTACCTTGCTTATTATTCAGGTAACATTATAGTGTGAACATCTTAAATTCTTCACTACTCTTAAAATCATGATTTGATGATTATGTAACATTCCATTTCAGGGGTGTCCCACAGTGAAGGAACCCCACCATGACATGGACTATAAGACATTTCTTTTGCTTTCTTGTACAGATCATCTTAGCAAATAGTTCCCCACAACCCTGTTCATTTTTAACAGGAGTTTCTAGAAGTGGAATTTGCAGATGAAAGCATATGACATGACTATTAATAAGACTGACAATTTTCTGTGTACATTCAGGCCTTTTGTATTTCATTTGAAAACTGTTTTCATATAACATTAAGCTATTTTCCCCCTTGTTCTGAAGCAGCACAATATCATAATGAAGCTCACATTTTGTTCAGTGTCTGCTGGGTGAAAGCACATGTCAGCCTTGGGCTGGGCAAAATAGAGGAGTCTTCAAGGCTCAGCTTCGAGAGTCAGGCTGCAGGGCCATGTCCTCAAGCTCTTCAACCTCACAGGCCTCAGTCTCTTTATCTGTGCCTCAGAGCAGCTTAGAGAATGCAGCAGAAGCATGAAGCTTGAGTCACAGTAAGTCCACTGATTGAACTCTCTTTTTGTAATCGTCATTCCCATAATGCCACCACTAGAAGGGCAAAAACAGATGTGGGCATGTGTGTGTATTAAAATAGCTATCTAGCTGGGTTTCTGGGAAATGAAACTTGAAGCAGTTGCTTCCTTTGTAGCAGAGTAATCCCATGGGTAATGCTTTGTTAGACCTTAGAAAATGAGCTTGGGGATCAACACGAACACCTAGAAATCACAGTAGGCTTCTAATGAACACTTTTTAGTAAGTAATTTGGGGGTCAGAATCATTTTAGAAGAAGCTATCAATGTCTTTTCTTAAGTTGGTTTTGGTGTACCTAAGTACAACTTGCAAAATGTTTGAACAAATGTATGGTTAGTTACATTTTATGGTGGCCCTGGAAGATGACCTGGAAGATATAATGTTAATTTCATGGTCCGAGAATATGAGTTTCAGAAGACTTGATTGAAATGTATTCGGTCTTCCAGCTAGGCACTGACAGACTTCTCTCAGCCGTAAACCTTGGCCTTGAGGCTTTGTGTCATTGATACATTGTTCAGACTGAGCACAGATCCTGCTAAATCATTTAATGGAGAATTCTGTCTTGATTTATGAATTCAAATGCCAAACTCCTTGCACCTTCCATGGCAAACCCCCTGCTGTGGCTGATCATATTCCTCACTTTCCCCATTCCCCAGGAAATAGGAAATCATCCTGGACTGCCTCCAACAAGAATTCTGTCAGGTTCTGTTAGTCGGAATCCCCTCACACTTGGTTCCTTCTGAGTAATTTTCCATCCACTGAATGTGACCTACTCCTTGCTTTAATTTCCCACTTGTTCTAGATGTATTTGGAATTGAGCCTAGTTGTATTTCTAGGTCTCTTCCCCTGTTGTGATAATTCTGACAATGGCATTTTAACTAACTGCCAACTCTGGTTATCTTTGGCAGCACTAGAGCTTGGAGTTCCCTAGAGCTAGGAAAAGGACAAAGTCTCATCTGCAATTCATATAGCTCTAAAGACCAAATGGGAGAATCATGAAATGCGATTGCTAGTTCAATTATCTGCTCCTGTTCACTACAGAACATGTTTAATTTGTATAGAAACTTGGACAGAGAAAGCAATGTCAAATCTGAAATTATGATATTACTTTGATTCATCTTGGTTGTGAAATATCACAAAGCAGTTTGCTCTAGAAACAACCAAAGAATATTTTGGTGTTTGGGTGCTAGGTATAGAACCAAGGCATAAGTATTGGCTAAGCAATGACTTTACTTCTGACCTACATCCCCAACTCTGTAGAATTCTTAAATGTTATTCTCACCAGCTGATGTGAGTTCTTACCACAAAGATTACCAATCACATTTTTAGGGATCCATTAGCGGTTCTTACCATTTTCAGTCTTCTTCCAAAATGGAATAGAGAAATCTGGCACAGGGGAGCAGAGAATGAAATAGAACAGGATCAGCTTGAGATGGACCCTATGGCATCAGCTACAAGAAACAGAGATATCATACTTGACATTTCAAAGATAGCAAAAAACTGTAGCTTAAATGCTGGGAAATTGCTTTATTAGTGTGGGGTTGAGAATATTTATTTATAGCATTTTTTTCCATTAAAGTCAGATACAATAGGGATAAACTCTAGAAGATTGTTTTTTAATCTTACTGAAATTTGTCTTCTAGGAATTGACATTTTAGACGACTACATTTTTCTTTATTTTCTAAAACAGTTTGTTTACATTTAACCTGGATTCTTTACACTCCCTTCCCAACTCCCTTGTAACAGCAAAACATCTACTTACTTACATCATCCCAGTGCATCTTAGCGCTTAAAATATCGTTCTGGATGGCATGGAGTAGTTCTCTATGTGGAATCCTCTGAGGCAGAGAGAAGGGAACAGGAAGCGTAGACTCACAGAATTTCTGAGAACTGCTGGCCCTGGGGTTTCCAAGTGCAAAGATAAGGCTGAGTGGCAGGAGGGGGGCAAGGAGGGGTATGACTATTTAAGTCACCCAGACATGAGGTTTAATAGAAGCAACAGGTTCCTCTTATTTCTACCACCAGATCTGGTGCAACATCTTCTCTAAATCCAACCCCCCTGATAGGCAACTCTTAGTTTTCTTTTTTAAAAGCAGGGTTTTTTGACTTTGACACTATGATATTGTGTGTGTGTGTGTGTGTGTGTGTGTGTGTTTATGTGAAAAAGAGAGAGATAGTGATGTGTGTACTGTGCGCATATATGTGTATGAGGGTGCATGCACCATGTGTGGACAGGAGGTAGAGACGAGTATCACATGCCCTACTCCATCACTTCATCTTAACCCCTTGAGACAGGGATTCTCACTGAATCTGAAGTTAGGTTGATACCAACAAATACCATAGTTCTACCTGTCTCCAACCTCCCCAGAATGCTGGGGTTACAGGGCTATGTGGCTATGCTTGTTTTTTATTAGGGTTCTAGTGATTCAAACTCAGGTTCTTATGATTACACTTTAAGTGCTCCTACCCACGGAGCCATCTCCCCAATCCTCTATTGACATTTTTTTTACTGTATCCTTCTTGTTATATTATAGGATGTTTGGTGGCATCCCTGCCCTCTCTCTCAATACTAATAGCATTGCCTCTTTTCAGTTGTGATAATTATGGATGTCTCCAGACATTGTAGAATATACCCAGAGGGGCAGTGTGTCCCCTGCTCTATAACCACCTTTGAGACATGTCTACATTTACCTTGTTTTGTGTTTGGCCCAATTCGAAGAGGTACTGGCTTTTGAGTACTAGCAAAGCCACAAGGTGGGTCACTTGCTTTAGTTTTCAAAGGTCAGCTCTACTTGCAGTTTAATGTCATATAAAGAAAAATTTGTTGTTCAAAGTGTGGTCCCCAAGGGAATTATACCTGTCTTCATAGATTATGGGAGCCTTTTGTAGGCAACCACATGACTGCAACTATGTTTAAAGTTCATTAATCCACCTATTTCACCTGGAAAGAAGATAAGAAAGGCAGAGATTATCATGAGAACATCAATTAATATTGATCAGGGTCAATGTGCAGGGCTGAAAAGTTATTGGTGCCCCAAGTTAACTGAAAAAAAAAAGATAGAGCAAATAGATGACATTTGCCGAGGGCTTGTTATGCTCTTTTAAGTGCTTCATATTTATCTCTTTAAATAGCAGAAATAATGACATAAATGTTTTATTGCTCATTTCTTATAAATATTGGAATTGGTACAAAAAGAACAGTGGACTTAATTCAGGTTACATAGCAAGTAATACCCATGAAGGAAAACAAAATCAAATGCCCCTTTATCAAAACACTCTGCTGAGCAAAGAGTATGTAAAGATCATCAGCTTCCTTACGTATAAAAAACAACTGATCCCAAATGGTACTGAAAGGGGAGAGCCCATTCACGAGTGCTAGACCAACCTAAACTGCATAGCAAGAACCTGTTAGGAAGGAAGGAAAGAAGGAAGGAAAGCCAGAAAGTCAGAAAGAAAAGTTGACTCTGTGAATGAATACACATTAGGCTAATTACTAATCCACAAACTGAGGGATGAATCTATATGATCAGGACACATTTAGGTTTTACATACTATGGCCCTGAGAGATTATATTATATTCTCAACATACTCACATGTCCCAGTTGCCCAGTACCATTGAAAACCCGAAGCTTATTCATAGTGGGTGCTTAAGAAATTGCTCATTGTTAATGATGAAAATGATCATGAAAATCAAAACAATTCAATCAATTAGGTCATTTCTGAGATGAAGATCATTAGGCAGATTAATTGCCTGAAATGACCAGTTATGTGAGTAGGCTTGCCAGCTGGTTGAATTGACTAGTTCAGTGACTTGAGATTTTCTAGTAGTTAAGAATCAACAAAGCCTCTGCATTCTTATTCAAAAGATACTTAGTCCTTCTTAACTAATATTCAATACTAGAGTCATTACTAATTTATTTTCTTTTTTAAATCACTTTTTATGTCAGTGATGGGAATTGAACTCTGCTTTCAGGATGCTAGGGAAGTGTTCTATCACTGAGATGTATTTCATTATTTTACTTGAATTTCAATTATCTTATTTCCTAGATTTTAAATGGATTTTTTTTGATTTCCAAATTTGTGTGTGTGTGTGTGTGTGTGAGAGAGAGAGAGAGAGAGAGAGAGAGAGATACATGCATATAAGTGCAGATGTGTTCACCTGTGCAGTGCAGGTGGAGACCAAAGTGTCCTCTTCAGTCATTTCTCTACCTTGTTTCTTGAGACTGGGTCTTTTACTGAACCCGCATTTCAACTTTTCATCTAGACTGGATGGCCAGTGAATGCCCAGGATGTACCTATCTTTGTACCACCACTATTGGGTTTACAGACACCTACTGCCGTGCCCCCTCCCTTTGTGTAGATGCTGGAGATCGAAACATGGGTCCTCATGCTTACACAGCAATCACTTTACCCACTAAAGGATACCACCAGCCCTGCATACAAACTTTATATTTGAGAAGTTTAAGACATATAGAAAAAATATATCTCATAATATATATATATAATATGTATATATAAAATTTGAAAGTTGCAGGTAACATGCCATTTAACTCTAAATAATTAGTCATATATCTCTTAAGATAAGAAAACATCTAAAAGAATAATTTGTGCTATTATATCAATTCTATATTCAAAGATGTCTAATTTGTCCCATAAACATGTATTATAGCTTTTAAAATAATATCTATTTCTGATTCAGAAGGCAGTCTGGGTTCACACAGAGTTTGATGTCAGAAATCTCTTTAAAGTCTTTGTATAAAAACTTTTAAAAATGTATGACACGTTCAAAGATACTTCTGAGCTCTGTGATAAAAATGTTCTCCCGAATAGAGGACTTGTATGTATTCCCAGTTATTCACTTGGTTGTTTTATATGGGTAGAGGGATATATTCTTCCAACATAAACCCTAATATTTTGAAGCATTAAAGCTAAATAATGTTAAGAAATTAGCCCTAGCACTGTTGTTTAAAAGCTACAAGAATCTTCTGTCTCCTTAGAGAAAAAAAGCAGTGGGATTTGTTCTCTCTCTCCTCTCTCTCTCTCTCTCTGTCTCTCTCTCACACACACAGAGACACACACACATACACACACAGAGAGAAAATTCTTTAGTTAGGTATTTTACTTGATAAATATAAGCAGTATCTTTTTAACTTTTTATTTTATTACTATTTTTGACAGTCTGATTGGGAAGCTAAGGTTCACCTCAAATTCTAGATCTTCCCACCTCTACTTCCCAAGTCCTGGGGTATCACCATGTTCCATTTACTTTCGAAGTTTTGATCCTCTGGCCTCAGCTTCCTGAGTGCTGAGATTATAGGAATGTACCACCAAGTGTAGTTAAATTTGTCTTTTCTTTTTTTTTCCTTTTTGGTTTATGCAACTTTATGGAAGAAAATAAATCAGTTATTAACAAAGCTATTAGTTGATTACTTCTCTATTGACATCTTGCAACATTTATTCCACATTGTATTGACATTTTCTTTTTGGATTATATTATTATAGTATATTATAATTGTATTAGACAGAGTTAACATAGGCCACTTTTCATGCATGTATGTACTCCGCTATCCTCCTCATTCTTCCTCTCCCCCTCCCAGTCATGCCTCTTTTTCTCCAGAGAGTTTCATTTCTGTGTTCTTATTTCTTCAAATATATGATTTATATACTTATAAAGTCTATGACCCAAAAATAAGAGAAAACATGTGATATTTGTCTTTCTGATCCTGATATAATTTACTTAATATGATTATCTTTGGTTATATTCATTTTTCTGCAAGTACTAGAACTTTATTATTCTTTATGTTTGCAAAAATTCAAAACATTTTTGTGTGTGGGGGCTGGTGTATGAACACATGAGTGTGTGGTGTACACATGGATGCAGAGGCCAGAACAGGACATTGGTTGTTTTCCTTAATAACTCCGCCTTATTGCCTTGAGACAAGGTACTGAACCTGAAGGTTGCCATTTCAGCTAAGCTGACTGACCAGTGAGCTCTCAGGATCTGCTGGAGTTACAAACAAGCACAGACACACTTGGCTTATTATATGAGTGCTGGTGATTTGAACTCAGGTCCTCATGTTTGTAATGCAAGTGCAAGTACTCATATCCATTGAGCTATTTCTGCAGCCTGTAAAATACATTTTTATCTCCCTTTTTCCACATAAGCTATAATTTGTTAGCATATACTTTATTTCATTTCTTTGTAGTTGGAGTTCCTTTAATACTTCAATAAGGGAACATCAATTCTATAGATTATATAGCCTTTCCTTACAGCTAGAGAACATTCTATGAGCTGAACTCTCACCAATTCCTCTATTATGGACATCTGGGTGGTGTCCTGCTTGGCTTTAAATTGTCAGCTTGATTTAATCCAGAGTCACCTGAGTTGAAGTCTCAATTGAGATATTTCTCAGATCTGATTGCCCTATGGCCATGTCTGTATGAGCTTGTTTTGATTATTAACTAATGTAGGAAGGCCTAATCCACTATGGGACACACCATTCCCTGGACAGGTGGTCTTGGGCTGTATGAGAAAGCTAGCTAAACATGAGCCAGCAAGTAACATTCCTTCATGATATTTGTTTCAAGTTCATCCTTGAGTCCTTGAGTTCCTGTTCTGACCTCTCTCAATGATGGACTGTGACCTGGAAGTGTAAGCAAAATATACTCTATCTTCCTTTAAGTTGTTTGGTCAGAGGTTTTTTTTTTTTTTTTTTTTTTTTGTCACAGCAACAGAAAAGTAACTAGCAGGCCTTTTCGTTGACATTATAAGCACTGATTCCACTCAGATCCACATTGGTGAATGAATGAACTTAACTGGGTTTACTTACAGAAGCATGAGCGAAGGGTTGCTTACAGGAGCCTAGGCAACGTATGGACAGCTATACCACCGAAGAATTAGCTCCTTGTACTCTAGCAATTGTTAATTACTTTTACAGATTTGAGGAGGGGAGGGCCTTGTGGACTCTATGAATACCCTGCCCTAGTGAGGGAATGATAGTAGGTTTAGTCTTGTGAGAATCTTGTGTGGCTAATCATAGATGCTTTGATTTCAGTATATTAACAGGAGCATCATGTCTGGAGGACAGAGTTCCACAGCAACAACAAAAAATGTTAGACATGAAAAAGGCCTTCTGAACTACTGTAGTTGGAGTGATTGGTTGTATATTGTTGCCCTAGTCCTCTGCAGTGAATTTAGCTTAAGGGAAGTCAATGAGTAGAAAAGATAGATATCTACTTACTTTGTGAGACTAGACCTCTGAGTCTCTAGAAGGCTTCACACTTAGTTTTCTAAGTCTGATTACATTTCTTCTTTCCTTGTAGGTAGAAATAATGAGGTTAGAAAATGGCCCTTGTGTTGGTAAGGTTTGGAACAGAATTGCTAAATTTAGTAAATTGGGACATGCTTACACACACACACACACACACACACACACACATCTGTTGCTTATTTGAAATTCTCATTTAATTGGGTGTCTTATATTTTGTTAGCACATGCTAATTGAGGATCTTATCTTAATCTAGAAATTTCAACCCTGAAATATTCCTGAGATAAGTATTTAAAGTGGTACAGAAGATAAAATTGAACCACACCCAGAGTGGTGACTTAACAAGGTTATGCCCAGGGACAGTGGCCTGGGTCTGACTGACTCACATCTCCTCCACTCTACCCAGATGTGAACATCAGTCTTGGTATGGCAGCTAGGACTGTCATCCCAGCATTGGAGAGGCCAAATCAAGAGGATTTTTAATTCAAGTCCAGCTTGTGGTACACAGTGAGATGCTGTCTCAAAAAAATAAAAAATAAAAAGAGATGGAAGGAAGAAAGAAGGAAAGAAGGAAAGGAAGGAAGGAAGGCAGGCAGGAAGGAGTTAGCATAAGACATGCTTTTTCAAAGCTGTAGAAATTTTACTGCTGGCCAACTAAATAAATTTGCTAATTGAATCACTCAAGTTCATCCAGTGTTGTGGTCCTAGTATATAGAAGTATAAGTCCTCAGTTTTTTTTAAAAATTTTTTAACACAGATTTCTTGATTTGGGAGAGCCCTTGATTGAGAGACATGTACTATTCCTAATGGCTTTCCACTTCCTGTAGTTTCTGTTCTCAGATGTTGTAAGCCAGGACCTGGCTTACACCTATCATCCCAACATACTGAGCTCCAAGTAAGTCATCCTGAGCTACTGTGTAAGACTCTTACCTAACAACAACAGCAGCAGCAACAACAAAAAGAAAACAACAGAAGCATCATGGTGTTTTCCTAACAGGTTCACAATTTGGCAATTTAAAAAATAATAATCTTCTTTATCAGAAATTTACACATAACTTTGAGCATCTCTTCATAAATGACACATGGAAAATGAATACAACCTACACATCTTTCTTTTTTTAGATTTGTAAAGTCCCAATGCAATAAATAACTGAACTATGAATTACCATGCTGGTTGGTTCTTCTCTAAGTTTCATTTTACCAAGAAATGAAAGTGGTCTGATGATGTCCTCAGTAGAGCATGCAAATTAATGTGATAAAACCTACTCTTGTCCTTTAGGCTGGTCCCAAATACATAGAGTTCACGAAATGGGTCTAAAGTATCAGATGTTTTAAGAAAAGTTACCAAGTAGGTGACTTGGTTTCAAAGACAGAAAAGACTATTTATGGAGGAAATGGACAGTCTCCTGCTTTCTTCGAATCTCAGAAGCAATTTTCCCAAGATTGGAATCCATCTTGTCATCTAGTCTACATAAACTGGTGAGTTACCAGTATTGAGGTACATTAAAAGGCATTTGTTTGGAATTCAAGAGAACAGCTAGCTACTAATAAAAAAGTTAACTTACACCTGTATGTACTTATTGTTAAAGTAAATTAAAGTGGAGACCAGGTTCCTTCTCCCCCCGAATAATACGTAAACAAATAGTGCCAGTTCGCCTTTTTAAATGGCCTTAACTTTGCTTGAGTCATAAGCATAGGTGGAAGTTAGCTTGGATGATTTCTTACAAGTGCCCATATTAAGGAATATCAGGGAGCTAGAACCAGAGCTCAGTGATAGCAATTGTCCAACATGTATATGGCTGTGGATTTGACCCACAGAACCATACCTCCAAAACTTGGAACTTAGGTCCTGTAATCAGAAGCAGTCAACTAAGTTATAATAGTTTAGTCAAGGGCTTGCTATTAGGATAGACTAATCAGGCAACTATATAATCATAACCAATCAGATATTTGCTTCCCTTCACTTTTGTGTCTCTCCTTTCACCCACACTGTTTCCTCAGCGGAGTTCCTGAACCACTATGGTTTAGGGTTTCCAATTCATAAAATGTTGCTTGCTCATATAAAATCATGAAAAATTTTGCTGTGACTCACTTGATATTTTAAGCAATGACTTCACCATGTTGACAGTTCCATGGAATAAGGGATGCTGCCATGCATTACTCTAAGAATGGAATGCCTACAAAGGCAGCTATGTTTAGACTTAATTTGCCCACAAAGAAGCTGACGCTAGAAGAACCACAGACTTAGTAATAAGTCAGACTTCTGTCTTTTTGATTTTTAATTATGTGTATCCGTGTGTGTGTGTGTGTGTGTGTGTGTGTGTGTGTGTGTGTGTTAGGTGCTGTGCTCTCTTATACAAAGGCCAGAAGGGTGCATCAGATCCTCTGGAGGTGGAATTACAGGCAGTTGTGGCCTACCTGACCTGGGTCCTGGGAACCAAAGTGTATAAGAGCAGCAAATGCTCTTAACTACTGAGCCATCTCTCCAGCCCCAAGACTCCTTTCTTGATTCTACTGTCTATATATTTTTAATGCAAGTCATGCTAATCAGCCAGGACCTCAGCAATTTGAATAGATAACAAAAAGTTATATCTGAGTTATGATTTTAAGGATTTCTTTTCCATATTTGATACATATATTCATATTAGATACTGTCATATTTTGCTTATCTACTGCTATGTAAATCCTACACAAAATGTATTTGCTTAACACAGGAATGATTTTTTTGCTCCTGATTTTGTGGGTCAGCTGGAGCTCTGTTGGGGGAGCTCTTCAGTTGGTCACAGTTTGGGTTTCCAGGAAACCCTTTTCCATAAGGCTGTGATCAGATGGTTTTGCTTGTATTTATTGCCGCTTTGCAGAAAGTTGGGAGATTGACGTGGTGGTGCAAGGCCCATAATTGTAGTTACTTGATTTTGGGGCTTGCTTGGGATGTATAACTTCTTTTCTTCTTTCCACACTATTTTCTAGGATTTCTTTTATGGTGGCTAGTTCCTAACAGTAAGTATTTCAAGAGAAACCTGCTCTGGTATGCAAGCTGTCATGCTTGGCTTCAGTTGTAAATGTGACACCCTTAAAAAAGGAAACTTCAACTGGGGAATTTCATCTATCAGACTTACGTGAGGTCATATCTCTAAGGCTTTTTCTTGATTGTTGTATGATGTGGGAGGACCCAGCCCACTGTGGGCAGTGCCTCCACTGGGTAAGTGGTCCTGGTTTGTATAAGAGAGCAAGCTGACTATTGGTAGCTGATTATTGCTGGGTGAGGGTGAGTTGATTTTCTTGGAGAGAGTGACTCTAGATAGGCTGACTAGACTTCAGTGGATGAACTCATATAGAACATCTGGGTATACACACTTGACTTGGTAGAATTTAACATACATGATAGGATGCATGAAATGTGGGGGGGGGCTATAGAGGATGTGGAAGAGGGAGGGGATCTCGATGTGATTAAGATGTATTGTATGAAGATGCAGAAGAAATGAAAAAAATATACACTGAGAAAAAAGAAGAAAAGAAAGCAGGTTGAGCACATTAGTCTTATGTGGCAAGCATCTTACCCACTGATCCATCTCTCCAGTCCTTGGGCTCTTGGTCATATTTTCTAAAGTGTTTCCCTTCTTCCTTTCCTTATTTTTTGACTATAGCTCTGAGCTTCAATGGTTAGATGAAAATAGATGTAGAAAGAGCTATCATTTAAACCACAGGTCCCAACCCCCACCCCCTTTTTTTGGTAATCAGCACAAATCAGTCATATTCTTGGGAGTCCCTAGCCAGTATGCTGGTGGGAGCACATAACATCCTGCCCTAGAAGAAAGGGAATTATGCCAATCAAATATTCCAGGTCGACTAGAGTTTCCTGGAATGTAGGACCTTCATTAAGATTGAAAAAGCCTCCAAACTGAATTGTTTACTTGATGGAGAGACAACTTTCCATCTTTCCTTCATAGGAATCACAGTCATCAGTCAAACGATTACAACTAAGTCTAGTATATTAAAACTGTTGGTGACATTGGTAATCAACTTCTTTCACATGAATTTTAGAGATTCTTAGATTCAGAGAGGTGCAGATATTTTCCCCAAGGTCACAGTGTACTAATAACAAGTATATCAGGACCAGACTCCAGATTGCCACATTCTGAATCTAGAGCACTTCCCACTCTTTTCCATTTTTTTTGGCATTCTTGTTCCCTTTTTATCATGTTCTTAGGATGAAACATGAGCTCAGCTGCTTTGTCTTCTGGCCACAGACCTCAGCGGGGTGCTCCTTTCACTTGTGCTTCTCACAGCTTGGTGAAGAAGCTGGAGCAGAATCAGTTTGGAGGAGGCTTCAGTGGACCAGCATCTCCATAGTCATGAGGCATCCATCTCTATTTGCCATCTGCACAGCCCACTGGGTATGTTTCCCACATGCAGGTATATGTTGGCACTGAACTGCTACCTTTGGCTCAGGCACTTATATAAAGCCCATGTACCCCTTCTAAAATGGCAGGTGAGGGCATTGACTGCTCTTGCAGAGGACCTGGGTTCAAATCCCAGCGCCCACATGGTGGTTAACAACTGTGTATAATTCTAGTTCCAGGGGATCTGATGCCCTCTTCTGACCTCTGCAGGCAACACAGTCATACACATAAAAAATAATAAAACTATTTAAAACGATGGCAGGCGAGGAGATTTTATTTCCCATAGCCAGAAAATCTGCAAAACACAAGAAGCTTGCCTTCTTCCTATCTTACATCGTTTCCAAGGGCACACTTATATGTCAAGTGTCCTGCTCTGTCATTCTCCATTTTAAGATAGGATCTCTCATTGAAACTGGAGCTAGGCTGGCAGTCAGCAAGACCCAACCACCCTCCTGTCTCTGAGCCTCAGAGTTCTGTGGTTACAGGTGTGTGAGTGGCCACACCTAGCTTTTTTACATGGGTGCTAGAGATTTGAACTAGGTTTTCACGTCTGCATAGTAAGCACTCTGACCCTAGGCCATGTCCCCAGCCCTACAAGCCAATCATTTCTAAGTACTCTGTTGACTTGTATATTCAATTTAGATGAAGGATATGGTTGCGTGTTTCAACATCTAAAACCCCTGTTCACTGACTACCCTTCTAGCCCATCATATATGGCTGTGGTAGTTTGAATGAGAATGTCCCCCATAGGCTCCATGTATCTGGACATTTTGTGTCCAGTTGATGGCACTATTTTGGGAGGTCTTAGAAGGTGTGGCCATGCTGCAGGAAGGGCGTCACTGGGGGCAGGGTTAGAGAGTTCTTAAGCTTTGTGGGATCTCCAGTCACTCTCTGCTTCCTGTGCCTGTTTGAAAATGTGAGTGCTTAGCTTCTGCTCCTACTTCAGCCACCTTTGCCGCCATGCCTCCCTGCCATGATGGACTCTTGCCCCTTTGGAACCATAAACTAAATGAACTCTTCCTATTATAAGTTCCCTTGGTCAGTGTTTCTATCACAGCAACAGAGAAGTAACTAATACAATGATGTACCAAACAGCCTGAGCTGTTTTGCTTTCATCTGTGCTAGAATATAACTCGTGTTCTTAAAAATTCTGTGAATTACTACCCGTAAGAATAGTCCCTTCACTAAGCCCTTTGTAAATTCCTTGGGCTTCATCTTTCCCTTCCATTCCTGGCCTGGTGCCCAGAGTTCAGACGGTGGATTAAGAAGGTCTTGCATAGGAAATGAAACACCTCCAAAATGTGACAGAATTATTAGGTGTAACTAGAAAGCTGGTGTTCTGTTTCCACCTCTCCTTTGCTTTCTCCTTCCTTTGTACTACAGTCCATTTCACATTGGTTCCTCAAATAGGCCAGCTTTATATTTCAAGTTGATTTAAACACATTTGGTTGCCAGTCTCAGCACTTTCCATACTTTAAAGCTATTTCATTGGAAGAAAATATTTACAAATGTATTTTGTCTCAGGGCAAGGGAAATTGCTCCATTTGTAAAGTGCTTGCTGCAGATGCATGAAGATCTGAGTTCGAGTCAACACCTATGCAAAAAGCTGGGGGCGATAGCATGTGCCTATAATCCAAGCACTGGGGAGGAAGGGACTGGGGGATCCCTCAGCTCACTGACCAGCAGTCTAGCCAAGTCAGTGAGCTGCTGCATGTTCAGCGAGAAATTCTGTCTCAAACAATTTAGGAAGATGGCCCAGTGTCAGTCTCCAGACTTCCATCACACACACACACACACACACACACACACACACACACACACACACACACACAAAATTATTTTGTCTCCATGAGCATAATCTATAGCATCACTCAACAGAGAGGTGCTCTAAGGGGACAGGGAGCCTTCCTGACACCACCTTAAATCAAAGCATACAAAGGACTTATATGTGGCCTACAATTATGTTTGCTGTTCCAATAAATGGATAAAGAATATCACTACTTTGATGTGGAAACACACAATACACTGTGCAGTCTTCTTTTTAGTATTAAAACATATTTTATTATTTTTTTATCTTATGTGTATGAGTGTATTGCTTGAATATATGTGAAAGCATTCATGTTGTGCCATGGCAGCAGAGGTCAGAAGAGGACATCACCCCCTCTGGAACTGGAGCTATGGACAGTTATTAGCCATCATGTGAGTGCTGGGAACCCAACTTGGGTCCTCTGTAAGAGTAGCCAGTGATGGCTCTCAACTGCTGAGCCATCTCTCCACTCTCTATCCCACAGTGTACAGTCTTTATTTATTTTAAACATTTTGCACGTGTGTGTGTGTGTGTGTGTGTGTGTGTGTGTGTGTGTGTATCGACTATTTGTGGGAACTGGCTCGCTCCTTCCACCATGTAGGTCCTGGGACTTGAACTCAGATCCTTAAATTTGTAGGCAGCAGAAGTGTTTACCTGCTGGGTGATCTCACTGGGGTCTTTAATTTTAAAGGAAAGATCAACTTGGATGTATTAAGAGGAACAGTTGTGATGCCTTGGGGAAAGAGGCTTGCTAATAAGTCCTCCACAGAGAAAAACCTTGAAAATGGAGAAGCGCACTTTAACGTCTGGCTTTCCTTTAATTTGGCAAACTTGATTTAAATCATAAAATCAGCAGAACATTTTCAGATACTTCATAAACATATCATGTCATTAAAACGAATCACTGTAAAACGATGATAGAAAGTAGGGAACAAAGTAGTCAGCATGATTTTATTGAAATGTCTTAGTAAACATGACAGGATCTTAAAGTTCTCTATTCTCTAAAATCAGTGCAAGCACTGCAATAATAAATTCTTGAATTTAGTTGACATCGTATCTAACCAAGGAAAGTTATCATATGAACACCTATCAGTTGACTAATATAATTTAAGTTGGAGGCTAAGCAACTTCGGTATATTCATATTTTCCTGGTTCCCCTTTTCAGCTAGATATATGCCTAATATACCCTCATTCAGTAGAGGTGGACAGGACTGATGGATTTGGCGATTTCTTTTATGTTTTTTTTTTCACGACAAGTAGAAAGGAATGAGAAAGTTCAGGTTTGGTCTGCTCATGAGGCAGTTTTTATCACTTCTGTTTAACTGAAACCAGCAAATACTTATTCTTTATTTCTATTGTGTAATGTTCAGTCCATCTAATTGGTTCATGACTGTATTCAAAGGCAATTTAAAATACAAATGTGGGGTCAAATAAGAACAGAAACCATCAGCTTCTAATTCAGGGGATAGCCACGCAGATTCTCAAACTTTTTTTTTTTCTGAAGATCATTATGTTAAAACTAGCTGTATGCCAGGCATGGTGGCATACTGTTTTAATCCCAGCACTCGGGAAGCAGAGGCAGTTGGATTTCTGTGAGATAAAGGGCCTGGACTACATAGAGTTCCAGGCCAGCTTGGGGCTACAGGGAGACCCTATGTCAAAAACGAAAAACAAAACAAAAACAAACAAAACCCCCCCAAAAAACAAAAAACAACACAACAAACTAAAAGACCAAAAAGATCCCCCTAAACCCCATAGTTGCTGTACATATTCTTAGACTTTAAATACCTTAGATATTTTGTGATTTACCTTTAAACCAACAGGCTTTAGTCATGCCAGCACAGCGAAACTTGCACATGTGCTGTGCAGAAGTGCATCTTCATTTCACTCAAACAAGCATAAAATTCCAAGAAACAGATGTCACATATTTACCACAAAAAATTGCACAGCATCAAACAGGCCTTTTATACATGTCTGCCAAGACTTTCTATAGACAGTCTGTATCACAGAGCTGAGCATGCCAGCTGACAGGACTACTTTCTTCAGAGCTACTACAAGTAAGGCACTGCCAAATGCTAGTTTTTGTAATAACTTCAATGATATTTTCTGTTGCCTTGAAGCTTGATTTTTCTACCTGCAGAATTTAGGTCTGCGTATTTATTCCCCACCCGTTTTAAGATTCAGCAGGAGTAGAGACTGTTTAGCATCCCCAAGCTTTGTCTATGCAGGCAAATCCTCTTCTTTAGGGGCAGGAAAATTTGAGTGCTTTTTTTTTTCTTAAGAAACCAACACACATATGATATAATTCAATCAATGGTTCAATTTTTTTGCCACTTTAAATGATGTTATAAAGGACTGGATTTTTTGTTTGCTTGCTTTTGTTTATGTCATGTGGTCTCAACTCTGTCTTCTAGCCTGACCTATAACTCACTATATAACTTGGGCTGGCCTCAAACTTGTGGTGCTCCTCCTGCCTGGATTTGGGTGTTGGGATTACAGATGTTAGCCACTACACTTTGCTAAAAGACTATTGTGTCAAGAATGCAATCCTCCATGAATCTCTCCTTCACAATCATTTTTGAATGGTATTCTAATGGAGCAATTGTTTCCTTTTCATAGGCTTTTCCTGTTCACATTTTAACATAACAGCTTTGGTAAAGGTAATCAGTTGCTAGAGACTTCCTACTTCTAATTCCAAAAGAACATTTAATAAAAGCTCATGAAATAGTGCCTGAACAAAAATATTTGGTGGCACTCTTAAAACTTCTCCATTTTGTTTATGTCTAAAACAAAATAATGATCAGCCTAATAAGTGTGAGAGGATTTATTTATGTGAGTCTTTCTTTTGGTAGCTATCTACAACATGAAATTTTGGAAAAAGATGCAAAGTAAAGGCTTCTGCTAAAAAAGATGAAGTCAAGGAACAAGACAACAGGACATACGATGTGTCCCACAGAATTATTCCCCTGGGAAGAAGAGATGTGAGTATTAATGTGACAAGGAACTCACTGATTACACTGTAAAATGTAGGGATCACTGAACATAAGGTCAGAATTTCAGGTTGACACCTATGACATATCTTTAACTTGGCAACAAAAAAAGATACAAAATTACATTGCTTTTGATGTCTAATGTTTACCAAAAGTAAATGTGTCAGTGAATACCTTAGGCTCAATAAGAATCAGTCCAAATTAAATGTAATAGCTTAATAAACCCAGTGATCGTTTTTAAAAAAGAGAAAATAGATAAGTTCAAAATTCATGGTAGTATATATTTTCTGAGCTTCACTCTGATGTAAAGGGCTATATAGGGTTTTACCCGAATGTCCACAGGCATTGTCATTATATATTTACACAGAAGGCTTTCATCTGAAGTCACCTTTGGCGACCTTAAAATACATAAATGATGAATTTCCACAATAGGATTTTAGGCTTAAAAGTTGTCACCTCAAAGTATTAAAAAATTATGAGGGAAAAGATCATCTATCAGAATAAGTCAAGATGAGAAAAACATTTCTCATTTATGACAGTTCACTTACATATCAAATAACTACCACCTTCCCCTACCCCAGAACTGGAAAGAAGTAGTCTTGAGCTTTAGAAGGGGAGACAAGGAATCTCAGAGTATACAGAGATCAGATGCTTTTACCAGTGATCGTCCTAGTATTGCTGAGTCCTAATGCTAAAACAGCAGATAGACAAAAACAGTGATAAGTCGGAGGAGGCTTGCTCCGCATACTGCATCCTGTTCCAGACTACAGTGGAACGTGGCTGAAGAGATAGGACACAGATTCCCCGTTGTGCGTTCTTCGGATGGCCTCAGCCAGGATCATTGAAATGTCAATCACCTGAAATGGCAAGGAGAGAAAACAAAGGGAAGAAATAAGTTCTATTTCTTTAAAAGTCAAAACCGGCCAGAAAGCTTAAGAAATGTCTCTTCCAGTGTGGACAGAGCGAGCTTTGCTCAAACCTCCCACAGCTGCTTCTTCAGGCAAGACCGACAACTTTGAGGTCTAGCTTTGATGGCATCACCATCAGATAAGCCAAACTCTACAGGTTCCTAGAAGGAAGGTTTTCAGTGCACAGTAGGGGCTGCTGTTACCCACAGATAGCTTCTTCATGGGACATTTGTTGTTTTGAAATTAGCTTTCCTTACTCATTGGCATAAGTATTTTTCTGTCTCAGAAAAGATAACAACCATCATCTTTTTTTAAAAAATGCCATAATATCTTTAATTTTATTTCTTAATTTTTTACTATAGTCCCAGTAGATAATTATGGAAGCATCCATTTAGAAAACATTGGATTTAAAAAATTATCAGGCTAATGCTATTTATGCTTTAAAATATTTATTGTTCTTATTTTATGTGTAGGAGTATATTGGCTACATGCACTTAACTGCACCTGTGTTGTGCAATGCTCACGGATGTCAGAAGAGGATGCTGATCTCCTGGAACTAGAGTTATAGACAGTTGTTAGCCAGCATGTGAGTGCTGGTAACCAAACCTGTGTCCTCTGCAAGAGCAGCCAGTGCACTTAACCACTGAGCCATCTCTCTAGCCTCACTATATGTATTTTGTCTACCCAACTTTCCTGGCAATATTTTTTATAGAATATGATAAAGAAAATCCCATATCTTTCCACTTGACTATACTTCCGTATGGAACTCTAACCAATAAGACTTCTTTTTCAGTTCTTGTCTCTGTGTGTGCGTGTGTGTGTGTGTAATGATGTGTGAGTGGGTACACATGTTCCATGGTGTGCATTTAGGTGTCAGAACACTTTCAGTAGGTAATCTAAGTTGGTTCTAGGAATTAAACTCAGACTGTCAGTTTCCTTCAGGAGACACTTTATCTGTACGGTCATCTCACTGGTTCCAAGAACTGTGAAAATCATTGAACATCTCATCTTAAGAGTACAACCAAAATCCTCCAACACTGGGATCAGCAAACAATTATTCTTATAAAAAACCAAAAAGTTAGTATCTTTGGCTTTGCAGGCCAGAGGATCTCTGTATCAAATACTTAGTTTTGCTATCAATAATAGGCAACATATGAATGATAAGAGTGACTATGTGTTAATAAAACTTAATTTAAAATACAGATAGTAGACTTGTTTTTTGACTTGTAGTCACTAAACTATCGCCAATCATATATAAAAACCTGAGGGGCTGGGTGGGGTTGTACATGCCTTTAATCCTAGGACTTGGTAGGCAGAGGCAGATAAATCTCCCTGAGTTCAAGGCTAGGCTGGTATACATAGTGAGTCATAGACCATCCAATGGCTACATAGTAAGACCCTGTCTCAAAAAGTAAAGAAAACAAAGAGCTTAAGGGACCACTATTCTGATCATTTTCAGACTTATCTCCTTGTGCCAAACAACCTCTTTTGTTCTCATCTGGATCAGAAATCATGAAGAGCATCAATGTGGCCCAATTTCATACTCCACTGAGGGAATCAGGGCTTCCAGGAAGGAAATGACTTGTCAGTGATCCCCAAATTAAAGCAAAGCAGGGACTAAAACCCTTTTTCCTGATTTCAACCAGTTGGTATCAAATGACTAGCATCCTTTATCTGGTAGCCTGTGGGCATCTAGTTAGGAGACATGAAGGAGGAAAGCTTCTAATGTGCTTATTATAGCCTGATGCTTTCGACTACCGCCTCATTTTTAGGGCAGTATATATTGAGGGGTGGAGTTGTTGGGTCATATGGCTTAACTTTCTCACTGCTCTCCTAATTTGGTTTTGTTTCCTTCTTGGTGTTTGGCATGCTAGGCACGTGCTGTACTGAGTCTATCTCTAGTTCCCTTAATCTTTCCATGGTGATTTTCATTCACTGCTACTTCTTTTTTTTTATTACAATCATTTGTGTGTGTGTAAGGGTTGTGGGTTGCATGTGTGCTATGGGCCACGTGAGGAGGTCAGAGGACAGCTTGTGGGAGTCAGCTTTCTTCTATCTGCTAAGCCACCTCCTTGGTGCCATTTGATATAACTTTGTGAGACAAGATCACAAATAACACAGGCTGGCCTCTTCATGATTCTCTTACCTCTACCATCAAAGTATTCGGATTACAGATGTGCAATGTCATACCCAGACATTTACTATTTCTTTAAAAAATGATTTGAAATAGGGTGTCATGCATTGCAGACTTGCTTTGACTTGAAGATGACCTTGAACTCCTTATCCTTCTGCTGCCACCTCCTTGAATGCTGGGATTACAGGGGTGCACCACCATGCCTGCTTTATTTAGTGCTAGGGACAGAACCCAGGACGTTGTGCATGACAGGCAAGCTCTCTACCAAATGAGCTACATCCCTAGCCCTCCTCCCCTTCTCCCCTTTTCTTCCTTTCCTCCCTTCTTCTCTCTTCTTTCTTTCTTTCTTTCTTTCTTTCTTTCTTTCTTTCTTTCTTTCTTTCTTTCTGTTCTGTTCTGTTCTGTTCTGTTTCTAAATAGTGATCACTGACCTCTTGATCCTGGCCCTTGTCAGGGATCTAATATGACTGATACCCCACTGTGATTAGAAGCTTCAGTTTCTGCTTGCATCTGCTTTGGCAAGCAGTCACACACAGAAGGCTGGATGCTATTTTAAGGATCTGAAGCAGTTCCCTTGCCATGGCTCAGCTGGGGATATAGACAGTACCTGAATCTTGGAGCAGTGCTTCATTTTATCCTCTTGTGGAATGGTGTTGGTGACAACAACAGCCTCAAAAGCAGCATTATTTATTCTGGAAATAGCTGGCCCAGAGAAGATTCCATGGGTAAGGATAGCATAAACTTTGGTGGCTCCAGCTGAGAGAAGCCTGCAAAATTGAAGATAAGAAATTACTAGTTGTGGGGTTAGACAGATGGCTCAGTGTTTAAGAACACTGGATAGTTGTTTTGCAGAAGATCCGGGTATGATTCCCAACATCTACATGATGGCTAACAATTGTCCATAACTCCAGTTTCGGGGTTCCTACACCCTCTTCTGGCCTCCACAGGCGTTGCATGACACAGGTGCACTTACACACATTCAGGTAATACACTCATACACATAAACAAAGAATAAATTAATTAATAAAAAACACTAGTTGTGGTATGTACACCTGCAACCCAAACACTATGGAGGCTGAGGCAGGAGACTGTGAGTTCAGCACCACCTGGAGCTACTGAAGAATGTCCTATGTCAAAACCCAAAATCTATTCTACACAATTATTCAAATATTCTTGAACTACCTTTGTATGTATGTTAAATGTGTGAATTGTGTCTCATAAAGGAAAAGATGAGACAAACGTTATTTGTATTTAACCCAAACTAAGATCTTTTAAGTGTATGTGTCAGCAAAATGCTTTGTTTTCCTTTACATCAGAGATTATCTACCTGGGCGTTTGGATCTATACAATTCTTTGTCATGGGGGGTCATCTTGTACATATCATGGGAAAATGTTCAACAGCATTCCTGTCCTCCAGACACTAGCAATATTCCTTTCACCGTAGTTGTGACAACCAAACATGTCTTTAAAACATTTCCAAATATTATCCAGGGAACAAAACTCTCTCGAGTCGAGGACTACCAATTTCAAATAACAGTGCCAAAATACGTGATGTGTCATCAGTTCAGAAACAATATCAGTGAGCTTGTGAATGTCATCTCATGTTAGACTACCCACATTCTGAGTCTTCCACAGCCATGTATGGCAAGGGGAGGGGCCCACCCTGGGGAAGTGTAGCTCCGTAGCTTCTGGAAAACCATATAATCTATAAGGCTATCACAAAAGTGTAAAGGAAACCTAAAAACAACAACAACAAAAAACTCAAAATACACAAAAACCTGTTCTTCTGAGTTTGGTTTCTAGAAATTGCCATCTCTGACTCTTAAAAATAATCTGAAATTTCAACCCAGATTTTTTTTTCCTACCAAGGAAAGAAGAATGAAAGAGAAAATGAATGTAGAATTTCCTTTGGCCTAAAACTCCAGTGCCAAGCCATCTGTAATAATTACAAAAAAGCCCAGATTTTAAAAACAAAAAATAATTTTAAAAAACACCTTGATTTTTTTCTTAAGGGGATTCCCTCATGCTTTTCTGAACCATCCCACTTACTTATCTGCAGCATGGCAGATGGTTCCACAGGTGTCTGCCATGTCATCCACCAGGATGGCCACACGGTCCTTCACATCGCCCACCAGAACCATACGGTCTACTTCATTTGCTTTCTTTCTCTCTTTGTGAATCAAAGCAAATTCCACATTCAACCTGTCGGCAATTGAGGTGACCCTGTAGAATGATGAAAATGAACATGTCAATGTAGTCCATTTAAGTCCATTAAGATATTGGAGATTGGAGAGATGACTCGGTGCTTAAGAGTACTTGGTGTTCTTGCAGAGGACCAGGATTTGGTTTCCAGTATACACATGGATCACAATCATCTGTAACTCCCTCTTCTGTCTTTCTCAGACCAGTGGAAGGCATGTGGTGCACATACACACATCTATACATCTATACATCTATACATACATACATACATACATACATACATACATACAGGGCAACACACAAACACATACAATAAAAACCAGTAATTATTTTTTTAAAAGAATCTGTTATTGGACGCAAAAAATTAGAAAAGAGATTCGACTACTCATATACCAATGTGCATGGTAGCACAATTCACCATAGTCAAATGGCAGAAATATCCTAGATGTCCATCCACAGATTAATGGATAAACAAAGTATGACATTCTCAGAATGGAATGCTTAAGGAAGAAGACAGAGGATAAGGCCACATGTAATGTGCTTCTGTTAGCATGAGAAGTCCAGACTAAGTAAGAAACATAGAGGCAGAAAGATTTGCGTTTGGCTGGGCCTGGAGGACAGGAGGACCGGAGAGTGGCTGCTTAATATATATAGGATTTCATTTTGACACCGTAGCATGTTCTGGAAGTAGACAGGGGTAACAGTTGCATATAATTACAAATGCACTTAATGACATTAAAATAGTTTAAGTGGTTAAAAAGGTAAAGTCTATATTATATGTATTTTGCCATTATTTTCGAAACATATTAAAAGTCCTTAGAAATGAGGAAAGGTCACCAGGAATATATTTTCTGCTTTGTGCTGCCCTCTCCATCCCAGAAAGTGGTGTCCAATGAAGAGGGCATCTGATCCCCTGAAGCTGGTGTTATAGGTAGCCATGAGCTGCCCTGCATGGGTGCTGGGAAATAAATTCCATGGTGTGTTTTCTCTTCTCTCTCTCTCTCTCTGAGCAGTAAGTGCTCTTAACTGATGACCATGTCTCCAGCACCCTAATAGTCTTAAGTTTATGTTTTGTAGCTGGAACATAAGGGATGGCAGAACTAGCCCGAGACCAAGCTGAAATAAGAATCACACCAGAAACTCTGGTGGAACACAGAGGACACAGGAGTGCCGCATCTTCTTTTTCCTTTACAATAACAAGGAATTAAAATCCAACCTGCTGTCTGGGTGGGAGCAGGAAGGACACTTACCCTACTTCATTCTTGATGCTGGGTGAAGAAGGTCAGTTCTTTTTAGAAAGCTTTTAGCTACATCTTGGCTCTTCTGAGGGTAGACTGTTGAAATTCCTATTCTCTGTATGATGAAAACCCTTAAGTAGGGAGTTCAATTCAAAGTGATAATTTGGGGTGGTTCTCTAAGGAGCCAGCAGCAATACATGTGAGCCTCTCAGGTTTACAATGAAAAAAGCATTCTACAGAAAACCGATTCACAATTCACAGAAAACAGTCACAAAACATCCAAGGAAACACTATACTTAAACTGAAAACCAGTAAGAGCTGCAACCACATCATAAGGGCAAATAGTGAGCTACCAGACCCAGTTGGAAAGGAAGATAAAGGCATTGTTTTAAATTTTAAAGAAATAAAACAGATGGCTGGATAAGAATAACGGGGCAATAAGGAAGGCTCAGCAAGATTTGGGAAAAGGAGAAAAGAATGCTGGGAAATGTAAAATACTTTAATTGCTTTTGAAATGAAAAACACAGTAGAAAACATATTCAAAACCTGTAAAGACATAATGACAATTAAAGATGAGATGAAGTTATTGTCCAGAATGCAGTGCAAGAAACAAAGAAAAGCAAAACTTGTAAAACAACCTCACATGTGTGAATAGCAGAATGACAAGGTAACAGGAGTAGCTAGAGTTCTACAAAGAGAGAAAAATGACTGGGGTCATAGCTCAGTTTGTAAAATGCTTGCCATGCAAGCATGAAGACCTAACGTCAATACCTAGCACCACATAAAAAGCCAGCTGTGGTGTTACCTGCTTGTTATCCCAGTGCTTGGGGAGGTAGAGACAGAAGTTCCCTGAGACTCATTGGCCAGCCAGTCTAGTCTAATTGGTGAACTTCAGGTCACAGTGAGGGAGCCTAACTCAAAACCAAACAAACCAAACAAGTGGAAAGCTAGTAGTAAGCAATGACTCCTGAGTTTGCATCTATCCTACACAGACACACAGACACACATACAGACACACATACAGACACAGACACAGACACACACACACACACACACACACACATACATTCACTCACTCTTAAGGAAAAAAGGACAAAGACACAATTCAAAGAGATAATACCTGAGAATTTTCTAGAAATACTGGAAGATGCCAATCCTGTGATCCAATAAACCCAACAAATGAATCCCCAAGCAACTGTAGCTAAAATTACAGACAATCAAAAATCTTAAGAGGCAGATAGGTTACCTAGAAAAGACTGACAATCAGGCTCGCAGCCCAGTTTGCAGTGCTCTCCATGAAGTCACCTACCAATTCTATAACCAATAAAATTTCATTTCTGAAGTGAAGGTGACATGAAGATATTTTCAGGAAAACTTTAGGATAGAAAAACGCAATTCTAATATACAACTTAAAGAATATAACTCATAAAAAAGAGAACAGTGGAAGATACATTGAAATGCGGCAGGAAAAAAGGTGATGTTGACAACTCTCTTTTTTATATTTTTATTTATCAATTATGTGTATTCCAAATGCCATGGCATCCAAGTGGATGTCAAGAGGACAACCTGTAGGGACTTGTTCTCTCCTTATACTATGTGGGCCCTGTGGCTCAAACTCAGATTATCAGGCTTGGCAGCAAGTGCCCTTACCAGCTGAGTCATCAAACCAGCCCTGGACAACTTTTGATAAATGCTGATTGTATAAAACTACATAATGATAATGTCTTATCTCAGCAGAAATAAAAACTGTACTACATAAGAGCTCCAAAGGACTCAATTTAAATGATGGTAATAAATCTAAATATGTCAGTAACCATGTAATGGAAAAAGAACACACTTTCCAGTAAAACAGAAGGACTGTTCATCATGAGAGGACACCAAATTTACATTTTCAAATGTCTTTGGAAATGGAGAATTGCTATTTTGATGAAGTCCATGTTTCTCCTCCCCTTAGAAAAAACAGTAGGAGCCAAGATCCCAGTGATACCCACAGTAGACATATTTCCTTTCTAAAGCTGTCCATCCAGGGACTGGAGAGATGGCTCAGTGGTTAGAGCACTGGCTACTCTCGCAGAAGACCGCGTTCAGTTCCTTACACACACGTGGTGGCTAGCAACAGCCTGTAACCCTAGTTCTGGGGCCCTGACGCCCTCTTCTAGCCTCTGCAGGCATTGCATGTATGTGACACATTTACATTTATACAGGTAAAACACACATGCACATAAAATTTTAGAGATTAAAAAAATTAAAATAATAAAACAAAAGTTGTCTATCAATGGTTTCCTTAAGGAGTTAACTGAAAGAAGAAACCCATAATTTGAAGGCAAGTGAAAATTGTGCGCCATAATCACTTTCAAATATATACTATGCCCATGCCAATTTCATGACAACCCATTTATACTTCAGTTAAGGAAAGACTGTTTTTTAGAACATGAGATAGCTTGTTCCAGGAAAACACATTTGAACAGCATACATAAAATACATGTGCGAATTTTATTTATCTATTTGCTAAGAACAGGAATTGTCCTGGTGTATAGCACAGCATTGAAAAGCACTCTAAGTCCATTAATCCAGGCACACCTGGCTCTCTCCTTTCTGTCTCAAGCCCATTACAAACTGACAGGGAGAAAGGCACGGAAGCCAGCCTAGGAAGGAAAGTGAGCTGTGTAGCTTTTGACACTGAGGCTCATACGAAGGGCATTTGACCTGGGTGAGGGGTTCCACTCACTTCAGTTACTCAGAGGGTTATACAGCATAAAATAAACAGAAAGATTCCGGTCCCAATACCCTATGTTGCAATAACATTACCATTTCCTGAAAAAGTTACAGGTAACTAATCCCAGGTATCCAATGGAAGCTTAATACATGCTTCTAATAAATGACGCTAAGATAATGGATCATACTGAAATCTCAGTCAGAAGGAGCTAAAACAAAAATGGTACATTTGGGGCTGGAGAGACAGCTCAGTGGTGAAGAGCACTGGTTACTGTTGTACAGGACCCATGTTAGGTTCCCAGAACCCACACTGTGGCTAAAACCTGTTCATAACACCAGTTCCTCTTCTGACCTCCACAGGTATTACACATGTGATGAAGGCAGGACACTCATACATATAAAATAAAATAAATTTTTAAAAAGATGTTTGATTTGTATATGTATGTGAAGGCCAAAGGTCAGTGTGGGGTGTCTTTCTCTATCATGTTCTGCTTTATGTATAGAGATAGTCTCTCATGGAACTTAGATCTCACTATTTTGGCTAGACTGGCAGGCCAGCTAGACCTTGAGATCTGCCTGTCTCTATCTCACTGGGGTCACAGACACATAATGCTATACCTGGCTTTTATGTGGGTTTTCGGAATCTGAACTCAAGGTCCCATATGTGCAGTTAACCCAGTGAGTCATGTCCCCAGCCATATATATAATTTATTATTATAATTATTATTAGTGTGTGTGCACACATGCATATGTACGTGTGTGCAAATGCATGTCTCACTCTGCACAGGTAGAGGTCAGAGGACAACTCTTCGGGGTCTGCTCTCTTCTTCCACTGTGAATTCTGTGGATGGAACTCTGGTCATCAGGTTTGTGTAGCAAGTGCTTTAACCTACTGAGACATTTCACACCATACCGCTGCCCCTGTACGTCTCATAGGTATGATTTTGATTTCTTCTGATCACCTATCTCCCAGCAACCCCCTGTCTCTTTCTCTCTGCATATGTGACCTAACAAATTTATGTCACTAAGGACATAAGGAAGTTAAAAATTTCTTTCGAATTTTCCACTTTTTTATAGCACATGGTCAATGACCATCTCATCAAAAAAAGAGTTAAATTTGAACCACTTAGTTTCAGTCACGCCTCAGGTCAATTTTAAGATGTATTTACTATTTCAACAATGGTAGGTATGCTTCTTCCTTATTTGATCTATTTGTTCCTCATCAACCTAATTAAGCCTTCAAGACTACCAAAGGGTGACCTCCTGTGGCACTATGAAGTTTTACTTGGGATGAGTCTGGCCCTAAACCTTTTTCTAAAGCAACAAGCTCTGAATTCTCACAAAGACCTATTTTTCTCTAGTGAAAGATGACTTTGTGCATTAAGCAAAGAAATTGAAGATATTGTCACAGATGATATACTACTGTAAAGTTGTTCTGTCAGCTGGAGAATAAACAGTCCCTTCCAGTATATGAGGATGACAGTGATGTGTAGCAGATGCCCTGAGTAAATGGAATGGACTGACAAAAATTCCTACATGTGTATCCCAAAGGAGCTGGACTTTCCAGGCAAAGGGAGTATGGATATACAGATGGGACTGCTTTGAAAGGAGTGTGGATATACAGATGGGACTGCTTTGAAGGGTTCTGAACAAAACATCATTTTAAACTGGGTCATTAACTTGCTCTGCTTGGTCTATCCTGTGTGTGTGTGTGTGTGTGTGTGTGTGTGTGTGTGTGTGTGTGCGTGTGTGTGTGTGTGTGTGTGTGTACTGGGGGGTGTCAGCTTATGTGTCGTGTATCCACACGTGTATACACTTGGTCTATCCTGTGTGTGTATTGGGAGGTGGCAGTTTATGTGTGGTGTATGCACACATGTGTGTGCACATGTATGTGCACAGGGGCCAGAAGAGGATACCAGATTTCTAGCTCTATCACTCCCTACTTTATTCCTTTGAGACAGGGTCTCTCACTAAGGCTAGCCCCTCATCCTCTCTCCACCTCTCACAGTGGTAGGTTTCAGGAGCATGTGGCCATGCCTAACTTTTTACTTGGGTGCTTGGAATTAGAACTCAGGTCCATAGGCTTGAGCAGCAATAATGTTCTTACCCATTAAGCATCTCCCAAACCCTATTCTGTGTATTTGTAAAAGTAGGAGTGAACAAGCAGATAAAAGAACTTAGTATCTAATCAAAGATGTTACAAATCAATATGGGAAAGATGGATAATTGAAAGTTCTGGAATGACTCAGAAGCTGATGTAAGAGGGGGGAATTCAATTCTTATTTCTCTTTTTATACCCTAACAAATGTCAAATACAAGAAAAATGAGAACATCGAAAAAGTAAAAGAGATCCCTAAATCATATGCAAAATCATAGAAGAAAAAAATTTAATAGAAATGCAGGTGCTCCATAAACCCCAAAGCCAAAATGTGAAAAGTTGATAAATATTACTATATAAGATGATTTTAAAAGTACTTTGGAGAATCAAAATATAAAAAAGAGGAAGATTAAAAACTTGGTGAAATATTTTTGACACTCATGAGAAGTGTTGTTGTGAGCTTCTGTGTCTGTAGAACTCTCACCAATCCACAGGAAAAGTCTCCAGAAAAGAGATCTACAGTTCTGCTCATGGAAATTCACCCAGCCAGAAAGGGCACCTGTTCTAAACCACAGCAATCCAAATTCACAGGAAGATATACCACAAGTCACTCGCCTGATGTGCAAAATACCCCACCTTGGGCACTGTCCATTAAAACTCAAGTAGCTTGTGCCTATTGGCTTGGCAATTCTTCTAGGAATGGCTGTACACCCGTACAAAATGTCAAGCAAGGCTGCTGCTTCAGGACTGTACAGACAATGACAAAACTTCTGAGTAGGGGGCAGGGGCCTGATCAGAGCAATGACGATACATGCACACAGGGGACTTTTACATAGATGTGAAAACATTCAAGTGGCCTTGAATATAGGCCGCACCATCCCATGGACGGCTTTCAAGCACTGGAGTAAGAGGAAAGAGAGCTAGGTACCAGCATTTATCTCACAGTGTGACCAGTAACCTCCTGCTCTTGCCTCTATGACTTCTCTGCCATAACTATCTGTACCTTCAAATCATGAGCCCACATAAATCCCTCTTCCCTTAAATATCAAGCAGATTTGTTAAGAGGCTATGGAATTATTGCCTAGTGGAGAAAACACAGCACATAGCCTACTTTTCTTGTTGCTGTAAACAAATACCGGACAGGGAAGAATTTGGGAGGAGCAGTTTCATTTTGGCTCATGGTTTGAAAGAATAAAACCCATCATGGAGGAAAGCACAGTAGATAGTTTGCTGGTTGCTAATTCATCTCAAGTCTTAGTAGAACAGGAAGCAGAAAGCAGACTAGAAGCTGAGGAGGGCTATAAACCTCAAGGCCCACCCCACAGTGATCTACTCCCAAAGGTTCCACAACCTCCCAAAAAGTATCCTCAGCTAAAAATCGAGTGTTTAAACACAGAGCCTATGGCAGACATTTCACATTCAAAGCATAACAGCACATTACAATTTGTATTAAAGAAACAAGGGGATTTATGTTTGAATAGCACAATCCTGACCCTAGAAATAACAATGGTGCTTAAAGAAGCAAATAGAGCTGAATCACCTCTTGCATTATTTCAGTTTATTACATTTATTTACTTGTGTGTATGTGTGCATGCTTGTCACAACACATGCATGTGTGTATAGGTCAGAGAATAACTTGTGGGAGATAGTTTTCTTCTTCCACGTGGGACCCAGGAATCAACCCAGATCATTAGGCTTGGCAGCAAGCACCTTTACCTGCTGAGCCATCTCACTGACCCCTATTTAATTTTTTTGCTGAGAGTATGCATGATAGTTTTGAATATGTATAGGGATGAGATAGGGAAAAAAAGAGAGGAGATGGAAGAAGGGGATGAATTTATGATCAAAATACAATATATGAAATTCTTAAAGAATTAATAAAACTATTATTTAACACAAATCTCAACTAAGAACATCAAAAAGAAGAAAGAAAGAAAGAAAGAAAGAATAAATGGAATAAATGAGCTAAAACAAGTCAATGGACTCTATTATTCTTTGAGGTTACTCTCTGCCAAACTTATATTTTTCTGGTGGTTGTTGTTGCTTTTAATGCCAGAGAAGAAAGTCATGCATTGTATGATCAATTGATAAAAATAGTTCTCTAAATATAGTTTCATACATATAGAAAGAAGACTAGTGTAGTCAGAGGCTAGGGTCAGGGGACAGGGGAAGCAACTGCTAACGGGCACAAGGTTTCCTATTGACGAGATGAACTGTGCTGGGAGTAAACAACGGTGACAGTTGCACAAAGCGGCAAATGTACTGAAAACAAGGGAGCTCTTTAATTTAAATGTGTGAACTGGAGGTATGTAAAACACAATTTACTAAAGCTGCTATTACAAACCCAGAGCAGTGAACACTCCTAGACACCTTGGCCTAGGAGAGATTTGATAGATTTGAATGCAGATTCTACTATGGAACTTGATAAAGTTTCTGTGTCAATGTCTGGCAGAAATGACTCTGAAAAGTTACTCACAGTTTTAAGTAGATGACAACTTCGCATGGCCCAACCTCAGTGTGCTGCCCAAGGTTGCTTCTGGGGGCTTGGGAAGCTAACTGCTGCTGTCTTTTATGTATGTGTGTTCCCTTCCTGTGCAGAGCCACTTCCAGCAGCTGTCAGAGGCCCCTCTCCAGCTGGGGGGCCCGTTTCTTCCTCCCCTTCTATGATAGGTTGGATGGCAGCTGAGAGAATAGAGTAAGTGGGGTCTTCTGAGAATCAGGATATGGATGAGCACTGGGATTGTCCCCCCCTCTTTTTCTGGTCTTTTTGAGATAGGGTCTTCCTGTAGCCCTAACTGGCCTGGAACTTACTACATAGATCAGGCTGGCTTTGAACTCACAGAGATCTGCCTGCCTCTGACTCCCGAATGCTGGGATTAAAGGTATGTGCCACTATGCCCAGCAGAACTGCTTTCTGAGTCATTTCTAAGCTTTTAAGTTTGATTCTAGTTCTCCAGCTGAGAAGGAGGTGGATGAGGGTGCCAAATGAGTGAGAAGCTTCCTCCCATCCCTCAGTTGCTGGAGATGAGATGCAGAGCTGTGGATATGTGTTGCAAGTGTCTCACCAATGAACCACAACCTGGCCCCTGCACATTCAAGTCCTAGTGAAGCTTGATGGTCATTCCTGACTCTGATCTCAAATTCTGAATATACAGGCCAAATTGTGTGGTGACTGTTCCCTAACCAACTGGCACTATGGAAGTCCTTCTCCACAGGGACACAGCAGTCTGGGACCAATTTTAGCATTAGCTCTCTTAGCCTATGGAGTCCATCATTCCAGGAAGATGGTATACTCTCACCTGACTGTGGTACAGGCTTGTGGCTGGATTTCTCATTTCTGTTTTCTCCTTCATTCAAAGGCTCTACCTACTGGCTGGGGGTATGGGTCTTGTGACACTATTCTTTATGGAGGACCATGTATGGGAGGAGGCCAAGTTCCCAGCCTCATCCCATCTCATTCCATCCCGTAGGGCACCAGAACACAACTTTCAGCCCTTTCCTTATGCAGGATATTCTGATATTTCTCTTTCCTATTCTACAAAAATACATTTTTTTTTGTAAAATTTGATTCTATTCTGGCTATTGCTTTCAAGTGGTTGTGGTTGGAAGGACAAGCTTAGTCAGTTACGTTGCTAATTAAAGCCCTTATTTCTCAATTTAATTGAGAAATTACTTTTATAATCAGAAAACAACTAGATGAATTTTGGATTCTTCATTAAAGCAAACCTATACATACGGACTCAAAATAACATATACACAAAATAGATACATACACATAAATGCATATATAGTGAGTGTGTATATTTTTTCTACTTTCATGAATGATGAAATGGTGACAGGTTGACGTGTTTTGCTCAGGAAGTAAACGGTATACTTACTTGCTCATTTGCCAACTAAAATGTTAAGTAATTTAAAGCAAACTTCCCCTGGACCTCAGTGGTACAGCACTTGCTTAGCATGTGTGAGACCCTGGACTCTATCCCCAGAAACTCACACACACACACACACACACACACACACACACACACACACACACACAATGTTTTCTTTTTTTTTTAAATTGCTAGGTATCTGTGTGTGGTGTGCCTATGTGTAAGTGTGCTTGCATGTGTGTGTACACACATGTGGAGGCCTGAGGTTAATCTCAAGAATCTTCTTCAGTTGCACTTCATTGAGGTAGGGTCTCTCAATCAAGCCCAGCGCTTGATTAGTTAGGTAATATGGTTAGTCTTGCTAGCCAGCTTGCTCTGATGATTCTTTGTCTCTGCCTACCAAGGCCAGAATTACAGGCAAACCACCATGATCACTGGGCATCTTCACAGTTTCTGAGGATTTGAGCTCTAGTCCCTATGCTTGCAAAGCAACTGCTTTAACCACTGAGCAATCTCCCTAGTCCCCAAAGCATTCCTGCATCTAACACACAGAGAAATACAGAAAGAAGAAAAGCAATAGGTAAGGGTAAAACTGTATGATGTTAACTTGCATGATACCTTTTGGCTCCCCCAGCATCTGGAGAAACGATGATACAGTTTCTCCACTCAGTGATGTTCTCTCGAATCCACTGCAAGACTGCAGGCTCTGCATACAAATTATCCACAGGAATATCAAAGAATCCCTAAGAGAAATCAATGTCAATTTATAGGTTTCTGTTTTGATTAAATTTGAGATTTATTAATAAGCATGATTGGTTGTGGTGGTAGGGGTTCATCATAGTGGAAGACCTCATGAGTGGTAGGCTTATCGCTTGTACAAACGACTATAACTGAGGACATATTTGACCCCACAGTCATTGGTGACAGGCTGCTTCTTAGTTACCACTTTTTCAAATTCATCTGAATTAAACATGGTGAAGCTTCACTTCTTTGAGATGTCAATCTTTCTGCAGACAGAGAACTTGAACTTGACCCCGTGGCTGGGTCTCAATCACATGCACTTATTCTGTAGGTTGGTACAGATAGACATGATCACCTGGCGAACATGAACAGCACTGGGTGTTTTTAGGACTTACCACAAACCAAATAGTTTACATTCATTATATATCATAAAGAAGGCACTGTAAATTTTGGCCTATTTTAGTGTCAACAGATGCTATGAAGAAATTGAAAATGTGTGGCAGAAGGAAAATGCTGGTACCTGAATCTGAGAGGCATGCAGGTCCATGGTGATGATGTGGTCAGCCCCAGCAACAGACAGCATGTTGGCCACTAGTTTTGCAGAAATTGGAGCACGGCTCTAAAAAACAGAGAGGGATTTGATAGCAGAAAAACATGGACACAGGACAAAATGAGGAAAGCAAACAAACCAGAGATGGAATCAATAAGTAAGATGACACGTCATGACAACAGATATATTCATTCCATTTGGTCACTAAATACCCACTATTGTTTGACATTTGTTTATTTTTTTAAATTAGTCTCCTGTCACCTAGGCAGGCCTCAAACTCACTATATAGTCAAGGATGACCTTAAACTCCTGATCCTCCTGCCATCACCTCCCAAGTGGAGAGATTACAGGCATGTGCCAACATAACTAGTTTATGTGGCACTGGAGATCGAACCCAGGACTTCTCTTATATGCAAGGCAAGCACTCCACCAACTGAGCTACATTCTTGAGTCTTATATATACGAATGCAAGATGATGCACTTGATAAAATATATAGAACAGAAATATTAAAGGAGCAAACAGTCAAATAGATATAGTGTACATGCAATGACACAATTTCTAGAATTCACATTGTAAGGCATGCTGAGGGTTAACAAGATGGTTTAAGAAATCACTGTTAATGCATGGTCAGCCAAAGTAGGAAAGCAGTGTTCTAGAAGAGCAGACTGTCAAATGTGAGGTCTCCAAAGCCAAGACACCATCACACAATCTAGCCAGGGCCAAAAGGAAGGCAAACTTTATGAATTGTCAGGTCCTCACACAAATGAATTAATAATATACTGACATATGAATTCCTCATCTATGTATGTAAACATGAAGAATCAGAGGAAATCCCTCAAGTGTTACAGCAGATATTTCTAGAAAGTGAAACTTCAAATTACTATTTTTCTTCATCCCTCTTTCTACTTATTTTTTGTGTGTATTTGCCTCCATGTATGTAAGTATAGTTTGTGCAGTGCCTGCAGAAGCCAGAAGAGAGTGTTGAATCCTTTGCATATGATAAACAATGTCTGTAATATCAGCTACCAGATTCTCAGTGCTTCATCATTGGCCTCATTCAGAGAAGTACTTAGTCAGCATTCCAGGATACTAAAAAGTACAAATTGATGCCTGTGACTTCTTTGCAAAAGAAACTAATTTACAATGATAATCAATTCTGGGCTCTTACTATAATTTTATAAGTAGCCACTATGGTTTGAATGTGTTTCCAAAAGTCAGCTCGCGATTTCATAGTATAAAGAAGTAGAGAGTAGCCAGGACATGGGGGCTTTGCCCTTGTTAATGGGGTCAAAACTCTGGTTAAAGAGGCTTCAGGCTGTGTTCTGTAAGCATTCCCTTCTATCCTTTGCCATGTAAGGACACAGTGTACCTCTCTTTGGAAGATACAGCCCTTTCCAGTCACCAAACACCATCTGCCTTGGTCCCGGACTTCCAGATTCCAAAACTGACAAACTATATTTCTATACTTTCTAAATTAACCAGTCTGTGTTTTTCAAAATATAAAAACACAGAGGACATGGGGAAAATTTTTCTTAATTCTCTTCAGTGACATCAAACAATTCTTATCTCTAGAATGAAAACCAGGGCAATATTTTTCTTCTTTTGTTCATTAGTATATTAATTATTGACACAAATTAGTTGTACAAATTAATAGACTTCACAGTGCTGTGATACACACATACATGTACCATACACTCACTATGACTACCTTTTCAACTCTCTCCCACCCTCCCCTATCCTCTTTGCCCACTTCCAGTCTAATACTTCATGGGGGGAATTTCTAAGTTTCAACTTCCCAATTTCCTTTCTCAGTTCTTATCCACAAATTGGGGTTTCATAGTTTGGCATGATAGCGAAATGATTCTTTAAAAGTATTTATTGATTATTATGTATACAATGCTTGCATGCATGCTTGTCTGTGCACCATGTGTGTGCAGTGCCAATGGAGGCCAGAAACGGGCATTGGATCTCTTAGAACTGGTGGTACAGGTGGTTATGAGTCCCTTAGTATGCGTTCTGTGAACTGAATCTGGATCCTCTATAAAAGCAGTGAATGTTCTTAATGGCTGAATCATCTGTCAAGTCCTAAGTCTTATAGAAAGTTATTTACAACTTTAGTCCAAAAGAAAGAAAAATCAGTATAGCATTTAAGAAAAGGCAGATTAGCCCAAACTAAACTCTTTACCCACTTGATCAAAAAATATAAAAAAGCCAAATGTTCTGATATCAGCCCAGTGATGAAAAAGAACCTCAGGTATTACAAATTGTGCTGAATGCAAATGTCACTTTGCTAAAAGTATAAATATGACCACCTTTACAAAACACTACAGAATTTTAGGGGCCAAGATAGTTCAGTTGGTAAAGTGCTTGCTTTGTAAGTATAAGGACCTGAGTTCAGTCCCCATAACCAACAGAATAAAGCTGAGTGCAGTAACATGTGCTTGTAATTCTTATGTTGAGGAAGTAGAAACAGATAGATCCCTAGAGCTCACTGGCTAGCCTAGACTACCTGGCAAGTTTCAGGTCAGTGAGAAACCCTGTCTCATAAAAAAAAAAAAAAGTGGACAGCACCAGACACGAGAGAAATGACAGTTGGGGTTGTCCTCTGATGCAAACATATGCATGTACACATGAACATGAAATATTACAAGACTGTAGAGACTTGTGTCAGTTTACATAAAACAAGTAACAGTTTATCATTGAAATGTGAACATAATCTTACAAATGATTTTGAAAAAAGAAAGCAAACAAATTGACCCGAAGCCGTTCACCACTCTCAGATGTAATTATCACCACTTTGCTCACAATCTACTGTTCCCACCAAGGAGAGAACTAGCCATTACTGAGGACTGTCTACCATGGGGGAAGCCTGCAAACTACAGTTCAGGGGCCAGACTTGCCTGAGGCCTCAGCTGAGGATGCTTTCCACGTTGAGAAAAGAACCAAAAAATAGACGAAAAATGCGATTTTGCAGCATTTGAAGATGAGATAAAATTGCTACTTCAATGTGTGTTAGGTATCACTGGAAGCGGGTCACGCCCATTTACTTGCATATTGGCTATGGCAGATACACTAAAATGATGGAAGTCAAGCTGTCACAACAAAAATAAGAGCACAGATAAAAAAATAAAACACATTTGAAGATAGTTTAAAGTCCAGAGATTTTTCTGGGTTCTCTTTACAGGTAGTTCTCAGTAGAGTAATAACACAGAATTTCATTGTGCGGTTAGAGGTCATGGGCAATACAGTCCCAGAGGAAGGAAAAAGAACAATGGCAAGCCTGGGAGGGCTGCCCAGAGCTGCTCCTATAGCCAACAAATTGTTGTCTGGGTCCAGAGATTAAATGGAGCACATGCTTTTTATGGCATTCAAATGCCCCCTGGCTTTCTGCCTCCCAAAGTAAAGCAAAAAGGCAGAAGTGCCCTTCTTCACCCCACATCAGGCTTGGTGGAAAATGGCAGCACAGGCTAAGAAGGGAAATGTATTACCAGGTTCTGGCCATTTCTCATTTCTCTTCCTAAATCCTCATTGTCCTTACCCAAGCAGCTTCCCTGTACTAGTACCGGTCCAACGGAGGAAGTGAATTATGAGAACCTTTACAAAGTGCAAAGGGTACCCCTCAAATGATAAATCAAACTGAAATCCCTCCTTTCACCAGGTTTGAACAAAGAAGGAAATTGTTTCCTTACTATTTGGGACCCACTGACTACCCAGACACATTATGTCATGGTTCCGTGGTCAGCCAGGCCGTTCAATGGGTAAAGACTCTTGCTGTACAAGTCTGAGAACCTGTGCTCAACTCCAGGAACCCACAAAACGGCAGAAGGAGAAAACCAACTCTACAAAGTGGCCCTCTGACTTCCATAAGCACACCATGGAATGTGTGCATTCATATGTACACTTCACACACCTACACACACTAATAATAATAAATTAAATAAGGTTTAAAAAAAGAAGTTATGGATCCTGAACAATCTATGGGTCTTGGCCACCCCCAAGGTCAGTCTATGGGCTACAAACCTATTTAGAAAGTGGCCACATATCAGACTTGCTCAAGATAGTGGTGGGAGAGGATACTTGTTTCCTGGCTCACTCAGTCTTGAGCTTGCCTTTAATCTCTACAGTATCCTCTCCGAGGTGATCAATGATTTAACACCAAAGCTTGACCAGGCCTGAAAATATTCATCTTACACATTACCAACTTCCTTTAGTACCCATGGTGTGGCCTGAATTTTGGTGCCTGATTTGGGACTTCTAGAACTGTAGGAGAGTGCACTGCTGCTATCCTACGGCAGCTGGTGAGAAGACTTGGTAGATAAAGGTGCTTACTACCAAACCGGATGACGAGTTTGAGCTCCAGAAACCGGATGCTGAAGGACAGAACAAACTCCCATAAGAAGTTGTTCTCTGAACTATGCATACACACACACACACACACACACACACACACACACACACAAATACCAACACTATGGTTTGAATATGGCTTGTCCCCTGACGGTTATGAGCTGGAAGCCTCGTTTCCAGTTTGGTAACATTGAAGGTAATAAGAAGTGGGACCTAGATCAGCTGCTATTACCCCAGAAGGGATCCATGCTGGTTTCTTGGGGTGGGTATCCTGGTTTCCCTTCTTTTCTTGTGATAAAATAACCTCACAAAAACAACTTGGGGGACAAAGGGTTTATTTCAGCTCTCAGAGTCAGGTTACAGCCCACCAGTGTGAGGAAGTCAAGGCAGCAGGAACTTGAAGCAGTGAGTCACATCCAGTCAGAGCCGAGAGGGAATGGATCTGTGTGTGCTTTCAGTCAGCCCACCTTCTCCCCTTTTATACAGTACAGGGCCCCAAATCAGGGAATGGTGCTGCACATTTTTAGGCTAGGTCTTCCTCTATCAATTAACAAACAATCCTCTACAGGCAGGCCAACAGGCCAGTCTGATTTAGACAACCCCTCACTGAGACTCTCTTCTCAGGTGATTCTAGATTGTATCATAGTGGGTTAATGTCTATGAGAGCAGGTGGTAAAAAGCATGAACCTGGCCCATGCCCAGTCTTGTTCCTTGCTCACATTCAAACGTGGCCCTTCTACATGTGGTTACTTCCCTTTTCCACTATGCTGTTAGCACTGCCAGTTATGCTGTTTGGAACCTTTAGCCTTGTTAAATGAAGCCCTTTACTTTAAAAGTCATTGAGCTACAGATCCTTTGGTGATAATTACACAGACTGACTATAAAACTAAGCAGTACTCTAATGCAAACTGTGGCTCATGGACCAAATCTGGTCATCCTCATGTTTGGTACTACTTATGAGTTAGTAAGTTTTTTTTTTAAACATATTTAATTAAACAGTTGGGGAAAAGTCACATAAAAATTCAAATGTCCATAAATAAGGGTTTTCTGTTGAGACAGGATCACCCTGAACACCCAGCTGACATGGACCTCACTATTTAGACCAGTCTGGCCTTGATCTCAGAGATCTGCCTGCCTCTGCCTCCAGAAAATTGGGGTTAAAGGTGTCAATCACGATGTCTGACTCATAGTTTTAAAAATTTTAATTTTTTTATTTCAAATTTGTAGGCCTTGCATATTAATTACTTTTACCTCCCACTTCCCTATCACTGATCTACTCTTCCCTTCTAGACAAATCTCTCATGTTATATCTCTTTGTTTTGCTCACAAATAAAGATTTATTAGAACACAGCCGTATTGTCTATGTCTATTTCTGTAGAGTTGGACAGTGGCAATGAAAACCTGTCATTTATAGAAAAAATTGCCTGAGTTTTCAAACCTACTAAATAAGGTAAATCATATCTTGAGGGCTGAATGGAACTCTTCAGATTGCATTCTTTTTTAAAAAATCATTTTACTTATTTATTTATTATTTTTATTTTATGTGTAGGAGTATAGTGTCTGCATTTATGTAAGTGCATCCAGGTTGTGCAGTGCTCTCAGAGGTCAGAAGAGCTCATTGGATCCCCTGGAACTAGAGTTATGGATGGTTGTTTGCTGCCAATATGGGTGCTGGAATTTGAACCCAGGTCCTCTGTAAGAGTAATTACTGAGCCAGCTCCAGATCACATTCTTAATGAGAAATGAAGTGAACAGGTGTGTTTGGTTCAGAGTCTGGAAACCATTCCTGAAGAGATTGGGGTTAAAATTCAAGAAGAGATTGGGGTTAAAATACAAAGTCACATTTACATGATTTTGTATTCATATCCGTGGTGCTCTTGAGTGCAGTTTGAAAACAACAGCTTAGAGTTGATCTCTGTAGTAAGGGCAATGATACTCCCTCCCCAAATTCACATCTACCCCCAAGATGGAATGGCATCTCATTTTGGAAAGAGGGTCTTTGTAGATGTAATGCAAAGATATTGAGATGGAACCATTTTGGATGAAAATGGTCCTAAGTCCAATAACATTGTCTTTATAAGGGATAGAAGAGAAAACAAGAAATGGACTAGAAGCCATGGGAGGACACAGGCAGAGACTGAAGAGATGGGGCCAGAATCAAGGGATGTCTTATGCCCCTAAGAGCTGGATAAGGCAGGGAAGATTCTCTCTTAGAGTCTTGTAGGGGGCTGGATCAAATTATGTTGGATTGAATGGTGACCTCCAAAATGATATATACATGTTCTGAACCCCCAAATCTGCAAGTGGAACTTAACTGGCAATAGCATCTTTGCAGATGTAATTAGTGAAGGACTCTAAGATGAGACCATCCTGGATGAGGGTGGCTTAACTGCAATGACACGGTTCTTATGGGAGACAGAAGAGGAGACAGAGACATCTCCTGACCACAGTGTCAGGCATTGAAAGGATGATGCCAGTAGTCAAGGGAAGAGTGAATGACTCAGGAGTTGGAAGAGGCAGGAAGGATCTTCCTCCAGATCCTGTAAAGGGAACATTGCCAGGACATACCTTGACTTCAGACATCAGGCATGTGAACCGGTGATAGAATAACATATTGCTTTTTTAATCTACCCCTAACAAACCAACATAAGCTCCTTCAAATTTGGTCTCAATTCCAACTTCTCTGATGTATCCTAGGGCTAAGAACAGTATTTTCTTCACCTATGGAAACTTACAGAGCCTTCACTAATGGTAATGTTGCTAAAAGAATAAGCATCATTAATGCTGTTCTGTTTAAAAGGTTAAAAAAAAAAGACACACTGATTTTAATCAAACATTTCATTTGGGGGAAAACTTCAGACTCACATGCAGTTGTGAGGAACAATAAAAATATTTTGTGGCCCTTTTACCCAGTCTCACAATGGAAATAGCCTGCAGAACTATATATAGTACAATATTGCAACTGGGACCCTCACCTTGACCCAATGCAGTGATCTGATTCAGATGGGCCTCAGTTTGACTTGTACCCATTGAAGGCTATGTGTATCTGTTTAATTGTGTATATTTCCTTCTATCCACCACCATCTAGACACTATTTCATCACGACAAAGATAATAATAGTATTTGAATACCTTCAACAATATGCATTGCCTCTTTTGATATATGTAAATATTAACATTATGGTGGATTCAGTGACAACTCTGAAATAGATAAGGTGAGGATACATATCTATATGACCACTAAGAGAGAAAGCCACTGGGCATGGTGGTGCATGCCTTTAATCCCAGTACTTGGGAGGCAGAGGCAGGTGGATCTCTGTGAGTTTGAAGCCAGCCTGGTCTACATAGCGAGTTCCAGGTCAGCTGGAGTTACAGGGAGACTGTCTCAAAAAGATCAGAAAGAGACAGAGAGAAAGCCAACACCTCTGGACATTCTCATCAAGGGAGTTAATGAAGAAACCCACAGCAGATTTCTAGGGCAGGACACACCTCGCCTACCTTGTCCTTTTTGTCTTGACGAGCGTATGGGAAACAGGGAATCACGGCTGTCACCCTGGATGAGGACGCTATTTTGCATGCATTGATCATGATGAGGAGCTCCATCAGATTGTCGTTAATTTCTCCACAGCCACTCTGGATGATGTAAACATCTTCGCCTCTCACACTTTCACCAATCTCAACACTAGGAAAGAACAGTGCCAATCTTAAGTTTACTTTCCTGTTGTTGATATCCAAATCAAAGCAACTTAAGGAAAGAAGGGCTCATTTTGGCTCACAGTTCAAGGTACAGTCCATCATGCCTGCAAAGTTAAGATGGCAAGAGTTTGATACAGCTGGTGACATCCTATCCAGAACTGGAGAGCAGAGAGAGAGAAAACAAAATGCATGCTGCAGCTCAGTTCCCTTCCTGCACTTACAGAATCCAGGGTCCCAGCCAGGGAACAGTGCCAACTACAGTGAGCAGGTCTTCCCAGCTCATTGAGCACAATTACAAATCCTTCACAGGCATGCCCAGCAGCTCATCTCCCAAATGATTCCAGAGTGGGTCAAGTCAACAAGTAACCATAGATGAATATAAAGTATATCTGTGTCTCTGGACTCCCTGAGAGCACCCTTAAGTTCAGTGATCCAGCAGATTCAATCATGGGACTTTGGAAACAGTCAAACTCCTGACTGTGACTTCTGAAGGGGAAAGGACACACAGCAAAAGTTGCAAAGGGAAACAATTCATGGGAGTAAGTTAAGGGATCACAAGTGTGGGCTTCTAAGCATCTTCCCCCAGGTGCCTCAAAAAGTTCAGCTCAAAACTTCCAGCAGTGAGCTGTGACAGTGGGAAGTGTTGCGTACTCAGGCAGAGCCTTGGAGACTCAGAGCCCAGAGTTTTTATTGGGAGCTGGTTGCATACTCACCCACTGCCTAGTGCATAACAAAATGCTAGATTCTCAAGCAGGCAGGCGTTCAGTGTAAGTCACATTGTTTTCTAACTGTTAATAGTTTACACACAGTGAGCCATTCTTACCAAGGAATGGTGTGGGAATCCTTGAAAGAGCTAAGTTCCCACAGGCCAGCCAAGGGCTGACTTCTCAGGGAGGCCTTTCTAAGTTCCAGGCGTTCTCTGATAATTCCCTTTGGAAAAATACTGTTTTTACTTTTAGTGTTTCTGTTAAAAGTTAGGCATGGGTGTTGTCTTAAAAATTCAAATCACAGGATCTGGTGAGATGGCTCAGTTAGCAATGTGCCTTCCAGCATAGGCATCAAGACCTGAGTTTGGATTCCCAGAACCAACATTTAGTGAAAGATCCTGTCTGTGGAAAAAAAGAAAAAGCAGAAGAGGGTTGTAAAAACTTATACCTGATGTTGACCTCTGGCTCCACATACAAATGTAGATAATCACACAAAGATGTACACAAACACACACACAAATTCAACCATGATCATGATGTGGTGTTTCAGCCTCTATAATCCTACTATTCAGGAGACTGGGATAGAGGATTCCTGTAAGTTCCGGGCCAGGCTGAGTTAAATTGAGTTCCAGGGCAATCTAAACTACAGAGTGAGACACATTCTCATATTTAAAAAAATTCTATTAGGCTTATAACAGACAAAAAGGCTGAAGGCAACCAATTTCAATTTTCGATATGCATTTAACAGATTTATTCTCAAGCCTTGAGCTAATGTGTGAAATTTGCGGTCTTGCTTTTTCCTGAGGTACCAGGTATTGACTTCTTGCTATGGAATATGAGAATTTACACCTCATGTTCTCTGCACCACGTATGTGCCCTTCCCATCTTGTCATCATGCCAATATAGATCAGTATACAAGCTAAAGACTGAGTGTTACAGTTTTACTTTGTGATTGATGTTCAGAGCACAAAACTTAAATCTATGCTCATATTTCAATTTCATCTGCAAGTTTCTCTGCACGTGTTTTACCGTACCTTTTTCTCTGCTGAATTTTTAAATGACTACATTCTGATTCCATCCCACATGCATCATCAACAATTTAAATCTCAGCTGGGTGTGGTAGTGTATGCCTTTAATCCCAGCCCTTAGGAGACAGAGGCAGGTGGATCTCTGTGAGATCAAGGCCAGCCTGGTCTACACAGTGAGTTCCAGGCCTGCAGTGGCTACAGGGAGACCTTGTCTCAAAACAAAACAAAACAAAAAAACAAAACTAAACTAAAAATGAAAACGGTATGCCTGAAAATTCTGTACTTGAAGGTATAGTTTGGGAGATTCACTGTGATAGTCAGTCCATCCATGTTATCTGGCTACCCTGTAATGAGAAATAAAACATCAAGTTCTCTGGCATATCTTTCACAGAGCATTACAGAACAAAGAACATGATCAGTTCTGATAGAACACTTGCTTTGAAAAAGCAAACGTGTTCCAGTATTTGGAACAATTTGATATATGTGGGACAACATCAACATCATGTGAATTTTGTTTATGTCTAACCTTTTATCTTGAGAAGGAATGCAGAAAACTGGGGATGTGAGTGCAGCTCAGCGATAGAGCTCTTGCCTAAGCATGCATGAGATCCTGGGTTTCATCCCCAGTATTGAAAAAAATACTGTGGAAAACTGCACTGTGCCCAGCTGAATACAGCCACTTCAAAATACATAAACAGAACTTTGCATGGTGGCACACACCTATAATCACAGCCAAGAAGACTCTGACCTGTTGTTCCTCCTGCCTCCATCTTCTAAGTACTAGGATTATAAGCATGTACCACTGTGCTGTGTTCTGAAAATTAATGTTGATGTTTGATCACATTCTTGAATAAGATGCTCTGTTATGGATGTTAACAGTATACTGTAAACCTGAGGATGAAAGGAACATTAAGAATTCTAAATATACCTCTCATTTTGAGTGCTAAAGAATTAACGTAATTCTTGGGTAAAAGCAGTTGCCAAGCAAGACTGATGACCTGAGTTCAATCCCTGGAACCCACATAAAAATCTGGATATGGTAGTGAGCCATCTGTCATCCCAGATAGGAGGCAGAGCCAGGAGAATCACCAGGTACCTCAGGATCCAGCTAGGTCAGAGTATGCAATGTGGCAGAAATAAGAGCATGCTTGCTTCAATAGTAAGGACAGAACTGAGTCCTGAAAGTTCTCCTCTGACATCCACATATGTGCTTTGGCATGAATGTGCCCTCACCTACCTCTTCCCCCTTACCACACAAATTATTTTTTTTTAAATCAATGTAATTATACAAAGTACAAGATCTATTTAATTTGCAAATGAAGAATGAATTACATAGCTTGGAGGTTGACAAAGTATAGTGCACAACTTGCTTTTGAATGACTCTCAAACTAAGAATGGTGTAGTAAGCTCAATAATGACCTCTCTGGAAAGACATCTATATCCTAAAGCTTTGAATATGTTAGATTACACTGTTTGCAGGATGGATATATGCAGATAGAATTAAGGATGCTAATTTACTGATCTTAAAACACAGTGGTTATACTTGATATTTAAGTTCATCCCATGTCATCACAGTGGTCTTTCAAAATGGAAGAGGAAGGCTAGACGGCAGAGTGAGAAAGACCAATGATGACAAAAGCAAATCTAGACATGTTCTTTTGTTGAAGTCAACAAGATCCTAGGGCTCTGAGATGCCTAAAAAGCTAGAAAAGGGGCTGGAGGTGTAGCTTAGTTGGTAGAGTACTTGCCTAGTATGCACAAGGTCCTGAGTTTGATTTCTACCACCACATAAAACCAGGCATGGTGGGACATACCTGAAATTCCAGTACTTAGGAGATGGAGACAGGAGAATTAGATGTTCAAGGTCATCCTCAGCTACACTGAGAGTTCAGTGATAGCCTGGAATACCTGAGACCCTAGGAAAAATAAAAATGAAAAGAAAGAAAAAAAGCAAGCAAGCAAGCTAGAAAAAGCAAGGGAATGGATTTTCCCACAAAGCCTCTGGAGGGAAGGCAGTCCTGCTGTAAGACAGAGCAGTAACAGGGACTACATGTGGCCAGCAATGTCTAAAATATTTATGATCTGACTCTTTACGGAAAGTTTCCCAACTCCTGGTCTTATGACTGTTTATCCCCACAAGATCACATTCTTTGGCCTGCCTTTCCTCACTTAGGAACGGCAATCCTCCTGTGACCAGCAGTCCAGGGGAGCACAGCAAATACCATGGCAACATTTCTTTCAAAGTCAGTCCTGTTTCTGCTCATAGAGAAGACCCCTCCAATCTGGACTGTAGGTCTTGAACAGACTGTGGATACAAGATCAGCCAAAGGGACAAGACACCCCAGACAAGAAGGCTGAAGCATGTAACTGACTGGATGATGAATAGCTGTGGCAACTAAAAGATGGCTGAAGATCTTAGAAAACATTTTTGCCTCATGGACCAGGGTCTATGTCCATGCCCTAGAGTCTGTGTCCCTTCCCAAGGATCTAGGACAGCAACATGTTTGACTAACACACTGGTACAGAAGGCATGATGTGCCAACTTCTACGTGCAGGCCTTGACAGCTGGTAGTTACTATTTCCTGTCTTTTGAAACTCTCCCTCTTGGACGCTAGCTTCTATGTTAGAAGAGAAGTCTAAGTAGCATTGTGGAGAGCTTCCTAGCCAAGCTTCTAGGCAAAAGTGAGCCCCACTGAACAGTCACATGATTGAGTCATCTTCAAAAACAGACCCTGCAGCTCCAGTACCCACCCTCACGGCCTCCACAGGAAACAGAAGCAAGCCTTTCTTGCCTCAACTTGCAGCCGCTTCAGTTATGGCAGCCAAATTAACACTGATGGCTTCCAGCTATCCTGTTCTGGATGATTTTCTAAATGGCAGTATCTAGGACATTGGGTTCTGCGGTACAGATGAGGACCCATGCAGTAGTTATCTGAACAGGGTAAAATATTACAAGATATTTGTGGACACCATCATGAATGCTGCTGTAGCTGCGCTATCACAGATGGCCTTGGGGGTCGATACAGAAACTGGACAGACTTCTGCCTGTACGTTGGAAGTGATTCTGAGATGAGAAGGAAACTCTATGTCTGATTAAGTAGCATTTAAGAAACTGGGAATGGGGGATGGGGCTGGCATAGACTGAAGACCAGGATACAGCACCCAGACTTTGTGTCGTCAGCAAGTGGCTCTCTGGAAGGAGCTCCTTACATAAACTGAATCAATTTTTTCCTCCTCTTGCTCCTTGGTGTCTCATCTGTACCACCACACAGTGAAAACAAATTAGAGGACTGTCTGTAAAAATCAACCTCTAAAGTTCATGAGAAAAAAAATCAGGAAATTAACCTTTTTAAATTCTATACACTGAAAACAGAACTTAGCCAGGCACACTAGTGCATGTGCCATCTCACCATTCAGGAAATAGAGGCAGAAGGATTATGAATTCAAGGTCGGCCTCAGTTGCAAACAAAGCTCTGGGCCAACCTAGGCTTGTCCCCCCAAAAATCAAAAAGAAAGAAAGAAACAAACGAAAACCCCAAACATAATTAAACAAAGAAAACATAAAATGTAACTATATAAACAATTTCCAGACTTCTTACTGAGAGGCTCTTCAAGACCTTATGATTTCCAAAGATCAAACAGTGGTTAATAGATACATGTAACTCAATAAAATCAAGCCTTCTATCGACAAATCAATATATAAGCAATCACAGTTGAATATCCGAGGGAGTTTCACCTAATAGCCCATGCAGTATTTTTAGCAGAAATCCAACACTGACCGATCAGTTAACTGGTCTTGATTAGCTATGCTCTTTGAATAGAATGGTGCAGCACCGAGATAACATAGGAGAGCTTTCATATCCCACTCGATCTGAAATGTCTCCTTTATGTAGATGGCGACACTTTCTGAACAAAGATTCTTACTCTACTACTGTTCTTAGAGCTACTGAAACTTTGTGAGAACTGGGAAAATCTTACAATATTCAAATCTAGTTCCATTCTTCTCCAAAGTCAAATAGCATCCTCCTTGCATTCAACCCTACAGAGTGAGGGCTAGTGATATAGCTCAGTGGTTGGGCCTGCTTAACTAGGACGCACAAGGGCCTGGGTTCCATCCCCAGCACTCCCAAAACATGCAAAGTGGCTTCAGAGAGGGTCTCATAGGTAGACAGGCTGATCTGAAACCCGCTGTGTAGCTAAGGATGCACTTGGATTCCTGATCTTCCTGCCTCTACCTCTGGATGGCTGGGATTACAGGTTTGTGCTACCACACCCTGTTTCATGCAGTGCTGGGGCTCAAACCCTCATGCATGGTAGGCAAGCCACTCCATGAACTAAGCTATCTCCCCAGGGCCAAAGTGTCATTCTTTCTTCACAGAGCAATGCCAAGCAAAAACATTTCTGCTATTAGTATTAACCCAACACCTAGCTGGGCCTGGTGACACACATACCTGTCATTCCAGGACTTTGAAGGCAGAGACAAGAGAATTACTGTGCATTTGAGCCCAGTCTGAATACATAGCAAAATCCTGTCTCAAAAAAACCTTAAATAAACAACACTAAAAAGAACAACAACAAAATCCTCATAAATTTACGCACAAATTCTCACTTGACTCCAAGTCATCATGATTTTCTACTGTTTTCTCCTGGAAATTTTAGATAAAGGTTCTTTTCTTCTACTTCTTCATATGGTTGTCTGTTTCAGCACCATTAAAAAAAATTGTTGGTTCAATTGGAACTTTGCCAAAGACACAATGGTTATCCATCACTGTGTACAGTTAACTGTCCCACTAGACAGAAAGCAAGGGAAAGGAAACGGGTCAGAGAACTTTGAGGCCTTGGATAAGTGGGCAAGGGAGTGCAGGCTCTGAACAGGACCACGCTTGGCTGCCCTAAATACTGATGACCCCCTTCACCCACTCCCCCACTCGAGAAATGGGTGGAACTTAATGATAAACTAGCGTTTGCCTTTGTGCGCAGCTGAACTCCATAAACACAAAGAAGCTGCTAGTCCGCGCGGTCTAGCAGGCAGGAAAGTTAGAGGAAGGCTAGGGGCGCCCAGCACGTGCGTCCTGCATTCTCCGGCTCTTTTCAACTCCTGCACAAACCTCCCTTCTAGATAAGGTCACCTGAGAGTCACCTGAGCAGCTGGCAGCACCAGGATCTCGCACATGCTGCATCATATCCTACGCTGGCATGCGGGGGGAAGTAGTGTTTGAAAGTTCTCCAGGTAAGGCCAGCGCACCGGACGTGTGCAGAACCTTCCCCACCACGCACGGGTCTGGCGCTCGGCTAGGCAGGGAGGCGGAAACCCGGGCAGGTGTATCCACCGATGCCCCCCCACCCCGCTCGCTCCCCTGCCTCATACCATTCCCCACATCGATGTGGTGGTGCCCACCCTCTCCATCTACTTTCTCGGGGGATCTGTGACCGTCTTGGTGTCGCCCTTCCGGACTGGGGACCAGGCGGTACAAAAGGGAGGCCTGGGACGCCTATGGATCAAACGGTCGCCGTGGACCAGGAATCAGAGGCCCGGCCACCAGAGGGACAACCGTGGACACGTTCCGGGACTGCGGGCGCCATGCTCCCCTGCTCAATGTCTCCCCAGACGCAGCCCCGGTGCCTGTGAGGCCGCGTTGCTGCTGTCCCGCCCCGGAAGGGGGAGCGCGGAGGCCGCCAAGGTGGCTCCGGGACAACACTGCCCCTGGCCCGGCCCGGCTCGGCTCGGCTCGGCTCGGCCGGGAAGCCGCGAGCGGAACATTAGCCCCAGTGTGGTTCTCACCTGGTCTCCTGGTTGCTGAACTTCTTGGTGACCACCTTGCCCAGCTCCAGGCCCAAGCGATCGGCCACGCGCTGGGATAGGTCCTGGTGCGAGCTGCCGCTGAAGAGCACGATGTTGGGCATGGTGACGCGCGGGTACTGCGGGGCGCGCTGCGAAGGAGAAAAGCGACAGCGACAGCGACGCAGGCGGCTACTACTGTAGCTGCTGCTGGAGCGGGAAAATGCGGCGGGCGGACCAAAGGGGGGGGGGGAGCGAAAAGGGAGGAGCTTGGGGAGGAGCCTGAGGTCCGCGGGGTGAGAAAGGAGGAAAGGAGCTGGAGCTTGAGAGTGCCAGGAAGAGGCTTCTGCCCACGCTGGCCGAGCTGCAGGTTGTGAAGACCTCGGTGGTCCCGAAGCGTCCTGCTGTGGTTACTACGTGGGAGAGCTCAGGGCCCCACACTTGACCTCTCTGGCTTGCGTTGGCAGTGGGGAGGTCAATGAACCAGATAAACTGGACACGAAGAACCCTTTCGGGAAAGGGCCCTTGGAAGTGCCTGGCAGCCAAGAGCCACCTTCCAACCCGGAAGCCCCCAAACCAGATGCCTATGGTTGAATTACATCAAGGGGACTGCGTGGGCCAGACCCATACCGTGGTCTTCATTTGCAGCAGGCAGCGAAGCACGTTTTCACTTTGCAACCACGATTTGAACCTGATCTAAGATAAACATTTTCCCCCCAAAGAGAATTCCCTTTCTTTCATTAGTTTAGAAATGTATCCAAAAAAAAAAAAAACTACTCAAATATCATTTTGTTTTGAGTTTTGTCAATAAAAGGTGAAAATTCGTTTTCTTTATTGTTAGACAAATGCCTACATAGTATCTTCTCCTTTGCCTCTGGGTGCAAAAACTTAAAACCTTTACTATCTGATCCTTAGTAGTTCAATGCACTGCTCCTTAAAGGACAGAGTAGTCCTATGTCTTTCAAACAGGTAGATTGCCAGCCATCTGAGTCCTCAACACAGGTGCAGGGGAAGGGCTACTCCATTGAATATTACCAATCTGCTCAACTTCCTCATTTTAACGTAGACATAATGGTTCCTAGGCCAGCTTCACAACTTCCTGTCGCTTTTATTCTCAAAAGCCTGATCTCAAGGTCCCCAGGCTCACCCCCAACCTCTGCAGAAACAAGACAAATCTTTTCTGAAGAAACCAATATAGTATCAGAGACAACCACTGAGCACAAACCAACTCTAAGAAAGGAGATGTCCTCTATGTCTGTGGGAGGACTAGAGTGTTGGTGATGCTGTCTGAATAACTCTCCAGAGACAGATAAGCTTGTCAGAAAAATAGCTGGGTTTTACTAATGTCCAGCAGGAAACTGGCCTGCCTATACCAGTGAAGGTCACCTGCAGTTGACTTGTAGTCTACTCGAAAACCACTTCAATTATTGGGATTTGGAAAATTTTAAGTATTGTTTGTATCCTTGGGATTTTTCATCTAGGTCCTTGTACTTTGCAAATTGAATTTACAAAAGGGTTTATTTTTAAACTCCAAATGTCTGCTTACCAAAATGTTGTTCCAAGAACCATTACTGTAGCATTTCTGTCCCTTTTCATTATGCTTAGAAAGGTGTATATATGACCTACCATATTAAAAAAAAAAAACAACAGATCCCTGTAAAATCGAGGCCAACCTGGTCTACATAGTGAGTTACAGGCCAGTTGGGGCTACAGGAAGACCCTGTCTCAAAAAAGGCCGAATAAATAAATAAGATGATATAAGCCTAAAATTCCATTAATTGGGAGGTTCAAGCAGGGTGATCAAGAATCCCAGACTAGCCTGTCCTACACAGAGAAACAATAATCTACCTACAAAGGTTTTTAAACTATGCTCACTTATATGTTGCTTAAAGATTCAAATGAAAGGTGATATACACAAAGGTGAAACCATTATGATTATATCATTTAGTGATGTTACATCTGCCTTAGTTGATTTAAGTACTCTCTATGATGTTCACACGAGGATGAATTCACCTCATGATGTATTTGTCAAAACATATCCCAAACGTTAAGTGGCATATGACTATACACCATAATAAATTAAATTTACATAATAAATTACCATAGCAATGAGATTTATCCTCATACCCAACCACATGTCTACAATTTTTATTGAATGAATCTGCTACTGTAATTATATTTAAACTCTCCTAATGAAATTTATTACCAGCAATATTACTGTAATTTTTCTGTCCTTACAGTTTGCCTCATAGATAAAATTGATTCATGATGGCATTCCTCTAAATATATACATGCTCGTATCAGAGAGAAAGTAGCTCCAGTAGTATGGCAGGGCCAGGATTCTTTGAGTACAAGACTTATGGAGTCTTAAATAGAAATTAAATTATGGGCTGACTCACAGGTGGAATTCTAGAAGGTAAGATTGAATTGGGACCTCGATAGTAGCATGAACAGCAAAATCTGGAATAGCATGACAAGGAAAATTGTTGTTGGCTCAACAGTTTGATGAATGACTATGCTTAAATGCTCAGTGTAAACAATGGGCACAGTGCCACAGTGATAGATGAAGATAGTAATGGGAGCCATCAAAAATCATTATAAGTAGCAGGCTGTGCACAATGCCGTCACCCTTCGGAAATGTACAGGCTTAGATGACAGAATTTTTTTATTTGAACACTTTCTCTCCCAAACACCTTTTCCTTGATCCACGGGAGGCAGATTTTGCAGAAACCTTGATTTATGTCTGTTTCTCAGCCTTATAACACTGACAGTCAGACTGGGTAATTCTTTGTTATGGGGCTCTCCCTTGTACATAGGATACCGAGAAGCATCCCTGGTCTCTACTTACTAGATGCCAGTAGCCCCTCTCCACTAGTGGTGACAAACAAAAGCGTCTCCAGATACTGTCAAATATACCCCAGTGGGCAATATCTTCCCAGCTTAAGAATCAGACCCCTGGCCTGTTCCTCCTCTGTGTGGACTTCCCTTAGTAGCCATTCAGGTTTCCTCACAGCAAAACTGCAGAGCTGAAAGGAGTCTTCCAAAAGACAAGCCGAATTGATATATTAATGCATATGTGGAATTGTCATAATGACATGCATCATTTTAACACTAAAATTAATTAAAAATAAGATAAGCTTCTGAGACAAACACAGATCAACATTCTGCTTGTATCTTGATTGCTAGCTAATATCCCGAAAACCATGTGGCCAAGATCAAAGTCAGTGTGGCATGAGTAAACAGAAGAGTTGAGTGCTGGGTCCACCAAAGTTTTGCCCCACGAAACTTCCTGAACTAGGTGTGGATTGGGATGGGGAGGGAACTCCAACAAAACAACCCATGCTCAGACCCTGAACTCAGAGGAAGCAAAGAGCATGTGCTTTGTGCATATGTGTTTTCAGGTCTTGCTGAAATTGTCCAGTATTCATTATTTCAAGACAAAATGCGGGAAAAAATTAAGTGAAAGGAATTGCCATTGTTGATCCTTGATTTTGCAGATGATTGGATAGGGCTGAGATGGGAAAGAATCAATCATTTGAATGGGTAGATAGGCTCACATCTTATATTTCCTGTTTCCTTTAGATGAATTCTTTGCATAGAGTAAGAATTCTACATATTTGCTGAATGATTTTATTTCTAACCTAGGACCAAGAAGCAAATAAATAGCTCAAAGTCATTTGGCTATTCAAAGTTAACAAAGAAATTAGAATGCAAGTCTTTTAACACTTCAGAAAGGTGCTGTCAGAAAGGAATATAATATAAACCTCGCATATAATTTTCAAGTTTAGAAGCTGGATTTTAAACTAGTATAAAGAAGCAGGTGCAGTCGTTTTAATCATATACATTATTATTTTATTCAAAATATCACCCCAAGATGTAATCAACATAAAAATATTAACAAGATGTTTGTAGTCTTGTTTCGGTAGCAACTCTTTAAATTGTCATATGTATTTTATGCTTACAAATTGTACATTGCATTCAGAGTGTGACTGTACCATCCTTGAAATGCTCAACAGTCAGGTGTGGCTAGTAGTTGCTGCCTTACAGCAAGAGGCTCTAGAACACTGGTTTCCAAGAGCAATCAATGCCAAGGTCCCCTAACAAGTCCATTCTCATGTGTGTTTTTATCAGTGATATGGCAAATAATACAGAACTAATTATAAAACACTAAATCTTATCAGCAATTACTTTAAAAATAACCTAAAGTGGGGGCTGGGAAAATGGCTCAGTACTAAGACCACTTACTGAGTAAGCATGAGGATCCCAAGTTCAGATCTCCAGTACCCACATAAAAGCCAAGTAAAAGCTGGGTAAAATCCTGGCAAAAGACTGGCATGGCCATGTACTTGTAACCTCAGTGCTAGAGATTGGGTGGGCAGAGAAAAGAGAATCACTGGGGTTTGCTGGCTGCCAGCCTAACTCCAAGTTCAGTGAGTCAGTGAGAGAACCTGTCTCAAGGGAATATAAAGATGAGTGATAGAGCAGGACTCCTGAAGTCCCCCTCTGGTCTCTGCCTGAGGATACACACACACACCATATACAAATATCTTAGTGAGCTCAACTTTATTTCTCTATTAGCAACATATCCATTTGTAATCAAGTATTTTTTAAGTTTTCATTTCCACATGTCTCCTTTGTGCTTTCCACTTACAGTTTTTAAATAGACTTTTCCAATAGATCCCTCACTTAGATTTTGGAACTCTTCAAAATGTTGCCATATTTTCTTCCTATTTTATCCATTTTAGATAATTGCCTCTAAATGCTTTAGTCGGTATCCGTAAAAAGACAAGAGCATCACACCCTGCTCAAAAAGCCATTTTAAATCAAAGACTTAACAGTAAAAGCTAAAACTATAAAACTCTTAGAAGAAAATCCATACAAGTCTTCTTGACTTTGAAATTAAGCAATGATTTCTTTATTATGACATGAAAATTACAAGCAGCCGCAACAAGAAAAATGAATAAAATCAACATTATTTTTTTTAAAAAGACTTGTGCTTCAAAAGGTAACATCAAGGAAGAGAACCTAGAGTGGTTAAAAATGTTTATGTCATGTAACTCATGAAGAATTTGTATCTAGGATACATAAAATCATCCGCAACTCAATAATAAAAAGAGAATTTTGTTTAAAAGTGTGCAAAGATGGTCACACATGGACAGTTACAGAAGTTTTGTTTATAATCTTCAAAACTCAGAAATATTTGTGATATCCTTCAGTAGATGAAAGGTAAAGAAAATTATGATACCTTCAGACATTAGAATCGTATTCAGGACTAAACATAAGTAATAAAGCCATGAAAAGACATGGAGGATGTGATTCCGTAGCTCAGTTGGTAGAGCACTTGTGTAGTATGCATGAAGCCCTAGGTTCCATGTCAAATACCACATAAACTAGGTGTGTTGTGGCACACATCAAGTCCCAGCACTTGGGAGGTGGAGGCAAGAAGCTTAAGACTTCAGACCCATATTTGACTACATAGTGAATTAGTGACTAACCTGGGATACTTGAGACATGGACAAGAGAAGGAGGAGGAGGAGGAGGAGGAAGAGAAAGAGGAGGAGAAATAATGGCAGAAATGTGAATGTGTATTACTAAATAAATGTAGTTAAAGTGTATGGTTCCAGCTACATGACAATATGGCCCACACAAGACTATAGATACAGTAAAAAGAACAATGGTTGCCTGAAGTTTGAGGGGAAGGATGAATCAGTTGAGCACAGAGGATTTTTTTTAAGGAAGGGAAGCTCTTGTATACTGTGGATACGTGTCCTTGTAGATTTGCTAAATCTACAGAATGCCTGATATCAAGAGTGAATTCTGACGTCAGCTATGACCTTTGGGTGATAATGATATCCCTATAGAAGGCATGGAAATGCAGCACTATGATGTGGCGTATTGACAGCCCCATTTTCCAAATATTTTCATGTCTTTGTTAATGTTTTCCTTTTAGCCATGAATAGTATTCCATTGTCCACACATATCATTGGTAGTGGTGAAAGTTGTGCACATGTTAAGGCAAGGAAACCTAATTCTGGACATCACATTTAATTTTGGCATGAATGTAAAACTTCTCTAAAAAAGAAAAACCTATTGGATAATGGGAAAAAAAGAAGTAGGCAAAGGACCTGGCAATATATTTCTCTGGAAAGGATACACAAATGACTAGTAATCTACCCCCCAGAGTAGCAATAATCAGAATGGCAGATCATGTCAAATGGTGGTGAGAATGTCAAGAAATTGGAGCCCTGGTTCACTGCTGGTAGGAATGTAAAATGGTTCAGCTGCTTTGCAAAACAGTTTGTCAGTTCTTCCTGCGGCAAGCATAGAGCTACTGTTTGAGCCAGCAATTCTACTCATTAGGATATACCCAGAAGACTTGAAAGCAGGCCCTCAAATAGTTCACATGAATGCTCTCAGCAGCATGATTCCAAATAGCAAGAAAGATGAAAACAACCCAGATGTTCATCCTGAGCAGAGGAATGAAATGTGGTGTATCCATATGATGGAATAGATTTCAATAGCAAAAATACATTATGTGCTGGAAAGATAACTCAGGGAAGTGATTGTATTATGATGACCTAAGTTGGAATCAGCCTAGATTTCTATCACCTGATGAATGGATATGTGGTGCATATATTCAGCCAAGTTTTGTTTAGCCATAAATGAAAAGAAATAATGAAATGAACAGGGAAATGAATGGAATTGGAAATTATTATAATAAATGACATTGTCCACTGGCCTCCACATGCTCACTCCCTTATACGTACACAAACTTGTACATACAAGTCCATCCCTACATATGCACATACACATACAATAACTAAAGTTCTAGTATGCCATAATATGGATTAAACCCATAAATATTATAAGAATGAAAACAATACAGATGCAGAAGACTACATATTACTTTATCTCATTTTCATAAAATGTATAGAATTTGCAAATCTACAGATAGAAAGTAAAAGGGAGATGTTGCCTAGGCTTGAAGCATGGAAGGATGGAGGAATATGGAGGTGATTGCTAAGGCCTGTGGAGTATTTGGAAGCACAATGAAAATGCTCTAAAATTGATTGCATTGATGGAGTCACAAGGCTTTGAATATACTAAGAGCCATGGAATTTTATACTTTAGTTGGGTAAATTATATTGTATGTGAATTATATCTCAATAAAAGTGTTAAAAGGAAAGATAATAGATATTAGTTTTATGACTCCAACACAGTGATGATACCTAATATACTAACATGTCAAATTATCCTGCTATTAGTGACAGTGAGATCTATCACTGCCTTTCCATTATGAAGCTCTTTTTTTAACCTTCTCCTAAATGCAAACTTTCTAATTCTATCAGTCCTTCCTGTTTCTAATTATCAACTGGAATTGTTCAGTAATGGACCTTCTTTTCTCTTCTGGTAACAGTACATTACCCTAAAATATGGTTTGGAGTGGAAGGGTACAACTAAGTTTTAATTTTTGTTCCCTTTAGTGAATAAACCTTATTGGCATGGAAAGAAATCACCTATCATTGAAAATTTGGCTGATTCAAGATCTAGAGCAAGAATTGATGAGATGTGAGCCAGGACATTTCCTCAGGTATATCAAAATGGGGACTCACTCAGAAGGACAAAAAACACTAGTTCAAACTGTTTTCTACTGATCAAAGGGAAGATACTGTGAGCAAAACCAAATTCAATTATATACTAATGTACTCAGTCAAATAAAAACCCAAACAAAATGAAGATATTTCCTAGCTTTCAGTGAGATTTACATTGAAAAAAAAAATTCAACTAACTCCTTTTCGTGAAAATTGATCATTAAAATATAAGGTTTCTTGAGATGCAAGGTGAAGGCTGAATGAGACTAAGTTCTCTGGTAATTCCATGAAATTTAAGGCTGTTAGAAAGACTGGCATTTTCACATGAATTATATCAAACACTTCTGGAAATAAGGTCAAATATAAGGAGTCTGGTGATCATCTGTGGCTGCTGATACCTGGATCCAGTATGACAATATGAGTAATTCAAGAAGAGGAGGAGTCAAGGCAAGATAAGTGGTTGTGGAAATTGCAGTGTGGATACAGGTGGGAGTCCAAGCTAGTTGTATAATGGCTGAGTTCGAAGGTTCTCACAGGGAGTCTCTCAACAATTGATATGTTGGAAGATTTATGCCCAGCATAGTAGAGTTGGGAGATTGTGTGGAAACTTTAGGAGATAAAGTCTAGTGGTAGGTGTATAGGTCACTACAGAGATGTCCTTAGAAGAGATTAAGATAGTTTTTGGGAACCCTGAGTTGGTTCTAATGACAAAGTCATTATAAAACAAAGCAAAACAAATAGAAAAAGAAAACCATAAAAGGACAAGCCTGGCCACTCTCCAGGCTCTTTACCTTCCTGTCACACGTGTTCCGGGCATTATGGTGCCATCAGCCATGAACTTAATGTAGTCAACATGGCCCTTGCTAGAGCCAAAAGTCATGCCATTTGAACTTTCAGCCTACAAAAATGTGAGCTCAGTAAACTTATTTTCCTTATAAAGCTGTCTAGGCTCAGGTAGTTCAATATACCAATTATAATCAGACTAACACAGGGATAGATTTTTGGATTTTCAGTGAGAAGGCAGGGTAGTGTTCTGAGGAAAGGAGCAACCTAAACTTGTTGAAATTGGATCAAGCTGAATTTTTAGTGTGGGCCAAATGAATAGAGAAGTAGAGGATCCAAGTTAAGTAAGGACCAGGGAGACAAGTTACCTTGAATCTTTTCTGAAATAGCAGATTTTAAGAGAAGGAATAATTACATTGTACACATATGTAGTACTTACTACTTGACTGACCTTTAAAACAACCTTATGAGTTCTGTGTTACTACTCTCTCAGCCAGATCAAAGATGTACAGAAAAATAAAGAACTTAGAGATGGGGCCATGTTCCCAAGGTCAACAGCTGCACTGTGGAACCAGTCAGCTCTTTGCTATGGCTCTCCACGTCCTTTACTTCAGCACTAAGTACAAACAGTGGTAGCAAGTTTACATTATTATGATACAAAAGAGGACGTCTCAATCCTTATCATAGTGGATTCTGCTTCTAAATAGTTCATCATGCAATGTGTGTTTGTGTGTATGTGTTCACACATGCGTGCATGTGCACATGTGTGAGAGGAAGTCAGAGGTCAACCTTGGGTGTTGTTTCTCAGGCCCCATTTACTTTTTTGGTTGGTTTGAGATGGTCTTGTACTGGACTGGGGCTGATTAGGCTAGACTGCTTGGCCAGGGAGCTGCAGGAATCCACCTGTTTCTGCCTCTCAGTCACCACATCTGGCCTGGCTCTTTTCATGGATTCTTGGGATAGAACTCAGGTCCTTATGCTTGCACAGTCAGCACTTTACCTATTGAGCAATCTCTCGAACTCCTAGTAATACAATTTCCATAATTTCCCTACAAGCCAAGAAATGCTTGCATGTCTCCCAGCATGCAGCTCTGCTTGCTTTCTTTTTTCCTTTTATTGAAACTCTCCCCCTCAGTGGTAGTTATGGAACCTAGGACCCCATGCATACTGAGCAAGTGCCCTATTCCTGAGCCACATTCCATGCCACTGATCCTTGGCTTTCTTAGTCTTACCTTTTTACATGCTATTTTTGATGTTGCCAAGGGCTGTGACTTAACCCTCCTGACTTATGTGTTTATAACCCCAGCTCAGACCTTTCCCCTAAGGGCCATAATCAAACACAGAACTCTACTCACAAGGGTTGACAAACTGTGACCAAGAGCTAGATCCTGTCCATACCTTGCTTTTGTAAACCAAGTTTTCCAAATGTATATATACCTGGCCACTCACATATTTTCTAGGACAATTCTTATGCCACTAGGATAGAGTGGATGGGTAGGGGTTGAGACACCTTCTCAATGTCAATATTTATTATTTCTGCATTTGGAGAAAAAGTGGAGCTTCTCCAGTGTCCAATGAGAAGTCTTGATTTCTCTCTCAGAATCCTGCACACATGGTGTAACCACCTCACTGCTGATCAAGTGTAAATGTATGGCTCACTCTACACTCTGACATTCCTTGCACATTTCCCACCCCATGCCAAGGCTGTTGATTCTGTCCTCTACATATGGACTTTGAATTTGCCCTTTTCTCTATCTGCACAACCATTGGCCAACTCCTCTTGTCTACGGTCCTGCCTGGAACAGCATTCCCAAGATCTTTGCTTCCCCTCAATCTTTTCCACACAAACGTCAGAATGATGAGTTAAAAAAAAAACCCACAGGCAACATGTGACCCTCCTGCTTGAAAGCTGGTGACGGCTTCCTGTTATATGTGGATATTGTCTTATTTAACCCTCCAGCATCTTGTCGCATTCCGTTACTGCTCTTCAGCTGTTTTAGTCTCCTTTCTAAAATATGGATACTTTTCTTGCCTGGACTCTTCATTTCTGTGTTTTCTTCTCACTGGTTGCTCTACATCTTTTGATCTTGTGGTCTTGTCTTACAAATGCTTTGTCTTTGTCCTCCCTACATGCCATGATTCCCTTTCCTCCCCATTCCCACCCCAGGTTTACCACATTGTTCTCTGTGTTTGATTGTCTTTGTAATATTTATCTTATCGCTCTGCTCTCTTTAGTTGTATATTGACTATCTTCTCCATTGTGAATATAGTGAAAGTAATATTGGGCCAGGGATTAGGTCTGTGTGGAGCAGAGTTTTATCTTCAAAGTCCCACACAGAGATGGGTGAGACGGTAAATAGGCTCAGCTTTGCAGGCTACAGGGTCTCTTGCAATTATTCAAGTCTGCAGTCTGAGTGCCAGACCAATCTATGGTGAGATCAAGGTCAGTCTGGTTCATAATGGTGAATGAGTTCTATGATGGCTGGGGCGACACCAAAAAAGAACTGTTTTTCATCTGATATTCCTTAAATTTATTTTGCAGGAAAAGCACACTACATGTGAATGAATTGGTGTAATTCACCAATTGTTCACTATGTTCTAATACAACATTATTTATAGATACCCAAATTTCAATTTCATTTAATTTTAATGTTCCAAAAATCTTCTTCCTATTATTTTTCATGTATTCCTTTGTGAGTTTTGTCTTCAACCACTTAAAAAGGTGAAAATTATTCTTAGCTTGAAGGTTGCTTGGAAGCGGAGCACACAGGATTTGGCCAGTAAGCCATAAGTAGTTTTCTGGTTTCTAGCCTAGCACATTGTTTGGGAGATTTGCATGAAGTGATCTCTCTTTTGAATAAAAAAGGCCTGCAAAGCTGGGCATGGTAGCACATGCCTATATTCTCTGCACTTGGGAGGCTGAGGGAGGAAGATTTGGAGTTCTAGGGCAGCCTCAACTTCATAGCAAGACCCTTTCTTTAAATAAGCAAATTAATAAATATGAAAAATAAAGAGGATTAACAGGGAAGAACTTAAAAATTAGAAATGTAAGCCAGCCATGGTGGCAATTGTCTTTAATACCAACACTCAGGAGGCAGAGGCAAGTGGATCTCTTTGAGATTGAGGCCAGACCAGTCTATGGTGAGATCAAGGTCAGTCTGGTTCATAATGGTGAATGAGTTCTATGATGGCTGGGGCGACACCAAAAAAGAACTGTTTCTCATCTGATATTCCTTAAATTTATTTTGCAGGAAAAGCACACTACATATTTAAAGAAAAATATGGCTATTCTGCAATTGTTCTGCTGTAGATAGAGCCCACAAGTTCATTAAGTATTTGGCATCATTTTAAAATCCACTCCTCTTTATGTTTTTCAGACATAGCCACTCTTATGAATATTTTAGTCATAAAAATAGCAATTAGAACTAAGTGATCTCTAGAATCTTCTTAGAGAAATAGGAATGAAATCCAACAAAGCCCACCTTTCTGATCAGTGTGTTCTCAGGAACTCACAACAAGAACAATGGCTATCTGTCCAGTCCTACCATGGGTGTTTTGTCCCTCAAGATTCTGAACTGTCTCATCCTTATCATCTCAGCCCTCAAATATCAAGGGACATTTCCTTGAAGGAAATGGTGGTGAACTATTGGACATCAGAGTACTTAGCTGTGTGTGAGTTCTTCGTTGTCAAGACTTTATTCATGATTTAGATGTTTAGACTACAGTTGTCTCTTCCTACCATCACAATGTTTCTAGATTTGTGATTCTGGCATTATTTATCCTTATTTACTTATGTTCAGTATCTTTTGCACTCCAAAATTAGAGATGCCAGCTTAAAACGAGGTCAACTATAGCCAGAGGTAATGATGCATGCCCACAATCCCAGTGTTCAGGAAGCTAAATCTGGAAGATCAGGAGTTCAAAGCTAGCCTGAGCTATACAGTGAGACCCCCACCTCAAAAAATAGCATCCATTTATCCTAATAAATTTGCCAAGGTAGTAAGGAAACATTAAAATTGAGGTTTTATTGATATTTTAAAACTATTCATGTAAAAGATGATACTGATTTTTTTAAAAAGGAAGGCAAATATTTTTAGACATTTTTCCCTCTGAAAGGGAACTCTAAAGGAGCAGAAGGAGTTCAGTATGTTCTTTCTGAAGGTTTATCATCATTCAATAATTGGATTGCAGTCATAATTGGTAAACAACAAAAAATGTTCTTTCCCATGACTGCCAGTTGGTGATAGCAAGTATCTATATATCAATTCTGAAAAGCATGATGTGATTTTAGACCATTTCAAGGAAGGATAATGTGACCTTATTCAGGTTTGAAAAAAACCTCAGCTCAAATGTCTTTGGGGAAAAAAAAGCCATGCTTAATAAATGATTAACTTCCCTGGCATGGCTTCAAGGTCACCCTGTCACACATAAGAGACGAACTGGCCAGTCACTACTGGGGGCTTTTCAATCCAGTGCCCTCTTCTCTGATGCATAGACTCTCAATGCCAGCTACTTCAGATCTAGCCAATGATGTATACTGTGTGAAACGCAAAGCAAGAAAATCTGTCACTCTAATGTAGCAAAATGGTGCTCATTCATTCATTCATTCATTCATTGATGGGACCCTCAGAAGAGATCACATGTCCATACAATGTGCTCCTTCTCATAGTCAGCTGCATGTCAGTATCATATGAACCTTAAATCCACTGGCACAGATGATGAAACTGAAGCTCCTATAAAGTAACAAATCCAAGGTTACGCAGCAAATAATAGTAGGCAAGGAGTAGAACTCTCCTGTTTTGAGCCTCAGAGTTTGACTCTATATTGAAACACCTGATGAATGTTCAATGTTCACTATTGCAGAGGGCAAGCTGGACTTAGGGAACCAGAGGGTTTCTAGATGTAATCAGACTTTACTTGGATATCACTACTTTATTACTACGGGCACTTCTCTGTTCCAGGATACCACATGGCAATTAGCAGATAAGTTTTTATTGTTTAATTAATTAATTAATTTGTGTGTGTGTGTGTGTGTGTGTGTGTGTGTGTGTGAGTTCTCAAGTGCACGCCATGGCACACACATGGAGGTCAGAAGACAATTATTGGGAATGTGTTCTTTCCTTCCACCATGTGGGTCCTGAAGATTGAGCTTACATTGACAGACTTGGCAGCGAGCACCTTTACCTATCAAGCCACCTTATCAACCCTATTCTATTTTTTGACAGGGTCTTGTTCTGTAGCCAAAACTACCCTCAAACTTATCTGTTTGCCAAATCCCACACAAGGATTTTTTTTATTTTTTATTTTTTAGACAGGATTGCATAAGCTGGTCTGGAACTTACTATGTACCTGGGAATAACCTTGAATTCCAGATCATTCTGCCTCCATCTCCCAAATGCTGGGATTACAGGCTTGCAGTATTACATTTGGGTTTTTGTGAAAACATTTTTTTGACGTTGGGTCTTATGTGTCCTAGGCTGGCCTAGAACTCACTATACAGGTGTGGATACCCTTAAATTCCTGATCCTTCCAGGTAGATGAAGATATCCTTGAATTCTCTTTTTAAACTTTTTATTTATTTTATGTGTATGAATGTTTTACCTGTAGCTGTACCTTGTGTGCAGTCATGTGGAGGATAACAGAGGGTGTTGGATCCCCTGGAATTGAATTGGGGATAGTTATTAGCCACCACATGGGTGCTGGGAATGGAATCCTGATCCATCACAAGAGCAGCTAGTGCTTTTAACTGCTGAGCCATCTCTCCAGCCCCTAATCTCCAACTTTTTTTGTTTGTTTTATTTTTGAGACAGGGTCTCTACGTAGCCCCAGCTAGTCTGCAAATTGCTATGTAGACCAGGCTGGACTTGATTTCACTGAGATCTGCCTGCCTCTGCCTACAGAGTGCTTAGATTAAGGCTTGTGTCACCACATCAAGCTAACCTGGAACTCTTAATCCTAAAGTGTTCATCTCTTCAGTGCTGGGATTACAGAGGTGTGTACGACACCTGATTAGGATTTATTCTTTAATACTTATTGTAGCGATGAAGTTTCAAAAGCCCAGCATTTGTCTCAATGTATACTTTGTGGAGCAATGCAACCCTAACGAACACTGCTCCTCTAAGCTGCACATAGGAAACCAAAGTTTCTACTTCTGTTTTCTTTGCTTTGCATATAGGTGTTTTCTTGCTTTGCATCAGGAGGTGTTGTCAAATTTTAAAATTCGGAAGACTGCATGCAAACACTAAATCTGTGACTTCTCTTGAAAAACTGAGCAATCTGGCAACCCACACCATACTTTGTCACCCAGTCACCACAGTCTGGTGGTCCCAAAGCTAGGACTGACACCTTTTCCCAAGGCAGCATGCTCCCCTCTGACATCTGCCCCAGGAATCTCTATTTTAGCCCCAGGAAAGCCAAATGTCCATTGTTCTTTTCTGGCTTAACTGTACTTCTGTTCGCCACCACTCCTGGGACTGGTCATACTTCTCAACAGATCCCTAGCTTTTACAGGCATCTGTTTTTGCTTGTGTAAGTCTAAGCCTTAGGAACTGCTTAAATTAGAGGGCAAATAGCCACCTGTCTCCAATTACCCTGGGCCTGCAATGCAGCTCAGGACGTGCATGGGGATGGAGAATGTAATTATACTCTGAGAAGAGAGGGTGCTTTCACTCTACAAGGAAAACAAAAACCCAACAACATAAGGAGCATATCAAAGAGGTCTGCATAGCTGCTGCCTTAACAAAGAGGCTATGCCAAAGCTCCCAATTCTGAGCTAGCATTGTAGAGCATTGTAGAGAAGATCAGGACTCCATACTGGCACAGGACTAGGTCCTCCTCATGGGAAGGGTTCTGCTGCCTGCTTTGTACTCCTAGTCAAATAAAATTTCCATTTTAAAATGAATAATGTAGCCCCAAGCAAACAGGTAACAGCAAAATCATCTACATTTAGATTTATCTTTCACATGCTGCTCTATGAATTGTAACATTCTGTAGCTGGAGATGTGCAGGTTTAGCTTAACACCCCATAATAATACTTCTTATTTTAGAACATATGTCTATTTTCATTCTATTTCAGAAAAAGGACTTATTGTCTCATCACGGCTTGGGGCGTACGTTTAATCTTTATCAAATACATTCTGTATGACTTGGAAAAAATAGTTTGGAAAGTATATGGGATTTATAATAAAACCTTTATATAGATAAGAATCAGAACTCACTGTTTTAACTTTCTGGAATAAACTTCCAGTGAATTTGTGTTTTGAAAAGTGAAGGACATTTAACAAAATATCACCTCTTGGTCATATGAACTCTTGTTATTGTTAACTTTTATTTTTGGAAGCAACAATAGAGAAAAAGAAGATATGTTATCTTGAATTAAGCATTGTATTTTGCAAATGAAACATTCACCTATCCTAATAAATTAGTATTGGTGGATAGTTACTCTTCAAAGAAATATATGTATACATGGAGATAAATATATACATATTTTAAGTGAATCAACTTTTGAATAGGAAAATAAGTTTTTCCAAGATATTGTTATTTCCACAATTCCCATACTGAATCATACATTGTTATCCAATTTTCTTCTTGAATTAGATCATTGAACTATATTTTAGTTGGCTATAATAGAGAGTCCATATTATGTACTTTTCAAGCATTACGTTACTTTCAATCTTTATTTTAGTGAATTCTCGTTAAAGCTGATGAGGTATGAACCAACCAAGAATTAAACAGTAGCTTTACAAGCTTCTGCAAAGTGACAAAGCTGAGATCTGAAATGTGTTTCTGAGCACCCAGTCTATCAGCAGAATCCCCGAGTGTACTATTCCTTATGTATTGTGATGGCTTTATAGGTTGTGATTCTTTCATGTTAAACAAAGGTAGGAAATGGCATGTTTCTGCCTCCAGCTACCATTGCCTTAGGTAATGAAACAGGGCTCCAGCTCTCGTGGCCACTAATTTTCTTAGTGCATGCTTCCAGAGCAGATTTTAAAGGTCTGAAGTTGTAGTTGTGAATGTGTACGTGGTGTGTGTGTGTGTGTGTGTTTTAATTTTATTCCCATTCCTAAAGGGATTTGGATCAGCTTCAAGACCAAAAGCACAGAAATAACCAAACTAAATCCACTAACACAAGATTAAGAATGACCAAGTAGATTTGGAAGAATTATGTTAGAAAGCCAAGTTATAAGAGAACATTTGAAATGCCAAGCAGTTTTGAGTTTCCAGGTAGCTAAGGGAGGCCCAGAAGGAAATATTAACCTCAGTGATGCCTGTTGGTGGTTCAGCATGGAGTGCACAGATTCTGGGACTTACAAAAATGGCTTGAGTAAGGTTTGTATTCAGGAGGAAAGGAAAGACCCACAAGCTATTATAAGTTTAGTACCTATGTTCTTAACACCTGCATTCTATGCGTGCTTTAGTCTATTGGTGTACAAGTCATCCCAAGCAAACAGGCAAGACTGGGTATTTTCCTTTACAGGAGCCAAAGAGAGATTTATACTTAGAAGTCAATCCTCTAAAGGCCCCCAGAAACAGACTGATCAGATATTTGAAAAGAAATTAACCTTATATTCGAATACAAGGGAAAGCAGTTTTTGCAGAGAACAGTGGCAAATAAGACACTGAAGGTCAATGAAGAGTCATGCCCTACAGTCAAGTAAGCAAACAGTACATCCTTTTAATGGAACACTTCAGATTTGGGAACAAGCAAGACATGAAGTTCTCATTAAAATGGATGAGCTGGAAGAAGTCTTTTTAAAAACGGTCTCTTAAGAATTCACTCTATTTTTAGTTTTTTATTTTTTGGTTCTTAAACATATTTTTCAAAAAAAATTTTGCTTTATTTTTATTGTATGTTCTTGCATGTATTGTGTGCATCTATGCAAGTGTACCCATGTCCCACAATGCCTGGAGATGACAGAAGAGGATGTCTGGAACTGGAATTATGCATAGTTGCTAGCCACCACGTGGCCACTGGGATTCAAACTCAGGTCTTCTGCAAGAACAGTGAGCACTCTAAACCACTGAGTCAACTCCCCAGCCCCTATTTTTTTAAGATAATGTCTCCCTGTAGTCCCAGCTGATCTGTAGGTAGCTATGGAGACCAGGCTGGCACTGATCTCCTGCCTCTGCCTTCTGAGTGTTGGGATTAAAGGTATATGGCACCACACCCAGCAGGAATTAATTTTAAAATGAAAAGAAAAGAGATGTGCTTTATACAACTAGAGAATTGAAGTAGAACCAGAATGAAGCCCCTCCTAGGCCACTCCCAGAGATTGCGATTTAACTGGGGCTAGACATTTGGAAGTTTTCAAAGACCCTACCGGTGATTATTGTAAGGTTCTGGGTTCGAGAGACACAGTAAACAAAAGGGACCAGAGACTCCGCTGGGAGCTAACAGGACCCGGTTTATTAAGAGAAGACCAGATGGGGCTACCTTCTCCACACTCAGGAGTGGAGAAATGCTAGCTTCCCCAAAGAGATGGGGGAGACTAGGCCTGGGCTCCAGGGAACTGGGCTGGCCTGCCTGGCTCCAGATCGGGGTGGAGGAGCTCCCTTAAGGAGAGTGCGAGAGGCTAACTCTCCGGGAGAGAGAGAACTGCCAAAAACCTAAAAGCCTGTAGTCCTCTCACCCCCTCCTCTTTTATGGGGAGGGGCGTTGGGGTTCCATGACATGTGGTTGATGTTTAAGGTAAACTTTTGGCCAGGGAGCAGTCCCTTTTTACAGCTTTTTGTGAATCCTGGGCTGGGAATCTTTACATTCCAGAAGTTGTAAAAGTCAGTTCTTTTCTCAGACCTCTCACATCTCAGTGGGCTCTGAGAGTCTGGTTGGAATCGCCAAGGTGTCTGTCCTGGAACTGCTAGCGGGGAGGTTGGGGGTTCCAGTGATACCTAACAGTTATAGTATATATAGATACAGTTTGGAACTACTGCTGTAGTCCCCTTCTCCTTCTTTCTCAGGCAGACCTAGTTTTAATCTTCTTTGTTTGGAAGATGAAAATGATGTTGATGAAGATAATTAATGTACATAAAAAAGTCATGATTGACTTCATAAGATATCTGTTAGACAAGATCCTTACTTATTTTCATGTCCTGATAACAGAATCTCGCCATCGATGTTGTCAGAGGTCTATTTTCTTACATTTCCTCCCATGTGTGCTATATACCTACCATATCTTGAATCTTTTGGTCGAACCATATGTCACCTTTGCATCAAATATTCTTGAATGAACTCTCTGTATAAGACATTTAAAATATATGTTTTACTGATTCAGTAATTATATAAAATGTATTTTGATCATATTCAGTCCTCCTCCCCGTCTTCACTCCCACCTTACCCTCCCAAGTTCATGTCTTTTAGTATCGTCTTTATGTTTAACTGAAATTTTTAGAATTTTAATACAACATATTTTGATCATATTTAGATAACCTCCCTCCCCTATCTGAATGTCCCCATATTTTGATCATATTTAGACACCCTCCCCTCTCTGAATGTCCCCACGCTCTAGGCATTTTAAAAAATCTCACATTTAAAAGAAAAGACACGTGAGTCCTTCCAAATCCTGGTAAGTTCAAAGGCGATGTTATTAATTTTGCCACTAGATGGCAGGACCTTGCAAATTAAAATGAACGGTAAACCTAAAACCCATAATAAATCCAAGCATTCTTACTACAAAACCAAATAAAAGGCTTACAAGTGAGGATGACATTTACTTAGGCAGCATTTTAAGGGGAATTCTGTTAATTTTTGATGCTTGTACAATTCCTTTCTCCCCATCCGCTTGGATAGGCTACTGGCAAAGGTGCATGCCTACTCCCAGTTGTTCCTCTGGCAGTTCCAGTACTCCTGGGAACTGGCAAGATCCTGTAGAACAAATGAAATAGCTGGCCACACAAACTGTGTCAATTCCAGGACATTTTATGCAGGACTTAATCTTTCTTCAATATCCATCAGTTATTCCAAGCAACAGTGTGACTAGTAGAACCAGGAAGGGAAGATTGGGTTGCATCTACACAGATACATGCCATGCTGACCTGTTATTGAAGGAAGGAGGCTTGTGGAATGGATGTCCATCAGGTGTACTGGTTGGAGGTGCATAAGCCACATCAGGTGGGATTGGAATTCCCTTCAGGATTAAACATTACAGAGATGAAAGTAAAGATATTTTGAGCCATGCTAGACAGTTACCATTACTTGTCTGTGCTTGCAGGTGAATGAAGCTTTTTATGCTTCTTTTAAAAATTGTTTTCTAGCCCAAGTCAAGTAGGTTCTTTCCAAAACTGTGAGTTCTTAGGGACACTATACCTTTTTTTTATGCCTCATCTAAAATTTATATCCATCCCTAATCAATTTGCAGTCCAGCAAGACATAAATTGCAAAACTTGTTCAATGGCAATGATATAAAGTGATTTTGAGATCATACGGTGGAGCGAAGGACTGATGGACCACTCCTATCTGTCTCATTGCCACTCGCCAGTGGAGCAAAGATAGGTATGATAACAACAGAATGTTAAAAGATACGATCATTTTTTGACTATAAACCTCTGGAGCAATAAGGATGACAAAACTCACCAGAATCCATCTACTTTTGCCCCAGGCACAAAGCCAACCTACGAAAAGGCGTTAATAAATGAGTGAAAGTCTGATGAGCATGTTACTTTATGGTACATAAAATATAGTTTTAAGATAAGTTCACCATATGTTTCTCAATTTTTCCAGAAACTTCTACATTTTCTGGTAACATTTGCAGTGGCTGAGTTTTGGCTAATGGAACTTGAGTGGAAGTGGCATTGGTGACAAATCTCTGACCCTTCTTTAGTCACCCTTACTTCCGGGTGGCTGCAATAACCTTGGTTACAGTGTTCTTTGAAGTCAAATGTTGAAGATGAGAGAGCTACCAACAGCCTGGACCTCCCTTGCTCTCCCTCATTCTTCAATACTAGATACTTTTGCAATCTCTCCAGATTGTTATGTGGATCAGATACGTCTTCATGTGTGATCATCACATTCTTGACTGTACTTGTTACAACACTTAGATTGTAATGAAGGGCATGAGGGACTCATATTCAAACTCTCAGTGTATAAGCACAAAAATGTCTGAAGCATACTTCAGAGTTGGTTGTCTCTATAATTCTTGATTGGAAAGGAAATGATTTTTCCTCAAAATTATATACTTGCACTTTTCACTGTGCTGGTTGAGAAGTTCAAATTTAATTTTGTTTGCCAGTTGTCATCTGTAGATTACCTGCAAGCTTCCTTTCACTCCTAGTATCTATTTTAGTGTGATCCTTCTCTCTCAGAGGAACCCTTCCATTATGTTCTTGAATTCTGGAATGATTTCTTGAAGGATTTCCATGATTTATAGTTCCTGCCATATTTTTCTGTTGTTTATTTCTTGAACTTTTATTAGTAGTTTGACCTCCTAGGGAGATGGTTCTTATATTGTCTCTATTATTCATTTATTCATTTTCACCTCTATTTCCTGAGAAATTTCTTCAACTTGTGTATCTGAGTGGTGTGTGTATATGTATGCACATGTATGTATGTATGTGTGTGCAAACACATGTGCCAATGTGTGTGTGTAGTGGCAAAAAGTTGATATCAGATGTACTCCTGCGTTGCTCCCCATCTTGGTTTTTGAGACAGTCCTTTCACTGAACCTGGAGCTCCAGAGATCAGCCTGTCTCTGTTCCACAGAGCCCTGGGGTTATAGAAGCTCGCAATGGCGTTCCGTGACTCTTAACTTAGTTCCTAATGCTTGCACAGTAAGCGCTTTGCCAGCTGCTTCCACAGCCCCTTCAACTTTTTAGTCTATTGAATATTTCATTTCTGGGTTCATAATATGTTGAAGAATGAAATTGCCAATATTTGGAGCTTGTAATCTTAAAAATGACAATTTCATGTACTTTGGACTGGTATTTTAATTTCTAAAATCATGCTCCTGCTTTCTGATGTTCTCTTGTTTTGACAGCATCCATTTTCTCATTTCATGGGTGCAATATCGCCTTTTATTTATTTGAGAACATGGTAATGACAGATGTTTTGGCCTATTTCCATCTTTGTTCTCAGCTGCATTTTCCTGTCCAATTGTTTTTGTTCTCTTTCACATTAGAAACTTTTCTCAGATGATCATAGCCCTTTACTGTCTGACAGAAACTCTTAAGTGCATTCTGTATATTAACTCACTTCATCTTGACAACAATCCTGCATGGTAGGGATTCTTACAGACGAGGGAAACTTAAGCTCATATGTATAAGTTTCTTCCAATAGTTTAGAAGTGGCACCAAAGAGAATGGAACTTGTACACTGTGAAGTCTTGTCAGGAAGGCAGCTATGCTTGGCAGAATAATGCCCCACCCCCAAAGACCTTCACACCCCGATCTCTGGGACTTGTTAATACATGACTTCATGTGGCATAAAGGAACTTTGCACATGTGATTAAAGGAAGGACTTTGAGATGGGGGGACATTTCATGTTTTACTCACCTAAGCGCAATAAAATCAAACAAGTCTTCGAAAGTGAAAAAGAGTCGGTCAGGAGAATAAGAGTCACAGAAGACATGATAACAGACACAGAAGTTGAGTTGATGTGGATCCATGAGTCTGTAAATAGGAAAAAGGAAAAGAAAATGAAAACAAATTCTTCCCATCTTAGTTTTGTATGGATATGACAAAACATCTGAAGCTATACACTTTATAAAGAAAAGAGGTTTATTTACCTCATAGTTCCAGAGCATCATGCTGGCCTCTGCTGTGCTCTGATGAGTATGAGTATATCATGCTGGATGGCATTACAAGAGTAGGAGTGTGTGTGGAAGAGATCACATGGCAAGACAGGAAGCAAGAGATTGGGGAGAGGCCAAGCTCTCTCTTTCTGTAATAATCTGCTCTCCTACAAGAGTAAGAACTCAGTGCTACAAGAAAGGCATCTATCCCTCTTATGTAAGGTCTGGGAGTGTGGCTCACTGGGAGAGACTTGACTTAGCATGCTTCAGGCCATGGGTTCCAGACACAGCAGTGTAAAGCAAAGACCCAATTATCTCCTCCTAGGTTCCACCTCTTAAAAGTTTTAGTACCTTCCAAAACTGTTCCACTGGGGACCATGCTTTAGCACAAAAGCCTTTGCGGCAATCTACATTCTAATCCTGCCACCCACCCCCGCTGAAATCTTGATTTTAGTCCAAAGAGACCGGTTGTGACCTTTTGCCCTTTAGCACGGAAAAACACTAATAAAATTGAGTCAATTCAAACTATTTATTTTGTGGTTATAGCAATAATCAAGAACCGATATTTGGTGCATTCTGTCACAGAAAGCTCTAGTGTTACCTTTTTCCCCCTTTTAAAATTATTTTGGAGACAGGGTCTGGTTACATAGCTTAGGCTGACTTTGAACAGATGATGTGCCTGCCCCAGGCCTCCAAGTGCTGGGATGACTGACATCAATATTTCACATAGGTTGGTGGAATTCTCCAGGGAAGAATTTTGTAATTTCCTGTCTGCATATGTATATGAATTTAACTCAGTTCTCCTGTTGTTGCCATAGTGCCTTACCATTAACCAGTGCTTGTTTATGTAAGGGCACAGGACTCACTATTCTACAAGCCAAGGTCATAGAACTGGTTCTTCTCCTAGAGTAGGAGACAGAATGTTTCATGCCTCAGTGATCAAGGAAAAAAGTTGTTTGGGAAACACTTGCTTTACTCGTTTGTATTTTTCAAATTCTATTTTACACCAGTCTGCTAGGGCTGCTGTAATAAAGTACCAGAGACTTCGTGGCTTACACAATTGAATTTTGGGATCAAGGTGCCGGCACCTTGATCCAGGTGTTCCTTCTGAACTTTATGAAGGAAGATTCCTTTGCAGGCCTTTCTCCATGCTTAAATCTTTTCATTCCTCACATTGTCTTCCCTTTGTTTGTGTCTATACCCAACTCATCTCCACATAGACACTACAGTTCTATAGTCATCTGAACTTAATCATCCCTTTAAAGACCCTAACTCTGAATATTACCACCATCTCAGGGTCTAGGGGTCAAGTCTCTAATATAGGGAGTCATAAACTGCCCTTTATCATGCATTTATTTCTGCTTCCACAAGTAGTTGGAAATTGGAATCAGCCATTCCTGAACCTTGTCAGGGGATTCACTGCTTCTCTGTGGAGGGTTCAGAACTGTACTCATCTATGCATATAAAGGTAAATACTTAGGGGACAATTTAATACTATTTTCATTTAGCAAATAGTAGTAGGTTCTACTTTAGTACCTCTTGTCTATCAGCCATGGGTTCTTGACCTAGTTAACAGTATCAAGCATGAGTTTCGTCTTGTGAATTGGGCTTTAAAGAAAACAGAAAGTGGTTGTTTACTACACAACATTGGTGCCACTACTGCACAAGTAAGTATATCTTGCCACACCAGTCCTTATTGTAGTTTTCATGGTTTACAATTGGGTAAGATTGTTGATGTGAAGTGTTTTTAATTTATTCTACCAGATTCATGAAGATCACATTTTTCATAAAGATAGCATATTCCTAGAAACAAGATTGGGGCTTTATTGTGAACTAAGCTATTAAAAAAACCCCAAACCAAGCTCTATAAATTTCTAATGATTTTTCAACACAAATATAATTTCTTCACAGCTTCAGAATGTCATGTTATCCAGCAATAATTTGGGGCATTTTTCAAAAAGATCTTAAGCTCTTGACAGAGGAAAAATATTGTTCATACTATAATCATCCCCATTATATACCTCTCTAACTTTCATGAAGGTAATTTGTCATCTGTCTAGGTGGAAATCAATAAGACCCAATGTTTCTCAGGTGCCCATACCTTGTACCATTCTCCTCTTTCCCCAAATCTTACATCAAAAGCATCTAATATTCTTAAAATGCCATTCTTTAAGATTCTTATTTTATTGTACATGATGTGTGTGTGTGTGTGTGTGTGTGTATAAGCCAGAGGTTTTTGGGTGTCTTTTTCTATTGCTCCCTACTGTATTTACTGAGGCTGAACCTGGAGCTCCAAAGTCTAGCAAATTGGCTTGTCCCAGGGTCCCCTGTCTCTGTGTCTCCCTAGTGCTTGAATTACAGGTGTCTACCATTCCTTCGCACTGCTTTTTAATATGGATGCTGGGAAATCTGTACTGTGATCCTCACACTTGTCCCACAACTGCTTTTTTCCCACTGAGCCATTTTTCCATCTCCAGAATATCTACTTTTTCAGACCACTGTGAAAACAGTGGGCCAAAACAAGTGGTCCCAGGACCAGCAGCTTTGGTGTCACCTGCAACTTGTTAGAAATGCAAAATTTCTACCTCTGCCCCAAACAGACAGTGAGAAAGTGGAGACAGTGCTGGGAGTTTGAACAAAGTCTCTAGGGAATTCCATTGCCTAGTCAAGTTCTCCTTCAGAAGGCTCACTTGACTATTTCAACACCTGACATAGTGTCTGACAATACTGAAGATGCTCAATAAATTCTTCAAAGTAGGAACCCTAAGAACAGTGACTGGAGACATGCTACTAGGAGAGACACCTACTGAGCATAGCTTATCTTTGCTCTTTATGCAGGATCAGTAGAAGACTCATGCAGATAGTCAATGAGTCTTGCCTAAGCATAAAGATATTGTATCCACTTTGCTTATTCATTACCTTGCTTTGATAAATGAGCTTACTTTGAAGAAAAAGGTTGTCGCCAAAGAAGAATGAAAAAAATTTATAACCCAATATTTATGTTTCTGGCTTCATTGTTAGGAAATTTAGAGCTGTGTAATAATTTTCTATTTCCTTTGTCCTCTTCACATGTGTCTCTTTACTCTCTAATGACCTCACTGTACCTTTGGCTGGAACATATGAGTAGCCTCAAAGCTCTTGGAAAGAAGTAGGATAGAGATTTTAGATAAGAAGTTGTACAGAGAATTGCCGACAGCTGTGAAAGCCAAACCAGCAAGCAGAAGTTGAGACTGGAATAAAAAGACCTTTGATCACTCAGTTTATGCACAGAGATAATTGCAATGCTAGGATTGTGGTCAGTGGCTCACACCTGAGAGTAGGACAGTTTGGGCTGGGATCCAGAACATTTGCTGTGACAAAGGTACTTGATAGAGAATAAAAAGAAAAACAAGTGACCAATGAAAATACTAATAACCCTAAATAAATAGAAACAGTGAGCTTCTGGAAAGATCTTATGAAGGCTTTCATGTATCCTAGGATAAGGCCTTGAACTTATGATCCCCTTGCTCAATGTCCAGCCTGTTGGGATCATAGGTATGGGCTAACATACTCAATTTATGCAGTGCTGGGGATTGAATCCAGGGTTTTTGAGGCAAGCACTTTATCAACTGAGCTACACCCCAGCTTGCATTTGTGGATCTTTCAGATCCTGTAGCCACATAAAAAATTATCTTTGACCTGGGATGGTTATCTTTCTAGCAATATAATCCCTGCCTGCTATACCCAGTTAAGGCTCAGGTTAAAGCAAGAATTCCTCACCATGTCCAGAACCTCTGTGCTATGACTCTTATCCAGAGCCACTGAAGATGAGTGGAACTTTCTCATTGAGTTTTAGTCAGAATGTGGCAGGAGAGGATGCTTCATGACTTAGAAGACTAGCTTATCCAAATCAACATAATTTCCACCTGACTCTCTCTTTGGATCATATATCTTTGTAAGCTGTAAGAGGTTCGCTTAGCCTGGGGAAGCGCTGAGGTAGAGACCATGTGGAATGACCACAAAGAGTGTGAGGGCTGTTTACAGATACTCAGCTATTCCATGCTCCAGCTGCATGGACCTGTGCAGTCCAAGCAGAGACAAGAGTGAGAAGCCTCTGAGATGACTACAGGCACATCTACAGTCTCGGTGTAGTCACACGAGAAACCTTGAGCAAGGTGGACCCAGTTGATCCAGTCATAACCCCAAACTGTGAGAAAGTTAACAATAAAGAAGCACTGTTTTAAATCACAGGTTGGGGTGTTTTGTTACATGATAGACGGCTGCCACAAGAGCTGACCATATTTGTCCCTTAGGTCTCAGTTCTGTGGTCTGTGGCCCCTCTTCTGTTCTCTGCCAGTCACTCAGATCACATAGCTTCCTTCCTGATACTCCCATCCCCCTCTCTTTCCATTCTTTACCTTTCCTGGGCTCACACAATTAGCACTACTCCCATGATTCCACTCAGAATAAATATGTTGCAGATAGTGCTGAGAGTCACCCAGCATCCCAGGCTTCAGGCAGACAGTGGCTTGTTCAGGTCACTTGTGGCTTCCCTGTACCTCCAGGAAGAGGGGCTCCCAGCCCTAGGAGTCAAATCAGAATTCATGTAAATCAACATGGTTTGGGGATGAATATTTCCTACAAGTCTGCCTAAGGAGATGGAACAGGAAGTTTTCTGGGTAGTTTCTTTTCTCATGTGAAAAAGCTGTAAACATTTCAAAGTATTGGCCACAAAGACCTTTTGGCCATCATTCTTTCCATTCATATCTTCTTGAAACAGATGCTAAGCCTGAATGTTGAGTGATACAGGAGCTAGCCCTCCTGTAGGCAGTAAGCGGAAAAGCCCCTGATGAAAGCTGCAAGTTGCTTACGTATGTTTCACTGAAAGCAGAGGCTGGGGTTTAAAGGAAGATTAGGGGTTAACAAAGCAAGGCCTGGAACAACCAAGGAAGCTGAATAGGAGGGCTTGTAGTTACATATGAGATAACCAAGCTAGACAGATAAGAGGAGGACAGAGCTTTGGGGAACTGATAGTAGGCTGGCTGTCTCTCTCCCCCTTGAGGAACATATGTAATGTACAATTGTCCTTTCTTTGTAAAAAAAAAAAAAACCATACATTATACCCACATATACGATGGGGGTTGTTCAATAGAAAATGTGTGGAAGTCAGAGGGAAGCCTGTGGGAGACAATTATCTATGCCTCTTATTCCTGGGGATTGAACTCAGGTTTCCAGGTTTGGTGGCAAGCACCTTTATCCGGTGAGCCCTTTGATCAATCCTACTGTCCTTTCTTATTCTCTTGATTTGGATGCATCTAATTTTAACAGACAAACATAAATAAGGATTAGTTGGAGCAAGAAATCTCCATGTAGATCATCCCATAGACAAGGAGATAAATATGAAGAAACCAAGAAAGAGCACAGCTACATCTTGGTGTCTAGGGTTCAGTTAACTTGCTGCCATGATAAAGCTTTAAGCTGATCATGTAAATGTTAGTACACAGAAAACTTAATATAAAGCACTTGATAGACCTGTAAGGCCTGAATGTGATAACGCTGGCCAAGTGACCAATAAATCTGGAGCCACTGATGGACCAAGAGGTACTTCAACAATGCCTACCTAGCTGGGCAGGGCATGAATAGTGTACGATCATAACTCTGGTTGAGCCAGCGGAAACAGGCATAAAGTGTGTGGGCTCTCTATTGGCTCAGCCTATGATAGCCCAGGGAATTTACCAATTTCAATAGATATTACCCCAGGGTTTGTTTCTGCCATGTCCTTATAAAAATCTTCGTCAAGTAAGTTCAATAACTTTTTCTCTGTCTTGGAAACCCCTCCCACTCTTACTTGACCTCAATTATCTTACTTTTCTGTAAAAATTCTTAATAAAATCTGCTTCTGTTTTCTATACTCCCATGAGCATTTTCATTATTAGTCTTCATTGCATGAGACAAGAAGCTTGGAGCCACTATCTTAGGTCAATCTTTGCAGACCATGAGTGTCCAGCATCTGAGGTCCTGGGGTCATGTACAACTAGGCTGTGAAAATTCCTGTTGAGATGAAAAATACCCAACATTCTGCAATATAAGAATGTGGGAATGCCAACTCCAAGGCGCTTTGATTCTTGTTAGCATTATCACTCCCCAGATAACTCTTTCAACTGTTGTTTATTTGGCAGGTTTTTGAGACAGGAGCTCATTTAGCCCAGGCTGGCTTCAAACTTGCTATGTAGATAAGGATAGATTTGAACTCCTCCTGTCTCGTCCCCTGAATATTAGGATTTCATGCCTGTGCCACATGCCAAACATTCAGCTGTTTTCTTTGTTATGGAATATGATGGTTAGTATTGATTACCAATTTGACAGAATCTAGAATCATCTAGGAGACAAATTTCTGGGTAGGCCTCCAACAGAGTTTCTAGACTGGGTTAATAGAAGTGAGCATACTCAAACTAAATGTGGGTGCTATCATTCCATGGTCTGAGTTCCTGGTCTGAATAGAAAGGAGAGTTAGCTGAGCGCCAGCATTCTTCTCTCTCTGCTTCTTGGCAGACTTTGGATAAAATGTGATGAGCTGCATCATGATCTTGCCACCATGGCATTGCCACCATGACAAATAAAATAGGCTCTTCCTCCCTGAAATTGCTTGTTAGGAATTTGGCTACAGCAATGAGAAAAGCAGACCAATATGTGGGAGAAAAATAAACCCCGTATAGATGCTACAATGTTCCACTCAAGTTTCTGAGGCTATAGTGTATAGATTCTGAAGGTTTCTTTTCCAATTTTGGTCCATGTTTCTTCAGAATCTTCATGCCTGCGACCTTCTTTGACAATCTGTCATCGGTCCCATATGGTTCTGGGACCAGAGAAGCCAGATTGCAACACCATCACAGTATCCATTTTCCTTGAAAAGATGTGGTGACAGACAGATGGGTCAGGAGGATAAGTGCCTGAATCCTTTCTCACTAAGTAGGACAGATCTGAAGCTGAAATTTGCATACCAGAACCCCCTATAAGCATTGAGCTACTAAATGCCTAGGAAAATGGAAGCTTGGTAGATTGTTTTCAGGTCGCAATACTATGAGTTTTTCGTGTTTGGTTACAGCCAATATCTGGAAATAAAAGTAATCTAAGAATAAGATTACTTGGGATTCATCAAGGTCCCATTCGTGCTTTCAGATGACCTCCATCTCTGGGTTCTTGTCATGATTATCATTCAGTTTTTATACACTTGCAATAAAGTGCAATATGGCATTTTATGTTTGGTCTTTCCTGTGCACATTACACAATGCTCTTTCTTCCACCTCTTGGTCTTCTATCCTCTGTGCTTTGAAAGTCAATCTTCTCCAGACACATCTCCACCCTTTCTAAAGGCAGCTAATTCTAGGAACAGTAGAATGGTGTAATTATATGACTGCTAGAATTTGAGTTTTGCCTCTTCCCGACTCTATAATTATTTACCTTCTAAAGTCATTGAATTTTTGTGTCACACCTTCCTCAGCTGTCATTTTGGGATCATAATAAAAGTATTGACCTCATGGGATTTCTGTGAGGCTGAAATGAATATAATTTATACTGCCCATGGCAGAGAGCCTATAGCACAATAAGTGCTTAATATACTATTAAAAAGTTCTGTTTTGCCCTGATTCCTCAATGCCATCTTGGCTGGATAGAGTTTTCATCTGTAATTATTTTCTTGGTTTATGCATATTCTTTTACTTCTTTCTCTATTGTGTGAGATAAATGTGCAAACCACTATGCTATGGGAACTGCTCACTTCTTTCTATACTGTAACTTGCAGTATTATTTATGAAAGTTGTGATGCCGTCTAATTCTTCTGCCTTTGTAACATTTTTGTCGTGTTTCAGGCTTTTGTATGTCTCTATATTATATGTTGAGCATGTTCCTGCTCTTAGCCCCTCCCCTCCCTTTCCTTCCTTTTCCCCTCCCATTCGTCCGCCTTGTCCTCCAAGGTAGTTTTAGTTCTACATCCGTGTAGTATACATATGACTTCATGTATTTATATAAAATCTGAGAACCACAAATGAGAGAAAAACATTACATACTATTTTCCATTCTAAAATTGGTTTAATTTACTAAGTATGATCATCTCCCATTATATTCATTTTCCTCTTTTAAAAATTATTATTTTAATTTTATGTGTATAAGTGTTATGCTTGCATGTATGCAAGCACACACGTGTCCTGCAATGCACAACAGGGCCTCTGGAACTTGAGTTACAGACGGTCATTAGCCATCATGTGGGTGCTGGAAATCAAAGCTAAGTCCTCTGCAAGGACAGTCAGTGCTCTTAACCACTGAGCCATCTCTCCAGCCCTTCAATTTTCTCTTTATGGCTTAAAAATTCATTTGGGGGAAAATTTGTATATACCATACTTTCCAGTCCTATGCCTCTGTTGTTGGACAAGTTTTCATGTTTTATATCAGTCTAATTATGCTTGTAAGCTTCCCTCTGTGCTTCTAGAACTCAGGGATATTATCCAAATGCTGATAGACAAATTCCTTGGATTATCTAGATTTTATTGAACTCTTTTAGTCTGTAGACTTGTCTTTCTTTAGGCCAGAAAAATCATCCTTATTCTCTTTCTTTAATTGTCCATTTCCCTCTTGGCCCTGTTCTTTTCCAGGACTCCAGTGTCTTACATGCTGCACTTTCCCAGTCTCTCTTGTTACTTGTACTTTCTGTTTTGATCTTTTCTCCAGAACTTCATCAATCCAAACTGAATCTCTGTGCCTATTAAGCAACTACTCTTCTTTCTCTGCCCCTGGAAATTATCTTTCTACTTTCTGTCTTTATGACTATCAGCACCCTAGGTAACTCATATAAGTAGAATTGTATAGTATCTGTTCTTTTATGTCTGCCACATTTCACTTTGAGTAATGTCATCAAACTTCATCCATGTGGCAGCATGTGTTAGAAATTCAGTCTTCTTAAGGCCAAATCATAATCCATATCAGCTTTATCCTTTGATTTGTCAGTGTACCTTTGAGTTATAGCCACCCTTTACTTATGGTAAACGATGTTGCTATGATATTGATCTCTGTGTATCTGTTTGAGTCTCTGATTTTGGTTTGCTTTGGACATATGCCAGAGGTGGAATCACTGGACAATAATGTAATCTTGTTTAATATTTTAGGAACTGCCATACTATTTTGTACACTGGCTGCAAGGTTTTAGATTCTCACCAGCAATGCCAAAGATTCCAATTTCTCCACCTTTATAAAAGTTTGTTATTTTCTGGGATGTTTGGTGTTCTTTTTGTTTGATTTGTGGTTTTGGGTAACATCCTAATGGATGTGATGTAGACTTGAATTTTCTTAATTGTATGGCATCTTTAGTCTACTTGCTTTGAGATAATTACATTGTATAGTGACCTCAAACTCACTATATAACTGAGAATGGCCTTCAAATTCTGATCCTCTTGCCTCCACCTCCCGAGTCCTGGGATTACAGGTTTGTGTTACACATCTGGTTTATGTGGTCCTGGGGATTGAATCCAGGGCTTCATGTATAACAGGCAAGCATTCTACTAACTGAGCTGCATCCATACCCCGTGAAGCAACTGCTTCATACTTCTTATTGCCTCTAAATATAGTAAATTTTATTCATTTAATCATTGAATATTTGTAGTAGTTATTATTTGTAATGAACAAGAGCCAAGAGAAGCGACAAAAATCCATACAACCTCTTTTTAAACTTAAACAGGGACTGGAGTGATGGCTTAGTGGTTAAGTGCTCTGGCTCCTCTTGCAGAGGACCTGAGTTCAGTTCCTAGCACCCACATGGATGCTAAAAAACTGTCTATAGTTTCAGTTTCAGGGAATCCGATACCCTCTTCTGACCTTCATGGGTATTGTACGACATGGGTACAATTACATACATACACTCATACACATAAAAACAATAAATAAACTTGTTTTTAGCTCCAGGAAGTCTTTTTCTAGGGGTTTGGGGAGATGGTTACATTGGTAATGCACTTAAACTCTAGTGTGAGGACTTGAGTTCAGGTTCAGAGAATTCACATTAGTGCTGGCACTGCTGACTTATGCTTGTGAGCCATCTGAAAGTGAGACGGGAGGCAGAGACATGTGGATCCCTGGGGCTCATTGGTGAGCTAGCCAAGCCTACTTAGTGAAGTCTCAGGTCAGTGAGAGACGTGCCTGAGGAATGACACTCGAGATTGTCCTCTGGTCTCCACACACAAGCATGCATACATGGGTATGCAGACCTGCACACATGTATTCACCTGCACATGCACCCCTCCACACATATATGCAAATAGACAAGGAAATCTTTTCTTAGTGCTAAGATTAAATTTCTTTAAGTATCTTCTTTAGGGGGCAGTCATGACATGTGAAATTATGATAAACAGTGGCTAATAATAAATATGTTATTTACTATTGTTTACTAGAAACTGTTTTAGGACTTCTGATTTAAGTCAGTCTCCCCGGCCGTTGAGATCCAGAGTTGATCTTCTGCAGGCAAACGAATTGGGGGTATTCCTCCAGTTCTGAAAAAAACTCAGTCTCAACTCTTATGTGGTCAAGTTGAGACCTCATGGAGGTGGGAGATGTAGCATTTCAGTTCCCATGTCTTCCCAGTTGTAGCTTCAAAGACCTTTTGCTTATTGTTTCTTCTTTATCTTAAGAATAGGCATAACTGGTTCCACCTGAGCAGGTAGCATTCCCTGAGCCAGGGGGACCTCATAGATTCCTAGACACATAGGCAGATTACACACTCTTCTGGGGGAGGGGGAACTCACGCATCAGCAACTCCAGAAGATTGGGTTCCTTTTATTGCTTGTACTCTCTTTATTAGAAAACATTGTGTGCACTGTTTCTGATAAAGCGTATTTGTGAGATAAGTTTTCAAAGCTTCCTTTAAAACTGAAACCTCTGATAATTTGAAATTTTAACCTAGGGCTTATCGACAAGCTCTGTACTTTTATTTTTCAATGACAGGGTTGGTAGTGGGACTTGAAGTATGATCACCGATGAGGTAGAAACAAGCAGTGGAAATAGCAATGGTAATAAGAGTGATGGAAAATGGCTAGTGTTGAGGCTGGAGAGATGGCTCAGCCGCTAAGAGCACTGACTGCTCTTGCAAAGGACCTGGGTTCAGTTCCCAACATGCATGTGGTGGCTAACAATTGTACATAGCTTCAGTTCCAGGGAATCTGATGCCATTTCCTGACACCTGCAAGAATTGCATGCACGTGGTACACTTACATACATGCAAGCAAAAGACTCATACAAATAAAATAAAATAAATGAAAAATTAAAAAGAAAATAGCTAATGCAGGCTAGGTATGGTATAATCAACAGTAGTGTAACCACTAAGGCCTCCAACTGAAGAAGAATATACTTAATGGTATAATGCTGCAGTGTATACTCCAGGAAGCTATTATAGTTACTTTTATATGTCACCTAGACTGGGCCACAGGGTGCACAGGTATTTGTCCAAACATTATTTTGGGACTGACAGTGCAGGCTTTTGTGGATGAAGCTAACATTGAAATGCTCTTCATAATGTTGACGAGTCTCATCCAATTAGCTGAAGACCTAAATAGAACCAAAGAACTGACTCTCAGTAGAGAATTCTACTTCCTGACAGCCTTCAGATAAGAATATCTGCTGTGCTATTGCACCCTGATTGCCATTGGACTAAAAGCAGTACATCGACTTTGCAGATTCTTCACCTGCCACCCTCTATGAGCACATGAACTAACTGCACATAGCAGAACTTTGGGATAGATATTCACACATCCTGTTGCTTCTGTTGCTCTCAAGTAACCTGCCTAGTCCATACCTTCTCCATAGATATCTGAAAGTTTGCTTTTCAGCTAGTCAACTCAGTCTTCTGTGGGTTTTTTTTTTCTTGATTCATTGGGAAAAACAACTTCTATGCCCATTTTTTTACTGTAGGACAGTAGATGGTACCTCCTTTTCAAAAATGAGTTGAAGCAAGGAAGAAATAAGAAAGAAAAAAAATTACTTACAGGAAAGAGTGTTTTGCAGACAGCAGGGTGGTTACTCATATGAATTCACAGCAATGGTGATGGTATGCATAAAATATAACATACATAAGGTCAAGCTGGATAAATTTCCAGCATAGAGATGGGAAGAGGGTCAGAAGGCCCAACCCTAGGCGAGGAACTATTAGCAACTGCTAGCTGCTGGGAGAGGAGAGTACATTTTCTTTTATGGTGTGACATTGAGTAGGTTGACCATACTCCAGGAATGAACCATCATGAAGGGTATTTATGTACACAAACTAGACTCTATAGGCCTTAAAAATGGTGGAGACTTATAAGGGCCGTACATACAGGGGAGTGGTCCTGAATATGCTCAAAATATACTACATGAAACTCAAAAATTCCATAAAAGTAAAGCAAAACATTGCACATACATTCTTTTTTTTTGTGAGAGGGTCTCCCTGTAGCGCCAACTGTCCTTGAATTAATTATGTAGAGCAGGCTAGCCTCAATATTACAGAGATATGCCTAGCTCTGTCTCCCACGTGTTGTGATTTAAGGTATGAAATACCATGTCAGGCTATTTATTTATTTTTTAAAAATTCTATTGAAATTTTGCGATTTTCAGACAATAGATCTTGTTGGCATTAGATGCCTTCCCCTATCTGCACCTCTGCGTACTGCCATTCACCCAGCTTAATACACACACACACACACACGAATGCTTATAGAGTCTAATTTGTGCCCCCATAGATCCTTCAGTATGGATTGATCCACTGGACCATGGTGAAGAATCACAGTTTACCAAGAGTCACATCCTTGAAAGCGACTGACTCTCCTCTGCCTTCCCAACAGCCGTCAGTTGCCAATATTTCCTCTTAGGATCGTTTCAAATGCTTTTGATTCATAGATCTTTAGAAAGTTTTACTAAATCTGGGTATAAACAGCTTATATGATTGCTTTGAAACATCATTTTACTTATAAAGTTTCACTATTTGGAGCACAGCACAACTTACACATGGCCTACATACATACTTTCCAGCAACAAAAGAGGCAGTTATCTACATAGGAGCTGTAGTTTGTTCCCCAGGACAAAAGACTGGAAAATTAATTCCCTGGAGCAACAATCTCCAGTTTTAGGGCCGAGCATTTCTTGTTTTATTTGCTTTGCCTTATATCAGTTAAACAGTAATCATGTGCCCCAGTATATGTATATTTTAATAAGCAAACCTATGTAGTATTGTTTTAAAACATCATGCACACTGTAAAATGCAATTTTCATGAAAAATTGTATTCAGGTACCACTCCATTAGTAAATGAAATGCATACATTTACTTACTATTAAAGAAGTGGACCACTTTGTTATAGCAAATGTATTATAGAAAGATAAAAAAGCATGAATCCATTTGCCCCTCTTACTTCAATTAACTGTCTTGCATGATGTCTGGGGTGCTTGCAGCCCATGTTGCAGACTACTGGCTTACTGATGTCTGGGGTGCTTGCAGCCCATGTTGCAGACTACTGGCTTACTGTATATCCAGCTTGAGGCTTTACAATCTCCAGACTCTTTCAGCAGGCTACGTGGCTCCAGGGATGAAACTGAATGGTAATTGAGAGAGAGGAGGTACCAGGGTCTCCATTTGATATTGTTGTGTTATCACTTTTATATTCTCTTTGTTTATTAGAGTAGACCAGTGGTGGCTAGCATGGCTAAATGAAAAAATTACCTCTCTCTCCTTTTTTCTTTTTCTTTCTGGCTTCTTCTCCTTTTCGCTCTCCCTTTCTTTCTCTTTCTTTCTCCATCTCCTCTCTTTTTGTGATTATTGTTTAGCTGTTTTGCTGTTGGACTTGATCAGTACTTTCTTTTCTTTTTTACTTTTTTGAGACAAGGTCTCCCTGGAATTTCCTATGTACATCAGGCTGCCTTTGATCTTACAGAGATCCTACTGCTTCTGCCTCCCGAGTGCTGGGACTAAAGACCCGTGCCAACATGCTGACCATGCTGAGTGGAAACTGCTTTTGGCATCTTGCATTTTAATGTATAGTTAGTAGCTACTGATATTAAAAATCTCATTTTAGTTTTAAATTTTGTTTTATTTATTTTTATTTCTCTGTGTGTATGAATCGATTGCTTGCATGCATGTGCACTCATGTCATGCAATGCCTGTGCAAGTCAGAAGAGAACGCTGGATCCCCTGGAACTGGAGTTATGGTCTGTCCATTGTTAGCTGCCATGTGGGTGCTGGGAATCAAACCCAGGTTCTGTGCAAGAGCAGCCAGTGCTCTTAACCACTGAGCCATCTCTCCAGCCACAAAGTGTATTTCTTAAAGGGGTTAAAATAAAACAGGAAACAAATGCTGGTGCGTGTTCCAAAAATATATGAGAAGAAATAATTTTTTAAAGATACAGGGTATATTTTTCTCATATAGATTTTACTTCTTTCTGAGTTGAGTACTACAAATCTCCAAAATTTTACTGAGACAGAGCTTTTTGCACCTTGTCAGCTGTATATGAAAAAGATGAACTGGAATTAAATTACACGGTCAGTTTGGCCATGGCAGTCTATGTATCGCATATTTTTTCTAACTTTGGATATTTCTGCATTGCCACAAAAAAGAAGCAACACTTCTATCAATAATTTACGAGGTTATTGTAATTCATTTCTATATTTATTATGACAATCACCTAACATATAATAATATATTGTGTTTGCCTCAAAAATTTGGTGTATCCAGCATGTAAAATAACGTATCTTGAAGACAAATCAGCTTTTTCACAGAGGTGTCATACAGACCGATGGCACGTTAGTGGTGACAGGGTTGTTTAAGTGGCTATGCTCTAGCTACTTCTGCTATTGACTTCTAAGCTCTTGTTTCTGGAACATTCCCCAAATGCAATATTCCTGCTAAGAAGTACACTGACAAGTCCCATTAATTTATTTGACAACTATTTATGGAGGTCCTCCTTGGGGTTGGCCTACTGTTCTACTTGGTGGGCCTTGTGTGGTCTGGAAAGGCAAAGCTGAATGTGTCTACCAGACTCCACTGCAAATCTATTGCCACCCACCCAGCACTAAGCAGCACCCTGACAGATGTCTTCCTGCTCTTCCTCCTCTGTAGTCATTTAGGTTCATGGAAATGAAAGTCATGAGGAAGTGAATTTAAGGTAATGCTGTCATAGGATTTCTCCTTTGTGTTATGTTCATTCAGTCACATAGTCATTTTGTCATCCTGATGATCTACTCATGTGGTCATCTTAATCTCCAGTTTAAACTTTAGGAAGCTGAGGATCAGAGAGGTGAATATATTCTGAAACACAGTATAACTGAGAAACTGGGGAGAGAGCTCAGTTACTAATTGCTTATATTGCATCATGAAGACTGGAGTTCTATCCCCAGAATCCATGTAAAATAAAACCTATTTGCGTTGGTGCCTGTTGTTTAATTCTAGCACTACGGAGACAGATAGATCTCTAGGGTTCCCTCGCCAGCTGGCATAGCCTATTTGGCGAATACTGGGTCAATGAGAGACACTGTTTCTAAAAAAGGATGGGTGGTACCTCCAAACACATGTACACACACATGTACCCCCCATGAGAAAATATGCACATACAATTTTTAAAATAAAATAATCAAATAGAAGAAATAAATAGCATGACTGGGATTTCACTTTGAGTCTCTGTTCTTTAAGACCACAGGTTCAGGATTTATTGTTCCCCAACAGGGAACAACTGTCTTTGTTTACTGCTTCTGTCAATGGAAGTATTTAGACTTCTCACACTTTATTATGAGATAAAACAACTCTAGAGTTGGTATTAATATACAGCATATGGAAACACATAGGACTGGGGTAAATTATTAGTCCCAAGGAACAAAATAAAACTATACCTCAAACTTAACTAATGTGTTCAGTTAAATGACTGCGTGATTTAATATGTCACTCCTTTACATTGTTAAATTTGGCAAGCAGACATGTGGTGCCTAGAAATTCATCATCTGATAGAAAGTTTTGTATATGTACCAGAATTTATAATTTCCAACTTGTTCTTCATGAAATACCTGTGTGTTTAGGAGAGGAGCTGAGAAATTATGATCAAAGACTAGTTGGAGAATTATTCACAACTAAATATTTTTAAAAGAAAATTATAAAAATATCTCATTTTAGAATATAAATGTATGCTTAGTATAGGATACAGGCGATTTAAAAAAATTACTTTCTAACTTTTGACTATAAATTTTCAAATATCGAAATGTTGAAAAAATAGTGCAATCAGTCCCCATATATTCACCACGGGACTGAACTATTGGCAATTGTCAGTCTATCCGGTCATTTTATGCGTAATTTTTGCCAAAACTTGACAGAAAGTTGTAGTGATTATAACATAATCACCTCCTAGAAATAAGGGAATACTTTAAAGTAATATTTTTGTTTATTCTTGCAAAATTTTATATATGACACAATATACTTTTATCCTATCCACCTCCCATTCCGTACTTCCAACTCTCCCAGGTCCCTGAACACATCCCTCTCCTATGTTCATGCCCTTTTAAGAATAATCTACTGAATCCAATTAGTGCTCTCCATATGTGCTTGGGTGTGGGGCCATCTCCTGGGGCATGTACAACCTACCAGTGGCCACGCATCCAAAGAAAACTGACTCTCCTCAGTAGCCATCACCCGCCTCTTGCTCTTCAGCTGGGGATGGGGACTAGGAAACTTCTCCCCCATTCATGTTAGATTTTTAAAAATATTCATTTAGTTTTTATTTACTGTGTATGTGTATATGCATCTTTTATATGTATTGCATGTGTCCCTGGTGCCTGGTGTCCACAAAATTTAGAAGAGGGTGACAGAATCCCTGGTATAGGAGTTACAGACAGTTGTGAGCCACTATGTGGGTGCTGGGATCTGAATATAGGTTTTCTGCAAGAACAGAAAGTGCTTTTAACCACTGAGCCATCTCTCCAGCCACCACTTTCTCCATGTTGGAATTTTGAGGGACTGGATCTTCCATAGGTCTTGTGCAGGTGACCACAGCTGCCTTGAGTTCATGTGTGTTACACACATGCCATGTCCAGAATACAGCATTTCACTGATCTCTTTCCCCATTGTCTGGTTTTTATAGTCATTCCATCCCTCTTATGCAATAGTCCCTAAGCAAGGGAGATTGATAAATATATGTGATGTATGACTTAGTGTTAACAGTCACTTATTCTCAGCACCTTGACCAAGTATGAATCTTTGCATTAACTACTACCCACAGCAATTCAGGGTTGAAAGCAGCACAGACATACGTGTGTAAACATAGATATTTAGAAGGCAGTTTGAGAGGATGACCATTTAGAAACCAACACTATAGGTTTCTACTTAGGGTCTATGGCCTCTCCAACCATGGGCTTCTGAAGAGTTTTACAGTGTCAGGCATGAAATCACTTCTGTGGAGGAAGCCTCAAGTCCATCCAGAAGGCAGTTTGCTATTCCCTATAACAGTCATGCCACTAGTGAATCAGTGGGCACACCTTGCCTAGTAGATTGTAGCATGCCGCATTCCGCACTGTATAAGACTATTGATACCTTTTCTTTCTGTACTTCTGTTAGGAAAGCTAGGTAGTGGAATGTTTCCTAGTCCATGTGAAATTGATTTCCATATGTTCTGTAAACAAAGTGTGTGGTGTCTTCAGAAAAAAAGGGACCCACCATCTAGTTATGGTAGACAACCAAGAGCAAAGGAAATAGACTGTGTTGTTTTGGGTATCTCCAGAGAGCCTCCATGACCCATAAATTGTAGAGACATATCTCATGCCCAGCACTGAGATTTTCTTTTAATAACACATGTCTTTTGGGAATAGCATTAAAGGACATATTTTTCCATAAAGTCAATAACATTATAGTGTTTGATGAAAATAATAATGGCCTGATAGTATACAATATATAGTCCACTTATGAAGCACCATAATTTCCCCCCATATCAATTATCTATTTCTGTGTGACAAACAGCCCAATTCTTAGGGCCTTCATACAAAACATATTTACACAGTTGGAGACAGTTTACCTTCACAGTATAGTCTGAGCTAGGCTGGGTTGTTCTGGTTCCTTTGGCCTTTCATGCAGGTATGTCCAGTTGTAGGTCAGCCAGGCCATTTTGTTTCTGGAAGTTGCTTTGCTATCAGACAGAATATAAAAAACTCAGTCATTAATTTTCTCCTCCACTGTCAGGATTATGATATTTCTCAAACCTAACTGTAGAGCCTACGGGCTAGGCTTCTCTTTGATCATAGTTCTCTCCTGGGCCTCCAGCCCTGTCTTCCTATCTGCTTTATTTTTCCTTGATTGTCTCAGTTATCCACATGGAAGCCCCCTTGAACCTGAGAAGCAAGACTGCGTCATTCATTATGGAATTTTCCAGCAATTTTTACATCTTGCTGCTCGCTTTTCCTTCGTCTACCTTTGTGTCTTTCAGCAGTTGGGTCTGATCTTAACTCACCCAACACTGCAAAGAGAGTCATCATGATGACAAGGACTAACCCTTTATATGCACACAAGATAGTAAAACTCAACTGAATGAAAGCCCATCATTCCTAAGGCACAGTGTGATGGTGAAGGTAATTGAGTGACTCCCCTTAGCCCTCCATTCCTGTTTAGCTTGACACCCTGTCCTTTCTTTTCCATCTTTCTCCTTTCCATAGAAAGCTCTGAAGACAGCTGGCAGCCTCTACCAGTGAGCAATGAAATAGGAAACAGACTTCTGGTACATTCAAATGAAATACGTTAGTAAATGCTTGAATTTATCTGTTGGAAAAAGATGAATCCCCAACCTGTATATATTCATACATTATAACTTGCAATAGAGCATGACATCAAAGATTAGAGCCATGTTTCTTCCCTTCTCACCCTTTCAAAGGCTGGCTCACGTCTCTCACATGAGAAGAGATCAGGACTACTTAATTCTTTGCAAGATTAAAGAAACAACAAATGAAATGCCAATATTGAGTGAGTTTCTGGAATCATTGTTAAGTAAGAAACTGAACAAAGCCTAGAGATCCCTGCTCTCTCTGAATCACCTAATGAGTTGCATGAAGAAAAAGCCTCTTTCCACATGCTCACAAGAGCCTCCCTCCCAGCAAGACTGTTGCTTGCCTCAAAATTGTGGTGATAGCAAATTGCCTTTCTGGTAAAGAATAGAAGTCACAGTCTCTTGCAAATAATTAATTCCACACAACCTAATGTCATTATTTTCATTTGTGAGAGCTTATTATATATCAAATACTTTAAAAATCTATCAAATAATTTGAATTATATGAAATCTATAAAACAGTGACTGTTTTTATCTCTATCTTATAAATAAGGAAACTGAGGCACATGCACATGAGATGCCTCCAAAAAGGAGAAAGCAGAAAAAAATTGACAAATATGGACTTATTATTCCACCAGCCAGCAAGGTGATTCTAACCATTAAGCAACTTATCTAAAGATCAAAACCTAAGTACAGAAATGTTGTTTTCATTAGTGAAAACTCTTATAACAACAAATATTCCATTTATTTATAAGAGCAAGGCCTATTAAGAACACTCTCCTTAATAAAGCTTACACTAAAGAGGAGCAGTAAAAATACCTGAAAAAATAATTCTATGTATCATTAAATCTGAAAATTATAAAAAAATCATTTGTAGTTCAGCAACCTAATCGTGTATTTCTCTCTGGAGAGTTGTATTAAGCTCTGAATTATGCATTCTTCATTCCCTGCTCTATGTGGCAGGGCATTCTAGCCTAATGATACATCAAAGCAGCTAAAATGAACAAATTTACATAAAGTCATGTCCTCAAAGGGTATTGGAGGCCAGGGTTTATACTTTTATTCATTCAACAGTATACATTTAATGAGTACCTGTTATTTGCTGTTTACTAGCGATATCTCTTGTTGTTTGAGATAAATAAAATTAAAACTCATGTCTGACCACAAGGAATGCATTACCCAAGAGTTAAGGTCCAGTGAGATGATAGCTCAGGACAGCCTGGGCAAATGTTTAGGGTAGAGTGCAGACCAGAGTCTTCATCAGTCAAGTCTCTGAAGTATAGATATTGTATAAATGGAAAAGTTGAGAGCTGGGGAGTTCCAGTGATTTTCACTTGGGTATACATTTTAAGACTGAGGATTGGAAGCCAGGACTTCAGGTTCTAGATTCAGGGCCCTTTCCTCTGTATAATGTAGAATCTCTTAATATAATGGGCAACTCTCAAGTGGTAGATGGTCCCACGTCATTCTAATGTGTTTATCTGGTGTCACATGTGCAAACACCTGGACTGTGATATTTAGGGAGTTCATTGATTATCAATTGTTGTGGCTTCTAGTGACTCAGAGTAGTGATACCCAAAGTATGTTCAACAGCAGCAGCCTTATCTGAGAACTTGCTAGAGATGCAGATTCCCCTGCCCCAGACCAGAAGCACTAGAGCAGGAACATTGGGCATGGACCTCACCAACTGTGCTTGCCACATCCCATCTATATTTTGAAATTGCCACTTATTTTCATGCTTACCTATGTGTCAGATATTGCTCTCAGTGCTAGGAATGCACATGGAGTAAGATACAGGTGTTTTCCTAACCAAAGCAGGTTTTTAAAAGGTATTGTAATCGAAGCATTAAGGACCTAAGGACCAAAGGATGACAGCTGTCTTTTATGTGAGGGTGTAGAAACAGTCACAGATGGCGGCCTAGGGAAGTAAAATCTTAGATGTGATTTCCAAAAAGGAGAGTTTCATTAGTGGAACAAAACAAGGAAGGACATTCCACACCAGGGACATGTGATGAAAGGCAAAGAAACAAGGAAGACTAGGGGTATTCAGGGGGACTGGGAACTGGAAAAGAGGTTTTTTTTTTTCCTATTCCCTTAACAATTTTATTTAATTTTGTTCCAATGTATATTTTTATTGAATTTTTTCACTTCATACCAAAATTTTAACATCTTTAGACCCCCTCCCATATCTGTACCCCTCATAGCCCCCCAACTGGATTTCATACATTCTATTATATATGTTAAGGCCTATCGAGTCAAGCTTTTGTACTCAGATGTCCCTCAGTGTGAGTTCACTCACTGGAGCCTAGTCAGTCTTTCTAGAGTCTCTCCCTTGAAGATCAACTCTCTGTTACCCAGCAGTAATTGCCAGTCAATAGTTCCTAGGCTAAGATTGGGGCCTGCTGAACATTTTCAGTTCTATGCTGGGTTTTTGTCTGATTGAGTTTGCATTGGGTCTTGTGCTTGCTGACATCCTTTCTGTAAGCTCATATGAGCAAGTTCTCTAAAGAGAAGGAAGTGTAGTCAAATTTGCATTCCAGAAATATCCCTTTCAAATATCACTTGCAGTGGCATCACAAGAAGGATCTGAGGCTCCTTGTAAAGTAGAAAGGACTTTTGCTCTCTGACAAATAGGAGAAGGAAGCCTGAGAGAAAGTAGGGAGGAGGGAGGAAAAGAGGGCATTTCTTTTCGGTGTGTGAGCATATGCACGTGCGTGCCTGTGGGGGCCGGAGGTCAATGTTGGCTGCTTCTTCAGTTGTCCTCCATCACATTTTTTCTGAGCAAGTATTTCACTGAACCCAGAGATCACTGTTTGTCTTGAATGACTATCTAGTGTGCTCCGGAGATCCACTGATCTCGATCTCCCAAGTCCTGGGATTACAGATATGCTCAGGCACCTGGATTTTTATGTACAGGCTAGATTTTTATCAAAGCATGTAATTTATATGCAATTTTCCCCAAAGTATACATTCGAATAGTATGTTGATAGAGTTGTACTTCTACCCTTACATTCAATTTTAGGATATACTATTACTCCAAAAGAGACCCGGGCCTCCTTAACTTTTGTTCACCATTTTCCTCATCACACCCAGCCTCCAGCAACCAGTAATCTACCTTTTATCTGTGTAGATTTCCTTCTTCTGGACATTTCATGTAGAAGAATTCATGCAATATGTGTCCTTCTGTGACTGGTTTTCTCACATAATATCATGGTTTCATCACTGGAGCATGTAAATAGATCTCCAGTTGGCTTTAAGGATGCACAATACTCTATTCTCTGGATAGAACTCTCCTATGAGTTATAGCAGTATCTCCAAAGATCCATGTATCAAACGCTTTGTCCTTAGCCTGTGGTGCTATATGAAGGCGGTAGTCTTTCGGAGGTGGGGTGCAGTAGGCCGTTTATGTCACTGGGGGATGACCTTGAGGGTGATAAGGGGTTCCTGGTCTTTTTCTACTGTGTCTTTCACTTCCCAGCTGTGAGGTGAATAGGCTTTCTCGTCCATGCTCTCCTGCCATGGTATACTGTCCCTCTACTAGCTGAAAAGTAATGGGTCTAGCCAAGGATGGACTGAAACCTCCCAAACTGTGAGCTGAATCTTTCTTATTTTTAAATTGATTAAAGTATTTTGGTACTGTGAAAAATTGACTAATACAACCACATTTAAAAAATTCCCTCATCAGTTCAGTTCTACCTTTTTTTATTAGTATAACTAATGCTGCTATGAGCATTCATATTCAAGTTTCTATGCAGTTATGCTTTTTTTTCTTTTGAGTCTATATCTATGACTGGAATTGCTGGGTCACCTAATAACTATGTTTAATTATTTGAGGAATTTTTGGAACCTGGTCTCTGTCTTTAAAGAATGTGAAAACATTGAATTATATATAAAGTTTGTTTCTGACTTTTGTGACCCTACAGCAGGATGTTTTAATGTATAATATATTCACATTTACTTTTCTCGTATACACAATCAAATTGTGTATATTTAGGAGCACTAATATCAGCTCAGAGCATGCATGTAGAAAATCTTGTTCTTCCCAAATTGCAAATAACTTCCTTACATTTGACTATTTAAAAGCAGAGTTAAAGGATTTTTTTCATTCATGAATACATGATAGAGCAGAGCTCTTTGACATCATAGACACTTGTGGTGATTTAACTTTATATGACATAAAACAAGGTAAAAAAATACCTAGTTCCCCAGTTGCACTAGCCACTTTTGAAGTGCTCCATAGTCACATATGCCCAACAGCTATAAGTGGGTCATGTAGTTATACAAAACTCCATTGTGTAGCAGAAAGCTCTCTTGGAGAGTACCGGCTGAGAGGAGTTTTCGACCACATCAGGGATAATGTATACATCCTATCATTCAACGTGGGCATCAGGGCCTGAAAGACCCCAGCATTGTGGACTCTGTCTAGATTCCTGTTTTCTTATAGAAATGTCAAGAAGGTTCTGTAAAAAGCTTCATACAAGCCCTTTGCAAAAAAAGCCAACTGTTTTTTTTTTTTTGTATCACCCAGAGCAAAAATAATCAGCAATGAGTATTCAGCCATAACTGGTACCTCATTTGCAGCATGCTAGTGGGCAAGTCTCTGTGGGATTCCTAATTGCATCATTAAAATGGCAAGCAGGTGCAATTTCTGGAGAGGCTTCTCACAGAATATATGATTACTAAAGAAGTATGTATGTGTGTAGAAATTGAAAACGTATGTGAACTGTCTTCTATACAAATCTTTGCATAACTAGAACTCATTAGAGAGTCTTGGTTTGTTAATCTCACTTGTACACATGAAAAAGGGTGATTAATGCTCTGTTCAATGCTCAAGAAGTTCAAGGTCTATAAGAGGAATTTTGTTAATAGGCTTCTTAACTTCAGCACTACTGATATTTGGGGTAGATATTTTTTGTTGGTATGTGAAGTGTAAGGAACATCTTATGCATTGCAAGATTTTTAATTGTGGATGTATACATGTTTGTATTTGTGTGTGTACTGTATCTGTGTGTGTGTTCATTTGTTCTTGCACACACATGTGGAGACCAGAGGCTAATGATGAGTGTCTTCCTCTATTATTTCAGTTTTTGATAGTCTATCACTGAACCTAGAACTCATCGATTTTGCTTGCCAGCAAGCCCTATAAGTTCACCTGTCTCACTTCCCCAGTGCTTGGATTACAGACGTGTGCTGCCACACCCAGTTTTTACATGGGTACTGCAGATTTAAACTCAGGTCATTATGCGTTGCAGCAAGCACTTCACCTACTGAGCCATCTCCCCTAGTCTTGTAAGATTTTTCAGCAGCAGCATCATCACTGGTATCTAACCCACTAGATGGTGGCATCTCTTCAGTACCTGACAATAAGAAATGCCTCTGGGTAGTTCCAAAGTTTCTCCTGATGATCAATTGTCTCTAATTGACAGAAACTGTAGACTAAGGATTTCCTATTTTAAAGTAGTAATCTTTGCTATGCCTTTCTATCTAAATCAGAGGAGATGGTTACTTCTTCGGTCATAAGAATCTAGTTGGAGAGAAGTTACAAAAGAGAATGGAAGATCTGGGCGAGAAATAAAATGACAAGATGGATTTGATAGAGGCCGTCAAACAAGGGGTGGAGTCCATCTTTCTATTTGTCTAGTTCATTTAACTTGATATTTTAAAAAGCTACATAACAAATAACATTCATTGTATGTCACATTTTTATTTTTCCCTTATCTTGGCAGATCAATTATAAAAATCTGTCTCTTTGTCGCAGAAGCCTGCATCAGAATCTCTTTGTGTGTGTGTGTGTGTGTGTGTGTGTGTGTGTGTGTGTGTGTGTGTGTGTTTGTGCATGGCTAAAGGTTAACCTCAGGGGTTAATACGAAGATTCTATTCACCTTGTTTTTTGAGACAGGGTGGCCTAGAGCTTGCTAATTAGGCTAGGCTTGAGTTAGAATTACAGACACATGCCCCCATGCCTGACCTTTCTCTGAAGATTCTGGGGCTCAAAGTCAGATCCTGATGCTTACACAGCACGTACCTTAAGGCTGATCAAGTTCCCCAGTCCCAGGGTCGCTTTCTTAAAGCTGAGAGCAGACTGCATGCACTGTTGTATATAAGAACATCCATGTGTTTGTGCTTAGGGGGCAGTGGATGTTAAGGGAAGTTTGCATAGCAGCTTCTTGGGTCACAAAACTTTTATTTGACTCATTGAAGTAAACTCTGAAGAGATTAAACCATGCCTAAAGTCATTGTCCCAGAATTCGTGCCTGGAAGTCTAGGTTTAGAGACCAAATTCTTTGTCAGGAGACTACTGCCCATCTGGGTTACTCCCTTGCCCGTCTTCAGAGAAATATGCTAATAGGGCCACCGCTTTGTGAAATAATACAGTTCCTTTTTGCTGACTGCACCACTGATCCATTTTGGCAAATTCATTTCTCAGTGTGACTCTGTCAGGTGGTAACCTCCCCAAACAATCTCTCTTGGTAGCTCCTAAGGAGCTGTTGGTAGCCAATTTCAAATATTTCAAAAGCAGTCTTTCTATTGTCTGCTGGAGAAGAATCTTTCAAAGAAAGATTACAACCTGCCGGAGAGCCAGAACATTTAACTTGAGAACTGTCCTTATAGGTCTCAGTTCAATTAACCCACTGGCCAGCCCTTCCCCAATGTATTTGTTTAACTTTCACTTTTAAATTATGACCAATAATTTGCATATATGAACATTACTAAAATGCATATATACAATATAATGTCTTTTTATAAGCCAAACACCTGTATAATCACCAACTAGTACATGAATTGGACATTTTTCATTAGCCACAGAAACATTTTCATCACCTTTCTGACTACATGACCTCCTTCCCTTGTAGAAGTAACCTAGATTTATTTATTTATTTCATCACATGGTATGAGGCAAAATGTAAGAGGGTGTGCAAAATGGAGCAGAATAAGTAAATAACTATGAGGTAACAAATTTACCTTTGATACCAACTAATCCATCTGTGAGGGCAGAACCATCACGATCCAAACACCACTGTAATGTCCTAGTTCTGAATGCCTCAGCATGTTTCCAACACATGAATTTCGGAGGACCCACTCAAATCATAGCACTAGGCCAGAAATGAAGTGAACTTTTCTTCTGCAAAGCTAATAAAGCTTATGTCTCAGATGTCCTTACTTCAGTGATCTCTGTAAACCCTTGTATTTGAATGATCATGAATGCTGTACAAAAATATACTAGAAGTAGCATATACTAGAAGTAGCATATACAGGTTGTTTCTACCCTGATATGTTTCCTGTTGCTCTCGCCCTCATTTTTTTTTAAAGCAGAAGGCTGCTTGAGCATTTTTTGGAAATGTCTAAGTAGAAGTTAAATAAGGAATACATTCAGGCTGGACATGTGGGCTGTACATACATGATTCATAGTTACATCTCTGCAGTTACATTACTACTTGCTATCTTGATGTAGGAAGTGCTTCTAAGAATACCAGAATCTCCTACTGAGTACACTTGCCTGGTGGTTTGACAAGACATTGTTAAACCAAAAGTTCCATCTCAGTATAGATATGTGCCATAACACCTGGAATTCAAAGTAGATAAATAGTAAAGATTAAGAAGCTTGAAAAATTTGAAGTCAGAATCTAGTCTGTGGAAAATCCTTTCAATCATTCAAATGTGTGAAATTTTAAATAGAGAATTTAGTTCTTACTTTCAACTACTTAAAATAGGAGTTCTCTCTTGTAAGAAATAAACTCTACATTTCACCATTTTATTTTTCAGGGATTTGATATGAAACATTGTCAGAGGAACCAAAAAACTATACTACTACAGTTAAGGCATCAATAACTTACTAGTCAGTAATTGTTGTCAACACAAGTAAACGACTAAGAACCATCATTGTGCAAGGACCCTTGAGTACCTCGACAGCTATAATTTATGTTGGAATAAACTTTCTCATAAATTTGACAATTCCAAAATGTCCATGATCTTATTTCTGATGTGCTACCCATGTGAGAAAAGTTTTTCTAACTTTAGGAGAGGCAGTTGAAGAGTGTAAAGGAAAAAAGCCTGTGGATCAAGGAAGCTTTTAAGCCATGTGACATTTTGTGGGTTTTCTTGAGTGAAGTTTGCTCTAATTTTCTACCAATTATGACTTATTATGCACATTTTAATTCATTTTGTTCCTTTTCCCATCCCTTTTAAAACAATTTTAATTTTGTGTGTATGAGCATGCAATGCCCCAGGAGGCCAGAAGGATGGTGTTGGATCCTATGGAACTGGAGTTACTGATGGTTGTTAGACATGTGGGTGCTGGGGACTGAACCTAGATCCTCCACAAGAGCAGTTAGCGTTCTTAACTGTGGAGCCATCTCTTAAGCTTGTCATCATACTTTCAAAACATGATTTATCATGCTGGGCATGGTGGTACACATATTTAATCCCAGAAATTGGGAGGCAGAGGCAGATGGACTCTGTGAGGTCATGGCCAGCCTGGTCTACATAGTTTCAGGTGAGCAGGGGCTATAGGAGACCCTGCCTAAAGAATGTTTATTTTTATTTGTACAAGTGTATTGATTGCCTATATGTATACTGGCATGTGTGTAGTGCCTGTGAAAGCCAGAAGAGGATGATAGAGCTGCCATATTGGTTCTGGGAATTGAACTCTGGCCCTTTGGAAGAACAGCAAGTGCTGTTAATCCATAGACAACCTCTCCAGCCCCAATTCCATTATACTTTTCACAAGAAGAACTCATTATTTTAGTTATTTTTCTCATTACTGTGACAAAATCCTTGGCATAAGCAACTTAAGGAGGGATGGGTTTACTCTGACTCACGGCTTGAAGATATAGCCCATCGTTGGGAAGAAATCATAGCAGCAGGAACTTGAGGCAGCTGGTTAGACTTCATGCACAATCAGGAAGAAGAGAGAGATAAATGCTGCTGCTCAACTCAAATTTCCCTTTTTATTCTGTTCAGGACTCCAGCCCACAGTGCAGTACTGCCCATATTCCCAGTGAATTTTCCTACCTCAGTGAACTCAGTATAGATAATTATTGACAGACCTGCCCATAGACATGTTTCTTAAGTGCTTAAAAATCCAGTCAGGTTGACATGAAGATTAACCATGACATCATCAAGCGTCATAAAACTGGATGGGCCACTGACAGACCAGATCAAAGGGGAAGAGTATTTAAGATAGGATTCCTTAGCTCTAGCTTAGCCTAGTGAAGGCCACATACACAAAAGCTTTAGCAGAGCACAATATCTTCCTAGATCTTTTAAAATACCCGTCTTTCTCTACTTCTCCCAACCACCTTACCTAACCTCCCTCACCCTGATAAGGTCATACCAGACAAATAGTCACAGTGTCCAGACAGTGGTGACTTAACAGTCTGATGAAGATGTACCTTAGAAGGAATAAAAAGGACAATTTGAATGGTTACTTAGGGACATAGAGTGGAAAATACTGAAGACTTTGCACTGCGTGGGAAGGTAAAAACTTCCATTCTACATATGTTTCTTTCACATATTTCATGTTGTCTAGTCAGAGAAACTACAGACATGTGAAAACAAGGGGATGGTTCTATAAAGATGTCCTATAAAAAGAAATGTGCATCTATCTCTACACCAGTAGAAGAAATAGCGAGTATAGATAAAAGCTTTTCTTTACTACTTTCCCCACTTCTTGTCCAGGAGGGATCTTCCTACTGGAAGAAGACATTGGGAGACTGACATCTGTTCAGAGAAATGACCACAGGCAGATGCTACCCTGAAAACTTCATCTGCATCACAGTCAGCTCTTGATCAGTATATAAATTATTCCCCACTTTTCTGGAGTCAGATCCCTTTATTCCAGAAGCCCAAGATCTACATGATGGTGAACTTGAGTTGGGAATATTGCTTAGTGTACAGCACTTGCCTTGAAAGCTGAGGCTCTGGTTGTGGCCTTTAATACCATATAAAAAGTGAAGACAATTATTTTGATGCCTCTGAATCTAATACTCTCATGCCTTATGGATGTAATAAAATTTTTATATTCTTTCCCCTGTATTCTGCTTATTGTCAGTTTAGTTCACAGATAAACATTGAAACATCAGAGGAAATGAACAAACTTAAAATATTTTACACAGACATAGGAAATATTACAGTGGAAGCATTTTAATTATGCCAAGTTTTTCATTATTATCTAGGGTGGTAGTATTTTATCTTAGCTACTATACTATAGATTTTCCAATTTTGTGGATTGTTTGGGTTGTAACAGTTCTATTAGATATTTTAAAAATTAAGTAACTTTAACTGAATATTATGGGAGCTTATTTGATAAATTTTGTTGTTCTCTGATATTTTTGTATTTGGCAAATAAGATTAATAAATAAAATGACTCAGGGATTAAATGATTATAAGGCTCTAACAATATGTAGTTACATCAAATAAAACATGAAAATTAAGTTTCATAAGCCTGAATTCTGATGTATAATGGACTGAACATGTACCAGGTACAGTGAATGATATGAAACACTTCCTGAGAAATTTTTTAATCTTCCTAGCAAAAGACCACTTAAAACTTATATTAAAAATTCAACATATATTGATCAAGAAATGCAATTGTTATGATAATTTTAACTTTTAATGATTTATATGTTGCTGAGGCAGGATAGAAATATAAAAAAATGTTCAAGGGATAGAGGAGAGGGAACGAGCCCTCTGTGTTCCTCACCCTCACCCATCTGGACCTAATTTATGTCTCTTGTCTCTTCTTACTGTATCAGGAATCTCAACATAGCTGACAGGATATTGGCCTATATGGAAACTGTATACAGAAATTGTACTCCCTTCCTGAAAATATCATAAACACTAGTATGATGGCACGTGAACCATGATCATTATCAAAACATATATATTAACCATTTTTATGGCTTATGTATAGTAATATTACATGACTATTTTCATCTTGATCTATGTTTGTATCAGAACCACATTTCTTCCTCATCTGTAAGTTTTCTCAATATTTTCATAAATCACCTTATAATTTCATTTATAAAAGAAAAACTTTTGATAAAGAAATGAGTAGACAAGGACATTTTTCTCTTCCCCTTCAATGTTTTAGATTGATTCCTTTAAACAAAATAACTCCCAAAGGCATCAGATCACTTCTATAGTTGCTGGTGAAGAACTTAAATGTCTGTTCCTCTCCTAAAGCCCACACTTAACTCTCCTTCAGGGCATCTGTCTTTTCTTCTCATCAATAAACTCACTGACTTTGCATCACTCTGACTTCTAAGATAAGAGTAGATGTCCTTGAGGCCCTGAGAAGAATCCCTTACACTGTCCTACTTTCATAGAGCTGTGTTTTCCACTGCTGGCGACACTGTTTCAGGAACTTGTGAACTCCACTTTGTCCTCAGATATAGATAAAAATGTAGAACAAGCAAAGGCATGGTGGTGCATACCAGTAATCCAAGCATGTGGGAAACTGAGACAGGATATCTATATGTTTAAGGCCCTCGTGGGCTACATACTATATATCAAGTTACACAGAGATAGAAAACAAGTTCAAGTCCAGCCTGGGCTATACAGAAATTTTAGTACCAACCTGGGTTACATAGCACATTTATCTTTTGGTTTTCTTTTTCAATGCTAGAGATTGAACCCAGAGCCTCACACATACTAGGTATGTCCTCTACCAGTGAGTTAAATCACCAACACATGAAGCTCTATTCTTGAAAAAAATAAACCAAACCAACAAAACGGAAGAGGATCAGTTAAACATATCTTGACACCACAGTTGCAGGTTTTGAACAGTAGTATCCCAAGAGAAGAGAAACACAAGGAAGATACTTTATAGGAGGAAGATAATAAAAGAAAAGAAAGTCTTTCTGGGGTTACTTATTACTTCAATTGTGCTATTTTACTTAAGTTGCTTTCTTATCTGATTAAGTGATATTTGTATGTGTTTAGCTGCATAATTACATCTTATTTGCTATCTATTTATATTCAACAATGGAGAAATAATTCTAAAATACAGTGTAATGCTTCACTCATAACAGCATGATGGGGTAATGCATACAATTTTTTTTAAACTGAAATATAATTCCTTTTTTTGGTCCTTTTGAGACAGGGTCTTCCTGTTGTCCCAGCTGGCCTGGAGCTTGGTATAAAGACCAAGAGATCTGCCTGCCTCTGCCTCCTGAGTGGCAGGATTAAAGGTGTGCTCCACCAACTCCTGACCTAGAAATGTAATTGTTATAAAATGTATCTGAATATGAAATTGTAGTTTCACCCCATTATAACTGCGTTCCCTTAAATTTATAAATTTAAAAATCCTTTAAATTATTGTATTCTTTCCACCTGCTATCCTGTCCTTTAAGCTATTTCTCAGTCCCATAGTGAAAATGTAAACCCTGAGCCCTGGCCCCAGGCACCAGAGAGTGTAATAGAAGCCCAGAAACAGGAATTGTATGACTAGTCAGTCAACCTCAGTTATGGAGTCCCACTGCTGAATCATACATATACAAATTTCCAGCCTTAATTTTTTTACCTTTTCTAGAAATTGTAACATTATAATGGGGAGAGGGGGGATGGGTTGAAAATGCTTACCCACCTTAGGTAAATCCATTTCTCCATTTTACATATTTTATCTACTTTTTCTTATTCCTGATGTGGGTGGGAGAACAAACTCACATGGCAACCTAGGACTGAGGCCTTTGGTGGGGGCCCCCTGTCACATATTACAGAACAAAATTGGCATATATTGCTCAATTTCTGGTGACCCCTTCATCTTTGCTGCAGGCTTTGTGCCCAAGGACAACGGGTTTGCATCTTGGTGAGTGCAAAGCCGGAGAAATCACAGTCACATAAAAGAGTAGAGGAAGATTCATTCATCACCTTTAGGAGGTATGGAAAGACCAAGAACTGTTTTCAAGGTAATGTCCTCCTCCCCCAAACAAACATGGGGATTTCTTCTATAGAACCTATACACAGTCATATAAAACAATTCCTGAACATGCTCAGTTAAGGAGTACATTGTTGAGAATATTCAGTTTAAGGTGATAGTTCCAGAAGGACACTTTTTGGGGCATGCCAGCTCAAGCTCATGGAGCAAATGTTTGAAAAGTTAAAATGCTCAGTTGGCTTTACAAAGATGGCTTAAAGGAATACCTCTGCACCTCTTGCCATAAAGTTTTAGCTGAAAAAATAAAGAATGTAAACTTTGAACATGTGTTCATATGGGTGTTTGAACCTAAAGGTGTCTGACTCACATAATGGCTGTTCTATTTTTATTTTGTTGCTGTAATAAAAAGCACTTTGAGCAAAAGCAACTTGGGGCGGAAAGGGTATATTTCACTTACACTACGATATTATAATCCATCGCCGAGGGAAATCAAGGCAGTAATTCAAACAGAAACTTGAAGGAAAACCCATGGAGGAATGCTGCTTGCTGGCTCACTCTCTGAGTTCCTTAGACACCTGTCTTGATAGCTCCTTATTAGCCCAGGACCACCTCCCCAGGGTAGAGTGCTGCCTACAGTGGGCTGGGCCCTCCTACATTGATTAACAATCAAGACAATGCTGTACAGGAATGCCCACAGGCCAATCTGATGGAGAAAATTCCTCAATTGATGTTCCTTCTTCCCAAGTGAGTCTTTTGGTATTGACAATAAAAATCAATAAGCATAATCTTCCCATCAGCTTTACATAGAAACATATTACCACAAACTTCCCTTTGTTGTTCCCCAAGATCTCATGTTAACAACATAATAAAAACACAGTGCAACTTTAAAAGTTCCTCTGTCTTTTAATTTTTTTCAACAGTTTTTAAAAAAAAATTTAGCACCACACCAGGCTATGACTTCTTTCTTTTCTAATTATTTATATATTTTCAATTGAGCTTTTGTGTATTTAATACAAAGTTCTTAAATCAAATTTAGGCCACCTTCCCCATGCATGCCCCTACTTACCACCCCCACACCACACTGCATGGATTCCTCATACATGTTAAATTGTATCCAGTCAAACATTTATACCCAGATATCCTTCAGTGCAAGTCCATCTACTGAAGTCTAGTCAGGGTATCTAGAGCTCTTAAGGAACATCTACTGTCCCTCACCCAGCAGTAATCAGTTGCCAACTGTTCTCAGGCTAGGGTTAGCCTTTCACCCATTTCCCTTGCTCCACTCCAGGCCCTTGTCTGATTGAATTGGCAGGGGTCTTGTGCATGATGCAACTATTGTGGCAAGTTTACATAGCAAGCTTCCAGTGGTCTGAAAGGCTCTCTTTTCCTACGTTCATGTACCAACCCTAGTTCTTACTATCTTTCTGCTCACTCTTCGACAATGGTCCCTGAGCCATGGGTGAGTGGATTTTAATATAGGAATCCTATCCATGGACACACACTCTGCAGTCTCTTATTCTTGAAAACTTGCCAGTAATGAATGACCTTTTGTGTGCATTATACTCAATTGTATAAGGAAGCTTTGCTGGTGAGAGTTGAGGGATGCACTAATATTCTCTCCACCCTCTGTTCCACTATGGCTCATGAGCCTTAGGTGTAGACATTCCACTGCAGATGTGTCACTTAGGACTGCGTGTCTCATAGATGTATATTCTCTGTGTGTGACTAGTTGTAGAACTCCGCAGTAGCCTCCATCTTTTGCAAAAAGAAGTTTCTTTGATGAGTGGTGTATTTTCAACACTTTAAATGTTCAGTGTCTCTTTAAAAATCCAAAAGTCTCTTAATTGTGGGATCTTATAAAAACCAAAACAAGTTATATATTGTCTTATTCCAAGAGGGAAGAACCAAGGTGCAGTTACAATTGGATCAAAGAAAGCCTAAAATTCAGCAGTGTAAAGTACTCTTCTGACATTTGGGGCACGATCAAGAACTTTGGGCAGCCTCATCCCTGCATCTCTGCTATTCACAGTGCACACAGCTTGTTTTGCAGACTCAGGCTGGCTCCTGTCCATACCTTTCACTATCTTTAGGGGACATCACATGGGTTTACCTTCACCAATGGCCTCTTTTGTCCTCTCTTCATGTACTCCAACCCTGCCGCCTAGTACCAAGCCTCAGCTATTCTCTGTGGTCCCTTTATGCCTGCAAAATCAGCACCACCTGGGAAACACTTACATGCTATCTGCAAAGTTTGCTGTGAACTTGCAATGAAGCTTGGGCCCTTTGAACCATCTCTGTGTGCTGACTCTGGGGACTATTCACAGAAAGATTCCTTATTGTCCCAGTAAAGCCAGAAAATTTTACTTTTGGCACTCATCTCTTTTTTAATCGTAGGTGATTCTTTAATTCCAGCTGACCAGTATCCATTGCTCAACTCACGCACGTTTCACGTCAGTGGTGCTGATCTCCTGTTAATCACCCCTGATTCTTCAGTTCCAGCTGATTAGCACACATATTTTTTATACAAAATATCACACAGCCATCCAGTTTTTAATTAAGACCTTGCTGCCATCTTATACCTCATGAGCTATGCCTTTTCTCACCATTGCAGTCTTCCAAACTCCCACTAGATCTATTAAGCTCTTAGCACTCAATGTTTTCCAGGTGAAAGTTCCAAATGCTTCTACAGTCAGTCCTCCCCTGAAACTATCATGGTCAGGCCCATCACAGCAATACTCCCAGCTGGTACCAATTTCTGTTCTAGTTTCAATCTACTTCTGTGCTAAAACACTCTGGTTAAAAACAACTTAGGGAGGAAAGAGTTTGACTTACGCTTCCAAGTCACAATCCAACATTAAGGGAAATCAGAACAGAAAGTCAAGCGAGAACTCGAAGGAGAAATCATGGAGGAATGCTGCTTTTTGGCTCCTTCCCTGACAGCTTCCTTATATATCCCAGAACCACCTACCCCAACCAGGGTGCTGCCCATAGTGGGTTGGGCCCTCCTACACCAATGAAGGATTCAGATAATGTTCCGTAAACATGTTCACAGGCCAATGTGATTTAAGTAGTTCTTCAGTTGAGGTTCCTACATCCCAGGTGACTGTAGGTTGTGTCAAGTTGAGAATAGAAACTAATAAGCATAGTGCCTAACAGTAGCACAAGGGCTCACCTCAATGATAATGAACAATAACTTGGCTTTGCTGGTGCCCAGATAGTAATGTGGGACTTTTGCTTTCCAATAATGTCAATGATTTTATTTCCCAGGAGCCACTAATGGTATTTTATGGGAATTTTCCAATCATTTTGCCCAGAGTATGTGATATCTACCTGTTTTTTCTGCCTTGCTTTATTCTTGTAGTGGTTCTCCCCTTTAATACATTCAAGTTTTTGTGAATTTCATGGGGTATATTTTGATTAAACTTGGATATCCTCCTCCAGCTGCACACCCTGCCCAATTTCATGTAATATATATTACATGACATATATATACACACACATATATATCATGAAGTGTGTGTGTGTGTGTGTGTGTGTGTGTGTGTGTGTGTGTATTAGGGCCAATAGAGTCAAACTCGTGTCCCCAAATGTCTTTGTTGTGCATCCATCCACTGGAGTCTAGTCAACCTACTAGGAGCCTTACCCTTAAGACTGACTCTTTCCTTTCCAACAGCCATCAGCTGCCAATATTTCCTCAGGTATGTATGGGGTTTCTTTTTCTAGAAACATTTTGTTTATTATTTTTATTCTATGTGTATGAGTATATTGTTTGCTTGTATGTAAGTGCACCCATGTCATTCAATGTCCACACAGGTCAAAAGAGGGCGCTGGATCCCCTGGAACTGGAATTAAGGTCAGTTGTTAGCTGCCTTGTGTGTGTGCTGGGAACTGAACCTTGGTCCTCTACAAGAGCAACCACTGCCTTTTACTGCTGAGCCATCTCTGCAGCCCCAGGTTGGGGTTTTTTACCACGTCCCCTCATCCATGCTGGAATTTTGTCTGGCTTGAACTTATGTGATACACGTGAATGCTGTCAGCATTTCTGTGAGTTCATATGAGAAACTGATCAGCTGTCTGCTGTTTCTTTGAGGCGATGCACCCCTTTTGGCTCTTACACTCGTTCTTCCCCCTCTTCCACAATAATCACCAAGATTTTGGAGGCTCAATTTGATATATGTGTCTTATTCAAGGATAATTACTCTGCAGCCTTTTATTCTCTCTACACATTGGCCAGTTATGTATCTCTGTGTTAATCGCCATCTGTTGTATAGGGAAGTGAGAGTTGAGAGGGATTAATCTGTAGGTAGAACAATAAACCATTAGGGGTCAGTTTAATACAACAACTATTTAGTAGAAAACTAATACTAGGCTCTCCCCTATGTCATATGACCTGTCTAGCCTCAGGTTCATAGGCCTGATATGAATGACAGGTATGGGCTCCATCATATGAAGTGGATCTTAAGTTTCATTCGAAAAAGATTGCTTACTCCCATACATGGGCATACCTTACCAGGGAGTTGTTTTTGTGGCTCACAGGATTTACAGATGAGTAAGGTTAATAATTAATTTCTTTAGGTAGCATGCATACCACTTTCCAGCACTAAGAAAGTATCCAGCAGAGATGAAGTTTTGACGTCAGTAGCCAGTAGAGATGACTGTTTGAGGTTATCTTGATTTCTCCTTGTTTATTCCATAGCTCATGTATGCAGTATCCTCAGCAATAGGGTCTGATGGTGAAGTTTTGGTAGGTAAACTAGTGTAGTTGTCAACAGTTTCAAAAGAGGGAGGCCATTCTTGGCACTGAGCTTTTACTTTGCTAACCTACGGTGTCTAGTAGTGATCTTCTTCTTTAAGTGGAGAGAACCTCAATCTTTTCCTCATGTCTACATCACAATGGAATCTATGTCATGACAAAGGGTACTCTCTTCAGGGAGCCTGTGCTGGAGAACTTTAGTGTCAACTTGACACACCTGCATTGAGGGAGCCTCAATTATGAAATTTCCTCCATTGTACTGGCCTGTGGTCATGTCTATGAGGTTTTTTCTTGGTAATGGATGTGGAAAAGCCCAACCTCACTGTGGGGAGTGCCACCCCTGGGCAGGTTGTATAGAAAAGCAGGTTGAGCATGGACCAGAGGAGCAAGCTAATGAGCAGTGTTCCTACATGGTCTATGCTTCAGCTCCTGCCTCCATGTTCCTGCCCTGAGTTCTTGCCTTGTGCTCCCTAAGTGATGATTTGTGACCTGGGAGATGTAATCTAAATAAACCATTTCTTCCCCAAGTTGGTATTGATCAGGGTGTTTTGTCACAGCAGTGGAGAAGCAGACTAGGACAGAGCCCAAAGTGGACAAAACACAGCATGTACATAACTGAGAAATGATTCAAAACACCATACCCCATCTGTGCCACCCTTTGTTATCTTAAGCCTCAATGTATATTGCTTCTACAGCATCTGTTCGGTTGTATGATGCTGACAAATTTGCATTCATCAACGGAGAAAAAAAGACTAACTATATGGCAAAGAGTAAGTTTTACTCAGATTAAAGATGTCTATCTATCTATCTATCCATGGTAAAACTCTCAAGTAAATAGAAGAGACTGTGGGAGAATGTATTCCTCATAAGGACTTGGTAAATGATTTTTAAAACAATAACCTTGGTACAAAAATAAACTCATAAATATTTACCTTTATGATATATTGACAAACTTTATGTTTTATGAATGAAAAAAATGGACAAAGTTTACAACTGATGTACTGGGGGATGATATTTGCAGTGTTTCAGTTAAGCCCTCATATATAAATGTATAAGAAACAACTAGACACCAACATAAGAAATTCAATTAAAATTAGTATTTCTGTAGGGGAAGGACTGATTAGGCCCCATCTTTCCCTGAGGGACTATTGGCAGTTAAAGGTGGCTAGGGGCAAATGGTGTCATTTTCTTCAGTGATGCCACTGAAAAGTAGCCCAGGTTCCAGTAATTATCCTGCCACCCATGGTCACAAAAGCAACTCCAATTAAGCATACTGAGTCATTCACACACACACACAAAGACACGAAATTAGGAGGAAGGGTGCTTGGGAGAAGGATTTCAGCTGAAGGAGAGGATGAGAGAGGGTAAAGCATTTGAAAGGACTAAAATTGACTGTTTACATGTATTGAAACTCTCAAATAATGAATAAAGGAAATATTAGGAACAAGATGAAAAGGAAATGTAAACACAAGAAAACTGAAACATATAAAGAAATGATTCTAATTTTTACTAAGCAGAGGATACAAATTAAACCTATGAGGAAGTAGAAATATATCTAATAGGCAAAGTTATGAATTGGGATGATGTGTACTATTGGACTGCTGATGGGTTAACATGAATCAATGCCCTGTGGGAAGGAGACAAAGAGCAAGGAGCAGTCATCTTGACAATGTGTGTATGTGTGTGTTGTTATAATGGGACTGTGTATTAGAATGTTCACTTTAGTTTTATTTGGAGATGGACGTTGAAGGTCATCTAGATGTTCATCATTGGGAAAATAGACAAATAGATAAGGTGACAGATGTGCATGGTAGAATATTCAAAAGTAATTAGAATGAAGGATTTAGGCACAGATCAAATTTTTCAGTAATAATTAGGTGAAAATAAATAACTAGTGTTGGAGAGGTTCTTCCGCAGTTAAGAGGGTAAACTGTTCTTGCAGAGGACCTTGATTCAGTTCCCAGTACCAACATGGGGCTAACAACCGTTTGTAATTCCAGTTCCGGGGGATCTGACAACCACTTCTTACCTCTGTAGACATTGCACGACACAGGTGCACTGACAGTCATGCAGGCAATACATTCTTATAACATTAAAATAATAAATAAAATAAAGAGCTATAATAGTGAGAATAAGATCTATTTTTGTTATATACACCCAAAACAACACTATGATTTTTTTTAAATGTGTATTTAAATGATGGGCCTCCTGAATTAATCTTTTAGTTTCTTTCTCTACACTTTTTCCCCCTCTCATCTCTCCCTTCATTCATCACTTTGTCATTGGATTTATCCAGGTTATGTCTGTGAATGTAAGTGGAATCACACTACAAATATTTTTTTCTGTATATAGTCATGCTGTCACGAAACGGAACAAAATAATTTCTCATGAAAATAGGAGTTGGAGTGGAGGGAGAATGGCATGGGTTTGATCAGAACGCATTGTACACATGTAGGAAATTCTCAAGCAATGATAAAATATATTTAAAATATTTAAATGTGAGCATAGGTTTTTGCAAGTATTTTTGGGCACTTTGGTTTGGGTTAGTATAGGGAAATGCTCATTATAATTTATTCACAGAGAACAATCAACATATCTCCATAGCTACCTGCCCCTCTCAACCTATATTTCTCTGGAAAGTTACCCTGTCTGCTTTGGTAGCCTTCTTGGGAGGACACCTCACATGGTAAAAAATTGACTACGAGGAGATAAGCAATGGTGGTAGCCTGTTGTGTAGATTGCTTTATTTTTGCAATCACTGTGGTTGGATGGTTAAGCATGTCCAGGGGATGGGAATTAATGTCTAGCAAGTTAAAGGAGAACTATTTAGTTTTTCAAAATTCACACTTAAGCATGCATCCTAGAGGCATTCATGTGTCTACACACACACACACACACACACACACACACACACACAGTTACAAGAATGCTTACTGTAGCTATGATTTTATTAACAAAACACTGTAAACAGCTTAAATGTCCATTAATAAAAGAATGTAAATTTAACTTGCAATACATTACCATGAAGCAATGAAAATAAATGACTGTGAGCTATAACTATCAAAAAGTGTGGAGCTTGCAAAACTAAGGAAGACTAATAAAATCAAGGGGTGGAAAGATACATGTATTTACTTGAAATTTTACAAACATGCATAATATTATACATTATTAGGAACGTGCAAGTTTGTGGTGATTACAGAAAACTCTTTGGTGCTGTCACAAAAACAGTTGTTATTTTCTGAGGAGGAAAGAGGAGTGTGAAGTGAGAAGATTTACTCAGAACATGTTAGCTTTACCTCCAATGATTATTTTTGTAAAGTCGAGATCGAGATCCAAAACAGCATGCTAAGAATCTGCCAGTATCTGATAAAGGTGAGTTGTATATGCAGAGAAATTCAGTGCAGGAATTGATGAAGAACACATGGTTGCATTATGCCACACTCAAATTGTAACGGCAGCAGATACTTTCTAGAGAAAAGAACAAAGTTATCTGTTTGTTTGTACACATATTTGTCATATCCAGGGCACACATTCCACTCATACATTTCATAGTAACACCATAACTTTGGATCATAAAAGTCTGAGACTACAGCTCTGCAATTCCCAAAGAGGGTTTTACGGAAAGAATCTAGCTCACATCTCTGACCCAATACCTGTGATGATCTAAGGATTTCCTCTATTTAGTGAATGCTACAGAGAAAAATGAGAGAGCAAAAAAAGCAGTAGAAGGAAAATGATCTAGATTTGAAGAAAGACAGGAGCTTCTAAAGAAAAAGATCCAGTGGACGCTAGGTAGAAAGAACGAAATGAACAAAAACTCTCCACTTAGAAACAATCTGGTGAAACTTACGTTTTTAGTATATGAAAGAAACACATCTTTTTGTCAAGGGTGGGGAACACTTTAATGGAAAAAGAAAAACTTAGCAAACATGCAAATAGATGCTGGAGCAATGACATTCAGGTTCTGGAGACATGCAGTTTTGTTCCTGGAATTCTATACTTAGCCAAATTATCATTAAAACATATATGCAAAGCAAAGTTATTTTAAGATATGCAAGAATTCAAAAAGGTTACATTCTGCACAATCTTTATGAGAAAATTCCTCTAGGTAGTACCGGGTATAGGAAACTTCAGGGTCTGTTCTGAGAATGGGCAGAAGGTAGGTTCCTGTATGGTATCTGTGCAGGTAGGAACAGATTCGTAATAGAAATACAAGTCAAAGGCTCCAGGCACAGCTGATTGAATAGGACAAATAACAGAACTTAAATGCTGGATCATGTTGAGTCTTTGATTTCTCACGTAGTCCATGCTACATGAGAATGACCTCTTGCCACCGCCCCCCTCTCCCACGAGGAGCTTTCAGGCATGCACAACCATACCTAGTTTTATGCTAGGCTGTGTAGCTCATTAGGTAGAATGCTTGGCTACCATGTGAGAATCTGTGGTTTTGATTTCTAGCACCCAATATGCCTAGTGTGGTAATACAAGTCTTTGATTCCAGAACTCCGGAGGTAGAGGCAAGAAAATCAGAATTTCATGGTCATCCTCAGCTACATGAAAAGGTTATCATCAGCTTGGGCTACAGAAAGCATATGTGATCAGTTAAAGATTGTTGTAGAAATTTTTGTCACTTTTCCCATTGAGAGAAGGAGGGAATTTGATTTTTCTTAAATCTAGTAACTTGACTGGTCACTCAGAAAGGCATTCAGATACCCTCTAGACCAGGAGGGAGGAAGCCTTATACTTTCTGCTTGATTCTCTTAGTATGATCATACTGTCATGCTCTAATTTGGAAGTCAGTCATCATGTAAGAAGTTCAGTTACTCTCCAAATGCTGTGCTGAGAGGTCTAGTCTCATGGAGGTGTCCCCAGACTTGATGAAGTTTGGTAGCCCGAGCAGGGCTTTCTGTCAAATGATAGCCATGTGAGAATTCTAGAAAAGCCCAGTCACCCATGGAGTTACCATTAAGGTGTTATGGAGTAAGAGTCAACCACAGGCTTGACTGGCTTCTAGAACTCTCACATGGCTATCATTTGACAAAAATCTCAGTTTTCCTGGAGTTTCTTATAGGTTTTTCTTCTTTCTTACTAACAAAATGAAATGAAAATGTGCAATGTAGATCTACTGTAACATTAGTACCTATCCGGAGGGACTGGGGATGTTGCTCAATTGTAGTGCATTTACTTAGTATGTGAAAGACTGTGGTTGACTTGACTCTTACTCCATAATATCCTAGTAGCAACTCCGTGGGAGACTGTAAATGAGGAACAACCAGCTGAGCCCATTGCTAGACCCAGGAGAGATGGCAAAACTAGCTTCTGTGTCTTAGGCAGATTTTCATTTATTTTTCCTTTTGTTTCTTCTGTGCTGAAGACTGAACCCAGGGTCTTGCATATAGTAAATCATTGTACTACCATTGAGCAACCTACAGAAGCTCCAGGAAAATTTAAAAGTAACTTAGCAAGTATTATTGTACAAAGGAATCTGAATGTGACATAATTTGAAGAATATGATGTTCTTTAATTAACCAAATTAAGAGTATCAACTTTAGTTTAATTGAGTGAATATTCTTCCAAATAGCCCAGAAATCATGATACTGAGTGTGTAGAAAAAGGGGTCATAGCACAGTCACAGTGTTAGTCACAACATAAATTCTTAATATTGACTGAAATCAAAACATAGATGCCTCCCTTCAGCTTAGAAAAATGAATGGAAACATTACCTACTCTTCCATGGAGGCAACCATAAGGTCACCCTCCCTTTTGGAAGGAGTTTTAGTTCAGAGGACCCTAGGAAGCAAACACACAGCACTTTTGTTTGTTAAATGTGGCAAGAAAAACTGCCTCGTCATTGCACATACAGATTAAGTTCATCTCAAATTGCAGCCCATATCCAGGAACCAAATTCATTCCTGCTTCCTTTAGTTTGCTTTTTTCGAAGTTCAGTATAGATGAGAATATGACTTGATCATTTTGCTTAGACCAACACACTTTTAGATTTATGGAGGGCGATGATCTTAAATTTATGATAGGAAAAATTTCGCTTTGATTCATCACCTTATGAAATAGCCAAATTCCGTGAGATATACCTCTTCCTTAGACAGTAATATTTTGTAAAGTTTTGTTATGCATTTGATACACCCCTCCAAGGTGTTCCATCCACTTTATTTCCTTGTGAAACTGTTATGTTGCTCTCATGATGTTGAAGATCCAGTATGGCAATAACTTTAAGTATGTATCCAGCCTTGTGTCATCTCGTTCAGAAAGCAAAGTCTTTCTATATATATTGAACTTTTTACAACATGTTTTAAGTGATTTGACTTACCAGACAATGTCTAATGGCAGGAAGAGTCCTGATTCTTAAATTATATCTGTTCCTAATCTTTCCCCACAGCGGTTCTCAAACTTGAGTAAACCTTAGAGTCACATGAACATATGTTAAATCACATGTCCCTGGATTTTACCCTTCTAGACTGTCCAATTCCATAGTCTGAGGTGAAGTCTAGAAACTCAAATTTCTACCAAGTTTCTAGATGATGCTGATACTATTGGGTCACAGACCACATTTTGAGAACACTGCTTACACATGCAATGAATTCATAGTTAACCATGTCTTCCTTTTCTTTCCATGTTTAGGGTTTTTCTCCACCATGTGGAAGAGCTTTGGGTAATTTCATGTTTTCTTTTCCCCTGTGTGTATGTGTAGAAAAGATGTCAACCTTGGTGTCAGTTCTCCACTTTGGAGTTTAATACAGAGTCTTTCACATATCTGATACTCTCATATAGGCTAGGCTAGCTTGCCACTGAGCCCTAGGGATCTAGCTATCTCTACCTCCCCAGTGCTGGAATTATAAACACATGCCACTATGGCCAGATTTTGAATATGTATTCTGGGGATTCAGTTCAGGTTCCTGGGCTTCCAGACAAGCTCTTATTGACTGAGATGTCTTCCCATTCCAACCTTGTGGATTTTATGAAGGCCATTGATCATGCCGTTTCTCCATGCTGCCATGGTTTAAATATCTTTGATTCCTAACCACAGTAGAAAATATTTTTAATAACAATATTAATCATATAGACAGGAAGGAACTGGTGGCCTAGCATAGAAAGAAAGAAAGAATAAAGAAATGGTAGGGTGAAGGGAAATAAAGGATGGCAGCGCAAAAACGTCTTCATTTTCTGTAGATGGAGACTCAAGGAGACTACCTCAAGATATTTGAACACAAAGCAGAAATGTAATGATAATATTTAAAGCTAAATAAATAAGAACAGAATTTAATAATAACCCCACTCAGATATTGTTTATATCTGAGGGAAAGGGAAAATGGGGGATAATATAAGAAAGTGAATTATTTAGTGTTTAAGGGAAGTTGATAAAAGTCATTCAAAGTCAACGAGTCATGAAATTGGACTAACTATATCTATGAAAAATATACCAGAGAAACTGACTGGACTAGAGCATGTGCTTGGCATGCTGGAGGTCCAGGGTTCAAAACTCAGCTTCACCAAATAATTAACAATAATATCAGCAGGAACAGACGAATGAAGGAATTACAACAGAATTGGGACTGATGGTGGGATAGGAGATGATTGCTTTGTGCTGTGAAATCTTTAGTGGAATTTATTTTGTCTTAACTTAAAAAGTAATTAAAATTTGACATTTATTGATCTATTGGTAGAGGGTATGCCGAACAATGTGTATGGATACTAAAGGACAACTTTCAGAAGCTAGTTCTCTCCTTCCGCAGTGTGGGTTCCAGGTATCAAACAGGCCTTCCGGCTGGGTGGCAGGCATTTTTATTCACAGGGCCTTCTTCATGGCCCAGTTTGGTGGAATGTATTTGTAAGAAAAACATAGATGCTGGAATTTCTTTGACTCTAAACAAGTCAGTTGCTTAAAAGCAGGTTACTTGATTTATAAATATAAAGCAAAATTCCAATTCATGAAGTAGGTTTTTATTTTAAAACAGTGTCATTATATAGCTGTTTGACCTTGAACTTATGGTAGTTCTCCCAAGTGCTGGTACTATAGGCATGCATCACCACAACTGATGAGTTCAAATTTTGAGTCTAACAACATATGGACAAATCATTTGGAGTCTCCAGCCTCAATTTCCTTTCTTAAAATTTGGGGAGATACTTTCTCACAGATTGTTCTGAGAAACTGATGCAATAATTATGCAGGAAGATCATTTATCACAGTATCTGACATAATAAATAAATAAATATTGGCTGTTGTAATTAATATTCTTATAAACATACAACAGATCAGTGAGCGAATTTGCAGGAGTAGGAAGCATAGGCAGAACGGAGGCAGGAAAGCCAGATGTGGACATTTATGTATTACTGGGTGCTGGGTGATGTGATATACCACACTCAATTTATATCTTGCGTATGTGTGTGTATATGTGGAGTACTCATGTTCATCAAATCTGATTCAATAATATAGCTTCATCCAGGTGTGGTGACTCACATCTGTAATCCTGGCACTTGCAAGGTAGAATTAAGAGGGTTTCCATGAATTTGAGGCACACCTATGCTACCTAATAAATTGTGGGTAAATCTAGGCTTTAGCTCGAGATCATGTCTTATCCTCGTCCTCCAGGAGAGCTTCATATGACTTTGGAGAATTTATATACATATATATATATATATATACATATATATGTGTATATATATATATGAGTCTTAATCAAATTTAGACCCCCCTCCCTGATTAAGAACTGTTGCATGAAATGTAAAAAACCTCAATAAGAAATTTTTAAAAATTGAAAAATAACAAAAAAGAAGTGAGTGTTGCTCCATATTCATCTTTGCTGAAGGTTATATGAAGGGAGTGACAGCTTCTCAAGGTTCTCTCTCTGGGAATCCACGTACCGGGGAACTTTACTTGAATGCATAGACTTTGTTGCCAGATGAATAACTTAGGAGCAAGTGGCCTGAGCTGACTTAATCTTCCTACCCTATAAATACTTGAGAAAGTCAGAGTTATACTGGTTAAAGTTCAGTCTCTTCAATAATTTATCCACCAGTTGAATTATTCCATCTAACCTGATCCTGACATTATAACTCGACTCTGAAATGAGTGCAGTGAAAAAGTCACACTGCCACCAAAAGCTTACCTATGGATTTAGCACTAATAAAATCCTGAACCACACAGGTCAGTACATTATAATTATTGGACTTTCCATACCCAGGGCAACTTGGCATGTTAACACAGAAATATATCTAGAAAATGGTCTGAGCCAGGACAGAGGAGGCCAAAGGCATCCCCTGTGGGCTTTAATGACTCACACTGGGACTGTATTTCTACATTGGAAGAAAGGTCTACATTTTTCTTCTTTTCGGAAGAACATGTGATCTGTTGAGTCTGGAGTTGAGACACAAGTCTTGGGGAGCATGCCAAACAGTTGTCAAGGCAGTCATCTTAATTCCTGTCCTTGGTGTTCGTGTCCTATCCAGTCCTCTTCTCTGGAATGTGGGCAGGGCCTGTGACATGCTTGTAACCAATAGTATATGGCAAAGGAGGATAAAATTTTGAGATGCACTCAAAGTCCCAAATATGTCAATTTTTAGCTAATATTGATTTAAACATATTTTATATATTATTTTTAGTTTACGTTTAGTAGTCTGTTGTCTGCATGTTTGTAAGGGTACCATGTGTGCAGTGACTGCAGAGACCAGAAGAGGATGCCTGATTTCTTGAAACTGTAGTTACAGTCAATCCTTAGCACTCATGTAGGTGCTCAGAATCAAACCTGGGTCCTTCTGGAAGAACAGCAACTGTTCTTAACTTCTGAGGCATCTTTCCAGCCCTCAGAAATATAGATTTTAAAATATATATAATTGTGAGTTTACTAGCATGTGAACATGTGTGTGTGTGTGTGTGTGTGTGTGTGCGCGCACTAGATATCTTCAGTTCTCAAATTGACACACCTGGGTGGAGGGAACCGCAATTGAAAATTTACCTCCATTGGATTGGCCTGTGGTCAAGTCTGTGGAGCATTTTCGAAATTGCTGAATGATGCGGGAGGGTCCAGCCCTTTGTGGGTGGTACCACCCCTGATCAGGTGGTCCTGGGTTTTATAAGAAAACAGACTGAGAAGAGACCACAGGAACAAGTCAGTAAGCTGTGTTTCTCTGTGATCTGTACTTTCGTTTCTGCCCTGAGCTCCTGCTGTGGTTTCTCTCCATGATGAACTGCAAACGTAAGACGAAATAAACCCTTTCCTCCCCGAGTTGGTTTTGGCCAATGTTTTTACCACAGCAATATTAAGTAACTAATATAGTATGGGTGTCAACGGACACCAGAAAATGGCATTGGGTCCCTGAAACTGGAGTTGTAAGTGCTTGTGAGCTGCCTGATACAGGTTGTAGGAACAGAACTCTGGTCCTCTGCTAGAGCAGCAAGTGTTCTTAACAGATGAGCCATTACTTCGGCCCCGAGTTTTAGGTAATGAGAAGTAATATTCCCGTTAGTGGGCCTAACTTAACCATATGAAAATCCTTAAAGGAGGGATTGGCCATTTTTTAGGTCAAATATCCTCCTCTAGGGTTTAATGCATGAGCAGTCATGATGGAAAGACCCTACAGAATGGTAGACAGCATCTTTAATTTCAGAGCAGACTCTACTTTTTATTCAGCCAGCAAAATGTCTGGGACTTACTTAGACAAACTGTTAAAAGTGCATGAATTCTTCCAACAACCTAAATGAGCACATAAACCATCTTCAGCCAAACTTTCAGAGAAGAATGCAGCACAGCCAAAACCTTGGTCAAAACCTCGTGATACCACAAGATGGTTAGAGTATGTCCAGGGTGGTGACACATAGAGAATGTAAGATAATAAATGCATGTGGTTATGTCATTAATTTGCTTTTGTTTTGTGGGACTTGGGAATCAATCCAGGTGATTACACAGCTAGACAGGCAGGCACTACATCTCTAGCCTCCTTAATATTTTGCACAAGTTCCAGGGGAGACAAAGAGAAGAAAGAAGACAGAACTGAGGCATAGTGGAAACTAAATATCAAATGGCCTTTATAAATTCTGAGTACGTATTTTCATTTGCACACACACCTGAAGAATAACCTGAGGTATAGTTCCAAGAAATTTGGAGTAGTTTTAAAACCCTATCAAGAAATAAGTTGGATCCAAGAACAAGTAGAAAGATGAAGACAAAGCAAAGGAAGGTTCAGACACTGAACTGTGGGGCAGATAATGTTTGAAGTGTGTAGGGAAAGATGTGTGTTAGGGGAAAAAATGGGTGTGCTGGTTCTTAGGCCAGTATTTCCCCATGTTTTTTGTTAATCATTTTGAAATTAACGTGTAGTCAAAATTCTATTGAAAATGATTAAATCTTGGAAAGAATAGTTATTTATGAAAGTCATGTATGATCATGTAGGGCATCATGATGAACCTTTGAGAGAGAGACAGAGAGATTGTGTGTGCATATTTTGAGAGGATGTGCAGTTGTTTCTTTGCTTAGAACCTGCCTATTATAAAAGGAACAGGATTTGACTATGTTGAACTTCTGTTTTGGTCCAGTGGGGAGAGAAAAATCTCTGATATAGTCTCCATTAAATACAGCACTTAAATGTTCTCAGCAGCGCCTGTGTGAAATGTGTGGCTACTGAATTCTTTGAACATGGCCAGTATGACCACAAGTTGGTGTTTAAATTAGTTTAGGTTACATAAAGTTACAATTTTAGTTCTTTAGTTATACTGGTTAAGTCCAGTATCACATAGGGCTATTTGCTATCATATTGAGAATCATACTTAGAAAATTTCTATGATTGCAGGAAAATTCTGTTGGGCTGTGCTGAATACTATTTTGAACAATGGCTTAGACTCTTTAGATGTCTGAGTAAGGCAGTCCTATTCTTCATGATTCTGATAGGTATGATTTTTCAGCTACCATGTTGTATCTAATCACTAGTCTCCAGCAACATATTTAAATTCCACTTACCTTGGCATGTTAACAGTCATTGTTTAATGTACCAACTTTGCTGTGAGCGCTCCAATCCCAAATGTATTATGTCTATAAGATCTGCATGGTAGTGAGGGATCAATCACATCACTTCTTTCAAAGGTTGATGACTGCTGCTCATTGAGTACCTTCTGATCAGTTCCTGAACAGACAGCAGAGCATGTAGTGGTGCGGCCTCCTTTTATTCCCTGAGTGATAAGGCCACAGACCATTTTAGAAAAAATAGAGCAGCAGGAGAGAGAACTAGCCTCCAAAACTGAAAGTGTCACAAGGAAACCTAAAGTGACAATCCTGGAGGTGGAGTAATTGAAGCAGTTACTGACAGTGGGGACGATAGTGTCTTCTTTGGGGACTATAGGCGTGCAGCTAGAGGCATGCAATGAAGGAGATTTCTTTTGAGGAAAGGATGCAGCTGTGTCAAAGGAAATGACAGAAAAAAAGCATGCTATGTTAAAGGAACTCTTGGCGATATTTCACATGATTAAAAGCACAAATAAAGCTCATCCAAATTTAGAAAAGGTCCTGATAATTTGCCACAGCAAAGACCTTTTCAAACTGTTCTTAATGAGTTTTCATGAAAAAGCCTCATTTTAATTCTCAAGATTTCTAATATATTTTGTTTGTTTATTGGGATTTTAAAGTAATTTTTACTGGCGTATAGTCATTGTACAGAGTAGATGGATTTCACAAAAACCATTTCTTTCAATTGTGTACTTTGACCATAGTAATTGCCCTCCATTTCTTTTTTTTCTGAGAAAAAGGTCTCACAAGAGGGGCCTGGTTGTGCCCACACCTGGAAATAATTTAAAACACTGGGAAGCCAGGCATGGTGGAACTCACCTGCAATATCAGAATTTTGGGTGCTGAGGCAAGACGATTATAAGTTCCAGGGAACTCTGGGGTGTTTAGTGAAAACTTATCTAAAAAAAAAAAACAAACATCTCCCCAAGTTAGGGAATAATTTCATTCAGTTTTCTCATGTACCTAGACATTTGCAGTTGATAGGACTTGTATTAAAAGTGTTAACAGATTTTTGTACAAAGGTAGCATTTTTTTCTGGTTGTTAAGATGGGTTTACACACAAATCTCAGCTTCCTATCTTTTCAGTTGAGGCTTATTATGCACACAAAGGCAGCTTGGAATGCCACTCTTTCTGAACTCCCATTTTGGATGAGAGTGATAAATGCTTTCCTATTCTAGAATAAGCACCGTGTCTTTGAAACCAGGTGCATTGATTATATTCATCACCCTCCAGCACTTACCACAGTGTTAGACCAGACTAGGAAATTATTCATAGTTGTTGAATGAATGGACTATCCTGCCTGTTTAAATAGTAGAAAGAATGCAGTCATGGATCACTGGTGAAAAGGCAAAATAGAAAATAGGTACCAATTAAAATAAAAACAACAGAAACAACATTTAGTTGGAGGTTTCTAAGAAAGTTCAAATCCCCTGGTTGGTAGTGTGCAGAGAATAGTCCAGAATTACAGAAGCTAGCCAGTAGGGATGAAGGTTTGAGTTCAGTATGAGCTTGATTTCTCCATGGTCTAGGATTCAAGTATGTGTTTTTTTCAGCAATAGGGTCTTACTATAGAGTTATGGATGGTATCCAAGAGCAGTGGCAGTAGCCTGTAACGTTATGTTTTTTGGGGGAGGGTCATGTAACCCCATTTAACAATGGCTAAGAAAGCATGCATCTGCTATTAGGTTTTTATTTGACAGCCTCTGATGTCTAGGAGAGGCATTGCCCCCCTTTTATTGACTAACTTCATTTAAATTACTTTTTATATATGTATATCTTTGTATTTTAGGAAGCTTCTATAATAGTAGGTTTATATATGGAATTTTCAAAGATCTTTAATGGTACTTACACTTCTACATACTTTGACACACTATTGGAGGAGAAAAGTAATCAAGACTTACTGAGCTGTAAACCCTGCTGGCTATAATATCTACTGGACGTTCAAGATTTATCCATTGTTATGATAGTGGCATGAATGTTATGGGAGTAACCAATTAGTTTCTGATTGGCTTTAAGGATTGCTCCACAAGATGAAACTCATGCATGGAACAATTAACTGGGCCAAAACCCTGGGACTGACCAGATCATAGGCCTTAGGAGAGAACTTACTACAAATATTCTGCCAAATGTATATAGTATCAAACTTCCACCTAAACTCTTATGATTGTAACTTTATATTAGTGCATGTTTACAACTCTTGTCAGAGAAGCTTCTTTTTTCAGTAGATGGTGATTAATGCAGAGACCCAGCATAGCTCCTTAACATGCAGATAATAAGAAAGTGTGGCATGTTCAACTCTAAATGGGACATCTATATACCCTGTCACCCAAGATTTAGGAAACATCAAGAACAAGAGGGGACAGGAAATGATCATAAAAGCCTGAGGCAGTGGACATCTGCAACAAACAGTATTTGATGGACACAAGAGGGATATTTTATCCCTGAATTCACAGTGGTTGTGACTGAATGCATAAGATCAAGCCAGACAAAGTCCCACCATTGATGGGGTGAGGGACCATGTAATCCCACCCCTAGCTGAGGAGCTATTAGCAATTAATGACTGCTGGGAAATAGAGTCAATTTTCTTCAGTGATATTGCCCCTAAGAGGTTACCCATGCTCTTTCAGTAGATGGCCCTCTGTCCATACACATACAAGCTACACTAAGTAGACTCAATGGGTTTGAAAACAAGAGTGTATGAAGTTAAGAGGGAAATGTGTTGTGGGTGTAGCGAAGAAATTGGAGGGAAGGGAATGGGGGAAATATTTGATCAAAATATACATGAATAGAATTCTCAAAGAATAAAGAAGAAAAACTAAGGTTAACACCCATATAGACCTACTACTACATGGAGTTGTGAATAATATGAAATTAGTGGTGTGGAAAATGAGAATTACCGAGAAGAATGAAAACAAAAGCAAAACAAATCTAAGGTGCTGAAATAAGCGTGTACCAGAAAATTGAGATGTAATGATAAATACTGAGGAAAGATTAGAAGAAACTTAGCCAAAGGCAGTGGGTTAATTTCACACGGTACCTAGGATACTTATAGATTTCTTTCAGCAATGTAGTATTTATTTTAGTCCATTTTGGGCAGCAGTGATGTCTGGTAGACACATTGTTTTGCTATGGACTTCCTATGTAGATGCTTTGAAATTTCAAATAAGATAGGTAGGCCAATGAGTAACTGGAATAACTAAAAATATCCAGCTTAGTTATAGTTGAGTTGTTATGAATGAAAACTCAGTTCAAAAGGCATGATTTCTGCTCTTTGATCTTTCAAAGCTGAACAGCAATTATTGCAACCTGCCTTTAAAGGAAGATCTGATGTGTTGTATCTAAAATTCTCTTTCATAACTTAAGGAATAGCAGAAAAGAAACCAATACTAAAATCCATAAAGTGAAATAGAAAGCTAGTCTTCATAGATGCACAGACAAATGAAAATGGGCCAGTTTCAAACCAAAGACAAAAATCAGCTGAACCTAGCAGATTTGCTCCTTATTTTCTTTCCCGATTTCAAAAACAGTCAACAGTAGCCAAATGGGTGATAAATAGAAACATTACCTCATTGCAAAATCAAGGAAAATGTAAGCAGAGAATTAGAGCAACATTCTGAGTGGCTCAAAAGTAGCATTAAGATAATTACTAATATTAGAAATAAATGCAGGTGGAATATCACCAAATGGAGAGTGTCTACCAAGATAAATCATAATGAAAGAATTGTTAGCAAAAGGAATCAAACCATTGTAGTGCTGTTGTAGCTGATGGTTTCAATATTTATTTTCAGTCATTCTTTTCTGGAAGATAATTTCTTCTGTGATTAGGTTCATTCCCATTGAACCCCGGGTCAGTAAGTGGAGTCTGTTAATTTTAGTGTCTGAAGAAAGTTATGGGATTTTTCTAGATGCTTAATGGTATGATCCTTGATTATGTGATGACTTTTCATGTTAACTATATCACTTATGATCAATCCATTTACATAAATTCAATGTGTTCATACCAAATCTGTGTCCAAAGTTAAAGTCATAAACATAACAATATTGGCAACATCAGAATATAGAGAGAAAGAGAGAAAAGATGACATTAATTGTGGCCAAAGTCTTTTGAAGCTGGGTTTATAAGAGGTTTCAATTTTTTTCACCAATTATTTCTGTAATGTTTGTTTGATGACATGGGGACTTTTAATTTTTGACATGTGAAAGTAGCATCATGATTATGATTAAAACTTACTCTTTACATGAAATTCCTAGTGAAATATTCATGGGTTAAATGGTATGATTCTGAGGTTTATAGTCAAACCATACAAGCTGGGAGGAGGTGAGTAGAATGACATAAAATTGGACATAAGTCGATGCCTGATGTGTCACTGTTGCTGCCTTATGATTGTGTGCAGCCTTGTGTACATTTGGAATGAAAGCTAAGTATAAATTGTAGTAGATACATTTGGAAAAACAGTTTGGTCGCTAAATGTAAACAACACCCCAGTTCAAGGAAGTTCTGCTCTTCAGTTCAGTGCTCTTCAAGCATTAGTGAATGCGACCCTACCTGTGACAACGCTTTGCATGCATGCACCAGGCTTATGCTTATTTATTCATTTATTCATTTATTTAAAATTATGTACATGTTCCACTGTACTATTATGCCATTATAAAACATACACAAACATAAAAATCTAGATAAAAATAAGCACAAGTATCATTCTAATATGGTCTTCCTATACTCTAATGGACATGGACTCCAGTTAGGAGCCCCATGCTTAGTGAAGAGGGGAGGCTTTGAGATTTTATGAGTAGGAAAGACTGTTTATAAGAAACAGAAACTTACTGAGTAGCGACAAGTAATGGGAGATTGGTTAGAAAGACCCAGAGCTATTTCCCTGAGGCTTCTCAAAGAACTACATTGGACTAGGACGTTGTTCTAGCTAGATTTGCAATTTGAGCAAGGATCATCATTTCCTTGTACATTTCTTTTATATATATGCGATACACATAATGTGTTCTGCGCACAGTCAGGATACAATATGCATATAAAACAAACATCCTCCACATAGTATCTTGGGCAATATATTTAACACAATGAATATGATAATTATAATATCTAACATTGAGCACTTATTCTCTGCCAGATATTGTGGTAAGAACTTTACACACATAATTTTACTTAAAACTTGTGACAACCCTATGGAAATAGATCTCATCATTGAATTCCACTTCACCATAAGGAAATAGAGACTCAGAAAAAAATAACTTTCCCAAGATGAAAGAGCTAGGGAATGGCAGAACCAAAATTGAAATCAAAATGTTTCTGATCCCACTCCCCATATTCCATACGTACTAAACCATAATACCTCCAGAAGGAATTAAAAGTAGTGTCCAAACCAAAAGATTACTGTGATGAATAAATGAGATAATGTGGTAATGTTTAGCACATTGTCTGACATAGAGCACACATCCTATTATATTAGTATTATAGTACACAGAATATTTACTAAGATTTTCCACAGTAAACACCACTAATGTCTCTCAATATCAAAACACCAAATATTTATAATTGTAATGAAATAATGTTTTATTATTTAGTTAAACATTATTGATAATAACTCATGTCTGAACTCCTTCTTTGGCTGCCATCTGTAAATCTGTGGTGTGACTTTTGCTGAGAATCTGTGGAATGAATGGCTGTCCGAGAGAGATAGCATCTGTGGACCCTGCTATATCTCCTGCCTAATAGATTACAAAACTGGAATTATTTGTACCTGGTATACTACTGTCTTATTCTAAGGAGCCATTTACATAAATAGGAGTGTGTACAGCATGAATACTGAATGATCCAGAAAATATATATACATATCAATTTTGTGATTGAAGAGTTTGCCTCTTTTGTTTTGATCCAAAGATATATTTTTTGGAGAAATGACAGTTCTGAAAATGTCTTTGCATTCCCTTAGTTTCCCTTAAGATGGTCAAATTGACCACAGTTTTGTTTAGATTTCGTATTTCTATCATCCAATACAAATGAAGTACTGATTTAATAATACTCCATGACTTATTCAATCATGGTTTCAGTTATGAGAGTAGCTATCTATCCTTGATTTTCTGGAATATTTCTGATTTGAAAATTTCTCCCAGCTGTAGGCTGTCTTTCCAGGTTATGCTGATAGTCGTGGCCCTTGTGAGAGCTGAGAGCTAAGAGCTGAGGGCTGAGCTGTGCTGTCACAGGTGCTGGTGTATGGTCTGTTTTACATTGCTGAATCTGTCCTTTTTGTGATTGTTACCTCTTCCATTTTGTGTAATTCTACAAATACTTTACTAGATGTGCTGTCATTCTAAACAAAATTTTAATCTGCATGGTTGAGTTGGAGTTTAAAGGAAATAATGCCTTTGGTTTATGTGTTTTGACATTTAGTCAAAGCAGATCTCTCTTTTCATTGAACAATTTAATTTTGATATAACTAATTCTATTTATTTAATGTAATCAGATAATCCATAACTCTAGTTATTGCCTAGGAACCTGCCCATCATTCTCTGTTCTTCTATTGGGGAAGCTTTTTAAGTCTAGAAAACTGTGAAGAGCATTTGTGGTGACAAAAAAATCTACCCCCACCCATCTGTAGCCCAAATAACATAAACCAAAATTAAGTACGTGGGATTCTTGGAAGAAAGCATCCAATAACAAAGTGCTATGAGCAAAAAGTTAATTTATTATATATTCTCTAATAATTCATAATAGCGTCTTGAATTTAAATGTCTTTTTGCTATTTCCAATACTTAGAAATCATAATTTATAACACAAGTACTGTTTTATATACATTGTGATTCTTTTCTATTTTCTCTTTTGGTTTTTACTTTTAAATATGAATGGTACGGTCTCCAAGTATCTGTATGGAAGGAGGGGGGATAGGATTCATTGTTCTTCTCTAACATGGTAGTATTTAAAATTTCACATCATAGACCTAGAGTTTTTGACTATATGAAAAATAGCCAAATGTCATCACTTTCTCATATATTTCTTTTACATGTATATATATGTATAATATAAACAGAATACATCTGAGTAGGACATTTCAATAATTCATCAATGTAACTTCTATCTCCTATTTTTTATAAAATAACAAAATATACAGAGAGAAGAAAGGAGACATCCGTTCATTGTACACAGAAAGTAAATAAAAGTTCATGTATGGCTTTGCAAAGGTAGATTACAATGTAACTTTCATATTTATTTATTTAAAAGCATCTTGAGAGAACGTGTTAGTGTGCTTACAAGAGCGGCCATGGTGGTTGAATGTCGCATTGAGAGTCCAATATTGGGATCCCCAGTGGTCTTTCCAGTAGCTGCTTCCGCAGCTTTCAGGAGACAAATATAGTTTATGACCACTTCATCAATCTTCGCTACAATTTCCTGCCGCTGTGTTTCGGAGTTCACGACTTTCACTAATCGCATGCAAGCTTCTGTTAGGCAACAGAGCACCTGGAAGCTGGAACTCATAGCTAGGAGCATCTCCTCTGGGCTTTTCTCAGCCATTGCCATTTTCCTACAGGCACTTCCCAACTGTCTGGACTCAATAGATAACAATTGCTTGTACTGAGAAAGTGTAAGGTCATATGCTTCGGGACGTGACTCCTCTCTCTTCCCCTTGGTTGCCCTGACAAGGCAGAGCAGCTCATTGGCATCATTCTGGGCTGCGAGAAACCCATCAGGCATCACATATGTATTCTCCTTTAGGGCATTTATTCTTGCAATCCTGGCATCAAAAGCTAGACTGTTGAAGTCCAAGTCATCCGAGCCACTCAGTTCTTCTGACCAGGCCTTCAGCACAGGCTTTCTGGACAGCTCCTCTTCTAGCGTCTGCATCCTAACAACCAGAGACGACTTGCTAGGTTCTGGCATGGCTTGAGTTATCTGTGGTCGATAGAGGCAAGAGACCTGGAGGGTGGCTTCTCTCTCCTCTTCATCTTCATCCCCATCTTCATCCTGCCCTCGGTTCAGGAAACAGTAGCTGAAGGGTCCTCGGCATCTCCAATTGCTGCCCTCCAGCTTCCGCAAGGGTAAGGTCCTATACAACTTTGAGTCTTTATGAGCCACCGGGGACCTTTTGGGAAGCTTTCCCTCAGAGTTAAAGTGCATTGAGCTTTGGGAAAAACTCTTGGTGAGCTTCCTCCCCAGGGGGAGTTCTGCTCGTCTTTCTGAACTGGCCTCCTGTGCTTCTGTGATACCTGGACACTTCAAGCTGACTGCACCATTGGTTCTCCCTCGGAAGGTCTCCAAACCTACAGGTCCTGAGAGGATACTGCTGCTATGTCTGAGAGCCCTCTGGCTAGGGGGTGTCCTGAGGCTCCCCCCTCTCAGATCCGCTGGCCGCCAGCTCACAGCCTCTCCAAATGCCTGATTTGCTTGGGAGAAATCATTAGGGTCTTGATTTGGAATTGGCACCTTTGATTCCGAGTGAATATTTGATGGTAGCAGGATGGGATCAGCTTCAGAATGTTGAGACCAAGCTGAAGGCATGCCTCCTTGCCTCTCCTTCCCAGGCTCTGTCAAAGCTACACTAGGGGTAGTAGAAAAACAGAGAGATTCATTAAGCATCTCCTCGGTGGGCATTTTCACTCCAACTCTGTGTGTGATGTCTGTCATTTCCCTAAGATGCATGTTTGATTGGTTTCCATGTGTTACAACTACTCTACTTTCTAAATATTACTCATAACAGATTTCCACATCACCGGATGTCAAGAATTACTGGAATCTATTTCGTATGGAACTACTGAACCACTTGAGATTCTCTAGAAATTATGAAAATTTTAAGGAGAATATTATATTTTATGTATTTCCTTGCTCCTAATATTTACCTATCAAAGATTAGACATATAGTCAGAAAAAATCCTATGTATACTTTATTCCAACATATTTAAGATATTTAAATTTCATTTTAATGGAACTTGGTTATTAATTATTGTATGGGTTACCTTTTTGTTTCTAAAGAACTATCAGGCTGGGCATGGTAGCCCATGCCTTTAATCACTTATGCTACAGTGGAGACCCTGTCTTAAACAAAACAACAACAAACAAACATATAAACAGCTAACATAAAATAAGAAAGGTGTCCTAATTTAATCAATGTGAATTAAATCAACTAACCTTTTAAAAAATTTTAATGAAAAAATTAGTATGTGAGTGTATGGCATGCATGTATGTAAGTGCACCCATGTCACACAGTGTCTGTGGAAGTCAGAAGAGGGTGTCGGGTCCCCTGAAAAATGGAGTGACCAATGGTTGGTAGCTCTCCCATAGGTGCTAGGAATGGACCTGGGTCCTCTGCAAGAACAGCCAGCATTTTTAACCACTGGGTCATCCCTCTAGACCTCAACTAACCTTTTAAGAGAACAGTGTGGGGTATGAGGCTTTCCTGGTAGAGGGCTTGAAGTCAAGACACTGGGAAAATTGCTCAACTTTTTTTTAGAAAAGCTGTCATGTAAATTGTAACATGAGGTAACTTAGGTGAAAGCTCATTGGTAGCCACAGAGTATTAAAAAGTGTGTTTTAGATTATTCACATGTGAACACGAGGTAATGACTGTCCCAAGGCACACAAAGCTCATCTTGAGTTTTGGTAAAACAAGATCTCTTTTTAAGGCTCTTGAAGACATTTCAAAAGGCAGAAATAGAAATTAACCTATCTATTGAGCAATATGGAAAAGACACTATTGCTATAATTTCAAACACCCAAAACGTCTGGTTTTGTCAGCTGAGGACCAAATAGGTCAAGGTAAAGAACATGGACCCAATAGGTAGTTGATTACCTGGGTACTTGATCTAGATTTTATTTGGGGGCTCATGATATCACTAAACTCTTCCCAACACTGAGGTACACTGGACATATGATAATATTCCCTTAGGGAAGGTGTCTCCCCTAAAGGTGAGGGAGGACTCTGTGAGAAATATGGAATCTTGGAGAGTCCTCCAGTCTCTCTGACAGCCTGTGCAGTATTTTTTTCCATTTGTCTAAAATAATAACAGTCAAAATGAGAGATCTCAGGGAAAAAGAAATCAAACTGTCATGTGACCTTAAGCGTTACTGTATTGTACCCAAGAGTCATATGGGGGTCTTCTAAATGGCTGTAACTCAGAATTTAGAACAAAAGGTATTGCTCCATTGAATTCTAAAGAACAAAGCCATATTATAAAGAGAAAATGTCATTCCCAACATTGTTCCAGAGCTAAAGACTACTGTTTATTTCCAATGGCTCAGTGATTGCTACTTAACAGGTCTATAGTTTTTCTTTTTTAACTTTTACTTTTCTTGTACTTTTATATTTTCCAGGTTTGTTGTAAATAGGGTACATATATTCCTGGCATGTAACCAGTCACTAAATCCATCATTGCTGTACCTGTGGTTTCCTTAATCTTGGGCAGCCTATGGCATCCGTCTCTCAAAGTGCCAAAAAGGGGATCGGCATTAATGGCTGTGTGCAGAGCAGGCACTGTCATGCGTGGGCACATCCCTTCTGTCTGTGGGTGCAGTTCCTTGAAGGTGGTTCCATGGTTAGGAAGGCCTGTGGCTCTCTCCTCTGATGAAATGTAATTCCCACCTTTCCCAGAAGCATCTGGAATCAGGTGTTTCCCTATGGAGGGACAGAGGGGTGACTCCACAGGAGTGGCACAGGTACTTCCACTGCTGCCAGCGCCACAGCCTGTGTCCACTGAAGAGCCTTGAGAGCTCTGTAGGGAAAAATGGCCCTCACTCTGCAGGGATGACATACGCTTGGCCAAGTGGTAGTCACAAAGGCGTGCGACATTCTCTTCAGCCTCAGGAAGTTTGGTGGCATGGTCACAATTGGGCAAGTCAGCATGTTCAGGGTTGTCTAAGTCTTTGGCTGTGGCTACACAGGTCACATCTGTTAGGAAGTGTTCCCCTTGGCCAAGTCCAGAACCATCATCAGCTTCTCCCTCCAGAGCTCCATCCTCCTTTCCTTCAGCCTCCCTGGTCCCCAGACCAGAACCTCTGGGAAAGGCTTTCATGGATGGTGCTTCCACTCCAGTTTTCTCTGCCCCCCCACCATCAGAGGCCACATACCATCTTTGGCTGTCCTTGCGAAAAGCAGTTCTCTCCAGGTTAAAAGTGCTGAGGTGTGGACTATCCCTTGAAGACACAGTACCAACTTTGCCTTTGGCATCCTCTTCCATCTCTGCCATTTTGGTTCCTTGCTGTTTTTTTCCTGGTGTGTTCCCACTTGGGGAGACTTTTCCCTCCCCCTCTGCCAGCTTGCTTTTCCTTTTGCTGGTACAGGAATATGCCACCGAACCCATGTGCAGTTTGCTAAAATAGTCAGTAACTGACTTGGTCTCCATAGTTTCCGGCTCCATTTCCATGTGGTCTGAGTGAAGGATCTGCTTGGAAGGCACAACTTTGGGTGGGAGGTCAGTTGGTGGGCGAGCAGTCAGGCCATGGGAGGACTTTGGAGGCAAGACCCCTGCAGGGACTTTGGAAGTGGGGAACTCTGTCTGCTCTTCTGCAAGAGGGTGGTAGCCTTCATGAGTGGCCAAGAACATGCGGGAAAGGCTTTCTGACTGCTTTTGTGCTGCGGCCAGTTCAGAACTCTCAGTCATTTCAGAAGAGTTAGTTTCATTGCCCGAGTCTGACGAAGACTCAGGGCTATAAGCCCGCAAGATGGCTACACCTGCATGCCGTAAAAAACAAGAAGCAATTAATGGATGGAGAATAGGCATTAGAGATATGTAAGAAAACGGTGGACTCATTATTATTAAAGTAACAACAACAACAAAAATACCCAAAAACAAAAACCAAAAAACAAGATTTTCCCTTTTCAGTAATCACTGAATTTATTGCACAATAGTTTCAGAAATGGGGCAGGGAGTGGGTACGACCTGCCATTTTTAAAAATAGCAACAAAGGAAATCACATAACACAAAACCCCATGATGATAGTTCAGCATTATTATGAAGTGGGACATGTGTGAAATGGAGACTACCACATAACAGGACTCCAAGAACAAACGGCTCAAAAGGATGGAATGACATGATTATCAGTGAATAAATGTAACAATCGTGAAAGAACCTGAATTGTCACTCTTCTGCTGTTCTTCTGACACCGAAAGAGCTTCTAGAGCTTCCAGCGTAGAAACGACAGCATGATCCAGTCCCTTCTCACACTTGCCCTCAGCACTGGTGGGCACAGCATCAATGAGAGACACGGGGATCTCCTCATTCTGGAGACTGCTTCCTTGTTCTTTGTCCTCATGGAAGGGTGTTGCCTGGCTCTGAGTGTCCTCCTCATCTGAACTATCTCTAAAGCCAGGTGGGGGTGCAGCGATGGCCATGTTCAAAGAACGCAAGAGGAAGTCATCCTCATTGTCATCCCCTTCTGGAGGAGGCAGGGTTGTGAGATCAATGATGTCATCACTTGACCCCGATAGGTCGAGGATGGCTGGTTGGTTCATCTCACCCACCACGAGGTCTTCTTCACAGCTCACCTCATCTTCATCCTCTGCATCATCAGTATTCTCTGCATAACAGATGTCATGCAAGAGAGGTTCCTCTATCCCCTCAGGGGCCTCAAAGTTCTTCACATCACCTATGTTTGCATATACAGAATTTGCTACAAACTGAATGCTGTCTGAGTCTGGAGTGAGATCGAGGTTCTTCATATCATTGGCACTGCTGATGTAGAGATTCCTCTGCTTCTCCAGCATTTCCGAACTCTCATCTAATAGTCTTTCATAACCGAGAGTTGGGGGACTCATGCCATCATCCAAGGCAAGGTCTCCAAAAATAAAGGACACTTTAGCTCCTCTCGGAGATTCCTGTGCTTTCTTCAGAGTGTCTGGTCCTGAGAGGGTCAACAAGGACCGCTGAGCTAGACTTCTGTAGTCTGCCTCACAGGGGACATCACCTGGCTGGGTCAGCGGCTGGCTAAGTTCATCTGAATTATATGTGTTGTCAATATATAAATGCCGGTGCTCTTTGGGACATAAGGTGCTGTCTGTCATCTCAACTGTCTTCTGCTTGGAATCTATATATGTGATTTGGGCTTCTTGTTCCCCTTCACCAATGAAAGTTGTCATCTGGGGGATACAGTTCCATTCAGGACCAAGGAGATTATGCTTTCCTTTATTTTCTGTTCCTGAAGAGAAAGAATTAGGTAGACGGGTCACTATGCTGTCTGGATTCAGGAGGGATAGAGGTCTGTGTTTCTTTGTGTGTGTGTGTGTGTGTGTGTGTGTGTGTGTGTGTGTGTGTGTGTGGTGTATGTGTCATATATATGTCTGTGTTTGTAGATGTGCTTGCCTGTGAGTGTGCACATTGATGTCAGGTGTCTTCCATTATCACTCTCCATCTGATTTTTTTCAGACAGGGTCTCTCACTGAACCTGAAGCTTGACAATTCAGTTAGACTGGCTAGACAATGAGCTCCTGGGATCCACTTGTCTTCACTGCCTCAGTGCTGGCATTACAGGTGCCTGCCATCATGCCTTGATTTTTATGTGGGTTTTGAGAATCGAAAACCAGGGCCTCATGTTTGTACAGCAAGGTTTTTACCCACTGAGTAATGCCCTCATATATATCTGTGTTTCTTAATTTAATGGCTTGTAGTATCATTTGGGTGAGCACAATTATTCAAGCTTGTAAATAGAGCATTGGTTAGTGTAGGCTCCAGGTGTTGGTTAGGAATTTAATGAAATTGATACTCCATAAAATATAATTGCTATTTGATAACATGTAATAGAGTCTAGGAGGAAAGAATAATAGCTTAATTAGTTTTAAAATGATTATTTTCTGTGTATGAGTGTGCTGCTTGCATGAACATAAGTGCACCCATGGTGCAATGCCCAAGAAGGTCAGGGGAGGGCACTGCAGTCTCCTGGAAGTGGAGTTATGGATGATTGTTAGCTGCCATGTGGGTGCTTGGAACTGAACCTGAGTCCTCTGTAACAGCAGCCAGTACTCTTAACTGTGGAGCCATCTCTCCAGTCTCTAGTTTAATTATTCTTTTAATTATTGATTATTATTTAAATACTCTATTATTAGACCTTTTTGGTATGTATGAATGTAGGTATGCAACACAACTTTTACAACCCTTAAAGGTGATATTTCAATAGACTGGCTGTTTTTTCCAGAAAACCATCATTTCCTTTGTGAAGTTGATTGAGCATTCCACACTTGATTGGGGAAGATACTGCACATTTTCCTCCTTGAAGAAAAAGTCAAGGATCTTCAAACTTCTCCCACATTTATTAGGAACCTAAATATTATACCTCTATTTACAGCCTATATATATTCTAGTAAGCATAATATATTCATACATAAATATCAATATTCATATCTATATGCATGTGCATATAATGCATAAGATGGGAGATAGAAGTCTCATAGGATATCCTCTCTTCTATTCCTGGGCATATTTAACATTTATAATCATTTCAACTTTTGTTTGTATCATAGGAGCTTGTGAAGATTTGTTTGATGTTTCTCGCCAATTAAAATTGCAAAACACTAATTTAAATATGATTGTTCTGTTTGTTCTTCAGGGTCTTTTAATGTGGAATTTACATGTGGAGATTTGCTCTGATATTTAACAAGAGCAAGAAGTAGGTCATTCTGTTGGATATTGCTTTGGTGATTCCAGAGGCAATATTCTGAGGAAAATTCAGGCCCATACTAGTTTTCCATCTGTTTCTTTTAGATTGTGGACCTACCCTCATTCAATATTTGGGACATACTGACATCAGGGATATCAGATATTTGGAAAAGAAAATCAGTTTTAGTAAGGTAGTTTTTGCGCTCCCTAAATTATACAATGTTGAACAATATTCAGAGTTATTTTGCTAAATATATGAATATAAATAAACAAACTACATCAAGTAAGGTATCATATTGAAGACATTGAGTTATGCACTGAACATATTTCTACCATAATGTATACTGTAATCAGTATACTCTGTGGGACTTCAGCATTGTTTTATCAAGGAATGGAAATTTAGATTATGGTAGTCTGTCTGTCTGACTCTCTCTCTCTTTCTGTGAATGTCTGTGTATATGTATGTGTAGGGTGGATTGGTGCTAGGAGACAGAGTAAATGACCAAGTTTCATTGTAACAGGTTTATAGTAGAATTTGGTAAAGATTTTCAATAAAGGTTAGGCCATATAGTAAATATATGAGGCTTCTTCAGTTGACTAGCTAGTCAACCTTGTTATTTTAACACGAAAGCAGACAGGACTAATGCATAAATAAATGGGAGTATAGGTTGCTTGGTGGTCCCCAAAAAGATGTGTCCACTCTGAGAATGTTACTTTATCAGACACATGAGTGACCATATTTGGAAAAAGTGTTTTGCATATTTAATTAAGGATCTTAAGATGAGATTATCCTGAATTTTCAGTGTAGGTCCTCAGTCCAACCTCAAGTACCATTAGGACAAGAAGAGAGAGGAGAATTTGGTCCATGCCGAGAAAAGGGGAAGGCCATGGAAATAGCTAGGCAAAGGCTAGAGTGGTGTAGCCAAAAGGAATGCTCACAGCCACTAGCAGAAAGTCAAGATAGAAAGTATATTCTGTTAGATCTGGCGAGGGGAACAGAGCCACACCCATACATTGATTTTAGACTTCTGGACTCTAAGCTGTGAGAAAAGATTTTTTTTTTTATTTTTAAGCCACCATGTCTGTGATTATTTGTTATCATAGCCTAAGGAAAGTAATACAATATGTATTACTGAATTCTAACAAAATTTTATTCAAAGAACATGCTTCAGCTAATTTTTAACAGTTTTCCAACTTCTGGATTAGGTGGACAAGTAAACTAAATAGGTCAGGAAGCTAAAACAAATTATATTAGTTTAGAGCTTTCTAAAGCCAAGAGATGCATAGATATGTGGAATCAGGGATTTCAAAAAGGTTTGAAGGTTTATCTTCAAGACAGAGGGGAAAAATTATGGCTTAGATTTTTTTATTAGTGGTTTTAACTAAGGTCTATCTCAGTTTGAGATTTGAAGATATGTACTCAATTTGGGCTTTCTTTTCAAATTGTATACTTTTTATCTTTGTGGAATGATTCCGTACACATGGAAAGTTCTGGGGTGGGAACTGTGGCTTAGTCTTCATGAGACTAGACATGATGTGTAATGATCAATTTTCATTGTCAGCTTCACTGGACTTATCTACTACGGAGCACTCCTGTAGGTGTTTGCAAGGGTATTTCCAAAGAGATTGAACAGAACAGGAAAACCCCACTCTGAACGTATATAGCATCATCTATTGGCTGGGGTCCTTGGATGAATAAAAATGAGAAAGGAAGCTAAATACCAGCATTCATCACTCTGCATCTTGACTGCAACAACAATGTGACCAGTTTCCTCAAGTTCCTGTCACCCAGCGATGATGGACTATACAGTGAGCCAAAGTAAACCCTTCCTTCTGTAGGTTACTTTTGCCTGGAATTTCCTCACAGCAATGGGAAAAGTAATCAACACTGGTACTTTACTTTGACATTTTTCAGTTCTCCCAAGTTTTCCTGGGAATTTATGAAGGATGCTAAGTTTCATAGTTTTACATTCTGTTTCTGTGATAAAATATTCTGAAAAAAAGTAACTTAGGCAGAAAGGGTTTATTTTAGCTCACAACTCTGGGTTACATACAGTCCATCATAGATGAGAAATCAAAGTTCTAGGAACTCAAAATAGCTATTCATATCACATCCACAGTCAAAACCAGAGGGAAATTAATATATGCATGCCTATGTCTCAGCTTACTTTTTCTACTTTTATTTAATCTAGGACCCCAAATCAGGCAATAGTGGACTGGGTCTTCCCATGTCAATAAACATGATCAAGAAAGTGTCTCTCAGAAACACTCACAGGCCAACCTGATCTAGAAAATCCCTCATCTAGACTCCGTTCCTTCTCACATGATTCTAGATCATGTCAAGTTTACAGTTAAAACTGACCATCACACTAAACCTCAGGCTGTCATTCAGCATAGGCCCACCAGTTCCTTTTAGTGATGTATCCTTTCATTGACTTATCCATTTGCCCTCTGCTAGAGTGGGGAATGTATATGGGGCATGTATCCTCACCCTCATTATTGCTATAGAACTGGGCAAAAATACTGAGAAGCTTTTTTCCCATTCTTCTTTATAGTAATAACATCATTAATTACTAATAATATTCCCTCTCAATTTTAACTAAACATCACATCTTCGGTCACTATAAACTAGACCACGCTGAGACTGCATTACTGTAACCATTTTTAGAATAGCAGGGCATTTTTTGTTCTACTTGTAAAACTTGAACAGCTCATGGGTAAAAGGTTTTATTTTCAAGGTAAACTTTATGATTTGAAAATAAAAGGCCAGAAACTGGTTTTCGACTTTGAAAGGATTGTGTTAAATTGCCCAACTGCTCTTTGAATTTTCAAAGGTCATTGTTGAATGACTGTAATCTCTCTTAATGAAAATGTGTTTGTAAAAATTTTCACCACAAGACTCTGTATATACTTACAATTTCCTTTTTGTTCTTTCCCTTTCTCTAACTATTATTACTTATGTGGCTCTAGGTATGCAACCCAGAGCCTTGTGCACGGTAAGTGCTTTACCAATGAGCTACATCCCTAGCCCTCTCTATTTATTTTAAACATTTGTCTCTCTCAAGGCCCTCATTATCTCTGTGTATTCTTCTCCAGTTTGATTCTCATATTTTCATTCTCAAATTTTTATGTGAGTTTTTCCTCCTACCTTCAACCATTAATAGGCTACTTGAGTTTCATTTTAGGCATTGTACAAAGGTTTTTTTTTGTTAAATTTTATTTATTTGAATTTTATGTGTATGAGTGTTTTGCCTGCATGTATGTAAGTGCACCTGTGTCAGGCAATGCCTGAGGAGGCCAGAAAAGGGCGGTGAATCCCCTGGAACTGGAGTTACAGATGGTTGTTAGCCACTGTGTAGGTGCTGGGAACTGAACCTGGGTCCTCTGCAAGAGCAGCCAGTTCTCTTGATCTCTGGCCAACTCTCCTGCCCAAGATTTTTTTTCTAAAACTTCACAAGTTAAAATTTCAAGGTCAATTTTACAAATGAGGAAACTCAATCTTAGAAGAATTTGAAAACACATGCCACTCAAGGTGGTAGGGAAAGTCAAAGCTGCCTTATAGTAATATCTTTCTGTCTCTCTCAGTAAATATATACTCAAGTAAATTAATTAATTAAATTTAAATATTTTATTTATTATTTTTAGTTTATGTATATGAGTGTGTTGCCTGCATGTAGATAAGTGCGTCTGTCATGAATTGCCCAAGGCGATCAGAAAAGTGTGCTGAATTCCCCTAGAACTGGCAATAGCCATCATGTGGGTGCTAGGAATCGTACCTGGGTCCTCTGCAAGAGCAAAAAGTGCTCTTAACTGATGAGCCATTTCTCCTGCCCTAATTAATTAAATTTAAAGCTCCCATGTAGGGTCTTAAAGGAAAGTCCTAGAGAAAAGGACTTAAGTCTTCAGTACTGAGCAATTATGGGTTGAGTCAGTAAAGATGAGGCCATAGGACTACAACTGAAGCTCAGTAGCAGAGCGTTAGTATAATACATATAAACACATGAAGCCCTGAGTTCCATCCCCCTAGCACACACAAAAAAAAATGATCCAGAAAGGCTAGGCTTTCCAGTCATAAAATCACTGCCTTTGAAGCAAGCACCTGTCCTGTCCAAGTGATATATCAAATGTAATGGGTGAATCAGCACTTTTTTTTTTTTTTTGCTACATTTGGACATTAGATTTTTTTTTCCCTAGGTACGAATCTAGCTATTTTTTCTTTTATTTGTGGTAGTTATGATTGAACTAAGGGATTCCATGCATGTGGAGGTCAGAGGACAACCTTGGGTATTGGTCCTTGTCTTCTACCTTGTTTAAGGCAGGATCTCTTTGTTGTTTGCTGCTGTACTGTGCACTCTAGGCTAGCTGGCATACAAGCTTCCAGGGATTCCCCATCTCTTTCTCCTATCTTGATTTAGGAGCACAGGGATTACAGACATACTACTGTGCTCAAATTTACACCAGTTCTTTGGATTCCAACTAGTCCCCATGCTTGTGTGGGGAATACTTTACCCAGTGAGCCATAGTCTCAGAGCTTGGGATTTGTGTTCTTAAATGCAGGACTTTATTATTGAATTCTGTTACTGATTATTGTTGTGAGCTCTAGAAAGAGTGATGGTGGGAGTGGGATCAGTACTTCATGAATTAAAAAAGAAAATACCTGTGTCTTGGGTGCCTGCAGTTTTTTTGTTGGCCATGTTAAATATAGACCTCCTGGAGTCCACGAGCAGCCTGTAGTATCCAGCTGTCAGACAGGCTAGGTTCATAGCATCTGATGACTCCATAAGAAGTGTGATGGGCTGTATAAAAAAAAGTTGCTGTTAAGGTCCTTCTGCCTAAATTATTTATAAATGCTTATAAAACATAAAGAAAAGAAGTTGCTATGGAAGTATTCCATCAGAGAGACACAAATGCTGGTGATGGGGGTTGGGACTCACGGATAACACAAAATATTTAGGAGACAAGATTTAAAAATATATATATTTTATTTTTTTTTTTTAGTTTTTTTTCCCAAAAAGATAATTTGGGAAAAAACTCATTTGTGCAAATGAGTTGGCTATATGGAAATTACAAAGAATACTGTATATTTTAACATTATTATTAAATTGAGTGCTACATATCCTTTATAAGAGTAGAACATAGGATAAACTTTTACTGTATATTTTATTCATTTTTTGTGTATTTCATTCAAAACATATTAATCATCTTTATACCCCCTTCCGTATCCACAACCCTCTACTTCACCCCCACCGCCACAGGATTTCATGCAATGTGACATATGTCTTAAGGCCTGTAGAGTCAATTTAGTGTACCCAGACATCCCTTAGTGCAAGTCCATCCACTGGGGTCTAGTCAGCCTATTTAGAATTATCTTTCTTAAAGAGGATCAACTCTTCCTTCACTCAGCAGAAATAAGCTACCAGTAGTTCTTTGGTGAAGGTTGGGGTCTGATGTCCATTTCCCCAGTTCTATGCTGGGTTTTTGTCAGACTGAGTTTGCATGCATCTTGTGCTCACTGTCACCATGGCTGTAGGTTCATTCGAGCAAGTTCTCAGAGGCCTGGAAAACTCTGCATCCTTGTAGTCATGTACCTCTTTCTCTGGCTCTTACAAGCTTTATCTTTATGTCCTCTCTTCTACAATGGTCTTTGAGTCCTGGATCGATGAAGTTCAACACAGGAGTCTTATCCAGAAACCCATATTATGGTCATATAAAGAGAATAAGTGTGTGTGAGATGCCCAACCCCAAGTGACACATCTATAATGGAACCTCTGTACCTAAGGCTCTTTATACCAAAAGTTCACAGAACAAAGCGGAACAAGGGATAGAGAGACTGCTAATACTTCTCTCAACTCTCACCAGCAAAGCTTCCTCATCCACCAGAGGGTGATGAGCACACATTACCAAAGTGTAAAGAATTTTTAAAAGTTTTTTTTATGTATATGAGTGTTTTGCCCACATTTATGTAAGTGCACCATGTGTGTTCATTGCTCACAGAGGACAGAAGAGGGTGTCAGATTCCTTGGAACTAGAGTTATAGATAGTTGTTAGCTACCATGTGAGTAATGGGAATTGAACCCAGGTTTTCTAGAAAAATAACAAGTGTTCTTAATCACTGAGAAATCTCTCTAGTTCCAGAAGGTAAGACTTTAAAAGGAGTTGGCACTAGCTAGTAAGGGTGCTCCGAGAGAAGCAGAGGCCCCACCACTACCACCACCGCCAATTCTTCAGTAGTGAGAAGAGTGGATTAAGTGCATCTGAGATGCCAGGAAAGGGCTTCTGTCTAGCAGATCAGAATGCAGCAGTGAGCTGTGCAGCAGGAACAGGTAACCAAGACAGTCTGGAGTTCATACAAGTTAGTTGTGAATGTGGGACTTCATGGGCTGAATTGTAAATTCCCTTACAACTCATACTGAATAAAAGAAGAACCAAGACCCCTGACACACTGTTTTCTTCTCCAACAGTTAACAGTCTAAAGAGTAAAAAGTGAGGGCCAAGTCATTTCAGTTAACCAAGAAGCAAACCCACTATCCACAGGAAGATTGAATTTGAGATTCATGGTGAAGATGAGTGCTAAAGAGAGGTAGAACTCAAGATGTGAGTTCCACTAGAACCAAGTGAAAGTGTCCAAGGGATCTGGAAAAAGGATGCTTCTAAAAGGAGTTAAAAGTTCACATAAACATAAACTAGAGCCGAATGCTGGGAGATTCTGCTAACATGGGAAACAAAGAGCTATCGAATTGGGCATGTAGCTTAGGTATGTAAGGAAAGAAGTGCTGATGGAATGATTTTCTCATTGACTTAGTGTGTTCTTGTTGAAAGAAAATGTGAGAGAGAAATAGAAGAGCAACAAAAGCAGACAGTAAACAAGGCCAAGACGACAAGATGACAGGTCTCTACTTTCTACTCGGGAGTAGGATCCTGGCCATGTTCAATGTCATTGGCTGGAGAACAGAACTCCCCATCCAAAGTCCCTTTGGGGCTGTCCTTCTTCCCACCTGAACTGAAGTCTCTGCTCTGCTTCTAATCCACCATGCCATCATGAGTTCCAGGCAGGACACCATTAATAGTGTCTCCTCACTCATTTCTATTTGGGATATATTAACTCGATTACCAGTTCTATAGTGATAACATCCAGTTCACTTTTGCTTTTCGCTTTTCCCACAATGAGACTATTTTTCTGTGTCTTAGGCCATGGACTAGGATAGACATTCTAAGCCAATTCCCACATTTTTGGCTATCTAGAAAGTCAATTGGAGCCCTTTGGATTAAACCCATGAAATCTCATGTACAGAGCTAACACCTGTGAGCTCCATGGTCTCTCTGCCATGGCCATCTGTACTTGGTGCAGAGTGACAAATACATTCAAATTTGCTTGGTGGGAACCCTTTCCCATCATCTCCATGACGCTTAATCCATTCTCTCATTCCCCCATAGTTGGAGAGACTTTAGGGCTTTGTGTCCACCTGTTCTTGTAGCTACACTCTAAGCTGATTACCACCTCCTTTGCACAGGTGTTGCCTCCTACGGGGCCCAGCACATTTCTTTTTCCCTTTTTATTTTATGTGTATGTGTAGATTGCCTGCATGTGTGTAAATGCACCTGTGTCGTGCAATGCTTGTGGTGGTTAGAAGAAGGTGTCTGATCCCCTGGAACTGGCGTTAGGACAGTTGTTAGCTGTAATGTTGGTGTTGGGAATCAAACCTGAGTCCTCTGCAAGAGCAAGCAAAGCTCTTAACTGTTCAGATATCTCTCCTGCCCCCTAGTGCTTTTCTTTAGAGAAACATGAGCTACAACAGTATAGCCCAAATCAAATAACTTATATTTAGTGGGAAAAAGGAAGGTGTGGGCAGAGACAGGATTGTTATATGATGACTTCTGTTTTGGGGAGTGGAGCTTAGCCTTGTGGACTTCCTCAAATTATGTTGTAAGTGGAATCTCCATGATGTTCATTATGGTCAGATGTTCAGTCAATGCCAATTGATAAAGCTTGAGCAGACAAGCTAATTAAAATGTCCACCTTTTTAAAAAAGATTGATCTCTTGAACTCAACTTACTTAAAGCGAATGGGAATTCTAAAGAAAGTTGGCAAAAATCTCACTGGTTCTCTATGTGAGTCATATATTCTAGAAAGTTACATGGGAAAAAAAATCTTCCGATTCTCTATGATTCAGTATTCTAAAGTCAGAACTGACCTAGAAATGAAATAACTTGCTTTCTTTTATATAGATGAAGAAGTGTAACAACTTGTTCCCAGATCACACAAGTATTTAGGGAGGACTGAAGCCCTTGGACTAGAGTTGCATGTTTTTGTTTTGTTTTCTTTATTTTCATAATAAGACCTCTTTGAGGCCCTGCATATGTTAACTTTCCCCTGCTTGGTGAATACAGTCAGTGTTATCAGAAATGCCCTGTTCAAGCTAGGGCCATTATCAGCATTTGAAAGGCTTACCTTCACATCTAGTACATGCAGCTCCACCCTCACCAAACTCTCCTCTTCAGTAAACATTTCGATTCTGTTGACATGGCTGAAGTCAGCTAAAAGAGCCACCAGATTGGTTTTGGTGTTTATGACATGGCTTATACCATACCGGGGCCCAACCAGAAGCGTTACTTCTGAGCGCTTCTCTGCCTGCTGAGAAAAAGATATTGACAAAATGCTTCAAAGCCTGGACTTCTGAAGTACCATTCAAATCTAAACCTGAGAGCCCGTTTTTATAAGATTACATTTTTTTTTTCTTCAGAAAGCATTTCTGGGTCATACTGCACTAAATCATACAGTTAAAAGAACTGGATATATGAATGTGTGGAGGCTCTCATAAATTATGAATAACATAGAAAGTTAAATGTTATCATAACGCAATATATTCACAATCACCAGAAGCTTTTAGGAATGAGGCTTGTGGGTGTTTTTTTCTGGCTCAGTGACTGAAAAGCCGCCACTGTTAGAGTTCTTTGATTCCCTGGTTTCTTATTGGCTCCTTTTCTAGGGCATTCTATAGCAACATTATCTAGTTTGAACATTTCTCAATCTGTCTTCAGACTATTGCAAAGTCAGTTAGGAATGAAAACCAGAAAAGATTCCCAGCTGATTTGAAGGAACAATGACATTTTGCAGGCCTTTTGTCTTCAGAGAGAAAGCAAGAAAATGAAATTACCACCAACGTTGCCTTGAACACACGGCCCCCATACAATCGTAGGTCACTGAGAAACTTGAGATAGTGTACCTTGGCTTGCAGTGCCGAGAGCTGAGAGGAGAAAAGCAAACTCAAATGTAGACTCTAGTGGATGCAATTCCATTTTAGAAGTAGATCTAAGGGCACACTAGAAAAAAGCATTTATTTTTCCGACATTCTCTTAGGTATCCCAGACTGCCCTCAAACTTGTTATGTAGCTGAGGATGAAGGTGAACTTCTGATTCTCCTGCCTTCACCTCTGGAGTGCTGGCATTACAGATGTGTGCCATCATGCCCAGTGCTGAGGATAGAACCCAGAGCTTTGTTTATGCAAAGTGAGTATTCAACCAACTGAGCTTCACCCTTAGCCCAAAAAGATGCTTGATTTTTCTTGGGAGATGGAGTGTGGGAAACACAGTAGGAGAGAGGGCAGCTTGCTCCATACTGTATTTCCCAGTGATGGACTGCAATGTGACAGCAAGATTCAAACCTTACTTCTTCTGGAAGAAGTGTGTATGTGTGTGTTTGTTGGGCGGGGATGGGGGGATTTGCATGAGCTCAGGTACATGGCTCAGGCCTTATATCTCATCAAGTAAGAACAAAGTAAGACAAAGTAACATACTGCTCCTGGAAATGTCTGTATATTGGGAATTTACAATAGATGAGTGATACTTTTCAAGTGTGACTAGAGTAAAGGAGGGTTGAACAAAAATTCTCCCATGGCACAGGAGACTCACCTCTATACAGTGTGTGTGTGTGTGTGTGTGTGTGTGTGTGTGTGTGTAGGGGTGTTTTGAATATACACTTAGAATCTATGCCAAGCCTTTTATACAGGCTTTTATATCTTCACTCTCAAGTTTCTTCCATTCTTTCAAGTTTTCAGGGAAAGGAAACTTTCTAAACTCCAACCACTGTGGAAATGTTTGAACTTACTATGTAAGTCCTTGTTTTCTAATTCAAGTCTGAAAATCTGTTGTCTCATGGATGAATTACAGATGAAATTTTATCTTGACAAATTTTTCTTTATAAAGACATAAAAATTTAGGTTCTCACACCATTTTTTTAAAAAAGGTGTTTGATTAAACATGTCCTTGTTTCATGCTGATTGTGTAAGGAATGTTTATTAAGGGTGAAGTTTTCCAGCATGATGTAGATAATAGCCATTAAGTAGCAATGACTGTAAAATTGTTTCATTCACACAGTTTTCCAACACTCCAGTAAGCTATACCTGGAAGTATTAGCCTTTGTAAATGATGTACATTCATTTCCCCCATAGCTTGCAAAACCCATAAACCAATGGTCCCTGAGCCATGGGGGGGTGAGGCTAAATAAATATAGGAATCCTACCCAGATACATATACTCTAAGAGCCAGGGTTGGTACATGAACACAAGGAAACAGAGGTTTTCAGGCTTCTGGGAACTTCCTCATATGAACTTGTAATAGTGGTGATAGCATGCACAAGACTTATGGTGAGTGAAGCAGACCAAAATTCAACATAGACCTGGGGAAATGGGCAGCAGGCTCCAATCCTAGCCAAGGAACTATTGGCAACTGATTACTGCTGGGTGAGGGAGAGTAGATCTTCTTTAGGGGAGTGATTTTTATATATGCTGACTAGAATCCAGTGGATGATCTTGCACCAAGGAACATCTGGGTACAAACGTATGACTGGATAGGACTTAGTATATGTGACAGGATGCATGAAATCACGTGTGTGTGTGTGGGCTTTGAGAGGCATGGAAAAGGGAGAGAGTCTAAATTTGATTAAGATCTATTATATGAAATGCATAGAAACTCAATAAAATGTACATTATAAAAAAGAGCGGGAGAGATCGCTCAGTGATTAAATACATTGATTGCTCTTGCAGAGGACCTGGATATGATTCCCAGCACCCACATGACAGTTAACTCCAGTGCCAGAGGATCCAACGCTGTCTGTTGACCTCCTCAGGCATTGCATGACATGGGTGTAATAATGCACATGCAGGCAATATACTCATACACATAAAGTAAAATAAAAGAGAAAGGTTATTGTTACTAAATAAATAAAACAACTTGAAAGCAAACCACTCACTCTTGGTTGGAATTACTGGGTTTCATATGAGAGATGTAGATATATGACAGATAGATATAATAGGTAGATGATGGATAATAGAATGAACTAATACTAGTATTGGTTACCAAACTATTACCAGACCAGTGGGTCAGGATTCCAAAACATCAAATCAATTCAGTTAATAGAAATGAGATTTGGGCAAAAATTATAAAATGCTTTTATGTGTGTGTACACATATACATTTATGTGAGGATGTATGAATGTGGGTGGATGTCTGTGGAACACAGAGGCATATCTCAGGAGTCATTCCTCAGGAGTTGTCAACCTTGTTTCTTTGAGATGGTATCCCATTGGTCTGGAGATTACTAAACAGGCTAGGCAGGCTGGAAAGTGTGCCCCAGGAATCTGCCTGTCACTTCCTGTCCAGTGCTGGAGGTACAAGTATATGTCCTGACACTGTGCATTTTCACGTGGGTTCTGGTTATTGAACTCAGGTTCTCATGCTTATGAAGCACGCACTTTACCAATTGGGCCATCTTTTGGATGGATATCTCTTGACCCACAGTATCTTGCTATTTTTCTAAAGCTGCATACTCACACTGAGGTGATAGGAAACATTCTCCCTGGAAACTGGGGAGTTAAATATGGCCAAGAGTATCTTATAAATTTAGAAAAAGTCATGGGGTAAAGAGAGAATGGAAGTGTGATGTGCCTTATTAAAGTGACTGAAAATCAGATACTAAGACTAAGAACTAGCCATACGGACAGTGATTTGTACTGGGGTCACATGAACTTCAATAGCCTATTTCAGTTGCAATGTGTACTCAGGTTGTTAGACCACTTGCCCATTTTATAGTTGCAGTGATTTAAGGTTCCTTCTTTCTGCTCACTAGAATTCTTTGCTTTTTTATTACTTACAAACCATGCATTTTCTGACCACATATATATATATATATACACATATATATTTTAATTGATTTTTTGTGGATTTCATACAATACATCTTAATCCTATTTCATTCTCCTTTCTTGTCTGTATGCCCCCCATAGCCAGTCCACAGGACTCCATGCATTTTGTCATATGTGGTAAGTCCTATGGAGTCAAGTTTGTGACCCCAGATGTCTGCTCAAAGTGACTTTATTCACTGGAGCCTGTTCAGCCGGTTGAACATGTTCACTCCCTTAGAGAAAATCAACTCTTCCCTCACCCAGCAGTGATCAGCTGCCAATAGTTCTTTGCCAACAACATATCTTAAGAGCCCTTTGTGTGCATGCTACTTAATGAAAACGGAAACAAATACAAAGATTTTAACACTCACGATGAGTGACAGAACTACTTTTATTTTTCTTCCCAAGATTAAATTCAGTGGTAGTCATAAGGGGTGATTTTGTTCTCCAGGGCATACTTGACAGTATCTAGGCAAATTGTTGTTTGTAGTAATTAAGGGAGGTGTGATACTGATGTCTGGTCAGCAGAGATCAAGAATGCTGCTGAATATTCCGCAATGCCCAGGACAGGACCTGTGTGCTTCAACAAGGACTGGCAATGCTAACCCAGTGGAGAATCCCTGATTTAACAAATGCAGTACCAGGCCTGCAGGGTCCGTTATAGGCTACTGTAGATTTAAGCTGCTATGAGTAGTAAGCACAAACTTGACGGAAATGAAGACTTATCTTGCAAGTTGATCCTTTTACTACAAAGCCTTAGAGCTTCTCCTTTGTGGACGTGTGAACACATCACATCCCAACCCCATACAATAAAGAGTTTATAATTTGTGAGAAATAGGTTTCCATAAACAGAAGGCAATTTTTATCACCTTTAGAAATATGTGAATAGTTTAAAAAGTTCTACAATGTTAATGCATTCTGAAAAATATGGTGCCAAGTATGTTATTCATGGGCTAATTTTAAGCACTTTTTAAATGCATGCAATCCTCTCTCCTTAAAATCTATTTTCTATTAAGATGCAAATGTGATACCTTTTTACCCGGTGGTACCAAGTTTTGATTTGCTTTGACAAGGTGTGAAAGTGCTTTCTTGATGTTCTTCTCTTTCATGCTTTGCAGTACAGCAGAAGGAAGAAAAGTCTCTAATCCCCATTCTTTCCTGCAATCAGAAGCAAATCTTTAATTCTCCATTCTTGTGATGATCAGTTACATACGACAAAATGACACTCTGATATTTGTTGAAACAAATAAACTCTTGGTAAGTCAGGGGCAACTTTCAATTTATGTGCCAGAGACATACTATTTGATTATTAACACATGTGCTTGCATTTAAAAAGAAACACAGACTTCACTGTACAGAATGAATACTAACAAGCTAAATGGGGGCCAGTGGAAATTAAAGAGACATTTTGTTCAACCCCTTTTTGTGTCTCTTAAATTGATCCTGTGCCTATGTTTCCATTACTAATTTCTGTCGATCTTCTTGTTGATTCCATTCTTACATTTTTTCTGTCTCTCTTTTCCTCTTAGACTGATGCATGTAATTTCTTCTTGCGGCTAAGTGATATCCTCTGTCCTCTCTCATCAGTAGCTGGCCTTCTAGAAATCCATAGCTCTTTTCTGTCTCTGTCAATTTATGTCTGTCCAACTTCCTTGAGACAATTTTTGTTGAGGAGTGGGGATGATTCATGTCCCTAAAGTATCTTTGTACTGACAGGAAAATGGGTCTAGATATATAAGGAGGGGAGGCAATACATAATGGGTTAACGTAATTTTCTCAAGAACCCCCTGAAAAGATAACCACCTTCTTCTCAGAAGGATTCCATAGTTTGAATTTTAGGTTATCTTTTCTGATTGGTTGTGTGCTCAAGCAGTGTGTTATAAATTATGAAGATCTTTAAGACTTCTCTGAAGGGAAAAATACAACTTCCCCCACACCTAAATTGTTTATGTTCTTTGCTAGCATCTGTGAATTATAATTCACTGTTATTTTCATACCTGCATATATTGTGATAACTATGTATGTTCTTCCTCTTCAACTTGTACTTAATGTCTTTATTAATTGTATGCTTCAGGGCGACATTTTAGCTTTATTTGTGGCTTTATTTGACTATATATTAATATACATATATATTTGTATTTTTGCATATAAGTGTGTATGCATATGTGCGTGTGTGTGTGTGTGTGTGCACATACTAGGCAAATTCTTTGTCACTGAGATACGGCCCTAGCCCTATATCATTACATGCCTATTTTTCATATCTTCATGTTTTTTCTTAATGGTCGGATGCCAAGTTCCTTGATGGTCAGGATTATAATCTATGCAAATTAGTGTTTTCTAGCAAGTGCTATATGAAATGTTCAATCAATACTTGTGGGTAAAAGAGTTAATTAAAAACAACATTGCTTTAGATTGAAAGATTGCTAGTCAAGTTAGTTATGTCTGAGAAGTTTTTGACTGTACAATGTTCCACTTGTGAGAAAGTGTGAACAGTATGAACAGAAATGCAGTTTTTGAGTGTGAGGGAGATGAGATAGAGCTTCTTACTGGCCTGAAACTCATCAATTAGGCTAGGCTCACTAGTCAGTAAGCCCAAGGGACCCACTTGTCTCTGCCTTGGCAGTGCTGATATTACAAGCACACACCATCACACCAGGCTTTTTTACATGGGTTCTGGGGATCAGGTCCTGATGAGTAGATAGCAAGTGCTTTACTGACCGAGCTATACCCCAAGTCCCCCAAATGTATTTTAATTGTTTGAAGATCCTAGGTTGTGTAGCCCACATTTTCAAATGACATCCAGTTTCATCTATACCTAAGAACTTAAGACAGTGTGAGAACATCTGAATTTGCCCATCTGATGTGAGACCAATTTGAGGGCACAATTTCTCCCAGACTACTGAGACTGTGTTTGTGGCAGGGAGAAAGAGATGTACCATTAGGGGAGTAAAGCACAGGGGAAGAGTTGTCATCATTTAGGTATCAATGGGTACACTGAGTAATAAGAGAACTGTGGCAATGAAGTCAGCAAATTGGAGCCCAATCCAGGCTCACGAAAGGCTTGAGAAAAGCCCCCAGGTTGGGTAATGTGGTATCATGGTATTTTATCAGTAACCCCTAGGACACACCTTTAGAAATTGGAATTTATCTATCAGTCTCTCGGAGTAAAGATGGAGAGAAATTCCAGGCTTTTTGCATGATGTTGATATATGGTCTGAGTCTGGCCCATAAGCTCTAAAATATGAGTTCTTCTGCTTAGCATGAAGAGCTACTGAGCTGAAGTATACAGTAGTTGCTTTAGGCTAGAGAAACTCTTGCTGGGAGTAAGAGCCTTGCCTCTGAAAGGATGACCTTTAAATAGGTTTGTCAGCTGGAGGCAATACAAACTATCTATTTTCTAAGAAAAGGAGATCTTTCTTTGCCAAAGTGGAATGCTGGTGATGAAATAGCACACTCAGCAAGAGAAGGCTTTCATAGTTTCCAAACAAGATGTGATTCACAGAGCCACATCGATTGTGTGACATCTTTGCCTGCCACTTCATAGTTCTTTACTAAACAGATATCAAGAATCCTGATATCCAAGCTTCCTGACCATAACATGACTTTAAAAAACTATTTTATTTAGTTTTATTTTACATGCAAGAGTATACTGCCTACATGTGTATAAGTGCACCTGTGTGATTCAGTACCCATGGAGGTCAAAAGAGGGTGTCAGATCCTCTGGAACTGGAGTTATGGAAAATTGTTAGCTGCCACGTGGGTGCTGCAAAGTGAACCCAGGTCCTCTGCAAGAGCAGCCAGTGCTTTTAATTACTGAGTCATCTCTCCAGACCTTACATTACTTTTTTTTGCTGACAGGATCTTGCTATGTATTTAAGGCTATCCTCAAACTTGTGATCATCTTACCTTAGACTCCCTCAGACTCAGAGTGTTGGCATTACAGGTGTGAGCCACCAGGCCCAACTTGTGTCATTACTTTTGATATTGTAGTTTGCTCCTTCAGAAGTGATCTCCTGCAACACAGACACTTCCAAACGGGTGCCTATGTAACTACCCTGGCAAGAGAGGAGAATTTCTAAAGAGAAACTTATGCCTCTTATGCTCCCAGACTATTGAGAGAAATGAAATCCAGGGAAATGGAATTTCTCCAGGAATCTCCTGTTGGAAGAAGGTCAAGGCTGATGTGTAATGCCAACCAGAGTAGGAATTTGTTTCATAGGAAGAAATTGCACATAGTCCTCACAGTTTATCTGACCACTTTGCAGGACAGACTAGACAAGTAGTCATTGATGGATGGGACTACATCTTGACTGCTGCTAGAATGTTATGCATACCTCTTGACCTCTGTTTAAACCTAGATTTCATGTCAGTATCTCAAGAAGACTTGGGGTCACTAGACCCATTTATTTGTTCCTCTTCTCAAAGTGACCACAATGAATACATTTCCCTTCACTTCTTTTTACTATTACTCATTGCTTTTATTGGTATATTTGGATGGGTACCCAAGCCTACTTACGGTTGCCGGATCCCAGGCTTGTACCTAAAATTTCCAGTAACTACTCAGTTTATCTCACAAACTAATGCATAGTGAAGAGTTCCACTGCCTGGGATTTAATCCTGTCACTCTGTGACTTGGGAAAATAACTTAATGATTCTGTGCCTCAGTTTGCAAGTGTCTCTTTGAAGTTAAAGTTCTCTTGATCTCAGGGATGTGGTGAGAATTAAACAGGCTAATGTCTCAAATGCGCTGAAACTAAAAATTCCCCCATTCCTATTCTGAGATAGTGTCTTGATAAGTTGCACAAGTTGGTCTTGAATTCACTCTATAGCCCTGGAACTTGATCCTTTTTCCCTCAGCCTCCCAAGTGGAATTACAGGCTTGCTGTTTGTTTGTTTACAATGGTGTTTTCTGGGGGGCTGGAGGGAGTAAAAATGGCTTTCTTATTCTACAAAAGATACACTGTTGATACCTTTTACCTCTCATTTACAACTAGTCTGCCACATTTGAAAATCAAGACCAAAACAGAAAGGGCAAAGCAAAGCACGGCATCTCATTCTCATGGCACTAAGCTTTCATCACTTACTCGATATATTTGAGGGAGATTTTCTGCGTCTGTTTGGTAGTAACAGTGGCAATGTACATTTGTAAAGCGGCCAGCCGCAAGGCGATGTCATATTTCAGCTCCGGCCCAAATCGCTCCTGAACAACGTCATTACAACTCTGCAAAGAGATCAGCAGAGGGCGCAGCTTGTCAGAGAATGGCCTATGTTGCCTTAGAGGAGCAGGTGACATGCCTTTCCCAGTGTTCAACCTTCGCTTCGAAGGCACGGAGGCTAAATGTGGAAGCATCTTCACCATGCTGCTTGGAACGGAGTCAGTGTTTAATTACATGCACAAACACAGAGACCACACAAAACATTTAACATTCATCGACAAGCTGTTATTTAAATATTTAGCTTTTTGTAAAAATAATTAGGAATTTAGGGATGGAATTTCCAAACACAGGTGCTGCCGCTCTATGCGAGAAGCGGTACTAGCAGAATGTGGTGTTTGCAGTTAGGCTGCTGGAATTGGAACCTTAGATTCGAAACTCGTTCACCATTTCATACAGGATGTTGCCTTAGCCAAGCTCCTTACATAACAGTGCCTCAGTATCCCTTTCTCTAAACTGGAGTAACAGTATTCTCTAATGTCTCTAATGATAGAGTGTGAGGAAGACTAAAGGAATTAACCACGTGAAGCCCGTATAACTGTACTTGGCAAGCTGTAAGCACACTTTATTTAATTACTGTTTTGTGTGGTACTGGGGATTGAACCAAACACCCATGCATCCTTACCAAACACTCTATCACTGACTTATATCCCCAGCCATTAAAATATTATATATATTTAGTTACTATATTTTACATGTATGAGTGTTTTACTTGCATGTAAGTGCATCAGCATTGGATTCAGATTCCCTGGAACTGGAGTTAGCGACAGCGGTCAGCCTCCATGTGAATTCTGGGAACCAAACAATGGTCCTCTGCAAGAACAGCCAGTGCTCTTAAGCACTGAGCCATCTCTGTAGCCCCAACCTCAGCTCTTTTATTCTATGCATTTTATTTTGAGAAGTGTCTTACGAACTTGCCAAAGCTGACCTTGAACTTGTGATTCTTTGCCTCAGAATTCTGAGTAGTTGGGGTGACAGGCCTGCCTGGCTTGGCTTATAAGAGTGTTTTCAAGTTAATTACTTCAGCCACCAACATCTTCCTCTTCTTCCTCTTTCTGATAATGCAGCACAGCTTCAGGGAGGCAGAATTTGAAAGGTTATTGGGTGCAGCAGCTTTGGACTTATTTGAACTACAGTCCTGGTTTTGCCAATGGCTACCACACATGAAACATTTCTGTTTACTTGAACTGTTGCCCTTAGTTTAGGCATCTGCCCTGTGGGGTTCATAGGAACAACCTCACTAAAGCAGCCTGAGAGGATTCAATGAGATGAACACATGCTTAACCACAGGAAATTGGTGCAAATTGTAAAGGGTCACTATTAAAACCTTCCATTTATTTCAACAGTGGCTGCCCTAATACATCAAATGTGTAATTGTGTGGGAATTGATCCACATTTCTCCACATTAGTTTGTTCATTTCACGGAGTTTGTGGTTAGGATCAAATTAAAGACTGGTCGAAGCCTAGGCTTGGTGGTGCATCCTATAGTCCCAACTACTTGTAGGAGGACTACATGTTTAAGGCCAGCCTGGGCAAAATAGCCAAACATCAGCTCAAGCAAACAGAGCAGTCAAACATATATTACAAAGTATTAAAGTCTTGTATGTCCTTAGATACTGGACTCAGGGTAGGGTTTCTCACTCTGTTTAGGGGAAAGCTGCGAGCTAAGGTAAAGATGGAAAGGAAGCACAGTACTGCATCGGCAGATTCTGTATATTTGCTGGCTTATTTGTGTATTGAGAAACTGAGTTCTAAAGCTAGAAAATATATGTGGTCCCTCTCCTGCATTCTTTGTAGTTTTTTTGACAGGGTATTCCTATCCCCAGCTGACCTGGAACCCACTGTGTAGACCAGACTGGCCTTGATCTCACAGAGATCTGCCTCCCTAATGCTGGGATTAAAGTCTTGTGCCACCATGCCTGGCTTTTATTCTTTTTTAAAAAATCTATCATTTTATATGTATGAGTGTATTGCCTACATACAGGTAGGTACACTTGTATTGTGCAGTGCCTGTGGAGGTCAGAAGAGGGTGTTGGACCCCTTGGAACTGGAGCTATAGACAGTTGTTAGCCACCATTTGGGTGCTAACACATGCATAAAACCTCCACCTGATTCTGGACTGTGCCAAGGGTCTTCCTCATCCCAGTCTCTTAGAGGACTATATAAAATGACCTTATCTAGTCTGTTAATTCCTTGGAACCTAGACGGACAACCCTGAGCATTAAACATATGACTGGTAAAACTAAATCAAACAACCCAAATGGCAGCCTGAAATTGTTTTCAGAGGGAAGCGAATCCTGGTCCTCTGCAGGAGCAGCCCATGCCCTAAACTTTACACTGAGCCATCCCCCAAGTCCCTCTTCTGTATTCTTTATCTTCTCTCAAGTAGATTTCAAATGGGAAGCCATTTTCTCTTCCCAAGAGATGCACAATTATAATTGCCTCATACACTGATTTATGACAATTGGATTGTGTTCTGCTTTATGGCTTCTACATGCTTATTTTATATTACATACTACTTAAGACATACATGCACTGGATCCATAGTTTTCATCCAAATGCTTCACTGCTAGAAGAGTTCTACTGTCTTCCCTATCTGTAATATTACCTTTCACCTTTGTTTCCTTGTAAAATCAATGTGTCCTGGAATTCACAGCAGCTCTTACTGGAAGTCAGTTTGTTGTGAAGCAGGACCTAACTTGGTATGAGCTGGGGCAACCAATGAAAACACTTCTGGGCTGCCATTTTGTTTTGTTCAATTTAATTTTACCAATCATACTTAATTCCTTGGAAACCTTGAGCAGTTAACAGCCTGGATAAATTCATTTCATATAGTGGTCTCTGAGACCTGGGAAGACCCTTAGTACAGTGTCAAATACAGAATTTGATGGGTTTGTGGGGATGTGTGTGCGTTGATGTGTGTGCAGGTGCACATATGTGCATGTGTGCCTGTGTGTATGGGTGCAGTTCCTCAGGAACCATCCACATTTTTGTGAGTCAGGGTTTTTCACTGGCCTGAAACTGTCCAAGTAGGCTAGGCTGGCCAACAGGTGTCTGGGATCCCCCTGTCTCTATCTCTCCAGTGCTGAGATTGTGAGATGTGCTGCCAAACCCAATTTTTTGTTAACATGGATTCTAGGGATCAGACTATTGTTATGTTCTTTGTAGGCTAACCTATCTACTCATCCTCAGAATCTGTTTTGTGAGGAGTCATTTTGTCAAATGATTTTCTTAAATTGCTATTGCATAAGGGTTCAAAGCAGAAGATTTTTGGGTAGAATTTAGTGACAAAAGCCCAGATAACTTTAGCCATGGCATTTCACTTTTCAATTGTGTTAGTTTTCTTACCTGAAAAATGGCTGAGCTCTAAAGAACAACTAAGTTGATAACCAACTATCTTACAAGGTTACCATAGTAGTTATCAGAGTATTTAATAAAATGGACTATGAGATATAAACACGAGCCATCACGTTCCCTGAGAGCAGTAGCTATAAGCATTTTCCCCTATCCCTGTTGCTCCTTGAATTTATCTATACTTCTGGTAAACTTGTGACAGGGCAATTTGTCATAATTATATAATTATGACTTCAGACTTAGTGTGAAATCTGAATTACATATATATTCACACATTTATATAGATTTAACCATGCTTTTGCTGCTCTCAAAATATATTACAGAAGATACAGTCTCAGAAATAAATGGTAGTAACTATTTTGTTAAGTATAGGTCTTAATAGAGTCTACTGTAGGCCTGTGAAAAATTAATTTATAAGCTGGGTGTGGTGGCACACACCTTTAATCCTACTTATCTGGAGACAAAGGCAGGTGGATCTTTGTGAGATTGTGGCCAACCTGGTTTATATAGCAAATTTCAGGCCAGCTGAGGCTACAGGGAGACCCTGTCTCAAAAAGGATCCAAAAAGTTAATTGATTTTATATAAACATATATATATATATGTTTGAAGAAACTAATTCTAGTAATAACATGTTTACGAAGATTTTTGGAGATGAGTAGTTCATCCCTTGTTTACTAATGGTTACAAATAACCTTCCTCTGAATAGAGAGTGGACATGAAAAACGTTAGCATAACCAATTATAATTATAAATTAGAACAATCTGGATTATTAGAATTTACTGTTAATTTATATGCCAAATCTGTAAAAGTCCTCACGGTTCATTAATGACTGGGAGATTAGTAGATAGTATCACTTTTGAAGTCTATTTCCATCGTCATGCTTCGGTTGGTCAATGATGACTGTCTTCGTTAGAAATCTGTTAAGTTAAATTGATTTTGGTTTTGTAAAGTGATATGTATTGCTTCCACTTAGTCTTCTGTTCTCCAAGCAATTTCATTGCATCTTTGCAGTATCCTAACATCAACATGGGCACACAGACAGTCACTATTTGCAGACCTGGTGACTTCTTTTAGACAGATGGGTTATTTTAGATGCACCACACGTTCTGTGATATAAGCATTTCAAAGTAGAGTTGGAGACAGGGGAATTTTCATTTCCATTTCCTATTCTCTGTGGAGGAAATATAACATGACAGTAGCTTTGTTTTCGTCTCCCTTGCTCATCACATATGGCTATCCATCTCCCTTGCTCTCTATTCCTTGAGGAGGTAGATAATCTACCGCCAATGCAATAGCTAAGGTGGGAAAACAGAGCATTATCAGTCTTTTTCTTTCAGTCCTCAGGCAAGCTCTCCAGACAGGTTTTCTTATTTTGAGGCCAGTCCCCTGCTACAAAAGATGTGTCTTTCAAATGAGAAACCTCTCCGTGGATTCAATTTGAGCAGATACACCTCAAAACATAATCGGATTTAGCAGTAGTCCTTGTCTCCAGACCCCAAGATGAGCACAGCTATGTTGTGCTTTTACAAATGCCAAGGGATTTGTTGTGATGTTTAAACCGAAGTCAAATGGTTTGAAATCACCATGTGTCAGCAGGATAAAAATGTAATTATAGCGAGTAGCAAATACAAATATGTTACTGTCTATAGCTATATACTAACCCATAGCTATTAAATTTGTAACCAAGTAATAATTGTATCAAATACTGGGACCAGCTCTAGGTTGGTTCTTAGCAAGATTATGAGGAAGATACAGTAAGAAACCAGCTGAGAATCACATTCATTGTTTCATGCAGTCATAATTGGCTGGGTTTCCTGGCCTGTTGGGAAACAGAGGCAGTTGGTACCAAGGAAGGAGTGCATGTGACCAAACTCTTGCAGAGAGAAAAAGTAGAACATGGCAATCTCACTGTTTGGGGTGGAAATATATATATGGTTATAGACACTCTACAATTAGACTCATCTTGGAGATGCAGGATATCTTCATGAATATTTATCATAATATTGAGCTGTAAAAATCAGTCTTTTCCAAAGACCATAGAGGTGAGGAAAATTCACTAGGCCCTATTTTGAGGACCCCTGTGTTCTAGTATATTCTGATTTTTTTTTCTGACTTCATTTGTGCTGTCTAGACTGCGTTGCTACTTTCTATCAGTATTCCTAACTTGCAACACCTAACACTTCTGCAATTATTTCACCTTGTACTAATTTCTTTTGCTTCATTTTAATTTCTTCTCCTTTTATGTGTATATACGGTAAAAGACATGTATCTACAAATTCCATTTAGGATAACCTATACCAGACAGTCAATCCTGGAAGTTTCATTTTGGAGGAAATTATATCCCAGAATTAACTATAAAATAGACCATCAAAAGAAGTTACATGTTTCTCAGAGTTTTATTGTCTGAAAATTATTAATTTCAATACTATGATTACATTATCATAGTATCTGAGAACAATCTAAGTAACAAAGGAGTAATGAATGAATAAATGGGGACAGGAAAACTCGTTTATACACCAGTTGATCAATGAAGAAGACATAATGGAATTAGACATATCATTTTAAACCATTATAAGAAATTGAATTAAGAATCATCATCAATTAATATTTAAATTTGTGGGTAAAAGTTTGACCTATAAGATAATGAAAGAGTTTTAGAATGACTTTCCATAAATTTATTATTAATTTATTATTAATTTTTGGGAAAATATTGCCCAAGAGTCGAAGTTAGCCTCACAAGGATGAGAATAAACTGGTATTGTGTGTCTCACTCATTTAGTTCTTCCCAAAATGTATATCCTCAATCCAAGTATGAGAAGATACCAGAGGAAGCCCAAACGGAGAGATTTCTATAAAAATCTTATTTGTATTACTCAAATTTGTCAATGTCATGGAAGTCAAAGAAGGATTGGGAATGGCCCCAATTTAAGCCATTAAAGCAGCAAGAGAATACTATATGCAAAACTGAATCCTATGGCAAATTCTGTTCTAGGAAACGTGATATAAATGTCATTTGGGGCCAATAGGCATCATTTGCATATGAGTTACAGATGGGGTAAGGGAGATGCCTCAATGCCCTATTTCTTGATTTTGTTATTTGAACAATGTTTATAAGATGTCCTTGTTATTAGAAAATGCATTACATATTTAGGTGTAAACATACATTATCCTGAGAAGTAGTTTTCATGTGGTTTATGGAAAAATATCTTTGTGTGACTTTCTGTGATGAAAGAGACTAGGAATATACACCCACAGTAAAGACAAAGTAAATGTAATAAAAGTTGAACAAGTGGTCAATCTGAGTGGAAGCTAGAGGCAAGTGCTCTTGCAACGCTTTTGGAAGTATAAAATTATTCTAGAATCAAATTGAACAGTAAAAAGAGCATCATATGGTCCTTTTATGATTCCTCAAGCTTAGAATGGAGAACAGAGATTAAAAAAAAAAACATGAACGGAGAAAACATATCAGGGAACAGCACAACTTTCAACATTTCCAAGGTTTTCACATACCTGAACATACAGATACTCAAAAGCAACAGGATCTCTCCTTAATAGGTCAATTGGGTCTTTTGGGACAAAGCTGATTCGGAAAAGACACCTCATTTTATGGGAGCTGGGCCTCTGTGTCACCTGGAAAGCAGACACATCACATCAAAACCCATCAGTGCTGAGCAATGGTTGAGAGACACAGATGCAAAGTCCACTTTCTTTTACCACCAATGAAGGAAGCATTGGAACTTCTTTTAGTATTTAGCATAGATAAATTCATTCCCTGAAAACTTCAAATTTGCCTTTGAGTGAGGCTGAGGTCTTCAAAAGGAGAGGCATGTATGAAGGGATTTATTAAGGAAATATAGCAAGGACAGACTGCAAAGGGAAAGGAAATATCATCTCAGGAAAGGAGAGAAGATCAGAAGGCTTTATACATGCAATTGGATTGTACTAATTTTTATCCTCTTCTGAAATTGTAATAACTGCATTGTACTATATTCAAGGGTATATAGCTGATTTCTTTCAGGACATTTAATAAATTTTCTTAAATTTTTGCTATAGCCTCAGAGGAAACTTTGAAAGAGTGTTTGTTCACCTGAATCAGCCTAATGCTTTTCCATAAGATCCTCACAGTGGACAGAAATTTGGAGGGGAAATAAAACGGAAAGATAAATTTGTGAGGCTTACATTAGATTCAGTAACCGGTGGTCTGGCCAGCACATCTTGTCACTTACTGTCACAGGCTAAAAATTATTTACTGCAAAGACCTGTGGCCATCTGACAAACTAATGCATCTTAAGTGCCTTCAGGCACACATCAGCAGTGACAAGCTTATGCATTGGCAGACAACTGCTTCCCCAGCACATACCAGGAAGGGAACCACTGACAATTGTTCTACACTGTCACTCAGAATTCTCTAGTAGGATGGAACTCCAGGGGACATAGTGGATACTGGCTTGATGAGATAACGTTTACAACTTTCCCCATCTCCATTCTCCATTTCGCTCACGGAAATTCTCAAGCTCTCTCAAGTAATCTTATCTATTCAAATCTTTGGCTAAAGTTCTGCTCCTAGAGGAACATGGAGGCACACTGTGCTTTCCTCTGAGGGATTCTGCACATCAGCCGCGGTTCCCTTGTAATGCTATATAAAATTAGCCATGCGTTTCTAGTAGTACTTTGGCATAGATTATTTTGCCAAATTATTTTTTTAAATTAAATCTATCTGGACATATTATTTAAATATGTCCAGATAGATTTAAACCTCATGGAAATAATAGGTTAAGTTTAGATACTAGAATAGAAATCAATGCAAATGTCTACTTTCTAATTCATCACATGCAATTGGGGTTATTTGAGGGACTCTGATGTGTGGGATACCAACTTTTAATTACACATCAAGTAAGAAGAACTCTATTGTGATAGTGTTTTCTGTCCTTCCATTGATCTGGTGACATCTTGCTGCTTCAGCTCCTGATGTCCCCTTGATGCCCAAGACTCTCAGCTTGTTTGGTGTTACAAAACAAGTGAAGGTGATATATTGGATGCTTGTTTCCCCAGAGAATAGATTAGGGTAGAATCTTCGGAACGAAGGGACACAGTAGTAGATCACATATTCACAGTAGGCAGGACAGGGGCAGTGATTCAGGTTTCCAAAGAAAGTCATAAGTGTGCGTCCAGAACAGAAAACAATGAAGATGATATTGACTTAATTTGCATAATCTCAGAAACAATTCCTTTTTTTTTGATGATTTGAAGAGAACACAGATCAAAACAGTAAGGGAACCATTGTAATAGCAAAATATCACTGTACAGTGCTACATTCCCAGTGAGTAGCTGCCCGACCCTTGAATGACAAATCTGAGAGATCAATTGAAAGTCTGTGAAAAACTGATAAATTGTGGATCATCCCCTTGACGTGTCAAGTGAATTATAAAGGGAGTGATCCTTCAGGGGGGATCTAGGGGATATAGTAGCCACAGAAAGGACTAGAGGGAGAGGATTCTGGGACACCACAATCTGCTTTTACTAGCAGCAGCATCATGTGGGTTACTTCACAGACCTGAGTGAGTGTCTCCTGTTCATGAAGCAAGAGCAGCTTCGTTCCAGCCCCTTCAGTCCTCTGCTCCAGCATGAGGGAGAAGTGCTCAATGCCTTTGATGGATAACTTCTCTTGCAGGGTTAAGATGACATCCTTACAGAGCAAACAGTGACATGAGGAGATCAAAACCAACACTGTCCCTTTTACTTTTTGGAGACTACCATGACTAGAAATTGATAGACTTCTATGACTAGAAATTGATAGACTTCTTTAGGGTTTATACTCTGAATTGCCCACTCTCTTTTGACTCTGAAATTTAATTCTGTAAAGAATCAAAAAGTACAGATATGAGGCTTCTCTTTACTTGGCCCTTTCTGTTCTTTGCCACCACCCAAACTTTTCATGGAGCTCAAATCATAGAGGTAACAAGGTAAATAGCTGGAGGAGGAGCTTGTCCATTATGTATTCTAAATTAGAAGGATTTTTAACAGAGGGAGTGTTAGTGTCAGAATCCTTTCCTCTAAATGAAGCAACAATTATACCAACTCCAAAAGTGAGCTTTGAATGTGCTCTACTCCAGTGATGGATAAAATATGACCTGTATGCAAAATCTAGCACATCAGTTTTTGCAAATAAGGTTTTATTGCAATACAGTGAGCACATCTCTTTATCGTCCACGGCTACTTTTGTGCATTGCCCAAAGAGAGTTGAGTAACGGTCTGTAAGGCTTGAAATATCCACTATTTAGCCCTGCCTGGAAATAGCGTCTTGGTACTTTTGAGAGTCTGGTTTCTAATACCAGTCCTCCTGCTTCCTAACTGTAGCTCTGGGCATGTTGTGTAACCTCTAAATATCTTACTTTCCCTATCTGTAAACAGGGGGTGATAATAATGCCTTCTTTGGAATGGATATAAGAAATAAGTTCATACATAGAAGGCATTTATGATAACACCACTTTACACAGAGATCACCATAACAGCAATATATGTCTATTTTATATCCTCAGGGAAGGAACACTGAGCAAGTTATGTCAGTAATCTTTTATAGGATTAAACATTTATAACCAGGAAGGTGTTCAATACATAAATACATGTACTACAGTGCAAAACTAATCTCCTTAGCCTTCTTTTACTATTAGATTTGAAAACGAGTAAATGGTCCCTCTTCAAGATAATTTATAGTTTGACATTAAAAATTCCATAGAACAGTGCTTGTCAATTGGAGGAAGTGTCACATTTCAACATCCTTTGGAAATTTATGGAAGCACTTTTTGGTTGTCAGAGTGGGGAAGGGGATGTTACTGGTACCAAGTGGGTAGAGAACAGGAATGCTGCTAATTCTCTTACATTGACCAGGATAGCCCTAGCAAAGAACAGGATAGCGCTAACAAAGGGCTATCTGTTCCAAAATCTCAGTAGTGCTAAGGTAGAAAACTTTCCCCTATATAAAGTTTTTTTTAAACTGACTTTTTTTACTAATTGATTCTTCTGTTGCGTTTTTTTGCCATTTACTCAGGTTCTATTTAAAAATCCACACAATCTCCCACCCATCCCAAAATTCATTCAACAAAAATCTCTTGACTGTGTTGAATGTTATAAGAAACGTCTCTGCTTTATAATTTTTGCACAAGGACCAAGAAAGAGAAGTGCAACCCAGCCTTTGTGTGGTAGCATGCACTTGTAAGGTATTCTCAGCAACAAGTAGGGAGAATATTGGGACATAACTGTGATTATTTTTTTCCCTATTGTGTCTCTATAACAAGAATTTTGGCCAATTTTATTAAACAGTGTCACCTTACTTTCCTATGCCATTGTTTCTATTTTATGCCTACTAACCAATGTCTATTATGCTAATTAGTCTGTTAGGTACTAGGTAAGATAACTTGAATTTGAGGTGAACTCTTGCATGGCTCCTTGTCCTTTTATTGTCACCTGTAATCCTTAGGGAAATCAAACATAGTCTACTGTGGGTTTCTATAAAAGAGGCCGGAGGGAATTAACAACAGAGCTTTCTTAAAGTTAGATTGATTTCTGGTAAAAATGCATTCAAGACTTCATCCATGTCTTCAAGTGAAGCAGAGGCTTCTAACAGTAAGGAGCTGAGCAACTGGTAACATACAATGAATCCATAAGGACAGAGTAATTTACAATAATGTACCTTTATGCTCTCGTTCTGGGGTCTTCAAACCATGGCCTATTGGTTCAAGTGGTCATGCTCATTTGTTCACACAATGTCTTTGTAGTAAAGAAAGATGTGGGTTTGCATTCTACTCTTAGAAAGGAACCTCTCAGTTCTTGGAATAGTCTGCCTGGCAGGACTCACTATGTTTTAGCTGAGGCTATGGACCATAGCAGATAATCTCTGTTAACTGCAACTTCAAACAAGGGATCTAAGGTCAGGCAATTTGAACTTGACCTCATGAGGGGCCAGCTAGTAAGGCTGCAATGAATTGGTTTGCTGTGTCTACCTGACCAATCCCCAACAAACTCTGAGCATCAAGACCCAGGTGAGTTTTCTTGGTTGGTCATATTCTGTGAATATTGTTGTATATATTTCTGGGAGGACAAAGCCATGCCTATTGGTGTCCAACACGGAGGGGACACTAGGTGTGCATGCGACTTCTCCTACTTTCTGCAAATGTGCTTCCTCATTTACGGTAAAAAACTATAATGTGATAGTAACAAATTGAGGAGTTCTGAGAGTTCTTCAAGTAAATTTTTCACCTTGAAGGCGGTCCCAACTGTACCTCTCCATGGCTGCTTTTCTGATGCAACAGAAAAGGAAACCACAGATGGCCCCCAAACCCTGAAATTTACACTCTCCTTGCTCTTTCTAGAAAGAGTTTTCTGATTCCTAGGTTAATTGACCAATAATTAGATCAGCTATCATCTCATCATAGATTGGTAGTGAATACGAAAAAAGGAAAAGGACTTTGTCAGTCATTACCATTTAAAATTAGTAGTGTACATGGAGTTAATATTTCATCTGGGGTGATTAAACATGACTTAATACTTCTATATTCATCTACTAATATTGTCTGTTCTATTGCCTGCTGACTCGCTACAGATTTAAGGTGATTTAAGCACAGCCAGTTGCTGGTATCATGACAATACGAATGCACAGCAAGTGGCTTTTGCAGAAACACTTGAACAGGTGAGATCTACACTGAGTACTTTCAAACACCAAGAATTATTGGTTGACTATTGATAGACATTTTAAGCACAGTCTTAATATTCTCTTGATAGATTATGGTACAGATCATCACTAGGTACATTTTTACCTCCATAAAATCTTTTTTACTGTGCCATTTGAAGAAAGCCTATTTTAGGCTGATGAAGCCTTGGGGAGCAATCAATTTCTGAACATACTTTTGTTCAATAAAAAAGACAATATGCACTTTTCTTTTCCAGGAAGGCAGCCTGGGGGTGATCCATATGCTTTGCTACGATACCTGTTATATAAAACTCACCTGTGGCTCTGAAATCATGGGATTGTACGATGCTTGCTCCTTCCCCCTCCTCCTGAGAAGTATGCCTTACTTTCTGACTTGTTATATATCATTCCTGTGAAACTGGTCCCAACTCTCCAAGGTAAATTTTATTTTTACATTATTCTACCCCTTGTTTTTGCTGGACACCAAAGTGACAGATATTCAATTAACAGTTAACATCTTAATCTTCTTGGTGGCTGACAATGCTGAGAAATCCTGCTGAGTTTGGGCAGGGTGCCAAACCTTCTTGCTGACAGTCATGCTATTTTAATTAATCTGCTATTGCATTGAAATGGCCAGTCCTGGTGGTTCTTCATTGATGGCATGTTATATCGTTTTGTAACATCAATAAAGATAAACAGAACATATTCTCAGTTTAGGCATTTTGTTTTAGCTTCATTTTGCATATTTGTACATGGTCTTGTATGGAAACAACTGACAGTATTGAAAAATAAAGAGGAGAGTGGAGTCTTTCACTCTGAGCCTAGTTGAGTTCAGGCCCAGAGCTTTGCATAGCATCATACCTTGATGGAAGTGCTGCAGTCAAAGCGAAAGGATTTGGTCTGCCCATTTTCCAAATAGACTTTCAAAACATTTGGCATGAAAAGAAGTGAATTGTCCTTAACAGTTTCCTATTTAAGAACAGAAAAGCAGAGTGGTTGTGATCAGTCAAATTACAATTCTACTCTTACAAGTAGCAACACATGCATATAATTTGTTCATTTTCTTGGCTTAAGTTTTTATTATTTTGAGACTTCCATACATGAATACTGTATTTACGTTACTTCCACCCTACCCCTCTTCCCTCTCTAACTCCTCAAGTGTCCCCACAATCTCTTTCAAGTTCATGACCTTTTCTCCTATATTTATTATGGTTACACACACACACACACACACACACACACACACACACACACACAGGAAGGAAGAGAGAGAAAGAGAACATACTGAGTCCAGTTTGTGTTGTTTGTATGTGTTTGTGTTTTGGGATAACCAATCAAGATTGGATAACATATCGGAGGGCATGTTCCTGTAGAAAACTGTTTTTCCCTATCAGCAGCATTGATTGTAACTCTTCATCTAGATTTAGGGCCTTATGAAATTTCCCTCATCGCCAAAGGCATGTCAAGTGTTGTTATCATCATGCAGGTCTTATTTAGGCAACCTTACTGTTTTATTGAGATTTTATTGGTGCAACATACCTGGCAAGTCTAGAAGACACTATCTAACAACAGGAGTCCTGGTCTCTGACTCTTGCAATCATTCTACTTCCTATTCTGTGAATCACACACACACGCACACACACACACACACACACACACACACACACACACACACAGAGAGAGAGAGAGAGAGAGAGAGAGAGGCAGAGAGAGACTGACTCAATCACCAAACAGGTATCCTTTTGGTGGTATCTAAACTAAGGTGTTAATTAGCAACATTGTTTTCCAGCTACAAGTAACTCACCTAACTCCAAGAAAAGATATTTTTCCCATCAGAAAAATCAGATGTAATTTAAAAAAAAATCAAGATTCTCCAGTGGAAAACATTATTACAGACATAATTCTCTTGCAACTAAGCATCTGTGTTTGGAACCACTAGCCCTAACTTTTGTAGAACAGGATTAACTGAACAAAATGATGATCATCAGTGATGCTTTTGTGACATGGTATTGCTGGTCTCTGGTGGTGGCTGTGACAATGAGTCACAAGTGTGTTTTGAAACAGTTTGTAGTTCATTTAGGAATTTTTCTCAACTCGAGAGGAAAATATAAGGAGATGAGCTAATGTATTTAAAGAGAAAAGCAGAGGATTTCAGCTCAGTGTTAGAGCACTTTTCTGGCATGTGGGAAGGCTCTGGGTTCTAGTCCCAACATTATAAAAAAGGAGGAGGAGGAGAAGTGAAGTGCTAAATCTAAGCTACAATGAAGAGATCATAATAACTTAGAAGAAACTAAAAAAGTGATGGCAACTTGAAATATGACCAAAAGTGAAGTTGAGAAATGCCTTCCTTAGTATGTTTCCTTTAATTGGAAATCATGAGAGATGATGAGAGAGATGAAAGGAAGGAGATGCATTTGTGTGAGGTGCACAAGTCCCGGGAATGAACTGCGCTATACATACATATTTTGGTCACACAGTCATAGGGATTGTTGAAAATCTGGCAGTAGCAAAACTCAGGTCCTCTGCCTTGTGAATGGAGGAACTGAAGACCAGATTCACAGATGTCTGTGTCTTACAGTTTGGGCAAATACAACTTCGGTATATCTTGTTAACAGATTCCCTGAGTTTCACTGGATGTTTCTTTCTTTAAATTTCTTCTTCTTCCATTCTATTGACATGGCCTTTTCTTTTGATACCTTGTAGCCTGATTCACTGGATAAGCCTGGCTCAAAGTTCAGAAGAAATGACACTTTGTGACCAATAAGAGCATATTAGAAAGAATGAGGTCATTCAGGCAGAGGAGTAGATATTCAATTGAATACCGTTCATCTACAGGACTGGGACAATGCACCAGATGCTACAGGAGACCATTGCCACTCAAGAAATGCTTGACATGAGTCATGTTCTGAAGGGCTGAATTGAAACTGTAATATCAGATCCTAGAGTCTTATTCTCTCTACCCAACTACACACCGGGAAGCTCTGTAATGAAAAGGTAATTTTTAGATGACTTTCTGATGTGATATACTTATTTTTCCATACCTAGAATCTTCTTTTTCTCAATGGGAACAGCCTTATGAATTGGTGATCTATGGTAGCTGTGCCTGGAGTGATGGGGATCCATTGTGGTGAGCATAACAGATCAAGTTCACAGCAAAATGTCCATAGTACAATAGAGTGGGGCAGCCCTCAGGCATTTTTCCCACTAGTGTCTCAATACTTTGACAGATTGACCTTGTCATGATATTTATTCTCGATTATCAACTAGTCAACTAGTTTTGATTAAGATCACCTAGGAGATTAGTAAAGCACATTACTCAGTACTTCTATGAGGGAATTTTCAGAGATGATTAACTAAGGGGACAAGCCCTGCCTTGATTGTAGAGGCACCATCTAATAAGCTAGAAGCATTGATGTATTAAAAGGGGAGAAAGTAGAAGGGTGATAAAACACACAGTTTCATATTATCTCATTCATAATCTCTCTGTCTTTCTCTTCTCTCTCCTTCTCTGTCTTTGCTTGTTTGAGACTGTCAGCTGAGGAATTTCTGCCACAAGCTCTTTCTTCCATGATGTTCTGCCTCAGCACAGGCCCATAATCAATGGAGCCAAGAAATATAGGGCAAAGCCTCTGAAATCATGAAACAAAATTCTTCCTCCCTTATTTGGTTTAGGTCTATTATTTCATCATTGGAGCTAGAGAATAACATGTGCATCAATTCCTTGGCTTCCAGATGGGACAACCCTAGATTGAGAAGGTAGTAAGAAAACTCATGAGGAACTTCCCCAAGATGTATACCTTCACAGCTTCTAATCCAGATCCAGAGTCAATTTCAGGACAGAATTTGTGACACAGAGCAAACAGCTTGGAGATGTAGTTCTGTCCTTGTGAATTTCAACAAAATGAATGGCAACCAACAAATCTCAGCAACAAAGCCTGGCATTTCCAAAAGCTTCTAGTGCCCTAGATAAAGGCTTCCTAAAAACTCAATAATTACATGTTTTCTTTGAAAAACATTGAAAAGGAAGTGTCTTGTTGATGTCTGCATTATCCATTTTGAAGGTCAGTTATGTGCTCCTTGTATGCATGATTTCCATGAAGGCCTACTTACAGGGAACTGAGGAATCATTCCTCAGCTCCAGCTTTATATACAAAGTTCTGTCATTGGTTTCAATTTCTTTGAGATTTTGAGGTGTTGAAAGGTTTTATATGTATGTATATGCAATATATGTGGATTATATATGTGGAAAAATTCAAGGGAAACACAATCCTTTCCCCAAAAATATATAAAGGGAGCACACGTACAGGACACAATGAGAAGTAGAAATTTCAAAGGACATTTGATCTGTTCAATATGAATGAGCAAACATTAGTGCTCCTAGACCAAATGAACTGTTTTGCAAAGCAGTGAGCTCTTCAATACTGCAAGTATCACAGGAAACACTGGTGTAACTCATAATAATCCAGCTATGACAGAAGAACTGAGGGACAACGAGATGGTGAGTTAAGCCCTTCACAGTGACACCCATGTGAAAAACAAGAACCAGGTTCAGACTGAACATTCTAATGACACTATTAGCTTTCCTTATGCATGAAGTCTTTGCTTCAGCAACTCTCTGAGTAACAACATACACAATTGGAAACTTACCGACACTTGGCCATTGATGATGACCTCCTCTGAAAAGCGCACTTTGACTGGATTAGACTTTAATCTTGCCTTTTTTGCAGCACTAATAAATGCTGATTTGGGAGACTAGAAGAAAAGAAAATATTTTATCTGATTATTGGCATCATCATATCAACCTTGTGACAGTTGTTTTTCATTTTATCCTCAAAGACATATAATATTGTTGATAAAGGGTAAAATATTTGGTATATGTCTGATTCAAGGACAACTTGCAAATTATGGATGTGATTGAAACCCTGTCATGAATATTAATTAACAATCTTGATTTAGTTACCAGACCAGAAGGACAGTGAGTTCCATAGTCTTAATGAGTAAACTTCTAAGGATCTTAAGCCTTGCTTCTCATGCAGAGCTCTGAACACAGTGTGTAGGTTGAAGTGATAGTCAGATCTATTGTTAGGTTTATGATGTGTGGGTCATTAACCTCATTTCAGTGAGGGGAAGAGGGCCTTTTCATAATTATAACATGGCCAATATATCACTGCTATTCATATTGAGAATATGTGAACACATCAGCAGTGAGGTATACAGTGTTTTTTCTCTATTAAGCAGTCATGTTTCGTATCTACACAACACGAGTTTCTGTCTCATGTTGATAATCTGTGATCTCTGTTCTTACTGGGCAGACTAGAAACAAGACTCTGGCTTACAGCAGAAAGTTACATGATGGACTTCAAAGTCTGCTTTGTCTTATAGGTATTTTTTAAATTTTATGATCCTTTCCCCTCTGATTTATGACACATCTCTTCCTCAGAAATAGGAAGTTCAATGGGAAACTCTGCTTAGAAGAGTGATGAGAAAAGGGGGATTCCTTCCTGCTTGGTCATGGGCAAGTCACTAGACCTGAAAATCATCCTGTGTAATTTTAAAAAAGTTCAAAGACAAGGAGAGGTCCCTTTGATAGATGACTATTTGTTCCCAGTCTCCTTCTTCCCAGCATCATTATTCTTTTTTAAATCTGCATCTCTACTGAATCTACCATAGAACCATATAACTGGTTTATAAATTAAAATGATCAAATACTGGCAATTACCTAGGATACACACTGATTTTCATGCTCTATATTCCTAAGGCACAGAGGCGATTGTAAAATACATTATACTAACTGATTCAAGAATACACACAAAAGCTTAGCCTGCTGTGTATTAAACAAATGTCATAACCCCAAATCTAATTAGCATGACCATACTTTTTTCCAATAAAATAATTTAAAAAATTAAAATAGGACTCCCAGCCGTGCCAAATACAAATATCCTGGCAATCAAGTTAAAGAATATGATGATACAATGGATATATAAAGTGTGGTATGTCCGTGCAAATGCATATTGTTGAGCCATAAAAAGGAAGGATGCAGTAAACCGTGGTATAATATAGATGGCACTTGAAAACCTGATGCTGACTCAAAGAAGTCACGTATGCAAGACAAAATGTTATATGATTCTATTTAAATGAAATAGTCAGAATAGGAAAACCAGAGACAGAGAGGAGACAGCAGTTGTTAAGAGTAGGGGCAGAAGTCAAGTGAGGGATGAATGCTTAATGGATTCAGGGTTCCCTCCTTTAGGGATAATAGGGATAATAAAAGGTTTTACAAATAGGTAATGGTAATGCTTATTCTATATCACGAATATAGATAGAATTACTGAATTGTATACTTGAAAATGGCATTTTATCTTATGCATGTATTTTTTATTATAATTAAAATCATTGTTGAAAATATGTGATGGAAAATATATATGTTCTTGTGTAGAGTTTAGGACTTAATATTGGGAGACTTATTTTTATTATTAAAATATTTTATTTTTTGTGTGTGAATGCATTGCCTGTATGTATATAAGTGAAACTGTGTCAGATAATGCTCATGGAAGTCAGAAGAGGGCATTAGATCCCCTGCAACTGGATTTACAGACTGTTGTTAGCTGCCATGTGAGTGCTGGGATTCAAACCAGGATGATCTGCAAGAGCAGTCAGTGCTCTTAACTGCTGAGCCATCTCTCCAGCCCCCATTTAAAATTATTTTTAAAAATGTTTTAATTATATATATGAAGGTATTTTTTACATGTATGTGAGTGCACCAAGTTAGTGCAATGCCCATGGAAGCAAGATACCCTGGAACTGAGGTTACAAGACAGTTATTAGACATCATGTAGGTACTGGAACTGAACTCAGGTCCTCTGCAGGAACATCCAGTGCTCTCAAGCACTGAGCCATCTCTCTAGCTCTTGTTTACTTATCTTTGAGACAGGGTCTTTTATGAATTTACGAGTCTGGCTGACCTGGAATTAACTATGTAGCCCAGACTGGGCTTGAACTCACAGTCCTCCTGGCTCAGTATTCTTAAGCTTGAATTACAGATTTGTTCCACACACTCCATAATATAATTTCTAAAGTTCTGCATACCTCTCTGAACCTATCTGAACTGTGAACATTTTGTTAGAAGAGGAATTGGATGGATGATTTTTCTTTCAGAATTTCAATTCCTCCATTTATGCAAGACATTTTAAAGATAGTTATGACAGAGGCTGGACAGATTGCTCAGCAGTTAAGAATACTTGCTGTTCTTCCAGATGACCCAGGTTTGATTCCCAGCACCCACATAGTGGCTAACAACTGTCCAAAGCTCTAGTTCTAGGGGATCTGGCACCCTCTTCTGGCTTCTGGGCATTGCATGACATGGATGCATTGATGAACAACAACATGTAGGCAAAACAATCATATACATAAAATAAAAAGATAATGTTTGCCCTCTTAGAAAACAAAACAAAAGAATTCTGAACATATGATCCTTAAAAAATCCCAATGTTCAGTATTCTTGATGTGAGTTTTAGGTGCTGAAGTGCTCAAGTGATGGGATGGTGGTATTCTCATCAGCGTCTCTGTAATTACAGGGCAACTTTAGTGATGATTAATGAGCAAATCATACTGTGGTGAGTTCATTTGCTTTGGATGTGCCATTTTTTAGCTGAAAGAAACGTTATTCTCCCTTAATGATTTTAAGCAGGCAGTATTTACATTGGCACCATGAGTTTAGAACAAGTAAAATGGCTGTAATAAAGCTGTTCTGAACAGACACTAATAAGATGAGATGTTTCAATGAAATAACACCCAACTTATCAAGCATTTTTTTGTGAGAATAAAATATTCAATTTGTTCAAGGTACCACATATTCAACTTTTACTTCTCTGTTCATCTGGGTTTTTCAATTTAATAACTTACTATATTTTTCTAGAATGTTCTACATTATGTCTTGCCCCAATAAAAATTATACTTAACAGAAAAGATTTTGAATGTATGCCATTTGATACATACATTTTAGAACAGAGTGATGTTCCCCAGGTTTACTGAAACATATAGCAATGGTTGTCCATGTTATGGTTTGAATATGAAATTGCCTGCAAAGAATTTTGTGGTACGTTCTTGGTCCTCAACTGGTGGTGCTATTTTGGGAGGTACTAGAAACTTAGGAGTGTAGGTAGAGGAAATGACTCACGGGGTGTGATAGTTAATACTGAGTGTTAATTTGACAGGCTCTGGAATCACTGAGGAGATAAACCTCTGGGTCTGCATGTGAGAGCTTATTTAGATTAAGTTCAATGGGACAGGAAGACACATGTTAACTGTGGGAGCCACCATCCCATGGGCTAGGGTCCTTAACTGAATAAAGAGAAGAGAGGCTGAAGGGATGGATCAATGGTTAAGAGCACTTAGTTCTCTTGTAGAAGTCCCAAGTTTGGTGCCTAGGTCCCACATGGTGTTTTACAACAGTATGTAACTCTAGTTCCAGAATTTCAGGGGTATCTAATGCACTCTTTTGGACTCCAAGGGTACCAAGCACACAAGAAGTATGCATACATACACACATAAAATGAAATAAATATTTTTAGACAAGATAAATAATTGAAAGAGATAGAGGAGAAAGTCAGAAAGTGAGCTGAATACCAGTATTCATTACGCTCTGCTTTTTAACTGTAGACATAATGTAACCAATTGCCTCAAGCTTTTGTCACTAGGGCTTTACTCTAATGCCTGTACTCTAAAACTGTGAGCCAAAATAAACCTTTCCTTAAGTTGCTTTTCTCGGGTATTTTGTCACAGCAACAGAAAAAGTAACTAATAGGGAGTTGCTTTGGAAGGGTTACCTAGTTCACAGTCCCTCCTGTCTGCCTTCAGTTGAATGGTTTCTTCCTCTTCTACACATTCCCATGGCCATAATGCTCTGTCTGACCATGGACCCAGAAACAATGGAGCTGAGTTCTCTGAAACCTTTGAAACCATGAGCTAAATAAAAAATTTCATCCTTTAAATTGTTCACTTGCATATTTTGGTCACAGCTAGGCAATAACTAAGCAGCATAGTTCATCAAATCTGAAGCTTGCTTTGGTGGCTACAGTTATACATGGATGGTGGACGTGTAGTGCAAACCAGTCATGATTGCAGCTTTAACTCAGATTTCACTTTTTTAGTCAAAAGACATATATACTGTGCACTAATAAAAGGCCTGGTCATTTGTTCTAAGCAACCTATAGGGGCTGATAATAAATATTTCATATTCTGTGGTTGAAATGATGAGTAGTTACCATTTAGAATAATCCGATTCTCCTATTGTTAATTTACTGTTTGTTAATAGGCCCCTTTTCAATCCCTGGACCTATTTCCAAATTTCCTATGGGTAAGGTGGTCACACCAGAGTATGGTATGCCTCTGATGTTTTCAGAAAAGAGTAGAACAGAGTTATTTTCAGAAAATATATAAGATTGACTTCTAAAACTGTAGTATAAGTCCTTGACTTTGCAGCCCATGTGACTCAAAAATAGCCTAAAGTAATCATTTAGTGGCCTTGTTTGTAGTACCCACAAATAAGATTCAAAGACATGTTTTCAGTAGCAGGTAGGAAATCTGGGAGGTGCTTCCAAAGACATAGGTAGGTGAGTGGGGAAAAGGAGACAGAAGCCAGAATAAGCCAATGAAATTTTCACTGTTAAGTAAGGCACCGCTACGGGCAACTAGACCTCATTACCGCCTCTAGGAAACAGGGCAGAGCACATTCCTCAGAGTCACAGCCAAGGGAGAGGCGGAGTTGATGTATTTACCTCACATCTCCTGCTGATAATGCAACCTTTAAAATATTTATTTTTCTGAGATATTAGCATTCCGCCAGACAGGCTCTGAATACCTAATCCAGGTAACCAGAACCATCAGTGTGATGAGGCAGGTCCTAAATCAACTTCTCTTTCTTGCCCACACATGACCTTCATCTATGGATATTTAGAAGTATTAATGAAATCCTCATGCAAGTTTTTTCTTTTTTCCTTTTGCCTCTCCCTCTTCTCTTCTTCCTCTTCCTCCTCTGTTAGGGTCTTGCTGTAAATATAGCCTAGATGGGCCTTTAAGTTGTGATCTTCTTGCCCTGGCCTCCAGATCACTAGGATTGAAGACATGTATAACCAAATACAGTTCTCCTTGAAACTTTCCATGTGTGTTTGACTCTGACCACCTAATAAATGTACTTGTACTCAGGTCTTTCTGCTTTCTCTGTTCCTCAGTTGCTTGGTGCAGTCTATTCCCTCAGTGTTGCCTCTCACATGCCCTTCATCTTGTTATACAGTGACTTGCTCTCCGTGGTGGTTTTAATGAGAATGTCCCCCATGGTCTCCCAGAATTTGAATACTAGGTCCGCAATTTGTAGCACACTTTGGAGAGGGTCATGGGACCTGTAGGAGGTGTGGACATGATGAAGGAAGTATGTCACTGGGGGCAGGCTTTGAGAGTTCTTAAGCCCTGCCCGATTTCCAGTCACTCTGTTTCCTTTGCCTGCTTGGAGAAGTGAGAACTCTGCTGTGTGCTCTGGCTCCCTCCTGACACCATGCCTCTCTGCCATGCAGACTCTAATCCCTCTGCAACTACAAATTAAAACTCTTCCATTTACAATTTGCTTTTGTCAGTGTTTTTATCACAGCAACATAAAAGAAACTAATACAGACTATGCCTCTCCTGTGTTCTTTTGTGTAGCTGACCAGTCCCTTAAAGACCACAAAACCCTGCCCTCCAGGAGACAAAATGCCTCAGTCCCTCTATCCTGATCCATGATTCTGTGTCAGAAAGAGCTGCCAGGCAAAGAATTCTTGGAACTCCATACTAGAAGTTAGACTGAATGTTTAGCATGACATATGCTAGGAAGATATGGCTTATGTTGTATCACTGTTTGCTATACCTAGAGCCTGTTACACCAGGGATTTCACGAGAAAGGTGTAGTGTCAACTGGGTGTATGGAACATCATGGAAGGAAATTAGAAAAGGAAAGGCTGGTGAGCAGGTCTTTCCTATTTTTAGCTAAGAAAAACCTGACGGAATGTGAATTACAGTAGTTCAGGCACATCAGGACCGACCGAGTGATTTAATCCAAGGCCAATTGACTTTTAGTTGTGTGAAGAAAAGTTGTACAGAAGAATACTTTGTCTCAGGTAAGATAAGTAGATTTGGGAGTTCTGAACTTGGGAACATTAGAAGGCAGAGACAACCGATACAAGGAAAGAGTTAGCTAGTGAATAATATGCTACAAAAATAATAGGGTATGGAACAAAGAAGACCTGTCAGAACAAAGCAAAATCCATGTAATCCAGAAATTACCCCTTCTAAAATTCTACTCTGGAGAAATATTAGTAATTCATGGACAGAAATTCATGGACAAAAATGTTCTTTCAAGGATTATTTACAATAACAAAACAGTAATAGTATGAAGAGCCCAATGTTAAGGATTATAAGTCTGTCATTGCTCAAGGGAATAGTGCACAACCATTGAGATATGTTTACAAAAATATCTTTGATGAGGGTGGAGAGATGGCTTAGCAGCTATGAGCATGCATTACTCTTTCAGAGGACCTGGATTCATTTCCCACCACCAGGCAGTCAACAACCACCTGTAATTCTAACTCCAGGTCATCTGACACCTATCGCCTCCAAGGGCTCTAGTACTGTGTACATCCATACACGTACACATATATACATGATAAATATTTTTTGACGATGTAAAATGCTTTGGCATAGTATGTGAAAGAAGCTGAATGAAATTGTACATGGTTGGGACTGCTACCAAAGCATAGAAAAAGACTAGAAGGAGATGGGTCAAAAGATTTCCACTGATTGACTCAATATATATATATTGAGAAATATATATATATATATACATATATATATATATATATATATATATTTCTCAATTTCTTTCTCTATTTGTACATTTTTATTCCTAAGGGTGAAAATGTAAAAATGGTAGAGTGAGGGGCCATTCAATAATACTTTAAAAATTAGGCATCAATGTGCTTGGAATTGCTTCTATCAAGGGAAGGATTTCAGAGATCTGAAGACTCTTGTCTAAGGTTCCCTTGAGCTGAGCCTTCCTGGCATCTGGGCAATGGCAAACATGGACTGTGGCAGGAAGATAGAAATATTGGTTGTCTTATTGCTATTGGAGCCTTGTCAGACAGAAGCAGTGCAAGCATTGTTAAAAACTGCTAACCAACAAGTTACAAAAGAAACCCAAATACTATAATTAAAGCAAAAGTTATGGATTTTTCTTTTACAGAAGCAGAATGTGCAGATCTCTTGTTTTGCTGGATTATCTGTATTTTTAAGTCAATATTAGTTCATAAAAGGATGTTGAGAAAATAAAGGAACCCTTTCTTTGGGTTTTGTTTGGAGACAGAGTTTAATTGCATAGGCTAGGCTGACCTAGAAGTCACTAATGTAGCCCAGGCTGGCCTGGAACTCATTATTTTGTATCCCAAACTTCAGTTTCTTAAGTGTTAAAATCACAGGCATGAGATACTGTACTCAGATTTAATTTTTTTAAAAGAAGAAATTGGTTGCCAGGAAAATCCCAACATAAAAAATATAAGTGAAAAATTACAGTCTCTTTCCCCATCTGCTATTCTTTCTATGTATATTGTATCTGTTGCAGTAATTCCAGAGTATCCTTATCTACAATAAAGAGGAGGGGAAAATCAGTTTGGAACAATAAGGGACTGATTAAAGTTAGGACAGTGATTTTCAAATGGGGGCAATTTTGTTCTAAGGGGACACTTGGCAATATCTAGAGATGTTTTCGGTTGGTACAACTTGGGGAAAAGATGCAAATTAATTTGGTTAACAGAGGTTAGAGATGTTTCCAAGTATATACTATTATACATAGGACAATCCCACAACAGAAAACTCTGCAGCTCAAATGTTGGCAGGGTTAAAGATGGAAAAGTCTGACAGCATTTAGAATTAGGATGGAGGCTTGAAAAGGAGAAAGAATTTGTTTGGGCAGAGGCAGTAGGAGGAGTGGAGTGCACGATCAGCAGTTCAAGAAGGAAGGCTGGTTAAATGCAAATTCAAGATAATTCATCTGTAGTGATGGACTAGGGATAGAGTGGGGCAGGAGAATGGCTATTGGTCACAAGGGCATGCAGCATTCATTCTCGAATAGTGTGGCTAAATATGGACTTTCACTGTAGAAAAACAACCACTGAACTCTTAAAAACAATCCAGATTACTAACTCAAAGATGGTTCCAGGATTCAAGGACTATTTCTATACATAACAAGCCGTATGGACTCAACTGGACCAAACGCCAAGCAAAGTCACAAGACACACTTTAAATCAGAATGTCAAATACCTCCTTCTCTCTGTCCCTTCTGCACAAGATAAAGTAACACAACACATTGAAAAACAGCCTGTTTTGGAGTAAAAAGTTTCTGACCATGTATTTTTAAGAGAGTGAAAAGTAATAAGAGAAATTTTAGGAAAAGTAATACAAACTTGAAATTCCATTCGCTTGCTATAGGCATTTACAGTGCCTTTACGAAAATGAATTTGTCAGCAGCAAAAAAATTAAAAAATGTTGCTAGAATGAGAATAACCATCTGATTAAAATGAAACTATCTAAAAACAGTCCAGCTGCACTTTATACTGAAGCATATGGCAGCAATCACATAATCATGAGTTGGTAAAGCAAGGGAGTCCTTGGACATAATGTAATCTCTCTGTCCTCATACATCTGAGGAAATAAAAGTTCCGAGAAGCTATGAGAGTCACCTGTTATATGACTGGGGATGGGATTTCAAATCTTGTTTTTCTTAAATCTTGGAAGCCTCAAATTCAAATTTGTGTGTACGAGCATTTGTGTGTGTGTGTGTGTAGAAGCAAAAATCATTTAATATCTTACTGAGCTTATAATATACACACTTACATTGTGAGTGGGCATACTTTGTCCTGCTGGTCATTTCTGTTTTTATTGGAACTCTGGATACACATTGTTTTCACTGCCCCAAATGTCTGACCCACAGCACTGAGAAAAATTCTGGAACCAGGGGAAAGGAAGAGCTTGCTCAAAAGATGGATATTGGCAAATACTATGAACTTTCATCTCATGTATAATTATCCTGCCTTTCTCTCTAGAAGAAAATATAGAGGCTAAGCAGGTTAGACTTTCTGCCTTCTCTATGTGAAGGCTCAACAAAGTATGTACAGTATGTGCAGTAAAAATTGTGAAGAAATTTTCCTTGGTATTTTTTAGTTCAATTGTCAAGACATTCACAAGTAAGAACAAGTGTATATAAGTAGAAAGGAAACTTGTTACTTGTTATGGCTGGTGGGAACAGGATTTACCATGAGAAAAAGGGATTGCTGTGGGGTGATGAGAACATTCTGAAACTGGTTGCCTACTTCAGTCAGTCTTATAAATACTTTGACTTATATCCATACAATGAAGAATTGTGTGGCATGCAGGGTACACCATAAGAAAACTGTTTTTTTTTTTTAAATCAGTTGGAAGAGTATTTACCTAGCATGATCAAAGCCTGGGTTCAAACCCCAGTACTGCATAAACTAAGTGTGGTGATGCTTGTCTGTAATTCCAGCATTAGAAATGGAGGCAGGAGGATCAGAAGGTCAAGGTCATCTTTGACTACATGGTACTTTTAGGCCAGTCTGGAATACATGAGACCCTATCTCAACCAAAAAAAAAAAAGTCTTAAGAACTGACTTCAGAATGATTTTAATCAGTTTCTCCATCCTAACCAAGGTGTCTAAAATCAAATTCTAATGACCACATCCTTCTCATCCCTCCTTTGAAGCAGGCTGAATTATCCAGTTCTATACCAAACTATTTAGATGGGGACAAGAATAAAATGTTCACATCAAATTCCTAGAATTAGATATTCTTATGGGACTAGTGATTCTCAAGCTGGCAAACAAGAAATCTTGGTTTTTGTACCTTTTCCAGATGTGAGACTCTGACAAGACAGAATAGTGGATTGTCTTTCAAGATATTTAGGGAGAGCAGTACTTTTTTGTCCAGTGAATGGCTTTGGTAGCAGAAAGAACAAAATAGAAATGATTTCTATGTTTGTATTGTGAATGCATGTCATTTTTCTCGCTGTTGTTCATTCTTGTGGCTTATCTGGAATGGATGAGATCAGAAGCCCAAGAACACTGAGTGGCACTTTTACTCACAGAACACTTACGGGATAGGGCTGAATGACAGTGAGCAGTATCGATTCTTTGCAGCTTCTGTAAGAGATGAAAACAAACATATTTACAAAATGCACACAGTACAGACTCAAACAGTGATGGTTTTCTTTTGAGAGAAAATGTGTGTGATGTGTTGGTGACTGTTCTTTGGGCTTTCAGGGCAGAGTAAATCAAATAATTAGAAGAGGGCTTCAGTCCACAGAGAAAACCCAAATCAATTGCTTCCTCGGTGCAACAACTATCCAATTGTGAGATTCCCAGGCAGTTTCCACTGGGCCATTTGATCTCTATGGCTGAGCACCAGAGCCTTAGAATCAAACATGGTGAGCAAAGAATGATTTTAGAAGCATTAACTCAACCAGTCTCTAGATCGTTTATAAACTGATTCAGCCCTCCGATTTTCCTGTAGGCTGGTTTTCTTTGCTTCTTGAAATTTCTGTCTTTTTAAAAAATATTTTTATTGAGCTTTTGTGCATTTCATAGAATAGATTGTAATCAAATATAGACCACCCCCTTCCATCTGTGCCCCCACTGGATTTCATGCATTCTGTCATGTATGTTAAGTACTATCCAGTTAAGCATTTGTACCCAGATGTCCCTTTATGCAAGTTCAATCACTGGAGTCTAGTCAGCCTATCTAGAGTCAGTTCCTCAAAAAAGATCAGCTCTTCCTCCCCCCACCACCACAGTAATCAGTTTCCAATAGTCCTGTCTTTCTTTATGGGGATGGGATTTCTAAATATTCTACCAATTCATGAAAATAATTATCTTCTCAGGTAAAAAGATTCATCGAAGAGAAAATACCATAGGAGGTTGTTTATTTATAAATAGCAATGCAGCCAATATTGCTTCCTATACTGCACAGCTTAGTAAGTCCAATGCCCAGGACTCCAGAGCAGATAAGTATTTCTGAGAGGCAACAATTGGGAAATACTGCTCACAATGGAGAGTACTTCACAGCTAGAGCAGAACAATGGAATAGAATGAGTTATTTGATTTCCTCCAAGTAGCCCAAGCCTTTCAAATGACTCAAAGCCTTGAGGAAAAATCATATTATGGGTTATAATATTTTCTTCCTTCTTTCTTTGTTTCTTTTGAATCATAAGTAAAAATAAGTTGCCATTTTGCTGAAGAAGAACTGACTCTTCTACTTTTGGTTGTAATGAGTTATCTGCTTTTGTGATTTATTGGCCAAATGAGTAAAGTGAATTCTGCTCCCTTAAAGAATCTACTGCAAATCTTTTTATTTTATTTTATTTTCAGTAATGGGACTGAGGCTCAGCGCATTTACTCAAGGTGATCTACTGGCTCCTAGCAGGGTAGTGTGTCCCTTAAGACAGTGGGGAGGAGAGAAATCAATTGAACTGGGAAGGATAGCTAGATTGCCATCTCCGGGCCTTAGCTTATCTGGGACTTGTGTAATGCTGTCACCATTGCTGTGAGTTCATATGAGTGACTGCACAGCTGTCTCGAAAACTCAGTGTCCCTGTGATCACCCACCACCTTTGACTCATACAGTCTTTCTGTCCCCTATTATGCAATGATCTTGAAGAAACTATTGACTGCTGATGGCCTCTGGGATGGGGAGAGTCAGTTTCACTTAAGTATAAGACTCTTGATGGGTTGACAAGGCTCCAGGGTAAGAGCCAGGCTGCAGAGCATTTGGGGACAAAAGTTTGACTCTATAGTGATATATATATATATATATATATATATATATATATAATATGTAATATATACACATATGAAATTGGTTGTGGTGGGGTATTATGGGGTATTATGGGGAGGGCAGATAAAGGAGATCTAAATATGATCAAAATATATTATATGAAGTTCACAAAACTTCCATTAAAAATCAAGGATCCTAAGGAACACCTGAGGTTGACATCTGGCCTCTACATGCATGCATATAAATGGGCATGCATACCTTCCTCCACAAGAATACCCACACAGCATGTGCACATGCACACACACACCACACACACCACACAGAAATAATGCCCAGAGATTAGTGCATCTCTCCACCACTGTATGATAAACTGCTTTTTGCAGTAGATGGCAATTAATACAGGTCCATGTACAGAGAATAAGGGACTATGGCGTGGTCAGTTCTAAATGGGACATTGTATCATACCCCATCACCCCAAGGTTCAGTGCTTATTGTGAAAGAAGAAATAAGAGCCAGAGGTCATAGATATCTGTAGTGAAACTATTTGCTGGACATAACAGTACCATTGCACATATTACAGTGGTTGTGAATCCATGCACAGGAAGCACATGAGACCAAGGCAGACAAAATCCCAGCATGGATTAGGGAGGGACTTATGAAGTTCTACCCCCTACCTGAGAAGCTATTGGCAACTGTTGGTTCCCTCCCAATTGAGGGAGAGTCAATTATCTTTAGTGATGTGGCTCCTGAGAGGCTACCCATGATCCAGTAGAAGGCCCTATACCCATGCATACAGGCAGCACTAAGTGGATTCAGTGGGTTTAAAAACAGAGCACATGAAGTTGGGAGGGAAAATGGGGGGGGTGTATGGAACTGAAATAGATGGAATGGTGGAGGATTTGATCAAAGCACATTATATGTATATATGAAATTATCAAAGAATAAAACATGTGTAAAAATTGGACATACAAAAACATGCACAAATAGATTCTTTATAATGTAAATTTGTTATCGAAATTGTGTGCATTTCATACAAAACATCTTAATCATCTTTATGCCTCCTCCTCCATCTGCACCCCCATAGAACCCCACCAGAGTTCATGCACAAATACATTCTAAAATCATTCCTTAATTCTAGTATAAATAAAACAAAACTAAAGGATACCATTCTACTTATACTCTATTAAAAATAAAATGCTTATATAAAAATGTAATATATTGCAGACACTAAAATTAGTCGGTGTGGCAACCAGATGAAGGACCTCATCTACCCAATTTGATTTATTTTGCTGAGTTCTCAGCGTTACTCAATGGGCCTTGCTAACCCATTTGCTGGGACTGTATGTGAATGTTGGAATGAGCCAATCAGATTCCCTCTCTCCAGCATCAGCACAAGAAGGCACAGAGATCAAAAGAACAGATATAGGTAGCCTACCAGAGTACAGGGTAGAAATAACTTGAGTTCCTAAACAATCCTGACTCCCCCATTCGTGAAGGCTGTTTCTTCACTGTTCCATTAGAAATAAAGTAATTGATGTAAAATGTCTCAGTGTGATATCTATCATCATTATGGGGAAAAGCTTTTACATTTGTTTTCTTTCATCTGTAAGTACTTAATCATCACCTGCCAGACAAGAAGAATTCATTCCGTAGTGTTTTGCATCCCTTAGGATTTCTAATCCAGTCCTAATAAGAAAAAATAATGATCAAAGCCATATGTGTATGTATGTTATAGGATGCCAAAATGGATTTAGACAGCTTCTGTAGGTCCCCATGCCAATAGATGCCAGTCATCTTTACAGGCTAAAGAAGGGTGCAGTGATACATTAACAGGAGATGCTGAAACCTGGAGTTTGGAACCTTAACCCCTTATTCAACTTGATGCCTGTATCATGACTTAACTAAAACCCCCAAATAGAAAATGGGGAGAGGCTGGTTGAAACAGCATAATGCTCAAAGAGGAGAGGCTACATTTATGAGGTGTTTGCTTTCCACAGAGGTAGCTTCAAAGGACATGATTTCTAGGGCAAGGAATGGAAGGCACAGCAGAAATATCACCTTGGGACCATTTCATGAAATCTTCCTGATCAACTGAACTGCTTCTAAGTATGGATAGACCTTGGCAGAAAGATGTTCAAGCTGAGGTACAATGGCACAGCCAGTCCACAGGTTCTGCTTGACTCAAGGAGACTGTAATTGGAGCCAATCAACAGAAAATTCTTCCAGGAATCCACAAAAGTACCCACATTGAGAGTCAATGATCATACCCATCAGTGGATAGGGGAAACCAGTGCTAGATTACACTTGCACCATAAAGTGAGAACTTTCCTGTTTTTTATCTCACCCATCTGGCTGGCCTCATTACAATCCCAATATATCTAAATCCAGAGAAGAAGGTTGGTAAACAGGAAATACTGATGATACTCTTTGAACCAGTGCAGACTTCCCAGGTCTGGATACGGGCAAAGGAGAACTCTAGTGTAATTGGGAGTTTACCTATGATATGACAATTGAAGGCTTTAATTACAGATTATGAATTGTTGTGAATACAAGTGTGTAAGTGGCTGAGTGATATTTTTGAGTTTATTTACTGCATTTTTGGGACCTCCCCTTAAGAATTACTGAGAGGGAGAACTTGCCCCAGGGAGCCATTCTGAACGGACAATGGTCAAAAATCACGGTTGCCTTGTGATTGCCCCCTCTGAGACTTGTTTTCCACATGCATTCCCAAATTCCCTTTAATTATGTGGTCTTGAATTGACCATGCTGTGTGATTTCAAACAATCCTTCACTGAAGTGGGTGTAAGTCTGAGAAGATCTAATATAATGATGAACATAAGAATTAGAACTGAAGACCAGAGCAGAAAAGGCTGGGGAGTTGGTTAGTGGATAAAACCACTTGCTGCACAAGTCTGAAGATCCGAGTTCAACCCATGGAACCCATATAAAAATAATCCCAGCACTCATATGAAGATGTGGCAGGTAGAGAGACAGGAGAATTGCTCAGGAGCTTGTGTGTCAGCTAGCTTGAGTACACAGTGCACCAGCAGAGACAATAGAAACTCTGCCTCAAAAAGATCAATGCAAAAACTGAGTTCTGAAACTGTCTTCTCGCTTCAACACACACTATGGCATGCACATGCTCACACTCATATACATATATGCTAAATTAAAAAAATAAGAACAAAAGATCAGAGCAGATCATGAAAGGATAGATACAGGAGAGGAGAAGATGGTGGAAGGAACCAAAGGCTACGAGATAAGTGCTGCTTTATTGTCAAACAGTGATCAGTAACACCATATTTATTTTATTCATTCTGTTGAGGGAACTGCTATTCCTAGTTCTAGTATAGCAGTTGTTAGGAGTAGACAAGTCTCTGGAGAAGGACCCTCATTACCCATACATGCCAATAAGCAAAGATATTGTATTAGTTTTCTGCTGTGGCTGTAACAAATTCTGATAAGATGAGTGGCTTAAAAACACAAATTTACTATCTTAAATCTCTTTTTTTTTTTGAGACAGGGTGTCTCTGTACTCACAGCTGGCCTGGAACCTGTTAAATAGACCAGGCTGGACTCAGTCTCACAGAGATTAACCTTCTTCTGCTTCCTGAGTGCTGGGAACAAAGGCTTCTGCCTCCATGCCTGTCTGTCTTACACCTCTGAAGGACACAAGTTACAGTAAGATTTACCTGGACTAAATCAAGGTGCCAGAACTCCTGACACTGGAAAATGCTGCTAGAAAATATGGATTTAAATATACTGAAAAATGAAGGGTGATCCCTACCTGGCCCTGAACAAAACTCAACTGTAATTGGATAAAGGACTCCAACATAAGGCGTGATATCCTAAAACTCTTAAAGGAAAAATACACTTCAGTTCATAGGCACATGTAAGGACTTTCTAAATAGAATCAAGTAGCACAGGAAATTAGAAAAAAATGAATTTCATGAGACTAAACCTCCTCTATACAGTAAAGGAAGTGATCAATCGAGCGAGGAGGCAGCCAGCTGAATGGGGGAATGTTTTATCTAGCAATGCATATGACAGAGGATCAGTGTCTACATCATAGAAAGAACTAAAAATACCTAAACATCAAGAAATAAAACAACCCAATTAAATGGGCCATGGATATGAACAGAAAAATTTTCAAAACAAGATACAAATCATCAGTAAATATTTAAGAAAGAATTCAATATCTTTACCTCTCAGGGAAGTTCAGATTAAGACTACTTTAAGATTCTATCTCACCCCATTAAGAATGGCCATCATCAGAAATTCAAATGACCCCACATGCAGTCATGGATATGTCAAAAGGAGAATTCTTATATACAGGTGCTGGGAGTTTAAACTAGTCTAGTAACTTTAGAAATTGGTAGGGATGTTCCTCAACAAACAAACAAACAAACAAACAGGAAGAATGCTAAAGCAACCCCTTAGAAACAGAGTTACCAGAGAAAGCCTCTATTCTACTTCTGGTCATATATACAGGACAGCTTTTATCTTACTATAGAGATACTTGCACATCCATATTCACTGTCACTCTATTCATAATAGCTAGGAAATAGAATCAACTTATGTGTACACCAACTGATGAATATATAGAATATATAACAAAAATGTACATATATACAATGGAATATTACCTGTAAAGAAAAATTAAGTGAAATTTTCAGGTTAATGGATGGAACTGGAAAGGTTATATTGATTGAGGTTTCCTCAGGTCCCCAAATAAAAGCATGACATACTCTCTCACCTGATGGCCCTGGCTTCAAATCTTTTGTTTAGTGGGTTTAACATGGAGTCCACATGGAATCTAGGAAGCTAGAAATGGACCATTTGTGGGAGGGGTGCATTTAGAGAAGGGAGGTAGTTGAAGACAGGTGAAATAAAAATAGCGATTGGCAATATGGGTGGGGTGGATAGAAAGATGTGAGGTTGTTGTAGAGTGATGGGGATGGGGAAACGAGGAGTCTGAGGAAGGGTTAACCACAACGCAGTGTTCATAAAGAAGCTACATGGAGCCTATGGTCATGCATCCCAAGTAGAGAAAACATAACACGAGGGGTGAGTAGAGTACATGTGATATGAACAGGGTGTGGGGATGCTGAGGGCTAAAGATTTCAGTGTTGGGGATGAGGGAAATGTGGAGTAGTGGTGGGTTAATCAAAACAAAGGCTGTATGAAAAGTTTTATGACGCCTCACTAGTCCATAATATAACTAAATTAGAATTAAAAAGAGTTCAACCCGAGTTATAACACATGATAGAACAATGCTGCTTCCAGAAGACATGGGTTATTAAAATCCCAGTGCCAGGCACAGGTTACTAAGAGGCACAGAAAAAAAAATTTAGGCTATTGCTATTTCTCTTAATTTCCCATGAAAATGATAGTAAGACCCTATTTTTGAAGATGTTACGTACTTCTGTTCTAGGAAATAGAGCAAGAAATCTTGAATAAACCAGGTAAATCCTGGTTTGCTTGCTAGCTTCCATAGTGCTGGAAGATGCCACATAGGCTTTCCCCAGTGTTACATGGTGCAAGACTCACTTGCCAGACAAAATGTTCCTACTGGTACAAGAGTGGCAAGACTATTTATGGGGGCAATCAAGACCTTGATTGGATTTAATGCCTGCTGCACAGGATAGAATTCATGTCTGCTACTAGAAACATGTAAATGGGATAATAAAAAACATGGGTAAGGAAGCCATAGGCACTAGTGGAGAGCCTGTTGATGTTGTTTTGCTGAATGGTCATGTTGTCAAACCCCCTTCTCAATATTTATGATTATATCTATAGGTTAGTTCTGTCAACATCAGTGAGAGAAGCTTCTTCTTGCATGAGGTAGTGGTTTATGAAGATACTCATAACTGTTCAAAATTCTGAAAGTATGTGATAGTGAGTATTCAGTTCTTGGAACATCTATATCAAATCCTCCTCCACAAGGCTCAGGGAACATCATTGAATTGGTTGCAAAAAGAATGTAAGAACTGGAGGATGGCAAAGATTGCTACGGAAGGCTGGCTTCTGGACATGACACTCAGTAGTACAGCTTAGCCTAATTATCCTGTCTAAATTTTCCCAGCGAGCTTGCAATTCAAAGGCTGGCCTAGTTGAAGGTTTTATAAGAGGGTTTGATTGGGAGGCATCCCCTTCCAAACTCCTTCCATGACTTTGGTTAGAAGTTAATTACCCTCTAGGTTATTGGAATTATAGCCTCAATTCCGTGATGGCAGTTGGCTTAGGACCATCTTCTTTGCTGTGTCACTCTATCCTACAGGGACACTTCCTTCATCAAAGCTAGAAAAGAGGGTCATTGGCTGGATGAGAGTTGCAATCTTATGTGACACAGTTATGGATTATGGATGTTACTTCCCCTTTGCCATATTCTATTGGTTAGAAAGAAGTCACAGGCTCCAGTCATACTAAAAAAGAGAAATATATAAGTCCATGAATACAAAGAGGAGTGCATGTTGGACTGTCTTCTATCATTTCTACAGTGTTCATAGAAACTTTTAACCAAGCATCATGGTTTCTTTTCCTGTTGCTGTGACAAAAACAACATAAGGAAGAAAAGATTTATTCTGGCTCACAATTCAAAGGCATAGTCTCAGTCCATCATATTATGGTAGGAACGTCAAGACAGCAGGACCTAAAAGTAGCTGGTCACATTGTATTCACAATCAGAAAACAGAACAATGAATTCCTGCTCAGTTCCCTTTCTCTACTTTATACGGTCCAGGATCCTAATCAGGGAATGAAACCACCGACAGTGGGTATGTCTTTCCACTTCACTTAATGCAATCAAGATATATCCCCACTCCCAATAGGCAGGCCCAGAGGCCCTTCTAGGGGATTCAAGATTTTGGCAAGCTAGCAATTAAAACTAACCAGCACATCAAGTAATGTGTAAATAAACCATCAAAAATGTTTTCTACCTATGACTTCAATTTCCACAAAATTTTTCTGCCAACAACTTCCAGCAATATCGATCAACACATATTGTTAGTTTTGTAATAGGAACTTTTAAAGAATGCCATTATCTCTAAAATCATTTGCAAATAATTGCAATGCTCTCTTAATTGCCTAAAATATAACCTAGATTGATTTTAATTTTGCAACGTAAAGGATGACGTTATCTGTATTGAAACAAACGTGATATCTACCATTAGGGATATGCTTTCCTTAAGTTTTCTCTCTCATCTATTCATTATTTAATTATATCCTTCCAGAGAAGAAAGGCCAGTTCAGAATGTTTTGGATACCTTACAATTCCCAATCCTAAAATCATAGGGGAAAGAAAAATGAATCTAAATTATTTTAAAGTGACCTCAACAGAAAAAGAGATTCAGGATTGGAAGATGCCACATTCAAACAAGCAGAAAGCTCTTTTTAGGAAGACCCAAAATAGCTAGCAGCTTTTAAAAATCTAGGCAGAAGAGCATTTATAGAAGTATTTCACAATAAATGCCAAGTACATTTTCTACTTTTGAGGAGTAATTTCAACTTTTAGTGCCAATAATTTTTAAATGTCTGAGTTTATTAAAACCATCATTTGCATCCCTGAATCAGTATTGACCTACAGGGGAAAATATAGTCTAATGCACCCAGACAGGCCTTGCCAAACTTACCCTCAGATTCTCTATTTTCATGGCTTTGACAGAAGGCTTGTCTTATCCTTTCTTGATGGATACTCCCTTGAGACATGCTTGTGATATCAAGCATGCGTGGATACAGGCTATGCTTTGACATCATATCCCTTCCATAGATTCACTGGATATGATTCTATTGATAACAAACAAACTAAGAAGGTACTATGTTATGTATTAAAACTTTTTCCCACCCTCCTCAGCACCAGGGATATAAACCAGGACCTAGGGCACGCTAAAGACGTTCTCTAACACTGAACTACATCCATAACCCCAAATTTCCTTTTAACAATGAAGCTGAGCTTTTATTCTTAATTCCATAGAGCAACATAGTTTTGTACTTTTCTTTAACTACCATTCCTATTTCATAGACTATTTTAATTCTTCATTATATAATCCCATGAACATGTGCAATTATATATTTCCATTCTACACCAAATAATTAGATCCCAGGATCCAACTCAGAGAGTGATATGGACTTAACTGTTGTGGAAAGCACCAAGATTTCCTCAGAGATTGTGAAAATGGCTTAAAATAAAATGCAAACAAGAAGAATATGGAGGAAGATATATTTATGAAAACTCAAGTCCTTCTTTAAAAGTTTAAGTCGAATAAAATAATCTGTAGGACTTTAAACTGTACAAATGGAAATAATCAATCTGTATAGACTGAAAGGTGAAGTTTTAAAAGATACATAAAGAGATAATTCAGGGATCCAGATTCTTGCAACCCACCCACATATCCTATTCTCCTTCTATCCTTTGCACAGGCCTGATCTTGCACTTAACACCCTATATCTCTGGACTGCCCCCTTGTTTCAGATCCACCCACACACTGGGGCACAAAACAAACCTCCTACAAAAAATTGAAATATTCCCATGCATTCTATCAGACCACAATGCAAGAAAGCTTAAAATCAACACCCGAAGAGACTAAACAACAGACTCCTGAATGATGAATGAGTCAATGTAGAAATTAAGAAAGAAATCAAAGTACTCATGAAATTAAAGGAAAAGGACAGTATAACCCAAATAAACCTCTGAGGAACTTTAAAAACAGTCCTAAGAGGGTAGTTTATAGCTCTAAGGGCCTATATTAAAAAATCAGGAAAAGCACAAATGAATGATTTAACACTGCAAGAATCTTGAAAAGCAACAAGAAATGAAACCCAAACCCAGAATATAAGAAGAAATAACAAAAATCAGAGTAGAAATGAATGAAATAGAAACAAAGAATCTATTAGAAATAGAAATAGAAAAAAAGAATCAATGAATCTAAGATCTGGTTGTTTGAAAAGATAAATAAGATAGACAGACCCTTAGACAAGTTAACAAAAAGAAAGAAAGAGCAACTCCAAATCAACAAAATCAGAGATGAAATGGAAAACATCACAACAGACAATAAAAAGATCCAGAACGTTATAAGGGGATAGTTTAGAAACTTATATGCATATTAAAGAAATGGATGTATATCTAAAATCATGGGCAGCACTAAAGGTAAACCAAGCAGAGATCAGCAGCTTAAATAGACCAATAACATATAAGGAAATTGAGACAGTAATAAAAAACGAACTGACTTAAAAAAAAGTTCAGGCTCGAATGGATTCACAGCAGAATTCTGCCAGACACTTAAAGAAGATCTATACCCAATACTATTTAAATTATTCAAAAAGATAGAAACATAGGGAGATATTCCAAATTCCTGGAATTTGAACACAGCATCACTCTAATACCAAGACTAGGTGAAGATATAATAAAAAATAAAACTATAGATCCATATACTTAATTAACATAGATGCAAAATTTCTCAACCAAATACTTGCAAACTACATACAGAAAGAAATCAAAAAGATCATTTACCATGCATGATCAAGTAGGCTTTATTCCAGAGATGAAGAGATGCTTCAATATACGTAAGTCAATAAATGTCACAAAACATATAAATAAACTCAAAGACACAAATCACTTGGCCATCTCAATAGATGCAGAAAAGGCCTTTGACAAAATTCAACACACATGTATGTTAAAAGTCCTAGAGGGATTGGAAAGGAGGGAACATACCTCAACATAATTAAAGCTATATACAACAAACCCACAGCTAACACCATTCTAAATGGAGAAACACTGGATCGTTCCCATTAAAATCAGGAACCAGACAAGGCTATTTACTATCTCCACTCCTTTTTAATATAGTGCTTGAAACTCTTGCTAGAGCAATAAGACAAGAGAAGGGAGTTAAAGGAGTACTCATTCGAAAAGAAGAGGTCAAATTATCCCTTTTGCAGATGACATGATATTATCCCTATAAATTTTCAACACTTTAAGTAAAGCAGAAGCTAACAAAATTAATCTATGAAAATTAGTAGACTTTATTCTAATAAACAATTGGAGAAAGAGTACAAGGAGCCCCTCCAATTCACAATAGCCTTAAAAATCAGCTTAGAATAAACCTGACCAGAGATATTAAAGATCTCTATGATGAAATTTTTAGATCTTTAAAGAAGGAGATTGATAAGAACACCAGAAGATGGAAGGACCTCCCATGCTCATGGATTACAAGAATTAATATTATAAAGATGACCATCTTACCAAAAGCTACATATAGATTCAGTGCAATCCCAACCAAAATTCCTATGGCATTCATCAAAGAATTAGAAGAAAATATCCTAAAATTTATATGGTAGAACAAAAGGCTCTGGATAGCCAAAGCAACCCTGAACACACAGAGCAATCCAGGGGAGGGGACTACAATACTACATTTCATACTCTATCACAGAGCTATAGTCATAAAAATGGCATGGTATTGGTAGAAAATTAGACACATAGATCAATGGAATGTAACTGAAGATTCAAACATGAGTACAAATATCAGCCACCTGATATTTGACAAAGGGGCCAAGACTACTCACTGGAGGAAAGATAGCATCTTCAGCAAATGGTCCTGGCTAAACTGGATCTCTATCTGTAGAAGAATGAAACTAGACTCTTATCTTTCACCTTCTACAAAAGTCAACTCCAAATGGATCAAAGACCTCAATGTGAAATCTGAAAGTATTAGAAGAAAACATTGGCAGTAACTTACATGATATAAGTATAGGAAAGGACTTTCTAAATCAGACATCAATTGCTCAGGAGTTCAGGTCAGTAAACAACAAGTGAGACCACATTAAAATAAATAGCTTCTGTACAGCAAAAGAAACAGCATAGGAAGTGAAGAGAAAACCCATATAATGGGAGAACATCTTCAGTGACACATCTGACAGAGGTTTAATATCCACAATATATAAAGAACTCAAAAAATAAAGAATCAAGAAAACAAGTGACTCAATGAAAAGATGGGCTAAGGATCTGAGCAGAGAGTTCTCAAAAGAAGAAATAAAGATGGCTGAGAAACATCTTAAAACATGTTCATCACTAATAATTAGGGAGATGCAAATTAAAAGCACTTAAAGATTTCACTATATCCCAGTCAGACTGGCTAAGAATAAATGATAAATTTATTTTAAAAGAATAAATGATACCAAATGCTGGAGAGGATGTGGGGAAAGAGGAACACTCATTCACTACTGGTGGGATTGTAAACTCATGCAACCCATATGGAAAACAGTGTGGAAAACTTAAAAAAACTAAAAATGAATCTACAATTTGGCCTGGTTATACCACACCTCACCATATACCCAAAGGACTCAACCTATTGCAGAGATACTTGTACATCCATGTTTGATGCTGCTCTTTTCACAATAGCTAAGAGATGGAAGAAACCTAAATGTCACTCAACTGATGAGTGGATAATGAAACTGTGGTATGTTATACAATGTAGTTCTACTCAACGGTAAAGAAAGATGAAATAATTACATTTTCAGGTAAATGGAAGGAAGTAGAAACTGTTATGCTAAGAGAAGTAACACAGATTCAGAAAAACAATGTATATTTTCCATCATTTTTGGATCCTAGAACCAAATCCTTATATGTGAGTATGTATCCTGATGTAACCATAGGAACCAGGAAAATTGGAAAGGAACCAAGGAGGCAAAAGGAAAGAAGAAACCTGAGAGAGAAGAAGAGTAGGAAACTGGTGTTATTAAGGGAGAAATAGATAAACAGGGGTATTTAAATGGCAGCGGGGAGAGAGGATTATACAAGGAACTATGGGGATAAAGGGAAAGAAGGAGCTCAAGAGAGTTGGGGGCCATAGGAGACTGGTTTTATCAAGACAGAAATGGGGAAATTGGAGGATTAGACAGGGAGAGAGAGAAAGTGAGAGAGGAAGAGAAGTGATAAATAATGCCTATCTAGTGTAAAATACCAGAGGGAATCATATTAGTCTAACAACCTAATGACAAATTCCACATACAATATCTTTACATGACTCCATGTGTATAGCTGAAGGCTACATAACAAGAAACAGTGCCAGACAGGAAAAATCTTCCTTTGAGTTGTTTGCCAGGGTGGTTCAAGGTACTCCCCAAATTACACAGGCTATCACCACAGCCTTTGATTGCCTCCAAGAACTTAAAGGTAAGACCATTTTGCTCAAAACAGGGCATGCTTCAGAGTCTGGATTTGGTGCAATGGACCTGGAACTGAGGCCACTTGCCCTGAAAAAATAGCTCTCATTACTCTGGAGAGCACTATGCAAGTAGCCAAAGGGGAAACATCAATCAGCAGCCCAATACCAGCTTCATGACCTAAAAAACACATGAATGATTGGTACAGCACTTGACAGTGGTGTAGTAGTGGCATTTTTTTTTTTATCTTGGAGCCAATCAACATCTACCTAATTCATCTTAGAGCCCGCTCACTCGGAGGAAACTCATGTGTGGTAATGTAATCATAGCCAAATACACATGACTGAAGAGGTCATAGATTTCTTAGAGAAATCCCAAGGCTGTCACATCTGTAGGCTAATGTAATTTCTTACTAAGTAAAAAATATATTTTCTTATGTATACAGTCAAGTATCCCAGTCACCAATCATCAAAGAATCCTCTGTTGTACCAGACAGAGATTACAAAAGAGTTCTGCAACTGGTCACATACAGGCACTGTCCATGAATTGCCCATACCTACGTGGCACATCTACCATGCAACCTCGACACCCAAGGAACTGAGTGGTCAGTAACAGAAAAGGTCACAAATGGCCAAAGCATGGAGATTAGGAGTGTGAAGAGGGTGGATCCCTGGACAGGGCTCTTGTATATTAAGTTTTACTCATCCAGGGCTCCTGGACCATTGTGGAAAAGGGGGTATAAAGATCGTAAGAGCCAGTGAGTATGTGCTTGACCATATGGAAATACAATCCTACAAGCTCCTGGAACCCTGTTCATATGAACCTACAGCAATGATTTTGGCATACTCAAGACCCATGAAAACTTAAGTAGACAAAACCCCAGCATGGAATTGGGTACATTGGTAGCAGACCACAATTTTTGTTGAAGAAATATTGACTAATGATTACTGTTGGGTGAGGATGAACTAATCTTCCTAAAGTGATGAACTCTGAATAGGCTTACTGGACCTCAGTGGATGAACCTACACTGAAGAACATTTTAGGACACTAACTTGACCAATAGACCTTAACACAGATGAAAGAATGTATGGATTCCAGTTGGGGGTCTCTGAGCAGGTGCTGGTGGGGAAGGGTGCATAAAGATTATTAAGACTGAAATATTCTGCATGAACTACAGAACAATTCAATAAAAAAGAGGTGATTTATGAGTCCAGATGTATGTACTTTTGTAAACTGCAAAATGATGTTTTTATGTAATTTAAGAGATTATTGTGTAGTGTTTTAATTTGGAAACAATATGTTAAGGTGCAGCAAATAGTATTTCAACTTTCTTTTCTAATAGAGGTATGCACATATATAACATTCTCTTTTTTTCCCTCATACTTTAGAGTTCTTAAGAGAGATTAGAAAAAATATTTTTCTGCAAGCCAGTACATGCCAGCCCTTGACTTCTCAGCTGGTGGTCAGCCACTGTTGATTGAAATAAGAACTAACAGCATTTCTCCAACGATTTGGCTCAGAAGGTCCTTTCTTCAGTTCTGAGGTATTTTCTGACTGAGCCTCTCTCTTGCTTGCCTTTTATTTTCTTTCTCTATTTGAAACCAGAGATATGAAATAAACACCAAAATTTTTCTGACCTGATAACCAGCCATAACGTAATGCCATCCTAGTCAGTCACTGACAAAGCTGCAGGAAGTAATGACAGCCTCCAGTTTCAGAAGTCACCACAGGACTATGCTTGGAATGGAGGTCTAATGTTCTATCTAGCTGACCTCTGCAACACTCTGAATAGAGATTGTAATTATCCATTGAATCAATTCCTAACAGGTACTGAAGCCATTACTTGGAGAGAATGGAGATGCTCAGAAAATGAGCAATCATTCAGAAAAGGTCAGTCAGTTGTGACTGTTCTATGTCCTGAACTAGATAAAACATTTATTTTCTGCCTGTTTCTGCTGAAGCCTGCCTTTCCATTGATACTAGCAAAGGGAAGGCATGGGATTATTTATCGCTCTTGGTTATGTTTCAGGGATGCTGTGGGAGAAAATAGACAAAATAAAACTACCATAGTCATTAGGACAATGGCTACAGACAGGAAATGGATTAAAGAATCTACTTGCACAGTAGAATTACCTTCATTTCTATCAATTATACAGTGTCTCTCCCACTATCAGTTTTACCCTTGAGTGAGGGGTTATATCACCAATGAAAAAGACCACAAGTTTAGTTGCCAATGGAAGAAGTAAATAAATGTTCACGAAACATCATTATTAAGCAACATGTTATGGAGTTTGTCCTCAAACACTGGATGATTGCATTACTCGTCTTTTTTCATAAGTGATACAGAGACTTCAGATATATCTTAATTAGTCACATTCCCTGCTATTCATATCCTCTAGTCTCTTCCCCTTGACTCTTAACTAGTTCTGTGACTGTCTTTGGCATATAAAATATTATCTAATTGCTAATGCATAACTTCCAGGCCTTGTTCAGAAGAATTCTAGAGTTCTTATGGCATCCACATGGCTATCATGGCACGTTCAATTCAGAGGCACATATTCTAACAATGCTATTACATGCTTGGCATGAGGAAGTTAGCTAGGTAAAGCAGTATGAAGGAAGAGTGAGACTGAGAGTAAGAGCGACAGCAAGAGAATGAGAGAGAGAAATATCTGGTCTGTTCTGTCTACATTTGCTTTCCAAGACCCAAAACCCTCATGGATACCTGGCCCAATCAAGCCTTCAGATGGCCCCTACCACAGCTGCCATTTAACTGCAATCACACTTGAGAGATACCACTGAGTACCATCAGGATGAGGAGAGCCACTTCATACAACCATGAGAGTAATAAATGATTTTATTATGCTATTACATACATTTATTTGGTATATAACGAAAGATAACCAGAATATCATTTTCCCAGAAAGAATGTGAAAACTATGTATATATACATATATACATGTTTATATGCATATAAACAACAGACAATTAAAGAGGTGAAATGGCTTTGAAACTGAATATGTCTCTAATATCAAACAAAGAAAATATCCAAGCTAATGGCTCCCTAGTACATGGTAATCATGACCAGCACTAAAACAAGCAAACAAACAGAAACCACAAACTAAACAATGAAACAGAAAACCCAAGACCACCTTAGACAAATATGACTAAGTGTGGAACATAACGTTCTTACTGCAGGGAATAAGGGTATCACAACTGTAACTTTCATTATAGATTTTGGAGATTGGAGTAGAAGGAAAGAATACAACTAATAAAATTAGCAGAGAGGACATGACTCAATTGATATCGTGACCTAAACCTGTTCAATGAATAATTTGAAGGGAGGCACAAATGGCATTGCATAGTGGGGCATATATCTAAATTGTAAAAATGAAAGATCAAGGTATACTGTAACGTTAGGTTTCAATTTAAACAGCTTCCATATAACCAAGAGAGAAACTAAATTTCTTTGCAATGTCTAACATTTTACTTGAAGGTATTTGAGGCTTAGACTGTGATTTTCTTTGTGAAGAATATTAGGCTATAAAGGTTAAAATCCAGATAATTGACATAGTGAGAGCTAAAATTAATATCTTGATTCAATAACTTGATTTCAAACCCTTAATTTCTTGTATTTTTTAAAACCCTTGGATAAAATTTTAGGATTTGGCCCTTGGAGTTTAGAAACTACTATTAAGAAGACTTTATGTGCATATGCTATGTTTTCTCTTTGATGTGAATTTTTTGTCCATTAAATCTACTTTTTCTAAATAAATATGACTTTTGTCTTTTGAAATATTTATTTGTCTAATGGATAGATTTGGCAATTACATTGGAGATTTTATAAAAGATTGCAGGATTTGTTGAGACAAAAGTTAAATTATGTTATATGCACGACACCCTCACTTCATTCATTTCTTTAACACATATTTAGTATCTGTCCTGGGCCGGGCTTTGGGGAAATATCACTGATGCTCAATGGAAAGTGATTTAATGCCACAAGTGTTGAGCATTTGACAATTTCTAGACACATGTGTTTGTCACAATTAGGAGGGGTGCTAACAAGTACTCCTGATATGCTGATGGACATCCCAAAATGCCCAGGACAGATATAGGGAGATAGCTTACTTGGTAAAATCATGCCTGTAAGTAAGAAGACCTGAATTCAATCTCCAGAGCCCATGTAAAATAAAACTAAGCATGGTGGTTATAATACCAGTACTGGAGAGCCAGAGTCAGACAGATCCTGGGATTTTCTGGCAATCTAGCTTAGCCTACTTGTTGAGTTCCAGGGTAGAGAGAGACCCTCATAGGCAGCTCCCACAATGACTACCTTGCTGTGTTCAGACTGTAAATAGTGCCCTCTCCTTAAATTGGATATTTTCTTTGAGAAATACATCTCCCCAAACTTGTCTTCTAGATCTGATAGTCTATGTTGTATTTCCTCCACTTCCTGTTTGATCCTTTTCTCTGAGCTTTTTGTTTGATTTCCTGAGTTTTTAATTTCAAATTTTATATCAGTTTGGCTTTCCTTCAGAGATTCTATCTCTGTATTAAACTCTAATTTCACGTTTTTAATAGTTTCACGTGTTTCATTTAACGGTGTTTTCATTGTCTTCATTGAATATATTTATAATTTGTATTTTGAAATCATTGTCTTCTGCATCCACTAGGTTGCTATTCATAAGAAACATTTAAATGGAGTGCTAATTTCTGGAGACTTCTTGACTTTATTATTCATAGTGTTTCTGTTTTTCTCCATGTGACCTAGGCATTTGGACTTGTGTTGGTGGTGGTGTTTCTTGGTAATGAATAGGTGATTTTCTTTTTTGAATGGGTATTTGTATGTTTTCTTGCTGTTTCCACTACTTGCCAGGTTATGGCCCATATGAATGGTGCTTGGTATTTAGTTTTGGTACTACTTTATGTTGATGTGAAAATGGTATGTAAGAAGTGGTCTCAGGTGCTGGAGAGATGGCTCAGCAGTTAGGAGCACTGAATGCTCTTGCAGAGCACCCAGCTTCAATGCCCAGTACCCAAATGGTGGCTAAGAACCATCTGTAACTCCAGTAGCAAGTTAATCCAAAGCCTTTTTCTGATCTCCACCAGCATTGCATGATGTGGGTACACTTACAACACATATAGGCAATAATATACTGATCCACATAAAATAAAAATAATAAAATATTTTAAAAAGAAGAGGTCTCATTCCGCTAAGGATGGATCCAACTTTTGAATCTGAGATTCTAGGCTGACTTCTCAGGGACCTAGAGCAGAAAGGGTGGACTGCATGGTTTCTAGATGAAAAAATTGACAAGGCTGGCAGAGTTTACAGGTCTGGAACATGCAGGAATCTGAGCAACCAAAATAGGTCTGAGAGCTGAGATATCAGGGTGTTGGGAGGTCTTGGGTTAGAGAAATCAAAATTGATCATGCTAGGGGAGTTTACATGTCTTGTACTTTCTCCTTAACTGTGGCTTGGACTTACTGATTTACTTATAAAAATATGGCAAAAATGATAGGATATCACAGTCAACATTAGATTATAAAATAAATCCATAACTTCCTGCTCACAGTTTCTTGTGCTCTTACTCATTTCCTCTGAAGGAAACATAATTCCATGTGTGGCACACATGACAAGCCACCAAAGGAGGCCCTGTTTGATAGTCATTAAGGAACTGAAGCTCTGAGATTTACAACCTATAAAAAACTAAATTATTTCTGAAGTTAGCTTCTGAAAACATGAGGAAACTTGGAACCAGATTCCTTCTCAGTTGAGCCTCATTTAAAACTATAGTCCCAGACAACATCTTGATTGACATCCAGATGAGTAGTACCCAATTTCCTGATCCACAGAGAATGTAAGCTAATAAGTGATTACTGTTTTAAACTGCCATGTTTTGAGGTGATTTGTTACACAATGGGAAATTACTAAAGGATTCAGGCAAAGAAGAAAAATATTACCCGTATCTTAGATCTCCCCCTATACTGGCTCTAGTGATAACCATGCAGAATAATTTGGTTTCTAACAAGATAATCAGAATAGTGTATTTTCATTTGAAACATTATATAAATGCCATTGGAAAATATAAACTGTCTTTTTCTTTGTTCTTTCACACAGAATCCTGTTTGAGATTCATTTATATGTCTAGGACAGTTGTTATTTATTCTCTACAGTTGTGGTTGAGTTACTCTGCCATAGGTGGACATTGATCTCAATTGGGGGGTTGTTAAATAGTGATGCACGCTATTAACAGCATTCTATATGGATTTGGGTGAATATATCTATGCATTTCCAATTCCCAGAAGTGACATCAATGTGTTATAGGATATATAGGTGACTCTATGTCATTTGGCTATACTATTTCTTTGGAATTCTGTGGTATGTATGTTTGTAATTGTGTGGACTCTGATAATGTCCTTTAATTTGTTTATTCTGCTTATTGTTTTATGGAGTATTTTTGATTCTTCTAACTATTAAAACAAGTTTCAGTCCATCAACAGGCTGTCATCCTTACCTAAGGATTTATCCTTACCTTTGAGTACACATGGAGACATGCTATTATGGCAGAAAGGCAACATGTTGAATAAATGATAAATTTGTATTTCATAAAGAAGTGTTTGGAGATAAATGCCTAGAAATTATATAAAAAGAATTTAAAGCCTTTTCCTCTGATCAAGGAGTGCTGAAAAGGAACAAGATATAATAATCAACTGATTCAAGATAAGTAGCAAAACTATATGAAAATTATTTGGATCCTTAAGTCCAATATGCAGTTAGATTAACAGTCCATGTTTATTATGTATATTTGGAAAGAAGCAGCGTAATTTACACAATTTTATTCATTTTTTAATGATGTTATGGTTTAAATTGATTGTAACCTTGACAGGACTTAAAAATCACCTAAGAAGAAAGCACTTGTTCCCATCAGCTATCCATGGACTTTGGTCGCTTACTGCAGAGGATACCAGAAAGCACCTGACCTGAGTTAGCTAAATCACACAATGCCCACCCTCCTGTTCTGTGACTATGTCCCAATTCCACTACTTCAGAGCTCAAGCCTTCACTGCTACCTAGTAAGGACCAGCTCCTTCTGTTTGCAACCACTGTCCTTTGGTCTTGGCCCCTTCCTGCTAAAGATTCTAGAGAGCACTTAAATAGTTGGGAGAGTTAAAAAGATCATGCCACACTGGGTTGCCATTCCCCTACTTTGGGACCACGCTGAGTACCTTTGCTCCAGTACTCATACCTTCTCTGAGTAGCTACTTAGAACTGGCCCAGTTGATCCCCATCACCCCAACTTGGGCCTAAGTTCCTTTGCATTCCTGGAAAACTCTTGAGTAGTCGGCTTGAATTCATCCAGTCTCTCCAATAAAGGCATCAAAAGAGAAAACCTGAAGTATAGACCAACTATTCATACCCAGTCAGAAAGCAAACAAGTTACAGAAACATTCTAAATAGATCCAAACTTCAAATAAACAAAAGCAGGTCTGAGTTTCACATGAGACATACAACCAACAAAATTAATCTGTACACATATATGAAAACTTACAAATAATTAAAAAATCAAAACAATGTCCCCACAAAAGCCCACCAGTCCTATAAAAGTGTTCTACAATGAAAACCCCTAAAGATAATCCAGGACACAGAATTTAAAACAATCATAAACATGATCAAAGAATTCAAAGAGTTTAAAGAATACACAAGTCAAAGAACTCAAAGAGCATAGGAATAAACTCCTAATGGTATATAAGGAAAATACAAATAACACCTACTTGTAAAAAGGAACTGACAAAGACAATGTAGGTTTTGAAAAATGAATTCAGGAAAGAGATAAAAATTTTGAAGAAAAATCAGACTGAAATGAAGATGGAAATGGGCAGGAGACCCTATGCTTAACCATGAGCTATTGGTAAATGATTACTGTGGGGTGAAGCACAGTAGATCTTCTTTAAGGGAGTGACTCTAGATAGGCTGACTAGACTCCAGTTGATGAATTGGCACAGAGACATATCTGAATACAAATGCTTGACTAATAAAGTTTAATAGAGGAGTCCTGTCCAAGAGGGTGTGGACAGACTATATGATCCAGGGGAGGTGATGCATGACCATATGGAAACAGAGTCCTACAGGCTCTTGGAGCCTTATTGATATGAGTCTACAACAATGGTGTCAGTAAGCGCAAAACCCATGCAAAGTGAAGCAGACAAAAACCCAGTATAGAACTGCAGAAATGGGAAACAGGACCCAATCTTAGCCAAAGAACTAGTAGTAGCTGCTTACTGCTGGCTGAGGAAGAGCTGATCTTCTAAAAGGGAGAGACTCTAGATAGGCTGACTAGATCCCAATGGATGAAATTCCACTGAGCAATGTCTGGGAAAACCAAGTTGACTCGACAGGCCTTAATACAAATGACAGAATGCATGAAATCCAGTGGAGAAGGGGGCATCAAGATGATTAAAATGGTCTCTATGAAGTACACAAGAGTTCAATTAAAAATTTCCATCTTGAAAACAACAACAAAAACAACAAATGCTTGACCAGATAGGACTTAGCATTAAATAACAGAATACCTGAAATCTGGAGGGGGGGAACTACAGGGCATGGGGAGGGGGTATAAATTTGATTAGGATGTATTATATGAAAAGAACAAAATCTCAATAAAACTTGTGGAATAAAATTTTCTTTCTTGGTAATAAATATTTCACAAAAAAGGAATTGATAACTCACTAGCCTTTGACTAGTATATTTCTGTTCTTCAGATGGGAATAATCATGGCTAAAAATACGAGTGCTACCTGCTAATGTGATACATTTGAGTCCAGGGAAAATTGAGATGGAAGATAGAAGGTAAAAGCAGGCAGAAGAGATTGCCATTAACCAATAAAGCCATCGAAGGCTCACAGAAGTGAATATAAAATGGAAAAGATGTTAGGAAAAATTTCTACTCTCCACCCTAGCATTGATTTGCTATGTGGTTTGATGACAAACAATATCAGTCAATTATTATTTTTTAATCTGAAAAAAGGAGATTAGACTAAACTAATGATTTTCAAATTGTGCCCCATGTAAGTTTCCAGAGACAGGGCCACATATCAGTGGACAAAACCATAGAGACACACACTTGTAGCCTTTTAGACAGACTCCATTCCACTTATATATGCACTGGGATTGTGGGTCAGATGACGCTTGAAACATTTGAAATAGACATATTCTGTTATAGAGGCAAAATACAGACTCAAGGTTACCAGGTGCTTCAGGAGGAAGGGAATGGAGAGTTATTAATTAATGTATACACAGTTTCTGTTAGAGGTAATTAATAAATTTTAGAAAAAGTGGGAATAGTTTTATAATATTACAAATATAATTGACGTCCACATGTTATATGCTTTAAAATGGCTAAAATGGAAAATTTAACTACATATACACTTATATAAACAAATTTATTTAAAACAACAGAAAAAACAGTCAATAAAATATTAAGACCATGTCATTATTTGTTATGAGCAAATAGATGACTGATATAGGCACTATCTTGCAGGGCAGCTATGAAATAAAGAGAATGTCATGTAATACTACATATAAGGAAAGATGGAGTAGAAAATATAAGACTCAACATCTTTTCTACTGATTGATATCTATAGATGTACAAAATAAACTATGTAGTGTAGTGAGCCATAGGAGGAACATATTTTTGAGGCAATTAATAGTGATGCGCCACTGGCTCATGTCAGGTGAGGGTCTTTCCCATGGGGAGACCTTGTTGTCATAGGATATGCGAATTGACTACAGGAATTTAGTGAGTAGGAAACAGTTTTAAGATGTTAAAATTTTTGAAGCCAATACAAATTTGGAGCCTGAACTACTAAAAGAGATTAGAAAGAGAAAGATAATGTCATTTGCCAAGTTGAAACTGTTAGAAAGAATAGTTCATATCCCAAGTTAATTAAAAAAATACATTCTTAGGCAATTTAAATCAATTTGTCTTGACAGTTGCTTTCCATTTCCCTTTTACTTTGGAAGATATTTGTGTTTGATTCTGTTCTCTATCAGCATTCACTTCAGCCTCTGTTCAGCAGTCCTGTAGGCTCTCACAATACAGGGATTTAATATATTTTTAAATGATAAAATTAAACAGAGGGCCAGAGACTGTAATAGAATACATGGCACAATCACAAATGGGAGGTGGCAGCTGAAGTCTTTTTTTGTACTTATTCTAAGAGGCTAAAATTGTTCAAGAAATGAGGTGTTAGCTAAAAGACTCAGCAATAAGAGATGTGACTACAAAATGGAAATAATAATAATGATGATGATGATAATAATAACAGGGCTGTTCAGAAGATTGTTGTGAGAACAAATTATAGATGGGTGAACTGCTTTTAGTATCTCAGAAGGAAGGTATTATATAAATTCTAGTTCTTTTTCTTTTCATTATTTTTCCTTGAAGAGTGCAAAAGAAAAAAGAACCCTCCTAGTGGGTGGATGTGGCTAAGAGCAAGCATTGACGGAGGAGAAAAAATATTTCAAGGAAGCAAGGAATAGAGCTTTTGAAGTATTTCTTGGTGAATGCATTTGCTATAATAAACTTCATTTGCTTCAGTAAACTTTAGCCACCTAGACACATAACTCTGAAGGAGGTGCATGATTGTGAGGATCTGCTCTCATTTTTATCAAGTAAATATTTAGAATGTACGCCTGTACTGTTATTAGAACCCTCTCTTGGTGATGTGACTGTTGATATCATGTCCATCATTATGTTCTGTAATTTTAGCATTCAAAGAAAATATTCTCTAGAGGCAAGCATAAATGGCTAGTCTAAAGGCATTTATAAAACACTGCAGGCTAAAGGGAGTAAATGTGCAAAGGCAACTGTTGTTTTGAACTGAATATTGCAAAAGGTAGACTGAGTAGTATTAGTCTGGTGCAGTTTATAATGAAAGACATTAAATTCCTATCTTTAGTTACATAAATAAAAATCTTAGTAAGATTAAACAAGAAAGGCTATTTTGTGATCATCAAAATTCACATTATTTCTAAAATTAACATTCAACCACTATACTTGGGAAAAAAAAACTTTTTAGCAAGAAAAACAGTGCTTTCTATCTCTACCCTCCAGTGGAACAATTTTATTGACGTTTTTAATTGATCAAGTCATCCACTTTCCTACTCAAAAATTTGTTTTGGGAAAGGGAGAGTCAGATTTCTTCTGGGATATGGCCCCTAAGAGACTACCCATGCTCCAGTAGATGTCTCTACACTCATGTACATGCTGGCAATACCAAGTGCACTCTGCAGGTTAAAGAAACAAGCATATGAGGTTGGAAGAGAAATATCTTGGAATGGCTTGGGGAGGAACTGGTGTGGAGGAGTGGAGGGAATGGAGGGTGGATGTGATCAAACTACATTGTATCTATGACATTCTGAAACAATAAAAAAATTACAAATACCATGATTATTTCCCAATGCATCATGGCTTCAAATAAGATCTCCTAGTTATTTTCTTCCATTTGGAGATACTCTCAGTAGTTCTTTCGTTATTTCCCTTTATCTTTACATACACGTTAAGGATGATTCAAATTCTTGCATCAATTTTAACAAGTCACTACTATGCATCAGACTCTATGGACATACTACTGAACACAATAGAAATGAATTCATTCCTATCTTGGGTTTCCATACTATGCAATCGACTGGGAATCAGGTGCTGGAGCCGAGGTTCGCCCACAGGGCTAGGAATACCCCTGGACACGCTTCTTACACACTCTAGCTATCTGAACTCTCACCCAGAAAATTTAGTGATCAGAACACGTTTCAAACCATGTATGTTTCTCCTAGATATCCTTCCAATTTATGAGTATCTTACAGCACTCAAGAAATGTTATGAAAAATTCTTCCTATCATTTGATGTGGTTTGTCTTCCAAATGTCATGTACTAGAAGTAGAGACCCAGTGTCATGATAATGAGGTGGTGCAACCTCATGGAAGGTAATTAGACAATGGAAATTTCATCTTTTGTGAATAGATTAATGTTATCTCATGGGAGTGGACTGCTAGAAATGGAAGCTATTCCATACTTGCTTCCATCCTCACATGGAGTTCCTTTTCTGCTGCTATATCATGCTGTGATGTTATCAGGGAGACCCTTGCCATGATGCTAGGGACATGGTCTTTGGGACTTCCATGCACCAGAACTATGAGCCAAGTAAACCTCTTTTCTTTTAAAGTACAGAATCTCTGATACTTTGTTACAGCAACTCAAAATGGAATTAGATGGTCATTCATCTACAACATTTTGCCATTTGTTTTCAACAAATATTATTCAGAACATTGTCTAGAAATTATTCCTTTCTAGCTGTGCAAGATTTTCCCATCTGCCTTCATTTAAAGAGGGTAGAATAAGTTGAGAAAAGAGAGGATCAAGTTGATTTGACCATTTTTCTCATAATATGGCTGTGTTAGTTACTTGTCACATTGCTGTAATGACAGGAAGCAGAAGGGAGGAAGAGTTTCTTTTGGCTCCTAATTTGAGGATATAGTCCGTCATAGTTGGAAGCCATGGCAGCAGGAGCTTGAGACAGCTGGTCACAGTGTATATGTATTCAAAAAAGAGAGTGATAAATGTTCAAGTTCATCTAATTGTCTCCTTTTTATTTCGTCCAGGATCCTAGCCCATGGAATGGTGCTGTCTACAATTAAGGTGAGTATTCCCACTTCAGTTAGCCTAATCTAAATTATCCTATACAGGCATGCAAATAGGTGCACCTAATCTAGCTAAACCACAATAGTTGTCTTTGGATGCTTGTCTTCTAGGTTGTTTTAGCTTCTCTGAAGTTGACAATATTAACCATCACATCTACTATGCATAAGTTTCACTATAAGATGGATGAAGTTAAAGAAATAAGTTCTCAGTTATTCCATGTGTACTGTAAGCTAAGTCTTGTGGAAAGTGTTTTGCCCACAATATTTCTCATGTACTCCTTCACGTATGTTAGAAATCATCTATTAATATTTTTTCTTAGAGTTGAAAATACAGAGAATTTAGAATCTAGAACACCTTGCATTCTAGATACCAGAAATATGCAAACCTGCTCATTTATCAAATTTATACAGTCCTGATTCAGTAGGAGGGGCTTTACTACTGACACAGTGACAGGATCAATTCTAGGGCAGAATTTTGGTCAGATATGGCTGCATTAAATAGGCTAGTACATGGGAGCTGCAACATACATAAACCATAATCATGGCTTCATAAATGGTGGTGCCTACTGTTGTTATTAAACCTTGACTTATAATTAGTAGTTAGTAATGGTTATTATTAATTCCTTCCCCTGGAGCCCCACAGTAGAACACCTCAGAAACACAGAGAAGAGTCTAGCCCAGTGATGGAGCTGGCTCATTTTGTTGGCACATAAGGAATGATTCTTTTCCCTCCTTCCATATATGCTGCACATTCTCAGAGATTCTTTCTCAGCCCAACATCTTTGAGTTTCTCAGAATAACTTCTGAAGAAGCTGAGAGGATGCTCTAGATTGTTTTCAGGCATGACTCAGAGAACCCTGGGGTGTGCTGCCTTGAAAAGCAGGTTTCTAAGGTAAGATCTTGCCATTTGTCCAGGTCAGCACTGCCACCTCCCAGGGTAGAATTATGTCTCACGGGTCTGACAATCACTTTCTCTTAGACCTTGTCAAGTCGTGTAACACTGTTGTCTACCCAGGGTGTGTGTTTTAATCTTAAAGGCTCTTGTGGGAATATTTAGAGCTATTTGGGTTCTAGTTATCAGAGCTATACCAGCTTCCAATTATTATTTATCTGGTACTGTACCAGCCTGAGTCAGGCTGCTTGAACCTCATAATTTCTAACCTTTACAATAATTTTACAATATGGGAGTATTTATTCCCACGTTACATGTGAGGAAACAGGCACTCTTCAAAGAGAGTAAGCACCCTACTCAAGGCCACACAGCTCATTTGAGGTAAAGATGGGAAACTAACTCAGGCCATATACACTAATGTTCTTTCCATCTGCCCAATGACAAAGTCATCATCAATGTTTAAAGTACTTTCCAGGATTTTGTCTTTTTTAAAAAAAACGTGAAGTAATGCATTTCTATTACTTCCGATATATGCATTCCACAATGCGTGTGCATGCATGTGTGTGTGTGTGTGTGTGTGTGCATGCACATGTATTTAAAAGATCATTTTGTCTATAATACAATTCTACTCAAGTCTAGCTTGGTGAACCAATTTGGTTACTGACCTTATTTAACAGGATATAGGTGAGGGATTGCTTACAGAAACATGGGCAATTCCAAAATAGCATTGCTTCCTTAGCACATTGTGTTAGTTTTTACAAGTTTAAGAACAAGTATACATATTGTTTATTTCAGTCTCCATAGTGACACTGAATGGTAACTATCACTTCTTCCACTTGGGAGCTGACTCAACTGCAACTCAGACAAGTTAAGTAACCTTCCCACTTCACCTAACAGGAAGATTATGACAGTTTCAAGGGAGTGTTACTACAGATGTCCTAAAAACAAAATGTCAAAAGGCTAAGTTCAACTTGTGGGGTATAGAAGAAGAATTGGCAGTGGATCATAAAGAAAGCAACCTCTGAGCTGATTCTGGACTGATGGGTAAAACCTTGCAAAGAAAGTGGTTTCCTGGAGTCACAAAATAAAAACAGGACAGCAGACAGGGGTCTATAGGGTTTAGTGAAAGAAAAGTCTATTTTAATGTATAGTTTGTACCCAAGGTGAGTGGGAATGGTTCCTGAGAGCACTTGCAATAGAGAAATTGAGGAAGATCTGCTGCTGCACATATTTCTGGTGCCCATAGCTCTTCAATAATGAAGTAACTGAAAAAGGGGAGGATCCTACTCATGGGTAATATGCTACAGAATCTATTCCTGTGTAGAAGACACGAGGTGGAGTTATAGGTGGAATACCAACTTGATGAGTGTGTCACACAGCAAGGACTGCTCTACAATGCCGACTGCCACTAGTAGAATTTAGAGGAAACCCATTCATCTATTTAGAAGAAAGCTACCTGCAAGAATATAGGTTTAAAACCCAGCCTAAGTTGGATCTCATTTATTGCTCATTAGCTTTCATTCAATTAATATTTTGGAAATAGAAATTATGCTAGGATGTGAAGAAAAATGCAGGTTCCCTGCCTTTAAGAAGCCCCCATGACTTAGCTTGATAGGTAAACAAAATTGCAATGATGGTGTCATATAGAGGCATGCACAGGTACATGGAGCATGAATGGAGAAGAGGTCTATTCTTCCTGGGTTATAGGTGAAGAAAGTTACATTCAGAGAAATACTTCCAAAGTAGGAGATCATTCAGCTGGTATTAAGGGAAGAATGAGGAATTTACTAGGTGGGACAGGGAAGGAAGAGAATTTCAAGGGGGTAGGAGTGACAAGGCTGGAGATAACACAATGTACTTGGAGGCGGTGCTAATGTGCTAACAGCGCCGTAGAGGATGGAATGGTATGAAGATAGAAGACAAGGCAGCGTGGGCCAGACCACAGTGGGATTTGAATCCGTTAAGGAATGTACATTTTATTTCAGAAGCCAGTGCTGAGGTAGTTTCTTTAAGCTGAATACAGTTGATTTTATTAAAAAAACAAAGGCATCCAAAAGTGCAGGTGAAGATCAGGGCATGGAGAAAAAGTGGCTAAGTGAAGAAAGAGGCTACTGCCATACTGCAGTTGAAGTGGAATGGAGCGTGTAAGCTATGCATGTAGAGATGAGGCTGAATAACGAGGGAACTAGAACGATGATTTAGGGGGTGGAACTGTCAAAATACAACCTGGTCAAAGTCCTAGAGGCGGTGGCGACTCCATCTGTAATATTCGGGATATTGTAAGTTCTGACTTAGAAGAATCAGACAGCTAGTAATTTTCCTCCTTACTACTTGATGGCTCTTAGGAAATATGAAAAAAAAAACACTAGGATACCAAAGGCTATGACTTGTGGGCAGCAAACTGTAGAAGGGAGGTAATGATGTCAGTAGCAGAGCCATGTAAAGTCTATGTCTTGAGGAATAGGAAGGGTGACCAAGGGAAAGACAAAAGGGAGACTTAATAAGAATGGAAGATAAAGTGCAGAGAAGAGGGAGTTGGGGTGCTGGGAGTTTATGGTACTGAGGGCCAAAAATGGTTAATGATATGGAGATGGAAGATCTGACCTAAAATGGCACGGTGGAGAAGGTGGCTAGAGTTAAGAAGAATAAACCAAGATGGTAAATTCAAACTTGTAAATATTTAAATGTTGACATTTGTCCAGCATATGACAGAGAACTTGGAATGTGCCATTCCCATGTTGTGAATGCTCCTAAATGATGAAAATTTGAGGTGATATTATTATAGGACATAAGTAGTATGGAGGAGCACATTTTACGGTGGAGTAAAAGAATAACGTCCTGTAAATTAATAATGTGAAGCCAGGAGAATGCCTACACTATTTTGCAGTCTTGTGATTTAAGTGACACAAGCATTCAGTCTCATTTAAAGATGATTACAAGAGAAAGCAGGACTCAGAAAATGTTAAGGAGATGCAATATTAAGGTCCTTGCATTTGCAATACAATAAAAGTTCCCAGTGGAAACGGTTAGGAGGTATAGAAGACAACTAGAATGGCTGTTCCACTTACAGTTGCCTGAAAGCTCACATTTCCAGATAATGTCCATAGTCCACTGGAAGAGCCAGGTTATTACATGCCAGAGCAACATTCAGCCAGGACCAGACAGGAGCCCAAGTCTAAATACCCCCAATTCCAATGTCACTGATTGAACAACTGTGAGGCTTCATCCAAGAGGATGAAGCTGCGGTTGTCCACAATGGTCAATGGTTTGACAATTCACAATCTACTGCCTTATTCTTTTCCTTCTGTTTTAAATTTAAATTTTGACATTTTAAGTTATGATTACTATTTTCATATCATTTTCACTCCCTCTCCAACTCCTCTAGTGGCCTCCCCTCATATATTTAGGCAGAAGTCATGTATTGTTTTGGGCTTCTCTTGGAACAACCTGACCAGCAGGACAGAGGGAGTTTTCTCTTCCCTGTCACTAGGATATTTGTCTGTGGCTTTTAGTAAGGGGGGGAAACATTATTGTACCATAACTCACTTTAAACTACATATATTGGCTGAAGAGATGGCTCAATGGTTAAGAGCACTGACTACTCTTGAAGAAGATCCAGATTCAATTCCCAGCACCCATATTGTGGCTAACAACCATCTGTAACTCCAGTCCCAGGGGATCCAACATCCTCTTCTGTCCTCTGCAGATACTACATGACACAGGTGCACTTACATATATACAGACAATACACTCATACACAAAGTAAAATAATTACTAAACTACATATATATATATATATATATATATATATATATATACCTGTATGTTTGTGTGATATACACATAGTTTTAAGTGAGTTTATAAAAGAATATGTCTCCTTATCACCTCCTCAAACATGCTTAATAATCTTTATCTCCCAGTTCTTCTTGTCCCTTTGAATTTCACCCTTCTTCCTCTCCAGTTAGGTCCTACCACTTTCCCTCTCTTTCTTCGTAGCACCTATTTCCTACTATTACCCTCTCTAGAGCTCCTGCTACTTCCATCCCATAATCATCTCTTTCTACATTCTTGGTTTCTGTGGTTACTCCAGGTTATACAGTCAAAACTAAAGATTCAGAGTCCACAAGTAAGAGGGAATATGTGGCATTTGTCTTTCTGGGTCTTGGTTATCTCAGTCAGTATACTGTTTTCTAGCTCCATCCATTTACCTACAAATTTCATGACTTCACATTTCTTTACAGCAAAACAGAACTCCTCTTTGCAGATGCACTACGTTTCCGTTACACTTTCATCAGTTGACGGACATTTAGATTCTTTACATTACCTAGCTATTGCAAAAGATTGGCAATGAATGTGGCTGAGCAAACAGTATAATAAGTCCTATATGCTGAGGATTGGAATATCTGTGTCATATGTTGGATCTACTTTCAGATTTTAAAAACTTATTCTCAATGCTTTTCACAATGGCTGCACAGTTTACAATTACATCATCAGTAAATGAACTCTCCCTTTTCTCTACATCTTCACCAGCACTGGTGTCTATTGTTTTCTTAATCTTAGCCAATGTGGCCAGGGTCAGATGAAATCTCAAAGCAGTTTTAATTTGTATTTCCCTAATTGCAAAGCATGCTGAACACCTTTTAAATTATTTCTTAGCCATTTTCATTTCTTCTTTTGAGAACTCCCTGCTGAGATATGTAGCCCATTTTTAACTGGGCCATTTGCTTTTGTGAATCTGTTTTTTTGAGTTCTTTGGCTATTCTGGATATCAACCATCTACTAAATGTATAGGTCGCAAAGATTCTCTTCTACTCTGTGGGATTCCTCTTTCCTTTCTTGTACAGAAGCTTTTTTAGTTTAATGAGGCCCCATTTCTCTGTTATTGGTCTTAATTCTTGAGCAAATGGAGTCCAATTTCAAAAGTCCTTTCCTGCACCTACATTTTGTTAGGCACTGTGTATGTTTTCTTTTAGAAGTTTCAGTGCTTTAAGTTTCATGTTGCTGTCTTTAATCCATCTGAAGTTGATTTGTGAGAAGGGTGATAGATATGGGTTTAATATCATTCTTCTACACATGGACACCCAGTTTTTCCAGCAACATTTGTTGCTGATGCTGTCTATCCTGGAGTGTATATTTTTAGCACCTTTGTCAGGTATCAGATGCCTGTAATTGCATGATATTAGGTGTCTGTCTTCTGTCCCGTGCCATTGAAATAAGTATATGCTGTCATTAGAATGCTGTTTCTCTATTGCCTTTTTCATTTCTTTGTCTTACCTCCTCATTCCATGACATGTGTTTTCTGTGATTACCTTACAAATTAACTGTATATATAAAAAATTCTTGTCTCAAGTTGGCATGTGGGAAAATTCAATTTAAGAAAGAGGTGGCTATGGGAAAAGTAACAATTCACTAAGTGTCATAGAGATGCCCATACCAGGAGAAATCTGTGTTCCAAGGCCTCCCATTAGGAATCTTGTCCAAGAAGGGAGAGGTGAGAAGCATAGGGAGAATTAAGTATAATGGAACTATGTACAATGTTATGGAGCCAGAAATACTGTAGGATCCTGAGTGTTCCTAAGGGTTAATGATCATAGCCACTGCCTCTCAATCTAAAGGTATGGGAACTGGAAAAATGTGGAGCTCTGCTCTGATTGAACTTGTACTTGGATTTTAGCAATAAGGTTAGAGTTGGTGAACTTTTGTTCCTGCTGGAAACTTTCACATACATGTTAGGGGAAAAGAGAGAAGCAACAAGGAAATACTATATTCAGTGTTGCCAGGAAATAGAAATGATGGCCTGAAAGATACTTCAGTTCAAAGTTAGTAACACAGTGACTCAAATTGCTATAGGACAAAATCTTATATTTTATCAGAAGATGAAAATCAGGTTAAGGAGGAATAGGTATATAATTCAAATATGGCTATTCTGAAATGACCCGCTAAATCTCAGAAAACTGTTCCCAAGCCACCTTGAAAGTTGACAAATTTTCACTCAACCATGAAAATATCTTCATTGAAGTAAGGAAGTTGCAGGATTAATACTACATTTTAAAAAGATGCCTCTCTGTTTGAATTATCCCCAACCTAAGAAAATTGCTTAAACATTAATAAATGGCTATACTTCATCCATGGAAAGGAAGAGAGAAGTCCTGTTTTCTCCTCTATTGGGAAATACTGCTTTGAATATGAACTTGAGCTATACTATCTCTGCCACTGGATACTGAGAAATTTTTGTTTAATATTTATGGAGTTTTTTGTTTGCATTTGGGCTGACTATATGAAAAATGAAAGGGTTTCATTCCCCAAACCTATGCAAGTATTACATGAAAGAATTATATAAAGATTGCTTTTCAAAAGTAGTTATCCATTGGGGTTAAAAAGAAAGATAAAGCAAGTAAACCAAACACAAGTGAGAGAATTGTTTTCTTCCTACCAAAACCATGAGAATAGCTTAGACTGTTTCCTGACATATCCCCTAAGATAACAACAGATGGCATTTTAGAAGTCCCATTGCCTTTTATTCATTCTGCTTTCAAGGCTATGTGACACAGAGTAGAGGCTGTGTATTCCATTTTTAATGGTAGTATAGTTTTCACTCATGCTTAAGAAGCTTAAGTGGAATCTCAGGTCAAGAACCAGAGTGAATTACAAAGGATGCAGATTCAAAGGCATGCAGTAACCTTTTGAAAAATATGAACAAAGTTTTTTTATCTTAAAAAAGTATTTTTCTTCAGTTTCTTCAATTTGCAAGAAAGATCAATCATAAACTAGGTAAAAGAGGAAGAATGCCCTATAGGACATGAAGCGATAAGAAAAGAATATGAAAACAATAAGACAAAGGATGAAACTTCTAAAATTTATCTGATATTTGATACAATATATTTTGTTTGAAAAGCAATACGAGTGCCTATCCTGGAGGTACACAGCTGTATTGTAAGCATGGGGAGACTGAGGCAGGAATACTGCCCCATGGTCAAGTTCAGACTGAACTATGTAAAGCATACCAGTTCATCCAGGGCTCTAGGGAAAGTTTCTGTTTAAAATCACCACCACCATCACCACCAACACAAACAGAACCCATCCAAATGCATAAAAAGTAATGATTTAAAAAATCTAACAATAAATAAAAATAAAAGCAGTATGAAATATAAATAGCAACGTTTGAATGAATTATGGGAAGCAGCAGTGATTTAAAATAGGAGGGTTACAATTACTATGGGAGTTTTATTTTTATAAATTTTTAAATTCCGGTTTTCATATTTGCTATTTATAGTATCAACATTAGGAAATGTCATGAAGTATCACAATTAAAGACATATTAGAGATTCTTTTCAAAATATATTTTCTTTGCTCAGATGAGATCTTAAGGGTTCCTTTGGGGTCCATTGAATGTATCATTTAAGCTTATTCTTAGAGCTTTGGGGTAGAGTTCAGTGGTAAAGCACTTTTATAAAATGTGGATAGACCCAGCTTTAGTTGTCAGAATGAGGGTAGGGAAAAAAATCTAAAATAACAACTCCATCAAAACCAAATTCACTTTTTTCCTTTAAAACGTTTTATTGAATTTTTGAGCACTTCCTATATCTTAATCCTATTTAGATACCCCTCCCCCATCTACACTCCCCACAGCTTCCTTGCCAGATTTCATCCATTGTGTCATATATGTTCAGGCCTAATGAGTCAAGTTTGGGTCCCCAGATGTCCCTCCATATGAGTTTGTTCACTGGACTCTGGCCAACCTATATAACATCACTCCTTTAAAAAAGAACACCTCTCCCTGTGCTCAGTAGTGATCAAAATAAAAGAAATCTTTAAAAAGGCAGAAGTGTTCTCCTAATACTCTGTACTCTCAAATATTACTTACCATGGTTTTTGTGTGTCCTTACTGTGTATTCTGCATTCACTGTCAGACACTTAATCTTCACAGTGGCAGCAGATACTAATTTGCCTACTCTACAGATGAGGGAATGAAGGATCTGCTCAATTGAAGGAAGGAAGGAAGGAAGGAAAGAAGGAAGGAAGGGACTTGATGCATAAACCATTCTATAACCTCAGTAACTGTTAGTGGAAGTCTGAGCAGAACAGGTAGTAAATTTGCATAATTAGTAACTTCTTTTTAACCTTCCTGTTATTCCCAAGCAATTCTTCCATGTAGGTGTGCTGATGAATTTGTTTAAAAGAAGAAATAAGACTCTCCATACAGATTCCCAGAAATGTTCAACGTGAGTGGTTCTTTAATAGTCTATGCTGTATCATAGTCCAAGCTAGGCTCGGCCTGTTACTTAAGATGTATAGGAACTCTTTTGCGTGGATCCTAGCTTCTAAATTTTCTATATGTGCATTTATGTGGGTATAAGTATGCATAGAGGTCAGGAAGCAAGAAAGGATTCCATGAGACAGGAAAAGGACACTTTGAGGAGGGAGTGGGGAAGGAATAGAAACTGTGTAAGATGAAAGTAGAAGGGGGAGTATGGGGACAAAGGGCACAAATGGGGAAGGGAAACAGGGGGATGGGGCAGAGAAGCAAGCATCAAGGCAGAACAAGCTAAAATCATCTATGAAAATTCCATAAGGAAATCTACAAAACTGACAAGAAAAAAGATGTGTGTGTATAGCTTGGGACTTGAGGTTCCATTCACCCTAGGGCAAAGCACTCTGATCAATCCCAACTTTTGGAGGAAATGGTTTATTTCACTTAAATCTCCTGGTTCAAACAGTTCCTCAGGGAGTCCAAGGTAGGAACTCAGGGCAGGAACCTCAAGGCAGGAGCTGGAGCACACGCCATGGAGGAATGCTGCTTACTGGCTTGCTCCCCTGTTCCACGCTCAGCCTGCTTTCTTATATAATACAGAACAACCTGTCCAGGAGTGGCACCATCTACAGTGGGTTGGGCCCTCCCACATCACTCATCAAGAAAATACCCCACAGACATGGCCACAGGCCAGTCCAATGGAGGAAATGCCCTAATTGAGGCTCCCTCAACCCAGGTGTGTCAAGTTGATACTAAAGCTGTCCAGCACACCATGCTAATTGCAGATACAGTCAGAGAAATATTAGTATGTGAATGTTGGACAGGCATCACAAACAAACTAAATTCTATGGTAACAGTAAGAGCCCCATAGCTATGTGGAGTCCTATTCTATAGTTCCCAAAGATACCTGGCACTGTTCATAGCAATATGCATTTATTTTACATTTGAAAGATTTTATTTTATTTTTAAAGATTTTATTTATTATTTGTTATGTGTATGAGTGTATTGCCTGCGTGTGTGCAATGCCTACAGTCAGAAGAGAGGATCTGATTCCCTAGAACTGGAGTTATGGGTGGTTGTTAGCCAACATGTGGGTGCTTGGAATTGAACCTGGGTTCTCTGCAAGAGCAGCCAGTGCTCTTAATCTCTGAGACATCTCTCCAGCCTCACATTTGAAAGGTTTTAATCAGTGAACTGAAATATTTGTTACTTTGAAGATAAAACTCAAAATTAGCTTATGCTTATGCATAATACAAATTATGCATAAACTGTATCTAATGGAAAGGTTAAACTACAGAACTATAGTCCTATCTGTTTAAAAGACAACACTTTCACCACTGCTTTGTGGCTCTGTTAAAAATATGCTCCAATGTTGGCAATAAAACAATCAGTGTTGGTAATTTTCTTCGATCAAAAGTTTAAGCATACACATGTGGTCTGCAAGGCAGGCCATGAACAGGCTTAGTAACAGAGAACTCTAAGGAACTTAAATTTATTTACATGCCCAAGTTAGTTTCTTGCACTCTCACTGGCTTATCTCATTGTCTTGTCATACTCAGTCACTGAGCTAGAAGTTCAGGGGCCACATTCTATTTCCTGCTGCCTTTTAGTCTCCACTTCATATACACTGCTAAGTGCTACTAACAGTTCCTCTATGCACAACTTTTCTTTATTCCCATAGCAGTGCTCTGGGCCAGTCCTCCACCTGTTATTTCTCACCTAGACTCATCTAAGAACCTCTGTTGACTTCCTGTTCCTACTCTTGCTTTGTGATTCCATTTTCCACACAGTATATCCAGAGCAAAATGTCTTAAATGTTCAGTTGTTATTTATTTTTTATTTAGTGTGTGTTTGTGTGTATGTGTGTGTGTGTATGCTCACGTGTGCATGTCATGGTACACATGTGTAGGTCAGAGGACAACATGCAGGAATCAGTTCTCTCCTTCCACCATGTAGATCCCCAGAGATCAAACTCAGATCATCAGGATTGGTAACAAGTGTCTTTATTCAATGAGGAATCTTGCCAGTCTGACTTCCCTTATTTGACTGTATTTGCTGAACTCTTTAATCAGAACTATTTGTTGCCTTCTCTTTTGTCTAAAATTAACTCAGAGCCACACCATATTTGGGGCTACAAGTTTCAATATATAGGCCTTAATATAAAATGGAGTACATGAAATTGGGTTGGCAATATTAAGAGGGGTATAGACAGGATAGAGGAACTAACTATGTTCAAACTACATTGTATGAAATTTTCTGACACAGGAGTCAGAACACTTGAGCTGGAACTGATCTGGGAGAGTTATCCCTGCCTCCCTGAAGACCAACTCCCTAGTTCCCATAGCATCAGAAGCTACTATGCAAAATGCCAAGGGAGAAAACCAATCAATGATTCCATCTTCTTGTAAAGTCTATATATAAACTACAACAATGACCCTCCCAGAAAATAGTCATTAATGATACAGTAGTGGCAGAAAACAATCATTAATGATACAGTAGTGGCACTTTATCTTTGGGGTAATCAACAACTCTCTAATTGGACTTAAGGTCTCTCAATGGGAGGGAACCCATTGTACTGTAAACATAGCCATATACACAGGGCTGGACTGGTCATAGATCCTAGAGGAAAACTATGTCTATCACACCTCTAGACTAATGTAATTTCTTACTATATTCTAAATATATATCCTTATTTTTACAGACAAGTGTACTTCACTCACCAAAGAAGCTTGTTTTAGCAACAGCTGGAGAGTATTATACAATCCTACAACTGACTAGATGCAGACAAAAAGTGTCTAGGAGGTGCCCAGCCTTAACTGACACATCTACAATGCAGCCTTTACATCTAAAGCTCAGGGAACACAACAGAACAGGGGCAGAATAAATATTAATGTATCTCTCCACTTTCACCATTGATGCTTCCTCATGCAATAGATGATGATGAACCCAGAAAGCCACAGCTGACTCAAGTTCATAGGATAAGAGACTGCTGTGAAATCATCACCAGATAGGACATCTACGTAAACTCTCTGCTTTCTCATCTTTCTACAGCATGTTTTCCATTACTGATCAAAGACCTCCATACAACTCTTTACTTTCTCCAAGGTCACTAACTTTGTTTCTTCTTCACATTCTTGGCCTGGTTGGCTTTTCACATTTAAGTCCATAGCTTCAATGTCACAGTGCTCCTTTGATTCTCTTCCTCCTATGCCATGATTATTTTTTATGATATCTTGTGCCTTACTTCCATGGTAAATCTCATAATTTGTAGTTATCTATGTATTTGTTTGCCTCACTTCTTATTATCCATCTTCCTTGATAGACCATAAAATCCAGAGGAAAATGGATCAGATCCATTTTGCATACTATTTTTCATAACAGCACGCAACACTATACCTAAAACAGTGGTTGTGTAAAAAATAGTCTCACTCACCCAGGGCTCAGGAACCTTTGTGAAGGAGGGCATTGGAAAATTGAAATAGCCACTGATGAGGTGCATGACAATATGGAAACAGAATTCTGCAAGTTCCCGGGACCCTGCTCATAAGAACCTACAGTTATGGTGTGGGCATGCTCAGGACCCATCCAAACTCAATCAGACAAGAACCCAGCATGGCACTGGGGATATGGGCAGAAGACCCCAAACTTGGTTAAGAAATATTGGTAACTGATTACTGTTAGGTGAGGATAAGCTGTCTTCCTAAAATGAGGGACTCTGGGTAGACTGACCAGACCTCAGTGGATGAACCTGCACTGAGGAACATTTGGGGACACGAACTTGACACAATAGATCTTAACACAGATGAAAAGAATGTATGGATTCCAGTTGGGGGTCTGTGGGAGGGTGTGCAAGTGGGGAAAGGGATGTAAAGATGATTAAGACTGATTGAGGTATTCTGTATTAATTACAGAATGATACCATTAAAACATATTTAAAAATAGTTATCAGATGGACACATTTTATCTCTTCTTCACTTCTATATTTTAAAATAATATTAATTTTTATTTATTTAATTTTTACTTTGTGTAAGTACACCCATGTCATGCAGTGCCTGTGGAGGACAGAAGAGGATGTTGGATCTCCTGGAACTGGAGTTATAGACAGTTGTGAGCCACCATGTGGGTGTTGGATTTGAATCTGTATCTTCTACAAGAACAGCCAGTGCTCTTAACCACTGAGCCATCTTCCCAATCCAGTTTCTTCACTTCTCAAATAACATTGCAGTTACATGCTGAATAACAAGGTTTCACTCAATGATGGGTAGCATATACAATGATAGTTAAATATGACTATATTGCTTGGGAATATCATAACTTGGGTTGTGTAATACTTCATGATGTTCACACACTGACAAAATCATCTAGTGACACACTTCTGAGATCAATCCCTCATCAATAAGTGATGGATAGTTGTATTTGCCTTACAGGACTGCTATGGTGGTTAAATATACCAAATACCCAGGGAAGTGCCTGGGACTTGGACATTTTCCATGTGCTTGGTTCTTTTCTGCATAAACATACTGTTAATGGACAGGATAGTTTCTTACAGGCACTATCCATTTTTTCAAATGTCATCTGATTGGCTAGTGATCCATCATCCCTGTCAGAACATTCAGGTTGCCCTGTTTGCATATTTATAGTCTGAGTTAAAATTCAGAAGAGCACACTTTTTATAGCAATTATCTTTTCTTAGTTAAATTCACTTACTCCAAAATGATTTCTTCAGAGATAGTAGTCAGTGAAGGTGAACTCTTTGGCTAGAAACAAATATTAGATTTAAGTAGAAGTGATCTCCAATTTTTGAGTTGGTATATTTCTAGAAAATGAAACAGAAATAGAAATTCTTTGGCATCTTTCTCTGCACACTACGTCCTTGGAGAATGTAGAAGATCATGCTAGAAATGGGTGGCACAGAGTACATGTGATGAATAGAGAGAAATCACCACATACACTTAATAAATAATATATACACTGATGCAGGGTGCTCACACTCCCAGCTCCCAGTACCTAGCCTCAGCTCTTTCCATGCTCTTGTCCATTGCCTTATATCTATTCACATATTGGCAGCACTAAGTGAACTCAGTGGGGTTTCAAATAAAGAGGGAACACATGAAAGTGGGAGCGAATAGTGGTGGTGGAGGTAGGGGAGGGTTTGGACAGGAGGGAATGAGAGGTATTCTTGATTAAAACATCTTATTTGCACGGAGGGAATACTCAGTAAAATTTCAAATAAAAAAGAAATTCCCTGAGATGACCTATTTTGTGCTATTAAACACATGAAGTGGGTACAGTGAGCCCATAGGCAAGTCTCTAACCAGTGATATCTTATAAACACTATTCCCCTAGCTCTAATGGAACCACACTTAGATGTCACCTAAAAGAATCTAGAATTTCCCTGCAGAATAAGTTACCCTACTGGGACTTTGTCTGATACTATATGGTTGCTTATCTTTTTTTATTATAAGTCCTTCCTATCTCCCTTTTTTCATTGGGAAATCTTCCTACTGAATAGCTTACACATGAATTTTTGTCTCAGATTGAATTTCTGGAAGCAACCCAAGACATTGAACAAATACATGATTATTGATCGAAAGTTGACATTCTCTCAATAAACTGCCATTTCTCTCCCGTGGTTTAATGATCACACTTTAGGTAAATTGAAGCTTAATGTAAGACATTTAACAAATAAAGGGTTAAGATAAAAAGTTGACGTTCTCTCAATAAATTATCATTTCATTTCCACAGTTCAATAATCACATTTTGGGTAAACTTTTTGTGAAAAATATTCAGTCTTATGTGTATCTTTATAATCTTACTTAAAACATAAGCTTGTCGTTAAATAAGTCCAGCTTACTTGGAAATCTTTATGTCATTTATCAACATCTGAATTAGAAGGAATAGAAAAATAGTAAGAACTATTTGGAGAGTAAATAATAAATGACTGAATTCAAAGGATACTTTTCCATGTCAAGACCATATTGGGAACATTTTCCTTATATCAAAACATTGAAATAACCATCATTAATAAGGATAATTCTATTAAAAGGATGACTAGGAATGTTCCTTTAAACCAAAGAAACACCAATCTACATTAGTCTTACATAAAGATTTCTCTGAGCAAAGAGGTAATTACAGCTTGACAGATGCCTAGAATAGCCTTGATTCTATGTTTCTTTTTCAATCTAGAGGTGGGCAGATAAAATCCTGGTGCCTTTCAGAATTAACAGCTTATAAAAGTTAGAAGAAAAAATTAATGAGTTATAATATTTGGTGTATATAATCATTTCAAGTATCCCTCTTCCCCAGAATACCAAACCTGTGACCCACGGTACCTATGTATGCAGTCCAGGATAGCTACTAGTGCAGTCCAACACAAAATCATAAATGCTGTTAAAACATTATAAAGGTTTTTGTGTGAATATTTTGGAACTTGACTGCAAAGTTCTCAAGGGTAAACTTTGTAAATAATATTGTGTCACAATGTCAAGAGTTTGGGCATGCTTGGTAGCTTAAACAAATACAAAGTCTGTGTTCCCTTTTCAGATGCAATGGTTAGGATTGTTCCATGTCCTGAAGATGGTGCTGACAGTTTCCAAAATGGTTTCCAGTTTATTTTCTCATTTAGTATCTGTATTTGTAACTTTTCTGTTGATGTGATAAGACACCATGACCAAGGCATCCCATAAAGAAGACTTTATTTAGTTTATGGTTCCAGGGGGATAGAATCCATCATGGTATGAAGGCATGGCGGCAGAGGTGGCTGGAGCAGAAAGCCAAGCTATCACATTTTCAGACAGGTACAGTAAGCAGAGAAAGACTCAAAATCCAGCGATGCTTAAGAACTCTCAAAACCTGCCACCAGTGACATGATTCCTCCAGCATGGCCACACCTTCTAAAGGTTCCATAACCTCACCATAAACTAGGGATCAAGTGTCCAAACACTTGGAGCCTTTGGGAGAACAGTCTCATTCAAAGCATCACAGGATCTATGGCTCTAAGTCCTGGTAATTACTGGTTACATTAACTCCGGGAAAATCCTACACTTCTTTGAGTTACTCTGTTCTCAGAGAATAAAAAAAAGACCCTTTTGATGAACCTAGTGTTTTAAGAAGGTGAATCTTCTTTATTCACATCTATTAATCGTGAACTTATATCATGAAGAATAACACTATCAGAGACAAGGCTGCAAATGTATCAAATATTTCCCATGCTATTTTATAAATGCTTTACTTTATAGTAAGTCATTTAAAAAATCTATGCTTTGCTTGATATTCACAAGTGTAAAATTCCCAACAATTAAAATGTTCATAGTAATTACACATGTATCATAAAAGTGGTTTTCTATTCACTTCCAAGGATAAAAGGAAATGATTTGTCTTCCATTTGTTTTTCTATAATGATTACTTTTTACTAAATTTATGAGAATTACATTTCTTTATATTTGTCTGCTCAGTTGCTAATTATACAAATTAAAGTAGAAAATGATGATAAAAGATACTGAATATTTGTAAACCACTCTTCAAGTTAAATTTTTCTGATAAAAATCTATTGCCACTGTGCTGGGAGTGAGGGAATATGCCTTTAATCTCAGGACTCAGGAGGCAGAGTCAGGTGGATCTATGAGATTAAGGCCAGCTTGGTCTACATAGTGAATGCCAGGGGAGCTGAGACTACAAGAAGTTCTTGCCTCAAAACAAAATCTGCAGTCATGTAGGATTATGGAAAGTTGGTGAAATACTTAGAACTCCTTAAACTTTCCCTTAAACAGAGAGATTACTAAAACAAGAAAGCCAAAAGTCCAGGGGCAACACCACCAACAGACTAGCTCCCAAGATATTCCTATGACCAGTAGAAATGAACTGATGGAGAAAAACCATCAACTTTGTCTATGTGGAAGGAAATGGAGGGAAGTGAATTGGGCTTTTGATGACTCTTCAACCAGAAAACTTCTAAGAAATGCCCCCAAGCCATCATAAGAAGTAGGAGATTCTCATCACAGAAATCTGTAAGAGAGTAAGTTGAGGATACTCATAAGAGCCAGCACAACTGTGGCTGAATCAGGGAGAATCAAGCACAGATTAGCTTGGACAATGATGACTCATGCTATATTGGAGACAGGCAGCATGGGGAGAAATAGAGAAGTCTGTGACAACACAGTGAGGTAATGGATTTGTTTGTATATACTAATGTCAACTGTGAGTAGAAAGAAACTGGTTCAAGTTAAATATTAAGAAAGAGAGCAAAAAGAGGTAAGAAGAGGTTACTTGGCTAATTTCAATAATATTTAAAGAAGAAAACCAATAGTTAGTATCCACGGAAAAGTGAATGTCAATGAGTGCTTGTATCATAAATGATGAAAACTAGTATCACACACTTATGCAGAATGAAAATCCCCAACACCTTCCATAAGGGAGTATACAGACTTTTACAAGACACGTTAGAACAAAACAGAATATATGAAATGACAGCTGGAGGTGCAATCCACAAAATCCAGGCTCTAGGAATCTCTACAATATAAACAACTTCTAAAGCATCAAATCATTCTTGAAAGTAAAAGAGATACAAAGAAATACTACAGTTTAAAAGAATCTTAAAAGGACTATTAACAAATCAGGATATACATGCATTATGTGGGTCCAGTTTCAAGTATGCTATAATAACAAGTCATTTTCTGGAATCAAGAAAGAGACCTGAATACTGACTGGATATTTTCAAGTATTAAGTAGATATTTTTAAGTTGTCAGGTGTGATGGTGAAGTTGTGGGTTATAAAGACTGTTTATCCATCTAGAAATACATAGCAAACTTTCACAGATGGAATGACGTGACATCTCGGATTCGTTTCAGTATCATCTATAGTTGAAGAAGTTCTTTGCTGTACAAAGTCAAAGACTTTTGAAGTTGGGTGATAAACAAACGGATTGACCATATTTTTCTTTATATTTATGATTCTATTCACTATTTCCCATAATAAAATCTTTGTGGAACAACCTGCAGTCATGAATGACCAACAGCAGTGACAAATGTTTCTTTGGTTTGATCAGGATTCTTTAAATTCTTTGGCTCATGCTACCAGATTTCTTTTGCAGAACCAACATTCACTACACTTAGATGCTGAAAATCATTACAGGGCTTACCCTTTTCCTAGGGGTGGGCACACAATCTAAACTTGGCTGTCTGTGATGGTTAATTTTGGGTGCCAAGTTGACTGGATTTAGAAATGGCAAAGCACTATTTCTGGGTATATCTGTGAGTGTTCACAGAGAATGATGGCATTTACTCCACATACTGAGTGATATGGGTATGAGGTAACGGAGCAACGTCCAGATGAGACACAAAAAGACTCTTCTCTAACTTTTCATTTTTGGAGCAAGGTATGTTCTCCTGCTGCTGCTGTGACATATCAGGATTCAGGGTCTTTGCTCTTGGCACTCTGGAGTTGAACCAACAGCCAACTGTGTCTCTGTGGCCTTTGGTCTTGGCTAGAGGCTGCAAGCTGGATCTTTATATCTCTGGGGCTTCTGGTTTCTTGATATGAGCAGCAGGCTTCTCTGGCTTGGTAACTTACAGGCCATCATGGAACTTTTTTTTAACCTCTGTGACCATGAGAGTCAATTATTTTCTTCCGTTTCTTTGGGAAACCCTATTATATTCCTCTACCACATTCCAACCCTTGAGTGGCAGTGATGTATTTAAATGTGAAAAATCATCATAATGGACAGTGAGGGCTCTGATGAACTGATTTACTAGATTGACTGGAAATGTAAAGTTTGTAGGACACAGTCCTAGAGTTCTTGTAAGATCTTAGCACTACTTGGAGAGAAATTAATTGGGGGATGGGGATAGAATCAACACAGGAAGTGGGTCAAATCAAAGATGGAAAATGAAAAATTCCTGACAAATTCAAGTGTCTGTACTCAATAATCCTTGCTTGGCTTACAGTATTGCCTCACATTCTTTTGAACTGTCAGTCAGTAAATTCCTTATATGACTTAAAGCATTTTTTAATAGCGTTTCTTTCACTTCAGACCAAAAGGCACTTACTTATCATAGTTGTACTACTTTAAGAAATAGTGCATATTTGAAAGACCAAAGAGAGGGGCTTTATGGAAGAAATTACAGGGGAAGGCTACTGTTAAGGGCCTCTTACATACTGTGTTACTCTGTCAAATAATGGAAACTGGTAGCTTACTGTGTTCAGGAACGGGAACAAGAAATGTGCTTTCTAAAAATTTTCCTCTGTACTTTTAGAAGTGTTCCATGAATTTTGCATTTTATTCATTTTATTTTAAGTCCCAAGGGATGTATCCTTTATTAGTGTGTTAGGTTATTCAGTTTCAAAATTACAAATTTCCAAGTTACCCAGATACCCTGAAGTGTTCCACAAGAAAGAACATTCCAAATGTTATTTCTGGAATTCAAAGGGAGCTGATACTGTTGATTGTACTCAACGAAGAACACTCTGCTCCACCTCTAATATCCTTGATTTAACATTAAATATAAATGAAAACACTCTGGGGTAGCATTTCAGATGAAAATTTAGCTTTGACATGCTTCTTGTAAAAATCCAAGAATGCTCAGCCTACAAAGAAATCCCATTTATTAGACACAGAGTTGTGGAATATTTGTTATAAAAATATAAATACTATGACAACAAGGAGATAAGAGGGAAAGAATTTTACACAGTGCTAAGTTTTTACATGAGTGAAGACTAACAAATTTTGTTTTCTGGGTCCTTTGTTACCTGACCAAGACTTGGCAACAATTTCTTTCTCTTATTTGTATAAGTTTGAAATAAGCTCAGAATACAATAAATAAAAAGGCTGAGATGATATTATAAAAGTGAAACTTTATAGGGAACAGCTACATGTTACAATTGTTTCTACCAAATGCCTAGTTGTATACTTTTGGTACCTTTGTACATGACATGTCATTGCATGGAGTAAATAAGTCTATAAATTATCCTCTATGTTGTTATAAAACAGCCTATTAAATGCTTTTAAATATCGACTTCATGGTGGTATATGACTTGATGCACTTCAAAATGATGTATTTAAAATATGTGAATGACTAATAAATAAAAGCTATGAAACACAAGTGAAGTCATATGTGGAATGAGACCAATCTGATAGATATGCACACCCCCCCATGTTTGTATGTAGAACCACAGTGGATTTAGAGTACAATAGGGTCACTAATCGAAGTCTTTACATTCTCCACACTTCTGCATTTTGACAAATATGAAAACAAAGCTATATAATATGTATAGAGTATTTACTTCATATTCCATTTATTTCACATATTATATCTCATATGTGTGTATATGTGGAAACCCTAGGTTGATGTCAGGAATCATCCTCTATTGCTTTTTCACCTTTCTGATTGAAGCAGGTTTTCACAATCAAACACAGAGCTCACTGATATTGCCTAGTCTTGCTGCTCCACTTGCTCTGGGGATCCTATCTCTTCTTTCCAAGGCTTGAATTGTAGGTGGGTTGTCTAACCCACCAAGCATTTTAAGTGAGTTTTGGGAGGTTCAAACTTTCCTTCTCATCTCATGCTTGTGGAGCAAGCATTTTAACTGATGAGTCATTATTCCAGGTCCCTTTATTTTTCTGAAGAATGACTCTATATTCTCAGCCACTGTCCAGCTGACTGGGACCACACATATAGTTCTGTTTTGGAAGATATTTTTCCTAGGGCCTAGAATGTTCAAAGTTCTTGGGGGATGTTACTTTGTTCTCACATTTGAGAAGTTTCCTCCAGTGGCTAATCCACAGCAATCACTTCAGACTGGACTACTCTTTCTCTTAGTGTTCCTGGAACAGGACCATTGAAAGTCAACTTGGGTCTTTCCCAGTACTATGAGGGCCTTTCTTTTCATGAGGTATCTCTGGAGATGAGACTCATTTCTTTCCCCATAATCCCATCATTATCTCTCTATGCAGCTACTCTAACCCAAAGTGGCATATACATATTGATGTGAGACTCACCTATGGCCTCGTCAAATACTGCTTAACTATCCTTGAACAAATTACAGACTTGCTTGTATAATATGGAATTCTATATATCACTTGTCTAATACTGTTTCCACAACTGTGAGGTCAATTGCCTTTACTCACAGAGATACGGAAAGACTTGGCCTATGTTGCTAAAAGGAAAGCTCAATAAACAATTGCTGCTTCTTTCCTTCCTCATCTTCCTTCTCCTATCCCTCCTCCTCCTGTTCTTCTTCTCTGATAATTCTTCTTCTCCTACCATCCACCCATGAAATTCAGTTCAAGTGTCTTTCAGTAGCTTTTGCTTATATGAAAGAACACACTAGCAAAGGATTGATAAGTGATTACAAAATCGCTTTTTGCATCATACTTGTTCAAAGCATCCTTTTCTGCCGATCCTGCAGTTCTAGAATCTAATACATATTGCAGGTCCCATTTATAATTAAAATCCACATCTTCCTGTTTAGTTTATAAACACGGTAGTCTCCGCTATCACGCCATCTGAGTTCCCAGCAGGGAGAGGGCAGATCTTGATTATTGCTAGTTCCTGTTCTCTGCTCCATTGCTTGGAAACAGGGAGAACTTGCCTCATTACCTCCTTCCTCTTTAATCAACCATCTCATGAATATTCTCCATCTTAGCACATTCATACCCATTAAGAAACTAGCTAACTTTACGTGATGCTTCGACTACCAATCACAGTATGTTTAAACTGGGAAGTCTCTAGTTGTTCTCAGTGGGATTAGGTAATGTCCAGTTATTGGAGTGAACCACTGAGATTTAGTGAATGGGATCACAGACTTCAAATGTTCTTCCACTGAAGGAGAGATGTGTACAAAGAAGAATGGTATCAGAGAATTAATATCTAGACTACACAAAAATTTCAAAACACTCAACAGCAGCAGGAAATTGAACAACTGAATCAACAAATAGGCTAAAGTGAACAAATAGTTCTAAAATATGAAATAAAAATGGCCAATAAACAGGTGAAAAATGTTAAACCTCATTAGTCATCAAAAATGTAAATTAAAACTGAGAGTCTTTTACCCCCTTAAAAATCGCAGTTGTTATGGAAACAAATAGCAAATGCTGATGACGATGTGGTCAAAAGTTAACCTTTATACATAGCTAGCAGAAATGTAAACTAAGGGTTGAATCCTATGAATATAAGTATAGAAGTCTCTCCATAAATGAAAAATAGATCTTCTCTTATCTAGCTGAAAAACACCTGGGTATGTACTCAAAGGACTGTAAGTTAACATTTCACAGTGATATTTACACATCAGTGTTTACTACAACTCCATTCACAATAGCTAAGTTATGCAATCAAGTTAAGAGTTCAGCAACAGAGGAATGTACAAAGTAAATGAATTTTATATGGACAATCAAGTTTTTGAGGCATAAAGTACAAAGTCATGTTGTCTACAAGAAAATTACTGCAAGTGGAGGTGACTATACTAAGCAAATTAAGCCACTCTCAGAAGAACAAAGATATGTTTTCTCTCATTTTATTTGCGTATCAAATATTTGTTTATATATCATCTGTGGCAACTTCTTTGCATTATAATGGCATAATCAAGATGTAGGAGAGATCACATATCTTGCAGGGCCTAAAATATTTCTTATCTGGTCTGTAAAAGAGGAAACTTTTCTGGTTCTTGATTTAGTTTGTTTTAATCCTTATGTCTATCTTATATGACATGTGTCGAGAGTCTTGAATCTGGCCACTCCCCTGTAGACATATGACAGAACACTGAAGTCATGCTTATTCCTGTCACTATGTTGCTATACTCCTGTACACCTACGTAGTTGCTATAGACAAGATCCCTGCAGAAGTCTGGGATCTAATACCTCAGGGGTGATCCATGGATGCATGTGTCTCAGTACTTTTTATTTATACTTCTGGCCACGTTCCTTTTTTGGTTTGATTAAATGTTCAGGCTTGTGTTTAAGTCCCCTACTCTACAAATTGAAGAGAAGTAATGACAGGTTCTCACGTAATGACTCAACTGACTGCAAGTCACAAAGCACCGTCACGTACATTATCCTATTTGATGCTTAGACAAAAGCTTAGAAGTACAGCTTCATGGCTATATTTATAGATAAAGAGACTAAGACCTGAGACTTAAGCAACTTGTTTATGACCACTAAGTTATGAAGCTGATGATAACTTTGATTATGAGACCTATAACTCTGATTTATTAAAAGATGATCCTATGCTCACAATCTGCTAAAATCATTATTCACTGTTTTTATCTAGTTCATACAATAACTTCATAAAGTGAATAGTTATTTTATGGGCAAAGAAAGTGGAAATTATATAAATTATTTGCTCAAGGTCCACGCAGTTAACATACAAGAGACATGTAAGTTCAGTTTTATCCAGGTTTATATACGTGCGATAACTAATTATGATTGTCAACAAGGCTCTATCTAAAACCAAATAAAAGGAAAACCCTTGGGTGTCCATGTGAGGACTTTTCTGGATCAGGTCATTTGAAGTGCCATTAAATGCCCTAATATGGACTATATCCTCCAGTGGCGGCCAAGATAAAAGAAGTAGACAGAAGCTATGCTTTTCCCTGCTTGATTTCATTCTCCCTAGCAAGTTCATTTACCCTGTTGCTGTTGCTTTCATTTACTGACACCAGAACCCAGGATCTCTGGGATTTTAATGTTCATTGAAGACCAGTGACTCTCCAGGAATCCTTTAGGCTTTCAGTGCCAAACTAGTACTGCTGCGGCATCCAGCCTCATGGACTGAAAACTACCAGGCTCTCAGCATGTATATAGCCACTGTTGTACTATACAGACAGAGCAATCTAATAAACCTCCTTTTAACATTATTTCTTTTACTGACTCTAGTACTTAGGGAACCCTGGCTAATACAATACCAGACGTCTTCTCATTGGATAGTAGGATGGTATCTTGATATATTCATCATAGTTCACCAGCTGCTCTCATTTTTTCACTCTGCTTGGTCACTTCTACTTCTTTGCTTATTTGATCAGCTAGATCACATAATAATTACTATATGGACGCCAATGAAGAAGGGGTTAAAATGATTAAGATAGATTGAGATGTTCTGTATGTTAATACACAAAAATTCAATAAAAATAAATAAATAAATAATAATTATTGTCTGAGGACCAGATAGATATAGAAAAAAGAAAAGAAATTCTTAAGTTAGGGGAACTAAATTTAAAGCTAGGAAGCATATCCAATAAATTAGAATAACGTATACTGTGTCGTATGAAGAGGACTAGTCTAATGTTGAGGGATTAAGACAAGCAAAAAGACACAGACACAGATTTTGGGGGTCTATTAATGGCCCTGTGTTTTCAGAAGCCAATTCTAATGTAAGAATTAATTGGAAATCCCAAGATAGCCTTGTGAAATGGAAGATAATGAGGATGTATGCCTTCTTTCCTACTCAGATCTCCGAGAAGATGACCAGATTCCTAGAAAAATTAGTTCCAAAGATGATTACATGTCTTAGTATGGCTCAGGAGTGGTGAATGCATCCAAAACGACAGAGATATGATTAAGGAGGGATTGCCAGTGACAAGGAATGATACTGTGCATCCCTTCTTTTGTGAGTGACCAAAAGCAGACTGAATGGGCACAAAAGCATCTTGGAAAATTATTGAGAAATACATGATGCCTTTAGGAATAAATATACTTCACAACTCTCAATGTCTCCTCCCATTAGGCAAATCTCAACTTAGCATCAAGGAAAATGGAATGAGCTTAACAAGCTTAGAAATGAGTATATGAAGCTAATATTGGATTATTATATGCTATTTGTAACTAGCAACTCACTTTCACATATCAGACTGTGGGTTGTTTTATTCTTGCTCACAAGGTCCACCAACAGAGCTACCTGCAAAATTATTCTCTGAATTTGAGCTCCTGAGACCCTTCTACTAAGCATCTCTCAGGAATGAAGCTTCTATGTTATTTTCTGACATGTTCTGCTCATAGGGAAAATGTGCAATCTCACCAATGATTCATTGATTGTGATGGTTAATCTTGATGGTCAACTTGCTGAGATTTAGAAACACGTAGGAAACATATCTCTGAGAATGTTTATGAAGACATTTCTAGAAAGGTTAGCTGAGGGAGAAGACATACTCTGAATATGAGTAGCATCATGTTATAGCTGGGATCCTGTACTGAATAAAAAGGAAAAGCTAACTGAGCACCAGCATTCATCACTCTCTGCTTCCTGACTGCTGATATAATATGACCAGCTGCCTCAAGTTTCTATGACTACAGCTGCAGCTGCCTTCACCACTATACCTTGATGGCCACGATGGACTGTATCTTCAAACTGCAAGTCAAAGTAAACACTTTTTTCATTAAGGTCCTTTTGTCATGTACTTTGTCACAGCAATGAGAAAGGGAGTTAATTCATTTATTTATATATTTCTCTTCATCTATTTAGAGAAAGGTCAGGCAATGACATAAATATGTATTGTTCAATAGGGTTGATAAAACCACAATTATCTTCTATCATCTTTCTTTTCCTTAATAAAGACAGTCAACAGCAGCAATCACATGATATCACTGAAAACATGCCTTGATTCAAATTAGTTCAGTTTCTTAAAATTTACCATTCCTTTTGTATACAGGAGTTGCTCAAAAGCACCAATAATAATAGATTTAATGAGGAGTGGGAAATCTAAGACATTAAAAAAAATCTGGTTGAAATCATTTTTCTTATTAAATTTCATCATTATAGGCCACTGTAAATTTTATGAACTATGAACTCAACTCACCTTTTCTATTTTATTCTTATTAGAATGTTTTCTCACACTTGCTAGTTTTTGGAACTACTGACCTCTTTTTTCCTAGGCTTTGTAATTTGCAGTTGTCAGAAAACATGTTCACAGCAAGTGTGTATTAGGAGAAACCACAATTTGTAGTGTCAGCATACCATGGTCTGTTTCTTTTGTGTTTTTACTGAAACTGCTTACTGGTATTGCTATAATTAGGCCTTCTTATATCATCCATCACCATGCATATTTTATGGGTGTAATGTTCAGTACATGTTCTTTACTTTGTTATTTCACTAAGCAACACTGTGATGTACCTAAGTCCAGCTGAAATTAGGCAGGAAGGTGACCTTCTTAATGTATTCAGCAGATACAGTGGCCCTGGAACACGATGCGATTTGATTTCCCATTAGAATCCTAAAGAAGAGAGACTGATTTTTTTAAAAGGCAGACACGCTGAGATCTAAATTTTAGATGAATCCCTTCTAACTGTTCTTTTTCTCTTAATAATCTTGCCAATTTCCCTGAGGCTGCAACCAGAAGATGCTCCTAAGCACTCCCTCTGCCTGAAAAACCTAGGATAGAAGGCAGACTATTTGTGTACCAGCCAAAGATTGACTGTGTCTATGTCTTATGAGATAAGACCAGCATGTAGAGATCAATTAGAACTCTAGCATTTATTTGTCCCATCATTGGATGATTTAGCATACCAGATAGTCAGGCTTGGCCCTTTTTGGAACAATATGGTTTAGTAATTTATACTGGATTTCTTTCATTTTCACTGTATAATTTCTCCTTGCTCTGGCCACCAGACAAGTACTGTAACCTCTCCAAGTCTCAAGTTTCCCTTTATGATGTGAGTATAATAAACAGTACTGTGAGATTTTGCAAGGAATATATACAATGAAAATTTGGAAAGCTTTCATTTGGCGGTGGATTGGATTCCTAGCCATCACTTGTTATCTCTGGGATCTTGTGCAGATTACTTAACCTTTCCATGCCTGAGTTATCCCATGAACAAATCAGCGAGGGTCATGCATCATTATGAACTCTGAATGAGCTAATATATTATACATTCTGCAGATAGGATACAGGATGTACCATACCCCGGCCAGTTAATCTCAGTCAATAGTAAGAACAGATAATGTTTAGCAGAAGGTTTCCTATCATCAGGACTTATAACACATATCAACTCTCCAACATTATTAGTAGGCATGCCATAATATGTTATTTCTGAGGTGTCAAAACAGCTATTCTCAAAAGTTATGTGGAGCTTTGACTTTAATCATGGAGGTGACTTGGTCCATTTCTTTTGTAGAGACGTACATGATCCAAGAAGACACTAAGTCCTCCTTTTACGTACTCTTATAAGAATTACGAGACTAGCCTTCCCATGCTTAAAACAAAATTTCAGAATAGGATTGTGTATGCATATTAACTGCTTATTCAAAACAGTAGAATAATGTGTTTGAGTTTCATGAACTAAGGTAATAATTTATAATTAATTATCTACTCTTTTTCCCAGTTAATTGAGGTCTTAGGTCTAACTGAAACACACACATACACACACACACACAGTGAAAAAATCATTGCCATCAACACATTTATCATATCACATATATGATTTGGTATGTGGGGATGAAGAGAAAAGAATAAAGATCTAGTCTCTTAGCAAATTTCAGCTGTATAGTACACTGCTACTAATAATGACTGTAGTCATCATGTGTCTTCATTCATTTTGCGCTGTTTGTAATACAAAATGTAGACTGATTAATTTAAAATGGACAGAAGTTTATTGTGTAAAGATTTTGTAGGAGAGATAGCCCAAGATCAGAGTACAAGTATCTCCTGTGAACCTTCTAGATGCATTATCCAATAGCAGGAGAAGAAAAGACAAGAATCTCATGAGAGAAAAGGCCTCTTTCTTCAACCTTCGGCCATTTCATAGAAACCTTAATTCCTTGCAGAAGGGCTTGCTCTCATGAAATAGCTGATGTTAAAAAGCTCACATCTTAATACTATTACATTTGGAATTATGCTTTAATTATGAATTTTGGAGGGGTTATAAATCACTTGAACATATCTTTCTGTTCCTGTCCTCCATTTCTCCTTTTATGTTAATATTGCTTTATATATTTAGGTGACCTAATGTTGGGTACAAACATGCCTATGATTGTGTCATTCTGAGGAAGCAACCACTTTGTTATTATATCATCACCTCTTTTGTCTCTTATGACAGATTTTGAGTGAAAGTTTGTTTTTTTTTTCCTCAAGTAGGTATAATAATTGCTGCTTTCTTCTGGTTTCGATTAGAATAGAACATCATTTTTGGTCTTTCACTTTCATCCATGAAAGAATGGCTGAACCGAGTCTCTTGTAGGCAAAACGTTAATAGACCTTATTTTTAAAATACACTCACTCTGCATTTTGATTGGAGACTTTAATCTATTTGCATATAAACTAATTATAGACTGGTAGGATCAATATTACTATTTTGTTAGTTGTTTTCAGGCTCTTATGGCTTCTTTGTTCTTTTTCTTCTACTGTTTCTGACTTTGACTTTGATTTTTAATGCTTTGTGATGTTATGCTTTGATTCCTTTCCCTTTATCTTTTCTGTATCTACTAGAAACTTTTGCTTTGTGATGACTGTCATAAGGTTTACATACAGTATTTTACAGTTACAACAGTTTATTTTAAACTGCTAATTACTTGACTTCAACCACATATAAAAACTCTATACTTTTACTTCTCTCCCTGCCCCCAATTGTATGCTATTGACATCAACTTTACATCTTTAGGTGGTATATCCATTAGCAAAATACTGTATATATAATTGCATTTAATATTTTTCTTTTTAATTAAGTATAATATTTAAAATTTTATACTTAAATGTCATTCATACAGATGCATCACAGTATTAGAAAGTTATAAATTAGAATTTAATTATATGTTTATCTTTACTGGTACAATTTATATTTACCATTAAAATTTTTGCTTTCATATCTTTTAATGTAGTTTCTCAGGCTCCTTCAATTTCAATTTGTAAGAAAGGTCTAGAGGGAATGGATTCCCTTAGTTTTGGTTTATCTGGGAATAGCTCTATTTCTCTTCATTTCTGAAGGAGGTCATTGCAGCGTATACTGTTCTTGGTTGACAGTTTTTCTTTCAGCATGCATAATACATAATCCATTCCCTATTGGCCTGAAAGGTTCCTGATGACCAATTTGCTGACTGGATCATTGCAATCTCTTGGATGTGACAAATTGTTTTTCTCTTATTGCTTTCAAAATTCTTTGAGTTTGCCTTTTTGACATTTTTATTATAATATGTTCAGAGTAGATTTATTTACATTGACCTTGCTTGGAGTCCTTTACGTTTCATGAATTTGGACTTCTATATCCTTCCCAAGATTTGGGAAGTATTGCCATTCTTTAATTTTCTATTGTTTTGCTCTCTTCTCATTCTAATATTCCCATAATTCATATTTTTGTTGAACTTATGGCACTTCATAGATTGAATATGCATTTTTTGTTCTTTCAATTCTCTTTTTCTATTGTTCTTTGAACTGGTTAATTTTGCATTCGAAACCTGTTTTCAAGTTCATTTATTCTTCTGGCAAACAGAATCTAGTGTTGAAGCTCTCTACTGATATTTTTCAGTTCTATTATCATATTTTTGAGAATTTCATACATGAATAACACTGTATTTACATCATCTGCATCTCTTCGTATCTTCCCTCCAACACTTCCCTCTGCCTCATTTTCTCTAGGACTCATGACCTCTTCTTCCATAATCATTATTGTTACACACACACACACACACACACACACACACACACACACACACACACAATCTTCATCTCCAACATATACAACAGAGGTTTAACATCCAGAATATATAAATAACTAAAAACCAGAATCAAGAAAACAGTGAACCAATTAAAGATGGTCTAAGGATCTGACCAGAGAATTCACAAAAGGAGAAATAATGACAGCTAAGAAACATCTTAAAAAGGTTCACCTTCCTTAATAATTAGGGAAATGCAAATGGAAAGCATTTAAGATTTCTTCTTATGCTGGTCAGACTGGCTAAGAACAAGAGCAAAAATAATACCACATGCTGGAGACAATGTGGGGAAAGAGGGGTGCTCATTCACTGCTAGTGGGATTGTAATCTCGTGCAACCCTTATGGAAAGCAGTGTGGAGAACTCTTATAATTCTAAAAAAGAATCTACCATTTGGCCCAGTTATACCATTCCTTGGCAAATACACCAAGGACTCATCCTATTGCAGAGATACTTGAACACCCATGTTTGTGGCTACTCTTTTCACAATAGCTAAGAGATGGAAGAAACCTAAGTGTCCCTCAACTGATGATTGGATAATGAAAATATGGTACATTTATACAATGGAGTTCTACTTAATGGTAAAGAAAGACAAAATCATGACTTTTGCAGGTAAATGGATAGGTCTAGAAACTGTTATGCTAAGTGAAGTAACACAGACTCAGAAAAAAAAACAAAAGATATATGTTCTCCGTCATTTTTGGATCATAGCACCAAACCCTTTTACATATGTCTCCTGATACAATTGCAGGAACCAGGAAAACTGGACATTAACTAGTGATGTAAAGGGAAAGAAAGAACATGAGAGCGACAGAAGAATATTAGGAGACATGTGTTACTAAGAGATAAATTGATAAAAGGGACTAGTTAGGTGGAAGGGGCAAAGAACTATGGAGATAAAGGGAAAGAAGGAGCTCAAAGGAGGCAGGACCGTAGGAGACTGGTATTATCATGAGAGAAATGGGGAAATGGGGACACTTTAAATGGGAAAGGCACAGAGAGAGGTTTAGACAGGGAGAGAAAGAGTGAGAGGAGACATAAATAATGCCTAACTAGTATAAAATACTGGAAGGAATCATATTAATCTAAGAACCCAATGACAAATTCCACATATATTATCTCTACATGAGTCCATGTGTATAGCTGAAGGCTACATGAGAACAAACAGTGAAAACAGGAGAAATCTTCCTATGACTTGTTGGCCAGGGTGGTTCAAAAGACTCCAAAAGTTACAGAGGCTATTGCCACAACCCTTGAGTGCCTCCCCGAACTTCAAAGTAGGACCCTATTGCTGAAAACAAGACATACTTCAGAGACCAGATTTGGAGCAATGAAGCTGGAACTGACATGGAAGCCACTTGAAGCCACATGAAGGTTAGCTCTCATAGTTCTGGAGAGCACTATGCAAGTGGCTAAGGGAGAACATCAATTGATGGCCCAACACCAGCTTCAAGACCAAATCACCACATCAATGATTGGCACAGCACTTGACAGTGGTGCAATAGTGGCACTTTTATCTTTTGGCTAATCAATGGCTACCTAATTGGTCTTAGAGCCCAGTCAATGGGAAGAAACACATATCTGTAATCATTGCCAAACTCACATGGCTGAAGAGGTCATAGATATTAGAGAAGTTCTCCAGGCATACCTAGGCTAATATAACTTCTTACTAAGTGTAAAATATATATTCTTATATACTTAATCAGGTATCCCAGTCACCACTTATCAAAGAAGCTTCTGTTGCACTAGACAGAGACTAATATGAGTACCCCAACTGGTCTCACACAGGCATTGCCCAGGAATTGCCTATACCTAATCAGCACACCTACAATGCAACCTCTACACCCATGTCTCACGCAACGTGAACAAGGGGGAAGAATACATGAATGAATCTCTCAACTCTCACTAATCAAGCTCCCTCATACAATTGAGAGCCAGTAACATAAAAGGTCACAAATGGCCAAAGTATGGAGAATAGGAGTCTGCAGAGTGTGGGTCCCTGGACAGGACTCCTACATTGAGTTTCACTCAACCAGGGCTCAGGGATGATTGTGGAAGAGGCAGAAAGATTGTAAGATGCAGTGAGGAGGGGTGTGACCATACGGAAATACAATCCTACAAGCTCCTGAGACCCTGCTCATATGAACCTACAGCAATGACTTCAACATGCTCAAGACCCATGCAAACTTAAGTAGACAAAAATCCAGCATGGAACTTAGGAAATGGGTAGCAGACCACAATCTTTGCTGAAGAAGTGTTGCCAACTGATTACTGTTGGAGGCTGAGGAGGATGGCTAATCCTCCTAAAGTGAGGTACTCTGGATAGGCTGACTAGACTTCAGTGGATGAACCTCCGCTATTGCACTGTACTTCATGCCTGTCTACCCTTCAGTTATACATTAAAAAGTAAACCATGAAATAAAAGATCCTTTAAGATGATTATTTTGAATTCATTTTCATGGAGTTCACAAATCTTTGTTTCTTTGGAGTTGCTATGGAGAGCTTCATTAGTTTTCTTTGATGGTAAATGTTTCCTGGATTCTTTATGATTCTTCTAGTCTTGAGTTGGTATCCGTGCATGTGAATGAGCAAATACGTCTTCCATTTTTTTATAGACTGGCTTCAGTAAGTAAAATTTTTCCTTATTGATTCTGTAGGATAACACTATTCCTTCTGGGATTACAACCAAATAGCACCATAACTACATGATTTTACTACTTGTGGCTCTGCATTGGGATGCAAACTGGTCTGTTACCAGGGCCTTGGAAGACTGTGGTTCCTATACGGATCTTGGATGAACTGGAGTGTTCACAGGATTTTGGTCAATTTGGTTGGTACCTAGATAAAAGTTCATTTTGGCATGCAGAGGTGGGTTTTCAGGTGATGGAACACCCCACCAGGTCCCTGTGATAGTTCTTACAAGGTCATCGGGCAGGTCCCTGGGTGAGAACTGACCCCAAGCTATGTGGAAAGGGGCTGTAATTGAGCCATAAGGCTGTTTCAAGATTCACAGCTGAGACCAAGATCTTCAGTCATATTTCTGGAGGCATGGATGGGCATGTGACTTAGTAGGTCTCTAGGTGAGTAGGGTTGTTCCCAGATCATAAGTATAAGTTGCTAGAGAACCTGCTGGACACAGTTCATATATCTAAGGGCATATTCTGGCCTGTCTTTGCCAAAGGTTCTTGTGCAGATAGGAGTATTCCAAATTCATCAAGAGAGGCTGGAGTTAAGTCATAGAAACTTTATAGTTCTTAATCTGGATCTGAGTTCAGATGGTTTGTTACCCAACCCATGTAAAAGGCATGACTCCTCCTATGCCCCCTGAAATTTGGTGCTAGTGGAAGGATAAAGGATAAACAAATAAAACTCTGGCTAACTTCATAGGAGAACATGTGTGTTTCTGAACCAGCAATGGTCAGTAAACTCACCATACAGGCATGAATATATAGGTCTTTCATCTTAAAATGTTTGCCTTATCCAGCCTTCGTGGCTCACACCTTTTATCCCAGCACTCTGGAGGCAGAAGCTGGCAGATCTCTGTGAGTTTGAGGCCATCCTGGCTTACATAGTTCTAGGCTACAAGGGGCTACAGGGAAATCTTGCTCCAAAAAACAATCTCCCTCTTCAATTCCAGGCTCCACCAGAGTTTAAAATACACCTATATGTAGTACAAAGCTCCCACTAGAGAACTTTGGTTTATGGGTGTCCACTATTATTGTTGTCATAGGGGATATCAGTAGAGGACCTCTTATTCATCCACCTGCATAAAATCAACCCCTAAATTTTCATATATATATATTTATATGTATATATATGTATATGATATATGCGTGCTTTGCCTGCATGTATGTAACTGCACTCATGTTTGCAATACCAACAGAGGACAGAAAAGGAAGAGCTTTGGATCCCGGGTACTGAAATTTTAGGCAGTTGTTAACCATCATGTAGGTGCTAGGAACCAAATCTGGGTCTTCTGCAAGAGCAAGCCATTCTCTTAAGTACAGGACTATCGCTCCATTTCCCTATCATTCATTTTTATTTCCAATTACAGTTATTTTCTTATTAGAATACCCTTATGAATTATTTCTAATCTCAGTATAGTTGTGTAGAAAGACTGACATGTCTCAGAGACATAGGCAGTCTTCTGTAGCTAAATGATCATAGCCATATAGATGAGAATGAATAATCAACTTAGTGAATGAAAGAAGGAAGATGAAGGAATGGTTAGATGCCTTATTACAGAAGCTGGTAGGATGGAATGGAGCGTTAGTCTCCAGGTTCATCTTTTTATCTTCTTGGTATGAGATTGGCATTTTTCTTCATCTAATGCTATGTTAGTATGACTAGGACTGCATCATTTCTGTGCTAGGTTTTTCGGTGTTATCTTCTGGTACTCAAGAATTGGGGAGGAAGGGAAAAATTACTTTCCAAGTCTGCCAGAGCCTTAAACTTGGGAACTAGTGGCCACGGTAATGAAATATTCTGATATTATATGTAGAACTTTTTATAAAGGTGGATTTTTTTTCTGAGTGGAGGGAGAAGTCAGTCTCTAATATGGATTTCTAATACTAAAAGATGAGTGAACCAATTCTCACATGAGATAGTAGACTTAAATAGTTATATTGCAGTGGAAATTGTGTGATTGTGCTCCAGGACAGCCATCAGATAATAAATTTGTCTGAATCTACAGGTTTGAAAGAAAGTATTTATCAGGAGGTTTGAAGGTATTTAGGAACAAAGGAAAGTTATTTTAAAATCCTTTACCCATGAATAACCTTTCCCTTCCACTCAATGATGATGGTACTCTTTACTTTCATAGCTATGTTCTTCAAAATGACCTTCTGTCTCCATGACACATATCTACCAGGTACTATATTCTTTGTGTCGGTCTTGCATAGTCATAAATAGAGTGCAGCAAATTAGAATTCTCCACTTGGAGGGCAAGAATAATGGCTTCTATGTGTATACATGCTCAGTGCCTTATATGACATACAGAGTTGATGCTTAATAACTGTTGAAATCCAACAAATTTAATTGAGTTGGCTTTCTTTGGGAAGATAAGGCATGATTTAAAAGATTTCTAATGGGTAATTTTAGTGCAAACTGTTTAAAAATAAAATGTAAGAGATGTTTTTAAGCTGTTTTTTTAATTGTAAAATGTCAAAGAAAATGACCATGGGGTGCTTTTAAGGAAGGATTTGCTAATTTGCAAAGGGCATGGATTCTTCAAAGATTTGTCTCCTCAATGACTATAAAGTGTAAGTTAGAGTTAACAACTTAGAAAACTATGAAATGAATGGAACTCATCTAATTTCAGTGCAGCAATTACAGCTCTTTTTGAGACAACATGAAAAACCTAAATGTGGTTACTATAGCAGTAAATTGGTCTCTAAGAAACTCTTTCATTTTCTTAGGAGAAAATAATAAATTCCTATAATAGAGTAGGCAAACGATAACAAAAATAATCCACAAAGAAACAGATCTATCTGGAAACCAAGAAATGGTCCAAGTTCAAATATTGCAATGGGGGAAAAAGAACAAAACAAGACTAAACCATTTAGGCAAGCAAGCAAATGGATGCCAATTTTTAAAGAGAAAATTTTACAGTGTTATTAAAATGATGAGTGTTGCTCTGAATTTCCTTAGTGGCTCAGAAAATGAGATATTTTATTAAACAGAAGGGGAATTTATCTTGTGTAAGATCTAACCATCAAAGCATATACAGGCTGAGAAGTGTAGTAAAATGGAGATTATTTTTTCAGAGCTAAAGTTTTAGGTTAGTACATATTATGGCAAACAGATGGCTAAACTTATGAGAAGGCACAGGAAAGTTTCCTAAAACATGAATACTTTCATTTTTGAGAGATACACTATATGAAAATTTTGGTTAAATGAATTTGAAGGCTATGAGCACTGTGTCATTGTACTTGGAATTATTTTGCTAAAATAAAGTATCCTGTTACTTTTATTAAGATAAATTTACTGCTTAAAGTTTAAAAAGGAGCATGTTTCAGGATTACATCCTTACTATTTCACTTGTATCCAGACTGTTTTGTAAGCACCAAAAAAATTCCTTTAAAATGACACTTCTTTCATGTGTTCAGTGTGGGGGCTTATCTACCTTAGTAACAACTATAATTGAAGTCCTTGCTCATAATATGCTAGATTATATGTGCACTGAAGTCTGGGTTTTTGTCTTATAGATTTCTGGATGCTCTAGTACTTGAAACTATGTTCTATATATAGTGCATGCAAATATTTGGTAAATGAAATAAAATAGATGAATTCTGAGACATAGAATCATTTGCTAATATTTAAAATTGCAAAATTTTGAGCTGACAGAACCCACCTAAGTCTGTATTTTTCAAAGGTGATTATTTACAGTCCATCTAATCTATTATCAAGTAACTCATATGAGACAAGCATTGTGGATGGAATAAGGACATCTATCTCATGTGATTTAGAATTCAGATCACCAGATTATACAAGATCAAGTTCCATTCCTGATTAGAACTGTTTCCTTGTGACATACCCATGGCATTCTGCAAAGTGACATGCCATCTACATTCTAAAATGAACAGAGAGTGAATGAGATCCCCTAGAAATATGTAAGAGGATAAAAATGTGCTCTCATACTTCCATCCACTACTCAACCTCTTCTCAGTAGATGGTTTCTGTAGTGTTCCTGTTTTCTATCATGAAAAATATCATATATGAGCTTCCAAATATAGGCAGAATGTAGGCAGCATATAGGTACCAGCAATGGAAAGGCAGTCAGAAGCCAATGGTAGTCAGAAGAGCACTGCAGTCTATGGAGAACATTGTGTCAGGTGTGGTAAAGTAAAAAGACCTTAAATCTAATTTTTATTACCGACTGAGCTGTACTTAACAGGGGGGTAAGACTTTCAAAGAGGTAAATGAAGGGTTTTTGTTCTTCTGTTCCGTTGTTTGAGATAGGATCTCCCTATAGGCCCAGCTGGCCTAGAACTCCCTATGTAGATATCTCTTCCAAGGGCAGGATTAATCACGTGTGCCACCATACCTAGACTTAAAGAAGTTTCTTATATACCTGAAGTATCTCATTTTAAAGAAGGTCAGCTTCATATTGTGGTGCCAAAATATCTGAGAATGTCAACTTAAAGGGAGAACAATTTATACTGACTCCCAGTTTCACAGGCTTTTTTTCCATGATAGGATGGCTCTACTGTTATTAGTTTGAGGCACCATAGTCCAGCTTTGCAGAAGTGCATGATGCAGCAGAGTTATTTATCTCAGAGTGGCTGGGAAGCAAAGAGAGAAGAGGCCAGGGTACTAGTATTCCATTCAAAGGACTACCTAAAGTGACCTAATTTCTATCTACTACATCTTTGATGGTTAATTTTGAAGGTCAAACTGAAGAAATGGCCAGGGAATTAGTGAGACATCACTTTGGACATGTCTTTGACGGAATTTCCAAGGAGAATTAACTGAGAGGTGAGCGCCTACCTGCAACGTGAATGGCACCATCCCCTGCAGGTAATAAAAGGGGGGGGGTAGGCAGCCAATTGAGCTCCCACATTCATTTATTTTCTCTGATTTCTGGTCTATGGAGATGAAAGGAAGCAGCTTCATAAGCCTGCTGGAATATCCATGAGCCATTCTCACCACCACAGCTTTCTCATCATGATGGACTACATCCTCTCAAAGAATGAGTTGAAATACCTCTGCTCTTTAACTTGTTTCTTCTGAAGTTTTTGGCCATGGTAATAAGAAAAGTAACTAATAAAAGGCCCCAAATGTTAAAGTTTCCACCCTCTACCAACAGTGTCATATGCTAGTGAAGAAACATATATGGGCATTTTGGGACATTTAAAATCTATACTCATGACGGTTAAAAAGGAAATAGAGGAGGTATTTTAACAGATCCAAATCCAATGCCCACTCTGAATTTCCTAATTTGAGCCTGGCTTGTTGTGCAGAAAGAAAAGGACATGAAATAGAAAATTATAATGTTGGAGTTTCAAATTGGTCATTTGTAAGTGAGTGTTTGTGGATTCTGTCCCAGACAATGCTCGTGGACAGGAAAGGACTATCTAATTGTACTTGATTGAAAGAAGCGATGTGAGAAAAATAGCTAGTCTTGGTGAACTGAAATTACTCAGTAGGGGCTGGAGAGATGATTTGTCCATTAAGAGCACTGGCTGCTCTTGCTGAGAATCCTGGCTTGATTTCCAGCAGCCACAAGGTGGCTAAGAACCAACTATAACTCCAGTTCCAGAGGATATAATGCCCTCTTCTGACCTATGTGGGGAATGCATGACACTGGTGTGCTTACATACATGCAGGCAATATACTCATACATGTAAAATAAAAATAATAAAATATTAAGAAAACCAGATTTCTCAGTAAATACACAGAAAGAATACTCCAGCTGATGGAGAAAACAAGGGACAGGGAAATTAAGAATGATTTTCAGACTATGGCCTTAGTATATGGAACTCTTCTGAAAGTCATAGTACAGTTAGAATGTGTGGAATGGTGAGGTAGTAGACTAGTAAAAGAGAGTTTTCAGACATTTGAAGAGGACTATTTAGCCATCATGGAATTTCCTGTGTTTTGTCAATATTTTGTTTTTACTAGTGCCTTCTGATAAAGAAGGTGGAAATATGGATGGGGGATTTTATGGCTCTTGACTGATAAAATGTATGTCTTCTGGTATATGATACTTTGACTATATAGACTAAGCATAGGCAAAAGAAACCAGGATGAGAAAGAGTAAGGGACTAGAACCAAGAATGACTTATTCAAATAACTTCTGTTCATGAGAAATAATGACTGAGTAAGAAACTCTTTGGATTTTTTCTTTCCATCTTTTTCATGTGTATGTGTGTGTAGTATGCATGCATGTGCATATGTGTGTCTGCATGCAAGTCCACACATGAGTGAACACCAGTGTGTACATGTGCATATGAAGGCCCAATGTTGATACTTGAATGTGTTCCTTGACCACTCTCCAACTTATTCTTTGAGGAAGGGTCTCTCAGTTTAACCAAGAGCTTACCCATATGGCTAGTCTGGCTGTTAGGATACTACATCTCTGCCTTCTTACTGTTAGAATTACAGGTGGGTCATCAATTCCACTTATCATTTACTCAGGTTCTAGGGATCCAAATGCTAGTCCTCATATTTGCTATTTGAATAGGAAACAGTTTACTTGATGAGACATTGCCCAATGTCCCCCTCTACCTATTTTTGTTTTTAGGGTCATTCCTTTGCTTTGGTTTCTTCTGACACAAAAGTTTCTAAGCCTCAAGGAGTTCAAGTTTATTACACCTTCCCCAGTTCTTGTCAGGTTCTTTCTTATGATTCTGCTTAAATATCTGCATTTTCATTGGGAGTTAGGGAGAAGAGATCTGAGTGAGAGGCCATGTGCACCAACCTACTACTGAGAAAAGAGGTTGTACTGTATGCTTTCTCTACACAGAGATCTCTCACCTTTTCTTATTTATGTCTTCTTTAAAACCACAAAGATGTATAAACTCAGAAAATATGTCATACATAAGCAAATCTTCCCTAACGTTTAAGACATAACCATGAGAAAAGTGGAAGGCAGGTCTGTTTTTTATTTAAGGCCATTGAAAACACATCTATCTCCTTATCAAGCACGTAAGAATCTCCTAGTGATCACAACTTTATTATGGAAGAAATTTTCTGTGTATATTATTTGCAGCTTGCTTTAGTCCAAATTTGGCTTAACCAAAGAAAGTGAGATTCAGGGGCTAACATTCTTCCTGTGAAGGTCCAGATAATAAGGAGCTTGGGCTTTCTGGGCCACAAGAGCTCTGTTCATTTCAATTAAGGAGAAAGCAGTCTTAGATAATATGTAAATGAATGGCCATGGATATTTTTACAGTAAAATTTTATTTACAAACTCAGAAATTTGAATTTCATGATTTTCATATGTCACAAAATCGTCCTCATTTTCCTTTTCCCAAACTTTAAAAATGGTTTTTATAAAAACTTTCATGTCTCACAAGCTTTGTAAAAGTATGTGACATCCTAGATTTTGACTGTTGCTAGCCATCATGCCTTTTAATTGATTTATTTATTCTTTTACATATAAAGTTCTGTAGGTTTTTACGGGGATGCCATTTTCTTCAAAAATGCATTAAACAAGAATAAAGACTTTTTTGGAAAATAGCTTTCTAAATGCCCCAGGTAAGATTGCTAGAAAGTGATCACACTTCCAAATAGCCCCCCCCCCGCCTTTCCTGCAGCCAACAATTCAGTCACAGCAAACCCAAACACAGATACGTTATTTCTTCCATCATTCTGCAAGCACAGAAATCAATAGGACTGATCACACAGGCATGTACCCAGGGAAAAAGAAAATGGGACCTATGCCATTAGACATAAAGATGGCCCTCCAAGACAAGATCTAAAATACTGCTGAGAACCTGCCTGGATGATGCATGTCCTTGCTGACACCCACATGCATCCCAAGATACAAGGAATCTCAAATGGGGATATTGCAGTTCTCTCCTGGAGGCTCTCGAAAATAGCCTTGTACTAGTTTTGCCTATCTGGTCCCTCGAAAGATTTGAATCATTTCCAAGTCAGGTATTAGCCCTGATGCAGGGTGAATATTATACCAGCTTCATTACTTGATCCTGTGGAAGAATGGCTCTTTGGTGATCTGGTTGCCACATGAGTACAAATGTGACTTTTCCAGCTGTTTGAGAAGGTGTTATTATATTAAGTACAGACTAATGAGGGTAACTTAGTCATTTGGGGTTACCATAAAAAATATTTTAGGGAGAGATGGATCAGTGATTTAGAACATCTGATGTTTTTCCAAAGAACGTTAGTTTAGTTCCCAGTTCCATGTGGCAGCTAACAACCTTCCATAACTTGAATTCCAAGGGATCCAATGCCCTCTTTGGGCCTCCATGGGCACTGTACATATGTGGTGTACTCATATAGCTTCAGACAAAACACTCATATACATAAAATAAAAATAAATTACATATATAATCTTAGAATGACCAATTTATAAATAACAGAAATGTATTTCTTATATTTCTAGAGGCTTGAGAGTATAGCAGTGAAGCATCAGCAGACTTGAAATTGAGAAAGGACTCCATCCCTCGCAGGCAGCATGTTGCCGGCAGAAGTAGCAAGGTGTCCCTTTCAGTCATTGAAAAGGCCTGGAATGGTATGAATCCCATTCATAAAGTCTCTTCCTTAAATGATTTAACCAATTCTCCAAAGGCTTCACCTTTTAATACTACCGCACTAAATGTTAGGTTGCAAAATATGAATTTGGATCTGAGGGGGGACATAAACATGCAGACCATGGTAGTGAACAGCTATCCAGGGACCAAATTCTTTCAGGACGTGTGCTTTTGCCCATGGTAAAACTGGGATGGTTGGTCATCCTTAAAATGAGCCCCTCCTCTTTTAAATTCCTCTTTCTTCTTACCCTTTCCAAATTCTTCCAAGGATGCCTGAGCATTCATGACTTCTTTGTGATGCAAAAAGTTTGAGAAAGTTTCTTCAGAAGACCCTAAAAATATTTCATGTAATACTTTTCCTGAAATACAGATGTTTTTGTTGTTGTTTTTGTTGTTGTTCTGAGTGAGTGTAAATGGTAAGAGATCTCTGTCCTAGTTTATAATGTTCAGATAGAGTTAGCTTTCATTTTAGTCTTGCTGGATAACATTGGTTTGTAGTAGACAAATGTCATACCTCTTTATCCATGAAAATCTCTGTAGCATGAATGGATATGCTCAATAGGCTCAGACTCACTTAAATAATTCCTAAACATTTCTTTCTCCCTAAAGTCTCCAATAAAGTGTAACTCTGGTAGGTTTTTAAGGGGATTCTTGATCAGTAATTGCAAAATCATATAAAATACTGCTTCTGATGCCCAGTTAAAGAGATCACATAATAATCTATATCCACAATAAATTTAAACTACTAAACAAATCACATTTCTTTATGCCTTGCCTTTGACCTAATTATATTTTTGTCTTAGTGGATAGTCTCAAAACTCAGTAGTAAATCACTCAGGCGAGTATGAAAAGTCAGTGAACTTTATGTTTCTGTATCCATGGGATTGTTTATATAAAATTACTCATCACTTAAAGCTATATTTAGCTCTTGCATTTTAATCTCCTTGATTGTGCAAAAATCAATCTGCTAGTAAGTCTGAAGGAAAAGATATACAACCTTTACCTACAGCAATGGAAATAAAGGTCATTAAAATGTGAAGCCATGTTAATTTTTTAAATTAGAGCATAGCATCACTGATATTTTTTACAAAATAAATGTGTATACATATATTTCTGCCTTGCGTTAGCTCAGAGGATGTTCTTTCTCTGTTAGATACAGGCCGGGAAATGTGTATCAACCTTTTCAAAAGGAAGCAAGGGGGCAAAGGTGAAAGAATGTGTCACCTACCTGACCAGGTCGATGACCCTTTCCCTGGGTGCAGCACTGACGGGTTCATCATTGATCATTACAATCTGATCTCCAGGGATCAGCTTGCCTTCTGAGGGGCCACCTGAAGACAGACAAGAGCAAGCATGCAGGTGAGAAGTCTCTTGGTATCCACCTGAAATCTCCTTTCCCCATCACGACTTATATGCAAATGACGGTTACAGCAAAAGCAAAACCCGAAATTGTCCAATAAACTAGGGTGTCTTTCAGCCTATCTGAGGCCCAGGCTACATCTTCCTGAATTAAGTCAGAATTTCTAGGAGTGGAATTCAGTCATCCACATTTTTCAAAATCTTCATGGGTAAGAATAATTCCAGGCTAGCAGAGATGTCCACATTTTAACATGCCTTTGAATCACTTGCACATCCTGTCGCCATGCAGAGTTTCAGGGCAGAATAATGCATTCCTCTCAAGCTCCCAGGAGCTACTGCTACTGCTGGTCAACAAAACCATGCTCTGAATATCAAAGCCTTGAGAAGTAGATATTCTCCCAGTAAGGAGTCAGTCATTTGTGTTGATAGCCAAAGCTACACCAACCCAGGCATAGTTGGATGTAAACAAAAGTGCACTGATTAGTTCATTTCAGTTATGGAAAAAAATCTTATTAGAAAACACTTATTATAGTCCAGTGTGGTGGCATACACCTTTATTCCCAGTACTCAGGAGGCAAAGGTAGGCGAATCTCTATGAGATCGAGGTGAGCCTTGTCTACATAGTAAGTTCCAGACCAGCTGTGGCTACAGGGAGACCCAGGCTCAAAATAATAACAAAACTGAAAAGGCTTTTAAAACTTGACCTTGTGTTAGGTGCTGCTGGGATAGGTTAAATGAAGTGAGAGGTCTTGTGTAGAATTGATGGAAAAGAACATCTTAACAATTGCCTAAAAGGCTAAATGAAGGAAGCAGAAGTGGCTATAATTACACACACACACACACACACACACACACACACAAAGTAGTATTCCCATATATCAGCTAGTAGTGAAGTGTAGTTGATTGAATTTGTGACTTGGGATATGCTGGGATGTTTGTGCCTGTGTTTTCATGTCAGAGAGTCTATTGCCTTGATTTTTCACAATTGGTGGTCTTGTGTGTTATTGATATTTGGTAAAATTTTTCATGCTCAACACAGCAGCCAGGTCCAGCTGTGATGGCCTGCCAGTCCTGGATGTCAGAGTCTGCTTTGCTCTTTCAGTTGGATTTTTAAGTAGGGCGTAGGAAACTACTGGTTCTTAGGCAGTTAGTATGCCCCAGGCTGTGACCTTAATCCTTTGCTTGGAAACCTCAGTAAATACTACTGTAATCCCTTCTACAAACTGAGGGAACTGTGCTCACAGGTAAAAGAACGGGCATGAAAGTAGAACTAAATTTCAGGTCTACGAAAGAATCCAAATACAGAATGGCTGAATTCACTTTTGAACTTTTTCTCACAATATAAGACTCGATTACTAGCAGTTATTTTGATACATCTATATAAAACACATATATGTTTTAAATAAAATTACCAAGCACTTATTTGGAATATTCATCTATTTGGATTATTCTCACATGCAAAGTCAGCTGCAATTTCCTCCCAGACATTGACATAATATTATATACTACTATAACTTTCATTATATTTCCAGAGACCTGGCACTGGGATGATAGGTGCAGTTAGAATGCTACCGTTCAAATAAGCTCCAATTAATCTGTTTAGTAATTGAAATGAGCATTTCATGACCAGGAGAGGAGTTTGAAAATCATTGAGTTATTCTCCATTCAACTAGACACTTGACATTATATATAGTCACTCTGCATTGTTGATTTCTCTTTCTTGAGGGTGAGAGAATAAGGAAACCTTAAGAAATATCCATATCAGTGATAGAAAATGTTAATTTTAAGTATCTGAGAACTGATCATCAGTGTTATTTTTCCTTATCATTAGTGTTTGTACATAAGGAATTCAGAAATATCACTTGAGAAACTTATTCTATCAGTTTATGTGTATGCACACCTATTCAGTCAAAGAAAATGGTTAGAAATCAAATGCTGGTCAAATACAGGAAAAATTCAGTTAACCTGTTTGAAGGATGGATATTAACTCTTCTGATGAGAACATCACTCTCAGGCCACTGCAATATATTCTTATGCTTGCCCTATAGGATTTGTTTGTTTGCTTTATTAGATAGGGCCTTTCTATATAGCCTAAACTGGCCTGAAACTATGTAGCTGAGGCTGGCTTTGGACTTACAGTTAACATCCTATATCAAGGCCTTGATGTCGGGTATTTCTAGTATGAGTTACCGCATTAGGTTCACTTACACTTTTGAATCAAATAGGAATGTTCTTGCTTAATCAAGAAAGTTGAATCAAGAATTGTGGAAGAAGCAACAGACAAATCATTCCAATACATGAAATAGTGAAACCCTTTAAAGAAATGCTTTTTACTCTAAAGACTGAGCTGTGTCCTGTAGAAAATCTGAACATGTCAGTGAAATCACTTGGGTCTTGAGTAGGGTCATTTTTATGATAGTTTATTTGAACAACATTTTCACTCACAAAATAACTGCAAATAGTACTCTTTGACTTCTGTTTTCACTTCTTTACTTTTCTCAAAAAGCCTGACAGTAGGTATTAGTGCCTTTGAAACAGGACAGCTCAATGCACTGAAGGGAAGAGTTGGAAAGGTTATGATGCTTACAGTGTGTGCTTATGTGTGAATTATGTCTTCAGTAGTAGGAGCTCAAGAGTCCTTTTAGCTTTCTTCTCTATGCTGTGACATTATGTGTGTATATTATAAAACATATGAAATAGTTTGTTATAATAAAAATAAACTTTGAAAAATGCAATTCTTAATTGAATAAAGCTCAACAATCATACTTAAATATAATTCACATTTATTAAATACAAGATTTAGTAGAGTAAGAAGGTGTGGTTAGATTGTGGTTGGAATGAAACCCATATTCTTCTCAGTTTGATTCCAAAGTGGTGAATTGGATTTTGGTGATTGCCTTAGGCATGTTGCATCAAAATAATAGAAAACTAAAATTTTAATCAACTTAAAACATCTAAATCACATCACTAGTCAACTTCTGTTTCCCTTCAATGACTGAATAAATAGTCAACCATTTGAGAGAACAATGATACTAATAAAGAACAGTTATGGAAGGATCAATATGTACCTCTCCATAACCTTATATGTGACATGCTATGAAGATACCCATTATATGGATAACAGAGAAGCTATACTCAACTGAAAAGAAGGGGCTGAACATGGAAATTAGAAAGCCTTAATAGGGGCAGAGGCAGGACTCAGTCTTGAGTAATCTGATGCCAGAATCTGTTCTTTTTGAAATGAAAATTTAAATTTCATTTGTATGTGTATAATATGTGTATGTGTTGGTATGTGTTTGTCTGCATGAATTTTTGGGCATGTGTGCATGTGAATGTGTTTGCATAACTGTGTGCATATATGCTTGGGCATGCAGAGGTCAGAGGTTGATGTCAAGTGTCTTTTCCCATCACTCTCCAACTTACTTTTTGAAATAGGGTCATTCATTGAATCCAGAACTTCACTGGCTGGCCAATGAGTCGTTGGGATGAACCTATTCCTACTCTCTCCCACCACTAAGGTTATATATGTATGCCATCATGATTGGCATTTGCATCAATAGTTTTATATATGTGCTGGGGATCCAAACTCAGATTCTTATGTTCATGCGGCAGGTGCTTTACCCACTCAGCCACCTCCCCAGGCCCTGGCTTCTAAGGTTTAAGTGTAGGAATTTACTATTGAATTGTGTTACTGATTTGCAAAATCCTCAGATGCAACAAGATAGAAGAGAATTGTCTTTTGTCTGAAATTAAGTCTAAATTCATTACAATGAAGGCATTATTGCATATTTAATAATCAAACCACATTGTTTCTGGAAAAGTAAAGTCAGCCTACTTGAGGCAATTACATCACAGGCTATTGGATTCGAATATGTTAATATTGGGGCACCTGTATTCCCTCGTATGAATAACTGAGAGAAAGTCTATTTTCATATTGTAGAGTATAAGAGATTTGACATGTATCAGTTAACATTTGTTGTGTAACAAACCATTCCAACAATCATTTCTCACATTTGTTGTTCTTTAGGATGACTGAAGAAAGGCTGAAGTGACTAGTCTTGCTTCATACTACATATTGGGTTCTACTTAACTTCAGGATACAAACTGGATGAGCACTGCCCCAAGAGTTTATTCTGGAGCTGAGGCTGAAAGAGTAGTTGCAGAAAACATTACTTCCTGTGGTCATAACCTAAACCTGAGAAACATGTCCAGCTATACAAGTGTATCCTAATCATGTTTTATCATATTTGCCCATATGCCATTGCTCAAAATGAGTTATCTTGTTCATGCCAACAGCAATGGGACAGGGAAATAGTCTGCCTCTAATGATAAGGAAAGGGTATTTGTAAAATAATTCAACTACTCAAATGACTAAATCACAATAAATGTTGGACACCATCTCTATTTTCTCCTCCCATCAAATACTTGCATGTACTACTGTGCCTACTTGTCATTATTTGCATTTATATGTTCAGAAGTGATACCATGGTTACAAATGTCAATGTTTTCCCTGACACTACCGATATGAAAAATTTGGCAATTTAAAACCTACTTTCACATTAGGCATGAGGAAATATTCCTGCAATCTCAGAATTTGGGGATCTGAGGCAGGAAGATGGCCACAAGTTTTAGGCAATCCTGGGTTACATAGAGAACACCAAGCTATCCAGTGCTACATAGCAAAGTTCTGTCTCCAAAACCAAATGAATAAATAAGAAAAATAAAACCCATTTTAGTGAGACTTTTCCGTTTTTGGCACTCTGTCCAAGTACTAGAAAAGATCACTTAGCTTTCAGAGCATAGATAATCACAGAACTGAACAACAGTCATTCTGGTCACATTTGTCAGGTAGTCCTACACAAGACAGGAATAAGATTGAGTGCTTACCGGGTGTTACAGAGCGTACAACCACTGGCTTTTCACTCCCTGCAACGAACCCAAAGCCCAGCACAGGATCTCTCCTCATCTCCACCTTCCGGGGAGCTGGAGGGATGATTTGGCAGCTTTCAAACCGAGGGTCATCAAAAGGAATTGCCTGTGTCATGTGACTGTGGAACAAGCACAGAAAAGAGAACAGACATTAGTGTGGCTTAGGCATTGCTTTGCGATCACATGCTTTCTAGTTTGAAACTTACTTTCTCAAATAAAAAATGGGAAGGATCTAAAGACTTATAGTCATCTTTCATGGTCTGTGTTGGTCCCTGAAAACTCTTGGGGGTATTGCCCATGTTAGGCCTTTGTACTGACTGTTTTAATGTAAATTGCTTGTCCTACGACTATCTGCATATTCTTTGCTTCTGTCAAATCTCTGCGTATGTATCACCATCTTCCAAAGGACTACATTTCCATACTATTTTAAAGGGTTTCTTTGGTCCACTACTTTCTACTTGATCTCTTTCCCAAAGTATTAATCACCTATAAATGTACTATAGAATATGCTTCCTTTTTTGGGTCTTCTTGAGACATGGTCTCCCTGTAGCCCCAGCTTGCTTGAACCTTGCTATGTAGACCAGGCTGGCCCTGAACTCACAGAGATCCACCTGCCCAAACAGAATATACTTACTTTTATAATTATTTTTTACTGTTTTGCTCTCCATACTAGATATTTACTCCATAAAGACAAAGAATTTAGTTGTATGTGCAGATTTAGGGGTGGAAGCCAGAGCCCCATGCATGCTAGGTAATTGTTCTACCCTTGGACTACACCTTAGTATTGTGAAACAAATTATAGTCACTGATTTATCTCATGTACCTAGAAGCATATCTCATACAAAGCAGGTTCTCAAAAAATAATTGAATTAATAAGCAGGGGAAAAAGTTATTTCATTGTAGAACACTATTAAGTTTTAGCTGGTACACTGAGAAATAGTCTCAGAATGTGATGGATATCTAATAGGTAATATATATGGCATCTGACCATAGCAAAATTAAAAGAATATGGATTATTATAATGGTGATGGATCATCTGCGTGTCAAATACATTTCTCTTGCCCGGAAAGATGTGACTTTAGCTCTTGGAATTTACTTTCAGGAAAGAGTTTTCAATGATTTAAGCAAATCTTCATTAAACAACTCAACTTTTAAGGTCCTATTAATAATCCCAAATTAAATGCTGTATAGATTGCAGGGGATTCCATCATCTACAGTGGTGTAGCCCCTGATAAACTGCCTTGGTTCCATTGTTTTCATGTTTATCCAATCAGGAAACTCAGATAAAAATCATAGGGTATCATTATCACTCAGGGCTCACTGCTGGCAGGTCAGAAAATCCAAAGACCAACTAATCCCACAACTTCTAATGAAGTCTTCATTCATGCTTGTTGTCCTAGGCAATATTCCTTTGAGGAAGAGTTATTGTTGAACACTAAAAATCTCCTTCAAGTGATGTTAGCTAAAATGATTTATATTACTGACATAGACTTAATTCAATTTTCCCCATTAATTTTCTTTAATAAGTAAAAGAATATCTTTTTAAAATGCCTTGGATGATGCTACTCTATATGCCATCTGGACAACATTCTGAACAAAAGTATTAAAGAAAGCCAGGGAACAGGAATCCTACAATTCCTCTGTACAACTAATAACAGTAAAGAAAGATCAACAGAGATTCTCTAGGATCTGTCCATTAAGCACATGTCACCATCCAGAAAAGGGTGATTTTAAAATCCTTTTTAAACTGAAATGAATTTGTAACTAAATGCTTGTGATCTTCTGGAATACTAGGAGAAATAGAACTAGTGTGTTATTTGACCTGTGCTAAGGCTCATCTGTTCTCTGATTTCGCCCTTAAAGATTCTATTATGATGGAATTCATCTGATCCCATTCACATGCTCTTTGAAAAGGCAATGACAGGAAAATAACAGAGCACAGGAAAGGGTGTGCTCTAGACAACAGGAAAAGAGGTCACAAGTAATTTTTTGTCACATATTTATTTTTATAAATTTTTATTTATTTGTATTTTATGTGTATGAGTGTTATGCCTGCATTTGTGTAAGTGTACCCATGTTGTACAGTGTCTATGGAGGACATTCAAATCTGGGTCTTCTGGAACAGCAGTCAGTGCTCTTAACCACTGAGCCATCTCTCCAACCCATCACATATTTCTTGTAGTAACCATTGACAATGTAAATTAGAACATTTAAAACATCTGTGGCTTGATTATCTTCTTTCTACTAAGTAAAATAATATTATTTAAAGCTTTAACACATTACTCATTTAATAACTCATAATATAATAGCATGACAGTTATTAAATATTAATTTAGTACTAAACATTGTTTGTTCTAAATGCTTTCCATATGTTAGTTTGCTCAATACTTCAACTCCATAATGTGTTCATTTATTCATCTAGTCAATTTATTAAATGCTAACTAGATTCTTCGTTCTGAGAATACAAGAGGAAAGAAAGCAGACAAAAATAAAATGCTCATACTAGGTCATGATAAGTATGAAGGAAACACATCAACACAGGTTGATGGATGAACTGTTGCAAAACGTTCTACCAGGGAGCAAGACAACAGAGGGAAAGAGCACCCATGACAGAGGGCCCATGAATTCAAATGTCTGCAGGTGCAAAGTGCCTTATGACAGCGATCATGCCTAGAGACAACTAGAGGTCAGTGTGAAGTGGGCTCAGGATTTGGAGTAGTAACAGTAAGGAAACTCGCAGTGAGCACAGAAAGCAAACACACTCAGGTATATACTTGATCTTTTGTTCTGACTAAGCTAGGAAGCCACTGGAATGTCGGTGATTCATGTAGCTGAAGTACTGACACAACATGAGCAAGAAATCTCAGGGCCCACTCTATCCTTCCCAACAGATCGTGATGGCTCAGATGAGGGTGAGAGTGATAGAGGTGACAGAATTGTTGGGCTTTGAATACAGTTGAAAGTCATTCTGGCAGAGAAGAGTAGAGCCTTGTACTCTGGAACCATCTTCTTGCACATACCTCTTCTCTACAAGGATGAACTTAGGAGAACATTGCCTGAAGTATCTACACTACAGGAGAAGGCTTCCCTGCTGGTTTGCTCAAGAAACAGATGTTCAGGAAATGGATGGACATGAGAATCAGCATGGTTCTTTGGAGCCAGATGAGCTTGTCCTAATCCCATTAATTCTTAGCAGGATGGCCTGCACACATTGCTTCATCACTCCATGCATCATCTGGAAAATACTAATAATTGTAACAAACTCATAAGAGAGTTGTGAAAAGTAAACAAAAAATGTAAAGCGCTTGCAAAATGTCTGGCACATAGGAAGTACTCAGAAAATAATTATTTCTTTTATTTTTCATTTTCCCAAATCAGTGAAAAGAAAGGAATCCATTTCAGACATGATGAAATAATTCAATTGTAAAGTATGAGAAGAAAGCTAACACTTGAAACACTTGCAGCCCTACTCTCTCAGTGAAATGCTTCATAAATCCTAGGTAAACTCCAAGGCTTTCAATTCAAAAATTCGTATCAAATGCAATGGCACAATAAATACAATTATGACTTGAAAAATACACAGCAATTCTGTATCTGGGATTCAAAAGAACTGCTCTTTGGTTGTGTTTCTTGACCACAAAGTACCATTGAGTACAGGGCAGGAGACTGAGCTGGAGTGGTAGGATTGATGACAGGCCAGTTCTGTTTGGAATCACTGCTGAGGCAAGCAGAAGGCCCGGATTGCAGATCCTGAGTCTCTCTGTCTCAGCAGAGTCTGGCGTCGGCCATATTGCTCCACGTCATTTTCTACCTAAATATGTTATAAACACAGTCAAATACATATTTTTGGTTGTGGATAATTCTAGCACTTTTGTCTTTGTTAAAGATTCCTTGGTTCACTTTGTTCTGCTTGCATATGAAGGGAAACCTCACAATAACATTATATTATTTTCTTGCTCATCATGTTATGTTTTCAGAAAAAAAGTTATAAAAGTTAAAGTTTCTTTTCCAATAGACAGCTCCAAACTAAAATGCTCTTTATACCATGAAGTGACATTCTGTTCTTTGAACGTTCTTGATCTTTGAGCAAGAATTTGGGGGCCCTGAAATTGCAAGAATTTTTTTTTTCTGGTAAGGTTGTTTGAAACTTTTTATAATGAGCTAAAAAAGCACCATCGTTTTACCTACTTGAGTGTTTCAGTGAATTTTGATGATAATAGTAGAAGAATACAATTGATGTCCTACATAAATCATCCTGTGCCCCAACATCCTCCAACAAAACACAAAGATAAGTCAGGAATGAATTGACCTGAAACAAGAGTCTATTAACTGACATGGAAAATGTCTGCATCAAGACGAACCGAACAATCTCTCTTTCTGCTGGATTTCATTCCCAAAGGAAGTATGAGGACCCTGCTGCACAAAATAAGAGCGCTTTCCTTGAATTCCTGAAGCTTTTCTTCCTTAGCAACAATAAAAGAATCATAAAGAATTGCTTTTACTGGAAGAAACACACTATAAGGAAACCTAAAATAATTTCTTGGATTTGATAAATTCATTAGAGCCAGAAAAATCCATTTTTGAAGATGTGCTGAGTTGGAAGATTCTAGAAAGAAGAAACAAATTTAGAAGCATCACCTTTAGTGTACACAATAAGGTGTCAAACCAGGCATATGATGGCACATGAGTCACCTGGGGGGAGGTAAGGATGGAACAAAGAGGGGTATAAATAGGCATCTGTGTCTGAGTTCAACCTGAGAAGGTCACTATAGTACTACCCACTAAGAATATCCAGTGATAGAAGCACCAGTCATCAGTTCTGTCCTGTTACTGTCTCTGCCTTGGGAGCACTGGCTTGGGTAGAAGACCATTTTCATCATACTTTGCATTCCAAGATGCAGTTTGCCTACCAGGTACTATCTTTCTTTCTAGTGCCTTACAGTCTACAAAGAAGTGCCATTTTCCTACCTTCTGACTCTAATGGCCGACTGCTCAAAGCATGCCATGTGACTGAGCCCAGATGTAGCAAATTAAAATCTTTTGTGTAACTGGGCATGTGCCCTTGCTGCTCTGTCATAATCATGAAAAGGAGTTCACAAGGGAGCTGCTGCCACTTCAGTCTGGTCTCTAGAATGTATACATCAAGAACAGACCAGAACCCAACCTTCTAAGTAAAGTCAAGGGTAGCAAAGGTACTTGGCTTCTGGCCTACATTATTCAGCAGAATGAAGGATAACAAATAATGATTGTTTTATGATACTATATTTGGGGATGTTTGTTTTGCATCAAAATATCACTCATACAGTCTGGTATATCTTGCTTTCAATAATAGTCAGAAACTATCAAGTTCTATCCTCCATTCCCCATATTCTCCAAAAGGATCTTACTACCTGTGTAGTCTACTCATTGTGAGCTTCCCACCTCCTTGACAGATCTTAGGCAGTCAGTGAAGGTTATAGAATGAAAACCTTTCACGAAAGGAGTTAAACTGAGTAAACCAGAGTTACTCGATATTGAAAAAATTAAATTGGAAGAAACAAACCAAATAAAATACAAGTTCTGAGAGCTGGTTGGTTGATTATAATAGAAAATTCATTAAGTAGCTCAAAACCTATGATAGGATGCCAACAAGTCAAAGTTATGGTAATGTAGTGGAAAAATAATATGTTGAAAACATTTGTGTTTGCTTTCTCCATGTGGAGGGATTTCCCTCTCCTAGGTCTGAAAAAGAAGACATGTGGTATATCAGTCTTGGGTGAGTGAGATGTCTCTATTAGACCTCAAAACTGAAGAATGCATATCATTTTTTCCTCTTTTTTTGTCCCCTGAGTCCAAACAACTTGGTAGAAGAAAATATGGAAGAAGACTCCATTGGAGTGGCAGAAACTTTTGAAGAGTTTGGTGGATTGCCTAAGAAGGCAGCAAGATCCACATGCTGAGTAAAAAGAAGTGACAAATCAGTGTAATTTAAGGTACCACACAACCTTGATTCCCAGCACCCAGATGGCAGCTAACAACCATCAGTGACTCCAGTTCCAGGGAATCTGATGACGCCCTTTGGGCAGTGTACAACATTGGGTACACTTATACACATGCAGACAATACACTCATATACATAGGACAATAATAATAAAGTATTTGAAAAAGAATGAAAGAATTGCACATAATGGGGGTTTTACTACACATTGACAGTGAACCTCATGTTTTTTGCCTTCATGAAGAGGCATGTTATGGGTTCTCAAGAAATTAATTTTTACTAATCAACTGTAGAGGACACTGTCAGTCAATTAGCACAATATGTCATGAGCATTTAAAGATTCAGAGCTGTTTTGTCAAGCTTAAAACCTGACAAAATGATTGAAAAGTCAAGAGAATCCAGGATGATTAACCTTAATATTACAAATAAATAATTTTGTCTAGAAAGGAGGCTTTAGAATGAGTATAAATGTATTCGTGGCAGTATATGTGTTTATAAATAATATATGATGACCAAAATGTAAATTAATATACATTAATGTAGTCGACTGAATATGAAAATGTAATGTGGTAGACAAAATATGAAAAGTTCAGTTCTCTCCAAAACTATTTACAGACTTAATACCATCCAATTAAAATATGTCAAGAACCCTTTTCAAAGAATTTGATAAAGTGAATTCAACACTTTATATGGTAATATAAAAGAATACTGAGAAAAATGCTCTGTGAAACTCATTATAAAATGACAATGACTAGAATATGATGATATAACACAAATATACAAAGTAGGTTACCTGCTTGCTGTGCAAGTGTGAAGACCTGAGTTAGATTCCAAGAATTCACATTAAAATTTTGTACATGAGGGATGGAGAGCTGGTTCAGTAACTAACAACATGGACTTCCCTTACAGAAAATCTGAGTTCTGTTCCCACCATCCATATTTGGCAGCTCACAACCATCTGTAACTCCAGCTCCAAGGTATCTGACGCCTTCTTCTGGCCTCTACCAGGACTGTAACTTAAATGCACTTGCCACTCTCCTCCATAAAGTTAAAAACATTTTTTTTCAAGAAACCTGTTTCATGGCACCCATTTGTAATCTCAGTTCTGGAAAGTCAGAGAAAGGCAGATCCCTGAGGCTTGTAGGCAAGCCAACTTAGTGTACTTGTTGAATTCCCAGTCAGAGAATGATCTTGTCTTTAAATAACTAAGTGGACAGTGTCTGAGACTCAATACCTGAAGTTGACCTCTGGCCTATATAACCATGTGCACAATTGTGCATGTGTGTCCCCCTTCCCACATAGACACATATAGACACAAAATAAAAGTATATAGCCATGAAAATGCAGCATTGTTTGGGACAAAGGAAATCTTCAAGAGGAAATTTAAGGATGGCTACTCTGTTGAAAGAACTTAATGTAACCTATAGTCACAGAGATACCCAAGTGTGTTCACATAGCAACACTGTGGTTTCTTTGGAAATAAAAGAGGCGACATTGCTAGGAGTCTTTTGTCCTCTGTGGAAGTTGTTGGCAACCAGGCAACCATGAACTTAAAGAGTGGTCTTCTCAGAATGAGTGAGTTATTTTAGTAACAAGTGAGAAAGCCACATAATTTTTCAAATAAACTTGGATGGAAGTAAACATGTAAGGAAACAGCTGTTCGTGTATAACAGCTGTCTTATTGTTTTATTGAAAATTATGCAAATACATAGAGATTAAAAACTAGAGTCACTGAAAATATGGAAATGTAGTTTTCTAACCTGCTTAAAAATCTTTCAAATGAAGCATTTCAATGGACTGTGATGTCATTTGTTAAGCATGGGAAAATGCAGCATTTTCTGTTTGGCTTGTGAGAACAGTTGATAGATAGCAAGGAATAGAGAAACTTTCTCATTGAATTTTAACAAGATCTTCATAGATGAGACTGAAAACTAGTACTATAGTGAGCAAATTGGAACCACTCTATGTCCATTTGCCTCTTTATATGTTTCTGTGTTTATTCTTTTTTTCTAATAATGTTGATTAAAGCCAAGTAAAGAAACAACATGCACTCACAAGACTCTCCAATCTTTATGCAATGAAGTGACAAACAATAAATCAAGATGTTAAAAAATAAATAACCAACTCCAGTCAATTTCTGTCATTTATGATATTCAATGCTTTAATGCAGCAGCAATGGGAAAATGTTTTTAAGTGACTAAAAATGTTTATTTGGCTTTTATTTCATTCTTCTTTGTTTGCTTTTGTTCCTATTTCTTTGGTTTCATTTGGGGGGTCTTGTTATGATGCCAGGGATTGCCTGGAACTCCCAATGCAACCCAGGCTGGCCTCAAATTGAGATTCTCCTGCCTCATGCTCTATAGTACTAAAAGTATATAAGTCTGTGCCACCAAGCTCAGCATATTACATCTTATTTTAAACATCTTTTAAAATACCTTTTTAATAGATGCTCTAGACTCCATAATCTACTTATGGTAGTACATATGTATATAAATAGTATTAAATGATGAATGACATTTAAATCAATAAACATTTCTAGTTATATGTGTTCAAAACACTTTTGCTAATGAAGTTATGAAAGCTAATTACATGGAGATTTCATTCTGTATGCTCCAGAGGGTTCCTGATTTATGGTATAAGCCCTAACGCTGGTTTAAATATTCGGCCATGATGGACAGAGTCATCGATCTTCCAAAGCTCTTGGAACGTCCAGCTCCCATCTTCAGATTCAGTGGCATTTTTAGAAACTTAAAAATGAGGGGACAATACATCCTGCTTATCCAATCCTGTCCCAGCAAGTGAAGTGAGACGGAGGGGCCCAGTTTGAGTGACTAAGGGAGGTATACACAGACTGATTTTTCTAACACAAGCTCTTGCTTTTGGCTCCAATAGACTATACCATTTGGAAGTTAAAATTCCCAACCACCCCAAGGCTTCCTAAAGTGTCAACATCTGTTGCTCACAGAGCATAAAGTACCACATGGCTGGGAGACTTTTTCTTCTTGATTGATTTTATTTTCTTTTTTTATCTGCAGGAAAACACATTTTTGGAACAAAAGACTTAATAATAAGGAAGAAAGTCTTTCTCAAGCCTGTCACAATGATCACATTAGGCCTATCCCACTGGGTGCCACCCATATTTTAGGAAAGAAATGTGGGGAAGGTTTAAAGAAGAATAGGTGATTTCTGAGTCCCAGGATACTATATTGTGTTCCTATAGTACACGTGGATTCCTTGAAAATTACATTATTGTTTTACATTTATTATGCTGTAGTTACAGTGGATACAAACAGAATATGTGGTTTAGAAAACCCCATTGTAGAGTCAAAAACATGTATTGACTTTGATTAGACATATTTTGAGAGAGTTGGCTGGCAATACTGCTGAAAATCTCACAATATTATAATCATTACACAAACGTTATAATCTTACACAAAAGTTTCCTTTGGTTGTTTTATTATTATTATTTTTTATTTTTGAGACATGTTCTCCCTGTGGCACTAGCTGGCCTGGAACTCACTATATAGAGGAGGTTGGCTTCAGTCTCATAGCCTGCCTCTGGATCCTGAGTGCTGATTAAAGGCATGTGCCACCATGTCTAGCTACGTGAAAGAATTTTTAAAGCAATTAACTGACGGAGGGTCCATTTTGAAAACTGAAAACTTCTGGAGGAAGTTAAAAAGGAATGATAAGGAAATTTCAGAATCAAAAATTTGAGACAGCAGTTCTGTTTGAATTGGACTGAATCTCTTAGCCAGGCATGATGGCTTATGCCTGTAATCTTATGACATAAGAGACTGAGGCAGGATTATTATGAATTTGCTGCCAGTTTGGGGTATAAAATGAGACCATCTCAAAGCCAAAATCAAAATCAAGAAATAGATGAATAAACTAGCAAGAATTCTTGCTACCTTAACCTTTTCTATATTAAAATAATTCTCCTTCGTTGTTACTTAGAGAATTCCGTTTTCTTAGACCTCTTACTACTCAACTTTATCTTTTGGTTGTATTTTGTCTGTTGTAATTCCTGTGTGTATGATCTTCACTCACTACTCAAAATCCATTGCCAAGCTCCTTTTTGGGGTCTCTGTTCTTGGAGATTTACTTTAAGAGTCAATGAGGATTTCCTTTGGTTTTAAACAGTGGGAATTGCTAGCAGCAGAAAATGAGGGTGGGAAGATAAAAAGACAGGTGTTATTCTTTTTCCTGATCTTGCCTTGGTGCAGTCTTCCCAATAGTGTCCTTTATTTGCACCTAGGGGCATCAAGGCACTAACAGGTCCTAGCTGTTATTAGTCTCTGATACCCCTGGGTAACCTATTGTCTTCTTCATTGATGTTTACATCTGTTTTTTTTTTTTTTTTTTTTTGGTCAGGACTCAGAACTACTCACTGAACCTCTCTCCCAAGGAACAACTTAGTAGATCTTTTGAAGAAAACTCTGTCCCTTGGGTGGTATTAAGTGGCAGTTGCCATGTTCTGGCTTCTAGCAAAAAAAATGTAATATTTAATTTAAGCTTTTTTTCTCATTCTCATCCAACAGCAATAGATAAGTTCACATAGAAAATAGCACTAGCACTGAGATCAGTTATTCACCTGTTACATTATGCCAACTCTCTCTCTCCATACATATATATATATATATATATATATATATGTTTTGTAACTGGATATATATACATAGATAACTATTTCTATAGTTAGTTAGTTACAAATCCAAAAATCAGGGCTGGAGAGATGATGGTTCAGTAGCTAAGAGCACTGACCCAGGTTCAGTTCCCATCACCCATATAGCAGCTAACAACTGACCGTAACTCCAGTTCCAGGGGCTCCAATACCCTATTCTAACCTCCAGGGGCATTGCATGACACAGGTGTGCTTACATGCATTTAGGCAATACACTCATACATATACAAAAAATAACAATCAAAAAATCACATCCCCATGATATAACCATTGTTTTCTGCATAGAGCAGGCTTTTTACATGTGGACCTTAATTTTTATTGTTATTTATTTTGTTTGTGGCAAAATATGATTATGGCATTTGAATGTGTACTCTTTTGTATGTGTATCAATGTGTGTACTTATCTGTCTCTGTGTGCATAAAGGCCAGGAGTTCTTCTAATGTGTTCCAGATTATTTTTTGAGACAGGGTCTCTCAGTGGCCTACAACCCATTGATTCATCTAGGCTTGCTGACCTGTGATCTCCCAGGATCTACCTATCTTCATCATTCCCCTAATAGTGCTGGGCTTATAGTCATGTAATGCCACATCCGGGTTTTCACTTGGGTGCTGGAGATTAGAACTCAGGGCTTTATGAGTGCATGGCATGTACTTTACCCAAACTGATCCATCACCACAGCCCTGACATATTGACCTTTAAAACACTGAAGACACTGTGTGTATACACTGACCGCTACAGAATCCACTTCTCTTTGTCTAATTCAAATAAAAAGAGATCTCATTTTATCTCAATGGAGAAATTCTCTTTGTCCCTCTAGCCACGTTTTAACAGTAAACCTTTATCTTTAAAGTCAATATGACCAATGGCAACCTTAATAGACTTACAGAACAATTTAAAAGAAAGAGAACATCGCATTTCAGACTTGGATAGGCCTTCACATTTTGAATTGATATTCTTATTTGATGGTTTTGCCTACCATTTTCACACAACTTGGCAGTAATTGACCTTTGACATTGTGGTCAAATCAGTCTCCTTTGTTAGAGTGGATCAAATATATCTATTTACTCAACAACCATTTAACAGAAGCTTCTTTGTGCCTCATACCCAATATATAGTTGTGATTCAGGCCAAAAAGCTTATCTTCTAGTGCAGAGGTCAAGTAAATAAAAGTCCTCATGCCAAATCTGACCTCTGTGTACTGCTATAGATAAGGATTCATTGGAATACCACTTCTCCCACTTACTGATGCATTGGTACTCCTTCCATACTGTAATGATACATCTAAGTACTCGAGTTTGTAGCCTTAGAAATGTAATGTACTTATTTACTCTCTTAGACTGTACAGAAAAAAATCCTTGAAAATTCCAACTTTGGTGGAAAGATTGATATAGTAAAAGTAAACTAAACATAAAACTATATGACAAATTTTAGTGGATAATAATGTTTGTTGAAACAGTGTTTTGCACTGTATCCAAGGTATGTCTGAAGCTCTTGATCTCTCTGCCTCAGCCTCTTGAGTGCTGGAAATATAGATGTATATGGCATTCATATTTTTCTTTTATAAAAGAAAATTACAACAGCATCCTTGGATGAAGGAGATGATTCAATTAATCATGTGAGATTGAAGGATTCCACATTGGAACCTTTACACCCAAGGCTAATGGAACATAGTGGAACAGGGGTTACAGAGAATACTAATGCATCTCTCAACTCTCACAAGTGAAGCTTCCTCATGCAACAGAGATCAGTTAACACAGAAGGCCACAACTGGCCAAAGTATAGAGAATAAGAGACTGTGGACTGAGTGTTCCAGGATAGAATTCCTGTATTACACTTCACCCTTCCAGGACACAGGGATCACTGTGGAAAAGGGAGCAGAAAGACTGTAAGAACCAAGGATGATGTATGACCACAAGGAAACAGAGTTTTATGAGCTCCTGGGAACTTGCTCATATGACCTTACAACAATGGTGATGGCATACACAAAACCTATGCTAACTCAAAGCAGACAAAAATCCAGCACAGAAGTCGGGAAATGGTAAGAAGTCCTAACCTTAGCTGAGGAACTATTGGCAACTAGCTGATCAGTGCTGGGTGAGGGAGTTTTGGTCTTCTTTAAGGAAGTGACACTAGATAGTTTGACCAGGCTCCTGTGGGTGAACTTACACTGAAGGGTATTTAGGGACACAAACTCGATGTGATAGGCCTTAACATATATGACAGAATGCAGGAAATATTGTGAGGGGATGTGGGGGAGGCACACGCAGGGGAGGGGTTCTAAATATGATTAAGATGAAATGCACAGAGTCAATAAAATATATTTTAAAAGATGCTGGGTCCAAGATAATAAACACTGTGAAGGAGTGAGATGAGAAAATACATGTGGGAGAAATATCCCACGAGGAATGGACAAGGAGAACAAGACGTCAGAGATTTCTCTTCAGGCTGCTCATCATTTACTCATGAGTGAATTTCTTAGAGAAGTCTTCTTCCTCTTCCAATATTTCACAGCACTAGGAATAGCACGTAGCCTTAAGAATGCTAACCAAGCGCACTACTACTGAGTTATGTCCCCACTTTCAGGAAAGTTCTAATGAGCATTGATTTACTGTTCCATTTCTGTGACAGACTACATTCATTTGCTGCCCTTAAAGAAATTCCAGTCCAGTAGGGGGAGCCGGAGATATTACAATCTGTGTATTAAAGGTTGCTAGAGAAGCAAGTGGTGGAAAGCTGATCCAGGAATAATGGGGTTCGGGTATGATCCATGAATAGGGAATACAGTCCAAGGGCGGAACATAGGAGACAGGAACAGTCTGGAGAAGCAAAGTCAGACAAGGAAATGTGTGTCATTTCAATCCAAAGGACCCGCAAACAGCAGTCAAAGAAATGTAAAAGAACTAGAAACCAGGTATGAGAGAAATGTGATATTCACCTTTCTTAGTCTGGTTTATTTCACTTAACTTAAAGATTTTCATTTTCATCCATATTTTATGTAAATGACATTCATGTCAGTTGTAGGCATCTGGAAATATAATAACTATGTCCTTATGTGCTTTAAGAATAAACTATTGCATCTATCTATGCTAGTACAGTAAGTTAAATATCATACAGGGGTGGAATTGAGATCAGCGTTTTCTAAGTCCTGGGTTCAACTGAGGAAAAAAAAAGTTTGTAAAAGGAGCCTCTGCTCTTATTGTTGTGTAGGTTTGAAACCACTGAAAAATTTCAAATGTAAAGAAACTGTTTATCTAACAAGGTTTAATTTTGCTACATGTAAATTTTTCCTCAATAAACTTTTAAAAATCAAGATAAGAAATATGATAGGAAAAAATAGAAGCATTATGTGTCCCTTGCTGGGTACTGGCATGGGTAGAGTCGTAAAGAGAAAGGAGGTTAGAAGGCACAATTGTGAGTCATGTTAGAATGCTGTCCAATAGCAGCAACGTACCTATCGTGGAAGAAAGAGCACAGCCTCACAGAAACCTGGGAGGTTCAATCAATCATTAGACAAGGATCTAGTAGGGAATGGGTTTAGAATAAAAAAAATCCTGAATTTTTCTCCTCATTATGAGACAAAATTTGTAGTACTTTGGAAAGCAAAGTTAATAGAGTTCTTTAACATTAACTTGAATACACATGTTATTAATTCTATTTACAAATCTGGGAATTATTCATTTTTAAGATTACTGTTCAAAGGATCAAGGGGTTTATGCAGAACACAGACTGATAAAATTTGTCTGCTCTTGCAGCTTTAGAAAATGAGATGCAGTAAATCAAGGAACTATTAGGGTTTGTATAAATTAACGTCCAAAATAGGTTCCATTTATTCATGATCAAATTTATCCTTCAATGGCTCAGTTCTATTTACCAATACCACTACTGAAAACCATTTCCACAATTAGTCTTTTATCAACAGCCATTTCATCCACGCAGAGAGACTTTTGTCATCGTTAAAGATGATGAATTTAGAGACTGGGAAATGCTTATTGACTGTCACTTGTGAATCTAATTGTAGGATCTAAAAGGGCAAGATGTTTGTCAGTTTCCCTGAAGCTGAAAAATCCCTACAGCTAGGCTCGTAATCAATTACACTAATTGAGTTCAGTTCAATGTGTTTAAGAGATGACTTTTATGTTAATGACACTCTAATATGGAGGAGGCAATAGAAATCAAGTCATGTCCTTGGGTTCCTTGAGATGCTGAGCAGAGCTGGTAGCTCTCTCAACCTTATCTTACACATCTAGCCCCAGATACTTATTATTCTCAAGGGGTGTGGTATCTCAGAGTATGGTGTTTTGGCATGCAATGTACTTGGAAATGAAGGACACTAGAAGGCCTGCAGAAGCACAGCGTCTTTCTACCCGTTGCTTTCCCATCTCCATGCCTCCAACTTAGGTCATAGAATCCAAAATTGCTCTTCCCTAAAGCAGCCCATAAAACATATGTGTGTATATATATATATATATATATATATATATATATATATATATATATATTTACATTTTTGTCATATTTTTGTGTAGGAGCTGGCTGTAAAGAAATTCTCTGAGCTATCTAGACTGATTGTAGGCTATAAGATCCTCATTCCATAGGGATCCTACCCTATTTTGGGGTGAAAGTAATGTTACACTGAGAGACTAATAAGGATCTGAACACACAAGGCTTGTTGGGTTTCTTTACTTTACCCACTGAATTATATCATACTCCGTTGTTCAATCACATTTCTATAGGCCGCCTATGTTTCATCAAGCCTTAGAAAGCAGTATATCATTCTCTGAGTCTTTGAGTCTTCTTTTTGAAGGCTCCTGTGTCATGTTCAATTCTGATTAAATATATTTTTAATTTTTGTTTCTTGTTAACCTGTGTTTTGCTACAGACGGTTTGGCCATGACCCATTATGATTCAGAGGAAAGGGGTAACAAGTTTCCATCTCTAGGAGAGAAATGATTAAGCTTAGATGCATATTTAATAGTTATTAGAAGCAAATAAAACACATAATAGAGAGGGTTATGTGTGCTGTTTGGTAATACTTGGTATAAAGTGCATTATATATGTAAGTGCATCTGTGGTGTCCTGCAATGTCCTCTGAGGTCAGAAGAGAGTGTCAAATTCCTCTGGAATTTGGGGTACAGAGTGTTGTTAGCCACCATGTGGCTTGTGGGGATCTAACACAGGTTCTCTGCAAGAACAGTCAACGCTCTTAACTGCTGAATCAATTCTCCAGCCCAGGATCTGATGTTTTTAATACGTATTCTGGAAGAGTCTATGTAGAGTTCAGTGCTACATTTTGAAAATCACTGGCTCAGTGGTAAATATCCAGGCTAAGAGCTCAGTAAGTGACACATATATGCTTCTATTTACTGTAATGTTCAACTATTCTCACTATATCGCCAGCTGGAGCTCTGGGCTCTGCTGTATAGTCTTAATTTCCTGATAATGTTCTAGAGAATCTGAGTTCCTGCATCAAGAAGTGTTTAAGGGGAAGCAATAAAAATTCTTTACAATAAAAAACTTGGATTCACTCTCACCATTGTATTAGCATGCATCAAGTCCAGTGGAAAAGATATAGATTCGAGATTAGAGGCAAATGTTTCAAAGGTCTGCTCAAAACTGATGAAATGCCATCTTCTCACAAAGGAGACAGCTCGCCATTGTTTAAATTTCTTTTCCTGTGGCTAGAGACTAGAGGTGAGACTTCAGAACATTTGTATCTGAATATCCTGGAATTCAAACCATGGTAATTAATTAATTAATTAATGGAAACCTAACTATAGTGATTTGTATTTGGATTTGTTAATATAACTTTAAGAAAAAAATTACTTCATTTTCTATTGTTAGATTCATTTGGATAAGCTCTAAATAGCTCATACTTTCAGGGCTATGAATGCTTAATAGCATATTGAAAATTTTAAAGCACTCAATTCTGTACCAGAATAATTAACATGTGTCACTAGTATACATTTTACTCGATGCAGATTTCCTATGATAATAATTGATGTTTAACAAAATATGGAACACAGGCATTTTCAGTGACATATATTTAGCAAATTTATGGATGTCTAATTAACTTGTCACGATAGTATTCATTTAATTCAACTTAAGAGCTGAAAATTATTTTCAAATTTTATTAGTAAGGTATTTATGTTCTGGACCATATAATCCATTGGAGAAACAAATTAAAGATCCAGAATAAAAATGTGAGGTGATTCTTCCCCTTCTCTCCTTACTCCCACATGTCTAGTTTGGGGAATGGAACTCAGGAAACCCAGGGTCTTGGGCATTTTAGACAAGTGCTCTACCAATGAGCTACCTTTATAACACTTACCTCTTCATTTTCAAGAGTATTTTAACTTTAAAACTTTCTCTCTTCCATACAAATGATTTCCATTTTAATCAACCATTTACATTGACTGGAGTTGAGGTATAGCTTAGTGTTACATGCTTAGCATGTCTGAGGCTCTGGGTTCAGTTTTCATCACCAAAATCATTAATAATAATAATAATAATATACATTTATTTTATTAAATCTTAAAGTCATATTTGCTTAACCAGCTATTGAGCTATGTCCCGAAAAAGGAACCAATGATTACAGTAACTTCTATGAACATTCAGTGAGTTCAGCAGAATCTGATGTCAACCTACTAACAGGTATCATCCTGATTGTCATTTACAGTTGAAGGCACTGAGAAATAAAGTAACATAACTGGACTTTGGGTACCTTTAAGTGTTAGTTAAAGGAGTCTTCAATGAATCATTACATTATGGAATAAGACATTATTAAATGAAATTAAGAAAAGTACAGTTGAAGAAAAATGATCCATAAATAGGCTGGTGACATATCTCAGTTAGTAGAGTGTTTGCCTACCATGAATGAAGTCCTGGATTTAATAACCAACACTGCATAAACCACATATAGTGACACACATCTGTAGTCCGAGCATTTGGAAGATGGAGGCAGGGATATCTGGGTTTCAATGTCATCCTTGAGTACATAGTGAATTCTAGGCTAACCTAGGCTACATCAAGTCAGTTCCTGTACCCAGAAAAATGAAGGAATAAAAGAAGGAAGGAAGGATAAAAGAAAAGATATGGTTCACAAAGAAAACATAAGGATAATTCAAAATGAAAATAAATAATAAATTGTTCTTAAAATGGGATTTTATAGACAGTAGCTGTGGCTTAATTTGAAAAGCATTCCTTTTGTATTTGAAAACCTGGCTTCCATCTCTAGCACTGCAAAAATTAAATAGAATAAAATGAGTAAATAACAAATAAAGTAGGCTTAACTGAATAGCTATTCCAAAAGCCAACAAGCTATATCCCTACATATAATGACAAAGTAATATTTTAGGTGTATAACAAGCAAGTTCTTGAAAGCACTAGAAGAAAATATTTAAGAATATATCTACAGATTTGGGGTAGGAAGACTATATCTAAAAATAATGTGATGCTCAGATGTTCCAAAAAAAAGGCAAACAGGTTCAACCAAATAATGAAGTAAAACAGAACATAAAGCAAGTTTTAAAACAAGAATTGAAAGGAAATACTTGCGGTGCACAGAATAAACAAATCAGCAGTGAATCTACAATCAATATCTTGTGCAATTCAAAAAGAGAAGAGAGATCCATAACAATGGCAAAGTATGGGAACAGGCACATAAATGAAAATAATACAAATGGCCAATAAAGTTCTGAAAGACATTTATTCTCATGAAATGCAAACTAAGAATGCTGACATATCATCTCCCCCCCCAGGAGTAGAAGTAGAAGTGGGTTCCACCTGTTTCCGAAAGCTCATTGGAGGCATTCACATTTTAAATCCCCATGTTAACATGTATCAGCAAGCTCATTTCCAAAGAAAACCAGATAGAGACTCGTGACTTAGGATGGGCACTGAAGCATTTTATATAATAAAATGAGAGGGAGAGAGAAAGAGAGAGAGAGAGAGAGAGAGAGAAGAGAGAGAGAAGTGAATAAGGAAACATGCTTAGAAAGGAAAATTTTAATTTCATACACAATTCACTAGAAAACTTGAGGGATAATTCTTTCTAAATCCTCCAATGATTAACCATTTAACATTTATCTCAACTAAACATTTTTTGGAAAGGAAACAAAACACAAGTATCTACTTTATATATATTTATATATGCAGAAGCATGTTCTTAACAAAATTGGACAAAGCAAATAGGAAGTGTTGGGATAATGAGAGAAAAGAAAGGAAAAGTAGATAACCATTTCAAATGATCCAATATACACAGGACATTAATTTCTAAAAAAAGGGAAAAAATACAAGAATAAGCAATAGGGAGAAAGTATTTTAAAAAAAAACCCTGACTCTAAGATGTCTAAACTGAATGATCTGAGAACACAGCTTGAGAGCCCTTAGCCTGACAACAAAAGCATCTTCACACCTGGATGCATCCCAATGAAATTTTAGTTCACCAAGGATAAAGAAATCTTGAAAGCTACAGGGAGAAAAGGATACAGAAATTACCTCTAAAGGTATATCGAGAAAAGATACATCATCAAGGACAAAGGAACTAGAATCAGATCATTACCTGACTGCAGGAACCAGAGGCCCAAATACAATGCAGCTTGCCTAGGCACCGATGTGTGAAAGCAAGGCATGTTGGTTTCTACCTATAATCACAGCATTCTAGAGGCTGAGTCAGGAATGACTGAGGGTTTGAGACCAGTGTAGGGAATATGATAGAACCTGTCTCAAAAGGATTATAAAAAACAAACAAACAAACAAACAAACAAAAACAGAAAAGCAAATTACTATGAAAAAAATTTTTGTGGGAAATGCATTTTCTACCTATAATTGTATGTGAAGCAAGAAGACAGAATAAAGACATTTCCTTATTCATCATGATTTAGAAAGTTTACTATTAGCACATCTTTTTGAAGCAGCCTATTTAAAATGAAGAAAGAGAAAGTATGAATTAGGGAAATAATGGACCCAGAACAAGAGAATCATGCAGTGTCATAGAATGGAAGGAGGAAGAAAGGAGAACAGAGATGGCTCAGATAGAAAGTGCTTCTAAAGATTGCCTTCTGTATTTGAGATGGACAGCACATTTAAATAAGAAGGAATGAAAAGCAATCAGAGACTAAAAATATAATCAAACAAAAATCCTCTGTATATTAGTGGAAATACAACTAGCAATCATGAACTACACAATGAATATTTTCATAGTACTAAATAACTCTCCAGTGAGATATCAATATTTAGAGTCAACTTCTAGGTTTGGCACAAAATACTTAGTAATAGAAACAGAAATACATTAAGGGAACAGAAACAAAGTATGTCCTTAAAAGTAACATGCACAGTGATCCTCTTCCTCTTATATGGTCTCATTTCCTTATCGCTTATTCAGGATCAACTTATCAATGGATTCATCTATGGATGAACCAAATGCTTTCATGATCCAGTTCTATGTCAATAGCACCCAGCTAGACATGAAGTCTTCAAAACATGAGTACTTTTGGTGGACACCTCATGACCAAACCTGAACAGTTTGCCTGATGCTAACTGCAGCCTGGCCAACACCATGAATATAAGGTTTTTAATACCGAGATAAAGATACCCAAATAAATGTCATAATTCATAATACAAAAAGATTGAGATAACATTTGTTACTTTAAGATTTTAAGAATTCATCATTTAATTGTTATTTTGGGGAATTATTAAGACAAATTCTCTGCCTTTCTAAAAAATCTCATAATTTATAAGAAACAATTACAACAATTTTAAAAAATCCTTTTATGTTCTCTTAATGACTATATTGAAACCCCTGGTTTAGAGAAAAGATTTATCATCACACTTTGGGCGGGACTATTTTACTTTCTATTATATTCTTAAAATACAAAGAAACTGAGTTTTCTGACTAGTATATCTTATTTCATCAAGCTATATATTTTAAAGATATATTTCTCTAAATATATTACAATCTAGTAAGCAGGTGTGTTCCATTTTAATGTATAGACTAATATAGATATCTTCATAAACTATTACTTTTCTTTCATTACAAAAATGAATCAATAATAAAGGTAATTTAAATCATATCAGCAGCCCTTCATTTAAAAAAAGACTTTAATAAAATTTAATTCAAGAAAAATGGTGTTAAGATATTATAAAGAGAAATGTACTCATGTTAAAAAGAATATTCAGTTCTGATCAGCTCTTTCTAATTCTGCTCCAATAAGATACAGAGAAAACTATGCATAGCAGTGATTATATGTAAAAAAAAATGTAGGTCTGACATTCATTTGAATTTATCTTATATGAAAATTCCTGTTCATTTTTCTACCTCATTTAAAATACATGATAAATTACAGTAAACATATAGTTCACAAAGAGATGATAAATATTAAGGGAGATGGGAAAATAATTATTTTCATGATTCATCCTCTATGTATGCATCAAATAATAGTATGTTTCTAAAATATATTGCTTATCTTCTGTGAATAAATAATTGAAAACACTATAAGCATCTTTCAAGAAAAAAAGACGCTGTAATGGTTATAGGATAGGTATAAATGTTTTCATTCTCTGCATATTAAGGACAAGGTATGAAAAATACAATCTAGGAAGAGAAGGGAAAAAAAGGTTGGGAGACATAAGGTAGACACGTGCATGAATTATATTATTCATCTTACTAAGTGGTGTTACTAGAGCAAGATATGCTGCTTACTGAAAGAAAAGGAAATAAAAGGACAGTCTTTCACTTTCAATCACACAGATAACTGGCAAGTACAGAAATACAATGGGAAAAGAAGAACGTGTGGGGAGGAGAGGTGTCACCTTATCCTGACCCATCATAAGGGCCTTGATCAACATTTCACAACAAATGTCAAGGTAATAAGAGAAAAGCATATTGAACTTAATGAACATTTTATGTGACACAGGAGACTTCAGAAATGAAGGCTCAAAGCCTCAGGGAGGGATGATTGTTTTCATGCTCACGTTTGATAAAAAATGGACTGCCACACAGCTATGTGATTAGATAAAAGCTTTTGATCTAATTTTAATAGGCCACATGGGAAAAGAGAGTAAAGTTTACCCAGATTCTTTTTCTTGACCTGCATAGCATGCCTTTTTCTTCAGTATATGACAGGACCCCTCTGAAATGAGGGTTTTCAAGGGTTACTTGCTCTGTGGAAAGTTACATGTAATCAAAACAACTCCAGCCTCTTCTGCTTGACAATCTGGCAGTATACAATTGTTAACTCGTTGAATTGTTTTGGGGTTCTAAGGCAGGTTGCTTGACTGATTGCTGTGTGAATTTTTTCCATCTTTTTCATATGGAATGAGCCACCCAGTCACTTGATTTCTAACTCATCTTTTAGAGGATCACAACTTTATTTTATATTGAAAATCCTCATTGAGAAGGTGGAAACGAATACCCATTTATAATGAAGATCACATATGTTCTGTTATTCTTTCACCTTTCTTCCGTAATGTTCCCTTCTAGTTTCCTGGCCTCTGCACGCACTTATGGCCACATAAATACACATATATAAACATTAGTTGCCCCTGTCAGCTATGAGACTGAACATGTGGTATCAATCTTTCTAAACCTGGATTACCTCATTCATAATGTTTTCTAGTTCTATCCATTTTCTTACAAATTATATAATTTCAATTCTATAGTTGAACAAAAATTCCATGTTGAATATACACATTTTCATTATGCAGTCATCTATCGCTGGGCATCTAGGATATGCAATTTCCTTGCTATTATGAATAGAATAACAAGGTGGTGTCTCGGTGGTAGAATATAGAGTCTTTTGGGTATATGCCAAGGAGTGGAACACATAGGCCATAGAACACATGTGATGTTAAAGTGGAATGGGGAATATTGGGGTGATAAGCAGTGGTGGGGGAACAGAGAAATGGAAAGTAGGGTTTCAGGGAGGGTCAACCAAAACTAAGTATGTATGAAAATGCCATAAGGAAATCTCCTACTTTAAGCTATTTTAAAATAAATTAACAATAAAACAAAATAAAGACCACTGCATTTTTTTGTTCAATATATCTTAGCCCTCACAATTAACTGGCAAATGACATGATATCTACAGATATCTGTGTGTTTGCCACACAAGGATTACACTCAGGGACCATGCAAGCATTTGATCAGGGTAGTGAAATGTTCATTGCTTTCAGTGAAGTACCATTGATCTGGATAATTATTAAGGAAGTTTCTAGTTGTCAAAGGTTACAGATAGAAAGTTAAACTTAATTTTAAATTTTAGTGATATGATTGTTTGTACAATATAACAGATTAGAACCATCAGATGTACTAGGGAGAATAAAGCAGGAAAAGATTACACTACCTCTCTTTCCTCATTTGTCTTTCTGGAATTACTCTTTATAAGAAATACATGAAGCTGGACATGGTGATAGTGCATGTCTAGAATCTCAGCTCTCAGGAGGTTTAGGTGTATTTTTATGGCTTCAAATTTGACCTTCACTTAGATCCCATGATTCTGCAAGCCCGTAAAACTAGTTAGAACAAAAAGAATGTGAGCAGATAAATGTACAGGTAACAGCACTAGAAAGCCAGCACTTAAGTGGACAGTTTTTAAACCCACTTCCTGGTAATTCTGATTCAGTGAGTTTTGGATTCAGGTGGGAAGGCAGGAGATCATTTAAAATCTTTATTTTTAAAGTTTTTGTTAAGATATATTGATTCTATATAGTAGGATTCATTATGATATTTTCATACATGTATATGATATATTTTGAAAATATTCCCCCCATTAGCCTCTCTTGTTCCCTCCTCACTCCCCTCAATCCACTTCTGCTTCCAAATGATTCTCTCTTCTACTTTTATGTGTTTATTTTCTTTTTTGGTATTTTTTTAAACAGGAGTTTCTGTGATCTCAGAAGACTCTTATTCTCAGGAGATTTGGCAACACTGTACTGGGGTCACTTAATAAATGAATGTTGTGTGATAAGGAAGGGTGTATTTTAGGACATGACTTCCCACATGTGAGTCCACAATAAAAAACTGGGCAGTAATAGATAGCCAAAGCACGAGGATTTAAATAACCTAAATGACCAGACATGTGCTTGGTGTGTGGTCCACTATCATGGGCAATGTAAAAGTGAAGAAACTTTATTTATAAAAGACACATGGCTAGATTTGGTTAGTGAGTCATAGTTTATATATATATATATATATATTACATATACATACATGTATATGTAATATATACATTCATACACACACACACACACATATATATATATATATGATATTTAAGATTAATCCCTTTTTTGCTTAAGTTTTTTTTGGGGTGCTCCTAGTAGGAATCTTTTCTCTTGGTTCTTATTCTTAAAGCTCTACCACGAGCACAAATGTTCTACTGAGATTAAACAAAATGTTTCACTGAGATTAAGAAATGGTAACCCTTTTACAATATTTAGAAGAGAAACCGTCAATAAATAAAATGTACTTAAATTGAAGCTTCTCTGTAGTATTTGTCTGGGTAAATCAATTATCAATGCAGTTTCCTTAACAATTTTAGAAAGGAATACTACTAGAACATGAACTTTTGAAGGGTGAATAATATTAGTCTCTTTTTTCTCTCAGTTCCTGATAGTGTATGACACATATAGCTGTTTGGCAAAATTACTTGGGAAATACAAGTGCAATTCAGTCAACATTACTTATTCCATCTGTAAAATTCAATTTAACAATATTTCATTGGATGTTACAGAGTTTCTGAGAAGTGATGCCCCAACTGAATATATTTTAGATGCATTTCAAGTTATGGTAGTAAACTTTGCATTATCTTTCTAGAAGAAATAGGACTATAAATGATGATTATATATATATATATATATATATATATATATATATATATATATAAAATCAGGGTCAAAAACTTCTCTAAGGCTCATTTCAGGCCTTAAAATTACATGAGGAATAAGCAAGTCTTTCCACATAAATATGTGAAAAGCTATTCTAAAAGCTTCTGAAAATATTTTAAGGAAAAACATTAAGTGTAATGTCGATAATTAGCACTTTTCCAAGCCTATGAGCAGTATTTATTAATGTTGAAAAGGCAATCTTATTAAAGTCTTCATTTATTTTTCAAGTCAAGAAATTGCCTTTTCTTCTGAACTTGATAAAAAAATTCCCATCAGGGCTTAAACTCTTGGAAATGATTCGTTTGCTTGTATACCTCAATGCCAAGCACCAGATGAAAGTTAAAGCAGAGAAATAAATCTTTGTGGTTTCAGTTCATACATAAGCATAGGCATATTTTATTATTTAATTATAGATATTCTCATATGACAATTATGCAAAGCTGACTTCTGATATATTTCAAGTTAAGACCTGGAAAGTACGGTGTCAATACGTGGGAGGAATTAAGTGAACTCTTGCTTGAGAGCAATGCACACTGTTAACCATCACAATAAAATGGGAGTGGAGGCTGAGAGGAAGAAAAAAAGAAAATATTCAGTAGAAACATCTGGAAATAAATCTAACCCTTCTTTTTCCTGAAAAGGACTGTCATGAAATGTTATGTCTATAAGTGTTATTTTATGGGCATTATAAAATCACACACAATTAAGAAGAAAATTAGGCATGGAAAGGCCACAATTCACTTTTCATAGGCATATGTCAGGGAGTGTAGAATATGTAAAAAGTACATGTAAATGGGAATTAAACTATCTTTAAGCTCTTGTTCTTTGCAGATTTCAATTTTGGGGTGTTAGAGATTGTAATAACATAAGTGTAATAGTTTTCATTTTATCTATGTAACTTGAAAATATAGACCTTTTTTGTGTGACTATTATTACCAAACAGAATGGAACACTTTCTGCATTCAATTTAAGACATATTAAAAACCTAAGATGGTTCACACCTACAAGCGGTTTCTTTCCCCATAGAATTTTCCTTGATTTACTAAGAATTTCTTACAAAATGACTAAGTAAACAGAAGCTTAATCTTTGGGAAAAACTTGATGGTCTCTCTATCTTCTGAATATTCAAATGAAATGACTAGTTTCGGCCTAAAGAAAAACAAAGGAAGTTAGACTAATAAATTGGAGTTTATTCAAAGGTTCTAAGAGTCAAACCTATCCAAATATTTCTGCCACTAAAACACTTAAGTATATATTACGAAAATAATCTGATATTAATAAGAAAGTAATCCAAATTATTTCAACCCATCTTCAACCAAACATTTGGAAATTATTGACTTAGAAACCATTTATGCTATAAAAGTTGAGGGTAAATAATGACTCATAAACATCCTTAAATAATTCATAAGGGAATATTCTTGTGGCAGAATGTTTTAAAAGTATATGATTGTCCTTTAAAATGCATGTATATGGAGCCTGGGTGATGACTCAGTGGGTGAAAGTACTTACCATGCAAGTGTGACAACTTGAGTTCAGATTCCCAGAACACATGTAAAAAGCTGATGCTGTTGTATGCATCATTAATCCCAGTGCTCCTATGCTGAGATGAGAGGCAGAGACAGAATAGCCTAGAAGCTCATGAGTCAGTTACCCAGGAATTCTCAGCCCAGCAGCAGAAACTATTAGAGACCCTGCTTGAAAATATTGTGGCACATAAGCACCAACTCCCAAAGTTATCCTCTAACTTCTACATGCATGCACTCTCTACCGTGAAATGCATGTGTATATACAAACATGGATATGCACATTGTATACATTGATACAGACAGAAAATCTTTTAAATGAAGAGACATTTGAAATATACTGGCAAACCACTATTATTTTGAGCAAATTGGTACTAGTTTGGAGTGGGCAGTTTCATTGCAGAATGAGTACACTGAATTGGAAATATATTAGGCAGTATACATTAACCAATATCATCTGTACTATTTTTAGGTGGGAAAGGAAAGTAAAGGGCAATGTGAAATATTGTTAGAAAGGTTCAGATTTTTGATTTCTAAGTTCAAACCTATGGAGTTTTCTGTAAATATTCTTTAGATATTTGACAAAGTCATAATTACTGATTTATGTAATGAACAGAAAAATATTTTGGTTTCCTTCCTTCCTTCTTTCCCTCTCTCCTTCCCTCCCTCCTTCCTTCCTTTCCTTCTTTCTTTCTCCCCATCTTTTTTTTTTGTACTACTGGGGATTAAAACGATGACTTCATGTATGCTAGGTAAGCACTCTACCACTAAGCTAAGGACCCAGCCTGCTTTTTAATTTAAGTGTGTATATCTTTTCTGTTGTTTCTGGTTTTGTTTTGTTTCTTGATAGAGTCTCCCCAGCCTGCCTGGAGCTAAGTATGTAAACCAGGCTGGCCTCAGTCTCATGGAGACACACTTAATTCTGCATTCAGAGTTGTGTGTGTCTTTTGAGACAGGGTCTAAGTAACTTATTCAGGCTGGCTTTGAGCTCTCTATGTACCCTGGGCAAACAGCCTTCTCATGTAGCTGAGATTCCAGGCCCATGCCACTAAGTCTGGCTACTTAGTTTCTTGCTTCATGTATTCACAGACATCGACCACACACCCTGGTCATTAATAGGATTATGAGTTTATTGTTACAGGTCACTTTGTATATTCTTTACACCCAAATGAAAGAATTTCTGCTACCTCTTTTTGCAGTTCTTGAAGATTCAACAATCATCTGAGTTAATGATTCCCTTAATTACTACCTTTTATCCTCCATTGAACTTAAACACATGATACTTCCATATATCAGAAGAATGGTTCATTAAATCATTAAGCTTGGTGTTCCCTCAGAAAAGTAAAGAGAGTTAGTATATTCTCCAGCAACTCTACCCCTAGGTATATTCTAAAAGGAATTGAAGTATTAACATTTTTTTACATAAGCATTAATAGCAGTATTGTTCACAAGATCCAAAAGGTAAAAACAACCCAACTATTGATTTGTGGATGAATGGATATATAAAATTTGATATACACATACATGCACACATGTGCACACACAATGAAATATAAGTCAAGCAGAAAAATGAAGTGCTGATACATCCTACAACATGGATGAATCTTGATGACATGACAGTAAGTGAAAGAAGCAAGCCCTGAAAGGTCACATATTATATAATTCTATCTATATGAAATATCCATAAGTGATAAATTCATAATAGCCGAAAGGAGATTAGTGATTGTCAGGGGCTACGTGGAACGCTGATGGAGAATCATTGCTTCTGATGACAGTTTCTTTTTGAGATATTAACCACTGGGTGAGGGAGAGTTGATCTTCTTTAAGGGAGTGGAGGTAGATAGGCTGAGCATGCTCCATTGGATGAACTTGCACTGAAGGATATCTGGGAACACACACTTTACTCGACAGACTTAACATGAAATCCTGTGGGTGAGCTATGGGACTGCAGATGGGGAAGGGGTCTAAATAGGATTAAGATATATTGTATGAAAGCCACAAAATTTCAACAAAACATAGACACTGGAAAATATAAAATGCCATTTCTATGTAGATATATAAGGACAAATAAAGATAATGTATTTTTAAAAATGTTCAAATGCTGGGTGTGGTTTCATACACCTTTAGTCCCAACACTGGTGAGGTTGAAACATCTGTGAGATCAAGGCCAGCCTAGTCTAATTAGTGAATTCCAGGCCAGCCAGCTGGGGCTACATGGAGATCCTGTCTTTCAAAAAGTGTTCAAGGACTACATAAAGATGAAAGGTGCGTATGTCACCACCATCAAAAGTGTTCTGAAGGTGAGGTGTGGTGGGGTGTGCCCTTAATTCCAGCACTCTAGAGCATCGAGGGCTACCCGGATACAGTGGAGCATTCATATGCATGCGTGTCCATGCACACACACACAAACACACATACATACACATACATACACACACACACACACAAACACACACACACACACACACTGAAATAGTTACTTTTATGGAGCCAATTTTTAGCCCTGGATCTAGCTCATTTCCTTCTCAAGCCCTATGGGGCATTTCATAGGAGTAGCAGTAATCATTAAAAGCAGTGAAAGATTCCTCATGAGGTACAAATATTAAATTTCCTGAACCTTTATTCACATGTTTTTTTTAAACAAGGATTGGAGAGAGGAAGAGGAAAAATACTTATTCAAGAAGATCCTGGAAATTATAAAGATATCACTAATACCACATGGTGGTCTGTGCCAGGGGAAGATTTTGCAGGTATACTTTGAGCAGGTTCTCAACACAATAAACTGTGTGTAGGATTCTGAGCAAGCTATTCCTTGCTACTGAATTAGCTCTTTAGTCTCACAGTTTTGCACAGCAACAAGCAAGCAAACGACAGGGAAAGCTGACATCTGCATGTTCTACTGTCAATAGTTAAGTTAAATATGATAGGCCATGGATCCATAGTCAACTTTCTAGTAGGCAACCAGCATCGACGGATGATAAATTCTGCACTAAATAAGAACAGCAGGTTGGCTGGGGCTGTAGCTCAATTAGTAGTATTTGCCTCGCACGCACAGAGCCCTGGCTTTGGTAACACTGCATAAAACTGGGTGTGGAGGTGCTTGCCTGTAACTCCACCATTCCTGAGGTGGAAATAGGATGATTAAGGTCATCCTTAGTTACATAGTGAGTTGGAGGCCGGAGTTGAATACACGAGACCCTGTCTCAAATAAATAAGAAGCAAATAACAACACTAAGAGGATGTAAGACGCAAATATGAGATACCAAGTGCTGTCACTATTTAGGGGCCACTGGGTATGATTTCCTTAACATTCGAGTTTTAATTTCTGCATTAAATGAGGCAAAGCCGTATGACTGGTTGAAACTGAAAAGTGGCTATTGGAATCAGGTGGATGGCAAAGATCCTAAGAATGGATTCAATGTTCCCTTTTTAGCTCTTTGCTCATCTAACCAAAGCCTGTTTGCCACCATGTTATCAGTTCTTAGCCCTGGCCATGTGGAGGAATAAGAAGGTCAGTATGTAGTGGGACAAATCTTGTCTTTGTCTCTGACTAGCATCTGGTCTTTAGTTTCTCTTTCCACAATGCAGTGAGTATTTCTTGAACATCTCTAATACACAATATTCTTCTTGAAATATAAAGAGGTGCCAATTTACTGATGAACTATTTCAGAGCCTTTCATGTTCCAGACATTCTACACATTATTATTTCTAATCATCATGACCTAGATTTAGAGATGTTATTATACTACTATTCTCAATTTACAGAATATATAGATGGAGTCCAGAGAACAAAATTTATAGTTTGATGAGGGCTGATGGATATATTTATTCTTTAACACACCATAACTTCTAATATGGTAAGTCGAATAATCAGAGAATCTTGCCTTAGGAGGGACTTGAGTAATCAGAATGTGAACATTGGATTGTAGTGACTTTTCCAAGGACAGGAGAAGGTGCAGATCTCAAGACCAAGAACAAAATGAGGAATCAGAGGCATGAGAGGGCCATAGGATACTGAAGCCTCAAGCGAAGTTTGTTTGATGTGCCAGCATAGGAAAATTTTTTTTGAGAAATAGTGTTATGGAGAGAAGCAAGGCAGGCAAAGGGCAAGCAAAGGCCCATCAGAAAAGTTTGACTCTAATGGTCAGAAGAGAGAATAAAGCTGAGATACAGCAGATGCTTCTGATGACTGATGCACATATTCCCTGGGGCCTTTTTACCATATCCTTAAGTCATGCATTCTGGAAACCTGACTCTCAATAGCCAGCACCTGTCTCTGGGTAAGCTGATAGCACTGGCAGCCAGAACTGCTTTGCCTATGTGCATAGACAACTAAAGCTGATTTAGGATGAAAAAGGACACTACAGATGGATCCAATCTAGCAGTGTGACTTCTAATTTCCACTGAGCATCCCCACAGGGCTGAGCAAAAGTTCCCTTCTGTGGGACTCAAACTGCAGGCAGTGGCTCCTAGACATAAGCTAAAATTTCAAGTTGGTTCTCATGTCCGGGGCTAGACTGCTTCTAGATGTTTACACATGTGCAGTTCAAGACACAGATAAACTGGAATAGAGTTAAAGAAAACGAGGGACATTTCTTTTTTGCTGTCTCTTTTCTGGATATCTTCCCTTTATTTGCCAACTGGACTCATCATCCTAAACTCTGCCCCCACCCTTGTTCCTTAGGTAGAAATACTATAGGTTTCCTCTTGCATGTTTAGCCAGCCACTTGATACAGAGCCAGATATGACCTGCATGCCTTTGCGATCTAAGCCATGAGAACTGGAAAAGCGATCTCTTGCCATTCTTTGCTTTCCCTCCGGAATCTGATTGCTTTGGTTCCCTTTCAATGAATGCCCTATGGCAGGCATTTTAAAATATCTTTTAACATGTCCAGAATTATAGTTTTGTATACAAAGATCAGGTTCATGGGTTTTCGTGGCCATACTGGAAACAGATATTCACTTTTACTTCTAAATAAATCTGTAATTTGAACTTTCACACCTATTCAAATAGCTTTCCTCCTAATGGAATGAAATATTTTCCTTTGCAAAGACATTTTATTGCTAGTTTCAACATTTTTTTTTGTTTTCAATCCAATTTTCTTTTCCTAAAGCTATAACAAGAAAACAGTTTTAGTTTTCTTTTGTTTATTGGGACTATCTTTGGACTGGAATGAAGCATTCATGAAGGAAATCAGATTCAATTTTCTCTCTGGTAAGAACATAGAGAAGGCAGTAACTCAATAATTTTCTCCGATTGCATCCAAAACTGGGTTTTCTCTACAAAATCCATGAATTTTTAAAAATAAAATATCAAAAGCCCTATTATATAACAATGAAGATACAGAGTTAAACATCAATTGCTGGACTGAACAGAACATGCCAAGTCTAGTTCCTCAGTCAAGATCACTGTAGGTGGCATGCACTGTGGAAAGCACAAGAGATTAGAATCAAGGTCAGAATACAGTTGCCCCTGATGCTGAACTCCTTCAAAGTATTCATAATGGATTTGCTTAATAGATGGCTTTGAAATGCATCTTGATGAGATGGGAGCCTACCATCTAATCCATGGACAATCTTGCTCCAAGGGAGACCTGGGTACAAAAGCTCGTCTTGAAGGCCTTAACATATGACAGAAAGCATGAAATGCGGCCGGAAGGTTATGGGTGTGTGGATGGGGCAAAGGTCTAAATATGATTAAGATTTATTGTATGAAATGTCTAAAATCTCAGTGAAATACACATTACAAAAGAAAACGTAGATGTTCTCCTGTGCTACAATCTATTCAACTGCATTGAAACAAGTCAGAGACAAGTGTCACATTATCATAAAATTGGAAGAGTGGTCTGAAGACTGTAGAGAAAAATCATAAAGGAAACAATAGATTTGGAGAGTCCAGTTAGCCATGTTAAAAGAGGCAGAAATATCTTCCCTATTATAGAATTAGCCATATATGTTTTTCACTTAATTCGTTTTACATGTTATGGTGAGAGATAGTTCATAGAATTTCTATACCCTTGATGAAATATCGTTAATGACTATCCACTGTACATTCTTTCTACATAATGCTCTTTATGTAGTTTCTTTTTCCCCTTTTTCGTCTATCTACTACTTTGATTTATTGGTTCTTATATGGAAACCCAAAATATGACTTTATTTGGAAACTTGCCTTTATGACCAAATAAAGAATATCTAATTTGGTTGTGGGGTGGGGATACTGAGGACTGAACCCAGAATCTAGCACACATTCTATCATATACTGATCTTCTAGTTTGAATTTGGCTCCCTCCATCTTTCATGATATATACACATCTATGCCCTGTATTCTAAATGGAGGCAGTGTTAATCCCAAAATGGTGAATACTAATTGAGAATGGTACTTACACTTATATAAAGATAAAGCATACATGTAGTACATAAACTAATACACAGTATATCTGGAGTGTTAAAATTTTGTGGAGGGGTGCTAGAGATGGCTCAGCAGTTAAGAGCACTGGCTGCTTTTCCAGAGGTCCTGGGTTCTATAAATCTGGCTCCCGGAATCCAATGCCCTCTTCTGGCCTCTTCAGGCATTGCATGTATGTATTGACCTATGGACAAAGGCAAGACACTCATAATAATAAATTATAAACAAATAATAAATAATTCAAATTTTTAAAACTGTGGAGGGATGTTATATAATTCAATGATACAGAACGTTTTTATTCATTATTTTTATTTTATGTGTATGAGTGTATTGCCTGCATGTAGGTAGTGCACCTATAAGTGCCATGCCTGCGGAGATCAGAAGAAGGCATCAGATTCCCTGGTACTGGAGTTATGGACAGTTGTTAGCTGCCAGGTGGGTCCTCTGCTAGAACAGTCAGTCCTCTTAACCACTGAGCTGAGCCATCTCTCCAGTCCCTGGCAGAGAACTTCTTTAGCTTTTATGAAGCTCTATGTTCTGCCCTCAGAATCACAACAATTAATAGATCAATCAATCAATACATAAAATTTTATCAGAAGTGAATTATGAAAAAACACTTAGAAAGTTTCCCTTTGTTGATGAGGATGGTAGTGTCAAAGAGGTTTACAAATAGTGATATAAGCACACATATACGTCTTAGTTTTGTTTCCTATTGCTGTGATAAAATATCCTAACAAAAAGAACTTGGGGAAGATGGGGTTTTTTAGCTTCAAGTTCAACCTTCCAGTCCATTCGAGCAGGGAAGTTACAGTGGCAGGAGCTTGGGGGAATTGGTCTTCACGACATCCATACTCAGGGACAGACGTGAGAAATGCACCTTGGTATCTTAAACTCAGCCTGCTCACTTTCTATACTCTTAAGCAGTTCCGGATCCCCTGGCTAGGAAATGGCATCACCCACCATGATTGAGGTGCTTCATTCCACCTCAACTAATATAATCCAGATAATCTCCCACTGACAAGCCCACAGGCCAATCTAATCCAGGCAAACTCATTGAGAACCCATTCTCAGATAATTCTATATAATGCCAAGTTGACAATTAAAATTAGTCATCAATATATATATAAGCATAATTTTACATATTTGTAATTATAGTATAGATTGATATTTTATATTTATTTTTATAATTGTATCAGTTTCAGGTTTTCTCTGCCTGTCAGTCCAATATCAGTATCATCTCAAAAAGTTATGCCCCTTGCTGGGTGTGGTGGCGCACACCTTTATCCTTGCACTTGGGAGGCAGAGGCAGGTGAACCTCTGTGAGATCATGTCCAGTCTGATTTACATAGGCACTTCTAAGGCATTTGAGGCTACAGGAAGACCATGTCTCAAAAGAAAAAGAAAAATAAACAAACATAAATTATGTTCCAACTTAGATCGGATAACCACCCACTGCACATATAGGCATGAAGGCGCATCCTGGAGCATCTCGGTGCAATCTCATCTTAGCAGCAACATCATGAGTTCTACTCATTCCTGCCACTGTGTCAAGAGCTGAATCTTGCAGGCATAGTCTTGTGACCCAGTGCTATGGACTGAAATATATTTTCCAAAATTCACACGTTCAATCCTTGACCTTCAATGTAATGACATTTGGTGGTGGAACCTTTATGAGATCAATTTGGATGAAGTTATGAAGGTGTGCCCTTGGCATGGCATTATTACCTTTAAAGAAGAGATACCAGAGATGATATTTTTTCCCAGTACCATGTGAGGAAGCAGTGGGAAAGCATCTATCTGTGAGCCAGGATGAAGCCCTTCACCGGAACCTAACCTTGTACTGGCAGACTTTAGAACAATGGGAAAATAAATGAGTATTTAAGCTACCCAATCTTTGGTATTTTTATGGTATCCAAACCAACTAGGAAACCAAGAAATATCCTAACAGATGTACATGAGCTTCTTTTATGCAGCTAATTAAGAATCTTTTCACTGACCCTGAAACTCTGATTTGCTCCAGCTTGCCACCTGCCTTCAAGTCTTACCTGTATTCAGGCACATTTCTCTTGATTCCTCGATTTTCCAGTCTTGTATTTTCAGGTGCCTATTCTCCATCCCTTATAGAATATGATCACTAGCCCCTGGTCCTCACTCACTTCTGAGCATCTCTTCTAGCTTACATTGGTTATAAATGACCAATAGCTTACTATTTTTTTTTTTATCTATTCTAGTACTTCAGCTTTGGCCTAGCTTCCCAACTTTGGGCCCCACAGCCTCTCATCTTTTTGTGAGATATCTCCTTCATTATTCTCATTTAAAAATGTCTTCTGGACCACTCTATATAGCATGTCTCTTCAGCACAAGTCTTTCTTCTGTTTTTTTTTTTTCTGGCATCCTCCTTGTTCTTACTATATTTTGTTTACATAACAGATGTCTGTGTAAAGTCTTTTCTCTTATAAAGAAATGCAATCTTCTCTAGGAAAGATGGTTGTTTCTGATGATTTATTTTAGGATATCACAGTCTATACTTTAAATGCAAATCCCCATTCATTTATGGGAAACTTAATCACTAAATTCTTATGTTGATATATGGAAGTGAGATCTTTGGAAGCTAATAAGGCTTAGAAGAATTCATAGGGATGAGGGCCTCATAATAGTATTGTAATAAGCTTCGTAAGAAGAGAGACCTCAGCTGATATGCATCTTCTTTTTTGCCATGTGACATTTTATGCCATATTATGGCATGGAAAGTGGGCATTCATCTGATGATGGCTCCTTGATCTTTGATTTGATTACTCAACCTCCAAAACTGCTAACTAAACAAACTTTTCTTCTTTATAAAGAAACTACTCACAGATGATCTCTACAGCAATAGAATACAAAGAACCAAGAACAACTAATATACTAACTGGAAAGATTAAATAGCTAGTAATGAATACTCCCCAAATAAATAATGAACACTAATGACCAGTTATCGACTATCATCTATACACAAGGCTTTTGACTCCATGGGAATAGATTGAGGAGTACAACATGATTACTTTTCATCAAGGGGCTTAGATTTAGTGGGTATTTTAAGACAGGTCCATGAACTTATAATTTAACAAGAATCAGAGGTTTAATGTGATAGTTATCATGGAATTCAGGCATTTCTGGTCCCCCAAAGACCTCTGGCTATCCAAAGTGACAGGCATAGCTCATTAAACTTACCTGAGAGCCAATACCCACTCCTACACAGTTCCTTACTGCAGACAGAGCAATGGCTAAAAAAATATGATTTCTGTTTCCTTTTTTTGTTGTTGTTTTCAAAAGATGCCTGCTAAAGATAATTACAAGCCTCTAATGACATCTGTAGTGGTGAGTTACCATGCGGGTATGGAAAGAGCCCCATTGGAGGATCCATGGTACTTTCCAGAAGGCCACTGTGACCAATAGCATTCACTTTATCTTGCCATCACTATCCGTCAGCCTCCTGCAGCCCTGATAATGGATTTGGTTTTCTTATTTGAATGCCCACAAAAAGAGTGCCTGTGGGTCCTGTGGTGACTGAAGAGACTGACAGATTTTCTTGTTTCATAGATGTAGCCTACAGGCCTTTAACAGCTGTGGATCTGCTGTTGTATAAACAAAAATTCTTCTGGCCAGAGAGACCCAGACACCTCCATATTAATGAGAGTTCTGTTCAGAACAAGGATCTTTTACTCTTTTAAAAATGTTCCTTCTCTCCAACTTCACTATGATTAATCAGAAGTTAGCATTGAACCTCATTATCTTATTTCAGTTTCATTTAAGAAAACCCTCACCCAATTTGAAGTCAAAGCCTTTATTTTAATTAGAAAAGATCATTTCACGATATTCCATTTTAAGTCTGAATGTGACTCTGAGTGGAAAGTAAGTTCTTTAGCTTTGAATACAAAGAGCTTTAGGGACCAGAAATCATAGGTTTTGAGTTCTACTGCCATGTAGCAAATGATACTTCAGAACATAAGGTGGGAGTCCTTACCAGGAGGTTGAGCCTGAAAATGTATACCAAGTTGGGTATGTATGCATCGATGTGCTTTGTATTCATTCCTCACTGCTGCTGTGTACAAATTACCTCAAGCCCAATGGCTAAAAGCAACCCAAATTTATTATTTTATGGCTCTGGTAGTCAGAAGTATGAAATGAATCTTATTGGGCTAAAATCAAATTGCTGGCATGGCTGACTCCTTTCCAAAGTTTTACAGGAGACCATTTTTTCCTCATCTTCCCCAGCTCCTAGAAGCTGCTCACATTTTTCTGGTCCCCTTTCATCTCACAGGCCAGCAGTGAGTACTCAAGTTTTTGACATATCAGATCTATCTGGCAATGAATCTTCTGCCTCACCCTAATACCTTTGAGGAGACTTGTGATTATGTTGGACTTATGTAAATGATCTAACAAATTCTCCACGTATGAGCAACCTCAAAATGATTCCTTTGGCCTTATAATGTATCATATGCTCAACTCTGAGGGATTAGGACGTGAACATCTTTGGAAGGCCATTATTCTTCCTAGAACATGTATCTTCTTAAGAGTGTAATACTCCTGGTATGGGCTCCAGGTCAAAGGACTTAAATTCATTTATCCCAGATGAAATTATCAAAACTGAGTAATGCAGAAGTTCATAATAGAGATGAGATGATATTCTGAAACAAAAAGAAGCCTTCATCTATAGAGTGCATTTTCCATGCCCCCTTTATTTTCATTTACAATCTATATAACCAATGAAGAAATCAAGAGTAGAGGTTGGCCTATTGGATTCATAGAAAGACTGACAAAAAGTTCTGATTGTCCAAGATAAAATACTCTTTTTCTTTGTGTCAACATTAAAATGACAGTTTACAACAATTAGGGAGTCTACGAATGGCATCACTTGAGGGACCTCCTTGAGCTATCATTTTAAGCAGGCAGCAATAGGTCTTACAGGGAAAACAGCCGGCCAGCCAGTCGAGGCACAGGCAGGTCCTCTTCTGAAATTAAGGCTTCTCTTTTTGAGATGGTGGAAGGATGAGACGTACAAAATAAATAGGTACAACATTGAGAAACCCATTTTTATTGCTACTCTTATTTAACTAGTAACCTCAGGTCACAGGACTGTCACGGAAGAGAAGTTGACTTTTTAGTGTGGCATTTCAATGGGCTTAAGTTGTTAATGAATGCCTTTCCTTGTGAACTGAAAATATTTTTGCATGTTTAGTTTGAGCCTCCCTTTTCCAATTTCCACTCCAATGGACCATCATTTTCATTCTCCACACCATCAGCACTTCTTTAAAATTATTTATTTATTTATTTGTTTATTTATTTATTTAGTGTGTATGAGTATATTGCTTGAATGTGTTTAAGTGCACCCATGCCGTGCAGTACCTGCAGAGGTCAATAGAAGGTATTGCATTCCCCTGGAACTGGAATTATGGAAGTTTGTTAGCTGCCATTTAGGTTCTGTGAATTGAATTCGGGTCCTCTGCAAGAACAGCCAGTGCTCTTAACTGCTGAGCCATCTCTCCAGTCCTCCAGCAGAACTTAAACTCTTGGTCTTAGAAACCCTTTCCATGCTTGACAATGATCAAAGAGCAGAACTTCTGCCTATATGGATTCTATGTACTGATATTTACGATGTTAGAAATTAAAAGCAAATATTTTTCAAAAATTATTCATTAATGATATATAAATACCACATTATATTTTAAAATAGCACCATATTTATAAAATATTACTTTTTCAAAACAAAAATTACAGACTACTAATACTACTCTAAATTGTAAATTTTTTAAATGCCTGGCTTAAGAGAAGATGGATTTGGTTACGTACTTTAGCTTTCATTCTCTTGTGATACCACACACCTAGAAAATGGCATTGTATACTTACAACAGAATCAGACTGCAAAAACCAAGTAATATCTGGAGACTGTTTTTATGGTAGTTTTGACATGGTGGGACCTCTGAGTGGGTCTCTGGGATTCACAGGGTTTCTTAGAACACACTCTAAGGAGCATAGTACGAATCTCAGCAGGAAGTTAGTACTCTGCAAAGCCCTGTCTACTTAACACAGTTGTAGATTACAGAGTACATACCACTGTAAGTGAAGATCATCTTTAGAACTGTAGGAAGTAGGAACAGACAGGCTACTGACAGGCTGGTCAACTCTCTTTTACTCTAAGCTTCTTTATAGCCATGTCTTAACGAATTTTTAGTCCTCCATTTTGTTCTGAGAGTTTTCAAACTGAAGAGAATTTTTAAGCTAGTAAGAAGTGTATTAATACTAAAAGTCCAATTATTTTAAAGCCCTTTTTAATAAGTAAAACATGTAGAATAATATTGTGTGATAAAGGCACAAAGTCAAAGCACTTTGAACATTCCTTACACTTGCTTCTCAACCACATTAAAAAGAAGTTCAAATGTTCTATCTTGTTCAGTCTCAAATATTGGATACTACTGAGAGGGAGTGAAACTTTATACAAATCATGGTATTTTGTATAGAATAACCTCTGTGGCACATTTGGAATTGTCTAACAGCATTTCTGCTTTCCATAACCAAGGATGGGAGCCTACAGGCATACCACAGATAGAAGCTTCCTACAGATCAATAACACTTGATCCCAAATGTCAATATGGACAAGATGGAGAAACTGTGCTATTAAGAATGAGTTTGTTTTGGGATAAGGAGATGGCTCAGTCAGTAGTTTTGACATGGTGGGACGTCTGAGTGGGTTTCTTAGATCACACTCTAAGGGGAGCTGTAGTATGAATCTCAGCAGGAAGTTAGTACTCTGCAAAGCCCTGTTTACTTAACACAGTTGTATATTATAGAGTACATACCACTGTAAATGAAGATCATCTTTAGAACTGTAGGAAGTACTTGCTGCATAAGCATAAGGACCTGAGTTCAGTCCCCCAGATCTAAGTAAAATGGGAATGTGTGCTTGTAATCCCAGAACTAAATGAGAAAGACAGGCAGATCCTTGGGACTTTTTGGTCATCCAGACTAGCCTAATCAATAAGTTCCAGGTCAATGAGTGACCCTATTTTGAGAAAATAAAATAAAAAGTTGGACAGGACATGAGGAATGGCATCTGAGGTTATCCTCTGGCCACCACATGAACACACACACACACACACACACACACACACACACACACACACACATGCATACACATAAAAATAAAAATATTGTTAACACTACTAAAATACTGAAAAAAAAACTTTTTCTTGAATTTTCATCTTAGAAGCCAGCATATCTTTTACTAAAGGCAGTATTCAATATGAACTTAATCACTTTTTTAATCATATATTTTCAGGAATTTTCAGAATGCCAGTATGATTACTCTAATAAATTTATACATCGAAGGTCTTGATTTAAATATGATTGAGTAAACTGCAAGCCCAGGCAAAGTTTACTGGAAAACAGGAGCTATCTGAGAAATCAAGAATTTTTAAAAGAAAAGGTAACTCAAATAGAATTTTCTTTATGTCTTCAATTGTCAGAGGCCATGATCCAGAACAGCCCCATATAATACTTGGCTTTGGAGGAATAAAGTCTGTTGGTTTCTGTTGCTAGGGATGGAACCCAGAACATTCCTGTGTGGTTAAGTGCTCTACCACTGAGCTACCCTACACCTCCAGCTCAGTGACTGCTACTATGAAACTCTTTCGGAAGGGCTGTTTTGAGTAATAAATTTGGAGAAATTCTCTTGGCAAATAATTTTTCAAGGCAGATCACTTCAGAAACTTAAATGTTAACTTAAAAACCAACACATCGTTTTTTTCTTGTTATTTTCTTCAGCCTACCAAATGGTCCTTGTTCTTGAAATAAATACAAATAATCATTTTATGCTAGTATTCACTGCTGACCACACACAATGATCAGGTATAAAGTAAATCTAAGCCATGGTGATCTCATGTTTAAAGATCATTAACTTTTGACTTGGAAAAAGTTCAATCACGTAAACAACAGCAAATAGAAAACATCCTTGTCAAATTCTTCTAAATCTAAAAATATTTGTCATCTCATGTAACTATAGATATGGTTGTTTAGAGGGAAATGAGATAAGAAGAGAGGCCTCAGTGGAAGGAAAGAAGAGAGGAGGCCACAGTCCTCTGTTTGAATGTTTCAGATGAGCCAGAACATGGCCCGTTCACTGCCAATTACAGAGCGGAATTAAAATTTATCATGTACAATTATGGGACCGAATTACTGTTCTGAACTGTAATCTCCAATTACTATGACACAGTTAGTGAAGATAGAAAGCCTGAATTGGCTGGCAGAAGGAAGGGCGAATGGGCAGAAAGGGAGGGGGCAAATTCCACTCTTTGTTTAGTTCTTGTCAAGCCACTGTCATGTTGTAGGCCATGCAATACATAACCCACAAAATGTTGTTCACAGCCAATACTCTATTTAGAGTGCCAAATATTTAAAACTTAAAAAATCGCTGTCATAGCAACCCTTATCTGCAAAAACCACAAGATCTTTAATATGTGAGTTAAAAAGGGTTTTCTTGTGATCATTTGTGTTGTTTTCATTGAATTACTTCACAGGCATGGCTGGTTGAAGAGTGGAATTATCCCTTGTGGGAGAAAGGAGCTCAGTAGCTCAATAAATTAGGGTTTAATGAATGGGTAGAGAATCTTGACCTTGAAGTTTGAGTGTGAATGGCACATTACTTATGGGCATACAAAACAAAAATAACATTTATTTTTATTTACAGTGATCATAATCTTATGGTGCTTCTAGGAAAAAAAGTATACTGAAAGGTATATTGGTATATTGGTTTAGTCAGTAACCCCCAAGGAGTTGGTTCTGTTTTGTCTAGGAGATTAGAAACTAGATGCAGCCTGAAGGCAGTGGTCAGGAGATGAAAGGACAGGGGAGTTATTTTGAAATGCCCTGGGCTATAATTTGAGCCTGGCTTCTTGGTCAAATGCTTTCAATCAGAGGGAACGGTTTGGAAATTTACATGTGCTCAAAGGAGTTAAAAACTTAGAAATCCTAGGTTTTCAACAAATCTGTTGTCAATCTTAACCCATCACCTGTACAAATATAAATGAAATATATATGGCAAATGCTATAAAACAGTAACTGAAGTCATTTAATTTTACATAGCGTATGGTGTGTTGTATATGTGAAATCTTTTTGTTGTTGTACAGACAGGGTCTAATAGAGCCCAAGCTGGCCACTTATTCACTGTGTGACTGAAACTGGCCTTGAACTTCCTGTTCCTTGAAGTGCTGGGACTACAAGCTTCCATTAACATACCCCATTTATGTGGTACAGAAGATTCTATTCTATTGCTAGGCAAGCACTACCAACAGAACTACAACCCGAGCCCCATATGTGAAGTCTTTTTAAAGGAACATCTTTTGATTTGAATCTAAGGATCCTGGAAGGAATAGCAGGACCACAGAACTCCAGGAAAGCTGTTAGTTTTAGATGAGGAAATGGAGTGGAAAAGAGAAATTATTTTATGCTACTTTCTTCTTTATTATGGTCCTGGGTATTGAACTCAGGGTCTTGTGAATGCTAAGCAAGTGTCCTACCATCGAACTACACCTTCAAGAAGAAATTCGTTTATGCTACATAGAAGGAGGAACCCCCGATCCCTGCTGTGTGTATATATGCAAGTGAAGGCCAGAGGGCACTTTTTCCCTCTTCTTTTCTCTTTTTATTGAATTTTTGTGTGTTTCATACAATATATATTAATCATATTTATAACCCCTCTCCCCTATCTGCACTCCACATAACACCACCCCTCCAGGTTTCATGCATTCTGGCATTATATATTAAGGCCTATGGAGAGTCAAAATGGTGTCCACAGATGTCGCTTGGTGTGAGCTCATCTACTGGAGCCTGGTCAGTCTCTCAGGTATTACTCTGTTAAAGAAGACCAACACTCCCTCATCCAGCAGTAATCAGCTGCTAATAGTACCTAGACTAATGCTGGAGCTGCATTTTTCCCGTTTTCTCAGTTCTGTGTTGGATTTTTGCCTGGGTTGAGTTTGCAAAGGTCTTGTGCATGCTGTTACCATTACTGTAAATTGATATGAGCAAATTCCCAAAAGCCTGAAAAACTCTGTCTCCTTGTGGTCATCACATCATCTAAGAATCTTTCTGCTTCCTCTTCTGCAATGATTCCTGATCCCTGAGTGGGTGAGGTTTATTTAATATAAGAGTCCTATCCAGGGGCATGGCCTCTGCAGTTTCTTCTCTGTCTTTTGGCCAGTTGTGGCTTTCTGTGTTGATCAGCCTCTGTTGCATGAGGAAACTTTGTTGGTGAGAGTTGAGAGATGCATTAGTATTCTCTCTGCCTCCAGTTCTGCTATATTCCTTGTAGTGGCTTGGAACTTGTGAAGCAGGCCAGTGTGGCTGGCCAGGCAGCTCCAGGGATATGCCTGGTGCTGTCTTCCCTGGGTTGGGATTAAAAACACATGATACCATGATGGGCTTTTTTTTCATGTGGGTTTTGCAGGTTGAAGTCGGGGTCTCAAGCATTTTACAGACTGAACTATCTTCCAAGTTCTGGTGAAAGAATTCTTAAGATGTTTAAGAACACTTAGCCAGTGAGAGGTATGACAAAGAACCTAAATATTGGCTAGGAAGGGCAATTCTGCAGGGAAAAGCAACCGACTGAACCAAGCCTGAATTGCAATCTCATTGTCTGGCTGTGGGACATTCCTTAACATCTCTGTGCTTTGGTTTCTTACTAGAAAAGTGGGCAAGGTTGTGATGAGGACTAAATTCATGTAAATTAATGACCAGCTCTTGAGTCTAGCCCTAACACATTGTAAGTAGTCAATATATACTCAGCAGGACTGAGGATCTACTAAATTTGACAAATTTTACCTGTTTTTGTCTTCTGAAATATTTTTCCCCTCTAAAGTCATTAAGGAGCAAAGCACTTTCGTTTCTCTTTTCTCAAATCCATTCGAACACAAAATCATTGGAATTTTATTCCCGTATGGGGACAGAGCAAGGATTTCACAGTTAGACAGATTCTCACTAACTCAAATATTCACCCTGTTATGAAATTCAGCAGATTATTTGACTTTAGATAGTCTTGTTTGTACAACTGAAGGTCATTCGAAGTTTAAATGTGTCTTCAGGGTATAAAATCTCAAGAAGGTGCTTGGCATAAAGTCAGCATTGAGGAAATGACATTCACCTCTCCTGTTTTTTGGGAGATCATCTTATGATATTCTCACGTTAACTGCCATTTCACCCTCATTCAACAAAATGATGATAAACCAGGTCTGTGATGGAATGTGGGGCTGTGTATAAGGGGTTACAGGTTTTCCATGGATTGGTCACAAAGCACAGTGATTTCTGGTCACATTCTTCTACAAACCAGGGAGACTGGTATTTTCTAGTAACACACATTAAAACACACACAACACACACAACACACACACACACACACACACACACAAACACCACCACACCACACAAATACTCCTGCATCACATAAAATTTGGGGAAGAGAAAAGAATTTCTTCATTGGAAAACTGCATTTCCCAAAGCATATTGTATATGTGATTCTGTGTCCATGGGACCTATTTTTTTTTTAAGTTGCACATTGTGGATGGCAGAGAGCTAAGAAAAATAACTCGTGTCCATAGGTATTTAAATTCTGCCTTTCCTGTGATGTTCAACAGATATCCCTTTTGCTCTCTGGAGGAAGCTAATTCTCCCTCTATTTGCACATTCTTGTCAATATTCTTATCTGTTCTTTGTTGGGTCTGGTCACAATATTACTGCAGTTAATTGATTAATGAGATAAAATAATTGGTATGGATTCATTTGATATCTATGTGACAGCCATGATTTTACTTGCTTTTGAAATTTTTTAAACAAGTGTTTATTAAGTACCATGATGATTATTGCTAATTGTTAACTTGAGACCTAGAATCACCTGGGAGCTAAGCTTCTGGACCTGCTTGTGAGGGATTTATTTTGGTAACTTTCATTGATGTCGGTAGACCCATCTTAATTTTGATCAGGACCTGGGCAGAGGATCCTGGTCTGCATAAAGTGGAGAAAGCAAACTGAATGCCAGCATGTATTCACCTCTATCTGTTCCTGACTGTGGGTTCAATATAGCCAGCCGCTTCATGATCTTGCTGCCTTAACTTCTCCTCCATGAGAGGCTGTACCCATTAACCATGAGCTAAAAATGAACACTTCCTCTCTTAAGTTGCTTTTGTTGGGGTATATTATTACAGAAATAGGAAAAGAAACTATGGTAGCTGTCTTCTATGGCCCTAATGCAATGCCAGGCACTGCTCTTCATACATTAATATGCACTGCTAATTCCTGAACTTAAAACATTTATCTCCAAGGTTAATTCTAAAATTTCTCTAGTTTATGAACATTTACTAGTGTCCAACTCTTGTCTTTCATACATCTTGTATTTTAGCAAAATTGCTACGCCACTAGACAAAGAGAGAAATGTCTGAATAAAATCTATCTTATTCTATAAACACGGACTCTAGCAGTTAACAAAAACAAACATGAAAATTAGACATGTTTCTGAAACTTCTTTTTCAAGTTTCTAGCTGCACTCCTTGAATACTTTTAGCAGAAGGTTACAAAATTTCTTTGCTATTGAGACAGCTGAAGAGAAGTATTCTAATTTTGTAATTAATAGCCTGAATAATAAAGAAGAAAAGAAGCTATCTGATTATCTAATAATCAAGAGAAAAAGTACGAATGTGGGCTCTACTGATTTGTAATTTAAAAGCATTTAAAAATTAGTTACAACCCATTATTAGCACAACTAGTTTTCCTGGCTAATTATTTTCCCTTGTGGACCATCCATATTGAATAGTCTGCCTAACAGATTAGGAATCAAGTAATCCCATACTTTTCATTGCTAGTTTGCAACAATCGCAGCCCATTTTTCTAAAACTATGGAAGGAATGCTTTTAGAGATATTTTTACATAGTGAAAGATGATTATAAAACAGAAATCAATTGCTTTACTTCAGTTCCACAGACCCATTGCTCTAAGGATATGAATACAATAAGTAGTATATCTTTATATGAACACATTATTATATGTGTATATAAAACTGAAATTTATCCATTAGTTAAAGGTCACTTAATATCATATGCATTTATTCTATTAAGCATTTAAAAAGAATGAGAGTGACCTTAAAGTATAACATAGTAGCAATGTGTTTTCCTAGTAGGGCTTAGGTCCTTGTTTTATCCCTAGCACTCAGGATCTCTGTGTGTCTCAATATGGAAAGCATTCCAAGATATATTCATTGAATGAAGCAAGAACTTTAGTCTTTTGTTAGTCATGTATATTGCAGATATTTCCTCATTTGGTCTTTTAAATTCATTACAGTATTTTCATCTTAATCTATTTGAAATTTGAAATAATTACCATTAATTGAAATCGTTATTTTCAGTTTATGGTTTATAAAGCATGACAAGTCTCTTAGATACTGTGCAGTGGAAAACTAATTGAAGTACAGAACCAAGATTTAAAACACATTGACTGCAAAGCAGTACTGATAGCTTGCAATACCTTTCTGATTCTGTCATTCTGCTTGCTATACAAAGATATGATCATCTTAAACTTTTCCCCCTGTTATATTTTCTTGCAAAGCAAACTGAGATATATGTGTAGATGGATGGATATTTGTTAAAAGCACTGAACTTGGGAGCCTCTAAGGGGCAACCAAGATGTCACCTCATTTTATGGCCTTCTTTAGATCTTTCATTTATTCTAAAGAAAAACAAGTTTGCTGGAAATGTCAGTAATCATTTAAATATATACAATTTGGTTGTGTTGGCCATAGTTGAGGATATGGAGCTGCTATTGAAAACTGAGGCTTTCTATAATAAAAACTTCTGTTGGTTCAAAATAAACATAGGGAAAAGTTGAGGGTCTTCTGTGTACTACTATAAAGGGCTCGTTGGAAACTGCCTCAAGCTGTTTTGTCCATCAGTACCCCATATGGTTACTCAATAGAGTTCTAGATCACTGACACAAACATAAGGAATGCCTGAAACCTGTCACAGGCCTGGCTATCTATGCAGTTTCCTCTTTCCTCAAAGTCCCTGGCATTTCTACACAGTGTCACCTATCTATTCAACTGTCCCCATTCCTGCTTGTTGTTCTAGTTTGGCCATGGCCATATTACAATGCAATTACATTCCAGGAGATAGTAACCTCTTCAGTGAAGGGTCTATAGGTTGGTTGTTTTCATAGTACTTGCTAAGTGATTAAGTACTTCATGAACATGTAGGTTAGTTTTACAAGTAGATGTAACCACTTCCCTTTGAAATTTTGATAATTTCAGTCTATAGAAGGAATTGACAATGGACATATTAATAGCAAAAAGAAAATAAATTTATTAGGTTCCTAGACACCTAGGATCTCCCAAGTTTCTTTATGAGACTCAAAGACAGTTAAGATAGCCGAACTGTAATAGAGCTAAACAAAGAGGTTGGGGTATGGGCTTCTTAGAAGAAAGTACATAGAATAAGATTTGGAAGGTTGGGGGAGGGAGTTCTCAGTCAACAAGACCAATATTGTGAAGTAGATAAAGCCTTTCAGGTATTAGCCATCCTTGGTCATCTCTGTCTGTCCCCATAATAAGACTACAAACTCTTCTTGTGGGAAGATTCCTCTAAGGCAGAAGGAGGGATGTCAGATAGAAAGAGCCTCCTTACATCACTGACAACGTACTTCATACTGTAGATTTCCTTATAGATATAAATTTCATTTCCATAAGGCAGCATTTGGAATTAAGATTTGTCTGCAGAGGCCTGCTGTTTCTCCAAACATCCATCTTTCAATATGCCAAAGAAATAGATCTTGGAGTAGTTTGGGGTCTCACAAATGCATAAATGAATGGATGACGAGTGCTACGATTTTTCACATTTTTATTTTTGGTGGAGTATCATTTGTGCTGCAGAAACATCATAAAGGTGCAGGGATATTTCACTGTGTGTGTGTTCCTGTGTGTTCCTGTGTTTTCCTGTACGTTTGTGTGTTTTTGTGTGTGTAGGTACATATATGTATGTGAGTATGCATCCATGTGTGTGCATTTCTAGAAGAAAAGATAACACTGGCTGTAATTTCTCAGATGCCTTTTACCTTTCTTTTTGAGACAGGGTCTTTCGATGGCTTAGAATTCACCAAGCAGGCGAGTCTGCCTGGCCAGTGAGCCTCAGGATCCCCTCATTCCCATCTCTCCAGAACTGGGATAATAAGTGCACACCACAATGATGAGCTTTTTCATATGTAATCTGTGGACTGAACTCAGGTCCTCATTCTTGAATGTCAAGCATTTTACACTAGTAGACTCTTGCAAAAGGAGTATTGTGCTAATCGTTTACCCTTGGAACCTAAGGTAGCAAAGATCCCTTTCCTTCTTCCAAAAACCAAGCAGGAGGACTGTAGCTCTCACTGATCAGAACGACTCAGACAATGGAAATGGCCAGTGGTTCAGAGTGTGGCTATGCATGACAGAAACTAGCCAGAGGAGGAAAATTTAGTACAAGAAAAAAAATGTGTGTTTTTTTTTCTTTAAACTAGGAGAAGAGGAAAATATATAATAGGTTATATATCTCTGTGGGAAGAACCAAGTGAAACAAAAGACAGCAGCATTGATTTCTATTTTCTATCCCTGAACTTTGGGTTACAAGAAGATTAGCATAAAGTATCCTTAGATTGCCAGTGAGAAAAGAAAGGCGATTTTCTCATCATGAAGAGCTGAGATGTCAGGGTCAGTCTGGCGTATGATGTTGGGGGAAACACTATTTTATGAAGCTTTCTAACTGATGTTCAAATATTCCTCAAACAAAAGTGTTCTCCAGAGAGCCACAGCTCCTAAATCCAGAGAACAATGGGCAGTCATTACTAAAATCTGCCACATCAAAAAAAAATCATCCTCACTTTGTAAAGGGAGAGGCGAAATAAAGTCTTGAAATGGACACTTTTCTAGGTTTTTTTTTCATTTCTTTAAGTGTTAAAATTTTAGGACAGTATATTTTCATGCTCTTATTTCCAAATTCTCGATAGATTTCCTGGAAAGCATGGTTCTGTGCATTCATTTTCTGTTGGCTTCAAGAAAATAATCATACAGCAGAAAAATCTATATATTTAGCTCATAATGGTGGTGGGTGTCTAGAATCCTGGCACTTGAAATGCAGACCGTAGGATCAGAAATTTAAAAGAAACCTTGTCTACAAATCAAATCCAAGTTTGGCCTGGGCTATATGAGGTCATGTTTCACAAAACAAAACAAAATAGAAATGCATATATTTATATTGCATTGTTATATGGTGAATTAAATTTCCAGGCATGTCCAGACTTTTGACATTGTAACACAACACAATGTTGTCATCTACAAAGTTCATGCTCAAAACTGGGCAACTGAGTAACTCTAAAAGCTGGGAAAGATGTTCAAGATCCTTTAGATAAAATTATAGTTTACATTCATAGGGGTTACATTCATAGTTATACAGGTCCACATGTAATTAATGAGCCATCCGGTTACTCTTTAGTAACACAAACGTAAGCATATGAATGCTGATGATTGATGTGACAGTCCTGGTGGCAAGATTAAAAAGTATATTTAAAAAGAAACCAAATATTAATGGCATGAGGAATTTAAAAATTAGGTCTTGAGAGATACGTTAGCAGTTAAGAGCACTGGGTGCTTTTCCAGAGGACCAGGGGACAGTTTCCTGCCGACCTGATGCTCTCTTCTGCAGTCTGTGGGCATTGCATACACAGGTGTACGTACATATAGGCAGGTAAAACACTCACACATAAAAATAAAATAAATAATTTTTTTAATAGCCAGGCACAGTTGCATGTGCCTGTAATACCAGGCCTCATGAGGGAAAGGCAGGCAGATCTCTGTGAGATAGAGGCCAGTCTGGTCTCCAGGATGGATTGAACTTGGGAGACCCTGTCAAAAAATTTAAAAAAAAAATTTAAATTACTGGGAAATTCTGAATTTTTTGTTTGTTTTCATTTTAACTAGAAAATTTGCAAATTTCATGCAATATATTTTGATCACATTAGACCCCTCACCTATCTGCACCCTTTCCTTAATACTCCCCCCACAACCTAACAACCTACTTTTTATGTACTTTGATACACACACACACACACACACACACACACACACACACTCACACAAACACACACACATATTGAGTCAAATTTGTGTCCCAAAATGCTCTTTGCTGTGGGTCCATCTATCATCCATTGGAGCCTGGTTGACCTATCAGTCACACCCTTAAAGAAAATCGACTTTCTCTTTTCCAGTAGTGATCAGTTGCTAATAGTTCCTCAGCCAGGACTGGGGTTTCTTATCCACTTCCCCACTTCTATGCTGGAATTTTGTCTGGCTTAAGATTACGTGGGTCATGTGCATGCTGTCACCACTGTTTTAAGTTCTTTTGAGTAACTGCCAAGTTGTTACCATTGCTGTGGGTTCAGATGAGTAAGTTTCCAGCTGTCTGGGAAACACTGTTTCCTATTCATTATATACCACTTCTGGTTTTTACAATCTGTCTGGTCTCTCCAACACAATGATCCAAAGGCCTTGGGTGCCAGAGGTTTACTAAGTTCTTATTCAGGGCTAAGCATTTTCTTATTCTCTGCACATTGACCAGTTATGGGATTCTAAGTTAATCATCATCTGCAGCATGAGGAAGCTTCTTTGGTGAGAGCTGAGATATACATTCATCTATGGCACAACAATAAATCAGTAAAAGTCAGTTTAATACTATATCTACTTAGAATAATAATAATAATAATAATAGTAATAATAATAATAGTGGACTCTCTATTATGGCTTGTGACCTCTCTAGCCTCATATTTCAAAGCCCAAGATTTCCCTATGTTTGATGATGGACTTGAGTGTTCTAAGGCCAGAAAGATTTGAACTTGAGCAACACAGAGTTTTTTTTTTTCTGCATTTTCTACATTGTATTTCCTTTAGGTCTCAAGGACCCATTTTATCCATATTGTCCTTTAGTCAGTTACAGTTTTACTGTGTGGCAGATGTGGACATCCTATGGAATACTTGGGTCATGCATAGGTGCTGCAGTCTTCTGTCTCTCCCTTGCTCTTTGATGTGCCCTATATTCTAAACTACTTCTAAGAGACTAGTCCACCTCCACCATGCACTTTAGACAACACAAGGCTGCCTCTAGGTACTCAGCATGCTCCTATTATATGACAAAGAAAAGCATGTTTCAGAATTAAGGGGTTAAAGCTTCACCTCACCAATTTAATAATCTGATCCGGGAAAACTTTATGATTGTTAGGGAAGTTGTGAAGACAGCATGGAAGCTTCCCTTTATGCATTCCTCAGCACCTCTTCCCACATGCATCTTGGGTTTGTTTTTTTGTTGTTGTTGTTTGTTTGTTTTTTTTTTGAGACAAGGTCTTCCTATGTGAAGCCTAGTCAGCCTCATCCTCTAGAACCTCCTGTCCTTACCTCCAAATTTCAAAGAGTACAGGTAAGCTCTCTACATTTTTGACAACTGATATTACTGTGGTTCATTTCTTATAACTAAGAAACCAATGCTGACATATTACTGGCAACTAAACTCCAGACTTCATTCATTTCTATTTCAGCAAGCTTTCTATTAATGTCCTTTTTCTTTTCAGGGATACATTCCAGGTGTCACTTTGGATTGAATTGTCATGTTTATATAGTTTCCTTTGGTCTGTGACAATGTCTTGACCATAATCTCTTCTTATTTTTCAAGACTTCAACAGTTTTCTGGAGCAGTTTTTGATATTTGATAGAATATCTCTAAAATTGGGATGGTCTGACATTGTTCCTCCCAATTAGACTAGTTTATGGACTTCTGCACAGAATATTATAGGTGAGATGTTCTTTCCCATTCCATCATGTCAGCAGTACATGCTATCACCATGAGTTACCATTGGTGATGCTAACTTCAATTACCTGGCCAGGGAAACCCTTGTCAACTTTCTCCATTGTATAGTTACTTTTTAAGCAAATTACACAGTGAAGCTTGCACCCATTAAGGAATGGAAAGGGGCTAATCTCTCTCTAGATGAGAGAAACATCTACATAAATGATAGAAGGGTAGTCTCCCATTAGTTTATTAAGTTATTTAATTATATCATTTAATTATATCATTTATCTCATTTTTATACTGGGCAATATGTCAACACTATACTAATATTTTGCTACTCAGACATGCTAGTTTGCCTTGGGAAATTTTGAGCTTGGCTTCTGTGTTCCTCTTACACATTATCTCATGTCTTCCTTATTTCCTTCCTTCCCTCTCTTTGAAGCAGAGGCTCAGTGTGCAATGTACGCTGTCTTTGAACAGACTATGTAGCCTAGGATGGCCTTGAGTTTACAGGACACCTGCTTCCATCTCCCAAGTACTGGGGTTGTAGGCATCATGTATGCCATCATGCCTGAGCACTACAGGGTGCTGTACGCTATCTTGTTATTTTCCTCATTCCATTTCCACTATCACCTATTTCTAAAGTATCCTGTTTTCTTTTATTGGAGAATGGTATAATCTCCCCAATGTAATAGGCACTTTAGTAGGAGTCATGTGTCTTCAAATGAAATTTGATCATACTTATTGATTCTAATTGAAATGATTTATTGATATAAAACTCAGTGTACATTGTAAGCACCTTTTATTAGAACTAAATATGTTACACTTATGCTCTGTTAATATTCTGAACTAAACACTGTTCAAGATATAATACGTATTTGAAGAATTCCCTTTTGTCAGATGGTATTCCAGCTCATGTTCCATAATTTGTAACTATTTTATCGTAAAATAGAAATCTGAGTCATTTGGATTTTAAAAATCATCATCCAAGAAATCTGCGGTTATGTAAATGTTGAAAGCAGCATACATATCCCAAATCTGGAAAGGAAATTTCATGTAGCATTTTATGGGTAAAATGCCCATGTTCTACCAAAATTCATATGTTAAAGTCTAAATCCCATTGGAATGACATTTGAAGATAGACCCCTCAGGTGGTGAATTAGCTTATAAGAGCTGAGCACTGTGCATGGGATTAGCCCTGTTTATGAAAGGCATTGAAGCTGAGTTTAATAGCTCATTCCTATAATCCTAAGACTCAGGACAACTGAAAGTTTGAGATCAGCCTGGGATACATAGTGAGACCCTGTCTGAACAATAACAACAAAGCCAAACAAGCAAAAAACAAAGGTCTTTTCATGGAAAGCAGATGCAAGTCCTCAGTAGATACCAGACCTACTTACACCCTCATCTAGGACTTTTCAGTCTCTACAGCTGGAAAAAGTAAATGTTTTTTTTCTTTTTTTCTCCTTTTTTACAATGTTGGGGGTTGAAACTCAGGTCTTGTGCACAATAGATAAATGTGTCATTGGATCACACCCCTACCTGTTAATGTTTACTGCTTAAACTGCAGTCTATTACATTTGTTATAGTAGACAGAAGAATTATGACACATAGCAAGTGTCATCTAGCACTGATTTGGTAGATAGGCCATCATTACCAATATAATTCCTGACCATGTTTAACATTACTTTTAAAAATGTATTTTTTACTGTCATGATTCTGAACACAATTTTCAGAACACTCGGGTTTGAAATATCGAGAAAGCACTTCACAACAATCAGCGCTGAAGAGAAAGCCACATTCCCCAGGGTTTGGGTGGGAAGCTGAAGTAATAGAAAGAAACTATGCCCCCTTGAATAATTTTAGGTTTTTGCATGGTCACACTTTTCTCATCAAATAAGCTGTGGCACAAAGATTAAGAGATTCTCGACCCCAGTCTGATTTCAAGACTCTTCTTTCTTTTCCCATTTCTTTAGGATTTAGAGCAGTGGTGACCCTCCTCTTCTCCCAAGTGTGAGAACACTGCAAGGACAGATGTGCCAGGTATCTCTATATGAGTTTAATGTTTCAGGAATCCAGGGTTCTCTTCTATAGCACAAAGTCTGTCTATTGGTTTTCTGTCTCCAGCAAAAAGAATTGGGACTTTGAGAAAAACTGTATGATAAGTTGCCTCTGTGTGTGTGTGTGTGTGTGTGTGTGTGTACGTACATGCACACGCTGACATGTATACACAGATACATAATTGTGTGTTGTGACATCACAGACTGATTCAACACTGAGATGTGAGCCAGTCTCCAAGGACCCCCCACCTATGTTTCCATGAGCCCTAACTGGTTTGGCAATGCAATGTGTGCTGATTTTGCCAGATATTTCTCCTGATTTGTCTGTGTCTATACTTTAAGTACTGTAAAAAAACCTAATGAAAATTACTTCTGCTTAGAAGATTAACATAAAGAAGCTTCTCTGATAAGAGATTGGAGATGCATTTATCTGTGGGTTTAAGAGTAAGTCATTAGGTATCAGTTTAATTCTATGTATATTTAGTACAATACCACTATTATGACTACTAGTCATATGAGTAGTAGTAGGCTCTACCCTATGACCTGTGAGCTATCAAGCCATGGGTTCCCAGGCCTGATATCAGTATGAGGTATGGGCTCCATCTTATGAAGCAGACCTTAAATCTAATCAGAAAATGCTAGGATACTTCAATAATATCTGTATCACTGTTGCACTAGTGGGCACATCTTGCCATGCTGGTTGTTTTCTGTAACGTCCAGAATTCACAGCTGTGCATGGTTAATGATTACTTTTCCCTTTAGGTAGCATGTATAGCACCCTCCAGCACTTTGAAAGATATCCAATAGAGATGAAGTCTTAAAGTTAGGACTAGCTTCATTTCTCCTCATTTTTATTTTCTAGATATCATGTGTGTAGTGTCCTTAGCATCAAGTTCTGGTGAGTAACCAACAGCAGGGGCAATGACCAGTATTGTTTCAGGGTGTATGGGAGCCCTGGTCAACAGTTTCAAAAGAGAGTATCCATCCCTGGCATTGGGTCTTTTATTTGCTATCCTATGGTATCTAATTGGGGTAATGTCCACCTGTTTTAGGTAATTTCCTTACACAGAAAATGGTGATTAACCCAGAGACCAACAACCAGCCAACATCCAGAGAATAAGAGACAGCAGAGTACTTAGCCTTTAATAGGACACCTACATAAAACATATGGTACCCAAGGCTCAGGGACCTATTTGCAGAAGATGGGGCAGAAAGAAAGAAAGAATTCAAGAGTCAGAGGTGGTAGGTGATCACAAGGAAACAGAGTTTTCCAAACAGCTGGGCAGTTATTTATATGAACTCATATAAATGGTGACAGCATATACAAACCCATACCAGTTCAAGCCAGACAAAATCCAAGTACAGAACTCGGGAAGTGTAAGAAACCCAACCCTAGCAGAGGAACTACTGGCAACTGATACTGTCTGGCAGAGGGAGAGTTGATTTTCTTCAGGCTCCAGTGGATAAACCCACACCAAAGGAAATTAGGTACAGAGGTTTCAATCCATAGGCCTTAACACACACACACACACACACACACACACACACACACACACACATACACACACACACACACACACATACACACACACACACACATGTACGTACGTACGTAGGAAAGAGATCAAAACACGTGCCCGGATAAGCCTTAGAATAGATTCCAACCAAACTTACTTCAGCTTTCAAGGGTTCTGTTCTCTGAGTCTGACCATGTGCAGATACTTCACAGAGTGTGTGTTTATGTGAATTTTCAAGTCAATTTCCTGTGTTATATTACATTTTCTCTTTCCACTTGCACCATTTCGGGAGAATGAAAGAACCAATCATAAAACTTTGTAGCTCTTTTGCACATTTTCTCCTCCCAAGGAGCTAAAATTGCTTCATACAGAGTTCCTCAGTGATCAGCAGAAATAAGTCTCTGAGATAGGTACATCAAGAAGACTGCTAATGTTTTTCATAATTGTTGAGATGAGGAAAATGAGGCCACAAATGAGGTGTTTGCTAAGGTCATCACTAAAAATCAGAAACACAGGTATATTTACTGAATAGCACAGTGGAACATATTCAAGAAGGGTGAGTAAATCATGTGAAATGGGTCCTACAACTCTTCACAAAACAGTAAGAGGGAAGAGGGCATCTTCATGTGATGAAACCCTAAGAAATAGGATGTTGGTGTTATTTAAAGATTATGACTTCTTTTCAAAACTCTCTGAGGAAAAACCAAACCCCGCTTCTCTTTCCTCAGAACCAGGTTCATAAGCAAAGCTTAAGTTTTTTTGAATTATATTCAGTTGTTTTTATTTTATGTGTATGAGTGTTTTGCTGGTAAGTAAGTAAGTGTACCACATGCTTGCATTGTTCGGTGGAGGCAAGAAGAGGACACTGGATCTCCTAGACTGGAGTTAGGGGTGGTTGTTAGCTGCCAAGTTGGTACTGGGACGTAGGTCCTCTGCAAAAACAGCCAATGCATCTAACCACTGAATCATCTTTCAGCACCCAGATGTAAATTCTGAAGTGTAAATCATGCATAAAAATTCGAATGCATTAAAGTACAGCTTATTATTCTCAACTGCTAAGTGCAATTACTCTATTTTAATCCTCCTCTTTTCCTATTTCTTTCAGTATCATATATGAGGATATGAGAAATTAGTTCATTTGTTCAGGTAAAATTTAGAGAAAAATTTAACTGGTCCCAAGATTTTAAATACTCTGCAGCTAAACTTAGTTTATTTGAGATCAAGCTATATAAATATTCATCCTACATTATCTCAGAATGTATGTATACAGTCTATATAAGTGTAAAAGATAAAAATTGGTGTCTTTATAACTATCAAAAAGAATACCGTCAAACCTCTATTTATTATATAGAAACAAATATATAATTTTACCCACTAACCATCTGCAAAGCCAGATTTCTCTGAATTCCTTTAGTTTTTTAAATTATAGGTTTAAATGACATATGGATATTAAAACTATGGCATTTAATATTTTATTAAATATCCAGGTAGCAACTCTATTAAATTTGTATGATGATGGTGGTATTATAATTTAAACATCTTTCATGTTATCAGAAATATTGTCAGACATAACCATACTGCATTTTCTCAGATAATGGGTTTTAGAACATTATTTTAAACTTCTGATTTAAACATCTCTTGTATTTATAACTGTATGTGAATCATTTAAACAAAGACAATTTAAAATTAAGATAGAACTAAAAATCTGAATGTTTTATTTAAAAATTAAATGAATTGAGATTTTCAGCTTTAGTGACCTCAGTTTTTGTTAATCTTGTGTCTATCTTTGTATTTTTCAAAATTTGTCTTTTGGAGATTTCATATAAAGTTGGTAACTGAGTGTATATTTCATTCCCAGTTTGTATGAGTATTGGGGAGATACTTTTTAAAGGTGACTGTTCATTGTTTTGTACATTTCTTTTTGTGAAAGAAAGCATATAAAGACATTGTGTGATTTCTTAAGTTTTCTGTTTGTATGTTTTTCAATGATACCACTGACTTTTATCATGTGTTTGAAATTGCTTAAAATTAGTTTTCCCTAAATTAATGTGAAAATAATGCTTTGAGGAGGACATCAATATTTTATATTAAACATATTTCCAATTCATTAAAAATTCTAATGGAAAATGAAAGCTCAAGCCCTTGAATTATTGTTATTATTGGTAGTACTTTTTTTTTAATTCCAGAAACTGAAGTTATCATAGATATGATTTAAGAGGAGCACATAGGATAGAGATCTGTAGCTTTGGGTGGTTTGATGTCTGTCAGAGAAACAAAAACCTTCAGCTTCCTAGTCATTGGTATAATTAGAGATGTTTATTCACCCTTTGACTTGAAGACTGCTTTTCACTTATTTGTCACAGAATCTAAGAGCTTTTAGTGAAGCAGATATTTACAGACCTGTGACTTTCATCCTTGTTCTTTCTTCTACTCAAATAAAATGTGCCATTTAGCAAGTTCTTTCTGCTTCCTATTACTTTTGGTCTTCACTGCATATTCCCTCACCCCCCAAATTAGTTTTTCAAATACCACTTTGTCTAGCTCAGCAAGCCTGTTCACCAAGTGCTCAGTGGGTCCTGAGTCATTCTTTTGCTCACAAATTTCCAAGTTTTCCATTCTTTTTTCTGTTTCTACTGCTGGCAATAGAAATAAGACCTTCCACATGCTAGCAACATTCTAACCTGTGCTATATCCCCAAATCTTTTTAATGTAGAACAATCTGGCATTTGTAGTTTTAATAGATAATGTATGATCTTGCAAAATAATACACAAATTATCCTATGCATAATCAGAGGGACATTAATATTTTTTCTTCTATCCCAGTCCGGCTTTGAACTTACTAGGTACCCAACAATATCCTTGAACTCTTGATCTTCTAACCTCTAATTCCTGAGAACTAGGATTATAATCATACACCACCATGCCCAGTTTATGCAGTTCTGGACACTGAACCCAGGGCCTCATGTATGCTAGTCAAGCACTGAACAATCTTAGCTACACTTCTAGCTCCACCAAGGACTTTTAAGACATTATTTCCTAATACTCTTCACTCTATACATTCAATTTTAATAACAAAACATACTATCTATTGATATGCTAATGTATTAATTTGTTCTTTGCATCCAGAAAGAGTAGATTTTGTTCTGTAAGAAGCGATTTTTGCTCAGTTCGAGGCAATATCACCCTCTCTGAGAATACAAAAGCTTCTGGATAAAGCTCATGTCTCATGCCCGAACTTTTTTGTCTGCCACAGCTTCTACTCTGTTAACACTAGTGTTTTAGCAGGAGCATCCCTACTATTCTGGTTGCATATTTACTCACACTACCAGACTTCCTACTGCATGAGCAACCTTATGAAGTTGAGGCTAGAGTTCCTCTTCCTCGGAATGTCGGAATGTCTTAAACAATTTTCTACTTCAAAAATGTTTTCAAATCCTCATGTCTGACTTGCTCTAGTCTTTCAAGTGACACTGCTACAGTCACATATACTAGTAGCATGATATATTTTTAATAGTTCACACCATGGAGTACATTATTGGCTTGCCTCAACTCCATTATCATCCTATCTCTCCTCTTGAGTAGTGATGTTAGCAATGACTTTTTCTTTGCTGTGCTGGGAAAAGAACCCTGGGTCTTGTGTATGTTAGACAAGAATTCTACCTCTTAGCTGTATCCCAGCCCAACAAAATAACATATACATTAAACTGCTATTGATTTTATCAGTGATTTTACAATTTTTCTTAGGTATCTATTGAGGAACCATTCATCTCTTTCCATTCTCAGTCTGTGATTATATTGGGAAAAGCAACAAACTTGTTTCTGTGACTAATTCATACCTAGTTAGTGACTGTTCCTCATTAGTCTTTGGGAAATAATTTGTGAAATGCAGTGCAAAATAAAAATGCATGAGCTTTTGTTCACAAACTTTTATCAAATCTTTGTGTATTTCATTCATATCATATCACCTCAATCGATCTTAATCATCTTTATAACCCCATCTCCACTGTTGTCCCATTTCATTTTCACAGTGAAAATTCATCTACTGAGGTCTAATCAGTCTACCCAGAGTCCCTTGCTTTAGGACGATAAATTCATCCTCACCCAACAGTAATCAGTTGCCAATAGTTCTTCAGTAAAGATTGGGGTCTGCTGTTCATTTCTCCAGTTCTATGCTGGGCTTTTGTCTGCTTGAGTCTGCATGGGTCTTGAGCATGCTGACACCATAGATACAGATAAAATGGGGGCATTTAAATGGGACTGGGAGACAGGTTTATACAAGGAACTATGGGGATAAAGGGAAAGAAGGAGCATAAGAGAGGTAGGGCCATGGGAGACTGGTATTATCAACAGAGAAATGGGGAAAATGGGGACACGTTAAATGGGGAAAGCATAGACAGAAGGTTAGACAGTGAGAAGGAGAGAGGGAAGGAGAGAGAGAATGAATAAATAATACCTAGCTAGTGGAAAATAACAGAGGAAATCATTTTAGTTTAACAATCTAATGACAAATTACACACACAACATGTCGACATGAGTCCATGTGCATAGTTGAGGGTTGCATAACAAGAAACAGTATCAGATAGGAGAAACCTTCCTTTGAGTTGTTGGCCAGGGTAGTCCAGGGACTCCCAAAATTACACAGGCTATTTCCATAGCCCCGTACTGTTCACAAACTTAATTTCCACCTGCAAAGAACCCTTCTAAATCCAAAATCCTCTGTGACTGCATAGGGTACACTCGTGAGGCATCCCTGATTTCGGCAAAAGCAAATGGTTCAAGAAAGACACACAAATCAAGTGAGACAATTTTTACATATACAATATTGTTAAGACTATTGACAAATAAAAGCATTTTTACTACCAGTTCCAATGCTTATAAGGTATAAGCCTGAGATTGTAGGTAGCTACAATAGTTAATTTTGTTTATAAATTTGATTGGATTATAAAACATATTGAGCTTTAATTATCAGGCATAAATTTGGGTGTATCTGTGGAGGAATCTTTAGACAGGAGTGATGGGGGAAATCTGATCTTATGTAAATACATATTCAAGGGAAAGGAGCCCAGTCTGAATGAAAAGGAGCAAAGCAGAAAGCCAGTTAAGTGCTGTCATTCCCTTTTCTCTACTTTTTGATCTGCCCTGATGTGTGAAAGCATCTCTTGACACATCTTGCTCACCTGGATGGACTATATCCCCTCAAATCATGAGCCCAAAATAAATTTTTCATCTCTTGTATTTCCAAGTATTTTGTAAGAAATGTTATTACTATAATGGCCAAGAGAGTGTTCCTGGTATCAGATCAAAGGAAAACAATGCTGAGAGAAAGTAAGGATCATTGACTCCTGATGCTATTGTTGAATCCTGTGTATGCAGCTCTGTGAGACAACACACCTATTTTCTGCTTAAATCAGTTTGATTCAGATGTTCTGTCATGTACATCTAGAAGAGTCCTAAATAACAAACCTATATCACAATATTGTTAAAAGAAATGAAAGCACTAAGAACGAGAAGATAGTAAAATGATCACTTTTTCAAACACCGAATACTTTGTCAGTATTTCTCATTTTATGTGCAACACATATGGTTTTACATTGCTACATTATATTTATCATAACTAGCTCTTAAGTTATTTTTACAACAAATGTTTACTCAGTTATTGTTTGTTTTGTTTTTCTGTGACAGAGCTTTGTAATGTATCCCAAGCAGGCCTTATGCTTACTATGTACCCCAGGCTGGCCTTGAACTAGCAGTACTCTTTTGTCTCAGCCTTCTGACTACTGGAATTGCAGGCATGCAGCACCATGCCTAGCTCAAAGGCTATGAGATAAAATTGTTATAGGACCCAGAATAGTTCTTTTCATAGGACAGTCATTAATAAACATGTAGACATGATTACTTAAAAAATCATGTATATTGATTTTTCCTTTAGTAGTACCTTGCAAGAAAATTAAAAATGAGTGTGTTTAAATTAGATATCACTTAGCAGAGGCCTAAATTCTTTATGACAGAATTTAAGATTGATGAAATTTATATTCCATTCTGACTTGAATCTAAGGAAATTTTCAGGAAACACACATCCAAGATAAACATAGGATTCAATAGGAATATGGATTTCAATGCATTTATATTTAAGTTTCTGACGGTAAGCAATATACTGAAATTTATCACACCTCAATTTTTTGTAAAAGAAATACACAGAAAGATTTTAGATATTTAAATTCAATAACTTTTCCCAATGCCAATGAAAATTAAAAATAGGTAAGTTTCACAATTTTGATTTGACTGAAAAATTAGTGTTATAGCTTTCAGAAAAGAATAGGGCAGGTGAAAATACCAGGGAAAATGTTTACCTTTAGACACTGGGATGCAACAGAAAACACATACACACTTATTATTATTCAGACACATGTCAGACTTATAAAGATACTGTAAGACTATTGCAAAACATTGGAAATAGAAATAAATTCTACCAAATGCAACTTCATTTTGTCCAACACTAAAAAAGCTGTCTCTCCATTTTCTGCTGCCTTGTTCGTCTGTTGTGGTGCTGGGAATGGAACCATGGCCTTCATAAACAAGGCAAGTATTCTATAATCACCAATGTGCATTATCCATCGGGTTTTTTTTCTGTCCTTCCCTTCTCTCTATTATACTCTCCTTCCCCTCCCCCTCCCTCCTGACCTCCTTTCTCTGTTTTTCTTTCTCCTTCTCCTCCTCTTCTGTTTTCCTGCTTCCCTCCCTCCCTCCCTCCCTCCTTCTCTCTCTTCCTTCTATTTTGTTTTGAGACAGGGTCTCCCTGTAGTCCCAGCTGTCCTGGAACTCGTTATGTAGACTAGGCTGGCCTTGAACTCAGAGATCTAGCTGCCTCTGCCTCCTGAGTGCTGGAATTAAGGGCATGTGCCACCGTGCCTGGTTTCATTCTTTCTTTTTGAATTTTAAAGAAATCATACCCAGTCAATCAGACAAGGGCCTAGAGTGGATTGAAGGAATGGGTGGTGATCTGGCCCTAGCCTGGGAAGTTTAGGCAACTTATTACTGCTGGGTGAGAGGGAGTAGATCTTCTTTAAGATCTCTAGAGAGGCTGACTCAGCTCCAGTGGATGAACTTAGACTGATTAGACTCCAGAGGATGAACTTGCACAGAAGGATATCTAGGTGCAAATGCTTGACCAGAAAGGACTTAACATATGTGATGGAATGCATGAGGTTCATTGTGTGTGTGGATAATGGGAGTATGGGTGGGGGACGGGTTTAAATTTGATTAAGAACTATTATATGAAATGTACAAAACTCAATTAAAATATTTTATAAAATAAATCATGAAGTATTTAAATTTCTCAAATTAATAGCTGTCATTATGAGATGAGAGTGCTGTAAATTCTAGCCCAAATCCCCCCTTAAGGTCATTCAGGTGACTTTTTGGTCCCTCGTAATTCTCGCCTGCCTCTGTTCCCCCATCATCAATCCCAGCTGAGTCTTCGTTTTTGCATGCCCCTGGAGTATTGATATTATTGTATTCATTTTTGGCAGCCTAAGATAAATGAACAACAGATATTAAAAAAAGAAGCCTAAATCTGCATATAGGTTTTGAACAAGGGAAAATATTAATTATGGAATCATACACCTTTATATTAAAAACTTCACAACTATGGATAAACTGTCTGATATCTTATAAAGAGTGCTAAATCAATGTTTTTTGGAAGATTTTGAAAAAAAATGTGTCATGAATTGCTGCTAATGGATTCTGTCACTTTCAAAACTCAGCAAATGATGTTTGAATACAATCTGTAATTGCAGAGCATTTGCAAACGAGAACTCTTTTATTTCCTGTCTGAACAAAATCTTGGGTTTCCAGGACTCTAAACTAAAAACAGGGAGGGCATATTGAAAAGAGCTGAAATTTTGATTCTGCACAGAATACAATTTAATTTGAAGACATCTACTTTTTCTTCTTTAAATTGACAATTTATAATAACTATTCAGCCAAGCAAAAGTTCTCCATGCCACATAATTTTCTGTAAATAAATGTTCATTTATAGAGTATAGATTCTTTCTCAAAAGAAGTTAGATGAAGATTTCAATATGGTAACATTTTTGCCCTAATTAGAAAGATCTGGAACTTTGTCAATCTTGTCATGTGTGAGTGTGGTGTATCTGTGTGTGGTGTGTGTGTCTATATGCTTACATATGGAGGACAGAGAAGGATATTTTGCTCTATATCATTCTCTGTCTTAATTACTTGAGCCAGGGTCTCTCACTGAATCTGGAGCTAGGCTGGTGGCCAGTATGTCCTAGTGATCCTCCTGTCTCTGCCCACCCACTCTGTACTTGTGCTGGGGTTACACATGATCATGCCTGACTTTTTATGTGGGTGCTGTGGATTTGAACTCATGTACTCATGATTTTCCAGTAAGTGCTCCTACCTGGTGAGACATCTTTCCAGGCCCAGGTGTATTTATGCGTAAATGAACCACCTAATCAAACATTTCTTGGCCAACATTTGGCATGGTGATGGGAAATCAGCTCAAATAACATTTTGGAAAATGGGTAAGCAGATTTTTATGGCTTTAAATTTGAAAGTTGGAGCCTTAGCTGATTCCTCGTAACTGAAAGGTAGCCATCAATACTAAATTCAAGAATAACTCCTACCAAATTTTGCTATGACCACAACTATTCTTATAGGTTCTTTCTTTAGCACTTTTTTCTGAACACACCCTTTTACTAAGAACCTGATGTTTTCTGAAAACATTCCTTTTATTTGGCTATTTATATGAGAAACAAACAACAAAAAAATCAAACAGCCAAAAGCAAAACACTGTATACTTCTCCCCTCGTATTCCTCTTAAAATCAAACTGGCTTTTGAAAAATTTGACATCTATCATAATGTATCAGATATTATTATCAAATATAGTTTATTTTTTAAAGTTAGATCACTTCTTGGGGATATGTTTTGAAATAAAAATCATAAAATGCCCAGATTTTATTGGAACTTTACAGGTAAGGATAATATGCATTGTTATTATTTTGTTGGCAGAAAGACTTTTTTGGCCATCTAAATGTCTGTAGGCCAGTTTCTTTTCCTTTGCTTTTTTTCAATGACTTGTTAGACATAACCATATTATTTAACACTTTCAGATACCCCACTGTCAGTATTTTAGAGGGAAAAGTATGTGACAGTTTTGCATGAGCAATCAACCGTGTGAGTATCAAATGAAACAAGTACAGTTTCATTGCAAGCCACGAAAGAATGCACAGGTAGTAGCTGCTATTATCATGCATGAATGGTTTACTTGATGACTATAGGGAAGAATGTGCAAAGTTTGACAAGCTGTTCATGGGAATTCATGATATGTTGGCAAGAGATTTAGAGTTTAGAACCTCTCAGATTCATATCAAATCCTGTTTATGCCATATGTTAGCTCCATGTCTCTAGTTGACATCTCACTGAATCTTTTGTCTCATTTCTATTCCAGAAGATGCTGTCAAAATTAAATAGATTCTCTTGTTGCCTTCGTCAAAGACCAGCAGGTGAAATCCCTAGTTCATGAGCTCTACCAGGTCTCTCCTGAATAGGCAAGGGTAAGCACTTAACACTTCGAATGAGTCCAGTGCTCAGAGAAGACAGGGGACTGAAGGGAACAAGACTGGAGCTCTCTCTGGAAATGAGCATTCTATCTGGAGATTTCGGAGACGGGGTCTTTCTTTTCTTCATTTTTGAGACTGAGGCAGAAGGGGTAAAGGCCAGCTTTGGTTATATAGTAACTTATTGGCCAGCATGGGATATAGAGAATACTCATGTCTCAAATGACATACTATACATTTTATGGACTTAGTAAATCCATTCTCACAAAATACAATTGTAATGGAGTCTCCTGATATCTGTAATATCATAAAAAGCAAGTTAAATTAAAAAGTGGGATAACAATAACTTTTGGGCTATGAATTAGCAAAGTAATAAACAACATTGCAAGTCTCACCAAATTTATGAGATGAAGATGGGGAATAAGAGTCTAGGCTCACTGTCGAGATGAGAATATTATAGTATTCCGGGGTAGAGGGGTTTTTATTCAAAATCAATGAGATACAAGATTGCTGAAAAATAATAAGTAACTAGATATTCTGTATATGGCCTTGGCACCAAACAAATAGAAACGTATCCACAGAGTGGTTAGTTAGTATACCACAATCAACAAGTAGAATGGGGTTAGAACATAGAGAAAGACCCTTCTGACACTCACAAGAAGAAAGACATTTTCCTTTTCACTGAGTATGTATACATAAACACATATGTCTTTGCCTAATGTGCAACAAAGTTTTCACAAATAACAACTACATGAAACATGGCATACTTTATTCTTTGATACATATTTGAAAAATGCTAGTTGTAATTTACTGAACTGACTTCATGAGTCACCAATATATCATGGTTACCCTTTGAAAAACAATGACCCACATGGACTTAGAAGGCACAGCCTTTGGAAATTCCCTCTTGACCAATGACTTGCCCATCATCTGCATGTCAGAGGCTCCTGAATCCATCAACAGACTATTCCTTGATGATTAACTCAGATAAAGAGAAAACAGAATCATGAAAGTATGTTTGTACTTGGAAAATGTTAACAGAACACATAGACTTGCCCAGATTTTATTTTTGGGTGGAAACATAAAAAACTAATTATGTTAATTAATTAAAATATTGAACATAAATATCAATGCTCATCACATACATATAGAAATTTTGTTTCTCTGTTACAGAAGGACCACAAGGAAACAGTCTTCTAGAAACCTGATCATTTACTCATTTGAACATACAGCAATGGTAACAGTATGCACAAGTCCCATGCAACCACAAACCAGACAAAATCTTAGCATACACATAGAGAAGTAGGTAGAAATCTCAACCAACCCACCTAAGGAAAATTTTGGCAACTGATGGCTGCACAAAGAGGACAGAGATGTTTTTTTTCAAGAATGAGACTCTTGGTAGTTTAACCAGGCTCCAGTGCATGGACATACTGAAGGACATTTAGAGATGCGAATTAGAATTTATATACCCTACTATATATTAGATAAATTGGGCAAGGAGCAGTAAGGGGAGGTGAGAACCGGGGAGGGGATCTAAATACCATCAACTTATATTGTATTAAAATCACAAAAATTAAATAAACAGAAAATATTAGGAAGCAGGGCTCTCTGTATGTCAAGGTTTAACTTTTCCTACATAAAATTCCTGTCACTGTTACCTGCTTAGGTCAAATCACTCTTTCCGAGAGTCATTTCAAAAGTGATTGTTGTAGAGGAATGTGCTTTATAGAATGCCAGGATGCTTGAGTCAAAACCTTTTACTAAGGGAGTGGTGTTTGTAAACATTCTCTTAAATTCAGTAACATGACACTTTGTGGATGTCCTTTTAGAGTGAAACTATAGCCTGAGCCTGAAAGGTGTGTGTTGCAGCAAGGCTTGGATTTTGTACTAATAAAATGGCTTGCTTTCTTTTAGAGACCATCATACCGCTGATTTTAAAAGATAGATTTAAGACATAAACAAAAGAACTTCCATGTAATTTTCTATATCTGCTATGAGTGGATCATAAATTAGGTAGTAAATGTTTCAAGTTAACACAGAGGATTATCTAGCTCTCATAAATTGCACTGTCCATAAGATAAACTAACCCTTTATGAGAAGCAAAACTTTTAATATTTATTTTTTGCTTATTTATTTTTGCATTGCTGGGAATCCATCCCAGGGCTCCTGGTATGCTAGGCAAGCATTCTATCTAGCAAGCACAGCTATTTTTGAAATTTTTGAAATACTGAAATTACATGGAAATTACTCCTGGAGTGCTCCTTTATGAGGAAGGTGGGGAGCGGGCATTAGTTCATTTTCTGTTGGTGTAACTGAATACCGAAGACTGAGTATTTTATTGTTATTTTTAGTTCAGAGTTCTAGAAGTCCATAAGGGTGGCTCAGGCCCCTACATAGCATCTAGTAAAAGCCTCAGGCTGTTCCATGCATGAGAGAAGACCTCACATGTGGGAGAAGGAGCAAGTCAGAGACAGCTCCATCTTAGAAATAAAAAGACACACTCTTTAGAGCTCATCAATCCATCTAATCCATTAATCTGTGGATGGATTCATCTGTTCATGAGGGCTGAGCCTTCATCATCTAACTATCTTATGACAGTCTGTTGTATAAGACTTTTCTTGACAGACAGATGCCAAATTTCCAATTTAGGCTGCACCTGCTTTTCTAACACTGTCACAGTGGAGCTTGTTAACTGTCATGCCCCAACAAAGCAGGGACCTTCAGCTCACAATGCAGCCAAACTTCCCCACCTACTAGTGGGCCCTAGTTATATGTAGCCCGGGGAAGAAGCTAAAGGTATGTAGGCTACAGAATCCTAGGGAGACTATCTCATCATGGGGAAGCCACCGTCCATGCTGGGTGAGGACTTCCCAGTCTTAGGTGGGAGCACCTCCATTCATATAAGGAAACCCTTACCCACTGCTCTATAAGTAAGCCCAGTGAGCTCACTGGTTTCCCAGGCCATAGTTTAGCAAAATAATACTTCTGTTTGTTTTGGGGACTGAGGACAAGGAGTTAGACATTGCTTACACCACCCCTTCAGAAAGAATTTTAGAAACATACCTCCATCTGTTCGTCTGATATTCTCTGTGCATCTCTATGTCTCTTTCTCTGTCTGTTTCTGGGTCTGTCTATCTCACTCTCTCCTAGTGACTGAACCCAGGGCTATCACATGTTAGGCAAGTACTCTGCCACTGAGTTATACTCCAACCCTCGTATTACCTCTAAATGCCTCACTGTCGAGATTAAATTCCAATTTAAGTACTGTTATAGCACTGAACACACTAAAGAGCTTAAATAAGGCTGTAGATTATAAATCAAAGTGATAGACTGGACTATATATTGGCATTTAGTTAGAGCTCATGAAATTAGTGCTGTGTGGCACTATGTTTAGTAATATATGACTAGAAATAATCTAAATGTTCATCAGTACTCCCTACACCTGTAAAACAGAGTGAGTACTGATTATGCATAATGTAGGAACTGATCTTCATGCATACTGTGAATAGAAAAGCAGGCAATAAAAGGTGTATTATGTGTACTACTGTTTATTCCCTAAAATGGATATACACCCCCACATGTGTGTGTATGTATGTATGTATGTATGTATGATAGAAGAAATAAAACACAGAAAAATAAATCAAACTGTTACCTATGAGTGAAAGATTAGACAAGGTGAAAATGACAAGAATAAAATTTAGTCCCTTAATAAACCTCATTTTGTGCATTTCACTAAGGGACCCAGAAGGTATTAGAAATTGCTAAAATGAAGATTAAATTCAAAATAACATATTCATAAATAAAGAGCAAAGTGAACACAAAGAAGCTAACTCTGACCTGAGTAATGTAAGTGTAAAGAAAAGGAAAAGTTTCAAGTAAACTGAAAACACAGAAATGCAATTAAACATTACCAGCATAAAAGATCTATAAAATATGTTTAACCACTGGCAATATAAAATGGAAGAAGTAATGTGAGTATTATTATTTTGAGATTATGTATAATATATGGTGATGCCAGAGAATTCTTACACCGATGCTGTTAGAGATATGCTGAGAAACTAGATACAGATGTAAAAGGAGGTAAGCAGGGGCTGTGGCAATATTCTCTGTTAATCTGGGAGTCTTTTGAACTACACTACCCTGACAACATTTTGAAGGGAGGTTTCTCCTGCCAGGCTCTGTATTTCTGGATATATAGCCTTCAGCTACACAACTTGTACTCACGTTCAGATATTGTACATTTATTTTTTTAGTAGGTTTTTGAGCTAATACATTTTCCTCTGTTTTCTCACACCACTTAAGCTTTATTTATCTCTCCTCTCTCTTACTGTCTAACCTCCCTCTTCCTTGCCCAGTTAATGTGCACGTATAAAATATACATTAAAATAAAAATAAATAAAAACAAGTTCTCAATTTGAATTGGAAGTATGAAGTCATGATAACACTTCATCATATATATATATATATATATATATGAAGAATGTCACATCAAAACCAATTTTTTAAATGCTAATAAAAATTTAATAAAACCTGTAACAATAAGGAACAAAACACATTAATAATACCTTAGGCAAATGGTAAACAAAATCCACAGTAAAGGTACAACTGTACAACAAAAAGATAGTTTTCTCAACAAACATATGAAAAAGAACTATAGAGATCAAAACTACAAGGATCAAAAGAGATTTGAGCCACATAGGAACTACCAGTTATGTACTGACTTATTTGTTGCGTAATTTACCCATGTAAATTCCAAAATATCACTGGGCAAAATTTGAATATGGATTGTATATTTGTCACTATTAAGTAATTATTATCATCCTTGGATATAAGTGTAAAGCCATGAAATTTTATACACACACACACACACACATTCAATAAAGACCCAGGATGTCCTGAGCTTTGCTTCAAGTAATCTGGGATCAAGAGAAATACGGAGAAAATAGATATAATAAAGATCGGCCATGGGTTCATTATACTCTTCATTTCATAGCTGATTTACGCTCCTAATTTTTCAAAGTAAAATGTTATTTTCAAGTTATAGCACTAAATGAGAGACTAAGAAACATATGTTGATATATTATTTATAGATAAATTAAGAAAATACACTCACAAAGGGAGGCAGATTAGGGGACATGATCAGCATACAATATATACATTTATGAAAATGTTCTTATGTAACACAGTACCATGTACAATGAATATACACCATAAAAAATTTAAGTACCTTTCATATAAAGAAAAGAAAGCACAATCACAATCTAACCCATAATTTACAAGGGCATATATAAACAAAACTATTTAAGAAACACAGAGTTTCCCCAAGAGAAGGAAACATTCCCAAGGAGAATGAAATATTCCCTTAGGAGAGAAAAACAGAATATGCATAAATATATTCACATAAACATATATTTATAATATATTCTATATACACATTTGTATATTTATAGACAATTTAAAAGGGAATGTATTCATGTGAATATATATTATATATATTCTAAAAATGAGTAAGCACACACACATATATACACACACATACACACATACACATATATATATACACACACACATATGCAAGAATGTGCATATCAGGAAAAAGCCTTATAGGAATCAAAGATGGAATGCTTTGTGAATTGAAGAGTATTATTAAATCAATCTTTTGCATACAAGATCCAAAAAAGGAGTGTACCTACAAAGAACAAATTTTTGCTACACGATTTGGCTCATAAAATGAATACTTTTTAATAAATGGGTTGGAAAACTGCTTTCACAAATGAAACAGCTGCAAACGCAGGGCAGAATCTCTCATAGCTGGCGCACTATTCTGAAATATTCAATAGCTGTACACCTCAGTGAATCAAAAATAAATCATTCCACTGTTCCTTATGAAAAATAGCAGATACAAAGGTTTGTGTTGTTGTTCATAAGAGTTTTATTCTTCACTAAATGTTAACATCTTTAAAGTCATTAAAATTCAATCAGCCTACTGGGTTTTATTTTTCACTTTGACTTGGTTAATTTCCATACCCTACATAGAACTCTAGAATACTAATAGAACTTATTTTCCATTTAAACACTTTAACTATGGTTAAAATTCCATGTGTCCACACCTCTATCTTGGCAATTTTCCAGTGTGTAATTATATGTAATTACTTCCTAGTTACAAAAGTAATTTCTCCCAATTCTAATGTGTCCATTTAAGAAATATATTATTTCTTTTAAGTCTAACTAAATGGATCTTGTCACATAGTTTATCCATAATATCAAAAAGTCCTAGATTCTCAGGTTAAAATATAGAAATATCACTAATTAATATATCAGATACATTAGTCTCCTTAATAATATTCTTATCACTTAACTATATCTAGAAATATTTTATGTTAGAATGGTAGCTCAGGGAGGTGTTAACATGTACTGAATGCCTAAAAATTGGAGAATGGCAATCTCTATATAAGCATCATTCCTCTTCATTTTTTCATTTCATCTTATCTATATATCTTTCTATTTTATTTATTTATTTCTTCTGGGATCAAATAGGGCCTTATATTTGCTAGGCATGCCCTCCAGTACTGAGATACACCATCAAGATTTTATTTTAATTCTTTTACATATAATAATAATGTGGATGGTAAGAATCTAATAATGGTTACTATAAGGCAGAATTTTCCTTGACACAACGTCCTTTCCCAAATTTTTGTTTGAATCAGTGTTCACAAAGACACAGTGGGCGAAATGCTGTTGGCAGCTGTATACTGGCAACAACAGCAGCATGAAGCCCACCAGACCTTTTTGTAGTTCTGATTCTGAAATTTCATTTTCTGAAACAGATGTAGCAGTTGGCAAATTTATAGAAAAGTGGCCATTTATGAAGACCCTGAGTTTTTATATTAAATAACCTTATACAAAATAGAAACTTGTTTTGAGAACTAATCAAGAAAGAGGTATACTAATTTCAGTTACAGAGTATAAATGAAGATAATGTTCAGTTTGAATAATCTGATTTTATGGGAAATTAGAACAGTCAATATCAATTAAGAAATAGAGAGTACTTGTATACTTTTTAGGAGTCTGACTTAAAAAATAAATTACATTTACTTCCTCTCAAAAAATTGCCAGTAGGAATCTGGGTTGTTTGTACATCTAAACTGGCCCAGGAGACGAGAACTCTAGAAAGATGATAGCTAGATATTTCCCTCATTGACATAGACCAGTCTAATGTGATCCTTAGCTACACAGACATATTTCATGCTTGAAGTAATGGTCGCTCTACATTGTATCCCTAGAAAACTTTATGCATTTGACATATATTCAGAAGAAAGCTTGCTTTGCTATTTATATATAGATATTTAATAAACATAATGTGTTAATATTGATCACTTCGTATTTACATGGAAATTCCACCATGACCATACAAGCTATAGACTAGTGTTCGAATAGAAGTGTGATTGGCAGGTAAAGTGCCATTTACTGAACTCCATAGGAATTTTTGGGTGGACTCTTCTGACACTTCTATTGCTGGGCTAGAAGTGGAATTGATCATAATATATTCTTTCAAAGAAAAATATGCAAAAATACTATTTCTTCCCAACTACAATTACATTATATGCCGACCACATACTTTTGTTGTAGTGACCTGGAATGGAATGGTCAATTTCCCACATTATTTGTACAGAAAACTATGTTTCATGTTCCAATTTTTAGCTTATAAATCAATATATAGAAAATGCTATAGTCATGAAATAGAGTGCAATTGAGTTGAGAACAAGAATAAAGACAGCTGGCAAGAAATAATGTTCTCACAATTGGGAACTCAATATATTTCACCAAATGACGGCTATCAAAAAACTAAAATTCATTAGAAAACAATGTGTCAAAACTTGGACAGCTGTTTCACTGTAGCTCAAAATGATACTGTTAAAGGGCACTGTTTTCCAGCTGCTGTTTTTCCAGCTTCTTCCAGCAGTGACTTTAAACAAAGCAGTTAACAGTTACACAACAAATCAAGCCAAGTGGTTCACTGATAATGACGGAGTTTTCATTTCTACTTTCTAGTACACCACTGATTGGGACCGGCACTAAGTTTTCCAGATATCTCTTAAGTTGTAAATCTGTGGACTGGAAAGAATAATTTAATGAAGGTCAGCCCATGCCTGGAAGTTCAGAAAGACTGATTCATGCTTCATCACTTTTCTTCTTGTCTCCTTGCCACTCACCAAAAAGCATCATTATCCCCTCTCTGTATTAGTTACTCTTTTCAATGCTGCAACAATATCTCTGACAAAAGCAAGGGAGGAGAAAGAAAGAAAAAAGAAAGAAAGAAAGAAAGAAAGAAAGAGGAAAGAAGGAAGGAAGGAAGGAAGGAAGGAAGGAAGGAAGGAAGGAAGGAAGGAAGGAAGGAAGGAAGGAAGGAAGACGGGTTTATTTGGGCTTATAGGTCAAGGGAATTATAATCCTTCATGGGGGCGGGAGCATGAAATGACCAGTCACATTACATCCATTCAGGAAGCAGAGAATGATGAATGCTGATCCTCAGCTTGCTCTCTCCTTTTTATTCAGTCCAACACCCCAGCCCATGGTACATGGCCCCTCACAGAATGGATCTTCCCACCAAAATTAACCCAAACTAGAATCTTTCTATATATCAGCCCTGAGAGGTTTCAATGGTGATTCTGAATCCCATCGAGTTGACAATCAATATTAACAATTGTATACTCCTATAATCAGCTGAAATTTGGGAAGCTATAGCTTTAAGTCTGCCCACAGCTCATTAACACAATAGGCAGATGCTAGTGCCCTTGCTTGGCAACATGTGCTATACAATTTCCAAGGAGTCTTGCCCATTTGAATTAAATTTTAGAAATGGAGTTTTCCTTTCATGTACTTGGTTCACAGTGCCTGCCCCAGGGCACATCCCATCTAGGGAGACTTTGATGTACCTTTAGTCCTGATGACAGGGACACATAAATGAGAAAAAAACACTAATTTGGCTGTGAATCCAGAGGGAATGACTGTGTTTGACAGAGGCATGGACGACATCACCAGAATCAACAAAATTCAATGTGCTGACAGGTTGGGGTGATAGGCAAGACTGCCAAGAATTCAAATGAATCAGTTATGAATATTCAAGAAGACAATGTGTCCTGAGAATGTAAAAGAAACAGTATTTAAAGTTAGATCTTAACGTTGGGGCTGTGGAGGGAGGTTAGTTGGTAAATTGTCTGCTACACAGGCAAGAGGAGTTGAGTTCAGATCAGCTGGCACCCATATAAAAGCTGAGTGCGGTAGATGTGTGCATCTGTCATCCTAGCGTATGACAGGGATGAGGGAGTGACGCAAAGACAGATAGACCCATGAATTTCACTGGCCAGCAACTCTAAACAACTGGCGAGTTCCTAGCACACTGAAATACCCTCTCTCAAAAAACAGGTGTTGAGGAATCAAGGAAGTCACCCAACATCAAGTTCTGACTTCTATATACACACATGTACACAAAATCACAGATGTATCAACACACATAAATAAGATACTGAAATCATACAAAAAGCAACAATATTTACACTTAGGAATAGTGTTACCTGGAAGGTGTTTTCAGTCTTTTGGGAGAGAAGAAATGATTGATATTGAAATAAATGTGTATCAACAAAGTGGGGCTGTGTGTTTGCACTCCTGGAAGGCTGTGGTCTTACCCATGATTTATTAACTCTCTGCAGGAAGAACTGATAAAACTTTAGGCTGAAAATGTTGATCATTCAAAATGTCCAGCACAGGGAGAAAGCAGCCCTGAGATTTCATGGAATACTATGACAGTGGGTATGAGATAACACCACTTGGATGATCATCTACCTTTGCAAGTTTCAACCCCTAGATGAGATGCTCAGGTGACTGGGAAATTGTTTTAGTAGCTGAGAATGCTATTCATTTCCCCAGTGACTTTCAACCTTGTGAACCTTTAGTACTGAGACACCAATTCTAACCAATTAATATTTCTTGGGGAAGGTGTCTGCATAAACTTGAAGCTGTCTATGGTTGAACAGTTAACAGAATTATGGGTTATTAAAATGATAGCTTGTGAATCCCAGACTACATCGTTGAGTGACTGCTTTAGTCTACTAATTTTAAGTTTAAATCTAAATAAATTTCTGGGTACATGAGAAATTTTCAAAGCTCACCTTTGTTTTATCATATTTTAAGCTTAGCTTATTAGCTTTGTAAGCTGTTTTGAAACCTGGGACTATTTTGTTAATTAATTTAGATAAGAACTATAAAGTACTTGAATAATAAGTAGGAAAATACAAATATACTTGATTAAAATGTTTTAAATTTTTGAAGGTATTTAAATAATGAATAAATAATGTGTAAATTGGGCTAATATTTTTAAATCTTCTTAAACTAAATTCCAAAAATAGGCTGGCTGTAGTTAAAAAGTAAACTTAGATTCCTGAGAGAAGTTGGAGATGTAGTTCAGATGGTAGACTATTTGCCTAGCTAGCACAAATCCTGGGCTCCAGTCCCAGCACCACATAAACCTCAGTGTGCTGCTTCATGCTTGTAATCCCAGCTCTCCTGGGAGGAAGGCAAGAGGATCACAGCTTCAAAGCAATTCTTGGCTATATAGTCAATTCTATGCCAGTCTAGGATACAAAAGATCCTGTCTCAAATGAATGAATGGATGGACGGATGGACGGATAAATACATAAATAAATAGATGTCAATTTGGAATTTGTGATTTTAATGTAGTTGTTGATAACTATATTTTCAAATTAGTGCCCTTATATGTACAAAGACTTTGTATCAAAATGTGATGACAAGAATCTTATAAGGTGGCTCAGCCTGGAGCTAGTCCTTCTTAAGTAAATATATTTCTATTAGAGATCTTTTCTAAAAGCATGTATGTATGTGCTGAGACCATATCTCCTTTGACATGTTCTCAATCAAGGGAGTTTAACATATTTGTGCTTTCCTTTGATAGTCTGACTAGGTCATGGGACAACTTCAGAGACCAAATATATAAATGCATACAATAAAACACAGTATTACAAAGGAAATTGGTCAACCTAATATATATATATATATATATATATACACATAGATATAGATATAGATAGATAGATAGATTACATTTAAAAGGCTATAGTAGATTTCTCAGTCTTAGTACCATTCACATTTTAGAATACAAAATTTTATTTTTCAGGGTAGGATTTTCCTTTATCACATCCCTCTCCTCACTAGACATCAGTAGAATGCCTTTCCCTAATTGTAACAATGAAAAATGTCCCTATACATTGTCAAATGTGACCTATGGGGCAAAAAACCCTTTCATGAACTGCTACTATGCTGTGGTAATGAACATATACCTTCATTAGCATATCTGATGAACAGATATAGTGAAGAGTCTTATAAGTTCAAAAACTTTGAAATAGTGTTAAGTATGATATAATCCACAACCCCGCCCCCCACAAAAAAGTATATGACATTTCTTTCTCTGTGTCTCTGTCTCTATCTCTGTGTGGTTTCTATTGGTGAAAAAGCCACAGGGATTACAAATATTACTCTGCTATGTTGCTTACACTCCTGATCGAAAAAATGCTCACTAACAAAGGACAGAAAAGAAAAAATTAAACTACCCAATCAAAGCTCATGAACTCTTAATTGTGCCCATAGAGGTCTTAGAGGTCCATGTGTGACATGCCAGAATCTTCTTTTCTAGTTTAAACACATAACAAAGGTGTGAGGCTAAGTTGAACTTTATGTACTTAATTTTAACAGACTACAGAGATCATCTAAATGTAATGTGCTGTTTTACAACTGATAAAACATTGGCTCAGGTAGAGAAAGTGATTTCCTCAAGGTCATGCAATTTTTTAGCAGGAGGGATGGGACTTGAGCTGCTTTGATTTCAGCTAAAACAACAATCCCCAGTGACTCATGCTCATTATTCTTCTCATTTGTTTTTCCTGACACATGGCTGACCTCTTAAAGTCTGCAAGTTCTTAGATCACAAATTCTTACTGAAACAATGGACTTGATCCCTGACCTCTGAACCTTAACTGATTGTGATTGTTTCAAGACTTTAAGGAATATGAGACCAAGAACTAAAGGACAGCAGTGTAAATAAGGCATTAAGCTACAAAATAGGAAGGGGAAACAGAAGGGCGAGATCCAAAGGTTAGATTTGACAGTTTCATTAGGGATTTGGATATCACGGCTACTCTTGCATACTATTATTAAGCTGGAGGAGTTGGAAGTATCAGAGAAGGGAAATACAAGGTAAAATCATCCAGGGAGACTACGAGCCAGGGGAGGAGGTAAATGAAAGTTTAAGTTGGAAGGCAGTTGAGAGCCTGTCAACATGAGTGGTGTCAGCTAAGTCACTAGTAGTGAATGGTATCTTAAGATGCTTATGATGCAAACTGTCCTTGAATCAGTAACATAAGTACTCCCTGGAAGATGATTTGAAATAATCAATTTCAAGCCCTTCTGCAAACCTCTAAACCAGAGTCCACATTTTGATGTGCTCATGATTCCAAGACGAATGTGAACACCTTGAGAACAAGGGCCAGTTATTAATCATAGCTATACACTTGTGACTAATGTTGGATGATTAATAAGTGTTTGCTGAGCAAAATATGTATCTGGAAGGCAGTTTGCAAGATGGTATGTAATGATTCCTATCTCATATTGCCCACTACCTTGTATAAAATCCTATCCCTTAACTGCTTCTACTTAACAGAATAAGACAATATTGAAGCAATTTGACTTCCATGATTAGGCTACAAAAATTATTATTTCGACCTTGGTAGCTGACACTTTCTCTAATCTTCTTAGCTCACATGTTTTGATGGGATAAGCAACAATGTCAGAAAGGCAAACATGACAAGAAATTTGAAGTCAGCCTTAGAATAACCACAGTGAGGAACTGAGTCCAACAACTGTAGGTCATCTGTCAGTAACTAATGAGTGTAGAAGCAGCTCTTTACGCAGTCTAATTTTTAAACATTCCACTGTCCAGTCAACCCTTAGATTGCAGTCTTGTAAGGGATTCTTGGGTAGAGGACTCACATAGTCATGTTGAAATCCCTGATCAATAAGAACTACGGAATAATAAACATGCATTGTTTTAAAGTATTGTGTAAGTTATGTTTTCAAATTTTGATGATTCATTTTGAAAATGCATATCTGGATATGTCTATAAAAGGTTATGTAGATTGGGTTAATTGAGGTGGGGAGACCCACTCTAAATGTGGGCAGTGCCATTCCAAGCACTGGGGTCCTGGACTAAATAAAAATGTGAAAGTGAGCTGATCATAAGCATTTATTGCTCTCTGCTTCCTGATTATAGCTGCAATGTGGCCAGCTTCCTCTTGTTCTTGCCATCATGACAACTTTATATTCTCTAGAACTATAAGCCATCCTTAAGCTGTTTTTGTCAAGTATTTTGTCATAGTAGTGATACAAACAAAAAGTAGATGGACCGTGACAAAATACTTAAGAAAAACAACTTGAAAGTAAATATTTCCTTTTGTTTATGGTTTTAGAGGTTTTTGTCCCAAGGTTGGCTGGATAGACTGCTTTGGAACTAGGGTGAGCTAGAATATCATGGCCATAGGAGAATGTGGCAGAGGAAGCTACTGAACTTGTGACAGACAAGAAGCAGAAAAACAGAGTGAATATGGAGCCCATGATAAGATATGACTTCCAATAATTTTCCCCAAATGACCTCCTTCTTTCAACTGAAGTTGAAATTTTCTCCAACCTTCTAATACTGCCATCAAACCATGAATATATCAATAGAATAATCAACTGATGGGGTTGTACCTCCATATTCTTCACTGGTTATTATTAATTGCAACTTGACAGAGTCTAGAATCATCTGAAAGACAGACCTCTGGGCATGCCTGTGTGGGATTATCTTGACTATGTCAATTAAAGTGCTGTTGTTATTTTTTTTCCTGTATCAGTATTATTTTCATGGCAACAGTAAACTAAGACATACTTCACATACTTTCTAAAATCCTATCAGCTCTGAACACTATCGGGACAATCATTAACATACAAGCCTTTGGAGGGATTTTTCGTATCTAAACTGTAACAGCCGCTTTGAGGTAACTGTTTATTCAAGAAAAGAGAAATAATACAATGAGAGAATTATTAGATATTTCTTAGATATTTTTGTTATGCTATTTTATACCAAATAGAGTATTTGTATTGTGTGAAGTAGATATCTTAGTAAAGACTATTTGGACAAATGAAGAAATAAATGAGTTAAATAAAGAAATTTGAAATCATCCCTACAAACTGCAAATCCTTAAATATGGCACTTACTCGTGAGTTTTTTCCCATTTGTCATAGTATATAACACACCATTTTTCATATGATAATTTACTAATAAAGTCCTGGTTATTTATTGGTTGATGGGTAATAATACAAGGGTTTTTGACTGGCAGGGAATTTCTTAAGCTTTAAATTTTCCTTAGAACAAAAATTTTAAAAGCTATATCTAAAGTTTTAGGAAAAATTCTAATAATGGGACATCAGCTCCTTAACTTGAGTTTTACAAGTAGAATTCAAACCAGTAAAAATAGCACATTTATTATTATAGTTGATTGCCACACATTCAGAAGTGGACCACTGTATTTACAGGCATTAATGCAATGAGCATGAGCAGCATATACTTCCTGTTTCTGTCTGGTTTCCATGCAGATGTCAAAATCAGGTGAAGGATATTTACCCCAAATGGAGAAATTCTCTAAATTGCAAAGTAAGGGACTACAACAGGAGCTCACTTGCAAGCATGAGGACCTGAGTTCAATCTCTAGAAACCACATTTTAAAAAGCCAAGTATGGTGGCATATGCTTATAATTCAAGTGCATAAATCCCTCATCTTGCTCATTAGTCAGTCTAGTAGAATGCATGATTTTGAGGTCTGAGGCAGACCCCGTCTCAAAAAACAAGGTGGATATATCTTGTAAAATCACCTTCAGAGTTGACCTCTGGCCTCCACATCCATCTGTACATACACACACAACATACACAGACACTGAAGTACACAAATACAAAGCAAAAATTAGTAAAAAAGGAACCCAACAATAAAATACTCAGATTCCAAGGACATGGTGATCTTTCAGAAAAATCTCTTATACATATGAGAGAGAGAGAGAGAGAGAGAGAGAGAGAGAGAGAGAGAGAGAGCTTCTATCTTTTATGTTGGATAAGGGCCAATTAGTATTGGAAGCCTTAAACCCAAAGGATTAGCAAGGATCACTTACAATACCAGAAGCAGTGCCAGTGAAATAAGCAGGTTTATAAAGTGACTGTGGAAGAAATGAGGCTAAAGACCAAGCGATGTGAGCAGACACACTTCTAGGGAGTTCTGTAGGTGAGGACTAAGCCAGAAAAATGCCAGAAGCATGGCATTCTCCAGCAACCGATTAAGCAAGCACAGCCTTAATGAAGCACTGTGAGGAAGTGGGGTTGCCATAATCACGCAGCCAGTATATGTCCCCCAAGAGCCATACTGATTATAAGCTTACTATCTCAAAAACAAAGTGATCAAGTGAGAGCCTTGTTTTCTTACGGGATTGCTTCCTTTTTTTTTTTTTTGTTTCAGCTTTTCAAATGTTGGTCTTGGGTATATAATAACTCATGAGACTAACTGGATGTAATAAATACTGACAGACTATATAGCACTCCTTTGTCCTTTCTAAATTTCTAATTATAGGACTGAAACGCCTGAGGATCCCAGAAGGTGTGTTGTGAAAGATGGAGAATTTACCAAGTGCCACCCATGAGTACTTCCTCTTGATGAAATGCACAGGAATGTATGAGACAACAGTATTTTAAGCCACAAGACAACTTTGGCTTCAGTAGAAAACTCAGGTGGCTTTCTCATAGAACTGCTGGCAATTTAAGACCTTTCTGTTATAACTCATTAGCTCTCCTGGACACATGAGATATTCGACAAATTATAGTTTCCTCAATGTTGTCAAAGGTACTTTTAATGCTTTTTTGACCACCAGATGGCTATTCCTCACACATGAAGAAGATTGAGAGGGTGTGCTATGAAGGTTGGCAACCAAAGGCAAAGGGAACAAAATTCCAAATGAGATGTGAAATAAATGAATCCAACATTGAGATCCCCCCGTAGACCTTTAGAATGGCTTCTGTGGGGTTCCTAATCTCTGCATCCTATGAACTGCTAAGAGTGGTGCTTGGCTCAAGTGGCTCTTGGTGACTGAAGAGACAAATCTATGCATGGATGAAGAATATTCCTTCACAGAAGGATGTCATTGTAAGCTTCTGACAGTCATTCTCTCTGTTCCCGATCTCAAGAGAAAATGTTAGTACTAAAGGTGCTTAAAATTAAAATTCAGGGCAGATGACTGCTAATGTCAGACTGCACTCAGCTTTTGCTTTTGGGAGAGTGACACATGAGACTATACTTTGATGAATTGGTCACACCAGGGGAACTAACCCAGCAGGGGGCCCGGATATGGCTCTATATACTTATGGGGATTGCTAATCAGTGCTGTTCCTGCAAGGACACATTTCCAAGGTCCTTTAACTTTAAATTTCCTCTCCTGTAGCACTCTAAGACTGAGGGGGAAGGATCATAAAATCTTTCAGGAAATAAGAAACAAAAATTGTATCTAGAGTATATAAGTGCTTTAACAATTTATTCATAATAAGATAAAAGACTCAGTTTTTAATTAATTAATTAGTTTATTTTTAGGTGCATGAATGTCTTGTCTACATGTATGCAAGTGCACCCATGTCATGTAATGTCCACAGAGGTCATAAGAGAGTGTTGAATTCTCCTGGAACTGGAGTTACAGATGGTTGTTAGCTACCATGTGGGTTCTTGAAATCAATCTGGGTCCTCTGTAACAACAGTCAGTGCTCTTAACCACTGAACAACCTCCTCAGCCCAGGACCCACTCTTAAAAGGGTGGGAAGATACGCTTAGCCATTTTATATATCATTTGGTCATTGTTTTGTTTTTAATGTTTTATTTGTGTGTGTGTGTATGTGTGTGTGTGTGCATATTGATATATAAATGATCAATAGGTATTATGACTGGAACATTAAATGTTCCTCACAGAACAGGCTCATGTGTTGACTGTTTCATCTCCAACTGGTGGGGATACTACATGTTACCCTACTGGAAGATATTCAGGGATGGTGCAAAAAACTCATACTAGAATACTCCCTATTCTTAGCACTTCATATGGATCAGTATTGAGCCCTCTTTCAAATCAGTGGGGTAGATAACACCATGATGCTGATTTTACCAAGGAGTATGATCAGTCAGGCTGGCCACCAACACGCCACTCACTGTGATATGGAGCAGTATCTTCCCCTCTAGGAAATCAGGTTTTTCATTACCAGGCATCCCTCATTAGCTTACTAAAGTACCTGTGTAACTGGACCACTAAACCTCATTGAGTCCATTGAGAAAATGGACTTCCAAAAGGCATGAGGTCCTTGCATAAAGCCTAATTTTCATCTTGTAAGGAGTGGGGCTATAGGTCAGTGGTAGAACACTTGCCTAACATGAACAACAGTCCTGAAGTCCATGTTCAATACTTCAATAAGTAAGACTCCACATAATTCTAACAACCTCAAGCATTTCCAGGTAATTACAAGATTGTAAACTATAAATTGAAATGAAAGATGAAGTGGGCATTTTGGAAAGGGATACTGTTAGAAATATTTAAAGCCCACAGCTATGTTGGCAAATGGGATAGTCTATGAGAATCTTATAATTTAGAAAACAAAAGAATGAAAAAGAAAGAATCAACAACCTCCCTACAGAAGGGCCAGCAAGATGTCTCAGTGCAGAAAAGCTCTTGCCATACAATCCCGGCAACCCAAGTTTAATTCTTAAAATTTTTGTAAATGTTAAAATACTGAATCAACCCTACATAGTTGTCCTCTAACCTCCACATGTGTGATGTGGCATGCATCCCCAAGACACACACACACACACACACACACATACACACACACACATACACACACACACACACACACACACACACACACAGCTAAAACATTAAAAACAAAACAATGACCAAAATCCCTTCAGAACACAGGTAAACCACAAAACTACCAAAGAAGAAGAGGCTGTCTAAGCTTACCTTCCCTTCTTTTAAAAGATTTCATTGATTATTATTTTTTTATTTTATGCATATGAGTGTATTGCTGCATGTATGTAAGGTCATCCATGTCTTGTAATGCCAGAGGAGGTCAAAAGATTGCATGGGATCCCATGGAACAGGAGTTAAAGACAGTTGTTAGCCGTCAAGTGGCTGCTGGGAATCAAACCAGGGTCCTCGCAAGAGCAGCCAGTGCTCTTAACCTCTGAGCCATCTTAAACTTGAAGTATGTCTCATATTTATGGCTCAAGAAAGCCAGAGCAGGGAACTGAAAGCTAGGACTTCCTTTAAAGCAATAGCTATAAAACTTCAGGAATTTATAAACCTTAATCTTCTAGAATTAGGACAACTTAGATTTATGAAGACCTGGAGAAGTGAGTCCTCTATGAAATATATATATATATATATATATATATATATATATATATATATATCAGTATTAATTAATTTTACTTGGTCCTTCACGGCCTCCTCCGCTTTGGCTATGAACAATTTCTGTGGGAAACAACAAATCCTGGGCATTGTCACCAAATATGGTGGGTTGGGTGGGTCTAACAGACAAGCAGGGTTGGGGGTGGGAGATAGGTGGGGCCTTGGCCAGGAACCAAATGGGGATTAAAATCTAGTCTTAGTAATTATCCTGAGACTCTACATAATAATTCCAAGTCTGAGACACAGTGATCTTCAGAGTAGTGCCTTACATATTACATAGAGTATTAAGGGTTACTCGAGGTTTGGATACATGTATATACTTAGGTGTAGAGACCAGTGGTTGACCTTGGGTATCTTCCTTCACTATGCTCCACCTTACTTTTTTGATACACCATCTCTCATTGAACCCAGACTCCATCAACCAGGCTGGGATGTCTGGCCAGCAAGCCCCAGGGAATTTCATGTCTTTGCAACTCTAACACTAGAGTTACAAGTACAAGCTACCGTACCTGGCATTTTCATGAGTGCAGAGGAGCCAAAGCCAAGCCCTCAAGCTTGTGCAGGAATCATTTTACTAATAGAGCCATCTCCGCAGTCCAGATTGTGTTTATCAGACGTGTACAGTTCATAAACAGTGAGGAAATAAAGTCATTATGCAGTAGTATCTGCATATATATGGGGATATATGTACCAAGACCCCCAACAGGTACTTGACACCATGGATATGGATCTCCATGCACACTATTTGTATACCTATGTATCTGTGGAAAAGCTTGATTTGTAAATAGGCAGAATATATTAACAACAATAGATATTAAAATAATTAAAAATTATACTGTAGCAAAAGTTAACCAAACTTATGATTTCCCCCATTTCTGGAATTTTCCAATCAATATTTTTTGAAGGCAATTGACCATGAGTTCTTGATACTGTGGAAAGTGAAATCACAGGATGCTCTAAAGGAATTTGGATGAAAATTCAAAGGCTGCCAAAATACATTTGACCAAATCACTCTGCAGTTTCTTATTTTCATTTTAGGACAGATCATTGCTCTCCTGTAGAACCACGCATTTTACTTTTCTCAAGACAGTTTTCTTTCCATTTGCTTCTAGATATCCAGCCAAGCCTGTTCCTTACAGGGATTTATTAGCTTCCTTGCCTATCCTTCTTCCGCTCCTTACAGTTCAGTACTAACTTTGTTTCTCTCCCCAGGGTCACTCTCTGACTCTGAAGACCTTTAAGCCCACATTTTGAATACTTACTTCAATCATTTACATAATGCCACTCTGTTCAACAGATAGAAAATAAGGACTTTAAGAAATATATCATTCTGAAGACAGTTCTTGTCTACTAAATATTTAAGCTAGAAAAAAGAGAGACACTGCTAAAGGTGAACAAAAATAGAAGAACAATTGCTTAGCAACATGACAGATTCTGAACCTATCTCTATAAGTCATGCCTGCAGCGTTGAAGGCATATCTTTAATTTCCAATAATGATAGGGGGAAGAATCATTAACTTTAATATTTAACAGTGTCCTATCCCATATTTCCCAAGTCCTACGGCAACCAAGACATTATGACAATTTAGTGTACAAAGGGAAAGAAAAGAGTTTATGACTTTTCCATGCCTTGCTGTGGGAAAGACTAAGGATTCTGGTCTAATAGACCTGTTCAGGGTCATCTCACTATGCACTATGAGGAATGACTTTGACCTAGATAAAATTATGAAACAAAGTAATTACTGAACTACTGAACTAAAAAGACATTTGGAGAAATTATCTAGAACAGGTCATGCTAATTAAAGCCTATGCATGAAAAATCCTATCAGTCACGTGTGAGGTAAGAAAGGTTTTCTTTTGGTTCAATACCATGGAGCACACTCTCCTCTGGGCATGACATAGCTGTTTCTCAACAGCAGAGCACTTGTGGTTATGTGGGAGCCCAAAAAACCTTCACAAGACATTCCCTGAGGAAAGGGAGAGCTCCAGTGCTGCATAAGGGGTAGAAAAACATCTTCTTCAGGATTGTTGGAGATACAAGGGATCAGTTTCATCCCTGAGGATATACAAAATGGTTAACAACTGCTGTGGTCGGGAGACTCTTCTACCATAGTGGGACTGACCTTAAGTTGCCCACTATCCTGTAGATCATTATTATGATCTTGTAAGTGACCCCAGTTAAACTCAGTGGTTTACCATGCTTGACTTAGGCAGAACTACTACTTGGTCTGTTTTGATACCTTACCTGGGGTAAAGAGATTTTTGTTCTCCTGTGTTGGGGGTCCGAGCACTCAGGGCCAGCCCCAGGGGGACCGAAGGGTCTCCGCTGTAGGGTGAGAGGGCGAGTAGGTGCAGAGTCAACACACAGACTCTGGGAGTTGAGCCGAAAGCCAGCAGTGGTGGTCTGCTGCAAACTCATGTATTCAAGAAAGAGCAGAGTGTCTTATAGGTCTTGTTAGCCAATAGCCTTATGGGGTGGGGTCCTGACCACAGCCAATCGCAGTTTGTTCCCAGGTGGATCAGGTTCCCTCCAGGTGCTGGGCAGAAACTGGCTTCACAACCAACCGGTGTGGAGCACCACACCCATGAGAGCCATTCCTCCATTCCTCCTGGCAAGTGGCCTGGCTAAGCCCACCCTGCATTATGCCCAACACTCCTCTCCTCAGAAACATTCTGGAAATTGAATCCAGGGCCTTCTTCTGGGTTATAGCTGCATCCTGTTTCTTTCTTTTTCTTTTTTCCTCATTTTCAATGGTTAAAAGAAAATAACAATTCATGATGCATTTAAATTATATAAAGTTTAAATTTCAGTGTCTATAAAGTTTTATTGGAACATAACGTGTTCATTCATTTACTTAATGTCTATAGCAGCTTTCATTAGATAATGGCAAAGCTGAATAGTTGCAGTAGAGACTAAATGGCTCACAAAGTCTAGAATATTTACTATTTAGCCTTCTATTCACAAATTTACTCACTCTTAGTCCCATCAGAAAACTACTTCTCTTCCAAGTTGGCTGCATATGATTGATTTTATACCCACTTTCAGAGTGGTCACTCTCTGGCTTAAATTAGCCAGTAACTCCCATCTTCTTCTGGCAACAGTGATTGGCTTAGGTATGTAGTGTTCCAGTATTTGTGGTTACCAAAGCAATCACATAAAACATCCTTAAATTATCACATACTATTTTAAAACATTTATTTATTTACTTATTATAATTTCATGTGTATGAGAGTATTGCCTGATTGTGTGTAAGTGCACCCCTGTTGTTCAATGTCCACGGAAGTCAGGTCCATGGAAGTCAGAAGAGAGTGTCTGATCCCCTGGAACTGGAGTTGCTGATGGTTGTTAGTCACCATGAAGTTGCAGAGAATTGAACCTTAACCAGTGAGCCATCTCTTCAGCCCCATCAGATTTTACTTTAAAGTGGCAACTATTCAATTGCAATAAAAACTGTATTCCTATACACTTCTACATATACTACGTTATGTGACAGAAGTCACAAATTATATCTTTCTATATTTTGCATCCATTAACATAGTTGCTCTATATTTTGTCATTTTAATTCTGCACAAGGCACAAAAGTGAACTAATACATCCAAAGTACATTTATATTGGTTATTATTTCTGTCAATTTATTTTTACTAGAGAAGAGCTGGGATCCTAGCACAAGTGGTTTTCTTTAACTTTAGTGCCTTATTATTTTATGCTACTTGTTGAAATGCACTGGAATCATACAACTCTGAGAAAGATGCCTTCCTTAAATTCTCAAGTTTGAAAATGTGATAAACAACCACCCTAATTTAGGAACCAATGATGAGACTTTAATGAACGTTTGGTGTCTTACTACATAAAATAAATGCCTAAATTCTGGTGGCAAAAATTTTATATCTGTAAGATAAGGGGAGAAGATTTTCAGTTGCTGATTTTCCTAATGACCTACGAAATAAAATGTGCCGCTGTTACTGCCCAGAGAATATTACAAGTTGTGCAAAGTAATCCTCATGGATTCTTTTTATCTCCTATAGGTGAATAGGTATAATTCTCTGTACTTTTGGAACCTAAATCGTGTGCTATCAAAGTAGTTATAGTAATGAATCCTCTACCTGTTGTGGATTTTAAGGAGAAATTTAAAGTTTTTAACCTAGGAAATGAAATGCTGTGCAAAAAGAGCATCAGCCTGAGAAATCTGAGAAGGAACTTCCCATGAGCATGGAACAAAAGAAGGGGGATGGTATACTGGAAGCTGAGAGAACACCTTGGAACAGAACATCACTCAAAGCGAGCTGTGGACCTTTGTGCAGCAGTTTTATAAAATTCCATGAGGGTAATAAGCAGAATTTCTTCAAAACACCATGGACAATTAACTTTTTGAAAGTACAATGCTGCTGTTTCTCTGTAGGCCATTAGTAAGAGGAAGTTGCTATGTAATTTTCACCTCCCTAATAATTATTTGCACTTGACTTCAGCATGCCATTGTGACTAGGCAGCCCCATTGCTATCACTTCCTGTCCCTCCAGCACCCTCCTACGAAGGTGCTGGTTGGAGGTGGGGAGCAGCTGCAAACCCTGTCATCAACAGATCTACCCCATTTCAGCACCTACCAGAAACAACAGAGGAGAAATGGCAGTTTCATATTAAAAGTTTCAGTTCTCTGGCAAGTTGTACTTATGTTCCTAGAATGCCCTTTAGACATGGATCACACAGGCCAGAGCTAAGCATGAACTGGCAGGAGACAAATGCTCCATTTTTAGCTCCATGCAAACTCAGAACAATAAATTTGCCAATCACTGTCCTAGTTCCTTTCAAATAGAAAACATGGTAGCTTCCCATCCAAAAGAAGAGTTTAAAAGATTAACAATTAGTGAATTAAAAGTATGAGAGTGATAAGTCAAACATGGCCCCATGTCTGTTTTATGGGCTGGGGAAATGGGTCAGCAGTTAAGAGCACTGGCTGCTCCTGCAGAGGACATGGGCTCTATTCCAAGCAACCACATGTTACCCATAGGAACTCCCAGTAATGGCGACAGCATGCACAAGACCTATGCAAGCTCAAACAAGACAAAATTCCACACTGACATGGAAAAATGGGGGAGAAATCCCAAGCTGAGTAATTTTTGGCCAATGATGGCTGCTAGAAGGAAAAAGACAGTATCTTATAGGGATAGGATTCTTGGTTATCCCAGTGGATGGACCTGCACCATAGGACACTTGGGGACACAAATCAGACTCTACAGTCAGCCTGTTCTACAAGTGATTTCCCGGCCACTTGCAACATAAGGGACATTCTGTCTTAAAAAAGAAAGTGGAGGAGATACTCATTTCTTGTAATTATTTCTCATTTCTCCTTAATGAATCTATATTTACTCTGTCAAATCAATAACTAAAATGAGAAAAAAATAAAAATCAAGGCTGGTGAAATGGATCAGTCAGTACCTTATAAGCATGAAGACCCAAGTTTGAGTCTCAGAACCAACATTGAGAAAGGAGATTAATCTTTGTGACCCCAGCACTAGGGAGGTGAGGAAAGTCTGATCGCTGGAGCTCTCTGGACACTCACTCTAGTCTAATGGGTGAGTTCCAGGCCAATGAGAGTCCTTGTCTCAAAAAACAAGGTAGATAATATTTCTAAGAACAATATCCAAGGTTGACCTCTGACACCCACACATATGCCCCTATAACATGAATATGCACTCCCACATACATATGATAGCACACATTAATAAAAAGAAAAAGAAAATATTAAAACATTGAAACCCAAATGAAAAACAAAAAATGAAAAATCAATAAAAATTGATTTACACCAGTCCTTGCATTGTAGTTACAATGAAAAACATACAAGTACATGAGCTATTAAACAAGAGTGTAATTTCAGTAACTGGACAAATAAGTTAAATGCTCTTATATTCATTCCTATAACTTGTATTACAGAACATAACAATGTTAAGTAAAATCCATGCTAAACATTAAAATGTTCATTCTTTTGCTTAGAACGGTGTTAAATAGTAACTTAAAAATTATATTCTGATGGAAGCCACAGGCAAAACGAAATTCTTGATGTTTTCATCTCTTTACTAGTATTCGAATACTGATATTTCACTTTGTAATGGGTCCTTCAAATTATGCAGCCATTCTTTTATGTTTAGTGCTATCCTTTCATACTGAACTGCCCTCTTTAAGAAACCTCTCCCAGTCTTAAAAATGTGAATTGCCATGGCCATGGCTGTTTTCCAGGAACAGCTAAGTGGTATTCTCCATGAAATTGGGTGACATAGCTACTCTTGACTCAGATTGAGAGTCCAATGGCACAAAATACACTGCCATCTCCCATTCTTCCAATTGCACAAGCTCTTTACTAGAAATTGACTATTGAAAGCAAGGCTTTATTCAGTCTTTGAGAGAATAAGGGCTTGGCAGAGACTGTGGCTTTCCATCCATTGAGGCCCACAGTAAAGTACATCTGCCATCACCTTCCTCTCTTGCTTGCTTTGCTCTCCAATGCAGGAAGGCAGATGATACTGTAAAGATACCTACTACAAAGGTGGTTCTCAAGTTCACCCAATTCTTTTGCCAAAACCCATGTGGCATTTGGCACAAACCAGAATTTCTACCTGTGAGCCAGCCTTAGGCAGTGACATAAAAATTGCTCTCTGTGAGGGTTGGCTCAAAGCCGAAATAAGAGGATCAAAGGTGACTCTAAAGAATCAAGGGTGGTAGGCAGCCCCAAGCTAGGATTTCAATTACAGGCTGTGATAGAAACCTGGTTGTCCAGGTGCTTCTTCTTTTTACAGGCTGTCCAGCCAAATTAACTTGGTGAGCCACCTCATGTGAATGCTTAGGGCTACAGCCAGCACAGGAGGAGAAGAGGTGACCCAGAGCGTGAGTTACCCTTCTGCCCATAGCCTAGTCCAAATGTATGTATGTGCTCCACCTCTCTGTGGTCAAGTTGCTCAAGGAACTTCAGGTAATTAAAATCCCATGTGATCCTTTGGACTACTAGACAAAGAATCCGAGTCTTTCAGGCACTTGTCCTGATAAAGGCCACATTAAGTAACCCAGCAGTTTCAAGAGCAAATGAAACAACACCGGCTGCAGAAGAAGCCTGATTAGAGCAGCCCCTGGCGCTTTATGCCAAGTTAGATCGGAATGATGGTGCCAGTTTTGAGCCTCTCTGGTAAAAGACCTTCCATCAACTTTGCAAACCTACCTTCCAGCTGCTAGCAGCAATTATTAACTCAGCAGATAGGTGCTTTGTCAAATTCAAAAGAAAACAAATCTGCTCCAAGAAAGAGAATCAACAGCCCAATGGCATCCTGGGAAGCATTTGCACTGAGAGAACATAATCACATTTCATCACATAAAATGACAATATGATGTTTACTTTGTTCCCGTCATTCCAAACTTAAAATATGCCTCCCTACCCTTGACTGGACGCTTGTAATTCTGAGGAACTTTTAGAAAAAAGAGCCATTTGTTCTTTCTATGAAGCAATTACTGACATTTTCTGCAGAATGTACTATTGTACTATGTATATTTGTAAGCACTATATTGTATTTCAGATTTCTTCACCAGGAAGGAAGGAAGGAAGGAAGGAAGGAAGGAAGGAAGGAAGGAAGGAAGGAAGGAAGGAATCCAACAGATGAAGCACACTCCCTCTCCTATATTATACTGCTAGTTTCCTGTGGGTATATAGCCTGATGTAGCTAAAGGAACCAGGAAATGAAAAGGAATCAGGGACATAAAAGGAAAGAAGATGCCTGAGAGTGAACAGTAGGAGACTAGTGTTATCAAGGGGGAAATGGGCCAAATGGGGGGGGGTATTTAACTGAGAGGGTGAGAGGAAAGGTCATATAAAGAGCCATAAGACTCAAGGGGAAGAAGGAGCTCAAGAGAGGGTGGACCATAGGAGATAGGTATTTTGAAGGGAGAGATGGGGAAATTGTGATACTTAAATTGGGGAGGGAGGAGAGACGGTTAGAAAAGGAGAGAGAGGTAGGAGAGATAAATAATACTTAGCTGGTATGAAACATATTAGTTAAAAATCCTGAAAAATTACACATGCAATATATATGCATGAGTCCCTTTGTAGAGCTGAAGGCTGTTTAACAAGAAATAGCGCCAGGCAGGAGAAATCACCTTTCAAGTTGTTGGCCAGGGTAGTCCAAGACAGTGTGTACTGTGGACACAGGATTTAAAGCAATGAAGCTGGAACTGACCTGGAAACCACCTCCCCTGAAGGCTAGCTCTCATAGTTTTAGAGCACACTATGCAAGCTGCCAAGTGAGAACATCAATTGAAGGCCCGATGAAAACAACAATACCAGCACAGCAAACTATATTGGGACAGTACTGGCACTTCTATCTTGGGGGTAATCAACAGCTACCTAATTGAACTTAAAGCCCACTCAATGGGAGGAAACTCATGTGTGGTACTATAACCATAGCCTATAATCATACATGGTTGGGGAGGTCATAGATTTTAGAGAAAACCCCAAGGAATAGCACACCCCTAGACAAATGTAATTTCTTACTATGTATTAAATATGGATTCTTGTATTTACAGACAAGTACACCAGCCACTACTCATCAAAGAAGCTTCTTTTGTAATAGATAAGAGATTACTACAGAGTTCCATAATTGGTCACACAGAGATTGTCTGTGAATTCCCATCCCTAGTTTCTGTGGATATATTAAAACTTTATAAAATTGGGGCTGAGAGATGGCTCAGTGGTGAAAAGTACTGACTGCTCTTCCAGAGGACCTGGATTGAATTCCCAGCACCCGCATGGCAGCTAACAACTGTCCATAATTCCAGATTTAGGGAATTTGATGTCCTCTTCTGACCTCTGTGGACATTGCATGACATGGGTGCACTTATATCCATGCAGGCAACGCACTTATACACATAAAATAAAAATAATAAAAATATTATAAAAAGCACTTATAAAATAGGCAGATTCCATCAGCACATCAGGTATGTATGTGTGTGTGTGTGTGTGTGTGTGTGTGTGTGTGTGTGTACATGTGAGCATGTGTATACATGTTCATTTTTTTAGTCATGTACACATATATGCGTTTTTCAATGACTATTATCTTCCTCAGACACTTTCCACTTTGTTTCCCAAGATAAGATCTCCCATCAAATCGGGAGCTCACAATTTGACTGAACTGGCTGGTTATTGAACCCTAGGATCTGCCTGTATTCAAATATCCAGCATTGTGATTACAAGTACACACTCCACACCTAGCTAATTTTCTACATGGGTGCTGGGGAATCAAACAGACCCTCATACTTGCAAGGCAAGCACTTTACCTACATAATGAGCTTTCTCTCCAGTCTCATAAATTTCTTCTGTCTCTCATGGGCACAACTTTTAATTTCTACTAAATTTCTAGAAATGTGTGACTAGAAACTGAAAACTACTTGTCTAATCCAATCAGATTCATTTTGTCTTCATTGGATTTTAAACATATAAGCTTGAAGTTGGAGGAAATTAATATCTGCTTCAAATTAAAAAAAAACCCTCAAGTAATGACAGTACAACCACAATATCTCTATTCAACTTTATAACTTAACCCTTGACATTAAAAACAAAAATTTGATTTTTTGAGACAGGTTGTCCCTATAGTGCCAACTGGCCTGAAACTCACTGTGTATACCAAGCTGGGCTTTATCTCAGAGCAACATTTTAAGGGATTAATCTACAAAAGAAGTGAGAGTCTTATAAAAATCTTGGAGGAAAATGTCAAAGACAAAATGCTGTAAGAATAGTCTCTATTGCTAGCAAATAATGTTCGCAGACAATTACTTCTTCATTCCTTGGAATACTTTAATTAGACTGAGTAAAGTTCCAGAGGAACTACTGGCGGCTTACACAGGTAGATGAGGTAAGGTCTTTCTATTCTTGATATCTATGATGACTAAATCCTGTCTCTTTGACTCGGTTGACTGTGTTCTACTATGGCTGATAATAGGCAGGACACACAAACTACTTGTATTTCTTCAGATAATTCTCTCTTGGAGATAGATGAGTCAAAATACATTTCACATTGATCAGTGAAGAGGTTTACAGAAGAGGATGGCTGAATTATTTGGAAGTCAGGCCAAGTGTCTCCTGGAGATTAAAGTGAAACTTTCTACATCTCATTACTAATCTCTACTATTCATGATTCCGAATTGAATTCTCCTGCATGGAGACATTAGTAATTCCATTTAATTGCCCACCATGGGAATTTCTGGTTGAATAATAGAAAGGTGTGTCTCATCCAATACACACACAGGGAAAGTTTTTTTCACATATACAGGGTGAAAGTGGACAGGAACCAGATCAGAACAAAAATGTATCAAATTTGACTTTGAAAAACCAGGCCCTATAATTTGGAAAAGATCTTCTTGTCTCTTCTCCCATCCTACATCTCAAATGACATTCTCTGATGTGACTCATGACCCTTTAACTTGCCAGCTTGCTAGTATTTATTTTGCTCATGTTTTAATATTTTTCTTCTACCTACAAAATCCAAAACACTGTATTTATGAATCATCTGTGCATTAACTCTGCCCACCTTACAGTCAAATAAGCATGTTCTTACTCCATTTAATTAAAAAATGGGGGGATAACATATGGTGTCCCATATTCTCAATTAAATTTAGGTGCCTGTACAGAAGTTAAAGTAGACATTATTCCACTGAAAATGATGGCTGGCCTCTGTGGAGTGGGAAGCCCTTGGCAACATCTTTAATTCCTGCCATCCCCCCTCCAAACATGTTGTATCAATTTCTCCTTGAGGGCTTCTACTGTATCTAAAGCAAGTATCTTATTATCTTCTGCACTTCCACTGAACTCAGAATATCTTGAAAAGAACAATTTGTCTTACAATTTAGACAACTTCAGTATTTAGTGGTACTCAATAAATATTGAGTAGAGCCAAGGAAAGCTTTTGAAAGAAGCATGTGACCACACATCTAGGTTGATCAGACTCAGAATGCTGTGTGGTGAGAGTATGTTGAAACAGATGTCAGTAAGTTGAATTGAGCACATATTGCCAGGCATGGGTAACTATCAGGGTGGGAGTCAGTGTTATAGAATACAGGGGTTTCCTCACAGGACAGCTATTAATTAGCTGAATTCCTATGTTTTGTGATAATGCTCTTAATGTTGTCGGTGAGTTTTTTAAAGTGAGTTATCTTGTTTTGTCCAAAGCAGAATATTTTTCAAAAAAGAAGTGTTATCAGTTATTTCAGAAAAGTAATACAAACCAAGAATCATCTGGGTGAATGTGGCGATTATATAACATATATATATATATATATATATTGCATATCTGTACATATCTGAACCATTACCTATATGAGTATCTATAATATCTATCTATCATCTATCCATCAATCTATCAAACTATATCTATCTACCTATTTGTCTGAATCTATATTTCTATTTGCAACTATATATAAATCAATTCTCACCTCCATATACATCTACAGTTACTGTTCCCTGATGCTGTTATTGTAATACTCAAGTCAGAGAGTTGTACTTTTATTCTCTCGATGTTGCTCTCCACTGGACTCTCTCTCCCATAGCTAGTTCTCACCATTGTATTCTTTCCTAAGCTTTCTTCCTTTGCTGGTAGTTTCTCTCTTCTCATCTGTCTCCCTGGCATTCTTGGCTCTGCTTTCTCTTCTAACTGGTAATAAGAATTGAGAAACATTTTTTTTATTTCATCCTGCTCATTTTTGATTTCTAGACAATGCTGGTGTTGATCACTGATTCTCTTATTTTCACCTTCCAAGTGCTAGAAATTTAGGCATCCACCACTGTGCCCAATTTGTCTTGTTTCTTGTTCTCTGGTTCTAAAACACTGTACTTCAGGTTGGGGATGTTGCTCAGAATTAGTGTGCTACTTGACTACCATGAATGAGGACCTGGGCTCCATCCAAGCATCACTGAAAACTAAATCTATATTTCAGATATCTCTAAGGATAACAATGAAAGTTGTCCTCCATAAAAAGGAATTCTGGTGTTGTTGAACAATGAATTATAATTTGGCATGTGTGTGTGACTTTGAAATTACCTCTTGACTAGTGTAAGTTTTATCATGTCGAGGATGAGAATAATTGTTCCTGGTCTGAGACCAAATAACAGGAATCAAGAGCAGAAAAGTGTTTCAAAGAACCAACCAAAGATATTCATTAAAATCACTTGGGTATTTCTGAAATCCTTTATTTCTAGGTTCTATGTCAGACTTAGGTATCAGAACCTCACTGTTACTTAAGCCATTGCATTGTGCAGGCAAAATGGGGAATCACTTGTTAACAAACTGTGAAATATTATTCAAGCGTACATTATCATGTACGTATTGGTATCCTTCACTTATTTAATCCTCTGGTTCATAAACTCCTTAAGGAAATGGGTTATCAGTCATACCCTGAATAATGGTGGAACATGCACGTGTAGATGAAAGCTGAATGCACTTTGAAGTACTATAAGCTATGTATTGAAAATTCACAATGATAGAATTCTCTCATAATCTGGTCCATCACTCATACAAAGTTGTATCTTTATCCAAAACAACTGCCTGATATAGCTATCATTTGCATCCTAAGACAAGATTTTAAAAAATACCTTTAATCTCCTTCAAAAAGAATATGTAAACAAGTGAAAAATTAAATGCAAAGAGGCTAATTACTAGCCATAGATTAGTTTTCAAATCATCCTTTTAACTTCTAAACTAATGAATACAGAAATACTCTGTACTGCAAACCTGAGCTCCCTAGAATCTGATAATTACAGTATCTCTTTGTAATGGCTGTAACTCAGTAGGTAGAGTGATTCTCATTATTTATAAAAGTCATTAGCATTAGAGAAAGACCAAATGCTTTCCAGAAAGGTACTATACTATGCATCTTGGAAATTTGAGAGGACTGTAGAAGCTTACATTTTTTAGAAAAAGGAAACAGAACTTTGTAAAAAATTATGTTGGTGACTTTGATTTTCATATTCGTCATTCAAAAAGTTTCTTTTTAAAAATTTGTATTTATTTGTTATTTGAAATTTACTCTCAGTAACTTATTAGTCACTATAGTTTAGATATAAATGTCCTCCAAAGGCTCACATGTGAAGAACTGATCCCCATGGTGAAAATACTAAGGGTACTTTGGAGTCTTTACAAAGTAAAGATTGCTGGGATGTTCTTACTTAGATCATTGGAGAAGGGTCCTTTTGGGGATTGTGAGACTCTGATGTCTTTCCCTACAACTCTCCCTCTCTTTTTGGATATAAGGTGAAAAGTTTTGGTTGATCATGTCCTCTCTTCAATTATGTATTGCATACAACTGACTCAAAAGATCAAGCAATAACGGAGTATCGCCTCCCAATACTGAACAAAAACAGACCTTTATATTTACATATCTATCGTCATAGGTATTCTGTTATAATAATATAAAGCTAACACAGTAGGGACAGGAAAGTAAGACATGAAAAGAAAATTATAAAGGGAATGTTAGTTAGTTTGTCACTATTGTAAACAAGTAGGACCATATGATCTACTTAACATTAACTGAGAGTTGCTTCTGGAGTTATCATTCCCTTGTGTATTTCATCCTGCACAATACAGAAACTAAGGTCTCTCCTAACAAAGCCTTCAGACAGAGAATAGTGTTTATAGAAAACTGATTTTAGCACATTTTATGTGAATAACAACATTAAGGGGTCGGCTCTAACAGTGTAATAGTTGACACTATTAGACCAATAACAATCCTAAATTGACTCTTGTCTGTCCTACACAAATGTTATGTGAAATTAACTCTAATCCTGAAAGTAGAGTCAGTTGATGTTCTCACAACCTGTAACCAGAACATTTCAGTTTGACTTTTGACCCATTGAAAGTGTCCCTAGAAAGTATGTGGAAACCCCTGTCCAGAATCCCAAACAGGAGGAAAGACTATATGTTATCCAGAAAAGTCTGACACACATGTTCATAAATAGTTCATGTCTTAAATTTTTCATTTCTTAGGCAGAATTGATTTTTTTTTTAGTTTTAAGGACAAGCATCCAGGTCACCTTAACTGAATCAGCTGTATACATTTATAGCTAGAATGTAATGTGAAAAATTGTCTCAACAGCATAAAAGACAGGCAAACTTTATGCAATGACCAATTCAAAATGTATCATGTGAAACATAGTGCTGGGTCTTTCTCCCAGCTTGAGCATCCAGAGACAGGGTTCTAAAGGCCACATTCATACTGGCTTCTGTGTGAACATAGCCTTAGGAAAGCCTTCAAGAGTCAAAGGGCACCTGTAATATATTCTCCTGAATAGGTCAAATTGAAGCGCAACATGTGTCTTCCCATGGTGGCTCCAAGAGATAGTTCTTTGGTCAGTTTTTTACTGAAGTGGGAAGGTTGTCTCCCCTAGGTAGCAGTTCTGGAGAAGGGGAGAGATTTGGGTTATAGAGACTGGAAAAGCAACTACAATTGTCATGTGAGTTTCTCTCCTGGCTGCTTCCCAGCAATACTCACTTGTGTGTGGGCTTGGGTAGAGAGTACAGGAGACCCAAACAATCTGGACAGCTTTTTTTTTTAATAAAAATGATCCCCTGTTCATTGTCCTAATGTTTGCTAATCAATGCACAAGCAGCTTGTTTGGAACAAAGAGAACAGCCTGTAGTGGGAAAAGAATTTTTCCCTTCCTCTCAAATCTCTACTCAATTACAACTGGGCTCCAGCCAACTGTGTTTCCTGATGCAAATCTATTTCACTAATTTCTTGTAATTAAGAATAGTTCAGTGACGGTGGAGAACAAAGACAGGCTGAATTCTTGCTATTTTGAGAAGTGCAATAGAAATGTTCTTGTAAAACTGCAAAAATCCAGAGGTTGGTAGGTGCTCTGAAAACCACATTGATAGTTTCTTAAAAAGGGAAACACAAAATTTAACTTTGACCCGGCAATTTTATATGGCTCTGTCATTTCATTTCTAGGTATACACCCCAAACAAGGAAAAACATGGACAAAACAGATACTTTGAAGGAGCAGAACTCCAACCTAGAGACTCGTAGCAAACAAGAACACTACCATTAAGTTATACCCACAGCCCTTCCAAAAGATAATAGTATAGCAATGTTCACAGCACCACTATTTAATGATCAAGAGGTCAAAGCAATGTAAATGTCCTTCAACACATGAACAAACAAATGTGATAATGTGGTATTTGTATACTGTACAATATTAGCATTAAAATTAGTATAATTCTAACACATACTCTGACATGAATAGAACCATGAAAACATCATGCAAATGAAATGATCTGGATACAAGAGGACAAATACTATATGATTCCACTTAGACAAGGTTCTTAGAATTCATAGAACAGAAAATAGATCAGATGTGATTAGGAGATAAAAGAGGGAAAAATAGGTACTTATTACTGGACCATGGGCAACTTACCAGTAGCCACTGTTAAGTTTTGATTTGTTTAAGATAATGAATTTACTTAAAGTAGGGACTCAATGACACAAATTGTTACTTAAGTAGCCTAGCCTCTGTCCCATCTATATCTTGGGACATTGACTTAGGACATTCTCTGTCCTAATGGGGACACTATCTTAGAATGACAATTCTTTGTGTATTAAATTGCTGTGAGGAATATGTTGGATAGCCTCAGTTGCCAAGTTGACACCTGGAAAGAAGAGAACCTCAACTGGGGAATTTCATCTATTGGGTTGGCCTGTAGACATGTTTGTAAGGCATTGTCTTGATGGTTGAGTGATATGAGAGGGCCCATTCTACTGTAGGTAACACCACCCCTAGGAAGGTGGTCCTATCTTATATAGGAAAGCATGTAATGCAAAGGCCAGAGGAGCAAGTCAGTAAGAAGCATTCCTCCATGGTCTGTGCTCTAGTACCTGCCTCTAGGTTCCTGCTTGAGCCTCTGCCTTGGTTTCCCTCAGTGATAGACTGTCACTTGGAATTTGTAGGATGAAATAATCCCTTTCCTTCCCAAGTTGAATTTGGTCAGAGTTGTTTTATCTCAGCAATAGAAGGCTAACCACAGCAGGAGATGATGTAAAAGTCTTGGAAATGGATAGTGGTATAAGTGAAAAATATTAGAGATGCTACAAAACTGGCTATCATGGCAAATTCTGTGATGTATGGTCACTTAGCCAAATTAAAATAACAGCATAAAAATCCCCAATCAGAGTCAATGTATGAACATTTTACAATAAGACATGTAATGAACACCTGCAATCCTCTTATCTCTGAGATTTAGATTTTTCAGATTTCTCTAGTGGCAGAGAATTCAGGCATTCTTGACCCTTTCAAGAGAACTTTTGAAACAAAAACACAATTCTATATCCAACTTTAGCCTCAAACAATGGACACAATTGGCCTAATGTACAATAATGGAAATTGCTGCTGTGAGCCAGTTTACCATGCCATGCAGGGAATCCTCACACTGAGATAGTTCCTGTCTGCCTAAAAATAAAGTAAGTCAATGTCACAAGATACGGAAACTATAGGAGGTCAGGCTGCTTGAACAGCAACTTCCAAATGCCATTGAGTTCCTATTTTAAGTACATTCATTATCCTAAGCAAATTGAAACTAGAAATTGGGTGTGGCCAATCCTGAGTTGCACATCACACAGTAAATAACCGCACACCCATGTGCATGCAAGAAACCCTAAATAAACAGTGAGTGGTTAAGAAAGACTAGAAAGTAGGAGGGGGCGTGTTCAGAAGAAAACGGGTTCCAGAAGGAGGGGGCATAAGTGAGGAGGAGGATGGATGTGATCAAAGCACATTATGCATATGTGTGAAAGTGGGAATGAATAAAAAATGAACTTTTAGTAAGGGACACCTGGGTACACAAACTTGACTGGATAGGCCCTAACATACATGGGACAGAATGCATGGTATCTGTTGGGGGAGCTAAAGGGTGTTCAGGTGAGGGAGTGAGTATAAAGATAATTAAGATATTTTGTATGAAATACACAATGATTCAAAAATCTACACATTAGAAATTATTTTTTAAATATGATGTAAAGCTAGAAGTCCATCAGACCAAACTGGCATCTTTTTAACCTACTTGATGAAGTAGTCACGCCCATCTCGGTTTGTCATCATCTCCCATCCATAGGGTGGCACCTGGTTCAAGCCCCAGGTTCCTGAGGGAGGTGGCCAACCTGAAGACTTGGTCCTGTGACTGGAAAAGAAAGAAAGAAAGAATCATCACACCTGACTCCTGGGCATATCCTCTGAGTTACTATACGAGGGCACATATTTTATTCCTCTAAACTGATCTGTATGTTCAACTGATAGTGTAGTTGTAAAGAATGTATTTGTAGCCCATATCTGTTTTGACATTTCATATGTACTGTGTAACTTATTTTCCATAGAACCTGGATGAGAAAAATATAATCCTACACTTTACCATACAAAAAGAATGAGGCAGTATTAAGTAATTTCCATGTGGAAAGTTTTGAATTAAAATTCTTCATAGTTTCTATCACAAAAGGCTAGATATTTAGACAGTTTGGGCACATACATCCATTTTATACTGTCATATAAGGAAAGACATAAAAAGATACATTATTTTTCTACTTGTAAGATAAAAAAGGTGTTCCATGGTTTCCTGGATCCCCAGCCCCCAAATTTTACATGTAGACTCATAGTAACCAGACTCTGAGCAAAGTCAGTCATCAAACCTTAGAGGAACCCTCAGTCTTCACTTACAAAAAATATCTACAAATTGTCTTTTCTCCTTTCAAGGCCCCAAAGTCCGCTTGACTGTCAGCACAATGAAAGACTGAAGAGCATTTTTGACACATCTGTCTTTCTAAAAGCATGACTCCTTGCGACATGCCATTGCGAAAGGCAGCATTGCATAGTCACAGTTGCTAACTGGAGACCTAAGACCCAGTTTCTGGATCTATCACCAAATCCTGACTTTTACTCTTCATCCTTCTCTTCCCATGCATGTCTGAGACTCCTTCAGCACTTACTTACCCTACTGGGGTGGGGGTGGGCACAAGGGATGCCATTTTAGCCTTAGTCCATATCACCTGTCACTTGGTCCCTTAGCTCCAAGGAGAAGTGACTGACTGTATGGCCAGTCTCTAAGATTCTCCAGTGACTCCAAACTCCAGCCTGTCACAGACCAAAGTTAGCAGGGAGAAAGTAGGGATGACATTTGCAGGGACTCATAGTCAGCATCTCAACAGCCACCAGCAAGCCCTTTACACCAAGAAGGGTGCATCCCCTCTGCTAATAGGAAGGTAGGGCACCTGGCTAGTGTGCGGGTGCAGGGCGTGGACTGAGGTTGTTACCTGCCTCCTTGTTTGCATGGCCCTCTTGCTCTATATACAACCGATAAAGTCTGCTGTACAGTTTTCATGCAACCTGTTGTCATTCCATGGCAAATATCCAAGGAAACTCCTCTCATCAGGGTCCTCGGCCCTGTCAACACATCCGTCTGACCATAGCTCAATAGTTCTCAAGACATGCCAGCCGCTTTCCTTTAACTTTTCTACAGGAAATGTTTTTGCCTAATTTGAACCCCCTTCCATTACTTTTCTGAAACTTCCTTTTTGTTTTGCTACCTCCTCCAACAACAGCAGGGCTCCAAAGCATCTGCAAATTTAATACACGCCTGGTCAGTTTAGACCACCACTATAGGACTGTGCGTGGCTCATGGACTATTAAAAGACATGGCTACTTCTTTTGTCCCTCTGGCTTGTACAAAAGTCGGCAGTGGCAATTTCCACTGGTGGTTTTGAAAAAAAAAATGTGCTATTTCTCCTGGGTGAGAAAACACATGCATTTGCCACCCTGGGGCACTATTACAAAACAAACAAGCCAAAAATCCCACAACAGTTTCCTTATGCCATCAGGGAACACATTTGGAAAGCTTTCTATGATGGAGCTAAGAAAACAAGTTCTTATAGGCATGAAAACTTACTGTTTATTCTGTTATTTAGAACTCCCCCCTCAACTATATATGGTATAGTCAAAAGTGACACAAAGAATGCTCTTGCATTTAGAATGAAGCTTATGAACAGAATGCTATAATTTATCATGGAATCCTAACTTACATATTGTATTCCAGTTACTGCCCCCCCTTCCTCAGAGGAGCAAAAATCAAACTGTCTTTCTTTTTCTTTGTTTTCTCCAATCCACTCAGCACACAATCTGAAATACTAATCATTGATGGAAAGACACAGGCTTCCTAATATAATTTAAATGTAAAATGCAGCATTCTAACGAAGAGCTGGAGGAAGCTTGGAATTTATTTTATTTTCTGAACTGTATTGCATGTTACATTCTGTTCTGTGTAGTATGTTTAGAAGAACAAACTTCAGCAAGAAGTTTCTAAATAAAGCTTCTTTGCTTCAAATGAAAGACTAACACCAAAAACCCCCCACCAGACTGAAAACATACTAACTGTTCTTCTAAGTCAAGGGGCATCAGTTGATACAGAACAAATGATGGACTAATTAATATTACACATGACTATATGTCTGCCTGTTAATGAGATGACTTAAAATGTGTGGGTCTTAAAGTCCTCAGTAGAACTGAGCATATTAAAAGACAAACAAAGAAAGACACGTTTAAAGTATCTATCCATGACAGTCTTGAGAAAAATCAATTGCCATAATTGGGGAGGGATTTAGCTCCCACATCTCTGCGGTATACTGACTAGGAGATCAACCTTAATAGATTATACAGTCTTGGGAGGTGGTGGGTCCTCTCTGCTGGTTTGCAAATACCCCTGGGGAGATGCTTTCACCACTCTTACTGTAGAGGATTCACTAGACTCTTTATTACTCCCAAATGACCCAATTTTATCAATAATGATACAATCTTTTCTACCTAGTATGTTTTATTTTATGTGTTTTAATTTGGTGGTCTCACTATCTACCCAAGACTGTCTTGGAATTTATTATGTAGCCTAGGCCAATGTTTAACTCATAGAAACGCCCACCCCTGTCTCATCCTTCTGAGTGTTGGGATTATAGGTGTGAGACATCATGCCTGGATCTACATAGAATGTTAAGAAGTGGTCCTTGCAGGGCAGTATAACAGCCAAATTCAAGCAACAGTAGAGTCTCTGTCTGTTTTGCTTTAATATCCCTTCTGATGTGGAAATTGTAGGCATGCCCTTAGGAGGGGCCAGACAGCTAGAATGGTACAGAGCAGAACTAATAATGTTCAGATCAGAGCTCCTCATTTTGAGGCAACATTGTTCCGCTTTGGTACTATGGGTGATTCATGTCTTTCTTCCTTCGCCTTTTTCAGAATGAATCCATTCTGAATTCTTGGTCACAATCCCATAGGCTGAGACCACTTAAAAATCTCCCCATTTTAAATGAATGAGGTCTTATTTTTTCCTGTTCATGATCCTATTCAGCCTCTCCTCATAGCCAGCTGTGAACTACCCAGTGTTGCTGCATATGTTATGCCAGGTGGCCTTACTGACATTACTCACAGGGCAGTCCTGGCACTGCCAGATGTAGGATATTTCACTCTGTCTGAAATTTAGATAAACAAGTTTTTACACAGACAGATCTGTATTGCATATAATACTCTGTCAATGCTGATTCCCATTCAAGTTTGACAACTGTGAGGTTACAGATATTCTTGCTTGCATTTACTTTCCATATTGAGCAAGTTTCTTGACCTGTCTATTCTCCTCAGGACCTGTAAAATGATGGCAACAAGTATAAAGCTATTAGGGGAATATTAACTGTGTTTAGTTGTAGTAGTCACCTTTCTGTTACTGTGATTGAAACACTAAGGTAACTTATAAAACGAAGAGTTTATTTAGTTGATGGCTCTAAAGGGGCAATAGTCCATCATGGCAGGGAGTCATGGCAGCAGAGATGACTAAAGTAGATGTAGACGTAAGGGCCCACATCTTCAAGCAGGTGTAGGAAGCAGAACATGACTAGAAATCCATCAAGGCTTAAGATCTCTCTAAGCTCTCCCCTAGTGATGAGCTTCCTCCAGCATGGCCTCACCTTCCAAGATCTCCCAAAACATCACCACCAACTGGGGACAAAATGTCCAAATACTTGGAGCCTCTGGGGGACATTCTCATTCAAAAGACATCATTAGTCAACAGGATAGCATGATGCTTGCCCACAGTAAAGTGAAAGCAACATTGTGTGCTGGGTGGTTGTGCATATACAAATGACTTTAGCCCTTCCTCACAATAGAAAGAATGAGAGGCTCGATCCCTTTTACTTCCCAGTCTGGCAAGAAGAAGGGGCTGAACCAAGAAGTGACCCTTTCCCATAAGGTGAAAGTTGATGAACTCAACTACTTCCAAGGCAGAAGGAAAGATCAGAAATTTTCTACCAGAAAATTTTTGATGTATGGTACAAAGGGCTAGTTTCTTCTTTTCTCAGGCAAAGCACTGAGAGTCCTTGAAGTTCTAATGCTCTGCAACTCTATCTGAGATCACGGCTGTGTGAACCACTTTCAAACACTTACCTCAGCCTTAAAAATAGCGACCTACATTGTTGGGACTATTTAAATCACTCCAGAAATTCCCAAAGACTGACTGAACTGGTTTGCAACTTTGAGCTTCACCCATCCATTGTTTGCAACAGACTGAAACCATCATGGACAAAAAAGATCTTTGTACTTGGTATGAAATGAGAACATCTATGAATGGGGAAGCAACATTGCAGAACTATTTGTTGAGATGAATGATGGAGGCAACTTGTGCTTTCCTCCTGTGTGCTTGAGCACATCTCCAGAACCAGTCTATCCTAGGAGAAGGTGGGCTCTTATAAACCACCAGCAGGTACCAATGGTGTCTGAGCTTTCTTAGAACTCAGCATCAGGAAGATGGATGCTGTAGGAGATGAAGGGCTCTGAAATCAGGTTCCAATTCCTGAATCAGACAGTCAAGTTCTGCCACTTGCTATACATATGACCCTGGTTAAATGCAACTCTACTTTATTCTCCTCACCTAGAAGGGTGAATTATTCTGAGTCACTTTTTTTTCTTACACAGAAGTGATTTTACCTACAAAAAGAATTTAGCAGTGACTGGAGACAATGTCAGTCATCATACACAAGAGAAGAGTGGTATTTTCTTCTGAGATGTAGTTTATCCAGGCCTGGGAGGCTGCTAAATAAAACATCCTCTTGGAAACAAAGAGCTATGCAGAGAAAATGGCAACATTGCCAAGATGGTGAATCTCTGCTTCCTAGCTCATAGGGATATGGTGAGAAAGTAAGGTAAAGACTACAATTTGTAACACAATCCCTAACATAGTGCAAGTGCTCAATAAACTTTCAATAAGAAAATAATGAAGAAAAAAAGTGTTTACCTATTTTTCTGCTTATAGCCTAATATGGACAAGTACAAATGCCTTCTTAACAGAGAGAAAAAGTTAAAGTCCTAGCTCTATTGCAGCATACCTTGGCCTTCTGGGGTCTAGTATTACATGTAAAATATAAATGATAACTTCTAGCTCACAGTGATGATATTAAGATAAAGAGAATAAAGAGATAAAGCCCTGAAGTACAAAGCTTGACTCATTTATAAGAGTTTCATTATCAAATAGTGTGGTGTGCTGTAAGTCCAGTTATAATTATAATGAGAGCAGAATTTATATTTGACCTCATATTTAAACAGCATTTCCACATCCACCCTTTCTATTGATGCTCACAGGCCTGCCTCAACATGCAACAGGGGGCCTGCTAAGACCTTATGGATTCTGTTTTAAAAATGAAGAAATTCGCTCAGAGACAATGGACAACTTGGCCAGTTGAGACAGCAATATACTTCAAAGGCAGATTTTGCACTCTTTTGATACGGAGCCTTGCTGTATAATTCCATCTGTTCTGAAACTCACTGTATAGCCCAAGCAGGCTTCAAAGTAGTGGCAATCCTCTTGCCAGCTTCTGAAATGGTGGGACTTCAGATATATAGCACGATATCCGACTGTTTTCTTTTGTTTTGTTTTTTTTTTGTGTTATTTTGCTTCACTTGCTTTATTCTGTTTTGTTTTGAGACAAGTTCTTGCTCTGCAGTGCTAGGTGACCTAGAACTCACTACATAGCCCAGGCTATCCACAATCTAGCAGCCTCATGTCTCAGTTTCCCAAGTGCTGAGATTCCAGGTGTGCACCACCATATCCTGCTGTTTGTTGTCCTTGCTTTATTTTGAAAAAAGGGAGTCTTGCTAGATGACTCAGATTGGTCTTGAACTTGCATTGTCTCTGCCACCGTCTCTTGAGTTTTAAGATTACAGGTGTGAGTCACAGCACTGTTCTGGAAAAGTGAATCTTTCAGTTTTTCACATAGATCGTACTAGATGCAGAAATAGGGAAGTAGGTAAAAGCTTGCCTGGAACTCAACCAAAGCATAGTCACTGCTAGTGTTACATAGTGAGTTAAAAAAGTATCCAAGGCTGACCCACTAGTCTTCCTACATAAAACACCAAAACATTTATACTACCACAGTTAAAAGTGACTTGGACTTTCAGAATTCCTTATTTATTTGGTAATCATCTTATAGAACTGGTAATTAACATTATACTGCATTCTTTGAGACTCTGTACTAAGAAGTAAAGTATCATGCCTATTTCAAATATTTTTAAATATGAATAAACCTAAGTTTTATCTGATCAAGTATTCATTCTTGACATTGAACAGTACTAGGAAAAGTCAACAAAAACATTCATAACTCAGAATGTGATCATTTTTATTTCCTTGGACTCTGAGAAATTATTTGCAGAATAACTCAAGCTTATGTAGTGCTGAATATGACATTACAAAATGGAAAGTGTTTTCTTATTTATTTTGGCACCAACCGTGGTAACTGTGCATCAATTCCCACCAAACTGAAACATCTCCTCCTTAATTAGGGAGGCGCATTAAGGCTGAGAAAGTAAATGAAACTTATTAAGTTTGAGAAAGAAATCAAACTTACAAGTCTCAGCAAGCTCCTAAAATTTACAAGATTCACAAGGTCCTCCTGAAAGTTTTAAGAGCCGAAAGGATTTCTGGGAAAGGAGACTGACTGGTCACCTGCCTCTAATTTTGTTGGCTACGTGTAAGCCATGCATAAATTTCTAGGGATGCACAATTTTTAATCATTACTCATTCCAGAGTGGAATTTTAGTAATGTGGCTGCCTCTGGGTCACCATTGCTACTGTAAGTGACCCATCACCCATAATCCTGTAACTAATATTAACAAACTCTCTTCTTTACCAAACTATACTGAGTGGAATTATTTTTTTTTATTTTACAATTGTGTTGGTTTCTTATCTTAGGTGAACAGATGTTTATTTGTGTCTCCAAAGAAAAAGTCACACTACATTGAGTTATGTTACTGAAACCCATCAGAGACTTTACCATGTCCAACAACAGAAGCCTGTATTTGCACACAGATGATATTTATGGTAGTTTCTGGGTTCACTTGCAAAGTGGGTAAAGGAAGTAGGAAGGGAGATAGGAAAATCAACAGAAAAGAGTTCTGGATGATTTTTATAAAGTCATACATTTTAGAGACAGCCATGCTCCTTTCAAAAAAGATACACACACACACACACACACACACACACACATATTTTGCTGGGTGTGCATGCCTTTGATCCCAACACTTTGTAGGCAGAGGCAAGTGAAACTCTGTGAGATCAAGGGTAGCCTGGTCCACAAAAAATTCCAGGTCAGCCAGGGCTACAGGGAGACTCTGTCTCAAAAAAGACCAAAATTGTATTTATTGTTATTATTTATTTTATGTGTATGACTGTTATGCCTGCATGTTCTTAAGTACATCCTTGTCATACAATGTCCACAGAGAGTAGAAGAGGTTGTCAGGTCATCCAGAATTGGAGTTACAGATGACTGTTAGCCGCCATATGCATGCTGGGAATTGAACCTCGGTCCTCTGCAAGAGCAGCCAGTGGTCTTAACCACTGAGCCATCTTTCTAGCCCCTGCCATGTTCCTTTTATCTCTAGCATGGTATCCTCCATTGTACTTGGAGATGGGTCCTTGGCATGAGCCCCAGGGAGGTCTGCACAACAGATTTTGTTGTACATTTGAGTGTGTAAAGACAGGACTGACAGATCTTTTGGGTGCGGTCTATCACAATGTCCACACAAAGACTTGGCCTGAATTAGATGGAATTATCTGCTACCTCTGAACATAACTGTCCCCTTTAAGAAAGCTTCAGTGCAGCATTAATACATTTTTTTTTCACACAGTAGACAGAAGCTTTCCTTCCTATGACCTTTAAGGAGTAGGCTTTGGTAGGTGCATAGCATGAAGCTAAGTCATTTCGGTGAACAGAACATCCCGTCAACCATTTAGAAGATATGAATTCTGTTGTGACACAGAGGACATGGAAATACACTAAAGAGGTAAAACATACCTTTAAATTCTAATGTCAAGCCTTACAAAGGCACATAATCTCAAAATACTCATCACAAAATCATTTTAGTCAGGCAGGAGTCTATTATGACTCAAAGCTTAACCGTATTAAAAAGACATTTGAATGTATATTCTAACAATGAAATTAAAAAGCTTTTTCTGGTTAGTTTCTTCTGCTCCATTGCATGATTTACCAACCTACACAATAAAACTGCTTCTGAGATGAGTTTTAGAACAGGCCTCTCCTAGTCTGTTGAGTTAGTTTTGTTTCTTAATTAGGTAGGAGAATGAAATGGATGCTAACCGGTTCTCCATCCAAAAGTATATACATGCAAACTTAAGACTCAATTTTTTAAAGACAGGGGCTTACCCTCTATCCGAGGCTGGCCTGGAATTCACTATGTATCCCAGACTAGCTTTGAACCTATTGTGATCCTCCTGCCTCAGCATCTCAAGTCTTGGGATTATATGTGTGAGTCACCATTCCTGGTACTAAGCTTCATTTTGTGACTAATACTGTGGTAGACTCAGCATGTCTGATGGGTCTGAGGGAGGTGTCTGGAGTATCTGAATTATTCAAGTCAAATGCAGTCCTACCTTGAATTAGACCAAATTCTTTAGACTCCAGAATGGCAATCATAATTTGCCTTGTATTTTTGAGGAGTGAGCGACAACCAGGTTCTGTCATTCAAAGAGTGAAATGTGGGAATAGCTAACACAATAAGTCTTGAGCTCTACTGTTAGAACATGGTCTGTATCATTCATGAGTTTACAGTTGTACCTCCTTAGAAAATATGCAATACTAATGGGATATGCTTAGCTGAGCACGTGCCCTTCGGGGCATTGACTATCATAATAGATGCTGTTAGTTACTGTACTAATTAAATATGAAGTGAATCGATTAATCATCCAAGTTATGCAATAATACCACAGAATCCTAGGCATTGAAATTGTAGGCCTTGGCTTTCAGGACAAAAAGTGCAGGTAGGACAAGGAACCATGTTTCCAAACTGATACCCAGCAGGCATTGTGCTAGGCACAATGTTATGTTATTAAAGTTTTATTTCTTATAACAGCTCAACAAGAAGGGTTGTTTAAAAAGAATTATTAATCTGGGGCAACAGCACAGTGGTAGAATGCATGCCTACTTATACAAAGCATTGGATTCAATGCATAGTATTACCAAAAAAAGTAATTATTAAGGCTGAGTTAGCAGCTTAGTTATCAGAATGTCAGAATGTCACATAGCATGTATGAAGGCCTGGGTCAGATTCCCAGCACTGTATAAACCAGATTTCGTGAGGCATGAATTCAATCCTAGTACCTGGACGTGGAGGCTGTAGTTCAAGATTATCTTTGGATACATAGTGAGTTCAAGGCCAGCCTGAGCTACAAGATATATATGTAGTCCTTGCCTCCCCAACAAAGTGCAGGGTGTTTATCACTTAGCCAACAACATTCATTTATCAGTTAAAGCAAAGCTGTAGGTGAAGGCTAACTGCCACCCAAAGTTGGTAGTAGCAGAATGTGAACAGCATGATATAATTGTAAACACACAAAAATCCCTGTGTATATAGGCTTAGATAAACAGCCAGGAAGGACAGATTCACAGTGCCTATCACTGGGCTATAAGAGGGAGGTGTTTTATAGTTGTGTCTACTTTTGCATGTTTCATTTTCCAATAGTGAACATGTAGTATTTTTGTGATTATAAATTCTAAGGCCTAAAAACTGGAAAAGGGAACCATTTATCCATCCCCACTTACTTTAGAATTTTTGTTCAAATTTCAAATGACATGGATCTGAACAGTTGATCGTGAAACAACCCAAATGTTCATCAAGAAAGGATGGATTAAGTAGTATATGATATAATCACAAAAGGAATACTATACATCTATAAAAAGAATTAAGAATTTATATAACAATAGGGAAAGATTCTGAAGACATTAAAGTATGTATTATAATCAAAGATGCATGGTCTGCTAGTGTTTCCATAAAGTGAAGGAGAAATAAAGCAGGAATAAGACCAAGTCAGGGAATTGTGGACAAAGCTGCATTTGAATATTAGTTGTTTCTATCAATTAGTATCCATATAAGTATAAGTTACTAGCATGTCCTTGCTAACCATGTTTCTTCTCAGAAAACTAAGAACAATGTAAACCACCTTATGTGACTGGAATGAAACACAACTGCTATTATTATTACATACATTTGTTAACACATGGAACAAAAGCTAAATGACTATTTTATAACTCATGCTATTGCAGGTGCTCGAAAACAATGAGTAAATAAGGGGATGGTGTGTAAGAATGCTTTGCAACCATGAGAACCTGAATTTAAATCCCTAACAACCATATGAAAAACAGAATGTATCTGTGCTTGCCTGCGATTGGAGCATTCGGTAGCAGAGAGCTCACTGATCTCTATCTAGTCTTGCAAAAAACGGCAAGTTTCTTTTCGGTGAGCAACATTCTCTAAAGGCAGTAAGTTGGAGTCAGAAGAAGACTTTTGACATCCTGCTCTGCCGTACATATGCACGTGCATAAAGTCACACACCCACATATTCATGTGAATGTGGCATACATCACACACCAAGCACACACACACACGCTGAAAAATGAGAAGGCGGTGGCAAGAGATGGCTCAGCAGTTAAGAGGCCTGACTGCTCTTTCAGAGAGTAGGGGTTCAGTTCTCTGCAGCCACATTGTAGCTAACAGCTATCCCTAACTTCAGATCTAGGGAATTTGACACTTTTTTCTGACCCCCACAGACATTGCTGACATGGGTGCACTTACAGACATGCATGCAGTAGACTCATACACATAAAATTTAAAAAAAATAATAAAGAATCAGAATACAAAATAAAAAGAAAACCAGAACTCCTGAGTCAGAAAATAAGTCACAATATTTTCACTCTGATCTTTTGAGGTAGTATCCTACTGATTTTGTATAAAGATATGTAAAGAAATTGTCCTATCATTCTTTCTATGTTCAGGTCTTCTTGTCTTGATTCATGCCATTTATTTGGCTTAAACCCCTTCCTCACCCACCGCTACCTCTCTATTCCTGTTCAAAATTGATCCATTTTCCCAAACCCTTATCAAAGGTCCCCATGAGCAGAAAGAACTTTCTGAATACTTCACATGATTACCTTGGAACACATGGGTAGCTTTTGTATATATGCTGGTAACTTGGAGTGAACATCTACCTTATATAATTACTTTTCAGAATCTGTTTTCAAGTTCTGTGGACTTGATAATATTTAAAAAATTCTATAACTGTGATTAGTCAATGCTCTCTAAATATCCATTTAGTAACATACTCACTGTAACTTGAACTTACATTAGTCTTGGCACACTAAATTGGAATGTTCTCATATTTGTCTGACATATTCCTTAGCCAGTTGTGATTTCCTTAATGGCCAGGATTCATCTCTTTCACTGACCTGGCAATGATAAAGTTGCTAAGCTGACACATGTGTTTGTCTTGTTTAATTAAGATTTCATGAAGGGATACAAAATTGGACAGAAATGGGAATTTTATCATTGGTTTCAGATGGATGACCTAAATACATAGAAGTAATAGTCTTCATTTTTTTCTTGGTGTCAACAATCAGTATCTATAGCTCTGCCAAAAATAAAAGACAGAAAGATATGGAACCTCCCGTAATTTCTCACACTTGAGTTTACCAATGGCCGATCAACTTGAATCTAAAACCACTACTGCCTTTTATATGAGCAGTGAGTGTCACATTTGGCACCTGGACACAGTGTAATAAGAGCACCTGTTTGAATGAATGAAGAGCTCTCAATTTGAGGTCTTCTAAAATGAGAACCGTGTAATGGTGAGAAAGTGGGCCCAGGATCTCCAAGCTTGTAAAGTTAATGTAATGCTCCATATGAACTTGCTGCCTCAGCATTCTTGGAAGCCTCTTGCATAACATGTCAGAAGCTCCAATGGACATGAAAGGGTTTACGTCTAAACCGTACGGATGGTCAACATTTAGGCATTGACCAATTTTCTTGATGTAAGCTTTATTTTCATTTTGCCAACATAAGATCCCTGTTGCAGGATGTTCCTCTTCGTGGAGGTTAACATCATAGCCATAGTCATGCTTGCTTGTTTTCCCTTTATATTTGGAGAAATTTCAATCACACAGAAACTTTCAGAGGAGAGTCTAACACGCATCCTTGTATTCTTCAAACTAGATATTTTTTTCTGAGGCTAAAGAGATGGCTCAAGGATTAAAAGCACTTGCTGATTTTCTGGAGGATCAGAATTTATTAAGTTCCTAGCACCCACATGGGGTAGCTCACAACCACCTGCAATTCCAGCTCCAGGGGATCTAATACCTTCTGGTCTCTGCATTCTCTGTCTCTGTCTCTCTGTCTCTCTGTCTCTCTGTCTCTCTCTGTCTCTCTCTCTCACACACACAGAGACACACACTCACATACACACACACACGCACACACACACACACACTATTAAAATTAAAATGAAACTTTTTTAAAAGGTCTCTCATTCTTAGCAGGAATGATTTTGTCTCAAAGACCATCTTTCAGTTTCTAGGGATGGTCTTGGTTGTTAGTGGTGCCAAGTAAAGTGAGAGTGAAAAGATGCTGAAAAATATCCTATATAGCACACAGTGGCCCCTAATGGGAAAACTTTCCTGCCTTAATAGCAACAGTTTGGAGGCTGAGCAACTCTGTCCTAGCATATAACCTGCAAAGTGCAATGTTTACCTGATCTCCTGTTCCCTCCCTTCTCTATCCTCTACCTCTACTGGACACATTAGATTTTCTCCACAGCACATCACCCTAAAATACTAGGACACCAATCTCCCACAAAGGGGACATTCTTCTTTAAAACAATACAATATCACAATGAATAGATTTAATATTGCTATAATAATATCAAATGTACATTCCATGCCCAATTCTTCCCAAGTACTACTATAATGTTCTTTTAAAGTTTTTGTTTGAGTCAACATTCAATCATGTTTCATGCTTTACATTTATGTATCTGGCCTCCTTCTTTAGTGATGTTTTAAATGTACAAAGTTGTTTTACTCCTGAGATTTTCCAAAAGGTAATGTGGTGTTTTCATTTGAATCTCAGCAACAATGATGAAGGTTTGTTAGCCACAGTATAGAATCTATTAAAACATATCTCCCAGATCACACAATGCCTACCAAAGCTAATTGTCCAACAGCTAGTGCTTATTAATGAAGCTGACCCACAAAGCCTTAGAATGTTTATGCAAAGACCATAGTAATTTTAGACAATAGGCATGGCAGAGAGGAGCCCTAAAGATAGTTCATAGGGCACAATTCAAGGTGAGAACATCAACTGACAGCTTATCATTACTCCGAAATAAATATGTGATGATTAACTCTGTCAAGTTGACAGGACTTAGAATCACCTGGGAAAGTGACCTCTGGGTGTGCCTAGATACAATTATTTTAGACTAGGTTAATTTAGGTGGAAAGAGAAATACTTAACATTGGTGCCTCACTATCTAGACTGGGGTCCTGCTGTAAATAAAAAGGAAAAAGTCAGCTGAGCATATGTGTTCATCACCCTCTGTATTCTGACTGTGGATGTGATGTGACCAGTTGCCTCAAGCTCTGTAGCCATGGCATGTCTGCTATGATAGACTGAACACTGGCCCTGTGAGCCAAAATAAACGTTATTTATTTAATTTGCTTTTGTCCAAGTATTTTATCACAGCAACAGAACAGTAATGCTCAACAGAAAGGGGCCTGGAAGTGAGGATGATGAAATGGATCAACTGGGAATCAGAGAGCATACTTTTCCCCTTGATGCTTATGAATACCAGCAGGATACAAAATGGAGCACAGTATCAGCACATTATGAGCACCAGAACAAGTGTTTTAACTTCAAAGAACCTTTTATTTTCACTACAAACCCCTCACAGAGGTCTTGATATGTTAAGGGCCCAATGTATAGCCAGGGGCAGCTAGTGAATACCAGATATCAATCTAGCCCATTTGTCTTTCTTCCAGAAAAGATTAGAGGTAGCAAGGGAATCTCATGATAAGAGAGTTTATGGCTGATGACCCAAGGAAAAAAATGTCCAGTTTGAGCCAAGAATAGATGTCCAGTAGAAACAAAGGTGTTGTGGATGGGGCAAAGCTTCTACACAGAGATACCTTTCTGGCTATCTCTAATCCTCCACCAGAAGTGACTGTCTTGCAAGTTTCAGTGATGAATCTTATGTATGACATAGCAACCCTATGCTGTTCTTTTCTTTCTTTGTAGGCTAGAACATTTGGGAGCACTTTCTTTTCTAAGACCCTAGATATTATACCCACTCATGCAGTCATTGGGGACACTGATGCCAGTCTTTAAGCAAAGGAGAGCTATGACAAGCAGATAGACTCATTGCCATCATGCAATTTATACTTGAGAAAGACAGGGATCCTGGCTCACCCAGTCTGATCACTGCTCCAGTTCTGAGTTTTGTTTCTTGAAACTCAGCTTTATTAAGATTCCTCACAATTTTCTGTGGGCAGTGGGCAGTGGTTAATGCAAATCATCACATGTTGTCTAACTGCACAGAATTAGTGTCTGTGGAGTGTTTATCTGTTCATCTACAAATATATATATATATATAATGCAATATACAATATAATATATACAAATATTATATATATATATATATATACATATATATATAATCACCCCAAGGCCCCAAGGCTTAGGGAACATCCATCACAGAGGAGGGGTTGCAAAAGCCAGAGGTCCTCAAGAATCCACAGTAGCTGTACCAGCCTGTGCAGGTTTTCTATTATAGCAACCCAGTGAAAGAAATCAGTACAGAAGGGGAAGAGACTCAAAAGCCCACGCCTGAAGCCGAGGAGCTATTGACAGTTGATGACTGCTAGGAAGAAGACCAGTTTTCCTTCTCTGTTTTTTATCCTTTTTTATGTGTATGAGTTTATTCCCTGCATGTATATAAGTGCACCCATGCTGTGCAATGCACTCAGAGGTCAGAAGAAAGTGTCAGATCCCTTGGAATTGGAGTTACAGATGGTTGTTATCCATGTGCGTGCTGGGAATTGAACCTGGGTCCTCTGTAAGAACAGCCAGTGCTCTTATAACTGGTGAGTCACCTCTCTAGTCCCTATAGTGTCAGGTATATTTTAAGGGTGTGGCCCCTGCTAAGTCAAGAGTGCTCCAGCAAATGACCCCATATCCATGAGCATATGGACAACACTAAATTGGACCTGATTGATTATAAAAATAGAGGATATGAAGTTGGGAGGTGCTGGAACATATATGGCAGGGGTGGGGATAATTATGATCAAAATACACTTTACACAAGTATGAAATTTTCAAAAAATGGCATAATAGTTTATTTTAAACATCCTCAGGATTTAAATAAAGTAAGCATAAAGAGATATCTTAGATTTCTCAAGTGATCCCATACAGATAATTTTTTACATATACCAATGATGGAGTGACACCCCCCCCCCATTTTTGCAGGCAATACACTCATACACATAAAGAATAATAAAGCAAATTAAAAAATAACAAAAGGGAAAGATTATTTAAAAAGAAGCAAGTGTAGAAGGAACTGACACAACTATTCATATACTTTTTGTGAACTAAAAATAAAAATGGATAAAGATGAAAGGACACTGGCCAAGAAATGTCAGTTACATACAGCAGGTGTCAGCAAACTCTTCCTCTCAAGTTAAGGGGTTTCAAATGGATGTTCTAAGAACCAATAGCAGTCATTGTGTAAACTGATGTGCTTGGTTCTTTCAATAAAACTTTATTTATGAAACCAAATTCACTTTGGACATCAACACATAGTCTGCCAGTCTCGGATTTATACTGTCACATTGGGAAAAAATCATATTTTTCCTCCTCAGTTTCCTCCTTCATAGAATGAAGGTGCTAGACTACATAAGTTTTGATGTGCCTTTAAGCTCTAAAATGTCCACCTTCATCATTTAAACAGGCCTCTTTTTCAAAAGCCACAATCTTTAAAAGGATTGGAAAAGACCCAGATGCATAGAGTTTACAAAAAACCTGTTTTCCTTGCAGCAGAGTAACAGTTCACTACTCAGAGAAAATGAATAAGATTTCTGTTTGCCCTAGTATTTGATCCAAAGATAGAAAATTTTAGTTGAGTGCATCACACATGTGAATATTTATGAGAAATCTTAAATCCTTGAAACATTGATATTCTCTTATAAATAGGCCCATGATTTGGAACAATGCTGCTTCAAATATGTAACCCACAGACAGCCGCAAAGCATAATGGAAAAAATGTGTGGTAATAGCTGCTTTCCAAAATTCGAATCAAGATTCCCAAAGATCTGGAGGAAGAGGATCACAAGCTGTCAAATAAAGGTTTTCAAATGAGTTGCTACAAGATGCTTTTACTGTCAAGGGATGTGATGTCTAATAATGCCAATCATTACACTTGCCTTATTCATATTTTATTACATTACAAAAGGATACTACTTTTCCAAGCTAAAATATGCCTAATTCTCTTAATCTCAAACATACTTGTGTCTGGCCTGCTTTTTCATATTTTATTTTTCTGTGTATGAGTGTGTTACCTGCATGTATTAGGTGCACCTGTGTCGTGTAATGCCTATAGAGGTCAGAAGAGGGTGTTGGATCCTCTGGAACTAGAGTTAGGGACAGTTGTTAGCCACCATGTGGGTCCTGGGATTCAAACCCAGTTTCTCTGCAAGAGGAGCCAGTGTTATTAGCCACTGAGCCATCTTTCTAGTCCCCAAGTTGCTATCGTAATGTATGCTGTGGAGATGGATGCTTTCTTTACTACTGAGTTACAGTCCTAAGGAGCAGAAATTTGTAGTAAACTTGTTGATATCCTTATCAAGGGAAGAGAGACAGTTACAAAATGTGCTAAATAATGTATCACTGGCTTCCCTTCTCTATAGTTACAGTGGGTTGGTAATATTTAACATTTTATAAACAAACAAAACATATACACTTGGTACACTTTATTCCTTTACTACTTTATCGACTTCCAGTAGAGTTCATTTATAGCTATTAATACAGTGACTCTGTCTTTAGTCTTGTGTTTACATAACTGTCCCTCTCTCTGTCAGAGTCCTGAATCCACCATGCATGCTAGATTCTGCATGATGACTCTGAATTTTTGAAGTTTATGATATAAAGGAACATATGTGTTATCAATATTAAATGTGGAAATGAAAATTATTTTAATGCTACCACTCTAGAGATCTGGGGAGAAGTACATTGCTTAACTACATTCCTCAGTACTTGCACATTTCCAAGTCATAAAAATATGTAAGAATATATTTAAAAAATCACATGGGATACAAATATATACAATTAAAATAGGCAGTTGACCCTCAAGGCTTTTCTATAGACTCTTTCTCTGTCTATCTGCCTCTCTCTGTCATTCTCTTTCTCTCCCATCATCTCTCTTTCAAGTAAAGATACTCTCAGAATATATGAGAACTTTTCATTGGTGACGGAAATCAATTTGCACATATTTCTCACCTAGTATCACCCTTCAATTTACTGTTTTTCTGTTCATTCTCTTTTAACTGAGCACAACTACATGGATAGAACTATACCAGGTAAATATGGCAAGCTCCTGTCCCCAAAGATTGCACAACTTAACATGGAACAGAGAAAAGAGGTGGTGCTGAGTAGGGGCTGAAAATGTAAGCATTGTGCCTCAGCACCGTGCAGAGGGAAACCTGAATTATGTATTATGTCCTTGGAAAATTCTGGAGATGACAGGAAAGGCCTATGTTTTAAAAAGTACACAAAAACTTTCATAGTTTCACATTTTGATCTCACATTTCTACAACAATTGTGATAACAATTATTTCTCACACGACAATTACCATAACAATTTTGCAAGATAAATGGTCCTATTAGCAACAATATTAGAGTTGCTTAGTTTTCATACATCTTGTATAACTTCCATTTGGAGTTCATTCATAATATTTTTCATTCCAACTGCTCCATATGTACTCATATGGTCAACTGAAAACAGGAAAAGAGCTAGAATTTCCTTGCCTTAGTTTAAGAAATAATTATAAGTATGCTCCACTACTTTTAGATGTCTAAACATAATTATTTTGTAAATCATGACCAACCAAAACTTTTTCCAAGATATATCATAGAGCCAAAATGAGCTGCAGGAACTGTGGACTGAATAAGCTGTCCATGTTTTACATCATTGAGTAATTATTTTCATGGCAAGAAAGACATTTATTTTCAAATGGAACAGACTTACAAATTGTAGGGAAAGAACTCTATTGTAACAATGTGTGAAATACAGAAGTTTTTATTAGACACATTCTAAAAATCTCTTCCTCCAACTGACAATAATAATATATCAGTAACTGTGAATGTTTCCACGAAAGAGATTTTAGCAACCAGCTGACATATTTATTAGAAAAGTGTCTAAAAGCCTTTCATAACAAAAAGTGCCCCTTGCAGGAGCTTCTAATCATGCAGGCTTAGGGGAGTGCTCAGGACTCTTCGTTTCTAAGTAGCTGTCAGGTCAAGTTGATGTTACCAGTCCAATGGCCACAGCTGAGTAAATGACTTTAATACAGTCCTGCAACATAAGCGTGACTGGTGGAGATTTTAACTTGGAGCTTCCAGATGGGCAGTGGTAGAGAGATTATCTATGAAGCACTGAGGGTGGCCTGGCATGGATTTGCAAAATGGAAGTCAACACTCACTCCTTACCTGACATTGGCCTTGGGAGACCTTGGTCAAGGAAGATGAGGATTCATTCATGGGAATTGTTTTGATTGGGGAAAGCAATATAAAACATACCCATGGTCATTTCAGCTTTGTAATGTAGAAGCATCTTCCCCATCTAGTCATGGTAGTTCTAATTCATTTATGTCCAACAGTAACTTTTTGGTTTGTTATGGTCTAGAACCAAAGGGTTCACTTCCTTTAGTGGGATCATGCTTATAAGTGCCTACCTCAGATGTCCTGTCATTATCAAGAATGAAAACCCAGTACCCAAGACATGGCTTGTCTTGAATCTTTGCTTTGGTTTTGCCTCCTTACTGGAGCAGTTGAAAGGCTTTGTGAAACTTTCATTTTTCGCCTATTCTATTTTTGCCTGAAAAGACCAATTGAGCACATATAGGATCTTAGAGCTCCTTTCCACTCTAGAAAATCACAAAAGTACCACTGGTCCTAGTATTAAACAGGTACAAAGGATGAACAAGGGGCTAGAGAGATGGCTCAGCAGTTAAGAGTCAGAGGATGAGGGTTTGGTTCCCCAGACCCACATGGTGACTAACAATCATCCATAACTCCAGTTTCAAGGGATCCAACTCCCCCTTCCGACCTCCATGGGCAATGCATAACATGGGTGCATTTACACACATGCAGGCAATATACTCATACACGTAAAATAAAAGTAACAGAAATATTCTATAAAAGATGTATAAAATGATAAAGTATATAAAATTAGCTGAGAACATCCAAGAATATCAGTCCAAGAATAACAGTGATTGAAAAGTGCAGATCCCTCGGAAATATAACACATCATTTTCGAAGCAATTTTGTTACTATCTCCTTCTGAAAAGCTTGATTATCATGTTCAGTAATGTCATCTTCTCCATCTATCCTTTATACTAGTGCTCAGCACACAGGCTTGACCCACTGCTTAAGTTTTGTAAAAACTGTTCATTGAATCATCCCCATACCTGTTCATTTAATTATTGTCTAAAGTCGTTTCCATACGAAAATGGTTGAGTTGTTTATGGTCAAAGTGGCATATGGCATCCAAACCTAAAATATTTACTACTTAGACCTTCCTCACAACACTTCTATTGAATCACGTGTATTACAATCAACTTTAGAAATACTTGTCAGTAGATGAGAGTGAGTGAATACACATATACATAGATCTATTCCTCCAGAACCATTCTTCTGCACAATTCAAATTGTCATTTATTTATATTGAAGGTTACCTTAGTTCTCTTATGAGGTCTTGAGTCTCTTTACTCATCAGTATTAAGCTGCATATCGACAGAATTAGGGTTTGCTTAAACATGGAGTACAAAGTACAGAGATGAATTAAAGTGAACTCTGGAGTTTTTCTAGGGCAATACTGAGGCTTTGATATTTAGGCCATGGAAATTTTTGAGAGCAATAAGCAAACATATGATTGTACCTGTAACAAAATTAGTGGAAACCAAATGGTACATTTGGCAGCAAAACAAAAGTGTCTCTTACAGCCATTTTGTTTGACAGGGATTTTACAAGAGGCTCCACAAAGAAGTGCAGCCATAAAATAGTTGATATTAGGTGTATCGATCCTTAGTGACTCTTTACTTTCAAGTCTAGGAGAGATAAAGAGCACACTTGTGCCCCTTCCCAGTGTAGACAACCCCAAAGCACAGCCTCTGATAGGTTGGTTTATGGGCTGTGTATTTCTTCTTCTGCACCAGCAACCTCGTTCATCTGGTATTTTACAGTCTTAGCTGGGCTCCAGGGATTCAGCAGGAAAAAGAGGCATAATGCATTTTGTGAGCAATCACTCCAGTCTTTATTTCAAATTAAAATTTCTTCTTTTACCAATTTTTAAATGGAATACAAAAAATAACCCCATTTCCTCTGTAAAGGAGGTTAAGCCACAGCCTTTCCTAATTACGTTCATCTGCTGTGTGTTTGAATTCTCAACAATAGGTTCATTTTATATCACTCTGTCAAAGATCCACATTCAATACTTTTGTGATGATTTATTGTTTATTTGTTTGTTTGAGTGAGTCAAGGTCTCATTCTGTAGCCCAGGCTGGCCTGGAACTCATTCTTCAACCCACACTGACTTTAAACTCACAGCAATGCTCCTGCCTCAGATTGCCAAGTATTGAAATTATAAGCACAGGCCACCACACTTGGTTTGTAACATTGTAATTTTGAATCCCATAAATCCATACAGCTAGTAATTGTTGCTAAGAAAGATCATATAAGAAATATGTTCCAAAGAGCCTGGTGTGTTTGAGGCTCTTTTAAATAAATTTAAATGAAATTAATATTTATAGTTATAACATTTTATTGCATGTGCTTTCCTCTATTAAACATAATTTAAAAATATAAATTTCATGGACACTCCTATTTTTTTTGAAGCAAGGTCTTCTTGTAGCCCCAGCTGACCTGGGACTTGCTATGTACACCAGGCTGACCTAGATCTCACAGAGATTCTCCTGCTTTTGCTTCCCAATGCTGGGATTAAAGGCATGTGCCACCAAACCCAGCTCTTACCCAGATTTTATATTAGAAGTTTATATACAAATTTATGGGACATTTAATAATCTGGATAAAGAAAACTACTAATTATGGTGTTTACATTTATTTTATTTGACTAAGGCATGGCTCACAACATCATATGGTAAAAACTATCCATCATGTGAATAATCTTTTTAAATAGCCTAGGATTCATAAAATCTTTTAAGTCATGCAAAATAGACCAGGATTCCGTGAAGGATTATAATATGAATATTATAATGAAAGATCTTCATCCTACATTAAAATCCCATCCTGCCATAATTGGTTATTGAAGATAATGAGCTGTGAATGATACATACAGATGAAATTGGTGTCTACAAACTTTTGATGGTTCTGATAATTAATTGTGCTGTGTCTGTTACTCTATGTAACCTACACCTCTTGCAGGGTAAATGACATTGGCTATTCACTCTCTAAAAGCGTGATTAAACTGACACTCCCTTCCTGAAACTTGTGTGCTTTAGTGGAGTCCAAGCTGGGGTCACCAAACTCCTGAAATTTCTTTTTACCACCTCATGCTTCCATTGTTTATCTACAGGCACTTCAAATGCAGCAGGGTCTAACATTTTTGTGTATGCACGTGGGAATGGAAGCCAGAGGCCAATATTAGGTGCATTCTTCAGTGGATTTTCCACTTTAGTATTTTTTTTCAGGGTCTCACACTGAAGCTGGAATTCACCAATTGGGTACACTGTTTAGCTTGCAAATCCAAAAGATCCTCGTGTGTCTGTCTCCCTAGTGCTGGGATTACAGATGTGTGCCTCCACTCCCCGATTTTTATGTGGATGCTGGAGATATGAACTCAGGTTGCACTGTAAGCACTTCACTCATTGAGTTAGCTTCTGGATCAGAAAAGCTAAAGGTTTCCATCAGAACCCTTGTTCACCTTTCCAAACTTTTCCATTCTTATTAATGGCTGCCCTTCACTGCAAGGGAATCTGCAAAAAAGATACTGCTTTTTGTAACCTTCCAGTGACTGTGCTGGTTAGGCCTTCAAGCCTATTTACATTTATTCTCCAGATAATCTTCCTATCCTTCTGATTTAATCCCTCCTTTAGAAAGTTTTCTATCAACTTCATTTGTCTAATATGGTAGCTGCTTTTTACATGTGGTTTTATTATATATATATATATATATATATATATATATGTATATATATATATATGGAAAATCTGGATTGAGATGAGCTGTAAGCTTGACATACACACCAAATTTTAAAGACAGAAGATATAAAGTCTCATAATTAATTATTTTTATAAATTCATGACATGTTTAATTGATACTATTTGGTGTTCAGCAAAATATACAAAAAGTAAATTTCACCAGCTAATATTGTTTTTCAAAGTTTGGTTTGGTGGTCTGAGCTTATAAGTTCAGCCCATAGAAGGCTCAGGTAGGAGGAGTGTCAAGTTGAGTACAGGCTTGGTTACACTGTGGCATTCTGTCTCAAGAAACGAAAAAGGGAAATAGAGAGACTAGAGTACTAGATTACTTAAATCACGGGTGGCTTTCATTTAATTTTCTGAGACTGAGCATCTCTGTAACCTTGGGATTGGTTGGGTGCCCCCCTATACATTTCTTTAAAATACCATTCTTTTCCTTTAATGACTGTGCCTGGAGAGTTGTCTATTCTTTTTTTCCTCAGCTTTCTTGGTTGCCTGAAGCAGGGAGCTTAGTATTTTTTTCAGGATTACATGTATAACCAGTTCATAATAGGTATTTCATTCACATATGTTAGCTAAATGAAAATCAGAACTATCTGAAGAATCTGGAGACTAGAATCATAATATCCTACCAAGGCCAAAGTTAATTTAGAATAAAACAGGCTTGGGTCTAGCAAAGCTTCTAGTTTCACTGACAATAATTATCCAACATGAGAATTTAAATGAGGCACTTTCGATCATCAGGCTTCAGATCTTTTGAAGCAAAAAAAAAATGTCTATCTTTGTCACCTTTCTTAGGACTTCATAAATCCTCAACAATAAATTCAATAAAAGTAAGCTAAAAATACTTGTTTACTAGTATTAGCTATCCAATTCTATAGCAGATACCTAAGATATATAAATTTATAAAGAGAAAAAGGTTATTTTGGCTGAGAATTTTGGTGTTTCTAGTGAATGATCACATACCAGAGCAAAGCCACTCACTTCATGGCCAGATGGGGGGAGAGGCATTGCAGGAGCCTCTTCATGGACATACTGCCAATTGCTTAGCTTCTTAATGTTTGTTTTAAAATTTTATGTATTTTTTACATTTTATATGTATGAGTGTTTTTCCTGAATATATGTAAGTGTACCTGTTTTGTGCAGTGTATGTGGTATAGAGGCAGGAAGATGGTATTGGATCTTCTGGAGCTGCAGAGGATTGTCAAAAAACATGTGGGTGTTAGGAACCTAAACCAGGTCCTGTGCAAGAGCAGAGAGTGTTCTTCACCACTGTGCCATCTCTCCATTTGTTTAATATTTTGGTTGTCAGTCTGTGCCATTAAAGGCTGTGCCAGATCTCCAGCCTTTGTTTGTTTGTTTTTGAGACAGACTCTGATGTAACCCCGGCTGTCCTCAAACTTCCTACATAACTAAGGAAAACTTAACTTCTGACACTCCTGTCTTCACCTCGCAAATGTGAGCCACTGCACTCAGTTTACATGGTGTTGGGGATCCAGCTCAGGGCTTCATGCGATAGGCAAGCACTCTATTAAGCAAGCTATATCCCAGCCCTTCACTTTTTGTTATTTCTTTTTTTTTTTTTTTTTTTTTTTTTTGAGAAAAGGTTTCATCAAGTAGCTCTGCCTATCCTGGTATTTGCTATGTAGACTAGGCTGGCAGCATATAGGCTGGTGGCAATCCTTCTATCTTCACTTTGTGACCTGCTGGCATTATGAATATGTACCACCACATCCAGCCTTAGTTCATACTTCTTAAAGATTCCAACACCTTCCAATAGCACCTAGCAATGTACCAAGCTTTTAGCATATGGGCTTTTGGGGGCCATCTCATGTTGAAACTATAGAAGCTGTACAGGATGGGTCTAATGTAGGAAAATGATGGGACTAAAAATTAGGGTGCAGTGAGAACAAATGTAGAGAAGGGGCTTTTGCAGAAGATGCCTTTGTGAAGACTAACAGCAGGAGGGCTACAACAACAGGAGTGACCAGTTCCCTATATTCTATGAGTAAATCCCTTACATACCATTATCACTGTGAGCCTTCCACAAAAGTCAACATGCTGTTTCCAGTGACACATCCTCCATGGCTTCTCACTCCTTCAGGTATCACAGAGAAAGCAAGATGGACATATCCCAAAGTCCTAGAGACCCCTATCTGAACACTGTGCAACCATGGGAACTTGATTTAGATCCCAAGAACTCACATCAAAAAAAGCTAACCAAGGTACCATGTGCACTTGTAATCCCAGTGGCTAGGAAGGCATACTGTCAGATCTTTGGTGCATGTCTGTCAGCCAGCTTAGTCAAATTGGCAGGCTCTGGTCACTGAGGGATCCTATCTCAAAGAAAAAACAAGGTAGATGGCTTCAGAGTAACATAAAGAGGTTTACCTCTGGCTCCTACACACGTGTGCTCACTTGCACAAACATGCTCACCACACTCACACCCACACCCACATCCACATAAGCAAACTCAAACTGCATATATTAATTTGTATCTACAACAAGCAAATACAAAGCTGACCAACTACTAACTTTATTTAATGAAAACATCTACATCAGAGCCCATGTTTGCTCTCAAGATTATTTTTTTAACTTAAAAATAACCTTAAACAATGTGAAAATCAGCATTTATGTGTTTCCAGTCATGTTAGCTTCACTGTTGTGATAAGTGTTCCTGACATGGACTCCTGAAGTCATTAAGCCCATTTGCCTTATTCATAAAGAGGATGCCAGTCATCCATCCTGACAGACAGGACAACCTGCTCCAGGCCAGTCTCATTTTAGGTAAAAGCAGTAGCTAGCTGAGAGTTGCTTTGTCTAGAGCACAGGTGAATGGTTTGAAAGGGAACGGGCAATGCATTCGGGAAGCATAATACATTTCTTTAGTAAAGGCTACAAAAGCCACAATTACTATTTATATTCCATGTGATTTCTCCCAGTGATACTTAATATCTAATATAGCTGAAAAATCTCTTCGGGGAAAGACTAAAAATTGCAGAAACCTATTGGGAATTTGCTTTCTTCTTTTCATTTCTTTTTCTCCCATCCCACCTGCTTTCTTTTTTTTTTCTAAGACTGAGGCTCTTAGGCTTTGACCTTGTTATGTGGCTGACGATGTCTTTGAACTTCTGATTTTCATGCCTCTTTCTCCTATGTTGGAATTGTAGGCATATACCACAAATGCACAGTTTACTGGGTTCTAGGACAAAACCCATGGCTTTGTGCATGATGGGCAAGCACTCTATTAATTTAGCTATAGCCTTCCTTCCTTTCTCCTCACTTTCTCTCTCTCTCTCTCTCTCTCTCTCTCTCTCTCTTTCCTTCCTTCCTTCCTTCCTTCCTTCAGCCTGAATTTTCTATTTTGGAACATCTTTGATCATCCCTAGAGAATTGAACATCCTAACTCTCAAAGGTTTTGTTATGTTTTTCTCCTTATCCACTGCCAGCCTTTTAAGATTTTGGCCAGGTGTCCTTGAATCCAATCTGTTTATATAATTGTTCTAATTTATTTCTTACAATTACTTTTTTACCTATTTCTTTTAAGCTTCACCTTTCATTTCATTTCGTTTTCATCTCTCACCCTTGGAGAATTCCTCTTTCTGGCTGGTTCCTCTTATTCTCTTTGGCAATGTTTCACAGAAGCACAAATAGTCATAATGATCAAAATGTGCAATTTCTGGGGGCCTCACCTAAGGAGATGAAATTGCTTTGTAGACATTAACTCATCAATTTCCTTTCAGTTATATAAAGGAAAAACTGGCTTCCTCAGAGAGACTCCCAAGAGTGAAAACAGCTGTATTCTGCACCTTAAAAGAACTAAGAAAAGACACTCGTTCATCAGAGTAATCCTAGCATCTGGGATTTTACTTCTCTCATCTCTTCCTTCTGGGCCTCATCCTTAATTTTAATCCAACAGAAGATGACTCTTAAGTCCTTAGCCTAATTTCTCCCTGTAAATATAGCTTTCAGTCTGGTATCCATAGTTGTTGAAGAGGCACAAAGAGGAAAAAGTAGATTTGGTTTCTGTATTTTAAAAATGTTTATTATTTTATGTTTATGAATGCATTGCCTGCATAGGCGTAACTTTACCGGTGTTGTACAGTGCCTGATGAGGTCAGAAGATAGTGTAGTATTGAATCCCTTGGAAATGGAGTTACAGCTGGTTGTTAGCCACCACGTGGGTGCTGGGAATCAAACCTGGGTCCTCTGCAAGAGCAGCCGGAGTTCTTAACCCCTAAGCCATCGATCTCTTCAGCCTCATATATTCGGTTTCTATTTTATATTCTGTGTCCTAGTTTCACTTTTGCTCCTCATTTCAGGTGCTACCATGCCTGGCCTTGTACTTGTTTTCCAATTGCTTCCCATGCTAAAGAAGTCAGTGGAAACTCTTCATCACCCACTTTCATCCACAGTGAGTTTCTCTGAGCTTGTCTTTCCCTGTGAACATCTGACCTTGGAATAAATGCTTTCTCTATGAGATCCAATGTCAGGACCTACTTCAGAGACCTTCCTGTGATAAGGAAGTATCCACAGAAAGATAAATCATACACAACCTTTTGTTTTAAACTTAAAATATATGTCTTCAAGAGGCACAATGGAGCTGTTAACACTTTTCTTCTGTACCAAGTACTACCAGCACATCAGTAGAAGATGAGAACCTAGAGATCTTTCCCCACCTTGACATAGGGTACTGAGTGTGTTAACTTTTGGGGTACTTCCTCTGGGTAAAAACATCTATCTTAGAATACTGCAGGGGCTATAAATGTATATTTCCTTACATTTCTGCTTGGCGGTAGGAAAAAAAATGTAACAAAGCCTTCTAAGTTCCTCAACATCACTTTTGGGTCTTTTAAATCTATAAGTAAATGTGGTATAAATAACTCTGGAAATAGTTTATCACATAAGCATAAAGTTTAATATGTATACATGCTTATTGTAAAATTATACTTATGAGCATGAAATCAACATTTGTTAAAAATATCTGAAATACCACCTCACATTTGTTGTCAAATATTTATAGTTATGAGTTTTGTTTGATAATCATACTGTCTGAATCATGGTCTCTAATTTCAAGGACTTTCAATATTCTTGATTTGTGTCTGTAATCAATGAGACTGTTGGAGATAACCCAGCAGAAAAGACCGGTTGGCGGTTATCCTCATACTTCCAGCACAGACAACTTTTAAAATTATAGAGACCTGAGGATACACATATATACCAAGATCACAGTCCTCAAGCTCCTTGCTGAACCACAACATTTTACTTGAGTGGGGTTTTCTTTGATGAGTACTCCCAAGTTAGAATCATGTTTGTGAGGGAATAGGTCACGGCTGTAAGAATTATAACTCATTGAAACTGGGCTCTAGATTCTGGTAGGTAGTTCTGAATGTAGGTCCCACTGGGTATATCACCAACCTAGCTTTTTGACATAAGAGAAGGCTAACAGACTGAAACAGACATCACTGATTCCCAGGATTCATCATGAATAGTTCAGAGGGAATACACAACTTATTTTGGCAGCTTATCAATAACCAGAGGTTATTTTTATATCAAAGAATATAACACATGGGCTTAAATTTCATTTTATGATTTCTTATTACACTTTGGAGCGTCCGTTTTGCATAGTATAGCTTTGAGTGGCATTGCTCCTCTGGAGGTTGAAAACCCTGGCCTAGAAAGAGGATGTAGCAAAGTGGATAGAATGGGGAGTCAAGAGTTAGAAGACACAGGTTTATTTTGGCTCCACTCGGTTAAGGACTTAAGCTCTAGTTTTCTGCTGCAAAATGGAAAATACATTGTTCTTTCAATCCTGGGTGGCTCAAATGAGGATACAAAAGGTAAGTACCAAGATCAGTGTCCTTCTACTGATCTTCAGGAACAACCCTTTGGCTTGGTCAACCACAATTCATTAACCCCCTGCAGTGAGTCCTCAGCCACATTCAGTGCCAATTACTGGTAATGCTAATTACTATTTGGAGTTCTCTTCCACAAAAGTACAACAGCTAATAATACACATTCAGCATTTTCAAATCTTCTTACTTCCCACTGCAGATAAATAACAAAGTGAATTTTCTGCTCACTGGACTTCTGGTTTTGCTGAAATTCTCATCTCTGCTTTAGGAACTACCAAATCCACACAGCCTTTGTCCTGTCCATTCCAAACTCCTGTGAATCACTCGCTTTTTACTAAATCTTTTAAAATTGTCCCTTGTTATCCAGTCACCTAAGTTCATGATGAAATGCATCCCTGTGTGATTCCCTGAGGTTCCTTCAAACTACACTCATTTCACTTTGGTTAGTATTTTAGTGTATTTTTCATGCTTCCAATTGCATTTATCCTTGCCCCATTAGTTGTAAGCACTTTAAGAATAAGTTTTGTATTTCTTGATTCTTAGCATCTTTAGATCTAGCACCTTAGGATCTAAAGTGGTTTGTTACAGAACATGGCTCTAGTCAGAATGCCTGCTTGTCATAGGCAGGCAGAGCAGATCCATTCAGGGTCTCTAAAATTCATAGGTAAAAAAGTAGGTAGAAGACAATGCCTTTGAAGGTCTGTGTGCTGATTTGAGTACTTTCAATTGGCAAAACAGTAGTTTCTGGAAAGGAAGTACAGGCAAAAGGTTCTCATGAACATCAACAGGAGAAAGTTATCTTGAGCTAGATTCTTTAGCACTATATATCAAAAGGTATTTGATAGTCCAAAATATTTACTGTCTGAGGTTGAGGTTGGAGGATAGAGGGGGGATATATATGTATGAGAGAGAGTTTAAGTATAAATAAATAAATAAATAAATAAAGAGAGCTAGCCAGTAAGGTCACAAATGCCTAATGCACATTTCTGAATTTTCTTTCAGTTGTATCATGGAGCTACAGAAACATTTTGATGAAGAAGTTCTTTTCAATATGACAGATGCAGAAGATATATTCAATAGTTTTAGGGAAGAATGTCTGAAGGAGAGACATTATTAACTAAGTTTGATCTTTCTATACTTGGTTTTATGAAAATTAAATTATATTTCTCATATTCCACAGGATTTTATTATATTGGACATGAGCAGAAATATTTTAATAATACTGAACACTTAAAATAGAGTGTTTATGTTTATTCACGAATATTATCAATTCATATTTAACATATGTTTATTTAGTCACAAAGCCTTCATGTCACACATACACATCCTGCAAGAGAAACATAGCTACAACATTAATGGATAATGCATCTTTTCCTTATGCAACTGTAATTCAAATGATGGGGTCATCTTGAGTTATAAATTGCATTTTAAATACTCCAAAACCCAAAACCTACAAAGTTTATCACTAAATTTATGCATCATGAAAAGATGACATTTTCACATTATGCAGACTGTTACTAAAAGGGAGCCAAAATAAGTGAGGAATATGGAGGTGTCCTCTCAAATTCTAGTTGTAGGAAAGACAGTTAAAGAATGTTTTATTTTTAATTGAATCTGTGTATTTTATACAGAATATCTCAATCAACTTTAATCATCTTTATGCTCTATTTCCCACTGTTACCCTGAACTGGAGTCCATAGATTCTGTCATCTGTGTTAAGGCCTATTGCGTCAAGTTTGGGTCTCCAAACGTTCATTGGTGCAAGTTCATCCACTGATGTCCAGTCAGCCTATAGTTTTAGGGAAGAATGTCTGAAGGAGAGACATTATTAACTAAGCATGATCTTACTTCAAGAAGGTCAGCTCTTCCTCATCCTGAATTAATCAGTTGCCAAGCTTACCTTTTCGAACTTAATGATTTTCACCAGTTTTTATGAGTCTCTCCAAAAGAAGGGCTTTATATGTTACAAGACACAGTTAACGGTGGCTCTACTCGGATGGGTCCTTGATGAACTTTACAATATGGTATCTTGTAATATTGGCATCTTGCATCACAACTTACACTTTAAATATGTTTTTGCAACTGTTGTGTTATATGATCCCAACAATTGGATTTAGGGGTGTAAATTAGTATTTTAGTTTCTGAGATGTGAAGTGACTTGTCTTATTTAGGCTAATGGTTTCTATCTCCAAAACCAGAAACATAACATCAACTCACTAAATGAACATTCTCCTGATAATAGATAAGTCATTTTGGGATATATATTTTTTACCAAAAAAAATCACTTCTTATTTTGATACATAGAATATCTGATTGTAAGTCAATGATGAATAATTCAATTGAAATATCTTCGAAAAAATTATTCTCCTCCTCATTATCTGTCTTTTAAGGTTAACTTTGAAATATTCCTCACTTTTATTCTGGAAGGTATTTATAACAGTCAGTCTTTCTCAGCTTTAAAGGTGACAGTCTCTTAGGCACAATATTTTTCTTTGTGTATATCTGGGTTTTGCCCAGATAATGAACATATGAAAAACAAGAAGAAAGGAAGAAAATATAAAATTTATTAGTTTCAAGTACTCAAATCACTACATTGTCGTTTTTGATTTCCTAGAGGTAGCCAAAATTTTAGGTCTAGAACACAGTACTCAATGTCCAGGTCATTCTTATTAAAAGAAATCTCTCAATTTAGTTTTAATGTGGAAAATTTTTCTTTTAAAAAAACTCACCTTCAAAATTGACATTTTAGAAAAGGAACTGAACAAATGCATTTTTTTTTCCAATTTGGGGTGTACATAGAATACAAAGAATACAAATTTGATAACCACAAAGAATTTGTCTTGCACAGTCTGATCCTGGCAAAATTAAATGTATTTATGACCCCCCCTTTCCTGGAAAGATTAAACAAGCACATTTAGGACATTTTATTCTCTATGTGTATCTTCCTAAAAACTTCTTGGTATTGTCAAGAGAATAAAGGATTAAACATCTGCCGGGTCGAGAGCATTATAGTGACCCATGTTTAAGATCTCATGGCAAGAGGATGATGATGTAGCTGGATTAATTGCTCTATTTTCATGTCATTTTGGGTATGGATGTTGCTTGTAAGTCTGAAGTTATACATACAGCAGAACATAGAATGTATTTTAGAAAGTTAAATAACTTCATTTAAATAAAGATTTCTTTCTGTAAGTTCTTTTGCTACACTCAGGCTAGAAGATAGCAGGGGCATGAAATCACTTGCTTTGCAAGTGTAAGGACCAGAGTTTCATTGTCCAGAATTCACATTTCTTCTTAAAAAGGCAGCCACAGCAGTGAGGGCCTATAATCCCAGCTCTGTGAAAGCAGAGACAAGATCTCTGTGGTTCAGTGGCCAGTCATTTTAGCCAAATCGATTAACTCCAGAAGTAATGAGAATTCCTGTTTCAAAAAATACACCTATGTGGAATTGAAAATAAATAAATTTAATAAATGCTGTTAAAAATAAATAAACTATAAAGGTCTACAAGAAAAAGAAAATAAAGTCGAGAGTTACTGAAGAAAGAAATTATGGTGACCTCTGGCTTCCACACAGTGCATTCATACCTACACATACACATGCATTCACATACACAGGCACACATACAGAACTTCTATCACTCTGATTTTGTTCAGGGCTTGAATACAGACACACAGTGAGCCTTTGTGTGTCAGGTGCTTAATTCTCCTTTCAAGATAACCTCTAACAACAGTGATAACTATGGCTTGTTAACACATCCCTGTGTGGCTCTGTATTAATCTTCATTTTTACAGCCATGTTGATAGGCCTTTGCTGATCATGTGTGATGTTTCCTTTGCGTTATGTTAAAAATACTTTCTTCATATAAACACAGTTTGTTCTAGCTCCTTGATACCATCTTAAACAGATACAGTTGGGTCTAAAACCATTTATTTTTGACAAGAAAACATTATACAAGTTTGCTGAAAATAGAGTAAGGCAAACCAACCTTTGACTCATTCAATAAACTGAGATGAAATTCATACACATCCTCAAAGGGAAATATGACCAATTGGGTGGCTGTAGGAAATGAGATTCCTTACTAAACCATACAAATTGGCTAATTCTGGTGAACTCACTGATTTACACCTTCACATATCTTATTTTAGCAACTACCTCCTCACACATCTGTCATTTCATACTCCATGTCCTGCCCCAGACAAACTTTTCATGGAGAGATGGGAAAGCTGCATAAAACTAGAGGTCAGTGGTTTGCAATGACAGTGAAACCAGGAGCCTATCTGGTGCACTGTCGTATTTTATTTGTTTTACATCTTTGTGAGGGGGAAGAGTTGGAGTAACTGTGGCTTTGCATCAGTCTAAAACCCGTCACTCCACATTCAAATCCCTCTAGGAGATAAAAGCCATAGAATGGATCTTATGTACAACAGCATATGTGTTTCCCTTCCTCCTGGTTTGCATGAAGCTGGAACAAATTAATTTAATGTTGCATGAAAATAAGTGAAGTGTCATCTTAATTAAGATACAGAATTGCTATATCCCTTGGCTGAGCCTTAGAAAGCACTTTCCATTGCTCAAAAGTAAAGTGGATAATTTTCCCCTATGGCCCATAAACTAGACTTTTATCTTAATCTATTTTGATAGCTGAACTGGGCATATTTGTGCTGTGGACCATATATTCATTTTACTTGGAAGGAAGCCACTGCATTTCTAGAATTTCCCAACATTGAATCAGGTCTAACACGGATAGACAATTAAAATGTCCATCAGAGGGGTTTTCTGCTACTAGAATGTGAAATAAAATTGTCAAGAAATACTTTCTTAGAAGACACCACCTAATTCTGTGCTTTATCAAGGTGCTATGGGTTTTAATCATTGAGCCTTTCAACTTGAGATAAAATATGTTGTTCAAGTTGTGAAGGGAAAGTGCTGAAAATTTGATTATAAAGCTCTGTGGCATAAGCACAAGTGAACCTAGTACAACGACAGAGGAGCATGTGTCAGAGACCAAACTTCTTGCTTCTTGAACACCCATATCTGTGAAAGCAAGCTGCCTTTGTTACAATGTACACTATTGGTAAGCATATGAAATCAGGGAGAAACAGTCTGTTCAGTGGTACTACTAACAGCTGCCTCCGTAGAATGAGGATTGCTGAGCAAACAATCATGTGCCATTGTAGCAAGCACCTGCATAATTTTCTGTACCAAGACATGTATACACAGGTATAATTTACCCAATATTTGGAGACCAATATAATTATACGTTCAGGAACAGAGAGAATGCAGAGTTAACAAGAACTCTGCTAAGTAGGTTCAAGTTTACCAGCACTGATACAAATAAAAATGATCTAATGCAAATTCATTTATTCATTCTTTCATTCATTTTTGGTGTTTGAATCATGTTCTCATTCTGTAGCCCAGGCTAGGAATTAAAAGTACAATCACAGATATTCTCTCTCAGTATTCTGAGTCTTGGAACTGTAATTAAAAAGCAGTGGGGCTGGCTCTGGTGCTCCTTAAGCTGACTCTGTCTTCCCAAATATATTACCTAAAGTAATCTTGAACTCAAATCTAGTCAGTCATCCTTTCACTATTCCTTTGAGAAGGAGAAACTAGCTTTTCAACCTGATTTGGCTTCCATGGCACAACCCTTTAAGCATGGTCTTTGGGCAGTGAAGACGATTAAAACTTCTGGGTCTTCCACTACGTTGTTCTTGCTTTCCCTGTAGTTTGAAGAGTTCAGACATTCAAAATAGATGTTCTTTATGACTCTTTCTAACTTCTAAAGAAAGCAACATGTTATCACAGATCAAAGAAGGATAAGAACAGATACTATTGGGTCAAAACACTTTGGGGAGAGATAGAAATCAAAGTAGAGTAGAAAAATGGGAAAATCCAAGGGCCACTGATTGAATTAAGTCCATGGACACATTTAAGATAGAAAAGAGTCTCTTAGAAATGTGATGTCAAATATGACCGTTAGTCCCATTATTTTTAATTGCAGGTAATTTTAAAAGCAGCCAAAGCAACACTGGATTCTCCCAAGTATTTCTCAGACTGTACAACCTAAAGAAATTATTCTCAGATGAAGAGCTGTATTTCCACTTTTAAACTTAAATGCACCAATAATTTTTATGAGATAGAAGACTATCATAAATTATTACTTTAAAATAATTTGACCAATTATTAGTCCTACTTCTATCTAAAGCATTCAAAGTAACAAATGATGGCTTTGCCTATGTATGAACATTTTGGTTCCTTTTAATTTTTTAATTTAAATATATAGCCTTTGACAGATTCATGCATGTATCAAATGCATTTTACTCATTGTCACTCTCTTTTACACTCTCATTGCTCCTCCTTGTCCTGCTGGAGCCATTTTTCTTCTCAATAAGTCCCCCTCCTGCTTTCACATGGTGTGTGTTAATGTGTGTCAATGAATGTAATTAGGGCTGCTCACATGAGCATAAGTGGAGGTTATTTACTGGAGCATGTGTAGCTTATCCCTGGTTACGCCACGGAAGAGCATGACAACTTTCCCCAAGCAACCATCTATTGCTTATAGCTCACCAGACATGACTGGATGTAAGTGAGGCATTTGGGGCTCCTCCTCCTTTATGAAATATCGACTGACATGATTTTGTGCAGGTCCTGTGCAGGTAACCACAGCTGCAGTAAGTTTATATATACAGTGACTATGTTGTGTTAGGAGACACACCTCTTGCAGCACAATTCTCCATCCTATGGCCCTTACAATCTTCCCTCCTCCTGTACCATTATATTCCCTGAACCTTGGAATGGTGATTTAGATGGATTTATGAGTTATATATTGATCAGCTTAAAAACACTCAGGTTGGAAACACACTTCCTCTATTGTTTCTTCCCTCCCTTCCCATCTCTTCCAACAAAGGATACCATATATTCTCAGAATAAAAATAAAAACAAAAACCAGGCCCATAGAGAATCTCACTTCAAAGTCATTACAGAAGCCCAAAAAACTTTTAGGAAGCACATTCAGCTGCCCACTAGTGTTTCTTAAGAGAAAAAGTGAGGACATGGGAGACACGGAAGTTCATGGCTCTACGCAGGCAGGAAAGCCAGGATTCTAATCTAACTGCTTCTTTATAGCCTATATGTACGTCCCAATGGATAAGAGAGGTTACACTGAAAAGAATGCTTTGGAATCTAGAAGTTACTTTTTCCTTTTTATGATCTGTTCTCCATACTAATAGTCTGCAACAATAATGCATTATAGGCTCATCATATTTATTGCTCAGGCTATCCTTTCATTTAATTTTAAAGCTTACAGTTTTTTCAAGCAAATGCTTATTAAAACCTGTGTTTTCAAATATTAAAAGTAGAGCATCAAAGATGATTCAATTGAACTTATAAAACCCAATTTGAAATACAACAAAGCATTTGTTTTGAGATGCGGAGGGCAGTGGAACACCAGTGTTTTCTAAGGTTCGGTATTTGAATATTCATTTAAGATTGGGGCAGGTTTCTGTTCTAGATTGTTTTATGATACAAGTTTTGACTAACTTACACTGTGACCATGACATCTGGCTCCTTGCCACTAAGTTGTGAACCAAACAAACATGAAGATCAGAGGTCACAAAGTGAAATCCAATTGCTGTTCACCCCATTCTATCAGATCCTTCTGCTCAATCAGCAATTCCAAGAGTGCAAAGTCTTCCCGGTTTAGGATTCTTTCATTTCCTCAAAGGGATATCACTTTTTATTCTTATTCAATCCTCATTCAATGAGGATGCTAAGAAAGTAATCAGGGTATCATTCCTGTGACACACCGGAGATGACGGAGATGACGTTGACAGTGAAAAGTTATAACATACCAGTGTCCATGTAACTCCAGATTTCTCAGATTCCCTCTTCTGCTTTTCAGAAGCGATCAACTCAACAACAAGCTTTCCATATAGATACAAAATGCACTTTCACTACTGGGAAAGTTAATACCCAAAGCGGTTACTACCCATGGAGGAGAATATGGTAAATAGACTACTTCACTTAAACTCCCATTTGGAGGAATCTTATAGAACAGAGCCCCATTTTCTGAAATTTTATTTTCTCTTCTAATTGTGCCTCCTTTTCTTTGACTGCTTTACAAGAACCCTCTGTCTCCTGGCCCTATGTTATGTGATAGCACTTAACCCACCTGCCATGTTTGCATATTTCTAATCTGAAAGCATATCTTAATTGGATTATGGAAATAGTTTTAGTTGTATACATAATTACGGATAATGAGCATCTAAAGTAACATCAAATGGCAAATGGTCCTTCAAGGAAATATTAAGCTCTATATAACCTGTTTGCTTTTGCTACTATGTACATAACATCATTTAGGAGATGTTGTTAGAACAGGGCCCCATTAGCACTGTCCCTTAGTGACTAAGGAGCAGCTTTCCCTATTTAAATAACTTGTCTATGAAACTTAGTTTGTAATAATAAGTTCAAAGAAAATCTACTACTGGGTGCATACATACATGTACGTGAACACACACACTTTAAAAATAGATGTCTGGGATAGTTACTCATAAGGAGATAATAGTAATGTTTTCTTGCTGGTCAAAGGCAAACACATATTGGTGGGTGATAAATGGAAATTCTTTGAAGGATACTAGGTGTATAGAAGCTCTTTTAATGCCTCTTGACATTAGGGCTGGCTTATGCTATGTAATCTACATATGTAGCAATGGTGGACAGTCCTTGCCCACTGGTGGTCTTACTTGAAGGGGCCTGGTTGGAAAGTCTTGTGATTTATGTTCTGTCTTAGAGCCCTCTTTCAAGTTGCAAAAATGCAATCCATATTCTAATAGGATGATACTTGACATGTCATATGGGGTCACTGGGGGGAAAACACAAACACTGAAATATTCAATAGTATTCAACATTTAGAAGGATAAGTTTGAGGCAAGTTCAATTCCAGGGCTTGGCAAACACTTTTAATAATAGGTTAGGGGTGTGTGTGTGTGTGTGTGTGTGTGTGTGTGTGGTGTATGCCTCTATGTATGGGTGCTCACATCCATACATGCACATGAAAGCCACAGTTTTTAACACTGGGTGTCTACTTCTATCACTCAACACTTTATTATTTGAGACAGGGTCTTCTAATGAACCTTGATCTTCCTGTTTGAGTCAGACTGGCTGACCAGCATGTCCCTGGTACCATTCTGTGTCCATCCCCACTGTGCTTGGCTGTTATGTGGGAGCTGAGATCCAAACCTAGGTCTACATTCTTGAGCAGCAAGCACTTTATTCACTGAGCCATCTTCCCAGCCTCCAGATCATTGTCTTTTGAAACATTGTGTGTGTGTGTATGTGTGTATATATATATATATATATATATATATATATATATATATATGTATTAGATCATGTGTTCTCTGCCACAACCATAACTACTCATTATAGCACAAAGCAGACATACTCCTTAAATAAATGGGGGTGTTTGTGTATAATATAACTATGTGAAAATCTGGCCAAGTTTGGCCCATAAGTGATGTCTATTCTATACAGTTTCACAGAAATTCCCTACTGTGTCTGAGGCCCAGGTACTCACACAGATACCCTACATACTGTTTCTGGTTTTGTTTTGCTGTTCTATCTTTTCTCTCTCCAACTTCCTTATTTCTGCTTCCCCAATAAACGACCTATAAAATCGAATCTAAGTAGCATTGACCATTTTTAGCAATAAAACTGACACATATCAGGTATAGTCAAGCATTCAAAGATTTCTAGCAGAAGTAATGAAGGAAGCTTGCATAATGAAATGTGCCATAGAATTCTGGATGTGTCACCCTTGTGGAAACAGATACTTACTAAAAGATGATAATGAAGATAAAGCAGCAACTTAAAGACCTGGGTTCATTTTACTATGAGAATAAATTACATAACCTTTAGGTTCTGCATTCCATAATCATCATTTTCTTAAGAAAAATGTGCAACAAAGTTACATATCTACCTTCCAAAAGGGGATCTAGGCAAGGGAAAAGAGTCCTGGAAGGCACCTTAGTGCCTGAAGTGGCTCAAGAGTGAATTTCAATCTATAGTGATGTCCCCAAAGGCTCTCCAGTCTCTCTGGAAGACTCTGGTAAGAAATGTTCTACATACACTTCCAGGATGGAGTTAATGGGGACAGTGGAAGAAGCTCTGTGCAGAACATGGGTATTCCCAGTAATTTACACGATCTATTTCCCCCTCAGTTTATCATAGTTTTACAGAGAATTCCTTCATTGTGTGTTTTCATAGATGGACAGTGCTTTGGAGTTTGCCTCACCCATCTTCTCTCTTCTTATAATAATAGTAATACAACAGGAAAAAATATACTGCTCTTCTGTAGAAGATTATTAGATGTGGCCTTAACAGGACCAGTAAAATGTCTGAGGGGATAAGATAGCTTTCTACACAAGCCTGACAACCGTGATTGGTTTGATCTCTGGAATACACAGTAGAGGGAGGGAATCTATTCTGCAAAGTTGTCCTCTTATCTTTACACACTTGCCATGGCATGTGTGTATCTGCACTCACACACACAAACCATACACATACACAGAGACATACACGATGATAAGAATAAAATAAATATATGGCCTTAACAACAATTGATTTTCTACAAAATGTAAACTTCAATAAAATGAATATTTTACTCATTGAAACACAAATGGGACACTGTATTGGATAAATACCATTTTAAAAGAATGCCTTTGTGTACTTAGGTTTCTTGAATAATGGGAACATGCAAAGTGAATATATACTTGATTATTTTCTCTAAGGGTTTTAGAGATTTGTAGCTGTACAAAGAAGGTAATAATGTGTTATTAGAAGACTAATCCTATGGTCAAATATAAAGATTTTCAGTAGAGGCTAGTCCACAAATCCTACAAATTCTCAGTATTTATATTATCACATAAAATAACAATAATAAACATACATGATATTTGTTTAGTTCTATTTTTCTTTAGGGAAGCTATCACTTGTTTTACATTTGATGGCCAAAGGAGTAATATTATATTGCATTTTTCTTTTTTCCCATATTTTTATTTGTATCCCATTCATTAAAAGAACGAATCCTCAAGAATATTCATAAAATTCAAAAATTACTTATTATTTACAAAATACAAGTGGTGGTTTTAAATACCATAGTTTTTCAGATAAAGTCTTGTGTAGCCTCAGCTGGTGTCAAACTTGCTACAGATGATCTTAAGCTTCTGATCTTCCTGCCTCCACCACCTTCTGAGGGTTGGGATTATAGGCATTCAAGCCACTCCTAGTTTTATGTAGTACTGGGAATTGAATCTAGAGTTTTGTGTATGCTTGGCATGCACTCTACCAAGTGAGTTACATCCCTGACCTGAAAGACTATATTTCCTATGCAGTATATGTGGGTATCATCTCCCAGTGAGAAGATTTATTGTCTTTCTCCACTAAAGTTGGAATTGGAAAAATGACTTGCTTTGGTTCAGACCAAAGATTATTATTATTATGGAACAACCATAATCTTTGCCTAGTGGTGCATGACTGTTATGCCAGTACTTTGAAGGTTGAGGCAAGAAAATCATGGACTTGAAACTAGGGTGACCTACGTACATAACACGGTCCTTTCTTAAAAGCAGCATGCAGAAGGCCCATGCAAACTCAAACCAAACAAAAACCCAGCATAAAACTGGTACATGGGCAAGAAGCTCCAACCTTAGCTGAGAACTACTGGCAGCTGATCACTACTGTGTGAAGGAGAGTTGTCTTCTTTGGGAGAATGATGCAAGATAAGCTTACCAGGATCTGGAGGAATGAACTCACACTGAGGGACATCTGGGGACAAAAACTTGACCTGATAGGCCTTAACAGAAATGACATGAAATCTGGTATGCAGGCAATTGGGGTCTAAATATGATCAAGATGAATTGTATGAAATGTACAAAAATTCAATAAAAACTATATATTGCAAAAAATAGAAACACATTGAGGAAAGACAGATAAGTCACAAACCAGTATTACAAATATATGGTTATTGGCTTTGCCTCGGGCATGATGTGATTGTGGTTTGAAGCTTTATAAACCCAGTCCTACTTCTCTCCAGGTTCCAGAGTTATTTTGGGTTTTAACCTCAGCTTGTCTACCAGTTATTTATAGAGGACTCCTAATTCAACCAAAGTAAGATTAACTTGTGCTACATGGTGTGGACTGGTGGTATGGACAGTGATTCAAGCAACAAGCTTTGAACTTAGTAAGCCCAAGTTTGAAAACCCTCTTCTCATTTCATTTATTTTCAAATCAAATTAAAATTTAACATTATTATTGGTGTGTGTGTGTGTGTGTGTGTGTGTGTGTGTGTGTGTGTGTGTGTATGTATTTGAATACAGTCAGGTATGAAGGCTGGAGGACAAATTTCAGGAATCAGTTCTCAGTTTCCACCATGGGATCCTGGAATTTGAACTCGGGTCATTAAGCTTGCATGATGGCAAGTGATTTCATCTGTTGAGCCCTCTGGACAGACCTCATTCTCATTTGAGTTGCAGTAACTCACACGGTGTTTAAACTCTACTAGTGTTACATATATCATTCTTGGGTTTTTGGTTGTGAGGAGGAATACCTGAAATAATATTACCAGCTGTAGCATAAAACAAGAGTCCACATAGAGCAAGTGTTCTATTTAAAGCATCATTCACAATTATTTCAGAAACAGACCATTACACTGATGGAGACATATATATATATATATATATATATATATATATATATATATATACATATATCCATGAGCAAATATTACTTATTTTGTCAAAATCTTTGTATTCATATATAATAAAGACTGAGAAATTATTAGAAAGAAAATTGGAATTATAATATCCTAGAATGGCATAAGGAACTACTTTTGAAAACAAACGTACACAAAAACTTCTGTTCCTCTTTTTGAAATTCATATATTTCACAGAGTCTCATTTCACTTAATGGTAAAATGAGGACTCTATTTATTAAACACTTGTGTTTTATTTCTGATTATGGAGGAAAAGAATAGCAAGAACTTGAGAGGACCTGATTATGACTCAAAAGTATACCCAGGAAGAACAATAGATGAGATCAGTAGAACTGCCCAGGGAACCCACTGAATTCAGAGAAAGAAGTCTTGTGCTTGTTTTGTGTGATTCCATTTTTGTCTTATTTGTTATACTGTGATAGATTTCATGGCTTGAACTCTCTGAATCCTAATGAGTCCTGGGTCATTTCCATCCCCATGTTTAGTGATTAACTAGTTGAGACACATTGTTCTCAACATATTAGGTCTCAAAATTAAAATTTAGTGTGATAATAACATGGAAAATATTCTTAAGGAATTAATTTCCAAGCTTCCCATATTCTCTCTTGCAAAGTTACCCAGAAAGTATCCTCCCTTTATTAACAAAAATGTAGATATCTATGTGTGCTTTATTTTGTCACTACAATTCCATTAGAGATCTAATAGTCAGCGGTTTTGTAGCTCCCTTTACCCAACAACTTCTCATTCAGACTCTCAAGGAAAAAGTACATTGTCATCAAGAATTACATTATCTACAGAAACCATCAGTTCAGTGATCAACCATTTACTTAGAAATGATGGGAGCATATTGAGAGTCAACATCCTAACTATAGACCAAGATCAAATCCTCAACTCTCTGTCACAGTAGTGTCATCATGGATATAAGTTGTATGTAGTCCATCAGGTAGGCCAGGGTCACCAAATGTCCTAGGCAGGACTGGCTCACAGAGACAATGTATGCAGGTGTGCATAGTGTTTATGGATGCCACTGTAACATGAAAGGCTTCAGACATGAGAGTGATGTGCTCATCCTGTTGGAACAAGAAAGTGGTTTGGAGAATGTGCTAATCTTGGCATCTGTGTCCTGGATATCCACCTTTTAGTCCATGGGATGTCCTGTGACTGATAAATAAAGGCTTTGTATTATTAAAAAAATGGTCAAATCCTGAAAGCAGACTCCTAAGAAGCAATTGCACACTTGCTATGATAATGCTATTAAACATCTCAATTTCATTGAAAATGTCTTTCCTATCTTTTAGGTTTTCTCTGAGGGATTAACAGATATGGTGATGGTAAAGTGCCAGCTGCAAAATGTTCAGAATCACTCTGCTAATAAATCACCGTCACCATCACTTCATTTTGTAGAGTTCTTTAATGCACTTCACCGGCATTAGAACTTACATGATGTCTTAAAATTTGCAGAAAGGAACTACAGAGTAGTGAACATAGTCTTCAGGAATCTTAATCCTGGTCCTACTAATTACTCAATATGTTACGAAGTTATTTAAGTCACCTGTACTTGTTTACTTACCTACAGTATGGTCATGATGGTGATATTTAAAGCTGGTACAATATTTATGAAGATTACATGAGAGTGAATTCAATGAAGTGCTTAGCACAGTGCCACATAGAAAGCAAATGTCCATAAAATTTCTTAATGGAGCATTCCTTCCACTGCCAAATACTTCAGTTTGGGAGGTTGTTCTTTGTAGTCTAAATAAGGAAGAAACATGAGGAGCAATATTTATCATGAGAGAGATAGTAGTCTAATGAATTGAGTCATTCTTCTCTAACAGGTGCTACTTGTTCAACCTTTTTTAGTTTTCCTGTAGATCTGTACCGGAAAATTAAAAATGTTACTCAGGACCATGTAATCATCTCCTTTTGACTCTGGGAACAAACAGTACATGTCTGTTTTGTCACACACACACACACACACACACACACACACACACACACACACACATACACCAACCAAATAAAAGAATCAGCTATGAAACCAGCCCAGCTATAATTGCCAATAGCAAAAGAGTTTACTTACTGACAATATATGGGACTTATATGAATTTATGTCTCAGAGTGGCTATGAGTTTTATTTCTGAAGGTTTTAAAAAATTACAGTTCAGAAATTCTTTCAGTGGAGTTAATAACTGGAAAGTCCCAGACGGGGTTAAAAATTTGTTGCAGTAGAAATGATCCAATGGGAACTTTGTGAATGAAAATTTTGAATCCTGACACATACAGTGCAGATGTAAACTTAGAATGGGTCAAATTCATTTAATCTTGAGGATAGTATATGTACTTGGAAATTTTGTTCAAACTCCAAATCATAAATGAAACACATTAACACACACACACACACACACAATCACACACATTTATATATTACATAAATATATCAGCAGAAACTATCTAACACTGAGGGGCTGGAGAGATGGATCAGTGGTTAAGAGCACTGACTGCTCTTGCAGAGGATGAAGGTTTGATTCTCAGAACCCATATGGCAGCTAACAACTGTCTGCAACTCCAGTTACAGGGGATCTGATGCCCTCTTCTGACCTCCATGGGCATTGCACAACACAGGTACACATACACACATGCTGGCAAAATATTCATACACGTAAATTAAAAATAAGAAAATAAGAAATGAAAATCATTGACTATCTTCATCTTTCTTTTGCTTTTGCTTTTCCTATGACAATTTCATGCAAAAAAAGCAGTTCTGTTTGTTAGCTTTTATTTTATGCATATGAATGCATTGCCTGGAGTTATGCAAGTGCAGCATGTGCATGCAACGCCCATAGAGGCCAGAAGAGGGTGTCTGATCTCCCATAACTGGAGTTATGGATGGTTGTTCACTGCAATATGGATGTTGGAAACCAAACCCAGGTCTTCTGGAAGAGAAGCCAATGTTATTAACCATTAACTAAGCCATTTCTCTAGCCCCAGAAAGAGTGATTTTTAATTAAGACAAACCACTTTGAATTTAAGATCAAAAAGAATCTGTGATGATTCTTGTCTTATTTTATTTTTCTTTGAGTGAAAGGGAGGAAATAGAGAACCACCAGAGTAGGGAGCAGGCAGTAATATATAGATAAATTGAACACAAACCAAAAGCCAGATTTTCAGTGTCTATTGATTTCCATGGTGTAAATATTCACATCATAGCAAATCTCATGCTAGTAATGAATTACCAGCCTTCTCAAGTTAGGAAGAGTCATCATCTTTCTCAAATTAGGAAATGGAGATATAAAGAAACAGGAAGGGAAGAAGAAAGAAAGACAAAGGTAGAGAAAAAGAAAAAAAAGAGAAGAGACAGATCTTTTCTTTTAGTTTTTTTTATATGCTTGACATTTACAGTGATTATTTCAATATATTCTCCTATACTACTACAGTACATGTTTCATATTCTGTCCACTTTAAAATGAATGTGACATTCTTCAAGGCATATGACTACTTTATGGAAGATCAAACTTGAGGCTGCTGGACACCTGTCTTTTCCTTCCAAATGAACCATTTACCATCAGTGCATTAACAATGAACCCAGAAGCCTTAATGCAAACTCACATTATCATCCCCATGACCTTACTTGGTCCATGATGTTGTAGACGAATGATCATTTTTCCTTCTATCCTACAATGAAGATCACTATATATCTAGAATTTCAACAACTGCTTCTATATTTCAAGTAGAAGACACTTGCAATGTATATGAGAGAAGCGAAAGGCCCTCTATGGAAGCTAGGTAATGTTACCAGATCCCAGCCAGATGTTCTTCCAAAAATATATGACAGTGATCAAAGGATCCTTTAATGCTTCTAATCATTAGAAAATTGATATAGTTTATTAGTGGGAGTGGCTCAGGGAGGGTGGGTACCTTCTTTCAAAAACCTTTACTTTGGAACTATGTTATACTGTAGAAAAGTTACAAGAATAGTACAGATAGTTTCTGTACATCCTTCACTCAGCATCCCACAGTAGATTTATTAAACTAAGTTGTAGCTTTGATCTATTTCTCTCCACTTAACTTCAGACTTCATTCTCATTTTCATAATTGTTAATGAAATAACAAGTCAATGTGATTAATATCACAAACCGCGTAAGTTGTTTCACTTTATAAATATTCCTTTAAAGCTGTTTGTCAACTCTATGGGAAAGGAAGGCTAGGGATAGTTCACAGAAAAGGTGAAACAGCTATTCTTGAAGTAGATAAAGCTAAAAAGCCATGACTTCCTAACTGCAAATCTCAAACGTTTTTTTAAGATAATGAACATTGCTGTCTTACAGGGTAAAAGTTGGGGGAGGGGTCCACTATACTGTTCTTATGAACTTGGAGTGAATAATAAGAATAGGTTGAAAAACTCAAATCTAATTTCTTCATTGAGAATCTATCACCAATCACAAATATATCTAGGGAAAAAAAAAACTTTTTATGTTTGGATGTCCCCTCCCTCTCAGATTATAAAGTAATGTTTCTTGAAATGTACTTGATCATCAAAACTTGTAAAAACAGTTGCTACAAATTCATTGTCATTTAGTATTCTTTGCAGTTACAGTCACGTGCTTATTGTGCTTATTCTTAATTGGAAATGGAACAAAATTTGTGTGCCAATCCACTGGCTAGGTGTGTTCCTTTGTTAGCTTGAAGAGCTATGGAACTATTAAGGTCTGAGGTTCACTGAGGTATAAATGAAATAAGAATTCATGTGGAGCATTAATTGTTGTATATCAGACATCCAAATTCTGTAGGACTGAAGTTTTAGATGCGCTTATCCCTAGCTTTAAAAGCCACATTCTATCATATATTTAATTTAATATTATGATATGCTGAGTAAAGATCCAAAGAGGTTAAAAAGATTGCTGTGGGAAAACTCACATTCTGTTTTTATTTTGTTCTAGCACAAAAGGTGCTTGTTTGATACTTGTCTCTGAATGACTGCAGGAGCAACAGGAGACAATACTAAATACTGCCCAGTAAGACCCCTAAACTTCTTATAGAATACTCCAAGGGCCTTAACATCCAAGTCAGTTACAACTCATTCTAACAAAATAACTCACAACCCTGTTGACGTCTTCGCCCATCAACTAAATACTTAGACTGACAAGAAAATACTTTATAATGCTTTGAGAAAATATTTTAAAAGGATATTTTTTAAAATGGGCATCTTAGCTAACTTGCTAATTTTTGTAAATTTTTCTTGAATTTTTGTGTATTTCATACAGCACATAGTATATCTTAATCATTACAAGTAAAAAAAAATAAAATAAAAACAATGAAAAAAAGCACCTTGTTACCCTAACGTTACTCAGATCTCCTGTATCTATGTTGCTTTAGAAGTGGATCTATTTTTCAAGAAAGAGAATGTTTTATTATTTGGATGACAGTTGTCAAGGCTAATTATTCCTTTACTTGCTTAATTTGTTCTACTGATGGGAGGGAGTTCTTAAAAAAGAAACACGAGATAAACACATTATCTCAAAATAGTCATCAAAACTCTACATACTCATTGACCATTAGTATGTTCCTTACTACTAACTACTAAGTTAACAGTGACAAATAGGTGAGCTATTGTTTTCCTGTTGGAGTAATGATAGTCACATTATGTAATTACACATTTTGGATATTCTACTGTATCTACCTTCTGTAGTCAAAATCAAAAGTAGAGATAATTACCATCCTGCTGAGTTGGAAGGCTGGCCTTGCCATGTGGAGGTTCCCGACAGTGGCCATCAAGCCTTCATCATGTCTGACCAGATAGCCCGGGCAACTTGGAAGGCAGATTGGAGGTGGTAATTCACAGAACTACAGGAAGCCTGCACAGCAGTGCGTTTTGAGAACTAGCAATTTTAGCCTCATCAGTGGTAATTTACAAGTGATTTAATGGTGTTGAATCATAGGCCTGGTTCAACATTTATGAGTGGACATAAAAGTTATGACAGGTTCATGGGATAAAATGAATATTAGTATTAAAACAGGCTTGCTTTTAAGTGATATTCAAATTTGTGAGATATTGCAATTTTGATTCTGGGGGAGGGGCATAATCTTTCCTTAAAATGCAAGTGCTGAAAAGAGATGATAATAGAGAAAGGAACAGAGAGAGGTAAGAGTTGAAGGTACTGAAAGTACTTGACTCTGCTGTGCTATAAAATCAACTTTTGTAGGTAATAGGAGCCATTTTCTGCTTATCTTGATAAAACTTCTTAGTAACTTTTATTTACTCTTCTATCGAGTAGATTACACATGAAGCCATAACAGGACTCATCATCAAGAATATGTTTCAGGTATTAATTAAAAGTTATTCCATGGCCATCTGAGATGGTTCAGTCACCTGTGGCCATAACTGATGAATAGAGTTCTATTCATGGGACTCACATATTAGAGGGAGAGAATTAACTCTGAAAGTTGTTCTCTGACCTATACATGCATGCATACACACACACACACACACACACACACACACAAAATTATATTTTTAAATAATTAAAAAAGATATTCCAGAAATGATAATACAGTGCTTAACAAAGTAGATCTATATTCAATGCTATCCTGTCTTGGTTGATCATCTTTTAGAATGATTGATTGTCATCTTTGTAGTGAGAGTCAAAAAGAAATTGCAGAGGATAATATTCTACTGAAAATTATATGATATATGTTCTTAAAGTCTGTGTAATTGCCTTCCAGACAGTTGTTGGAGGATGGTAGAAGTGAGTGTGCAAAGAAGAAAGAAAAGAAGCAGTAAAGTTGCCAATCATACAACCAAAAAAGGAGAACTGAAAATGTGTGCCAAAATAAACATAAGAAGGTAAAGAGTGAGCCTGATCATCGATAAAAAGAGGGAAAATATGCGTGGTTTGTCAATGCTAGGAACCTATACAGTAATGGAAAAGAAGAAAATAACTCGAGTTGACATGCGTACACACACACTCCACTGAGAATACCAATCAGTAGTTGTAAGGTTCAAGTAGCAATCATTCAAAATAAAACATTCTATGATGCAAACTAAGAAATAACTCTACAAAGAGTTGGAAATCTTGAAATAAAAAATCAAATAAAGATACTATGCATTCAAATACATGATTTACTTGTTTAGGCCCTCTGGCCATATTTTATACACATAGAAATATTTATCAATTAAAATTTAGGATAGGTTTTCCATCTTTGACTTCTTTGACTATGTTCTTTGGGATAGCATCCTTTGACAATTCCTATCCACTTTCTATACAATGAACAGGTGGAAAATATATATTGCATAGGAAGAGAAAATTCAAGAATCTATGAATAGCTCAAGGAGGTCTTCCAAACACAATTAGGGATTGTGTGACAAAGTTTCATTTTCTGTATTTTTTGAGGGCATGAGGTTGAGGTACTATCATTGTAGACAATAGGGGAAAAGAAGAAAAAACTTACACTGAGTCTATTGGATCAGATAGGTCTCATACAGGAAAAATTGAATAAAGTTTTGCTAGAATAAAAGGAATGAGCCATGCAAACACTATGGGAAACTGTTTGGGTCCAAAGGACAACCCAGTACACCTATCACTAAGGCAAATGCCTACATGGCAAATCCAGGGTCAATGTGTCTCAAATGTAAAGAACAGCAGGAAATAACATAAAAGCAGCAGGCCAGAGCAGCATGGGACTACTGGCTCACTCATTAGAAAGAGGATGACTTTGTTCTGAGTGAGATGAGGTATCACTAGTTTAATGTACTTTCTGTTGTTTGAATCTCTCCTTCACTTGGATTAATAACACAGCCTCTATTCAACTAATAGTAGATATTTTCACAGATTTCTTGAAAAATATTATAGGTAAGGAAGGTCACCATCAAACACTCATTTCTACTTTCACAAGACTGTTCTGTTCTTTGAGGAAATGTATGCCATATATTGTTATTTCGTACCCAAGTTATCTTCCCTTCTTTCACACTGAAATAAACCCTATAGCATTTCATTATCAACAGATATAGCTAAAAGACTTCATTCCATGCCAAGAGACTTATGGAGGTCATGTGATTAAGTTCTAGCCAATGACATTACAAGATATTAAGTAAGACTTCTAAGAAATTTGTTTCAGGTTGGGAGATCTGTCTTCCTTCACTCTTCTCTTCATTCTCTTTCTGCACTCTGGAATGTAGAGGTAAATGCTGGTACCTGCAAGTCATCTTGGAACACAAATAAACTTAGTATGGAAAACAATTCATTACAGAGGCAGAACAAACAGTTCCCTGGAAACCACAAAGGGTTCATCTAACCTTGATGTTCCATCCATTCAATTTCAGTCTTCTTTATCAGGAGAGAATTTTGGGGGGGTCTCTTAGCACTGTTTTTATTGTTGTTGTTATTATTTTTTATTCCCTGTAATGTTAGTAGAGGTAACTGTGGTGTTTTATAGTTTTTCTGAGATAGAGTACAAGTGTGTTGCCCTGACTGGACTGGAATTCACTAGGTAGATCAGGCTGGCCGCAAACCCAAGGATATCTGCATGCTCTGCCTGTACCTCCAGAGAGCTAGGATGAAAGGTGTGGGGCTCGTTTTATTCTTATATTATTTCTTCCTTTAGACTTTGTCTTTAAAATCACTACTTCATCTTTAAAATAACATATTCTCATCTCCCCAAATAGCAACATGAATTAAGAAAGTCTTTTCATAGGGAAAAATGGAAGGCAAGTTAAAATAAACAGCACTGCCTCTAATGAAAGATATCGTGAATACTGAATCCAAGAGGAATATCAGAGACTAACTAGCTGAAGTTATCGTGGACTGTGACAGCAGAAATTTTGACCTTGCATATAAGATGCCTATAAGACAATTATAAAAATGGCTAGCTCCAAATAAAGTACTTTGCAGAATCAAACATTCCTACTAGAATGAAACACCATGTATTTCAACAAGTTTAACAAGAATTACTTGATTTAAAATGTCTCTCATTTTCCCATCTCTTAAAAGATAACCAAATGAGTTCGTACTACAGAGACCACTGGATCTAGGCCTTCTTTCTTTCAGTGGTCAAAACTGATGAAATAAATTCTCCTGTTCTCTTCACAAGTTTGTGGAGAATTGTATCAAAAAACAGGCACAGAAACTCCCTAAATAATGCAAATCATCATTATTAGCGATGGCATGATGTCTGTCAGCATTATATTTTGTTGCATTATTTCATCATTTTAAGGAAAAATATTTCTGGTTTATTTTCTAAGTCAGGATATGCATATTATCAAATATTGATAACTAAAATAACAATATTATCTTCAATTTTAAAGTTATCTATACAAATTCCAAAGCAATTTGACAGGCACTTCTGTCTCAATACAATATGAGATTATAGGATCATTATAATGGTTCCTCTTAACATTTGATGTCAATGAAGATCAAAGTGTCTCAGCAAATTGTCCAAAGTTACCAAGCTGGGACATTAACAATGAAGTTTCAGAAGTGATTTTTCTGATTCATAAATCTTGATTTGGTTTATCCTAACATTTTTATCTTCAAAGACTGTATCAAAAAGCAGATGGTCAACAATAATCAGTTTTGCTGTGAGAAGGCTTATCAAAATATCTTAACTCAAATTTCAAATAGCAAGACCCCCCCCCGATGGATTTCTGCATGTATGAACTGATCATCCAGGTATGAAATTGTCAGAGAATTCCATCCTTTAGGTCTGTAATTGACGTGCCTGTCTATCAGGCAGTTTTCAGAGTAGAGAGGGTTGTTCAAGCAGGATCTTAAGCAACCAACAAGAGAAGATGTCAACCTTCACTCAATTCAACACAGAGATGTTGATAGAGTATATATTGAGTAGTCACTATATTCAAGGGAAAAGAAAACCATGAGATCAGACATTTCTTCCTGAACTCACTTAGCAAGGTATAATTATTCTTCCCCATATCTCTCAACTAGAAATTAAACATATACTTATTGAGTGCATAAAACAGAAGCTTGTACAGTTTAATCCATGTGACCTTTGACCTTGCTACTTCCATGGAGATTGTAGTAATTGCTATTAGTCTTTCTTATACAAAAAGAAGCAAATCCATTTGCCTGGATGATCTAATATTTCCTAGGCATATGCTAGGAATGTTATTGTCTTTCTAGCTTAAGATCTTTTAACCAAATCAATGGCAGAAATAATAAAATCCATGTGGACCCAAACTGGATTTATTGGTCTTGAAATTTCCTAGTTATGCTATACTGCTTAGCTGTTTATCTTTAAAGAAAATGAACATTATTCTATTTTTTAAGTGATTCTGGTCCAAGAATTATATAGTTTGTTTTGTTGTTTCATTTTTTATTTGAATTTCATGATACTAGTATCCAACAGCATGAATTTAAAGGAATAAATTTCTATTCTTCTCAGATCTAAGAGCAGTTACATTAAAACAGATGATGATGTTGTAACATATCCATAGGTCATTTTCTTTACCTGGAACAGTAACTTCATGAATTTTAGGGGATCCAAATATTGTTCAGAAATAATGAAATGCTCCATGTTGATTAACTGAGTACACAAATAGTCGTTCTCAAAATGTGCATACTCAGAAGATTCTAAGGAAATAGAAGTACCACTTGCAGCATGAAATCAATTATTCTACAAATAGCACCTTTGTTTACAAGGGCAATTACCATCCACGGCTCCTTATTCCAAATCATTTCCCAGGAAGTATGAAAGCTGGAGTTACATTGAGAGGACAGCTCCATATTGTGAAAGCAGACAGTAGAAGCACTACATACAGTTTGATGATGAGACAGAACAGAAAGGAAGCAGCAGGAAAACAAAGGATCCCTGGACGAGGGGAGATGATGAGTCTTGTATGCTGGTTTGATAATGACTGCAAATATGCAATAGACCCACAGATCCTACTTAGTCTTTATTCCTCCAATGGGATTTTACCAGTAATCTGAGTAGACTGCAATTTGTATATGCATTTCACATGTAAATAAACAAAACAAAGTTCTTGGTTGATAAATAAGAAGAATGATTATCTAGCCTGTATGCTGTAACCTAGAACAACAGAAATATGAAAAGTTGATAGGGTGTTTGATCAGCATGCACAAAGCCCTGGGTTCCATCCCTAACATCACATAAACTGTACTTGGTTATACATGACTGTAATCCAAGCACCTGGGAGGTGCAGGCAGCAAGATAACAGGTTCAAGGTGATTGTAAGCTACATATTGAATTCAAGGTCAACATAGTCTACATTAAAATCTTTCTCTAAATAAAGGAATGAAGATAAAAGAAAGAAAGAAAAAAGAATGAAGGAAAGAAGGAAGGAAGCAAGGAAAAGAAAAGCATGACCTTTACATACTTTCAAAGACCAGAGAATGTGGAAGATTTACATTGTTCCATCTGGCTCAGAAAAGTTATAGGACATACTTGCTTAAAGAAGATTGCTTGTGAACTTCTTGCTCTTACTTACCCTAAACTAAAAACAAATGTCTAGTGTTGGGGGTATGGGTTATTTCATTACTTTAAATTGATTCTCAAATAAGGGGAGTTTGTCTTCTAGAGGATACTTGGCAAATTTGGAAATAATTTTGTGGTCATGACTTGGGGGTAAGTATCAGTGTTTACAAACATTTCGCTATAAGCCCAGTGATACTGCTGAATATCGAAAAATGCATAGGAATATTTAGGCTACCACCAGCACTAAATGATCTCGGTCAAAATATACATTGGGAAAACATAGATTGAGAAATCTTTCCTTTGTCAATGTCCTTGGTCAAGCATGTTGTTTCCCAAGTGGCTTTATTTTCATTTATTTCAGACATTCAGGCTTCTCTATAGGTTAAGTTGTTCAACGTTTCCATACTTTAATATTGGAATTTGGTACTAAGTAAAAGGATGCAAAATCACCAGTGTGGTTAGTGACTATCACTGAAAATAAAATAGACAAAAACAACTAATTTCATTATTTACTATATATACTATTTGTTATTAGTAATAGTGTTATAAAGTTGTATACATGTTTCCCACAATATACTGTGAATAATGTTTCCAACCATGAGTCTTAATCAAGAGATTAAAGTACTTTTCTATATAACCTTCTCTCTTCTCCACAGTGTCTGTGAGAGCAAAAGAACTTAAAATGTACCTCTCCCCATCCCCATTTTATCTCACCTGAGCTTATAGACTCAAACCATGTTATCAGTCAGAAGCCCAGCCATTGAACACTGTTTGACATAATGTGGCTCTTCCAGTTTGCAAACAAGAGATGCTATTAGACACAAGGCTACATCCTATCTTCATATGCTTGTTGTGTTACAGTTTGAAAATCCTTTCAGCAAATCTTAAAATCTCTGGTGAAGTCTTGCTAATGGCCAGAGTTAGAATAACATTTAATAGAGAATAGGAAAGGTTATTCTAGTTATCAAACAATTTTCATAATCAAAAAGCATGTATAATGTGAATAACAATAATACCAATCACCTCATTCACCAACAGCTCAATATTCTTACCTATGTACCTCACTGTACACTCTAGCTGACCACACTTGGATTCAGTTCCCATTACTGTTGACCCTTATCAGACATTGACCTTGGCTGTATTATTACCTTCTTTGAGTCACACTGTCAGGTCCTATAAAAGAGGGGTGTACATGGGCTGGAAAGATCACTCAGCTGTTAAGAGCATTGGCTGCTCTTGCAGAGGTCCCAGGTTCAGTTTGCAGCACCTACGTGGTGGCTAACAAGAATCTGTAACTCCAGTTCTAGGGGATAGAGTGCCCTCTCTGCAGGCTTTACACAACATGGGTATACTTATGTACATGCAAGCAACATACCCATACACAGAAATTAAAATAGAAAGTAAGATTTTTTAAAGAAGAGGGTTGTAAATAGCTATATGCCAATGGTTTTCAGACTGGTAAGAACTAGAGAGAAGTAAAAGGTACTTGAGGAGTGCCTTACACATCCTATATTTTCAACAAAGGATATTATGCAGATTTAGTTTGGGTACTATTTTCTATGATTCGAATTTTGTTCAGCTAGAGTTTTTCCATTATTTCTATTCATGTTTATTTTTCAAGTTCCTTGAGCAGAGCAGGAGATAATGGCAATGTATTAAGACATGCTCCACATTAGCATTCTTAAAGTTTAGCCTCCATAGTGATCGCCTAGAGGACTTGTTAAAACCCATTTTATGATTCAGTAGATTCTGAGGAGGGGACAATAGTTTTTTATTTTTATCAAACTCCCAAATGATGTTCACGATGCTCATTTGGGGACCACTTTTTGAGAAACACTGCATTGAATGGACATTGATGTAGCAAATGTAGTTCCATTTTAAAAAGGAACAAAGCCAACCACATCTCATTCATCATAAAAGTCCAAAAGCTTGATACTAAGAGGGATAATCAGAGAGATCAGAGAGTTCACAAAGAATAGAGATCAAGAATCTCATCATAACTTTGAGTCAAATCCGATCATTGTAATTGTTCCCAGAATGAGTCTAACACATACACGAGGAAAAGAGGTATAAAATAAAGCATTACACTGCCCTGCCTAGTAGAGAAGTGAAACATTCAAAACCCATGTCTCCACTTTTGAGTAAGCAGTAAAATGATCTCTCCTCCTAGTCTCCCAAGAAAATGTCTTCATGATGCTGTAGTTTATGATCCTCTTATAGACCTTACCAAGCCCTTTATTCTTAGTTGTCAAAGCAAACACCGATTGTCTTAAATTAATAAGGGACATACATTTGCATGTACAAAGAGATAAAAGAAGAGCCATGATGGTTACAGTAGAATAGTTCTTGCAATATGGACAAATGATACAAATGATAGGTACATTGAGGTTCTTCAAACAAGGTAAGTCACCATGTCACTGGTAAGTGACCGGTATACCCTCATATGGTAGGTGAAAAGATGAGTGACTGTATGTTTGCTTTTGTCCTCAGAAATCCCCAAACATCTGCATCCCACAATTACTCTGACAGCACAATCAATAGAGCTAGAAGGTATAAACAAGTTGGCTCTAAGAATAATCAAAATCTAATTAAACCGCACTTTCATTTGTCTCCATTTCAACTAAGCTCATGCCGAAGTTTAGTCTAATTTAGCCTTCAAATGTAACCTTATTATATACACAGAACCCAGAAGCTCACAGCTATTCATAACCATTATTTCTACCCACACAGCCCACTGAAGGAGCTGCTGCTCTCATGTGGCATTTAAGCCTCTGAACTGTGGCCAATCTGAATTGAGATGATGGGCTGAGAGGGTAAAATATATACAGAATTTTCAAGAGATGATAGAATAGAAAGAATGTAGAATATTTCACTAATTTAAACAAAATGATGATATGGAATGGAATTTTCAATATATTTGGTTAAGTAAAATGCATTATTGGAATTATATAAGTGATTCTACTTTCGATAATGTGTCTTAGTAGAAAAATTTTAATTGCATATTCTGCTTTTCTTATATACTACATATTTATTTGAGTGTAGTTTACATTCCATAGAGGTTACCTTCTTAAAATGTACATATAGGTGAGCTTTTAGTACATTTTACAGAGTTTTGGATTCATTACCACTTTGTATTTGTAGAATACTTTCATCAAACCAAAATAATAACCCCTTACCCATTAACAGGCACTTCCGTTATCTTCTTCCTGTAACCTCTTAGAAACCACTAACTTATTCTGTGTCATTTCAAATTTGCCAATTCGGGACATTTCTGGCAAATAAAATCGTTCTCTATCTGATTGAATGATATTCTGCTGTATGGTTATATCATATTTTATTTATCCTTCTATCATGTGAGGGATATTATGTGCTGTTTCTATTCCTCACATATTGTGAGCACTGTTATTACCAGTATGAATGTATACATTTCCATGTGAGCATACGCTTTTATTTCATTTGGACATAAAGCTAAGAAAGAAACTTCTGAGCTATGTAATAATTCAATGGGCCATGCTGAAGGGTATTTCACCAGACTGTCCTCTAAAATGGCTGTACTATATCACTTCCATTTGAGGTTCCAAGTTTTTCACATTCTCAACAACAATTAATATCTGAGTTTTTATACTATGACTCCTAAAGGATGAGAAGTGATACCTTATTGTGTCTTGGGTTACACTAAGTTGCTTTTTGTTATTTTGGGTCAGACAGTTCTGAATCAGATTATCCATACAAAGGAACATAAAGGAATTTGATTTGTCGAACTGGAAGGGAAAATCAGGCTATATTATTTGTATCATTGATGTTAATTTCTCTCAGCTCATTTCCTCTCTCACCAAAAGACTCACTTGTCTCCATAGCAGAGTTCACAGTCGTGCTGTGCCCAGTGAGCAGAGGTCCCTTGACAGGACAGGGCACATCACATGTCACATAGCGCAAGTGATAATATCTGGTGAAAATGAAAATGAACGAGACTTCTCCCAGCATGAAACAAATGGTCCTGCGACTCCAGCCACCCTGAAGTCTGGGAAGATAAAAATCTAGGCACACGCATAACTATATACTTTATCATTCACATTTATCATCCAAACTGGGACAATGGTTCTAGTGAAAAGAGATGCTATTAATAATTTCACTGAGACTACAGACATAAACCAATTCAGTCCTAGTAAACTGTGACATATGGTTACCCTGCCTATACCCTTTTTGGACACACTGGTTGGAAAGTTCTGCTCTAGAAATTTGTGAATCTCCTGACAAAGCCCATTACATTATTCTTGGACATATCCTAACTGCCCAAATTCTTGTGGCTAAAGGCACAATGGAGCTTTGTTTCCAAACTATTTAGAGAGAAATGCTTCCTGTTGGACATCCTAAAAATTTGTGACCTGATACTTGTCCTAAGTAGAACTTCTTTTCAGGCGTAAGCATATGTATGTATTCATCTGTGTGTGCAAAGATGTGTACAGGTGTGTGCAGTCTGAGTGTATGTGAAGGCCAAATGGCAAGTTTCAGTATTTTTCTTCAGGTGCCAATCATGTTAGATTTTCTTTGGAGCAATATCTTTCGCCTTTCTGAAGCCCATCTAGTAGGCTAGGCTTGTTCATCACTGAGCCCCTGGGATGCATAGGTCTCTGTCTCCTGAGCTCTGGGATTACAAGCACATAACAACACAGCTGGTTTTTAATATGTATTCTGAGTGATTAAACTCAGCTCTTAATGCTTGCAAGGCAAGCACTTTACTGACTGCGCTGTCTCCATAACCCCCATAAGGAGAAGTCCTTGAAAAGGTGGCACAACAATTAAAATAAGGCTATCTTCAGCCTTTAATTGTGACAACCTTAGTACCTGGTAGCTGACAGGAGTAGTTCTCCACTGAGTTGAGCGACCTTATTCAATAATTGTTCCTACAGAGCTCATTTTCTCCCAGTGCTCAGTCCTTAAAAATAAATCCTCCCATGTTTCTTGCCAAACACTCTTTTCCTCTTCCCCCAGCTTCTCAGTTTGCTCCTTTTCTCTTCTAAATAATGCACAAGGCAGTGGCAAAAAGCCCTGCCCAATCCACCTATCATTTTGCATGCCTGGAGCCTCACGCACAAATGAAAAGCAGTGAGGGTGATACTAGAGAATCCTTCTGCCATGGAGGTATTATTTGAAGGAGAGAGAAGGATAAAACAAAACAGAACAAATGAAATAAATGATTTCAGTAGAAGTGTTCTTTTTCCAGTTGTGCATTTAACATTTTTTATTTTAATATTTAGAATTTTATAGGCAAAAGAACTGCAGTCTCCTAGGGAGACTTCCTCTAAATTACAGGTTCTTTTAATGTGCAATTTGGGCATCAGTAGGGCCATTCAACTTCTCACCATTATTTTTTTAGACAAAGTCATGTAGCACTTCATGGAGTTTGAAATTATGCCCTACACTTTACCCACAAGATGCCCTTTCAGGACTAGAGACTGTATGTTTATACTTGCTTCCAGCTGGGCTTAACCACATCATGGTAGAGAGTGGCTTCTCTCCATGTCTGGATGCAAGCAAAGCTCATCAATTTCACAGACGCATGCAAATAAAATGGAGAGTAGATCATATCCTACTTCCTCAATGAGAGTTATTTTCTGGTAAATAGCTATCAGGAGAATTGTGACATTCATTATTTGAGTGAGTCAACATCACTATTCCTTTGATTTCTTCACTGTGAATCCTGTCTCCTAGAGCCCCTCCATTTACCCTTATCAACCATCCATGGTACTGTATAGTTTCTACAAGAGTGCAACAAATACTATTGGCACTGTGCCCAGGTTTCCTCAGATCTCTTCTGCCTCTCTCTCTCTCTCTCTCTCTCTCTCTCTCTCTCTCTCTCATCTCTCTCCCCTCTCTCTCTCTCTTCCCACTCTCCTGAATGCTTTCATTTTCAATCTTCTATATATACAGATATCCTTTTAGGGTACTGTCTTGTCTTAGGACCCCTTTGCCTGTCTTCGCCAGTTACTGAGGAAAGCTGGAAATTTCTTAAACAATAACAAAGGGGTTGAATGCATTAGTATGAACATGGCTGTGAGAAAATAGCTGATAGAAACACTCCGGAAGGAAGGAATTATTTGGCTCTTCGTTTCAGAGGGTTGAAAACACAGATTCATTTTCTGGACCAATGGTGAGGCAGAATATTATGGTGGCAAGGACATACGGAGGAGGAGGAAGAAGAGGGGGGACTTCATGGTGAGCAGGTAGCAGAAAGAGAGATACAGAGAGGACTTTGAAACTTCAAAGGCATTTCCCCAGTGACCTATTTCTTTGAACTAGGCCTCCTAAAGTTTTCATCACCTTTCAAAATGGTGCCAACCAGCTGAGGGCTAAGAATGTAACACATGAGCCTGTGAAGGACATTTCATATCTGAGACCATCAAGTGGAAGGAACAGCAATGCCTGCCTTCGCCTCTTCTGGTTCAGACACATCTGTATCGTACAACTGAAATGCAAATATAAGTAAGAATCCTGTGTGTGTAAAGATTGTTCAATTCTACCCAGGACAGATAGATACCATCCTCTTGCTAATGTTTGGAGACACTTATTTCTATTTTCTTGATTCAAAAAGATAAAACAGAGAAATCGGTTGATTTTTCAAAGGTTGTAAAAGTTGGAAGGTTTATGATGCCTGCTTAGGATCTTTTGTAGCTGTTTCTGGTTGCCTTCCTTGCTTGATTTCTTTTATCTAATCTTCTCAGAATTCTTAAGTTGAAGACTCTTCTTGGGAAAGGTGTCAATGTCCAATGGCTACTTTGTGTCTCAAACTGTCTCAAAGATACCTGACCAGGAACGTGAATTGCTCCCAACGGAGCTATGTCCTCTTCTGATAGGTGATGCTCCTGCCCCTCATCTGGGATAAGGGACCCATTTCCTTTCTCTTTGGATAAGCCTAACTATCATTTCAAGTGTTAGAAAACGAAGAAAATGGTATGAGCCAAATGTAATCAGATGCCAGTTTTAGTTATGCCCACGGTCCGATGGTGGGTGGGGAATGCTGTCAGATGGCAGTTACAGTGTAGGCTTTGAGCTTCACTGCACATGGTTCAAATGCAACGTGTACCAGCTATATGATCTTAATTCTCTCAAGCACAAACAGAATAACAGGTTTATCCTCATAGATTAACTCCCAATTTCTGTTTAGAAAAATTCCTTATTCAAGCTCATTCATGACAGCTGTATAATCCCATAAGAATGATAGCAGCTATGGAAGGAGACAGTGTCTTAGTAAAGCATCAGAATCCTGGGTTTTGTCATCTCTTCATTAAGCAAATACACACTGAGCACCTTCCACCCATAAGGTTCCATGTGACATACTGTATTAAGTCCAGGCTGTCAGGTTTAATCTACTTTCTCTTCCTTGAATGACATCCTGAATCACTCAGAGGCTTCCTTTTTCTCTAAAATAAAACGAACAAAATTTTCTCCATATTATTATTAGGAATGATGAAATAATGAATGGAAAGGCACTTTTGAAATTATAAAGTGATATATTCATTCAATTTGATCCCAGTGCTCCTTCTTCCATGGAAGCATGGCATATAACCCCACGAATCTGCTTTTGCCCTAATTTTATTACTGGACTAGTACATTTAATTAACAAGGTGGTAGAACAGTTTTCTCTCCAATCCCAAACTACAAAAAGGATAACAAAAAATTAAGGTTTCTTCATTAAGATTCAGTTCTTGGATGTCTAATTTTACAAAGCCTTTGTGTGCTGTGTCTGGTTAAACTGACTTGTTTATAACTTTACTAAAACAGTAGGAATTGTTTCTCTCACAAGGTCATCTCATAACCTTTTGTGGATTGGTTTGCTGATACACTTAGTTGTTAAATAATGTACCTGGATACAATCCAAATAGCTTTTAATTCTCTTCAGAGCCAGAGCATCACAAAGTAATAAACCTCTAAAGGCCAAAGGCAGTGTTGACTTATCCATTTCTCTGCTTTATTTTCTAGGTTTCAGTTTAAAAAGAAGACAAAGAGGTTTCACATAGCATTTTCATCAGTAAAATTTTAATACATGGTCTTAAATAGAACTCACAGAACAAAATTTCATTCTATTTTGAAGTTACAATTAGCCGTCATCTTTCTGGTGTATGCAGAAATCCTTGGAGATGATTTATACTACTAACCTCATAGGAAAGACTTGAGTCTCAGGAACATCTTAGCCAAATGTTAGAAAGCCATGGAAAATGGGGGAACCCCATGAGAGGAAAAGGGGCAAAGATAGGTAAGCTAGGAGACATCTGGGCAGGGTTCAGTATCAGATTTCTCATCATAGTAGTAAATCCCAGAAGAGAAAGAACTACTTAGTTTAAAGAGTTTAGAAAACCTGAGAAAGTTCTGAGGGGAAAACCATGTGCAACATCAAATAATCATTTAAGAGTAAAAATGAAATTTGGACATTTCCATGTACAATGGAGTACAGAAAGCTTCAGCAGTGATACACCATAACCCCAGAGGATGGGTATATATCTAGGACATGTCCTATCCCAACCAAAGGGATGAAAAGAAGCAAAGAAATTGGTCAGGAAGAAAGGTGAAATAGAAAATAAATAAAGCAATCTACTGACACTAAATAAGTACTACCGGGGACAAGTGGGTGTTTGTTCATGTAAATAGCACTTCTTGAGAGCTGGGATCTAGCTCCATGCTGCAGCTACACAGGGAAGTTAAGTACCACTTTAGGAGATCAAACCCTAATTTTATAATATTTTCTTTTAAAAAATCATAATGTACACATTCCTACAAGCAAGTACAGAGGAGGGTGAGACAGGTGAACTGAATTGAGTTCAAGGCTAGCCTGGGTTACATAGTGAGTTCTAGGTTCAATATTTGCTATCTGCATGCATGTTCAAAATATTACTGATGAAATGAGATTTAGTACCCTCATCAGGACGATACTTGAGGATGAGTCAGATCAAATATGTCAAAGCATCAGTTTGCATTAAGGTTGATGCTTCACTAAAATTCCATTCAAGATCTGAAAAATACTCTGGCTGGCCATTGGTTAGAATATCTAAGTATCAACCTATGTGAGTGTTTCACTAAAAGCAGTGGCAGTTTTAAAAGCAATGTTTGTGTATAAAATCACATATTTACTTATTTTAAATATTAGTGTATGAGTGTAAGTGCACACATATCAGGCAATGCCCATGGAGATCAGAAGAAAGTATTGAATTTCTCCTGGAACTGGAAATTTGGATGGTTGTTAGCCACCATGTACGTGCTGAGAAACAAACCTGGGTCCTCTCTACAAGTACAGTCAGTGGTCTTAACTGCTGAGCCATCTCTCCAGCCCATAAAAATCACATATTTATACCAAAACTAAACCATGAATCCCTGAATCTTTCCTGAGCTCCACCCGCCCCAACCTCCATTCTTTGCTTCCTACACTATGTAGCTGGCATGTGTTTTGAGGATTTATCATGGCACCAGAAGTAGTCATGATTGGTTTCAATAAGTAAAGGCTAAGACATTACTCCTGGCAGTGGCTGGTTTTTGCAGCAAGCAGGATGCTGTATACATGAACATTCAGAAACTGGTCCACAAAATGGTATAAAGACTAATTCAGGCCAAAGAAATTGGAAAGGAAATTTATGGGAGAATAAATGTACTACTTAGAAAATTTCAGGCAGAGGTAGATCCTTTTCTTCCTTTGGTATTTTCAGACATGAGTGTATTTGTGCATTAATCTTTGTTTTAATTTTTATTAATTTTGTGATAAGATCAGGTCTGTTATGTAGTTCTGGCTAGCCTTGAAATCTCACTGTGTACATCAGACTGTCCTTGAACTTTCAGCAATCCTCCTACCTCAGCAGCCCAAGTGCTGGGATTAAAGGCATTCACCACTGCACCTGGATCTGAGCCTCCATCTTATGTTGAGTGGATGCCAAAGCCAAGGCCAACAGAAAGGCATGCATTTGGCCACTCTGCCATTGAGCAAAGCCAACATAAGACCCTCTATATGAAATTTTGAAATTTTTAATTTAACAAAATTATCCTCATGATACAAAGAGATCTAAATCATTCTCAAGTTTTCCCTAAATAGCAATTTCTCTTGGTGCCTTTCGGACAGGATTTAGTATCTACGTTTGGAAGCAGTGGCACTGAGGAGTTGCCGTGTGGAAAACAAGCACTATTATTGCACAGAAGGGCGGAACGGCAGAGGCTAACGAGAAATTGAGCTTTGATACTAATCACAGTCTTTGGTTTCTCTCTCTGAGAACACAACCTCTATCTACACATGTATACACATTTTCTCAGTGCCGGCTTTTTTTAAATTTAAAAAGGGTCCTCAATTTTTGAGCCACTTATGGTGGATCATGCCTCTTCCTCTGCCGGCCCTCAGTTTACTCTTCATTACTTACATGTTTTTTTCCTTCAAAGTATTTATATTGATTTTTTGGGCATTTCATACTAAACATCCAAACATCTTGATAACCCCTCTCCCATCCACACCCTTCCATAGCCTCCTCCCCACTGGATTTCATGCATTCTGCCATTTGTGTTAAGGCCTATTGAGTCAAGTTAGTGTCCCCAGACATCCCTCAGTGCAAGTTCATCCACTGGGGTCTAGTCATCCTATTTAGAGTTGCTCTCGTAAAGAAGATCAGCTCTCCCTCACTCAGATGTAATCAGCTGCCCAATAGTTCTTCTGCTAGATTGGGGCTGAAAAATTGTAAGAGGGAAGAAGATATGTGACTATATGGAAACAACATCTTATAGGCTCCTGGGACCTTGCTCACATGAATATACAGCAACGGTGTCAGCAAGCACAGGGCCCATGAAAACTCAACAAACAAAATCCCATTATAGAACTGAGAAAATAGCCAACAGGCCCCAGTCTCAGTGCTAACTTTTAATACACTTGTACTGTTGTACTCACTGCAAAGGTCCCTCCCCATTCTTCTCGCCAACTATAAAATCATCTTTCTCTTGAAATTTTGCCCTGTTCAACAATATTTCCCTGACTTTTCTCAGGATACCTTATTTTCTTTCTCAAAATTCCTATGTAAGGATGACACCAATTAGCTGGAAACAACTAAAGATACATTTTCAGGTTATCATATTTCTGTCATTGCTGAGATATTTGATGGCTTCTTGACATTTCAGATATTTGTTGTCTTTGCAATTAGGTTTTAAGTAATTTGAAGACCGAAAGTCATATCATAGCTTTATAGTTATTCATGCTTTGAGCACAGGAACCCTTAAGAAAAAAATGTTTTAAATTGGACTTCTGGATCATGCTAATTTTGTGTGTGTGTGCGTGCGTGTGTGTGTGTGTGTGTGTGTGTGTGTGTGTGTGTGTACCTGCAGATGAACCTATCTGAATGGTTGTGCAGACCAGAAGACAATCTCAGCTGTCAATCCTCAGGAGCTATTCACCTTGGCTTTTGAGACAGTATCTACCACTGGCCTGGAGTTCATCAAACAGGCTAAAATGGCAAGGCAGGGATCTCCAGGGCTCACTGTCTCCACTTCCCTAGAATAGGGATTATAAATGAACAATACCATGACCAGATTTCTTAATGTAGGTTCTGGGAATAGGACTCCAGTCCTTATAAGTTCTTTACTAAGTGAGCTACTGGTTCAGACCCGGGTCATGCTTCTTGAAATGTCTGATCTTTTTCTAGTTAATATCTCCAACTCTGATTCACCCTCCTGACTATCTTTTACTTGCTTCTAAATTGCACATCCTGTTCACCCTGCATTCATCCATTAACACAGAAGACGGAGTTGTGAAATTTGGCCAACCTCTGAAGAGTTATAATTTCCTAGCGGCAAGTGGTCTATTCAGTCTCCACATTTTCAAATCTTTGGAAATCATTTGTACCTTGGGCACTGTCATGTCCATGGAAGAGGAGATGACAATCTCGAGGCTGTATTTATAGCTTAATCTTATCCATCCTCTTTCCAAGTCAGCACAAATAGATTGCTTCTTGCTCTACACTGTTCTTTTTTGCTAGTGACTTTGTTTACAGGAAAAGAAGATCCAAGAGAATAAACCTTCTCTGTGCTCTTGAAAGTTTACCAAACTCTTCCAAACTTACTTAAACAGTTATACCTATCATATAGGTATGATAACTAAGCCCTAAAACTTCAAAGGGCACTGTAAGGTACAAAAATATATCCACAACCAGCTACATACCTTAACATTCTCCTTTCAGAAGCTTTGGCACACTAATTGCTGTGGTTACAAATGTAGTTTGTTTTCTGTACATGAAACTGTAGTAAGAAGTTATGGAGTAAAGAGTTAAATAAAAGCAGAATTTAAAAAGTCTAGAAACCAGATTTTAAAATCACTACTCAAATTTCTCATTAGCAAACAAACAATTCAAGGTGAGATTAAATGATTTAGAAGATTATTTCTCAGTTTCATTTACAAAAAATCTCAGTATCCCATATAAAAAGTTGTTTTATTAGATAAGTAGGTATTTGATTATATTTTTGCCAAAATTCATAAACTTTTAACTGTGGGGTATAAAAGGAATAAACATAAAGGTATTTCACAAAGGAAAAAGCCCTCGTAATTACAGGGAACACTTTCATTAAATCTGATTTAAATATTTCTGTCTCTTTTCAATGAAAACAAGCAGTATTCCTTTTGTTTCTTCCCCTCACTGTCCAGTGTTCCTGCAGCTTATTGCTCTATCACAGTCAATCTTAGCTGAGGACTATTTCTCAGTGTTTGGAGCCCTTTTGACCACCATGGCTGTATGAACTACCTGTTACCTGATATCTAGTGGATAGATACTGATGGTCCTTTTAAACACTCTACACTGCACAGAAGAGCCACAACTATCTCCTTCCTAGACTCAAGATAGATTTATCTTGTCTACCTATCAATGATACCAAGGTTAATATCCCTACTTGGTACTTAAAAACATAAAAAATTCCATCTGATCTAAAATATTGAAGCTTAAGTATATGTATGTTCATTGCTAATAACTAAATATATATGCATAAGAAGATAGTAAAAAGGAAACATGGAGGAAGGTGTGCTGGCAAATGCCTTTAATTCAATAACTCAAGAGGCAGAGTCTGGCAGATCTCTGTTATACTGATGCTGGCCTGGACTACATAACCAGGACAGCTGGGGCTGCAGAGAGACCCTGTCCCAACAAAAAAGAAACCTGGCTAAATATGCATGGAAATTAAAATGTTACGTCATAGTTAACCTCACTGTAAACTAGACCTGAATGGAAAGAGTGATCGTCAATTGAGGAATTGATGCCATCTGGTTAGCCTGTGCCAATGTCTATGGGGAATTTTCTTAATTGTGAATTGATGTTGGAGGACCCAACCCAATGTGGATGGTGCCAACCCAAGGCAGTTGGTACTCAGCTATGTAAGAAAGGTAGCTGAGCAATGCAGAGGCAGGAAGCTAGTAAGAAACATTCTTCCATGATTTCTACTTCACTTCCTGCCTCCGAATTCCTTCCTTGAGGGCATTCCCTTGCTTACCTGGATGATAGACTGTAAACTGAAAGAAACTATTTCCTCCTCCAGTTGCTTTTGGTCATGTGTTTATCACAGCAACAGAAAGCAGAGTAGGACATGATTTTTATAGTACAGTATGTTATAAAGTGAATTTAAAGACATGTAACAGCCAGGCTTCATGGCACAAGTTTATAATACCTGCATTAGGGAGGCAAAGCCAGGAGTACTGTTGTGAGTTCAAGGGGAGCCTATTCTATATAGTGAGAACTCCTCTACAAAAGTAAATATATAAAGGACATGTGTAAAATAACATCAAATAACATAAGCTAGCAAGTTTGAGGACATGGAATTGGTTACATGATATGCAAGGATACTTAAAATTGATATAAAACAGTAATATTTCAATGAAAAGAATGATGATGAATAGTTAATTCACAAAGCAAAGAAACACAAATCACTGATAAGCTTTTTAAAACATTAAGGGCCAAATAATATGTATGATATTGTTTTAATTTTCAGATATAAAATTCTGTGGAGATAATATTACAATAGCTCCTCCTTGTCTACAAGGCAATGTTCTAAGACCAACATTAGAGACATGAAATTATGGCTAGTTCTGAAATATATATAAAGATTTAAAGGATGCACTTAATGGTTCTCTTTGGCATGTAAGAATTGACAGCATCAACAATCTTGTACTTTGTAATCATTATTAATTACAATAAATGTTACTTTAACATAAGCCTGTTGCCACTGGGATATTTGATCTGAAAACTGACACAGCTTTTAAATGAACTACAAGTAGGTAGTATTTATAGCATAGATCCATGGAAAAAGGAGTGACTTGTATCCTAAGAGGGATGGAAATGTGGTAGAAGATTTTATTACAATCCTCAGGATGGTGTGCCACTGAAAGCATATGAAATGTGTTTTTCTGGATGTTTCCATTGAATAGTTTTTAAATGTAATAATTGAATACTCAGAAAGTAAAAACATCGAAACAAGGGAGCTGCTGTATATAATGTTGGCTAAGAAATTCTGACATAATTATAAGCGACATAGCAAGAGATAAAGTAAACATAACTTTTCTACAGAACAATTTCCCAATATGTCTCAGGAAATTTGAGAATATATAAATCTTTTACTCTGATGAATCACTTCAAAGAAATTATTATAATACTGTAACCAAAGTCATGGGAAAACATCTAATAATTAACTATTTATTAATGGGTAACCATAAGAAATGACCAGTAAGTCCAATAGTGTTGGCCGAGGAAATTATACTGTTATTCATTTACAACAATAATCAGCACCTGAAGAAAATATATTGCTAAAATAGGAAAACATGGAAAAGCATATATTAAGTTTGTTCTGAATTTTATTTTCATTATCTCTCTCTCAAACACAAGTAAATATATGCACACACACACTAACTTGAAAGAGCAATAATGTAAAAGACTGAGAACCTGTGGATCTACTTATTTTTTGAGAGAGGGGCTCATATATCCCAAGGTGGCCCCAAACTTCCCATGGAATCAAGAATGACCATGAACTTCTGCTCCTCTTTATTCAACCTCGTAACTGCTAGAATTACAGGTATAGGCTGCTATAATGGTTTTAGTCTACTTTTAGTGGAGCAACCACCCAGTGACTCCCCTCTCAGAAATGACATGTAGAAAACAAAATATTCAGGAAAATCAATAGACTTAAGATAACTATTATTGCTAAGGGAAAGTCAAAACCAGAATGCTACAAAATGAAGCACTCAGAAACAAAAAAAAGTATCAGAAAAATATGTTTATAGCAAATAATATGTTTGGTAACAAAGTCAAGAAAAGTTCCTATAAAAATAAATGAAGTAGTATTTAAAATGAGAGGCAAAATAAATCAAGGAAATATTCTGGAAGTTTCAACATTCGAGTACAAATAGTTTCAGAACAAAAGAGCAAAATTAATGGAGAGAATGGAATTATTAATAGTTCTAGAGGTAATATTTAGGCAATTTTAGAATGAAGTAACCTACCAATCAAGGAAACTGTCTAAAACACCACCATCCTATTTCAGAATACACTTGTTAAGCAGAAAATACTAAAGAGCAAGAAAATAATCACCTATAAAACAATTCTATTCTATTCAAAATCAAGTATCAACAAAACCTAAGGGTGAAATAGATTGATGGTCGAAAGGGAGAGTCAACTTCTCATTCATATTTTCCTTTAAAGTTACATAAGAGTGTACTCCAGTAAAACTGGAGTATAAATAACAAAAATGAAGAGAAATAACATAGCTGCTAACTAGAAAAATCAATGATGAAGAATTCAGGACAGCTGTGCCTTTGCCTGCTAAGAAACTGGTTCAGATGGAACCAAGAAAAAAAAAGTCACTCATAAAATGGTACCTAGAAAAGACAAATGAACAAGCCTACTTTCAAGTCAAATATCAAGTTACACTCTGTTGGTTAATTAAACAATAGACCAATGATTAATCTTAACATTTAAAGTTTCAAATAACCAACAGAGGAATCAAGAAGGGAACTCTAATTCTACTATATTCATGAAGGCTCAAAAATGAGAGCATATCATGATGAAAGAACTTAATTTCCACATGACCAAAGCTTGGGCTACAAAAGACGACATTATTTAAAAAAACAAAAACCAGCCAAACAAACAAAAAACCCCAAAGAGATGAAAGGTGAAGAGAGAGAATCGCCAGAAGTTTACAAGCAGTTAACCTACAATATACAGTGGAATATCAACAAAGAAACCTTTCAAACAAGATAGAAGATTGTACTCTGATCTCCACACATTCAGTGTGGCATGTGCTTGCACTCACACACATACACAAACACACAGATACAAACACTGTAGACACATAATGAAAAATTAAATTAAAAAGTTAAAGCATTGGACGGAAGTCAGGAGAGGGGGAGGGTGGGGATAATGCAGGTTCTGGGACTGGGAAGGGAGGAGGGAGGTCTGACAGGAGGAAAGAGCAGAGACAAGTGAATCATGGAGGGCTAGGGAACCCAGAGGGAAATGTGATGGCACTTAAATCCCATGAGAAATGCACAGTGTGTAACCATTAGTGCATCTGTATACTCGGGAACTGTTTGGCAAGGAGCACAATGCCAGACAGAAGGTACTTCCCTTTGCGTGGTGGGTGAGAGTGGTCCAAGAGACTCCCAAAATAATACAGGCTATTGCCCAAGTTCTTGGTTATCTCCCAGATTCATAAGATAATACACCACTGCTGAAGACAAGACATACTTGATATAGAGGGTTCGAAGCAATGGAGCAGAAATTGACCTGGAATCCTTCTACCTGAATTTTAGCTCCCATAATCCCAGATAATGACAAGCAAACTGCTAAGGAGGAAAACAATCAATGGTCCAACCCAAACCTAAATTCTAATAACCGTAACAACCATCACAGCACACTATCCCTATTGGTGCAGTAGTAGCACTATCGTCTGTAGGGGGAGGGTAATCAACAGCTATCTAAATGGATCTGCCCTCTGTGGGAGCGAATTCATGGGTAGCACTCTAGACTCTGCCAAATCCATGGGGTGGGAGGGGTCACAGATCCTAGAGAGAACCTCATTTCTGTCATATCTCTACAGAAATGAAATTTCTTAGCATATGCTAAATATGATCCTTATATTTATAGACAAACATACACTCATCAAAGAAGCTTTTCTTTTTTTGTTTGCAACAGATGGGGGCAACAGCAGAACTCCACAACTGGTCAGACATGAAGAATCTATGACTGAAAGATTCCAAGTCCTAGGTGACATATCTACAGTCAACCTCTACACCTAAGGCTCATAGAACACAGCAGAATGAGGGCTAGAGGGAAAACTATAGCATCGCTCAACTCTCACCAGTGAAGCTTCCTCAAACAGCACAGTGCTATCTACAGAGAAGGCCACAACTGGCCAAGTTTTAAAGAATAAAGACTTCATAATGTGTATCTCTGGATAGGACTCCTATATTGAATCTTACTCCCTATGACTCAGATATCATTGCAAAAGACAGAGTAGAAAGATTGTAAGAGCCAGGGCTTGTTCATGAACTTAGGGAAGCAGAGGCTTTCAGGCCACTGGAAGCTTGCACGTGTCAAATTGTAGCAATCATGGCATTGAGCACAGGACCGACAACAACTCAAACAAGGGCCCAACGTGGAGCTATAGAAATTGGTGGTGGGCCAGACCTAGACTGAGAACTATTGGAGACTGAGTACGACAGGGGGAGAGAAAGAGAATATGTCTTACTTATGATCTCTAGATAGTCTGATCAAACTCCAGTGGATGAATTTGCACTAAAGGACATCTGGGTACCAACGCTTGACTGGATAGGATTTAACATGTATGACAGAGCACATGAGGCCTGGTGGGAGTTCGAGGTGAAGGATGAGGGAGGGGGTCTAAATTTGTTTCAGAACTGTTGCATGAAATGTATAAAATTCAATAAAAAAGAAAAAAAATCAAGTGTTAAATTTTCCAAAAGGTCTCCATTGACCACTTTTAAAAAGGTAGCCCCATACCTATTCTGGAACCGGGAAGGATGTTTATAATCTTTAGTTATTTTTTAGAGTGAAAAATTATCCTATGATTTAGCATCTTAAAATATCAAATATTTATCATTATATTTTCTATGGATCAGTGTCTCACACGAGGTCACATTCATTTGAAGAAGGTCACAGTCACCCTCAAGGTTTACCTGGAGCAGGACCTGCTTTCAGGATCAGTGGAATGACTTCCAGCAGGATGCAATTTCTCAACGGTTTTTGGACTTAGGGCTTCAGATCCAGGTCCTCTCTTGCTGTGCCCTTCAGCTCCTTGTACAGATTAGGTGGTCAGTAAAAGTCTGAAGTTAAATCTTACTTGAACAGACTCATATTCAAACTATTCAAAAATTTGACAACAACATGACTACATGTTTCTTATATTTTCTGAAACTGTCATTAGATGTCATGACACTGACTTCATGGTTGACGTATATACATATGGAAACATATGTTTCATATATATGTGTATATATAAATATATATATGTTTTCCTTTGTCTTTTAGCCACCCTCTTAAATTTCTTGAGTGTAGAGAACACACACACACACACACATATATATATATGTGTATATATATATTCACACACACATATATATATATATATATGTGTATATATATATATATATATATATATATATATTCCTAACATGCCCAAATTACTTTGTATTTGGTGAATTTTCACTAAATATGTGCATAAGTGAATAAGTACATGGAGTCAAGATACAGTCCTAAAAGCCAAAATAGAAAACTATGTATCTTAATATAAGGTTTAGAAGCAATGTCATTTGAAACTCAAGAAGATTGAATTCCTCTGAACTCTGAGTTTTAGTGAAATTTTAGTCTGGAAAATGAATAGCAATAAATGCTTCAGAGAATGTTTGTCCCCTTATAAAAGATACTTCAATAATGTCATTTTCCTGAAAAGACTAAGTTATATCCATATGAGAGAGGTTAGAAAAGGTTTAACTCATTTAACAGAGGATCAGAAAGGCTTAGTATGCATGCATTGGCCATAAAACAAAAATCTGAAATTCAAAAAGGTAAACCATTAATCAGAGGATTCAGCCACAAGTTAACCTGTATCTTTTCATTTACAATCACCAATTTCCACCTGCTGTTGAAAGTGGCCTTGGTACCAGAGGAGAAGTTAAAGGCAGACACTAAGGTAAAGATTGTGTTTATCTTTTAGAAAGCTCACATCCAAATGAAATGTCATGCACCCACATGTTGACCATATATTAATTTAGCACCTATTAGCAAGGAATTTTACTGCCAAGGACTGAGAGACAAATGACGTAGTGTCTTTCCCTCCAGCTTTTCTCATTTGCTCTGTGAGAGTGATGTGAAAACAAATAAGAAATGTCGCTACAGAGAAAACAAAATTAACCGCCAAGGTTTAATGAGCATGCAGTTTGAATCTCAAAGTCACACACAACCAAGGCTATGAATTGTTTAGGAATACTATTTTCCATGAAATATTTTCAATGACATATAGCACTGTTATGGTTGGGATTGAAAATGTTGCCCCAAACTGTCATTCATTGAAGACTTATATCCCAATGTAGTGGTATTTGAAGGTGGGGTCTTTGGGAGGGGACTTGATCATAAAGACTCTGACTTCAGTGACTAATCCCATTGATGCATTCATAATAACATCACATTATTGGGAAACTTAGGAGATGGGATCTATTGGGATCAGACGGGCTCTGATGGGATCTATTGGGATCAGATGGTGTCTGAACTAAGTCACTGGGGATATGTCCTAGGAGGGTAGAATTTGTTCCTATTTGCCTCTTCATTTTTTATTTTTTGGCTTCCTGGCTTCTGTGAAGAGAGGCTACTACACTATGGCTTTCTTTGACTTTATATTACCTCGCCACATGACCACAATGTAGGCAAGTGACTATTGGTTGAACTATTGAATTTATGAGCAAAAAGAAATCCTTCATTTGAAACTCTTCTGTTTCTGTATTTTGCTATATACACAAGGATTTAACCAACACAAGCATTTGTATATATTTATGATTTTAATGTACAATTCCATGAATATATGCAATGTATAATGATTAAGTCTGGCCAATATTAAATTCCAGATCCTTACATATTGACCATTTCTTTTTTTCTAGGAACCTTTGAAATGTTCCAGAAATACTTTATACAGGACTCAGTGTCAGAAAAGAGCTATCAAAATGTTTGTTTCATTTATGGCTCTTAGATTTTTATAGTCACATAAAATCATGCATATTTATATTAAATGAAAGTACAAGAGAAATTGTTTAAGGAAATATAGTTATTAAGGTAACGGGAAAAGGGCAAGAGAAGGCAAGGTAGGGAGGAACTGGGCAGGGAAGTACTATTCAACATACAATATGTACCTATAAAATTTTTGAAGAAAGAAAAAAAAAGAAATCAAAAGAAGGAGTAGGACTTTACATATTCAACCTATATAAAGGGTACCTTGGTTGAGTGACGTAATCTGTGTTATCTTTGAAGATGCAAAAGTATTATAAATATAGTACTGCCAATAACCCAGTAAAATGTGGGGGGGGTTATCTGGAATCAATTGTATTATAAGGAATAAGAGATGCTCAGAAAACTTTCAGATAATTAAAAAATGTTAGGAAGTTTCATGACATGACAAAGAGCATGGAGACATCTCAGATGGGGAAGCTGGCCTCAGAGAGATACAAAATCAGTACTTTTCTAGGCAATAAGTCTGATTTAAAGTCTGAACATCCCACTTTACTTCACTGAAGCAGAGTGGGATCTGTGGTGTGATGGCAGCATCTGTGTGGGCTGAGACTCTGGTAGCAATGCAGAAGGTCAGGCCCAACCCAAACTTATGTAATCAGAATGTGTATTTAACGATCTCCTTCTATAATAGTTATGCTCATTGAAGGTTGAGAAGCCGTGCTCTAGACAATCAAGCTTATGATTTTGTGGTAATCAACTGAAATGGATTTGGAAAAGTTCTTTCTAAAAGCTTCTTAGAAAATACAGAAAAAATATTGAATTGAAACTCTTATATTCCAGGAACATTACACAAAAATGACACCATGGAATCAAATAGCATGGGAAGAACAATGACTTAACTGGAGCTCTCACTATAGACACTTTTTCTGAGGAAGAATTTGTCTAGACAGATAGGGAAAATGCAGTAGTGGACATCTATTTGAAAAGAAATGACAAGGACCATGTTGCAAACTCAGAGTGGAAATGCTCCATGACCACTGCCCCCATGCAAGGTCCACAGGGTCTACAATTTTTCCTTGTGATGTTTACCTATTCCTCTATACAAATATAATGATGTGCTAGTATACTGGTATTCACAAATAGTTAACAAGTACTTAAACCTGAAGGTGGTCCCTTAAACCAAAAGGGCGTAATGCAATTTATTTAAAAAATATCTCTCCCTTTCTCTTCGCTCCTTTTTCCTCCTCTTCTGCCTCTTCCTCCTTCTCTCCTTCTACTGGGCACACCAAGGTTTGCCAGTCCTATCTGCAGTCCTCAGCTACCTATTCTGAGTTGAAATTTCTCTTAAGTCAAAATGAGACAAAGTCCAATGCACCAAAGAGTCAGAGTATATACCAGGCAATAAGTTCTACAGATGAAAACAACAATTGTGCCTTATGCAATTAAAAGACAATTATACAAGTCTTTAAAAATAAAACAAAATAAAGCCAACCACTAAATTACAGAGGAAAACATTTCAGTTACACTAATGGGGTTATTTTTGCCTAGCAACCTGTTTTCTTTTTCATCAAACTTGGGTAGCAATAATATACTAACAGGAAATATATCAAAAGGGTAGAAGATTAGAAGCTTAATGCCTATAATCTGTGGCATGGCAGCCAAAAACATAATTAAGGAAAAACATTCATTTAAGTTTCTTTTCTCTTTAAAACCGGATCTCATTTTTTTTCCAAAACCTTGGGAAGAGCCACAATGTTGGGTGAAATTTTGAACAATGGGAGATTATTGCTAACCAGATCATATGACCTTATTCACAGCGAAGTCATGTGCAAGAGATTTCAGAAGTACGAATTTTGAAAAGGTGTTTTGCTCTCACAAAGTCTCTAAATAATCCTTTCCCACAAGGACATTGGGAACACTACGTTATTGCTTTGCTTTTGGAAGCCTACTGAGTTTCCACGGGCAGGATATGAAATACCCAGCTGTCAAGAAAACCCTTGCCCTCAAAAATCTCAGCTCAGTATGAACAAACATGACATATATAGGTCTTTTGCCCTACCTTCCCTCTAGTAAACAAGAATGGCAAAAGAAAAATCCACAAAAAATCCTGCAAACTCACATCTTTCCTGTTTTTTAACTTAACTCTGTCTGCCTTTTACAAAGCACAAGCATGAACTAGGAAACAAACAAAACTACTCTCGTAGGAGTAGCTCAAGCATCTTCATACTGAATCACATTTATTAACAACAGATCAAACCCAAATGACAGAGTACTACTTTTACAGTGAAATTGGCATAATGATTTTCGACTTTCAAAGATACCCATTTGCACAATTGGAAGTGATCTATTAGCCTTCTAACAAAAATCCAAAACTTCTTCAAGCTCCTGTTACAACACTGAGGCTTTCCCTCATCTTTTAATTTTATTTGATATATGCATATATACATAAAATATATGTAAATATACGTGTATACATACATATATATTTAGAATGAATATATATATATATATATATGCCTGGTCCAATGTACCCCCACCAAACTCATTTTGTACTGAGTATATAGTTGAGAATGACATTGAACTCCTGATCATCCTGCCTTCTACCCTGAGTGCTGGATTATAGACATGCATCACTAATTCAAGTTTATGCAGTGGTGGGCATGGAACCCAGGGTTCATGCATGCTTGGTAAGCACTCTACCATGCCAAAGCACTTCTCATGCTTCTGTCACTCTGAAAAGTAGCTGTGTATTGTGGTTCATGTCTGTAATATCAACAATCAAGAGGCTGAGAATGAGTAATCCTCTACATCTGAGACCAGTCTGGGCTACACAGTAATTGCTCATCAAGACTAGGCTACAGAATAAAACCTTGTCTTATAAAACAAGCAAATAAATAAACAAAAATTATGAGCTGCATTGTGTCATGTATCAACATTGGCATTTTATTTATGTTATACCACTTCACCCTTAATAGACCCTAAAAATAAGTATTATTTTTTTCTTTTTTTTAGATGAATAAACTAGGATTTAAGAAAATGAATAGAATGAGGCTGGAGTGATAGCTCAGCACTTAAGATACGCACTGCATTTGCATAGGACCCAAGTTTGATTCCTAACACCCACATGAGACAACTCACAACTACCTGCGATTCCAGCTCCAGTGGTATCAGATACTCTCTTCCAGCCTCCGTGGGCACTGCATTCATTTGGTAAACACACACATACCACCACACACATTTAATAAAGTGAATTGAATAAATCTTTAAAAAATAGTAAAAGTTTATCTATGAAAGCTTTATACTCCTTATGTCCAGAACTGAAGTGTCTATCCTTAGCCCTCTGCAAACCATCAGTTTCCAGAAAGTGGCAAAAAAAAAATTTTTGGTTGAACCAAATTGCATCATAGAGCTATTGCACTAGTTTATTTCCTTTGCTGTGATAAAATGCCATGACCAAAAGTAACCTATAGGAGGAAGAGTCTATTTTAGCACGTGGTTCCAGAGGGGAAGTCCCTAATGGTGGGTGAGGCAGCAGGCAGCTGGAGCAGAATGCTGGCTCATTGCATCTCCATCCTCACACAGGAAGCAGAGAGATAGCGCACTCAAAATGAAGCAAGGATATGAACCTTGAAAGAACACCCTGTCTCAGTGGCATGCTTCGTCCAGTACCAAGAATTCAAATATATGAACCTATGTGGAATATTTCTCATCACACATCAAACCATCACACATACATATATACATGCATACATACATACATACATACATACATACATACATATGTTCTGAGTTCAAGGATTCCACAGCAGGAGGCTTAAAAGTTGTGGAAATGAAGGTGAGATAGAATAAAAATGCAGTCTTTTAATGGAAAATATTTTACATGCCTTTACTTCCACTGCAAATATCTAACTTCTCAAGAGAGTTCACATGGGAGTCTTTTCCCTCATACTGTGTCACCAACCAGATGTTGTTTGAGAAGACCATATGTCATTGAACACATTCTATAGCTTTTATTTGCTCACTAATGTGACAAAACAATTTAACAAAAAGGCTATTTTATACCAAAGGGTTTTTATAAGGTCACTTTGGGAAGGAAGGAGACAATAAATGTCTTTTAGAGATACATTCATCTTAGGACAGAAGGTTTATTTGTTTGTTTGTTTGAATCAGATGTCCACCTACCACTCACTTCCCTTCTTGTTTTGAGATGGAAACTGTAATCTGGTCAACCTATTGTGGATTCTCACTGCCACCCAAGACACAGATTTTCTTTCTCAGGACTTTCTTGCAGCCATTTAAAGAAATTAAAACGAAGTCATAAACTATAAACATTACCACTTCTAGTACTGTAATAAATACTTAAGATAATGAATTAAATAAGGACAAAGTGTTATTTTGGATCACAATGCCAGAAGTCTTACTCCATGGTAGATGGGTACCAGTGCTTGAAGGACAGAGATGAAGCAACTTCTCATCACAGAAACATGTGGTGGAACAAAGCTGCTTAGCTCACGGGAGACAGAAAGTCAAAGAAAAAGAGAACAGTTCCTGAATCCCCTCTGAGTGTACCCATCCAAGACTTAAAACAAGGAACATTTCCTAAAGCATCTACCAATCCTGAACTCATCCAGCTGGAGACTTGGTTTTCATTATGTGGGCCTTGAGGAACTTCCAGACACAAACAATAGCAGCTATGTTTTTGTAATCACAGAAATCACTGTTTTTCTCTGCTCAGGCTCCTCCACCATTTCTTGGCAAAGTAAAATCAGGAAAATCTATTCATATTTAGCATAAATGTAAAAACATAGGTGCTTCCTCATTCAATAAGGTACTGGGAGATTCTGGTAGTATTGCAGAGTTAGAAATTGCTGGGAGGAATCCACAACAAATAAAGAAAAAAGATGTCTGCCTTATTGAAGATCGCATCAAGCAAGCAATTACATGTGTGGACTCACAAATCATATCAACGAGCATGTAGAGGGTGTTCCAGAAAAATCAGATATGGAGCAGAAGGTGAGTGAAATGAAAATGAGTACTTGGGATTGGATTGCCTGAAGGATGAAAATCTGATATGGAATAGAAAAGGCTACTGTGAGTTAGCCTGCATAACATGTTTTGAGGTGAGTAGATATGGGTGGGGAGGGGTCAGCTTTGGTGGCCAAGGACAAAAGGTCTGCATGTGTGTGGGGAATGAGGGTGATGGACACTCTGTGGGTCATACAGAGTACAGAATGCCAGGGCTGAGGCAGGTAAATGATGCTCATCTTCGGCTGGGGAAACTTCATGTCTCAGAGTCTTGAAGAAGTAATGAAATGAAATTTGTACCTTGGAAAGATGACTCAGATGATACTGTGAAAAACATATTTGCAAAAAAAAAAGCCAGAAAGTGCTGCAGTTCTCCAAGGGAGAGAGAATGTAGTCCATATGGAGCAATAGTACTAGACAAAGAAGATGAGATTGCTTGGGGGATTTGGGAAATTAGTGACCTGGGGTTTTGAGATTGCTTTGATAATAACTGAGATGTATGGTGAGGGCTCAAACAATTAGAAATTCTCAAGAATAGCTTCTAGTCTTCCATCTCGGGGTCCTAGGCAGAAAAGTGGGCAAGGCAACACAGGTGAGTGAGCAGGTGGGGATACAATCATCTCAGTCCAAGATTTGTCAAATTTCAGGTGCTGGTGTCTCAGCAGGCTCCTTAACATTTAATCATAGAGTATAAGGGGAAGAACAGGGCTGAAAACTGATATTCAGAACCTATAGATGGTATCAGAAAACAAAAATGCAAAGAAACTACCTGGTGAGTGTGGAAGGACATGGATTTCCCAAGGGTTACTAACCTTGAAGCGTAGATAGAAGAAAAATCCACAAAGGAGATGAACTGAGTGATGGTATTAGTACATGAATAGATTTGAAGACAGGATTCTGAGGAAAGTTTCAGCCAGTGGATTCTATTTTCCATGCTAAATAGGATCGTGAGGTAGGAGAAGGTAGGGATCGGGAATTTTTAAAGCACAGAAAGTTGTTGAGCATATACAGTCAAGCCAATTTTTTTTTTCGTATTAAGAAAAATCAGAGAAGGGAGCTTGAGAGAAGGCTCAGTGGTTAGGAATACTGGTTAATCTTTTTGAGAACCCAGGTTTGTTTCCCAGCACCCACAAGACAGCGAGAACTGTCTGTAACTCCAGTTCCAGAGAATTCAATGCCCTCTTTGGCCCTCACAGGCATTGCACAACTTGGGTTCACTTACATGCAAGCAAAACTCTCTCTCATACACATATTCAGAAAGAAGTGTTTTGAAACAAATCACAAAATGAATGCATCATCTTTCTCTGTCTAAGACCACAGAACGGGTGGTTATTTTCAGCTTTGTGTAAGTTAGCAATAATAGTATTATCACAGGATGCAACAAGAGCATTACATGATTATGTCTAGGCTTAACAGCAGTTTTCTCTTCTGCCTATCTAAGCCTTATCACATAGAACCAAATATTGCTTACAAGTAGGAACACTGATGGGTATTCCAATCCAGGAGTCATCAGTGTTGCCTATAATGCACCCCAGTCACATATCTTCTGCTTTTTCTGCTGCAGCCAGAGTCCACAGGGTTTCTCCATGGTGATTGCCAGGGACTCATAGTGGATGACTAAGAGGAAAGACATAGTGGGGTGGTGGTGGGGGTAAAACCACTTTTAAATCTTCTTTGGAGTATATCTGAATTTTAGATTGGGTTATCCTGATAGGAATTCTTGACCTTGTCTATCCCAGAACTCCTATTGCCAATCAGATGAATCTTAGGAACCTTGTGAGACTTTGGATATAAAATATCTCCAAATGCTTAAGAGTGGTTTATGAGTCACTGGCTGTTACTGTTGAGTGGTTACTGGTCATAAGGCTGTAGCTTGACCAATAGATTAATCCACTGATGATTTCATAGGTGAACAGGGTATTAGGAAGGAAGGCTAGTAGGAAGAAGTAGGTCACTAGGTTCAAATCCTCAGGTGGCCATGATGTGAGCAATGTTGTTTCATCCTGTCTTAGGGCACATTGATGGACCAAGTGACCTAGGGCTGACATCTCAGAAACAGCCAAAAATCAATCTTTGCTCCTTTAACCTCTTTGTTTACAGGTGTTTTATCACAGAGACAAAATGCTTACTAACGCAGACATCTCAGAGTGAACTATTTTAAACAAGCAGAATAAAACGTTGTGGAATTATAAAAGAAGATCATTATATTACAAAATAGTTATAAAAGTTTGAAAACCAAGTTTATAATATACAAACATTTGATTAATCATTAAACAGAAACAGGTAGCAATAGTTGATGCAACAGTAGCATCGTATTTGTGAAGTCTTCTGGCGATATAAAAAGGAACATATAGGCTGATGGGAAGGCCAAGTTTCAAGGAGGTAAGTAGGACACACCAAAGAGATCTTAAGTAGAGTAGGCACTCCTGCTGTGGAACAGAAAGATGTGGCTATTCGCTAGACATGGCTTCCTGGAAGAGATGCTATCCTTGCTTAGCCTTGAAGTCCTACCAATGAATTAAATTAACATATTTCAACTAAATAGGGATAGTCTTTAGATGACAATGACATTAAGCAAAAATGAGAGAAAACAAAACAAAACAAATACTTCTGGTATCCCTCCCCCGAAAAATAATAAGAAGAAAAAATTTTATTTTGCCTACAACTTCTGTCAGAGGTAGGAAGAATTCAATCCAGGTAAGGTAGCACAAATGATCATTTTACAGACAGATAAGTGTTAGGGCGATAGCACAGTGGATGAGAGTCCATGCCAGGCAAGCATGAGGGCTTGAATTAAAATTTTCAGAACCTATGTAAACAGCTGGGCCTGATCACCATTGCGAGCGTGCATTCCCAGTCCTCGGTATGGGGAAGCAGAGACAGGAGGATTACTGCTGCTTGCTGGCCACCAGCATAGTTCTAGATTCATAGAGGGATCCTGTCTAAAGGAAATAAGATGGAAAGTGATAAAACACGACACATGATATCCTCCGTTGGCATCAAAATACATATACCACACATGTACACATACACACATGCACACACAAATAAAAAAGAGAAAATTTATTATATGACTTTCTAAGTGGTTGTTAAAAGGACAATCCAATATAACAAAACACGGCTCAATTATTTGTTTGAGAGACATTAACATAAATGACAGAATGCATGAAATGCAGTAGGGAGACTCTGGGAGGGGCCAATGGGGAAGGAGTATAAAGATGTTTAAGGTGTTCTGCATGAAATACACAAAAATTCAGTAAAAATTACAAAAAAAGTAGTCAGTTACATTCTCCTATGTCTATCTCCAAAGAAGTAACAGCATAAAAAAGATAGATTTATAACATACCAATTAAAATAACCTCATACCAAAATCCTATTTCTGAAAATGAGAACTGAGAACTGAGTCTAATGAAAATTTTTCTTCAAGAGTTCATCAAAAGCATTAAGGTGAAAAGATCTTATGTCAGTTTAAAGTGTGTTGATTCTCCATGCTGCACATTACAGAATTCTTTGTGGATAAGAAGTGGTTCTCTGTCTTTAAAGGCTTCAGGGGTTACAATAGACAGGTTAATTACCATGTAGGCAACACCTTTCCTATCCAGAATGAAAGCAGAACTTGACCTCTAGAAGGACCAGGCAAGGTGACAGAGACTATTTAGGCTATGTGTTGTAGGAAATCCTCCATTTCTATCCTTGAGATTTAAAAAAGAAGCCCCTTTACAGAATTTAAGGAGGAAAAGGAGTTGCTTTACTGTCCTCATCACTCACTATTTGTTATATATGTAGAAAAGAAAGAAATTAGATAGAGGGATGAGGAGGAGAAGCAGGAAGGCAGAGGAAAGGGAGGGGAAGAATAAAGAGTGAATGAAATATAAAGAAGGAATGGGTAGAGGAGAGAGGAAAGAAGAGGAGGAGGCAAGCGAGAGAACTGAAGGAGGAGGACCAGAGCAGAGCAGAAGGAACATTATAGAAAACAGAAAGGAAGGAAAACAATAAAGGAAGAGAAAAAAGGAAGGAAGGAAAGAAGGGAAGGAGGACAGATATTAAGAACCAAATAGATGCTCCATAAAAGGCATTTGACCCTTACAGTCAGGTCTTGATGGTTCATCATTTTTTGTACAAGATAGGTTATGTCTATCCCTTTAAAATTATATAAGTTGCCCAAAGGTCTCCTATTTTGATTAGGGATACTAACCCATCAAATTTCCTGAAAACCCAGTGTCTGCCAATTTAAACAAAGCAAATATGCCATGATCTTGAAATGAACAATATTATCAGTTAACACCAGTGTAAGGAACATACTTTCATGGGGAAAAGATACACTCTTCCAACAAGATCATAGCCAGGATTCTTCCAAAACCCAACAAGTAGAAAAAGCAAGTTTTGTCACATAAACCATTAAATTAGAAAGACTCTGGTTACATCTGTATATGGTGCTAGGAATTATAATAAAATATAGGATGTGAATGTATTTCTAATGTATCATAATATTTATAATTACAATGGCTTTTTTAAATTAATTTTTTAAATTTAATTTTTAAAATAATTACAATTACAATGGCAACTGGAGGCTAGTTATCACATTTCAGTATCAGGGAGATCCTTAGTCATCAAGATTATCTTCTGTCATTGTAGTCCTAACTGAAATGATAAGACAGATAGGAAAGCTGAAAAATATCCAAGAATGATGGCACATGCCTGTAATCCCCATAGTCTTAGACACAGAGGCAGGCAGATCTCTGGGAGTTTGAGACCAGTCTATTCTACATAGTGAATTCCAGGTCAGCTACAGGGGCTACAGGGAGACCCTGTCTCAGAATCATCAAAAGTGGGGGTATTATAAGATGAATTCTGGAATAAAAACCTTTAATCAAATTCTTTACAGTACATTAATTTAGTCACATTGATGTCCTACTAAGAACTAAAGAAATGAGATGTTCACTTGTGGAAAAGAGAATGGATGGAGATGTTGGGGGCTGTAGGCATCAAAGTATCTCTATGCAAACAACCTATACTCCCCAGACATATTAATTTTCTGATGCAAATTTGAACACCCCCAGAGCTTCCCCTTAAGGATGTATTTGTACTGAAGGCCCTTTACTCACAGGATTCATATGCAGTCATAATTCCAATGGAAGACCCTCTACTTGCTGATCTTCATGGTGTTAAATTGATCTCTAACAGCTTATCTGGGTCCTTAGGCCTAAAATATTCAGAAGGCTTTGCCCCAGGCCCACCACATTCCACTCACATTTGTGGTACTCATCATCTAAATAACACACCCACCAGCAGCAGCATGAAAGACAATTTCATTCCTGGTATCTTGGAATAGACCATGAGAAAGACTATCCAGTTTCATCCTTCCATAAAGGAAACATCCCACCTACCAGTTTGCATTGAGTCTTTTAATACAAGCTGGTTCTCAGGTGTGGAGACAGAATTTTGAAGTCAGACAGATACTTGCTTAAAGAATCCAAAAACTTCTCCAGTCTTGCAACCAACTAGAGCATATGAACTTATCTCTTTATGACTTGAAGGTTCAGTGACACCGGCAATAGCTACATAAAGGTTGAGAACGTAACTAACTTTTTCTTGCACTGGGGTTTCCTCTTCATATTTTTGGACCCTCCTCTAAAGTCTCAAGTTGCAATTAAGGCTTTCAGGGATTGGAATGACCTCTCAGCCTTCCAAAGTTTGATACAAAGAGGTCTTGGCATCCACAACTCCCTGTGTTCTACAAAAGAAAATGTATCTGTAGCTCACCTCTATTATGGGCCAAAGCATTTTCTGAATGACATCATTGTTAAATGGAATGCTTAATTATTTTTATGTAGACTGTGGGATTATAAGAGAATGAATCAATTGAGACTTACAAAACAATATTTTTTTCACTTCATAGAAGCTTTCTAAGTAATTCAACTATATTTTTGACTCACAATCAAATTTCATGAAGAATCAATGACAGACTTTTTAACTATAATCTTCTGAAAATTGAAAAGAGGCAGATAAAAGTTCTATCAATAGGAATCTGTTACAGAATCCTAGTGTGTGATGTGGGGAGGATTAACAAAAACCTGCCTGACTTATCTGTATTAGCATACTCTCCTGGAAGGCAGAAACGTGGCAAAGAATATGATCTCAAAGTATTTTTGAATGTATTCTTTGTGACAAAAGCATTTAATTCTGTTCACTTAGGCAAGATATATTCATATAAAACCACTGAAACCCCTATTCATAGTCACACAGACCAATATTGGTTTAACAGAAAAGGCCATCATGTCACAAACAATAAACCCACTGCCTTTGGGCTTTAATTAAAAGGCATTTATCACCCAGACACTAACTGTATTTGAAGGAAATAAAAGACCAAAATGACACTTCTTTAACTGCTGACAGTTTAGAGAGCGGATGGCTAGGAAGCCAAGCAACTCCCAAATAGTACCAGAATTCAAAAGTAGCTTAACTGGTCCTCAAAAATAAAGAGTTTTCACAGTTAAGGTTTGCCACACAGTGTTCCAAGGAATAAGCTATGAATGCCATAATGTATATAACACATTCTCTTTGTACTCAGGACCTGACTTTTCTGTATTAGAAAAGTAACTAAATCAACGGACTTTTCTCTACTAGGTTCAAATCTCCATCTGAAAAGAAAACTCCTTACAGTACTTTGCTTAACTCCCAGAGCATTTTCTTAACATAAAGTGCAAGCTTTGTAATCAGATTTACATAAGATGTATTTGAAGCCCACTTCTGCTGGTTGTTGTAAGTCTGCGTGTTTCAGTTTCCTTCCCTGTATGATAAATGTAGTGATGGTATATAATTCACTTTATTGATGTTAGGGTTTGGTTTGGTTGGTTTCTCTAGAGGCAAACCATAAGACAAAGATTCTAGAGTTAGGGATTTCAAAACTCTACTAGAAAGAGAAAGGAGGAGGACTTGGTGAGTGAAGTTCCTGCCAAACAAACGGGAAGATTGACTTTGACTCCCTAGCACCAACAGAAGCATTGTGACAGTGTGTACCTGTAAAGAGCACTGTGGGCATGGGAGAGACAGGGATACCCTGCAGCTCATTGCCCGGCTAGCCTAGCAGAACTGATGAATCTTGGGTTTATTGAGAGATGCAGTTGCAAAAACATACAAACATTCAAAACAGAAGACGAAGAGTGGTCAAAGAGCAGACATAACCACTGACTTCCATATGCACACATGTTTACAAACACCAACCTGCATGTACACCACACCCTTATATAATACACTCAAAACATAGTGACAATATATTCAGAAAAGAGTACACAATGAACTGCCTGGCCAGATTCCATGGATGGAGATAGGTGACTCAAACTTAATCCTGCTACACAAGTCTGACAATGGTGAAAATTTCAAATCTCTGAAACTGTGAAAAGAAAGGGAGCTTAAGTGGTTATGTAGCAAATCTTGTTAGTCATTTCTTATGTGCTCCCAGACAAAAACATAGCACCCTTAAATTCCAGAAAAACATTTCTGGGATTTAGACAGGAGCTGCTGGAAATCACCTCATACACAATGATGTTGCAGGGCCCAAAGGATATGGGAGGGGCTAAATTAGTTAATGTGTATAATGTGCATGAAGCAGTGCATGGCATAAAGCCTGATAAGTGGCATTTACTGTGATTACCAGCATTACATCCTGCTACGAGGACCTGTGTTGACATTCACAGCAGAACCACTATTTCATATCACCAGATGATCATAATTATGATGACTCAGATTCACCAAGAAAGGCTCCATCTAAGGTTCCAGTGGATATTTGTCCTTGTGCTTAGGAGATGGAGTGTGAACAACCACCAATCCCAAACACAAATTTCTCTCAGCCCCACTAAGGCCTTCGTCTCAGAAAATCCATGCCTTTATCTCTAGTCCTGGTATTGAGTCTGGCTCTGAGAATGTCACAGCAGTGTGGATTTATTTCATCTGAATGCTATGAGTGTTAATCTTAGGAAGTCATCTAAGAAGCACTAGGCATCTCCCCGAGAAGTAGCTAAATATTTGTTAGGCAGGGTCTAACAGTTTCTGAAAGGAAATAAATAACTCTTAAAATGTTCTCTCATAAGCTATTGCATTATGAACTTCCTATTGAGCTTCAAGAAGGAACCTCAGATACCAGACCAACTGGAGGCAGTCAACAGTCAATCATGGCAGCCACAGAAGCTGGATGACATCATCCATGTATACAGCATACATTATGAATAAGATAATTTAGATAACAGGTAGTGGTGTAGGCAGTGGAGTGGGAGAAGTGACTAAGATGGAGACAGTAGATCTGCCACAAGGAACCTGTAGCCTCATTAGAGAAAAGTCACTTAACCATTTTCAACACCTATTATTACATACTTGTGCTTACCTCTGAGTCACATATGATAAGAGAAAATTTTGCATCTTTGTCACAAAATCTTATACAGTTCATCACTGTATGATTGAAATTAGGCTTATACACATAGCTCAAATCTTTCAAAAAGACTTGGTGAAGAGATATTCTTCATGGTTTGTCAGTGTACATTGTCCTCGTCATTAGTAATAGGAATGCCTAGATTTAATCACTCGAGTAAACTTGGCAAAGGAAGAGTCTCTAACGCTGTCAGCCTATCTTCAAGAATGCAATGACTTCTAAGCTCCTTGGCCTTTCTTCTTTTGTGACTTCCTTCCACAAAGATAAAAGTTTTGGTTGCATCTTCATTTCTGTGCTAAAATACCTGACAAAATCAACCTAAGGAAGGGAGAATTTACTCTGACTCACAACTTAAGAGTTTTCAGGCCATCATGATGGGAAGTCATGGAAGTCAGAATGTGAAGCAGTTAGTGACACTGCATCCAGAGTCAGGAAACAGAGAGCGATGAATACTGTAATCAGCCTTCTCCTTTTGATTCAGTTCAGGATTGACCGCAGTCTATAGATGCACTGGACACATTTAGGGTGGGTCTTCCCACCTCGATAAACGCAAATAAGAAAATCCCTTATCAGAGTTTACTCCAGATCCTGTGAAGTTGACAATTAATCTTAACTGTCCCATGTCCTCTCTGTAGCTTACTATGCCATACTGGACCATAAAGTAAGATTGGCAATTCATATGCCAAGAATGCAATAGCACAGGAGAAAAGAAGTTCCTACTTTTGATAGTCTATTCAGTCCATGTTGAAAGTGCCTCCATCTGTACTTGCTTTATGCAAGGCACGTATTCCCCACACTTGAACATTTTTTAAATTAAGATGAGTATTATAGTCACTGACATTATAAATTACTCTCCCCTAGCCATGGTTTGCTTACAAAAATGTAAACAATGGAGTCATTATATTTATATGGTTTGCATGCTGACAGTATATACATTAAGTTGAAATCCTGTTTAAAACGCTCTCCAAAAAGTACCATGATGATTTACTATTGAATTGGAAAGTCATAGAAAGACATGTGAATGGAAACACAGCACTGGGGCATGAAATTTTATGAAAGTAAATATTTAGTTGAAGAAGTGAACATGTTTTTACATTTGCTAGCAAAGGAACAAATGCTTTCAGATCCTAAGAAAGAATAATAATCACACAGCTGATGAAACTGTGCTACAAAGAAAACTTTTAAAAATAATTACCTATAAACAAGTCAAGAGAAAAAAATCCCAGGGTTGGAATTTGCAGAAAAAGTGTCAGGGGGTTAGTAAGAAAATCTCCAAGGCAACAATGGTCTGTGTCCTAAGAAACGCTACATCACCAAGTGCTATTGATGGCCCAGCTGTACAAAGAGCTGTATGAACAACTGTTCTATGACAAGCATAGGATCCAGTGATTCCAAGTTTTAAAAATAGCATTCAGAAATGATTCTCAGTGTTACCAAGTTTGGGGAATACCTTGGCCAATTTAGTTGGCCTAGAAATTCATTTTGATATATTGTCAGGAGTTATACATTTTTTTACAATTCTAAGAAAGACTAAATGAGCTCTAAGTTTAATAGTGGCAAGGAAGAAAAGAAGACTACTTGAACTTAAATATTTTAGTGGCAGTTAGAGGAAGGAAGTGGTTCAGTGAAATGATAAGCTAAATAGCCTTTTGCTAGAGTTGGGGTTTAAGAGAAGTAATTTTTCTTTCAGCAGGGTTGAAAGTTAAGACTATTTTAAGGGACTGTGGGCAGAATCAATTTGGAGAGACCTGAAATTGGCATTTTACCTGTTCTCCACAGTGAGTTGCTTTTTTCTTTCATTACACTTTTATGACTCCATCATAAAGAGAGCAAAGGCAGTGTGGAATGTTGTTGGTGTAAAGTGGTTCTTCCTCAGAAGCTAAGCTGGCTGCATATGATGGAGTCGGCTAAGAAGAGAAAATCAGTACATATGGTGACATGGTTGAAGTACCCAATCCCAGTGCTTCCTCCCAGTGCTTGGGAGGAAGAATACAAGAATACGCAATGAAACAACTACAAAATAAGACACATGCAAGTTGACACTAACATCTATAAAAAAAACTAATATTCACTTGCAACAAGTGCATGCAAGAATATCCCATGTGGAACAGAAAATAATTGCCTGGGTAAGCAAATGAGGGTGGCATCAGGGTTGAAAGGAAACCAGTGAGTTATTTATTAAATATCATGAAGAGGTCACTGAGCATCAGTGACAGAAACTGATTAAATGAGTGATTAACTCAGTCCAATTCCCTCCCTACAGGAAAGTGTTCCTTTACGCCAATTGAAATTGATACTGCCATAAGCTGTCATTAAGATATTTTAAAACCTTGTCTGTCTAAAATCCAAGAGAGGAAAATAAGAGGTGAAAGTCATTTACTATAGAACTATTGTGCATTTACAAGAGAAAGAAAATGTTTAGTGGACACCAATGAACCTAATAGCACCTTTCAGAATTAATAAATCTTAATAAGATACCATTAAATGGAATGGTTTTGCTAATCATGTGTTTTATTTCATAGACTGATTCCTACAGTAAAATTGGAAAATTAAAAAATTTAAAAAACCTGGCAAAGCTGATTACTTTTAACTGAATTTAGGTATAATTTGTTTTATTTATTACTAGTGTGTATGTGCACGTGCGCGCGCGCGTGTGTGTGTGTGTAAGACAGAGAGAGAGAGAGAAAGAGAGAGAGAGAGAGAGAGAGAGAGAGAGAGAGAGAACGAGCATGAGAACATGATGTGTACATGAGCATGCACACCATGGAGTGCGAAGAGGTCAGATGAAAACTTGTGGAGTAGGTTGCGTCATTCGACCCCTACATGGGTTCTGAGGATCAAACGCTCAGGTCAGCAGATTGAGTGGCCCTCACCACTGAGCCCTATCATTGGTCCTACTTTTAAATCTGTTCTATTTCATCATTCAAAGAGTCTCGAGTAGTGCATTAAGCTGGGTGTATTCAAAATGTCCTTTCTTTGCTAATTTAATTTTAGCAGGTTGGATTCTGGGATAACATCATAGAAAGAAATTTTAGAAATTTGTCCTTTGTTTTCGGTTTTCCAGTGACACTTGAATCTGAAAATCAGAATCTCCTCCAAGACCAGATGCCTTCAATCAATGGACAGACTCACATAGCCCTCACTTCAATCAAACTTGATCTTCAGGCATGAATGTGAGAGTGGCACCCAGCAAGGAATGGATTTGTAACAGGAACAAAGCACACTCCTTTTAGTTGGATAAGAATAAAAACTACATCACAGAACAAATATGCATTGATACTCTATACTAGGGTTTCTTAATATGACACTATTGACATTTTGTCACATTTTTTGATGATGCTTTCTGGTGTGTGGGACTGTCCTACACATTGTCAGATGGCATGGTTTGAATCTAGTTATGAGATGCCACCTGATAGTCATCTGATTCAAGAATAGATTTAGAAGCACTGAGAAGTCACTGGGTTCAAAAAAATCTACTATTTTTGCAGAAAGGTCAGAATGAAACTCACTAGTAAGCAAGGCTTGGGATTGAACTGATTTTATCAGTGTTCATAAAGGTTTCCTTGGTAATAATAGCCTGAGTACTCACTATATACCCTGTTTGTGGGAAGCACTATTATATAGATTTTTAATTTTTTAATTTATTGTTAATTGAATTTTTGTACTTCAAAGAAGGAAATACTCTTTCCTGAGTCAAGCCTGCAAAGAACAAATAATGCATCTCAGGTTTCCTTCCTCAATATTGATTTATTGCCTAGTAAGTGGAATGTCCTCTTTGGTTTGGTTTTATTTTTGTTTGGTTTTGCTTTACTTTTGTAAAGATAGCATAAATAGCCTAAGCTAACCTGGAACACATAGTGAGCCTCCAGATTAGTGGCAATCCTCCTGTCTTGGCCTCCTGAGTACAGGGAATACAGATGCATGACACCATACCTTGTCTTTTCTTATTTTATTTATTATTTTTATTTTAGGTGTATGCATTTATTTCCTGCATGTGTTTAGGTGGCCCCATGTCATGCAATGAGCATGGTATCAGCAGAGGGCTTCAAACTTCCCTGGTACTAGAGTTATGGATGTTTGTTAGTGACCATGTGAGTGCTGGGAATCGAACCCAGATCCTCTGCAAGAGCTGCCAGTGCTTTTAACCACTGAGCCATCTCTCCAGCCACATACTTTGTCTTTACACAATTTTTTGCAGTATAATGATTAGAACCCAGGACTGTGACTATGCTAGGCAAGCACTCTGCCATGGGAGCTCCTGCTGTGTTCTCGTTCTGGGAAGCAGAGGTGGGGTTGTGAAGCACATGCATTTCATTCATGTTTTGCGCATCCAATCATTTACATGTTGTGCAAAATTACTTTTGCGTCATCATAATAAACCAATCTTAGTGAAAGAATTATTGGCAGCTGATTACTGCTCGGTGAGGAAGAGCTAACCTTCTTAAAGGTACGGACTCTAGCTACCCAGTGGATGAAATTTCTTTCTTCTTTTTTTTTTTAAGTTTATTGAGACAGGGTCTCATGGATTCTAGTCTGGCCTTGAACTCATTATGTAGTTAAGGCTGTCTTTAAATATCTGATGCAATAGTTATACACTGCCACATCTGATGAGAGTTGTTATAATCTATGTGGTGTTATGTTGAAATATTTTACTAATCTATAATTTTAAGTCATTGAAGCTAATGGGAATAATTTAAGAAAACATAGTAGTCCACACATTACCTGACAATATTTTTTCTTAAGTTATTCCCATTAGGCTCAATGGTAAGAAGAAACATGGAGTGGAACAAGAGCATCAATCTTTCATCTCCCAAAGAGAAACTAGGTTCATCCTGTTGTGAAACAAGATGTAATATCAAACATCAAACCTGAGGGATACTTTTCCTCAAAATGCATATCTAACTTACTAAGTTCTTAAATTCTAAGTTTCAATGACAGATGACTATACACAGATAAATAACCTATTTAAATAAGCCTACAATAAAGGCATTAGACAGTTCCAGGAGTTGAGGGGTGAGGGGTGGGAGTGTGAGACAGAGAGAGAGGAGGGGGGAGAGAGAATGAACGAATATGAGGACATTCACATGCCACAAAACCCATGTGGAGGTCATTGGTTTTTACTTTCCATTGGTTTGAGGGTCTGTGTTGTTTCTCTAGTGTGTATGGCAAGCAGCTGGCCTGTAAGACTGAGCTCCTATAGGTTCTCCTATCTGCACCTCCCATCTACCTGTAGGTGTTCTTGGATTACAGATACTCATTCTGTGATGCTGGCTTTTATTTGAGTTCAGATGAGTCAAACTTATGTCCTCATGGTTTTCTGGCAAGAAATTTTCACCACTGAGATACCTCACCAGCCCAAGACCTGACTCCTTTAGCAAGTCATAGACATTGAATAAAAGGCAGTAGTCCTAGATTAAAACAAACAAACAAACAAACAAAACAACAACAAAAAAATCACATCCAAGAGAAAGTGGGCCATTTGAGGATTACGATTGGGAAAGAGTTTGGGGACAAACTGAGAAACCTTAAATATGAACTGTGTATAACAGGATTTGAAAATATTGTTGATTTTTTCAGTGATATTACATATAAGAAGATAGTTTTCTCTTTTGTAGTTGTAAGCTAACATCTAAGGTTACATGATCACTATTTTTGTAAATCATCTTAAAATATCTGGATATGTGTTCTTTGAGGCAAGAACTTATGTATACTATAAGGTCTCTAAGGATGCCCTTGAACTTCTGAACCACCTGTCTTCACCTCCCATGTCCTGGAATAAATTTGTTTTCTTTTACTTTTTCATCATTCCTTTCTTTCCTTCATTCTTTCCTCCCTTCCTTCTCTTCTCCCTCTTCATCCCCTCCTCCTTCTTGCACCCCCCCCCCAGAGGTAGAAAGAATAGAAGTTAGGCCTTTACATATGTTTGGTGAACAGTCTAATTGCTCAGCTATGTCTCCACCCTTCAGCACACTATTTTATGGGGCTCTATGTATGCTTCAAAATACCCACAATGAAAACTAACAATGTTTATACACCAGTATCTCAGACTAGGCTGACATCATAGTCAGAAACACCCTTCCTCAGTCACTAACACAGAACTCTGTGGAGCAAAAAGCAGTCAAGGATCGCCAGAGCCATGATCTAAGAAAGTGAAATGTGTTGAAACAGAGCAGAAAGGACCTTGAACTTGCTAGAAGGTCAAAGAAGACCGGCCAGGGAAAAGACCCTTTCAGTTGGAAGGCCATATGAGCCTTTCACACATCTGGTATAAATTTACTGAGCATCTCAGATCTGTTGTAGGAAGTAAAAGACAGCAATCAAGAAGATATACATGGTTCCTAGGGAGACTACATCCTTAGGAGCGGTGGAAAGAAACTGGGACAGACAATAAACAAGCAAGGCAATAAATGAGAATGTCTGTGGTGCTAAGAGACATGGGGAAACCAAAGTAGGGTGACAGGAGGGAGTTAATGGAGTAGGAAATGCTTTTAGATAAAGTGGTCAGGACAGTGACATTTTCTGAGACCCTAATAATGAGATCTGAGAGAAGTGTTCTAGGAATAGGGGACAGAGGTACAAAGCTCTGATGCAGAATTAAACTCCATGTTTGCAAAATAAAGAAGATCACATGCTAGACTAGAAGAGAAAGAATGACCTTAAATGAGGCAGGAATGGGAGGCAGGGACCAGATTTGTTCAGGCCCACAAGGTATGATGAGGACTGAAGAGTAGATTTTAGTGTAGTGAGGACACACTGGTACAATGTAAGCAGGGACTTGATGTGAATTGAATTCTATGGGGTTTGTTTTTGTTTTGCAGAGTTGTAAATGGAACCCAGGACTTCATGTATGCTTAGCAAGTACTTTATACCAACTTATATTCTACACGTGTCATATTTGTTTTTAAGAGACTTTCTGGCTAGTTCATAAAAACATGGAGGGTAAAGAGATGAGTTGAGGCAGGAAGAATAGGAAAAAAATGTTTCTTGCAACCTAGGTGAAATGTGCAACGTGGTGACCAATCTGTTTGTACTGATCGAGTGAAAAACTTGAGACTTGGAAATTTAGCTTGCTTGCTTGCTTTGGTGTGTGTGTGTGTGTGTGTGTGTGTGTGTGTGTGTGTGTGCGCGCGCAAGTACATGCACATGTGGGTGTGGAAGCCAGATGTCTATGTCAGATATTTCCTTCAGTCACTTTCCATGTATTTTTAGACAGGGTCTATTTTTGAACCTAGATCTCTCTGATTCATCTAGACTGACTAGCCAGCTCACCCCAGGGATATGCCTATCTCTGTGTCCCCACTGCTAGTGCTGAGATTACAGGCTTAAACTTACAAAGGCGGGTTTTTACAGAGGTGTTGTCGATCCAAATTAAAGTTCTCATCCTTGCATAGCAACTGCTTTACTCACTGACACATTTCCCAAGCCTGAGACTGGATAATTTCTCTGTTGTTTAGGCATGACCTGGAGGATGAGGTTATTCTCTGCGAGTGGAGTAGATGAGTGGACTGCACTTCATGTGGCAGTCTATACATGCGGAGATAAAGCCAATGGCTCCTTGTCATTTGCTAGGTATGTAAGGGTAGGTCTTAAGGGGGTCAGAAAGAAGAAAGCCAGATGACTCTAATGACATGAGGTAGGCAGAGAGAAGTAAGAAATATATCTAGGTTAAACATACCCATTGCCCTTGGCCACTAAGCCCCTGTGCCACCTCTTAAATATAACATAGTCTTGGCTTTATCTAACAAGATAGCCACAATCCTCTCTTATGCCACAATAGCAGATCCCAAAAGACATCTAAAAACAAAATTATTTCTCATAGTTCTGGAGACTAGAATCCAAATTGAAGAAACTGGTACATTCAGCCTGTATTCGGGGCTTTTGTTTGATTTCAAAATGGTGTCTCAATGCTCAGTCCTCCCAAGGAGACAAATACTTTGCTCTCAAAAAGGTGGAAGAAACAAAATGGTCAAAAAGGGAAGGCCTAAATCAATTCCTTCTAATAGTTTTTATATACCTTTAAACAGGATCTCACTAATAGCCCTGCTATTATAGAACTTGCTATATATCCCAGGCTGACCTCAAACTTAGAGAAATACTCCTGCTTCAGCCTCCTAATTGCTGGGATCACAGTTATAAGATACCACACAGTAGCTTATTTTTAAGTTCAATTTTAAGGCAGTAATCCATTCATGAAGATGCAGGTCACATGACTAAATCATTTTTCCTAGGGCTCTATCTCTTAATACCATCATCATAATGGAGATTAAATTTCAATATCTGAATTTTAGGGGGCATATAAACTATAGAAGATCTTGGTTCTATTAAGGAATAAAAAATATAATAGATTCTAGAATGTTCCTAGTAGGTGCCATGTCATGGAAGCAAGAGAGAAAGAGAGAGAGAGAGAGCGAGAGAGAGAGAGAGAGAGAGAGAGAGAGAGAGAAATATTATATTAACCACTCAAAAGTCTTCTTGGTCTCACAAACAGGGTGTTCTGTCCGAGAACTTATGGAACTCAGTTTTGAATAAGGAGATATGGAACTCCTCTATAATGTATCTTTCCTCATACTTCACTACAAAGATCTCATCTGAAATGCTACTTGTGTAGACAGTTTAGTGCTAGCTATTCAATCTGCTATTGTAGCTTAGGAGAGGATTGTGGCTATCTTGTTAGATAAAGCCAAGACTATGTTATATTTAAGAGGTGGCACAGGGGCTTAGTGGCCAAAGGCAATGGGTATGTTTAACCTAGATATATTTTCTTACTTCCCCCTGCCCTTCTCATATCATTAAACTCCTCTGGCTTTCCTACCTGGCTTTCTTCTTTCTGAGCACCTTAGGACCTGCCCTTACATCCCTAGCAAATGACAAAGAGCCATTGGCTTTATTTCCACATGTATAGACTGCTACATGTAGTGCAGTCCAGTCATCTACTCTGCTAGCCTAGAGTAACGTCATCCTCCAGGTCCTGCCTAAACAGAGAACTTGACATTTCCACATAAACTGCGACTTCATGGGCAATGCCACCAGTGCCCTTAAGTAACTTCGAGACAACAGGTCTAAAAGACTCATTTTATCTCTCACGGTATCGAAAATTCTTCATAAAATACATAAATAAATATAACTTTGGAAATATACTAATTCAGGAATGGAAGAATCTAATTATTGGAGCTATCAGACCCCAGATTTATTGTGGTATCAGATGGAAAATTATTATGCCTAAGGAATATCCACATGATAAGACATCTAAAAGCCAACTCAGTTTCTTTATAAAACCAATATACTTTAATCCTCATGTGTCCCAATTTAACTAACATATCCAACTTATGTTAGATATTTATTCATCTTTTTTTTTGTTTCCACATTTATCTCTGGCACATTTGGTTCTCCAAAGACAGAGAGTGTTAGAAGATAAGAATAACAAGAAAATCTGGAACATGATGAAGTCCAGAAATGGGGAGCAACACAAGCCAAAAACTATTAGAAGCAACTGTCCTCAGATCGTCCTCACTCAACCTTCCATAAGCTGCCAAAATAAACCAGCATCTGCATGGAGAATGTAATTCTCCATCTATGAGATGAGAGAGGAGACAAGACTGGAGGAAGGGAGAGAATAGCTGAGAAAGACAGGATAAAGAGGAAAGGGGAGGAAGACCGGGAGAGAGAGCGGGATGGAAGGTGGGGGGATGAAGGAGTCACGTAACCCTCTGCTCAAATGTTATCAAGATCTAAGGACATGCTCTCAGCTGATGAATTGATTCCAACTATGTTTACGTTGTCTATTTTCTCTAGAAAAAAATGTCACATGAAAATGCATGTCTTGAATTTTAGGCTTGTTTCTAATAACATGTTTTCTCTAGCTCAGTTCCCGCTAAAGGAGTGTCCAATTTCACTCTTAGATTCTTATTACTTTCCAGTAAGAAAACATGACAATTAACCATTTCTATGAGGCTCTATAAATGTGGAATTGTGAAATATTTATTGCTAAGATTCTATATGGTTTAATTGCTGGTCATAACATCAGTTTCAACTGTTGTTTTCAAACCACTGTCATCACAAAATGTTTCATAATCTTAAATTATCAGAACAGAAGCAGCAACAAAATTAACGCTAATGAAATAAAATTAAACTCTTTTGTGGACTTGATATTTGGCCTGGGCTTCTTTGAAAGCCCAAATGCATATTAAATTAAATGACCATAAAGGTCATATAAATGAAAGTGGGAGGCTGACATCCATTCTAAACAATGAAGGATGGTAATAACATCCAGAACAAGTGTTCAAATGTAAGAAATTAAGGTTTTCAAAACTCACACTGTGGATTTGAAATAACTGTTCATGTGATTTTCCTATAAAGCACATCAACGTGTATATGTTATTTATCACATTCCAACATGTACTGACATGCAGGAGGAGTCATGAAAATTAATACTCCTCCCTCTAATAATTTTAGGCTAAGCACTCTGTCAGTTGGAATTTTCTTTTGTTTTCATGCAGAGTTCCCAAAAGTATCCAGTGGCTGTCCATTTTCTAATCAAAATCAATCCTGGTAAATTAAATGCAACAAATACAAAGAATCATATGGTTCAACTTCCTTTCTAAAAATCTCATGGAGGGTTAATTTGCCTAATATTTCATATGGACTTTACCCCCATTTCTCTGTGAGCACAGTACTTTCCTACGTCACCCCCTAAAGAATGAGTTTACTAGTCAGTGAAGCATAGATTGTGTCTGAGAAATGAGAAAAGATTTTGCAATGTGTTCATTTTTCTGGTGTGTGGTTAGAGTTTGTTGGTGGTATATGAGTGTATATACCTGACCATGTGTGTGTAGGCATATGTATGTGTGGGTACACATGCATGTGAGTGTGCATTAAGGGGCCAAAAGAAAAGCATCAAATTTCTTCCTTAATTTTTCTCCACTTTGTTTTTTAATCAAATTATTTGATTTTCATACAGTAGAATTTGATGGCATTTATATCTGTTCCTCTTTCTATTCCTCTCCCAACTATCCACCCCCACGTAATTTAATGAATATAACCTAGAGAGCATGAATTGTGTTCCCTAATGTCCTTTAGTATGGAACAATCTACTGTGTCTATGAAGAGTCCCAGCCCTGTAAGACACTGTGTTTCCCACTCCCAGCAGCCATCAACTGTTCAAAGTTCCTTGGGTTGGGTTGGGATTTCTTACCCACTTTCCCAGTGCTGGGAATTTGTCTGGTTTGAGCTTGCATAGAACTTGTGCATGCTGTCACCCCTGCTGTGAGTTCATGTGAGTAAAAGACTAGTTAGCTCTCTGAAAGACTGTTTCCTTCTTTATGCTCATCCACCTCCTCTGGTTCTTACCTTTCTACCTCCTCTTCTGCAATGATTTCTAAGCCCGGGTATCTAGAAGTTCCCAATAGTTATCCTACTCAAGGATAATTTGTGGCCTCTTTTTCTCTGCACACTGATTAATTGTGGTCTCTGCATTAATGATCATCTATTGCATAAGGAAAATTTCCATGTTATTTTTTGAGACAGGGTACATCACTGAACCTGATGTCCCAGAGATCATGCCTTCACCCTCCTCCTGCCCTAGCACGAGCACTGAGATGAAAAACAGCTCTTTGCTGTTGTTGTTGTTTGTTTATTTGTTTGCATAAAAGCTAGGGATCAAACTCCTATCCTCATGCATAATTATTGATCCATCCCTCCATCCCATGTACTGGGGTCATTTAGACTATTTTTGTTATAGAGTACCTTTTAGGTACAGACCCAAGATCTGCTCTGGGACAATACTATTATATATGAGGAAAGGCTGACAGATGTGTGGTCAAGTACAAATGACAAACAGTTTCAGTTTGACCTATGATTATCTTTTCCCATTAAAGTGCAATGCTATAATATCATTGTTGGGAATGAAGTTTCAGTGCCTAGACTATTTTCATACTTTATGGTGCTGAGAGTCTTGTCATGTGCTTTCAATGAAAAAAAATCCATACACTGAATATCTAAAGATAAGTATATCTCTCATCTCATGTACACTCTATATCTGCATCCATATCAATGGCTAAGGAACCCAGTCTGGCCAGAATTGCCCATAGAAGTAGTCACAGGAGTAAGCAAGCTACACAAGTAACTCACAGTAGAGGTGCAAGTTCTATGTTCCACGCTGTGCCTTAACTGTGAAAGAGAAATTATGAAGTGTGTGCTGACAGAGTTTTGAGGGAGGCTCACTGATGCATTTGGAGAGAGAGGATTGAGACTGAAGAAACTTCGTGAAAGTCAAATAAAAGGAATATAATGAAAATTATTGTAGCCTAATGCATACATGTAGATTTCCTTATGGAGTAGTGCTTACAGGTAGGCAAAGTTAATTTGGAGAGATAAATTTTCTTTTTGCTTTCATTTGGAAATTGATATCCCACCCCTAGGTAATTTCTTATAAATGGGTTTTATAAGCTTGATCTGACAATAACAGAAAGTAAGATATTTTTTCAGCTTCATCTAACTTAAATATATGATCAAATAATTTTGATGTTTACCACATTCTCCAAATCAACATAACATATACATATACTTCTATAACTCCAAGATGGACAAAAATGACAGCACAACGTCCAGAATGAAAAAGTATATGGAAGCTGATAATTATCCTTACTGTGCTATTCTACATGCACAGACATCCATTTCCTTTCTTCCCTAGAATTCAGATGTGGGAGCAAACAAGAAAAATATACTTGTTCCCATATACCTGTTTTGCTTTCCATAGTTTTGGTTATCCATAGTCAAATGTTGTCTTAAAACAACAAATGGAAGACTGCAAATATAAACAATTTATAAATTTGGGATTGGTTACCATTGTGAATAGTACAATGAAACTGCATATTGTCTCACCCTATCTGCGGAACATGTCCAATGTATCCACCATGTATATCCTACATCCCCTTTAATCACTTAGTAGCTACCTGGGATGACATATTGACTAGCATTATAATCACTGTTCTTGAATTCAGTGAATTCCTATTTTACTTAATAATGAATTAATAATGTATTCTCAGTGTGTGAGTACATGAGATAAATCACATTCACATAATTTTTAATAAAATGTGTTTTGTTACAATCATCTTATTTTATGAGGAGATATTGTTTTTAATTTCTTACCTTTCCTAATTTATGGACTAAACTTTACCATACATATGAATGTCCATAAATATGAGTTTTTGTATTTATGAAGAGTCTTTGAATAGTTGTTCCATGGATAAGATGGATTCCTTTATACTGTACATTAATTTTTGTATACAAAGTCATTAGAAAATGATCTCACATTCATTCTATATTTCGGTTACTAAACCAAATATACAGGTAAATGACACAATCCAACTTCCCTGAATATTTAACTTTTGAGAAATTTTAATTCAAGAATTGATGCTTGGTCAGTACATTCATTAAAAATAGATTCGTTTTCAAAAGTTATCAGATCAAAAGTATGATTCCAGTGGTTAGCTAATTTATACAGAGGAAGGACCCTCAGTAATTAGAGAATCGTTAAGAAATTATGTCTGGTCTTTTGCTTCCTAGTGCTATCCTACATCAAACAATTTTGATAGAACAATACCTCCATATCCACCTGTTAATTCAGTTAGCACACATGTATTGACCTTGGTATTGCTCTAGTTGCTGGGGCTACAGCAGAGAACAAAACAGTCACAATTCCATGTCCTCATGACATTTGCATCTTATTACATTATGCTGTTATTGTGAATAGCAACCCATCTGCCAGCCATTTAGGCAAGGATTTGAACTTATCTAGAAGGATTAATATTACTCCAGTGTCTTGAGGTCAATGAGGGGTTTAAGAAAGAGAGAAAAGAGGCTGAAGCCTCTACTGTCCATACTATTTCTCCATAACTATGTAATTATAAATTGTAGTATAAAAATAATTGTAGCACACACGAATATGGGTATTTAACACCTTTAACACTCCTCTGCAAACACACACAGAGTAATATCTTTCGTCATACAACACAAGGTATTTTTCTATATTATTGCTATAACTTGAAAAAGTTACCCCTATATCTTTTTGAAAAGTTTTACAAAGAATCCAAATTCATTCTTCTATGCATATTTTCCTTCCTTCTTCCTTCTTCCTTCCTTCCTTCCTACTGTCTCTTTCTTTCTTTGCTCTTTCTTTCTTTCTTTCTTCCTTTCTTTCTTTCATTAATTCATTGTCCTTTTGAAAGAGGGTCTCCCTACAGTTCCAGTTCACCTGGAACTCACTATATAGACTGGCCTTGAACTCATAGGGATCCACTTGCCTCTGCCTCTCATGTGCTGGGACTAAAGGTATATGCCACCATTCCTGGCTCGATTGCATATTTTCATCATTTGCTATCCCCACATTATTGTTTTCCTTATACAGCTTTGATCCCACTCAGGTGTAGTAGACAGTTGTTATACACAGTACATTTCCTAGAACATGAGACACAGAAGGCTAGTACTGAGTGATGGAAATTTGTTTATTAACCTGTGTATTTTTTTTAATCTAAAGTGGCTGCCAGAACATGTTACACTTTGGGGTTTATAGGTTTGAGAAGGTGTTGTCCATGCTGGCTGTCATAGTAGATGCCTCTAGGCATGACATTCTATAGGAATGATGAGTTTGGGTATATCAGGGTGAATTAAAAAAGGTAATCCACCTCTCTAAATCAGGGTGTGTAGACTCTGGGTGTCTTACTAGAGGTATTTAATGAATAGATGCTTCAAGAATAGGCATCGTGCTGGAATTCTCAGTCTGGATCTTGGTCAGTTTGTGAACATCATCATAAATTCCTCATAGGATGTTTTTTGAAGAAAAATGCAGTTGTATGAACTATTCATTGTTGAGAAGGATTCAATGAGCATTTCTAAAAAATTGATTTTTGAAGTATGAAAACAGTGCTTTGAAAAGCCATGCACATGTGTATATGTATCTATACATAGACACACACAGAAAGGAGAGAGAGAGAGAGAGAGAGAGAGAGAGAGAGAGAGAGAGAGAGAGAAAGATATACACATATTCTAAATGTGCTTAGAGATTTTTGACCTAGTACCAGCTCAAATCATTTATTTCATATCCTGAAAAATATATAGTGATGCACACAGATGCACCCCTTGGTCATGACTCCGTGGTCAAAAGCAGTGGCTGCTCCTGCAGAGGACCTGAGGCAGGTTCTCTGCTGCCACATGGAGGCTAACATCTTCTGTAACTCCAGTTGCAGGGGATCAAAAGCCCTCCTCTGTCCTCAAGGGATATTGCACACATAGGTACTCCTAATGTGTGTAAGCAAAAGATGCACACACATTGAAAATAATAAAGAAAGAATATGTTTTGAAAAATCTCAAAACCTTTCTGGAAAGGAAGTGAGGCAATGTGCTAACAGTGAGTATGCTTGGACAACAAAAGTGCAGATAAAAACTGTTTTCATCATTAATTTTCTTTTGATTCTGTCACTTCTCTAATGAACACAGTTTAACTTCATGGTTAATAATAAGCATGGATAATTGTTGAGTTCGGGAGCTGAAGGGGTGGCTCAGCAGTTATGAGCATGGGCTGCTCTTGCAGAGCACCCTGGTTCACTCCCTAGCACCCCATGTTAGCTAACAACCATCTGTAAATCCAGTTTCAGGGGATAAGACACCCTCTTCTGGTTTCTGCAGCCCTAGAATGACATGGGTGCACTTACATACATGCAAGGAATACACTCATACACAGAAAATAAAAAGAAATCAAAACATTTAAATAATTAGTTGGTTTCTTCCATCTAGCAACAGTCATGGGCATGGTCAACAGAAATCTTAGAGTGGACTTCTCAGAAGACTTGTAAATAGTATAGACAGTTAATATGGAAAAAAATCATGCTTGCTTTCCTCATCTTTCAACTGACTATCAGTATCTAGGACAATTTGGAAAGCCATATGTTTTGAAGATGAGAGAGGCTCCATGAGATTAATGCTTAAACAACTGAACTGTATAATAATGTAACGACTTCTTCTTGCTCCCAGTCTTCCAAACTGAAACCGTTGCTTCACTTAAAGAAACTCTAAAATTACTCACTTCAGTCTAATTTCTCACATTTTGTATTCTTATAAAGGCACCATCAGCACTGCTCCAAGTTTAAGACAATATTAAGTTGTGAATATGCGATTAGTGAAGTATGAGGCTATCTTTCCTCCAAAGCAAAAAGGAGCTTGGGGACCAAAATTCAAGACATTCTACCAAAGAATCACCAACAGATGAAAAAAGTGATAAGTTTTGTGTAACAAGAATTAAACTCCATTAATTATATTCAGATAATGATGAAATTTACCAAATTCACCAGTTATTGGTCCAATAACTAGACACACATTTTCCCATTAATTTTGTGAAGCCTTTGCTTGTTGTGATACTACATACCATAATTCTTATAGTGGAAGAACTAAGACAACAATTATGTATAGGACCAACTTAATGCCTCTCGTGTGCTAAAAGGCACTTCTTTATTTTCTACATCAAGCCAGCCCTATGGACAGGTTTTGTTGTAGGTCTACCTACTTTACCCTGCACAGTTTCCGATTTTCCAGAAGAACCTCCTGGGACTGATAAATCTGCTGGTATGCTTGTCAATAAAGCATAACTAATTCTACACTATGCGTCACACAAGCAGTTGGAGGCTATAATTGCTATTGGTCAGTGCCCAACACCTACGCCAACAGATGTCTGTTAGTTAAATTTGTCAACACAGCCAGATAAGAGGGAATTTCATGCTTCAGATGTGGCAGGCTGGATTGACACTTCCCTGAGTCTAGAAGCATCAACCAACAATTCTCTAGAAGCACAGCAGCTGTCTGACTACCTGTCACTTTCTGACTCAAATGTAAATCACCATATATGTGTGGGATAGTCCTCCTCCAATTCAGTCTTTGTAATGAGGAATCCTGCACTGTGTTTTTGCCACAAAGCAGTATCTTGAGTCAGAACACAAATAAATCCAAGCGGGGTATGGAATTAATGAGTGTAGTACAACTCTTCCAGTCTGTTGCATGTTAAACCAGGTGGAAAGAACAAATGACTTTTTCACTTGCCATATCAAAGGAAAAAGAAAGGGTGTTAAAAGGACAGGAGAGGAGGAACTGAGAAGGAAGAGAAGAAAGGAGAAAGGAAAGAATGAATCAGTAGGCTGGTGAAAAGAATTTATCCTAACAGACATTGTCTTTAGCATAATTCTTCAACTGTCAAAAAAAAAGAGAGAGAAGAGCAATAAACAATTACAAACATTATGAAGAACTGTATCTTCTCTTCTCTTCCCTTCTTATTGCTGTGCTACAGATGGAAACCAGGGCTTTTGAGCATATATCTCCAGCCCAAGAGGAATAATATATTTTTAAATATCATTAAATGAATACCTAAATGAGAAGTGAAATTTTCCAAAAACGGAAAAGGAAAAGGTTACAGGAGGAAAGTCAAGACAAATTGCTTGTAGCTTTGAATAAGAACCCCCACTCTGCTTCAGGGTTACCTGTTTCTTTGCCTCATCATCTCTCAGTTTCAACACAGTGATATATGGCCCCTTCATACCCTCACAGCCTATGGTTCCACTGTGAGTCTCCCTACTTAAAAGGTTGTTACATTTTATTGTGACAGCCATCAGTCAATCATGTCAAAATGAATAGTTCATGACATTTCCGTATTGATGCCAACACTACTGTCTATCTGTATTATTACAAATAAATGATGATTTTTATCATCAAGTTTTACAGAAGTGTTACACGTTCTATTATTCACAAGTGGTCAAATATCTAAGATTTTCTTTTTATATCCCTGATTTTAAAAAAATACACCTGTCTGATCTTTCAGGAACTATTTTATTACCTTGTACTCCCTCGGGGAAAATATTGTCTTGACTAATGGGTTACTGGTGAAAAAAATGTGTGCAGATTCCCAACCTTTCTGGAGACAGACATTAGTCAAAAGTCAATGTATTCTGTCATTTTCCTGAAAAGCCAGGTACATTTTTTCTAAATATGACAACATAAATGTTCTTGCTCTGAAAAGAAAAGGTGAATCAAATAGGGCTTCTGTACACACAGCCCACCCAGAACAGATGTCATAGGAATAGAAAGACTTTTCAGAAAATCACTGTTCTTTAGCCTTCAATTCAATAGCTATTTGATCATTTTCCAGTCCATAGGACAAGCTGGGCCAAGCATGTCTTAATTTAGATTAATTTGAATTAACTTTGTGTCTTCTTTTAATAAATTATCACTGAGGATCAAGAAAATCCGATTACAAAAGCATGGCTGAGAAGGAAAGATCATGAAAATGTGTCTAAGATCTATTTCTTAGTTTTTATGTTTGCTTTCTTGTTGAAACAACAAAAAAGGGTTAGAATGGTGGGTTTAAATACATAGATAGATGAGTCTTCCAGTGAAAAATGCAGAACACCCAGTTTAATTTGAATTACAGATAAATACCCGTCATACTCAATTTTTTTTACTGAATAAATCTGTCAGTTCTATGTGAACGCTTTGTTTCTCTTTCTTAGCTGGAGAAATAAAGGCACTCAAAGAGGTAAAAGATTATGGGAGTTAGTGTCAAAGCTTTCAAATATGCTTTGCAGTCCCTACTCTGTATAGACAGGGAAGCAACCTATCTATGTCTTGGCTGTGAAGTTGTATGTTTGTTCCTCACAAAAGTGGTCTATTTGCCATATTTGTCTGATGTCTCAGAAATCTGCAGGCTGAAACCAGAGGAAAGTTCCAAGTTTAAGGCCAGCATAAGCAACAGAGTGAAATATGGTATCAAAGAAAATTATGGGTGGAGGGTTCCCTTAATTGATAGAGAATGTGTGTCCCATGTCCCTGGGTTGATCCTTAACAATACATAAACTGGACAGGGTTCATGTCTGAAATCCCAGTACTAATGAGGTGGAAGCAGGAAGATTAGAGGTTCAAGGTCATCCTTAGCTACAGCGAGAGTCCCAGGCTAGCCTGGACTACATGAGACCTTGTCTCAAAAGTAATGAAGCAAAGCAAAGCCAAAATAAACATTATACCAAGAAACAAGCAAACACCCGAAAAGAAAAATGAAATGAGATGGAATAAAAGAAATATTTAAAATATCACTTAGTTAATACAGTTTTGTTTCTATATCTCTAGAGGTGGTAGGCCCTGACTTCAATTAGAACAAAGTGAAATCAGGGATAATATATAACTGGTTCCCAAATCAGGGAAGCAAGCTTCGCAGTTAGTTCTTTGTCAGCTACAGGGTCATTCCACCTGTCTACCCTGCAGTTTCCTCAATTCTAAAATAAAATGCAGATGTTGAACAATTTAACAAGGCTCGTCTGACTCTCAGATGCTATAATTCTTTCAAGGAGCAGCAAAGAGAGATAAAAGGCTAGATTCCTGATGATCATTGATTACATCGAGCTACAAACTAACATGGCCCCTTCGTCATTTGCTTACAGCAACACTGAACCACCAACATCTGGGAAGTCATAGAGACCTGCGTCACTTTGTAGATTCATTTCTCGCAGATACTATAGGCAACAAATCCTGCCCACGACACTACCCTGGAGAAGTAATTCCTTCTTTTTGTCAAGTCGAGACCTCAGTGCCAAAAGTATTATTTGTCTTATGATCACCCCTCCCTCCAGGTACAACCACCTGAATAAAGTGGGGGCAAAGAAACAGTGGTTTTTCAGTAGGTCTACTACTTTTCATGGGTATTTTCCTTATTAAAAGAATTGGAAACTTTTCTCATAAAAGGTTATGCAGGAGGTACTCTTCGAAGTTCAGAAGGGATTCAGATGATGAATAGGATAAGAATTAAGGGACTATTCTTGCTTGTGTTTCTGTTCTGAAAGGCCTGAACCTACTATGTATTAAGATTTGTGCCTATAGTGATCTGGACTGTAGTTCAATCATGACTGAACCACAAAGTACAGAAGTTGGTGAGATATGGGACAAAAAATTTCTCCATTGCTGTGACAAAGCGCTCTGACCAATACCAACTTGGGGAGGAAAGGGTTTATTTAGCTCACATAGTGATCATATAGTGATCACATAGTTCATCAAAAGGAGCCCAGAATAGGAACTCATGGCAGAAACCTGGAGCCAGGAGCTGGAGCACAGGCCATGGAGGAACGCTGCTTACTGGCTTGCTCCCTTGGCCCATGCTCAGGCTACTTTCTTACACAATACACAACAACCTGCCCAGGTGGCACCGCCCTCAGTGGGCTGGGCCCTCCCACAGCACTCAGTAATCAAGAAAATATCCCACAGACATGGCCACAGGCCAGTCCAATGTAGGTGATTCCCCAGTTGAGGCTCCCTCAACCCAGGGGTGTCAAGTTGACACTAAAGCTATCCAGCACAGTCTACCCCTTGTCAACTTGACACACAAAAGACATCACTATTAAACTATGACCTTTCCATTTCCTGTCCTCAAGATACATTAACATTAATAGTACGACTTAAGACAGTACAACCTTAAAAGCCTCACAGTCCATAAAAATTCCAAACACTTAAATGATCACACTTTTTTTAAAAAAAAAAAATCTTAACTGTGGGCTCCTATAAAATTCAAAACAAGTACTGTCTTGTTTCAAAGGGAGGAATCGAGCACACCTAAGCAAAACGTAAATCCAGCTAATAGCTCAAGGCTGGACATCTGGGATTCACTCACGATCTTTTTCGGCAGCTCCACTTCTCTGGCTCTGCTGTCCACAGCACACACAGCTCCTCTCGCAGGCCCAGGCCGGCTCCATTCCACACCTGCTGCTGTCCTTGGAGGTCATCCCATGAGCCTAGCAACTCCGGAAAGCCAGGGTCACCACTGAATCTAAGGCTGCACCATCACCAATGGGCTCTTCGGGAACTCTCCTGGTGCCTATATTCTCCCCATGACCCCTGCAATCCTGGAGTCTTCACTGCAACCGAGGCTGACTGTATGTGGACCCTTAAGAAATCCTTCCCAGAAGATTTTGCCATGGTGATGCTGGTCTCTTATTTAACAACTGATTTTTCAGCCCCAGCTAACCAGCATCAATTGTCCCAGTAAAACAAAGCTTTTACTTCAGGTTCTGGTCTCTTCTTAATCACAGCTGATTCTTCAGCCCCATCCACAAAGAACCCACAAATTCTCAATTCAAAATATCACAGTAATGTCCCTGATAGTCTCTGCTTCCCCTTGAAACTTCACAAGCGTCTATTGTTTACAGCTTTTTTAGCATATCTGTTCTAAGCTCCACAACAACAAATTCTAAACACTCAATGGCTTTTCTAGTCCAAAGTTCCAAATACTTCCACAATCCTCCCTAAAACACCAAGGTCAGGTCTGTCGCAGCAATACCCCACGATTCTGGCACCAATTTCTGTTCTAGTTTGCTTCTCCATTGCTGTGATAAAACTACTCTGACCAATATCAACTTGGCAAGGAAAGGGTTTATTTTGCTTACATCTTCCTGGTCACACAGTTTATCACTTAGGAAGCCCAAGGTAGGAACTCAGAGCAGGAACCTGGAGGCAGGAGCTGAAGCACAGGCCATAGAAAAAAGCTGTTTACTGGCTTTCTTATACAATAAACAACAATCTGCCAGGGATGGCACTGCCCACCGTGGGCTGTGTCCTCTCCCAGCACTCAATAATCAAGAAAATACCCTACAGACATGGCCATAGGTCATTCAAATGGTGGCAATTCTCCAATTAATCCCTTAAGCCAGGTATGTCAAGTTGACACTAAAGCTATCCAGCACATACCCACTGAGCTCAGATATTGAAATAAACAATATGTGAAGAAAGAAAATAGGAGAACATTTCTAAAAAGTATGAAAAATCTAATTATTAGCCCCTAAATGTTTATCATATCAGTCAAGTGACCTGTCCTAGATCCAGAATCAAGTGACTAAAACATGCTTGGTCAGACTCTGCTTGTCACTTTCAAACAATATAGAAATGAAAAAAAAAATTGGGTTCTTAGGGGGTCACTCAGCTAGTAGTCCATTTTCAATGTGACTTCGCTCACAATCATAGTTTTGGTAACTCCTAATGGATCTGGCTTTAAATCTTGGCCCAGGCATGCACAAGATAGCTTCCAAGAAGGAATGACTCTTTATAGAATTCTATGAAATAAGAATGAGAGTATTTATTCTACAATCCTTATGATGAATAAATCATGAAATATGTGCAACAAAGCCCAGTATGTTAAGTTTTTGTGAAGGCCTCTGCTATCATTTATTACATATATAAATAGTATGTTCACAAGTTAGAGGACTATTCTCGTTTAAAAAGATAACTCTCCTAAACATTTAGTAGAAGGTATCTTTTTCTGTTATTGCAAGTTGGAAATTATAAGAATATAGAGGTATAAAGTGATGTTATAATTTTAATGTAATATAGAATAATTAAACCAGACTCCAATGATATTAAGAAATGATGACAGTATCTTTTTCTTCTGAAGAGCTGGATAGTATTCTATTGTGAATAACCACCACATTTTCTTAATCCACTCTGTTAATTATTTCTTTGTTTGATTCTATACCTGGACTATTTTTCTTAAAGTTGAAATGAACATGGGAGTACAGATAGTTCTTTAACAATCTAATTTCTATAGTTCTGAGTAAATAATCAGATAAGTTATTGCTGGATCACAGGATGTTTCTTTTCTATTGTGAGGGGACTGTATGAAGACAGAATGTTGCTTTGTAGTATTGGCTGGTCTGAAATTTGCTATGTAGACCAGGTTGCCCTTGAACTAGTGGGAATCCTGCTTCTATATTCCAAGTATGGGAATTATAGGCATGTGACACCATGCATAGCACTCATATTGTCATTCTGAGTCTTTCTTCAATCTATCTTGCATCTAAATGTGTGAATATGTTTATAAACTTGTCTATTAATTTATAACATATATACTAAAGTTTATTATGTTTGCAGATTGTATATATTCATGTAACCACCATGCATGCAATTATATAGGATGTATCCCTCAGATGCCATCTCAGTCAGAACCCAAGTGCTCTGATTCACTCATCTGACTTAATATCATAATGGATAAGTAGCACCTACCATAATCTTCATAAAGCTTGAATTATGAGGTATATACGTTTTTTGTAACTCAAATATGTCTATATGACAATAGTTTGCTCTTTACACTGCAGTATATTATTTTACTGTGTTACTTGCCTTTTTGTTCAAGATCTCTATACTCCTGAGGTAAAGAAATGACAGTAATGGTTAGCCTCATAATGGCAACTGAGGAAGAAGTCATTGTACACTAACACCACCAATAGACAAGCACACTTGTTATCAGATGTACTAAAATCACAACCAAGACAAATGCATTGTATGCACAGGGAAGAGTAGAGGGAGATAAAGAGGTGAAGAATAGTTCATGATCTCAGACTTTCTTGTGTTTTTTATATTGTTTGTTTTTGGTACTGGGATGGAACCTGGACTATTACAGATGTAATGCAAAGGTTCTAGTACTGAACTCTAGCCCCAGTTTTCAGAATTTGTTTTTTCTTTAATCATACTATTCTACTCATCTAGTCCTCAGAGACTCATAAGGGGAAAAAAAAGGATGGGAGTTTCTGGAACAAATGCAAGTACAGCAAATTGGGAGCAGTAACATTATTAATATAATTTGCATTAAATCTCATAAATAAGGATTTCCAGTGAGATGTTATTCCATGATTAATTCATTTTAATTATGTTTTTTTTAATTTACCTGATTTAAACTTCTCTCTTAAATCATTAGACCTTATTAAAAAGCTTTCTTCATAGACATAACTTTCCTTCCTGCCTCTGAGTGAGATTCATTTCACTTTATAATCAATAAACCTCGTGTTCCATTGTGCCTCTTTCAGGCAGTTGCTTTCACATTATTTAATCTATCTTAGAATTTCCTAGAGGCTAACATTTAATGCTGTAAAATAGAAATGAACAGCCTTTAATCATTAGGTCTGCCTGAAATGATGTTAACCCAAGTTTAATGTACCTGAGCCCCTAAGGATATTTGTGGAATCCAAGAAACAGTGAAAAACAGTTATTAAGGTTTCATTTTCAGATTTTGTTTAAGACACTTAGGAATATTAGACATTCATCTCATATAGAAACAACAGAAAAGATAGCTTCCCTCTTAGTTTATGCTCTTCTTAACCTGGTAGTTTCAGGAATAGAACAACTTCAAGAACACATAATTTGCACCAAATACAGTACAGAAAAAAATAGCTTTCAATAATCTCTTTAAAAGCTTTCCTTTATGTCTTTTTTCCAGTTCCTGTGTTTTATATCCTTTCTGCTATAAATACTAATCCAATGTTTTTCTTCTGCCCTAGATAATCAGAACACAAACTATTTGTAATGATTCTTTAAGCTTAGCTTCATTCCCCACATCTCATGCCATCAGAATAGCTCAATCTTTGTTTCTCACAGCCTCTATATTCGATGACACCTTCATTTATTACTATTGATGAAACTCTTTTGTCCTGTGGGGTCTGCCTTGACTTTTCATGCCTCCATTCTAAGCAATGATTTTGTGGTCTGTGACATACAATTCCTAGGAGGGGTAGGGCTTTGTAAAGAAAGTTGTTAATGAGTTGGCTACAGTGAAGTAACAGAGAAACAGGTAATTCGTTCTGTCCCTTTCTATTTCCTGAGAGCAAACGGAGCACGTAAAGTAGTGCATCAAATGGCTAAGAGATTGGCTATGAAACAGAAGTTCTGAGAGGGTCCATACATACCAGAATGCTAGGAAGAGCCCATGCATCAAAACCAAGCGTCAACCACAAGAAATAACAAAAGACCATCCTAAGTTTTCTGTAATGCTAGAATAAGAAAGAAAAAAAAAACCTCAAAACTAAGATACCCTCACACATCTCTAAAGCCTTTATTTGCAACGAAGAAACAGCAAGGAAAATAGAATACACTGATTCAAACTGTTTTGGAAAATTTTTTTGAAAAGGCATGATGTAGGAGCAGGGGAGACCTGTAGCATCCAAAGTCTAGCCAAAAGCCCCTCTAAACCAAATAGACCTGCAGTGTTGGATCACTCAAAAAATTTGAAAAAGAGGTACAGTAGTTTTCCAGGTACATAGTGAGGAATAGTTTTGTGTAATATAAATCAGTTTCCTGTTACTTTTAGAGGAGCTGTTCAATTTCTTTCATTCAGACAGTGGGAGACACAGACTGTCTAATCATGCTACTCTAGAATAACGTTGCAATTAGTATTTAGAAATTTAGGAAATACTCTTGTTGTCTGAAAATGTAATATTCCCTTTATAGGCCTTTGTGTTTGGAAACATGGTGGCGCTCTTTCAGAAGGTTGTGGATTCTTAGGACTAAAAGCCTCACCAGGGGATGTGGGTCATTGGTGGAAAGCCTTGATGTTTTTTAGCTCATCCCCGCTTCCTGTCCATTCTCTGTTTTCTGACTTTGGGTGCACTGTGACCAACTGCTTCTCGCTCTGTCACCACTCCTTCCTTGCTATGACGGCCTCTGGCATGCTCTGGAACTGGAAGTCAAGCAAACACTCCCCCCTTACGCTGCTTCTTGACAGGTATTGGTCACAGTGATGAGAAAAGTGACTAACACAGTGCTCCTTGTGAAAAAGGAATACAGAGTAGAGAGTTGTACATCTCGTTTCTATGATGATAGACACAGCTCCAGATCTCAGATGTCTTTAATCCTCTTTTTTGGCAGAATACAAGAGTTCATCAAATACCAAAGTTTCTTCCTAGTCTCATACTAAGGTTAAATTCTATAATTCCATAAACATGATTTTTGAAATTTTAATTAAGTTATTTAATTTTTAGGTGTGTGTGTGTGTGTGTGTGTGTGTGTGTGTGTGTGTGTGTGGTCTGTGTGTATGTCAGTGCACTTGCATGTACAATGTTCATGAAAACCAAAACAGGGCATCAGATCCCCTGGAATTGGAGTCATGGATGATCATTAGCAACAATATGGGTTCTAGAAACTTGACCTAGGATCCTCTGGAAGAACAATCTGAGCTCTTAACCTCTGGTGATCTATCTAGGCCCGAAACATGATCTTTATGTCTTCTATTCAAGGCTACATTGGAGGTTGTGCCTCATGCAATGACAGAAATCAATTCTGTGTCATTTTTAGTTTTGACATATATACACAGCTCAGCAGCTCCGTATAACATGTCAAGGCTGTATGTTAGAAATAGCACCACTCCGAGTTTTGCAGTTGAACTGTGAGAACGTACTATACCGAAGTCATTCAGCCTCCCTGGATTTCACCTGCTTCACTTCTATGTGAGTTTGAACTGAATGACCTTTTGAGTCCCCTTTTAGTGTTACTAGCATTCTATGACATAAGGTTCATTGGAATTCTTAAATAAAAACAATGATATATTGGTGCTTGCCTCTACCTCTGCGACTTGTCATTGACTCTATTGATTATTTAATGTCAAGGTTTTCATTAAAAATGCCATTTTTAATTATGCTGTTGCTCCAAAGAGGATACTAGAGCACCTTTCTTGGCATCATTAACATTCATTCATTCATCAATTCAGCCATTATTTATTAAAAGCCTAATGTATGTCAAGTCTGATGTTGAATTCCTGCTGCACAATATGAGCCAGTCTAAGTACTGCCACCAATAGCACAGAGTTCAGTGGGGACAGAGAATAAAACATCACTGTAGAACATTAAGGTATGGGCTTTATTTAAAATCAGGTTTGCAACCTCAGAAATATTGAGATTGGTGAGATTACTCTTTGTTGTATGGGATATTTAGTGTCATCCTCAATTTCTAGCCACTAGGTGCCAGTAGAATCACCAGCAGGGGTGACAACAAAATTGTGTACAGATATCCTGGAAAGAGAGGAGTACCAAATCACACTTGACTGAAAATCACTAGTTTGAATATATTCTCTTATTTGAGGAAAATGTTCTATCTATGGATTGGTCCTATATAGTCTCGCCATAAATTATTTTTTGGTCTTTTTGAGAGAAGGTCTCCCTATAGCTCCAACTGGCCTAGAACTTGCTATATAGACAAGATTGGCCTTGTACTCATAGAGATCTGCCTGATTCTGCCTCCTGAGTGCTGGGATTAAAGGTGTGTACCACCACATTTGGTTAAAATTAGTGTAAAATGCACCTCACTATAAATTTTAAGGATGACATCATGCTCTACATTTTGAGGGAATGATTCCAATGGTGTAAACATTGAGTAAGTACCTCAGCAAGTTTACAGTAATCTCCTATTTAGTGAGTTTATTTTAATAGTATTTTGGGTACTTAACCTTGTTTGGAGGAGGGGATATAGGAAAGAATACAAGCAAGAGTACATATAGAAAAGGTGCCATAGCAGTAGTATAAGTTAAGACCTTCTTATAGGTGACTTTATCTACAGGATCCATGTTTCCATGCCCTACGTCTGGGTCACTGTATTATCAATGTGGTTGGATTTTGACATAGGCATGACATTCTCAACTTTTAATGCATTCTCATGAATTTGGAGGCTACCCCAAAGACTGCAAGTTAATATATATCCAAGTTCCTTGTACATCAATGTTTATTGCAGAACAATTCATAATACCTAAGTTATAGAGCCATCATAAGTGTCCATTAACAGAGAAATGAAATTACATCATTTGTAGGAAAATAGATGCTGCTGGAAATAATCATATTATGTGAATTGTCACCCTGAGAAAGATAAATACCATATTATCTTTCATTTGTGTGGTGTGGATAGGATATGATAAATAACTATCACACATAGACATACACACACACAGACATATATATATATATATATATATATATATATATATATATATATGAGACATGAAAGTAGGAAAGGCACCTGGAGAAGAAAGGAGGTTGACGGGAGGGGTGAAAGAGAAGGGGAAAGTTCAATGTCTGTGAGTGTATAGGAATACTTCTAATAGCTTAATAATTTTAATTCAAATTTGATCAAGCTTACTCGACCTCAGCAACTATGTGCTGATTTACTAATGTGAGCATGTTCTCTCACTAACAGAGTATCTATTTCAAGGGATAAAAAGCATTAGAATGCTGTGTTCTATAGTTTACAGGCTTTCAGAAGGAGCAGGCTCAGGTCAAAATTTAGGAGACTCTTATATCCAGTACAGTATTCTGCACTGACTGTAAAGTTGTGGCACAACATTTGCTAAGTCTTTGATATTGCATTCAATCCAGGTGACCACTGGAGATGTCAAGCAGGTCACTGGAATCCTGCAAATACAACAGTTGGAATAGGGTCAATGAAGCTAAGAGAAAAAAGAGTAGAGGAACCCAGTATGTACTATGAGAAACTACTGATGAGATGAGGCAAGAAAGCCCTAGTCTCATCTAGGGCACTCGCCTCTTAAGTATTTGCAAGCCATGTGTCAGCAGTTTTCGAAATCATCTTAGAGAGATTGTTCTACCTCACTGTCTCCTCATCATCTCTACTGTGCATTAGAGATAGTGAGCACTCTCTGCTTCCTTCTGGCATCCTGATAATTATATAATACCCAAGAAACACTCTGAGCTCCTCATAAAAGGTTCTCTGTAAATACAAGATATCACAATTGCTTGATAAATTGTATTAGGGAATAAATCAGGCACAGATGTCCCTGTCTTGCTGTGTCATAAAACTCTCCTCTGCAGAACAGATTGGGCCCTCAAGGAAATGAGAATCATAGAAACTTTTGGCCCAGTGGGATGCTGGGAAGCTTTTTTGAATGGGCCAGACAATTAATTTAAGAACATGGGACAAAAACTAAATTTCTTGTTTTCCCTCTTTTCAGCAGTTATAAGAATTTAAATTCTCCAGTGAATATAAGAAGATAATCAACTCTTATAACTTGTCCTCTTTGCCCTCAGAGTTTAGTTTGGTATTCACTAGACAAAATTATGTTTCTGAAATTTACTAATATCCATTTGTTTATTTGCTTTTACTCTGATACCTTGCTATAAATTAATCTATAAAAGTATACATTCATACCTTAAAAATTCACTAAAGAATAAATCTAAGATCCCTAAATAGAGTAAAAGGGTGGATGGAAAAAAAAATATATATATAAGCTTTGCCATGAGTCAACACTGTATGTCCTACCAAATCACCAAATAATTATTCTCTAAAGTCAACCGAGAACCCCCTGGGAACTGTCACTTCCAATACCAAATTTCTCAGCAGACTTTTCACTTTCTGTTCTAAATTTTTGCTCCATGTCTTACGCTCACCAAGTCAGATCAGTTGCACAGTTTATGGCACAGAAACAAGTAATTACCTGTAATGGCAGGAAGAATGCCTGGGAATCACCAGCACCATTTCCCAAGTGAAACACTACTAAATGATACAGACTTGAGCAGAGCATTCCTCTTTTTCTTTGAGAATCAAATATGACAGAATCTCTTGATGCTATTGCAAGTCTGTGACCTCTACTGATGAAAATTACCCTGTTCCTAGCCTTCCCTTTTGAACCAAATCTTCTGAAATATGTATGCATGTGCACACAGGCACACAGACAGAGCTATGTGTCAATAAACGAAATACATACATTTAATGGATGCATATTAGGCATATTTTGATAGCATCATCAATTAACATTATGTGTCTAATCAACCTAATTGTTAATTGAAACAGATACTAGATTCAGTAGTATTAATTGATAAAAGGAAATATCCCCCAAATCACTACCTATATGAATGCTTTATTAGAAACAACAGACTCTTACTATCCACATGCCCAAGAAACTGCATTTCAGCTCCCTGAGGGCAAATCCAATACCTACTTTAATTAAAATCCCATCCTTCTGTTTTTAATGCAGCTTGTAAAAGAGCTCTGAGAGCTGGACAGGAGATTTACTAGGCACAAGTTAAGTTTATAGTCAGAAAAATCCATCAACTCCTTGTATGGAACACACATTGCCAAACAACACTGCTTACTTCAGAGAGTCTTAATTTAAAGGCAATGTCTATAAAAATGATTTACAAGAGATGGAACTAAATTTCTCTAGAAAGTCGACACACTTTAACTTCGAACTACCCCTTCTTTCCCTAGCCCTTTCACAGATGAGGGTTACTATAAGGATTCAGAAAGAAAGCAAAGTCAAATGCCATGTTTCCCAGAGTCTTCTTCCCTTGAAATACATTTCTTACTAGATTTTGGAATTTAAAAGAAAAAGAAACAAGCAGAAATTTTATTTCAAAGCACAGATTGAATTCTTCAAATGAGATTTCACCATTCAGATTGAACTCATTCATTCTTGTGGTCAAAACGTTTCACCAGGAATCCTGGTGAGAACACGCCCATTTCAGGGAGCAAAAGTAAAATTTCAATAAAGTTGTGGGTACTTGGAGCCGAGAGAACATATCACCATGTAGAAAATCAACCTGTAGACTGGGTTGAAAAACAAAAGCAAGACAAAACTGCTTTTCTCCATCCAATGCACTGGCCAAGAAAACCTAAGAAGTACATCTTTCTGCAGAGTAAAACCTAGCTCCATCCTCCCCCATGCAATTTTTCTTTTATATGCATGTACCCATAGACAGCACGCAGCCATGGCTTACCTTTCACTTACTGATTCAGTTAAGTGTTCTTCCTGACATATCCAGCAGGAATGCAAGATGATGCGTGCACTTCACCCCCAAGTGGCATTTGATTCCATTCCATAAAATCACTCAATGCAGTATGGATGAAAGGGCCAAGTTCAGGTTCACTGCCTTACAATGTCTCTATTCCTCATAGCACGGGACTAGAGAGTCGGGGAGCACTGGCTGCTGCTGCTGCTGCTGCTCCTGCTCTGCTCTTGTTCAAACTAATGGAAAAAGTGGACTGTGAAAAGCTCTCTACAGGCTCTCACTCTCTTTATGCTTGCTGTGACAATGTGAAAGCGGTAGCATTGAGAAAGAACAAAAGAAAAATACAAGGCAAGCTGCCCCTTGGAGGAGCTCTCTCTTCCAGAAAAAAAAAAAACAAAAAAAAAAACAAAAAAAAAAACATTATCCAAGGCAGCAAACTAGAGAACAACACAGGAAGCATGAAACTTTACTGACCAAAAGTCCTAGGGCTAAGTTGTATAGGACCCTGGGCCTGGCAGGCATTGATTGCCCCATCGGTGCCTCAGCAATGGACGTGAGGAGTGCACTGAGGCCAGCAAATAAACATCCAATAACCAGCAGAGAACGCAGCTGACAGCTTAACCTTGCTCCTGCCTTCAATGATGCCAAACTGTTCTGTTTGCTTAGGACTCTCCTTTTACCAACATTCAATTTGAATGAGCCAGGGAAAGCGCAGTGTTCGTCAGCTCCTGAGAACAGGATGCATTTATGTGAAACACGAGGAGAATGCCTAATGCCAAGCCATCCTCTGCATTCCCAGGGGCTTTTATTACAGGGATAGCTTACATGGCACTGCACCTCACTGAGCACTAAGACTTCAAGCCAACATCTCTCTCTCTCTCGCACACACACACACACACACACACACACACACACGCCCCACACCCCTAAAAGGTTGTGATTGTTATGTATTAAAAAAATATCTTCTGAAATTTGCTATTGGCTCCCAGGGATATGCTTGATGACCCTGACTTGGAGTGAGCTGACTGCCATGCTTCTCTTTTCTCTTCTCAACAGTGAATTCCCAGGCTACAAGAAATGAATGCTAAAGCACTATAGAATGGCACATTTTGCTCAGACAAACCTGCTCCTGCTTTTTGGTTCTTTATTAGAAACAGAGGGAAATGGGGCACCTTCGTTTTAATCCATCATTGGGACATGGCATTTAGAAGAACCTTAATAAAACCTCATTGTCCAAAAAGTGTGTGATCTTTTGTCATATAATACAACATGTGGCTTCCTGGCCACACACAGTCAACTTCCCACTAGATTAAAATGACCTGTTCGCAGCAGCAAGGAGGAGCAGCTGTCTTGGTGCATTTAATTTTACGTCCCCTTCACATGCAGCAGATGGGATTGTAAAGGCTACCGTGTATGGTGATTTGCTTCATTTTTAAAACTGCTCCATAAGCAATACAAGGATTCTGCTTTGTTATGTAAATCAGGAAGCTATTGGCAGGTCAAGGATATGGCTCAGAAGGTAAGGTGCTTATTGGAAACCTTGGTGCTCTGAGTTTGGATTCCTAGATCCCACAGTAGAAAGAGAGAACCAACTTTAACTTGTTCTCTGACTTCCACACGTGCACTTGTATGCATGTGTATATGCATGCACATACAGCACATGTATATTAATAAATAAAATTGGTAAAAAGAAGCTATTGGTTCACCACATCCAACATTTATCAACCTCCAGAAAGTCACACTCAGCAGTGTCATGAGAGAATGATGAAGGGAAGTGTCCTAGTTTCATTCCTGTGCTGTGACAAAATGCCTTGAAAGACACAATCTAGGGGAGAAAGACTTTACTTTAGTTCCCAGTTCCAAGTTACAGTCCACCACTGTGGAGAAGTGAAGATAGCAGTGACTTGAAGCAGCTTGTCACGGTCTCAGTCAACAGCAGAGAGAATGAGTGCATGCATGCTTGCCAGGGCTCAGACGGCTGGCTTTCTCTTTTACACTCAGCTCAGGGTGCAGCCCATGAAATGGTGCTGCCCACATGCAGAGCTGATTGCTTCAACTTCAATTAACACATAACTAAGAAAAATCTTCTACAGGCCAACCTGATCTACAGAATCCTCCATTGAGACTCTCTTCCTAGGTACTTGATGCTGTGTCAAGTTGACAATTAAAACTAACCATCTCAGAAATAAATTTTAATCAATAAATGCTAATGTATTCAATAAATAATGTGTAACAAAGGAAAAGTCTTTCAAATGGACAGAATATCCACATTTACATCCTCAGAGTCAGGTGACTGTCTAACAGTTCCCTAGGTTCAGATGCTCAGGAAGGTGCTTACTATTGTAATTATTCCAGGTAGACATAAAGGTAATGAAGAAAAGCTAAATCTAGTAGAAAGCCAAGCATTAAACAGAAGGTAATCGAGGTGTGGGTATGAGGAAAATACATTATTACACATATATGAAATTGCCAGAAGACTTAAGAATTACCTGGCAATATGACATTTTATGAATTTCCCTTAGAAACTATAGCCAGTATCCCCTCTGTGAAATAAGAAGCAGTTTGTGTAGAAAATACAGAGTAGGGACGGATAATGTTCATGTATTAATAGTACAAGAATTAGTATTGAGATATGTAAATCTCATCCCAAGAGTCAATGAAAATGTGTGATTAAGAGACTTTATAAATACTTCATAAATCAACAGGTTAAAAATAAATTCTAGTAAAGCCTTAGAATCAACACAAGACCTAAGTATACTCATTCAGTTTCTAAACATAGCATAGACATTTGAGGCCATTAGTACAAGCTTGAGAAGCATAAGTGGTTACAGGGAAAGAAACAGATGCATATGTTAGTGCCTATGATTAGGGCAGAAAATATTCAGGCAAATTTTCCATCCAGCTCTCTCAGAAGAGGAGCAAGGTTTTTATGATTATGATTGCTCACAGATAGCCAGGACAATTGGATGATGTGCTCCAGTATTTGGGGGAACGGAGAGGCAGCTGGCGGGAAATAGTGACTATAAATATCAGCTCAAAAATTCCAAATATATGATACTCCGAATGGATGGATTCATATATACATTCATTTATTCATTGTAAGCATTTCTGGAGTGCCTCTGGTGGGCCATGCTTGGTGCTGCCCATCGGAGGATTTGGGAATGAATAATAGATCACACCTCCAGACCAGATGGAACTCATGGTCATAAAGCTGATGCCTTCTTTCACTTTCCAAAGAATATTTCAGCCAAAGTGAAGATCAAGGACTCTGCAAGGGGAGTTCCTAGTTGCCCCCATCAGAAACAACCTTCTGAACAGCTGACACCCATCTTGCCAAATAGTTTTGGGAGTGAAACTCAGGAGCAGCCAAAGACAGTTGGTCCGTAAGCTATCAGAATGAGCTGTGCATGCTCAGCTCTTCCCCTCAGAGTGGGCAGCTGCAGGTGTCCCTGTATCGGTCCTCAGAACCCTCACATTCTGTGTTGTGCCTGTGGCTCTTTAGATGGCAAAATAAACTTTTCAGGTATAATCAAAGTTTTTAATCAGTTGACCTTCTAAAAGGGAGATTATCTTACATGATCTGTGTGGGCCCATTATAATCACAACAAAGGTAGCTGAGCGAGTCAGAGTGACATCAACTATGAGAAGAATTTACTATGTTGTTGTTAGCTTAGAGGTGAAGAGGATACTCATGAATTAAATTCAGACCTCAGTCCTACGTGTAAAAAACCTTGAATCTTCCAGTGACTGATAAGTATGGAAGAGCATATGGGCTCTGGAAACTGGAAACCCAGACCCAGCAAGTGCTTTGATTCCAGTTTGGTCAAACTATAAGCAGAGAATCTACCCATGTCACAGCGAACCTTTCATTTAGAAAACCTGTGGAAGGCTAAGTGGGCTTGCCTAAGTCATTAATGAGTATATTTTTATACAACGATACATAACTAATTGACCATGTTGTTTTACATATGTTTTCCTTTCCAGGTTCATCCATGAGAAAGGAAACTCCTACTATGTTCCTCAGGAAGTCAAATAAATAGATTAATTAATTAATTAATTTTTAAAAAGTATGGTTACACTTGAATTGCACATATATTCATAGAACTTATATTCTGGGGTATACAATAAAGGTATTAAAAAGATTGATTGAGTTTAAAGCTTCAGTGGAATTCTGGGAGAGGGAAGTGGACATTAGCACTCTGACTAGCTAGCTCTTTAGCCTAGTGAGGTCAAGCAACTCTTACAACTTCCTATAGCTTTTCATGGATTACCAACTGGGAGGTGGGATCCAAGTGACAGAGTAGTCCCTGTAGCCTCTGTCCTTCCTTCAAAAAGTTGCTACTCTTGTGGACTTTCCTCCCTGATAAAACCAACACTTGTCTCCAAAATGACACTCAAAGAAAAAAGAGCTTCCTAGAGAATGACTTCACATTTAATTGGATCATTTTGACAATAAGGAAGTTTCCTTCCTCCTCAGGTTCTAAAGATAGCAGGAGACCATGTAATTTGGGCTTTGGATTATTGACTAAACAATTTGTCCCATTGGCTTCTTTGCTTTGCTAGCTGGTAGATAATAATATTCCATTGTCTGGTAAAGGCTGGCTCCTTCTGTCTGTGAGTGGCCTAACACAAAAGGTATTCCAAGGGCCAATTGAATTCAGCAGGTAGTAATTGTTACACATCTGGATCAAAAGTGAGGAAAAGTCTATGGCATTTGCCTTGATAAACTTGCACCATTTATTATCTGGGACTGAAGTTTTTAAAGAGCAAACACTTCCTGGAGTTTAAGCCATCAGCATCTGATTATTGCTTAATGACTGAACTCTCTTAAAAGCTCCATAATAATTAAATGTAAAAAAGAAAGGAAATGTCATAGGAGAATTTGAATTTTTAAACACCCAAGTTAAAACATGTGAAATGTAATATTCTCTGCAAAATGAATTATTTCCTTTCGACTAAGCAGTCAGTTAAAACTCTAGTAATTCAACAGAGCACACAAAGTAAAGTGGGTGATTCAGTCTGCCCCGTGAAAACATTAAGTCATGCATATTGTGATTATGCACTTGACTACGAATTCAAGTCAAAATTATGCAAGGCTTCTATACTTCATACCTGATGAAGACTGAAATGTAAAGAAATTTCCCAGTAACTACAGGATCATCTGTCAAGACAGAAGAGAACTCAGAGGAGCTGTTCCTTGGATTCGAAAGAACTTCTCTGTGAGTTCCTTTTCTCCTAGCTATAACCAAATATCTTAAGGAAGAAAGGTTTATTTCACCTCACAGTTTGAGGACATAGTCCATTATAGGAAGGTATGGGAGCAGAAATGACATTTACTTACGGTAGCAGTAATGTGAGGCTGCTTGCTCACATCCTATAGATCAGGATGCAGAGAGAACAGCCACCTCCTTCCTCCAGCTAGGTCCCATGTATGAAAGGTTCCACACCTTCCCAAAACAGCAGCACGAGCTGGAGCCAAGTGTTCAAACACACGAGCCTCTGGGGAACATTTCATATTTAAAGTATAACAATGTCTCTACTACCTTATGGCACAAGTCTACCAGGGAACAGTTCATTAGTTCCCTGCCTCTCCTGGACACTAATCAGAGAAAGATGATAAGGACTTGCCAAAATTCAGCACTGATGCCTTTACTGAATCAGATAATAATCATTCCTATAACCCAAAGCTCACTCCTCTCTGACAAAGTACCTCAAACCTGGTTGGCAAGGAAGCTAGCTGGGCCAGCACAAAATGAAAGGAGAGAGGCACGCCATCTACCTAGGCACTTTTCAAATATGCAATTAGTAACTTTCCAGGTCAAAGTTCCAGAACATAGATCAAAAGCCATGACAATTTCTGGTCTGAGAACCCACCATGTTTGCTTGATCTTTGCAGGTTACCAAGAACCAGCCCCTGTTACTACAGCAGAGGACTAGTGCATGCTGTGATAGGAAACAAGCAAGCATACTGTAGTTCGGCCCCTGGGAACTGATACCACTGGGCCTCAGCCAAAGTTCCAAAGGACTTGTAAAGTTGGCTACATTCCCTCCTCACAGCTGGTATAATAGAATTATGTCAGGTGCATTAAAAATCCCTATGTCTGGTCCCACCTCAGAGATCCTGATGTAATTGGTTTGGGTATTTCCAGGACTTTGAATTTTTAAAAAAATCTTTTTACATAATGAAATGATTTACTTTTTTTGTTTGTCTTTGAAACAGGGTCATATTCTGTAGCCCAGGCTAGCCTGGAATTTACTGTGCACCCCAGACTGACCTCAATTGTTTGACAATCTGCCTGCCTCAGCCTGGTACAAGCAAGGATTACATATGTGAACACCTCTTCTTATAGAATTATTCTTTTTTTTAATTTAAATCCCCAATTATACTAATATCCAGAGGACGTTGAAACCTACTAGAGTAATACTGATATACTGATAGCTTTCAGACAGATCTAGAAGTTTTCAAATGTCCACCATTAGAAAGTTATTTGTGGCTGTTTTAAATCTAACCTTAATAGAAGGAAATTTAGATTTAATCAAGAAACATAGACCCAGGAAGAATGACACTCACCTATAAACTCAGCCCTGAGGTTTATATGAGGGAGACTGTGAGTTCAAGGCTAGCCTGGACTATATAGCAAAGCCTTGTTTCTCTCCCCCAATTAACTAATCATTTAAAGAAGATCTCAGGAAATAGCACTGGAACTAAGGCTTAGTGAAGATAAGCTCAGGAGATGGTAAGTAAGCTGAATTCTTATTTGAAGAAGAGCAGATCTAAGGGCTGGAGAGATGGCTCAATGAGCAAAGTTCTTGCTTCTCAGAAAGGAAGACTTGAGTTTAAAACCTAATAAAAACTGGACACGATGGTGAGGGCCTGTAACCCCAGCACCAGTGGACAGAAATAAGTAGATTCCCCTAAATAGTGAGCTCCAGGTTCAGTGAGAGACCCTGCCTCAAAAAATAAGGTAGAGAAGTGATTGAGAAACATATCTGATATCAACCTGTGCATTCCACATGTGCTTGCATGGGTAAGTGTCCCAACCCCAACACACATGCACACACAAATATACCACACATACATATACACACACACAAACACACACACACACACACACACACACAATTTTTTTTTAAAGACCGGGTCTGATCTTTGGGAAGTATCTCAGTTTCTATTATAGGATAGCATATATTTATTAATAATAACACATTTATTAATAATTTGGGATTGCTAGATAAAACATAGGGTGCCCAGATAAACATGAATTTCAGATAAATAATAAATACTTTTAGTAAGTCCATATCTCAAAAACTACCTGGGACTAGTGAAGCCTGTGCAATCCATATTATGTTATAAGTAGTACATACACTCAAAACTATTTACCTGGAAAAAAGATTATCTGTGCATGCTATGTTTTTATTGCAATACATGGTCACTATACTCATAACTAATCCTATTGTCATCGAAAACTCAGCCATTGATCTCACATGCTAGTCACTGTGCAAACATTTAGCATACTGTACCACATTTAATTATCCAATAATCTACCACTTTATACATCTGGATGCTGACTGGTGCATAATAAAAGACTTCTTAAATGGTTGCAATAGTTATTGTCCAGACTTTCTTGCAAGTTAAGTTGTAGAGAGTCTTTGAAATACCCATCTTAGCGAAGAGTTCTGCAAATCTCTGTGGAGGGAAATCCAGAAGATTCCAAAAACCAAACTTCAACTGCAAGTTGATCAGTAAAATGAAAAGATATATAAGCATACTTTGCTCTCGCCTCCTTCCCTTTCACAGATGCCCCCCATCTTTCTAGCACTTATTTGAGTACTATTTGCCTAGAGTCAAATTTGTGTACCAGGTAGCCAGGCCTTGGATCTGTATCTGTACTGAACATATATAGATTTCACAGCATCTATTCCTAAAACAAGAAAGTATAAAAATAAGTTACATATCATTTAAATTTTATTAAGTATTCTAAGTAAGCTAGAGATGATTTAAAGTATATAGGAGGATGTTTACAAGCTACATTGCAAACAACTTGCCACTTTAAAATCTGTGGATTTAGGTATCTGAGGGGGTCCTAGAATCAATGCCTTACAAATTCTGAGGAACAACTATATACTCATACTAACATAAAAGCAAAACTGGAGCCAGGGAGATGGCTCAGTGGGTAAAAGGGCTGTCAGGCAAGCTTGACAATCTGAGTTCAGATCCCTGACACCCATGTAAAAGCTTGATATGATGGCATACATGTGTAACCCAACATTCCTACAATAAAAATTAAGGCAGATACAGGAGAACAACTGAGAAGATCATGGATCATCTAGCATGGGGTATGTAGCACAGCACTAAAAAAGGAAGAGAGACTGTGTGTCAAAACAAGGTGTTGGAGAGACTGAAGAGGTGGTTCAGCGACTGAGAGCAATGGATGCTCTCAGAGGACCAGAGTCTGGTTCCCTACACTCACATGGTGGCTAGCAACCACCCACAACTCCAGTTCCACAGGATTTGATGCCCTCTCCTGACCTCTGTAGGCATTGCATGTACAGGTACCCCTAGATACATGTGGGCAAAATATTCATATACATAAAATAAAAATAAATACTTTTTTTTAAAGGTGGAAGGTAAGAACTCACTCTTAAAAACTGTTCTCTGAATTCCACAAGTGACAAAACATTCATGAACCTGCATATACAAAAATGTACACACCAGATACATATATACAAAACTAAAATTTTTAAATAAATAAAAGCAAAATTAACTATTAATATATGAGTATCAGGTCCACTTCTTTAAACCATGAGTAAATTTGTTTAGAGGATGATGGTTGATGACGGACATTTGGTATACATTCCATGATTTTGTTTGTCTGCTGCTTGTCCTTCCATGAACCTCTGAAAGACTTGGCCAAGCATAAATCTCAAACATAATGGTAACCAGAAGATCTGGTGGTGCCATGACATGGGCAGAAGATATTCACCAGGATAGCCAATGATGTTACCCAATCCCTAATTGTCATCTTTGGGAAAATGTGTCATTGAAACAACATATCAAGAAACAGTATAGAAAATTCCAATAGAGAAGGGATTAAGGTAGCTTTGTGATAAAACCCAAGTTGGAGATAATTGTTCATGACAAATTAGTGTAAAACATAACTAGAAATTTCCTAGAAGCCAAGGTAAAAAGGGAAACTCAATCTATTTCTGACTCTTGTATCTAATAACAGAAAGCACACTTTCTCAGGGAAGAAAAAGATCCCCCTGGCAATGAGATCCGTGGTATGCTTCTTGTAGTACTAAAGACAGAACCAGGATCTGGCAGATATTAGGCAAGCACACTACAACCAGGATATGCAGTTTTAACCTTCATCTGCCATTGTGCTAATTGATCAGTAAGTCTCCTTACACATCAGAGAAGACCATGTCAATTTTTACATATCACTGAAATTACAAAGGACGCAAGGTTTAAACACCTTTAATGACAAAGTCCTAGGGCATAAACCAGTTGTTTAAAATATATTTAAGGAAGAAATTTTGCTTTATAGCAGTTTTAGAACAGCTTCCTACCTTATTCTTTCCCAACATATATATGGGTTCATATATATATGAACACTTAGGACACTTTGCCAGTATCTTCTAATTTCTGCTTTTTCCTTCCACAGAACAGGTTTTTCCAGTATAGGGAAAAAGTCTGGATCCTGGAGCGAAGCTACCCTAGGGCTCCTCAACACAGCTCCAGGTATCTCTGCATCTGCCCCAGCAAGGTCTTCTCACTCCATCTGGGCAAGGCCCAGGACGGAGGGACGCAGCATGTTCCTCAGTGTACTGAAGTCAGCCTCCCAGTTAAAAGAGGTTTTGCTTTCTGTTGCCCCTTTTCATCTGCTTTCTCCATTTGAAAATTTTAAATAAAAGAAATTATTGGAAGCAGACACCTGGACACTTGTTGCTGTGTGACTTGTTATCATGGCATCAATACATACTTGAAAGATTCTACCTCCTACCACAGAGATACTTGCACATATATGTTTATAGCATCAGTCTTCCTAATAGCCAAATGCAAAAGGAAATGGAACCAACCTAGATGTTCATTAACAGGTGAATAGATAAAGAAAATTTGGTACATATATAAAATGGAATTTTATGTGACCAAAGACAAACAGGAAATGAGGATATTTTCCATAGAAATTGATGCAAGTAGAAATTATTATATTGAGTGAAATAAACCAAACAACCTAAAATGATCTATGTGCGTACATGTGCATGTCTATTATGTGCAGGTCATGAAGCTGGGAAGAACAACATGAGAATGCATGATGAAAAGGGGGAGAAAAGAGAGAGAGTAACGGGGTATATTTGGCCTGAAAGCAGAACAGACGGCAATTTTGGAGGAGGAAAGTAATCAACTAGAAGGCAGCAGAGGTCATGAAGCAGGACAGTGAAGGAGGGGAACAAATGATAAACAATATCATGACACATATTCATAGAAATGCCATATGGAACCAGTCACTTTATTTGCTAGCTTAAAAAAACTGATTTAAAGGTTGAAATAGAGACATTAAGTCTTAAGGAACTAATATATGTATATGTGTGTGTATATATGTATATGTCTACATGATATATACATACCTGTATATGTATATGCATGTATACAAAGAATAATTCTGTAGAAAAGAAGAGGCAGATTAGAAATCTAGATAGATTTCGATTAATACCTGTGTCAATTTGACACACTGGTTGAAGGAGCCTCACATGAGGAACTTCCTTCATTGCACTGACCTGTGGTCATGTCTTTGGGGTACTTTTTTGATTGTTGAGTGATGTGTGGGGGCCCAGCCTACTGTGGGCAGTGTCAGCCCAGGGCAGGCCGTTCTGTATTGTATAAGAAAGCAGGTTTAGCATGGTTCAGAGTGGCAAGCCAGTAAGCAGAATTCCTCCCTCCTGCCCAGTTTCTGCCCAGAGTCCTACCTTGGGCTCTCTAAGTGTTGAATTGTGACCTGGGAGATGTAAAGCAAATAAACCCTTTCCTCCTTAAGTTGGATTTGCTCAGTGTTTTTTATCACAGCAATCTGAAATCAAATTAAAACAATACCTTTGATCAAGTTGAAACTTAAGAACTAGGCCTGTTTGAACTTGGCCTCAGCCTCCCATCCTTCATATATTATATATTATATATTTTGGAGACCTTCTCTATAAGAATATTGCCATGGTTCAGGTGTGACTTGGTCATCACCCAAAGGGCCATGCTGATTGAGGTTTGACTTCCAGGTTGGTGGTACTGGGAGAAGAAGACATTGAGAGGTGTGTCTGTCGGGGAGGGGCAGTTTTTATGGTTCTTAGGTCATTAACTTCATACCATTAGAAGACACTGCGGGACTCCTTGTTCATTCTCATGTAATCACCTGAGTTCTGGCAAGACAGTTACAAAATGAGCAAGCCTGGCCCCTCTGTTCTCCTTGCTTCCTGGCTCAAAATGTGATCCGTTTATTTTATTAACATTCTTGCCATTTCACTTGCTATTTGCCATGAGGTACTCACCAGTATTGTGCTAATGCAGACATCATGTCCTTTATCCTTCAAAATTGTATGTTAAATAAATCTTTTCTCTTTATAAAGTTATTTGCCTCCAGTGTTTCATTATAGTGATAAAACTAATAAAATTTCCACTGACCATGACACTCATTAATTTTACTACAACTGCTGAATTCCTACTTACATTTGAAGAATCAGATAAAACACCATGTTCTTTATGAAGCTTCCTCACAATAAGTCAGGCATGGAACTTAGCCAGCAGGGCATTTTTATTGTAACACTTCTCACACTGTATGGATCTGTTTCCTGTTTTATACTACACAGCTCCTGTTTTGACATATCATGTTTGTATGAGACACGATCATGCCCAAATTCAAAATGAATTGAACTTGAAAACAGTTCAGATAAAAATGAGACTTCAGTTACTTAAGTGATATAATCCACTCTAAAATGAAATTCCTCAAAACTTATTTGAACAATTTCAATTACTTTTATAGTTTCACAAACTATTAATGAATTCTCAAAATGAAAATAACTTTCTTTAATTTAATAGTCTTCAAATTAGAGAATTAAATCTCAGTGCTAGGTTACCCAGTTTTGGCAGCTCACCGGAAGTGTGAGGGAGGGTACGAGAGCAGGGAGGAAGAGGGGAGACAAGTATTTTAATTGGTTCTAAATTTATAGCATGTTTTTCTTGTAAACTCAGTGCTCACTTGCAGGTTTTATTACATATCAGGTTGTTTGTACATAATAGGTCATATTTAAATGTTTAACTCTATTGATTTACAAAAAAATACAGTAGAGACTAGAAAACATAAAATATACTCCCTCTCCAGGTTATAATCTGCAAACCATTTTTTGTACTTTTTCATTTCCTTCTCAATTTAGTACTGGCTTTTATTTTATTGGAAAGAATATTGTGTGAATAATTTACATTAGCTGGGTTTTCTAACTTCAGTGGTATCTTACATATACTTTATCTCTTTTTCTCTGTGGAAATTAATATCAGTTGTAAAATCAAATCATCAGACTGTGACATCTTCATTGTTTTTACATTTCCTGTTGATTAGTGCTAGCCTGTGTGTACTATAGAGACAAAAAAAAAACCCAAAAACCAACCAAACAAAAAACCCAGGGCACAGAGATGCAGCCACTTGCCCAAGCTAGGCAATGTGCCGTGAGGGACAGCTAGTAATCACTGCTCTCTCTTGTCTCCTAGGGGACAAGCCAAGCTTCTTCTGGAATGGATTAATAATTTATGGCCACTGCACAAGAGGCATCATTTCAACAGATGCTGAAATCACTGGAGATGATTTGTGAGGAAGAGGAAGAACTGAGAAAGGAAAATAGCAAAAAGAAGAACAGCAAGCACAGGACTTTAGTCTGGAGAGCTCTGGAAGGATCAGTGAGTGTGAAGGATGACTGTCCTACGAGTTTTGTATTGAATGAAAATAGAAACACATATAGCTTTATTTATTTCCATATATTTACTTGCAATTTGCATTACAATTCCTTTCCCAAAATATTAGCAGCCACTAACATCCCCCAACTTAAAGCTCATTGTTTTTATTTTATTTAGTTAATCATTTGTGTATGGGTTAGTGTATAAATGTGCACACGCATTCTATGGTGCAGGTGTGGGAGTCTGTTCTCTCCTGTCACCATGTGAGTTCTGGGGATTAAACTCAGGTCATTGGGCTTGGCAGCAAACACTTTTCCACACTGACCCTACGTACTGGTCAGCTCAAAGTTCATTCTTGACCTCAGGGCCCAGGATGTGCCTTTCCTTGGAAGACATGTGAGTTTGCCCCTAGGTTTAAGTGATGCTGAAGTGCTAGATGAGTAGGAAGAAATAAAATAAGAAAGTGGACATCAGCACCTTTCCAGAGGTCATCTAACTAGGCAGAAATTCATCATTCTTATCCAGCTGTGAACCCTTTGAAGTACAAGAATTACTGGTATGGCAAGATATGCTCAAGGATCCAATAGGGCCAAGAGTGCCATCGGGGTAGGCAACATCTCTCTGATTGGATTTAAGACCCACTCCACAGGAGGAAGCACATGCCTGGTATTGTATATTAGGTAAAGAACCCTTAGCCATGGAGTTCACAGGACCCAAGGATGAACCTACTACCATTCTTCTTCTAAATGGACATACCATGACACTGCCCTCTAAATGTTTATCTCTGTATCCACGGATAACTGCAGCTCTCAAAATCTCATCAAGTGAGTTTCTTTGTGCAGTGGATGATGGGTAACACAGAAACTCACAAATGCTCAAAGTGCAGAGAATAAGTGTGGGGCACTCAGCCACAAATGGGATATCTTCTAACATATTCCTGCTCCTGCTAAGACTCAGGGACCATTGTAGAAGAGAGGGTAGAAAGATAGTAATAGACAGAGGACAGAGAGCACTAGAGCAAAACAGTGCTGTCTGGACATGACAAGACCACTGCACTCAAGATCTCACAGCAGCTGTGGTTATCTAACCAAGACCTGCACAAGATCAAGCCAGTCAATAATCTAGGATGGAGGAGGGAGAGGCTTGGGAATCCCTATCCCTGAGGAGCTATTGACAGCTGATATCTTCTTGGTAAGGGAGAATCAGTTTTCATTAAAGGTGTGGACCCTTGTAATTTGATCTTACTACAGAAGATAGTTCTATATGTGAGCTACATACATTGAACTGGATGAGTTACAATTATTTTTTTCTTAAAAAAAGACACAAATTAGGCCAGAGTGGGAAAGTGAGGATGAATTTTGAAAGAGCTAGAGGGAGGAGCTGAAGCATGAATATGATCAAAACTAATTGTATGCATGTGTGAAATTGTCAAAGAATAAAAAAAAATATATTACTTTTGAAAAAAAGTCATAAAATAAATGAATCCTCTCATATATATGTTAAGACCTATTGAGTCAAGTTTGTGTCCCCAGATGTTTCTCTGAGTGAGTCCATAATAAATAATTGAATAAATATATAAATATCTAAATGGTGAGGGGATTGCAAAGATTATAGAAAACTGCACATTCGTGTTGGAGAACTTCATGGGCATTGTGTTCTTTTTCTGTTCTTGGTTGGCCATTGTGTAAAAAGGGAGAGCAATTGGGAAATACAAATTTGTCTTGACAGGCCTTAAAAATTAATAAGGGATTGGAGAGATAGCTCAGTTGGTAGAGTGCTTGTCTAGCATGCATGAAGCCCTGGGTTTGATCTCCAGCACTGCGTAAACAGGGCATAGTGGTGTACACCTATAATCTCAGCACTTGGGAAGTAGAGGCAGGAGGATTATAAATTCAAAATAATACTTAGAAGCACAAAAAGTTTGATGCCAGCCTGAGCTACATGAGACCCTACTTCAAAACAAAAACAAAGCTAAAAATTCGTATTGTTAATGTGCTTGCCTGGAGTGGAGTGTGTGTATATGTGTGTGTGTGTGTGTGTGTGTGTGTGTGTGTGTGTGTGTGTGTGTACATGTGTTATGGCAGGTATATGGAGGTTAGAGGACAACTTTGTAGAATTGGTTCTCTATCTCTGTCTTTATATGGATTCTGGGAATTGAACTCAAGTTGCTAGTCTTCCACAGCAAGCACCTTTACCCACTGAGCCATCTCTCTGTCCCTAAACAGTTTTGTAAATATTATTAAAAGATGTACTTAGAACTTGATATGGCATAATATGCCTTTAATCCAAGCATTTAGGGAACAGTGGCATGTAGCACTTTGCTAGTTTGAGACTAGCCTGACCCACATAGCAAGTCCCAGGGCAGCTGGGGCTATACAGCAAAACCCTTTCCCAAACAAGCCAAAACAAAAACAAACAAGTAACAACAACTCCATGTATTTAGAGACTTTCATAAGAGATAACTAGCGAGATGGCTCTAGTTAAGAGCACTGGCTGCTCTTCTAGAGGACCTGGGTTTGGACCGCAGCATTCACATGGTGGCTAACGACCATCCATATCTCCAGTTCCAGGGGATCCAATGCCCTTCTTTGGCTCCTTAGGCATTTCAAGTGCCAGCATACTTACATGCATATAACACATATACGTAAAATAAAATAGCAAAGGAAAACAACATAGCAAAGAAAATAATTTTTAAAAAATAATCAAGGACATGACATTTGGGGAGTTGTAAAGGAGAGGTGGAGGTAGTTTGAATATGATCAAGATATATTATTTGGAAGTCTCAAAAAATCAATAAAAATACTTTTTTAACATTGAGCATGTATATTTCCATGTCATTTTGTCTACTCCCTCACAGACAAACATGAAGTAGGAAAAGCAAAATAGCAGTTTCTTGGTGCTCCCAAGGAACAATCTGGAAGATAGAATCCAAGTGCTTATCTGGTCTCTTCATAATCCCTATCCCTGCCATCATCTCACACAGCTTCCTTCACCACAGATCTGAGAAGGTAGACCAGAACTGAGGTGAGCCCTGCCCAAGGCAACATTAGATAGCTCCTGCCTTCCACAGCCCTTCCTCAGCAGCTCTGTATGTATAACTCAGGCTTTAGCTAATGCACATTTGATTCCTTCTAGCTCTCAGTTCATAGGGAATTGGTTCTTCCTGAATACCAACCTCTAGCCAATACCTTGGAATATGCTACATCGTACCTGTATGTGTTTCAGCAATATCCAAGCTATTGCATTATCTACTTAAATGTGTGCCCATGGGACATAATGCTCCTCTCCTAGAAGACAGTGTGAGCATTGGGAACAGGTTCTTGGGCACTATTCATGTGATTACATTCACCAAAATAGCACAGAGCCTATCCCATGAGGACATAGGTGGGGTGCCTATATCTTGAGTCTACATCACTTCTGACAAACGCATGAAGTTTGCTAATGCCTTGCTTATTATTTTCGTGTCTATTCTGGCCAATTACCACAACCCCCTCCTTGGACTCTGTGTACTTACTCCAACACTCTGCATGGCCATCAGGGCTGCCTTTGGCTCACATAATCCTCCCTAATCTGTTTCCCACCCTTCTTGGTTCCACCCCTGCTTGGTTCTATCTGATGCCCATCACTTGTCTGAAGGACTCACTTGACACTCAGAATGATGATATGGAAGGGTCTTCATCATCCAGCCCTCTAGTTTACCCCAGATTCTACCATCTGTGCTCACCTATACTCAAGTCTTGCTGCATCCCTTTGAAAGGCTGGCGAAAGGCTTTACTGAGTGAAATGTCCTTTCCCATTTTCAGTCTGGCAAGCTCCCTAGCATCATGGAGACCAAGATGGGTCATTACTTCTGCTGTTGTCTCCTGAACCCTGAGGCCAAAGTTGTTGTTTTCTGACTGGAGTTTCCCTAACTTTCTATCATATATGTTCTTTTATTATGTTCTGTCTTCTGCTTATTTATCATATGGTAAAATACATCATAGTATGTAAGTTTCATAAGGATTTCCTCTGAATTGAGACATTCCCTCCTAGAGGTCCATGGGACCTAGAAACTGTAAACCATACCAAAACCAAACAAACAAAAATCCTTACAAGTCTCAGGAAGGAAAAGCTTAAAACTTACAAGATTCACAAGGGCCTTCCCCAAAGTTATACAGTTTTGGGGAAAAGAAGACTCAGATCTGCCAAGCTTCTTACAGTTCATGAGTGAGTTCCAGCAATTCAGCTTTTCTGAATCATTACTCATGCTGGAGTGGACTTTTTGGCTCTGTATCTTCCTTTGAGTCATCCAGTAAATTGCCCCTCACCCATGCCCCTAAGTAAGCCCAATAAACTCATGGTTCAACAAATAGAACTTGTATAGAAGTGTTACTTTGTACTGTCATTGGTGTCACACCAGAGAAAAATAAATGTTTGTTCATGTCTGCCCAGGAAGAGTTAATACCCTCATTACTTCATTATTTGCTACCAGCTAGAACTCTTAAGTATAAAACTTGCCATGTATGTTTAGTGTGCAGAAGACAGAACATAATAAATGAAGCTAATGAAAATAAGAATGATGGAGGTGCCCGGGAGGACCAGTGTGGCACATTTGAGACAAGATGCAAACGTGGACAACTATCAGCCTTTTACTTTTTTTTTCACCAGTTTCCTTTGTCCCCTAGCCTGCTCCAGAGTGACAGGAAGAGTTTGCACTATGTAAACTCAGAAGAATGGAGAAAAAAATGGGAAACATATAGTCCATGAAAGTGTGGGAAGACAGAGTAAGGTCAAACCTCAGAAAGACACATCTGGATGACAAGGGAAGAGAAGGGGAATTCTAGAACTTTAGAGACAGAGACTTGGAGGAAGGAAAACAAACAGATATGAGGGAATGTCAAGATGCTTAACTATGACACAGATGCTGCTTTTTAAATGTGCCAGTCTGGGGCCACCACCATCAAACTCGTGGATGAAGGATTGGCCTGTTCACAGATGACTTGAGATCTATGTTCTCATTTAGCCCCTTGAACTTTGTCAGAGGGAAGCAAGCCTCAGGTTTGTCCTCAGATGTGCTGGTTACAAAGACCCAGAGTCATAATAAGGTTATGATCTAGCCAAACCCCAACAGGTTGAGTTGCGCATCCACACCTTGAAATTCTGAGGTAAGATTAGTAACCAATAGTCTTCTTCCAGGTAGTTCTCCTGCTAACATTTACGGTCTAGATGACCAGGTAAAGAAAGAAATGGGAAGAAGGGGCTAGAGACATGGCTCAGAGGTTAAGAGAGCTTGCTGCTCATTCAGAAGACCAGAGTTTGGTTGCCAGCATCTACATCAGGCAGCACAAAATCACCCATAACTCCAGCTGTAGGGGATCCAAAACCTTCTTCTGGCCTCCCCAAGCACTTAAACACATGTGTGTGTGTACACATACACACACTCACCCTCCACCCAACCCCAACACACAGAGACAGAGACAATAAAATAAATATTTAAAGAAAGAACTCAGGGCTGGTTAGGGTAAGTGTCCTAAGGTACAGTTTCTGGTCTAAGAAATGTGCATTTTTTTCTGAAGCACACCCAATAGAGAAAGAGAGCAGGAAGGAAGAAAAGAGAAAGGAGGGAGGGAAGAAAGGATCTCAGTAATTCAGATTGTACTTGAAGCTATTTGAAACAAAGCCAAATAATCCCTGTGATCATGTGACATGAGTAGTAAGTTTCCAACAAACTTCTTTATGGCTTCTTATAATGGAGTGTGATTATGTATGTGTGTATGTAAGAGAGAAAGACAGAGACAGAGAGAATGTGTGTGTGTGTGTGTGTGTGTGTGTGTGCTCGCCATGTTTTCACCTTTAAAAATTTAGTTCTTTAATATCTGCATGATGCATATGTGCCATGCCAGGCATAAGTTGTTCTGAAGAACAAGATGGCATGTCAATCCTTCCTTTTCTCCTGCCTCTTTCAGTCCCAATAACTTTAAAGCATTCTCTTCTTCCTTGGGTATACTTTTCAAACAGAAATCACTGAGTCCAGAAACCACAGCGCCAATCACCTCTTTTCCGGAGCCTTCACATGCCAAGTCATAAATCATTTGCCATCAACACCCCAGAGCCAGGAAGCAGACAATGAAGAACAGTGTTTGTGCCCCAGAGTCCTGAGTCTGACTACCCTGCTTTGCCTGATCTTTTTCTAGAGGATCATGAAAAACATTATTTCCTAGACTCTCCCCCTGGCTATATCCCTCCTCTCTGATCTTGGTGCTTTTCCATGTTAATCCAGGGCTACAGTTAGTCTCTTTTCTTGAGATCACCAAAATAATTTTTATTTTATTATTTTTATTTTATGTGTACAGGTGTTTTGTCTGCATGTATGTAAGTACACTATGTGCATTCAATGTCCACAGGGGCCAGAAGCAGGTGTCAGATGACCTGTAACTGGAGTTAGCTACCATGTGGATGCTAGAAATCAAACCCAGGACTTGTGGAAGAATAGCAAGTGCTCTGAACTGCCAGGCCATCTCTTCAGTCCCAGGGCATTAAATAATACTCTTCAATGGCATCACTTTCTGATCCATCAGCTTCACTATACTTCAGAGCTTCTATGAATATACTGTATCTCAGACATGTACACATGTGTGGCAGTGGGTTTGGGAAAAAGACAGTCAAACATCTGATTAGTTAGCTATCTCCAGAGAAAGTTGATGCTGTGTCTCTTCCTTGATATGGAAACATGGAAGTTTTAAACATTGAATAGATTCTAATAAAACAAATGGTTTCTTTGGGGCTATAAACTTACAGTATAGATATTGCTTGAGTGTGACTTAGAAGGCAGCTGATCTTATTCCCAGGTGCTCTATGTCATCTAATGCACTTACTTGCTTTTAATCACATTGTATTAATGCCAAAGGTATCACCTTCTTCTCTATTGCAAGACATCACTTTCAGGGTGCCAGGCTGGCAACTTGTCACTGCACTCCCTAAAGAGGCTGTCAAAATCCGCTTTAAAATATACACACAACAAAACAACAGACTGAACAGTAACTCAAATTCAGGGAAGTCTGAATTGCTTCACTACCAAACAATAAGAGTGACAGATGCCATCAAAACCATTTGGTTGGCACCTTGGCTTAGAATGCTGTGAACCCTGAGTAGCTGGCCAAGTTTCCGCTGTTGTTTTAGGGAGTCCTTATTCACTTCTCATCCCAATCCTTCTCTTGATATTTCCCTCTACTGCATCCTCTCATCATGTCAACTGATAGTTGAACTAGTAGGAATTATATAGTATGAGATGATTTCTATGACCTCAGAGCTCTGCCTGTTCTAGGACTCAGAGAAATGTAGACATTAGGGTTACACTTTGACATCTTGCCTTAGGAATTGGATTACTGATGAAGTAAGCATTTTTAAATAATACAGTGAATGTGCCTATAGGAACATTATTTTTATGCTGTTATTGGGTAGCATAACAGATTTTCCCTCAGTATTTTTAAGAGACACAGAGAAGATTAAGATTGTCTCTACCTTATGATGAACAAGGAAAGAGTACATGTTTCTAACACAGATTCAATTGATTCTGCTGTCTGTAAGTGGGTTGAATTATACCCTCCTCTACCAACACAATATGTCCAAGCCCTAAATACTAGTACCTATGGATCCAAAACTTATTTAGAAAAGAAGTGTCTAAGGATATAACCTTAGAGGGCTGCGGGTGTAGCAACAGTTCAGATCAGTGATAGGATACATGTCTAGTATAACAGAGGTCCTGGGTTCCATTTCCAGACAAACTATATCAAGAAGAAAAGGAAGAAGACGTGATTAAGGATCTTTTAAAAATATTTTATTTACTCTTTTTATTTTATGTGTATGAGTATCTTCTTGCCTGCATGTGTGTAGGTGCAACCGCATCATGAAATGCCCAGAGAAGTCAGAAGAGAGTGCAAAATTTACTGGAACTGAAGTTATAGACAATTGTTTTCTGCCATGCGAGCGCTAGGAATTGAATCCAGGTCCTCTAAGCCATCTCTCCAGCCCTGTAATTAAAGATGTTGAATGCAGATCATTATGCAGTAGCTGGCTGAACTATAATTCCAGTGACAAAAATAAGAGAGAAAGAAGAATAAACTGAGTAAAGCCGGAAGCAGAGATAGTGATTGGAGTTCTGATACCATAGTGAAGAAATGCAAGGATCCATCAGAGGTTGAAGAGGCAGGGAAGATTCTTCCCCAGAACATTCAGAGGGACCATGAATTTGTCAAATGCCTTGATTTGGACTTTTGGCCAATAAACATAAGAGAATATCTTTTTGTGATGTTAAGCCACTCAGGTTGTTAAATCAGAGCTAGGAAAGATTCATATTTTCGTATATACATTTGAAGTCCAAAAGGCACAAATAATGCAAATAAAATATCCTCATATCAAAATGTTTACAAATCACTATGTTGACTGTTGATCTGAAAAGTTTTATTTAGCACTTGTCTCTGTGAGTAGACAAAACTAACTAACCAGATCTTATGGAATACCAAATGGACTGTCATCCACAAAGCCTGATGGTTCATCTGTCTGCTCTCTGGCATTCTGATGAGACTGCTTCCATAGATTCTGAATTATCACAGTGTGTTGAAAGCAAATTCAGCCTGGAACCTTTTTTGAGTTGGCAGAGTCATTAGTCTCTCTTGATTTTATTGCTTATGCATTCCTACAGAGTAATCATCCTTGATATTCCATCGGGAACTTCATTGCTCTAGCTATTTATAAAAGATGTTTCTTCACAAATACATAAGCATCCTTCAAATATATCTTCCCCAGACTGTAGGATGAGAAGTTTGTGTGTGTGCACGCACTCGTGCATGCGTGTATGCGTGTGTGTGTGTGTGTGTGTGTGTGTGTGTGTGTGTGTTTAGGAGAGTCCCTGACGGGGGCTTACTGGCCAGGTAGCCAGTCCTAGTTGGTGAGACCCAGGTGTCAGTAAGAGACCATTTCTTCCCCAACACCTAAAGTGATGAGACGCTGTCTTAAGAAGTCACACTTAAAGTTGACCTCTGGTTTCCACACACATGCTCACATGCATATACATTCCCCCAACACACACACACACACACACACACACACACACACAACTTTGCTGTTAGATTCAAGTTTAGGAAAAGTACAGCATCAGATTTCATGATTTGCTGTAGTTCAATTAAGGCTTGATTTACATTATTATGTCAGACTGGACCATTATACTCAGATATTACATTGCATTTACTCTTTGATTTATTTTTCCTCAAAGAAACTCCATCTTCTAATGACTCTGAGCTGACAAAACAAGAGTAAGATGAAATTACTTGTGTAAACATTCTGCAAAGACTCAGAGTTCAATTTGGATCTGTAGCATTCAAAATACTGGTTTCCTTTATACAACTGGAAAATTTTAACAGATCAAACTACAGCTACCTCTGAGTTTCTCACAAGTTATTAGAAAATAAATGAGTATAGAAAGTAGAAGTGTTAACCATCAGAAATTGTTGTTCAAGTACAAAATTGTTATCAAATATATTCATGTCTCAAAGTCATTTTTTAAAGATATGCTCACCCTTTCCAAGGAGGAACATGGAATATGGGCTGAGTACTGGGCAAGCAACCAGGTTTGACCTAGTGAAGGAATGCCAACAACTAACCAGAGCATGAGGAAATTCCATTACCTGTGTAATTTGTGGGGGAATGAAAAGGCCTGAGATATTAGGAAGCTGGAGATCAATAGCAAGTGAGTCAGCCTTGCTTAAAAGTGGCATTTGAGTAAAAGGGCGGTAATACAAGATTCATCTCCCCTTCATTTCCCCCCACATGTTTAGTTTTGATATAGGAAATTCAGCTGAAAGCATCAAGCTTACCAATGTACATTCATGGATGGCTGCCCTCCACAAAACTATCTCCACAGGTTCCAAATGAACTGTAAATTTTTTCAGCTCAACACACTCAGTGGATAAATCTTGGAAAATTTTACGATAACTGGAATTTGGTCTTGATGCATGGTAGTCCCTACCACTCAGAACTGAATCACATATACGATATCAGATTTCATGAAATTTTGCTGTTAGATTCAAGTTTAGGAAAAGTACAGCATCAGATTTCATGATACGATATCATTTAAGCTCAAATTCTGTAAGTATCAAGAGCTAGTTTTAAAATGGACATCTACGTTTCCTACATTCTGCCTGACAAGTCTTCCAGGAATAGAAAAAGTCAAGCAAATGCTGAGCAAGCCAAAAAATTATTAATTTTTAAGCATGAGATCTAAAGAACAGCTTTGTCAACCGTGACCAATAGTATTGATCAAGTCTCTGGCCTGACCCTAAATGTCCTTGTTGGTTCTTTCCAGATAAAGCAGAGACTCCAGTCTTATCTTCAGTCTTATCTTCCACAAAACTACCTCTGAATGCAAATGAAAGAGGAGGGGAAGAAAAGGGCTTCTCCATTCAGGCTCCTTTTCGACAGCACTGTGGCACTTTGTTGGGGATATAGCAATAGTTATGGAAAACAAAGAAAATGGAAGAGAATACCAATAGAAGCTCTACTCTACAAGATGTATTTCCAGTCAGAAGGCAACAGCGGCTGGTGAGATGGCTCCTCGGGGCAAAGACGTTGTCCTGAAAGCATGAGTACTAGAGTCGCACTGAGATTCCGAGCTCCTGTCTAAATGTCGAGCAGGGGTGGTGCTCCCACCCATAGTTACTGTATTGAAAGCAGAGACAGGGGATCCGCAGAACAAGATAACTGGTTAGACTACCCAAAAACGTGAGTTCTAAGTTTAAATGAGGGACCCTGCCTTAACAGAAAAATTGAAGATACATTGAGGAATAAACACCCGGCATCAACTTCTGGCACTTGATCACAGACATGCTAAAATACACACACACCCCATACAAATATACATACAAAAAAGTAATATGTACATTCTGATTACATTTATGTTTAAACTACATGTCTATATATGTACCTATGCTCATATCCCTGTGTCCTAAATATTCATGAGGAAAAGTAAATGGGGAATATAGCCTGGTTTTTCATTATTTCATTGGATTTATGTCTATTTCTCCCACTGTATTAATTTAATAAATTGAAGGTCAAAAATCAACTGCAGGCTATGAATAGCATTCACTTTTGAAGCATCATGGAAACAGACATCACATTCTCTCCAATGCTCGATGGAGAGCATTGATGATAGCTTCCAGCATTCTGCTCTCTTGTTTAAATATAAAAAGACCAACAGTCCCCTTCGGGGCAAGCTTTGCAGCATCTTTTACAATACTGTTGCGTATTTGAAAATTGAGTTGAAAAGATCATGAGGAACAACACATTAGGGGAAACTAAAGCAAAACTGTAAGGAATCAAGCTAGGGAGGTATGCATTGTGAATATTACAGTAGATAGTCATTTACTTGCTCTTACAGACATCCATCACTGAATTTTTCAAACTATCCCTTTTATGCTTTCAGAACTATAATGCTCTTCTCTTTCTCTTTGTTTCATTAGCTTTTTTTCCCCTGATGCTTAAACCATAGTAAGTAAATACTTCCTTTAGAGGCTCCCAGCGACCTAAGTCAGGTATTAAAGACAGAGCTGCTATTGAACTGTCATGAGTGTTGGGGGCCTTCAACTCAAAATCATCAAAGTTAAATCTTGGTGTTACTTCTCTGTAGTCTCCCAAGACAAAGGACCTAGGAGTGAACACTCAGCTGAATATATCTCTCTTTCTCTTTTGACTCATTGTGATAAAATACATATAACATCAAATTTACCATTTTAATAATTTCTAATTACTCCAGACCACTGGCATTAACCACACGCATATTGTTGAATGAACATTACCACTATGCAGCCCCAGAATTTTTTCACCTTCTCAAACTGAGTCTCTGCATCTATTGCACACTTCCCAAACTGAATCTCTGTGTTCACTAAATACTAAGTCTTCATGCTTTCCTCTTCCAGGTCCTGGGAGCCATCATTCTACTTTCTGTCTCAATTAATTTGACTACTCTAGGTATCTCATATGTGTAGTACTTGAGCTTATGTAAATAGCATGTTTCACTTAGTAGAATGTCTTCAAAGATCATTAATAGCATCTTTCAGAATTCTCTTTTTAAATCTGAATAATAATCTATTGTATGCATATACTACATGATTATATATATTATATATTATATATATACACACACACATATATTGATGGACACTTGAATAGCATTTACCTTTTGGGTACTGTGAATAAACATGTGTGTGTATGTGTGTGTGCGTGTGTGTGTGTGTGTGCATGTGTGTGATTATTTGAAACACTCATTTCATGACTTCTGGGTAGATGACCAGATCTGAACTTTCTAGAGCATGGAAATTCAACATTTAATCTATTGCAGTAACTGTCATACCATTTTCATAGTGGATGGACGACCACCAAATGGACGAGTGTTCCAACTCCTGCACTGCATCCTCATCAATGCTTAAGTTCTGCTCTCTTCCTAATGTGGTGAATGTATATAAGGTGGCATCTCAGTGACGTTTTAATTTACATTTCCATAATTACAAATGATATTGAAAATTATTGCATGTGCCTATTGCTCATTTCTCTATCTTCTTGAGAGTTTCTTTGGGGGTTCTTGCAAGAGAGTGGAACTATTTGCATACCCTTAACTAAGGACCTGTCCTCCTCTATTGGAGAATGTTGTTATAACAAGTGCACAGCTTCTATAGGAATGTACATGGAGCAGTGAGGGAGGAAGGGGACAACCACTGAGTCAGGTAAACCAACTCTGGAGATCAATGGTGTGACAGATATAACATCCAGATAACCTTGTGTATCGTTTAGAAAAACATCTCATGTACTCTGTTCATGTTCTAATGAAGATTTTGTTTGGGAGGTGTTTGCTGTTGAGAAATGGTGAATTATTACATATTCTGGATATCAATTTCTTATCAAATATATGATATATATTTATTTTCTTGCATTTTATTGGTTGCCATTTCACTCGGCTGGCAGATTATTTGTCTATATAAAAAGTTAAGTTTGAAGCTATTTAACTTGCTGTGTACTCATTTGTGAAATCACTACCTGTATTTGGGTTTAAATCATGAATTATTTTTTTCCTTTGATGTTCAGTGGTAATTAACGATCATCATAATAATAGTAGCTTTATTTGTATAGAAATGAATGTATTCAGGTGTTATTGTTTTCATACAGAACAGATATTTTTAGCTTATTTGACTTTAAGCATGTGCAAAAGAGACAACTGACATAGTGTCACTCAACACATAGAGTCTTGGGCAGCATAGACGGCTATAATAAATTAGCATGAGATGGGAGGACTTAAATAGCAACATCTATGTTTTCCAGTTGTAGAGACTGGGAATTTCATGATAAGGTCCCAACAATCTACTGATGGCTTCCTAGTTTACTGATATATTCTCTTATGGCAGAAAATGAAGAAAGGCTGAATTCTCATTTATAAAGGCACTAAGCCCATTGATGAATACTCAACTGTGATAGCCACTTACCTCTCAGAGGCCCCACTTCCTAGCACTAGCACATTAAGATTAGAATTTCAACATAAACATTGTGAGAGGACACAAACATTCAATCTATTATACTTATGCACCTCACATTCAAATGTAAATGACTAGAGAATCTCCCTTGCCACTTGGTTTTAGTACTGACTTTGATTTTGGTACTTAACACACTGCAATCTCAGAATAATAAATTAAGTCATGAATTTCTTCCAAATATAGAGAAACTGAAACATTATTCCAAAAGAAAATTGACTAGAAAGACCAAAAATTTCACCTACCCACATTCATCTTGAAAAATAACTGTCATTCTGTAGAAAGATAATCCAGATATTTATTCACTTTCCCTGTGCACCTAATATAATAGAAACCTGCCATTTACCACACTTTTGTTAAAATTGAAGCCACTATGAGAGTTGTATATGATTTATACATGTTTAAAAATGTTTGCATATATATTTAGAAGAGCGTCTCTCTAGTATGACAGCACTACACATATAAGGCTCAATATAGAAAAACTATCTTCAAGGTACTAGGGACAAAAAAATCATTCTTTTCTTGATCTTGGAGTAAAAATACCATGCTAACCATCCTGTACTATATATAAATGACTTTTTTGTTTATCAAGGAAAAACTGCAAACATGTAAGGTCATCGCATATAGAAACTGAGTACATTATGATTCAATAACATTGGTCCAAGCCATCTTCTATAACACTTTATTTTGTTCAGTGCTCCTTCAGTGATGTGGGGAGAGGCAATGACAAGTAATTCAGCGACTCAACATCAGTGAATAGGTTTCTTTGATTTGACCAAAATTCTCTTGCATTACTTAATGTGATCTTCAACAGAAAAATTTTTATTACTTTTAAAAAAGTGACTTACAGAAAAAAAATCAAAGTGTTCCATATTTTCAAAAGACAGACAGTGTCAGTAGCAGTGTCTTACTCAGAAGTATAAAGAATGACATGTTTTTCATGAAGTAACAAAGGCATCGTGTCTTGGCCCATACCTAAGTTGAATATTAACTTGGTTGTCTCCATCACTATGAAATCTTTGTTGCAGTAATGAATGGTAGAAGATGACCATTGAAACTGTGGCAATGGCCTCGACTAGGTTTACACTTATTTGTAACCAATTCTTTCAGATTCTCAAGATCTGCAGGTGTCCCTGAGGTCAGTGAGGCTGGACATAGAGCATGGCATTGAATCTGCATCAAACTGTAAGTCCTTGCTACATTCCTGGTTGGTAAATAGTAGCCATTCTTGTCTGATTCCTGAAGAAGGTATACCAGCTCACCTACTCAGAATTTTTGTCCTTCTGATAGAAGTGACTAAGGTTTCCATAGTAGTGCTTTGTTGAAGGGTTCATCACAAACATGGCATGGATGTTATAAACTTCAGTTACAAATAATCCTTTCTCAACAGAGGACACACCTATTGGGGAAACATGGGAACTGGTACTAGATATATATTGAGAGCGTTTGAGACAGGTGATCATTTAAGCATTTTCTTTGTTAAGGAGTACTAAAAGGAAAGTTCCCTAGCTCACGTTACTTTCTGAAATAGGACTTTGGTAAATTTCTTTTGCCCCTTGGAAAAGTAAGGCTAATAACACCGTCTTTGTTTCAGTTGTTTCCAGAATGTTAAGTGAAATCCTGTTGAGTTTGGTATTTGCAGTCAATGAACAGTGACCACTATGCTCAGTAATTCAAACATAGTTCACAGAGAATTGTTATTCTACTAAATTCCCTTATTTTCACCCAGAGATACATAAATAATGTCAGTACAGTAACATGACAGACATTTACAGCCAAGTACTAAAACAGCTCTTCTGAAACCGGTAGTTTATAAAATTCTTGAGTGGGAAGCTGGGTATGGTACACATGCCTTTAATCCCAGTACTTCTGATGTAGAGGCAGGTAGACCTCTGTGAGATCAAGGCCAGCCTGCTCTACATTGTTAGTTCCAGGCCAGCTGGGGAAGAGGGAGACCTTGCCTCAAAAATAAAGCAAAATAATACAAAACCCCCCCAAAAAAAGAGTGGAACTATAAAGAGGAATACTATAAAATGATGAATACAAAATTAAGTGACTACATGGTCTTATAAAAGTCCCATTCAAGTGAAAATTTCTGTAGTTTAAGGACCAATAATTGGATGCTAAATTTGTCATTGTATAGCTTTCTAATGAGTTACTGAAATGTTGAGTTTCTCATGTTAAATCCAGTGTGATTATCTTGTAACCCTCCACAAGGTTTCACTCACTCTTTGAGGAAGGAATAACTAGTAGAAGGCTAGTACTGCAGAAATGGCATGTGCCAACAACTGATAATGTTGAGCTGAGATGGAGCAATTCCATGTAAAGGCAGAAAACTGCATGATGCAAGATGGCTTTCCCAGTCTGCTTTTCTGGGGACTTGTCCTGGCCAACATCTCAGAGCTCAGCAGTGAAACTCTCTCTTGAGACATTTCTCCCTGTGCTAATGGATCCATCCAGGCCTAGAATCACAGCAGATCCCTTGTCAGGTCCTATCCAAAAGTTCTTCCTGTTGTTGTAAGAAACCTTGGGCATATGAGCTGTTCTTGGGCTTTGCAAACTGGCCAGTATATTATAGATTTATAAAATCACTACATAACTCTTCATTCTACCTTTAACTATGAGTTTAATAACACCAGAAGAAGCTGAATAACTAAGCTTCACTAGTTAGGCTTGTGTTAAAGTAGATGTCAAGAAAACAGCTAAGATGTGTATCGCATAAGTGAAAATTTTTATGGTATCATTTTTTGGTATTCATATTTTCCATATTTATTCATAAAATTTGAAGGCTGACAAACATTAAGAATTGTTCTCTTTGGAAAAGGATTTGATTTTTCTGCATTTATCCTGAATAATACATCTGCCAAAATGTCCCTTATTTACAAATTCATCCAGAAACCCAAATGGGATTGTATTGTGCACCTGAAGGATGACCACATGAAAACAGGGCTGGCATAAGCATTGGGGAAAGATGAAAACGCAACAAAGTCTCGCATATGTGGCTGGGCAAAAAGCAAATGGTACAAACACTTTGGAACTTTGGCAGTCAGAACTAAAACTGAGCACACACAAACATTTTTGGTTCAACAAACATACACCTAGATATGTATTCAAAAGAAATACATAAATATTCATCAATGAACATGTAGCAGACTGTTCATATCAACACTATTTTTTAAAGTTCATGAGCAGAAATAACTAATTCCCATCACGAAATGAATTGCTAAGTGATTTCTGATATATTCATTCAATGAAGTTCGGCATTAGAAATGAATTATAACTACATGCCACTGAATGGATGGAACTCCCAAATAAAATGCTATGTAAAAGAAACTAGACAAAAGTTTGAAAAGGCATCACTGATCCATGGTCCTGACTGGCTGGTGGCTCTACAGCATGTATATGTTTGCTTTGTACAAGTGCTTTGAGTTCTCCACTTAGGACCTGTGCATTATTTTGCATGCATGTTTCACTTAAATAAAAATTTTATTTTCAAATATTCCTTCTTTTTACAATGATGGAGACTGTTGATACGTTAGTATTGTAAGTCAAACCACAGCACTGGAACAAGACTGTGGCTGTGCAAACATTCAGAACCATGTATTCTACACATTGCTGAGAAAATGGCACTTAAAGAACTAAGTGACATGTGCCTTGTTTTCAAGGTGCAGGCATACAACAATGAGGTGATGGAGTGAGTCACAGGAAAGACTAGCTTTAGAAAGCTGAATCTATAACACACAATGCTCCCTAGAGAGAATTGTAGTATTATCAAATTTAACATAAACACACTTTCTCCCATGTTCTTTCTCATTTCCTGCCATCTTCTACTTTGGTACATTGTGTTCTGTCATGATGTCCCTTCTTCCAAGGGTTTAATCAATAGACTTAAGGACATTCATTCACAAAGAATTTTCCACAAACTTTCTCTACAGAGATTTTCCTTGCTCACCTCCAGCTTTCATTTCCTGTCTCTTGACCTGTTTTTAACTTATTACAAAGATTATTTGAAATGCCTAACCTGTTGCAATATATAGTTCATATCAGAGGAGTTTTAATCAGAAACATTTTGAAAATTTAATTAAATATGAAAGAATTTATCTCTGACCCCTATTGTAGTTCCAAAACAACTTTCTTTTTCAATAAACATGAGGACACAATGACCCAAACTGATATTGGCCCAGTAGGAACAATTCTCAGAAATTTATCTGGTGGCTCATTTTCTGGGACCCAGCAAAGAAAACAGGTCAGAATTTCAGGCTTGAAAAAAAATACAAAGGAACTGGATAGATGCCTCAATGGTTAAAAACACTGACTGCTCTTACAGAGAACCTGGGTATGATTCCCAGCACCCACATGGTAGCTAACAACCATCCATAACTCCAGTTCCAGGGGATTCTGATGCCCTCTTCTGACCTCCACCAGCACTGAACAACACAGGTGCACCTACATACATGCAGGCAACACACCTATACACATAAAATGAAAATAATAAATAAAGAAAACAAAGTAAGGAAAAAAATCTAAAAAAAATGAACAATACAAGCAACATAAGTTTGAGGATGGGGAAAACTACTCGTTTTTAAGTTATAAAAATAATAGAGGTTCATCATATAACAAGGAAATGTAAAGTCAGACCCTATAGAACAATGTGATTAAGGAAAAGATTTCTTTCATTCTTCTTCTTTCACAGTAGTCATACAATCAAATGGTTTGATTTTTGGAGGGTACTTTATTATCTCTCTCTTTCCCTCTCCTTCCCCTCTTCTCTCCCTCCCTCATTCCATCTCCTCCACCCTCTCCAATATTCAGCCACTCCTGGGACAACCTGCCCTTTTGAATGTAAGGCTTGAATATAAGTACTTTTTCTTTCAGGAGAAATGAAATGCTCATTTGGGGAGAAAATTCTAGGATTTTGGAGGTTGGGACAGGGGAATCAAGAATGCAAGGCCAAGACTCAAAAGGAGGGGTTTCTCCTGTCTGGAATTGTGTTTCTTGTTACATTATATATTCAGCTATGCACATGCACTCACATACATATATTGTATGTGTATTTTTTACTAGATTTTCGAATGAATACATTTTCCTCTGGTTTTTCATACCACGTAAACATTGTTTATTTCTTCTCTTTCACTCATTGTCCTACCCTCCTTCCTTCCTCCCCTATTAAAGAACCTCCAATTTCCGCATTCCGCCCTTAATAATGCTTGTCTCCTATTATCCTCTCTTTCTTGAGCTCCTTCTTCCCCTTTAGTCCCGTGGTTCCTTATATAACCCTCCCTCCTCTGCTTCCAGTTGAATACCCCCATTTCCCCATTGGTAACACCTGTCCCCTACTATCCTGCTCTATCAGCTTCCATCTATCCCTTTCTTCCCACTTTTTCTGGCACCTATGGTTACATCAGTATATATACTCATACATTTGCAGCTAAGATCCAAGACTCCAAAAATTACACAGGCTATTGTCACAGCCTTTGATTTCCATCCAGAACTTGAAGCTGAGACCCTGTTGCTAAAGACAGGACATACTTTGGACACTGGACTTGAGCAATGGTGCTAGAACTTTTCTGGAATACCAGCACTCATAGCATTAGAGGATACTATGCAAGCTGATAAGGGAAATAAAAAAAATCAATCAATAGTCTAAACCCAGCTTTAAAGCCTACTCACCACAACCATGAGCAGTGCAAATTATAGCAACACGCAGTCGTGGAATTTTATCTTGGGAATAATCAACAGCTATCTAATTGGACATAAAACTTGGCCAATGGGAGAATGCTCATGTGGTACTGTAGACATAGCCAAATCCACATGGCTGGAGACATCACAGATCTTGAGGAAAGCCTGCACCTGTCAAATTTGTAGACAACTGCAATTTCTTTTTATAAAAATATATTTTGTTGAATTTTCATGGATTTCATACTGTACAATTAATCATATTTAGACACCCTCTCCTATACTGTGATTTCTTACTGAATGCTAAATATGTATCCTTATTTTAAAGATAAATATATGTCTAACCACTCATTAAAGATTATTTTTGCAGCTGATGGAGACCATTACAGAGTTCCACAACTGATTAAACACAGAGAATAACTGTGAGATGCCCAGCCCTAAATGACATATCTACAATGGAACTTCTACACCTAAGACTCAAGGAACACAGCAGAACAGATCAGTAGAGAGGGTACTGGTTCAAACCTCAACACTCACCAAGAACCTTCCTCATGCGGCAGGTGGTGATCATCACAGAAAGTCACAGCTGCCCAAAGTGTAGAGAATGAGGGATTTCAGAGTGTGTCCATGGATGGGACTCCTATATTAAACCTCTGCTACTCACGGCTCAGGGACCCTTTCAGAAAGTGAGCAGAAGTCCGTAAGAGCCACAAGGAAGTTTTCCAGGTGGCTGGGAACTTGCTTATATGAACTTACAGTACTGATAACAGCATGTACAAGACCCATGCAAAACTCAGAAAAAAAAAAAGACAGCATAGAACAGGAGAGATGGGCAAGAGGTCCCATCCTTAGCTGAGGATCTATTAGCAGCTGATCACTGCTAAGTGAGGGAAAGTTGGTATTTTTAAGGGAGTAAACCTAGATATAGATTGGTTGACCAGGCTTCGAGGATGAACTCACACTGTAGGACATCTGGGGACACAACTTGACTAAATAGGCCTTAGCATATATGGCAAAACATGAAATATGATGGGGGGAGGCTATTTGAGGTGAAGATAGTGGAAGAGGCTAAATATGACTAAGAGGTATTGTATAAAATGCTCAAATTTTCAAATATGTGTGTGTGTGTGTGTGTGTGTGTGTGTGTGTGTAAAGAATTCAAGGTCATCATCAGCTACATAGCATGTTCAAAGCTGGCCTGGGTGACATGAGACCGTGTGTGTGTGCGTGTGCATGTGCGTGTGCATGTGCATGTGTGTGTGCGTGCGTGTGTGTGTGTGTGTGCTGGTTAGATTTGTCAACTTGATCACAAACTAGAGACACCTGAAAAGAGGAGATCTCAAATGAGTAATTTCTTCCACTTGTGATACAAAATCTGTAATACATTTTCTTCATTTCTAATTGATGTGGGAGGGTCCAGCCCACTGTGGCGGGGGGCATCCTTGGGCAAGTGGGCCTGGGCTATAGAAAAGGTAACTGAGGAAGCCAGAGGAAGCATGTTGGTAAGCACAGCTTGTCAATTGCCTCTGCTTCAGTTCCTGCCTCGAGGTTCCCCTCTTGAACTCCTGCCTTGGCTTCCCTCGATAATGGACCATAAAGTTTAATCCAAAACAAACCCTTTCGTCCCCAAGTTGTTTTTTTGGTCATGGTTTTTATTGCAGCAGCAGTAAGTAGCTAAGGCATTCTGAAAGCATTTCCTTTCGCATTTGCTTAGTGGGATGGGGAACCAGTGCAGAGTTTCCTCTTTTTATTCCAGGAAGTGATGAGAAATCACCACAAGACCTCTCTGTTCTCGACCTTTGGACATGATTGAATTCCCAGAGATTCCCAAGTATTCTCTCTTTTCAAGAAATAGAATAACACGCACACGCACACACACATACACACTCCTCATTCTCCATCATATAAACAAATAATGGATGCTTCTTTCCTATTTTCCCTTCCATCTGGCCTAATTAAGCTCAGAGATCAACTTCAGAGGATGGAGTGTCTGGAGCTTCTAAATGGGGCATGAAATGATAGAAATGAAATTCTCCATGTGAAAGCTAGTTTCCTTTCCAATTGTGCTTTGCTTTTAAAATAATATGTTCCCTACACAATGTAAAAATTGGTAAATATTTTTAAATGGTGATAAAGCAGTTGAGAAATGCTCAGTGGCTAATCACCCTTGCTGTACAAGTATCAGGACTTGAGTTTGGATTTCTGCAGCAACACTTAAAAAAGAGGTTGACCATATGCATACCTCTAACCCCCCAATAAGGGCAGGAGTGGGTAGAGACAAAGAGGATCCCTGGGGCTTGCTGGCCAGCACCCTAGCTCCAAGTTCAGAGTAAGGCCCTGTCTCAGAGAGATAAACTGCACACCCAACATTCTCTGAAGGCCTCTGCACACATATGCAGGTACAAACACCTGCATACACGTGTGTGCATGCGCCCCATACACCACATTCACAAAATTCATAAACACACAGAGAAAATGGAAGAAACAACATGCATTGTCTCATCAATTTAATCAAATAAAACCTATTGTGAATACTTGGAGTATTTCCTCTGATTAAACTGCTTTTAAACTTGATTTCCCCCAGTAGGAAAAAAAAAGTAGACAAATATGTATGTATTATTTACATTTGTTTACACATAAAATAAGATACTTCTTTAAATAAAAATAATAGTGTTCATTCAATATTGCTCATTATTAGAACTGGAAAAAATTTAGATAACTATCAAATACCTATTCTTATAGTATAGTATTACAAACATTTAAAATAAACCGAGTCAAGAATTAAGACAAGGCATTTTTCACTATAATATTTTAGAATAACTGTTTCATTTTTGATAAGCAATTTAAATACTAACAACTAAAATGTATTGGCAATTTCTTAAATTGTAAAACAAAATTCAATGATTGTTAACTTCTGTAAAATATTTAGGAAGAATATATATTTATCCTATTATTATAAAAATAACAAATTATAAAAGGGAGTGCTGGAGAGCTGGCTCAGTGGTTAAGAGCACAGGGTGCCTTTGCAGAGGACCTGGGTTTGATTCCCAGCACACACATAGTGGCTAACAACCATCCAGAACTCCAGGGGATCTGACTCCTTCTTCTCACCCCTGTGAACACTGGATGACAAGGGTTCACTTACACACATGCAGGTAATACACTCATATACATATAAAAATAATAAATACTTTTAAAAGACTTTACCCTGCTATTAACTATTATTTACTAGCATTGTTTCTAAAAATAATCATTTGTAATTTTACATGTGTAACAAGTAAATTTCCAGGTAAACATATTTAATCAATTTCATATGATCCATTTTTAAATTCTCCATTTAAAAAAGTGGTGTATACTATAGATATTCTTATAAAAAGTAACCATGGAAACACATTAAGCAAACTGTCAAAGATCTGTTTTCATGAATGTAGTCTTAGTAGCTTAGTTGGTCAAAATCTTTGTCTCTGAGGGCCTATTTTCAAGTGAAAGTGATTATGTTCTAAAATGAATATCATATTTTACAGCTTGCATTCTTGTGCCTCAAACCAGAGGGAGCATATTTTCCTCAATTCGATTATATGATTAAATAGAACACTCCCAACCAGGCTGAATCACTATATTATCATACCTTTCCCCAATCAATTACCTGAAAAGAAAATTACAAACTTTCATGGCAGTGAAAAATATTACTTATGTTAATTACTTATCTCAGAACATTGGATAATACATCCCACACAATGTCACATCCTATTTGTAAATGTCAATTCTACTATTACAAATTAATGAAACAGTGTGTATGGTTTTTCATAAAGGAAGGGGATGTTTCTAGATTATTCAGAGAAATAATGAAGGCAAATATTTGCATCTCTAAAATTTGTGCCTTTTAACAAAATGTCTCTCAACAAAGGGGAAAATCATGGAATTGTTCCTTTCCTCAATAAATAAAGGAGAAAAACAAGATGACTGCATCTTTAAAAAGTCATATGCCAATTTTGGCAAAATTACATAGGAGAGGTCCAAAACATTTGTAAGGGTCCCTAACAGTAGTAGAGCAGTTCCCTGGAGAGGAAGACAGGTACATGTATAGCACTGCTCATCAACTGCACAACAGTTGTCTGCAGTGGGGATTAGTTTGCCAACTTTATGGATGTTGCAGTCTAAACAAAGACATAATGTCTGTGTGATCTTGCCAACGTTTCATCAGGAATGTATACTCAGTGGAAAAGGAGTTTGAAGTTAGGTCCAGAACTGTCTCTGTGCCTTGCCCTCCTTTCCTTTACTTACATGCCTCAAAGGACTGCCTCAGGTGTTTTGTGTTGTGTTTTGTTTCCAAAACTTCATTATTTCAAACAAAACCTCCTACTTACTCTCTGTTCAATCACAATGCTGTTTATTCACAACACCTTCAAGTCACCATCACAATGGCATTCTAACGATAAAGCAAATATTGGCTCATTGGATTCTTCTTCTAAACTTGGCTTCAAATTTTTGAGTAGTGTGAATCAATTGTGCTAATCTTTACCAACAATTTACCCTTAAAATATACGTGTAAGAATTTTGATGTTTTCAATTTTTATGGGGAGTGCATTTCAAGGGAAATTACACATAAAAGCTTTAGAGAAATAAAATGCTTCTTTTTCCTTATTAATTTCTTGTTCATAAAATAGCATAATTAATATGCTTGGGAACATTTGTTTTTGTTTTGTTGTATAAAGACTGAATCTAGGGCCTTGCTTACTGGTCAAGCTCTCTATCACAGAGCTACATATTTAGCCTTTAACTAATGCTTTTATACTTTCAGAAAGAAAGTTACATGATGGTTTTGTCAAACTTCTAAATCTTAAACTTACTATATATTGTTGTATTCAGAAAAGTGAGGAAGACTAACAGTGTTTTATAAATGATAAGAAATTCACTGTTCAATAAGGTATACAACTACCAGGATTGAAATAATTTGGCTAAAAAAGTGACAAATTAGATTCACTGTTACTTCTCCAAGTCTCCAAATATACCACAAATCATGTATTCATATTAGAAAATGCAGAATTAGCCACTAGGGAATAAGCAATGTGTAATGCATCTCAGGAGCATGGCAGAGTCCACAGGTTTCTCAGCAACTCAAGTATTCATTGCCATTATTTTTGAGAAACGGTTCAAGACTCTTTGCAGAGAAAAGCCCATTTCTTCCACCACCTGAGTCTAAGCCACTAGGAGACTTACTGGGTCTTCCCGAATCTGCTGGGAAAGAAATATAAGAAACAACCTTCTTAAACCAGTCTAAGATGGATATTTAATGTTGATTGGAAATACAAGCTTGCATACATTCAAATCCAGACCATGAGCACAGCCCCACCCTTCTCTCTCATGTGCTATTTCATGCACCTCACCCACCATTCCACAGGTGACTATACCCATCCATGTTCCATCTTCTCACTGAATACCCACTGGGAAGATACTTGCCATATTTTCTATTACTTTTTAACAAGATTCAACCCTTCTCTTTATACAAACAATCAAAAATACATTTGAAGGAATTTCCATTTTGTGTCTTCTGGGGAAGGGATGAAGGACAGGGCAGAGAAGAATTTCACTTAGATTTACTTTCTGTCCCCATTATGGTGAACTTAGACAAGGAGATGACTGCTTGGACCCACTTAGCAATCTACCAATGGCTGAAACTTGTATAGACATGTATGCACATGATTTTGAAAACAAACATTTACCTATATATGTATTATAAATAATTGTATATTATGTATTTGTTAATTTCCTTAAAAGCCAGAAAGATATTCCATAGGAAGTCAGCTCCACCAGTCTGCAAAGGTCAGTGAATTAACACACCAGGATATATGAATGCATCCTCTTTCTCCAAGAAACTGCTGTTCATGATTTATTGAATGAGATTCAGTTCTACTTCAATAATTACCATTAGGAAATCAATATCTCCATGACAGGGGCAAAGCATAAAAATTAATCTTCCACTCCCTAATGAGGATGGGTGATAAGGAATTCTGCCAGGTTTTGACGAGGCCCTCAAGTAGGGTTGCAAGAGAGTAGACAGAGAAGAGGCAAAATTGGTCTCAAAGGATCAAGGATAGAAATTAAGTGTTCATTGATATGCTAGCTGAGAGAGAAGTAGAGCAGAGGAGAGGAAGAGAGGAAGAAGGAGATAGAGAAGGAGGAGAGGAAAGGGCCAGGGGGAGAGGAGAGGAGAACAGAAGAGAGCAAAGAGAGGAGAAATTTCAGCACCTACTTAAAGAAGTGGGTGTTGAAGGGGAAATTTTTACAAAGGGATGTGATGTCCCCTCCATACAGATGTCCTCAAGGCCTTCATCAAGGACCTACATTATTTTTGCAAGGCTTCTTGCAGTTTCATTTGTGTTCTCTTTAATGGCACAGCCTGCTGAGGCTAGCCTTAGGGCAAGAGAAAATAGCCTAGACAGACAGGGTGATGATGTGTGCTAAGAGACTTCACAGTAGAAAACAAATAAGACACAAACACAAACGATTTGTGGAGTACATTTTGTGAAGTCACTCTTAACTTTAGTGATGTGATGGTATAGAATTCCAAATTCAATTAAGAGAGTAAATATATGATACAATATCAAATAATGGTATTGTAATTTCCCTAGTGACATGTAAAGCCCCTTAGAAATAAAATTGACTTAGAGATATGACAATGCAGGGAAACCTGCTTTTAAGCTTTGCATATGAACTTAATTAAGGATGAGACTACTGTTGAGGTCTTGCAATGTCATTTCAGTCAAAGGAACTGCAAACATAGAAAACCAACAAATAAACAACATTAGAGGAGACTGCCTTAACCTGTGATGAATCCCTTGGAAACATAACTGATGTGAAGAAAGAGGTCAGCAACAGCATCACATATCACAAAATATATTAAGTATGGAACAATGGATCTGAAAAATGCAATATGCTCCAGGCCATCTTATGTTCTTCTCAGGAGTGGGCAGGTGTTCTTTTGTTTGTTTGTTTGTTTGTTTGTTTTTTCATCCTCCTCCTTCTCTTTTTGCTCTGGTTTCTCTCTTGTCTGGATATACCTCCAACTCCCCACCAGATCTCCAACTTCACAGTTAGCAACAGCTATCTGCACATCCCTGGACATTTATAACCTTTGCCTCTTTCCTGAGCTCCAAATCCAGATATCACACTGGCATACAGAGTCAATATGGATGATAGGCTGCTGATATCACAGGATCAAAATATGATCCTTTTCTGCAGACTTGGCTGCACGGCATCCCTACGAGCCTTGTGAATTAGGAAATAGTAGCACATGGGTTACACCACCAGCTCAAAGCCACTGGACAATCAGTGAGAAACAAGGTCAGATCCCGAGTTTCTGCTTCTACATCCCATCCCTGTCTCAGTGATCTAACTGTAAACTCCTTACCTCTGATGCTATCTAATGTGTTGATTGTCTCTAATGTGAACAGTGACCTCAGATTTCTTTTCGTTACCCAGGTATGCATCGTTCCTTCCTAATGTTCCTATTCATTGGTAGATCCTGAGCTCAATCAGAGTAGAACTGTCACTCCACCTTGAAATAGAGAACAATTTAAAATATAGGCTCTGGACCCAAACTTTCTCTGAGCAAATTCAACTCTACCTCCTACAAGGTGTGTGGTATTGGAAAGTTTGTACTTGGTTTTCTAATTTGTGAAATCAAATGGCTATAGGTATACAAAGCTTCGTTTTGATGATCAAATGAGTTAATATGCATATAGAAGGCATATGGTTTTCATTGGCAGTAGCCACCTTGCTCGTGTTGGGCTCTGTGGCTCTCTGCAAGTTGATGCTTACCTACCTATTAATCAGAGTCCTTTAAATACAGGATTTCCTACTGGACTGATCTGACACTGCTCCACAAAGATTTTCTTCCTGCCCTGATGCCTTTGACATTTTCTCAAGTATTTGCTCAGTTTTATAGGGCCTGGCCAGTCTCTAATCTCTGGGTCTAGTAGATACAGATAATCTTGTCATTCACAACCAGATCCCATTTTCCTCCTCTGTTAAGCTGGCCTCAAATTTGCCATGCAGCAAAGGATAACCTAATTCTTCTGCCTCTACCTCTTCAGTGCTAGTATTTTAAGTATACATCACTAAACCTGGTGTATATGGTACTGGGGATGCAATGCAGGGCTTCATGTGTGCTAGGCAAATACTGTATTGAGGTTCATGGTCATCCTTCCAATTTTGTATTCTCCATAAGGCATCATAGCTCAAGTAACAACATCCACTGATGACTTCATCAATGACACTGCTCTGGGTCATGTTGCCTGTATTTGAATTTTCTGCTCTTTACATTATAGTGATGACTTTGCCATAGCTAAATTTCTTTTTTTATATTTTAATTTTTTTAACTTGAGAATTTCATACATTAGTACTATATATCATTTCCACTCCTCCTTTTCACACCCCCAATTCTTCCCACACCCCCTACTCACTCTCAATTTCATGAGCTCTTCTTTATTACTGCTGAATATATACATATATATATATACACACACATATATATGTATATACACATACACGTGTGTATGTGTGTGTGTGTGTGTGTGTGTGTGTATCTCAGTCTATTTAGTGGTGCCAAGGTGTTAGGTCTCACCATTTAGGATTGGTTAACCTATCAAGGAACTTGTTCCTAGAGAAAATGGTTTCTTTCTCCCACAGCAGCCATTGAAATCCTGTAGCCCTTTATCTACAGGTGACACCTTGTGAAATTTCCCAAACCACATTTACATGAACATTGGTATCCATATGCCAAGATTGTTTAGGCAACCATATTGCTGACATTTCATGAGTGCAGCTTCCTTGTCTATACTAGAAGACACTTTCTAACAGCAGGCTTCATGATCCTCTGGCTCTTAGAATCTTTCTGCCTCATCTTTCTTGATTGTCCCTGAGCCTTAGGTATAGAGGTTGTGTTGTAGAAGTATCCACTGGGGCTTGTCTCCTCATGATCATTTATTCTCTACATTTGTTCTTTTTTATTAAATTTTTACAGTTTTCATACAATATAATGTGATGGTATTTAGATACTCTCACCTTTTTGTATCTCCCTTTATTGTACCCCTTGCCCAATTTAATGTACTGTTAGATATAAATGTATATAATCTCATATGTGAATATAAGACCTATAGAATCTAATGTGTGTCCTCAAATATCCTTCAGTTCAGGTCCATCCACTGGAGACTGGTTAATCTACCAAGAGCCCAATCCTTGAAAGATTCTGTCATTGTTCCTCCCAGCAGCCACTAATTGCCTCACTTTCCTTTGTCCATACTTAAATTTCTTAAGAAGAAAGGATTTATTTGAACTTCCATTGCATTGTGATCACCAGTGAGATAGTATGTATTCAAAAGGACACCTGGCTCAGACAAACCATCAAGAACTAAGTACCAACAGTTGCTAGTAGAAACATACCTATTTGCTTTCATGCATGTTCCTATCTTTTGGATTATGGGACACTGAAAGACAAGTATATTGTTTTGAGTGTCTTGTACTTTATATAATCCCAAATAGACACTGTCAAAAACTAATTGGTTTTAGAGTAGAGTGAATTCTTGGTTTAGATTCCCAAACATGAATAGTAACTATACTGAACATTAATTCTAAAAGATCTATATTTGAAAAACTCCAGGTCAAAATGAGGTAGGATTGTTGTGGTAATGAATTAATTATATTTTTTTCCTTTTCTCTACCTATTACATAAGGACAGACAGTAATTCTGCATGAACTTAAAAATCTTCTGGAGATCCTAGACATAGTTATTTTTTATTTAAAAAAAATTAATATATCAGAAAGCGACCTTTTCAAAAGTTGACTGAATCACTGACTACTCACTCCTTCTTTTGAGAGATATGAAGGAACACAGAGCGGTATGTGGAAGAATCATAACAGCCAAACAGCAAAATCAGATGGAGTCAAGTATTACCATCTCAATGGTTAAGGTCAGAGAAAGTTCAAATCTTGGATCTGTCACTTACCAGCTGTGTGACCTCATGCCACTGAACTGCTTTGTGCCTCAGTTTCCTGAACTGTAAGTAGGGACACTAATGCCTGTCTCATAAAACAGCAGAGTGCCTGAAAAATAACAAACACTCAGTAAATGGTGTATGTTAATGACAAGAACAGCAACAACAATAATAGCTTGGGAAAACAAAGTTGCGCTTTTCTTCAATGTCAGTAATCAAAATAAAATCCAGTTGGAGTCTAACAAAATCGGTAACATTGTCATAGAGAAAAATGCAAACATTTTAAAGGCAGTATTTCATTATGCTACCCACCTATGAATCATTTCCATCCAATCAATGTTTTAATTCATTTTCTAAAATGATGCAAGAGTAGTTAGAAAACTAAGGTAGTTTTCATGCCTTGAAGATAAAGCAGGACTGTTTGGGAGGCGAGTCTTCATGAAGAATCATCCTGACCACAGAATAGGATGTTGAAAGTTCTTGAAATACCAGAGCCTCAAATCTAATTACTTTGATGATTAAAACAAAAAGTTATGTGCAAATAAAAGCTCACACAAGCCACTTAATCGGGGAGCTAGAACCCAGAAGTTCATCAATATGGTGAAGTTTTCAGTTTACCAGGGTATAGAGTATGCACTAGCCATCATGTTCAACCTTTTGGTATTGCAGCACATTGACATCTCTGAAGTTCATTCTGAGAAATCAAATAACAAGACAAAAAAACTCACAATGTTTTTAGGGCTGGGAAAATGGCTCAATGGGTAAATGCTTGCTGCCAAATTTAGGGGATCTGAGTTCAGATACCCCAAACTCAGGTAAAACTAGATACAACAGTATCTATCTGTAATCTCAGTACCCCTATGGGGAAATAGAAGGTAGAGATCAAAGAATCCCTGGAAGCCTATGGGATAGCCTTACTCACACACTAAAAAGAACACAAGACACCTTCTCTCAAACAAGGTTGAAGGCAGGGACTAACACCTGGGGTTATCTGATCTCTTCCCTCCACATGCATTTTGTTGTACACCCATTTTCACATTCACACATATGGATACACACACACACGCACACACACACAGATTTTAAATATGTCATCATGTTCTAAATATTGCATTCATAGCTATCTGGAGGCACATGCGGGCTACAGGCTGTGGCTTCGTGATGTGTGAAAGAGAATGCCAGGGCTTCAGCCAGTGGGTTGACAGCAGACATTGCTGCTCACCTTTTCCATGAAAAGAATATTACATGACTTGAAATAGCAAAGGAGTGAACCCTGGCCAAGAATGTTTAGAGTCCACTGAATCTCAATATGAATTTAAACACCAGAATCTTTACATGTACTAAATTAAAAACTAAAAAAACCTAAAACCCACAAACTATTAAATAAGTTTTTAAAAACTATAAAATACAAGAAATTTTGAAAAGAGTAAGACCTTGTTTTTTTTACCATAGGAGAGGGCTAGGAATATATCTCAATGATAAAGCATTTACCTATAATATATGAGGCCTTAAGTTCAATTCACGGCACTAGAATAAACAGATAACTAAGGTAGGCTACAATGACAAACTTAACAAGGTTATAACTTGCCACATGTATATCGCAGCTCAAGTTTCTAGGGCTTCCAGAGATCCTTCAGAACTTAAGTAGTTTTTTTTTTTTTCATAGCCCTAGTTGATCTAATAAGAACAAACTATTTGCTTTCTCCTTCCTCTTTGCTGAACAGTTTCCTTCCAAAATGGTGAATGACAGTCACTGTTCCTGGATGATTTTTTTTGTTCCCCCCTTTATCATAGAAATCCAGTTTTTATCTATATTATTTGCTGATTTTTATAGACTCTTTTGTCATGAGAAAATGTACATACAAATAACAAGGTATGTTTTAAGACTATTTAGTACTGAAAAGTTATATTCCCTTTTACTGGAACAAAAGAACTTTGCGGGATGGATAACAACTTTTATGGCAATGTTAACACCATGGAATCAGCCTGTGCCATACCTTGGCCAACTGGGAACTGGAGCCCGATGTGCCACTAATGGACAGCTTGGTATGGACAGCCAATAAAATGCCATAAACCTGCAGTACATCAAAAAGGGTCATTCCAAGGAAAGTTAGAATTAACTCTAATAATAGGGAGGCCAAGGCAGGAGAACCTTCAGGGATTGCTGGACAGCCAATCAAGCCTAATTGTTGAGATACAGCCCAATGAAAAAACCTGTCTTGAAAGAAATGAAGGATGTTCCTAAGCATAACACCTAAAGCTGTCCTCTGTCCTCTATATGTGTATATATACACATGTACTCATGTACTCTCAAGCACACACACACACACACACATACACACACATGAACACTCACACAACACACACATACACATAGACACATTAAACAAAAAAACAGAATGGAGGGCAAATCCCTTGACATTGAGTAGCTTGATTGCTGTCCAAATTTGTTAAGTAAACTTAGAATTTTTTCCAAAAATACTATGTTATTTCATGAAGAGGTCAGTCAGGCTATGCCTAAATATCTTCCCTCATATATTCCCATGAATGCTGACAGTATGAAAGTATGGTCCTGAACACAGAAACACGTTTAATACAGGCAAGTTTGAATGAGTGGAAATGAATGTCACCAGGGGGGTTAAAGGTATAAAAAGTGAAGAGCACACAGTGATGTCAAAATTAAAGGCATCAACGGAAGAATGAAAATGAAAAAATAATAATATCAACTACGTTCCATATGTGCACATTTGCTGTCTATGAATATATATGCACCGTGTCTTGCTAAGAAGAAAGAGTCCATGATTTAAGAGTCTATACATTGGGTTGTTGTTTGAGCAATGATTTTGTTATATTTCTTTTTTGTGGCATTGGAAGATTTTCTTTTTTTGTTCATTAATATTTGTTTTATAATCAGGGTCTCACTACGTAACGTTGGCTGACTTCAAGCTATTAGGTAGCCTAGGTTGGTCTCAAGTTTGCAATGACTCTCCATTTTTGAACTCCCACATGCCATGATCATAGGCATAAGCTACTAGGTTCAAAATAAGATTTTTTTTGGCAGTGACCCTGTCTCAAAAAACAAGATGAATGACACTTGAGAAATGACATGTGCGGACTGTCTTCTAATCTACATAAGCACCAGTATATACATGTGAATGTCCATAAACTACACACAGAGACCACACACACACACACACACACACACACACACACACACACACAAAATATTAAGACTGGGAAACCTTTTTTATTGTTTAGGTTGAATCATACAATCATCACATATTATCCAAAAAACAATAAAACCATAAAAACTATCAATAAATATATCCAAAATATTAATAAATTATTATTTAATGAGCTATTTTGTTCATTCTTTCAGGCCACAATTTCACTCCCATCTTAATCTGAGTTGAAGAGATAAGTGACTGCTGTCTCAGGCCTGATCCTTACAGTGACATATCTGGAGTGACCTTAGGCAGTCTGCTTGATGTACACTGGTTGTCAGATAGCAATCCTTGTCAGTTTCTTGACCATGTATAGTCTAAATGGGTCAAGGGAGTATACTTAACTACTTCAAACTCATGTCCCAAACAAATTTCACAAAACAGATACAAAATACTACACAGCAAAGACATGGGGAATTGGGTAAGAAATCCAATTCCAAACTAAGGAACTTTGGGCAATTGATGGCAGCAAAATTCATCTTAAAGAAATGGGGTTCTTGGTGGGTCCAGTTGATAGGCCCAAACTGAGGGACATTTGGGGGTCACAAATCAGACTCTATAGGACATAATATATATATTTATATTTGCATACATATAATTGATATCTATATATATGAGTGTATTATATATGGCATGAGGTGGTGGGAGGACGTGCAGGAAGGGAAAGGGATGTGAATATCAACAAATTATATTGTATGAAAATCATGGAATTCAGTGCAAATTTGAGAAAAATACTGCACAATATATTCCTGGAATGTCTGTACTCCTTCAATATCCAACTGTATTTTTCCAGTAAGATACACATAACCTCTCTTTGGATCTTTGATAACTCCATATTTCCCAATATTTCTGAATAATTGCAGTGATAATAAGTTTAATTTTTGGCAGTTTAGACAATATTGAGCTGATAAGTAAAAGTAATGGAAAAGTCACTTAATGAATACTTGCCTACAAAAAGCTCATTTTACTTTTAGAAATATTCATGAGGCAAGAAATACACAGTACATGAATATAAAGGAAATCTTCACTTGTTTGTGTTTAATTGCTCTAACTGCTTGCTTCTTGGTTGAAGTGTTTGCAGATTTTCAGTGCTTCAGTGTGTTCTATACACGATGACTCTTACAACTATATTTTATCATAGTTGCCTACCTTTCCCTATGTTAATATTGCCAAATTGATGAGATCTAGAATCACGTGAAAGTTAAACAAATGGCCACGTGTGTGAGGAATTTTCTAGTTTAGTTTAATTGAGATGGGAAGATCCATCCTAAATATGAGTGGTACAAATCCATCAGCTGGGGTACCAGACTGCATAAAGGGAAAAGGGGAATGAGAACCAGCATTTATCTGTCTGTTTCCTAAGTGTGGATCACATAGGACCAAGTACCTTATGCTCTTGCCACCATGACTTCCCCACAGTGATAGATTATATCCCCTAAAGCTGTGAGCCAATGTAATCCCTTCTTATAAGTTGCTTCTCCTCAGGTATTTGTTCACAGCAATATGAACTGTTACTAACACAGAATAGCGCGCGCGAGCGCGCGCACACACACACACACGCACGCATGCACACACACACTGCTCCACTGCTCTCCCTTTTGAACGCCCCCTTTCTGTCCCTGCAAAAAAGCTTGGCTTTGAAGTTGGAATTTTTCGTTTACCAGCTGTGTGACCTTTCAGACTCAGCATGGAATTAGTTTGTTCATCGAAATCCAAAACATTGTTAGTTCTCAAATGTCCATCAGAATTTGTACAGGCAAATATCCTTTGGCCTTACTTCTGAAATAAGTCTGCTGGTACAAAATGTTACAGTTTCCTGCACAGTATCTGTGATGCTCTCTGATGTGGTTGCATATAAGAATAAGCCACGTGTCAGGCACCTTTTTAGTCGGCAGTATCAGGAAAGATGTATCTGCCTTGCCCTACTCAACAAATATTTCATCTTCCTGGTAGAAAAGTCTAGAACAGCAAAAGCAGGGTTAAACTTTTTTTCTCGAACCTCATTATTCCTTGAGGAGGCCCCAATGAGATCTAGTTCTCCAAGCATAGGGCTTCCAGTAGGAGCTTTGTTAAGGTCACTGCTGCTGCTGCTGCTATTTGAACAACTGCTAACAGTTACACCAGCTGCTGAATACAAAGAATTTATAGAACTCTAATCATTTTCCATTGACATTAGACTGAGCAATGGATTATGCACACCACTAGCCTCATTAGAAAAACTAAATCAAGGTGCTATGTTCTACATCAGTCTTTGAATTTGAAGATGTCCTCAACTCGAAGTTGAAATGAGCCGCCATCTTGGTCTCTGCCATATTTTCCCATTTTATGACAAAAAGCTTTGAAGTATGAATAACATTTCTGAAAACTAGATCACGCAAAGGAAAATAAAGGTTTTTCATATGGAACCAAAAGCAGGCAAACACAGTCATCAAGGAGACACATTGAAGCAACTCCATTGGTTTCACATGCAGCCCATAGCTTTGTACAAATTAGATTTATAAGTAAGGTAACTTAGAGAAGAAAAAATATGTTGTTAAAGCTGACTGCAGTAGAAGCTGATTAATCAAAAATGGAAGCTAAATGAGATAGAAACAGATAGAGACAGAGATAGAGAGACAGAGACACAGAGAGAAAGCACTTCTTTGCTTAGGGAACAATCTGAATGGAACTTGTGACAGTGTAATACTAGGACTAGGAATAATGCAATAGAGAGAGTGAGAAAGAAGAAGAAATTATTTTGCTGAAGCAAATGGAACCAGAATGCTTATGCTCCTGGTAGAACCTTAGTTTTGAATGTTCCTCAAAGCACCGTAGTGGAGTAATAGGATCTGAGCTCACACCACACTGAGCAGGCCTCTTCTCATCTGATTTCAGAAAGTAGGCAGGATTGGACATGATTTGTATTTGAAGGTAAGATAGACTTAGACTCTAAGGGGATATAGGCTCCTAATATAGTCCTTGTGTTTAGAAAAATGATACATTACAGAATAAATCACTGAATAATATAAAAAGCATCTTTAAGGCCAGTAAGATGGCCCAATAAACATTGCCAAACCTGCTGACCTGAGTTCTATCCCCAGGCCACACAAGGTGGAGAGAACTAACTCAAATTCTCCTCACTCTTTTACACATATGACCCTCTACATGAATAAATGAATGAAAAATATAAAATAAGAACAATTTAAGAAGGCAACACATCCTAACAGAGCTCTGAATCAACAAATAGTGTCTGCTGTCCAAACTACAGAATCAACTTCTTGAGTTAGTTGTAAGTGAAGCATGTATGAAACTTTTTAAATTGCAGAAAACTCTTTTCAAATTTTATTATTATTTTGCAGGAGAATGTCTTTATTTAATTTTTGTATATTTCATATAATACACTGTAATCATAGGTTGAACCCGTCCCCTATATACACCATAAATCATATTTCATGTATTCTTTCCCACAATATAAGGCCTATTAGTCAAATTTGTGTCCCCAAATTTTCTTCACTTTGAGTTCATCCATTACAGCCTAGTCAGCTTACTTATCATTTTACCTATCCCTTAAAAAAGGCCAATTCTCCCTCACCCTGCAATGATCAGCTGTTAATAGTTCCTCAGATAACGTTGGGGCTTCTTACCTATTTCCTCATTTCTATACTGGGGTTTTTGTCTGGTTTGAATTTGAATGCTGTCACCATTGCTGTAAGTTCACATGAGCAAGTTCCTAGTCACCTAAAAACTGTTTTCTTGTGGTCATACACCACTTCTGGCTCTTATAGTCTTTTGGTACCCTAATATACAAAATCACAACTCGCCAAAACGTAGAGAATATGGGACTGTGAAGTATATGTTCCTGGATAGGACTCCTATATTAAACTTAAGCCACTCATCTCTCAGGGACCATTGCAGAAGCAAAGTATTCCTTAACCGCAGTGTACCATCTGTATATTGGGATAACAATCATTATGGTGCTATTGAGGATGCCATATGTCAAGCAGTCAGAACACCAGACTTTTATTAGGAGACACATTTTGACAAGAAAGTGGCTAATTGTCTAAGATATATTAGAAATGGTTTGTGTTTCTCTTTCCTTTCAGCCTGTGAGCTCCTTCAAAGCAGGTGCTCAGTCTTATCTATCCTCATAGTACAGCTGCCATATAACAGGTGCACAGTAAATGTCTATTGGATTGAACTGCAAGAATTAGAAGCCTTGGTTAATAACCACAAGGTTCAAAATAACTCTTGTAGCTACCTACTTGGGTATAAGTTCCATGTGTATTTTGTTCAGAGGAGAAGAGAGATTTTAATAACTTAAAGGATGGAGAGAGAAACTTGCCTCATTTCCCAAAAATGCATGCCTTAATAAATAGTATGCAGTGAGAATACATTTGCATAGCATTCAAGTGTTGTCCTTGTACTTGAGTTGGCATTACCAAATTAAGGAACAAAAACTGTACCATCACTAAGGCTGGTTAGTAATGTGAGATAATTTCTGGCACCAAATACATGTTCTGGTCCTAACATGAATCTGAGAAACAAAAAAAAAAATAGGAGGACTAGAGGCAATTGCATTTCTGTGCAAATTCAATAACTAGGTTTACATGAGATATTGCATATATTTAAACCATTTTAATGCAGATTTATCCTCTCCTAGAAATAAGAAAACAGGACCAAATATAAGGATACAGCTGTCAAACATCTGCCAGTGAAAAGACAGGTGATAATAATACCACAATAACACTATGCTATTTAAAAGTTATAAGAGGAAGATAGCTCATCCTCACCCAACATTTATCTTCCTAAAGTGAAGGACTCCGGATAGGTGGACTAGACCTCCATTGATGAATCTGCATTAAGGAACATTTGGGGACTCTAACTTGACACTGTCGACCTTAACACAGATGAAAGAATTTATGGATTCCAGTTGGGGGGCTATGGGAGATGCTGGCAGGGAAGGGGGGATAAAGATGATTAAGACTAATTTGAGTTATTCTGTATGAAACACACAATGATTCAATAAAAAAAGAAAAAAAAGTTATGAGGGGGCAAGACTCTTCTAATAGTGTCTCCTAAGAGGCTGTCATCAATTGTATCAGACACAGAAAGGATGCTTTCATGGGAGCAGAAAATAAGAAACCACTGATTGGTTATACCTTATGTATTATGAAAGCATTCTCATTATCTGATGATCTGAGAAAATATATGTATCATATAGATACATATGTTCTTGAAAGTTGGTATCAGCTATCAACATATCAAATATTTTTTTGTCAAAAAGATGTAGATGTGGAGATAACCCATGACAAAATTTACATGCCTAAATTTGTTTCTTTCAGCCAGGTACACTTGCCTTTCATATCAATTATATGGAATGCCACAAAGATTTCTCAATCTTAATCAAATTTTACCATAAACTATCTTTGACTGCTTCGCTTGTTAAATCATGAAAAAGGATGATGATAATTCTGTTCTTTCATCTGAAAAGTTATACTTACAAGTTTATTCCACCCAGATGATAAGAGGTATGAAAATGTAAATTAAAATTTGGCAGAAGAGATATAGTACAACTGGATTATTTATATCCTGTATTTAATTTTCACAAATGCAGCTACAAGTCAGATTATACTGCATCCTTGAACCATCTCTTTTATTGATAAACATGCGTATACATAGGTTGATTTCAATTACATTTCATTTTTTCCAACCTCTGTAACTAAGAGGCCAAAACATAATTATGCCCTCGAAGCTGCCTCCTTACAAAAACCTTTCCAATGCAAAATGCATAACTTGCCTTAGGTAATGAATCATACATGCTTGCAAAATTTCAAGTACATAATTGCCTGTCCATAATAATTGTTGAAAATTAGCCCATTTTTGGAGTTGTTGTATATGGCCCCTAAAATGTGTCACTTTTTCTATGATTCATAAGGTTTATTCCAATTTTAAAGCAAACAGATGTTTATCTTTAAATGAAGTAGAAAAATATAATGCTTTAAAAACTTTTGGTGCATTTATTATAGTTAAAAATGGCAAACATCTGTAGTTAGGAAAAATACACTGTGGTTCTTTATTCCTATGGGAAGCCACAAATTAGGAGTTGACAAGTTGCAGGTACTTAAAATGTCTGGCGATATTGCCATTCAATATAAAATAGGGAGCTTAATCGGGACTGTATTTACTCTGTCCATATGTTGTTTTCAGACTACAAGGGCACCTTGCTTCATGATGCAGTATTTTAAGACTAAACTCTTCAAGAAAAACTATATAGCAAAGAAGGACAATTAATGACTGTTATTTTTATCTTAAAATGTTAAATTATGTTGCTAAGCAATTTAAAGCTTCTATTTTTATGAACTGCCAAAAATTCTTTTCAGCATTCTCAATTGACATGAGTCCATAATCCTAAATGTTAACATTAACCCCAGGTCAACTTTGGGTGAAAATAAGTGAACTTAAAATCTACCAGTTTCCTAAAAGGAAAACAATTCAGATGTAAATATCAAAGTGACTTGAGATAAACGAAGCACTTAATCATATTATTCAATAAGTGTTCCCATTTCATCTATATATTGTATACCCAATGAGCAGACTTGCTCAATAAACTTATTTCCTTTTATTTATTGAGATATGTTTCCTATTCTCTGGCTGTTCGAACTGCCGGAATATTAGTTTGAAGGATAATACACCAAACTCACCAATAAACATGCTCTTTAAGTTATCAAATTTTTCAGCTCTTTCAGATCTTTTTAGATCTTTTATTTTTAAAGTTGAAATATTACATTTATTAAATGGTATTCAATATGTCAAGTTAACTGGTCAAGGCTCCTTTTTATTTGGTGAGAGAGATCTCACTATGTAGCCTGACTGAACTTGAAATCATGATCTTCCTCCTTCAGCTTCTTTAGTACTAAGAGTACAGCTCTGTGACACCATGCCTGGCAAATAACAGAAGTTATTAATATTATATATGAGATATATTTCATTCTTGCTTTGAATTCAAGCAGTGTTGTGTATTAGTTATGTATCTCAACACAGTGACCAAATAGCTGACAAGAAGAAACTTAAGGGAGGATTTATTTCGGCTTACATTGGAGAGGATATAGTTCATATGCTGGGAAAAGCATCACAAATTGCAAATGTCATGGTGGCAGGACTCCACACATCACAGAGAATCAGGAAGGAGAGAGAGAGAGAGACAGAGAGACAGAGAGACAGAGAGACAGAGAGACAGAGAGACAGAGACAGAGAGAAGAGCTTGGTTTAGAAGTAAGGCTGGGCTATACCTATCAAAGACTAACACCTAGAGGCCCCTTCCCTCCACATAAAGGTTGAAGGTTGAACCCAACAGAGTTCTATAATCTATAGTCTGAGGAACAAGGGTTCAAACACATGAGCCTATGAGGGACATTTCACATTCAAATTATCATATTTACACGTGAGGATGATTCTATAGGATTTCAAGTTTAAAAAATGACATTTGTTCTCGCAGGTCTAATTAAGATATGAACTTCTTCCTGTTTTGATAGGCTCATCAGCTTTTACTGGGGATAATATACTCTTTAGTACATAGGCCAGGTATTCACTGGGGTACTGTTATCATTTTCTAAAATGTGTCTCTATGGTGCTATTCTGTAAGGATTAATTTTAATCACTTACAGTTGTATCATTTAAAGTACAGAATGAACAAGACTGCCTTGTGTTTATATGTTTTAAATTTTTCCAGCACATCGGAAATGGGGACAGTATAAACATGAGTTTTAGTCCAGCCTAGGCTATGAAATGAGCCCATGTTTTAAGAACTTGAAACTTCTATTCTATTTCCTAACTTTCATAGTACTTGAAGCTGCTATCAATACTAGTGTAAGAGAAAAGTAATCATCAGCAAGGTTACCCAGCTGTGTACCCTGTGAGTCAAAGTTCTGACTGGCCTGGCAAGGTATGTTCATGGGTACAACAGTAGTATGAGTGATACAAGAGCAATAAAGCAATTTCTAATTGGCTATGGTGCCTACATTACAAGATGGAACCCATACCTGGCATTCTTACAAAGGCCAAAAACCTGTGACTAGACAGGTCACAATGAGTAAGGGAGAACCTACTACTGTTATCCTACTAAATGGGCATACCATGAAATTGACTCATAATGACTTATTGTTATACCCATGGATTAATTCATCCCTCATCCTTCACAGGAGAAGCTCGTTCTAGCAGCAGATGGTGATTAACAGAGACCCACAATTGGTTGATGTGCAGAAAATAAGACACTGATGAGCTCTTGGCACTAAATGAGACACATATATTACAGCCTTTCCTCCCTAGATTCAAAGAACACTGTGAAAGAGGAGGCAGATAGATTGTAAGAGCCTGAGGTGGTAGAGGAAAAAAAGGAAACAGTGTTTCAAAGCACAACCGGAAAGTTACACATATGAATCCACAGTACATGGGACACCATACACAAGATCTACACAAACCCAAGCTAGACAAAAAGCCAGCTTGGAGGTGGAGATGTAGGCAAGAAGTCCCAGGCTTGGCAGAAGACCTACAGGTAACTGATAGCTGCTGGGAGAGGGAGTAGAAGGGAAGGGGAGGGAGGGGAGGAGGAGGGAGGAACGGGAGGGAAAGGGGGGAGAGGAAGAGGGAGGGAGAGGGGAGAGGGGGAGGGGGAAGGTGGGGAGAAAGAGACTTTTCTTTCAGTGTGTGATACTAGGTAGTTTGACCAGGCTTCAGAGGATGAGCCCACATCCCATTTGGCACACAACTTAGATTGTATTTACATTAAAAATTAGAGGATGTGAATTGAGGTGGAAAGATAATTGGGGAGAGAAGATGGGAGAGAGGGTCTGATAGGATCAACATGCACTGTATGAAAATCTCATAGAATCAATAAAAATATTATTTATAAAATTAAGATAACAACAATAAAAGAAAGAAAGGAAAGGGACCCTAAAAGCACTGATCTTTAGACCTTAAGAACATATATATTTAGTTCCTGTCAACCAAGGTGTCAGCAAACTAAAACTTGAGGGTCCCAATCAAGTGCCTTCTAGCTTATAAATAAATTTTATTGAAATACAGATGTTCATCAATCTATATATTGCCTTTTGATGCTTTGGTGCTATAATCAATTACAGAGTTGAATAATTGTAATATAGACTGTAAGTCTCTGTAAAACTTTAAATAATTACTGTCTCCTCCTTTACAAAAACCACATGGCAATCCCTGCTACAAATCACAGTTCTCCTAGTCATTGGGTTGAATATTCAAGGAATAGCTACACTTCCTTTCAGGACCAGAACTTAGGAGTACTGAGCTGAATGAAGAAAAAGGACCAGTACTGGAAGACCATATCTCCTGCTAAAGAATGGGGATTAAGGTACTAGGTTCATATGAACAGTATCAACATTGCTTCTGAGGTGAAAAGAACTTATGCCTTCTTTTCTGATATCTCAAACTTGTATATCCACTAATCCACCATGCCCAAGGGAAAAGCTACTTATCACCAATGGTTAATGAACGACAAAGGATCTCCATCACAAAAGTAACTCTACAATGATTATTTTCCCAACACTGGGCATGGTGTTATATGCCTGTAATCCACGCAGTTGGTTATGATAATCAATAGTTCAAGGCCAGCCAGGGCAATATGGTGAATTTGAGTCCAGCCTGTATCATATAAGACTCCGTCTTAAAATAAAAAATCCTGGGCCTTCAGAGATGGACCAGCGGTTAAGAGCACTGACTGTTCTTGCAGAGGACCTGAGTTTGATTCTCAGCACCCACATGGTGGCTAACAACTGTCTATAACTCCAATTCCAGGGGTTCTGACACTCTCTTCTGGCCTCTGTGTGTACTGCACAAATGGGTGAACTTACATGAAAGGAATATACCCACACACATAAGATAAAAATTATAAATAAAATATTAAAATATATGAGTATTCTCTATTATTCATATATTTAATGAAAAGTTTTCTCAAACCTGTTCTCAGGTGTTTTGTCTAAACCTAGGGGTTCCTTTGACTCATTTGCTTTCTAAATCTTGCTTACAAAATTATCTACACCATTATAGACTGTCCTTTTGGGATTATGCATAAATAAAAGTAGATTTTGCTTCCTTTCTAACTACTGGATATTAATTTACAAGACTTAATGTTAATGCTTGGGTTCTCTCATTTTGGGTGTGACTAATATGTTCAACTGAAAGTTTTCATGACTTAATCATAGGATGGGCCTAACCTTGTCTTTATTGCCCTAATTTTATTTGAGAAAACAGTTGGGTAGAGCTGAAGAGCTCAAATTGAGTGCCTGACTCCTAGAAGAGCATTCATCATTTAATTCACAGTAAAAGTCCTTCCTAAGTTCTGGGCACTTCTTGTAAGAATTCTGCATGTAAAGGGGATAATTGAAAATGAAGGGTTCAATGGGTTTTGGCGGGAAGGCAGTGTAGAAGAAGGACTATGAGGTGGGAAAACTAATACTAAAACCCTTTTGAAAAAGTCATATAGAAACCTAATATAGAAACTTCCTAAAATATATACATAAACCTCTATGTAAATCACCTAGATAAAAAGAGTTTAAATCCAATTACACTATATTGGGGTGACAAGGTCCCTACTAGATAACACATGCTATCAAAGAAAACAATGCAATGCCAGGAATGCATTACTTTATCTGGAGCTGTTGTCGAGATACAATAGACTCTCAAACCTTACAAGCTATTGCCACTGCTCTTGGTTGCCCTCTAGAACTTGATAACAAGACACTATTGTTGAAGACACTTCATACCAGAGTCCTAGAACAAGGAAAGAGAAATCAAGGTGTTACTGACCTCAAAATTTCATCTCTATTGCTAGCTTTCCTAGTGCTAGAAAGTTAGAAAGTGCTATTAATGCTACCGGAAGAGAAAAGGAATCACTAGTCTTACTTAGATATGAATCTTCTGATCTACAATTATGATTGGCCTTGAAAGACATGCCCACTGACTGGATATAATAGAGGCATGAATGTCATTGGAGTGCACAATCATTTTCCAGTTGGATTTAGGATGAAATCTATAGCAGACACCATTACCGGAGCCAAGAACCTGGGGCTAAATACATCATGAATCATACGGGAAAACCTACTATTATTTTGCTAAATAGATATAATAGTAAGCTGATTTCTTATGACATATCATTGCACTCATAGTTTACTACATCTTACAGTCTTCATCAGAGATATTATTTCAGAGTATATTGTGATTAACATAGAGACCCATTCTCAGCATACAGAGAATAAAAGATTATGGAGAGCTCAGCCATAAATGGGACAGCTGTATCACACTCTCTGTTCCCAAATCTAAGAGATCTTCATGGAAGGAGTGGAAAGATTGTGTCAGAGGCGTTAGATGACTATAAGGAAATAGGGTTTTCAGACAACAGGGCAGATGTACATATGAACTCAACAGTAGTTGTGACAGAATGCAAAAGACCTGTGCAAGCTCAAGCCAGACAAAATCCCATCATGAAGAGGGGAAGTAGCCATTATAATCCATCACTAGCTGAGATGTTTGCAACTGATAGCTGCTGAGAAAGAGAGTCACTTTTCCTTTAGATTGACCCCTAGTTTTCCAACCACATTCCAGTGTTTGGGTAAATACACAAAAGTAAATTTTAAAAAAAGAGGACACAAAATTGTGTGGATAAAGGAGTGGGGTCACTTGGGAAGAGTTGGGGGAGGGATGAATATGATCAAAACACATTGTATGAAACTCTCAAAGAACTAACACATAAAAATGAGAAAGAAAAAAATTCTGTATTAATCACCACATGCAGTCCTCATTATAGCCCTATTAGAAGGTTTAAAATGTATCCCATTTTATAAATAAGGAAATGGAGATATAATTTTTTAATATCTGGACTACAGAACACTTTATCTCTGAGGATGTTGCTAGATACCTGGTTTTAACACTTGGTCAATGTAAGGATAGAAGGATTAAACGGATGTTTTTAGAGTGAGAAATTTCTAGAATGTCCCTAGGTCAGTTTCTTCACTGGTGGTTTGCAAATGCCCTAACTGGTTCAGCAACCTATGATTAAAGGGATTTAGGAGAGAGTTCCTTGCTCAAAGAGCTGCTCTGATCATTCCCCACGCAAAAATTCCTCCTTCATATCCTTACTCAGTCTGGCCCGGTACACAGAGGAAAGGGCCCTGGGTAGTGGAATGTCTTCCAGAGTCTGAGTATTTGTAGAACCATGGCCTTAAAATGTAAACAAAGGCCTCTGATGTATAGTAGAATTTTTTTCTAATGCATACACTTTGGAAATTTAATATTTAGACTCTTGCAAGTCCCTCCTGAAGACAGCATACTTTAAAAATGACTGTCCTAGAGTTGGAAACAGCAGCCTGACTCTAGACTTCTGTTTCTTTTTTATCATTACTACTGTTATCTTGCATAAGGACACCTGAGAAACACTAAACATTTACTAAAGATATGGGCCAGAGTAAGGGTCTCCATTATTGAACTCAACAATTCAAATGTGTATCTTTTTGTGATTTTCACTTAAAATGTCAGCTTTTCCCACATGAAAAACCATCTCCAAATGCATTGGCTTAAAGCCACAGTGATGTGCTATTTGCTGTACTGAGTTCAGAATTCTGCAGGCCGGCCATTGGGATGGGCTCAGCTGGGCAGTTCTTCGAGCTCAGAGTGACATGATAAACACATCTACAGTAAAATGATGGCTTGAATATGACTGATGACCTGGTTAGCTTCCACCAGTCTTGCTTCAACTTAACCTAATAGGGACTAAGCAGTGTTCAAAACACAGAGAGCAATGTTTAGGCTCCTTTAACTACACATCAATGCTATTCCTGAATTTCCCTGGCCAAAAGGACAGCACAAAAGTCACAATTCCCAGGACACAAACAAGGTAAAGATGGAAAACAGCGTCTTATTCTCACTAAGGCAGAGCATGTATTAGCAGAAGTAGTGGGTTTAATGTACTCTTTTTTATTTTCCCTTTGTCTCTTTGGAAAAGTATTTGAAATGTTCAAAATTATAAATCAGACTTTCTATGCAGCATCTCAGGAGGGAGGTACACTCCATAGTCAATTCTCCAGCTGACCCAGGCTTACTCCCTCTGGCAACAGTTATTACATTCAATTGAATAAACTGCACATTTGCATACCACAGATTCAGGAAATAACCAAACAGAAAACATGCTTCAATGTTTTTAAAATGAATATTTTGATGGCTGCATAATATAAAGTGATATTTTTATGAGAGTAAATAAATTAGATTTGATCAGATTAGGAAGGCAGTGGCGAGTCATCACTGCTCACACCAAATTAAGCAAATGCCTGTTCTCTTCCCTACAGAGGACTGCCATATTACCAGTCCTGACATATGACCTGCTAGTCACAGGAATAAGCTACAAATGTCAAGCCATACATTTATACACATGTGTGTGTATATTTGTATATGTGTATACTATGCCCCAAATCATGAAAATGTAGCAACAGCAAAGTTGTACTTACAAAGAAGACTTCCAAACTATGAAATGAAAATGTATTTGTTACCCAGTTTTCTATATGTTTCTTTATAGGGCTTTATGATAGCAATTTCAGTTCAAGATGCCAGATGGTCAACACACATTCAGCACTTTTCCCACTTGAAATCATTTGAAATGTAAATAAAAGTGAAATAGAATAAGACCTGACACCAAGGGAGAGAACAGGGTGGAGAGTATATACATACCTGGAAGATGACAACAAATATAAAGACGATGCAGGGTTGATGAAAGGGGGCATGACGCGGAGAAGCGGGCCTGGGGTGCTGTGTGCATCACTGTGATTCTCCAGCTTATCATTTCATGACTCATGTAGAGCATGGGATCTGTTTGCCTCATTGGAGGAAAAAAGAATGTTCAAGCCTAGAAACAGATGTCCTAGGCCACTGGTTGCACTGAGATCACCCAGGAAGTCATAGATTTAGCAACATCCCTGTGACTCAGTAGATCTCAGCAGAGGACAATTTTATTCATCAGAATACACATGATAATGTCTGAAGATAATTTTGGCCACTGCAACTGGGGGGTAGGATACACTATTGGAATCATAAGAGGAGAGGCCAGGAATTCTGCTAAATGTCTTCCTATGCCATCTACAGCAAAGGATTACCTGGCTTCAATGTCAATAATGTGAAGGTCAAGAAACTTTTGCAATAGTGACTGATCACTGTGTTTCAAAGCACAGAGGCTGGAACAGTTCAATTAAAATTACAGAGACCCTCACCCTGCAAGGAAAGAGACTGTTGTTCTGACTTGAGATATGAAAAAATAAAACTGTCCAAGCGATAGACAAGCCAGGTGCAAAACAGAAGGAGGAGGGCAGAAACAAGGACTCAAATCAGAAGGACCATAGTACTTACACTGACATTTATATATGAAATAACCTCCTCTGCCCATTATTTCAGATTTGTAAGTGCCCATAGGCAATATTTTCCCGAGCAAGAAATTAGGAAATCTTCCCTTGAAAAAATGGAACAAACTATCTTCAAAGAGTTAGTAGTGACTCAGAAAGAGTTCTCCAATTTCCATAATTCTGAAGGCCACACTTAAGCAGCTGGCGCCTAACAAGCTAATATTAAGACCCCAAGTCATTGACATATTTAGTTCACAGAGTTGCCTTAGGAGCAACTAGGTACTTCACTTTGAAGAGTGGTTTAGAACAGCGCTCCTCTAACTTGAAGGAGCATATGTATCTCTCAGAGGATCTTGTTAAAATGTAGATTCAGATTCAGTATGTCTGGAACACCCTGAGATTCTGTTGGTTTATGGAGCCAGGGTAATGGAGTTCCTATTGCATCAATTGTTCCTTGAGTGACAAAGGTGTTGGCTACATCTAGCTGCAAATCATTATTTTAAACAAAGTTTTATTGGCATAGAGCTACACCTGTTTGTTTACATATTGTTTGTGGCTACTTTCATACTATAAGGCAAAATTCAGTAGTTATGAGAGATACGGTGTCCAATGGGTATAAAACTTTTGATTGCTACAATTTGAGGTCATCAAAGCCAAACTCAACTTTAAAGACTACATTCAATGAACTCAACTCACACTCAAACAATTCAAAAAGTGCAACTTGATTAATTTCTACAAAAGGTCAGATAGAAATTTAGTGTAAGGAGTGGGCAACATGGTGTGCCATGTGATATCTCTCAGTATATCCTTCAATGTTAAAAATTTCTCTAAGTCAAATTGAGTTACTCAACTTCGACAGATTTCAATCTCAAAATTAAAACTGAATTATATATACTTCAGTATTCATTGACCAACTTTTTTAAAAAAGATGTGCTACACATTTTAATGTTGAGGTCAATATAAAAATAGATCATTGTTGCATAATTTTATAATAAACAATATTTTTCACTGATGGAAAAGGGGAACAGATCAGATTCATTTAAGATACTATCCTCTTCAGGCTTATTTTAATTTATATTTTGAGTGAAGTAAACCTCGTAGAAATCAAACAAACCTAATGAAGATTATATTAAGAGTTTACGGCTTAGACAATGCATCAAAAAAGTTGCTTTCTGTCCTCAAAAAATTTCACTGAATCTGTAGAATTGAAGTTTCTTGTCATAAAACCATTAAAAGACAACAAAACACTAGTGTATATACCCACGCCCATTTTGTTAACAAGAAAATATATTAGGAATAGTAATTACTATCTATCTATATTGATTAAAGGAAAAGGCAATCAATTTGTTTGCAGCAATGCATGAGTTTATAAATACAATCTCATGTCAGCAAAAATATAAGCGACATAAAATCTAGGAACTTACTACTTGAGAACAGAAAGCCCTCAATTTGTTATAGAGAAGCCAAAATAACAATGAAAATAGGCACATTTCTCTGTGACATGTTTATTTTCAAATTACTACTCAGTTAAATAGCAGAAACAGACCTCAAAATACATTAAAATGATGTTTAAGAATCCGAAGAGTTATCCTTGAAAGCAACTAATGAACAAGCAAAATGTGTCATTTTGTCAAGCCCAGGAAATGCCTTTTGGTGTTACAAAGACCACATGTGAAGCCAGAAACTCTGTCTTGAAAACAGAATTAGGTAAAACACAAATTATCAGATGCTAATTTAGTTGTCATGGGCAGCCTTTAGCAATTTGATTAATTTTAGTCATAATCTACTGACAATTAATAAAGGGCATATAGTGGAGTATGTGTTGGCAAAATGATATGTTAGGACTAAATTCAGTTCCTTGGGAAAAAAAAATGTCATGCAACTTGAACTGTGTACCACTATTGGGCTGAAAACATGAAGCTAGCAACATGAAGCTAGCCTCAACGTGATAAAGACAGTTTGGAGTTCCATGTTTCTGAGAACACTGGGGAAATGAAGGCCGGACAGGCAGAACTTGGAGAGGAAAAGAAATATCAAATTGCATTTCAAAGCCGTGACACAGATTCCAGTGTTTTCCTTAAATTCTGGTGCTCATACCATGTGGTCACTTGTGCACTTGCCTTTTCACCTTCCCAGGAGGAAAACACCGTAAGGACTCTGATCCCAAATCGTTTTCCCTCCTCTTCCATATACCATGATCCTACCCAGAATCTCAGCCTTGTTCCGCAAGGAATATTATTCAGGTTTAGATAGATAGGATTCCACAAATAGAGTTTTATATTCGGGGACTGTGGCTGCCTTTGTTGCCACAAGGCTCCTGGTCTTATTTCCATTCAGTCCCAGAGATCTGATCTTCCCTCTGTCCCCCAGCTAGGATCTCCAAAGCAGAGTCAAGTGGGATTTCTCATAGAGGACATTTCCTCAACACAATTCCTGTGGAGAGGTAATTAAAGACTATAATAAAAAACTATAAAATAATGGGCCTGGTTAAAAAGAATGCACAGGGGTGATCCCAGAAGACAGGCTATCCCTGAGACGGGCTTCTAAGGGTCAGCCTAGCGGTCTCATACTGCTCAGCATACTTGGTCCTGGCCCGTTTTGCCATACATTTTGTAACTATCCCAGTATCCACAGGCCACTGCAGGCAAAACTTTACTCATGTTGGTTTACTCCTGATTAAACCAGGGCACTTACTGTGAGAAGCTCCAAGCCTTGACAAATTCTAGGATCTCTCTGTGCTTGCTTCACACCACAGATATATTTGATTATAAGGCTATAAGCCTGTCAGCTTGATCATACTTGTGTGATCTACGTGGCCATTACAACAACTGTATTTGTTCTCAAGCATCCAAAACTATTCATATTTCTTCTACCACCCAGACTGGACTCATCCAATTATAGGTAGTATTCCACATGCATTAAGCTGCTCAGACTTTGCTAACATTAACTAAGTCTCTGGTGGTAAATTATGAAATATAGGACACAGTTAGAAATCAATATCATATATCAACCCACCTGTTACACATATGCATTAAACAGTCATTCTATATCACATCGAGTCTTAGATGCCAGGGATTGTTAGAGTCACCCTGATCTTAGGAGAGAGGCAAAATCTGGGAACAATCCCAATATTATTAATGAAATAGGTTGACAAAGCAAAGCTTCATTACATGATACTCATCTGAGGCACCCCACTATGTATAAAGTACTATGATATTTTTAATCATCATGATTTAAAAATGAATGTTCTAGGTGGATCTCTGTGAATTTAAAGCCAGCCTGGTCTACATAGAGAGTTCCAGGCTAGCTGGAGCTACAGGGAGACCCTGTCTCAAAAAGACCAAAAAAAATGCTACTTGTAACCAACTAAATTGATTCTTTTATCCATCACATCGGTCAAAGATATAATCTGAAAATACAGGTGACTTATTCTTAGAGAATGGCATATGTTTTCTGTCCATCTTCAAATAGATTCTCAGCTCACAAACCACAGGGTCCTGAGTGACATAGTTCCTTACACCCTCCACAAAGCACTGAGCCACTTTCCTGCTTCCTGGAAGCTTTTGAGATGGTGATTCTCTTGCCATATCAGGCATATGGTCAACCTCACATTGTCCCCTTCTTCGAAATCTCTCCTAGTTATTCTTCAAGCTGGCTTTCCCTGTCTTCCTGTATCAGTTCTGAGATCAGTTCCTTGTTCTCAGCACTCTTTACTGCAGCACCTTATTTCACCAAGGGAGAGAATTTACATGTATCTTGAGGCCTTCTAAGTCAAGAGCAATGGGAAGTTTTTACAGGGATCTGAAGAGCAAATACCCTCATAGAGACTACAGGCTTAGGTCACAGATTTATTTGTAACCCAGATAGAAATGATAGACCTCTCTTATCATCTGTTGTCTCACACTCTAATATAATGGAGAAAAAAAACCTCCCTCTCTTCCACAGAGTAGACCTGTTTACATTCAAGACAAATAGAGATCTCTTTAAAGGGGAGGATATACAGACTTACTAGTAGACCCCCTACACAATGAAGCTTTCCCTAAATTCAGTGTTTTCAGCTGTGACACACACACACACACACACACACACATACACAACCTGAGGATATCATCCTTTCATGCCTCCTTGAAGGTACCCTCTAGAGATTTGGAACCAGAAAGAACCAATTTGTGAATAGGTGAATTTCTATGCCTTAATAATAAATAGTTGCTATCCACACTGACTCCAACCCTCTGTGCCCACTTATTCAGTGTAATGAATAAGCTGCTTCTCAGAGATTTTTTAAATGTTTCTTCACAACAATAACCACATCGTCACTTATTGAATTGGCACTATTTATTGCCAGACTGACCCAAGATAGATTGTAAGTCTCCTGATGATAGAGATCAAGTAATAATCAAATTCACAGGATAATAGATTGCTATACTTGCAGTCTATCCACTAAACGAATTCAACTAGCCTTAGGAAGACAAACAGTCAATGCTTTATCTCACTAGTGGCTCCTAGACATTACAGATACATAGTCTCATATATGTACTGATGAAATAAAAATAGAATCAAAACAGTCTTAGGACTAATGGAAGGGGACAGCCAAGAGAAATGAGAGGGTAGCGAGTGTGGGAGAAAGTACTTAGATGAAAACAGTCTTATGTAGCTTTGTATAATGTCCCAGAGGAAAAGTCATCAATGGTCTTGATGTGGATCCTGTGTGCTCACCTACCAGGCAAGATGTGTCCATTGGTGAAACTTTGTCAACACCACTTGGGTGTAATTAACTTCTTTTGGATGGGATTTGAGGCCTACTCCAAGGGACAGAATAAGTACCTGGTACTGAGAACCTGGTCAGAAGCCTATGATTGGGGAAGTTACATGTCCACAGGGGAATCTACCACTGATGTTTTCCTAGTGAAAATGCCAAAATGCTTTCTAAATGTTTATACCTGTCGACTAGTATTGTTCTTAGCCTGGGTCAGGGAGGTTGCCTTTTGTAAAGAGTGTCAGTTCATGTAGAGACTCTTACCTCCTCAAAGTGCTGAAAATAAATTACTGTGGAGTGTTCATCCCAAAATAGCACATCCATATCACCAAAAGGAAGGCCCAGGAAGCATCACTGAAAAGGAGGTAGAACGGATGTGTGATCTTGAAGAAGGAACATGTGCTATGAAACGCTGGCTTCTGGATAGGACACAGCTGTTGCAATAATGAACATGCAGTAACCTTGGCTAACTTTACACACAAACATGACACAAAAGTAGAAGGACTATTTGAGAAGGGTTAGCAGCAGTAATATGTTGATAAGAGAGGATAATTGGAGGTGAATATGATTATAATATGCTGTATACATGTATGAAATTGACAAAAATAAAAAAATATAAAAATGCAAAAAATAAAAAATTCAAAGCGGCAATACAGATGTACTATTACTCATTAATTTTATCACTTATAAATCATGTAATTCATCGATGTACTGAAGTATGGCTCCACTGTGGAAACATTCATCTGGTAAGTGGGCAAAATGTCTTTTCCAGGACATAAATGTGACTGAAGACATTTATTATTTCAAGCAAAGTCTTGAGATCCTTAAATCTTCAAAATCATAAACTAGACGAACTAGAAGTTTTATGAAAAGATATGGGTTCATCATGCTTATGGAAGGAAATTTATTATTCTACCTTAGAACCTATACAGAGAGAAATGAATCTTCTTTGATAATTGACATTAGGATTTTGCCTCAGGGTAATTGTCAAAAGCATTTTGCATGACTAATAAAGGAAGAGTTCTCTAGAGGTACTTAGTCTGGAAATTAATGTTTTCAATAAACTCTTAACAAGGGTTTTTGCCAAATTTTAGTTGTTCTTTATATATGCAATGGATTCAGTGAGGTACATTTGTGTTTTCCTTGATTTTTGGCTAGCTAGTCAAGGTTTTACCATTCTCAATCCACTCTGGGTCTTGTCTAATTGAGTTGGCATCATTGCCACAAGTTCACATGTGCAAGCTTCCAGTGGCCTGAAAGCCTCTGCTTCCCTGTGTTCATGAACCAGCCTTGGCTCTGACAATCCTTTCACCCCCTCTTCCACAATGGTCCTTGATTCATGGGTGGGTGAGTTTTAATATAGGAGTCCTGTCCAGGGATACACAGTCTGCAGTCTCTTATTCTTCAAAACTTAGCAAATTGTGGCCTTCTGTGTGCATTGCACTCTGTTGTATAAGGAGACTTCACTGGTGAGAGTTGAGGGATGCATTAATTTTCTCTCCATTCCTCATTCTGCTGTGTTACATGAGCCTTATGTTTAGAGGTTCTACTGTAGGTATGTCATCTAGGACTAGGCATCCCTAAGATGTATATTCTCCATCTCTGACCAGTTGTGGAATTCTGCAGTAGCCCCCATCTTTTCCAAAAAGAAGCTTCTTTGATGAGTGGTGTACTGTATGTTTGTAAATATAAGGATCCACATTTAGTATATGGTAAGACATTTCATTTGTCTAGAGATATGACAGAGATAGGTTTTCTCTAGGATCTGTGTCCTCTCCAGCCATGTGTATTTGGCTGAGTTTACAGTGCCACCCATGAGTTCATTCCCATTGAGAGGGCTTTAAATGCAATTATATACCTTTTGATTACCTGGACGCCCTCCCCTGTATAACAGTGTCTGTCCTGCATTAATAGGAGTAGTATGCTGTGCTGTCATTATGGTTATTAGGCTTTAGGGTTGGGTTGGACCATTGATTTTCTGTCTTAGCAGTTTGCATATGATCATTTAGCATTATAAGAGCTATACTTCAGGTAGAAGTCTTCCAATTTAGCTCCTGCTCCATTGCTCCAAGTCCTATACCTGAAGTAGGTCCTGTCTTCCGCAATAGCGTCTTATATTCTAGTTCTGGGAGATAAGTGGGAGTTTTGGCAATAGCCTGTGTTATTTTGGGAGTCTTTTGAACCACTCTCATCAAGCATTCAAAGGGAGTTCTCTTCTGTCTGGCACTGTGTTCCTTCCAAACAGTCCCCAGGTATACACATGCGCTAATGTTTGCACACTGTATATGTGTTTCTGAGGGGCTTTTAGGGGCAGCACATTTCCTTCTGGGTTCCCTATCCCCCACCCACGATTCATTCACCTCTGTTTCTTTTCCTCCCATCCGACCTCCCTCGTCCCTCCGCAGTCCCAGAGCCTCCATTCTCCCTACCCTCCCCTTAGTAACACCAGATTCCCATCATCTTCCCTGTCCTGACTTACCCCACACACACCTGTGACCCCCTGCATGTCCCTCCCTCCTCTCCTTCTCACCAAACACTCCCACTTTCCTCACCTCCCCCCTGATAACACCCGTTCCCTACTATGCCACTTTTTTTTTTCCTTTTCCTTTACCTCTGTACATCCTTTCCAATTTCCTGGCGGCTGGTGTTACATCAGGATATATACCCATATATAATGGATTGCTGCTACAATATGCAAATGAGGGAGAACATACCTCACTTGTTTTTCTGTGTTTTGTTTTATTCCACTTACTATAAAACTCTCTAGTTCTATATATTCCCAGAGTGGAGAGAGAGAAATGGGGGTGGGATGGCTCTAGACTGAGAATTATTGGAGACTGATTACTACTGGGTCGGGGAGAGTATGCCTTACTTATGATCTCTAGATAGGCTGAACGGACTCCAGTGGATGAATTTGCAGTGAAGGACATCTGGATACAGATGCTTGACTGGATAGGACTTTACATGTATGGCAGAATACATGAGGCCCGGTGGGGGAGTGGGAGGACATGACTGGGGGAATGAGGTCTAAATTTGATTAAGAACTGTTGCATGAAATGTATAAAAGCTCAATAAGAAACTTTTAAAAGCTAGGTATATCCTCCCTCTTTTGTGGATGGTATCACCAATTCCATATATGTGAGTACATATCCTGATGTAACAGCAGGAACCAGGAAAGTGGAAAGGTAATATGGAAGCATAGAGAAAGAAAGAATCCAAAAGAGGGGGAGAGTAGGGAATATATGTTTCCAGCGGGGAGGTGGGAAAGATGGAGGTGTTAGGCTATGAAGGCATCGGGGAGGGACATGTAGGGAACCATGAAGATGCAGGGGAGGAAACTCAGGAGAGGATGCTGACAGGTGGGTGTTGTCAGGGGGAGGGTAGTAGGGAGGGTGAAATGGGGGAGGGGTGAGGGAGTTTGGATACGGGGAGAAAGAGGAGAGATGAACAGAGCTTGGGTGGTGCTGGAAGCCAGAGAGAAATATATTGGCTCAGGAACCCCCTTAGAAATACACATACCGTGACTGAACATCAGTGCAAGTATATAGCTGTTGGGGGTATGTCAAGGAACACAGTGTCAGACAAGAGAGACCTCCCTTCAAGGTTGTTCAGAGTACTCCAAAAGACTTCCAAAACAACACAGGCTATTCCTGGAACCCTTGGTTACCTCTCAAAACATGAAGGTAAGACCCTACTGCTGAAGACAGGACACATTTCAGACACAGGAATTTGAGCAATGGAGCTGGGGCTGACCTGGAAGCCTTCTCCCTGAAGACTAACTCTCATAGTTCTTTAGGATACTATGCAAGATGCTAAGGGAGAAAATTAATCACCTTAATGGTCCAACCCAGCTCTAAAGCCTGATAACCACAAAGATTGGCACAGCAAACTGTCTCTATTGGTGCAGGATGGGCACTGTTATCTAGGGGGGTAATCAACAGGTAACTGGACTTAAAGCCCTCTCAATGGGAGGGAACTGGTGGAAGGCACTGGAAAGACAGTGAAATATACATGACTGGAAAGGTCACAGATCCTAGAGAAAACCCTATCTCTGTCATATTCCTAGACAGGAAATTTCTTACCATATGCTAAATATGGATACTTATGTTTACAGACAAGTGTACCATAGACCACTCACCAAAGAACATCCTTTCTGCACCAGATGGAGGCTATTACAGAGTTCCAGAACTGGTCACGCACAAAGTATATACGTCTGAGAGATGCCAAGCCCTAAGTGACATATATACACTCAAACCTCTACACGTAGAGCTCATGGAAAATAACAAAGGAGGGGGTAGAGAGAATTCTAGTTCATCCCTCAACTCTCACCAGAGTTTCTTGATACCATGAACACAGAAGGTCACAATTGGCTACGTTTTAGAGAACAAGAGACTGCAGAATGTGTGTCCATGGATAGGACTTCTATATTAATCCTCACACGCCTATGGCACAGGGACCATTGTGGAAGAGGGAGCAGAAAGACTGTAAGACTCAGGGTTGTTCTATGAACATAGGGAAACAGAGGCTTTTAGGCCACTCAAACTTGCTCATGTGGCTACGGTGGCATGAAGCACAAGATCCCTGCTGACTCAGTCCAACAAGGGCCAAGTGTGGAGCAAGAGAAGTGGGCAGCAGGCTGACCCTAGCTTGGAAACTGTTGGTAACTGATTACTGCTGAATGAGGGGTTAGTAGATCTTTCTTAAGATGTCTAAATAGGCTGACTAGACTTCAGTGGATAAACTTACACTGAAGACATCTGGGTACAAATGCTTGACCATTATAGGAATTAACATATATAACAGAATGCATGAGGTCTTACAGAGGACCTGGGTTCTATTTTCAGCACACACATGGTGGCCAACAACCTTTCATAGCTCCAGTTGCAGGGGAAACAATGCCTTCTATTGGCTTCTGTGAGTATTTCATGCATAAGATACACACATGCAAGCAAAACATGCACACACAGAAAATGAAAGTAAATAAATAAACTTTCTAAATCTAACCAGCAACATAACCATGTGGTACATTATATCACTAAGAAAGCCAGCTGTTGATGAGTGCTAGACCCTGGAGAACATCGCTGAAATCAATTCTCAGCTGCTCTATGGTTGAAGCTCTCTACCTGGAGTCCCAGCTTAATTTTAAAAAGCAAAATTTCTGCTTCTCAATGGATCTATTTGCATTTTTGCCATTTGAAGACAAATATATTCATAAAATTTGCAGTTTTCCTCAAGGAAGGAACTGCAATTTGCTCATGTGTTTTGCTACAAGTATCTGTGGGAGGTGTTCTGTGTTCAGGGAGAATAGAGACCAATTGGGCTTTAAAAGGTTTAGCAGGTTGCACAGGGGAGAAAAGTATTTAGCTGGGAAAAGCCAGCCTGAGGAGCTGTGGACATTGACTTCTAGTTTTCAGTTGTTTCTGTCTTGCTACACAGCCTTGAAGAAATCCCCCTGCCCTCTTTCTGCCTTGCTTCCCTCATTTGTAAAATGAGAAGAACTGTACTGGGCTGTGTGAATTAACTAATCAATCATTTTAAATGGCAGAGATAAAAGTGCTTTAGATTCAAAAGTCATTTTATAGGATGTAAACTGCTATCTTCCGAAGACTCCATATGTGCCGACACTATTAAGCTAAGAAAACACAGTGGTTTCACAGCAAATTTTACTAAGTGCTTTATAAATTCCAGAGGCAAATGCTGATAAAGGTTCTATAAACAGTGTTTACAACGACAGGCCTGCACAGAGCTGCAAAACAACGCTATTTGTTGGGTTTTCAGAAATAGGAGTATTTCTGAAATAATCTTCAACTCCTAAGCCTGCATACTGGGGAAAAAATCAACGATGGCCAAATTTCTAGAACGTGGAGATCTTCTTCCATTGGCATTTGAATGTTAGATAACTAGCACAAATGTTGCCGATTGATTTTCATTGTGTCGTGATAAAAATAGGCACCCAAGAGCTAAGAAAAGTCTTGAAAACAGACAATAGAAGCCCTTGGGTTTTACTTTCCTCCCAGTCTGAGAATCAGTGCGCTGGATTATGATGAGCTCCTTTATGCTTGAACCTGTGCTGAGAAGGTCAAAAGCAGGGTACACTTTGGCAGTGGGCACTATTCCCAAACCAGTCCTCTCCTCACCACACTTGAGATCAGCCCTCCTGAAATGTCTTTGAGTCATAGAATGCAGGTAAGAAGGGTTCTCCAATTCATGCCTGCAGGGGGACACTGATCTTCTGTATGAAAGTTCCTGGCACTTGGAGTTCATCCTGCCCAGATTATTTCAGAATCCCTGTGGATAGGTGCAGGCATGTATGTGCCTTTTACAAAGCCCTCTAGACTATTAAAATGTGCAGCTGTCTCAGAATCAGTAGGAAAACCTTATGAGTAACACGGCCTGCATGGAAGACTAGAAGGGTCACTGCAGGGCTACTGCTGTCCTATTAAATGAGGCCAAATGTCAACAAAGGTTATGTATAAAAGAGTAAGTTGTAGACGCTGGAGAGATGGTAGAGTGTTCGAGTTGTAAATGCTTTGAGAGGGGAGAGGACTCAGGGTCTCTGTCCTAACTACTCAGTACTGCTTTTGCAGTCTTAGACAATAAATGAATGGCAAGCTAGCTAGATGGCTCAGTCAGTAGAGTACTTGACTTGCAAGCACAAAGGCCTGAGTTCCATTTTCATAAACCATGTACAAAAGCCTGGTGTGATGGCACACATCAGTAATGCTAGAACTGGGAAAACGGAGAAAGGCTGATCGCTGGAGGCTTCATTGGACAGCCAGAGTAGCCTATCTAGCCAGTAAGATACCTCATCACAAAAAAGCTAGGTGAAGTCTGAGGAATGACACCCAAAGTAGTGATCTGACCTCGACATGCATGCAGGTACACACATATCTGCCTATGCATGTATACCCCCATGCACATATACATGCATGTGTGTCCATTTGCACCCATACACAAAAAATATTAAATAAGGGAAGGGGAAATGGGCCAAAGTCTGTCTTGTAGATCAAGTTTAGCCACCTCTGATTTAGACGCTACTAAATTATTTACCTGTCTTATTATACGAATATATTGTCCACCTTATAAAACACAGAATGGCAAATTTGAAATGGAAGAATTAAACATATCTTTAACTCTGTTTTATTATTAATCTTACAGAATGCAGTCCCATGGAACCATTCCTGTTAATATTTTTATAAGAAGCAATTTCTTTTAATATGCTTGATTACATTTGGAAATACTAGTTTCATGCTCTGGAATTCAGTCATCTGTACTAGCACCACCTTTTCTGTGATGCTGGAATCCGTGGCTATCAGAAGAAAAATATCTGACTGATGGAAATGTGTCAACGCACATGTTGACTGACTGAATTTTCTAATTTGTGAACCTCTTTTCCACCCATGCCCACCAATCAGCTATCAATTTTGGTTCTGAACCACTCAATCAAGTAAATACCCACCTTCCCTGGCAACAATCAGTTGCCCAGGAAATTAGTTGAGATTTGTTAATTTGCATAATACATGGATTTAGAACCCACTGAAACTCTCAATTTGGGAGCTTTTTCAACAGGTTATAACATTCTGTATCAAGGATTCTAATCATTCAGCTCTGAGAGTTTTGACAGGGAACACCTATCATTTTCATCAACAATATATTTATTTCAGAATATGTAACAATGGAAGCATTGATAAATATCAACTTTCAAAGGCCTAGATTTGTTGAACAGGTTGCTCTTGAAAAGCAGTTAATTGCTTCTTGATTGTTTAATGTCTCAACTTTTAATATCAAATGAAATATATAGATGTATTAAAATCATCTGCTGGAAAGTATGCTATCTTTTTCCATACCAGAAAATATTATTTTTTTGGAAAATCAAGAGTAACTTTAAAATTGTTTTACTCTTTTTGTTGATTTTCTGGCAAATTTCACACAATACACTTTGATCACATTTAGATCTCCTCCGTTATCTGCATATCCCCCCAAATTTCATGGAGTCTAAATGACATATGTCTTCCATTACATATTTATAAAGGCCTATAGAGTCAAATTTCTGTCCCCAAATGTCCGTCGGTATGGGTTCATCCACTGGAGGCTGGTCATCCTGCCAGCGCTATTGGTTGCCAATACTTCCTCCAGTAGGATTGGTAACACATGAAGGAAATAAGTCATGGAGAAGGGCGCAAACCTCAGAATAAAGAAAAAATCTTATAACCATGTGCTGGCTTGTCCCAAAATACAGTGACAATTCTACTGTTTAAATTTCTGGCTTTTGAAAAATTATTATTATTATTATTTTATTATTATTATTATTATCAACATTATTATTATTACTATTACTATATGTGTCTATACATGTGTGTATATACACTTATACCAAGGAAGTGTACAGAGGTCAAAAGACAACTGCATAGAATCAGCTCTCTCCTTCAAGCTTTATCTAAGTTCCTGGGATTGAACAGGATAGAAGTCAGTTCACTGGACTTGAAGAGCAAGTGCCTTTACCTGCTGAGCTACCCTTCAAGCTCATTTGTTGTTGCTTTTGTTGTTGTTATTGAGAAAGGGTCTTAGGTATCTCAGGTTGGCCTTGAACCCAGCAGATAGCCGAGGATACCCTTGAAATTGCACTTCTGATCCTCTTGCTCCTACCTCCTGAGTCCTGAGATTACAGGTATGTACAACGACAGTTTAAGCTTGATTGAGAGTGTAATCCAGGGTCTTGCACATGCTAGACAAGCACTCTATCAATCAAGCTGCAGCCCAGCCCCTATTTATACTCTTAACAAATAATGATGTAATTAAACTAGGCACAAAACTGCCATCCTTAAAGAAGAAAATGGTAACATACTGTAAAAGATTGAAAGGAAAAAGGGAAGAGTGATGGTATGTATCATTGATAACTCCCCTGTTAGAAAACTGTCACATGGCTACCCATACATGACCAAACATGGAATATGACTAAATCACAGACACCCAAATTAATCATTCCAATATCCTTTCAGTTATGTTACTAAGAGTATTTTGTTTTCCTTTGTGTAAATGAAAAAAGCAAATATAGAGCTCTCTGAAGGCAGAGTTAAAAGACATAGCAAGAAAGTCAATACATTCAAAGAATATCACACACTCCTTGCTGTGCTAGGGTCTGACTCTTTTTACCAAGCAGAGTCCTTTTCAGCCTCTACAGTTCAAAGTCAACCACCACTAGTCAGTGAGTCAGTCATACCCATGGGGTGAAATCCATTTCTTATTTTACATCTTCTCCAACTGTGAACAATTTATGCTCTGGGAGGAACTTGCATAGATATTTGGAAAGTTAACTGAACAAACAATACAGACTCTTTGAGAAAAGATAATCAAAAAGCATTAATAACTAAATGAATCACAACTTCAAGTTATTTGCCATTTCATTTCATGTAAACATTAATGACATTTCTCCCATGTCATTAGAACAAAACAGAATAAAGGAAATCTGTTCCTTAATAGTGACAAGACATATATGTGTCTTTGCTATTGACTTGAAATCCAAATTATGCAGTCATAAAAGATCTTAAAATCAAATGACTTCAGTATGCATATCTTGAAATGGCAATAGAAACTTCACTAATTCAGAACTAAACATTCTTTACTGGATATAAATTTTTTTAAAATTTTAGTAACATTAAAAAAGCTAAGCTGTGCATGCCATTTTCAATGATCACCATAACTATAAAGATATATTTCTTCGAATCCAGATAGCTCGATCAGTATATCCTAGCAGCTATGTGTCTGGCTTTTAAACAATTTTAGCAATCTTTCAAACATGAAGGAGAATGGTGCCAAAGAATGCTGAAGGCTTTCTCCAGTCTTCTTTGTAATGCAAAAAGGAATATTACATGGAGGATGCATCTGGATGCCCTTGTGATGGGACCAATTTTGGAAGGGAAATGTGAAAAGCCTCAGTAAAATTCATCGTTTCATTAAAAAGGCACAAAAATCAGCAACTTCTCAGTTGAATTTAACAAACACAGTTATGTGATGTCACCTTCAAAGTCATAATGGTTGAAGAATTTTTTAGTTTATATTTCTCTTGTGAAATGAGATCATACATGTACCATTGAAGCTGCTGCTTTTTAAGAAACCTGGAAATGAACACAAATTGTAGCAACTCACACAGCTTACCAAAGTTAACAGATGTCATTTGCAGTCTATACTTGAATTCCATTCTGCCTCTACTTTCCATCAGCCTCTTGGCTCTCATTTTCTACTTAATAGAAATTCTGGGCCATCTAATTCTTTGTAGTGGAGCCGCTTTGTGAAGTGTGGGGGAGTGGGCTCAGAAAACAAGAGACTGAAACAAAGCCTCAGAAGCAGTATGTGTCTGACCTTGCCTGTTATACTCATTCTGTTCCAAAGCATGCTCTAGAGACTAGAATTTGCCTTCTCAAAGGCTGATCATAGAAACCACACCCCTTTTCCCCAAAGCAAGGTATAAAATCTAGTATTATTCCAGGATGGCTCAGTTGGTAAAGATTTTACCACACAAGCATGAGGATCTGAGTTTGCCTCTCTCCCCAAAACCCCATGAAAAAGGCTAAATCCTTGTAATTCCAAGTGCTGGGGAGGCAGAAACAGACAGATCTGTGGAGGCCACCAGCCAACTATTCTATTCTACTTCACGAGTCCTCCAAGAATACTTATGCCCATATCCTCCCACACAACATACACAAGAACACATACACATACATGCACAAAGACATACTAAATACACAAGAATGGAAGTAAATAAGTAAAAGTTAGTCTAACTTTCCACAATCTGTCTTGGATACGATGATAAAAATTCTCTGAGCAATCTCATTTGTCATATGTCAGAAGACCACAATACCGGGAAGGGATCTGCCTCACACCTGAAGGAAGAAATGATGCACGGAGGCCAAGTGAACCTGGACATTTGCGCCTCGCTGTGCTTCCTCCTCAGTCTATGACTATCTTCCTTTTCTTATCCACTGCTATTTCTATATGGCTGCCCATACTTTGTCCAACATAAGTGTGAAAATGGAGTTCACCTTGAGTCTTCAATGTGAAGGTTTTCATGCCATGTACAACTGTGAGTAAATAAACTTGCTGGACGGTTTTCCCATTTACATGTCTTTTGTCATAGGCATATGAGCCCTGACACTTTGTGATGTACAGGAAATGAATCATTACCTTTTCTGTCAGTCTAAATGTAAGATGTTTAACAGTATGCCCGCTTTCAACCTACTAAATGCCATTTACACCTCCCAGACCCACAGTGTGACAAGGTAAAATGTCTTTAGCATGGCATGGAGGCACATGCCTATAATCCTAGCACTGAGGATATAGAGGCAAGAAGATCAGAAGTTCGAGGTCATGGGCTTCATAATGAATGTGAAGCCAGTGCAGACTACATGAGATGCTGTCATCACACACACACACACACACACACACACACACACACACACACACACGTCCAAGAAATACAAAATGTCCTCAGACGCAGATAAACATGACCAATTGTCCCCTGAGGGACAATAGATATCCCAGGTTGAGAAGCAGTTTTCCAGCATTCCAGAATTCTCACTTTTTTTTCAACAAATCTTTTCTCAGTATCAGGCTTACAGACTGCATGAAGCCTTTCAGTACATAGCTCTCATTGTCATCTGTCCCTCATGTCCTGACATGCACTTTGCTCTGGCCTCTGGCAATAATCTCATTGGCATGTCTTGTCTACTATACTCTTGAGAATCTGTATATTTTTAATTTAGGGCTTATTCATTTTATTCTCGGGTACCTATGTCCTACCTACCATTCTCAGTCAGCATTTCAGGACAGGTCACTGTCTCCGGTTCTTTGCTACATCTACCCCCAGAAAGCTAACCACAAACCCAACACAGGAGATGAGATGCAACTCTCATAGGAAAATCAGCTTTAATTTACTTTGGAACATATCGTGAAGAACAAAAGGTCAATGAATATGACTACACTCACCGAAAGATAATAACATAGTTCACCTAATATCTTTTCTACCCAAAATGCGCGCGTGCACACACACACACACACACACACACACACACACACACACACACACTTAGAATTTTAAAATGAAAAGAGCTTTCCAAATTTCTATTTGGAAAGAAAATGAAATTCAATTGAATAGTCTTTAGTCAAATTTTCTGGCAAGCAAACTCTAAACTTAATCACACAAGACATTAAATAGTATATTAGTCACTCGGCACAAGTTAAATTTATAACTGTTAAATCTAGAAAGCCATAATCAGAGCAACTACTGAATTTCTAAAATACAAGCAGTAATACCATCTAATAAATAAATATGACACGTAAAATGTTAGCTATAGAAATCACTGATCCATGGTATTTACTCAAATGCTTGCATGGTAAAGATAAAGTGTTTTTCTTCCTTTAAGAATGCATTAATTGCGGTGCATTTGTGTTTCTTCAGGCAACCCGGCAGCTGTGGTTCCAAACATGAGCCTTTGAGAAATACATTTAAATGAATATTTATAAACTTTCCTCCAGCAATTATATTTAGCAACTGTAGCAGATGCCTCCGATTTCCCAGTGTTAGTTGTGTCGCTAATTAGAGTCCATCTTTAATCATGCTGTCCTCCAGTAACTTGTCTCTTAAGTGGACCACCTACACATTCAAGAAAGGGAGAGAGATGCATGCAAGTCTATGACCAAGTTCAAGGGAAAAGTCATAAAAACACATATAAACCACAAGCACTCAATGTTCGTGAACTCAGAGTTTCCAAAAGCAATGATTGGTGCATCGGAAAGTGTGATTTTATGTTCCAAGCCTTTCAGGGTGGATATTATCTTTGCTTCTGCATAAAACTTGTTCATTCTTTTATATCCAAGTGGCTCAGTATAAGGTCCACAACCACTAAACTAGGGGCAGAGTTCCTAGCCTCACCCCTAGAACTGATTTAGAATCTGTGGGCAGACAACACTTGCAAATACATATTTACAAGATTTCCATGCATTTCTTGTGAAATCTGAAGTATGCAAACCATGTTTTAGCCAATTCATGACTTCCTAATATAAGAAGTGTACTTGCTACCTCCAAGCTTGTTATAATGCTCCTCTTTTGTGCTTCCAGGGTACACTGCATTCTCTTATACCCACAGGCTTTACTACTTGGAATGGAGTTCTCCAGGGCATCTCTTGCCATTTTACTCTCTGGTATCTAAACAAAGTATCTTAGATCTACAGTTATCTGTGCCTAATTAATAGAATTCATTACTTAATTGATAGAATAAATATTGTCCACTTTTTGATAATGAGAGGTATATAAATTTTATGTCTTGTAATTTGTTCTGGATTCCAGAAATATTCATGAGTTTGAACATCACTGACAGATACAATATTTATAGACACCTTTCGTTCACTGGTCCTGATTTTCATTTTCTAATTTAATATATTTTCACGTTCCATTAACTTCTGGAAAAGCTCCATTTTAACTCTAAGAGACCAGGGGATTTTGAAAACTTCTACTTTATGGGGAAGAAAAAAAAACAAATTAAAAGTAGTAGGAAGCCAAAGTCAGAAAAGAGATTTATATAATAAAAAAGAACTATCCATTCCTTGGTTAGAAAAACAGTTATAAAGATGAAAGAAGGGAAGGAAAGAGTCTGAAAGCTTTATCCTTTCAAAGGGCTGGGGAGTTTTCACTTTTAATGTATATTGCACAGAGAAAAAGATCCCTGAATCTTTTGGTCATGAATTCTCAAGTTCTTTCTTGTCTATTCAAAGTTCTAGTAGCTTGTATCACTGTCTCTTTCCTGTTGTATATCTCATGCCTCAGAGCAAGTTCCAACTCTTAGAAAGCTCATATTTCTTTTTACCCAGCTTTCCAGACCACACCTCCTTGAGAACCATCCTCTTCAATTACCGTCTTTCTTATTGTGACCAATGCCCCCCCCATTCCTCCCTTCTAATTGGTCAAAAACTCGATCCTCTTTCCTACTGAAATGAAACCAGCAAAACATTGCTCTTCTGTACAGTTCATTGGTCAGTAAATATTGCCTATAAATGACCGGCTACTACATATCTTCAAGTGCAGGTTTTGCATGTCATACAATCTGCTCTTCTCCTCTTTCTCCATGCCCTCCCCAGAATCCTCCTCTTCCATCCTTCTTTTGTTTTTGTTTGTTTTGCTTTTGGGAGGCCAGATTTCATGTAGCTTGGGCTGGCTTTGCTCTCCTGATCCTCCTGCCTCTGCCTCACCACTTCTGGGATTACAGATATGTGCGACCATGCCCAGATTCCTGCCTTTACACAGATAATGAACTTGAATATAAGGCAGGGCTAGGTTATGAAAAGATTTTATTTACAAAATAGGAATTGCTGTAGATCTGGCCTGAAGGTCATATCTGCCAAGCCCTAGCTTGGTTTCATCATAATGCTGATATCCCGAGGCCCCATCCTACAATCTACACAGTCTCCATCTGCCACTCCTCCAGTCCCAGGAGTCCAGAGTTCCAGGAACCACTTTGGAAACTGTTCTCTCAAAGGTCAGTAAGGACAACCATATTGCATGTTCATATTTCCTGTTCCAGTCTCCATCTACTTTCTTTCAAAGTTTGATCCTTCTTGGTCCCCAGGATGCAGAGAGCTCTAATGGTTTCTGAGTTTTTAATTGACACTTCTCCATAATCTCAATGGCCCCTCTCTAACAAAATCGAAGGATTTTTCAAGACTTAGCATTTCCCTATTCTTTGAGACATGTTCTACTGGGTGATTTTTTTCATCTGTGTTCCACACTTTATTCCACAAAGAACCTTTCCTAAAAATCTTCTGCCAGGACTCTGGGTTCCCTACTTTCCTTTTCTCTTTACATCCTGATGGCTCTTTGGCCTGCTGCACAGCATTATGGGGAGGTCAGATTGGCATTAGTTTACAGAGCAAGACCTACATGGGAAAACACATGGTCTCTGAAATGTGATAATTAATAATTGTAGATAGTCTAAGATTAGGCTGATGGAATCCAGGGCCTAATAATGCTGTACTCTCAAAAAATGAAATAAATGCATAGAAAGGACATCTCATTTCCAGTAATAAATTATTCACCAGTTTTCTGGATACAAATTATTAAGCAAATAGGAACAAATAAATAACATCTTGAATTTGCTAGATAGAGGAAACTACAGAAAGCAATTGAACATATTTGAAAAAAGAAAATAGTGAAAAAATAAACAAATAGGAGTTATATAAGTGAAAATATTAATTCTAAATTTAAAAGCACAACCATTAGTTTTAATAGAAAATTAGACATTGTAAAGAATTAGTGAACAGGAAAATTAATTAGGAGAAATCATTGAAAATATAGCATAGAGAAAGAGCGTATTGATTAAATACAGAAGACTGATTAAAACATATAGAGAAACCAGAAGTAGTATATAAGCAATATTTCCTACAATACTCAGCAAAGACAAAGCATGAGGAGCTATTTTGCTATGATAAAACACATGAGACCACAGCCTCGAGAAGTAAAAGCAAATTATTGAAAAGCAGAGAACGTAAACTAAGAATTCCTTATCCAAAACCTTTTGGTCCTAGAAATGTTCTGATTTTGACTTTTTTCAGATTTTGAATGGGGAGAACTCTAATCATAAATTCATTCATTTTTCATGCAAAGTTTATATAAATGGAACCGTATTTTAAATGATTCTGGTCATGAAACAAAGATTTATGTTATGGAATTTTCCACTTGTACTATAGTATAAGCACTCAAAATATTTTGGGCTTTGCAGTGTTTCAGATTTTAGACTTTTAGATTAGAGCTGTTCAACAGACTAAAGAATATACCAAAGAGTGAAAATGAAATGGCTATCAAAAACTTCATATTTCTAAGTTCTCAGAAGAAAATCGATATGATCTTCAAAGGAATTACGTACAGTTACATTTGAATTTGACTACTCCATCACCTAAAGTACATGCTGGTGGAAGAACATCATGAAGAAGCAAGCTGAGAGAAAACAGCCAGTGTAGAAAATGATAACCATAAAAAACCATTCAATAACAAGAACAAACTACTGGGGCTGTATCTCAGTGTTAGCATGTGCAGGACGCTGACTAGATTCCTACCTTCACCAAAAATTAGCAGGCAAAGACTTTTTTAAAAAGAGGAGAGAAGGTATGGAGATGCAAACAATCAAGATGCATTGTATGCACGTATAAAATTGCTAAAGTATAAAATAATAGTGTATATGGGGACACACAGGAAAGCAATCTATTCTGTGCATTCTTGGATAGGCTGGTCAGAGTTTTATCACTTTTACTGATCTTTTTGAAAAGTCACCTTTGGGTTTGTTATGATTTTCTGTTGCTTCCTTACTTTCACTATCACTGATTTGCATTGTAAATTTTAGAGTTATTTTTGTTTGAATTACAAACACAGAGCAAAACAGAAAAAATTAAAAAGGCACAGGTGCCTCCAAGTAGATATGGGGAAGCAGGTCTGAATATGAGCAAAATATATTGTATAAAATCCTCAAAGTATAAACAAAATATATTTTAAAATCTAAAAGAAAATGGGCCAGCATATAGACATCATAAAGCAAACTGAAAGTGAAAGTGTTCACTACTAACAAAGGTAGTCTAAATGAAATTAAAACTATACATATGTCTGTGTGTTTGTGTGTGTGTGTGTGTGTGTATGTGACAAATAATAAGAAAAAGAGAGAGACAAAGGAGGGAGAAAGGGCAGAGGGAGGAAGGAAATGGAGAATAAAGGAGAGAGAAGAAATGTAAAAGATTCATGAACAAGGGCGTGGAGAGATGGCTCAGTGGTTAAGAGCACTGACTGCTGTTGCAGAGGATCTGAGTTCAGTTTCCAGCCGCTACATGATAACTAACATCCACCTGTAACTCCACTTCCAGGGAATCTGACTCCCTCTTCTGACCTCCATGGGCATTGCATGACAAGGGTATACTTACATACATATAGGCAATACACTCATGCACTTAAAGTAGAAATAAATAAAATATTTAAAAACATTCATGAGTAAAAAGATCAAGAAAAATTATATATATAATTATGTAAATTATATAAAAGTTGTATATATAATTTATATGTATATATGCAGCACTGATTGTGTCAATTAAAATTGTCTTTCTCTTGTGAAATAAATTAAAATAATTATACAGTTTTATGGGGAAGGTACTAGATGGAACTTAAGTTTTTTTCTTCTATGGGATAAGGATGAAAACATTAAGTTCAGATTTTTATTGTTAAAATTTTCATGGTTTTTAGATCAATAACTAAAAGGATAAAAACCTGCTGAATCAACTAGTCCTGAAAATGCATGGCCTCTGAGCATCTCACCCATAGGAAACCATCTTGGGTAGTAGCTGAATAGGAAAAATGCAAAGTACATAAGACCTCACCCTCAAAGCCTTGGTTCTCCCATAACTTCTCCCCTCCCCCTCAAATACAATGAAAACAAGAAAAAAATAGACAATGAACATGGACACATCATAGAATTGCAAAGCACAAAATATGATGACAGTCAAATCTATGTACACTAATACTTATAGTGTGTGTGTGTGTGTGTGTGTGTGTGTGCTGCGTGTCAGACAGACAGAGAGGGCAGGCTTATGAGGGCACACAAGTACAATGTCACACATGTGGAGATCAAGAGACAAATTTCAGGAATTCTCTCTTTCTGGGATTTTAGGAATGGAACTCCTGTTGTTATGCTTTCAGGGCAAGCAATTTTGTCTGCTGAGCCATCCCACTAGGCCCATATACCTATAATTATGTTAAATAAGGGAGACATGAATGTTCAAGTTCAAAGATAAAATCAGACAATTTTTGCAGTTCCAACTATATGCTGTCTGTATGAAGCATATAAAATGCAAACAGAAAGAAAATTAGGAAATAAAGCATAAGAAAAAGGTAGAGAAGAATATCTAACTAGCAGAAGAAATGGAGTTGGCAATGTAAATTAATGTAATAATATTCGTGTCCGCTGAGTATAGACTTCTGATTAGATTGGGGTACTACTGGAGTTCAACCCAGTTGCCCAGGATGATCCATTCCTCTAGTTAACACGACTGCATTGGCTTGTGGATAAGATAGCTTCATGAACAGTTGTTTCAGATTAATGTAATTTTATATAGAATATGTCTCAAGAGAAACTATTGATTTCAGCTTATGACACTGCTGTTCATTCAATGGAAGGAACGTGGGCAGCTGAGCTGGTTAATGGCTTCTAAATTTTCTTTCAGTGGTTTCCTTTCACTGTTACAGTGAGGACTGCCTAAGACCAGGACCAGTGAAGAATTATGTTGATGTTGTTCCGCTCATTAGCCTGAAGGACAGTGAACACAAATGAGCTACCTTCATTCTGTGGGGACCAGTTAAATGTACTCCTGAGCAAGCACAGATGTCCTTTCTGATGTGATCAACAACTCCTACACCAAGGGGAACTGTGAGACTATGTCAGCAAGGCAGAGAAAATATGTAATACTGAGAGGTAGCACATGGATGGCCAACCTAAAAATTGCTCTTAGGCATTATGTACAGGGACAATATGGTTTCTACACTAGAACTGAACCATAGTAATCTACTTCCAAAACACATACTCTCAAATATCAGGCTAAAGTATATGTAGACTGCATTCTTTAAATGATTTTTTTTAAATGTCCTATGCAACTATCACATGGTACTCACTAAACAGTTGTTGGGTAGCCAAGAAGATGGTCTCTACCATCTTACCATATATGCTAATGAGTGATCAAAGAAGTCAGTTCTGTGTGTTTATGCATGAGTAAAAGTATACATACATGTATGTGAATGCAGGTATGTATGTGCCACTGCACACATATGGAAATCAGAATAAAAGTTGGGGTGCTGGTCCTCTTCTATCTTCTCTAATTTTTAATTTATTTATTTTTGTGTCTATGAGTACTTTGACTGTGTATATGTAAGTGCACTTGTGTGGTGCAAAACCCACAGAGGCCAAATGAGGGCATCAGATCCCCTGGAATTAGAGTTACAGAACATTGAGTCGTCTACCATAAGAGTGGTGGAAACCCAGTGTTCTAGAAGAGCAGCTGGTGCTCTTATCCACTGAGCCATCTCTCCAGCCCCAAATCTTCTTTTCAGATAGGATATCTTTGTTGTTTTTCCACTGTGTATGCTAGGCTGATTTTCGTGGGGAATTTCCAGGGACAGGGATTTTTCCCATCTCTATCTTCTACCTCCTTGAAGTAATACCAGGAACACAAATGTTTTCACTATGCTTCTAATTTTTTTTACTAGACTTCTGTGGATTTGAACTCAGGTCCTCATGCTTACACAACAATCACTTTTTCCCACTAACCCATCTGCTCAATCCTAAATGAGTTTATTTTTATATACCAGTTTCTTACTTCATAAACAACTTTGCTATGCTGAAAGCCTTAAAGTATAATAATTTGTTATCACTCACTTAAAAGACAAATACAAAATCCTATTAAGCCTCAAGACTGAGCAGGTCTAATTCATAGCCATGTACTTTTACAAGTAAACTTTTATTAGAACACAATTATGCTCATGTGTATGGTATATATCTTGCTACAACAGCAGAGTTAGCTGTAATTAATGAAGATCATAAGATAATAAATATACTCCTGAGCAAGCACAGATGTCCTTTCTGATGTGATCAACAACTCCACAATATCATATATGATTACCTTTTTGACTGTCCAGTTAATGTTCGCTCTAGAAAAAATTAAGAAAGGGGTCATCTTCACCATAAGTAAAATGGTTCTAGTCAATTTTACTAAAAACGATTTACTTTCAATTATGTATGTGTGGATTTGTGCACATACAGGTGACCATGGAAGCCAGAGGTGTAAGATGGCCTTGGAACTAGAGTTGCAGGCAGTAGTGAGTCAACCATCATGGGTGTTGGGAACTGAACTCGGGTCCTCTGCAGGATCAGTATGCACTCTTTAACTAATGAGCAATCTCTCCAGCTCCTCTCACTTCTACACAGAAACAAATATTACATCACTAAAGGGGTAGAAGGTACTTTAGTACTTGGTACACAGGATGGTGACTCCTACAATTGGCTAGGTGGTTATTTACCGAAGAGTATCTTAATATGATTAATCCATCCCTACTTCTCTTCTTCCATAAATGCCAACATGGTTCCTGGGGCACCTGAACTGCTTTGCAGAGCCAGGATGAGAACATTGCCCTGAACAGTGCATGGTGTTCCCAGTTGTCTCCTAAAGAGCCTATGCAAGCATGGTTTCTGTCATCCAACCCCTACAGTGTCTGTCACTGCACTCTACTGTTCCATTAGTATGCCCAGAAGACTGCCAATGGAGTCACTCCTTCAAGTATTTATGTTTCTATCCAAATGCCTAGGACAAGTTAGCACAGCAAAGAGATCTTGCACATTTGGCTAGAAAAACACATTTCTACAGAACCTAGCAGCACATAGAAGTGAAAAGATCAGTATAACACACACATACAGTTGGCTATCTGTATGTGTGTGTTACCAAATTGGCAGTCAACCAACTACAGACTGCAGTATTAAGGGGATAATGTGTCTACTGTTTCATGTATAGTTTATTTTGTGATTTATTTCCTATACAATACAGTATAACAATTTTATATAGCATTTACATTGCATAAGACATGGTTTAAAGTATGTAGGTGGATATTAATGAAATAAACACAAATACTATACACTTTGTATATGAAACTCATGCATGTGTAGACTTCCATATCTCCAGAAGTTCTGATTCCAATCTTCTGAGCACACTAAGGGGAGAAATAGTTTGAGTAATTTCAGAAATAGAGTTTAAATAGCATCAGAAAATTAGTTATCAGACATGAAAATTCTTCAGCTGTAATGAACCTGAAAAGACAAAGCAAGTTCCCTGTAATAAATTTGGGAATCCTCTGGGAACAGGATGATTTCTGTGTAAGTGCTTTCACAACCGTGGTGAGAATGGAGTCAGTCCTTTACCGTTCTATGGGTGGAGGTTAGCTCTGTATAGAATACAAGATGGATGCTAAAGAGATATAAAGGATCTTGGAATGTGAAGTTCATCTAGTAGAGTCCTTGTATTGCTGTAGGTGAGTGCAAAGAAAGCAAAAGTATGTGAAAAATCTCATAGCTGAGGTGACTGCCAAATTTTTAGACATTTCTGAAAATCAATTGGAAACCCTTATGATACCTAACATACTGTGATCATATCTTTCCTTGAGCTATTATCTCAAAGTACATACACACAATGCTCTCATGTTTACCTACATTTGAATTCTCACAGTTTGTTCTAATTTCTCTTGCTCCTCTGAATCCTTATCCCTGGTTTGCAAAACTCAAGGCTCAATCTACCTCACATGTGCTGTCATATCTGTCTCTTGCTGTTATCAGGTCTCAGGGCTGGTTTTGTTCACTTTCACAAAATTATTAGAATGATTTCTTTGGCCTTTATATACACGTGCAGACACATGTATCCTCAAAAACACATGTGTACAAAGAGATTCCACTAATTTGTCTAGTTAATCATTCTGCTTTGGCCCCTCATCTGTGTCTTCCATATTTATATTCACATAGCCTACTGTCACACATGGAGGAGTCTGTATTCTGCAATAGTTTGGGTCCAGGATGCCCCTCCTCTAAAATATCTACTGATATGTGTGCAAAGGAAGTACTACCCAGGATCATCTAGAAATGCCATAACAATCAGACATCTTGATATAAGATGCTAATTCCCATCTTTGAGGCCCATTACATTGGAAGAGTTCACCACTAATCTGAAGCAGAGTACTGACTACTTTTCTTTCTTCATCAATACCCAGAGAATTAAACAGAACAAAGAGTTGGAATTCCTCTTGGAAAATATTCGTTTTTATAAATTATTTAATTGCTTAACCAGGGGATGATTGTTGCAAAACAAGCAGTAAATTGCTTGGATGGTTTCTAGTTTGGGGTTAATTTTAATAAAACATGGATTTAAAGGACTTCTGTGAGCTTAATAACAGAAAGAAAAAATTAATACGAAAGAATCAATAGTTACATTTAGTGTGCAATCTCATAAGTCACGCTGTTATTTTCCTATGCATGCAAGGTTTTGTCCTAGTAGCTGTGCAAGATATAAGTATCAGGAACTTGTATATCTTGTCAACAATGATATTATAGTAAATAGTATATAATTAAAAATAAATAAGAACAGAAGCCTGGGGCTGAAGAGGTAGCTCAGTCTGTAAAGTACTTGCCGCAGAAGCATGAGGGTCTGAGTTCAATCCCTAGTACCCACATAAAAAGCCAGGTGTGGTGGCACAAACTTGTAATTCCAGCACTGGGGAGGGAGAGACATGAGGATACTTGAAGTTCATAGGCCAACCAGCTTAGTCAAATCAGCTATCCCTAGGGGAATGAGGGACCACATCAGAATAGATATGGTGGATGGCTCTTGATGATTGACTTAACTGCTAAGCCATCTCTCCAGTACCCTATAATCAATATTTCTAATTGTAGAAAGACTTTCTGTAAAACTGTAGCCTCCTTCAACTTAGAACTCATAGCAGCATATTACAGATTATTAAGCTTATCTCTGATTACTTAAAACACAATGTAATTAATGAGCAAAATTTCCTTTGTGAGTATAAAGTGAAGATCTGGCTGAGTGCGCCAGATTCCTATCCTGAAGTCACTCTAGGAATTTCTTGCAATTAAAATGGATGCAATGCTCTCTTCTTTTACTACATAGCAACCACTCCTATGCAAGTGTTTGTAGGCACTATTCTAGGAAGAATTATGGGCAGATTTTAGTTACTCAATTACTTCAATGTTTGCTGATTAGGACACTTGAATAACAGTTCTGAAAATTCCCGTAGCTGAATTTTGACCCTCTGCGGACAATTTTGGGATTGCTTCTAACTGTCCCCTAGTCAGTCCGTCTCTGGAGCCTCTTGTCTGCAGTGTGAGTATGCAGTTTATTTAACATTCATTGAAATTTTCTTTCCAGGGGCTTTGTGAATTCATTCTGACTTTACCTCCCTCCTTGCCTGTGGGCATAAGCTAATTGTCTGGGAAGCCGGGAGCCTTCACCCGGCCTTCTCCTCTATCTACTCATCCCCTCACTAAACCGAACTGAATTTGGGAAAGCTGAGTGTGTCTGTGATTCCACTTCTGTGGAAAAAAGTCAAGGAAAAATCCTTACAAGAACTATTTTCTTGTGGAGGAATTATATTTAAATTCAGGTCTGCAAAGAATCTTTTCCCATCGATCATGTGTCCTAATTTCCAGTCTTTCCAACATAATTTTTCAGTGGGCTGCAACTAATTGGTAAAATGACAGAATAAGACCTGACCTGCAGTGTTCATATTTTATTGATAACTACCCAATTAATAAGGTTCTCTATGGCATATTGTTCTACAGAAAATTATATCATGCCTTCATTATGAATAATTCATTTGATATGACACACATCAAGTCAAAATTCAAAATCATGTACCAGCCATCTATATTTTATATGAAACTATAAAATAAAAATTTCACAGGGTGGCTTCTGCTTCCAGTAAGTGAATCAGTGACAGAAGGGAAGGGAGGCTGCCTTACAACAGCTTCCTGAGGTAAAGAGAAGCAATGGACTGATCTGTCCTTACCAATAATGAACTGTGTCAGGAAGTCTATACCACCCTGCCCCCATTCACATGACCAAGGGAGGTTAAAGTTATGTTACTAATTGTTTACTATGAAGTAGTGGCTCTACATTACAAGGAATTCTGCTCCCGGGTGACATTAGGCAATGTCTGGAGACAACTGTGGGATGTGGAGGGCATTGACATCTAGTACTCAGGGACCAGGTATGCTGCTAAACTTCTAGCAGCAACACCACAACATGGAGCTGTAAGGACTCTCATGTCTTCAGTGTTGAGGCCATGTGTCTTATTATTACAAAATGTCCGCAGTTTCATTGTGCAAGGATTTGGATTAAAGTAGTAAAAAGTCACTCTTATTTTCCTGTTATTAAAAGTTGCAAATTAGGCCATAGTATCCTAGACAATTTAGTACTGACAATTTGGTAAATTAGCATCAGTCTTTTTTGTTGTTTATATGTATGAACGACTAACTCACAAATCATGTTTTCAGGATCCAGGTGTAGTGACTTTTTCATTCTACCTTCTTAGGAATCAATAATCCAGTTTAGTCTTGACTAAAGTTTAGGTACTTCTGGTTTTAGGATTGAAATGTACCTGAAGGATGTCTTAACTTGTGTTCACTTAGTTTTATTTGGAAAATAATACAGTGTGCTTTTAACCTTTGACACTACCTGTGTAGAATAGAATTTGATTTTGACTGAATTTTCATTTAAAACTTGTATTCTCCTCTAGGTTAGCAGAACATTCTGGCTACTTACATCTCCATTTTTATGTAAATCTCCTCTCAACTTATCAATGAGCAAACTTCTCTTATTTCCCTTCTTTTTTTGGTTTACTTTTTTCATTTTATGTGTATGAGTGTTATACTTGCATGTACGTGTACCAGCATTGTACAGTGCCCATGGAGACCAAGAGATGGCATCAGATTCCGCAGAACTGGAGTTATGTTTGGTTGTTAGCCACCACATGGGTGCTGGGATTTGAATTAGTGTCTTCCTCAAGAGCACCCAGTGTTCTTAACCACTGAGCCAACTCTCAAGACTCTTGTGTCTCTTCTTAAAGTCTTTCTGCTATTTGGGGTTATTAATATTTATCCAAGTGACAAAAAGGAATAAAATAACTGAGGCATTAATAATATTTCTTTCTACTATGATTTAGCATACTTATGGTTAAAAATTAAAGTTCAGTCTAATCTACATACTCACATATTGTATATGCATATATTCATAATGATCAAATATAACATTATAATTTAACAGTTGCTTTATATTTTGAATATATTATTATAATAAGTGCATCTACCATATACTCAGGTGGCTAATGAAAAAGAATAAACAAAACCTGTGGTTTTTAATGTCTATTAAATCTCAATTAACATCACCATTATTATCACTTCTTAATTCAGTACTCCTTCATGTATGTCATCTATTCTGTTGAAATCAAATTTTCATCTTATTTTTTATTTAAAGGCTTGTGAGGGAATATTTGACTTCAATTTTAATATACGTAATATATTTTGATTTCCCCCCTTAAAGATTATTGAATCTTAAATCAACATTTTACTGCTAGCATTGAGTAATAAGATTTAAATGTTTTATAAGACATTTTACCTGTTATAGTCCCTTACTCTTGGGATATATTGATTCCCATAAACAGTGTTTCTGAGAAGGTATACCAATAGTCTTTCCCATTTTATAACATCTTGGAATTTATTAAATGAAAGTTTGTAGATATTTCATCAAAATTTATACATTCCCAGTAAGCAATAAGTAAGTAAATATTGTTGAATATTCTGTGTTCCTTGTAATAGTACCTAATGATTGGTCCTTACACATATGTGTCCAATGGCTACATGCAATAGCAATAAATTATAAATAACAATACAAAAAATGAGTTTGTATAGCTTTGGATATATTATGTGGTTCTAAAAAGCCTGTATGGAAATGAACAAAAGACTGATTATATATCTTTACAAAAAATTGATAATTGAGAGTTGAGGTCTTTAACACAGTTGAAAATCTAAGATTTTATGATTAAGTGCTTTAAATAATAATATTATGATTGTTAGAAGCTAGGTGACTACATATGGATAGACTTGCTATGCATGACGTAGCAATGATGACATTGTGACTCATCTCAGCCTAATCTAACTGCATTCAGGAGAAACTCCATTTGTGCACTGCCCATTAGTAATTTGAGACCTCTAATAGCATACTGACAACAGTATTTCATCTAAGCTTTTATGACTATTAAGTCATAATAAGTCAACAAATAAGATTCAATGTGTTATGTACTAAAATATTACTTAACATATAATAGGCAGTCAATAAATGCAAACCAAAATAACAAATTATCTAAGACTTAATAATTATGTGATGGATTACCTCACTTGACCAAAGAAAATGGAGCAAATAAAGGTGAGTACTGGAGTCCACAGGCAAAAGAGTCAAGTGAAAATTTTCTATCATTGTATAAGCTACAAGAGTCAAACAAACAGGGCTAAATATACAGCTATGTGTAAGGAATGCAGCCCAAGCAAAAATGCTTCCAAACAGCAACCCAGGAAGTTACCCTTCGCCAGGTAACATGCTCCTACTAGAAATCAATGGGATGGCCAACCTTGTCTTCTAAAATAGTAATGCTGGGAACAATATATGAGGCAGTCTTATGCTGTGTCCTCTTTATTTGCAGCTGATTCAATTTTGGTGATTTCTTTATGGGCATGGAGCTTATGACTAATGTAAGCAATGCTTTACTGAATGTGGAAGAAAAACTGAGGGATAAGAACTGCATGCTGTAAATTTTGACTGGTTTCTCTGTGTAAAATGTCATAATGAACTTTGCCTTGTTTACCTGAAACTAAGGCATCTATACATTTCAATATCACCCTAAGGCCCAAAAGTTCAAATTGAGCCTCAGTTATTGGTATCTGCTGGATGTCTTAGGGTTAGGGTACTTAAAATGTTAGGGTACTTATAAATCATCTGGATTTGATCTTTTTAAAATTTTATGTTGTATAAGTATTTTGCCTACTTCTATGTAAGTGCCCCTATATTATACAATGCCTGAGGAGGTGAGAAGATGGCAAAGAATCCCCTAGAACTGGAGTTACAGGACATTGTTATCCCACATGGATGCTAAGAACTTTACCCAGTTATACTCTGGAAGAACAGTCAGTGCTCTTAACCGCTGAGCCATCCCTCTAGTCCCTGTGTTTGATCTTAAACAAATATTCAATGAGCATCTATTTATAGGGTATGCATCAATTTACCCAGTGAGCAAATGCCTTTGAGAAGTATAACATGTGAAAATGACAAGTAAGCCAATAAAATACTGTGCACTCTGTGTGTGTGATTGTGTTTGTGAGTTCTAAAGTATGAAGAGAAAAAGGAAACTCAACGACTAATACTGCTTCAGAGAGCATTGATGAGAGCTTACACAAAAAGTGATGTTAAACTGGGTCTTGAAAGCCCGGCGAACATGTGATAGGAAAGAGAAATCAACCTGAAGAAGAACCATTGTTGAGAACCAGGGCAGAAGGTCTTCTTCAGGAATGACCAGGGCTGGGGACTGACAGGAATGAGGATGGAGAAATTGGGGAAACAATTTGGAGTCAGTGAACCAAGGCTTTCAAAGTTCAGCTAAGGACTTTAGACTTCACTAGGCAACCTGTGGCAGGCTGGTGATGGTTAAGAGAAAAGAAACATACTCAGAATTGCCATAGGACCAGTTTAGTGCACAGGTATCATAGAGCCTGGCACCAAGCTGAAGCTACAACCAGTAACTCAGTAATGGTGATGTAAACAGAAGTGAGCACAGACTCAAAAAACATTCATGAGGGTTATTCCCAGGGGTTCTGAAACAGTGAGTGTGGAGAAGAAAAAGCAGTAAGGACCATTGAGTTTTCTGGCCGGGGGAAACGGAGTGGACAGAAACAACCGTGTTGTCTTCATGGCATGCAGAAGGGGCAGGCAGGAAAAGGATGCAGTGTAGCCAGATGAGGTGTATCACAATCCAAAGACAGGGGAGGAGGCTACAGAAAGATCCAGCTCACCCCATGTCCCTGGGATCCACTCATTAATTCCAAGTCAAAACTCGTTCCATCCAATCAAAACTATGATGAGATTCGATCTCACTGCGGTTCCCACAGCTATTGTCAAAATGATACTAGTGACAACAAATGCTGATGAAGGTGATGCGAGGGAAATGAAGCTGAATACACGGCTGGAAAGACGTCACTTAAAACACACACAGTGGGAAACAGAGAGGGGGTTCCTCACAAAACAACCCAAACCCCGATGTGATGCAGCCATAGCACTCCTGGGTCCACCCCAGAAAGAAATGAACTCAGCAGTGGAAGGGAATCAGCCCGGCTGAGCTACTGCTGTATGGTTCACGACAGCTCGGCTGTGCGCTCAGCCTAGGTGCCCAGCACGTGAAGGGATCATGACAATGAGGTAGGTGCGCAATGGAGCATCAACTCAGCCAAACCAAGAATGAGATCTGTCACCTGCAGTGGAGCAGATGGCAGTGGAGACGTCCTAGCGAGTGAAAAAGCCAGGTGCATATTCAGAAACCGAAAAGGAGGACTCCATGCAAAAAGAGAAGAAATACCCGAGAGCAGAGAAGAATCGGAGAGAAACTGAACGTGTTTTTATGCAGGTGTCAGTCTGTGAGCACAACCGAGATCCAGAGAGGGCAGCACCAAGTGGAGGCCACCTGACTCCAGTCTAAACTTCCTTTCTCTAACTGCCACTTTCATCAACCCATTTCAAAATTTCCCTGCGCCTTCCCTTCCTGTCCCCTTGGCTGTAACAGTCCTCGCAGCGGCTGAAGCACCTCTGGCCTGCCAATCCAACAGCCCCTGGATACCAGGAACTGACTCATGAAATGAACTACTGTTGGTGATTTCCATTGTCCTTGTCCTTGTCATTAACACTGGGGTCATTCTCTCATTCATATCTTCACTAGCACTTCAGCACAGGGCCTGTGTCAGAGAATCTTAACACTGGTCTCTAAGAGCTGAACCCAGCCTGAATTCACTGATGTATTTATACCACACCCTCCCCTCCATCCTCCTCTGAGTCATCCTACCCCATAGTCCCTGCTTATAGACCATGTGCCACCTCTTTCCCACCTCTGTGGGTGTTTGTTTTCATACCATGTCCCTCTCCTGAATCCTATGAGCTTTCATTTTTCACCTTTAAGCATCCTTTTCTTTGCTGCAGGTCTATCATGATTAGAACCTCCTGTGAGAAACCATTCTTTAGATTTTATTAGACAGTTTAATAATTGAGTTGTCAAGTCCACTAGCTTGGGTTTCTCAACTTTGTATGTGTTCCTCTAAAATTTTATTCACATTCTTACATTGTTCTATCATTAACATGGTTTAAGTGACATAAATACAAATTTAAATAACTGTTGAATAACAGTTGAAACATTTAATATAAAAGAGACATTTTCTGCAATCAGTGGGAACTTAATAAAAACGGCTTGTTAAAAACTGTTCTAGGAGGGCTGGAGAGATGGTTCAATGATTAAGAATACTGGCTATTCTCACAGAAGACTCAGGTTCGAATCCCAGCACCCGCATGGTAACTAACAACCATCTGTAACTCCAGCTCCAGGGGATCTGACAGCCTCTTCTGTCTTCCATGGGCATTGCATGGCAGGGGTACACTCATATACAGGTAAGCATTACCCTCATACACATGAAATAAAATAAATATACTGTTATGGGTCTGGTGAGATGGCCCAGCAGGCAAGGGTGCTTGCGGTCAAGCTGTCAAGCCTGACAACTTTAGTTTCGACCCTGAAACCACATAGTTGAAGGAGAGAAACAACTTCTGCAAGTTGTCTTCTCTCTGATTTCCCCATATACACCTTTACATATGCATGCACACACGGGCACACATACACACTTAAAAACACACTCACAAGTAAATAAATAAATAAATGTAATAAAACACTTAAGATTGTCTTTTTGTTTGTGTTCATTCTAGATCAATACTGTGAATGTTGCCACCATTTTCAAGTCAAAAATGGAATGGGAATGGAAAGGTAATAAAATCAGTCTATCATTCATTGAAGGCTGCTTTAGTCACTGTGACAGAAATGCACGTGATAATCAGATTATAAAGAGCAAGAGAAATGCCTAAAAGGAATACATTTCTACTACCATTCTGTGAGTTTTATCTCCTCCTTGAACTAGTCTTTAACTGAGATGTTTGAAACAAAGACAAAGTAGAAAAAAAGACAATTTTCAATTGGGATCCCATGCATGCAACCAGTTTTAATAATATGAAATCAGCTAGCACCCATTTTTCCAGCCTTGGAAGGGGATTTCTCAAGAGATATATATGTCTATTATTTCCATATGACCACAGCACTCAGGGTGAGAACAGAGCTTTCCAAACCCTATCACAAACATTCTAGATAGTGCAGGGAAAGATGTAGCCCACACATACTACAGGGCATGGTCTAAGCAGGAAGGAAGGAAGGAAAGGACATGGATGAGTAAGAAGGTGTGACCAAAGCAAACGAGTGTCTAGATATAAGTGTGGGTAAACTGAAGCCAAAGTTCAGTGGTCAAAGCAGAGTGAGAGGAGAACGAGACTGGGCCTGAGCCTGGATATAACTACCAGGTATTTTGCCTACTTGTAGAAAGTAAGTTGTCTATAATTTCATCCAAAATGAAATATTTCCTTCCAGAAGGAATAGAGGAGCTCATAAGATCCAGAAAGTAAATGAAACCCATAAATCTCAGGAAGCTCCTGAAACTTACAAGATTCAGGATCCCCTCTGCCAAAGCTACACAATCAATAATCAGGGCTGAGCAGAGGAGTCTCTCCAACCAGGTGAGCTGCCTGGAAACCATGTAGAGAGCAGCTCCAGAGATTTAGCTTCATGAATCATCACCCATTCTTGGGTAGGGCTTTTTGGTGGTACAGCTGTCTTTAACTCATTCATGTTCCTTTAAATAACCCTTTACTCCTCCCCCTGTAGGTATCTGAAATGAACTCATTAAGCTAGACTTGAGTGAAACTGTTATTTGGATCTATCACCAGTGCCCTTTGTCAGGTGAGCATCTTTGTGTTATGCATTAATGCTTGGCTTTGTGATTTGCATAATACAAAGAATTGACATGAGAGGGACCATGGGAAGATCTTTGTTGCACAATGATGGCCAGCACCCAGTGGGAAGCCCTGCACTGAAGGGTACCTAGTAGATGTGCCCTTCAACAACCTAACCCTCTTTCTCCACTATAGAGGTCACTATATGACCTCATTTGGGATTTATGTGATTCTATGGAAAAGAGCATTTCCAGAGACTTCAAGAGTCTCTGGAGCTAATGTGGTTGACTTGATGAAGAGTATTGACAAGATGGGTTGAACCTAAATAATTCAGGAAGTTAAACAGTTGTGAAACAAGTAGAGATGAACGTAAAGGGCTATGACCCTGGAGTTTCAGAAACTTCCAGAAACAGAGGTATAGCAACCTGGAACCAACTCTAGTCCAAATGGTAAAGCTAATCCACTTCCAATATACCAGGGCCAAGGACAGACATAGCTACCCCTGAACCAAAGGATCTGCATCACAGCCATGTCATGTGGACACAGTGACTCTCACCCCTCAGTTTCTTCTTACCCTAATTTCTTTCATGTCTTGCTCCACATCTGTAATAAAAGATCTTGGATAATAAAGTCAAGAGGCTATGAGTCTGGCATTCAGTATTATTAAGTGCTACAGTGCCTTGGTTAGTGGAAATTCATTGATAACAATGACACTACCCTTACTTCCTATATAGTTTTGATAATGCAGTTGAGAAACATATGAATATAATACAGAAATCTTGCACCTCTCGTGAGCAAGATTTTATAATAAAGTATTCAATCAGCAGTGACCCTTCAGGAGGCATGTGGTCATGTCTGGAAGTACTTTGGTTGTTACAACTGAAAGAGAGCCATGTTAATTGCATGTGTTGAAAAGAAAATAGGAATGCAGCTGAACATCACACAATGCACTGCAGAGTTCCACAACAAAATCTAAAGCCTAAATATAGCCTACGGTAAAGGAAAGTTTTAAAAATATTTATTTATTTATTTTTGTGTATGTGTATGCATATGATCTGTGTATATACATGTTAGTGTGTGAGGGCTCAAGCATGGTACAACACACATGGGAGGATCAGAAGACAGCCTCTGTTGTCAGTCTCCATCTTCTACCTTGTTTTTGAGGTAGGACCTTTCTTGTTTGCTGATGTGCTGCATAATCTAGGCTAGCTGGCCTAAGTGCTTCCAGGCTATTCTATCTCTTCCTCTTGTCTCATTGTAGGAATTCTGAGATTACAAACAAGAGCTACTGAATCCAACTTTTATATGGGTTCTGGGGACTTAAACTTAAGTTGTCAGGCTTACATACCTAGATCTTTTATCTGATGATATATCTCCTCAGCCCAAGGAAAGGGCTCTAACCACAACTATTAACTGAACTTATATGTATTTTCTGCCATGTGCTATAGAACTTATCAGATATTGGACAATGCCATTTGTGAATGAATCTTCCCTGAGAAAGCCAAATCTATGATGAAGATTCTGCAGACTGACCAATTAGAACTTCATGATTGTAGAGAGTTATAATATTACAGATAGTGAGCCAAAATTACCTGGGGCTATCTTTAGTCATCTCAGTGTTCATTTATCATCCACCTCTGTTTCTGACCTAATGTCTTTTTAACTACCAAGTATGACCTTTGGAATGTAATCTACAACACCAACAGTTTCTACCAATCCCAAAGGTAAGAATGTTAACAGATAGGATGAAGAACCAATAAGAGAGACTCCCTTGATTTGGTGTAACACCGATGTATTTGGCAAATGCCTTAATTTATGAGGTATTTCTTTTCAATGACTATTGAAAGCTCATGTAAGCACTTTCACAATGGAATATGTAATTAGGGGTAACCTGAATCTATGTACCCAGGTCATTTCTCATATTTGGCTCCAAATAAACTACTCTTATTCCTTTTGAGATTGAAGCTGTGTTTTGTGTTGACACAGCTGTTGATCTAGTAAGCAACAACACTTGTTATCATTCACATACTGAAGTAATATTCCCTACAGTTTTCAAAACAGAGAACTAAGTAACATGACATCTGAAAACTAAACTTTGAGGAGCTAGAGAGATGTCTCAGTCTATTAAAGTGCTTGCTGAACAAGCATGAGGATCTGAGCTCAATCTCAAGAACATACATATAAAGATGGTCCTGGTGGCACAGGCTGTAATCCCAGTACTGGAGAGACAAGGACAGGAGGATCAGAGGGACTCTCTAGCCATTTAGTGAAGCTGAGTCAACTAGACACAAGTCTCAGAAAGATAATATGTTTCAAAAAATAAAGTATTAGAGACTGGAAGACAAAAATCTCAAAGATTCAATTAAAATAAAGTAAATAATGTAGACAGTTTCTGAAGAATGGCATCTGAAGTTAAGCTGTGGCCTTCACACATACTTGCACACATATACATGCACACATACCTGCATATGCAAACTAAAAATAATTAAAATGAAACTTTGACATATATAAAAAATAAATTAGAGCAGATAAACACAAATTATTCTCAGATGAAACCTTTTAAACTGAAGGCAAAGAGAACATATTAACAGGTGCAGAAAAAAAGAAAGCATTGAAGAAGAGAGGCTTGTCACCCATGGTAAAGATAAAGATGGGTGCTGAACAATGGGCAAAATAAGGAAGGTGAAAAGAAGGACTGTCAAACACACATTAATTAAACAACAAATAGGTGTAAATTTCAGTCAGTTCCTCACAGGATTTATATCATTTGATCTTCAAAAAATTCTCAGATGCTATTAACAGTTCTTTCTCAAAGGCATACTGCAGGTGAGGTCAGGCACACAACTCTAGAATAACCAGGTTCCCTTCAGAAAAACCAAACCCTTTCCTGATGAGAGCCAGATGGAACAGCCTATGGGATGGGCCAGGAATCAGTCTATGCCCACATGCCCTGCTGCACAACAACCTTTGTGTCACAGGGATGTCCAGGTCCCAGTTGTATGACAACAACCAAATAGCCTGATGCAATGAAATAGTCAACTGATATTGCAAATATGCCTCAATCAGATTCCGGGCTCACAGAGGCAGTCTTTCAATAATTTGGGTTCTCCTGTTGGTTCTCTGCAGGGAACAGTGAGCAGGTCAAACTGATATGAACCTCTGACTGATTGCAGAGTTCTCATTAGACTTGTATAAGCTGGAAGTCTGATTATAATTTGACTTCTCACTTTACCTATAGGGAAAATAGGTAGTGATATATGAAAGTTAATATTTCAGCCTGTGTGAGGACAGTACTTTTTATGATCCAAGGGCACTTCAAAAGGAATCTATATAAATAACCCTGTGCATGTTTACATAAATAAATGAGATATGTAAATTTATACTTCAATTCCAAGAATGTGATTACCAGGATTCCATCCTTGGGAGGCCAGTTTATACTCAGGGTAAGAACAAATTCTGATTCTCACATTATGCACTAAAGACCAGTTCCTCGATCAGGACTATCTTCCAGCCCTTTGCATCCACTTATTCATTAAGGAGATGTTATCCACTGACTGGATCATGATGTGAGGAGACAGAAATAACCAGAAGGACACAGTCCCCTCTCTGGTGAAGGCACCCTCTTTAGTAAGCAAAATTCTTTGTCTTATAAAAAACTCATAGGAAATTAGATCAAAGACAAAAAGATAATTTACTATTCAATGAAATCTCTGAAACACACATACATATGTTATAGAGCAAATACCTATTTAGCTGGGATAGACTATAAATTCTCTAGTTTATGTGTTGAAAGACCCACATTTCCAGTTTCACTGGTCAATCACGTGCTCACAGGACCACCCCTAGGAAGGTGGGTTCTACTTAAGCTATACTAAATAGATGGGCTGAATACAGAGTGTGTTAATGAGGCAGTGAACTTTTCCTGCCTGGAATCTGCCTCCCGGGGCAGTTCTGAATCCGGCCACAGACGTAGCTCTCCATAAGTCTGCCCGCTTTTCTGAATTCTTCAGAAAAAGCGTAATCTTTCCTTCTCTTCTTCACTTCCTTTTTCTAAACATGTTTTCTCTAAGGCTCTGGGCTGCCCTAGCATCTTGTATTTCTCTACTTTTTCTCTAAAGTTCCTTCTCCCAGCCATGTGGCTGCCAGTCCGCCACGTGTCTGACCCCATGCAGGCTCTAAACCTGCATGACTTTTTGGCTTCTCTTCTTCTCCCTGTATTCTCTTCCTCCAGGCAGCTGCTGAGATCCCCAGCTTGCCTGTCTTGAGGCTTTTTCTTCAAATTCTAATAAAATTGTCTTAAAGCTTCCGATTGGGTCCATTCTTAAATTCTTTTATGAATGAGACTAAGAACTCTCTAGGGGATGCTCTCATTTCACCCCGTTTCACATATACCATATGATATATATGATATATATATATATATATATATATGAGAGTAACATCTTCATCAAATATACACAAGGAACACTCCCCAAATCAACCTCTCTCTCTTCTCTCTTTCCTCCCCCATGTATGTGTAGTACACATTTACAGTTATGGGCTTTGATCACATTGTTCTACATTATTTGATGCTCCTATCATATTCCAAATACTTCCTTGGATGAAAAAAATGTAATTATCTAGACTCATCATTCATATCTTTCTGATTGTCCCCCTAGATTTTCAAAAAGTTGTGTTATTTTATCATGTTGAGCAATGAGCTTCACAACTTACTCCATGGGACTCCAGAATCTTCTCAGGACATCAAGGCAAAGGGTATCCCTGTGTCTGTACTACCATCATGCCTGCTTGCAATAGAACAATTGGGAAATGGCCTGCTTAAAGAAGAGAATTGGAGACTGCAGGGAAGAAGAAAGAGGGACTGGAGACATACAAAATACTAATATGCATTGTCGGGAGCCATTTACCTACCTTGAACTATGCCCTAGTTTAGGGTTAAGTGTTACTGTTCACAGAAGTGCTGTGGGAGCTGGATGTTTTACCAGCTTGCAAATTTGCAGCACCTGAGGGGAAGTTTGTCTTGGGCCCAAGGCTGAGAACCATTGTAAGAAGACTGTGGGTGGCTTGAATGGTTCTGCCTATTTAAATGCATGCTTGCTTTTACTTGAACCCCTGATGGTTGTATTGTTCCTCAGACAGATGTGTAAATGTATAAATACACTAAGCAAAATACAGTGGGGGGTGGGCTTCAGTACTGACTGACTGACAGCCCTCCAGATTCTATCTTTTTTCTCTCTCTATTTCTCAATCCTCACTCCCCCTTCAGGTGTGGTTCCATTCTGCGGGCAGGCTCCAGGCGGGCTCCAGCAATGCATGGCAGTCTTTTAGATTTCAAAGAACTTTATTCTCTGTTTCAAGAACCACCTTAGATATGCTTAATACATACTTCTTTATTTATTTGTTTGTCCTGTCTGCTTCATTAAAGACTTCTCTATTATTCTACTCCAAGATGCTTTAATGAAAATGAAATTTATTGACAAATACATAAAATGTTTAATAAACTTTATGTATGGTAAATAACTAGGTTTGTAAAATAATCTGTATTCTTTTACTATATGATACAATAGCATGCAACTAAAAGACAAATATAGAAATGTTTAATTCAAAACACAATTATTACTAAAGCATTACATGAATTTTATAAGCATTGCCATATGAATTCTAAGAACAAAATATTTAAAAAGCACAATAGTTGGCTTGCATTAAATTGAAACACTATTACCTAATTCTGAAGTCAGCAGCCTTACCTTATGTAATATAATGTAATCAAGCTTAATTCATTAGCTTTTCTTGTTGTACAACAGTGGCCACCCACAACATAATTTAAGAAACACCAAGGAATAAATTCAGCGTAGAAAGAATTCAGGGTTTCTATGAGTATTAAAATGGACAGTGACACCACAAGTATATTAAGGTATAATTCTCTCTTGCCATTTCAAAGAATGAACAATTTGCATATTTATGTTCTAGTTTCCAAGATGAGTTGGATTTTCAAACTGTTCCTCTTCTCGGGCAATAATTTACATTGGATACCAAGCAACACTGCAAATGAACTCCACTGAATAAAATCTATTTGTTAGATCAGCTTCGACTACAGAAATCCTATTATTTTTCTCCAGCCATGCTTTTATATCCTGTATTTTCACTATTGCAAACTTCTTGCTAAACCTTGCCGTGTCGAAGTTGTGAGAGAACACACTCATGTTGGCAGAAGACAAAGCTAAACTTCTATTAACAGAGTAGACTCACTAAGTTGAACATGGAGATCCATGGAGAGGAAAATATATATTCTAAAATACTAAATGCTAATTAAATAAATACTAATTCTAAATTTTTTATTTAAAAATCAATATTCTACACACTATAATTGAATATTAGGCTATGCATGCAAGTCACGTGGATTTGCATACACAGATCCCTCTCTTTATCCTCGGAGTAGATTCAACATTCTGCTCAGTTTTCTGTTATACTTGATTATACTAAAATGAGATCATTGCATTATTCCTCCTAAATGTAAGTCAAGAACTTCTCAACCTGGAAAGCATAATAAATTTGAAAGATATTAGTTCAGGAAGATGAGCACCCTGGATCGAGTTTTAGATACAAGTTTGTTTTCCATGTGTTCGTTAGTAGACCAGATAATGACTCCATACCTGTTTGTTCAGTACAACGTAGGAATAAAAAGAATTCCAAATAATTTAATGCCAAATCCAACTCAAATAGTAAACACATATATAAAATACAATGGAGGTCAAAATACCGAAATACGAAACATTTTTTCTCCCACCGTTTTATAAGTTGGGCATGGAATCGATTGGTGGCACTCTATTAGTAAAGCAAGAAAAATAAAAGACAACAGTTTCCTAAGTCAACAACATCTTACTATCAACAATATGAAGCAACTCTTTATATTACTATTGCCCAGACAATGTTTTAAGTGTAAATTAGTATTAACCAGCATACCAACATTTTCTGATGAGAACTACTGTTGCTTCCATTTCACAGATAAGCAAGCTAAGGGAAAGTACAGTTTAAATAGGTGGGCTAAAATTATATACCTAGCACGTTATTCAATGGGAGAAGTAATCATAGAGTGGGAAACATAAATATGCTATAATGCAAGATGGAGACAATGTAATAGAATTGTGAGACTTTCATAGGATGCAAACCAGGAGGGGAAGTAGAGGGGAATGTGTCAAGGGTGGCTAGAAATGCCCAATGGACCCAGTCCAAAGGGAAAATGTGGGAAGAAAAAAGAAAGACCTGATATCTAGTAGCATTAGGAACTTCTGACTGGGGCTGCTATTCTATTGAACATGAACATATTCACCACACATCAACCTCAGAGAAGCCCACTTGGTTCCATAGTGGATTAAGAGAAAAACAAAACCACTCTGTCACCCTGACCGAAAACATAGCTGAAGCCAGATCATTGTTCAAAGAAGAAAAGCTGACAAAGTTCACCCTTGCTTGGCTAAAATGAGTGACTGCTGCTTCTTCACTAAATACGTACATCCTCCATTCATTTTTCTTTTTATAGATCAGATTTATACATATATTAGTTAATTCTATCCTTAATTGTAGGACAGCAGCTACTTGTTAATATATGCCATCTATAACCAACCCCTGTGTCTTTGAATTTTTGCTCAATTCATTTACCTCCAGCTCCAAATCTATCCTTTGCACTGTTCCCATGGATCTCAATATCCTGTGCTCTCCCTCACTGCAAATGGGCAATATACCCAGCCTGTTCATCACCAGGTGTGTTCTTCATCATTTTCTGAAAGCACTAAAAAACATACTTTTTTGCCAAACAAAGGCTTATGCATTTTTATTTCCTAGGCAACAGAGAGCAAAAAGGTTTTCAGACAGAGATGTGAAACAGGAAGCATTGTTTAGGAAACTAACTCTTGGGGCAATGCAGTGATGTGTTGAGTGAGAACAAAGCTCAGGGTACTTAGACTCAGGAGGAAACAATAATCCCTATCAGAAACGAAGAGTGTAAGAGTAAGGTGATGAGCGCCATCAGGATGTGAGATGTATGTCCAAAGCAGAACTAAGAAGTGATCAAAGGATGGATGGAGGGAGGCATGAACAGATAACTGAGAGAATAACTGAGGCCTACTGAGAGAAATGCTGAACTTTCTTACTACTTCTTGAATTCCAGAATGCAAAAAATAAGAATCTGGGCTGGGGACATAGCTCAGCTAGGAGAGTACTTACCTAGAGTGCACAAGGTTTGATCTCCAACATCAGATGAAACTGAATTTGGTGGTATACATATCTAATTCTAATTCTATCATCCTAGAGATGAAGAAAGGAGGATCAGCAGTTGAAGGTCAAACTCAGCTACACTGAAAATTTATGGTCATCCTGGAATACAAGCCACCCTGTCTCAAAAAGACAAATGAGGAGTTGGGCAGATAGCTCAGCAGTTAAAAGCACCCAACTCCAGGGGAACCTGTGATTCTGGTCTGTGCAAGAACCTTGTACTTACATGTACATACCTACGTAAGACACACACACATATACCAAATTAAAAATATAAATATATAAGCAATACAGAATCAGAAAAGCTTTGGCATTGTGAAGCTGAATTGCTGTAGGATATCTCTGTAAAAAATGCACAGAATTTGGAAGCACAGATCTGGATATTAGAATGAAACGCAATGCCAATGTTTCTAGCACAATTAGCATATAAATGGCATCTGAAGCTGGGATAGGAAAGACCTTATCATAACAAAATGTACTATGAGGCCCTAAAGGGAGTCAAGCATAATCCTTTGGGGATCACACCTGCAAAGAACCACACAGAGTCTAAGGGAAATGAAGATAAAGCAAATAATAGGAATCCAAAAGACAGAAAGAACAATGAAAGAGTCCAAGGGAAATGAAGATCAAGTCAAGAGCCAGAAACCAAAAGGACAGAAAGTTTCAAGATATAAAAATAGCAATGGACAAATCTTACAGTGTGTTTCCAGGAAGATGGAAATCAAAAGTTGCCCTTTGGATTTGAAAATGAAGCTTGCTACAAAAACATTTCAGAAGAGGTGTTGCAATGAAGATAGGAGACTATTAAAGGCTTTTCATCTAGTGTGGAATGTAACAGGGGATTTGAGCATGTTAGTTGAACATGAGGACACAGTCAGGGAGAGACATGAGCACTAAAGTCCTGAAATGGAGAAAAGAAAACCGAAGCTACTTCTTTTAAAACAAGCTGTAAAGGGCTCATCTTGATGTGTAAGGGAACATTTTATCTCAGTTTCTCTGGGAGATATCTGACTATCTATCTGTACATATATGTGTAGAGAACGGTAGAATGAAGAGAGTGAATTAAAGATTATGTGAAGCAGTGTTCTATAAGCTACATGTGCATCTTTCTACTTGAATAAAATTAAATCTTGAGTCATTACCAGAATTCTTTTCAGAGTAAGGATCAGATTAAATCGGGCAGCCTGTAAATTCGTTATCACCTCTGCTGCTGTACAGCCGGAAGCAACTGAATGATAGCTCTGTTGTGTTAATGCCAACACAGACATCTACTTGATTTCTCTGAGGGAAGAACTGCACTTTGTTGAGTGCCACAGGCAACTTTCATGTTTGGGCACATCCTTGGCTACTATGTGTAAGTGGATAGCTGAAATTGAAGGATGATGGACATGTAGAATGGTTGGCTCTAATTCCTTCACAGTGTATCAAAAAATTGGGTGCTGAGTAGGGTAAAAACACTTGCTGCACATGCTTGAGGACATGTCCGAATCCCAAGCATCCACATAGATGTGTGGCAGGGAGATAGGAGGATCTCCTGGGCTTTCTGGCTGCCAATCTAACTCCAGGTTTACTAAGAGACCCAGTGTCATGAGAATAAATTCCAGAGTGGTACAAGAACCTGAAGTCTTCCTATTCACGTTTACCCATGCACATACCACACACCACACACCACTCCCTGCCACCGACACCAACACAGTAACATTTATTCCCACCTCTTCGCTGTTCATGGCACTAACTAATAATGACAGATCTTTCTTATCAAGATCTAAATGTACATACTGCTTTTAAGTCTCTGTCAGAAAATATTCTATCACAATATCATACTCTAGTTTTCCTGAAGGGCCTATATCTGCTATAAGGCATGGGCTTGCTCAGTGTTGAAGCTTCACATAAGATGAGTAAGAGCTTTTTGTCTCTTCTACACTAATAAATTAATCCCATGACATCTAGGTCTAGAACCTATTATGAGCCCTTCAATTACTTCATGTTTTCACCTAAATAGAGAATACTCTCACTGCCTGGAAACCATGATACTCCAAATATGTTAAAAGTCAGTACAAAACAGAAGGGGGAAATCCTAGGAAGGAGGAAGGCACCAACCTTTAATATTTGACTTGTTCACTCAAATTCTCAGCTGAATCTTTCACAGTGCATGAACAGGGTGGGGTTCCACAGGGCCCAGAGGACAGGAATGCTTGGGAAGATGGAAAACCTGAGTAGATATTTCAGCAGATACTGGGTATTGGGAAGAAAAATTTGGAACTATATCTTTCCTAGCTAGAGACACTTGGTAAATCCTTCAGGATTTGAAGTGAAAAGCCAGATGAGGTCCTATTCCTATCTCAGAACTCAATTGTTTGCCCTAAGACTGAGGGCAGGACCAAAACAAACCCTCCTTCAAAAGTCGAAAATCAAGACTGAAGAATTGAGGTAAACCACAGGTAACTACCTAGTTTAAAAAAGAAAAAGTATTTTCATGGATAAAAGAGAATGAGATCCAAAGGCTACAATGTATTATTTCGAATTTCCAGTATATAATCACAAGTAAGCAGATATGAGAAGACTCTGTGGCATAATTAAGAAAATGCATAGATAATGATGTTGAAATTATTGAATAAGAAATTTTGGTTGTTGTCTGTATTTGGTTCTTGCTACCTCCAGCTAACATGACAGTCACTATGTAGACTGGTCTTGAACTTTGAGAAATCTCCCTGTCTCCACTTCCCAAATGCTGAGATGTATATCAACAAACCTGGATTTTGAAATAAGAATTTCAAAGTAAACATTTTGGATCCTTTTCTTACACTTCAATTAGTGTTTCTTTATTGCCTTTATTTTAAAATATTTATTTTTTATTTTTTATTCATGGGGATTGGCTTGGGTGAGTATATACCATGTGCATGCAGGCACCAGCAAAGGTCAAATGAAGGCTAGAATATATAATTCCACTGGAGCTGGAATTATAGACAGCTGTGTACTGTCTGACATGGATACTGGAAACCTAACTTGGCCCATCTTCAAGAACAGGAAGTACTATTAACTATGAAGCAATCTCTCCAGGCCCATCATCATTACTTTTAATGTGTCTCCCATCTGTATAGATTTTTTATTTTAAAATACTTAACTGACATACACATCAATATTGTGCATATTCCAAATTAATCAGGTTAGGAGGGTGAGGTGAACAAGCAACTAGAGCAGTATTTTTCCAAAGACTGATAGGGAAGTGTTCTTCCCAAGACAGTATCAGAAATATCCCAGCAATAGAGATGTCATGACTCTGAGGCACACAGAAATAAAGATACAGAAACAAAAGATAGAAGAGAACGATGTGCAAACCACTGGCACTCTCTCATTCAGTTGTTCTACTCAGCAAACTAGGAAACTGAACAGACAACTCTACAAAAATACTCATTGTTTATGGAGCTCTTACTAGCACTGTGTTCAATCAGTTCTCTTCCCAATGTGCCATCCAGGCAGCACCTGTGATTAGTTCCACTAGACATACAGTCAGAGACACTTGTCTAATGTGCCAAAATGGCCAACGTATCTGTTGCCCAGGTTTTCTGAATGATTCAGAGCCAGCCACATATCAATGTATACATAAATAAAATTACTCCATAGATAACAAATTAGCAAGACACTCTTTTTAAAATGAGGGACAGTGTTTATCACTCAATCCTGTTCAAAATAAATGTTTTTCCAAGTCAAATGATAAAGAACAACATATTCCACCCAATAATCTTCATTCATCACCAAGAGAACACCGATCTGTAAGATCTGTAATATACTTGGCAGACAGAAATTATTAAGAAAGAAGGCCAGGAAATTCTGTGCACAGTTAAAACACTAAGATGAATTTGCGAAACAGTAAGCGTAGCTTTTCCAGAGCAGTGGGGTTTTCTCGTTGCTTCCTTTGGGTATTAGGGAATGGAAATTGTACATCTCTTTGATAGCATACTCATCTAAGATAGGCATAGCCAATCTCTACATAAGATACTTAAGCACTAGCATAATGAAATAATTAGGGTGGGAATATCTGCTCCCTCAAAAAGAGATGTTCGCCCTTAGTTTTCAGTAGCAACTCCATCTGAAGCCATTACTATTTCTCTAAGTAAGAGTCGTTAACAGTTTTGGCCTATATTGTTGAATGGCCTCACCATAGACAGGTTCCCTTTCTTCCCACATTAATAGAACTTAGGATTTGTTTGCTCAGGATGTGAATGGTATTGTACTCATATTATGCGAGTCATAATTTGATCTAAAGCAGTTACAATTCAAAGACAGGCTAGGAGTCTTAAGGAAAATTGGGGAAAAACTGAATTCTATGAAAAGTGAGATATGGGAGGTTTTGATCTTGGACTTTGTTAAAGGTCAGCATGTTCTTCAACATGTGTCAGACATCTGTACTGAACAAGAAACTTAATGCCCTGCAAAGAATCCAGAGTCACCAATGTCACTGAAGCAAAGCCAAAATTAATATCCATATTCCTCAATGATCGAGATAATAAAGACCTTTAACATTTTACACTGTTAATTACATTTTCTTTGCAAGCAGCCAAAGTCTCTTAAAGGGTACAACATGTTTCTCTATTTCACAGTACGATATTACCTTTGCCTCTATCCAAACCTCACTTTCAGAAGTTACAGAAGTTATTAAACCTATCTTCTGATAGCTAACAAATTTAGATCACCTACACTTTTGTTCCGGATGATGACAACAATGCAATGATACACATACACACAGAGGTGGTATCTAAGTCTTAACTCCAAACAGATTTGTGTTTAAAGCCACATAGTATATGGAAACTGTAATAGGTATATTTTCTTACTGTAATAGGTATATTTTGTTGCTGTGATAAAACATGGTGATCAAAAACAACTTTTGAAAACAAATATTTATTTTGGCTTAGGCTCAGAGGGACAATCCATAATGACCGAGAATGCATGGCAGCAAGAAGCTGAGGAAGATGAGAGATCATATCTTCAGCTACAAACCTGAAGAAGGGAGTCCTAAACTAAGGCCAAGTTAGATCTGATGCTTCTACAAAGGGGTTTGCCATGTAGGCTCCAGGTTCCCTAAGGTCAAGTTCATTTCAGTTGTGTAATGTACCAAATGACACTACCGTTTTCTGCATTTATACAATGAAAAAAAATCAATGGAATTTTTTTCTTTCTTTAGAGGACACCAAAGCAGAACACTTGACTTTTTTAAACTGCTACATTTATTAATTTTCTGAATAGTTAACTCTAGACAGTGTCTATATAATAACAAATTCATAAACACTGACCACAAGGTAATAATCTATGGGTAGTTTTATTAAAACTACAGAAAAAGAGCAGAGAGGATTTTTGTACATTTCCCAAAGTTCTACCAGTCTCATAATGGCAGTATAATATATCCAGGTTACTTTAAACCAAACAGTGTGCTTCATAAATTTTATTAAAGCATTACAGAAATCACAAAATTCAAAGGGACCTTCAGACCATGTAATTCAGTACCTCAGTTTGTAGAGGGAGCGGTAGATAGATTGTGCACTGGCCCAGACCCCATTCATGGCAGAATTAGGGCCCTACTCATATTTGAGGTAAGGAAATTAGCTTGCATTTATATACATATATATATATGTGTGTGTGTGTGTATATATATATATATATATATATATATATATATATACACACACATATGCTTCTGTCATGAGTTTGATCATAATAAGGAGAAGTGTGTGTTTGTGTGTGTGGTTCTACCCTGTATATTACATTAAACTCTCACATTTATTTTTCCTTTTTTACTAGTAATTTAGATATACTTAAAACGCATTTCTCTCACTTCAAAAACTGTAAAGAACCATCAGTGAAAAAGTGGGGCTATTGTTTCCTGCTGATGATCAGCTTAGAAGAAGTGGGATGGGCCGTAAACTGTTTCATTAACAGGAACATTTTTGTGCTAATCTAATTTACATTACTATTGAATATAAAAGGACAAAGAAGGAAATTTCTTTTAGCAGATTTGTTTGTCTGCAGAACTGTTCCAGGTGTGAATATATAGGATGTTTTGAGTGAGAATTTGTATCTGGTGCATGGCGCCAATGCACAGGTGCTCCTCAACATGGCTGGTAGTTTGGCTACTGAATGCTTAGTTTCTGTAAGAATCATGCCAGAGAAAAAGGATTCACAGTACAGACTAAAAAGCTATCTGTTAGATTTCTCCAGAATTAATTACAGGATTCCTTACTTAAAATCTTTACATCACAAATATCCTGAAGAAACCTTACTCTACCCTTCTGATCAGCTCTTCATGGCCAGAGTAGTTCCCCTTCTACTCAGAAAGTTGTTCAATCATTCATTCTTACCCTTGCATCCATGAAACACCTAACACACACATACACATGCACCATATCAAGTTAGATGCCTGAGATAGTCCCTCATCTGCATATGCCATATAGATTTCTAATAGCTTGTTTCTATTCAAAAAGAATTTTCATAATTTCTTAAATGTATGTTAAATAAAGTTCAAGAGCAAAGGTCCTAAAAGTACACAGTGTTAAATTAGAGTTTTAGTTCTGTCCAAGGAGTCATTCAGCATTTCTTTTACACCAGATGCATAAATTAATGGAAGAATATTAACAAAAACACTAGCAATGGTTCCCACAGTTACAGAGAAATTCTGTGTCTCATATTTTAATTATTCACTATGGCAATTCTTAGTCTGAAATATCAACTAAAACATAATATGTATTACAAAAATGATAGTTATGCTAAAACCTCATTAATCACGAGCCCACCAATTTACCACTTGTCATGCATTATGCTTGTGGAAGCTAAAACTTATCTCTTCATAACGAAGCAAGTATTCATCAGTCTAACAGCACAAACAAGATTTCTGAAGACATGTATAATTTGCCCACAAGTGGCATCTGATATCAAGGACTTGAGAAACACTCATGTAATAAGGATGTGCTAATTGCAAATCATTCTTATCTTTTCATTAAAATAGGCCTGCCCAAGTGGTTCTCCTTGGCTTTCGCTAGCAACACTCTTCCTCCTGAAATCAGAAGGAACTTCACAGAGGCAGCTTTACCACAACAGAAGTCACCCAGTGCTTCCTTTAGTGGTCTGTAACTCAAGTTTGTACTCTGGGAAACCAGAAGCTAATAATTCTAAACAAGCTTTTAATATAGTATGACCACTGCGATCCAACGGAACTTTCTGCAGTGACAGCTATTGAGTACGCAGCTAGTAGAGCTCAGGAACTGAGTATTTAATTGTATTGAATTTTAATTAAGCTAGATTTAAATTCAATAGACACCTGTGGCTAATGGCTGCAGACAGCACAAGTGCAGACATTAGAACTGTCTGGGCCTCTTTACTGCACACATGTCGTGATGCTGGGTGGGTTTTAAGCACAAAGTGTATATGACCAGTTGGCCAAGCCAAAGGCAAAGGAGACCAAGGAGGAATCTCTAACACAAATGTCCCTTGCTACATAGATGACTTTTTTCCATTGGGTTTTGTAGATGGCTCTTTGATGTTGTCACCCTAGAGCACCTGAGTATTCTCCATTCAAATGCCAACAAGCATTTAAAATAACAAAATGGAACTTTTTGAAGCTAGGTTTTGCATTGGGGTGGGTATGTGTATGGTGGGGGTTTAGGAGTATATGCATACACGTGTGTGTGTGTGTGTGTGTGTGTGTGTGTGTGTGTGTGTCTATGTGTCCATGTGTGGACAGGTACAGAAGATCATAGAAGATCATGGAGGTCAGAAAAAATGATGTCAGGTGTCCAGCTCTATCATTCTCTACTTTGTTACCTTGAGGCAGAGAGACTTTCACTGAACCTGGAGCTAGGCTTGTAACCAGCAAGCTGCAGCAATCCTCCTGTCTCCACACCCTTCCAACAGTGCTGGAGCTGTAGGCGTATACTCTTCCATACCTGGCTTTTTACAAGAGTGTTGGGAATTTGAACACAAGTCCGAATGTTTGTATAGCAAGGGCTCTTACCTCCTGATCCACCTCCCCAGCCCCTGAAGCTAGTTTTGTATTCTGCCTTTGATCTTATCTTTCATCTGCCACATGCTTTTCACTTTTACCTTTGTGTACCCCTTCATGTATAAAAATAGAAAATTATATATTCTAAGTACATTGAAAGTAAAATAAATAAATTTGTTCATATTATTATATTATTTTTCTTCACCAAAACAATTCATTATTGAATGCTTAAAATAATTAAAAATACTATGATCCTCCAACCTTGTGATTTGCAAAGAACTTGGAGTTGATCACCTCTTCTGTCCCCTTCTCCTGGACCAAGGCCTGTGCCTGTGCCTTTAGCTTCCAGAGACCTGGGATTTCCTATGAGCCCCTTAGGCATGTAGCCTGGAGGGTCCATGAAAGGATCCCCAAAGGAAGATGCAGCAGGTGATGTTGTAGTGAGAGCAATAAATTCCAAACTGCTAACTTTTGAATTCATTTGTTTTACAAATATTTAAACAAAGGACTTAACATGTTACAGACATATATTTACAATGATGTTCATTGCAGCACTAGTCACAATAGTGAAGTTATAGCATGGACCTATGTGTCTATCAACAGTGGAATGAGGAAAAGAAACCTGAAACATATGTTTATGAAAATACATAAACATATATATATATATATAATATGAAGAATATATAAACATACATGTGAAACATGTAAACTGATACATATATATCCATATATATGTATATATGAATATATATGTACATATATACATGTATATGTATATATTAGAATATATATATTAGAAATAGACTGGAATTTTATTTGGCCATAAAGAACAATGCAATTATGTCATTGGCTGGAAACTGGACATTATCATATTAAATGAATTAGGTGAGAAAGAGGAAAATGAATATCACATGTTTTCTATCATTCATACATATTAGTTCGGTAAAGATACATAAAATAACATATGTATATATGACAAGTAGAAGTAAAGCAGTGTGAGTGAAGGAAGGGAATGAATGATACAGGAGAAAAAAGAGAGGGTACAGGTACATGAGGAATACAGTCAAAGTGTATTATATATTTGTATGAAAATGTCCTTATCAAACCTGCCATGCATAAAATATACACAATATTTATATAAATATTCAGATAAAGTATTCATATCTACAAAGGCTACTGTAAAGTACATCCCTCAGGCATTGAAGATAATGATCAAATCTACACTATATCCATGTAGACTTCCTAGGTTATGTGAACCCAACTGCAGAATCTGTAGGCATATGGGAAGTAAGGTCAACAGCATATGCCTTGCAATCTCATTCACTGAAATTCAATCATTTTATCAACAACAAATGTAGCAATATTACTTAGTATCTCTGAACCCAAATTTTGAAATAATTAACAGAGTATTAAATAAAATGAAAGTACCCATCAAATTATGATAATTAATAAAATGATATCTGCAAAGTATGATGTCTTTCACAATAGAAAACCTGATGCTAATTTTGAAGCCAACAAAAATAAGTAAATATCACTGGACTGGAAGAGATAAGTTTTTATAAGTTTCAAATGGCTTTGAGTGATTGGCTTAAACTGTAAGTTAAGATTGCAGTTGATTCTCTTTATAGTTATTAGATTTAGGAAATAGAATTTCAGAAGAAGATAATAATTCAGCCTAAATTGATATGGAACGGTCTACGAAAAACAAGGATAGCCAGTCTCTTGTCGCCCAAATGTTCCTGATCCCTGGGATGGATGATCAGAACTCAGGACTGAAACCTGAGGACAGGTTCTGAAGACCTGAGTCTGCTGGTGAACGATGAAATGAAGCAAGGTAAAGAACTCTTATCTCTGCTGGAGATGAGCGAGATTAGTACAGTTCTCAGGGTTTCTGTAGGGTAATATGTGCAGGAATACCCTGATCAAACATTTGTCAAGTACTTTTAGTGACTTATATTTACAGTTAATCAGTAAACTTTGTAAAGTACAAGGAATCTTTAAACCTTCCTTTTGCAAGAGAAGTAACAGTAATCTTGTACTAATTAACAGCTATCTTATGTTTTTTCTTGAATCGCCCTAATTCACAGCAGTGTTCTGCTTTTATCAAACATGGTGCTTTTCCACCTAGTCCAGTAAACATACCTGTTTTCAAGGATGTTTGGACTTTATCCATGTCTGCTTTTAACTTCTTTCCTGTTTTTCTTCAACAAGTGGGGTATTTTGCATTTTGTTATAGTTTAACTTTTTGCCCACTAATAGTTGGAGTTTATTTATATTTACTTACTCACAAATTATGAAAGGGATATGAATGTGCCAAAGACCCTCTAGTTCAGCACAGGAAGATTTCTTAGTGTTTCTTCCCCCAGCCCCCACTCCTGCCTACAATAGCGGGAGTTTCTGGGTTGGCTATTGTGATGTCAAAGCGTATGTCAAGATTTTCTCTGGATTAGAGTTCTTTACTAAACAGTTAACATTCGTGAGATCTTAATTTAAGTTTTTAGCACCCCGCACTCCATATGTACCATACTTACTTCTGCCACACATGTACAAATCCACAGCAGATCATGAAAGTTCAGGTCACCAGGAACAGGAGGCTAGGCTGCTCAAGAGCAGCTTCAGGGTTTTCTCAGGTTCAAATGGAGTTCAAGTTGAATGCTATGGATTCTTAAGGCTTTGGTCCCCACTTCCCTAAAAACTGACACCCCTCAGTATAACCTGGGTCTCCATACTGATGGCTCTTCCAGTTCAACATTTGCATTAGAGCCATGGGTTCTCGGAGAGCTTTGTTTTCTCAGATAAACTTGATTATGCTTGTATGTTTGCCTCATAAAATATGTAACACCAAAAGAAAAACTACAGAATACAAATCAGACCAATTAAAGTCATTTTTTTACTACAAGGTTATGTACTCACATGTCAGAGATTTAAAGGCATATATATATATGCACACATATGTATAAATACACACATATACTAATAAGTAATGTCCAATGCACTGCATGTTTTAAATGTGTAAACTCATTTAATCTTTCCACTAAACCTATAAAGTAAATCATGTTATTAACCTCATTTCCTAAATAGAAGAACTGTAGCAAATTGAAGTGTGTTAAGAGGACTGTTGAGGGGTAGTGTTAGAATTTGAGTCAAGGGAATATGTTTCTGTTCAAGATCTATGCTTGTGGTAGCTGCATTGTCTAGAAGACTCTGAGAACCTGCTTGGAGGACCATGAATGTGCTGTACCCAGAAACCTATGAATGAAATGTAATAGGATATTTGATTAGCCATGATTTCTGGATGTGAAACAGGGACATCTGCCATCATGTTGGACCAGGCCTGGGAGTACGTGCTCCTCTTATGAAACAGAAGCTATAAGAGCAGGTTTTCTCTATCTCAGTCCAAATGGAAACATTCTCAATTGCTTGAAAGGAACCTGTTAGGCATAATTAATCTAATCTAGTACTAGGAGGGCTCTATGAAACAGGGACCAACATTGCCTTCTGTGAAAATCTACAAGTTACTGTGCTACATGAAAGTAACCTACCATCTCCCATCAAAGGAGAAAGGTCTGATTTATTTCAGGAGTTGTCAGTTTAGTAGAAAGGCAGCAAATATCGGGCTACCCTGAGCTGAAGACAGTAGAGATAACAGAAGAGGTGAGGCCACACAAGCATAAATCATAACAGAGGAGAAGGACAGATTCATCAAGAAGAAGGTTAGACATCATTGGGTCTTACTGAGAGAAGGAATTGTGGGAATACTCTCAACTAACTCAGAATATCCATCACCCTGTAGGCTAGCTCATGACCATTACTGATCTACTGATCATTACAATGCTTGAACAAAAGGCGCTCTCTCTCTCTCTCTCTCTCTGTCTCCCTTCCTCCCTCCCTCCCATATTTTTTTAGAAAGAGTCTTACACTGTAGCCTAGGATGGTCTAGAAATCACTATACAGTCCAGTCACTATACAGCTCCAACTTTTGGGAATCCTTCTGCCTCAGGCTCCCAAGCGCTGGGATTATAGGCGTGCACCACCATACCTGCGGTCACAATGTGCTTCTAAGCAAGGCTGGAAAAGTCAGCCACCTAATGGTGGGTTCCCTAGTAGCAGAGTTGAGAGAATCCTGTTTGGAGATGCTAAAGGGAGCTCTGATAAAGAAAAAGGGAGATAAGAGAGGGACTGCAGTAAAAGGAATATTAATTAGCAAGTGACTGCAGTGGGCAAATGGAACTCTACCCTGTAGGACTTCTGGGAGACTCTGTAGAACTTGCTTCACAGTTGTGCCATTCAAGCAGGGGGAGGAGTTGGGGAACTTACTCTCCACCACCTTCTGGAATTAGCTGAGAGGGGCTTGCTGCCAGGGATGATAGCTTCTCCACACATATGTCGGCCATAGAGGCTGTCCGCATGCCTTGATATTGCCAAAAATAGAATGGGGGAAGGATCCAACCTTAACATGCTCTTGAATGAGAAAACAGAAAGGGGACATAGGAAAGGAAAGATGTCTCTTACCGGGAAACTGGGATGCATTTCTTGCTGACTTAGAATCAAGAAGTGTTTGTGGCCTTGTGTTTAACTGTGTTGACACTCCTCTCTCATCCCCAAATCTAAACAATGGACCTTCAAAATCAATCATTTACAAAAGGAAATTATTTAAGAAACATGTGTGAGCTCATACATTTTGTCTTAAATTTTAAACTGCACTTAAAATTTAAGCTTTCCTTAAATTTTAACCTTAACCTGTAAACGCTGGAGCAAATTAAAACTTTTGCTCAGTATAATTTAGAAAGGCACAGAAATCACATGGTCATTGCAAAGACATCTAAGTGTGACTCTCTGTTGAGAAGCCTGTGCCCATGTATTGGGGATAAGTACTATAATTTTCATATGTACATCTTTCTCTCTAAATGTTTAATGAGCATGTTAAGTTTGCTTCACTCTGACTCATCCAGAAATTCTTCTCTACAGCATAGGCAAGGCCCTGACGTTACAAAGGCGAAGATTCCTCACCGGAATCGAATTCCTCAGACTGCTGGAGATACTACCGGACTGCCTCTCCCAGCTTCAGCTGACAGGCTCAAACATACAAACCCAAGGCACATTAAAGTCATCTTCTACATTTGCCTTCCCTCCCACACAACTCCAATAAGAATCAAATATTTCCCCTTCTCTCAATTTTCCCTCCCAGGGCTAATGTGCAGGCTGGACCCACTGACAAATGTTCTGAGGTATTAGAATTCAATTTGGAAAACTTTTTTCTGTGACTTTGTTTTCTTGGCTGGATGAAAGCAAACTCTTCCGGACTTGAATGGGCTTAATAAATGAGTGAGCAGAATAAATGATGGCTGGAATATGCTTTGCTCAATATCAAAACAAATGGAGAAGCCAGTCGGGAAAAAAAATGCATTCAGAGAACAGGTGGCTGGAAGCATGTGTAACTGAAAGTGGCAGCTGAAATAGGTAAAAATCAAATAGGGACTAGGAAAAAAATCACTCCCTGCCATTTCCTGTCAAAGAACAGGTTTTGTACTTCTTTAGACTCTTTTTTTTATATTGAACTCTGGATTTAAGATGGAAAAAATGTTAAGAAAAGGCCCTCACCACTTTCTTGGACAAATGGACACTGCTTATTTGCTTTTTTAATGGAAATTTGTTCCTAAGAGTCATGAAAAGGAAATTTAAAAGCAAGATATTTGTACTAAGGATACATTTATAAAAAAAGAGGCACAAGGAAGCTTTTAAATAATACAGCATCCTTGTTATAAGTAGAATTCCACTGGGTAAAAATTATATTTATCTCAGAAATCAGGAGTAGCAAGTTTTCTGATATACCAAGATTTAGGATAGCTGCTTTCATATTGACATTTTTAATCAGTGCAGAGTAGAAGTTAAAGCCACTTATTTAAGGCTGAGATTTCTCAATGATTATAGAACTAATCCTCCATGCAAACTAATCAGATTAATATGTTTTAAGGTGATACGTTGGAGCAAGTTGGAGCAACTGCCAGTAAAGAATTGGCAATTTGAAACCAGTGAGTGACAGAAAGGATGAGCAATGGACTTGAGATCTATGCAGAGCTCTGGCTCCAATCTCTGTTTAAAAAGAATAACATACAGAAAGATTCTGTGCTTCACGCAGATGTCTGATTTTGTTGAAATGTATTTAGTCATTACCTGCAATTCCTAGTACTCACTAGTTAAAATACGTGTGGAACTAATTAGTTCATGAAACGCCATAGCATAAACTCAGAAATATATGTTTTATTTGTTTGTATGATTTGTGTAAAGTGTGTGTGTGTGCGTGTGTGTTCATGTATGTGAGTGCAGGCGCACCTGTTCTATGGAGCATGTGTGGAGGTCCTCACCTTAAATCTTGTTTGAGGCAAGGTAGTTAGCTTTGAATGTCTAGGAGTTCATTTGTCTGTCTCCTATCTGACTGTATGACCTCTGTAATTATAGAAAGATGCTACCATATCCAGCTTTACATGGGTTCAGGGAATCCAAATTCAGGTCCTCACTCTCGTATGGTAAGTGCTTTATTACTGAGCCAAATTGCTAGCAAAAGAAATCACACAATTTTTATTTCTCAGCTTAAAGGAGTATATATATCTATGCTGCTCAATATAGTAGCCACCAGCTTTACATGGCTACTGTACTCTCTTATAAGGTAGGCAATCTGCACAGATATGGGTCATAATTATACAATGATGAAGATAGTAATATGAATATGTATACGTATGATTTTAATAATAATAATTTTACATTAATTATCATAAGTGCAAACCCAAAAATGCTCCTTTAGCATAATCATTATTTTGAACCAAAGGGCCTAATAAAAATAATAGATTCAAGTATGTCACCCCCCGTTTCTTCATAAAAGCAGGTGATAAAACTAATGCTGCTCCAGAAAGAAAACTACATTCATTTCACTAGAGACAAGGAGGCAAGGCTGAAAAAAATCTATGAAAACAAACCTCGTTAAAGTTACCCTATCTTCCTAACTACTTTTCCACCATGAACTCTTCTGGCCCAAACCCCTCATCTGCTCATATTTTCATAATTTATTACTCTTTGTTCAATTTATTATATAAGCATTCAACTCTTAACTGATTCTTCAGTTTTTCATTTCCTTGTGAACATTCCCATGTCACATAAAACTTATATTAAATGAATTTGCCTTTTTTTCTCTCATTAATCTGTCTTTTGTCATGGGGGCCCCAGCTGAAATCTTAGAAGAATATTTTTGTTCCCTTCCTTAAAATTACATGTTGAAATGGTAATGTTTAGAGGATCTACTGGGTTAAATAAAATATATCATTAAAATTAATTTAATCTCTTTGGAAACTGCTGTGTCTCCACTTGAAAAATTTTTATTACTCATGTACCTCACATATTTATACTGAACAGTGCAGCTTTAAATAAAAAATGAACTTGAAAGCTGATACTTGTGTTCAAATACATATCCAGTAATTTAGCGTCCAACCTATTTCATCTCACCCCTTTCTTATCCTCTAGATATAGGAATACACACTGTTTGTAACTAAGTTGTGATCTAGAGATTGACCATGATGTATGTTGTCTTGGTGACAAGAAAGGAAAATTACATACTTGGAGACTTAAGCTGAGTTCCTAACTTGCATTGTGGTTTTGGTAAACTGTAGTCTCTTCAGGGTCCTTGGCGATTCATGTGTAAAGTGAGGGGCTAAGCTACAATGGTCTGCAGATCACTGGAATATCGTCCCTTGAAAATCCTGTCACAAACAATTGGAAGTTCTTCATGGTGTCGTTGCTACACAGGAAAAATGAAAACTTCACTAAGTCCTTCCTGCTGTCCATGGTGCAGTCCCTTTCCCACTTCATGCTCTATTATCCCTGTGTCTCCTGCTCTCTTGTTGCCCTATACCCATTTCTCTGTTTACATTGAATCCTTTGCTCTAAATCACATTTCACTGCATTTCTACACCTTCAAATGTCACCCATCAGTCAAAGTCACAGTGAAATGTTACCTTACCCATGAAAGCTACTTCTTCCTCAGTTGGCAATGATCTCACATCTTCAGAGTTCTATTAACACAATGTGTTTTCCCACCTCCTAAAGATGGAATGCATCCTATTTTGGGCCATAGTTACTTATATCTCTCTTTATCCCTTTTTTAAAAAAAATATTTGATGTGTATGAGTAGGTTGCCTGCATGTATGTAAGTATACCCATGCCATTCAATGCCTAAGGAAGACAGAAGAGGGTGTTGAATCCCCTGGAACTGGAGTTATGGACAGGTGTTAATCATCATGTGGGTGCTGGGATTCAAACCCCGGGTCTTCTGCAAGAACAGCCAGTGCTCTTAACCACTGAGTCACCTCTCAGGGCCATAGTTATTTATGTACATTTTAATTTCCTGAATTTGATTCTGAACATCAGAGCCCATCACATATCCCAAATGGACTGAGCACTGTGCTCCATGCTGGAGGAAGAAGAGGCACAAACCAGGCCATTTCTCCTTCTTGTATCTTCTAACAGCTTTTCTGAGCAAAACCAGCATGGTAAAACTTGACACAAAAGAGAGCTGCCTTCAGTGGCTCACTTGGCTGCATTTAAAAACTATACAGCTCAACCACATTCTTCCTTTGTTTTCTTGTTCTATCAGCACTATCTATTTTCTATAGACATGAAGAATGAACATGCATTTGTTGAGAATAAGTGGCCTTTTTTCTTCTAAAGTACATTTACTGGGAAGCTAATGATGTTTCATGATGTTTCCATTTCCGGGCACTAATTGCAAGGATCCTTCCAAGGCTCTGGGTGGCGTTCTGGCAATTTATATTCATGATTTTGTGTTCTTATCAACAAGGGCTTTTCAAGATCTAAAAGTTCCAGCTTTAAAAGTTGGAACTGTACCTGATCCTAATTCTCTTCTAATTTTTTATGTTAAAAGAGTTAATATCTAGATCAATGTTCTCAATGTTAAGAGAATGTGGATTTCTCTCTCTCTCTCTCTCTCTCTCTCTCCCCTTATATCTGTATCTCTATCTTTATCTATCTCTAAATCTCTACATCTCTCTAGATAGATAGATCCTAGAGGTCATGTATTGGCTCCCAAGCCCATAAAAATTTGGCTCTACATTCTGGATTCTTAGTAGGCCTCTTTCACACATGAAGCACGTACAAGCTGTACAGAAACAACGGATCAGTGAATGTGAAATATATGTATAAATACATAAAGGAAATTTGATGATGTCATAGTATTATATAATGGGGACACTAAAATTTGTACAAAAGTGTCATAGCAGCATAGAAGTATGGTTACCTTTGAGGAAAAAAACAGAGTGACCTCATAACGAAGAGGTGTTTCAATCAAAGAGGTTAATTAAATCATATGTGGTTTTGATCCCCAAAGATGTAGATTCCATATTAAAAGTCTTAGCACAGTAATTCCTGCATGCATACGTGAAAGAGCAGTGTCTAGACTTTCATGTTCTCCTCAGAGTGCAAAGCATGAAAACCATCCTTAATAACTGTCTCTATAGTCTAGTGTGCCTGTATTATAATATCACCCCTAGTGATAAGCCTGACGGTGCAGGGACCTGGAAAGTTCTCCGTCCAAACATGGCAGTGCTATCAGTCTGGCATATCATATGATTATTTGCTACATTTACATCAAATATCATTTTCATTCCTGGAACAATCTTTATTTGGAAAATAACCTTTGTCAGCTTTCATACCACAAAATATTCTGGCATCTTTGTGTCTGATTTGAGAGATAACTTAGCACTCTGCTTTTAGAAATAGTCTTATTTCCAGGTGTGGTAGTGCACTCCTTCAATCCCAGTTACTCATGGGCCAAGGGCAGATGAGTGTCTCTGAGGTAAAGTCAAGCCTGGGATTGTCTACATAGTGAGTTCTAGGCCAGCTGGGGCTGCATTATGAGACCTTTTATCAAAAGCAAACAAAAACTTCATACTGTAGATCATGAGAAAACAGAAGATTGAACAATATTGCATAAAATGGGCAGAAACCTTCTTATTTAACAATTTTATTAAAGATGTTCAAGTAATTTTCCAAATTCCAGGTTTGTTTAGTGCTTTTCTTGTACATTTTGAGAAGTTCATTGATCAGTTGCCACGAATTCTTTGAAGACTTGGGTCTGCTGCATATTTCCCCAGTTCTATGCTGGGTTTTTGTCTGCTTGAACTTCTATAGGTCTTGTGTGTGATGACACCATTGCTGTAGATTCATATGTGAAAGGTCCCAGGAGCCTGCAAGACTTTATCAGTTGATTACTGCTGGATGAAGGACAGTTGACCTTTTTTAAGGGAGTGACTCACGGTAGGCTGACTAGAGCCCAGTAGATGATCTTGCCCTGAGGGATGTCTGGGTACACTCACTTGACTTTATAGGCCTTAACATAAGTGACAGAATGCAGGAAATCCAGTGGGGAGTGGGAAGGCAATGGGAGGCAGTGGATGGGGTGAGGGGCTATGAAGATGATTAAGATGTTTTGTATGAAATACACAAAGGTTCAATTAAAATTTTTAAAAGAAGTTCATTTAAAAAACAAGTATAAATAAAAAGGATTATCACATCAAATTATCATCATTTAAGATAAAATAATTAAAATTAGAATTCCTTAAAGGACTGAGTGGGAATGTCATGCACATTGGCAACTAAAATGACAGGTATCTTTCTTTCATTGAGCTGTGGTCTCAGACCAGACCTATTTCTTTCAGGAATATCTTAGTGTGTGGTACTCATTTTCCACCTTATTACCTCACAAACAAGCTAATTATTATTAGCTAAGAACTGCTACCGACCTTGCGCAAATGCAGAGTTGAAATGATAAGCTTACGTGATCATTTTGTAAGTTATACAAAATAAGTTGGGACTAGAAAGGTGCCTCAGCAGATAAGAGCACCAACTGATCTGATCTTGTAGAAGACCTGGGTCCAGTTAGCAGCTCCCATATTGCGACTAACAACGGTCCATAACTCCAGGTCCAGGGGATGTGATGGCCTCTTCTGGCCGGCCTCCTCAGGCATAGCACAATGTGGATGCACATGCATGCATGGAGGAAATACACTCACACACATAAAAAAAATAAATAAATGTTTTTTTCAAAGAGAAGGCAAATTAATAAAAGGCAGTTCAAAATGTCCATACTGCACTACCTCATAAACCAAGGGCCATGCCTGGAACAGCCAGTGCTGCTCAGGTTTCAGAGGCCCATCTCCACCACTTCAGTGATTCCAGCCACTCCTGCCATTTTGTGGATTAAGGTTCTCCAGGAGGTAACCTCCACTATCACAGCCTTCAGGACAATGCAAATGTAATCACCAATACTTAGTCCTCAACTCTTCTAGAAATGTCTGCATATATACTTAGATGGTAACGGGGGTGTGAATTTAATGTCAATGAATGTGAGAATAAAATGTTGCAAATACTCGATCACAAAATAATGATAATGGCAATTTTTGAGTGATTATCACATGCTAGGCATTGTTTGAAGGGCTTTATATGCATGACATTATTAATACAAAACCCAATTATTACTAACCCGTTTGATAGATGTGTACACTAAGTCTGGGAAAGACAATGGAAGTTATTCAGACTTCACAGGTATACAAGAAGACCAGGATTCAATGCACAGAACTTAGCCCTGTGGTCTTTATTCTCAACCAACAGACTTTGTTGCATCCTTAATAAGAAAATATTTCTGTCACTGCTAGTTCAAATGTGGTCTTTGCATAAACATCCTGGGTATCAGTGCAAGCTGGGAAGGGATGCAAAATATCTGAATGTCAATGTAGAGCTCAACCACAGATCTACTTACTTCATGAGAATCTGAATTTTGAACAGATTGCCATGGGAGTCTGATGCTCACAGTTTGAGTTTGGGTAAACATCTCATTTGTGATAAAAATATCAATACTGACAGTGATCACCAAGTGCCTATCTTTTTCTCTCCCTCCATCTTTCCCTTCCTTCCTCTCTCTCCCTCTCTTCTTCCCTCTCTCAATTTTCTTCCTCCCTCTCTTCTTCCTTCCCTCCATTTATCCCTTCCTCTTTCTCTCCTTCCCTCCCTCCCTTTCTCCCTTCTTTTCATTTTTAAAGATAGAATTTCATGTAGTTCAAGTCGGCCATGAACTTGCTATGTAGTCAAGGCTGGCCTTAAGATCTTGATTCTTCTTCCTCTACACCCACGTGCTAGGGTCACAGGCATCATCATACTAGATTAAAATCCTTGCACTTTCATCTTGGAAGGACCAGCTAAAGTCACACATTTAAGCTAGCACATGTTTGAAAATCTTTCATGTTCATCTGTGCCTTTGTTTCCCTTACTTGGCACAGGTGAGCCGCAGAGAGCTCAGTGGAGGCTCTCCCACACACCATGTGAAAGTGGAAGCTTTCCAAGATGTAGAACATTCAATGATGAAGCTACTGATCCTACTATCTTTCTCCTGGCAGGAAAGATGAGGCATTTGCAATTTCACTCTAACAGTTAGAAACAGCCCAAGCTAATCTAAGGCATGAGAAGTCAACTTTGATTATCTTCAGTAGAGGTGCAACCCACTTAGTGAAGGACTCCAGATGGATGGAGGTGGGACTCTGGCTATCACTCATATTCTCATTCCTGATTTGGGAGCTGGTTTCATAAATGTGTTCAATTTGTGAACAGTCACTTCCTGTACCATCACTATTTCTGCATTATTGTACATATACTAAAGTCTGTAAAGCTTTTATATATTACTACTTCTATAAATATTCTCAGTAATCAAAAGATACATAATAAAATGTTAAACATTTTGTATAGTTGAGTGGTTGGGACTGTTATGATTTGGATCTTAAGTGACTCCCCCAAAAGCTCAAGTGTAGAAGGCATGGTTTCCAGCTAACAGCGCTAGGAACACTGGGAAGAGAGATTTTAGGAGGTCGGGGTCCAGTAAGAGGAAGTCATCACTGAGGATATGACCTGGAAGGGTACCTTGGGGCCCTTCACTCTACTTCTCTCTCTTCCTCTCTTCTCTCTCCTCCTCTACACATACTTCCTTCTTCCCTCTCTCCTCCTTGCTCTCCTCTCTTCTCCTTCTTCTGCCCTCTTTCTCTCCCTCCTCCGCCCCTACTCCTCCTCTTCTTCACAATACCCCATTATTATCCTCCTCCTCTTCTTCCTTCTCTCTCTCTCTCCCTCCCTGCCTCCCTCCCCTCATCCTAGCTACCATGTGGTAAATACCTCTGCTTCACCAAACCAGACAAATGATGGTCTGCCTCATCACAGGCTCGAAACAATAGAGTCGTGTGACTGTCAACTAAAGCCTCTGAAAATGTGAGGAAAAATACACCTTTCCTTATAAGTTGATTATCTCGTATATTCAGATATTGTGTCTCAGTGACAGAAAAGTGACCGATATAGCAGTATCAGGACATTTTTGAACAAAAACACAGATGCACTCCTTTTGTAACACTATTTATATTACTTATACTGTTGGAGGGAAGAACTCTATCCAGATTATTTTCATTTCATTCTTTCAAATTTTGTGATTTTCGTACAATATAATTTAATAATATTTAGATCCCCCTCCATTCACACCTTCCCTTATTGCCCCCCCCCTCTCTCTATATATATATATATATGTTCACAAATTAGCATGTCATCCCATCCTTACTTGCAGAAGTCATGCTAATCTTTCCTGTATTCCAATTATCAGCTTACGTACTACTGGAGTGAGCATCATTTTGGTTCTTTTTACAATTTTATTTTAGACTGAAACAAACTGCAAAGATAATACAGGCCATTCCCTTCACCCTTCCCTCACTAGACTTTTCTGAATAATCATTCAGTCTTTGAAAACCACTCTATAGAAGCAAAACCAAGAAACTGACATTAGCATAATACTGTTTACTACAGTCTCTATTTTGATGTCTCTAGTAAAAATATTCTGTCTCATATACCAACTTCACATAGTGTAGCACTCTTCATAGATTTGTAGAACGATCGATGACTAAGTGAATGTAACAAAATATATTGATTAGTTTCTAACTATTAGACATTCTTTTTCTCTATATGCATCATATAAATATGTATGTATATCTATAGCTTTATATATTGAAAATAAAAAGTAAAAAAATAATAAACAAAGAAGAGGTCATGAAATTGAGAGGGAGTGTTGGGGGGCATGGGGAGAGATGGAAGGGGAATGGGAACGGTGGAATGATGCAAATACATATTCAGGTATGAAACTCTCAAAAATTGTATACGTACAGATTGAAAGTAAAACAATTATTGGTTAGATTTATAAATTAATTTCTCCTATTCAGGATAGAATCCCATAACTTGGTCATAATAATTTAATGCTAGAAATCACCTAACAGCTATACAAGAGTTCTATATTCTCTTCTCTTGCAACTCCTTATGGGAAATAAACTATAGTTTTCAAGAACTATGAATCAACCAGATGGCCACAGAGTTTGAAGACACTAGAAATTGTTCAACACATGGCTCAATTAAGTAGTTCATCCAAGACAAACTAAAGAAGATATTTTTTAAAGTATTTCAGACAAAAGCACTGACATTTGGCATGCTAAATAATACTTGACATCAGAGTGACATTAAAGAACATCTCAGGGAAAATGTACCAACTAATAAAACTAAACCATAAAAAGTAACTCTACATATGGTTCATACTAATAGATGATGTTTTATATAGCAAGCACATAGATAAATTTACACCTAGCAATTCTTTTTAAGGGATCCAAGAATCAATCAGTATTTTCATTAGAGAAAACTCTACTTAAACATTAGAACTCCGGGAGGTAAATGTCATCAGATTCAAGGATTTGGTATTTAGAGCCACCTTCGCATTCTTCCCATACTGCTTACTCTCCTTCTCCATGACAAACTGAGTTTCAATATAGTTCAAATGCCTCTTTCTTCTAGAAGTAGCTTTTCATCTCAATGGCATTCTGAAGTGGGAGAATCTGAGCCTTCACTTTGTGTCTTCAATGCCCTGTTTTTCAGCCTCATGGCTACTGAGTGTATATTGCCATTTGAAGGTAAGTACTTCCCTATGGGAAGGTAGGCTGGCCTAGGGCTAGGAGAAGTCCTGGCTTCCACTCACTTGATGTCATTAGCATTCCTCCTCGCTAAGCTGGGAAAACCAAAACCATCTCTAAATGTTACAAAGCCTTCCCCCTGGAAACAGGTAGACAAAGTCACCTTGGCATTTCCATTAGGAAGTACTTTCAAATAAACACCAAAATCCTTTCCCCAATGAATCTTGGATAAAACAAGTATCCATGACATAAGTGCACTCAAAGTGCGTCCTTCTCATTAAAACCTTCTTGGTACTGCCAGTCACTGAGTGTGTAATGTAGAGCACCCAGCTATAATGTTCTAAAGGGGCCTTCAAGATCACCTTTTGGTTTTTATTAACAAAGAAGCTGAGGCAATCTAAGGACATTCGATTTTTTCCAAGATTCACCAGTGAGCCAAACTGAGTGGTCTCCTTGTTTCTTTCAAACTATTATTTGCATACTTCAGTATACTACCATCTTATTGAAGCACTGCAGATGACCTAGTTATGTAACATGTAAAGTCACAACTCCAGCATTTCCATACTGGAAAACAGCAGAAGGTAAAATATGGAAAAGGAAACAAAATAAAAAGGAATCAAATTTCACCCCCTGCTCCCTATTCTATACAAATAAATTTTAAAAGAGAGCCATGCCAGACATCTCACAGAGCAGCAGCAGAGGAGGTTTAGTTCATCTTTTACAGAATGTTATGTATCTTAATTCATTTCCAGTATGTTATTTTATGACTAATGGAAAATGTAGACCTAAATATAGCTTATAGCCAAACTGTCAAAGAAGCGAAACAATCACAGCTGATATTTTTTTTTCTAAAAGAAAAGTAAGAATCTTTGTTCTCATTAAGAAGGTAAATCTCAAAGTGACATTTGCATCAAAATTCCCTCACAATTGCGCTTCAGGCCCTGCAAATTAGAAATATAACTTCTTGCAGAAGGCTATGCACCCTAAGGAGCTAATGATGTACTTCTCTTGTCAATGAAATGGAATACTTCTATTTGAAAAAAAGAAAGAATCACAGACAGGAAATTACAGGGCAGACCTAGTACTGTACAAAGATGGTAGAATAGAATAGAATTTCAGAGGCTGGGAACGTATCTCAGGTGATAAAGTAGCTGTCCAATATGCAGAAAGTCTAAGCCCATAATCTGGGCACTGTGCTGTATCCTGTAGCCCTAGTATTTAGGAGGTAGAGGCAGAAATATCAGAAATTCAAGAACATCCTATAAAACAAGATTGTAGCCAGACTAGAGCACATGAAACCCTGACTCAAAATAAATAAATAAATAATACAAATTAGAATTATAATACATGCAAAGTACTACCCAAACAACTTCCTCATTTGATCCTTAAATCCATCCTGAGATGTTGCTATCTTCATTTATTTTTTGCTCTTTTTTAAAGACAGGGTCTCCTGTAGCCCCAGCTGTCCTGGAACTTGGTGTGTAGACCAGGCTCCCTTGAACTCACAGAGGTACACTTGCCTCTGCCTCCTGACTGCTGGGATAAAGAGTGTGAGCCACCACACCCAGTGCTATCTTCATTTTTACAGAGGGAAAAAAATGAGGAAAGTACCCTCAACCATGCACAAGTGCAGAATTGAAAATGGAATAAAGACTTCCTGCTGGAACCTCCACTGTTCTTGTTCTATATCTGCCTCTAAAGGTAGAGAAGGAAACTCCTACAGTCCTTTGGGTATTGGCAACATTTGTACTACCTAACCTTTCCTGCCCAAAGTGAAGCAGAGCTTGCTATTCTTTATGTGCTTCTTCACTGAAGCTGTTTTTCTGACATCTTTAGTGTTGGTGATGGCTGTGTGATGAATTCTATGTAACGTAATGAAAGAAGAGAATATGCTGCCTCCACACTTGAGCAATTTAATGTCTTCTTGGTTTTTCTCCCAATCTACCAGCTCTATGGATGTTATGAACTTTTCATTGTACTAAACCACTAAGATTTAGATAGAAATATAACTTCTCCCAGAAAACTGGGCACCCTGTGGAGCTAATGATACAGTCATACATTACTGTTTTCTCAAAACCAACTAGGATAGCAACACAGTGGCATAGCTAGAGACTAGCAGATACTGAAAGTACATTTGGGATCTCAGCCTATAGATGAGTGTTCCACACATGCCTTATCAGAATCTCCAAGGACAGTCTTCAGCTGGCGCTAGGAAACCCAGTAGGCTGCTGAGCATTAGTGGAAAGCTGTTTCTACCTCTGCTCCAGGATTTTGCTTTCCAGGGACTTTAATTCTACCCTGTCTCTTCAGCAGTAGCTGGTTTTAAAAACCATGAACATCAGCTTCTCCTAACAAAATTAAAGGAGACCTTGGGATATTCAAACGAGCCCCTCCTTCCTTGAAACATTTACCATGCAGAATACATTCAAAGCAATAAGAGAATTAACAGTTCGAGTATCACTCTGCTAGAGATCAGTAACTCAAAAATTAGCCAATAATTTCTTACTTAAATTATCAAGACCTACCATTCTTCAAGATTTCATTTTCAAATATCCCATCTGTCTTTTTTAAAAGGAGCTATTTGGAGAAGTACACATTTCTTATATTATTAAGGGGAGAAATAGGCTGTCATAATAACAGAACTAAATTAAAATTACCAGTACTTAATATTCTGGAAGAAATTTGGAGACATTGCAAGGTGCATTTGAAGTCATAGTTAAAATATATTGCTCCATCTAATTAGATGTACCTACAATGAAAAGAAAGAGAACAAGTCATGGATTGTCCAGGCATCTGACCCTATCTTTCCAAGCATGTTTAGGCTCCTCTGAATGCAAAATCACATAGGAGACACATTTCATCTCCCTTGTTATTTGAATAGAGAAGGATTAAAACATGTATGCAGGCAACACCCATGCCACTTTATTTCAAAATTCTAGATAAATTTGGGCCGGGGATGTAGCTTAGTTTGTAGACTGCTTGTGTAGCATGCATGAGACCCTGCATTTGATTCCCAGTCTTGAATAAAACCAGCCATGGTGATGCATGACTATAAACCCAGCCCCCAGAAAGCAGAGGCAGAAAGAGGAGGAACTTAAGGTCATCCTTAACTACAGAGCAATTTCAAGTGTATCCTGGGCTACATATCAAAAACAAATAAGTACGTACACAAATACAAAACCTAAAGTTATGTAAAATATAATGATCAACTGGCATGATAGATTCCACGTATAGATGATTTGGGTAACTGTGGTATGTTTTCTCACTATAAAGGGTCTGATCTAACTCACTGATTTGGGGGTGTGGTACATATACCACAACTCTGCGGGCTGATAGAATGAGACAAAAGGGCTAATTATGAGACTTCTCTGAGTCTAGTATTTTTATTTGCTCTCTTGTGATTCTTGACATGACAGGAAAGTTGTGTCCGGATTGTCCCACTGGTTGCAGCAGGAGGATGAGAATCATACAGAGCAGAGCTAGTCTATAGACACATAAGCAATCCCAATTAAAGTCCAATTGATCCTAGTCTGCTTCATCTGAGGTCTGTAAATTCAAGAGAAGTGATGACTATCATACGTTATCGAGTTTGGGAAAGTTGGTTACACAGCCAGAGTTAACAGATACAATTATACAGATGTGTATTTTACCATCTCATAATGATATTTCCCTCTACCTTTCTGAGTCATCCAAAAAAATTTAGAAGGATATTTTAAAAGATATCATGCCAAGATCAAATCCTAGGCCAGTGACATCACAATATTTGGGGGTTGAATCCAGGCATTTTAAAAGCTTCTGGGTAATTTGTCTTTATTACCCAAACACAGATTACTCTTGCTTTTCTATAAAACAAACTCAAAACAATATTTTCTTCTATTGCTGTATATTAGCACAATAACACACATTAGATTTTAATTTTCCTCTTCTGAAAACCAGCTTATATTACACCTCAGCTCTTTACTTTGAGTCTTCTTAGGCAATTGAGAGAAGAGAACAGCCAATTTCACAACTATATTTCAGAATTATAATTCATAGTAGACTTCACTAGGCTTAATTCAACCTAACTCCATGTTTTCCCATCTTCAATAGAGAATTTATTCAAAAAGGAATTCAGAATAACTTAAAATAATTTGGTCTTTGGAAAATTACTCAAAGAAGTCTTTTAAATCAACCAAACAGTACCTCTAGGTATTCTTTAAGAACATAATATGGCAAAATCAAGAATCTCTTAGTGTTCAAAAATTTGTTATCTTAAACTAATAGACACACTCATTAAAGTCTTGTGGGAAAACAAACATACAGTAGCCTACACTTACATTGAGCTTAATTCCAATCAACACCTGTTCTAGAGAGATGGACTTATTATCAGATCTTATTTTTCCACAAGGCAGAATTGTAATAAAACATTTGAATAAAGCTGTCACAATGTGAAAGAGCCACTCTCTTATGAACTGAGGAAGGGGAATGTATTGATTTCCAATGTCAACACCCATTATTCTCTTCTCCTTAGAATTCCAGATTTCTAAATCTAACAACTTATGGGCCATTTCCACAACTCAGTTCTTCATCTTTCCCTAAGAAAGTTGTGCTCTTCAGTCATCAGAAATGGCAATGGTCACCTATCAATAACTCTATAAAAACTCAAGACTTGGGCTAGGGTGATGGATCAGTCTGTAAAATACATGCCATGCTTGCATGAGAACCCCAATTCAGATCCCTGACATTCTCATAAAACTCAGGAGTGGAGCTTCGCAGTCATAAACTCAGTGTTGGGACGCAGAGACAGGTAGATCCCAAAACTTTATTGGCTAGCCAGCCTTGCCAAATTGATGAGGTCCAGGTTCAGTGAGAGACCCTGTCTGAGACAATAAGGTGGAGAGCAATATAGGAAGACAACTGATGTTGATTTATAGCCTCAACATGCACACGAGTACAAGAACTGCCTACACACATATACATACATACACAGAAACACACATGTACAAATACGCAATGCACAAAACCTCAAGACTCAGCCCCCAACTCTTCTCATTCTTTGATTGTATATACAAACTGTCAGGGAATATACAACAGACATCTGAATCTCATCAATTTTCACTTGTAAAAGTACTGAGGCTTTGGTGCAAGTGTCTGTCATGTTATACCTGGGTCACTGTGGCTACTTTACAAATAGTTTTCTATGAGCTACCCTTGATCCCTTCTGTACTTGCAAAACTAAAACAAGCATTGCATATTGGTATAAAAACAGTCATGTCACTCTGATACTGACCCTCCAATCCAACTCATTCCAACTCAAAGCTAGGGCTTCAAATGTCTGACATGGTTTCAACATATCCTGTGTCTCGTGTCACTGCTGACTTCATCGATGGTCATTGCTCCAAAGTGTGCTTCCAGCCAGCTACAACTGACTATGTTGTTTCTCTTGCATGCCAAGTGCATTCTACATTCTCCTAAGGTGACTCACCACTGGCACTGAAACAGGGAATAAGGGGTTTTGGCTTGAGAGACAGAGGACTAATGCTAAAGTCAAGACAAGTTGATCACTCTACTTTTCCTCTGTCTAGAACACATTTCCCTAGATATCTTTATTGGTATACTTCTTCTTCCTCCCTCTCGTCTATATTAGCTTGTTACTTATCTGTATACCGTGCCCCTCCTCCCTCCCATCTATCCTTACCATGACATCCTATTTCTTTCTCACCTTCCCACATAGCCTGTATTATCATTCAACTCTAAGTTATTTAGTTTCATTTCTGTCCTTTCAATGAGAATGTAAGACAAGTGAAGCTATTTTGTTTACTGCTATAGGCCTAGAAAATTGCATGCCACATAGTAGACACTTACTAAACATCTACAGGATGAAATAACTCTACATTGTCCAATAATGTTCATGGAATATTTACAATTCAAGATTATTATATTGGTTATAGGTGGCACTAGTAAATAAAATAATATTCCTTTTGATCTTAAGAAGTATACTCAATAAAATGACAAGAAAAATCATGACACATCCAAAATTTAGTCATTGAAGAAGAAAAAGAAGTTGAAATTTGACACAAAGCCTACAAAAAAGAATATGCTGGAAACAAGCAGGTACTATGGGTGACAGAACATACATTTTACTCTTTGTTCATACATTTATATGCATAATAATCCATTTATAGTTTTGAAAAGTGCAGTGAGGTTTATCCCAGGAACAATATCAATCAATTATAGTATATCTACCATCAACATTCTAATGATACAAATAAGTCACTTGAGGGTGCAGGGAGAGGTTTTATACATTTTCTTATTATTAAAAATTGGCAGTATATCAGGTAGAATGCAGATCAGAAAAATCAAATCACCTCATTTCATCCACAACTGGTTCATAAGCAACTTTATATTGTTGTAAGAGTAGGCTAGAGAGTCTTCGATTTCCTCCCAAATAGCTATTTCTTGTAAGAGGCAAATATTTGCATCATAACATTAAATGTTGGATTTCATAATAGCTTTTTCTTTTACCATTTTCTTAATATTGGCTTTGATTTATACTTTTGGATATATTCTCCCATGCAGAGCTTGAAGCTTACTTTTAAGGTTTCAGACACATAATTCCCATCAACAATAAACCAAACGCCAGTGTAAGATACCAAACTCCTGTATTACAGTAATTACTTAACCAAGCCACTAAGATCTCTAACCCTTGGGCTTGTCCATAGTTCCATGATTCTGACAATAATCTGATTCATAGCCTCTGCATAGCAAAACAAAGAATTTCAGTCTGTCCCTCCATCCTTCTTAAAGTGGAGAATCAAACGAAAGTACAACCCATACTAATGTTAACTGGTTCATCAGAAGGCACAGTCCCTGACATAGCAGAGTATTATCTGGCGTTATCAGTAGACACAACAGGACTTTTTAGATGAGGATACAAACACCTGGTCTTTTGTTTGTTTTTTGAGACTTTTATATATGATTAATGTATTTACACAACTTCCACCCATCCTTCCCCATCTCCAAGTCCTGTGATGTTCCTGCTCCATATCCTTCTAAAGTTCATGGAATCTTCTTTAATTATTATTGTTACATAAATACATAGCATCTCTGTGTAACTCCTCTCTCTCTCTCTCTCTCTCTCTCTCTTTCTCTCTCTCTGTGTGTGTGTGTATAAACAAACTATTGAGTCCATTTAGTGGTGCTATTATTGCTAGTATGTACATGTGTTTAGGACTTACCACTTAGGATTAGAAAACCTACCAAGGAGCTAATTCCTGGGGAAAACTGATTCTCCCTGTCTCAACAGCCATAAATGCCCTGTAGCTCTGGAAGACACTGTCAGTGGGCATCCCAGTCCTCTGAGTCTTACACTCTTTTTGCCCCCTCTTCTGGATGCTCCCTGAGCTCTCTGTATCAATTGGTTCTGGGCTCTGTATTTTGGTCCTTTCTCTGTATTTTGACCTATTGTGGCTTTCTGTATTCCTCTTCATCTCTTGCAAAAAGAAGCAAAATGAGAGGTTAGAGCTACTCTTATCTGTGGGTTTAAGGGGAAATATTTAGAATATAGTTAGAAATTGTATTGGTTTAAGAAAAATATAGTACTAAGTTCTACTGCAAGATCAATGCCCTCTCCAGCCACAAGTATTTGTCTAGGTTCACAGTGCCTGGCATGAATTCCCTCTTATAGAGTGGGTCTTGAGATCAATTAGACAGTCATTGGTTACCCCAAGACAAAAGTGTCACTATTGCACTTGTTTATTTATGTATTTATATTTTATGTATATGAGTGTACGCCTGCATGTGTATAAGTGCACCTGTGCCATGCAATGCCTATGGAGGACAGATGAGGGCTTCAGATCCCCTGGAACTGAAATTATGGATGGTTGCTAACCACCATGTGGGTGCTGGGATTTGAATCCAGGTCTTCTGCAAAAACAGCCAGTGCTCTTAGTCTGGTACCTTAGACCACTCAGTTATTCTGACACCCAAGAACAGCCAATGTTCTTAAACACTGAACCATCTCTACAGTCCCTGCACCTGATTTTTTTTAACAGTTCTTGTTTGGGATTTTATTTCATTTCATTTTGCGACTTAGTCTCAAGGATTCTAGGCTTGCTTCAAACTCACTATGCAGTTGAGGATAACTTTGAACTTTGAATCCATCATGCCCCAATCTATGTTGTGCTAGAGAATGAACCCAACACTTTGTCCATGTTAGACAAGAATGCTATCAGCTAAGTTATAGCTCCAGTGTAACAGTTTTCATTGTAATAGTAAATATTTAAATATCAGTCTCATGATTTGAGTTGCATTTCAGTGAGAGAAGTCACTCCTGGAAAAGTCTAAAAGCTAGGAGCTTTGATCTTCAAAACTGATAAGTAAACTCCAGGCTGCAGCAAATGAGACCTATAAGTTCTCCTGATTGCCTTCCGGCCACATCTCTGAAAAGACTCCTCAATGAGATTACCAAACCAGAGTCCTTCCAAAATGCACTAATAGCAGCCTACATTTTACCAAAATATTCTGTGTCATAAGGCTTTGTCATTTTCAGACCTTACAACATTCTCACACAGATGGTGACTATTATCATCACTGTACACTGCAGTGGATTACTCGTATAAGATCCAAGGTGGCATAGATATAATATGAAGAACATTGTTCTTTGGACTCCAATACTGCCACAGTCATTACCCCTGATATTTGCCACAATAAAAATGACAATAATAAAGTTAACACTTGGTATACATTGTGGACGCTGTTTTCCTACTTTCCATAGACTAATGTTTTTGCCTCAAAGTAATCTTACGAGTTGGTCTTGACTTTCATTCTTCTTTCCTAAAGATAAACACAATCTTACAGTGACTAAGTGACTCTTGAAAGGCCACTCAGATGATAAGAGGAAGCTCATGCTCCAAAACAGAGGTTGGCACACTTTATCTGTAAGGGCTAAATAAAAAAAATTTTAAGTTCTGCAGGCCAAATGAACTGTTTACTCTCAAGTGTTTTATTAAGGAGACTAGACCAAAAAAGAAGCTATATTACTATAAAACAATAAAAATTAATATTTTATATTTACAATATTTGTAATCTTATGGCAGAAATATTTTAACATAGGTATTTTCCCTTGTGCTACTGAATATGTAAGATGAATGACTCAATTTTTAACCCATAAAATAAAAAGAAAAGGGAATATCTGCGTATATAGGTGACTCAGAAATGGCAGAAAGTAAACACTTGAAGCTGGATATAAATCATTGAAGACTAGCCTATGGGCATGCCCGCTGAGGGATTATCTTGATTAGTTTAACAAAGAAGGAAAGAGGAACCCTACATGCTTGTGGAACCATTCCATGGATGGGGTCTTAGGATGAGTATAAAAGAGAAAATGAGCTGAGCACAAACATTCATTGCTTTTTGCTTGCCAGGAGCCAACCAGACCCTATGTTGAGATTTATCACTATCCTAAAACCTAGCATGGCTTGTGATCTCGATCTGGAAAGTTTTCCGTAGCTGATTAGCATCTCTCTCCCTTGGAAAGTTTGTTTGAGGACATTCCTTGGAAGTTACCTGTGACCTGACCTTTGCTTAGGGACGTTCTATGGCTTAAATAGCTTCCCCTGACATTCTTAACTGATTATTGTTTCCTGCTTTACCAAGGTGTATATAAGACTTGGAGAAGAAATAAAATTTGGTGGTTTGATCAGAATCCCTTTTGACTTGCCATCATTCTCTGTACCTCTTGTCCTATCTCATTCCAGGTTCCTGGGGGGATCTCAAGCTCTCGTTGCTGTCCCACTGGCCGGGACATTTGCTTCTTGACTATGGATGCATTGTGACCAGCTTCCATCATGTAGATGGAAATGACCAGATAATAAAACTGCATGAACTGTCTTTGACTTCAAGATCAATACATAGAAAATGAATCTAGAATTAAAGAACGGGTTGTGAGGTTTGTGTGTGTGTGTGTGTGCACACGTGTATGTGTGCATGTTTGTGTCAATTTTGCAGGGCAAAGGAAAAAGTACATCCCCTACCTAGAGTTTTTAATATGGAAAAAAACAGAGGGTTCACAGGAACTGCAATTACAATGTATAATAATCCTAAAATAACATTTTCAATTGTGAGTATTAAGAAAAGACATAATGTCAAATGTTGGTGAAATAAAATGACTAGCAATCACTAAACAATTATAACACTAAGAAAATGAAAGTGTTGGCAAGAGATTATGCCTGTAAAACCAAATAAGAAACATTAACTCAGAAGAGTCATTTAACATAGTATGATAATTGAAATTCAAGTGAGAAATCGAAAACTTATTTCTAATGCTTGATAAGGAACATTACTTTTAAAAAATACGTTTTTCAGTTATCAAAGCTTCTTCATCATTATATTACTGTGAGTACTGAAATAGTAAGTTTATTTATTGATGATAGTGGAATATTTAGAGAGTTAGGAAGCATCATGTAAGAATATACAATGCCTACACACAATGATGAACCATGAATAGCTAACAAATGATTTGTGACATTTAATCAGAGATACTTAACTAGATATTTAACTTGTTTGCTTTTTGGTTGGAGGACACAAAAGTGCACTCTGTAGCCTAGGCTGTCCTACAGTTCATGATAGAATACAGGATAGACTCAAACTTGCAGTGATCCCGGAGCCTCCCATGTACTAAGATTACAGGTATGAGATACCATAACCATCTCCTAACCAGATATTTAATCACAGCATATTGTCTGGGACAGGTGGATATTATATGTTTTTCACTTATTCCATAAAAATTCTACCTACTTCCTGGGTTTGGCATTCATTATAATCTATAAAGGACAGGTAGTACTGACACACACATAAACAGAGATGATGCAACTGTCAACAAATAAGAATTTTATGAACAGGCCATTTTCACAGGCATTACCTATTTCTGCTTCCTAATAATTTTGCTTTCAGATCATTTAGAACAATTAAGAATGCCCTTTAGGGGCTCAAGAGGTGACTAAGCTGTTAAGAGTACATAATGCTCTTGCAAAGGTCTCAAGTTAAGTTCCCAGTATCCATGTCCGGTGGTTCATAATTATCTGTAAGTGCAACTTCAGGATATCCAACACCCTCTGAAGGCACCTCGACTCATGTCCATACACACACACACACACATACACATTTTTAATTTTTTTCTCTTTTTGAGATAGAATCTCATCTATGTAGCTTTGACTGGCCTGGAGATTGGTATGTAAACCTGGCTGAGGTCAAACTCACAGAGATTTGTCTGCCTCTTCTTACTGAGTGCTGGGATTAAAGTCACCATGCTTGGCTAAAGAAGGAGTAATTATTACAAGATTTATTATTCCCTTTATTTTGTGAATATGTATGTATCGGAGGGTATGTAGGTGCACCATGTGCATCCAAGCACTTGTGACCTGTCATATGGGTGCTAAGCCAGGGTTCTCTAGAAAAAAAAGCAAGTGTTTTTAACCACTAAGCCATCTCTGCAGCCATACATCTACATAATTTTTTAAAGATTTAAATATAAAAGAATATACTTCCATGAAGGCCTACGACCTGTAATCATTCCTACTTTACCATGGTCAAACCTCTATTCATCATTACTCCAAGTAAGGTGAACATAGATACTACTTACTGACTAATAGGCCTACCTATTTCACTACAAGCCCTAGCAAGAATAAGGATTCTAGCTGAATCTACCAGGTAAGGTGATGCATGACATCAACATATCTTTGGATCCACCAGATACTTCTCTTTGTGGATGAAACATGAAGATATCTGGGATATATTTATGTTGTTTCTGCTTGTTAGGGATACAGCAAGGATTTGGATTAGAAATCCAGTGGTAAATATATAACTGTTTTCTCCTGTTGGATATGACCATTGACATCTTGAGTTGTAACAGCTATGATCAAGACTATTAATATTCCTTCATGAAGTGCATTGCAGGGAATGGAATCCAGGGTCTTGAGAGGCTAGACAAGGGCTCTATCTCTGAGCTCTGCCCAAAGCCTACCAAATGATTGCCTGAAATTTATAAGCTAATTAAATCTAAACAAAAGTATGATAATTGTTTGGATATAATAACTATTCAATAAGCATATACTTGAACTGTTTTCTTTTAAGAGCCTGAGTACAGCAGAAACTGAATTAAAATCAATATATATTCATAAATGATTTATAAATATATATTTCCTGAGCCAATAACACAGAAATAATCACAAATGAGAAATCACTGCCTTCATTTAACTACATTTCTTCCCCTAAATCCTAACTGTATTCGTTGTTTTCAGTTGCCATGATGAAATACCATGACCAAAAGCAATTTATAGGAGAAAAGGGTTTGTTTTGGCTTATGATTCCAGAGGGATTAGAGTCCATAACAGGGAAAGCATGACAGCAGGAGCCTGATGCCAAAAAGGCAGTCAGGAAGCAGAGAGATCCTTTTTTATCTGCACACTGGAAGCATACAGAGAAAATAGGAAGTAGGGCTAGGGTATAAAGCCTCAAAGGCACTGATGCAATTCCTGCAGCAAACTCCACCTGCTAAAGCTCTCATAATTTTCCCAAATAGTTCCACCAAAAGGGGAACAAGTGTTCAACTGCATGAGGCTATGGGGTACATATCACATTCAAATTATGACACTAACTATGGCGTACCTTCTAAATCTTATATCCCGTCCTCAGTGGGGTTTACAAGGAAAGTGTGGCTTGGGCCAAAAACCAAAAAGGTTTATGCTTTTCCTTTTGCAAGTTGACTGTACAACTCTGGAAAATCCCCACTCTTTGTATCCTGCTCATGAAGCGTCATCACCAACACTGTTGTTTTCTTTTATGATCTCCATGCTGAGAATTAAAAATGGAGCAATGGCTCAGTGGTTAAGAGTTCTAACTTCTTTCTGAAGCCCCAAATTGATTCCCAGCACCCACATGGGGGCAACAACCATCACTATCTCCAGTTCCAGGGGATCTGACGCCCTCTTCTGATGTCCATAAGCATTGAATGACACAGGTGCACTTATACACATGCAAGCAACACACTCAGACACATACAATAAAAATAAATGAAATATTTAAAAAAAAATCAGTCCCAGACATGGTCGCTTTGCTGAGCTCAAGATCCACTGTTGGATGAGATAAAAGCTTCTTAAAATCAAAATTGTTCCTACCTCTTTAATGTTTTTTGACATGGGAAAATGAAATAATTTTCTATTTCATTGCAGGGCAAAAAAACCTGACATTTCAATGCCTGGACAAGACCTGGGATCCAGAGGGAGAGGACTTAGATCTCAGTAAAAGACTAGGTCTTGGAGAGACTATGATACTGACTCCTCATTGTCAACTGGCCTGGACTTAGAATAACCAAGGAGACTGGCGTGGATATACCTGTTTGTGTCTGTATGGGCATTTTCAGACAAGACTGAATAAACAGTAAGACCTGTCCTGAATGTGGGCAGCAACATTCTAGGGTGTGGGAACCCAGCTCAAATAAAAGGAAAGAAAAGCTAAGTACAAGAAAGCCCAACCGGAAAGACAGGAAAAATTACAGGGGCATGAGAAGGGGAGTTCTCAGAGAGGGAACCCATCACTTACGAGAAGCCTCTTGTCAACTGAGAAGAAAGAATTCCACCACAATTAACAACATCTAAGGCCTTTCTCCTTCCCTAGCTGATAATGTGTGATTTTCTAGGACTCCTAACAAAAACCCTTGTGCAATCCTAGTGAATCCTGGTTTTATCTCATCAGTTTATTATGTCATCCAAAGCAACTCTGGGGCCACTGTAAAATCTCACTTCTCTAAAAAAAAAAATTCCTGCTAGACAGGTTGATCGGGCTCCAGTGGATGAACTCACACCAAATGACATTTGAAAACACAAACCTTACTCCTTCCTCGATAGATCTTAACATATTTTACAGACTATGAAACCCAGCAGAAAGGAATATGAGGGGGTATGGATGGAGGAAGGCTGTGTATATATAGATGAAGGATATACAACAAAAACACAGTGCCACTCAGGAGAAACCTTCCTTCAGATTGTTGGTCAAGGTAGTCTTAGAAATTCCCAAAATTACAGACTATTGCCATAGTCCTTGCTTTCCTCCCAGAACTTAAGGTAAGTGAGTCCCTTTTAATGAAGACTAGCCACACTTTGGACATGACTTGGAGCAAAGGAGCTGGAATGACCTGGAAGCCTCCTCCCTGAAGACTAGCTCTCATGGTACCTAAGGACACTATACTAGTACCTAAGGGAGCAAACCAATCAGTGGTCCTAACCAGCTGTAAAACCCAGTAAACAACAATGACTGGCCCAGCAGACTATTTCTATTGATGCAGTGGTCTCACTTTTAACTTGGAGGGAATCAACAGCTGTCTCATTGGAATAAAGGCCTGGTCAATGGGAAATAACTTTTGTATGGTACTGTAAATATAGCCAAATACTCATGGCAGGAAAGGACATATATCCTAGAGAAAAACCTACTTCCTAGACCAAGGTAACTCCATATTATATTCTAAATATGCATCCTCATATTTCCAGACAAGTATGCCTCTCACCATTCAACAAAGAAGCTTCTTGTTGCGAAACATCGAGCTAATACACAGTTCTACAAATGGTCAAATTCAGAGAACAAGTGCCTGTGAAATACTTAGCACTACAGGACACATTTTCAATGCATCCTTAACACACTGGATGAATGCATATCGCAAGCCTCACCAGAGAAGGTTTCTTCTGTAGCAGATGGTGATTAATACAGAACTCACATTTAGTCAATGCATGGAAAACAAGATGCTGTAGAACATTTAGCCCTGAACAGGACATCTATTTCAAACCTCTGCCTACCAAGGCTCAGGGATCATTGTGGAAGAAGAGGCAGAAAGACAGTAAGAGCCAGAGGTGTGGATGGCCACAAAGGAACACAGTCTTCCAGACAGCTTTACGGTTACTCTATGAACTCTCAGGAATAGTGACAACACACACAAGTCTTGTAGTAGCTCAAACCAGACAGAATCCCAGACTAGAAATGGGGAAGTGGTAAGAAATTCCAACTACTCTAAGGAACTTTAGACTGGGAGGTGGAAAGACAGGATGGGACTCTTGGTGCACTCAGTGGATAGACCCACAGTGAAGGACATCTTGGGACACAAATCAGAGTCTACAAGCATATATATGTATATATAAATATATATATATTAGAATACAATAAATTGGATGGGGGGCAGTGAGAGGAGGCACAGATAGAGAAGGGATTTAAATATCATAAAATTATATTGTATGAAAATCATAAAAATTCAATAAAAATGTCTTAAAAAGAGAGAAAAGGGAAAAACGTTTTCTCAGCAACTCTTAGAGATGTAACTAAAACAGTACATTTCAGCCCCCAAAATGGTCTCCATAGCAAATGCTCCAGTACTGAACTGTGATTTTTCCCTTAAGAAGATTTTACCCTAAGTTTCTTTTTCTCTTAACCCATGCTTAACATATATGTCAAACATTATATTTATAAACTTCTCTATTCTTTGAGAAGCCTGAACTCATGGTGTTAGGCATGTTTTTATTATTTTCTTGAGTCCCTTTCTATCTTTAATAAAACCAGAACTCTGCTTCATACTGGCTAGTTCTGAAATTCTTTTCTGCATGAAAGCCATAAATCCTGAGTTTGCCTGAACTGAGGTGCCTAAAGAATGAAGATAACTCCTTGGGCTGCTGAGAGTGACAGTATGGAGTTGGTCTCAGTTTCCTCATTTTAAACATTTGGATTCCCTTCTTTCTGCTTCCTGTCCACCTTGATGTGAACTGACCTATCCTACCGTGCCTTCCCTGAAACTGTGGTCCATGATAAATATTTAAGTTGTCTTGGTCAAGTATTTTGTCACAGTGATGTGAAAAGTAATAATAACAGGGAGTCTTTTCCTGTTTAGGTGAATAGTATTTAGATAATTTCCTTTGACTCCCAAAGCAAGCCCACCAAGTTGCCTGGCATGTTAATCAATATACTCAAATATTTCACATGACATCTTCACCTGTAACTCCATGTATACTTTACAATCAATAGTCTGAGAACCCAAAACTAATAGTTATTTCCCCACCTCTGTCTATATCTCATTCATTCATTCACACATTCATTTTTGAGATAGATTCTAATGTAGTCCCAGCAGGCCTCAAACTTTCTATGTAGCCAAGAATAACCTCAAACTTCCCATCTTCCTGCCTCCACCATCCAATGTATTTGGTAATGAATTTCAAACCCAGGCTTCATATATACTAGGCAAGTACTATACTAACTGGTCTTTGCCCCCTGTGCTGTCTAGATGTCGTCTTGGTAAGAGTCAGCAGTGTCTATCTAGAAGCTCTTATAGACTGCTTCTTTCCCCTCCCTTTTCATATCTTTTCAGTCATCAAGTGCTGTGAAGGTAACACCTGCTTTCCCTCTCTACTTGCTTAAATCTTCTCATCACTATAGTGATCTACAAAGCATTATCCACAGCAATACTTGCCCTTCTCCAACTCATCTCTCTCTCTCTCTCTCTCTCTCTCTCTCTCTCTCTCTGTCTTTCTCTCTCTTTCTCTCTCCCTATAAATGGAATACCATGTTTTCTTCAATAACAATATACCAGAACAACATGTTGTATTCAATAAATTAATATTCCAACTTTGGGATCTATAATGCTTGTACAAAACCTGGGTTCACTTCTCAGTGAACTCTTTCTTGAGAAAAGGAAAAGGAAAGGAAACAATCTTTTAGAGTCAGCAAGTTCAGATAATTGTTGCCAGTTCTGACAACCTGAGTTTGATCTCTAGTACCTACATTGTAGAAGGAGAGAACAGAGTCCCACAAGTTGTCCTCTGACTTCAACATATGTGACATGGTGTACACTACCTACACACACACACACACACACACACACACACACACACACTAAAAACATAAATAAATAAATAATCGTCAATCAATCTATAAATGTAATTTGCATGTCATACTCTCCTGATGGTACACCACTGTTTCTGTAAACACTCTTTAGTAGTCTAACCTCATAATAAATTTTCTTGCTTTTTTGTTAATTGGAAAATATCTTATTTCAAGACACACTTTGAATTTGTTTTTTAGCAGGTAAAATTATTGATGTGGAGTCCTTCTTTCATCCAATCTCTCCTACACATTTCCCAATTGTTTCAAGAAAAAATAAGCTTGGCAGAATTCTGTCCACTTGAAAAACTAAAATCTTCATTGTTATTGTGAGAACAACTATCAATAATTAATACTCATTGCTTTCAGCAGAGGGTAATGACATTACCTGTAGTGTATTTGACTCCAAGACAAAGTCAACTCCTTAACTAGATTCACATAAATAACAAGAGCATAAATCTCATGACATTTTAAAAGTTTCTTATTAAGAGCACTGATTATGTTTAAATTATAAGAACTACAAATGATTATGGAAATTAAAATGAAATATTCATAGAAGTGGGGAGAGTTAGACTTATCCAGATCTTCTTGTAACATCTTTCATATGTAAAAGCTCTGCTAGTGAGGGACATCTCACTCATTTTTCCCAGCAGAGCTGGGAGAAACAAACATGCTTTCATGATTTTCTGACTCTGGATGTTCTCATAAATTCACACAGTATCTTAGACCTGGTGGACTACATCCTACAGTAAACTCAAATATCATTTGAATTCTTCAATGTTTTATTCAAATACATTTTTTTTACCCCTGACCTCATTTGAACTAGTAAAACATATTAACCTTCACTCTCTTATAGAGGCTTGACTCACACATGCCCTCCAGCATCAGCCTGACCAGGCCAGATTTCTACACTTTGATATATTGAACACACCTGAGGTTTCTTTTTTCTCCGACTACATATGGTTTTCCATATGTTTGATCTTAACTTCTTTAGAAGTAATTAACACATACATGAATGTAATCATATGTAGATTTATGCACATGACCTTCACATTTCTCATGTGATATTTTCAAATTCAGACTCAAGGGCTTCTGAGTACACCATCATCTCAAATCTCTCATTTCCTCCAGATGAGGCAAAAGAATCAATACTGGAGATTAGAATCATTTTCAAAGAAGAATGAACTGTACTAGGTGAAAGAGTACTGTTTATGTCTGAGGAGTTCAGAAAAGGGTTACAGACAGACTCCTATGTGTTCATTCTTCCTTTCTTTACTGCATATCTTTCCTTTATAAGATACAGTTTATGACTTTTCAAAATCTTCATATCAATTATTTATATTTATTTTATTGTGTGTGTGCGGGGGGGGGGGGTATGTGCATGTGCCCACGTCTGGTGTATGTATGTGCAGAGATCAGACATAATGTATCTTCCTTAGCCATTCTCCACATTATTTTCTGAGACACTCACTGAGCCCACATCTCACATTGTCAAGACTAACTGGCCAGGAAGTTCTTGGGATCCTTCTGTTTCCACATCCCAAGTGTTGGGATTACAAACACAAGGAATGGTGCCTGACTTCATTCAGGTGCTAGGGATCCTAATTCAAAACCTGCTTGTACAGGAAGAACTTTAGTGACTGAGCCATCTCTCTCTAACCCACTAGGTACATATTTCTACTTGGATTTCATCGTGCACAGTGGTTCTAGTAAATGTATTCCTCAGATGCTAGATCACTAGATGCTGAATATACTTGCCCTGTTAGTCCAAAGCCTTGGGTCCTAGCCATATACCACACAAATCATATGGGTCACTAGATGGTCTACTAGTTTTTCCATATTTTCCCTTTCTTCCCTACAAAATAGAACCACCTACAGTACTACCTCATGAATAATTTTTGACTTGTTATAGAGAATTACCTGCACAAGCAGATGCCTTAAAACTTAGAGGTAGGATTTACTACAAAGCTGACATTCTCTGAGGGTGGAGAGCATGCCACAGAATTTTCTTTTGCACCTTATTTCTGTAAGTTTCACAACTACCTCATGGGGTTGGTTCTATTGCTCTATTTTGAAAGGAAAATGAATCCCAGAGATTAACCACTTTGCCTGATAGGCCAGTGCTACCAAAGAAACAGATGAGAGTGAACTTAGGGTTTCTCAGAATCAAAAGTTTCTGCTCTTAAACATGAGACTACATGAGAACAAGCATCTTGGAATCATAGGGTCAGTCATTTAAAAGATTTCTATATTATTCCATAGTCTATAAAATCACTGCTGATATTTGCCTTGTTTTTCCAAAGATCAAGGTCTTTCACAATGTTCATCAGAAAGTGGACATTATCAAAGAAATATCCAGTCAAACCTAGAAATCCTGAGTTTGTTATAGAATAATTTCATATGATATTTGAAATAAAAGTAACTTAAGCATTCATGAGATGTAGGCAGGGGCACAGCTCAATGGTAAAATGCTTGCCTCGCATGTGGGAGACCCATGCTTCAGTTGCAAACAGTATAAAAAGAGGAAAAATGAAGGATTTCAAAAGCTGCTGGACATCACTCCAGTTTAAATATTCTTGGTGATCACTTTAGTCTCTTTGAGTGCAAAAATAATTGTTACTTCATGAGAATGTTGAAAATTCTTAATTCTTCAACTGCATTTAGATATGGTAATAATAACAGGTATATGGCCATCATGGAAAGTTCCACAAACAAGTTGTTTCTGTTCTGTTTTTTCAACAATGACATCACTAAGCAAATGTACTTTGTGGACAAATTACACAGGCCTTCACCACAAAGAATTTCTGTTTTTATTTTCTATGACTACTATTTTTAAGATCATGAGCAGAAGGACACACACACTCATACACAGAAAGAGAGAGAGAGAGAGAGAGAAAGAGAGAAAGAGAGAGAAAAAAGAGCATACTTCACTATAACTGCTCATTAAAACCCCCACAAAAATCTGCCCAGTACTAATTACATTCTGAACTAGACCCAAAAAATGAATGCACTGATTAGACAAGGGGTTCTGATAATTGATACTCTATTACTTCCATAATAGCACAATCCAACTGGACTAAGGTAGGAGTTTGATTTTGTTGTAGTCTTGTTTTTCACTTAAAACTAACATACCCTACATTATAACTCATCAATATCTGCCTTTACCTTCTGATAATTTTGAAATTTTGTTTTGTTTTGTTTGTTGAGACAGGGCCTTACACCACAGCTGTGAATAACCTAAAATTCACAGTAATGTTTCTGCTTCAGCCTCTCAAATCAGAAAAGATTTGGACAGGATGGTTTTCATGGCTTGCATCTACAAAAGACTCCCATTATGCTTCCAGTTGTTATGCAGATACTTTCAAATGCATTCCACTCTCCTCAGAACTTCACTGGCCAGAAATGCCAATCAATGTGCGCCACAGATGATGCAAATGGTGTTTCTTGTTCTGAAAGCATGATTACATAGGAAGCAAGCATGGCTTTTCTTGTTCCTTTCTGTTAAGCAGTTCCCTCTGGTTGGGCCGAGGCAACAATGGCCATCAGAAACAGGACCTCATTGTTCTTGGACTATGCTTCATCATCTTCCTTCACTGTCAGCCAGCACAGGCCACCCCTCACCCCCAGACTAAATACGCTGCTCTCCTAAATGTAACCAAATAAGTTAATCCTAATTTGCTTTCTGTAACCTGCTCAGAACTATACCCCCCAAAATTCAAAGTCCAAGCACCCAACTTTTCCTCAACATTCAAAATTAGATGCTGCAGCCAAGGGTGATGACATCCATCTACAATCCCAGAACCTGAGAGGCAGGGGTAGAAATAGCTGGAGATCAATGCCATCTTCAGCTATATATGGAGCTTGAAGGTAGCTTGGGCTACATGACAACCAGTTTCAAAAAACAAACTTTCAACCTGACCTCAACACTTTTGAGTGAGAGAGATCTGACATCCAAAGATGTTGAAGAAGAAATTGAGCATCAGTTTCTTGCACTCTTCTATTTCACATAAAACTCCCCCAAACTGCAGGGAATCTCTGAAAGACATGTGCTAATTTCCTGGAGTCACAATTATTAAAATTTTTGTAACATATATGACATTTTAAAAAAGATGGTACGCTACATCAGGCATGGTGGTGCTTGCCTTTAATTCCAGCACTCAAGGAGGAAGGCAGAGGCCATGGTGGCCTACATAGTGAGTTCTAGACCACCTAGGGCTACAGGGAGACCCTGTATCAAAAATTAAAAAATAAATAAATAAAAATGGTATTCTGTGACATCACATCGAGGAGAGAGTGTTTGCGAAAGCTTAGGACAAATTGGGACACCTCTAGAACTCTGACATTTCAAAATATCTTGACTCCCAGCTTAAGCTACTGCTCTTTTTTATACCAAGCCACCAAATCTTACCAAATCACTAAAATCCCCTTGGGTCTCACCTGCTTCTTCTGTAAACTTTCTTATTTGATACAGTTGCTGTAAATTTCAGAAAAGACCATGTGAAAATTAGTAAAGGTACAGAGTTTGTTGCTGGTTTAGTTTCTAATGTATGTGTGTACATGTGACTGTATGCAGGAAAGTTGGGATGAGAGTACATATATGTGTACTTTCACAGGCTTTTGGAAGTCAGAGGACAACCTCAGGTATTTTCTTCAGGATGTTATTCATCTCCTTTGAGACAGGATCTCTTACTTGGCCTGAAACTCTCCAGTTGTGTAGACTGGCTAGCCAGAGATCCCCAGGGATCCTCCTGCCTCTGCTTCCCCAGTGGTGGTATTCTAAGTGCATGCTCCAATACTTAACATCTTACATGTATTCTAGGGAACATACTCAGGTCCTCATGCTTGCTAGGCAATCACTTTTCTAAGTATCTCTCCCCAAATTGATTTCCTTATTGTTGGCTGTGACAATCTGTATAGTTATACTGTTTCTTTCTTTTTTCCGGTCAGACATGAATGTAGTTTAAGAAATTCTTCTTTTAGAATGTGTGTTCATATGAGCTCATCCCATGAGGCTTTCATGAACAAAAGGAGCTATTTCAAGGAACAAATACCTCTCTTCTTTTCTGAGAGCCATGCCTGAATAGAGTGAAAACAATGACTTCTCAGGCTGAGTATGCCAGAAGAGGGCATTTGGGAGTGCATAACTGGTATGATGAGATCTGAACTCTAGAAGGTACTATGGAGCACAGATTGGCCAGCAGAAGGAAAACTCTAGCATGTGTTCTCAAATAGGCCTCATTTTGCACATCACCCCCAAGGGGACACTTGACAATATGTGGAGAAGCTACTGATGTGGAGTAGATAAGAGCCAAGGATGCTGCTGCACATCTTACAATGTGCTGAACATTTCCCAAAGCAAAGAGCAAGCCAGCTCACATTGTGAGTAGGGCTGAGGTTGAGGATCCATGCTCTAGATGCAAGGAAGCAAATAACACCCACTCTGTGACTCTTATTTGGTACCCATCCACTGGTCCTTTATACAAAAATGTCTTCTCCTAAGCTTATTAGCAACCAACATTTCTACTTTTAATTCAGACTTAAGTCACCACAAATCTGGTTTCTGGATTTTTCCATTGCCTGATTCTTTTTAATTATATGAATCCTATCTGTTGGCTGTTGTAATGATATACAATGGTCATCATATTCAAGGAAAGTGAGCCCTTCATTTTAAGGTGTCTAGGAATGATCACTCTAAAATGTGCTTTTTAAAAAATGCTAAATGGGGTTAGGGATCTCATACAATATATATCTCCTTTTGTCTATACTATTTCACATCAGTACAAAAAGGAGAATTATCATAAAATTATGCAGAGAAACTATAGGGCTTTTTTATATGACTCTGAGTAGTTTAATAGGATTATCAGAGGATATGAAAATTATATCCTGAAAAAATATCCTCCTGGTTACTCTTAAAGTAAAGGCACTAAACGGTTTGGGGAAAATGGACTCATCTTGGGGGCCACCGTGGCTTTATAATAGGTTACTCGCTGTCTCTGGGTAAATAATATGCCAAGAATGCCATAGGCTGAAACATCCTCCAAGTTTTTTCTTTGCCACTTTAGCATCTTTGCTAAGATCACACAAGGCGACCTTTCTATCTTGGAAGATGGTGGGAAACTGCAACTCTCTATTTCAGTTAAGTGCACAGAGAGTCGCTTTTAGAAACAGCAGGATGGATCTCCTTGGACAGCAATGTGAACAGAAACTTCTTGACTTCTAATGGAGCAGTGATCCAACTGTGAAGAAGTCTTTTCTGAAACCCTGTGGGGCCCAGGGTTCAGTAATTCCAAGGGAATGAATCCCAAGAAGCAGGGATTAGCTGTCAAAACATCTGTTTACAAAACCCAAGGGGGGATACACTACTGGAATCCCTGGCTGCATCAGAGGGTTCAAGAACAGTAATTTCAGTGTAGGCAACTCTGAAGAAATCCATCCATGGTGATTATATTTGGACACACTCTATTAGCATGACTCAAGAACTCCAGGAAAGGAAACATGAATATAAGACATAAAAAGATCAGCAAAAGAGATAAAGTAGATTATGACTATTATGACCATTGCTTTGTGAGTAAACTAAAATTTACTAGCTGAGTGAGCTCAGGGCTGTCTGCACACTTAGCCTCTTTGTGAGGAAGGTATCTATGCCTTCTCTTTGTCCCTTTCCTACCATCTCAGAGCAAGTATACTGTAAGAGGAAGGCAGGAAAATGTAAAGAGGTTGTAGTTGGTTCAGCCAGGCCCCTGCCCTTCTACTCACAGAGTGCCTTCACGTAGTTGTGACCATCCTCTTGTGGGCAGGCCTACACTCGGGGGATATGGATCCAGGCAGGAGCATTAATGGAGGACCATATAGACATGTAATCATTTTAAACAGAGCAAATAACACAGGAAACTCCATTTATACTTATACTCATGAAACAAAAGAATTTTCTCAGTGACATACAGGGCAGCTTCAAAGGTAAAAGTTTTAAATTTCACAAAGTGTCACACACAATGTGACAGCAAAGCATCCCAGGGTCCTGCCCATGGCCCACCTTTCTTGCCTTCCCCCATAGAACCATGGAGACACACTACTGCTGTTAATTCTGCTATGCAATGAGCCCACTGTGACTATTTCTCACTGTGGCTCACCATTAGATGCCATGAAAGCATGCTCAGGACTGTTGAGACAAGTAATGCCAGGGTCCTAGGAACCCAGCAAACGGTTTGTGGCAGGGGCTTGCAAACTCTTATAAAGAGCACATTTTAAATTTTAATTTATTTCTATGTTTTTGCACAAGTATAGATTGTATATTGAACATATTCTTTGGTCATGTCCCTCAAGCTTTCTCCTCTTCGCCCATCCCGTTCATTCTCTGGGTTCCTTTAGATTGTTTCAATCCTACTTTGTTTTTTTTTATTTTTTAATGTATTACCATTTATTTGTTTATTTCTGTATTTGGATATGGGCATGGAGTGCCACTGTGCATGTGTGGAGATCACAGAACACCTTGTGGAAATCCATCCTCTCCTTCCACCATATGGGTCCCAGGTATCAAATTGAAGGCAGCAGGTTTGGTGGCAAGCACCTTTTCATGCTGAGCCATCTTATCTGCCCAGTTTCCTGTCTACTTTGTTGGCATATATGCATACATGATTTTATGTCTCTATAATATCTAGGAAGCACATAGCAGAGATAGTCTATGATATTTTTCTGAGACTATTTTCATTCAATATCATTATCTCTAATTATACTCATTTTCCCGAAAGTAACAACTTTTTTTTCTTTATGACTGACAATTTCCATTGTATATATTACCACTTTCTCTTTATCTATTTTTCTGTTCTCAGACACCTAGGTTGGTTTCATGAGTTAACTACCATGAATAGTGCTACAATAAATATTGATGTACAAGTGTTTATGTGATATGTTGACTTAGAGTCCTTTAGGTAAATCCTCGGAGCAGTGTAGCTGAGTCATATGGGAGATCAGTGTATAGTAGGTTTTGAGGAACCTCCACAATGAATTCAGAGTGGTTGGACTAGTATATACTCCCTGAAGCACTGTTCACATGGTTCACATGGTTCATATGTCCACAATGAATTCAGAGTGGTTGGACTAGTATATACTCCCTGAAGCACTGTTCACATGGTTCACATGGTTCATATGTCCACAATGAATTCAGAGTGGTTGGACTAGTATATACTCCCTGAAGCACTGTTCACATGGTTGCTAGCACTTCTTGTTTTCTTAATGATTGGCATTTAGTTGAGGAAAGATGGGCACTCAATATAGTTGTGATTTGTGTTTCTCTGATGAAGAGCCCATGTATGAAAGTTACTCTGTCAGGCTTTATAGTCTATTCATATCCTATTTCTGCCTCAACCCCTCTCTGACCTGAAAACCAAATGTGTGATGATACACAGGGCTCTGACAGATCACCCCCTGGAAGAAACCAGAACTAATGCACAGTTAGCTGTCCACAATGAACTCCTTCCTGCTCTGAGAAAATAAGTTACCTCAAGTACCTCAAAAGAAAGTATACCTAAAGTAGAAAAGAGAAAATCCTGATGATGGAGTGCTCATCTCTTCTGATCTTGCACAAAAGTAAACTGCTAGGAAACTGAGCAAGAGAAGCTTAACTGAGCTGAAGATACTATGCTCTAGTCTGATCAGGACTCCAAATGACAAACAGCTCCTCTACTCATGTGAAGCTTCTGGGCAGATCTCATCTTTGGAAGAATGACTACAGCATGCTATTGTTATATATTGTTATTATATTTGTCTTGGCTTACTTACAATCATGGAGAAAATCTGCTACCACCAAAGTAAAGTAGGTGTGTTTCTGCTACCTGAACAACTTTTATTGTACTATATGATAATAAGAACAGCTTCCATGTTGTGAATTAAAGTAGTAGGGTCTCTGATATTTCCCTCTCACTTTCCACATATATACTGTAACAAATTACAAGGTACCTCTAGCCTACAGTTCAAAATATAATTGAAGGCTTGCCATAATTAATGGGCACACATGGCAGTAATAAGGCTCAGTGCTCATTAGCCTAGAATACTGATATGGATTGGGCTGCAGTCATTGGGATAGAACACAGCCTGTGTGATATATGGGCATCTTGAGCATAATCCTCATAGTGTGCCTACATTTTATGACTTGAAAGTTATATTTCAAGAAAGTGGAAATTCCACACACATAAAAAAAACAGGGGAGTCAGGAGATGTGAAATTTCATGTATTGAAACATGCTATGGAAATTATAAAGCACAGAAAAAGAGGGAAAGAGAAAGAAGACTTAATTAAGCGAATCCCATATACTTACATGCTTTGCATGCATGACAATTCCATGTGCACCAGAAGTAACATTTGCTTTACTGAATTAGAAATATGTTATCTATACCTAATATCATATTATAGTCCAAATAGTGCATACAAATCCACTGGTGCATGTAATAAATATTAAATTATTTAGCAATTTATATTCTTCATGTTTTATGTTATACAAAAATTTATTTTGGATTCTTACAAAGCAGTTCCTTGATATTTGGGAAACAGTACTTAGAATTGTGAATAAGTCAGAAATGCATTATTTTTCCTTTATACAGTACAGTAACACAAATTCATTGTGTATAAACTCACCATCAAATACAATTTTTAGAACAGGTCAGTTTGGAAATGATGCTAAGAATGAGACTACAGATTTGGGAAACACGGGTGAACCATTGATTTTCTGAGAATAAGATGAATGGTTAGTCCATTAGAAATATATACCTATTTGAAGAACAGTGGGTTGGTTCATCAGTCCTCGGGGACAGTACAATTAATCTCCTTAATTATAAGGTGAAAATATTTTTAAAATACAGATATATTAACATTAAGACACAGCCAGATTCCAAAAGTTAGATAATAAGCTTAAAATATATGGAAAACCTCCAAAATCATTGGAAATGAACTGCTGTCTGACAAGACCATCAAGTGCCAATACATCCTAGCAACCTCTCCTATTTCTTGCTGGATTTACCAAGGGTCTGCCATTCAGCAGAACAAGGCTTAAGTCTGGAATCAAGTTTCCTTTGATAGCAGTAGAGAGAGAGTACTCAACATAGAATCTAGAGTTATGCATGCACCACAAAAATTCGAATATTGAGATACAGAAGTATCATTTTTATTTGTATAATTGATAAAGCTGTAAATGATGAAGTTCATTTGTCAATGTTCTTCCACCCATTGTGCATGCTATTGTGTCTTCTCTAAGACATGTCAAGAACTTTGATCATGTCAATGTTGATGAAATGAGTGGCCCACTTGGACAATTTGGAGCCAAAATAGCTGCATCTCCTGAACATAATGAGTGGAATGTTGGGGCCCCAGCACTCAGGCCCAGCCTGAGGGGGACCGAAGGGTCTCCGCTCTGGTGGGGGATGAGTAGGCACAGAGTCAAGACACCAACTCCGGGAGTTGAGTGGAGAGCCAGCAGTGGTGGTCTGCTGCAAACTCATTTATTCAAGAAAAAGCAAAGAGTCTTATAGGTCTTGTTAGCCAATAGCCTTATGGGGTGGGGTCCTGACCACAGCCAATCGCAGTTTGTTCCCAGGTGGATCAGGTTCCCTCCAGGTGCTGGGCAGAAACTGGCTTCACAACTAACCGGTGTGGAGCACCACGTCCACGAGAGCCATTCCTCCATTCCTCCTGGCAGGAGGCCTAGCTAGGCCCACCATGCATTATGCCCAACAGTGGGGTACTACTTTTGAACACTGGATTTTTTGGTGGAATGAAAAACATTTTTAATTTCTCTTAACATTAGTTTTTCAAGCATTATTCCTGGTATTAGGAAATTCCAATGAACTTCCACCAAAATTATAGGATCCTATTAGATTTTATTATTAGGGGCCTTCCTTGAATAATATAAAAATGTCTGATTGCTGAATTCCTGTTCTTTGACTCTTTCTGTGTCTTGAGAGAAAAATCTGGCTGATCATAATCTTTGAATTTATCAGAGCCTCTACGCCCACATGAAGTTTATCCTTCAATGAAACATTACTCCTTGGGAAGGGGCCCATCTGACAGTAACTCACAAACATCACCAGGTGCAATCAGACCAAAAAGAAGGACGACAGGAAAAGAAAACATTGCTTTGATGGAGATTTCAAATACCTATTGCATGACTGGTTCTGTAAATACACAAATGAGCCTGTCAAACTCAGCTCAATTATTGGACACTCCTGCTGTTTTCATCACATTGCTTATCTTGATCTTAAAAAGAGAACCCTAACAAAACACCCAAACAACCTGTCTTTCATTGTGTGACTGTGCACACTGGGAAAACAAAGTGTGATGAGATGAAATAATGAGCGTGTGGGGAAACGGAATAAAAGAACTCGTGTATCTACAGAACTTAAGATCCCATAACGTCCTAGTTGAAAGCAGGACTCCACACTGATAAATCTTTCCTACACAATGGCCTACACTGATTACTGTCCACAAAATCCTGTGTGATCTCAGGCGCAGAGGAAGGTGGTTAGGCTCCTTTGATCAGCATTACTGACAGCTATTTGGGAATAGTTGCTTGACGTTTTGACTAATTATGTAGGCAGAGCTTCACGTTAGGTTTTCTATTAAAACCTCTTGAGAGATGTTCCTAGTTCAAGTCATGAGAACATAGGTTATCAAACTTCTTATAAAGGCTGGAGAAATGGTTCAGTGGTTAAGAGCACTGGCTACTCTTGCAGAGGATCTGGATTTGGTTCCCAGCACCTACCTGGCAACTAACAACCATATGTAACTCCAATTCCAGGGGATCCTATGCCCTATTCTGACATCTACTGGCATTAAAAACACAAGTAGAATATTTATATATGTGCAAACAAAACATTCATACAGGTATTTTTTAAATTAAACTCTCTGGAGGTGGTCAGATAAAAAATAGTAGATTTCCTAGGCTATTCATATGGTCTATGCCACATCAATCAACTTAGACACTGTAATCACAGCCAGTAAATAAACAAATAAGTATCACTTTGTTCCAGTAAAACACTGAGAGAAAATTTGAGTTGCACATAATATTCACAGAATATTATTATTAAACTATTTTATGGGATATAAAATGCATGTGCCACTGAATAAATGGCTGTGTCTCCATCAACAGAAATTTATATATTGAAACCTAACTCCCAAGGTGATATCTAGAAGATGGGGTGTTTAGGAAATGGTTAGTTCATGAGGCTGAAACCCTACAAAACATATCCAAGATAGCATAGGGTATTTGCCTTACATCATCAAGGTCTTGGGTTACACCTCTAGCATCACAAAACAAACAAAAGAAACCAACACAAAAGAAGTCCCTACTCCCTACTAGGAAAAGTGTGGTAGCTAATTCCTGTAACCCCAACACTGAGAAGTCTGAGCTCAAGACCAGCCTGGGATATATAGCAAATTCCAGGATAAGTTGGCCTTTATAATTAGATCCTATCACAAGATAAATAAATGAATAATTAGGCCCCTGAGAGTTCCATTATCCCTTATCACTTCTATCATATGAACATGTTAGTAAAATAATATTTTATATGAACCAGGGAATAGCTTTCACTACACACTTTGATTTTGAATAGCCCAGAGTCCCAAATTAAAAAAAAATAAACTTCATCTGTTAATAAGTCAATCTACAAAATGTTCTTTAATAGAAACCTAAATAATCTAGAACATCATGCTTAGCCCTTAAGCCACAGTCCAAGACTGAGTGCTGTATGACTATGGAAAAGGAATTCTTCCCTCATCCCCCATTGAGTAGTGACATAAGAAATAGGTTTTTATAATTTAGTCTCAGGATTTCATAGAGAAGCTAGAATACTCTAACTCATCTAGTCTTGACCATCATGACATGTACAGATACTAAACTGTTTTGGAAAAGAAGAGGTTCCTTGGAGAAAATGTTGAAGCTTTCATCTGGACCCTTGTGACAGGCTCCAACATCTAGATTTCCTAGAAGTGGATAATTCATTCACAGCTTTTAAGATTTTCTTTTCCCATTATACTCTTTCCCCTCACTTTGAAACATTTGCCAAGAATCATGTCATGGTACAACTCTGTGAGTTGTTTGGGGACAAATCCAGACAACAGTCATGTTCTAAATGATGAGTATCTGAGAGCAGATGTGGGGCATGTTTTATATCAGAAAATGATCAAATTAAAAAAAACATTATGTTAAAAACAGGCAAAATGAAAACTAAATCTGTGCCTGAAAAATGTTTTCTCAAGTGTGATAGTACAGAAAAGGCATTTTCCCTTTACTTTTATCAAAATTCTAATTTTATAAATGCTTATGTTATTTAATTCTATTCAAATCCTTGAAATCAATCACTCATGCTGAATATATTAGTGACTATGTCTCTTTGCACAGATTCTGTAAAGAAAAAAAATATGCACAGCTTCATTTATGTTAGGGGGCAATAGAAGGCATGGGAGATGGTTAAATGGGTAAACAGGAAGGCCTGATTTTGATATTTAGAACCCATGCCCAAATCTAGGTGTGGTGATGTGCACCTGTAATGCCAGCACTTGTGATACAGAGACAGATGAATACTTGATTCCTGCTCGTCAAACAGACTAGAGTACTTCATGAGCTCCAAATCAATGAGAGATCCTGTCTCAAAAAATTTTTAGAATGTGTACAACACCTGAAGAGACACCAAAAGTTATCCTCTGGCATCCCCATATACTTGCATATACATAGGTGCCCATGAATACACATAAAAGAAGGCACAATTTAATTTGAGGAAAAACATTGATTCTAATTAATATGATGAATTCTTCACAATCATTTCCCATGCAGTAACATACACAAGTAAGTATTTTCTAACCAGCACATGAAACCAAAAAGAGACCATTTCATGTAATGGAGAAAATACTCTTTTTAAAGCATTATTACTTCACCATCTACAGAATGTTACAGACAGACATTGATTCTAAGACCTCCAACATTACTGATTCTCCAGAGTTTAAAAATGTCCTGCTATTTCACAAGGGAGTATTTGAAGATGGTAAAACTCTGTAGAAAGGATTAATTATGACAATGTTTTGTAGTTGTCAACACATTTATTACACAATATTACCTGAGACAAAATTGTTTCTGAGGAATTATTTTTTTAATTCAAGACTGTATGCAGTGACTATTAAAATGTATATTTCCTATTTGAAATATAGAGACATATGATGATAGCTATGTGTTATAATACAGCTTTACTGTGATCAAATGATAAATACCTAGTGTCACATATAATACTGATGATTAATTTTTTAGTTTTTTAAAAAATATTTATTTTTCCTCTTTTATGTGGCACCTACTAAGCAGTAGGCTGCATCAATATGAAGCTCAGCATCTCCTTCCCAGCCATAGGCTGTCAGAAACTCATTGAGGTGGATGATGAACTCAAACTTTGCACTTTCTATGAGAAGCACATGACCACAGAAGTTGCTGCTGATGCCCTGGGTGAAGAGGGGAAGGGTTAGGGTTCAAATCAGTGGTGCAAATGACAAACAAGGCTTTCTTCTGAAGCAGGGGGTCTTGACCAACTGCAGAGTAAGGGGCATTCTTGTTAAAGATCTACCTAGGGGAACAGGAAAGAGAAAGCTCAAGACTCTTCAGGGATAACCCCAACTCACTAATAGTAGGGGACTTCAATACAGCAATGTCTCCATTAGACAAGTCAACCAGAGAATAAACAATTTCATTGTTTTATTAAAAGTATTTTTATTAAAGTGTTTTATTAAAGTATTAAACAATACTATACATCAAATGGTCCTAACAGACATCTACCAAATATTCCACCCAAGCACCCAAAGAATACGCATTCTATTCAGCAACCCATGGAACTTTCTCCAAAATTGACACCAAACCTCAACAAAAACAAAAAAATAAAATAATTCCACACATTCTATCAGAACACAATGCATTATGGCTTACAATCAACACCAGAAGAAGTTCTAGTAACTTCACGAACCCATGGAGACTAAAAATCACACTCCTGAATGAGTCAAAGGAGAAATTAAGAAACAAAGTATTCCTAGAAATAAACAAAAAGGACAATACAACCCAACAAAACCTCTGGAATACAATGAAAGCAGTCCTAAGAGAGAAGTTTATAGCTCTAACTGCCTACATTAAAAAATCAGAAAGAGCACAAATAAATGATTTAACATTGCAACTCAAGAATCTTAAAAGGCAACAACAAATGAAACCCAAAGCAAGCAGATAAGAAGAAACAGCAAAAATCAAGGCAGAAATTAATGAAACAGAAATAAAGAAAACAATCCAAATGATTAATGAATGCATATAGACAGACACACAACAAAAAGATCATCCACGGTGATCAAGTCGGTTTTATTCCAGAGATGCAGGGGTAGTTCAATATATGTAAGTCAATAAATGTCATAAAGCATATTAATTGACTAAAAGACAAAAATCATATGGTCATCTCAATACATGTAGAAAAGATCTTTGACAAAATTCAACATACATTTATGTTAAAAGTCTAGAGGGAATTGGAATGGAGGGAACATACCTTAACATAAGTCAAGCTATATATAACAACCCCATAGCCAACATCACTCTAAATGGAAAAAAAAACTGGAAGCATTTCCATTAAAATCAGGAACCAGTCAAGACTGTCCACTATTTCCACTTCTTTTTAATATAGTGATTGAAACTTTTGGTAGGGCAATAAGACAAGAGAAGGAAGTTAAAGGAGTACTCGTTGGAAAAGAAAAGGTCAAAATATCCCTGTTTGCAAATGACATGATAGTATATCTAAGAGATGCCAAAAATTCCATCAAAAAAAACTCATAGAAATGATTAACATTTTCAGTAAAGTTTCTGCTTATAAAATTAATCTACAAAAATCAGTAGCCTTTCTATATACTAATAACAAGCAATAGGAGAAAGACTACAAGGAAACCCTCCCATTCACAATAGTTTCAAAGAAATAGCTCAGAATAAATCTTACCAGAGACATTAAAGAGCTCTACAGTGAAAATTTAGATCTTTAAGGAAAGAAATTGATGAGGACACCAGAAGACGGAAGGACCTCCCATGAGCATGGATTGAAAGAATTAATATGGGGAATGACCATCCATCAAAAGCAATAAATAGATTCAATGGAATCCAAATCAAAACCCTCATAACATTCTTCAAAGAATTAGAAAAATAAATCCTAAAATTCATATGGAAGCACAAAAGACCCGGATACCCAAAGCAGCTCTGAGCACAAAGAGCAATGCAGGGAGGATTACTATACCACATTCTAAACTACATTATAGAACAATCATCATAAAAACAGCATAGTATTAGCAGAAAAATAGATCAGTAGACCAATGGAATATAATTGAAGAGTCAAACATGAGTACATGAAATTTCAGCCACCTGATATTTGATGAAGGTACCAAGAACTCTCACTGGAGGACAGACAGCATTTTCAGCAAATGGTGCTGGCAAAATTGGATCTCTGCTTGCAGAAAAATGAACCCTTACCTTTCACCTTGTACAAAAGTCAAATCCAAATGGATCAAAGACCTCAATGTGAAACCTGAAACTTTGAAACTGTTAGAAGTAAAACTTGGCAGTAACATACAAGATATAGGTGAAGGAAAGAACTTTCTAAATAGGAATTCAGTTCCTCAGGAATTAAGGTCAAGAATCAACAAGTGGAACTTCATTAAACCAAAAAGCTTCTGTACAGGCAAAGAAACAACCAAGGAAGTGAAGAGAAAACCCACAAAATGGGAGAAAATCTTCACCATCGACACATCTGACAGAAGTTTAACATCCAGAACATATAAAGAATTCAAAAATAAAAAAGAATCAAGAAAACAAGTGACCCAATTAAAAGATGGGCTAAGGATCTGAACAGAGAGTTCTCAAAAGAAGAAATAAAGATGACTGAGAAACATCTTTAAAAGTACTCAATATCAGTAATAATTAAGGGAATGCAAATTAAAACCACTTTAAGATTTCAGCTTACCCCAGTTAGGCAGGCTAAGATCAGGAGAGTAAATGATATCAAATGCTGGAAAGGATGTGAGGAAAGAGGAATGCTCATTCCCTGATGGTGGAATTATAAATCTGTAAATCCTATGGAAAGCAGTGTGGAGAACTATCTTTTAGAAAACTAAAAAGTAAACTACCATTTGACTTGTTTATGACACTCCTTGGCATATACTAAAAGAACTCATCCTACTGCAGAGATACTTGTACATCCATTTGTTTCTGCTCTTTTCACAATAACTAAGGAATACAAGCAACCTAACTGTCCCTCAACTGACCTACGGATAATGAAAATGTGGTACATTTTCACAATAGAGTTCTACTCAGAAGTAAATAAATAAAGACAAAATCTTGAAATTTGCCAGTAAACGGATGGAACTAGAAACTGTTCTGCTAGGTGAAGCAACACAGAATCAGAAAAACAAAACAAAACAAAAATGACATGTGTTCTAGATTGTTTGTGAATCCTAGCATCAAATCCTTATATGTGAGTATGTATCCTCATGTAACTGCAGGAACCAGGAAAATGGAAAGGAAACAAGGAGGCAAAGGGAAAGAAGAAACCTGAGAGAAGAATAACAGGAGACAGGTGTTATTAAGGTGAAATAGATAAAAGGGGTATTTAAATGGAAAGGGGAGAGAAGTTTATACAAGGAAATATGCGGATAAAGGGAAAGAAGGAGCTCAAGAAAGGCGGGGCCTTAGGAGACTGGTATTATCAAGGGAGGAATGGGGATACTTTAAAGAGGAAAAGCATGGAGAGAGGGTTATACAGAGAGAGACAGACAGAGAGGAGAGATAAATAGTGCCTAGCTAGTGTAAAACATCAGAAGGAGTCATATTAGTCTAACAACCTAATGGCAAATTCTTGGCCAGGGTAGTCCAAGAAATTCCCAAAATTACACAGGCTGTTACCACAACCCTTGATTTCCTCCCAGAACTTGAAGGAATGACCCTATTGCTGAAGACAGAATGTTGTTCAGAGACCCTATTTGAAAAGTGGAGCTGGAACTGACCTAAAAGTCACTTCCCCTGAAGGCCAGCACTCAGCTCTGGAGAACACTATGCAGGCAGCCAAGGGAGAATGTCAATCGATGGCCCAACACCAGCTTCATGACCAAATAATCACATCGATGACTGGCACAACATCCCATACTGGTGCCACAGTGACACTTTTAGCTTGGGACCATCAATGTTTACCTAATTGATTTAGAGTCCACTCAGTGGGAGGAAACTCGTACAGTACTGCAATCATAGCCAAGTACACATGGTTGAAGAGGTCATAGATCTTAGAGAGACCCCCAGGTCTGTCATATCCCTAGGCTACTAAATTCAAACATATTCTTATATTTTAAGTCAACTATCCCATTCACCATCCATCAAAGAAGCTTCTTTTGCACCTGAAGGAGACTAATACAGAGTACCACAATTGGTCACTCACAGACATTGTGAATTTCCCATGCCTAAGCAACACTTGTACAATGTAGCCTCTATACCCAAGGCTCATGCAACATAGAACAAGGGATAAAGGAGACACTAATGACTCTCTCAGATCTCATTAATGAAGCTCCCTTTTGGGGTGTGACCATATGGAAATAGAATCCTACCCTTGCTTATATGAACCTACAGCAATCATCTTGGCATGCTCAAAACCCATGTAAACTCAAGCAGACAAACATGGATTTGGAATAATGGGTAGCAGACTCCAATTTTGCTGAAGAAATATTGGCAACTAATTACTCTTGGGTGAGGATGAGCTAGTCTTCCTAAAGCAAAGGACTCTGGGAGGTTTACTAGACCTCATTGGATGAACCTGCACTGAGGTCAATTGGGGACACTAACTTGACACAATAGACTTTATCACAGATGAAATAATTTATTGATTCCAGTTGGGAGACTGTAGAGGGTGGGTGCCAGTGGTGAAAGGAATATAAAGATGATTGAGATTGATTAAGATGTTCTGTATGAAACACACAATGATTCAATAAAAATATTTTTAAATTATTTCTATTTTAATGTGCATGAATGCACATTACAGGTGCACCATGTGGGTGCAATGCACACAGAGGCCAGAAGAGGGCATCGGATCCTGTAGAACTGGTGTTAAGGAGGGTTGTTAGCTACCATGTGTTTACTGGGAACTGTACTCATGTCCTTTCTCACAGGAGCCAGGACTCTTAAAGACTGAGCTATCTCTCCTGTACATGATGTTTAAATGATTTTGAAAAAAAATTATCAAACATCTACAGCAGGTTATAGATCATATTTTAAAAGCCTGTTCCTGTTCTGTTAGAATGAGGAAACTTTTGTGTAAAGGTACAGATCACATTTTTTGGCTTTGCAGGCACTGCAATACCTGTTGCAACCACTCACCACTATTCTGAGGTTCAAAAGCTATAGCAATGCATAAGAGTACCTGTGGCTTTGAGTCAAGAGAATCACATTTACATAATCAGAACAGCCCTGTAATTATAGTTTGTCAACTCTCATTGTACTGCTTCCCAAGAGGAACCAAATGGGGTTGCTGATTTTTTAAAAACATTGGTATGTACGTGGACAAATATAAGTCTAAGTTCCTGTAATTTTTTAGGAAAAAGCATACTTATGTATTTTAATTTTGTTATCAATTCCTAGAAATTTCATGTTAAGAAAATGTAATACTAAGCTTTGAGTCACTATGACAAAATACCTAACACAAACCCCTTATAAGGAAGAAAGGTTTATTGTGGTTCACAGGAGAAATTCAGTTCATAATTGTTCACCTCCTTTGTTTTTAGAAATATAATGAGGGCATATATCCTGACAGAAACATGTGGAAGAGGAAATCTCCTCACTTCATGACAACCAGGAAGCACACAATGAGGAAGGTTCTGGTTAGACTGAATAACATTTAAGAGTACAGCCCTATAACCTAATTTCATCCCACAAAGCTCTGCCTCCTAATAGTTCCACCATCTCTCAATAGTATCAAACTGAGAACTACATCTTTAACACATGAGATTTGGGTAATATTTAAGATTCAAATAATAATAGACAAATAACTTGTTGTACATTAACATGATCTAGGTAGATAGAAATTCTTGAAGACAATTTCAAAGGGGAATGAATAGTAGAACATAATTTAATAGAGCATTTTCCAGAAATGTTGCAGTTAAACACCTTCCAAAGATCTCTTCAGTTTCTGAGTATATGGTCAGGTATCAAAGTTTTATAATATAAAACTAAGTAGAATATGTTGGCACTAAGACTTGCAATGGAAATTTAATTGGAAATATTCAAATTAGCCTTCCTCCCCATGAATATGAAAGATATTTCTTCAAAGTGCAGAAAGCACTGCTGAAACACATCAAGCCTGATTGCCAGTCTGAAGTGTGATATGAGATGGTACTTCTTTGGCAGACATTTCATTCGTGATGACGATAAATGGAGCACATCTGCAATAGCTGCAAAATAAAGTAGGAAAAACACAGAAGGATCCTGGTACTTACATATATACATTGTAGAAAGGATGCAGAAATGTATTTCTTAAACATACAGACATGCCTTCAAATAGGTTTCCACATACCATGTTTGCTTTTTTAATATGAGAATAAATTGTGTATAAGAAATAGCCTCAGAGACTGGGGAAATGATTCAATTCTTAAAGTACTTTGTATATAACAATGGGTAACTGAGTAAGAATCCCAGGCACCCACATAAAAATCCACGCCCAGCAGTATATGTCTGCAACAGCAGAACTAGGGAGAGAGAGAGGAATATCCCTGGTGTTCACTGGTCAGCTAACCTATACCAATCAGTGAGCTCCAGGTTCAAGGAGAAACTCTAACTCAAATAACGAGGTAAAGGGTGAGTGAGGTATATACCTGACATCAACCTCTGACCTCCACAAGTACACACTTGCATATATCCCCTCGTATTTATGTACACACATGTGCACAAACATACACGAACATATATGCACAGATACACAGGAAGTCGTGGCCTTATACAATATGTGCTAATTGTAAGTAATAAATATTTACCCTTGCTCTTCTAATTTGTAGGTCAGGGTTTCTCACTTTTAGCAGCATTGACATTTAGGACTGGATTATCTTCTGTCCACTGTGAGAGGTTCATCTGAGTCTCTATTCCTCACCTTCTAGGTACCAAGAGCAATCCTTTCATCAGCTGTGACAATCACAAAGTAACTCCTGACATTGTAAAATTGGACTGGGTGTATGGGGGGAGGACTTACCCCTGTGTAAATGATGTGACTTGTTTAGATCAATCCAAGTTCTCACCTCCAAGAGGATGTAATATCCATAAAAAGCCAAGGTGTGTTAATTACTGAAGGCCTCCAGGTGTTTATATCTCTTAAATCACAAACATGACAAGACAGTGACTTTCAGATGTTCCATCTATATTTACCTTTGCTGTCAAACATTCACTCTGATCAGATTCTTGGGACATATTCAATTTGGAGGGCAAAAATGTTATATGTATGTAGCTTCATATTTGACAGCACAATTACTGAAAATATATAATTTGTGTACTGAAAGTATATAAATTATTCTACATAAATTACTTTACTGACATTTTAGTGAACACTTAGGAACCCCTTTATGTTAATATATTATAAAAGCAGTAAGAAAGCAAAGATGAATAGGAATGAATGCCTACATTTAAAGAACTTTTTATTTGATATATCTCCCAAATGGAATGCCAATCATAGAGTATCTTTAGAGCTTACTGCAGTAACTAACACATGGTAAGAGACCAGTAAAACTACTGGGCAAGTCTTACATTCTATTTTTGTCTTTGTTTTATGTTAGTTTTGTTGTTGCTGCTGCTGTAGTTACTGCTTTGAGACATGATCTCATGTGTACGAAGCTTGGTCTTGAACTCGTTAATGTAGCCAAGAATATCTTGGACTTCTAATTTTCCTTCCTCCATATACCAAGAATAAATATTAAAGGCCTGTGTCATGTGCTTGCTTTATGTGATGCTGGGGCTTGAACACGGGGCTTTGTTCATGGTAAGCAAGCCCTCTACCAGCTGAACTACATATCTAGGCCCCCAAATAACATTTTAAACTTCTTAGCAGTTTTCAGTCTTTTCCTCATATTTGAGTCTGAAATAATACTATATACTTTAATGATGAACATTTCATAGACAAGGAAGGAGAAACTCAAAGTGGCCAACTGACTTAACTAGTATATCAATGGTGCCGTTATTAAAAACACAGAAAGTCTCAGTTGTGATTAAACACTGCACTCTTTTTTGTATAACCAAAATCAGTAACTTCAAAGTCAGAGACAACTGATAGCTCTGGCTTCCAGTTTGTCTACTTCTGAGGATGCAGCTGGACACAAGGAACAGACACAGGTGGTGGCTGAGGATATATGTAACTGATTCATTCAACTTCTGTCACATGCCATGAACTACATATATGTCACTGAACTTCAAAACAATCCTATGACATCCCTACAATTCTTGCCACTACAAAGGACAATGCTGAGGCTCAGAGAGAGGCAGTCACTGTGCAGATGAGTGAATAACCATGCTTTGGTCTCTACCTGGTCAAAAGTCATGTTTTTTTTCTTCTATGACTCTTCTTGAATACTCAAATATTATATATGTAATATTTGAATACATATATATTATATATTTGAATATATATATATAGTAGCTCTAGATACATTTCTGATGTGGGACAAAAAGCGCAATACTGACTACTGTATATAAAACATTGTGCTGAAATCTAAGTATATGATGGCCAACGCCATCTCAAGTTTTGCTGTAGGAAAGAATAAAATTACCACAAATCTTTACTAACACTGTCCCATTTATTTGTAAGATTATAGACAAAATTGGAAGGCCTGTCTTCCCATAAAAAGGTATAAATTTTTATTTTCAATTAAGTTTAGGTTAGAAAAGAGAAAGAATGTTTTATCCTTTCTCTTTTTACGTCACTTACTCCATTTGCCTTGATATCAGCACATATTAGTTCAGGCTCAAAACTATTAACCCAGAAGAGATTCATAGTACTCTGCATACCACTGGATTGGCTCAGTAGACTGCAACTGCTAGCAATACCATGACTCCAGCAATCCATGCAAGCCAAAATTACATCTAAGGACTGGATGGTGCTACCCAAGTGTTCCAATAACCCATGACAAATGCATTCTGTGTGTTAATAAGTCAGGTAGTTAGGATAAAGTTAATACACAAAAGAATGGAATGGGGAAATAGAGTTAGGAAAGAATGAAGAAAGGAACCAACAGGAAGGAAGAAAAGAAGAAAGAAGGAAGGAAGGGAGGGAGGGAGGGAAAGGAAAGACTAAAAAAGAAAAGACATATTAAGAAATGAAAAGATGTGGCAAAGGAACTGGGAAGGGAAGAGACGGGGAGGAGGAAGGTGAAGGAAAGGAAACAGGGAAAAGAAGGGAGGGAGAAGGAAAGGGAGCAGGGAAGGGAAGGGAGAGGAGGGAGGGAGAAAGGATCACAAACGAGTTATGAGAATTAGGTCCAAGAGCATGGACTTGAGAGATGGCTCAGCAGTTAAGAGCACTGGTTGCTCTTGCAGAGGACCCCAGTTTGATTCCCAGCACCCACATGGTGGCTAACAACAGTCTGTAACTATGGGTTCCTGGGAATCTGAGGGAATCTGAGATCCTCTTCTGCTCTGCACAGGCACTGTCTAACACAAGTGCACTTACATACACACAGGCAATACACATACAATTTAAAAATATAATAAACTATGTACTTTAGATACAAGGGCAGGCCACTCTGCAGATGACAGAGAAGAGACATGAGTTCCTACATGTTTAATTGAAGCTAAATGTAGACACTGTTCTTGTTGCCAGGCACTACCTTCTCTCGACAGTGGCCAATCCCTTAAGCATATTTTCTTTATTCCAACTTTGGAATTTATAACTTTGCTGTTCATTGCTCTGCCTGGTTTCCTAACACATAGTCATGCTGCTCCTGGAAATGTTATATAGAATATCATTTCATTTTAAATGAAAGTGAACGTACATGAATTTTGTTTTGGATAGTTTTAACACACTTGGTAGTGACTGGCAATATTTCAAGAGGCTGTAACCCAGAGTTGCTACAAAGTGCAAGAGGGGAAATGCCAAAGTGCAAGCAGGCAAAATTGCCTTGCAGTGGTATCTGGAGCTTCTTTACTTCTGCCACAGAAAAAGGCTTCCCTGCCTGCTGCATGCCATCCCTCAAACACTGACTCCTGCATCTTCAGGACTGACTTTGGTTTTAGTTAAATGAATCTATACTTCAGAGGTTCCAATGAAATGCATATTGATAAAATGCAAACACTATCATTAATCCTTAGCACACTTCTCATATTCTGTTACTCTCATAATACAAACTCATACACATACTTACAATGTGCCCTAATGTTAATATATTCACACTACATTCAGAAATAGCTGAGTGTGGTTACTCACACTTACAATCCCAGCAACCGGGGTGGGGGTGAATGGCTGAGGCAGAAGGATCACAACCAGCTTGAGCTAGTGAGTTCAAGGTCAGACTGAACTGCAGAGCAACAACTTGTCTCAAAAACATGCAAGATCACCCCAAAGAGATTCTTTATTATAAATATTTAAATCTATATGTAAATATAATATAGATTTAAATACCCACATATATACTTACAGCATGAAAACATAAAGTAGAGTTTTAGGGGACGAAGAGAGTCAGTGATGCAGGGAGAAGAAAGACAGTGGAAGCAAGTGGCAGAGGATAAGACGAAGATAAGCAAAGTATAATGATATATATTTTTTTTCAGAATAATAAAGGAAGAAGGAAAGTCATCTGCATATCCCAATGAGTGGCACACACTCACACAGTCATGCATTCATGTTCACACATCCTGACATACACCCCTACACTCAGTCTTAATCTACACAGCCTGCCTCTGCCTTGTCTGTCTGCCTACACAGCCTAACAGTCTCTTCCTGCTCCTCTGAAACACATGAGGACAATTCACAGACCTGGTGAAGGGAATTGTGTGATATGTAGTACCCAGCTAAGAAATGAACCAGGTGAGTATTTTATCCCCTGGTGGATTATGATAAAAAGAAAAAGCAGCTATCCCCATTACATGGGTCATTTAATTCACCAAATATTTTAACAGCTCCTATATACACACACAAAAAAATACATTAAGACACTTGGGAAGATAAAATGAATACAGTAGAAGTCCTGCTTTCAGGAAGTTTCCCTTCCTTGATTCTATGGCTTTTGGTTGTTTACCTTTCCACATCTCCCCTTTATCTACATCCTCTCCAGCTGGCTCTGTAGCCACTTACTGCTTTCTATGGAAGCCTCAGCATAACTCCACTGCTTCATGTGAAAACCTGTGACTTCTGGTATTACACTTTGGTAGCAAGACTTCTTTGCACTTAACAACTTCCCTACACTGTCTCACTCATGGTAGTGACCCTTTAACCTCTAAGTCCTGGACTATGCTAGGTACAATGAAGATTGTTAAAAGGAACATGAATGGGAACATGGTTAGGACCAGCAATTCACAAAGTAGGACATAATAAAAGTGTTCCAGAATGTTCTTCATTCAAGCATAACTCCCCAAATATATAGGGTGGCTAGGAAAAAATTGTAAGACTCTCAGTTTGAACTTCAAATGAACAATTTTTAGTATAGCTTAAATATTACATCAGATGTACTACAAATCAAAAAATTCATTGTTTAAATGAAATTCCAAATTAAGTTGGCATTTTTGTCTTTTGTAATCTGTTAAAACCAGCAACCTTATAAATATATCATTTTGAGATTCCATTGGGTAAAGATAGCAAATATTTCAAGTAAAATGTTCAACAGAAAGGTTGAACCTTCATTTTGATTATTGTCAACTGCATTTAATGACCTGGGAAGATTAGATTTGTGACCAGAGAACAAGGCATTAGAGTGGGAGAATTTAAGTTTTAGAACTTAGAGCATTTCAACATTAGATAAGGCTACATAAAATTTAACTGTATGAACTGCATTAAGAAAGGAAAAGTAGGCCAGAAAAAGTTGTTTTAGACAGTCCTGGTTTTCTATTATCTCTGATTCATTTTGAATAGCCCCCTTGCCATTCCTGGAATGGATATGAATGACTAATCATCCCAGTCACAGAATATTCAGGAACTTGTTTGAAATAGGCCGGTGGCAAAGACATAGTACATAAATGCGTGTACTCTGAATGTACATGCTAAAGAATACCGTTGTCATCACATTGTTACACACACACACACACACACACACACACAAATACAACACAACACATGCATTTTAATCACATCTCTCTGCTATGAGAACTAGAAACTGGGGAAAAAGTATTTCAGATTTGATGAACTCAAGAAGTAACCAACTAGGTGTTGGAAGGTTTCAAAACGACAAAGAGAACTCTCTAGGAGAGGCATATTTCCCATATTTCAATACTTCCTCCCTTCCCTCTCCCTACATAAGGTTCTAACCTAGCAAATCTGGGAAGTGCCAGGCATCTGAATTTCTTAAGTGAATCATAGATTTATGTAAGTAAGTATATAGCACCTGCTAATCTGATCTAATCGCATAGGGGATACTTCTAAAGCATAGATGTTTGGTAGGTGAGCCACATGGGGGCCTTCTATATGAACCCAAGTCTGGCAGGCTAGTTACAAATGCTTTGTCTGGCCAATGGGAAAAAAAGAATGATAAACCAAGAGAAAATGTACTACCAAGGGAAATAGCCAACCCATGTGTTAACTGCTTTATAAGCATTGCATCATTCAATCCTTTCCCACAGAGGAGGCAGACACTAAATTAATCAATCTGTTTCAAGATGCACTTCTAGGCGAGGTGTTCATATCTAGAGCAGATCTCAAGTCAAAGCCTGAATTTACCCACTGAACTTGATATATACAAATTATTTATATGAATTAGAATTAATGATGCTTTGCATGTGAGCCTAGTATGGGGGAAATGAGGAGGAAATGAAGAGTTGACAAAATACTTTGACTCACTAGCTTTATGCATACCAACAGTGAGTATATATTCCACTTAGACAACACAAAGGAAATAGGACAGAAAAGACTATTTTCAAATCCTAAGTTCATTCATTCACAAGGCAAGTCTCTTCTGGGACCTGCCTAGACCCTTGTAACCCATACTTCCTATCATCTGATCCCACTATGTAAATTCTTCCATATTTTAATTCAGAAAGGTTCACTTTGATATATGTAAGATGGCTAGATCTGATTCCAAGACTTATTCTTGTGTATTTGGCTCAAAACCAAGAAGGATATCCTCTGACAATGTTGCCATGCCTCCTGCATATATTTCCAAACATAGCCTGAATAAATTTGGACTCAATTTGCCTATGTTCAGATCTTTATGCATCTTATGTGTCTGAGAACTGACATGGCCATTTTTGAAAACTTGAATGTCAGGAGGATAACTGGTGCCCAAACTTTACTCAGAGTCAATCTGTTTGGAATGGACAGCTTGGAATGGACAGCTTCCACATGGGCCACTTCTCAAGTGATAATGCTGTGAAACGAGAAGAAATTCACTGGTCAGATTCATATTCTGATATTATTTTATCTTACTAAGTTGCAGAACATGGGGCCAAGACAAGAAACCACGGAGAATCTTTGGGTAAAACAAGTAACAGAAAGAAGAAAAATGCAAGGAAAACCTACAGTACAAGAGGAATCAGAAGTGAGCAAGAAGTCTAGCATGTACAATGTTCTGGGTTTGAGTTGAAACATCACATAAAGATAGGGATAGTGACGCATGCCTGCAGTCTCAGCACACAGATACAGGTAGAGGGATCAGAAGCTTAGGAATTCAAGGAAATCCTCAGCAATATAGTGAGGAAAAAGCCAGCATGGAATATATAAAGAGGGAGAGAAGGAGGGAGGGAGGGAGGGAGGGAGGGAGGGAGGGAGGGAGGGAGGGAGGGAGAGAAGGAGGCAAAGCAAGAAACAAAATGACTTAGAAGACACATGGTCTGTGAAAGACAAAAGATTCATTCAAGGAGGGGACTCCCAAGAACCAAGTGCAGGAGAAAAGTCTAGAAAAATTCACCTTGTGATAACTTTCACAGTGGCTCAACTATCATTGAGGCGAATATTATATTTCTGTGTGATATCTCCTCTTTGCCTTGAATGCATGTTCCATCCTGTGCTCAAGTCAGAGGGATGAGCTGCATTTGTGTTTCAGCTCAGGATAAAGGAGTACTAATTAATTCTGCAAAATAGTTCCTTAGCATTCAACAACATAGATGCTTAAGTAAAATAAAGACTGCAGAAAAAATACTGGCAAATAAGAATGTTGTGAGTCCTAAAGGAACAGTTAGCATGGGCAACAAGTTTGAAAACTAGGAAAGACTTGAAGGAAAAAACAGGTTGGTAGCTTAAGAGACAGAGAAAGTAGAACAAATACATTTTGAAGATGAGACCTAGTTAGGACAGAAGCCTGGGAGTAAAATCAGTGGAGAGGAATATAATGAAGGTGAGGTTGAAGAAGAGTTTGATGGAAAGGAAGGAAAGAATATTAAATTATATATGAGTAGAATAGGAAATGGTGGAGATCTGCATGGAACTGACTCAAGAGATAGAAAGAACAATGATTTTAAATGAGGAAAAAGGAAGGTTTGGAAGAATACAACAGGAATACACCAGGAGCATGTATTGTATGCACTGGGTGTTTAAAATAGCTGGCACTTGATTTCACATACTTAACAATGAATGACATAAGTATATTTTCTCTGTGTGAAAAATCAGTACAGTGGCTCAGGTAAATTGGCCTCCCATGGTGGATCCTGAGCTGAAACACAAATGTTCCTCATTCCCCTGACTTGAATGCATGATGGAGCATGCATTCAGAGGAAAGAACAGACGTCACAAAGAAAAACAACATTTGCCTACATCACAATTTAGCCACTATCTATGAAATTTATTACAAAATCCACTATGGATGAGTGAGATCATCCCTGTCAGAACACCTCTAATCAATTCTGCCAATTTAATCGTGTCTCAAATCATTTTCTTTTTTCCTTTTTTAAGAGATAACTGCACAAGGAACTGTTCTCAAGCATAAAATGTGATATATGATTTATATCAACAAGAGATTTTAAAAAAAACTCTCTATTTAGTAGAATGAAAAGCCCCCAATAAATCCTGCAATTCACGAAGCCTTCTAAGGGAGAAAACCAAGGCTTTATTGAATCCTTAACTGTACTCTGAATATGTTACACATGTGGTAGCAAATTAATAAAAAAAATGACCAAAAGGAACCCCCCATGGAAAAAGACATTCATTGCCATGAGTCACCAACTTTAATTTCTCTATGCTCAATAATTACAAAATGGCTGGCTGCAGGAAGGATTAATATTCCAAAACCTGTAGAAAATATAAATCTAAACTCAGTAAAAGTGATTCAAGCTCCATGAAATCTCAAGCATTGTCTACATTTCACCAGATTCACATCAACTTGGTGTAGTAACTACGGCTTATAACCAAAGCTGAATTATTAATACCAATATCTAAATTCTAAATCATGTCGACTAGATTGGATCTTTTTACTGTTAATGAGGACAATGCATGGCATTAAGAGTGAAGAATGTTGACTTTCTATTTATCTTGAAATTAAGCAACAAGGAAAACAAATATACCTGATAGTCTAATTAAGTGCACTAGCATGGGGCTGGAGAGATGGCTCAGCGGTAAAGAGTACCGACTGCTCTTGCAGAGGACCTGAGTTTGATTCACAGCACCCATATGGCAGCTAATAACTGTCCTTAACTCCAGTTCCAGGGGATCTGATGCTCTCTTCTGATCTCCATGGGCACCAAGCTCAACATGGGTGCACCAACCTATGCAGGGAACGCACTCATATACCTAAAACTTAAAAATAATAAAATATTTTAAATGGACTAATATGTATTTGCATTTCAACTTTGAGTGACAGTATGATACGACTTTATTCATTTTCTAGAGTGCATTTGCCAAAGCATCAGTTCCACAAGCTTTTCTTGAAATGAATGCAATTCGTGCAAAATAAGGAATCTGAAAACAAACATGTTTAAGAAAGACTAGTTTGAAGAAAGTGGGAGAAAAACACCCAAAAGGGAAGGACAATCAAGGGTCTTTTATATTGGAAATGTAAACTCTCAGAGGTCTAAGCTTTCATTCATCATTTTCAAAATGTATTTGGCCAAAGGTGGTATCCTTTTTTGAGTACCTGAAAGTATGTACTGGGTTTCTTCAAAATACATTTGAAGAGTACGATAATAATAGCCATTAAAGCCACTGAAAATCTTGCATCACAAAACTAATGGACAGAAGTAGCTCATTTGGTTGTGACTTACCAATTCTCCATTATTTCTTTTTCCCTAATGAATTTCCATTTACACACACAAACACACACACACACATACACACACACACACACACACACACACACACACGGCCCTAGACAGTATCAAAATACTCTTAAAAGAGGAGAATCAGAAAGCATTCTCAGGGGAAGTCATGTCCTCTTGTATCTTGACACTCCCAACTATGGAGTTATCAGACTGCACACAGTTCCTTATAGAGGTGCATCCAGTTAGCTGTAGGAGCCTTCAGTCAGTATCTCCAGAGGTTAATGGAACAGTTCTTGTCAGTCTCCATAGGATGCACATATACTCCTCTGACATTTGCACATCCGTGTACAGATCACCCAATGCCTCCAGTAACCATGAGGAAGATGATTCCAATGGTTTTGCTGATACACCACCAAGATATACCATAAACATCAGAACCCCCACTTCATCAGTGCTAAAAGAAATTCTCACAATCCACCCTTTAATGCCACATGTGCTCTTTAGTCTTCAGTGTGACAGAACTGTGTGTGTCTGTGTATATGTGTGTGCACATATATGCACAGGTACATATGTGGAAGAGGCCATAGGTTGATGGCCAGAGGATGATGTCAGTTGTCTTCCTCAATTATTCTCCACCTTATTATTTTCTGAGACAGAATCTCTTGCTGAACCTGGAACTTACTGATTAGGTTAAACTGGCTGGCCAGCAAGTCCCAGGGACTGTCTCCACCACCCCACACTGGGATTATAGATACACACTGCCAGACCTTGTTTATTATGTTGAGTATGATTAAACTCAGGTCTTCATGCTTGTGTTGCAATTACTTTACTTACTGAGCCATCTCCCCAGTGCCTGCCTTTCCTTTTGAATGTTATATTTTGCCATTTAAGACATCAAAATAATGTTTCTTTGCACATTCTCCCAGCTTCTAAATATAAATATGGTTTTAAGGTATTATGGTCAAAGCAGCAGCTCTCTACACTTGGCTTCTATTTCTACATATTCTGTGAGAAGCCTTATCTGTTCTGGACTAATTTTTTCAATGATCTTTGGTTAGGAAATAGACATCTAACATGGAATGCTGCCTTCAGGAGCAGAGAGCAGGTCTGCTTAGAGCCCAGGAAGACAGACATAATGCTTCCCTTTGGAGTCGAGGATAGATGTGATTACAGTCCATTATAATTTCAGGGTTCCTTTGCTATTATGGAAACCACTGCATATCAGTATATCCATCTGGACTCTTCATATTGCTCTGGAGAAACTGAGGTTCAGGAAATTGACACAAATGCTTTTCTGTGAGTAATAGGCTGTATTTTGTCTGTGACTTAGATGTCATGTCTTCTGCCAGAATCCTTGTGACTTTGGTAAGCACCGTTGTCAGCTTGTAGGTAAGAGATAAAATGATGTTTGACCTATTCTTCTGAATTAAGACTAAATGCAAGATATGGAGGTAAAGTAAGGTTGAAATGATAGGCATACTGTTCTCTGTATGACTGAAATGTTGATGTTGAAATAAGTTTGCCTTCAAAATGAGTACCCCTAATACAACATTAATAAATGTGTGATATTCTTGTGATAAAAATACATAGATAATGAAACCCCACAACAATAACTAGGACTTCTTGAGCTCCTAAATTCTTGTACCAGGCACTGAGTTAGTTGTTCACTGATGCTCAAAAAACCCTAGCAGGTACTTACCGTCATTGCAGCTAAGGCAGACTGAATGCAGCAGTACAATGGATCCACACCCATATGCTCTGAACACAAACAATGCACACTGATAGAACTCAAGCATGCTTAGTTTTTCATCTGTTATCCTTTCTTCAATTGTGGAACTGTTCCTAATTAATATCTTCACAGTAGAACACATTTGTGAAGTGCTAATTTAAAAAACTATATTCCAAAATAGAGAGATTTTTCCTTGACCAAAGTCCTTCAAGTCACTGTACTCTGGAACACTCTGTCCATGGCGATGTTCTATCTGTATATGAAAGAATGGGAGCTACATCTACAAAATTCGGTTTCTAACTAGCTACAATTGATGTCTGCGTTTTTGTTTTTCTTGTTCCATTTTGAGTCAAGCACAGGGGAAATGAAAAGGGAGGAGGGCAGGAAGAGCTATGCATAATGCTTGGAAGACACTGGGTTCTTAGAGCACTCAGAACCCTTAGAGAGAGTGCTATTGATTAAGTACTAGCATCACTGTTTTATGTAAAACACAATGAGAATAGCCATCTGTCTTTCTCTGGTTTGGGTTAAACAATATTGGACCAATTTATTATCAATGATAAAGCTGATCTGTGCTTATCTTATTTGCTCTAATCTCTTCTTCTACATCCTTTTCCCTTGGGTACATTAGCACTCACTTACACACACAACCTTGCTGTTAATAAAAAAGATTTATGTGCATGGAAGATTTTATTCTTTCCATCAAAATGTTTACTTGAGGAGGCTTTACTGCATAAAATCACATCCTTACTTGGCGCATAGTAGATTTATCTTTTTTAAGCCCATTTTTTATCATCCATATTTCAAATCTTAGTCTATCATGGGAATTTTATTTTGCAGAACAATTCTGACTTAGTATATTGTTTTCTGTATAGAAAGGATCCTTAAGAAATAAGTATTCGACTATTACTGTTAGAAGCTTATCAACTGGCAAAGCTGCTTTCCAAAAAGTAGAGGGGAAAATGGTTTGTTTAAAGCCTATCTTTGGCACAACAAGGCCTATAGAAGTTGGAAATGGACAATCCTAACTTGTATAAATTCCGAAAAGAAAGGCGATATACAAATGAAATCCATAAAAATGAGAGTTAATCCTTTATCTCAGTAATATTATTCATAGATTATTTATTAAAGTAAAATAATTCAAAGCAAGAAAAATAAAAATTCTAAGAACGGTAGCACACAGGAAAATACTGTACTTAGAAGCACAGAAATCAGAGACAAACTGAATATCTCATAAGAAGCTTGTGTAGATTTTCTGTTTGCAAAGAGACACTTGTGGATAAAGACCAGATGACACATAAGAGAAGCCAGAAGGGAAAACAGACTATAATCCTCATCTTCAATCTCCAGCACTGCTAAAATCTTTCAGCAGCAAAACTAAACATAGAACTGCATTACCTGAAGATTCTTTATCTTTTTCCTTCCTTTCCAAATTCTATTCACTTAAAATACCCAAGTTCCACTTTTCCTAATCCCCTTTAATCTTTACTACTTTTGAGTATAAGTCAATTTGCTACAACCTGCAATTCTCAACTTAGGGTAATTTCATCTTCCCAGAAATGCCCGGTAAAATCTAGAGACATTTTGGTTGCTATGACAGGAAGTGCAATACTAGAATCTATTCAAAAAAGGCCAGGAATGAAGATAAATACCCTGTAATACACAGGACAGCTCCCACAACCAAGAACCATCCAAATTGACAACAGCACAGTGGTGGATAATCTTAATAATCATCTATATGATGACATAATAGTTTACAATATTTTTTCACAGTAAGTAAAAATAGATAAAATATTTTAAAAGAGTCCTATTACAGTGAGTTATCAAGGAAACACAAATTAACTCATGGGAAAAATACAACTTAAGATTCACCAGAATGGCTATCATCCAAAAGACAGATGATGGCATTTTTTTCTCAGGATTTGGAGGAACTGGAGCTCTCATACACAGCTAGCTGAAATGAAAAATGATACTGCCACTGAGGAAAAGAGTTTGTCAGTTTCTTAAAGCATTAAACCATAAAAATGTGACTAAGCACTTCTACTCCCAGTCATTCACCTAAGAGATATACTAGTCTGCCTACACCTGCATGTACTAACTTTAGTCACAATAATTAGTCCCTGGAAACAACCCATATGTCCAGTATATACTTAATGAATGCACATAATGTTGGGGAACAGCTTCAAATGTGATACTTCTGTACAACAGATGAATGAACTAATTAAAAGGAACATATAACTGACAGTTGAAACAACTTAAGTAATATAATCATCACGAATAAATATATGCTTGAGGGGGTGGCTCATGCTTGCAATTCTATTAATTTGTGAAGCTGAGGCAGAAGGTCAGCCTGGGCTACACAATGAATTCTAGGCTGAATGTGATCCTATCTCAAACAAAACAAAGTAAAGCATCTGTTTACCTGAATAAAGATATAAAAGAACAAACACACTAAATGAAAAAAACCTATAAAAGATCATATACTATGTTATTATACTTATAAGAAGTTTCTAGACAAAGTAATGACTGAAAAAATATACCAAAACTTTATAACAGGATAGAAATCATTAAAATCATAAGAAAATACATATTGTGGTCTTGTTTCCAAAGGAAAAACAATAGAAAAGTGATTAATGATGTTTAAATGATTCACAAAATTTAGACAATTACCAATCTCAGATGTCAAAGAGCTATAATCATGACAGAAAATAAAGAATTTTATTATTATCTGAAGAATAATTCCTATAGACCATATCTGAATATATCTGAATGTTATCAGGAACCTGAAGCTCAGACAAATCAATTCTTCTTTCTACAAAATTGACATAATATTCAGAAAATGTCTAAAAAATAAATTAACCCTAGATGGTCACATTTCTTTCCACATTACTCTAAATTAGTCACCAGCTGCAGCTCCATATAACAGTATTCTACTACATAGCAAAGAAAAGAAGTCACAAAGAATTATTAGTATAAATATATAGCTATTTGGGAGTAAATTTCATTTTCTACATAAAAATAATTATGCAGATTAAACCACAGTGAACTACCACCTAAGATACACTAGAAAGAATGTGAATTTTATTTCATCTGCCAGAGCAATAGATAAAAGTATCATTATTTGGGCCATGAGATCATATTGAACTTAGAAATTGGTAACAGTAACAGAGAGTTCTATCTTACTGTTCACTTTACTGGTTTATTTCCCTTTGGGGGCTAAGACCATAGGACTAGATGATTCAGTGGGGAAAGGTGCTGACCACCAACCCCAAGACCTGAATTTGATTCCTTCAACCCACATGTTAGAAGAAGAGAACTGACTCCTGCAAGTTGTCCTCCGACTTCTGCACACATGCACTGGCACACACACACACACACACACACACACACACTCACGCATACACTCATGCACTCACGCACACAAAGTACCTAAATAAAATATCATTAAAAAGTATTTTAAAAACTATATTCCCAAGTATGGTTGGGGTCCAGATATCTGTATTCTACCCAAAGGAATGTATTGAGAAGAGCTACGAACCATTTTAAATCCAGAAATTTTTAAAACATTCTGGAAAAATTTACTACAGATTGAGATGGGTAAATATTGGGAAGGTTGCCCTCCCCTGGGTGCTATTTACAAGAATGTGCTTAATTGTAAAAAGTCTTAAATTGCACACCGGTGGTTATTTATGTTTCTGCAAGCTTGTTATTTCAGTTACTAGTGTACCAACCATTATTTTATTGCCCACTTCCAAATTCAGTGAATACTTTCTAAATGACTAAGATGTTGGAGAGCCATGGATCTCTGGAGATTGCCAAACATGGAGGTGCATTCTTATAGCTTAGCTAACACAATTTGTCTAGTACACCAAGATGAGATACTTGAAGGTATTTTGCCTCAGTACAAGGTAGCAAGAGAAAAGTAATATGTCTGCATTCAAGATGCAAGTATAAAGTTCAGAGACAAGATTTTTCCAAGCATGGGACTTGGATTGTTTTGTCAGAGGACCTAAAATTTCAGTAAAGTATAAATATTTCACCAGAATTCCTAGGCAGAATAACTGGGAAAGTGATTTTTAAATTAAATTTCTCAAATAATTTTTATGCACATTAGAATTTGAGAGCTAATCGAATATGATGGGGAAAGTCACAATAGCTAAACCATTATAATCATTATGTCTTTATTCTACTGAAAATACAGACGTTCGTCTTTTGTCTCAAATTAAGGAATGGGGCAGTCTCTTCTTTCCCATTATACAATCATAAAACAAACAAGAAATTAAGGCTTTAGAGAGTCAACACAAGTGACCCAGATTATAATTCTAGTCCTGCTGTTATTCAAGAAATGACCCAAGGCAATTAATCTCAATTAGAGTGGCTTCAGTTTCCTCATCTGGAAAATTTTAAGAATTGGCCTAGAATCTAAAGTTTCAAAGCATTTCACTGAAAATCATAAAACAAATGTTATATATAAGACACTACACAGAAAACAAATGCATAGCTATCTTGTTTAGAAGGCCAGAGGCACAGTGCACACAACTGCCTCCTAGGTGTCTGGCTGTAAAGTCCCCTGAGGGTATTCCATAAAAACTTTAGACTGCCTATAGTTAAAATCTATGGTCTATCTAACTTCTTAGATACATTGCACTTCTTTTAAATTTTTATTTGCTTTTTGAAATGATCTTGCTATGTATCCCTGGCAGACCTTGAACTCATAATCTTCCTGTCTCAAATTCTTGAATTCTGTGATTCCAGGCATGTGCTATAATACCCACATTTTCTTGAAATTTTGACTGTTGTGATTATCACCTTTGAAAATCTTTAAAGTCGTTTCAAATATTTTGCTTTATTTCTTTGTTTGTTTATCTCACTATGTAGATCTGGCTGGCCTGGAACTTGCTATGTAGATCAGGCTAGCCTTGAACCTACAGAAATCCTCCTATCTTTCCCTAATCATGCCGGGATTAAAGACATGTCCCATCATGGCAAGTATTTTACTATTTTTAGAGCTAATCTATCTCCACTGTTCCCATTTGGGGAATGGTGGGAAAAAACAAATTTAGTACAAATCTATAAACTCTGATAATTGTGGATGCTTTAAGTTACCATACAACTTTGTATTCCTTTAATTCACACATATCTACCTTTGTTTGAGACTCTTCCTGCAGTCACAGCTGGCTTGTAATTGCTATACAGACCAGGCTGGCCTTGAACTCACAGAGATCACCTGCCTCTGCCTCCTGAGCTCTGGAATTAAAGGGATGCTCCAGTATACCTGGATGCATATCTGCCTTTTGAGTACAGTTCACCCATATTTCACACAGCAGTTCTTAGGTCATGCCACATGTGTTCCTGCAGGACTCCACAGTGATGCCTGTCATCACAGCTTGAAAATCCTCTACACTAGCTAATACTTTATTGTTAATCCTACAATTTTCCTCCCCCAATTCATTTTTTAGAGTACCTGGAAACCAATTTACATATTTCTTCAAATTCAAGTATGATTGTTCATTAATAGTATGTTATTGATCTTAATTTCTTCTTCCAAATAGCCTACATCATACATTCATAGGTTCTGGTCTTAAATACTTTTTATTCTATTGTTATGAATTTTTAAAAGATATATTTTTAGAGATTATCTATATGTGTGTGTCTACATATGGTTATATGCACATGAGTGGAAGTCCGCACTGAAGCTATATCTCAAAGGATATCAGATCCTTGGGACCTGGAGTTGTCAGAAGTTGTCAGATGCTTAGTTTGTGTACTGGTAATCAAACTCAGGTCCTCTGAAAAAAGTGTAGTATGTACAGTTAGCACTTTTAATCACTAAACCATCTCTTCATCCCTCTCATTAAGACTTTTAGGATGCTAAAATGAGGATATTAATAGGGTCTTAGGACCAATGTCCTTTTACAGAAACTTTAATTCTCCATTCCAATCAGGGAAGTACTATTGTATGCAAATTTAACAGGAAGTTTGTCTTTTCCTGACATGTCTACGCTGAATAATACATAATTCAGTATAAAGTTAAATTTATCACTACTCGATTTTGCCATATGATTCGCTTTTATCTGCCATTTAAATAAAATAATCTACAAATTAGTTTAAGTAGAAATATGTGGTTTAGGTTAGCAAATTTTTGCTGTAAAAAAATCAAGACTGTAAATATGTTCTGTTTGCAAACATGCATCTCTATCACAGCATCTCTATCATTCTACAATAGTCAGAGACTACACATAAATGAATGGGTATGACTGAGTTCTAAAAAGTATCATTTAAAAATATATAAAACAGGTGGTGATCTGGATTTAGCCCGAAGGCCACAGATTCTAAGGGGAAATTTTTATGTACAAAGAGAGTGTCTAAAAATAAACATGGGATGATGACATAATCTACATACTCTCTTCTATAATAAACTGTAATGGAAGTCCAGTTTTCCTATTAAGAGCATCAAGTGTATTCTCACATGTACACGTGATGAAATACTGAAAAATGGCTTCCTACTTTTATACTTTCATTCAAAGAAGAGAGAGTTGCTTTGAATTTTCAGAGAAAAACTTTATTCTTTGAGAATTGCATACATGAGTACTGCATATCCATCATTCCCACCTCCTCCACGCCCTACTCCCTCTCAGGTTTTTGTCCTATTCCTTTACTGTTATTTCATATACATATATAATTTTATAAAAATACATATATAATGCACTAAGTCCATTTAGTGGTGTTTGTGTATACATGTATTTAGGGCTGACCACTTCAGACTGGATAATCAGTCAGGGAGCTTGTCCCTGGAGAAAACTAATTCTCTCTCCCTCAGTTTCCATTGATTGCCCTATTGCCCTTCATCTAGAGGTTAGACCCTGTGTCATTTCCCCCGTCCACACTAGCATGTTAACTGATGTTGTGATTTTGCAGGTCTTCTGTGGCAAACATATTGTGAGAATTTCATGGGTGCAGCTTCCCTATTATGTCTAGAATGTATTAGCTAGCAGGAGGCGTCCTATTCCTCTGGTTCTTACAATCCTCCGTCTTTTTCCCATAATGTTCTCTGAGCCCTAGGTGTAGGGGTTTCATTGTACATGTTGTAAGTTGGGGCTAGGCACCACACAGTTGTTTACTGTCTGCATTTGGATCAGTTGTGGAACATTGTAATAATATCCATCTGGTACCAAAAAAACTTCTTTGATGAGTGGCAAGAGAGAAATGTGTCTGTGAATACAAGGATACATGTTTAGACTATAGGAAGAAATTATGCTGGCCTACGAAAATGGCAGTAGTAGGTTTTTCTCTAGGGTCTATGACCTCTCCAACCACATGTAATTGGCTATGTTTATAGTACCCTGCATGGATTACCTTCCACTGAGTGGCCCTTAAATCCAATTAAATAGTTGTTGATTATCCCCAAGATAAAAGTGACAGTATTGAACCAACAGAAATTTTGCTGGGATAGTCATTGTTGTGGTTAATCAGATTTATAGCTGTGTAGGACCAGTGATTGGTTTTCTCCCATAGCAGCCTGCATAACACCTTCTGACATTATGAGAGCTAGTCTGACATGGTGCAAGATAGATCCAAGCCACCTGTGCCTATTTGCCTTTAAATTTAAATCAACTAAAGGTAACCAAAATTAATGCATCAGTTCCTCAGTCACATTAGCCAAGTTGCAAGTGCTGGAGTAGCCATATGCAACCATTTGGTACCATACTGGCCACCAATATAGGATATGTCTATCATCACAGGAAATTCTACTGAACAATGCTTAATCAACTAAAGAAGCTGATAAAGGTGGGAAATCATGATGATTAATATACAAGTACTTCATTGATGTACTTAATGTATCTTAATGTCATACATACCTTTTCCCAGTCAATTTTTAATGTAGTACCACACTTTGGTCTTTGAGACCACTGACTAGAGTGTGAAATTTTCTTTACTACATGTTATGTATTAAATAAATCATTTTTGATACATACTTGATTGCGTTTTCAAAAAAATATTATTTTTATTTTATGTGTATGACTATATTGTCTGCGTGTGTGTAAATGTATCTGTGTCATGCAATCCCTGAGGAGGTCACACGAGGGTGTCAGATTCCCTGGAACTGGAATTACAAATGAATGGTTGTTAGCCACCGTGTGGGTACACGGAATTAAACTCAGGGTTCTCTACAAGAGTAGTCAGTGCTCTTGACCTCAGAGTCATCTCTCCATCCCCAAAAAACTGCTTTTTAAAAAATATATATATTTTTTATTTGTTACTTTTATTGTTTATGTGTATGTGTGTGTGTGATTTGTATTCATGTAAGTGCACTCATATGCGATGCCTGAGGAAGTCAGAAGGTATTATATTCCCCTCGAACTGGAATTACAGATGGTTGTTAGCTACCATGTGGGTTCTGGGAATAGAACCCTAGTCCTCTACAAGAGCAGTCAGTGCTCTTCACCACTGAGCCATCTCTCCAGCTCACATAGTGTATTGCTTAAAAGTTGAGAGAGAACATAAGGGTGTTTGCAAAGCAACTGAGTACAGAAAAATCTTTTTTATGAATTTTTCAGATTTCTACAATGATCTCACAAACCTAACTCCAAAGAAGCTATTTTCAACAATTAACTTTTTTTACAGTGTTATAGGTTTTTAACTTTTTGTGTATACTTTTAATGAATTTTTGTGTATTGCATACAAAATATATTAATCATCTTTATACCACCTCCACCATCCACACTCTCCATAGAGCCTTCATCAATGGATTTCATGCATTCTGTCACTTATGTTAAGGGTTACTGAGTCAAGTTAGTGATGGGGTCAGTATGCACAAGACACATGTAAACTCAAGCAGCAAAAACTCAGCACAGAGTAGGAGAAATGGGCAGTAGGCCTCAATCTTAGCTAAAGAAAAACTTGGCAGCTGATTATTGCTGGGTGAGAAAGAGATGATCTTCTTTAAATGAATAACTATAGATAGGCTGACTAAACCCCAGTGGATGAACTTGCACTGAGAGGCATCTGGGTACACTAACGTGACTCCACAGTCCTTAACATAAATAATTAGCTTTTAAAAACTATTTTTAAAGATATACTTTATTATTTAAATTCTGTGCATGGGTATGTCTGTGGGTGGGTATATGCACATGAGTACAGGTGTTACCCAAGGCCACAGGCATCCAATGCATTTGAAGTTGGAGGTACAGGCAATTATGAGGCACTCAATGTGTATCAAAGATTTTTAACTCTAGGACAGTGTGGAGGTCCTTCTTAGACATGCAGTAAAAGGAAGCTCCTTCAAGATGACATGGGGTTCCTCTGACTCAGAAAAAAAACAACAACAAACAAAAAACAAGTGAACAAACACATTTCTAATAAACCACAGAAATGAAACCGAGTTGTAATCTTGGAATAATATGGTTTCAATAAAATGTGATTTTTTCCTACTAACAAAGGGATAGAACAGTGAGATGAAGGTGACTTCTGGATACATAGATCAATAGAGGTTTCAGAGATATGGTAGCATAGAACAGAATATTTTGTGGCATTGGATATGGTAAATTTCTTAGTTACATTCTTGGCCGACAGGAAGAGGTTTAACATTACAGACAGGAGGATGGGTAAGGTGATATATTTTTTTCTCATTTCAAGGAGAGTCCTATGTCTATATATTCCAGTAAACATACTCCTCACAAAATGTGATTCTGACACCCTTCCATTGAGGTTAGTGCCAGTTTTCTTTCTGCTTGAACCTAGGCCAATCCTTGTGCAGGAGTATCACTCTGTGCCTTCTGGGACTCCTTAGAAAAGGTGCATCCTCATTTGTTTGGCTCTCCCTTAGTGCATGAACATTGATACTCTGAACTTAGACATGTTTAGAGGCCTGATTTACCATTCTGAGCTACAGTTATGATAAACGGAACAACTAGAATCAAAACCTGCATTCTAGGCCAGGGCTCAGCAAACTTTTTCTCCAAATGGCTAGACACATAAGTATTTCTATAGTGATGTGGTTATCATATCTGCTTTAGTCATAGAAGTAGATAGTTTTGAATCCCAATGGAACCATAATGTTGCTGGCTAACTTATACTCTTTCTAGAGATATAGCTCAGTGCTGCAACATTTGCCTGGCATGCACAAGTTTAATTCCCAGTACTCAGAAAAGGGAGGAGAAGGAAGAGGAGGAGGAAGAGGAAATAGGCAGTAAATATTTGAGAGCTATGGAGTTGTACAGGGCTATGTAACCTAGGCTTCTTCCATTTTGTCACTATGCTATCCCCATGGTGCCTTAGACTTGACTCAAGTCCAAGACAGGGTAGCATTATGTCTGCATTCCATCAGAGGGAAAGAGTACAGGGAAAGAGTCACATGGAAGCCTTGCTATAGAGCAGTCTAGAAAATATGCCCAGCCAAAGAACGGAAATATTTTATTATTTCCAAACAAGGGTCAAGAGCCTGAACTTACAGGCCAAATGTAGCCTACTGCCTGGTTTTGTATAGCCAGAAAGTTAGCAATGTTTGTTTATATTTTTATATAGTTGTTTTTAAAATGACAAAAATCCAAGGGAGATTATATTTGGGCTGCTAAACCTACAATGTTTACTGTCTTTCCCTACATAGATAAAGGTTGTCAAGGCTTATTTTGGAAGAAGGAAAAGGAAAACACAGGAGAAGAGCAGGAAATTTCTGCCACAGTGATAAAAGGCTTAACACTGAGAATGTTCAGAATTATGTAAACAATTAAAATAACATAAGCTCATAGAGTTAGTAATTTGGAGTTAATTTTTTGAATCATCTGTATTATATAATGGATTTAACATACTTTGACATATTAGCCTTATTACTAAGCTGAAGAGAAATGATATGCTTAAACAGAATTAGAACAGTTCATAGAGCTCATTGGCTTTGTAGGTTTACTGCATTATATTTTTTTCTGTATGTACCACACGCTGTCCTAGAATGTGTAGTAATCCTCCTGCCTTTGCCAACAAATTACATTCCTAAGAACACTTTTAAATGCTTGGAAAGCTTTGATTGTTTGCACATTGAATTGTTCTATCAGATCACTGGAAGTACATCAAAGGAAAATATATTAAGTGTTTAACTACAGTGTGAAATATTTAAGAGCATTAACTATCTTTGAAAGTGGATCTGATTATTTAAAAAAACATAATTTGTTTGATTTGAATGAACTAAACACTAGTCAAAGAAAACACGAAGGGCATTGTACTTAATTTTACTATATTTAAAAATAGAATGAAGATAAGGTATGGTGGCCCATGCCTGTTAGCCATGCCTTTAATTCTAACATGGGAAGCAAAGGGAAGGGGAAAAAAGTTCAAGTTTATCCTCAGCTACATGGTGAGTTCAAGGTCAACCTGTGCTAAGTTGTACCATGTCGTTAATAGCCTTTGCCACATGCAGGGTTTCCCTCCTGACATCAAAATGGTCACTGACTGGAAAACAGGTCCATAGGTAATTTCAAAGGATGGAAAGACACGGGAAGGGTACTGAAACTATCACAGGGCAAACAAGAGACACATGTAAGTATGAAGAAGATATGAATAGTTTTGCCTAATCCTTTGTATGACTATTTTCTTCCTGGCTCTTTGTGATGTTACTTATCAAAGAAATTTTAGATAAGCAGCACTATTGAAGCCTTGGTAAGTCCCATCCTGTTAATGAGAGCTACAGAAATGCCACTCAATTCAACTGGCAGATGCCATGGAACTGTTCTCTTCGAGGTCCTTACAGAGAATGGAAAATAAATGCCAGAGCAATGAACAATCACCCACAGAATTCAAACACTGTTTCATCTTAACAAAAGTATCTTTCTGAGAGAAATTCTATTTAACTTTGTCACTTTGAGATTATATCTGCAGAATCTTTAAATACCTAGTTTTGACATTTTAAAACCTTCATATTTTCTGAAAGTTTAACATTTCAGTGTTTGATATTTTAAAATATAACTTACCATTCAATGTTACCTCTTTAAATTTAGTGAATGTTAAGGCTGTCACTTTTTGTCTCATACATCTAAATTCAAACCCCAGGTTGTATGGTTTGATTTCCTCCATCTCTTAGGGTGTTGAGGTGTAGTATGGATTTCCAGTATTAACTTGTGATGATCACCGATGCAATCTGTAGAATATCAGCCTCACCTGCCCACTGGGAAACTGCCAAGCTGGTTTCAAACACATGGTAAGACACTACTGACTGTCTTCTGGGCTCATCCTTTCTGCCTAATCAGTCTTCTTTGCCAATCTATGTCTCAATCTCCCATCAGAGGATCCTAGAGCACCTTGATTGACATTAGCCAATCTGTTTATGTCATCTCAGGAAGGTGGTCAATTTTGTCAGAAGCAAACTTTCTCACAAATCTGCACACACACCTCAACACAGCAGAGTACCTAGCACAAAACAGGTGTCAGGAAATGTTTAGAGAAGACAACCAGGAAAGGGGACAAGTGAGTGCTGTCCTACTTTCCTTTCCTGTTGCTAAAATAAAAAATCCTGAAAAAGCAACTTTTAGAGAGAAAGGGTTTATTCAACTCATAACTCCAGGCTACAGTCCATTATTTCTGGGGAAGTCAAGGAAGCTAGGAGCATCCAAAGTCAACAGCAGAGAGAGAATGAATGCCTGCAACACTCTGGGACCCAAATGCAGAAAATGATGCAGCCACAATGGGTCCTTCTCACATCTATTAATTCAATGAAGACAATCCTCCCACACCCCAGATATGCACACAGTCAAGAATGATCTAGAAAACCTTTCACTGATACTGTTTTCCTGGGCAACTCTGGATTGTGTCATGTTGACAATTAAAATGACATCAGGAGAAGGAACTGCAGCTGTGGAGAAGGCAAAATGAACTGAGAGAAATATGATAGTGCTGACTGTGAAACTTGAGGAATTCTTGCCAGGACTTCCAATCAGGCATAGCCTAGCTCTTGGCTTATGCTACACATAAGAATTTCAGGATGAGTCACTATGAAGAAAAGGAAAGGGTCAGCAAGATGGCTTAAAACGTAAAGGTACCTGCTGCCAAGCCTGACAACCTCAGTTCAATCCCAGGGACTCACATGGTTGAAGAAGAGAACCAACTGCTACATGTTGTGTTCTGACTTCCACACACCGTCTCTCTCACACACATGTGCACAAACACAAAATAAATAAGTAAACAAAAAAGGAAAAAACATAATACATATCCAAGGAGTAGGTGATGACTTCTCAAAAGAGAGGATAATGGTTAAATGTCTTGGCAATAGCTATATCTATTTATAGATCTCTCTGTGTATACATATATATATACATATATGTGTGTGTGTAAATAGATATGTGTGTATATATATGTATATGTAAATATATGTGTGTACATATTTCGTGTCTGTGCATAAATATATACATAATTTCTGACTTTTGAAGTTATACTATGTGAAGGATATGATTTATTTATTATTCTAATAGAATTTTTAAGATTTTCATATAATACAATTTGATGGTATTTAGATGCCCTCCCCTATCTTTACTGTCCGCTGCCCAATAATATATATCCTAGATATTCTAATTTGTGTCCTCAAATGTCCTTCAGTGTAAGTTCAATGGATGCAATTTATAATGAGGTTCAAAGATTAAGCAAAGATTTTCTGCCTCCCAAGGCTCTGGGATCATTGCAAAGCAGGAAAAAGGAAAGATTGCAAGAACCAGAGGAGGGAGATGACTGCAAGAAAGCAGTTTCCCAGACAGCTGGTCAGTTACTCATATGAACTCACACAAATGGTGACAGCAGGTACAAGTCCCATAAAGTTCAAAGCCCTCATATTCCCACCATAGATCTGGGGAAATGAGTAAGAAACCCTAAGGCTATCTGAGGAAGGAACTATTAGCAATTGATGGCTGCTGGGAAGGAGAAAGTAAGTTGCTTTCACTTTTGTGACTCTTCGTGGTCTAATCAGCCTCTAATGGATGGAATCACACTAAAGAACATTTTGGGACACGAATTAGACTCTATGGGGTGGAGATAAATATTTTTTTTTCATTCAGTTGGGCAGGGAGAAGGAGAGGTGTGGTTAGGAGAGGGGAGTCAAATATATAATCAAAACCTATTTTATGAAATTTCAAAAATTCAACAAAAGGAGATATATGAATAACCAAAATGTAGTACATTTATACAATGGTGTATTATTCAGACTTAATAAATTAAATTATATATTGTGATAATGACTCTCATCACATGACTTAGAAGGCAGAGGCAGGAGAACTGCATGTTTAGGGCCAGACTGGGTCATAGTATGATACCCTGACCAAAAAATAAAATAAGAACTTGGGAAAATTGGAATGATGAGGGGGAAATTACCATGGTGGTTGCAAAGGGTTGGAGAGAGCAAGCAAGGACCAGCTATTGTTTAATGAGTACACTTTTCCTTTCCAAAGAAAGCGTTTTGGAGAGGAATGTTGCAGTGGTTGAAGAACAAGATGAAGGCCCTCAGTGCCATGGAACAGTATACTTTAAAATTGTCTAATGGTAACTTAATTATATATATATATATATATATATATATATATATATCTCACAGTAAACACACAGTTGAATAATTATAAAAATATCTCTTCATATCAGTTTAATAAAAGACAGAGTGCCTATAGAGACAAAACACAAAGATTAAGGAAAGTTTGACAAATATGTAAATAAGTGAACCACCCAGAAGGAGGAAAGGGATGCAAATGATTCCAGAAGAGAGTCAACAATCAGTCAACAATCAGGCCAATTAGTTCTGGTCTGTCCCGATCAGTAAAGGTCCTGTTTGTAGTAGGTGACTACTAATAACAAGAATGATAACTGGCCCAAAGGGTTGAGAACAAGTGACTATGGAGTGCTCAGCCCTAAGCATGGCATCTGTATCATCACTTCCAAGACTCAGGGAACACTGGGAAAAAGGAAACAGAAAGAATCAAGGATGAGATAGAATGCAGTGAAGCACTGTCTCCTGAGCATGATGACATGACTGTTACAACCATCAATGTACAGCAGCAGTGGTTACCTAAACAATATTAGGCCCGTAAACATTCCATCATGGTTGAGAGAGGCGCTCATGAGGCTTCACGTCTCCCCAGGAATCTATAGAGAGTTAATGACTGCAGAGTGGAGAGAAGGGAGTCATATTCCACAGTGGTGTAACCACTGGTAAGTAGTCCATGCTCCAACAAATGACCCCTGACCCACGCTCTTGCAAGCACTCTAATTAAATGCAATGAGGCACAAAAAGAAAATATATGAAAGTAGGAACAGGACTTGATGGGAGGAAGAGGATGTGGGGGGAGGGAGGGGCGATATGGAGGAATACAATCAAAGTCGCCTATATAATACTTCAGCATGTGCAAAACTATAAAAGAATAAGTTTTCAAAATTAAATTTGAACTAATTTATTTAATAATCTAATGAATTTCCTCTTTCAAATGAAATTATGAGATAATTATAAGGTGCATTGTTCAGGACTATGGGTGAGAGAATAGATCAGACTGAACTCAAAGGTCAAGTATGTTTTGACCTAAAGCTTGGTCCATCAGCAGTTTTCAAAACTTTGAAAACTTTCTCAGAAAGGCAAGCATTGTCTCTACTGAAGAACTCTTCACAGCTGTTTTGATTTAGTCATTTATGTCAAAGTTCTGGATTCTCCACCAGGGAGTACTACATACCACAGTCCAGGAGATAAGGGGTTTGTCCTCTTTCTCCTGTTCCTATAATTTCCCCTGTCTTTCTATATTGCCATACCTTAACCTCGTGATGGTTAAGGAAAAATTGATAGAGGCTCACCATGGTTCTGTATTTCAGCACCTGAAAGGAAGGCAGAAACCATACCACACAGCACTCCACACACCCCCCCACACCCCTCTACACATTTCCCTACCTCATATACCAGCAGGGAAAGGTTGAATAACTTAGACTATCTAACCTGTGCTAGCCCATGTAAGTCAGTTCTCATTTAAGCTGGCTTCTGGTAGTTAATGCCAGTTTGACTGCCCTATGTTCTTTGTCATTCCACCTCAACTTACTTTGCCCTTTAAATTGCCTACTATGAAGACAGCATCCAATTTTAAATTGCATGTCAATTTCAAGAGAAGTAGGGGTCTACAGAGAGCTCAGCAGTTAAGAGTGCTGGATGCTCTTGTAGAAGATCCTAGTTTGATTTCCAGAACCCACATGATGGCTAACAACAGTCCATAATTCCAGTTTCAGGTGATCTAACTCCCTCTTCTGACCTCTAAGGATACTGCAGGACATGGATGCGCTTACATATATATAGGCAATACAGTTGCTCCCATACACAGAAAATTAAAACAATACATAAAAAAATTAAAAATGAAGTAGACAAAATGTTTGATAGACTAGCAGTTGGCTTCATGCCATCTTTCTTTTATATCTACATTTCTTTTTCACTTGATTTTTACACTTCACATATTATCTAGTTTTGTATGTCTATTCAGGAGCAAGTTTAAATCTTTTTTTCTTGAATCCAGTAAGGTATAAACACATTGATATGCTCAAAGCCATAAAGTAACTAACTAGTACAACACAACTGTAGTAAACGAATAAAGAAAAGCAACTGTCATGGCAGAGAAACCAATGGAAGCACAGCAATAGCTTTTATACTCTATAGTGGCAACATACTAAAAAATTCACCTGGTTTAGTACAAGTGAAATGATTTTAACAACTACCAAATGACTGTCTCACTTCTTTTTCTTGTGGATTATTTTTCATGGGATCCTATACATGAGATGGATTTTACAGTTATTTTTAAATTATTCATTTTTATGTATATGAGTATCTTACATGCATATATGTAAGTGTACCCATGTGTGCAATGCCTGTGGAGGTCAGAAGAGGGCATCAGACATCCTGGAACTATAGTTACAAGTGGTTATTAGACGCCAATTGGGTGATGGAAACAAAAATCTAGGTCCTCTGCAAGAGTAGTCAGTGCTCTTAATGACTGAGCCACCTCTTCAGCCCCTATTTATTTTTAAGGCTAACCATAGCTTATTTTATGTACAGCAATTAAACTTTTGAGTAAAACTATAATAGAATGATTTGATATCATTTGGTATGTTTGCTTATGTTTGAGACAGGGTCCCCTTATAGCACAGTTGGCATGGAACTCATTGTGTAGGCCAGGCTGGCCTCTATCTCACAGAGATTTGCCTACCTCTGCCTCCCTAGTGCTGAAACTAAAATTGTTCACCAATATGCCAGACTATTATATATATATATATATATATATATATGTATATATATATATATATTTAGCAGAAATAAAGGGAAGTTTTTCAGGCAACAAAACGATGTCCCCCAATACAAAATTTTTTAACCTTTTTTTTTTCTAAATCAGTCAGTGTGACAAATATATTCATTGACTACTCATGCTTAATTCCTTCTGCACTAATGGTTAATGGAATTAAAAGAAAGACAAATTTTCATAATCACTTCCTGGAAGGAATAACAAATGCTGGATTATTGTGGAATGCAAAATATTTCTTGATAATTCAATACACAGAGAGTTGAATTCACATATTCACCGTGTATATATGTATGTGTGTGTGTTGAAATTAGAAAATAAATATTACTTTATATCCTCTTTCATGACTCCTGTGTCCTTTTGCCTGTACTCTGGCCTTTCTCACCACCAAATATTACCCTATGTAGGAATTTTTTAACCTGAGTTCTCAACAGTTATTCAAAGTTGAGAACAATGAGGAAACGGAAGTGAGTCACCATTGTCAATATTGAAAAAGAAAGGACTATTAGCAAGAATTCTTATACTTTTAAGAATCAAGATCATAATTAATCTGAAAATCAGGAATTCTCTCCTCATAAATGTACCAACATGGATTGATGCTAAAACTTTTACACATAATTTAAAAAGAACTTCTGACCTACTAACCCAACCTTACCAAGGCCATCTTTTACACAGAAAGTGAGCACAGAAGAGTAGAGGCTTTCATATAGCACTCTATATATTTAGATAATGTGAGGACGTAGCCACTGTTTTGCAGAAGAATGACTAACTATATATATAATGTCTATAAAAATACATACAGCTATCAAGGGTTTATAGATCTTCTTATGGAGGATTCCAGTTTCTCTGGATATTGTGACTGCTACCTAAATCAAATTCTGAAGCATGAAGTCATTAACTTTCTAAAGTATGCAAAGTACAGGATATTAATTTGGGGGATTGCCCTTTCAAACACCCAGCATAAAACTTATAATATAATAAGTATTAGTATCATAATTATACATTGTCATTGATTATTATTCAACAGCAAACCCAAAATTATAGGTTATCTGCTTGTAGTTTTATAAAACCTAGGCTAAAAATCTCTCTGTACGACATTTCGGATATTTAAAAACATATTTTTTGATTGGTGGTACTTATTTTATATACCAATTTAAGACAAACTGTACCAGTTCACAAGAAAGCTGAAAAACATGATACTTTGGCAACTATAGTAATTTTAAAAGTCAAAATTCCATTAAAGGTTAATTGTGATCATTAATCTCACAAATAGTTCTTACCTTCAATAATTAAAATCAGCAAATTAAACACGTTATTAAAAGCCAGCTTATTTCAGTTAGTCAATTCTAAATAAGCAAATGAGAATGATTTCTAATTGTTTTTCTTCCTGTGGATTCATAATGTTTCAAATAAAAAATCTGAAATAAATTTTTTCTATACTTTAATCTATATTTCTCATATAACTATTAAAAGTATGATTGTATTTGATGGAGTGGTGAGTAGCTTAATTAAAATGTTTTTTTTCAACTTTTTAAAAATTTACTAAGATTCAAGGATGGAGATATAACTCAGAGTAGGATCCTTGGCCAGCCTCTTGGGTTTCATTTCAAGCACCATTTAATAAATTTATAAAACATTGAAGTCAACTGTAATTTAAATAATCTCTAAGATTCGTTATCACTGTAAATCATGTTTATAAAGTGTTCCTCATTTTATCATGGGCTGACTTCCCAATAAACTCACTGAAAGCTAAAAATATCATAAGATGATAGTGCATTTAACACATCTGATCTAACCAGGATCATTTACCACTGTAAATCCAAAACTATCAATAGTAATATGTTATGTATACAATTTATGGTTAAAGAATTCTTTTAAGAGAAATTAATCATTGTGCATGCAAAAATAATTCTATTTGGTATCAATGCATTGGAAATAATACAAAAATGAATGGAATAACAAAAACATAATTTTAATAAAAAATGTGTTTCTACCACTGAAACACATTCACAACCCCGTCTCATAGGTATTTTAGTTCGATTTTCTTTCCATCTCTGGTTATACTAAATCTTTTTACACATTCTATTCACCATTTTCTATATTATTTATCACATTACAGTAGTTATTTTAAATTCAATTTCTGCTTATATCAATATCTGAATAACATGTTATCCTCAGATGTCAATGTGTTTTGCCATTTCTTTGATATATGGAATTGTGCTTTCTTATCTCTTTCCACTCTAGCTATTTGTGATTATATACTGGGAATTACTAATGATATATAGAAACCGGATACTGTTATGTTCCTCTAAAGAATGTTGAGTTATGTCTTAGCAGCTGATTCCATAGGACGTTGATGTTCAGATCTTCTTAAGATGGATCTATTGCAACTTCACTTTTATTTAAAGAGTATAGTTACTTCTCACTCTGAGAATTGGTCCCTACTAGTAAGGTATGGCTATTTGGTGACTGTATGTAAGTCCTAAATTTTCAGCAAGCCCCTATTACTGAGTAGGATATAAATATCAATATCTATCCTTTTTGCACATGGTGAAATAGGTTCCTTTATGTTATCTTTTCAACAGGGCCTCATATAAGCCAAGATAGCCTTGAGCTAACTCATGTAGCAGAGGAAGCTCTTGAAAACCTGATCTTCTCAAGGGTTGGGACTATAAGGATGGGCCACCATGAATAGCTTTCCATTCTTTTAATCTTTTAAATATTTATTTACTCTGTGCGCACATGCCCATATATGTGCAGCAAGTGTGTGTGCATCAAGGTCAGAGAAACAACAGTCAAGAGTTGGTTCTATCCTTCCACCATGTGGGTCCCAGGCATCAAACTCAGGTACTCAGGTTAGGTGAAATGTACCTTTACCCGTTGTGCTATCTTGTCAGCCCTGGCTTTAGTCTTTCTTAACTTCTCAGCTAAGATTTCTGCTGTATTCTTTGGACTAACACGTACAAGTGAAATTTCAGACTCAGAGAATCTTACAGATTTGGAAGTTTCCCATTTCTACAATTCTCGTCTCAATGCCCAAATAAGTTGACAGTCCTGAATTTTGACCTGTGGTTCTTCTACTGAATAAGAATATCATTCTATGCTTGACTGACATCCCTGTGTTATACATAAACTAGGAAATCACCCTCAGTGGAAAATCCAATTCAATGTAATTTTTATGCAGTGTGCTTTTCTTTCAAAGGTTATAACCCATGAAGATTTTACTTGCTTTTGTTTGTCTCCAAACAATTTTTCAACTATTTTTCACAGTTATTAATTTTGAATTTATAATTATTATTGGCAAGATGTTTCATCCAATGGTACTTATCATACTACAAACTGCAATACCAATACTAGAATGAGAACCTGTGCAATTTTGATTTTTTGGGAAGAAAAAAGAAGCAAAAAGCTATGCTTTTTTTGTCTATTTCACAGTCTTGGTTTACCATACTGAGAAAATTTCTGTCTATGGCAAAGAGCTTTGCATTTAGTAGTCATGTTTTAAAAAGAATAACAATGAAGCAGTTTTCATGCCCCAAACAGAAAATATAAATTGTTTTCTGTTAGCATATGGCATTACAGGTCTTGGCAATTCTACAAGGTATATCCATCTCTGTATTATATAGATCTAGCATCAAGAAAATGGAAAATCTGGTAGACTGTTATTTTTCTAATAAAAATGAGAATTGATAGTAAAGGAAGATTAAGAAAGTACAGAAATGAAAAATCAAACCAATTAAACTGAATGATTATTAAGATCTATTTAACATAGGAAACTGTTACCTTATTTGATAGCATAAAACATCAAATAACCAAATAAGATCATTATAATGTTTTCCACAGTATCTTTATCAGTGAAAAGTTCTAGTTGTGAGAAACACAAAGAGAATGTGGATAACACAAGATCAAAAGGGATTAATTAAAAGACACTTGGTTACTCATGATAGCTGTTTGTGAAGAGCAGGAATATGTGAGTTTGAAACAACCCATCCAGGGCCAGCAATTTAAGTCACATCACAAATGAGGAAAGTAACAATGCTACAGCTGCCACCGCTAAGGTCAAACACTGAAACTTGCACCCTAGATGCCAAGATGCTGGACATGAACAGTCTCTTCGTACAACTGTAGTAATGGAAGCCTATGACTAGGCACAATGGCAGCTACCACCATGACTCATCTTCAGAGCAGATTCTGACAAAGAGATGGTTACATCTTAAAGAATTGCCAAGAGCTATAATGCCAAACTATATAATTCAAGACTGAGTGTTTGTGTGTCTTTTCATTGGACAAATGCCACATGGACAGATGAAAGGAAGTATGAAAGTATGGATTGGTGCCATCTTCAGATACTGTATTATGAGTGCTTCTGTCACATGACTTGGGAGGGATCTCTCATGTACAATAGTAATTTTGATAATGGGTAATCTCACCATCAAAAAAAGAGTAAAATCTCTTAAAATCCTTGAGCCATCAAAGAGAGAAGACAAAAATATTTGTTAAGAATATATTCAAGTCTGGGCCATTTGCTTAACATTTAGACTATTTCATATCATTTAATCACTATGAAATTTAAGATTGATTTCTTTCCATTTAAAAATTATTTTATTAGCTTTATTTTAACTTAGGTGTATGAATCCATTGCCTGCATGTATGTAAGACCATCTGTGTCCTGCAATGTCCTAAGAGGTCAGAAGAGAGTGCTGGACCCCCTGGAACTGGAGTTATGGACAGTTGTTAACCACCATATGGGTTCTGGGAACTGAACCTGGGTCCTCTGCAAGAGCAGCCAGTGCTCTTAACCATGGAGGCATCTCTGTAGCCCCTGATTTCTTTCCATTTGTAAGAGTTTATTCTAAGGATCTAAAATATGATAGATGATAAAGACCAGATTTGTCACCAGGTTTATTTAGGGTCAAAGACATGTGTTCTTAAAGAAGGTTACAGTATAGCATAGTTGTTTAAAATTTATGCGCCAGGGCTGAAGAGAGTTCTCAGCAACAAAGAGCACTGACTGCTTTTGTGAAGGACCTAGATTTGCTGCCCAGGACCCACAAGGCAGCTAACAACTATCCATAACGCCAGTCTAGGGGATCCAACACCCTCTTCTGGTCTCAAAGGGAACTGCCCACACAGGTTGCACTTACATACAGGCAGGCAATATACTCATATACACAAAATAAAAATAAGTAAACTAATTATTTTTTTAAAATATTGTGTGCCGAAGATTGCCCATTATATCATACAAAATTGACTATCACAGAATCCAGAACTCTCTCCAGAACTTCATACTTACTTGACTAAATTCTCAGCTCAACTCTAAAGTCCCTGGCAAGTCAAGAAAGAATCTTCTCTGAATCTATAATTAGCCTAACACAAAAGGGAAACTCAATTCTTGTTTGCTGAATAAATTGCACAAATCTTGGAAATACACCTCTGAAATGAAAGGCGTAATGCTGAGGTAAGCAGAACTTCCCAGTGAAGCTGCATAATTAAACAGCTGCCCTGTAGGATATGATGAAGGAAACAATACAGTACAACAGATTTAATACAGAGAGCTGACTCCTTTAAAGAAATAAATACCCCCACATATAAGTCATCTTAAAAAGGCTTTCAGTATTCTAAATCAGTGGTGCAGTAACACCCTAAGAGTACACTGAATGAATTAAACTATTTTTCTTACCTCATACATTCTATCATCTTTTCAAGCTACTCATTTATTCTGAACTCCAATCCCCTTGCTGAAAGTCCTGGCTTAGCAGTTTCTTCAGATAAAAATAAAAATCTTCTTAACTTGAAGAGAAATTGTGCTATATAAATTTCTTTTATATAAAGAAAAATTTAACTTGTATCTCAAAATTTATTACTCTATATTTTTACATAATGTTGATTCCTTAAGAGGCAGTAGATGAAGACTATGTGGAAGAAAACATTTCATAACTGGACAGTTAATAGCTGGAACACATTGTCAAATGTTCCTCTCTGGAAATCTTTGAAAATTGGATAGATCCTCGTCAATCTTGGATAATTTAGTCTGCTTGGTATACTGGGAACAGGCTTTGTGGCCTTCCAAAGTCCTTTTCACCCTGGGTTATCATCACCTTCATTATTCAAAAGCCTGTCTTTAGCATCTAATTAGCTTTGGTTTTGTGACCAGATTCAGCAAAGTATACTATGGGGACTTTTTTTTTTTTTTACATATATTCTAAGAATTTACAGTCTAGAGCAGCCAAAGATGTCACTCATCCCACACTCAACAACAGAGCAATGAATTATGATCATTAGCTCAATTTATGAACAGAACAGTTTACAAGTGTAAATTGGAAATAAGTAAAATGGACAGGAAGGGCAAGTATATGTAAATGAGCAGGATGGGATTTGGAGAGAACTTTCTATGGCAGCAGATTCTAGGCAGTGATTATGAAGGTGATGTGTACTTGGCAGAGGGCTAGGGGGAGGGTAAAGGAGAGAAAGTGATTTTCTGGATGTGTAATGAGGCTCTTGTGAAGGAACTTCAGACGGCCACAGCCAAGTTAACAGATGCATTGCTCTCAGACTGCAGGGAAGAAGGTGCATTTGAAGGGCAGGGAATCTCCAAATGGAAGGAAACCAAATTGCTGGGGAGAAGGAAGGTACAAGGATGTTCTGCCAACACCTTTAGTCCACACTAAGAAGCCAGAAGATGCTTTGACCTTAGTTTTCAGGAGGATGTCTCAGAGGTCATGGGGAAGACATAGTGCATGCAGGTTGCAATGGAATCACTAAGTCACTGAGAGCAGGTAGTCCAGCCCAGGACTAAGAAAAAGAGACCAAACTCTGAAAAGGGACATGAATTCAAGCACATGAAAAACAGAGTAGGCTTTTTCAATGGAGACACTGCAGTTCTCGAAGAGATCTGCCCTGTGCATTGCAGAATGTTAAACAACAGCCCCAACCTCAACCCTTGAGTACTCCAGTTCCATTTCAGTATAAGTACCATCAGCCTCTCTAGACATTACAGAATTACTATTGAACCTACCAGGGGAAAGTCAAATTTACTTCATTCAAATCATAATAACATAGAATTAAGAAGAGCAAGACTCATTTAACCAGTATAATCATGAATTATTATTAATATAATTATGAAGCATCAACTAATATTCTAACAAATACATAGAATCACATGAATGCATAAGAATACATATCCATGCTTTGTACCAAAGATGATTTTCTAAAACTGATCAGGTACTTTACCAGAAGAAAAGCTTAAATAAGCTCTTAGGTAGAGAAACTGACAAATAATATTATGTGGCACACTTCTATAAAGCTAGAAATCAACAAATAAAAAAATGCTAAAAGTAAATAAGAAACAGAATTATAAAATACTTAAAAAAGAAATTTTATAACAAGATATATGCATAATATATATTTATATATTTGTATTTAAATTTATTTTCTTTGTCTGATAATTTCATACATGCATGTAATATGTTTTGATTATATCCTCCACTCTCTCTTTTTCAAACGTCCACTTTCCCTCAACCACTTCTTTTCTTTGCAAACCCATTGCATTCTTTTAGTAAACACATAACTAACATTGTTGAAAATCTTTGCTTTTGTTTCTTTTTGGCCTATAACCGTAACTTTTAAGAGAATTGTATTCTACAATGATCACCATAGTTTTATCATGTATCTTATCCATTTAAACAGATGTTTAATGGATAAATCACTTTGGGTTCTTCTATTTTGATACTTTCAGTCTTGAATGGTACTTTATCTGAAATTAATATCCTTATCCAAATTTCTATTTAATGAGAGCTATCTGGAATATCTTTGTACCATCCCTTTCTTTTGAAACAATTACATCACTTTATTTAATGTTTGCATTTATATGTGTACTCAGCTAAATTTTGTGAAGTTGAGTGCTTTCATCTGGGAATGAAAAAATGTCATCTCTTCCCCCCAAAATGCAAGATTTAAAAGAAAATATTTGCATGTGCAAAGAGAAGATCACAGTGGATTAAAATTCTGAAGAGCAGACCAATGAGATGGCTCAGCAGGTAAAAGTGCTTGCCTCCAAACCTGACAACCTGAGCTCAGTCCCTGAAACCTATATAATGAGTGACAGGAGAAAATCATTTCCTACAAGGTGTCCTCTGACCTCACACACAAGACACACTGCACCCCCCCACAAGCCACACACATACACACACACATTGAATAAATGTAACTTATTTTTTTTCAGATAAAGATTTCTTTGAATCTAAAATTTTATTGTATCTGTGAGTTTACAGTTGTTAACAGTGTTATTATTAAGCCCCTGTTCCAACTAAGGGTCAATCAGATGAATTATCTTTGATGTTAGTGTGTGATCTTGTGAAAGTATAAACAGTCCTGGAGAAAAATATTACAGGCACTGTTGATTGATAATATCAATACCCATTCACAAATGAAGAGATTAACAGAATCCTTCTGAGAATCAAATACTTTTCACTTTTGTTTTGAGAGAAAGGAATTGAATTAGAATAATAAAGATATTATCTCTTGTATTCAGTTCTGCCCTAACTTTTCAGAACTCTGTGTTATCAGAGTCATTAGGGTCGTATCCTGGGCCTTTGCAGTCCTAAAAATCTAGGCTGAGCCACCTGTCCCCAATAAGCCAATTAAACAGATGAGTAATAGATAAAACCAGCATGTCTACATTTTGAAGAGGCACAAAGAGGTCTGATAATGCCCCCAGTTCCACCTTCGGAGATCCTATTATGAGATTTAGGTTTAAAGAGAGGGCAAGAAGTATGCAAAGTCCAAAAGTCCTGGCCTGGGTGTACTCCTGCCATGATGCAGGTTGTCTTGGTCCTTGTCTATCCTGCCAAATATTTTGACAATGGGTCAGACCTGAGTGAAATATCTTCTGAGAAGAAAAGTTTTTGCTTGCCCGGGGACCAGGTTCCTTCTCCCAGTTTCTTGAAATAAATTGGTTCAATAGTCCCATAGCCAAAGAGAGTGTCTCAAGGGTTTCTTTAGAGTATCTTCATTCCTGCCAGGGTGGTTTTATCTACAGTACCATTGAGGTTAGGAGAATGATGCTTCCTAGCTCACCTGGTCAAAAGGGTTCTCATTTACATTCTGCCAAAGGAAGTCACCAAGAAAAACCTGACAAGGAAAAAATAAGAGAAGACAATTCTGGTGTCTGCTGGAGTCAGATGTGTGGGCATCTACAGGTGACATGTATAAGGTTTTACTCATATCTTACAAGAATCTTCCTGAGAATGACCCCTTTAGGTTCTATGGGCTGCTAAGATTCCGGTTGGCAATTCCTTGCATTTGCTGCAATTTATGATTTCTTGATACTAGTTAGTTTCCTTCACTTTCCTTAAATCTTCCAACAGAGTATAAGCAAATAATTCACTATACCCAAATTCTTCCTGCTCAACATACCTAGAGTGAATTCTGCTTACCTTACTCAACCTTGACTTACACAAGAATAACGTTATAAAATAAGCTTACAAAATAAGCAAGAAGTGGGCGAGAAATAAGAAAAATGGAGGCTGGGGGAATGCTGCAGTGTAGACTATTGTGTAGAATGTGCAAGATCTTCGGTCAATCCCTAGCACTGAAATAAATAGGTAAATAAAGAAAGAATGAGAACATCATTATAAAGAGGGGGCACTGTAATGGTTTCCTCTGACAGTAATAAATGCCGACAAATAGAGGATCTAAAACAGCAGAAGCTTATTCTTTTATAGTCAAGGTTTACTTGGATCATGTTCCTTCTTCAAACTCAAAGGAATAATTTTAAAAGTACTAAATTTTCCTTGCCTCTGACTATCTTCTGGTGGTTGCCAGTGATCATTGCCAATAGTTTTGCTAAGCAGTATGGGTGTAAGTGGTTATAGACTTGTTTTGTCTTTAAATATTTTGTTTATTATTTTATTCTGTGCATATGAGTATATTGCCTGCTTGTATATAAGTGCACTCATATCATGCAATGCCAAAGAAGGTCAGAAGAGGATTCCAGAGAAATAGAGTTATGGATAGTTCTTAGCTGCCATGTGGATTTTGGGAATTGAATCCAGGTCCTCTGCAAGACCAGTTCTTAACAGCTGAGCCATCTCTCCAGTCCTTTTTGTGTATGTGTACGTGTGTGTGGTTGCTGCCTTTACAAGGAACCATGCATGTAACCTTTAACTCTTTGAGGGGTAGTATTCACATTTGAGATGGACATTGAGTTCTAAGAACACTTATCCCCTACAGTGTCAGGTATCCTCATCTAACTCAAGGCTCCAGGCCTTGGGGCAGAATGGGTTTTGAGAGAAAAGGAAATAGGTGATAAATTTTGTCTTTGGTGACTGTTAGGTTAGTGTAATCCAAAACTATTCGTATCTGTGACTGTGACCTTGTTTGGAAATAGAGTCATTGTAGATGCAATCAAGATAAGATCACAATGTACTAGATCAGGGTGGAATGTGACCTAATGAGTACTGTCCTAATGAGAAGGACACGTGGATACATGGTACAGAGACACAATGTAATATGACACATAATAGTGGAGTAAAAGAATGATGTAAGGAAAGTGTCAGAGAAGGAATGACAAGGGCCACTGGCAACCACCAGGTGTTTATAAGAAATATTACTCAGTTTACGTAATCAACAAATAAGCATGATTCCAGCTTACTCACCAACCCTATTGTTAATTCAAAGTGCAAGGGCCTAATGCTCAGCTAATGATGCTATCTTAATCATGTTTATACAACAGACTATAAAGACAAACTTTGGGGATTCACTCAACCATAACATGTCCACTGTCAGTACGATGCATAAATGCACTGCATGTGTGACCCAACATCTCTTTGAATCTCTCTTTAACCAGGATAAGAATTTAGGGAAAAAAAACCTGGTACTCAGAAGGAGCTGCAGTTTGGCAGGATGTGAGAAATTTAGGATTATTTGAGAAGTATCAAGGCTAGAGAGGGACAGAAAGAAGAGAATTATCAAAAGCAGAGCAAGATGAAAAATCTCCAGGTAATCACTGATACCTGGGTAAACACTTCACAAATCACATAAGTCATAAGCATGTTTTTATCTCTCTACAACTATAGAACTGGGGGAAGAGTTCTGTTTAATTTTCAAATCACTTCTCTAGCAAGCCCACCAATCGTGATGCATGAACCCTACAAGTATTCATTCACTCATCTCTGTTATCACTGACTGCTATGGGAAAACCCAAGCCCTACCACTGCCATGCCCCCCTTTCCCTCCCAGAAAGCACCTATTAGTAAACAGGGTTTTGCTTAACTCAACCTAAAAAAATGGCATAGAAAAAACTAGGAACTTCTTGGCACATTATTCATTGAGTGTTAAAGCTAAAAGCACCCCTACTTTGCTAAAGTGCCTTGTTTTCATCACTGTCTATTATAAGTGGAAATATTTAAATATTGAACATAAAGAAATCAACTGGAGGTTTCATCAGAAGTGGGTCAGCATGGAAGATGCGGACTACCCCCACATACTCCAGTCCCGGTTTTTAGACAGTTATTTACAGTCCCTACAGGCAGCAGGCACACAACATACTCTGATTGTTTTAAATGCTGTTGTTGAAGGATTAGCTAAAAACATTAAGTAAGTTATAATTAGTTTTCAATGTACAGGTTGATATTTTTCTCATTATAAAAAATCTTAGATACTCTTATATACATGATGAGACATAGTAATATACAGCTTTAATCCCAGCACTCAGGGAACAGATGGGTGGATATCTGTGAGACTGAGGCCAGCCTGGACTCTAGGGCTACAGGAGACCCTCTCTCAAAATGCAAAAACAAAACTGTGATAATACAAACAGGAAAACATAACACAAAATCTATGTATCATCAATAAATTTTCTATCCTCATTCCTTAAGGTAGATAGATAGATAGATGATAGATACATAGATACATAGATAATAGATACATAGATAGTTAGTGAGAATTTGTGTTTTGAGGGAAAACTGAGTTGCTTAAGTTCTAAACCAGAAAATACACATTTCCAAATTGTCTGATTCTGATTTTATCTTTTACTTTCCTTTAAGCAATTTTGTAACTCCATACACTTTTTAAAAAGTATTAATATATGCATGATGTATGTGTTTGAGTGCTGGTGGAAATGTACCATGGTTTGTGTGGTGATGTCAGAGGGCAAATTCTGGGAGTCTGTTCTCTCTGTCACTGCAGGATCTGGGTATGAAATTCAGGTCATCACATATGCTTGACAAGTGCCTGTACCCTTGAGCCATCTTGCTGGCCTATAACTCTTAGAAGATGCAAAGCAATATTTATAGATAATCAAATAAATTCTATAAGATGGAGGTACAATAAACTCCATTTCCTAATGTGTTAAGAAGCTACTTTTGCAACTATTTGAAAATTCACTTCAACATTGATGATACATACATGTCTCTTTTAATTTTCCTTTGAACTGTTGTCATAGTTCATGAGTTCACTCACTGAGTTAAATAAAAATCTTTATTGTATATTCATTTTGTATCTTCATATGGGATATTATTTAACTTTCTGTTGAAAGTCATAAATATATCTACTTCAGTCATTTTTATAACAGGATTCTTCTATAACATCTTTTTGTACCTTGCTTTATCATTTTAAAAGATAATTAGTTATTTCATTTTATGTTAGTGTTTACCTGCATGTAAGTGCACCACTTGCATGCCTGGGACCCACAGAGACCAGAAGGTGTTAGATCCCCTAGAACTAGAGCTACAGGAGTTTGTGAAGCTGCTGGACTTGTAAGCTAAGAACCAAACTTGGTCACCTGCAAGAGCAACAAGTGGTCTCAAATGCTAAGCCATCTGTCTAGCACCTTGCTTTTCTCTTTGAACAGAGTAATACATCAGGTAACTCTATTCCATAGTGATTAATACAGATTTAGAATGACCATATAGTATTACAAGTGTATGAATGATCTATACTGAGCATTCATATTGATACTATTGTGAATGATGCCACAATGAACATCCTTAAACAAAACTTCACAGATGTGGAATCATTTTGGGAGTATTCTAGAAATGAAGTTGTTTCATCTAAGCACCTGCAGTTTTTAAATAAAGAAACCTACTACTGACAGGAGGCACATAGGTATGCTCCAATAAATACTATGAGCGACCCCAATCCTAGTAACATCAGATAACAGGTAGTTAGAAACTGCTTATGCTGAACACCACTGACTCCTCCCTAGAGTAGCATCACCATTTAGATTTTGCATCAGTCTCCATTACTTTGGGTCACCTGCTTACTTCTGAATATAGGAATGTTAACCACTCACTGAGCGCGTGTGTAGAAACGTGATATCTAACCTACCCCATTTCCCTTCAAGGTTAAGGGTACAAAGAAAAACTAATTGCTTTAAAATGTCCTGTTCTAGATTTCCCCCAAAGACACCTAAAGGTCTCCTAGTCCTTGTCCTCACCCTGCAGTAATCTTGGATTCCAGGAACAGCAGATCCTTTTGGGACAGATCACCTTCAAATGAAGACAGTTCCAGTGGCAATGCTCCATTGGGAAGCAGAAGTAATCATGCCCAGGGAATTAGACTGTTCTCCTCAAGTAATGTCAGGCATAACAATGTCTTTGTACCACCTGGCAGAAACAGAAATGTGATAAACTCAACCATACCACCCCTGACATGTAGGTTATTATCTATAATGCTGAGACTATACTCTGCAAAAGTGACCATATCACTGAAACCATGTTGATGCCCTATAGCAGTGACAGGAATGAGGAATTCTTCCAACCATCTCACAGACCTAGAACTGAGAAAAGAGCACACGTTGACTGGGATGACATGATTATGCATTCTCTTTCCTGCCCCCTCACATTCTATTTAAACTCAAACCTCATGCCAATACCTCAAAAATGAACCTAGGGTCCCTGGACCTCTTTGTCTGTTCCTCTTCCCAATATGTTGATTAAATCTCCTCTCTCTGCTTTTCATCATTACTTGTCTCTGTGACTGGCATATTGGGGCAGGTAGCAGAGCATAGCTTACGGTGACAAATCCAACAAGTACTCAAGCCTTTAAGAAGAGTGATAGACGGGCTCCCAAAAGCAAAGACTCAGTGCTCACTCACTGACTCCTCTTAGTCTCCCAGCACTATCATGTTCAGAAAAGAAAGCACAGAGACATACTTGTGTGTAGGTCCATACATGTACACATACCGTTTCCTCTCAAAATTTAAACTCTGCTGATTGAGTAATGCAACCGGAGTAAAAAAGCTGGCATGGAATTTGCTAGATTAACCTAAAGCTTACATAGTGTATGATATTTCTTGCTTCTCAGTTATTTGACAGGAAAAAAGTCATCTAGCAAGCTATATTTCCTAACAGTAACAACTCTTGGGAGCAGGCATGATGTTTCAGAAATAATATTTAAAGAAGAAAGAAATATATCTGCTATCAATCAATAGAGAGTGCCTAGAGATGATCTAAAAATCACTTAAATGCAGGAACTACCTTCAAAACACTGTATTTCATATTTATGAAAATTCATATACACCCAGCACAGTTAAAATTGTCACTCTAGCAACCACAATACCCTGTCCTTTCTAATTTTGTTTCCAGTGAAATGCTTCTATGCATTTATTTCAAAACAATCTTTTTCCTTTTAAATGAGTCAGAATAATTTGAATCTTTAAGAGTTCTTTTAATTTTATGACCACAGTGACACAAAGCCTGGAGAAGTGCAGGGAGTCTAATGGAAATGACATTTCAATGTGCTAAGAGAGTCAAAGAAATGCAAAACTAATCAAACTGTGAAGGAAGTTAAACATCTCAGCAGGGAATAAGTCGGCTATGAGCAAATGGAAGAAGGATGTTAAATGCCACTTGAATCTGAGACCTCACTACTCAAGTGTGGTCACTGCACCAACAGCTTGAGAACCCCTACAGCCAGCAAGAAAAGCCAGGCCACAAGCCAGTCCAGCCCTACTAAACCCAAACCTGCCTTTTCAAAGGACCCCCCAGGTGAAATACTTGAAATACTGAGAAGCTCCATTCAAGAAATCATCAGGCTTTTAATAGCAATGGTATTTTTCATCAGTGTCACATGGTTGAATAAAGACCCTGTCAATATTGATATGATTATATTAATCTTATAATTAATTTGTACATATTTGATATTATAAATACTTTATATTACTTAAGAGAATTTGGCATAATAATAGGGAAGCCTTGGAATTCTAATAAAATACAAGTTTGTATTACTGGTTTAAAGTTTGTGACCAGCTTACTAACTGAAAAGTTGGTTTGTGAGTAGGACTGAAACATCTTAAAGAACAAAACAGATCTATAAGTTGAAAACCTTAACTTTATAAGTTACTAAAATATACTTGGTAGGATTTGGCAGTTGAAGGAATTGAAAAGAAATATAGAAAGAAATGTTATTTAAATGTTTAAAGGCATTTAATAATGTTGTAAAAAGTCCATACAAAATTGGCTGTAAATTTTTTCTTGACTTATAAAGTTTTAGAAAGTAAGGGAGAAAAGATTTTGAGTGCGTAATGTGAAAACACTGGGTATCAAGTCTTTCTGTAAAATTTCCCTTAAATAACTTTTTTATCTAAAATCAATCAGTCACCTTTTCTGCCATCCATTCCAGTTCCCAATTTCAGTTCCAAACCATGTGCCACCCACGTTCTTTTCTGCCTTCCCCCAGTTGTCCTTCTATTCAGAAGGCTCTCAGTGTTGAAGAGATAAAAATACCAGAGGCAGGAATCTTTTAGGGGGCCAGAGCCTATGAATAATTAAGTGCTACTGGTCTGCCAAGAGCAATAATCACTGGCTGCACAGGGTTAATAATTTACAGGTTGTAAATCAGCTCCTGAGTTATGGGTCTGTACAGCGCCCTTGAGGACCATCTGGAAAGATTATTGGTATATTAATGCCAAATCTCAGTGGTAATTTTTCATTTAAAATACACATAATCAAAGCTTGGAATGTGGGACATGTAAGATGTAACTGAAGGACCCTCCCTCCTCCCCTGGCAGACACCTTGGCAACTCCAGCCAAACAACCTGAATTAGACTCCCGCCTACTGATCAGCTAGGCGGGGCTAAGGACTTGCTTTCCCACAGAGTTAGCTGTTCACACTCCCTGCCCTGAGCAGGTCTGGGGTTGGTGTCTCTGTCTCTGTCTCTGTCTCTCTCGATCTGTTGTCAGACACACCAGCCCGGTTCCCCGGAGCGCCGGCCCCCAACCCTAAGATCAGGGGGCTAGTCTCCTCCATCTCTTTGGGGAGGCTAGTCCCCCCAGGGGCTAGCATTTCTCCACTCCCGAGCATGGAGAAGTTAGTCCGGTCTGGCTTTCTCTTAATAAAACCGGGTCCTGTTAGGTCTTAGCTGAGTCTCTGGTCTCTTGTTTGCTACCTCTCTCGAACCCTGACCTTACAGGACATGCCTATAATTCCAACATTGAGGAAGCAGGGGTAGGAGAATGGCTATAGTTCAAGGCCAGCTATAGTCTACATAATGTGTTCCAGGAGAGTCAAGGCTACGTTTAAGAAGGAAAAATATATATGTAACTGAGCACATGCATTTAAAGAGATGGTATGATGACATATATATATATATATGTATATATATATATATATATATGTGGTAACTTTGTGAAAGGGTGAAAATATAACATTTTGTTAAAATGCATTATTGCATTTTCTGATGGAAATTGTATAGTGTTTCTTATTTTGTTATGAAAATCTGTAAAAACAGTTCAGAAAATATGATCCTAATACTCCTAATGATTCAATTCAATTGTCAATGTGGTTGTTCCATATTCATATTATAGGTAATTAAGTTTAAAAGAAAAAGAGGAAACATATATTCAAATGTCTGAGGATGTTCCGTTCAGAGGTTCTGTTTCATAAGCAATCTGTTTATGTATGCCTTTGCTCCTATATTGTTATCTATATGCATATATGCATATTGTAAACATGCATTTGAACACCTCACATGATTTTAAACCCAGCTTATTACTACAATAATTTTTTTGCTTCAATATCAATCACCCTATAATTGCCTCTGTTAAGATGAATACAAGGTTAATGGGATGGGAAGTCTATACCAAGTCTGATTCAGGCTCCTTTAGTCAAGAACTTCCAAATGATCCAAATGTTAGTAGCCCACCCTATTCTCCTATTTCCTTTTTCATCCTTGATTTGGTTTCTGTAATCTTCTGTCTTAAATAAAAGCTCTTCCTTGGCACATACTTGCTCCAGCATAACTAAACCTAAAGTAGAGCATACAGTGGGGTTAGGGACTGGGGACAGTCAGGGACAACTCTGTTAATGGTCAATGAGGATTCAAATTGGCTGTCACAGCATGTCTAACCACCTAGGCCCTTCTCAATCTGGTAAAGGTTCATCATCACTGCTGCACCAATAATTTGGTTGCTGGAAATTATTCAAAAAGGAAAATATCTACCAATTAGTCCAGAGAGACTAGAAATGAGGTAATATAAAGACTATTGGGGTGAGACTATGAGACTTCTGTTCATAGAATGTGTTTCTTATCTCTAAATTATATCCACATAGAAATTAGAATCTAACAAATATCCTGCTTTTAATTTACACAGTGGACTGAAAATCTAAAAATTCCCATTCTTATATTAACTGACTTTCCCTGTTGGGTACACCAGTCATTCTTGCTGGCAGGAAAAGATGAATAACAACTCAGAGTCTCTTTCCTCAAAAAGCTGAAGGTCTGATATACCTATTCCAATCAAAATCCATTTACAGAAAAATATATATTACAACATCACTATGAATGTGTACATCTCATCAGAGAAGTACTGACCCTGCAGAGCTCAGGTAGCTGTGAGAAGTTGAGGTGCATGGTTAGCCTGTGGTTGGCTTCTGGAAACTCGAATTCTGAAATGTTCTCCATGCTCTGGGGTTGTGATCGCATGGGGTACCCATGTACCTGCATTCTTTCTTCAGAGACTTTGAAATCAGTAATTGCATCTACTGGTGATAATCATGTGACCTGACATCAGTAAAAGGCATGGGCTCTGAATCTCAGATAGGCTTCCCCCAGAGAGAAAAGCTATATATGTTGCTTCATTTTTCTTGCATGGATATGTAGGTGGCTTTGTGCGGGCACATCCACTGACAACATGGCAATTTTGTTCGTGGATTTCTCTACACAGCCCATGCTCTTTTCCTTAGGAATCACAGCATGTACATTTGACATGTAGTTGTAATTAATAAATGAGACTGTAAGGAAAATGGCACGCTAAATTCCATAGTTCCTTCTGGAAAGCCAACAAAAATGTGAGTTCTTTGTGAACCCTAAGACCTTAAAATGTCTCAGCAATTTACGACTTTAACTGGTATTTGTACATTAATACCCTTCCAGACACCCAGTCCATACTTTTGAGAGTTTGGAGGAATAAAATAAAATTTCAAATTCAGTGACAGAGATTGTCAAGTTCATTTTGCTTTTGAGTTATCTGCCTATATTGTCAGAAATTAATAAATGTAGACATCTATATAGTATTTAACATGTAACATATACATGTGACATGCATCTGAATTTTAAAGTTTGAGCTGAACATCAAAGGATATAAAAAAAGAAAGGACAACATGGTGTCTATTAACCTTTCAGTTATAATCCTTCACTCAGATACTTTGGCAAATCAACTGATCTTGGATGGAAGAGGAAAGCCAGCATTGGGAACTTCCAATTCACATTGACGTTGTTTTGAATAATTAAATGCAGGCTGTGCTATCAGCACTACTCAAGTGTTGTGCTATGAATAGAAGTGTGAGAAGAAACAGTATTCCCTTTGCAAAGCACCCACTTGGCTTGTTCAGCATGCTTTTCCTCTTGATATTGTTTTTGCTTTAGAGATAATAAAACCTTGAGAATTCAAAATGGAGTTAGAAAATGGTACAATCCTTTGTATAACATTTTGAAAAAAAACTACATCAATACACCGAAATTTTCTGGAATGGCATGTCAATATAGAATAATAATCTTCAAGTCTCCTCCTTTGTGTCTTATACTTGTAACACATACACTTGAGAATGAGGTATCACTGCTCATTGCAGTCCCTCTGTGATCAACATGAAGGACTTTGTACCTCACCTCTGATGCCTTCCTTTATAAATAGAACTGCGATTATATATATATATATATATATATATATATGAAACATCTGATATTATATATGTATAAATTTAAGAATGCACTTAACCCTTATCCTAGATATAATGAGTTCATTCTGAAAGCCACCTAATGAGATAGGCACACTATAGAGGTAACCATGGTAAACACATCAAATACATTATTAGGTCCCCAAATCCATACCAGATAGGCCATCAAAATGACTGCATGAGTAAGGGTTGTCATCAAGACTGAGTTCGATCAAAGATCTGAGTTTGGTCCATGGGACTTATATAATGGAAAGAGAGAACTGACTGCTGAAGGATATTGTCTGCTGACTCCCACACTTGTGCCATGGTATGTAAATACACACACACACACACACACACACAGACACACACACACAGAGGAATGCAACCAAGAACACAAACACAAACCACATGAAATAAATACATGGAAAAAGATTTTCTTTAATTGTACATGAGCCTGATGTGATGGTACAGGCCTTTGATTCCACCACTTAAGGGCAGAGGCAGATGGATCTCTATGAGATAGAGCCTAGTCTGGTCTACATAGAAAGTTCCAAAACAGCTGGAAGTACAGAGAAACCCTGCCTGAAAAAAGAAAATTGTATCTGAGGGTTTGGTAATTAGCATAAGAGGGTAAAGAAGTCAGTTTCATTGATGTCATTAGTGGTGTTCTAGAAATGTGGCGCCTTCAAAGACGGGAAAAGTCCATCCTAGGAAAACTACTAAGTTTATAGCCTAAGAAAGAACTATGTACAAGAATTGAGAAAATCAGCAGCTAAATACTCAAGAGTTTCTGAATTACAATTTGGTTTATGCACAATACCTCACCCCCACTCACTTAACACAAGAATTGTGACATAGGCAACAGTCAATGTTCACTCCAAAGAGAACTCTTCTGCCAGTTGCTGACCTCCCAAGAAATATTACAACTCTTCTTTTCCTTTTATGTTTTCTTTTCTGTTTTCCTTTGTCACTGGCTCACTAGTTATCTATATAAATTTGAGGTGACACGTGTTTTCTTTATCACAGTGTACTATGCTATCTAGTAGCCAGGTTATTGGGAAAAGGGGATAGATTTCATCTATTTTCAAAAACAGTACAAAGAAACAGCTTGTGAATTAGCCAATGAGCATAAGTTCTTCTACAACTACTTTTTCGTTGCCATTTCAGCCTGACCTGAAGCCCTATTCTCTCCAAACTTAAACAAGAAAATGTTTAATACTTATATATCTTTGAAATGAAATGAATATTTGGTAATATTTTAGAGAAAGAGTTGAATGGCTGATTACCAACCATTCAAAGCCAGCATCAAGCTGCACACAGAAAAATGACAGTTTCAAAGTCAAGATATTTATTTCTGCAGCTTCAGATGTGTTGCATATAAACTGACAGCACAATTTGAAAAACAAATCCATTAGATTCCAAGTTGGACAAATAGGTATAAAAATATAAAACCTGACTTGGAACAAGGAAGCAAAAGTTGTGTTCTTCTTTGGCATTGCTCTTTGCTCTTATTTTAAACTACCTTTGCCAGTATCTAAAAAGGAAGTTGATGTCTGGTAGGATGTCTGCTGTGCAAGTATGAGGATCAGAGTTCAGATCTGAAGAATCCACATAAAGTCAGATGTGGTAGTATATGCACCTAAAATCACAGCATTCTTTTAAGAAGCTGGGAGGCAGAGACAGAAAATCCCAAAAAGGCCACAGGCCAAACAGCCTGGTGTGTGCAGGGATAACAAGAGGCCTTTTTTCAAATAAAGTAGAAAGTGGGAATTGACACCCAAGGGTGTCTTCTGATCTATACACATACAGTGCACCATGGCATTCGTTCACTCCCACACATGAACATGCCATATACACGTATCACATACATGCACATATTACAAAAACAATAAAAATTCTGAGGCTTTCTCCCATGTCCGCTGAGTCAGAGGTTCTTGGAGTAGGGCCCAGAAATCTGAGTATAACAAGCCCTCCAAATGCTTTTGAGCTGACACTAAAGTTTGGAAAGAGCTATTTTTCAACATTTGGCATACAGCGAATCTTAGAAACACTGAGTCCAGATGGATCCGTACTGTCCTCTTTAGAGGCAAGCAAGTGGAAAGGATGTTAATTCTTCTGTCACTTGGATCACAAGGCTCAGAGGTGATCTAGAAAACAGCACAACACCTTCCCTATCACTCCATCAGCCCTCACTGCAATGACAAAATGTCTGCCATCTTTGCATATGCTCTCAAATTATCAGCCTCCCTTCTAAAGTTTCCTTTGGGTACAACTAAAAACACCTATAGGTAACTAAACAAATCATATGTCCTAAATACACTACAGGAATAACAAACTTGCATTCCTTAAATCATCATGGATGTCCACCCCATATGATATCTAGTGGTTCAGGGGCCTGTCACATCAGTACCAGCACAGGAATTGGAGCTCTATTTTGATCCAGATGCCCAGAAATTTTGGTTATGATTCCAGTGTAATACAGTTGATTTAGCCAACAGAGATGGGACAGATCATTTATTGAAGTCCTTGACTCAGTTTTAAAATTAGATTATTTTCTTATTTCTGAGCTCTAAGAAATCTTTGTATATTTAGATAGAAGCCCTTTACCAGATAAGGTTTTGTAAATATTTTCTCCCTGGATATGGCTTGTGGATTCATTCTCTTGATATTGCCTTTACAGAAGTGAAATCTTTAATTTAAATGAAGCATAAATTGTCAATTCTTTCATTTATTGTTCTTTGGTGTTCTCTTTTAAAAAAGTCTTCAAACATACCCAAAGTTATCTGGATTTTCTCCAATGTGATCTTCTAGGAGACATATTGATTTGAATTTTCCATTTAAATCCATTCAGTACTTTAATTGGTGAAGGGTATAATAACCAAGTGGATTTTACATGTGGATGTCCATGCATCATTTTGGGGAAAGACTAACTTTGCTACACTGCATTGTATTTACTCCTTTGTCGAAGATTAGCTGACCATATTTATGTAGGTCTATTTCTGGACTTCACTATATAAACTAAAGAAGTTGACATGCACAAAGTAATCTGCTGAGGACTGGATTGGACTTGCAACAAATCTATCAATCAAGTTGGGAAGAATTGATATCTTGACAGCATCAAGTCTTCTTACACATGAACATCAAATATCTCTCCATTTATTTGGTCTTTGTTTCATCAGTGGTTTGTAGTTCTTGTGCATATCTTGTGCATATAGTGTTAATACCTTATTTTTTTCTTTTTATGGTGATAATGAAAATGATAGTGTACTTTTTATTTCAAGCACTATTTACTCATTGCTACAACACAGGAATCCATGGAAGTATTTACACTACCCTTGTTTCTTACCACCTTGCTATAATCAGTGATTATAGCAAACTTTTGGTTGATTCATTTAGATTTTCGAAACAGATGTGTGTGTTACCTGTGAACACAGATTTCTATCTTGCTTCCCCTTTCTCATGTCTTATTGCTTTAGCTAGAACTACCTGGTACAATGTTGAAAATAGTAGTGAAAAGGAACGTTGTGCTAGTTAGTTTTTGTCAACTTGACCCAAACTAGAGTCACCCCAGGAAAAAAGAACCTCAACTGAGGAATTTCTTTATCAGATTGGCCTGTAGACATTTCTGTGAGGCATTTCCTTAATTGCTAATTGATGTGTGAGGGCACAGCCCACAATGGGCAATGCAATCACTGGCCAAGTGGGTCTGGGTTCTATCAGCAAGGCAGGTAAGTAAGCTAGGGGAGAGCAAACGAATAAGGAACATTCCTCCACAGTTTCTGATTTAGTTCTTGACTCCAGGCTTGTCTTGCTTGAGTTCCAACCTTTGGTTTCCTCAGTGATTGACTGTGATAGAGATGTGCAAACCAAATAAACCCTGTCTTCCCCATATTGCTTGTGGTCAGTATTTTATCACTGCAGCAGAAAACAAACTAGAACTCAGTGGTCAAGCTTTGAGTTTCTTTCTGTAATGTAGCAATAAGCTTTTAAAAATAATTCTCAATGGGCTGGAGAGATGGCTTAGCAGTTAAGAGCACTGACTACTCTTGCAGATTACCCAGACTCAGTACCCAGTACCCACATGGAAACTAACAACCATCTATAGCTATGGCCCCAAGAATTAAATGCTCTTTTCTGACCTCCTTGGGCACTGCACATGACACAGGTACACTGACATATTTTCAGGTAACAAACTCACACACGTAAAATAAAATATTTTAAATATAATAAATATAAACATAAAAACAGATGTCACTTACTGAGTCAAGAAAGTTCTCTTTTTCCCAGCTCACCAAGAGTCTTATCAGGAATAGGTTCTTGATTTTGCCAAATACTTTTCTCTATATACTAATATAATCATATATTTTTATTTCATTAGTCTGTTGATAATGATAAATTACATTAGTTGTTCTTCAAATGTTGAGCTGGGATAAGTCTCATTTGACCATAGTATATAACTATTTTTATACCTTATTCCAATTTTCTAATGCTTTGTTGAGGACTTCTGCCTATATGTTCACAAAAGACTGGTCACTAGTCTTCTTGTGATGTTGTTATATGGTTTTTGTACTAGTGTAATACTGACCTCACTGAATGATTTAGGTAGTCCTTCTGTTTCTGTCATCTGGAAAACATTACAGAGAACTGGTACAATGTCTTCTTTTAATGTTTGGCAGAATTCACCAACTAACCCATCTGGACATGATGATTTCTGTTTTGGAAGGTTAATAACTATTGATTCAATGACTTTAATAAAATACAAGCATATTAGTATTATCTCTTTGTCTAAGAGTCTGGTCAGATGCATCTTTCAAAGACTTGACATATCTCATTTACATTATCAAATTTGTATGCATAGAGTGTTAAAACTTTTTTATTTTCATGGGAACTATATTATGATGTATAGTATGGATACTATATTATATTATATGTATATTAATATAATATATAATATTATATATTAATACTATATTATAGATGTATTGTGCAGTATAATATGGATCCTTGTATTTACACACAAACATGCCAGTTCCCATTCATCAAGGATGCTTCTTTTACAGCAGATGGAGACTATAACAGAGTTTCACAATTGATCACACATAGAGATTGAGTATTTGTGAGATTCTCAACCCTTAATGACACATCTACAATGGAACTTCTACATCTAAAGCTCATGAAATATAGTGGAGCAAGGGGTAGAGGATATTAATGCATTTCTCAACTCTACTCAACAAAGCTCCCTCATGCAACAGAGGGCAATGAATACAAAAGGTCACGAATGGTTAAAGCACAGAGAATAATATTTTACAGAGTGTGGGACTCTGGACAGGGTTACTTTATAAATATTCCACCCACCCAGGGCTCAGGGACCATTGCAGAAGAGGGAGCAAAAGACTGTAATAGCCAGAGGAGGAGATGCATGATCATAAGGAAACAGAGTCTTATAGACTCCTGAGACCTTGTTTATGTGAATTTACAGCAATGGTGTCAGCATGCACAAGACCCATACAAACTCAAGCAGACAAAAAAAAAAGCCAGCATAGAACTCAGGAAATGGGCGGCAGGCCTCAACGTTAGCCAAAGAACTACTGGCATCTAATTACCTCTGGGTGAGGGAGAGCTGATCTTCTATAAGGTAGTGACTCTAGATAGGCTGACTAGACTCCAATCAATGAGCTTTCATTGAGCGACATCTGGGGACACTAACTTGACTAGATAGTCCTTAACATAAATGACAGAATGCATGAAATCCTGTTGGGGATGGTTTTTGATGGTGTCGATAAGGGAGGAGGGATAAAGATGATTAAAACATTTTGCATAAAGTACACAAAAAATTAATTAAAACATACAAAACTGAGATGAAGAAGTGACTAAGGAAGACACCTGACATTGATCTGTAGCCTCTGTGCACATAAACACACATGCACACACAGGAACGGAAACCACATGTACGCTCAGTAAAATAATAAAGTTAAATAAACATGTAAGTAAATCCTTGGAGCCATTTTTTAAAAACAAATACTTCTAGTCACTCACATGCACTTTGAAATTAAGGTGAGAAGAAGTAACTACTGCTTCTTTGTTTGATAAATACACAGAGTTCCATGATACATAGTCACTCAGGCTTACTGAGAGGGAGGAACCTGACTCATGATTTTTACAGTCCTTAATCTGTATGTTCCTGTTGAGATTATTTTTAAAGGGCATTTTTCACTAAGTAAAGAGTAGTAATATCTTGGAATGGAGGCCTTTCATGGAATTGCATGCAAACAAGAAAAGACATGAAAATGCAAATCACCTCCTTTTAACATTATTTATGATATGGGATCCCCAAAGTGGAAATATGGATTTCCTTTTAGAATCACATAATCATCTTTAATATGTGAAGCAGTATGAGGGGCAAATAAAACATCTGTAAGACTGCTGATCATCTGTCATTCCATCTAATCAAAGCAGACTTGACAGTAGTGATTTCTTATTAGAAGAGATTTTATGACCCTGGGTAATAGAATTCAAAAACTACCAAAATATAATGATTTCTTATGAATAAGCAATAAAGTTGTAGTGATATTTGATGAATGGAGACCCTGGGAACAAACTGAGATCCTTAAACTATTACACTTTTCACACTCCATTTTATTTGTTTGTTACTTATGGGAGGCCCAAACTGCTTCCATTTACAAAGGCATTTTAAAAATGACTCAGTGAATGGTTTGGCCCTCTGAAGTGTTTTCTATTCCAATCAGTGGGAGTAAGCCAAAGGCAGAATGGGCAATTGTGGGTGTAGAAGAACCCTAGGGAAAGTCAGCCTTGGAGTTATGTCTGATGGTGCTCGGACTCAAGTTGATTCTCTGTAAGATGTTTCCAGGGGTCTCATGCTAGACCACTATCTCCAGACCTGGTGGCCGGGGGGTGTGTCCTAGACATCTACAAATTTCCCAAAGTGAGTCCTTTGTTTATCTGTACTCAAAACTGGTTTTGTCAACACACATATCACTTATCATAAAATTTCTGGTTTTTTTCTTGTTATTGGTTTGATTTTTATTTGTTAGTTTTTGTTTTGTATTCAATTTTTTTTCTAATGAGAGAACCTTGGCGCATAGGCCTAAACAACTTGGTATGCACTATATATCCTATGGTAACCTCAAACTCATGACCTTCCTGCCTCAGTGTCCCAAATGCTGTGATTACAGGTGTGAACCTAATATTTTTAAAAAATATTTTATTATTTTTGTTTTATATGTATAAGTGTGTTACCTACATGTATGCAAGTGCAGCAGCAGAGGTCAGAAGAGGGAGTCAGATCCCCTGGATCTGTAGTTATGGATGACTGTTAGATGCCATGTGAGTGCTGGGATTTGAAACTGGGTCCTGTGCAAGAGCCCTTGAATCATCTCTCAATCCTTGTGAACTTAAGATTTCAATGAAACTTTTTAAGTATTAACTGAGGATTTACATGTTGCCTCGCCTGTTTGACTATGAAATATCCTTATATCATTTGATCTTCATTCATAAAAATGTTTATTAGGTTTGTTATTTATTTGTATGTGTAATATATGTCACAATTCACATGTGAAGGTCATAGAACAACTTGCAAGAATTGGTTCCCTTATTCCTATATGAATAAAATTGAATTCATCCTCGGCAGCGGCAGCAAGCACCTTTACCACTGAGTCATCTCCGTACCCCAAAACTCCATTTTTACATGAAAACTTACTGTAATAAATGTGTGATAATGACCTTCTCTGTGGTTCATAGAGGAAAAATACATTGGCAAGATTCATACTGTAACTTAATACAGTTCTGATTGTTTTGTCTTTCAATCTGTTTTAAGCCTGACCCTGTAATAGAGGGATTTATACTTTTCAGAATGTATATGCGAATACTCATCAGACACAATCACTTAAGCTATGAAATCAAACTCAATGAATATCTGTCATACAATGAAGATGTGTCTGGAAAGTCACAAGTGGCTCAATGTCACCTCTGTATATCCAAAAACCAAGTATTTCTCAAAAGGCTTCCTAAAAAATGTATTTGTTTGGTGTTCAGGATTTTATTCATTTCTATTCCATAAAGTTATAGTAGCAAACATATTTTTAAATTTTATTCGCTCATTCTTTTCTTTGAGATAGGTCTTGCTACATAACTGACTATCCTGAAAATAATTATGTAGACCAACTAGCTTCAAACTTGTAGCAAACCTATTGACTGTGCTTCCTGAGTGGTAGGAATACAGGTGTGTGCCACCATTCCAGATGATATCATTTAACTCCGAATATTTCTGTTAGTAAAGATGACAAAGTAACCCGAATCTTTAAAAATTCCAAATATGTTTTAGACTATATTGCTAGTGGATACAATCATAAATATACTATTTTCCCATATCTTCTATTTCCAGTATCTACTTAGATGTGATTCACTTTCAATATGCAGTCCTAGTAAAGAATAATGAAAAGTTCTCAGAAAATTGTACTCTCCTGATTTTCAAGGAATTTAAATAGAATCTTTCTTTGACTTATCTTACCAGACATGCCATTTCAGAGAAAACCCGGCAAAATTTAATGAGCTGAAGACACACATTTCAGCCCAACTTTAATTTTTCCCTTGGTTCAGAAAAGCCAATTTAGAAGACTCCAAGAGTATTTTCAATGCTTCTATTTATAACCTGAAGAATACTAGACTGGTGCGTGTCTTAAAACGCTACACAGCCAGAGTGCCTATCAGTGAGAAGACAGGTTAAAGCTGTCTCCGAGGAAGACATCAAGGAGATTAAGCCCTTGAACTCTAAAATTTATATGAAAAACGTTGAAGACTGGGAATGGAGGTATGGTTCAGTGACAGAAAACACTGTTAATGTTTGCAGACTTAGCATCTATTGGTATAAGCTCCAGTGAGCAAAAACTTCATGATTAATCAAAGCTAAGCACAAATCTGCAAAAATGATACCATCCATACTGAAGGAAATGGGGTCTTGGTATAATTAGTAGGCAATATCTCAATCTCTGGGTGAAAAACCAGGAACTAAGATTTGTCCTTGAAATAGCTTTTTCTTTTCCCTGAAGTATCAGGACTTCTGGATTTCACTGAAGAACTTTGAGACAGACGGGGTGGGAGGGGGACATGCATGCAGCCAAAGATTATAGGCTATTTTTAATGAATGTAAATATATGTATGCACTGTGGATTTGTGAAGGATGAGCCATGGTAATTAAGGACACATTCCTGGTGAAACTTTACCAATATAAATGTATGAGGATGTTTGCTTAGTCAAGCATATTGCTAATTGATAACTTGTTTATATGAAGAGGGTGGCAGGGCGTCCTCATCTCATTTTCTCATTTAGCATTCTTGATGAATGATCCGGAATAGTGCATTCATTGGATCTTGGCAGATGTGGTTCTGGGCAGGGGAACATTTACTATTATTTTCAGGTAGCAGCTCATACAAAGGTTTATAAACCTTAATGACATATTACAGGTGAAAATATTAAAGCTCATGGATGGAGAGATAGTTCAGTTGGTACAGTGCTTGCTTTGAAAGCACATAAACCTAAATCTGGATCCCAAGAGTCCATGTTAAAACAAACAACAAACAAAAACAAACCTCCAAAGTGTGTATGTGTATTGGGGTTAGGGGCAAAGACAAGTTGTCCTTAGAGCCCAGGGTCAGTAAGCTTAGCCTAGCTGTCAAGTCACAGGCCAGTGTCCAAAAATAAGGTAGACAGTGTTCTCCAGAAGTTGTAGAGAACCACCGAAGAAGCTCACTGTACTCAACTATCTCTGTCTCCTTGATAAGCTGACTGAAACACAATTGCTTGTTAATTCAGTTCCCCAAAGGATCAGACTTGACAGATAGAAGAGAATTATGTATAAATGGATGGGAATGAACATACTGGCTGAATTGATTTGTATGCTGGTGAATCCACTGCAATTTATACATGGTCCTGGTTTTACCTGGTCGGGCAAACATACCATTTGACCAATTTTTAAAATGAGATCATTAAACAGTGGACTTGTGCAGCAAAAAGGACTGGAGAATACATAAACACACACAAACACAGATACAGACACACACACTCATGTCTGTAAATAAGAATTATTTTTTACCACGGTCGATGTGAGAAGCATAATTAGATTGCAAACATTCTTCTTCATTGCCTTAAAACAATTTCCAAGCAGGCAAATGCTTGATCATAGGGTCATGAAATAGAGTTTAAAGAATCTCAGTCTAAAGGAATAAGCATTAATACTTAATACTAAATACCTATGCTACAAGAAAATCATAGTATATACCTGAAAGAAATGGAATTTAAAAATTTAACATTGAAAGAAATATGGTTTTTATTGGAAAGATGTCTAGATTTAGGTATTTTCATACTGTGAGTCACTTGAAATTACTCATCATCGTTTGTTAAAGAAGAGGCATTTTTGGTAGTTATGGTGCTGCATGTCTTTAATCTCAGCACTCAGGAGGCAGAGGCAAGAGGATCTGAGTTCAAAGCCAACCTTGTCTAAATAGTTCTAAGCCAGCCGGGGCTACAGATCCTGTTTTTTTTTTTTTTTTTAAAAAAAACAGAGACAGTACCTATTTACTGCTGGAGAACTATGTGCCATCAATTTCTTCTTCTTCAAGTACCACCCAACTATATTTTTCATTTCAAAACTCCTCCCACCTCTTGATTATTGTCATTCGAAGAAAGCTGAGTCTGCCCTGAGCTCCACGGGTGAAAATGTCAGGTAGGCCTGACTAAAGCAAATACAAGACTGGACTTGGGTTCAGAGTTGAGAAAAATCATTCAGAATTGATGTAACATTTTCATGATAACACCAGGGAGAGGAACTCTACTTTGCAGCTATAACAATATAAGCCTCAAACTGCCAATGAAAAACTGGCTGCAAAAATGAAACTAAGCTTGAGAAAAATAGCCCTGAATACTAGTAATTTTTTTTTTTTAAAAAGAAACCCCACACTTTTTAAAACCAGGGACCTTTAATTGTGTGAAATAACAGATCCCTTTTTCTGTTTAGGTAAGTTTGAGCTAGTTTGTTTTTTGTTTTTTTTTTTGCCACATGCAACCTACTTATAATCTCAAATATGATAGCAGTTTAGATGCTTGTTTTCTAACCTGCTACCCAATTCTAGAACAAATCCTTCAACCAGCTCAGGAAGAGTTGTCCATCATTTGCCTCAAAACCTTGGGTTTTGGAAAACTCACTACTTTATGAGATAGTTCATTCTGAATGAACTATAGTATTTTCTATGTTCTCTTGGAATACATGTATATCTATTAATACTGGTTCTACTTTCTGGAATTATTCAACTAAATCACTCTTTCTGCCAAGTGACAGGACTTCAAATAGTTACATCCACCAATATCCATGTTATCTCAAAATTCTACATTGTTCTTAGACCCTATTAACTTCCATTCTCATTTTAGTCAGTTTCCTAATTTTAACATTCCAAGCACTATACAGATCAACAATATCTAGACTCAGAGAGTTGCTCAGTGGTAGGACACTTGCCTAGCATGTGCAAAGTCATAGGTTCAATCCTCACTCCTGTAAAATCAGCAGCAGCAGCAGAAGCAGTAGTAGCAGCATTATCCAGATTGCATTCAAGCCCCCATTTTGAACACAATGGAATTGTTCCCTCCCTGACTTTGTGTGCAACATGTCCACCAAGGTAGAATACATGCTATATTAAAATTAAATCCAAGCTAGGTAACAGAACATGGAAGCTGGGACACAGCAGACGCTATTTAGGAATAGATTAAAATTTAATTTTATTACAAATTCTTTATTGAGCATAATAAATCCCTGTGTGGGGCCATGAACTTGGTGGTCAGAACAAGGGATGAATGATAATTTGTCCTTCCATTTTCTGTGGGAGGACAAATTACCACTCCTTGTATACAGTCCGCTTTGTTTCACCATGTGGCTGAATTCTTTCCCCCAACATTCTACGATATATGTTTCTTATACAATTAAATGTCATTTGATTTCAAGTAGAATATATGGAAAAGCACATCGCGCTTTTCATATCATGGTATGCTACCAGTATTTTGCCTCTAACCTAGTTAGCGATAAGCTCCAACTTTCCATTATCTGTATTATTCTCCTGAAATGCAGAGGCAACTATACAGCGCTAGCAGGTTACAAAGCATGACTGTGGATTCTTTCCAGTTCACAAAAAGTGACCTTTTGCAAGGTGACTCTCCTTTGTGAGACGATGCCGCTTTCATTAAAAGAATGAGTGTACTTCCCATCCCTCAGATCCGGGCTAGTCTTTTGGTGGAAATGATGTAATGTATCTTTCAAAGCTGGGCCTTAAGAAGCCTTGGCACTTCTCAAACCTACCTTGACATGCTGCTCAGAGAACATCCTAAAAAGAAGGAGGCCCATCTACTGTACTGGAAGTTCAGGGAACATGAGAAGAAATGCTAGAAGCTACTGTCAAATATGCTCCTGAGGCTTTCTGGATCTTCCAGCGTAACTGTGTCCCAAATGAAAGGAATCAGGTGAGAGAGAGCAAAGCAAAAATCATCACTAGAAGTGTCCAGAAAACCCACTGAAATGTAAGAAATAATAACCCTTTATTTTTCTAGACCATTAAGCTTAAGGGAGGTTTGCTATGCAACAACAGATATTGGCAGTTCCAACTGTCTCACAGATGTCTCCACTTGCATTACTCAGAAGCATGTCAAACTTCCCTCCACAATGAAATGCACCCTTGTTCCCTTCAGACTTCCAGGTTCTGCCCTCATCCTGCATGAGGTGCTCTTGTACAAGGATTCTCCATCTACAGCATATAGTATACAGTATCACACACGTATGCTGTACTAGTTACTTTTCTCTTTGCTGCCACAGAAAATACCTGAGTAAAACATCTTAAGATAGGGTTTACATTGTTTCATAGTTCAGAAACACCATATATCATGGCACAAAAGGCATGCTATCAGGAATATAAAGCACTTATGGGCATTGTGTCAGAGAGAGAGAGACAGAGAGAGAGACAGAGAGAGAGGAGAGAGAGAATATGAATGAGAATGAATACGAATATGCTGGTATTCAACTTACTTTTTTCTTTTTAATCACTCTGGGACCCCAGCCCATAGAATGAATTTTCCTACCTCAGCCAATGCAATTTAGTAACATTCTTGCAGACAAACCCAAAGATTTGCCTACTAGATGATTCTAGATATTATCAAACTGACAATGACTATTAACCATCACACATACCTTCTAGCTCTCAGTATTACTTTTTCATATCCTGTATCCAGTACTCCTAGAATAGTTCTTAGCATTTAATAGGTGCCCTGTATGCAAAATATCCAAAAAGGGAATCATTCATGTAGACATCTTATCTCACTACAAACAAGAGACAAAGGTAATTGGGGGTGGGATTAGGTAAACAAGCAGCATTCTACCAGCAACTCAAAAATTTCTTCTGGATGTAACACGTACTATTTCATACAGATTTATAAGAAACCTAGTGGTCCAATGACATGAATGCTGAGCAACAACTCTAAAATCAATGCATTAAAAAATTATCAGTGCAATTGTCACAGTCCATATGTAGCAAAATACCTTGGAGTGGGTCGTTTATTAACAGAAATTTATTTCTCACATTTCTGGAAATCCAAGGATAAGACACTAGGAGATTTCAATATCTCATAAGGATTTTCTCTCTTCTTCAAAATGGTGCTTTCCTACCGCATCCTCAAATAGTAGATGTGGCAAACAACTCCATAAGGACTCTATTATAAGGGTACTAATCCCTATTCCTGGATGGTTGCCCCTAATCACCTCGCCAAAATTCCACCTCTTAATCCCACCTTGGGGGTTTAATTTGAGAAAGAAATGGGGAAGTAATCAAGAAAAATAAAAAATAGTCAGCTGTATTAACCCTAACAAGAAAAGGAACTAAAAGTTGTGAGATTATGAAGAAAGGGTTCTTAATCTTGTTTACCTGACAGTAACTATAACAAGACTTTGTGAAAGTCAGAAAATAGAGACTACCATAATTTTATACCAAAAATGTAGTTCTACAAGGTACATTGTAGCAAATACCTGATAAACATCTTCCTCCATTTTGCTTTTGGAAACTTCTCTCCTCCTCACCTTTGAAGAAGCTCAGAGTTTGCAGTTTGTATCCCGCAATTGCACTGCTCTGTTATTCTCACTCAAGTACCAACATTCTTTAGAGAATCTCTCTCTGTCGCTCTCTTTCTCTCTCTCCCTCCCTCTCTCTTTCTCCTTCTCTCCCCTAAAAAATTAGTTTGGTAGCTTTATGACGAATTTGTAGAGGCACAAAGAACCAGAATAGCAAACGTAAAGACTCAAAAACACATGATAAAAGAGTTAACTTTACTTGAAACCAACTACAAAGGACAGGAGAACCACAAAAGGTATAAGGCTCTGAGGTATGATATTTAGCAGCTCTTTTGATACAAAGTTTTCACCTAAGCCCTAAACTTCTGAACAGTCAAGTACAACTTAAGGGCTACAAGGTCTGAGATCTTATGTCCTTTGTTTACTGTTTCAAGACAAATTTTCATCATCCAGTAAATTTTAGTTGACTGAATCAACAACTTTCAAGGCAATCACCATAGCCAGCACAGATCAGATTTATGTCTCAATTGATAGTAAACTGAAGGTAAAAGGAAATGTTTAAATATGCACATTAGGGCTGGAGAGATGACTCAGCAGTTAAGACAACTGGCCTCTCTTGCACAGGGTCCAGGTTCAATTCCCACCTCCTACATGACAGCTAACAAAATTCAGTAACTCCAGTTTCAAGGGAATCTGATGCTTTCTTCTGATTTCCTTGGGCATTGCATGACATGGGTACACTTACATGCATGCAGGCAATACATAAAATAAAAATGATAATTTTTAAAAAATGCGCTTTATACAAGTTGCCTCTCAGAGTTTGTATACATGGAAAAGTATTAGCTTCATTTACCTGGAAAAGTTAGGGATATGGGTTTTCAGGTGAGTTAGAATGCATCACTAATTTTTCCTTGTATTTTAAGAGCTAGAACGGTCTCCTGTTCTTTGTAATAATTTTCATTCTGCTGGGCATATCAGGTATAAACAATAAAACTATAATGAATATTTAAAGATATTTGTAGTAAATTTAAAACATAGCAGACAGTAGAGAGCAAGTTAATATATTTTCATGTTTCTATAGCTACTTTTCTCTTCTCACATGATATGAATATTTTACAATGACTCATTGGCTTAAGAGCTACTTAATTGCTATCACCTGTAATCCAATAGGTGAACTCTCCCGATTTGTATTTAATGGACACTAATTAATAGCTTCTTTATATTAAGTGATGATTTCATCTGAGTAAATGAAAAATAACTTACTCCTAATAGCTTTTATTTTTATTCATCCACAAACCCAAATGTCGCACTAGAATAAATGATTCATTTTAGTTTAATCAATTACGTATTTGTTGCACTTATTAAGTCATTTTTCTTCCCAGGGATGTGAGAAATTGCATTTTCCAGGCATGGCACTGGCAAAAAACAGAACAGAAAATCACCTAATGGTTTACCTTTTTCACTAAGACTAGATTTTTCAAAATTCCAGCTGTCTTTATGTTTTCTTTGCCTTTTAGCTAAACTATACAACCCAATTGTAGTCCATTCTAATATTCCTAATACAAAACACTGTTAAGTTTAAGTACCACATTAATTAAATGTTTAGACTTTTTATTGTTATTTATTTATTTATTTATGTGTATGAGTGTATTGCCTGCATGTGTTTAAGTGCACCATGTCGTGGAATGCCCATGGAGGTCAGAGGAGGGCATCGAATTCGTCTGGACCTGGAGTTATAGACAGCTGTTAGCGGCCATGTGGGTGCTGAGAACTGAATATGAGTCCTCTGAAAGAATAACCAGTACTCTTAACCACTGAGACCTCTCTCCTGTCCCAAATATTTAGAATATTTGAGACCAGCTTTACAGCATACATTAATTATCTTAAACTTGTATAGTGAGGAAAAATTATCCCAAATTTATTTTATGTTTCAAAAAATTCATTTAAATGACTGAATATATATTTGATTTTAGTTATGTAGACTGTTATACCACATTTAGTCTTATATTTACATAAGCATATGAGGGTACTTGAGGAAATGCAATTGCCATAAAATTCCTAGACAAGTACACTTTCTGGTTTAAAAATCAGTGACTTCCTCACAGAATATGCTTCATCACTACCAAAGAACAGGTAATTAAAACAAAGGAATAAGAAGTATTTTTGCTAATGGCTGGGTGAGAGGAATTATATTCATAACAAATTCATTTCACTTATATGCCACATTGGAATCACCTGGTCAGAGGAGTGTACTTTTAAAAACTCCTGAGACCCCAGTCACAACCTGGACCAATTAGTCTGAAGTCAGTTTGGCTCCGATAGACACTGAAGATCGGGAAGCCTGCATGTCTTTCCAGCTCTGTGTTTAGATCCGTCAATGGTAATAGCCTCAAGCTGGCCACAGTGAGAGTATTTCTAAGACACAAATGGGCAAATACTATCAGTCGGGGCTCTTCACTTCCTAGGGAGGCTATTGGTAATCATTTCCAGCACATTCCCCAGTGAAACACAAGTAGCTGCATTTTTTAAACTCCGTACTTTCAATATGAGACTAAATTTGAGACTAGCCATCTCACAGTGGCTTTCAAGGCCAGACTGTCTCAAAAACCACAGGGTCCACTTCAGTGCTCATCAGAATCATCCAGAAGGACTAGATACTGCATTAACTTTCTGATTCATATCATCAGAAGAAGTTGCATTTCTAATAGATGAGGCTTATGAAACTAGTCCTAGGACCACAGTTTGAGGCCCACTAGCCCAGAGATCAATGTTTGTCACCAAGGAAGTGAACCATTCAGAACTAGGAGTTGAGAAGAGACAAAATAAACTTTAGATATATTACTACTTGAAAGAAAAGCTGGAAAATAAGACCTAAGCACTGGACATCTCTATTGATGTCTACCTTCTTACCCATTCCTAATTGCTTGCTTGCCTATTTCTAGGTGTATTTATTCTTTGATTTCTATCCCTGTCTTTATTATATGTCTGGCATGGCATATATGTTAGAAGTAAAAGTTTAAAAGAGTCAAAATCCAGTAAAGAGGTTTTCATCTTGGTTAGAAAGACTCACAATTATAAATCAAAACAAGGTCTGGCTAGGCATGGTGCTACACACCTGTAACCCCAGCATATCAGAGGTGTAGGCTAAGGGACCATAAGTTTAATGTCTGCCCAGGCTACAACAAGTTCAAGACCAGACTGTTTCAAAAACCACAGGGCCGAAGATGTAGCTCCGTAGTAGAATACTTGCCTAGTATATGCAAGGCCCTGGGCTCTACTGCCAACGCTGCAGAAAAAAACTCATTATAGATAGAGGTAAATGGGCCCAAAGGACACCATAGAAACTGGGCATGGTGGTACCAGCCTGTAACTCCAAATCCGAAGTAATGGAGGCAGAAGAATCTGTGGTTTAAGGTCATCCTAAGCTACATCCTTAATTTGAGCCTAGCCTGGGATACATGAGACCCTGATCAAAAAAACCTAGCATAAAATGAAAAAAAAAGAGGACTGGAGATATGGCTCAGTGGTTAAGAGCACTGAGTGCTCTTTGAGAGGCCTTAGATTTAATTCCCAACACCCACATCATGGTTAACAACGGTCAGTAACTCCCATTCCAGGGGATTTGATGCCCTATTCTGGACATTGCATGCATTGCACTTAAAATGGTGTGCTTGTATACATGCAGGCAAAATACTCATACACATAAGATAAAAATATTTTTTAAATCATTCAAAGAAAAAGATCACCTGTCCTTCAAAGCAAAGTATATGACATGACCCTTTCTTGAAAAGGCTTGCTTGCCCCTATTCATATAAAACTGTAGAGCTAGAGATTTCTATTGAAAGTTTGGTAGAGCAAGAAGAGGTAAAGCCCCAGGACGACTGAGGGTCCCTAGAATACAACAGGTAGACATCAAGTCAGTTGGAGCCCTGTAGACTGGCTCTCAGTCTCAGAGGGTCCATTCAAGTGGTAGCTTAGAGAAGGAATTTGTTTGCTCAGGGAATGTCAAAAGTCCAAGCTCATTAGTTGCAACTTGACCATATGAAGTACCCACCTTCAAATGCCTTTTTGCACCACGAGTGCCTTAGCAGCAACCATAACAGTAGATCAAAGGCCTTGTGTTCATGTTCCTGGTCTGTTTAGTCCCTGGAATTCCTAAGCTATCCTCTGAGTATGAACAGGAACCCTCTCCCCTGTACACTCCACAGGTGGTGTCTAGGTAAGATTAACTTTGACTTTGTAAGAGAGAAATTGAACTTTTCATAACACACATGATCATATTTTGGATGACTTTCTCTTCAGTTGGATCTCCTTGATTTTGAATATGAAATCCATGTTTCTTCATGGCTTCATTGACTTCTGGCCACAGGGGAAAACACAGTGATGCCTAGAGCAAGATGTATAAACACGCCTGTGGGCTGTATCCTGCCACTGCATCTTATGTGATTGGTTGAAAGGAGACAGCAATGCCATGCTCTAAATACAGCTACTGGAGAACAGGCTGGATTTAATTTACTACTACAATGTGGGTACAAAATCTGTTAATATATTTTAATTACCTGCTTCATCCCACATACCTATTTTAAGAAGCCACTTAAGGCTTCCTCATCATAGAAAGCCAACCTACTTTCAAAGATTTCTGGTTAGAACAAAGGGTATAAAAATCTTCACTCAAGATTTGGATTTTATATCCTTGGTATAAAGAGCTGTAGCAATTTGGGGTTCTTCTGGGTAGAAAGTGAATATGAGTTTAGGACAGAGGATTATTTTATTTGGCCAAAGCTGCTTGAATGGATCTTTAGTTATGCAAATGAAAAGCAGAGATAATCATTATCAAACTGCTGAATGATAATGAGAATGTGGTTGTTAGCAGTCATATCCCAATAGGTAATGTTTCCTTGGAAGAAAGGTTTCTTCTATCTTTAATTTTTTTTCACTCATTCATACATTCATCTATCCATCCATTCATTCTGTCTCACTGTGTTGTCCAGACTAGTGTTCTGGACTCAAGAAAACCTTCCTCTTCAGCTTTCCAGGTAGCTGGGACTACAGGACTTACACTGTACCAGCTAAAGGTTTCTTTTCTATAACAGATTTTGCTGTAATCTATCCACAGCTTCCAGATTCAGCTTCTAGATGCTGCTTGAATTCCTCAACTAAGAGACCTTTCACAAGCAACCACAGTGAATTTCTTTTGCCTCTAAATCTTTGACTCTTCTTTCTACTCTGTTTCTTCTTGTGCTTGGTTCTCAAAGTGTGGTCTTCAGAAAAGCGAAACTAGCATTTTCTGGGAATTTCTTAAAGATGCAAATTATCCCCTCAGACTTGCCAGTGATAAAACTGGGAAGACAGCCCAACAGAATGCCTTCACAAGCCCTCCAGAGGGATTTTTCTACCTACAAAGAAAAGCTCTTGCTTAAGTAATTTCCAAGGATAGGACAAGAGCAAAGCCACTTTGATTATATCTTGAGATCTGAACTTCATCTTGCCCAGAAAAGACCTTAGCAAAGGAACTAGGGCTGACTGGCTCAGAGTCAACTTAAGACTTTACTATGGAGATCTTATGCAAGGTAATAATGTCCCTCCAGGGAACGTAGATCCATACAAGCTCGAGATGTGGAGAAGAGCTGCACTAATGGCCATAAACTGAGTACACATGTGTTTGGGGCTAGTCGCAGAGCAATCAGCAATTCCACCTTGGAAAAGGAGGGAATGAGCTAAGAAAGTAGCTCTAGCTGATAGCAGAGTGGAGTTTCTTTATGCTGTCTTCTTTGATCCTCACGTCTCTGTTAACTATTAATATGACCCCCATTGTTTCTACAAGTTAATGAACCTAAGCAATGTCTGGGTTACCCTAAATTGTGGAAACTCTAGGGAATGTAATCCCATACTGCATAAGAGCGGATCAAAGGCATCTCAGCCAGGTTTTGGCTTCTGAATCTACAATGATTTTTGGTTTGTTTGGTTTCTACTTGAAGGAAAAAAAGAATCTGTAACCACTGTAACCCTGCAACCCTGGCTTTTATCTCAAGTTTCTTGCCAAGTTATAAGGTAGCTCTTCAATTTGAACGAGCAAGAGAGCAGCACACATATCAAGTTGTACTCTAAAGTGCAGACCATTTCTGTTCCTTTTTTTTTTTTTGCTGTGTGAAATAGTGCAAGCTCTTTAAAAGGCCTGCAGGACCTCACAAACGCAAAAGATGAGAGAATTGAAAGCTTTGTGTCTCATTTTGAAAGCTGCTTTTATAACTATGTCTGCATAAAGCAAAAATAAAAATAAACAGAACCTGTACCCCAAACTGAAATGTATAATCAGTAGAGAGGGCTTACCACAGACCCCAAATTCTTACCTGGTGTTTGTCAATGTCTGCTCCTCTTCAGTCCCCTGTTTATTGAATCTTTACCTTCTCACTTTGTAGAAGTGTTATGGCAAAGGAGAAGACTGAAAAGAAACGGTCCCCCTCCCCTGTTTATTTTCCTGGTTGGGGTTATTTGGTTTTCTCACCCCATCTGTCAGTGAAATAAAAAAATAAATTTGGGGATCCCCAAAATTGGGGTGCTCTGAGATGAGGAAGAGCCAGGTGTCTTAACAGACCCTCAGAGGTTTTCTAATAACCATTCCATGTAGGAAGCTTCTCAGAAGCACAGAGCCATCACCTAGAAATCTGAGAAAAAGTAGAAACACCTGCTCATTAGGTGCAGCACATTGAAGCAGGCCAGTGATTAAAAAGCCACCCAAAGAACAATCTTATTGTGTGAACCCTACAAGGGGTTTCTTAACTCTCATAGGACACTGATGTTACATAGAAGGAGGAGAGAGATGAGTGAAGCACCCGAGTCCACATGGAACTCTGTAGCTCTCAAGCCCCCAGTATCCTTTCCCAACTCTCTCAAATATGTCCTCCTCCCAAATTTCATTTTCTCTTTATTAATATCTGACTGAGTCATATATATTTATATATATGTATGTATATATGAATATATATGTATGTATGTATATATTTAGGCAATAGGCTAAATTTGGATTTCAGGATAATCCACATGACTGCCTGGCTTTGGCTCCAAGACCAACTTGCTGAGTCTTCTGGAATCAATATACTTCACTTTCACCAGTCATCCTTCAATCAGCCTGAATCATGGGGCTCCCAGAGGAATTGAGTAGCTTAGAACCTAGACACTAATGATGAGACTTCCAGGACATTTCATTACGAGCCTTGGTAGTAATGCTCTTTATGTTGATAAAGAGAAACCAGGAGATTTCAAGAATACAGGCAATACATGACTATAGCAGACCTAAATGAATCCATGACTGTATTCTATTGTTTCTCCCTCAAAGAAACCAGAAAACAAGCTGATCCATCTACTGGGAAACATATTTGCTATCCTGCATAGTCTGTGGACTCCAAGCTATTCGTGCCCTTCAGCATTTGAACATCTCTAGGTTCATGGCTAGTTATATAGCCATGCCCAGCATACAAAAGGCCATCGGTTCAGTTGTCAGCACTACAAAAAAATACCTCCAGGTTCAATTTCTAATGACTAGAGTTTGTAAATCTGGGCCTGCCTAGGATATGCTTGAATGGCTTGTTATTTCTGAGGCTAGGACTGCTAATGAGAACTCCTCTCCATTTCAAGAAGCCACTGTTCTACACCACCTGATACTGGGGACATATTTTGATAACCATGTTATTAAGTGATTCTATCATTATGAAATCATATGTATCCTTACACAAACCTAGATGACTAGTATATCACTAGGTAATTCTATGAGACCATTGTCCTATATCTAGTCTGGTATTTACCAAAATTCTATTAAGCAGTAAGCAGCTATAGCTAAATATTATCTGAGGAAAGAATAAGAGACCTGGTTGTTGTTGGAAGAAAATGCTTTTATGAAAACCTCTGCAGAGATCAAGTGTCTACAGAAAAGCAAGCAAGGGATTTCAGCACCCTATAAGAAAATTTGCAGGTTAAAATGGAGTACTTTTTTCAAGAAGTACAGAATTATTTTTGCTTTTCATACACTAAGGATAATATCTCATGGGAAATCCTGACTTTAATTTCAGACTTTATAATCGGCAGTGGAATGTCATTTGTATAAAGTCAAGTTTCTTAAATGTATAAAAATTATGGGGCTGGCGATATAGCACACTTGGTAAAGTCCTTGCATGAGGAAATGAGTTTGATTCCCAGAACCCATGTGAACAATATCAGACATGCTGATACATACTTTTGTCCATAGTGCTAAGGAGGTGGAGACATGGGCTCTCTATGGTGGCTGCTAGCCAGCCAAGAGTACCTGGTGAGTTTCACACCAATAACAGACCCTGTCTCAGAAAAAAACAAATGAATATTGCCTGAGGAACTGCATATGAGGCTGTCTACTACTCTCCACATGTACCTGTGTATGCATGAGAAACCACACACACACAAATGAACATGTGAAGGCATGTACACACACACATACATAGTTTAAGGAATAACCTCAACTAACTGTTTTTGCTTATTTATAATTCACATTTTGTATGTATAGAATATTATATAATTAAAATATATACTAAGTATAAATGTTAACTTTAAAAGTAAAATGTGTAAGAGTTTGGCAAACTTTTGTTGTGAAGATCTATATAGTAAAAAGTTTTGGCATTATTGACCAGAGGTTTCTTTTGTAACTATTGTATTCTGCCCATATATCAGGAAAATAGCTATATGGATGCAAGCATGCATGACTGTCTCTATTGGCTGGTGAAATTTATTTAATATGTAATTTAATACTATTGTGTGTGCATGATGCATATGTATGGATACATGAGCCGCAGTGTAGGTGTATAAATCAGAGGACAACTTCGTGTAGTCTTTTCTCTCTATCCATTTTTATGTGTTTTTTAGGGGTTGAACTCAGGTCCCCAGGCTTGTGTCCTTGAACTGCAAGGGCCTTAACTGACTGAGCCATCATGAAACCCAATCTATGTTTTAATTTTTATGGCTTATTCTTGGGTTATTTATACATGTATAACATGTATTTTGATGATATGCATCCCCATTTCCCCTCTTCAAGCCCCCAGTATCCTTTCCCAACTCTCTCAAATATGTCCTCCTCCCAAATTTCATCTTCTCTTTATTAATATCTGACTGAGTCATATCTATTTATATATATGTATGTATATATGAATATTTATATGTATGTATGTATATATTTAGGCAATAGGCTAAATTTGGATTTCAGGATAACCTGCAAACTATGATCTAAGTGACAAAACCCTGTATGCATGCATTTATGGTACATGGAGATGTCAAGCATCTGATGGCCTGTTCAGTCCAAGAAACTTTGATATACATGCCAATGATACTGACTTTGGCCAATCCAAGGAAAGAAACTAACATTTCACCTCTATCTTTCTTATTTAGGGTGATACCAAACATAAAATTATTAGAGAGTTGCATTCATGTATAAATTAGAATGTGAGAGTCATCATAAATAATAAGTGTAATCTCTGCAAGTCAAAGAAGATGAAAGACACACTTTGAAGTGCAATAAAACCTAATAAAGTCAGTGTCTTTATACTCTAAAATTCTCACAAGAGTGTTAAATAACTTTTAGAAACTCATTTTCTAATAAAATCTGTTTTCCCTGCTTCAACCCTGAGTATTTAAACTGCTTCCAAAATTACCGTCTCATACTATCTTTAGGTTTACTAGCTGCACAATAACGTTGTCTGCATATAACATTGTGTTCATACTGTACTCATTCTTTTAAAAATATTTTATTATTTTTATTTTATGTGTATGAGCATATTGCCTGCATGGGTGTAAGTTCAATGCTTGTGGAGGCCAGAGGGGGTGTCGGATTCCCTTGGAACTAAAGTTACAGATAGTTGTTAGCTGTCATGTGGGTGTTGGGAATAAAACGCAGGTCCTCTGCCAGAACAGCCAGTGCTCTTAACTATTGAGCAATTTCTCTAGCCCTCTCATTTTTGTTTTAAAGACTGAGTCTCATATAGCTGAGGACAACCTTGAATTTAAGATTCCCCTGATTGAACATACCACGCGCTGGAATTATATTCGTGCATCATCATGCTCACTTTATAGGGTGCTGAGGACTGAACCCAGGTCTTGTACAAGCAGTCTATTAACTAAGTTTCATCTCAACCCTGTACATTTCTTATCAATTGATTCAAAATTTCTTACTAGGGAGGCTGTTTGACATAACAAACAACTTGAAAATATCAATGGATTAACTCATTTGAAATTTAATTTTTTTAATTATTTCAGTTCAGTTAAATGATGGGGGCAAAGGGGTGGACTGTTTCACTCTATAAATTCATCCAAGGTCCCATATATCTTCCGTCTGTGGACTGTGCCTCTTCTAAAGCTGTAGGCCAGGTTTCACTATTCTGGCAATGCTGATTTTTGGAGAGGAGAACACTCTTTGTAGTAAGTGGGGGTAACCCCCCCCCCGAACACTGTTGGATCTGTATAACAGCACACCTGGCTGACACCCACTAGATGCCACTAGTATCCCCTCACTTGGAACAACCAAAAGTGATGCTCTCAGACACTGTTAAGAATGATCCCTGAGGCACAATTGTTTCCTTCTCCCTATATTGGTAAGCAATGACTCATTCAAAATCATTATCACTACCCATAAAAGATGATGTATTTTTATTTACTCCCAAGAGATTATTTTTACTTTTCAAGGTATGCATTACAAAAACGCAAGAAAAAAATTCAATTAAAAATTTACAAAAATCAAAATGTATGCATGTGTATAAGAATCACATTAACTTCATTCATTCAGTACACATGACAGGCAGTTTCAATTGCCATTATTAACAGGTGCTTTAGTTGAAAAGTCTATTACATTATCTTCTCAAAATTCACATAACTTGCCTTCCCCCAAAACCCACTTCAAATTATTATTTCAAGCATTTCAGAATCATTCTGTTGGCCACAGGAACAACTTTTGTACCTGAATTGTGGAAATCTTTAAAAGTCCAAGTTACGTTGGGAATTGTTCGAAGCTTCAACATCTGTCAATTCCACTCCTTACAAATTGCACCATTCTGCCAGTTGCTGTCAAATGGAAGGCAATAGCATATGTACAGAACTCACTGCAAATGAGACCAAATCCTGTGAGGCTGTGGAAGTGGCTCTTCTACGCCAATACTTGAGACCCCTGGTAATTACTTCTATGATCCTAAATCTCTTGAAACTACTCATTCTTTCTGATGTAAAGCTGAAAAATCATACTCAAAGATAGGCTTGTGTTTTTTGTATGTTTTTTATCAACATCTCTTTATCACTCAGGAAAGACTAATTGGATTAATGCTGATCATGTTTTTCCATGATGATTTCCTTCAATTATTTCTCTGAACAGTGCTGACCTCAGATGCAAAAGGAATCCCATGTGCTGGCAATTTAAGCACTAACAGGTAAAATTCACCCAGGTGAGAGGTTCTAAAATGAAGGATTCTATTAAACTTTAATACAATGTGGTCTTAAGTGCTACTTTTTGTTTGTTTGTTTTGAAAGGGTCATTGGAACCAAAAAAATTGAAAAGTATGACCATGGGGAATGATCAACTGACAATAGGCTTATAACCAAAGAAAGAAGGTTAGAGTAGACAAAACTTGAACTCCAGAGAATGAAAAGTAGTAACTGGAATAGTGTATGTTATTCAGCATCCTGGGAGAAATTCATTATAAGTGTCATTAGATCCTGAACATAGCTGTTGAAGGCTGCCACATGCTGGGGATACTCCAGGTCTTATCTGAAACTTAATGGTTCCATTTAGCTTTGAACTCCATCTTCAGACAACCCTGTATTCCATTTTTCACTTCCACGTAAAGATTGTGCCCTCTTCTTCTCTCCCTCTTTTTTTCATGGTGTGCCTATGAAGAATATATTGCAGCTCAGTACAGTACAGTGTTTTCCACAGGAGCATGAGGACCTAGTTTGATGCCAACAGCCCGCATAAAAATGCCAGGCATGATGGCATGCACTTGTAATGCCAGTACTGGAAAGGTGGAGACTGGAGGATCCCTGCAGCTTATTGGCCAATCAGCCTAACCTAGTTGGTGAATTCCAGGTTAGTGTGAGACTCTATCTCAAAAAAAAAAATGGCTCCTGAGAAATGGCACCCAAAGTTGACTTCTGACCTCCATTCTCATTTATACACATGTGCATACACATGCAACTGCACATAAATAAATTCACCAAAAGTAAAAAGAAAGAAAGAGAAGAGAAATTTTTAAAGATTTTACTAGCGAAATAGTCATAACATGAAGGAAAAGTCCTACAGAACACAGCCAACATTGTTATTTAAGTTATGGAGAAAGGAAGATATAACTGGGTAAGATCTATAGCCCATCCTGACATTTGAAACTAGAGAGAAAAGAAATGAATTGTATTACATCATTTTCAACATAGGCAAGATTGTATCTTAGGTTAAACAGGAGTCTCTTTACCCTCAAATGTTATGTTTGTTATTAGAATGGGCCATGCCACCTACATGGGGTGCAAGGAGAGGAGTGATTCCAGGTTTGTCTCAACCCCAGATGCTGCTGTCAGGGTGTCTGTAGTGGGTAGTGACTCTGAAAGCATATGTTAGCACCACTATGACTCATTGCCATGCAGACTAACACTCTCTGGCACTTGTGGTCCTCAGTTTCAAGGGCACTAATTGTAAATGTCATTGAAAACAATAAACAGGAAGCCTGTCACCTTTTTAAAAAGTGCAGCTGCTTATAGAATAGTCTGGATCCAATTTACTACTACATTCAGAGTGGGGGATCTGGACTCCCAAGTACTACCCTTCATGAAAGCACATCTGTTCCAAGGAGAAGGCACTGCACTACTTTCCAAACTGTTCACAACTCCAGTGCCGGGGATCTGACACCCTCTTTTGACCTACATGGGCATTGACCAACAGGATGCGCCTACGTACATGCAAGCAATACACTTGTACACATAAAATTAAAAAAAAAATCTCTGACATCTAGTGGCAATTACTGCTATAAGCAAATGATATTCATTTACTTCAGAAACAAAATGCAGAAAGGCATTATGGGTTCAAAAGAAAGGGGATTAGAGGATAGTTACCTTAAAAGACTATTTAGAATTCCAATTGCTGCATTCCCTTTGATAGTGGTGATTTAAAATATTCTTTTTTTTTTTTTAAAGGAGTGACGGGAGGATAGCCCAAGTATAGAGCATAGGTTTAGCACGTAGCAGGCTTTAGGACTCATGTCCATTGAGAGAATGAAGACTGGAGTATGGCTCAGTGGCAAAGCACTTTCATAGCATGTATAGGGCCCTGGGTTCTGTCCTTGGTACTACCAAAAAAAGAAGAGGAACAACTTTCATTAATATCTACATTGTTGAAAATGAAATTAATATTTAATTGTCTGACTCTGGAATATATAAAATACATCAAAGAATATCAATATTTTCCTTACCCTAAGAGAGATAGCATTGTTATAATAAAAGTCAATTTCATGTAATCCTAGACAGCAAATGGAAACAGCACCTCTACTAAGAGGCATTAATTCCTGCAGCCCACATAGAGGTTGCAAGTGAGGAGTCCACTTTCTCTCTGCATAGTTATTTATTCTCTCTGACCCTCAGTGTCCTCCTTCTCTGTTTAATGGAAATAATGATAGAATGTATTCGATTCGATTTTGTTGAAGGTTAAATAGCTGAGCTGTTTATAAAATGTTTATCACAGTGCTCAGGATACAGGGAGACCTAAGTACATTTAGGTCATTGAGAGAGAAGAAAAAACAGCGGTATTGCCAAAAGGAGTTTGTAGTAATCAGGAATAATATCATCCATAGATTCTAGCTGAAGTAATTTCTAATCTATATAGTAGGCAGTAGTCTTAGCAACAGTATCATTGCAGTATTAACAATATTAAAACTGAATGAAATTAGTAATGATATTAGTAAGACTCTTCTTAATATTAACATCAACATGTCTAATATCATTGGTGATTAGCATCAAAAAAGCAATGCCAATTTATTCATAATGATGTGACTATTTCTTGCCCGCAACATCCTTGTGTAATCTATTAAAATACAATGTAAACTTTATTTGTTTTGTATAAATTGTCACTTATTTTGAACAAAAGGGTACTGTGAAAAATATGATACTTTTCTACCTTCCTCTTAAAAAAGATAATTATATCTTAGAGCAGTATTAGGAAAAGAAAGTAATCTGTAGTTTAAAGGGAATGAAGGCCACAGAGGAACCATTGATATGTTATTTATGCTTTGTGTTGATAACCAATGAGGAGAAAATGCTACATTGAAAAGAATACAGAAGAACTTTCCTGGAAGCAACAGCAGCTTCCAAACCGCCCATTCATCTTTACCAAGAAGCACATTATCTGCTTTGAGAATAATGGTGGCCCAAAACATGGTAGCAAAATAACTATGCAGAAGAAAGAATGTATGAGTTGGAACTTCAAAAAATTTGGGTGGAGGGAGTGGTGCTTAGAGAGATAGATCAGTAGTTAAGAGTACTGGCTGCTCTTATAGAAGACAAGAGTTCTGTTCCCAGAATCCACATGGTGGCTAACAACCATCTGAAACTCCAGTTCAGGAGATCAAATGTCCTCTTCTGACCTGTGTGGGTATGGCACTACAGAAGTACACTTACACACATACAGGCAAAACACTCATAAAATTAAGAAATTGTCTTGAATTTCAGGAAACTTTGGATTCTGGACTTTCTGAATAGTATTTCAAGATTGTAAAAGGCAATAGGATTTTCTGATGCATTTTGCATTATCAAATGACCCTGAGTCTCTGGACCCTGAGTCCAGTCCATGGAAGCCATGGAATGGAACGTTATGTTTTGAATGAGATTGTCCTACATAGGTTCTAAGTGTTTGAACACCTGGTTCTCAGTTGATGGTGCTATTTGGAGAGGTTCGTAGAGCCAATAGGAGGTATGAGCTTGCCAGAGGAAGCTCATCATTGGGGTTGGACTTTGAGAGTTTTTAAGACTTGCCCAATTCCCAGTCCCATTCTCACTTTCTTTGCCTGCATAAAGATGTATGTGTTCATCTTTCTTCTCCAGCTACCTCCTGCCATGTCTCTCTCACCACAATGAACTCCTAGCCCTCTGAAACCGTAAGCCCAAAAAACTCGTCATTTTATGGTTTGCCTTGGTCATGGTGTCTTATCACAACAAAGAAAAGTAATAAAGGCATGAGATTGGTACCACAAAGTAGAATATTGCTGTGATGAACATGACCCTGTTGTTTTGGGGAGGACAGAGGAAGTTATGGGAGCTTTGGGATCGAAAAGCTATTGGAGTTTAGTGAGCTGTTTCATGGGAGCTTTCAGAAATGCAGATGATGGTAGTCAGGCTTGTGAAATTTCAGAGGGAAACAATGACTCAATCAGGGACATTTGTGTGCTATATTTTGAATTTTGGGAAGTGAAACTATTGGTGATTTGCAGGGATAATATAGGCTGATCAGCTGGAGCCTAAAAAATAGTTATTATTAACAAGAAAGCAGCATCATTGAGGTGAAGTCTTCTAGGGATCATTTTCTTAGGCTTAGTAGATAGTTGATAAGGTCCAGAGAGAGCAAAGAGCAAAGGCTGCACAACAAAGGTGCAGCAGAACTTGGCAATGTGTAAGAGTCCCTCACATGAACTAGTCTTGAAGGCATTAAGGGGTCATCGAGAACAGCTGAGGCTTTGTAACCAAAGAGCCTAGGAGAGGCCATTGGTGAAGGTGCAGCAGTATCATGGAGAGAAGTTGAATCCTGGCACTCTGACAGGGTTAGAGTCCCAGCAGAGAGGCTAGGTGATGGTACAGACTCAGGTTGAAGTAAAGATCCCAGCATATTGAAAATACCAGGACCATGGTCCAACCACGAAGGGCAGCAGAGGTGTGGAGTACAGTTGGCTTGAGCTTATGACACGAGTTGTGTATGCAATGGATAGCAGAGACAGAGAAGTGGAGCTTCTGGAGTCTTTTGGCGACCAGAAGATTATGAGGGAATCCCAGATTTCTACAGTGCTGGACTATGATTTTGCTTAAGTATGTCCTGGTTTTTCCCTCTTGAAATAAGAAATACTTATCTTGTTTTGCATTTTACAGGAGCCCACGGTTAATGGAATTTTAAAGAGATGCTGAACCTTTAATGTATTGGAATTTTTAAGGACTGTGGGAATTTAAAAGTTGTACTATGCTTTATATCGTGGTGTTTATACTAGCATTAGGGACAAGTAATGGAAAGGTTATTATTTAATTATTATGTGTTTGAGTGTCAAGCTGACAAGGGATCAATTGTGCTGGATAGCTTCATTTGTCAAATTAACATACCTGGGAAGAAGGAACCTCAATTGAGGAATTTGCTATATTGGATTTGCCTGTAGGTATGTATTTGAGAGGTTTTCTTGATTTTTGAGTGATATGGGAGGGCCCAGCCCACTGTTGGTGGTACCATTTCTGGGCAGGTGAACCTGAGTTGTAGAAGGAAGCAGGTTGAGCACATATAAGAGGAGCAAGGCAGTAAGCAGTGTTCCTCACTGGTCTATGCTTCAATTCCTGCCTCTAGGATCCTGCCCTGACCTGAGTGACTGACTTGGCTTCCCTTGATGATGGAGTGTGAGATGCCCAAATAAGCCCTTTACTCCCCAAGTTGGTTTCACTCAGAGTGTTTTCATCACAGCAATAATTAGCTAACTATGACACTATATTACTTACAGTCCATTCAGGGTAGAAAGCATTTTAGTCTAGATTAAGAATAAAACAAAATACTAACCTGTGTAAGTAAACCCATCAAAGCTTACTTGTCTCTAAGACAGAAGCAGAGCTCTAATGCTGAAGCCCTTACTAGATGCTGTATGCTGGTACAAGCTTTCTGCCAGAAGTCCCCTGAAACTGACACCTAAAGCTACAAGGAGTCTTGGACTTCTGTTCCTGTGGGCTTGTCACAATAAAAGAACAAAGTCTTTCTTTGTCAGCTTAAAGTTCAAAACCTCTGGTCCAACACTCTCATTAGCTCATCCTAGATCTTAAACCCTCATGAGCAGCAGCCACTTCATTATATGCCGAATGGCAAGGGAAAGAAGTTACCTAAGGAAGAAAAACCATGTTAAAAGAAGAGAGAAGAGTTTTCAGGGGAGAAAATTCATACACTATCACCCTACTGTTTTTCAAATGTTGGCTTCAATTTATTGGGGGAGGGATCATGAAAATACTTGAGAAGGCAGCAATTAGCAGAATTTAAAAATGTGAAAAAAGGATAAAAGAGAAAAGAATTATATTGTGCTGTACTCAAGTTCTAGTCTGGGAAAAATTTATTTTAATGTTATATGTGTAAATATGTGTACACATGTACACATATGGGCTGTATGTGCATGCTATGTGACAATGGAAAACAAATATATTCACATGAATGTTTGTGTACATGTTTTGTAAAGAGGATTGCACCTGTTGGGGTAAGGGGTTGGGTGTTATGCATGTGTGCCCACATGCATGTCAAAGCCATAGGACTACCTCAGATGTCATCTTCAAAAACATCTTCCAGCTTTGCTTGTAAGATAGTGTCCCTCATTGTCCTGTAGCTTACCAATTAGTCTAGACTGGCTAGAGGGCCTCAGGGTTCCTCCTGTCTCTACTTTCACAGCCCTAGGATTATAAACTCTGGCCACCATGGCTGACATTTTCACATAGGGCACTAGAGATTGAACTCAGTCCTCATGCTTATATTATGAGCACTTACTGACTGAGCCATCTCCCCAGATCTAAAACAAACTTCTTACTGTGGATTTTAGAAGGAAAGAATAGTCAGAGTACAAAAATCATCAAGCATCAGATCTGTTTAAAATCTGAGTATTACATCTATTTATTTAGGAGAATACAGAGTATATATTTCAAATATATCACCATGCCCTCATTTAATATAGTTGTTGCTATATATGGAAAAAACATAACTAAAACATTTTTATTGTACATATTCAATCAATGAGAAATGCTTAAGAATAAGAAATGCATAATTTTGAATTTCTTTTCAATATGACGTCCTAACAGCAAAGTTGCCAGCAAATTTAATTGGTTTTCTTCTAAACACCAAGAAAATTATTTTAATTACATAATTGTTTATGATTATCCTTAAAAACTTCCTTTCACTCACATGATTAATACATGCTTGTTAGAGATAATTTGTTCATTACAGAAAAAGCAGAAAAGAAAAGACCTCTTCAATTCTTGTAAACTCAAATGCTACCGTACATAGAATGCAAGGAAACACATTTGTCACTTGTTGGAACTCCGCCATTACTAGCTGTTCCCTATCAAAAGCAACCACTGTCATCAGCCGATGAGTCAGTCCATAATTATCAGGTACCCATGGAACCGTGCTTTCCAGATATCAATTTAGCAAACCTTCTCTGTTCTCCAGACCCAGTTCTCCTGATTGCCTAACCAACAGTTATTTCCTCTGCTTTTCTGAAAGAGTCTCAAGCTGGTTGACAGCTTCAGATGGGGCACCCGTGAGGCTCAAGGAGCAATGGGGGTAAGGGAAGCTTCAGCCCTCTCTCACAATAGAGATTCACTCTTGCTTACAGAATCCAGTGCTTGTCAATGTGAGAAACCATTTTGTTTTGAGTGAGACAACAGTTCATTATACAAGGATGTTTTGTTTATAAGCATCCCTGGATTTGTTCCACCACCTGCCTATGGAGCCCCCAACTAACATAAACAACAACAACAAAATCCCTGTTGGCATTTCCTAGTTTTCAACTAGGCATAAGAATCACTAGGACCCTAAAACAAGCATTGGTATGCTTTTTTTTTTTTTTTAAGCAGCAGATAGTTAGTACCTTATGTGGCCCCTATGAGCTCAGTTACAACTGTGGAAATCATTCGCCTTCATGTAAAAAGCAACAATTATTTATATGAAATGAATGAGCATGGCCATTGTCTAATAAAACTTTATAAGAACAAGTGGTGGGCTGGATTTACACCCTAGATTGGTTTGCCAGAGTCTGTAACTCTAGACTAACCACAGAGGTTCTACATTCCAGGTAGACTAGGGAAACACGTGATATGGTGACAATTTTAGATGATGAACTATGGAAGAACACTGCAAGAAATAAACTCTGCTCACCTTGTGTCTTTTGGGTTGTGAAGATATGTGATCTTTTAAGTAGTGCTGTCCTAATGCAACCACAAGGGTGCGATGCTGAGACAGCACATCAAAAAGCTAGCAAAGGCAGAGTTCCCAGGAGTTAGGTGAGAGGGCCAGAAATGGCCAGGTCTCTGTATTCCTGTTGTGCAACAACACATTGTCCACCTTCTTCAGTTATTTTCTATTGTGCTTTCATCTTTCTTTATTGCTCTGTGTATGGAACTAAGGACCTTAAGGCTGTCAGGCAAGCACCCATTAGGATCAGGGTTGGGGTGGTGGAGGAAAGGCCAAGTGCATCTATGAATAAAAGAGTAACTACTGGAAAGCAGTATATTGAAAGCATTCTCAGTGCTTCCTTTTTTTTTCCTTTCTTTTATTTTACTAGAATTCAGATTCTGATTGCTAAGATCTCTGGGAAAGTAAACCAACAATGACTACTATCTCCTTGCTCTTCCCTTTAGTACTTTGACCATGTATTTTGCATTTCATTTTTCTCAATGACTTTCCAAGGAAAAATTCTATAAAAAATGCTCTTCCATGCTAAAAGGAGTCACATAATGCCCCCGGTACTCTAGTGCTTTCTGCCTATGAATTCAGTCACATAATGATAGGATGCCTGGAGCTGGAGCCAATCACTATATACCCATAAGATCATTAAGGCTCATGAGGAAGAAGGAAAAGGATCCTGGATGCTTGTTGACCTCTAAGTCAATAAACTCCAATTCAAAAATCACATACTTCTAGTAATACACTGTTTAAGCCACTATTCATCGAAGATTTCCTTTCTGAAGCTAAAATTCCCAATAATGGGGAATGATGAAATATTTCACTTTTAAACAGTGATATATGTTGAACATGCACTACTAAATATACTTGTCTCTAAAGAAGCTGCCTCATTTTGTTGGAAGATTTATGTTGTAGTAGAATGTTGATGTCCACCTCATAAAGTAGTTATCAGCTAGATGACCTAGTAAGGTAGAACTGGGGGGGAGGGTGTTCCATGTTCCTATCTTTTTCACCTACCCTATTAAGCATACCTAGTTATCCAATATGCTTTCTACACTTCTCTTCAAAGCATCCCCTGAAACAGAAAAGTAACCAGTGGGCACAGGGGAACCAGTTTATCTGCACTTTTCTTTTTTTGATGTATATTTTTAATGTGTATTTTTTTTGCATGTATGTAAGTATACCCATGTTGCACAATACCTGCAGAGCCAGAAGAGGGCATTGCATTCCCTGGAACTAGAGTTACCAACAGTTTTTAGCTGTCATGTGGGTATTGGGAACCAAACCCTAGACCTCTGCAAGAACAACCAGTGCTCTTAACTGCTGAGCCACCTCTCCAGCCCTGTTTTTAAGTTTTTACTGGAGGAGGGTGAGAGGGCTCATGTGTGTGTGTGTGTGTGTGTATGTATGTGTTTCATTTGAGATTCACTTTTTTGTAAGAACCAACTGATACTTGTTGATGACATAGGCGAGTGTCCAATAAGCTTACTGAACTATAGGTTCTTATGTGCACCACATGTTCTCTTCAAATACTTGTAAACTCTGTTGTTTTAGCCACAGGCAATATAGAGTTAAATGAACAGGCCTGTGCCCCAGGAAAAATGTTGTCTATGGACACTAAAAGTAGAATTTCACATAATTTTCATATGTCACAAAATATTACCATTTTAATTTTCTAGAACCATTTTCAAATACAAAAACTATTCCTAGCTCAACACAAACATAGATAGAAAGTTGGATTTTGTTCATAGAGTAGAATTTGCCAATCTCTGACTCCTGTCCTATGACACAGCAAAAAATATCACATCTCAGTCAGCAGTAAAACAAGGAATTGTGTCCAATATTCTGTTATACATGTGTAATCTTGCATTCAGATGATCATTTAAAAATGTTAGCACGGCCAGGTACTGCAGTGCACATCTGTAATCCCAGCTTGCAGGAGGCAGGGGTTGAAGGGTACAGAGGTTGAGGCCCAGTCTTCCATGGAAGCTGAGACCATGGGGATGTGCTACTGTACCCAGCTTTTATCTACTTTGCTTTGTGATTTTTCTTTTTGACCTAGTAAATTTCCTCCTCTTCTTCTGCCTCTCTTCCATTTTTGTGAAACTTCTAGTATTTTTATATCTCTTTTCAATATTTGAAAATGTAAACAGAATCATAATTACCTTTGTGTATACTGCTGTCTTTGCTGAATGCACAGACCCTAAGGGTGATTTGCTATCACTACGTGGAATGTCCCTTTCCTCGTTCTTCTACAGCTGCACAATGCTGCATGCTGTTTTAATCAAAGTTCTCATATATGAATTTTCTTGAAATTGCTCCATCTGTGCTGAAAGGATGGAATCTTTAAAATAAAATCAAATTCTGAAAGAATAACTCATAATTTTCTATGATACAAATAAGGAAAATAAGGAAACACAATTTCCTACCATAATTTTCAAGTACCACCACCCAGGCTTTTCTCACCAACAACTGTTCCAAGTCTGGTCACTGAAGTAACATGCATGGCAAATGCTACTTGTGGATTTGAATACCTCTGAGCAATTAGAATGTCCACAATTTTAGCATAAAATTTGAATATCATTTAATATCTAAAACTACATTCAGACTCTTACAGGTTTTGAAATACTCACTAAGCTGTTATTAGTGCCATGTAAAAAATAAATCTGTCTATGGAATCCAAAGATTTTTATGGAAAAGATATTTATCAAACACTGGAAACAATATAAATGTTAATGAAATAGGAAATCATTAAGTAAATGCTAGTTCATGAGGCTGTTAATTTAATATTTATAAAGAATTGTTAATGACATGGGAATACAATATCTTTTGAAAACATATGTTTATTATTTTGTACTTATCTATGTGAAATAGAAAACAGGGATAAATTACTATGCCACACTGTCATTTCCTTTGGATATTCTAAACTTTCAGTATCTTTGTACAAGCAGGATCTTACTATTACAATCAGAAAAACAATGTATTAAGAAGCTGCTGTTACAGTTGTTTGGTCCCTTTGATTTATTATTGAAATTCAAGTTTATCTATTAACATGTAGCATATTCCTCGGGTTAAAAATAAAAAATAAATAAAAATATAAAATGTGGTTGGGAACATGGGACCTGTGGCCTCATGTCCCCTAGTCCTTGATGCATCACCCTTTGCACTACTGCTTTACAAACCTAAATATAATTAACAGTACTTGTATGTCCTTTCAATCACTTTAATGCAAACATTAAAAAGGACATATATTCAGTCTCTATGTCATTTACTACAGATTTGTACCTTACTATCTTTACTTAGCAATAAATGTATCTGGAGATCTTTCTATATCATTACAAAAAGGATTACTTTTGTTCACAGCTCTGCTGTATTTCCAGATATGTTTTAAACAAGTTTTCATAGTCCTATTTGTTCCAATTTGCTTATTTAGTGTGACATTTTAAAGGAGAAATACAAAAACTGACTCTAGGTCAAATATAGGCACTTTAGCAAGATAGTACCTTTACTTCATTGTCTCAATACAATATGTACAAAACACCCAATAGTAGATTCTTTAATATTACAAAAATGACTTACAACTGCCTTTTTGGCAGTAATGATAGAATTATTTACAATCGGCTTTTCAAAAGAAGGGAATGTAAACAAAGATGAGAGTGACAGAGAGGCCCAGATGCAGGGCTGGGTCTGAAGCTGTAGGTATAGACAGTGGTTCGTTGCCAAGTGTGCAATGAGTACAACAAACAAGCAGTAATGACAGAGTACAATCTGTAGAATAAAATACCAAAGCAGGAATATCTGTGATCATGTGGAATGCAGAATGGCATTACTCTGATTAATTCATAATTCACCAAATGGTATGAACCAAGTAAGTTTCTTACAAAGGGGTGTTACTTTCAAAGAGCTCATAAATGAGAACCAACCCTAAATAGGACTCAATTGTAATGCCATCAATCTCAGACAGTGTCATAAGGAAACTACACCCATGATATCATAGGACAGATGCATTTGTTTACATGCATCTTTCTTTTCCAGATGGCACTGCTCATGGGCAGGCTACCTTCTAGTACCAACAGGCCAAACCAGAGCAAGCAGTTCATCAGATTAGAAGTAATGAAGAAATGTACAATGGTGTTGCCGAGATGGCTCAATGGGTAAAATACTTGCCATGTAAGCCTGAATTTGAACCCTGGAACCCATGTAAAAGTGAAAGGACATAACTGACACCACAGAATTGTCTTCTGACTTCCACATGTATGCTATGGCACATGTGTACCCCTGCACACATCAGATACATATACATAGGCAGTAAGAATAATCCGATTTTTAAGGAAAGAATGCACAACATCCCTAAAAGCTTTCTTTTACTAAGGAAGGCATTCTGTGACACCTATCCATGTTCCATTGGCCAAAGAAAGTCACTGGGCCAAACTCAATGCACTGAGGCAGGATACATGGTGACTCTAGCAGGAGGAACTGTAATGTCAAACAGAAAGGGCTTGAACTCAGGAAAGTTTTAAGAATTAGGAACAAAAACGCAATGTATCACACAGTAAATGTATGTTATAAGGGGGTAGAAATGTACTTAAGTTGTCAGAGTGCTTTCCTAGCATATTTGAAGTCCTGGGTTCAATTCTGAGCATTGCATAAATCAGGTGAGGTAGTGCACATTTATAAATGCAGCACATAGAAGATCAAGGCAGAAGAAGGATTAGAAGTTCAAGATCATCCTCTACTACAAAGCATGTTTGAGGCCAGCCTAGGATATGTGGAAATCTTTTTCAAAAAAGAATGTTCTTTAAAGGGCAGGGACCAACTTTTCCAGCATTGACAGGTATACAACTAGAGAAAAATTTCCCAGCCTCTCTCATATGTGGCATACCTAACCTCAGGGCATAGCCCTTAAAATTCATAGACTACATCATTCGACATTTCTCTCCCCTCATCTATCTACTACATAAGATCTCATACTGAAGATTAGAAAGCCTACATCTTCCAGTTTCTACAAATGGTTGTATGGGTACAGTTTCTCTACTCCACCAGGACTACCAGATTGGATCTTCAAGCAAGGAAGGAATGAACTACTCTATAACATGGAGCTAATTTGTTAAAGTGCCTAGATTATTGCAGCTGTCAGGAGTTACTTCAGATGGTTACACAACAGGACTGGGGAATGCTGCATGGAATAAGCTTAACTGAAATGTGAAAACTGAAAATGAAATATGAAACATGAAAGATTTCCAGGTGAAAATGGGGCAAGCAAAGATTGGTCTAGACAAACTGAAAGCATTTATACAAAATCACAGAAGTGTCACACCCTTTATAACTACTAAGATGTTCAACATAGTTGGAAGTATACATTGTGGGTTTGGTGACGTATAGATATATGACAAGTTGAAAAGGAAAAGGACTTGTATAGTTTAAAAAGCTTCTAAGTTCTTCAATGAACTGGAGCTTGAACTCAGTTGGTAGAGTGCTTATCTAGGATGGATGAGGCTCTAGGTCTGATGCCCAATGCTGCATAAAACTGGGCATGGTGAAAGAACTCTGTTACCCCAGCACTTGCAGCAATGGAGCTGGAAATAAGCTGGAAGCCTCCTCCCTAAAGACTAGCTCTCCTAGTTTTGGAGGATACTATGCATGTTGCTAACAGAGAAAATCAGTAAATGGTCCAACCCAAGCTTTAAAACTTAATAACCAGAACAATTAACAGCACAACAAACTATAGCATAGGGTGCAGTAGTGGCACGCTTATCTATGGGATAATCAACAGCTGTCTAATTGCATTTAACACCGTCTCAGTGAGAGGGAAATCATGTGTGGTACTGTAAATATAGTCAAATATACACAGCTAGAGAGGTCATAGATCCTAAAGAAAAAAAAAAACTTTGCCACATCCCTAGACCAAAATGAATTCATACATTATTCTTAATATGCATCCTCATATTTGCAGAGATGTGTACCTTTCATCCATCCTCAAAGAAGCTTCTATTTACAACAGATGGAGAATAATACAGAGCTCCACAACTGGTTAGATGCAGTGAATAAGAGTCTGTAAGATGCTTATCCTTAAGTGACACATCTTCAATGTAACCTTTACACATTAGGTGAATGCATCTCTCAACTCTCACCAGAGAAGTTTACTTATGCAGTAGATGGTGATTAACACAGAAACCTACAACTGGCCAACAACATACAGAGAATAAGAGGCTACCTAGTGGTTCTCCCTGAACAGGACGTCTACTTTAATCTTCTGTCTCTCAAGTCTCAGGGATCATTGTGGAAAGACTGTAACAGCCAGAGGTGGTAGGTGACCATAAGGAAACAGTTTTGCAGAGAGCTGATCAGTTACACATATGAACTCACAGCAATGGTGACAAATGCACAAGTCCCATGCTAGCTAAAGTCAGACAAAATCCCAGTATACACATGGGAAAGTGGATAAGAAATTCCAACCCAACCTAATGAACTTTTGGCAACTGATGACTTCTGGGAGGGAAGAAACAGTCTCTTATGGGGACAGGACTCTTGGTAGGTTGACCAGGCTCCAGTGAACGGACCAACGTTGAAGGACATGTTCAGACACAATTCAGACTCTTGTGTTGTGTAGTAGAGTACATTGGATTGGTGGGAAGCAGTGGGGAGAGGTGTGGAAGAAGGAGAGACTCTAAATACCATCAAATTATATTGTAGGAAAATCATAAAATGTCAAAAAAATCAAGAAATAAAAAAAAAAGAGTAAAAATCTCCCCGTGGGAGGTGGGGGGGATGCTAGCAATGAGGATTGTATGCCAGATGCTGATCGTCCTCTTTGTTAGTCAGGCAGGTAGACACTAAATGCATGGCTCTAGCCTTAAACGGAAATGGCACAGTGGGCAGAAAAAGAGATAGATCAAGGAAAGACAATAGACTATCATATGGGTAAGTACCTGTCATAAATATCATAGGCCTTAGAAGTCAAATGGCCTCTTTCTCAATGATGGAACTCTTCTCAAAGCAGACAATACAGAAGCAAACCAACCTGACTATAATCCAATAAAGCTGTTTACAAAAATTAACAGCAAAGATATAACAAAATAAATACAAAAGTAACAAAAGTCATGGTAAACAAATTGAGTAGGCTCTTGTTTGTCAAACTAGGCCCTTTGCCAGAAATGAGGGCATTGCCCTGAGCCCCAATTCAGTTAGGCATGTGACTGCCTTGGGACAAACTAATCGCAAATGCCACCCACTGCTAATCAGTCCTGTACCAGGGTCAATTTTGGTGACTAGGACTATAAATTATAAAACAGACAAACACCTAGAAGCCCAATTCAAGGAGACCTTGTGAAATCACCATGGTTAGACATCTGACCCAATGTAGAACAGTCATAGCATCCATGAATCAATGTGGCTGTGTATTCACTACATGCAGTCCTTGACCAGCTAAATTGTACCAACTAAATACAGAAATGCACTCATCTTAATATTGATTGGGAGAATTTCATCACTAATTTGAGGATATATGTTAGATAACTGTGTTTATTTTCAATTAAGCAAATATCACAAAACTTATAGAAAAATAAAAATTAAAATCAAAAGCCCTATAGTTAGTGAGTTGATTTATAGAGAAATTCATTTTTCTATTCAAACTTCAGAAGATTTGTTTTTCTACCTCCCCAAAATGACTTCCTAAAACAGACACCTATAAACATTGATTTTAATGGAATTATAAATGTTCTTGTTTGTATTATAACAGGTTATAATAGGTTTCTTCTTAACACAAGTTGGTGACATTTTAATCATCAATTACAGGAGAAAAAAAATGCTCCATGTGTCAAAATTTAAATATAAGATCAGTCTCTGAGGCCTAAGCCAAGAATAATGATTAATTTTCAACACTTCATCATATGCAATTCTTTACATTGTAGAAGGACCAATCATAGCAATTCTTCAGCTAAATATATATGACAATTTTTTTGCAACAAAAATTATAATGGACTGTATACAACTTCATTTGCTTAGTTATTTAGGACCGAATATTTATCACATGCCAAATATGTAAACCTTACTTGAAAATATAAGAGCTCAGGTAGGAAAACTTTCTCATCTCTTTTCCAGGAAAAAAAAAAACTGGGAATGTTACCTTTGTTATCTAAAACTAAGGCTTAGATTTCTTCAAGATAACTTCCGCAGTTTAAGAACATAATGACCTCAATACTCAAGAAGCAAGCAGTATATTTTGGATATGTTTTGTTGTAAATAAGTAAAAGAAAGTTTATAGTTTTTCACTCTAAGGCTCTCTGAGAAATCCTCAGAAAGTGAAGTTCAACTCAACTCCACCTTGATCTAGCTCACCTGCCTTTTTCTGCCTTCAATGAAATCCACTTAGCATTCACTTTGGAAACTGATTAAAGAAGGTCAGGTACCGTTAGGACCAGGTGGCTCAAGTGTACTGAAAGGAAATCCTCAACATTCTTCTGTTCACTCTATTATCAGCTCACTGAAATATGCTGGGAGAGGCTTTCCCAGAATTGTTGCTCCTCTTTTTCCATCCAAGTTGATCTACGAGTTTAAAAGGTTCTGGAAGACAAGCTTCACCCTGTCAAGTAACTCTCTAGTCCAAAGAAAGCAAGCAAGCAAACTTAATCACCAAAGAATCTACATGATTAATAATCTGAGGTGCAACATACACCGTTAGTATTGGAAAATGTTAATAAAAATGTCTACATTAATTGAAAATCTGCATTAATGACTTCGATTACTTTACATATTATTTGGAATATGTGCATATATGCTTACATGTAGGCAGATGGCAATAAAGAATTTGAGGGCTTTATTATTTGGCATGTGCACATGTGCTTACACATGGGCAGACCAAGATAAAGAAGAAAAGTAGAAAAAGTGCTAAAGCTGGGTATAGTGGTGCACCCCTGCAATCCCAGCACTTGACAGGCAGAAGCAGAAGGATAGGAAGTTCAAGACAAGCCTGGGCTAAATAAGAATCTTAAAAAGAAAGGGAGGGAGGGAGGGAGGGAGGGAGGGAGGAAGGAAGGAAGGAAGGAAGGAAGGAAGGAAGGAAGGAAGGAAGGAAGGAAGGAAGGAAAGAAGGAAAGAAAGAAGGAATGAAGGAAGGAAGGAAGGAAGGAAAGAAAGAAGGAAGGAAGGAAGGAAGGTAGGTCGACTTTTTCTTTAAGAGACAGGAAATATTTCAGACTTTGGAAACCATAACATTTCTATGAAATGTATTCAGGTTTGCTGTTGAACAGCAAATTCAGCCATAAACAATAGAACAAGGAATGTGCATGGCTGTGCTCCAATAAAACTTTATTTATGGACACTGGAAATTTAATTTCATATCACTCTTTTGTTTTGTTTTCTTGAACCACTTAAAAATAACAAATCCATTCTTAACTTATAGGCTGTGCTGTAACAGTCAGCAAGCTAGATTTGTCACATAAACTACAGTTTGCTAAACCTCTGGCTTAATCTACTCATAATTTTCTTTCCTTAATATAATCAGGTTCAAGGTCATTTCATATGGTTCATATTATAACTCAGTTGAAACCTCACTTGCTGCCCTGCATAAAAACCCTCAGCTGATCCCTAAGACTGTATAGACCAACTGGGACATCTCACTCCTGTAATCTCAGCCCTGCAAAAGAGAAGGCAGTAGGATCAGAAGTCCTAGGTCATCCTTAGCTACATAATGAGTTTGAGAACAGCTTGAGTTCAGAAAAGACTGCCTAAAAAAGAACAAAAATTACTTCAACACTGTATGTTTCAACAAACTTGTTGAAATGTCTCCATTTTTCTTACTATGTCGAGTGTGAAATTAGTGATTTCAAGGCTGTTCCTTAAAGATGATCCATTTCTAGAAACTGGGGGTTTTGTTTGGTGCAGGTCTTCCCCAGTAAAGAAAAAGGAAAAGAAATGCAGATTTGCTGCTTATTCACTAATAATGCCAGTCTTCTGTGTTAAATCAAAAGTGGAATAGTATTGTTGATCTCGATCTCGATCTTGATCTCGATATCTCTCTCTCTCTCTCTCTCTCTCTGTGTATGTGTAAAAAGGAGAAAATGAACAATTATCTGCAAGAGTTATATGCAGAATGTGAGAATTTCCTGACTGCATTTAAAGTACAAGTAAATGTCACCAACAGAGGAGAGAGAGAGAGAGAGAGAGAGAGAGAGAGAGAGAGAGAGAGAGAGACTGACTCTAAGCTAGGTGCCTTCTCCCTGAAACTGTGAGTGACTAGATTTCTGTACAACACACTAGCAGCCCCTGGGAAACCAAGTTAAATATTCCTAAAACAGGAATCTAGTTCTGTTATGAAACTCTTCATCATTTCTCCTCCTGACAGCCACAAAAATCAGCAGAAGTCAGAACAGACTCAGAGGATGAACAATTATCATTTTCTAAAAATTAAAATCTGGAGTTTTGGGGGTCTTCTTTCATTGACAGTCTCCAAAGCTCACTATTATCAGCACAACTGACGCAATTACTCTGAGAATAATCAAGGAGATGGGAAATCTGTAATCTTTCACCTGTCTTTAATCTCCTTCTTCCCTGGGAAATAGTTAATTCTGAATAATGTGAAGGTAAAAGAAAATGAAGGTTTCATTGCATCTAAACAGATTTTCCATTAAAATGCAAGGAAACTAAAATACGTATATTTTACTCTTCCTCAAATGTAAGATTCTTTTAACAAAATTATGACACTTTATTATGACAGACTTTAGTAATTGCCATATACCATAAAATAACCCATTTTATGACTTAAAAATGCAAAAATAAAGCTTGCCCTGAATTTACTGACTCCCATAAGAAACAATCTTTATATCTTTATGTACTTGGGACTCCACTCTGCTTAAAGAAGTGAAGTCAGATACTCAATTCATGAACACATTGCTCAGTTTAATAACACCCCTATGAATTTGGGGATTCAGCTCACCTCCCTTAGGCAAAAGCAACACAGTCATATGTTTTTCTATTGAATGGTGTTCTTCTATAAACATTTAAGGGAGTGCATCTGCTCTACAAATGACATAGTCAACACAAAGACTAGTAACAATAAAAAATGTATGCCTATTTTATACTATTACTGGGTTATAAAGCAATCATCAGTAATGCTCTCATCTACAAGGGTGGAAAAATGATATATAACTGTTACCAAGGAAACAGGAAAGTAAAAACTGCATGTAAACTATCAAGCAGTTTAATAACCAGAAAATTAGAATACGAAAATCATCTTCAGATAGAACCATGACAAAGTGTGCCACCCACAACAGATGCAATCAAGGGTCATAACTCACACAGATGGCTTAAAGGGTCACCACGACTTGCCAGCTATTCCAGGTTGGCATTAATTTTTAAGGGAATATGACAAGATGATACTGGGTTCTTGAGGGGTAATTAGATTTTTGACTTTTCATATGATTAAAAGGCAAGGAGTCAGTAAACAAATGGTTAATTGTAGGTGCCTTAGAAAGTCAAAACATGTAGCTTATTGATTCCAGCATTGATTAATATTCTCTCAAAATGCTTTTAATGACCACTGTCTTTACTCACAGATCGGACACTTGGCAAATATCAGGTATATCAAATGCTTTCTGAATGAACATTAAGCAACTCAAGTTCCTAAGCACCGAAGGCAATGCTAAGACCTAAGGCAAGTATGTGTGTTTGCCTGTAAGCCAAGAGAATTTAAGTTCTCAAGCCACCATGCTGATCAAAGTTAAATCCTTTAGGAAGATTATCCATCTGAAAATCAGTGAAATCCTGCCATATAAGCACTTTCATACTTGGTGTCTCTAATAGTGTTTAAAACACACAGGACTTCTTACAAGGGCAGAAACAAACAGCTGCAGACATATGATTCTGCAGACTACTGACCCTCAAAAGCCATCCCTGTTCAGCTTGAGGACCATCATTCAGTTTTCACTAAGAAAAAGAATTCCAGTGGATGGAAGCTTTCTCAGTAGACACATTGACTCAAAATTTGTGCACATTCTCCCTTTAGAAAAACATTCTAGGGAATCATATTAAGGATAAAAAGTAAATTCATAGTTATTCACTGAATTTTAAACTCTCCTTAAAAGAAGATTTTAATCTCACCCCCCCATCCTCCACATGCACCCACAGAAACAACACTGATGTACAACACTGACTTCTCCAAGGTTCCAAAGTTAATGGATAAATCGAGTCTCTAGATGTTTTGTGAATCTTGCTTGTTTTAGCATTTGACACCACCCAAAATTCTCTGTTACTTCACCCCATACCTTGGCTGAACTTCTCTTTCCCTCAGTTGTATTTCTGTCCATCACACAGAGGACACTATACCATCTCAGAATTGTTGGCCCTTAGCTCTTTCCTGACCGTGGTTCCTTATTTGACAGCTGTTTCTTATTCAGCCATAGGCAGAAGCATGCAGGAAGTTAATAAGATCCTGGTGTGAAACCGTGGTCCTCTATGATAGCAGCATGAATCCAAATAATTTGCCATACTACAATCATTGACTGCTTCACACATCTGTCTTCTGTTCTGCAGGGACCTCTCGTGGGAGGCTCTAAGACACATATTTACTCAACACCCCTGTATCTCCAATTTACCCAGAGTAAGTTACACTGGGACATTTTCCCTGGAGAAATCCACTTGTGACATGAAGATTGACCCAGGTGAATAGAGGGCAGTGGGGATGGGTAGAAAAACCCAAGAGCTATGGTTACTGGCAATATCCAAACAAAAAGGTTCTGAAGTGGCCCAAACAAGACTGAGAAGAACATAGTCAACCTATTTTTTTCTGCCTCAGGATTTTGGAGGTTGTTCATCCCTGGTTGATTCAATAAACACACCTCACTGTGATACTAAAGAATAAAGGAAGATGTAGCGTGATACCCTCCATATTGATTAAAACAAAGTGTCTATCTCCTAGCTGCTACCTCCCCAGAGCTCCAGGGCAGAGGGCTACTTCTGCCAGAGACTTGCAAGGAACGGGAAGCCAGATTGGCAACACCTATATTATCCGGCTTCTTCAGTTACTGCCCCAAGCACAAGACCTGCCTTGATGGGTTCAGTGAAGGTTTTGGAGGGACATGGGGACAGGTGATAGAAGGATGCTGTAATCACATAATGAGCCCAAAGTAGCAATGTTACTACTTTCCCATCAGCACTGCTAGAAAAATCTGCCTGGTTCAATTATTTGTCTTCACTTTCAATAATAACATAGCCACTTAGAAACAAATTTCTAAATCTTCAAAGCTTAAGATTTCGATAGTTACTCAAAGAATGGCTGAAAGCTTTGCTTTTTTTTTTTTTCCTTCTACCTCCATGACTTTGCCATCTGGGTCGCTGCTGGAAATAACAGGGTCACCCTACAAACTGACTTTTCCAGAGCATGGAGTGGGGGCAAAGGGAAAACACTTTGGGTTATGGCTGCTTAGAAGGCAAGTACCCACGCTTAAAGTACTTCCGGCTTTCCCTAGCAATGAGCAATTACAAACCATCTTCTCTTGGCCCTTAATTATAGTGTGACCCAGAGCACCACTGGGGCTTTTCCTAAGAGAAAACAAAGTACCCTGAATTAGTGTGTGTGTTCTACACTAGGGGATACAGAAACCCCACCAGTCAGGGAGAAATAAGTTGAAGGCGGCATCCTCTTGTCCTCTGATTTCAGTCCTATCTTGAGCCCCACTGCTCTCTTAAGCTTTTGTTTCTCCCAGCCTCAGGGAAAAATATAGCACCAAGTTATCCCGCCGGCGACCCTGGGTGCAAAGAAAACCCGCGTAGTCCCTACCTTGAAAGCTTTGCAATCTTCACAAAGCTGAAGACATCCATACAGGCAGCAGGGGACCCCAGAGCCCGGCAGCTCAGACACCCCTTCTCACGCCAGCAACGGCAGCCTCAGCAGCCCCATGGCCAGGACCTCAGTGCGCCCTGGGCTATAGTGGCAGCAGTGACGGGTGGCGGCGGGGACCCAAGAGAGCCAGTACCTGGAGGCGGCGGCTGCTACCCCCCTCCGGCCATGAGCTGCGTGTGCATGCCCAAGCAGGACCATTGATGGGTGCCCGCTTCGGGAAAACTCAATGGAGCGGGAGCCAGGCTGGGCACAAGCGGCGGGGGCGGGGAGCGCGGCCCGGGTCCTGTGCCCCGCCCCGTGTGCTCGGCCCCGGGGACTGCCAGGCGCCCTGGGGAGGCAGGGCCAGGTCGAGGGGCACTGCTCCTGCTTCCCAGCCCTTGGGTCCCTGTGTCCCACGCGCTGAAGAGTGCAGACTGAACAGGGAAGCGGCGGGCGAGCTTGGCACACGCGCACGCACCCCTCGCAGCACTGCAGCTGCCTCCCTGCCTCCTTCCCCGAGCCGAGTCCCTTTCTCCTCTCCCTACCCCCACTCGCCCTGGGGGAGGGGGCACTCTCTTGTCACCCACTTCTGGGGCCCCTGGATCGCTCAGATCTGGTTTAACAGCCAGTAGCACGCTGGAGGACCAGGGAAGCTACCCCCTATCTCCCCAAACCATAGGATGAGCGGTGCAACCGCAGGCGGCCCGAAAGCCTCCGTGGGTTCCATAAACAAAACTAGGGATGGGGAAAGGAGCGGAGATGATTGAGAACGGAGGGATCATTTGTCATAGAGAAGGGAAAACGAGATGCCCAGCGGAGCGGGTTGAATTTGGAGAGCTCAGAGTTCCCACCACTTCCCCCTCAACCGCTGGGGCCAGACGTGACAGCTGGGCTGGCTGGGAAGGTGTGTTCTTTGGACAGCGGCACCACAGCAGCGTCGGTGAAATAAGCACGGGAAGCATTTGCAGGGTGTGGGGATAAACACAGCTGCTCCTGACTAGAGGGTCCCAGGAGCCGGTGCTGTGATGCTAATTAGGATGGGGCTGAGTGTCACAAGGTAGAAAAAGGGTGGAAGGGGGTCTGGCGGGCGGAGCAAGCAGCTTTTTCAAATTGAGGGTGGGCAAAGACAGGAAAGGAGGGGCAGGGAACCCCGCCAGAGAAACAGAAACACTAAGCACTCACCTTAGGCAGAGTAAACTCCAAGTTGCAGCCATGTAGAACTCCTAGGCTTCTTTTACATAATTACCTTGGATAATCTCGCCTGTTTGTTAACTCAGTGCTATCTCCCCCAGTGGCAGAAGCTTCTTGGGGAAAAGGGGGGGGGGCTTTCTTCTGTCTCTTGGAGTCTTAAGGCGTCTTCTCCTAGACTCTTGACAAATTCTCCCTAGAGTCAGTGAAGGTCAGCTGGCCGCACTAGGGAGCGTTCTCCCACCCGCAGGCAGCTTTTCACCTGGCGACAGGGCCACCGCAAAGAGCCAATGCCACCCGTGAAAGATTGGAGGCTCCAGCTAGCCAGTGCGTCTCTCTTTCTCTCCAAGGGGATTAAGGAAGAGGAAATAGGTTTAAACTTCCCAGACTTCTGCTGTTATATTTAAAGTCTTCAGTATTCAACCCCAGTACTTCCACGTTATTTTTAAGGCATTTCTCTCCAAATTAAACATAAAATCAGTAGCAATCTGCACAATCTAGATGATTTTAAACTCAGGCATAAAATTACAGATTTTTTCTTGAATAAGCAGAACAATTTTCCTCTAGCTTCTTACAGGAAGCATGGTTTAATGTCGTTTACTCTCATAAATGCAATAAGTTCTCCTAGATCCCAGGAGCCAAGAAGAACACTGGTTTTTGAACCCCCTATAGTTTGTATAAATTAATTATAGCTTGGGTCTGCACCAGGCTTTGTAATTTTTGAAGCACTTGTTTTGCATTTGAGTCCCATAGCAACCCTGTCATATAAGTAAGGGAACATGTTAAAAAAGAAGAAGAAGAAGAAGAAGAAGAAGAAGAAGAAGAAGAAGGAGGAGGAGGAGGAGGAGGAGGAGGAGGAGGAGGAGGAGGAGGAGGAGGAGGAGGAGGAGGAGGAGGAGGAGGAGGAGGAGGAGAAGAAGAAGAAGAAGAAGAAGAAGGAAAGAAAGAAAGAAAGAAATTCTTTTTATGTCATAATCTGTTATTAAAGACAAAGGGGTTTTAAAAAATGGGTCAGATAAGTTTACTTGTCAGATCTAAACTGTGCTAAATCTCTCCATTCTCCTTTCAGCCAAAGCCAAGCTCTCCCTCCTACAAGGACCAACAAGCCCTAGATGCATGGAAATCTCTGTCTGATTTCTGATACTTCCCCTCCTCTACCTCATCCCACCCACTCCCAAGACTCCAGGAACACTGGTCCCCTTGCTGCTCTCTGAACTCTGTAAATAGGTTCCATCCTTAAGCTTTTGCAATGGCTACTTCATGGAACCAGAGTATTCATCTCTCAGACAACTGCATGGTCAGCTCTTTATGCTACGAACTCTTCACACAAATATCACATTCACAAAAACCTGTTAAAAATTGCAAGACCCCCACACACTAGACTCCAAGTCCCCACTAACTAGTTGTTGTTTTGCTTTGTTTGGTTTTGCTTTGTTCTGTCTGTTTTGTTGCCATAGTATTTTATCACTTACTAACATATTATATAATTTATCTTTATCATTGGTGCGTATCTGAACCTTCTACTTGCATGAAAGCCATACAAGGACAGAGATTGTTCTTTGACTTGGTTTGCATTTTGATTGTCAATGATGGATCCCAATGCCTAGAAGTGTTACTTAGATATATAAGTGCCTTAATAAACATTATTAAATGAACTATATGCTCATTAACTTCATAATCAAAGCAATGCTAACCAAATATCTCCAGTAGTCCTGTTGCCTCTATGATCTCATGGATGATGTTTATACCTCTATCAACCACTCTCCTTCACAACATCCTTTGTGCTCTTTTGCATTACTAACGATGGCAGTGAATACACTCTCATGTTCTCCAGTAACTTTTTGCAACTTCATTCTCTCTACTCTGTCCCAGGAGAGTGTCTGTCAACATCTTTCCTCATCTCTGTGTCAACCTCTTATAACATAAAATCATGTTAACATCTACTGGAGGTAGCAGACCAGCTCTATATAGGATGGGGCAAGGAGAGACTCAAGCGAAGCCTTTAGAGAATGTACTTTGAAAAGGTGCTACTTGATCTGGGAATGTAGCTCATTTGACAGAGATTAATGCCTAGCATGCAAGAGGCCCTGTATTAATTCCCCAGCATTGCACAAATCATGCACACTGGTGGTGCACACATGAAATCCCAGAATTCACTTGGAAAGAGGAGGCAAGTCAAATCAGGAGTTTAAAGTCATCCTTAGCTTCATGGGAAGTTTGAGACCATCTTGGGATACATGAAAATCTGCCTCAAAAATGAAATGTGCTTGCTTTTGACAACAGAACTGAGAAGCTCTTTTTTATAAGAATACAGAATTAATGAAGAACAAGTAAAAGGTTTGGAGGAGTAACGTAGTAGTAGAGCACTTGCCTAGCATACACAAGCATGTGGAAGGCCTTGGACTCAATCTCCAGCTCTGAATTGAAAGAATATTCAAGATACCATATGGTTATTTGTTCAACAGTGAATGTGACAGGAAAAAGGCATTATGTATACTTGTAGAGCTAGCCTTCGTTCAAGACATCTGGTCTACCTGGAACAGCTGGCATTAGGGTTTCTTTCTGTGCCAATTTCTGCACTACAATTATGAATGGTACAGATGCCTCTTCTCCACAGCAAAACAGTCACCAGGGGAAATGACTGGCTTCTCCAGGTCTTTATTCTCCTCCAATAGAGTAATTGTCTGGTTTGTTTTATAATGGATTAATAGCATTTTCTAAAGCAAAGAGATGTCCCCTCTTTGCCTTTGTTTCTCACCTCCCTTGAAGCATGATAACACAGACAGTTTACCTCTGAGCCAGCCTGACTGCCAACCCTCAGCCCCAACCCTCTCTTTGTGCCAGGTGTGTGCATAAGAGAAGCTGGAAGAGGTTTCTTTATCTAGCATGAAATGGATCAGCCAAAAAGAAACAAAAGACCAAGAAGTAAACCTTGAGGACCTCTGTGATTGTCTGGTTTCAGCTTCAGCCTGTATAATCGCAAAGGCCCCTTTTAGATCTTATAGAGAGTTAGAAATCAGAAACTATTTCCTAGCCTTGAGAAACTAACTAGTATATTTGCTTTAATAAGAATCTTGAGTATAAGATGTACTGTGAAAGGCTGTTGAACATACAAGAGATGGAGCCATCAGACCCAGTGCAAACTGTGTAGACTTGTCTGAGGCTCCATTTTCCTACCTCTAAAATGGAAATAATGACTCACTCCTGACTTACTTAGAATGATTTAAAATTGGGCTCCATGTGAATTGAGGCACATGCTTTAACTCTTAGAATAATTTCCATTAGTATCTTGGTCCTGGACAGCACTATAAAGAAAAGATTCTGACTTTAAACTCACTACTGTGAATTTATGCACGGATTGATCAAAGGTGTGCTTCATTACTTAAAAATCCTTTGCAAGGTTTCCAGACCAGTCATTAAGACCCTAAAGGGTGTTAAATTTTATCTTGGGGGTGACTCTCCAAGGCAAGAAAGATGAGTTTCTTCATTACTATTGAAGCCTTCCCTAAAACTAGTGCTGTGAATCTACTATGGGGCTGCATGTTCCACACAGGACAGAGGCTGAGGGTTCTTTTCTGCAAAGTGCAGAAGCAAAGCACCATGCATTTGTTGTTGAGACTATAGTAACTGCCAGGTATGTCCAATCTGTGACCCACATGTCCAATTTGTGGCCCACTATCCCTCAGTACCCCAAGATAGCTGTGAATTTAGAACCAATAAACAAAAAAATGCTATAAATAAGAAAGGAATACAATGATGACATGTGTAGAACTAAAGTCATTTTGATTGGAAGGGAGTGAACAGGTGGCTTCTTAAGATACAGTTGTGGGAGACGACTTCTCTAAAGAGGTAACATTTAAACAGAGACAAGATGAACAGGAAGCAGCCCTCATTCAATGTTCATGTGTAAGAGCATTTGATACAGAAAGAACAATAAGGACAAAAGAACTTGGGTATGTTTGAAATTTCAGAAAGCTGTCAGTATATTTGTCTTATGAGTATTATGTTAATAAACAAATGAATGGATAAAGAAAATAGAATGTTTATATGCAACGGAAATTTATTCAGCTATAAAAAATGATGTTTTCAGGAAAACAGAGTTGCAAAACACTATTCTAAGTGAACTAAGCGAGAATCAGAAAAACAGAACATTTTATTCTGTATGAGAGTCTAGATTTAAATTTGTACATACATGTATATATGTGATGGGGCATGAAAACAAAAATGGAACTATAAGGGAGAGTTTGAAGAACTAGGGGGACCGAGAGAGGGTTTTCTAGTCAGCTTTCTATTGCTGTGATGAAACACTGACCACAATGAGCTTGAGAAGGAAAGGGTTTATTCGGCTTACATTTCCTGATCACAGTTTATAACTTAGGGAAACCAGAGCAGGAGCTTGGGGCAGAAGCATCACTGGCCAGACCACAGAGGAATACTCAACACTGGCTTGCTCCTATGACCTGTACTAAGCCTGCTTTATTATACAACCAAGCACCACCAACTCACAGGTGGGATCACCCACACTTGGCTGGGCCCTCCCACATCAGTCAACAATTAAGAAAAACTCTTACACTTACAGACATGCCCACAGACCAATCTGAGAGGAGAAATTCCACAACTGAGATTACCTTTTCCCATGTGTATCAAGCAGACAAATGAAGCTATATAACTAACACCAGGATTAATGGGATATTTGTGATACAAAAGAAGAAGGAAGAACTATTCAGGGGGAAGAAAGAAACAGCAAGGGAAAAATGGGGGAGGGCAATGGAGCATGAATAAAAAGAAAGTATAATGAATTGCATGCATGATGATAGCACAATGAAGTCCATTATTTTATATGCTAACTAAAATAATAGCAATAATAACAACAATAATAAAAGGAAAAAGTATTCCAGGAGATCAGATAACCTGCAACCAGAGTTACAAATGGTTGTTAGCCACCATGTGGGTGCTGGGAATGAAACCTGGGTCTTCTGTAAGAGCCAGAGCTCCTAACCACTGAACCATCTCTGCAACCCCTGAAAAAAATGTATTATTAAATGAAGTGAGATTTCATGATTTTTCAAGAGGAGCAACCTGATTTTTACTTTAGGATGAAGAACCATAGAACTTCTTCGCACGTACGTGGCAAGGGCAGATTTCTAAATTGGCCTGCACCCCTAAGTGAAGCGAGTATAGGGACAGAGAAATGTTGTAGAAGCTGGGTATAATTATTCGAGCAAGACACGGAGATGGCAGCAGGCAGAAAGGTGATGAACAACAGTCACATTTAAAGTACATGCTATGGAGTAGAAGTGGGAGACAGGGAGAGGGGAGTAAAAGAAATTGATGTATGTTGTTTTATAACATCATGGTTTAACCATGTACAGTATATACAATGGAAATACTTTTACCTACTTCCAAGCCCTAGTGTTCTGGCTTCCCTCTGCTCTTGAAAATCCTCATGACCCAAGAACCACTTAGGATGTGATTCTTGTCTCTGTGCTCTTCTCTATGCCCTCATTAGGCACACTCTCTTTCTTCTACATCTGCCTTTTCCTAAAAATTGAATTCAAATTTATAGTTCTTTATATAGTTTCTGTTTGTTTGAATACAGGGTTTAAAGTATCTCATGGTAGCCTCAAAATTCCTATGTAGCAAAAATGACCTTGAACATCTGATGTTCTTCTCTCTATCTCCCCAGTGCTAGGGTTACAAGCATATGCCAGAACAATCAATCAGTTTGTGCAGTTTTAGAGATCAAATTCATGGCTCTGGGCATGCTAGGGGTCCTGGTTAGATTTTATTATCAACTCGACACAACCAAGACACATCTGGGAAGAGGGAGTCTCAATGGAGGGACTTCCCAGATCACATTGACCTGTGACCATGTCTCTGGGGAATTGTCTTCACCATGTATATAGATATAGGATGGCCCAGTCTACTGTGGGTGAGGCCACCCCTGTAAGGTGGTCCTGGGTTGCAGAAGAAACAGAGTATGAGCCAATGTGACCAAACCAAAAAGAGCATTCCTCCAAGGTCTCTGCTTCAGTTCCCAACTTAGCTTCCTGCCTTGATTTTGAGCCCTGACTTTCCTCCATGATGGACTATAACCTGGAAGCGTAGTCTGAGCTAAAACCTTTCCTTCCTTAAGTTGCTTTTGGTCAGAGTGTTTGTCACAGTAACAGAAAAATAAAATAGATCACTAAACAAGCACTCTACCAACTGAATTACATTCTAGCACTACACAGTCTTTCAAAAATCTCCTTTCAGCTAAGTTCCTTTAGTCTGTCAGCCTTCATTGCCACACTTCTCAGAGAAGTTCAGTTTGATTCCTCCTAGTACACTCTGAATCTGTCCCATCTGTTTCCTTACCATTCTTATACTCACCAATGTGTTGAAACTATTCCTGGACCTGTAAGCTGAGACATCTGTGTGATAAATCCATAGGCCAAGGCTCAATCCTGACATTATTTTATTCAGTTGACCATCCCTGCTTTCTAGAAACATTGCTTTCATATAATTTTCGGCAACATCGCATTGTCCTGGTTTTCTTCATTTGTTCCTTGCTTCTTGTATCTTTTCAGTATCTTCTTGATACTCACCTGTAACTCTGCCCCATCTTGTCAATCTGTAAACATCAGCCTGACCCAGAGCTCAGCATTTACTTCTTCTTGAGTGGCTATGATTATTTCTTGGGTAACCTTGATGATGTTTATCACCAACTATATGAGACAGTACTGGCCTAGATGTTGTAACTCTACATAGGAAACTTGAGATCTCTAACTGATATCTAAGAGATAACTTGAAAGTAGATCTAAAAGATTTGATGACTGGTTTAAAGTGAGGTTTAGGGAAAGAAAAGTCAAAGGTGAATTCTGAATTTTGAACTGAGGAAGATAGAAGCATAGAGCTGACATTAACAATTGTAGATGTCTAGAGACAACTCTTTTCTATAGGAATTACTTTTGACATGAAAAGTTCAAAGTAGATTCAAATTTGAGTTGTGCATGGTAGCATATGCCTATGAATCCAGCATTCAGGATCATGCCAGCGTCAGCTCAAAGGGAATTGCTGTAAGTTCAAGGCCAGCCTGGTCTACATAGCAACTTATGGGCCAGCTAGGACTATGCAGAGAGGCTCTGTCTCCAATAAAACAAACCACAACAAAAGAAAATAAAAAATCCATTCCCAAGAACTTAATTTTGCCACTAATACGGATTGAACCTAGGACCTTGTTCATGCCAGTTAAGTGTTGTGCCACTGAGCTGCATCTTTGTTATCTTTTACTCCATTGCACTTTATACATTGGGATCCTTTATTTGTTTGATTGCTTGCTCATTTTTATGTCTATAAGTGTTATGCTTACATATGTGTAAGTACACCCATGTCATAAATACCCATGGAGGACAGAAGAGGGTGTCAGATCTCCTGGAACTGGAGTTATAGACAGTTGTTATCCACCATGTGGGTGCTGGGATCCAAACCTGTGTCTTCTGTTGGAACATCCAGTGCTCTTAACCACTGAGTCATCTAGCCATCCCCAGGATTCTTTTAATTTGTTTTGACTTACTGTTTTCCCTACCAGAATGTAAGTTCCATAAGCAAAATAGAGGACCAAGGAATGAACGACGTTCTATAAGATAGAAATGAACCACTTAGTATCACAGATGGTTAGGACCAGAGCAAAGATCAGAAGCCAGTGTTCTTTGCATTCCATCATCTTACGCATCTCACAGCTGACCTAGTACATAATGAACAACAGGTTGTCATAGGGAAATGGGCTAACCCAAGGAAAGATGGAAGTCTTCCTGGAAGTGTTAAGATAGGTCCTGAAATCACATATTCCATTTAAGTTTCCTAAAGGCAAGGTGGAGACTTGAAGTATTCCACTCAAAGCATAGTGTAATAAAATACTGGGGTGAGGAAAGATGTGTGCACCAGGCAGGTGAGGCTTTCTTCTCCAAGGAGAAAAGAGACGAGACAGATGATACGTGACAGTCAGGCATAGGTCATAAACTATAAAATTTATTGTTCAGTGGTCTTCCAATTCTAATAAAACAAAATGGTTGAGTCCAAAAGCAATTGTTTTTATGAATTATGAAGCACAAAGAAAATACAGAATGAGATTTCTCTTTATGAAGAAGGAATAATGACATTCAACCCAAAGAATATAGTTTTTACTTTTTTTTCTTCCCTCCAATTAAGATACCCATAAGAGCTTCCTTTGTACCTAGTTTAAGAACTATGGTGTTAATCATATGGATTCACAGAGTGGCTTGAAGTCAAAGATTATCTTGTCTGTTGAATATGTTAACAGAGTCCTTCTGGTGACTTTGTGGGAGAACATCAGAAATAAGAAGTACAGATAGGAAAAGAGAAAAGTCTATGGCAGAAATAGAAGGGATGACTAGTTGGGACTGAGGAGATAGCTTAGACCTTAAGCTAGGCATGGTAATGCGCTTATAAATCCAGCACTCCAAAGGTGGAGATGGGAGATCCTGGGAGCAAGAAGACTATCTAGACCAGCCACATCGTTGAGCTCTGGATCCAACTGAGAGACTCTGTCTCAATGAATAAGGGAAAGAGTAATCAAGAAAGACTCCCAACTTCAGCCTTAGGCATCCACACATTTGTTGTGACAGCCATATCCAACTATACAACCCTGTGTGCTTACACACTTGCTAACATGCACATATACACACAGCATACATATGTGAGAGCAAAAGAAAAGGGTTAAAAAATGGGTTTGGGATAAAACCATCAGGATTGCAGTTTTGGTGCTATATGAAAATAGGCAGGGAAGAAGAAAAGAATTCATCCCATGTCCAACTTGGATGCCCTGGCCAATGGGGACACCCCTGAGATAAGGTTTTGAAGAGAAAGGCAACGAGTTCAGTTTGTCACATACTGATTTAAATGGGCTGTAAAATGTGCAGGTGATATCTGGATGATGTTTGAGTTATGGGTCAGAACACTAGAGCACAGCACCAAGCCACTCAATATAACGCATTTACTACAAATGCTAATTTATCTTGTACAGAGGGCTTGTGTCACAAGCCATCACATGTGACACATCACTGAGCCACTCAGTATGACACATTTAAGTACAAATGTTAATTTATCTTGTACGGAGGGCTTTGGTAGTGAATATGGAGCAATGTTCTCAGGTACAGACTAGCTAAAGAGACTGTCAAGAAACTAGGGAATAAAAAACTAATAGCAGAAGTAAAGAAAGGATTATTTCCTTCTTCAATATTTTCTCTTTTCCTCTCTGCATGCTTTCCTACCTTCTCTCTCTCTCTCTCTCTCTCTCTCTCTCTCTCTCTCTCTCTCTCTCTGTGTGTGTGTGTGTGTGTGTGTGTGTATCTTTTGCTAGCCTGGACTTACTATGCAGACCAAGCTGGCATTGATCTCACAAAGATCTGCCTGCCTCTGCTTCCCAAGTACTGGAATTAATGGTATGCGCCACTATACCTGCTCTTTTTCTTTTTCTTTTCTTCTTCATTTTTTAAAGCAATCTGTTTGTCTTAATATTCTTCAGGAGTGGGAGGAAAGTCTAGAATTTGGAAGGTAAGGCATAGTAGTTTTAAAGATTATTATTTTTATTAGTATTAAGTAAGGATGTGACTCATATTGTACATTTGTAAGGTTCAATTTTTCTAAATGCTTTTGTTCCATTAGTCCTGGAAATGACCCTGTAAGTTAGACAAGAAAGGTATTATTATCCCATTTTAAGGATGACAAAAAGGTGAGAGCAGAAAAGCTAAGTGGAGACAATGAATCTTAACAAACATGAGAATTATTATACTAAAAGAACCACTGGTTCACTGTGATATATCTAGGATCATAAGGGGAACTTGAAAAGACAGATTCGGAGAATAAAATTGTCTCAAGTTCTATTGATATAATTCAATTTTTCTCTCATATTTGATTACCTGAAAGGAGATTAAAAATATTTAAATGTGTCTCACTGAGCTGACTCAGTGTTTAGTAAAAGTATTTGCTGTACAAGAATGATAACTTCAGTTTGATTCCTTTCCTCACAGTAGGAGGAAAGAACTTATTCCTGTAAGTTTTACTTTTACTTCCACATGCCCCCAGTGGCACACATGTACTTGCACACACACAATTTTAAAAGACATATGGAAGTATTATATAGAATAACAAATAAGCCTCTAGAATTTTTATTCCATTCACTAATCTGTATGTGGAAGCAGTCCTATACCTGGGGGGAGGGCATATAAACAATCTTAACACATGAGTCTGAGGCAAGAGAATCTCAATCCAGCCTGGGCTACATAAGAAGGCACTGTGTAATAGACAAGCAAGAAAATAAGCAAAAGTGAGTCAGATAGGACGGCCCTGAACTTATCTAGGTGTTCGCTTCCTCATCTCTAAGCTTTATGGGCTAAAATGAGCTTCCATGTCCCACTTCCCTTACACTCCTTCTGCAATGCAAATGTACAAGTGGCTCTTCCTAAGAGGTGCAAGATGTTCTGAAAGTCCATCTGCTTTGGTAACTTTGAATTCAAGAAGGCTGTATTCCAGAAGAACAGATGCAAGATTCGAAACCTTTACCAGTCTTCTATACATCTATAAGATGATAGAGAATTATTAACTCAATTCCCTGGCACATGAACTTTATTCAAGGTTAAGAATGATCTTTTCTATAGATACCTTCTACTCTACGAGGCCTTATTAAGTAACTTTGTTTCCTTTATATCATTTTCCCAATCCTCTCCAGTCAATTTTCTTCTGGAACATAACAGAAGTTGGCCAATGGAGGATTGTAATTACCACCATCCCCCCTGAATTCCCCCAAGTCTGATGAGCTACAGGAAAAAAAAAGGAACACGAGGTCATTTCAAAGATTTTGCAAGTATGTAGTTGTCATAATAAGAATCCTTACTGTGACATGCCATGTAATAATATTTTGAAGTCTTATGTAACATTAAAAAATATAAAGTCTCTTATTTGCCTGAGACACATTTTAGCATTTCAGACTCATTTCAAATCTCTCAGATCCACACTCACTTTTATGCTGTCTTTATGACACAAAAAATGTTCCTGCACTTTGGCCCAGGCCGAACAAAAACTAATCAAATGACTTTGAATAACAGCACTTCTGCTTGATGGATAAATTGCTCCAGTCCTGAAGACTATTAGGCTGGTGAACTTTACGTAAGATGCACCCACAAAACGAGCTGACTTGGAACAAGTCATTCCAGGTTTTTGAATTTACATTCATATTTTAATGTAATACTTTACTTATAATTCACTCAAAATTTAATTGAACTGTTACTATATGCCATTTATGACTCCCCCCAACACTCATGTTTGTGTGTGCACCCATTTGTGTATATACACACTAAGCACTATAGAAAAGGAATCCTGTCTAATTCACCTTTATTTTAAGGGTTGTTTCCTGACCAACAAATCTGCCTTCTCCATCTTTTCAGGTGGAAATGAAGTCTCTTCCCGAGATCAGCTAGGATGCATTGTACACTGGTAACCCAGCACTTCTCTTCACTGATTCCAACCTTGGCTGTAATTGTTTTCTTTTTTGTTAAAGAAACCTTTAAAAGTTTTTACTTATTTTTCTATCTTTCTTTGAAATATGTGTTGGGGGACACATACATATCATGGCATGCTTGTGGAGGTCAGGGAACAACCTCAGGTGATAGTCTTCATCTTCTCCCTTATTTTTAGGAAGGGGATCTTTATTGTTTTTGCATTGCAAATGCCATACTAGCTGGCCCCCCAGTTTTCCTGGATTCTCCTGTCTCTGCCACTGATCCTACTTTAGGTATGCCAGGATTACAGATGCTTGAGCTACTGTGTCCAGTTTTTATCTGGGTTCTGGGGATTCCGACTCTGATCCTCATGTTTATACAGCAAATAATTTATCCACTGAGCCATCCCCTAGGACCTGTAGCTGCACTCTTGCGATGGAGAGTATAGCAAGTCATAGAGCAAATGAATTCAAGGTTTTGATGTGCTACAGGCTTCAAGGAGTTTGGCAGTGGAGGATATTGTTTTCTGGAAACAGCCTGGAATGCTGACCTTTAATTTTGCATTTGTGAAATAATTAAATTTCTCTCTCTTTCATATTTTTCTTTTTTCTTAAGCCAATGAATGTTACATGTACTGAATGACTGCCTAATTGATACAAGAGGTTAACAAGTGGGTGACAGAGTCATTTTCCAAATAACTAAGAGAAATTTAACAAGGCAACAATATAAATAACTAAAGAGTACATGCCGGAAAATTATTTTGAGACCACACATTGAGAGAAAGTTTTCCAGTTTAGAAGAGCCTCTGTACATGTAGTCTTGGATTTTACAGCAATCCTGTGGAGTGAGGATTATTACCTCCAATGTACAAATAACAATATGAGCTCTTAGAATATTGCATAATTTTCCAGAGATCACACAGCAAGCAAACTGGAAGCAATAGTCCTCACACAGATGCATCCTAATTTATTGTTCACTGCCTTTTCCACAAAACCACAGCTGCTCACAGTGCACAATGGCTAGGGGGACTAAGGAAGCCAGGAAGAGTAGAGATAAGAGATGGAGAGAGGCAAACATGGTCAAGGGAGACTGAGAGGGCAGGAAAACAAATCTGAAAATGGTAGGTTGGTGGGGAGACATCTCTGGGCTGGGTTTACAGAATGGGTGAGAATTTAGAAAAAAATGTTCTGAAGAAAGGTCATGCCAAAAAGACAATATTCTAAAGGTGAAAACAGATAGATGCAATACACAACATTTTTTCTTTTTTAATGTTTCAAGTAGGTTTTTAAGAAATTATAATATGTAACATAATGTAAATGCTATAAAAATATAGCATTGAGAAAGTAATAAGTAGACATGTTCGGTTCAAATAGCATCTACTCCCTGATCTTCTTCCTCATCTTGCTGACCCCTTCCTCGGCCATACATCCCCTGAAGTATTTTAACCTTCCTCAAGTGTTTCAGTTGCAGTACAGGTCATGAGTCAGAGAAAGACTAAGGATATAAGAGACAAATAATTTTTAAAACAGGTTTCAAATTTTCGACCAAGGACTCCATTTTAGCAAGCAATAAGGCTCCATTGGTGGCTCTAGAGCTGAGATGGTGGGGACAGTTAGAACAGAAAATTTAGCTTAATCAACTGAGATCTGGAGATCTGGCGGGATGGAAGCCAGGCAAGAAGCCCAAGATGCAGAAATCAGCAGGCAGGGGCTTTTCTAGAGCTCAGTCCACAAAGGTGGGGCATCCACAATGGCAGTTTGGCACTATTTGCCTATTAAGTGTAGGATAAGGTGTGAAAGCTAAGAACCCAATGCCACTTCAGAGAATTCGGACAAAATGGGATGAACCCTCATCGATGAGCATTTGGCATACACACATAAGACTTGATAGGAATTAAAAAAGAATGTAGGACATGAAGTGAGGTTGAGGAGGGCTGCAGGGGCGGATCTGAGAGTAGGTGGGGGAAGGGTCTCAATATGATCAAAGCACATTCTTTGAAATTCTTTTCTGTTGGTTTGCTTGTTGTTTAGAAACAGGGTCTCACCATGTAGCCCTGACTGGCCTGGAACTCACTATGTGTCAGGATGTCCTTGAGCTCACAGCTCCCTTTGTTTGTGTCTGCCTCAGCCTCTTGGCCACTGAGATAAAAGGCTTGTGCCATCACGCCCAGCTTTTAAAGAATCAATAGTAATATTCTTTTTAAAAACTGGAAACAGAGTTGATGGGACCACTGACCTCTTGGAACCCCAGGAAATACTGTTTCATTTCATTCTGTCCAAATGCCCTGTACTTTCAGAACCACCCAGAATGTGGTGAATTCTGTAATCGAGAGACCACAAGTGGAAGAGATCTCTATGATAGAATTTCCACAATGCAAGGCTGGTCTAAGAAACATCCCTAAGAAAACCATAAACTAAAACCGGATCCCCATTTGAATCACTGCGCTTACCTGTTGCTTCCTTGTTTTGTATTTAGGGTGCCCTTTTCTATTCTGACTTAAGTTGAATGGATTCCTTCAGCACCCACAAATCTCTTGCCACAGAATTGGTTTCTCATTGGAGCCACCCCTCTAAGCTACCACCAGAACTTCACCAAAACCCTTAGCTTTGTGAGGGAGTAAAACCTCTCAGTCATTAGCCATCAGAGCAGAAGGAAGGAGGGCATTCTGCGATCTTTTTTTTCCCCAAGGCACCAGTTTTTCCTCTAATTGAAAACCATGGTCTTCTGTCCACTATCGCTTTTTGTTAATATTATTATCATCATGTTATTCATTCTGGCTTTCCTTAGGATGTTCCCTGTCAATTGGCAAGCAGATGTCCTTCTCTATGGTGTTTCCTGTGTCCTGCTGTGTCACTGGCTAGTGACAAGCTGTGGCTAAGTTGTCAGCTCTATAATTACAGGACAGTCTAATTACAGACATGTTACACTTGCAAGGCATTATTACCGAGGCTCTGTCTTACCATCATCCATAAGTAATCTAGCAAAATGTTAGCTGCAATGTTTGAGGACAGATGTAATCAGTGATATGAATTTTTGCTTGTACTCTTTTGGTCATGGGGATACCCTTGGTTACTAGGACAGGATGAGCTAGCAAATCATGTTGAAAGAGCAAGAAAGAAACACTTGATAGGACGAGAGACAGCCAGGAATTCCCAAGAAGAGAATGGGAACAGCTATTTGTTTTTCATTGTGACAGGGCAAAATTTTCTGTCTTCCTTACTCCATTCAACCATTGGCAAAAGGAAGCTTTGTATTTATTTGTTTAAAGCAGCAACATTGTAACTCTTGCCATGAGAAACTATGAATGTTAGCAAGAAGAGAATTTGTCTTTGGATCATTCCAGCCTGGAGAGTCTCTAGGATATAAACCTTTTCCTATCTGGATGGATGTACTGGATCCATCTGACCCCATGGTGCTTGCCAGGAAGGATCCAGATTGAGACAAGAATAAAAACTGTTAATAAACGGGAGGCCAGGAAAGGGAAACTTCCTTATTGCCCATGAGAGGCAGAGTGTCAAGACAGGAAGTGTCATCCTCTGGGTTTCCGGTGTATTCCAAACCAGTCGAAAGTAAGATTACATTCTTTCTGAAAAACTCTCAGAAAGTCTTCCATATGTGAGTTTACTTCTGACTTTACAAAGCTGTAGGAGGAGCCTTAAACTCTAGATACCCGATATCTCAGGGTGTCTAGGTTCCAGGAAAAGTTTCTAGAACATTAGCACAGCCTATAATGACTCACAAATGAAATGTATGGCCATTCCTAGCAGAAGGATTGACACAGCAGAAATTTTATTCCCTCAGTATGGAATTATGGGATGAACACATTGTGTTAAAAAATGCTTTCTGGAGTTTCAAGTTTTCTCTCAAAGTGGTTTGCTGATAGGTAAAGTCAGTTGGGTTGACAGACTGCTGCTGAAGATCACTATATCTCAACAGAAGTAAGGGGCAAAAGGATCCCAGCTAACCTCCAGGAAAATGTTATACAAAGTAGAAATTGCCTAGGCAGTTAGCCTTGGCAATAGAGGCCATTCATGGATTGCCTCATCCACTCATCCTTTCATTAAATACACACTGTACATTTAGTACTTAAAAGGCACTGGACATAGTACTACAGCAAAAATTGTGAACCAAACAAAAGCATATTCTAGCAGTTCTATATTCCTGAGGAGCCCCTGCTTTGAAGGTCCACCACCATTATCACTCTCCTTCCACAAATATATCATATCATGTTAAAATGTACACTCATAAAGCGTAGATATATTTTGTTACTTTAAGAATTTTGGAAGAAGGCTTTTAATATTTTGAATTTTACTAAAATATACTATATAGTTTGTTCTTATGATTTAATTCAATTCATAGACAAATATATGGATTGAGTTTCAACCAACTGACTGCTATACTGTAATATCATTATGTTTTGTGAACATTCATTGTACTTACTATTTTAAAATATTGTGCTCGATAGCTTTAGCATCAACTTGACACACCTGGGTTGAAGGAGCCTCAACTGGGAAATTTCCTCTATTGGAATGGCCTGTGGCCATGTCTGTTTGGGTATTTTCTTGATGAGTGATGTGAGAAGGCCCAGCACACTGTGGGCAGTGCCACTCCTGGGCAGGTTGTTCCCTGTTGTATAAGAAAGCAGACTGAGAATGTGTCAAGGTGCAAGTCAGTAAGCAGCATTCCTCCATGGCCTGTGCTTCAGCTCCTGCCTCCAGGTTCCTTCCATGAGTTTCTATCTTGGGCTCCCTCAGTGATTAACTGTGACCTGGGAGAGGAACTGTGACAAATAAACCCTTTCCTCCTTAAGTTAGTACTGGTCAGTGTTTTGTCACAACAATTGAAGGCAAACCAAAAGAAATATTTTTATTAATTCCTTGAGAATTCCATACAATGTATTTTTGTCATATTCACCCTCTCTCCCAACTCCTTCTAGATCTATCCCTACCTACACATGCATCCAACTTCATGTTCCTTGAAAAAACAAGAACTCTAGGGGCTGGAGAGATGACTCACTTACAGGTCTTTCAGAGAACCCAAGTTTGAATCCCAGCACCGGCAAGGTGGCTAACAACTGTCTATAGCTCCAGTTCCTGGGAATCTGATGCCCTCTTCTGATCTCAGAGGGCACTGCAAGTCATGAGTGTGGGAAATATACTCCTACATATAAAATAAAAATAAATAAAAAATAAAGTAAATCTCATTCAATTAATTTTGTAGTACATTTCCATAGTTTAGAAGCAGGGACCTAGTTGATATATTATCAACTAGACCCTTGAAAAACAAGTCTCAAAAGTCATTGATATTTAGTCTGTCACATGTGGAGCATACAAGTCCAATGGTTCCTCCTATCAGGGAACCTTCTTTCTATGGTAGAAGAAAAAAATGTTTATTGACTAGGAAGGGAAGAAATAGAATGTCCTGGTTGCATTTAATTCAGGCCCTAATAGATCTTGAGAATAAGAATTTGTCAGGGGAATTTCCCTGAGTTAAATGATAAAAATGCTAGCAATGAAGAATACGTGGAAAGGAAGAGGCGTGGACTCGGAAAGCTTCCTCCAGATAGGGAGATCAGCACATGGCAAGTCTCATGAGAAGGAAAGGTGATGTGTTGTCCCAGAGACTGGATCATGAAGGTTATGGGGAAAGTGATGGTTCCTGAGATTTTAGATGAAGGAAAAAAGTCTCACACCTCCAGTGGGATATCATTCTGTATCTCCAGAATGATGGCAATCCATTGGAGGGACTTTTCAACATAGCAGTGACATATTTCCTCTCAAGATTCCTAGAAATGGGTGGTCAAGGCAGGAAAGGAGAAGAAAAAGAAAGGAACAGACTTCTCTGCTGTCCTCCATGTGTCACAGGCCTGGAGGTTGACAGATCAGTGCTTCCACAGAGTTAGGAAACTATCAGTACAGCCTGGAGCTCTCAGACAGGGGCGATTCTTCCCTTATGCCAGGACACACGGCAATATTTACAGACCTTTTCTCTTGTCACATCTTGAGACTGGAGAGACTGCTCAGTCATTCAAAGTACATACCACTCACTCTTCTAAAGCACCCTAATTCTGTTTCTAGCATGTAATTCAGGCAGTTTACAACCACCTGTAATTCTGGATCCAGGGACGCGAAGCTGACACCACCTTCCAGCCTCCATGGATGCGGATACTTATGGCAGACACAGAGATACATACACACATGAATCAGAATAGACTCTGGTATACTAAAATCAGAGTTGGTATAAAACTCTCTACAACAAAGCATGGTCCACCCCAAGTGGTCGATTGTCCTGAAGTAGGACAACATCGAGTAATATCACAGACTAAGAGACAACGATGCTGAGGAATCCTGTCAAAACTAGAAAACTGGACTGGAGCTATTCCTCAAAGATAGGATACTTTCCCAACCTGCAGTAAAGCCCGGAGTTCAAACTCCTAAAACACAAAAAAATGAGTTAAACAATGTTTTAGAACACAAGAAAACTAGAAGCTTGAAACTCTACCGCTTTTTTTTTCCTACCAGTTAAGCAATGATAAGAAAAGCAAGAGTACCAGGAAAAAATGGAAGAAACCAAGCAGATGAATACTTAAAGAAGATCAAAATATAAGGCTATTGTACTTTTGGATTCATTATAGTAATATGGCCAGGAACCCGGAAAAACTAGAGAAGGGGTCAGAGACCCTTTCCTAGCTCAAAGTTAGACCATCATTATGCAGTTACACAGAATGTACACTGAAGAATTTGAGAAGATATAATTGAGATACTCTTCATTATGAATTCATGTATTTGTTCAGAAATTGTTCTAAAACACAGCATTGAGTGTTTTAGAAAATTATCTCTTCTCCTTTAATTGCACTAAGATGTTTATAAAAGCTTCTTAGCGTTAACTATCATAGTAAAGGTTTTTAAATCATTAATCCAAAGTCCTTAGAGTTTTAATGAAACCTTTCTTCACATCAGGCATACAGTGATTGTTACACCTTCTAAAGCATCAATTGGCTCTGAGCTCACAACCTGGCATTGTTTCTAGATCTCACAATAGTTAACACAAGCATCTTCAAAGTGCTCATGAAAGAAATTTTAATTCTTTGTTCAACACTTCTCCTCTACCTATAGGGAAGCTAGACTATATGTCTAGGTATTCCTGCCAATTTGGCATGGACACATAAGAGACATAAGGCTGTGAAATGTGGTAGTTCTGCCTTGACCTGCAAAATTCCTTCCATAAGCAACATTTCACTATCTTTTTCCATCTGTAGAGAGAGAACTCCAAGAGGCTACAAACAGAAGGTTGCAGCCACAAGATGATTCATCTTAGGTTTCTTAGTAATCACACCACAGACCTTCCCAGTCCAGTATAAAGGAAGCACAAAGGAAAAGCTTTTGTATCAGTCTGTTAGTATATTAACTTTAGGTTGCTTCTTATAGCAGTTCTAAATGCCCTTTGGTAATATAGCACGAAGGAGGAAATCATAATCACAAGTCTATAGGAAGGATGACATAATAATGCAACCACACTTGGATCCAAAGTACCAATGCATTCTATTCTTACTTATTTTTAGCTCTGAAGTTGAGGAGGAATGCTGTCCTCCAGGATTGATATGGCTGCTTCTCTCTTGAACACTCAGCACCTATGATTACTCACCTATGATTACCCCTACTAGATTTGTACAATATTAGGCCTGCCAACATTGTCTCATGGTTGTGAGATAGGTTCAGAAGTTTCTGCTAATGGCCAAGGATAGGCACTTAAGGGTTCCGAGGGAGGGGGGAGAGGGAAGGGAGGAAAGGAGAGAGGGAGAGAGGGAGAGAGAGAGAAACAGAGAGAGAGAGAAAGAAAGAGAGAGAGAGAGGAGAGAGAGAGAGAGAGAGGAGAGAGAGAGAGAGAATGAATTTTCTTCAGTGGTGTAGGTACTCATAAGTTTCCCAAACTTCTGTAAGTAACCTCTCTCTCATGTTCCTCTGAATAACCCAATGCCACCAAACTACACATGGGTGGAATCATTTCTTGTTCTGTTATTGATACCCTATCTAAGGTAAGTAAATGTTTGTTCATCTTTCCACAGAAAAGATCAGATAACACAAGGCTTTGGTCTAATTCACTCAGCTGTGTGCTCATTTCCCTCACATGTAAATTTGGGTAACAACTACACCTAACTCATAAGTGTATAAGTGTACTGTGACATTCCATACAAAATGCCTCCCATAAAGTCTCAAATTCGTGAGACTCAATCATAGCCAGATTGAAACTGACAGAAGTAGGCTTCCAATGATAAAGAATCAGGATCAGGAATTGTCACCAATTCCGTATCTTCCCAATGATCCTTTCTTCAGCCTTAACCCTATGAAGTTTGGTGACCCAGAAATGAATCACCTCAGAGAATCCCCACAGCATAAGACTGGGACATGTTGCAAAGCTTGGATGAGACTTAGTTGCCTAGGGAACCAAGTACACAGTTCATGTTCAACTTGTGTCATTTTGGTACAGATCCCAAACATGTTTACTCTCAGAGAAATTCTTCTGCAGGTCCAACTGCCTACCATAAAATCAAGGAAGGAGAAAAATTTACAAAATGCATGGATTAGGATATGAAAAACCACTTTGACAAGATGAAGTTAGGGTTCAGTGATACTCAAACTGCTTACTTTTAGGACACCCATTTACTTTTAAAAGTAGTATGACTGCCCAACTCTTCTGTTTTGACTAGGTTTCAGTTATCAAAATTACTGCATTCAAAAGATTCATAAACTACTATAAATTTTTAAAACTAAGAATAAATGCCACAGAGAAACATTTCTCTTCTTCTCATATAGAAGCATGAGAACTGAGTTTCTACCAGGAATCTATAGTGGAACGAGGTAAATGACTCTCTCATATGTTCTCCTCTGACTTCCACATGCATGCTATGACAAACACAGACAATAAGAAGAAGAATAATAATAAGAATAATAAAAGTTAAAACATAAGGAACACTGAATACTTGTTAAAACAAATATAGTTTTATGTGAAAAAAACCTATGTTTCAAAAGAAGAATAATAGTGAAAAGAGTGGCACTGGTTTACATTTTAGCAAATGTTTTTCAAGATCTGGCTTAAAGAAGGCAGCTGGAGTCCCCTATCTGCTTCTGCAGTCAATCTGTTGAGATATCACACATCACAGAGCCTCCAGAAAACTCCACCAAACACACATGAGATAATGAGCTTGAAAAAAGTCAAATCTTACTATTACTGGGAAAGCAATTTTGACCTTGCAGCCCTTCTGAATGAACTTTGAGGACCCAGGATTCCCAGACCATCTCTGAAGAGTCACTGAAAGTAGTAGATGATGGCACAGTACTGCTCAGCTCTCAACAGTCCTCTCTAGCAGAGACAGGGACTATTGATAGCCAATCCCTATATTTTCTATTGGACAATCATAGAGTATTGTATACTATGGTGCATTATTAATATGAACATTACTCCCATGTGAAGAAGACATGAAGGCATTGAGAACCTATTTGCTTTATCTAGGGTCATATACCATGAATTCAAATCTTGGGCATTTTCAGCAAAGTCACAATTCTTCCTTAGACCTCAAGCTATATGTATAAGGCTACTCAGGCCACTGATGGGTAGATGAATACTCATCATCCAGACACAGTAGCATAGTACATTTTAAACAGGCATCCTTTGCTCTCATTCAGTCTCACATTGAGGCACTATTTAGCATTTTCAGTGCATCTATCAGAGATCGAGTTCCATGATCCAATAGCTATAGATGGATACTTGTGTCAACTTTATGGAAAAATTTTGTGGTAGAGATATAAGGAAAGATAACATACTATAAAACCCTCATACAAAACCAGCCACTTTCTCTGATTTGAGCTACTATTATCCTTCTTCATTTCTGGCAACCTTGTATCTCCTCCCACTCTCATGCTCACCTCAAATTGTCCTCAAATGTACAGAAGAATTTAACTTTCACCTTTACTACATAATTCCCACTCTGCAAAAGAAAACTCAGTGACTGAAGAAGACTGCTCATACATTTAGGCATAGCTGGAAGGACTCCTGAAGAAAAAAGCATAATGACAAAATTTCTTTACATTTTTGCTTTTACTTCTGCTGAGTGTCAAAGAACAGCCCTCAGGCTCACAGAGCTGGAAGCCATCTTGAAGGAGTCCTTTAATTCTTTTCTTATGGCTGTGATGCCATATTCTGTGCCTCCCAATACCTTTATACCTTGTATACTTAAGAAAAGCAGTCCATGAATGACTCTGCATGGAGCACTGCTGCCTGAAAGGTTGAGTTTTTGCTCTCGTTAAAGCATATATTATGTTGCACATAATTTCCTGACAATCGAGATGAGTTCAGCATATCCTTGCTTCCTTTCATGTTTGAGGACATTCCCACATCATCATGCTGTCTTTTCTTCTCCAGGCTAAACAGGCTTATCATCTTCCTTAAATTGAAACTCACATTTCATTTTCTTTCCCTTTTATCATTTGCTTAGCTTTCTACTGACCCCCTCCAATTCTTCCATATGCTCTTTTAGGCTTGCTGTCCCGGATTGCACCCAGTCTCTAATAAGTTTGGCTTTTAACCATGTAACAGACAGTAAGAATTAATTGAGAATTTTTCCTCATATCCTCCACATGTTAATTATAAAATCAAATTTGTACTTCTTCTATATCATGGTAAACTAGACAAGAAATAAAAAAGCAAGCCATGATGCATATACTCCTTTAATCCCAGGACTCCGGAGGCAGAAGCAGGCAGATCTCTGTAAGTCTGTAGTCAGCCTGGTCTACATAGTGAGTTCTTGACAATGAGATCCCGTCTTAAAAAAAATAAAAGGAAGCAAGCCATGAAACTGTCCTATGCTGCATTAAAACATTTCATATTACTCATTGACAAATATCAAGCTCATATTATACCATGCTAAATGTTTCCTGGTACCAGTTTGAAGAATGCTGTTTGAACTTGACACAACCTCCATAGGTACATGTGTTTGAACACATGACCTTCGGCAAGTGGCACAGTTTGGGAAAGTTATGGAAACATTAGGGAGTACAGCTTTGCTAAAGGAAATATGTCACTGGGGGCAGGCCTTCAAGTTTCTGTGATTTTTTTAAAAGCATTTTATTGATTTGTTTATATTTGCATTTTATGTGCACCAGTGTTTGCCTGCATGTAGATAAGCACACCTGAGCATACAATGCCCACAGAGACCAGGACAGGGTGCCAGATCCTCTGGAACTGGAGTTTAAGAATGGTTGTTAGTCAACATGAGGGTATTGGGAACTAAACCTGGGTACTATACAAGAATAGCCAATGCTCTTAACAAGTGAGCCATCTCTTCAGCCCCAGACCTTAAGCTTGTATATCCTGCTCTCACTTCCACTTCATACTCTGCTTCCTGACATGACATGCAATGTGACTAGCAGTACTGGGCCTTCCTGCCATGCTGGATTGTATCCACTCAAACTATAAGTCAAAATAAACCCCTTTCCTTTAATTTACTTCTTGTCAGGTACTTTGCCACAACAATGAGAAAAGGAATTATGACAGGGGCTCATATGTGATTCTTTGCACAGGCCCCTCAAAACACAGGGCCAAGTGTTTATTTTTTGAATATATGACCCGATTTTGGTTATAATGCTGTGGACAAAGTTTGGACACTTAGTTTAAGGTCAGCCATTGCTGTGCAAGTAAGACAAGGGAAAGCTTCTCACTTGAGAACCACAAAAAGCACAATTAATCAATGGTGGTCATGCAGCTCTAAGATCATGGTTCTAGGGATTCTTTTTAGACCTCCATAAGCCATCAAAATTGTTAGAGGAGCATCAGCAAGGTGGCTCAGCATCACATAAAAATGCTTGCTGCACAATCCTGTTGACCTGACCTCAGTGGCTGGAACTAAACTTGGAAGGAGGGAACTGACTCCTGAAAGTTGTTCTGGGACCTCCACATGTATGCTATGGCACAGGTATGTGTATAAAGAACACACACAAATTAATACTACTACTTTTTTTTAATTGCTAAAGAGGACAGGGCAGGGGAAGGAGAAATGGGAGACGTGGCAAACTGCTAACAGAGAAGCGGAAGGAGAGGAGGAAAGAGCTGTTAGACTCAGTCTCATCAAGTCAGACCCCATCTGGAATAATGTATTTGAACAATTGCAGAGTTAGTGCGCCACACTTCCCTTTTTCACATGAGCTAGTTTGAGCAGATTTCTAATTTTTGCAACCAAAAGATTTCTAGGCAAGATTTCTGCACCACCGGATGGCATGTGATATGACAGGCAAGGCCACCCTGCCCCCACCCCATCTTCAGTAGCAGATTTTCTCATTGACTTCCTGCAGAAACCTACTGGGGGGCCTTTCTGCTTCCATTGACAATGACAATGCCCCAACAGTGACTTGGAAATGGTCTTGCTCATTACTAGGCATGTTAATAAGCAGCAGTGACCTACCATGAAATTTCATTTTTTAAGATAAAGTACTTAGCAATTTGGTATAAAAAAGCAAAGAACGTGGGGTTAAGAATACTCTTAAGCACAGCTGAGATGTCTTGATTCTCTGTTGTCCACTTAAGTGCATACTCAATAGGTTTGTCAATGGCTCTCAATGAAGAGAGTTCCAGTAGATAATTCTACTTTCTAGTATGCTGACAAGACAATAATAAACTGCAAGAAATTGAAATTGGGAAAGGAAGAATATTTAGGTTCAAGACAGTCAAATAGGCCTCTGGGAGGAAGTAAAATTAGATTAAATACTAAGTGGTTCTAGAAGTCAGTAATAATTAAGAACATGTTTTTGAACACTATGTAATTCTCCCTTGTTTCTGTTTCTATTTTATTGAGCTCGAGTAAAAATATTTTGAACATTAAAGAACAATAATAGCAGAATCAAATCAAATGAAAAAAGTAGGAAAAGAGTATATTTGTTAGAACAAGAAATGACAGATACCACTTAATATGCTCAACAAATGGTTGGGACATAAACAGTGGTACGGGCATTCAATAAAATCTGATGACTAAACAAAGAAATTGATGATACAGGTTGTAGGGAGGGTCAATGTATGTAGCATATGCAAATGAATGCACAGAAGAATAACAGTCCCCATCTGAGCAGAAAGAAGGGAATGAAGGACACACGCTGGGTAGAAAAAACAGGGCCAAATCACAGAAGGCTTTCATTACCAGGGCACCAGTTGGCATGTTATATGAAAGTTAAATAACAATGTGTCCTTCACTAACATAGGAGGGAGGATTATCTGGGTTCAGTATGATTGAAAGGGGCAGATTGAAAAAGCTAAATGGTGGCATTAAGAGGTGACAGCAGGTAAATATTCATGCTGTCAAATTGCCTCCTAAATATTTAAGCTTTTACCCATAGACCTTGGTTGCTTGGTCAGAGAAGCTTCTTTTTGCAGTAGACAACAGTTAATGGTGAGATACATAACTGGTCAAAGTGCTATGAAGAAGAGACTGAGTACTCAGCCCTAAATGAGACATCTATATATCCCATCACCACCAAGGCTTAGGGAACATCCTAGAGGAAGTGGAAAGAATGTAAGCTTGGAAGGTGGAAAAGAGTGCTATGAAGTGTTATTTTCTGGACATGACATGGCTATCATGATCATGATCACACTGCAGCTGTGATTAGCTGCACAAGACCTACACAAGGACAAATCAGTCAAAACCACAGCATAGATGGAGTGTATGAGCTATAGGCCCCATCCCTAGCTAGGGAGCTAGTAGCAGAAGATAGCTTCTGGAGGAAGGAAAATGATTCTTTAATGAAGACATGGCCACTGTTATGTTTCCTATGTTTTAGTGAATGATGCCACTTCCAAGCATATTTGAGCAGTACTAACTGGATTTAGTAGGTCATAAACAATAAAAGACAGAGCTAGAGAGATGCTTAACAGTTAAGAACACTGGCTGCTCTTGCAGTGAACCTGGGTTCAATTCCCAGCACCCATATGACTGCTAATCATTCGTAACTCCAGTTCCAGGGGAATCCAACACATTCCTTTGACCTCCACAGATATTGCAGGACATGGGTGCATTTACACACATGCAGACAGTACACTTGTTACATTAAAAAATAAAAATAATAAAATATAAAAAAGATACGTAGTTTGGAGGGGACATGGAGAGAAATGGAAGAATACATGAGAGGGGAGATATGAATTATATTTTGTTATATACATGTATTAAATTCTCAAAAATAAAGAAAATATTAAAAATGTGACAGCAGAAATGCGAACTAAAATGCAAAAGACTTCCACCAGAATGGTGGATGTAAAGAAAGGATAGATTTAGACTGACACTTTAAGTCAAAATTAATGAGTACAGTGACCGATGTGGTAAGGGGAAAAAAGAAAGGTTATTTATCTAATCTGTTAATTAACAAATATACTCACCAACAAATACATATTCTCAGCAGCTATTATATCACAAAAGGGTGGTCACAATGAGAATTAATTTATGACCAGAAATAACAGGCATTTTGGGGAAGAGGTGTTTAAGCAAAGGATCTGGTCAGAGCCCAAAGTGCCCATCAGTAGTCTTTCTAACCTGATCTTCTTGAGCAGATGAATCTCAAACAACTCACAGCCCATGTTACACATGGTGCCTTTCCTCCCCTCTACACATTAAAAATGGTAGAGTGAAATGCAGTGGTGGGCAGAGTGGAGAACACTGTCACTAGGTTCACTTTCAGTTTCTTTGGTTCTAATGAGTCACTCCAAGTGGAAAAGGTTGCCTAGTGGCTAGAAAAACAAAGTGACCTCCTCCCATGTCTTGGCAATGTTCTTGTATTACTGCTACACTTTCTCATTAGTTCATCTCAGGAACATGGCATGAGTTCAAGTACCTGGGAAATCACTAAAGGAAAGGCTGCAAAATGGAGTCTGAAACTGATCAGAGAGACATTGCAAGATACCCTCTTCCCCATGTGTTACCATGTTCAAACAGAAGGTTGAAGTGTTTTGAAGAAACGCTGAGAAGCACGGAGTAAGATATTGGGAAGATAGGAATTGAGGTGGGAAATGTGAATAGACTTGAGGGGAAAGTTGGAATATTCTAGCAGAGATCCAACATACAAAAGCCTTGCAGTCCCAAAAGTTAGTAGACCCTGAAAGTGATATGACAAGACTTATTTACCATAGTGGAATATTGATGGTGACAGAAGGGGGACTCTAAGAAGAAAGATTAGAAAAGTAAAGAAATTGCTATCTAGATATGTCAGGGCCAATGGGTCATTTGCCTACAAACCTATGTACAGATACAAACACTCAAAGATATTTCTATAACTAGAGAGGCGAAGAATAGCTGGAAAGGGATAAAGGAGGATGAAGACTACTGGGAAGCCAGGATCCATGAAGGCTTGGATCTATATCATATCAGGTCATGAATAATAAGGCCTGGCTAAAGGGAATTTCCCATCACATTGGGGGGTGGGAGAACACTGAAGACATAACAACAAAAGCCAAAGGAAAGGACATTACACACTCTTGGATCTAGTAACTTCCTCAGATACGTGTGACATAAAGGAGGATACGAGAGGCCAGCATTGAGAGGTCTTCAGAATTAGGGAATGAAGACAGCAAAGAGAGGCATCAGAGGAGCAAAAGGGCAATGTCAAGGGAGGTCAGGGGCAACACTGAAGAAAGGAGACAGGAGCTGCAGAGGTGGCTCAGCAGTTAAGAACACTCACTGCTCTTCCTGAGGACTCAACTTAAGTTCACACCATCCATATGAGGTGGATCACAAGTGCCTGAAACTCCAGCTCTAAGGGATCTGACATTCTCTAGTGATATCTCTGGGCACCTGCACACACATGGCACACAGAACATACATAGAAATACACATAAATAAACAAAGATAAAATTTTATAAAAAAAAACAATGAAAAAGGACAAATAAGAAAGAAAATATAAGACCAGAAATGTTTGTCCCAAAGATGCACATGTCATTTCTTTGCCCAAATAGCCTTCAGATTTTAGTCTGATTAAAAAAAAATGCTCTCCTTCCTTGAAATCTTGTTCCCATAAAATAGAATAATTTCATCTCCCTGATTCTTTCATTAAAGTCTTATTTATTTGAAATAATATATTCTGATTTTAGATAAATATAATAGACATAAAAAGTTATTGCCATGTTGCTCAACTTGATCTACCAGCATGAGGAATCAATTTACTCCAAGGAATTCTACTAAAATGATTCAAAAGTGGGCTCTTTCTATTGCTGTACTATGCCCAAAGCAGACCAAAATCAGAAAAGTGGAAGCCAGTATGGATCTCAGCAGTATAGCATGATCTCAGCATGTGTAAGGCCCACAGTTCATTCTGCAGCACCAAAGGAAAACAAAAGCAAAGAAACCAGGGAAGCCATCTGACAGGTAAGCAAAACTCGGATATGGATAAAAGTACAATGCTGTAGCAACGCCCCACATTAAAAATCAAGTAGATATAGAGAAAAATTACACAGAGAAATGGGAAAGAGTAAACACTATGTAACCCGTAGCAGACAAACACTGGAAAGTGTCATAGAATCCTACAGAGAATTAAGAACACATTTTTAAAAATCACTTTGTGGTTTTACTACATGAGACATAGTTACATGTTTGTTTGGCTTTGTTTGTTTGTGTTTTGGGGGCTTTAATTTTTTTGAGACAGGGTCCACAGCTGGCCTGGAATTCACTATGAAGTCCACGCTGGCTTTGATCTCACAAAGATCCACAGGTCTAAATACTGGAATCAAAGTCATGCCCCACTAAGCCTGGCTTCACACCACCCTAACAGAATCCCCCAGTAGCCAAAACTGGCTTGAAACTTGCTATTTAGACTGGGTTGGCCTCAATCTCACAGAGATCCACCTGCTTCTGCCTCTCCTCCAGAATGAGGGGGCTAAAAGCATGTGTCACTCCACACAGGTACACGGTTAATTTTAAATCATTAAAACATAATAAGAAAAACACAGTTATTTCAGATATGCTAGTATAATGAACAAAGGATTTTTACCTGTTAGACTAAATTGCCATAGATAAAATGTCATAGTTATGTGCCTTTCAGTAAATAAGAAACTTACACAATGTATTTTTATGAACAGGAATTCAAAATGCCTGGCAAAGTCATATTTCAATTTTAAAAGGATGAGGTTGAAATATGCATGAGTACTTAAAGTCTAAAAATAATATTTTATAAGCTTTTCAGGAAAGTAATACAGGGCTATATTATTTACATAAAGCAGCAGAGAATAAGAACATCTCTGGAAGAGAGATTTATTCATTCATTTACAGTGAAATGAAAATTCATGTTTACTTGATGCCAGTCTTGAGAATTATCACAAAACATTTTCTAAAACAGAAGCATGCGACTTAAGAAAAAATTTTTGAGCCTATTTCCTGTTCTTGAGAACAGGCAGGAAAAAAAAACTCACAGAAGGAGAACAAGGTATAACAATTCGAGTTTAAGAAGGGAACAAACATGATTATTTTGAAAAATGGAAAGAATGATGGTTGGAAAAAAAGAAGAAAAAGATAGGTGGAAAAATATCGGAAACAAAAGCTCTGTGGCATATAATTGGTTCCAAGAATCATGCTACTTGAAAGGTAAATTTCAGTGAGAGCAGGACTACATGAAAGGAAATTCCTAGGTGATCTCATAACATGTAAAAAAGATAGTTTTGAAAGATACAAACAGATTAAAAGTTGAATTTGGTGGAGAACCTTTGACATGGAGGCAGAAAAGGCAGAAGTTCAAAAACATCCTGACTTACACAGGGAGTTTGAGGCTAGTCCGGGGTGAATAAGACCCTGTCTCCACACACACAAACCAACAAACAGGGGATAAAGGAGAGGAAAATATCAGAGTCATTTAAATTCATGAATATAATAATTTAATATTCTCTGTGCAAAAAAAATCTTTACTATTTTCAAAAGAAAAAGTTCATGATTCCAAATACTTATGTGAAAGATTATCTCTCTGTAATTTATAAACCTTTCTGGTATCTCATGATCTTTAATATAGAGTATACTTTAAGATTCTTGACTGTAAACGACAGTATTACAACTCAGATTAACCTAAACCAAAAAAGAGTGCATGTACTCACTGTGGTAAGTAGATTAATGCTCCCTGCCAAAGATGTCCATGCCCTCATTCCCAGAACCTGGCAATGTATTTACTTTCATAGCAAAAAGGGAATTTTGCTCATGTGGTGGATTAAAGATTTTGAGATGAGTTGATTATCTTGGATTGACAAATTAAGCCCAGTTTAATCACAAAGGACATTGCAACAGAGAAAGCCAAGGTCCATGAGAATCCAGGAATACATATGCTTACAAAACCAGATTGATCCAGAGACATAAGCAAAGGAGTGTGGGCAGCGCCCCTAGAGGCTGGAAAGGGCAAGGAAATGTATTTTCTCCTAGATCCTCCAGAAGGAACACACACAGAATGCAAGAAATCTAGTAGGGGGTTATGGAGGGTTGTGAATAGTGGGATGGGTCTAAATATGATCAAAATGTATTATATGGCATTCTCAAATATTCAAAAAATTAAAACATAAATATAATTTTAGATTTAGAATATAATTTAAGACCACTAAGATTGTAGTACTTTGATTTAACAGCAGTATGAGACAAATGTATTCCTATTACTGAGGAGTTCAAGAGTATCAGGGGGCTCAGAAGTGTATGTGAACCTGTCTAATACAAAAATTTCTGAGCAATTGTTTTTGATACATTAGTCTTACTCTCAGACAGTTCTTCCTATGCAGTTTAAAGTTTTCCTTTTCCTTGATGAATGGGAACTTCTTTATCTACATGGAGCAGTTGCCCAGCTAAAAGATGGCAAACCCAAAACAAAAGCAAGAGCATTTTTTTCTTCCCGAAAACCTTAGAAAAGTACAAGGAGGAATCTGATGGGCTTGGCACAAGTCATCCCCTTTTCCTGATGCTTTCATTTGGTCATGTGCTAGTTTGAATGAAAATATCCCCATAGGTTCCAAGTATTTTGATATTTTGTACCCAGCTGGTAGACCTGTGTTAGGAAGTTTTACTCCTGGCACCAACTTCTATATTAGTTATTTTTCTGTTACTGTGATAAAACACTATGACCAAGGGAACTTATAAAATGAAGAGACTATTTGAGCTTGTGGTTCCGGATTCCAGAAGAGTTGGTAGGGAGGCCTGGTAACGTGCCAGAGCAGTAGCAGAAAGCCAAGGGCTCACATCTCCAAACAGGCACAGGAAGCAGAGAGCAACAGATGATCTGGCAAGGCTAAAGAACTTAGGGGCTGAAGAGATGGCTCACTGGTTAAAAGCACTGGCTGTTGTTTCAGAGGACCTCAGTTCAATTTCCAGCACCCTGAGGGTGCTAACAACCATCCATAACTCCAGTTCCAGGGGAATATGACACCCTCTTCTGACTCCAAGGGCAATGCATGCCACCAGAGCACTTACACACATGCAGACAATATGCTCATACACATGAAATAAAATAATAAAATATTTTTTAAAAAGGCTTAAGAACTCTCAAACACAGCCCCAGTTACATGCTTCCTCCAGCAAGGCCACAGCTAAAACTGCCCCACTGACTGGGGACAACATGTCAAATACTTGGAGCCTGCGGGGGACATTCTTATTCAAACCACCACAGAAGGTGTGGCCTTGCTGGAAGAAGCAAGTCAGTGGGGGTGGATTTAGAGAGTTCTTAAGTCTGAAAATTTCCAGTTTCTCCCTGCTTCCTGTGCCTGCTGGAAGATGTGAGTACTCCTCTTTCTTCTCCAGCCACCACTTGTTACTATGCCTCGCAACCATGATGAACTCTAATCCTTCTGGAACCATAAGCTAAATAAACTCTTCCTTCTCAATGTTGCTTTGGTCAGTGTTTTTATCACAGCAACAGAAAAGTGACTGATACAAGCCAGGAGGATGTAGTACTTGAATTTGTCTGAGTAAGATGGGGAAGGATTAGCTCTACCAAAACCATATGAACCTTAGTTCTCATAAGGAAGATGAATTTTGTCAAAGCAGGTGAGAAAGTGAAAGCTTAATGTATAAATAAGACTTAGAGGGCTGGGGAAACACCTCAGTGGGTAAAGTCTTGCAAGTATGAGGATCCAACACCCCCATAAACAAGCAAGCATAGTGGCATACACATGTAACCCTGGGGAAGCAGAAACAGAAAGATCCCTGGAATTTACTCTCCAACCAGTCTAGCTGAATCAGGAAGCTCCTTGCTCTGTGGGAGAACCTGTCTCAAAAATTAAGATGGAAAATGATTATGAAAGACACTGAAAATTGAACTCCTGCCTTTACATGCATGCACACACATATATACAGAAATACACAAAAAATAATTATAGTTTGTTTCTCTTAGTTTTTGTCAACTAGATACAAACTAGAATCACCTGGAAAGAAGGAACATCAATTGAGGAAGTATCTCTATCAGACAGGCCTGTGGGCATGACTGTGAGGAATTTTCTTAATTGCTAATGGGTGAAGGAGGGTCCAGCTCACTCTGGGCGGTGCCATCCCTGGGCGGTTGGGCTGGGACTGTAAAAACAGTATCGGAGCAAACCAGTAAGCAGCAATTCTCCATGGTTTCTGTTTCAATTCCTACTTCCAGATCCCTGCCTTGAGGTCCTGCCCTGACTCCTCTCAGTAACACATGTAACCTGGGAATTGTAAGGATGAAAGTAACTCTTTCCTTCACAAGGTGCTTTTATTCAGCATTTTATCAAAGCAATAGAAAAGTTAGGACATGGGTATTCTTGAATTCAAGCATAATACACTATTTTAATGTATATATTCAATACTGGATAAAAATTCAAAACTGATATAACTTCCTTTGAGTACTGATTGAAAAAATATATTTTAAATAGTATAGAATGAAAATACCAAGTTTTGATTACATTCCTGATTTCACGGATACCCTTAATCCCTACTCCTAATTATGGACATGACCCTAATACAAAGTGAACAAATATTAACAAATTCCTCTGGCAGTTCAGTCATTAGGACAATTATTAATAGGAAAAGCAATTAGAAAATTTCAATTTGTACATGGCACTATTTTCAAATCGAGGCAAGGTTGCCTCCATAGAGACATAACATCATGTTTGAAAGGTCTTTGGCACACTAGGGTGTAAGAATTCTGGAAAGCTGATGGTTGGTTCACTCAGATGGCAGAAGATTGGGGCTCTGTTAATAAACTGGCTTCCCTCCATCATTTCTTGATTTGTTATCACAGAGTTGGGTCACACCCAAGGAACAGTGACAATGGTAGTGAAAGTTTCCCAGAGGGCAGTGGAGACCCTGAAGCTGAAGTGTCAGCAGGGGGTCACTGGCAAAGTGTCTTACAGAACAATTAAATGTTTCCACTCTTTTCAAGCAAACTTGATGTGAACAGGGCAGTGAGAAAAGATTTTAATTCTCTTTAAACAGTTACTGAGTAGCATGAAAAGTCTGAAAACTGATCTACTACCTCTAGTGCCTCCATCTTGCTTATTCTTCAGTAGTTCTGAGCACTTACGGGGAGCAAAATCAATCAATACTGAGTGAATGAAATGGCTTCACCCCCTTCTCCCTTCTCACTGAATAAACATAAATTTAACTTTAAAGCTACACACCAAAAAGAGACAGCTATTCTTCTTCATTCTTTTGACATCAGCACACATTCTCTGTTTACTTCATTCAGACATTCTTGCTAAGGATCTGAAGTAAAGGCTCAGTGAATGATCAAGGTAGCTAGAATAAGCAATGCTTCTGAGGTTACTGCAATGGAAAATAAACAGACACATTGCACATGAACATATACATGCATGTGTGTGCAGAGGATACTCAACAGGAGTTCCAAATGTTGAAGATAATGCAGGTTGGAATGCAGCCAGCAAAAATGTCATTCTCCTGCTTAATGGAAAGATTAATAAATCAAAACCATGAATTATATATGAAGTCTCACCCAGCATCTTGGTTATTTTTAGCACGAAATAGTAACATGATGCTGCAGGTAGCATTTGTGCCAGTGCCATAACCTGAGGAGCAAGTGCCAAGGAAAACTGAGCTGGGATGTCTCAATCAAGGAAAGAAGAGACAAAAACTCAGCACTGTCCAGAAGATAGAGACAGCTTTGTTCATGTGCAAAATTGAATGGCAAATTGGAAGCAGTCACAAGTGCGGGGAGGAAACTTTTCCAGCATACAGATAACTATGCAAATAATTAAGGGAACTGAGTCTGAAGTACACTCTCCTTGTCAAAGCTGGAAAGGTACAGCACAGCTGGGATTTTCACTTCCCCAAAGGACCAAGGACACTGTCTGAAACAAAAATGAAGGCAAATAATTAACACTTGACAAACTTACATCCAGTATGCAGATGAAGATCACTGCATAGACTCTAAAACCATTGATCCTGGATCAGGTCGGCCACTTACTCTGTCTTGCTTTAAAGGAACCTCTAGAAGCCTTTAGTTTCTTTTCTGTAAGGTAACAGCTATACGTCTTTCATGAGGTTTTTTGGAAAGATTTGGTGATATACTATATGGTTTTACCATGGTGGGGAGTAAACAATAGGTCCTCAAAATAGTTAATGTTTCTCAGTGATGAATATGACAAAAAATCAAAGGAGGTGAGTATATGTATGCTGATAAGTTCATGAAAAAAATCCAAACAAACTGGGCATGGTGATACACGTCTTTAGTCTCAGCACTCCGGAAGCAGAGATAGACACAACTCTGTGAGATTAAGGCCACCCTGGTCTACATAATGAGTACCAGGCCACCTGGGGCTACAGAGAGACCCTGTCTCAAAAACACCAAAACCAAAAATCAAACCATTTAACTATATTTACATGTGCATATACAAGATTTAGGGGATAAGTATTAAAATGCTTTAAAGAGCTAGAGACATGGTGCAGTGGTTAAGAGCACAGGCTGTTCTTGCAGAGAACTATGGTTTGGTTCCCAGCACCTACATGGAGGCTAACAACCGTGTATAACTTCAGTTCCAGGGGATGTGATGTCCTATTCTGACATCCACAGGCAAAGCACAATTCTAATGCACTTACATATATGCAGACAAAAGACTTATGCACAGTAAATAAAAATAATCAATTAAACTTTAGCATGTACATTATATAATGGCACAAATCCAGCCCTATAGATATTAAATATTCTTTGAACAATGAGAATGATACACTTTTTCCTTTAAATATTTTATTATTTTATGTGCGTAAGTATTGTCTGCATATAGGTGGGTGCCCTCATGTCATGCAGTGCCCGTGGAGGTCAGAAGAAGGAATCGAATCCCCTGGAACTGGAGTTGCAGACCCTTGTTAGCCACCATGTGAGTGGTGGGAATCAAATCTCGATCCTCTGTAAGAGCAACCAGTGCTCTTAACCACTGAGCTATCTCTCCAGTCCCAAGAACGATAGTCTTATAGGGAAGTAGGCTATTCAAATAAACAGATAACTCCAGAAAGCATAAATCTATAAAGTATTGTGTCTCTGTCTTACCCCCAGGCTTCAGTGTCAGACATTTTGGATCCTGAGAGTAATCCTATCCCGAATCTCATAATTCAATCTTTTGTTGATGCTTTCAGATGGTGTTATATATCGCAGGCTAGTCTTGAATTTACTGTATAGAAGAGGATGGCCTTGAACTCCTGCTTTTCCTGCCTCTGTCACCTAACTATTGATATTACACATGTGAACTACCAAGCCTGAGTTCCCATAAATAAATTTTAATTTTCAAAAACCTATCAGAAATTAGGGTCCCAGAGATGAACAAAGGAAAAAGATAAAGAACAGCATCTAAAATACCTTAAAACTCTAAGTTAAATATAAATGTTAGAATTCAACAATGCTCACTTTCAGATTTCCCACAGCATTTATCTTAGTTTTGAGTGGATATGATGTGACATTAGTAATATGGTTCCAACAGAGGAATTAAATATTATTAAAGGAGATCTTCAGCAAAGATTTTATTGATTTAATAGTAAACAAAATAAGTTAATTAAAACATTTTGTTTCTCCACCATAATTTTTCAGCAAGTTCACCTGAAAATCATGATTCTGGAGATTGGAATGTAATATCAAGTGTTTCAACCACCAATTTGGAATATTTTTCAAAGCAAATATTATAAATATTAAATTATCACTTCTTCACTTTATTCTGAAATTTTCATTATTAAAATGACAACATTTAATGTTCAATTATATAGAACACTGAGTCAGTCTAACTCATCTGTGATATATGGCATTGAAAATAGAATCTGTTATATGAGAACTAAATTAATTAATATACTAAATAATAGGTAAGTAACATTAGCTAATTACATTTTAATTTGTAACCATATGCTTATATATAGCTCTGTATTTTAATATATGGAAAACAGGGAGTAGAATGCCTGGTACATAAACATTTTATAATTCCTGTCATTAATTTTTATTGCAAGGAAGCCAGATTAAGAATGGGGTGATGTGTCCAAGGAGTGGACCACCAACACATTTTGAGAATTGCCAGAAAAGTAGCTGCTTCAGGTTGGCCTACATGTTCTAGTTCTCTTTCTCTTTCCTTGTTTCTTCATTTATTTTGTTTTGTACTAGGTTCCCTCTATTTTGAGTCAAGATCTGAGGCATGAAGAGACCCCAGGAACTCTAAGTTTGAGATCTATACTTGCAACCATTGAGTTAAACTTGAGCAAAAGAGAACTCCCTATTGCATGAAATCTAGTATATCTTGGGCCTCAGGTTGTCTATATCAGAAAAAGACAGAAAGGAAAAGAAAAAAAAAAAGGGCGAACAGGTACCAATGGACAGGAGCAGGATGGGGGACATGAATATCAATCCTTTCATCAAAAGCCTTAAGTAATTAGTTTTTAAATGGGAGAGGATTGGCAGTATAGTTTGAGGACAGCTTGCCTAGCTAGAGGGAAGGGAGGGAGAAATGGAAGGAGGAAGAGAGGGAGGAAGGGAGGGAGGGAGGGAGGGAGGGAGGACAAAAAAAGGTAAAAGCACTTTGCTGGAGGCAAGAAGCACCATCACAGATATAAATCAATTCCTGATATGCCAAAAGATAAATCATGTAAGAAAAATTTGACCCAAATTCTTTTGCAATGCAAAATGGTACCCTTCTATTAGCCATTGTTTTACCATGATGGGGCATCACCGTGCAGAAGTCAACCAAGTCCTATCAGGAAATTGTACTAAGATACAGTTTAGAGAATCATCATAAACCATAAGAAAATTTGTATGGGCTCAGTTACGGTTTGGGACCGAAATGTACCCCAGGGCCTCATATATTGAATACATCATGATCAATGAAACAATGCTCAGATGTAAAGATCTTTGGAAGGTGATGGAAGCTTTAGAAGTGGAGATCTAGTTGGAGGAGGCAGGACATGTTAGGCACACTATTGAAAGAGGCATTTTGTGCTCTCACTCTCCCCCTCCCCCTCCCTCTTTCCCTCCTCTCTCCCCATCCCTGTCCTCCCCTTCCTTCCCTTCCCTCTCCCTCTCGCTCTGCCCATTCCTCTCTCTCATTACAGCCACTTTGCTTCCCTATGATGTTCTGTCTCACTACAGGCCCAGAGATGACAGATCTAAGTTTGTACAATTCGAAAACCCCAAAATAGTGGATCAAAAATAAAATAAGTTGTTTTCATTTTAAGTTGTATATCCTATATTTTTGTCATGGTGACAGAAAGCTGATAAATATAAACCCTATTTTCAAGAAAAATTACTCCAATAAGTATTGGAAGTCAATTTCCAGGAACCCATAGACCACTCCTCTCTAAATTATTCATTACTCTGAAGCACTGCTGAACCCTACATTGAGAATTCCTGCTTTTCATCATTAACAGTGTTTTCCTACTTTCTATTTACTGCCTAATAAGAACACACAGAACAACTAGGGATTTGAAACATGTTCCTTTGCATCAAATAAACATTGCTATTAAATTCCTCAAAGCACTCTTGCTTATACGCACAAAACAGAAAAAATCAACATCTTAATGCATGACCTTGAAAGGAATACGCACTAAAGAACACTTGAACAGAACATGATTGAAAATGAATTTGGCAAACCTTGTTGGAATTATTCTGTACAAAGATACCTACACAATACACAACACACACACACACACACACACATACACACACACACACACATACACAAATCAAGACACAATTTGAATAAAACCTGGTGGCAGCTTTCCTCTAAAATGATTTGACCTCCATCTCTCTGTATAGTGTAACCTATATACATAAGTCATGGTATGTGCTAGTATTTCCTCTCACCCCATAGAAGACTGGCTAAAGGTGCCAACAGAAACCTTGATTTGAGAATGGAAAACATTAAGTGAATTTCAAGAGCCATGTTCCATGCAGGACAAATATAAGAATTCTGGAGTGAGTTAAGGCCCCTGTGCCCCCAGCGTGCTCAGTTCCTTTCAGAGCATCAAGGGGAATTATGGCAGTTGCACTTTCAAAACTACACAGATCATGTATCCACATAATATACTAAAATACACAATGTATATGATTACTATTTATTGCAGGGGCATTGGACATGCTATGGATAAATCCAAAATGAGGTTATAAAGTTGCAAGCAGTTGGGCGTCTAATACAATATGCAAAGTACAACTATAAGCAGACACAAAATTGATTTGTAGACTCATTTGTTCACACACATGCACACAAACATGGAGGGAGGGAGGGAGGGAGGGAGGGAGGGAGGGAGGGAGGGAGGGAGGGAGGGAGGGAAGAAGGGAGGGAGAAATTGAGGACCAAAAACTAATAAAGATATGGTGGTTCACACTATAATCTTGGCACTGGCGAGGCTGAGGCAGGAGGACCACTGAGAGTGTGAGGCCACATTGGACTCCAAAGTGAGACTCTATGAAAGAAAGTAACAAAAGTTATAAAAGTGTTTCTCTTCTTGTGAGACAGTGCGTGATTTCCCCCTTCTTTCCTTCCTCCTTTCCTTCACTTGGCTCTCTCTTTTATTCTTTCAGAGATGTATTTTGTTGGACATTCGAGTGGTCCAGTCAATTAGCTCATGGTACTCACAGTTACATATTGTTCTAGGTTTTTCTTTAAATAATAAATTCCATTGGTTTTGAAATGTGGAAACATTCAGATGTGGAAAAGAAAGACACTGATCCACGAGAATGGCTCCATATAAGCATCCCCCAAAGAAGAAAGGTAAGAATCGTGTCTTAGAAGACACATTGAAAGAACTGTCCAATTTTATTGATGATAAATTACAATTTGGATGGATGATATGCAACTCATCAAATACTCTAAAGAGTGGCCATGAATCAGAAGGACTACTCTTTATCCCAGGTAGCCTTAGAGAGTAGAACAAAAGGAGCTAGAAAGCTGGCTCAGTGGTTAGAAGTACTAGCTGCCCTTGCAGAAGACCTGGGTTCAATTCTCAGCACCCACACAGCTACTAACAACAATCTATTACTCCAGTTCTAGAGGAATCCAACACGTTCCTCTGACTCTGAAGGCACTGCATGATGCAGGTGCACTTGCACACATGCAGGTAGTACACTCATACAAATAAAATAAAAATAATAAATAAAATCATTTTTTTTAAAGTAGAACAAATAAAAGGAAAAGAGAACACTCAAGGGAGCATAAAAAGGACACAAAAGAGAGGGGAATGCACCTTCATGATGAAGGTGAGCTAAAAGCTGGATGGGAAAGTCCACAGAGATGGCCTATAGCAGTACACTCCAATGTGTTGGGTAACCATCCAAGGAGATACAGTCCAAGAAGCCAAATGATTATATAAAAAATAGCTACATCCAGAGCCAGCAGGATGACCCAGTGGGTACAGCATCTGCTGCCAAGCCTTATGACCTGAGATCAATCCCCAAAACTCACATGGTGGAGGGAAAGAACTGACTACCACAAGTAGTCCTTTGATCTCCACATGTATACCATGACACATGTGTCCATATATATACACACATGCAAATAAATACATAAATCCAAAAAATGTTAAAACAAAAAAGAAGAGCAGATGCTGATGACCATAGAAAGATGCCAGTAGCATCATGCTGAGGGCCCTTTCTGTCAAGCCCCACCAGATGCCAAGCTATGCAGTTTTTTCTCCCTCTCTCCCTCTTTCTCTCTCTCTCTCTCTCTATATATATATATGTATATATATATACATATATATATATGTATATATATATACATATATATATATATATACATATATATATATATATATATATATATGTTTGAGTCTCAGGTGCCATGCATTTTTTGCTTAACTTTTGATTTTGTTGGCCTAGAACTTCCCCAATAGGCTAGTAATTCTATTATCCCAAATAGGCTAGCCAGTGGTGATCCTCAGTGATCTCCCTGTCTCTGCTTCTTCAGCACTGGGATTAAAAAGGCCTGCCACCATGCCTGGCCTTTTAAGCATGTGTTCTGGGAATAGAACTTGGGTTCCCATGCTTGTCATGAGTATTCTGCAGACTCATCTATCTCTCAGCCCTGACTTTCAGTCTTTAAAGAAATTCCTAAGGAGCCTGGGTTTGTACTTCAATTGGTAACTTGCTTACCTAGCATGCACAATGCCCTCGGTTAGATCTCCAGCACAATAGTAACTGGTCATGGTGGTAAACACTTGTCATCCCAGCACTTGGCAGGTGGAGTTAAGAGAATCAAGCCTTTAAGGTCATCTTTGGGCACAGATTGAGTTCTAGCACAGCCTGTAATATACGAGACCCTGTTGAAATAAAACAAAACAAATGAAAAGGTTTTCCTCAGAACTATGAGCTATGTTCTGTGGTGTGCCACTGTCCCCTCTCAGGGATCTATGTGTCATGATTATAGAGTATCTTAGAAACAGCAGCACCATGGACAGTTTGCTTACATTGATGTGCACTGTACTGCTCAGATCACATCTTGGCATCATTAGATTTCCCAGAATGTCTTAACTAAGAAAGAAAGGGGAGAGCTGAGAAAGAAGGAGGAAGCAAAATAATAATAAAACAACAAGGTAGAGAAGAAGAAAGAAAGATGATAAAACACTATGGATGCACTAAGCATTATATACACTATGAAAGATAACAAACTATTCATGTAAATATAAAAGCTTTTAGAAAACAATTGACAGCAACTACTTGACAGTAAATATTCAGAAGTCTTATTCATCTGCTTAAAAGCATCAGCAATTTTGTTTTTAGATATTTCAAAAAATATATGCCCTCCTCCTGTGGAAATTCAGGGCTTTCAAAGAAGAAAGGAAGTAGAAAGATGGCTCAGTAGTTCCGTGGTTAAGAGTACTTGCTGATCTTGCAGAGCACGTTACTAGTACCCATGTTGGGTGGCTCACAAATGGCTGTAACTACAGCTACAGGGAATACAATGCCCTCTGATAGGCCCTGGCACTCACATGCACATACACACAGACCCATGTACCTGTACATAATTTTAAAAAACAGCAAAAAATAAATCTTCAATAAGAAAACCAAAATCCAAACCATTGAAAAATTTAGATTTGTGATATATATATATATATATGTATTATATATACATATATATTCAGTGTGCATATGAATGTGTGTATGTATAGGTAAGCATGTAAATCTATGTGCATACATGTGGAGGTCAGAGGTCAACAACTGGTGTCTTCAATTGCTATCTTTTTTATTGATTTTGTTTGTGTGTGTGTGTGTGTGTGTATGTATGTATGTATTTACATTATTTTATGAGACTGAGTGTCTTAAAAAACATGTAGCTCATCAATTCAGCATGGCTGGCTGCTAAACCAGTCCCAGAACTCTTTTCTGTCTCTGCTTCTCTAGTGCTGGGATTATGGACACAGGCCACCGTGCCTGGATTTTAATGATTGTTATGGAGAGCAAACCCATGCCTTCACACTTGTGCACAGAGCCCTTTACAGACTGAGCCATCTTCCTTGCCTAATGTTCATAATGTTTTTAATACTTATATATTATTTTTTATGAGTATGAATGTATTGCTTGCATGTATGTAAGTGCACCCATGTTATGCAAAGTCCACGGAGGTGAGAAGAAGGCATCAGGTCCCCTGGAACTGTAGCTTCAGATTGTTGTTAGTCTCCATGTGGGTGCTGGGAAATGATCCCAGGTCCTTTGTAAGAGCATCCAGGGCAGTTAACCACTGAGCCTTCTCTCCAGTCTCTAATGTTTATATTTTTATCACCAACTCTCCTAGAAAGCTGAGTGACATTGAAAAGGTTCCTTAGTCTTTCTGAAATCCACTTTTTCCTCTGCACAATGAAAATGATGACAGCCTAGGCTCTTTAGACAACTAAATACCCTTTTACATACAGAAATATAAGTGCTGAGTGGATCCTAGCTTTCATACAGTTCTTGGGGTTTACATTATAGTAACTCAATGTCTCACCAGATGTTTGACTCAGACCTGTGAGTGATTGTTTTTCTGTACAGGACCAGTTAACAAATATTTTATGTTTTTCAGTCACACAGTTTCTGTCACAATGACTCAATTCTACAAAGGAATGTAATATGAAAGTGAATGGGTATGGCTAATATGAACAAAAGCAGGCAGCAGTCTAGATGTGGCTCATGGGGAATACTTTGTTAATCTCTGAGCCATATAGCACTCCAGATGGCTGAAGAAACTATTGCTCTTAGTGCTTAAGGTACTTGCCTTGGACCACACAGCTTATAAGCAGCAGGCCTGATATATGAGCCTAGGGCTCTCTGTCTTAGAGTTCATTCTCTTTCCTTGACACTGTGTTGTGCTGATCATATAATACTTTTTGAACTTATTTAAAAGCAGGTTTGGTGGTTTAAGAGAATACTAATAATGGTGTCCAAATAACTCAAGCAGATCATATCAAGATTCTAGGGCCCTTGCTCATTGTAAAATTGATAGTCTCCAAAGGGGTTGTTGGTATTATTTCATTGGGAATTTGCACTTTCCAAAATCAGGTAGAGAATTACTACCCAGATGTTAAAATTTTACCCCAAATTTCCTGGAAAACATCAGTAGATATTTTCTCATTTGAGCCTTAGTAACTCAGAGATTACCTTAAACACTCAATGTGCTGCCATAGAGAAAAGAAGTGTATGACTGATTCTTTATAGAAAAAGAAACAGAAATGAGAATATCCACTCTGCCAATGTTTTTATGCCAAATATTAACTTGATTTAAGGAGACCACAGGTATTACAAAATGCTTAGAATAGTTTTGAATGCCTTATTTGTTTTGTTTTGTTTTGTTTTGTTTTGTTTTGGTTGAGGCAGTGTGCCTTGCAACCCAGGCTAGCCCTGGACTTGATATGTAGGGGAGGATGGTCTTGAACTCCTTACCCTTGTGCCTTTACCTTTCATGGAATTAGAGGCACGTACCACCTCTCTTGATCTTGTTTTGTTTTTCATTTGCACTGGTGAGGATCAAACCCAGAATTTCAAGCATGCTAAGCTATACTCTCAGCTAAAGAGTAATGGTTTTAAATTAGATAAGAAAGAGAGAGTTGAAGAAATGGAATAGCATAGTAACTAGAAATCCATCACAAATACAGCAGACAGTCTTCACCCCATCACTCACAAATTCAAGGTACCTCAGTGGGAATAAAGATTTGTCATCTGGATTTAGGAAGCAAAATAAGGGGGAACAAACATTTCAAATTATTGTAATTACAAAGTTTTCAAAAACACCTGACAAGTCAGGGGTTCTGTACTTCTTTACTCTGGACAACTGGGGTGAGATAAAGATTTGTGCTGGGGCTGCCCGGGTCACTGTAGGGTACATCAACCCTGGTCCCTCCTCGAACTACTACGTGCCACTAAAATTCTGTTTCCAACCATGACAATTAAGAAATGTCTGAAGACCTGTCAACAGTCCCTATGGGAAGTAAAACTGTCCTGATGGAGAAACTCTATTAGAACATTGTCTTTTTTATATTGGCTTTATTCTGCTGAAGATTTTCTTTCTTTTTTTCAGTTTTTGGTTTTTATTGAACATATGAGAATTTCATACAGTATATTTTGATTATCTTTAAATCATCCCCCCAACTGCACCCCTTTTCCAGCCCCTCTGCCAGATTTCATATACTCTGTCATATATATTAAGGACTACTGAGTCAAGTTTCTGTCCCTGAATATCCTTTGGTGTGTGTCCAACCTCTGCCTGGTGTCTCACCAACTCTCCCTACCCCAGCAGTTATCAGTATCAGTTGGGATGCAATCAAAGACTGTGCTATCAGTCTGGGTTCTTTTGGGAATACCCTGACTGACAACTTGTAGGGAGATTCTTCTGTCTGGCACTACTCTGTGTGTGTGTGTATGTTTATGTATGTGTGTTTAAATAACGTGTTCAGCTAGAACATGCATATATATATTATGTGGCTTTGAACTAATACATTTCCCTCTGGAATTTCATACCATCTAAGCATATATATTCTCTCTCTCTCTCTCTTTCTCTCTCTTTTCTCTCTCATCTCCTCCTAGTTTTGGTTTTGTGACACTGTGAGTCACCACATTTAATTTTCTACCATTCATTCTTATACAGAGAGTGGGGGAAAGAAAGAGGAGAGAGAGAGAGAGAGATAGAGGTAGAGAGAGAGAGAGAGAGAGAGAGAGAGAGAGAGAGAGAAACAAAAACCAAGAGACAAAGAAAGACATGCAGAGGGAAAATTAATTACCTGATTCTTCTACTTCATTTAAGATGCCAGGAACTTACTCACAGAGCCCTACCTTTTTGTTAAAGCCTACCCATTATTATGAAGATTTGATGTCAATGCAAATCTTAAGCATGCACTAAGCCATTTTGTTGACATGGTTTTTGTAATAGTAAATGTTATTTATCATTAGCTATAATAAGTTTCATGTCAGGTTTAATGTTCTAAGGATCAATAACTTGCTATGATTTTTTCACATTGTTTTTCACATATTTTAAATGGAATTTGTAGTATTAATGTCTCAAAATGTATGTCACATGTACACTTCCCTAAGCCCTAATAATCTGAAATATGTAAAAATGAAAATAACTCATCCTCAAATAGATGTCATTCAAGTGTCAATTCAAACATAACCTAAGACCCAGAGTGATGGCTCAGTAATTAAGAGCACTGCCTGGTCTTACAGAGATCCTGATTTTATTTTCAGCACCCACATGGCAGCTTACAATCATCTGTAACCTCAGATTCAGGGAATCAGACAACCTCTTCTGGCCTCTGTGAGCACTGAATACATGGGTGAATTTACATACATGCAGACCAAACATACATACAGATAAAAAGTAATAAATTAAAAATAAAATATGAACCAGCAGCCAATGGATGCACAGCTTATTTTGTACAGGGTTCACCTAATGTGTACAAAGCCTCCACCACCTGAAGTCTCTGATTAGAGGTATGTTGCCCCAAATTTCAGGCCCAGCAAGTGGTGGAGGCAGGAAGACCTGGAATTTAAGGTCACTCATAGATACATATCAAGTTTGAGGTCAGTCTGGAATATATGAGACATTTTATCATAAAAATATAAATAAATAATAGATAAAACTTGGCCTAAGTCTAGATAATAATGAGTGTTGAGATTAAGATGTGGAAAAATTGGACCTGTTAAACTTACCAGAAAGGTAAAATGATATAAACACTTTAACGGACAGATTTTAGTTTCCATAAAGCAAAACATAATTTGTCATGTAACAGCAATTCTACTCTTATGTTTCTACTAAACAGGGATAAAACTTAACATTACTCATGAAAATCCCAAAGGTGACCTAATTATGTCTGCTAACTGTGAATGGATAAAATGATTGTAGGGTCTCATACAATGGAATACTACTCAGCAAGAAAAATGAAAAGAAACACAAAAACATAATATAGCCTGGATTAACCTTGAAAATATCAAGGTATCTGAAAAAGATGGACACAAAAATCACATAGTGCATGATTCTTTCCATATGAAATGAACAATAGAGGCAAATCAATAAATATACAGAGTAGATTAGTTAAAGCTGGGCATATATTTGGGGAATGGGAATGAAAAATAGCTCATAATATATATGGGAGTTATTTTAGGGTGATGAAAATATTCTAAAATTAGATCATGGTGGTGGTTGCACAATTCTGAAAAGAAACTAAAACCATTGAACAGTAGGTTTTAAATGAATGACTTTTCTGATGATTATAGTTCATTAACGCTCTTACAGATATATATTTGAGGCTTAGATGAAACCTTTCCTGAATGAAAAATCAGGTTCAGCTAGCAGGCTATAAGCTTAGTTTGTAATCACCTTCCATTCATCAAGCCTAAGTATAGATGTGAACAATAGAGATCTGCCTGTATCTCTCCATCCCTTATAGTACGGTCTCTGCATCCTCCAAATAAATGAGAGCAGACATAGTACCATGTCTCACAGGGTTTCATTCCATTGGAATGAAATCACAAATCAATTTGCTTATTCATACATTTGTGTATTATAAATCTCCTCATTTCAGAATAATAGGCAGTAGCTCATATCTGAGGGGTTCAAATTATTTCAACTTCTCATATCTGAGGGGTTCAAATTATTTCAACTTCTCATATTCTAAAAATTCCCCTTTCCATTCTGTCCCAAATTCTCTTAGGTTCTTTTGGCTTAGACATTGATTCTAATAGTTCTTGTCAAATATATACTAAACAAAAGTGTTTTGACGAGTAGATTTTGATCAAACTGGAGGGAAGATTCCAGTGGTTGGCTCAAGACTATGCTATTATCAACGTGGCTAAAGGCAGACTCAGGAAAGCAGACGATGGTGGACTTGTCCTTGGCATACTTTCACAGGAAGGCTATCTGAGTGTAGGGATGCTGGAAATAGTGAAACACAGAGAGAGGCCTGGACATGGAGATCCTGGGAAGATAGCACCAATGATGTGTGTCTATGGTATTGTCATCTGAATGGAGACTCATTCTTATAGTAACTCCTCCAGATGACTCAAACAAAAAAGTCCGGCTTAATAGGACATGAAAATAAGATATTAGAAAGAGATTCATCTGATAACAAGAGAGGTAGTGTGCTGTTTATCTTAAATTGTCCACTTAACACAACCCAGCATCATTTGGGAAGAGAGTCTCAAGGAGGGCCTGTCTACATTCAGTTGGCGTGTGTGCATGTCTCTGGGGGATTATCTTAATTAACTGATATGGGAAGACAAAGCCCTCTGTGGGCAGCATCATTCCTTAGCAGGGGGCCCTGAACTGTTGAGAATGGAGCACAGGTAGGCAAGAAATCTTTCTTGTTTCTCTCATTTCTTGAATGTGGGTATGATGTGACTAGATATTTTAGGTTCCCACCACTGTGATTTCTGTGCTATCTTGAATCTGGGAATTGTGAGTCAAATAATCCCTTTCTCCTCTAAGTTGTTTCTTGTCAAGATATTTTATCAGGGAAACTGAAAATGAAACTAAAAGAGATGGCTTAACACAGAACTGAAAAAGCTTCAAACTGATGACTGTTTGCTGGACTAGATGAAGAATCAGGAAACAGTTATTTGAAAGTGCCAGAGACAAAACATTTTAGTCTGCATGGGCAGCACTGTCTCTGCCAGTAAAACCCAACTCTGCCATTACAATAACACAATAGCATCAGATGACATGTGAATGAATCCATATGGCTATATCCCAATAATGCTGCAATTATGGGCTCTAAATTTTGAATTTCATATCATTTTCACATGTCATGAAATAGATTCTTCTTCTTCTGATTTTCTTTTCCCAATAATTCTTAGCTTGCAGATTTATAAAAATAGAACAGTGAGCCAGTCCATGAGTCAGTTTGTCAACCCTTGAACCAGATCATGATGGCTTTGAGGGAAACCTGAAAGAAATGACTTCTCCTGTTAAATTCTTCACAACTTTACAGCACAACTATAGATAACCCAAATTGAAAGCAAAGCACAGAGAATGTTTTGCAGCAATAGTAAATTGGGCTCTTGACCCAAGGCTTTAGGTTCTGGAATCACATTTCTGTGTATGCTTTCAATGGCTCTATATGCCAAACCTCCAAGCTGGGCATTCTGGGCACTCCTGTACTATTAGTAAGAGAACTGATTCACAGAATTGGGAAGGGATTTCCTTATAATTACAAGCATGTAAAGTACTTGGGAGCAAACTTCAAACTCCAGCAGTCTGAACCCAGAGGCAATATACTTAACTATACCCCAGTAACTTCTGAGAAGTTACTTTACCAGATGAACTGGGTATGGCCATAGTTAAGACACAAGCTGGCAGTTGTTTGGAAATCTGGAAGCAGCTGTGGAAAATTTACAACTAGGAATACATGGTAAATGAGGAAACACAGGAGGCCAACAAAAGAGGGACTTCCAAAAACAAGAAAAATAGCTCTCCTCTTCCATGTTTTGGTCAAGGAAAATACTGGACTTCAAGATCTCTTCTGTTGTATAAGGGATAATGTTAACATCTACAACTGTCACCTACAGGTGCTGAGTCAATTCTTTCATGCGAATAAACTGCTTGAAACTTTTAGATAGGAACAAAAATTCAAGAATAAGTTCCATGGGGTGTCAATGTGTATTTATTTTGTACTCACTACATTGCCACCCTTCTGGTCTCTGGAAGCCTTTGTGAGTAAACAACAGTGGAGTAAACATTCTCAGGATTATTGACATCAGTCTGTGAAAACTGAGTCTAACTAGCAAGAGATAATAGTTATTGCAACTGGGAAGATTTGGAAAGCCAATGAATTGTATTATGAAATCTCATCCTTATTTCCATTAACTTACCATTCTGTCACAGGGATGATAGAACCAATTGCCATCTCCGTATTATCTTTTCTTTTTAAGTAAATGGACCACAAAGTTCCTGCACTTAGATGTTCTCTTGGCATAAAGATAGTCTCTTGCATTCTAGAAAGTACTCTGCTGTAAAAATAAGAGAACTGGATACATGAGGATTTAAGTAGGATCCAGGTTTTGGCAACTTTGTTCAGCACTTCGATAGCACAAAGTATACTTCCCCCTCTTATACATGCCATTTGAAATAGTTGGTTTTCTGGGCGTGATAACACATGCCTGAAAACCTAACACTCAAGAAGCTAAGGTAGGAAAATCAGAAGGTCAAGGTCATCCTCAGTTATACAGTGAGTTGAAGGGTAGACTGAGATATGAGACTGTATCTCAAATCTGTTTGCTCCCCCAGCCACACAACTGCTGATTTTCTCATCTAGTGAGTTGGTATGTTGACTTTTTCTGCAACTATTTCAAAATGTGGCAGACCATGGACTTTTAACATTAAATGACAAGAAACTATGAGTGGTGGGGATACAGTTCAGTTAGTAAAGTACATGCCTAGCATGCATGATGGTCTGGGTTTGATACCAGCACCACATACATTTGATGTGATGATGCATATCTGTAAACCCAGTAGGCTACATGTAAGTGCTAAGGCTGCTTGGGTGGAATATGAAAGGAGAGAAAGAGAGAGAGAGAGAGAGAGAGAGAGAGAGAGAGAGAGAGAGAGAGACTGAGACTGAACTAGCAGACATTCCCCATTTTCTATTTTCTCTATTTACTTCATCTGTGCTTTAAAAGTACTGAATGGTGGTATACACATTCAGGATAGTTCATTCTACCTTAGTTAAGCATTGGAAACACCTTCAGAGATAACATTTAGAAGCATACTTTGCTACTTCCTAGGTTTTTCTCAATTCACCTATACTGGAAAGATCAACCATGATACGTCATTGTCAACTCGACGCCAAAGCACATTTCCTTGAACTTGTTCACTTGAATGTAGTTCCCTCTTACTGAAATTTTCCCTCCTCCTTATCCTGATCACCTGTTCTCTTGTGTCCTTCGGATCTAGCAAAAGTTTCCTTCATAGGTAGATCTACTTGAGCCAAACTGGCTGGGTCTGCTCTAACTTATTCTATACTGTATACAATATTAGCTTTCAGACTTGCCTTGCCTTGAATTACTCAGTTTTTTAAAGAAACAGCTCTGATTGTGCTACTCTATTTTGAGTATGTGCCAAACCAGAATGGCTCTACATTTAATATACACAAGTAATCATCCACCATCTTCCTACATACTAGGAGGAACACATTGACAATTTATTCTCCATCAATAAATAATGAGACCTGTGAATATTTCAAATCATATCAGAAATATCAGACATATGACCATATCAAAAGTATCACATGCAACTGCCTCACCTGGGACTATAAAAAATGGAACATCCTGAGTTCAAATTATGACAAATACACTGATCTCTTCCCACAAGCTTCTCCCAGGAAAATTGTTGTTCCAAAGGACTTCTGTCTTTGTTCTTAGGCTCTAGCCTCAGTGAAATTTCTTCTGTGTCTGACACTCAATCCATATCAAACTGACTGTTGAAATCATCTGCTACCCAGATCAACATATGACATCCCAAGGCCTGAACCTCTGAACGCTCACAGATCTTATCTGTTCCTCTATAGTCTTTTCTTGTGGCTGTATTAGCTCTTTGTCTCCTCTGATTTCAGGACAGCCTCTCTGAACTCTGGATCCTATTTTATCCTTTTTTCAGCCATTCTGTAATGCATGTGCACACACACACATGCACATACATGTGTATTTGTAATTGTAATATGTGACCCAATAAATCATCTTTCTTTGTTGTTTATTTTTATTTTATATGCATGAGTGTTTTGTCTACATGTGCATAAGTACTCCTGTACATGCAATGCCCATGGAGGAGAGAAGAGGGCATTGGACTCACTGGAACTGGAACTGGAACTCTAGTTTGGAATGGTTGTTAGGAACTGGCTGCTAGGAACCGAAATCAGGTCCTTTGCAAGAGCCACTGGTGCTCTTAACCAACAAGTCAACTCTCCAGTCTCATGAAAGCTAATATTAATAATTAGAATTGGAATTCAAGCATCTATGAGTGACAATGACCAACTATCAATTGAAATCAGGATTATTTGAGAAGCCAAAGAAACTGCTATAGTTTGTGAATTTGTTATTCAGTGTATTCTTACATTGTGGAAAGGCACAAACTTCTTACCCATCTATGTTTCTGTTATAAGACACAGCATTATTCTAACCACCTTGCTGGTAATTTCAAATCTCTCAGACATTACCAGTCCATTCACCAACTTAGTTTGCATGCTCTACTGTTTATTAACATTCATTACATCACAGAAGTTACTTCTGTCTTATATGTTTGGGGATGAGGCTTTTGTCTGCATTGGTGACTGCTGTTTCTACTACCTCAACTACTGGCAAGCATGTGTTATGTGAGTCGTTGAATGTTTGTTGTATGAATGCACAGACCTAAGACAGTACAATGAGAATGAGACGAGAGAGACATTCACCCAACACCTCTCAGGCCTTAAGGCTTTTCTTGGTAGGCCTCTCTACTGAGGTTTTAATCAGATGTCTGTTAATTGCCTCCTACGGAGTCCACATTTATTCTGTTCTCCCAAATCTCTCTTTCAGCCTCTGTCCACAGGTTACTCCCTTCAGGACAGTGGGAGTTCCAACCCCAGGCAAATTAAATCAACTTAAAAGGAAAACATCTGCATGCACTAATGGAAAGTGAAAACTATTATCAACAGGGAAGGTGTGGAGCTGACCAATGACCTTATTTCCTGACATAGAAAAAGGAGCAAACACCGAATCTTCAAAGCCAGCACCTTGTAAAAGCTATTTTTGAGCCAAATGTGGCTTAAAAATTCAACTTCAGAAATAAAACTTGAGTATATACACCTAGCCCGCTAAACTAGGCACAGCTGGAATTCATGGAGGTTATCCAGACTTTAAAGTTCTAATGTCTAATGATTGTGTCCAATACTGTGATTCATTATAAGAAAGGTGAGGCATCAGGACAAAGCAGAAAGAGCCAAGATTCGGATATAAGCACTTCTACATTTTCACAGGAAGAAAGAAAAACATAATACCCACTTCATGGATTGATTTTGAAATGAGATGCAATATTTTACGAGTGGGATATGGTAGTATATAATTATAATGGATAGTCAATTTGTGCCAGCTGCTGCACTATGACCATCACATACAACAGCATCATTATTGTTATTTGAAAGTGTTGCTCTCCTTAGGAGGAAATAAAACCAGATTACTATCATGCAGAGAGAAACAAAGACAACGAATTGCCCCATAAGTTGAAAAAGAAATGATTCAATCAGTTAAAAGTTTCTTTAAGTTGGTTTTATTAACACTTGGGACCACATCATTTCCACTATGTAGACGCCCCTGTATATTGTAGCATTTTTTATAGCATACAGGTAAAGAAATCCTTTTGGTGAAGCTGAAGCAAAATGTCTAGAGACATTGCTAAATGTCCCTGGAGGGCACAATCATCCAAAGTTGAAACCCACTAATGTCTACCAGGAAAGAACAAACAGAAAATCAGATTTTGCTTAAATCCTGCACGTAAAGGACAATGTATCATTCAAGTTATGACATACCATGATGCACTGGATCAAGTCTATTGCATCACGTGTTTATGTAACTGAAGTTTTATTGAAACATGGACATGCTCAATGGCTCACATATTGTCCACTGCAATGACAAAGTTGGGGCTTCTTGGCAAAGATTATATGGCCCATCAATCCTCAAAGATCTACTATGGTGTTGTTTCTAAAGTCTGTGAATTCTTAAATTATAGCACACATAATCTGGGATAAAGTACTTGTTTCAAATGTTAGTTCCTAATGCTTTGGCTGCCCAAACTCAATGGGGCAGATAGCAGTGATATCAAATCCATAAGGATGTTGTGAGAAATAAATTAATAAAGACACCTCTTGGGCCACAGGTTCTCTGTATATGTTTGTCACTGTGGTGTAGAGGAGGAACAAAGAAAATGCACTAATGTTACTTTATAAGGAACAGACTTGTATATATTCAAATGTTCTAACCAGGGCTGGAGGCGGAACTCAGTGCTAGAGTGTATGTTTAGAATGTGTAGAGCCCTGGATTTCATCCTTAGCATGAATAAAGGAAAAAGAAAAAGGAAATCTTCCCCAAAAGAATACATTTTCTATGTTCAGTAAACATAGAAGTCTCTTTCCTTCAATCATCCCCTACTAATATTTGATGTGCTAATTTCAAAGAAAAGAAAGGGAGAATGAAATTGCTTTGAAAAATAAGAGCTTAAAGTATTTGACAATAACCTGAAGAAAAGAAATTCTACTCTACAGTGAAAGTGATAGGGGTGGAATGTAGTTTCTGGTCATGTCATATCAAGAAAGTCTATGATCCCTCTTTTGTTTTTCCTTATTTTTAACCTTTTCTGAAAGAAGTTGTTTCTGGTGACAATATTTTTTATCTATCTGTCTATCTATCTATCTAATCTCTATACCTCTATCTATTTATCTATTGATGTGGGTGTGAAGGCACATACATGCCCATCACACATTCCATGGCTTGGTCATTCCAGGGCTTTATCTGAACAAGAGCAAATGTGCAATTCCTTCCTATCCCTTCACATTGGCTCAGGCTGATTTGGCCACTTAACTTTCCTTTCTCCTGAAATTCCAGTTTAGGTAAAATGTCTTTTCCTGTGGCTCATGGAATACTCTCTAGACTACTTCTTCAAGGACAGCAGGACTCAGAGGACTTCATCACTCTACAAGATGCTTCCTCCCCATATAGTGCCAGCTGTTATTCATCAGTTTCTCATGTGCCTGCCTTATTTGCCAGCTAAACGGAAAATGA